>CM034157.1:346823577-349608429 GCA_019776745.2 Taxus chinensis
TAGAGCAAACACCAGTAGCCTATCTTTTGTCATGGCACTATCCCCAATGGTAAGGTGCTTGACAACTTGCAATGCATTATCCACCAAGGGTTTTGTACTCTGATACTTGAATTTTTGAATGAGATCAGTTGCTAACTCTTGCCAATTCCCTATTTGACGGTTGTGTCTCCTAGTGAATGTACCATGTGCGTGCACAACCTTGTAAGGTAGAATCTAGCTTATGTACCCATAATGAAGGTGGTAATGCTTCTACACCTTCCCTCTAGGTTCTTCTCACATAAGCTTGGACATGTGGAAAGAGGCGGTTCTCCTTACCATGGTAGTCCTTGATGGTGGTGGGCACATTGCTTCTAGAGAAATGAAACAGAGAAGGCAATTCTCACTTCATGCCATTCCAAGAGATTATCCTGATGTGTTGCCCACTAGCGTGTAACAGTTCCTAGTAGGATGTAACTTAACATCCCCCTTATTTTATTTTCACCTCCTTCCACTGAGCTTCCATCTTCTCGCAAAAAGTACTTCAAGGGAGGACTCCTCTTAGAGTACTTAGGTAGCTCTTTTCCTCCTAGGCACCATGACTGTGCACGCCTTTGTCACCTTTGTCACCGATCCTCTTAAATTCCGTCTGATCAACTCATAGGTCCCATGCACCAATTGTCACATGTCTAGACTAGTGGTGTCACTTACCGACTGAGCATCCTCAAACTGGATAACTTCCATTGTGTAGGATGGATTATCTCTGGATCTTTGATTGAGTGCACATATATTCTATCCAGGACCTCTTCTCCCAAAGGTTCAGTATAGGGTGTTGATTTCCCATAAGCCATGGGTATGACTACCCGTTCCTCCTCATTTTCAAAGATTATGTACCCCTTATTGAACCAAAGATCCACATTGTTCTTATAACACCATGGGCACCCAAGTAGCGCTGGGAAATTATCTACCTCAGCGAGCACCAAGACTTTGAAGTCCCCAATAAACTTAGTCCCTGAATGGTGATAACTACATCCTTTAAGACACCAATGGGCATTGCCTTTGTTTTGTTTTCCATATACAACACATTTGAAGATGGTTGTAATGCAGGTATTCCCATCTGATGCCATGCATCCAAGGTGAGAACATTGACCTCTGCATCCTGTGTCAATGAGGATATTACTAAGGAGCCATCCATCCATGACTGCATTTAACGTGATCTCCCTATCATAGTCAAGGTTGTGAGGGGGAAGGTTTACATGCAAGACCTACCTCTCATGCTCTTCTCTGGCACATGGTACCTTCTCTCTCAACCATGCTCCTAGCAAGGGAATAATATTCTCTTGCCTTAGCATTTTACATACTTCCTTGACCTCATCCAGGTCATCTCTTGGCGCCTCAACCTTCCTTCTTTGCTCCTCCCTCTTGGACTGCTCCTTTAGACACTGGATTTCTCCCTGTAAACTCTGAATGACATCCATGGTATCTTGATATACCTCCTTTTGATGAGAAGGGTCTGGGTACTTCCCATGTACCACTTCTTCCCTTGAAACCAAGTTCTTCTACCTTGGTATTTCCTTTGTGCACACAGCTTCTTCTCTTGTTGTTACCATAACAAGTTCTAATCCTGCATCATGTGTTACCCATGACATCCATTGTGTGTCTATCTTTTTAATACTTACCATTACAGTGCCCTTGTCTTTCCGGTGTTGTTGATTCATGTGCTCAAAAAACTCAGGGTATTCCTCATACTTATGTTTCTTCCCACACCATGAGCACTGCAATAGGTCTAGGAACTCTCATTTGTAATGCTCTTTGTAGACCCACAATTAAAATAGGTTCCATGTGGGAACTCACTTCTTCCTCCTCCATGGTTACCACGACCACGTAAATCCTCCGTAAAATCCCCTTCCACGCACTCCTCCATCTACTGTCTCCTCATAATGATGATCATCACCTTTAGAACTATTGGAAATACTAGTCTGGCACACCCCATCATCAATGTCCTCATGGATCTGGTCAATAAGCATACAATCCTTAGTATCATGGGTTGTAGAGGTGCAGATATTACAGTAGCAAGACACATTCTTCCAAATTGCATTGTATAACAAGGGACATCTACTTGCATCATGGTCCCCATGAAAAATTTCACAATCTACTATTACGGCATGTACCATCCTCTGGGGGAAACTTTCCTTGACATGCCCCTCTACTTCATAATCTGTACACCATATACCACTGTGAGTCTCATGGGATGAGTTTCATAGAAAACTTCTCCAACTACTTAGCCATAGCAGCAATTTGAGCCTCCAGAAATAGGGCTAACACCAGTATCAACACTTCCAACAGCCTCGGCGTAGAGCAGCTTCTAACGCCTCACACGGGTCTGTGAAAGTTTTATGAGATAAAGCTCTTCTAAATGGAGTTATCAACCCCCCAAAAAACCATTGATCATGTTGTGAAGGGTGAATTTCATATGATAATTTTGATAGGAGGGTCTTGAACTGTGTACACTCTCTGCCATTCCCTGTTGGATCTCCTTCAGGGCACTGATGCTCTTCTGTTCAAACTCAGGGATGTGGAATTATACCAAGAAGGCATTATTTAAAGTAGTATAATCCACCACCATTTGATGAGGGTCATATTGCCTATACCATCTATGCATGTGCACCCTGCAACATCATTTGCAACGTCTGGGGTTATCAAACTGATCCCCTCCGAGGTTGATCCCCTTTGTGCCATAGCAGTTCACACTTGTGAACATGTTCTGCAACATCTTCAATACCTCTGTAATCTGGAAAATGTAAAGACATCTCAAAGAAGACTTGAGGGGGTGGCTGGGGCCCTTGTCCTCCTGAGCCAGAGCCTTGGTTCCCTCCAGTGTTTCCTCCACCGCTAGATCCACCAGATCCACCAGGTCTTGTGCCTCCTGAGCCACCAGATCCTCTGGATCCACCAGGTCCTATTCCTCTTGACCCACTAGATCCATTAGGTATTATTCCTCTTAATCCACCAGGTCCTTTAGTGGTCATGCCCAAGGTCCCCAAGGTTCCACTGAACTACATGCCGAAGGTCTGTGATAATTCCCCACTACCACTAGTGTACCACATGCCACTCCTAGATGTGAGACCAAAGGCTTGTGTACTTTCTCCTTGTCCAAAAATTCCTCTGAATACTAGAATATGTGTAGCCATAGAAGTGGGAAATGAAAAATTGTATCTCCTGGGCGTAGATCTATCACTTCCACTAATACCAACTGGGTCAACGATACTCCTTCATTGATCTGGAAAACCAAGTGCAGGGTTTGGTCACTAGGTGGGTTTAGATAGGTGCCAATGACTCTTCTCTCTCCATGCAATGAACTCTCATCAGAAGCTGAAGGGGTATCTCTTATGCATTTTCCAATATGGGGTAGCATAAATTACTCAGGTTCCACGTCCTCCATGTGAACCTCAACTCCTTCCCACAACATCTCTACCTCCATAGATCCATCACACTTGTAACCTCGTGTTGTCTAGTCAATCTCCCTTTCACGTTCTTAACTATACTTGAGACATCTCTCCTCCCTTTCTTTCTCCATCATAATATTTTCCATCTTCCTCCACCCTAGCTTTCTCACCTAGTGCTCAGAATGGTTTAGCCAGCCATTGGAAATGCCTCTAAACTCAAGGTAACAATCAAGATCTTCATTGCCATAGGGATAACACGTAGAAATGATCCTCTGGGCTGCCATAGAAACTCAAACTCAGTAACTTCCAGACAAGAATATGTAGAAATAGCGTACTCAAGAGTGTAGCTAGCCAACACACCTTTCCACCAATGATCCACAGCATGAGTCCATGTCAGATCTGCATCCTGCAACCTCTAGTATTCTTCTTGGGTCCACACATGTGATCTATAATACCAGCTTGATCTAGACGCATATGCTGAGAGCCATTCATATAGTTCTACTGGGAAGCAACAGAAAAAAAATTCATACAAATCATGGTAGAGGTTCTCTTCTACCCATCTATGTGCATCAAACTCAGATCCAGTGCTGAATCTCTGAGAAAATTCATCCTCTGTGCTCTTGAACCATGATTCAACACTTTCCAAAGTTAAATGCTCTGTCATCACTCATTACACAGATCATGATGAATGCCATTTCCCACTACAACTTTGAAAAGAGGTCCTGGCAATGGAACCAAGATGTAGTCATTTTTACACCCATCACAAAGAAAAGAAATCCCATGCATGTCATCCTATCACCCATCAGGTGCTAGGTGCTCACCGAAGGCACACGTGGGCACCGAGTCTCTCTTTTATGTGAGTTAAGTGGGAAACCATCATCTATGTCATGAACTTAATGAATAAAAGTGGAAATGAGACATATAATCATCATAGGGCTCATAACAGCCTCTAGAAAAATGTATTCATTCCAAACAAAGGGTACTTACAAATAACAGATAGAACTATATATAGAAAGGAAAATACATAAGGATTTACATCTATTCCATAACATCCATGAACATAAATGAAAAGATATAGATATGAACCAAGAATCAATTACATTCATACTCATTCATGTTTGTAACCTCATTACATTCAATGGATCCATTAGACTACCACAACTTGATTAGACCGAAGTCATACATCACAACAGGGACCATGTCCTTCATCCGTACAAAGAAAAATTTATATCCCACTTCCTTAATACATTACTCCTTCATATATCCTCTACCCAATCCCACAGGGTTTCTGCAATAGTTTTGTAGAGCTCCACTCTCTATACTCTTCTCTCTTTTCTATCTGATTTATATCTACTATATTTCTTTTTCTCCTATAGCCACTCACATATATAGGCATCCCAAAGTGCCAACTCATCCTTTTGTGGCCTCAAATCAATGGCAAGTGTCTGAATGTGAACCTCCATAGGAGCATGCTTCTCCAAGCATGATCTCTCCACTTTTTTCCATGATGTCTTCTAGAACCTTCTATCATAGGGCATATTCCTTTCATGGGCATCACGTTGCCAAGATGACACCTTATCCACTTCACATGCACAGTCGGGTCACGCTTTTCTCATGTCCTGCCCAAAATTCTCAATATGGTTAAGTCCTGAAACCTTATCTCTATCTGTGTGTGCGTCACGGGTTCTTAAACCCTAAACCATTCCTTTCGCACCTTCTTCTAGGCCTTGTGCACCTATGCACATTTTTTTACTTAGCCAATATTTTGGGGTCCCAACAATAACCATTCTTCCTCCACACTTCATAGTTCAAACTTCACACAAAATTGGCACCATGTGAAATTTCTCATCTTTCTCTTCACTATACAATCAAGAAAATAAAAAATGATTATAATTTTGTAGGCCAAAATGGAAACATGGTTTTGGAAACCACCAAAATTGATGAAGTATGGATTCCAATCATTATGTGAAGATGATAGAATGGATATAAGAATGGCCTTGTTTGACCATGGGCTTTGCAAGTGAATTACTTCATTTTGGTGGGTGGTTACAATGGAAAATTCATGCCCCTAATTTCTTTCCCTCATCTCTTTCTTCCTTACCTTTATATATTTTAAAATATTTATTTTTTAGAATATGAAATTTTAAAATTAAAGAAACCATGCCAAAATGGTTCTTGAATAGTTTTGAGCCATCAAACCTTCATTTTGGGCTTGGAAATATGTTTTTATGCCTTCCTTTGTAACTGTAATGTTATGTGCATCTTTAAGCAATAAAATATTGTGTTTGTGGCTCTCTTATGTCATATACTTGTGTTTTATTTTCATCCTTACCTCTCTTCCATTAATTTGGTGTGTTGTGCATGTATTTATCCTTTGAAAGCTTTATTATGTTGTGTTTCATGGAGAATAGATGTAAAATGCAGTCTTGGGTCTATGTCACTATCTATTTGGCCTTTACCTACTTCATTTTCTTATCCCTTTTCCCTCAGAGTTTCCCAACCATCTTTCTAGAGCTATCACCATATGTTAGCTTAAGATTTACTTTATGCATCCTTTTATCCTTCTCTCTAACCTTATTCTTGGAATGTGTAGATTAGTATTAGATAGGTTGTTTTTTCCTACTTTAAGAGTAGTTTTAGTATATAACTAGGTAGAGTAACCATCCTTTATAAGAATATTGTCTCGAGATAAATTACCACAACTCTGAGATAGTCCCATGTTAGAAAAAAGTAGGGATATGTCATGAGAAAATCCTAGGGTTCTATTTTTTATCATAAAAATTTCCTTTCTCCATTAAATAGGACTTTTTTGTTGCTAATCTAACTCCATATAATCTATATAATGGATTTGATAACACACCTAAATGAGTGTTCAAAGAAATATTTATACCTATTACTGGGAAGCACCATTCACTATTAATGTGTTATGTCACGTTTATTCTTAATAATCTCAATTATAATAACCTTCTAGGCCATACTTGGTTACATTTATGCATGCAATCCCTTCTATAAATTTCATAGAATACAATTCCCTTGAGAACACTTTCTTCCATGGATAATGCTATAATAGATTCCACAAATCATGTTGTTAATATTTTTTATATCCCTCTCACACATGATGATGAAGACACTACTTACATTAACATTTCTTCCTCTTGTGATGGCCTATTATTTGCAACCTCCTCACCATAAGTAAGAATAAAATGCGATGATTTTATAATGATTCTTTATTCTTTTCGCACACACATTTTCCAAACTTCTATGTATAACTCATATACTATGGATACACCTCATTTTTTCATCCATGGTGGTAATCAATTCCCCTCTTTCCACACTTATATCTATGACTATAGGGGCTACTACATACAAATTCAATAATGTTTCCAATCTTCAAAAATTATACATGTTACTTATGATGTGTCTTTTTTCTCTCCAAATTGCTTGAGGTTGATACTACCCTTTATGTTAGCAATACCTATTGGTCAAATAATTTTTCATGTATGGAAAATTATTGGGTTTTGACACCAACAGTCACAAGGCTAAGCCCCTACTTCTTGATCTATGAGGAGGATCTCATTATTGAATGTTAACTATCCTAATCCTATCTATTTCTATGGGTTGGCCAAATAGGTATGAGATCACACAGATAAACTTCACTGAACCTATGGAAAAGTGCTTGTACAAGGTAAAAGGGAGGAAATTACATTAATGGAAGGTGATAGAGATATATTAGTAAAGGGAAGGTTATTGATGTGAGTAGGTAATTACAAAGTTCACACCGAATAATCAGAGTAGTTCAACATTAAATTAGAGGAAAGAAAAAATGAAGCATATGGTGAGACTAACAAACATAGACACACAGTTCTTTATATTCATTCATTAAGGATACAAAATTCCTTCCTGATTACTATACTTACAAAGTGCAGAATTTTCAGAAAAAATAAAGGAACACATAAGAAAAGGGAAATGTAATAAATTTATCTTATATTTCTTGTTTTGGTGATACAAATCTCAACACCCAAAACCACAATCCATAATTGCTATAGAATAAAAACTATCAAAATATGGATCCTTGGAATGGAGAATCCATCCCAATTTATAGCAATGTGAATTAACATTTCACATACCCCCCACATGAATCTTCATGATCTCATTAAACTTGTGACTTTACATCTTCCTAGGAAATGAGAAATAAGTTCCCTTTTTATAAATTAAATGGATCTTTATAATTCAAACTTAGAAATTGAATTAAGTGAATGAGTATAAATATCATGATTGTAACATACAATGAAGAATTATAAGGGGGATAGAAAAAAAAGGGAGAAAGAGAGGAGAGAAATTTTTTTTCCATATCTAATAAAGAATCTCCCTATGATGAAGATCTTGGTGATTCATGATTCTTTATTAGAAGTTTACAAAGTGGGATCCTAATCCTTGAATTCCTTACTGAATTGAGCTACTGCAAATGCTAACTTGTCTACCTCTAGAATGAAAATGCATCCTAACACCTTGGTCCATACCTCGGGAATATCACTAATACTATTGCATTGATTGATCCATCCTTCACGATCCCTTTAAATTTCAAAAATGCATCTTCTGATTTTTTCTAGGGTATCTAAATTATCTTCACTAAAGGAGAGAGAGAAAGAGAGAGAGAGAGTCACATGCCTCTTTCTTGACCATCTCCCGAAAGGAAATAATGAGTTCTTATGATGATGAATCCTCAATGAGAAGAGGGAACTCAAGTTTCTAAACACAGTCATATAACTCATTCAAGATATCGAAAGCATGTTGTCTAAAATATTACAACTCAGAGATACACCCTAGTGGTTTTGAGCATTCTATATTTCATGTCCATGATGTAGGTCCAGACTTGAGACAAGTTATTTGCAGCTGAAGCAAAAAATTCCTTACTTATGAGAGTGAGAGATTCAAAGGAGCTCATATTTGACACCAATGGGAACATCTCATTCAAGTGAATTACCAATTTTAATAAATCCTCATGTTTCTTTATTTACTTCTGAAAAGAGTTTGGATTTTCAAAAATGGTACTTGATGAGAGAAATGACATTTGGAAATATTCCTTGATATTGTTTAATTATTTTCTAAATCCACTTCTCGTAGGTGCCTTCCCTTGCATCATTAACCTTTTGAATCTTGATTTCCTTGGGATCAATTGATATGGATTAATAAGGAATAATGTCATTATGAAAAAAATAATATGTTAATTTTGTTCCAAGAAGGGATGGATGTAATAACTAAGAGATTTTACATTATTCCTCTAGTATAACAATTATTTTCTTATATTCTTCATTCTAAGCGAGGGGGTGGGAAGAGGGTTCCTTGAATAGGTGTAAACACCCTCCTAAAGCTTGAAAATACAAAGATGTGGATCAATTCATAACGAGATGGAGTCATCTCCTTATCAGTAATTTCATTCCTAGTTCTAGTACTTATTTAACATACTGATTACCTGAGATCCCACTAAGAAGCGAGATATTATATGGACCTTATTCCTTTGCTTAGACATCATGGTTCCTGATATTTTTTCAAGCACTAGACATGGTAGAAAGCTACATGAATGGATCCTTGGCTCACCTTTGAGCATGTCTTGAATCCATAGAAATTTCTCTTCATCGTCAAGTTGAGTACAATTCCGGTTATCAGGCACTTTTAGGAGTTTGGCTGTGAAATCTTAAATCTTGATCACCGTAGGGAAGATATTGAAATACTAAAGAAATAATTGGATCCTTTTTGAAGAGATTAAGGCCTTTGTGAATGCATCACTCTTATGGATAAATCCTTCTAGAAGACATTATGCTTTGACCTCAACCATATGGAACCTTTAACAACTCACTAAGCTTCAATAACCTTACTCAAATATAAGTTATAAAGTTTTCTCACCTTTGTGGAAACTTATTAGGCCAAAGCTCACGGAGCTCAACTCAACCAGCTTGAGAGTTTGTGTGCATGGTTTGAACCCAGTTGACCAGTTATGATAACCATCTTTGCTTTAATTTCAATGGATTTTTTACTCTTAGTGAAACTTTTGAGCACAATGTATTAGGTTTTACATGTTGCGTTCAGCGGTGTTATGTCTCACTCATAAACAGAAATGTGACTACAATGATGTCTGGGAATCCATTTCATAAAGGAGCCTTTTTATTATTTTGGTTGTTATGAGATACAACTTTTTAACCCTATGAAGATGTCAAAAATCCCTTACATTAATGAAAAAATAAAAACTATTAACTATAACTTTACACTATCAAAATAGAGACTTTCTATTTTTAACAGGAAGAACCATGAACTTCTATTTTGAGTCTAATATTTCATTCTTTTAATTCAATTTGAAAAATCGATACTCTGTCCATTCAATTCAACTCTGTTGATGATGCTTGAAACTTTATATTTTTAGCAAATTCCTTTTTCATTCTTTATTAATTTTTTTCTTTTATTGGTCAAAATTTCCAAAGTTTGTCATCTACACCATTCTTGAAGTCATTGAAATAAAGAAGGTGTTACTTATTTAGGAAAATTTATATTTATAGTAAGTGAAAAGACCTAGATAGATATATTTAGAAACAAGGACAGGCTAGTTGGAGGACAATAGAGGATGTTTTCATGATGTTTCATGACACGTTTGAGGTCAAAATGTTGAATGAATTGCAAGATACATCATTTTTGGTAAAATTGGGTTTTCTAAAGTGTGTTTTTTAGGGTAAAAGTTGACCTTCTAATGCTCATTGTGGAATATATGATTTTCAAAAAGACCTAAGATCTTTGGAATTTTGTTTTAGGTCAGCTATGAATTTTTTTTAAAAAATTAGGTGCTTTAATCATCATGTTTTTATGAACGATCGTTAAGAAGATAAGTTACTTTGAAACCCTAGTTAAACCCTAGCTCAAAGTGACTTGGAGGAAAATGATTGTATTGATCCTTTTTTTATTCCTTTTGCAAAATTTATGATTGGAGGTTGTATATGACTCCTCCATATTTCTATAAAGGTATGGTAGAGTATGAAATAGTATGTGGACCCCACTCAAACAAGAAAGTTTATGAATAACTTCATTTTGTGGAAAAGTTGTCCAAAGAAGGTATGTAATAGATTGAAATTTTTTTTATTGTATGATATTTTATTCATTTACATGATATTTTCAAGTTATGGTTGAGGTATTATAGGGAAAAATGTGCCCTATTTATGAAGACTGGTTTTTGGGCTTGTAAAGGGCAATTATGAGTAGTTTTAGAGATTGATCTAGTTAAAGGCATTACACTTAGAGTTGGAAGGAAATTTAAGATGTTATGGAATTTATATATAGAGGTATTTATAATGACATATGATTTTTATAATTATGATGTGATTTTATAGGTGAACCAGCTTAGTTTGTGAAGACATGGGTTGTTTGTTTTTCAGGAAAGGATTGATTTGGCTAGAAGATAAATGTAGAAGATCATGTTTTGGATTATTTGATGATAGTTATCCATTGGAGAGTGAAGAGGGATAAATATTTTCCCTATTAAGGAATGTAAAAGTATTTAAAGTTGGATAAAGGGTGAAAACTAGTTCAGTTTTCAAAACTTCTTTACGGAAAGCTCAGTTTGGTGAGGAGGAAAGTAAGTGTGGTTTGCATGGATGGATGTTTCAAGAGGTATATAAAATATGTATGTGTTCTACAGGTCATTGTATTTTTAATGAGTGGTTATGTTCCATAGTTGATATATTATTGGGTGATCTTGAGGCCCATAGGTGAATATTGGTTCCTAGAAACAACTATTTTGAGAAGGATATGATCTTTTTGAAAGATTTATGAATAATTTTAGTGGTTCAAGCTAATGTACAACCATGTATGATGTTTTTTTGTCATATTTGACATGTTTGAGGCATTTAGAGGCTTGAATAATCATGATAATGAGTTTGGAGGAATTTGATGAGTTAGGTGATGGGGTTTAGACCCATTTTGACTTGTTTAGATGTCTTACAGCATGGATGACCTACATGGGTCCATATTATGAGTTTTTATCGATTTAGTGTTATTTTTTTATGTTGTAATGGTTGATATAATTTATATAGACTGAATCATGTTATGTTTTTGAGGTGGGATGCTTATAAAAGTGTATATTTTGTTCGAATTTGATCTAGCTATGAGAGAGGGAAAAAGTGTGACCCAAGTGAGAGAGTGAAATAGGTATGAAGCCATAACATTAGAGCTAAGAGAGTGTGAAAAAATCCAAAGTGTCTTATAAAAAGTTTTTTCAAGGGTTTAAAGCTAGTTAAAGAAGAAGAAAGAGGGAGTTATGAGAATGACAATTTGAAGAGATTTTGAAGGTGCACGAGATGAATTTGTGATCTCCATTATTTGTAGAAGAAAAATTTCATCAGATATATTTATCTACAGGTGGTTTAGTTTTTTTTTATCATCTTAGGGGGTTGTATCCTCCTTTTTGAGTTGGTACTTCACTAAATTAGTGGTTGGTGCTCCTTGTAGGGTTGGTATTATACTAAACTAGGTTTTTGTGCTCCTTGTGGGGTTGGTGCCTCACTAAATCAGGGGTTGGTGCTCCTTGTGAATTTGTAGCTTCACTAAATTTCTTTTCTTTTTGTAATATAAGAAAATTTTAGTTGTTTTTTCTTCCTCATGAGGGTTTCCCACTTATATTTGGTGTTTTGTGTACTCTCTCTTATGTTATGATATTGTGAATGGTTAATACACATCAATGGTTATGAACAATGTATAGAAAACTTAAATGATGAATGTATGGATTTGAAAATGAAGTAAAATTATTATAGGACTAGTTCACCCCCCTCAGTCTATTGTGTTTCTAACAATTAGTATCAGAGCTAGGTCCTTATGAGACAAGTCTAACAGCTTCAAAGAGATCGTAGAATCACAAGATGACTAAGTAAATAAGGAAAGAGAATCAAGAGTTGAGTTGAGAGTATGGAAAAAAAGGATGAAGAAACTATCAAATGTCTCAAGATTCATTTGGATAAGGATATTTCATATTTGAGTTCAAAGGAAGAGGAATTTGATAGATTGAAAAACAAGCCTTGTGATGTTTTTATACATGGTCAAGATAATCTCAAAGATATTGAGCAATTAGATAAGAGTTTGCAACAATTGAGAGGATGAAGATATTGAATACTTTTACATAAATACATTCAAAATCCTAGTTTGATAAGGAGTGTTAGAATGAGAAGAACCTCTCTGATCATGAGAAACAAGGAATCAGTTGAGTAAAGATCGTGATGATCCATGAAGGGTACACCAAGAACACGTTGAACCTATCAAGTACTTTTAGTTTAAAGGTAAGAAAATATAGAATAATCTAATGATTTTTCTTGAAGGCATATGATAATGTGAACTATGGAGGTACAGTATGTAAAGGATTATAATCAATTATGTACATGGTTACTTAATATCTGTTTTAGGAAATAATGTTAAAAGAAGTATGAAGAACTTGATATGCTTGTGTAAAAGGGATCATTGATGCTTGACTAATGATGAAAGGAAAATAAGAATGATACAGTGATACATATTGAAGACAAGAATATTTGATGGTTTCTAGGTCTTTATGGATCAAGGTTAAGGTTTTCAATTACAAAATAAGTTTTACTAAAGTGTGTGGTAGCTTGAAAGCCTGTAGTGTGGCCTCAATCAAGGATACAGTGATAACACACTCTACAACAATATATAAGTCATAAATATGGTGCATGATATCCTGGTGAAAGGTTACAATGATTGATAAATAGGGTTACAATTTGTGTGTGGTCATTAAGATATGAAATGGTGTCTCGCAATCGTATGAGGCTTGTAACATCATCTCAAGAAAAGTGAAGGGTGAAAATAACTTGTGGTAGTACATTCATGGATGATTTGGTGAGTTGTATCTTGGTGATTTCTTATAAGATAATACAGAGGTAAGTTGAATTTTCTAAGCTCATTCCTTGAAGAGGACATAGAGTTATAGGTATAAGAGTGAACTTCTTGGTTTAAGTGTTGTGATAGTTGATCACGAGTCATGTTTTGAGGTGTTAAAGGATGAATGGGCATGATAGAAGTTATTTGAAGATTACATGAACTAGATAAGAGTTCTATCAAGCCTATGAGTTTGAAAATTGATTAAATATCAGTTAAAAATGAATGTGTATAATTCTAAGAATGATTCTTGAGGTTTTTTATGATTCTTACAGAATATTATGAAGTGATAATGCTACTCAGGGCTAAAAGAGTTACTATAGTGATCCAAGATAACTATAATGATTGTGTCACATAGTTTTCTCGAGAGGTTTGGTAAGATTTGATTGAAGTGTAGGAATTATTATAGATCTTGATAACCCTAAGAAGTTAAGTTGGTGCTAATGAAGTTGTAAAAGTTAAAAATTCTTATAGGAGGTTAAAGTAAAAAAAGGTAACATAGCCAAAGAAAAGTTGTAAACTATTTTCTAGCCATTGGTACTCATATTAGAGGGTCTGGATAGAGTATTTGTTTGAGAATCTATTAATATCTAAGTTATGAGATTGAGGAAATTGAGATAATATTGTGAGGTGGATAAGATGCCATAAAATTTGATAAGGGTTATTTTTCATGTTTCAAAAAGTCTATTCTTAGTCTCATTTGTTTAAAACATAGTATTGATACTGTGATAAAGGCATTGTATGACTAAAAGGAAGATAAAATATTAATGTACAGGCCTGATAAAGGTTCTCAAGGCATGAGGATTTGGTTATAATCTCAAATCAGAAATTTTTAGGTGTCTATAAGACCTAGTGAGACAAAATGATAGTGACATGTGTAAGAAAAGTGACAAAATTATGTAAGGAAAATGGTACAATGATTGTGTAGAAAGCTACAAGTATGTAATAGACATTGATGTCTATAAGGATGAGTGACAACAAGGTGTAAGTGTGTAAGTAGTTCCTATTATATATCCATGTGTTCATGAGGTCTATCAGTATGTTTGGTTTCATAAAAAGGTTTGTGATGTGTCCTTGTACAAGTATGTGGGATGATTAGAGGTCAGAAAGAACATTGAAAAATTTATGTGAAGTAATTTGAGCTTTTAAGAATGAAAAATAGTAAGAGTACAAACTACAGTATGATTATAGATAGTAATTATGACCTACATGTTTGATAAAAACTATCAATAAAGGGGTAGCCTATATTTATCATGAATCAAGAATTAAATATGCCAAAGAATCTAGATAGGTAGGTTGATGAATATTACTCTTGATTAAGATACTGCATAAGTCTTCCATAGGTCTAAAAAGGACATTTGAGGTAGGGGAGATTGCCTTTGACCTTGATTAGGTATATAAGTTTTCTAGAGGACCTAGTGATGAAGAGTTGAAATGTGTTTACATATAAATTTTTAGGGGGAGAAATCCCATGATAAAATAAGTCACAATATCATTCAAAGGAGGTTGAGAACACTGAAGGATTGCTTTAGAACTATGGTATTGCATCGTATTCATCCTTAGTGTATTTAATCAAGATATGAACATTAAAGCTTCCATTATCAGTTAGAATATGATAGTATGAGTCCAAGGGGAGTGATGAGTATGTATTTCATGATGAGTTTGGGCTTTTAGAGAATTGATAAAGTTGATATTTTATTACTGAGAATGATCTTTAAGGATATTGGTACTAAAGGTGGTTTTGCTAGCATTTGAGATAGAGTTTGTGATTTTTAGCATGATAAAAACATAGAATAAGGTATAAAACATGAGTGAAGAAATTTTTTGGAGAGTATACATTCAGGGGGATCCATTTTCATTTTAATTACAAGTCCATTGGATCATTTATTGTTGTTGATTAATATAAATAAGAGAGAGTACAGACCAAGGGGGAGTCATGTCAAGTAAGTTGTTATGTGTATTGTTTACATCGTGTCTTGTTATGAGTTGTCATTTTACATTTTTAGTTGTAATTTTATCATTTTTTCACATATTTCAAAGGGAGAGAAAAGCATCAGAAACATGGAAAATAGGTCTACTAGGTGTGTTTGGTCTTGTTGGTTGCCATCAATGTTTCATAAGGTGGTTGTCATCAATGACAAAGATGAAGATTGTTGGCCATTGTATCTTAGTGTTTTCATTGATGTAAAATCCATTGATGGAAAAGAGTATTATGAGGTCATATGAGTCTCTATGAGGTGTTATTATAAGTTCAAACATGAAGGTTGATCGGCAGTGTCATGTTTGGTGATGTTTTATGAGATCCTAGAGCATCATTTAACTTACATAGCCACTATATGATCTCTCCAGAGTTGTTTCAAGGTTTTCATGAGGTCATACATGTTATTATAGGTGTGTTACATGTGTTAATGAGTTTGTAATGAGTCATCATAGTCAGTTCATGGGATGTATTGTTTGAGTCATGTCATTTTAGGCCTTTTCCTAGCCCTGGAGCATGCAGTATGGTATGGTAACTTGAGATTTATAGTTGATTAGTATTTTTGAAGAATTTTAGAATAATTGGATGAGTTATATGAAATTTATGATGAGTTTAAGGTCATTATTAATATGTTTGACAATGTTTTATGGTCCTTGGGAAGTAATAAGGTGAATACATGCTAAGTAAGCACAAGTAAGTTGATGTGGATAGAGATTTCCATAAGCAATTGAACTATGAGGTGAGTTTGGATAGTTAGAGGATGTTATCATGATTATTTATGATAAGTTTCATGTAAAAATGCTAAAGGAATTGTAGGATACATCATTTTTGTAAAATAGGGTTTTCTAGAGTGTGTTTTTGATGTAAAATTTGACCTTCTGATGTTCATTATAGACTGTGTGCTTTGCATGAGGACCTGAGCTCTTAGGAATATATTTTTAGCTAGATATAAATATTTTTAAAAAATATTAGGAGGTTTGATCATCACATTTTCATGAACAACCATCAAGAAGATAGGTTACTTTGAAACCCTAGTTAAACCCTAGCTCAAAGCAACTTGGAGGAAAATGATTATAATGATCCTTTTTATTCCTTTTACAAAAGTGATGATTGGAGGTTGTAGAGTACTCCTATAAATTTATAGAAAGGTATGGTAGAGCATGTGACAATGATCCAGTGGATCCTCATTGTGAAACAATGATCTACGATCTTTCGAAAAGAGGCACAATTAATTGCATAGTGTAGATTTTTTCAAGAGCTTAGCGATGGTGTGAAGAATGTGTAAAGGAAATGTATGCAGAAGAAATAGAGATTTTTTTTTGGAGTGTTAGTCTTAGACACTTAGTTGTGGACAAAAGGACCCCTTTATTTACTGACTGGGGGCCCTCGGCCCAGTTTGACACACTCGATTATAAAGGGGTACCTTAGCCTCCAATATTCATCTTATTCATTGTCATGCTTTTGCATATATTTTCTATCATATTTGCAACCCACCGCATGTGGGGTCAATTATATTGTATATACATTGGTGGAAAACCCAACTCGGTGAGCCAAGCTGGCTCGACCAACCGATTTGACCTACCCACCATATATACCTATTCCACCATTTACCATTTCAGCTAGGCTCTTATGAAAGCTTGCACACCACATTACATTCCCAAATCCCCGCCACTTATCCACTTATCCTCCTAATAATATAATTTCCATTCAATAATATTTACTATTTCCTCACAACTACTTTATATCTCCGTTGTGGCACCAAACTACTCACCGAATCCACTTTGCAAAGCTCGATCGTTACACTCCTAGCCTAACACGGGCTCCACAGTCCACTTGGTACACATTTCCATCCACGCGATGGCATATTAAAAAGTCCACCAAGCTACACCAACTTAGGAAGAACACATTTTATTTAGAAAAAATGGTTTTGAAACTGATTACTCTCACCACAACATTTCTTTTAAATTTTATTGCCACCCATCAAATAGTGCATGTGAGATAATACCCGAAATGGAAAATAGTAAAGTAGGAAGTGAGTAAAGGAATCGAACCCTTGACTCAACACAAGATAAAATTAGCTCGATATGTTAGACCACATCGAGTTTCTACACTATAAGAGTGACTTATTTGATATTTGTAAGGAAATTATGTTAATCATGTGATCTAGTTTTGATTATTTTGAGAGATAGGAGTGGAATTAGGTAAAAATTATAGAAGAGACTTAGGTTGTTTTTGCATGGATATTATCATGTGGCTATTGGAATATGTATAATTTCCCTTTTGTAATTTTTTTGGTATATTTTTAATAGATATGTATTTTAATTTTACCTAGAGACGTAGGCGTTAACACCGAACTCCGTTATCAATTGCATGTGCTATGATTTTTAGTGTTTCAACTTTCTCATTCTCTGATTTTATGCAGTGCTAGCAAATTTTTAATTATTATTAAAAATTTTAAAAAATTATAATGTTTAAATTTGTGTGTAAATAATTTTATAAAGAAAATTTGGTGAACGTGTTTGAAATTTGCTCATGATTTTGGATCAGACAATATGCGGACCCCACTTAAACAAGCACATTTCTAAAGAACTTCAATTTTTGGCAAATTTTCCCAAAAGATATATGGAATAAATTAATATTTTTTTATCCTAGGATATTTTATACATGTCCATGTTAGTTTCAGGTCATAGTTGAGGTCCTAGAGGGAAAAGTATGCCCATTTATGAACACTGGTTTTTGGGCTTGTAAAGGATAGTTTTTAATAGTTGTAAAGATTGACTAGGTTGAAAGACTTCCACTTAGATTTGGAAGGAAATGTAACATTTTATGGAAATTAGATTCATAGGGATTTATGATGGTATATTATTTTTCTTGTGATGAGGTGATTTGATAGGTAAACTATCTTAGCTTGTGAAGATCAAGGTTGATTATTTTTAGGACATGATTGATTTGGCTAAAATATGAAGGTAGAAGTCTCATGTTTTGGATTAGTTGATGCTTGATATCCATTACAGATTGAATAGGGATAAATTTTTTCCCTAGGGAAGGAAGTTGTATAAATTGAGAGTGGCAAAAAGGTTGCAACCCAATTGAGTTTTCAAATTTGCTTTCTAGACGGCTCAGTTTGGTAAAGAGTAAAGTAAGTGTAGTTTGCATGGATGGATGTTTAAAGATGTATATAAAGTATGGAGATGCTATATAGGTCATTGTATTTCCAATTAATGGTTACATTACATAGTTGAGATGTTTCATGGGTTATCTTGAGGCCCATAGGTGAATATTGGTTCCTAGAAACAAATGTTTTGAGAATGATATGAGCCTTCTTGATAAAGTTGTGAATAATTTGATTGGTTCAAGCTAATGTACAACCATGAATGATGTTTTTATGTCATATTTGACATTTCTGAGGCCTTTGGAGGCTTGAATAATCATGATGAGGAGTTTGGAGGTCTTTTATGAGTTAGGTGATGGGGTTTGAACCATTTTTGGCTTGTTTGGATGTCTTGGAGCATGGCCTACCTACATGGGTCCATCTTATGAGTTATATATTTAGTATTATTTTTTTATGTTGTAATGTTTGAGCTAATTATCATGTTATTATTTTTATTTATGAAGCTTATAAAAGTGCATGTTTTGTTCAAATTTGAACTAGCTAATAGAGAGGGAAAAATGAGACCCGAGTGAGAGTGTGAAATAGGTATGAAGGCATAAAATTAGAGTCGAGAGAGTGTGTAAAATTTTTATGGGTGTTAGAGATAATGTGTGTAAGGGTTTGAAGACAAATTATTCTATGAAAGAAGAACAAAGAGTGAGTTAGTAGAATGAAGATTTGAAGATGTTTTGAAGATGTGTGAGTAGAATTTGTGATCTTCATCAATTGTAGAAGCAAAATTTCATTAGATATCTTCATCTACAGGTTTTTGAGTTGGTTTTTGATCATCTTAATGGGGTTTAGCCTCCTTTTAGAGTTTTTGATTCACTAAATTAGGGGTTGGTGCTTCTTGTAGGGTTGGTTCTCATTTTGAAGTTAGTGCTTCATTAAATTTGTATATTTTGTGTAATATAAGTAGAGTTTCAATGGGTTTTCTTCACAATGATGGTTTCCCACTTATATTTGGTGTCTTGTGTACTCTATCTAATGTTATGATGTTGTGAATGGGTAATACACATCTAATATGCACATGGATGGTTATGAATGATGTATGGACAACGTAAATGATGAATGTATGGCTTGGTAAATGAAGTAAAATTCTTGTAGGAGTGATTCACCCCCCTCAGTCCATTTTGCTTCCAACACTTGGGATGAAGAGAAACTTAGAAAATTTCACCCTATTCCATTCAATGGTTTACAATATAAGATTTTTTAAAGTTTTAATGCATATGGGTATTTAGAGGATTTTTGATAGAGTTTGTGTATAATTTTCAGGTATTTGGAGTTATGGAGCAGAAACGATGGATTTTTCATGAAAATATGAGGTGGGTGGATTTTATTCATGTTTTAAAACTTTATAGCAATGTTTTTGCTTCATGGGAGAGGAAGAAAAGTAGAAGTAAGATAAAAACTTAGTCAATTTTTTGTTTGTAAAGCATTGGGTGTGGGGTGCATTTATTTTTCCCCACTATGTTAGGGATAATTAGGATAGTAAAATTTACCTCTACTCTGAGCATGACAAGTGGCGGACCAAGAGGAAGTGAGATGGTGAGGAGAGAGAAAAAACTTTTAAGCATGTGAGAGAATAATTTTTTAACATATGGTGAACCTGGGAAGAGGCTAAGGGTGAGGTACATTAATCTGTCCCTATTATCCCCACTATCCTAGGGACATTTAGGATGGTAAAATGTGCTCATGGGTAGATGATTTAGCCAATTTGCAAAGCAAAACAACTTAGCACCTTGTCAAGAAGATATAAGGCCACATGAGGGTACAAGAGAAATAAATGAAGAATGGGGCATATTTTTTCCCATAATTTCCCTAATTTACTCACTATCCCTGGGAAAGCTAGGACAATCGAGACAGTAAAATGTGCCATCCACTTAAATGAGAAAATAACTAAGTACTTGAATCTTGAAATCACTTTTCTCAGAGCTCCCAGAACTCTTTTCATGAAAAATTCTATATAATTTTGAATCCCAATATCATTTCAAGATAAATGGAATGGTTTTCAAGACCTTATTATGAATCCTCCAAAAAAATATACTTTTTCATTCAAGACAACAAGGTGAGTTTGTTGAGATTGAGATGCCCTAAGAAATGCTTGGGTCTTGTGAAGAATGTGAAAATTCCATCATGTAGATAATTGAACCATATTTTTGATGACATATTTTTTGACCTCTAACTCCCTACAGATCACTTGAAATCATTTGTTTAAGCTCAGGTTCCATTATTCACTACAAGCTCCTTCACCCTCAAAAACCTACTTTCACTATTATTGTTCCTAAACCTCCAAAACTTTCCTAAAAATTTGTAAACCCATTCCATCACTCTCCAAAAAAATCAAAAACATTCCTCGATGTTTTTTAATCTTTTAAATCTTCTCCATAGGATGCAAACTTGTCCCGAGAAGGCTGAAAATAACATTTCTAGGGCTACTGAAGAATCCATCTTTAGAAGCTTCTACACTAAATGAAATGAGTCACCTTGTTTCAACATTTAAAACAATGGGGAAATTATATAAAATAAATATGAGGGATTTCAGGGTTAGGATAGGCATGACACGAAGGATAGGTTGGTCTGGAGGGATGTTCGGGAGGGTTTTCATGGATTTTTTTACACTGGGGTTAAGTTGACATGTTTCATCATTGAATTTTTCCCTTACAAAATCACATGACACTAAGTACATATGTTACACATCTCTTGACTCACACATTGATCCTTACTATTTCCAAAAATCCCAATGTTCTACCTATTATATTTTCTCCTAATGGACACACTCTTATTATTTATATAATTCCTACTCATGTAATTGGGATCTTGGAATCCATAGGGTTATCCCCTCATTTTGTTGACATTTCTCTATCATAGTGTTGTCATGTTAAATTTCTAGTATGAAAATTTTAAAAGTTTGTATTATCACCAAAAAAATAAACTCTCTGATTTGCATGAATGTGTGGATGAGAAATTAGTGTTTTTGAGTAACATGGGATTGTTTCAAGGTGTGGGACCCTTGAAATTGAGACAAACATACAAATAAGGTTAGTTCCTCTACTTAATCCTAATGCTAAATTACTCCTAAGGAAGGAATGCAGCTATCTAATCCAGTTCTAACAATCCAAGGGACCTTGGTGATAAGGAAAGATGCATGAAAATGTAAATCCTACACTAAAAAAGGTGATAACACCAAGAATAGGGTGGGGGGACACTCTTAAATGAAGGAAAATGGAAGAAAAATGAGAAAAGAGAGGGTAGACATGATTTCCATAGTCTAAAACAACCATCAAACTACCATTTTCATGGAGCACAATCAGATTCTCAACTCTGCAAAGAGAATGAAAGATGCACAAAATACCTGCAAATGCAATGAAAGGCAAGAAATTGCAATAGAACAGAAGCTAGGATATGTGAATAGCCACAAAACAAGTATTTTATTTCTTTCAAAGCCTCAAAGGATGCACAATACATTACATTGAAGGAGTAGGAGGAAAGGATTCACCATGCAAGATTCTAAAATATGAGGTCTACAACCTATAAACACATGTGCAACATTTGAAAGAGAATGAATAATCATTACAAGAATATCCAACACTTACAAATGAGTCTCTTTTTACAATATATAGAAATGAAAGAGAGATAGAGAGAGAGAGAGAGAGGAAATATAGGGAAATTAAAATTCCCCTTTTCAACCACCAACAAGATGTATTTATTTTTTTAAAATAAGAATGGGAAACCTTACCAATACCCATTCTCCTAATGTCAAACTTTGCTTGTTAGGATAAGTCAATGGAAAACATACTCTCATTAAATTTGGTTGTTTAGCAACCTAGGTACCACATCTTTTAATTATGAGGATGTTTACTTCCTCTTGTTCACCAACCTAACCTCACTTAAATTAAGAAATATATATTTTAAAGTTTAAATGATGTTGATACCTTTCCAAAAAGTCCAATTTTTGGAAACTTGGAGTACCTAGGTCAAAAGTTATGGCCAGTTTTAATTTGAGGGGGTCATGATGGGTTAAAACTTGGTTCCCTACACAACTCCATAGTCTAACCATTTAATCCATTATTTACCTTGTGGTGTGGGTATCATAAGGTATGTGGAGAACTGAGGAAAGGACATGGAACTAGTTCCTCTGTGTGTCTTCTAGAAAGGCTCCAATTGTCTGCACTTTGGGTCGTTGAGTTGGCATGTTGGATTTGGATATTTGGACGTTAGGGTGGAACTGCAAAATAGTTCCACCCACGCTTGGTTCTGCAGAAACACTCTTCACCCGCAACAATATAATCTCCATTTAACTCCCACCTCACCTTCCTTTTTAGTATAGCCTGAACATACCTGTGTGGGGAAATATTTGTTTTGTGAAACCATTCCAATTTTCCCTATGAATCCTCCATATACTCCTCAAATGCCCGCAATATATTATGGCTCCTTCGTTGTGCAGACTGATTTTCCATTGTGCAAAAACCCTTATGCCCCATTGGAACTAGTTCCTCCATTCCTCACGGGACCCACATTTCCACAATAACAGTATAAGCTTAGCCAAATTTCTTTATGTTGTGCGGCCAAATAGGGACCAATCAAGGAGATACCTAGGAGCCTTTCATGAGTTAGTTCTATCCAGTTCGTCCTTCGAACCACATTTCAATAATACTACTAGAAGTGTACCCCTTTTTTCAATTCCTTCTTGAATTTTTGACTAAGTATGGAATTGAGGAATTGTGAAAAATGGAAGAGAAAGGCCTTAGAAGCATTGAATTTATCAATTTTACTCAACTTCCATCCTTTGTCTAAGTCCCAAATAATCAACTATAAGCTATTATCAAAATACCTGAAAGGGGGAATTTTGGGTAATAGGTTGGCCATGATAACCAAACCTCCTCCTAAAAAAACTCCTCCCATGGTCATTGTAAACCCTTATTCCACTCAACCTACCAATTGTTTCATCCTCAAAATAGCTAAGAAGAATGTGATAAAATGGTTTTCAAGTGTGTTTTATGTACAAGAAAGTATACCTAGTTTGACTCATGAAGTTACTAAGATCCAAGGTAGAATATTTGTTCCCAAAGGCATAAAATGAACTATTATGAGCCATTTTCAAAAAAGGAATACCCTCTAGAAGATGATTGTAAGGGATCAACCAATCTAAGGGTATTGAATAAGAGTATTGAATATATCCAAGGTAGTTTTGAATAAATATGTGAGGTTATATGGTGTAGGAGTCATTCAATAAAAACAAGGTCATTGCGAGTACATGGAATGAAAGATTTAATGGAGAAAGTGAACTTGTTTAAAGGATTATGGGAGTTATGGAAGGATTTGAAGATAAATATATAGTCAATGAAAATATCTTAGAATTTAAAACATGGTAGAAATATCAACTTTTATCCAATTATTCACAATCTTTTGTGATAATTTGAGTCACTGCAACTACCCCTTTGTCCCAAAGAGTGATTGTGCATGAAATAAAAAAATTAAAGTAGAATTAGATGCTATAAATGGATGTAATGAACTCTTTGTATTTTTGGGATTCAAAATCATATAATATTTGACCTCAAAACTCTAAGAGTCTTTCTCTCAGGTCCAAAAAAGCACTCTCCATGTAATTTCATGTTGTACGGATGACATCAACATAGTTTTCAATTTTGGGTGAAATTTTAATCCTTAGTTGTCCCTTATCAAGAATATAAGTTTTGTCACTCAAGACATCACAACTTTCTCCCTAGGTGACCTCATAATTGTTAAACATGACCCCATTGACCCTTGGCAAATTTATTGCTTCTGGTTGTCCCTTGTCCCTTGTACCTTGGTGTAAGGGGAAAACATGGACACAAAACATTTCCCATTTCTTTGGTGTGATTTCTATCACTTAACACTTTCAACTTGTGTCTTAGGCAACTGTAGATGCCCTAAAATTACATACCACCCTTTACACATTGCTATTTGAATTAATATTTACCCACATCCCACTAGAATCGATTAAAGTAATTCTATCATGCATAATACATACACGTAAACTACTTAGCTATTTAAATAAAATAAAATTAAGTATCCACTCAACTCCACATCACTAACTCACTCACTCAAGTTATAGACCCCTAAAAAAGAGGAAGATAAATACTCATGTACAACCAACTTTGAAATAAAATAAATAGCCAACTACTCAAATTAAAACCTCTTGAATTCTTATTCAAATTCATATAATTACATAGACCAAATAAACATGCTAAATCAATTAAATGCATTCATTGACATGTAACTTATTCAATGTTTTATCCATAATACATGGCCTCTCCTTTAACTATAAATAAAAGGATCATCCCATCACAAAAAATATCTTAGAAGATTAAGGTGTTGCAACATTACTCTTCCTAATTTCCATTTGAATTCATATGTTGTTAGGATGCCCATTTGATCAACAAGTTTATCACTCATGCACTTGCTCTTAGCATGAAATTTTCTCCATTCATAGTAACATTTAGAGCATCCACATTCAAATCCATAAAGGATATTCAAATATCTTGGGACTTCACTCCATGCTTTAGCCATCTCATCTGAGGTTATAAGGAAATGTAAAGGGAGGACCTCGTTTAAATTTTATTGCATGTTTATTCCATTTGATAGTTTACCTTTGTTTAAATTCTGACACGCTTGGTGGGACACACAATTCTCTTACTTATTTTTATGTTCTAACTTCATATTCATATTGTTTAAAGTGTTTATAACATATTGAAATATTTACAAGTCTTATAGTGAGCTATCTTATGATGAATTCTAAAAATCGATCATTTTTTGTTGGATTTCAATTAAATTTTGTGAAGCTACATGTGTCACATCCCTCAATTTTATTCTGTTAACCAATAAGTTAAGTCATGAAAATTTAAGTGGTTCACAAAGGCAAGAGAATAACCCTTGTGGCATAAATAGGTATGTAGCTTCACACGTGTATGTATATCCTAAAAAGGATATACACACAAATGTATAGTTGCATACGAAACCACACAATGACACTTTTTACCTAGTGTTCATAAAATACTTGGAATTTATGAAATATTCTTGTCTACTTTAATGTTGGATTTACTTGTTAGGTGTGATGATGTGATGTATTGATTAGACTGTTTGGTTGGTATAATTGAAGTTACTCTTTACAAAGTAAGATAACTTAAGGGATTTATAAATCTTGTATGCTATATTATTTGTGTTGTGTGATGATAATCATTGAAGGCATCAAGTAAATTAAATGAGTTAGTAAAAAAATACCTAGTTTTGATGAAGTAAAAAGAGGTGTTACAACAGGTGCCTTGCATTTCCGTGGGATAGGATGCATGCACATTACTTGCAAAGTGTGTCTACGCGATAACACTTTTGTCTCCATTCCAAAGCTTGCGTATCTATTTGAAATTCAATGTCTTTGTTGAAATAGTACATCTAAATATTCAAACATGTATCTACATGATCCAACCTATGTTTGTGTGACAATGGATGTGCTACCATCATTAAGTTTTCATCTCTATTTTTTCAGTTTTCTTTCATTTTTAGCTATCTACATTTCTATTTTTCTAGTTTCAATAGCATGTGATTAGATAGGGTAGCGTTTAACTAATTTTTTTAGTTGTTTTCTTTGCATAGATTTAGATATGTGCTTTTGTGATATTATGTGTGTCTCTATGGAATTGGATGCACTTGTGTTCAATAAATTTATTATTTACATTTACATAAGGCACGTCTGCATTTCATGAACTTGTGTCTCTTTGTGAAGTAATTGCACTAGCATTGTTATTACTTGCATTTACATTATGTGTAATTTTTTCATATTTACATTATTTTTCCAAATTTGAATTTAATCATTCCTTATTACTTTCATAGAATTTTTATTACAATTTTATGTCATTTTAGTTTTAAAAATAGTACCTAAGAAGTTACTTAATCATTTTATAACTTTTTTACTTCGTTTAAACTTAATTTTAACTTTCATTTTCTAAAATTATCTAAGCAATTTCATTTTCAATCAACCCTATGTAGGTTCTTCTCTACCGCCTATGGGTGATTTGCAAAATAAAAAGTGGCAACGATTATTGTAAGTCTTTTATTTTTACTAATCATAAGTGTTTTACTTTCACAATTTTTATTGTGTATGCTCTTCTCTCACCTCCTTTAGATGACCTTTAGAATCAAAAGTGATAGAAATTAATTTTTAGTTAAATTATCTCCAACTAAAACCATGTCTGCTCTTTACTTGAGCCTTTGGGTGAGCTTGACAATATGAATCATTAGCAGTTGTTTTTATTATCTCTAATCATTTAGTTCTTGCAGCAAAAAAGTACTAATCTTTCTTATACAAGATTGTTTTTCTTAAAAGGATTTTCATCTTTCCCAATCAATAAAAAAACTTCTAACTTGTGCGCATGCAAATTTCCTTGGCCAAAGTAAATTGAAAATTGTTGAAAAACTTGATAAAAACAATCAAAGGTACACTTTTTAAAGCTTATCAATTAGATTTTTCATTTATGATTTTCAAGTTGGAAAGAACCTTTTTTTTTAAAACCTCATATATTTGTATCTACATGTAGTGGATGTGGATTTCATCATCACTTAAACTACACCAGTGATGTGGATTTCACCACCACACACTAACACATTTCACAATGTATTATACACTAGACTTAGTCTTAAACAATGCTCGATATTTACCTCACCTCTCTACCACACGTACAAGTATTTTTTTCACGATTGGGTTTACTATGAGTATTGCCTAATATAGCTATAACAACAAAGTTTATGGAATCTTCCCTTCTAATCTTTGAGGATTTATAAGGAAAACATTCACACCATTCTGCCATCATCTTTTTACATTTTCACAAATCCTATGCATTGTATATTGCAAGTCACTCCTATAAGTGGGTTAGTAATAAATTGGTGAGTATATTTTAGTATTCTAAGGGCTCTCCATATCACTTCTCTCCCCATATAGATTTGGTATACAAGGACTAGGATATATTGAAAGACACGTCTATTTAGAGAGATAAGACATTGCATCCACCCATTCATAGAATTATTTTATGCTGCATTATTCACAAAACATTATGCCAATTACCCAAATAATTTTCCCTCTTTAACGATAAAACATTCTACAAAACTTGTTGCTTGTTGTTTGTAAACAAATAAGGTTATATCAAACTTATATCATAAAACTTGGTTTATAGAAACATCTATTTTTTACAATTTTATATTTGAGTTTGAAATTATAGGTTGTGTTCCACAAACGCAAATAAAATCTTAGCAAAAAAAAACTATGTTGACATGGTTCTTCAAATTATTAAGTTTATTTATGATGTTTGTGGTATTTATATGAGCATTATAATAAACCATGGAATCCAAAAACATATTAAAATTATGATAATGAAGAATATATAATATTTTACACAAGGAAAATATATAAATACCATGATATATATGTAAATATCCACTAATTACTAGTTAATAATGTAAATAAGAGTTAATAAAAGGTTACCACAAGTCATTATGAGTAAAAATACTTAACATTTTCCTTTTAAATAATATATAATGATGTAAAATGAGGGGGGGAGAGAATATCACGAAAATGAGTGGGGAGAGTTAATATAATCACAAATATGAAAGAGAGGAATCAATGTAAAAGCGAGAGATATGAATATAATTGATTTAAATATATATTTATGAATTTTATGTAATTATGATAAATATATATGTGATATTTCTGCTTTAAACCATTGATGTGTTGAGAAATATGTTTTTTCATGTTTAATAAAGCATATATATTTATTTTGTAAGATATATCTACCCTTTCTTGTGATGTTAGCTCTACCTGGGATAAATGAACTACTTAACCCTCACATTTACATTGAGGCTTAAGGTCAAAATGTTTTTGTCTGAGCACAAGTCCAACTAACTAATATCTACATGAGAGTGGTGGGAGAAAGGAGATAATTTTTTAAAAAAAGAAAAAAATGTAAATACATGTATATCATATGTGGTGAAAATATTAACATGAAAATTTATCTCGCCCTCTTTTTGAGGGGTTTTGCACCTGGAGGATAGTAGGAAAAAAGGGGGAGAATCCAAAGGAACAAAATTTTCTAAAAATTAAATAGGGTATATTGGTTGAGGAGAATAAATATGGAAATAAAATAAAATAAAAGATAGAGTTAGAGAAGAGATAGATGGAAGAAAATATGGAAACATAGAGATTGGAGAAGGAAAAGAAAAGGAAGATAGTTATTGATTAGTTATGGGAATAATATTGAATTAGGAAGTGATTATTCTCCCCCAGCCATAAGATATTATTGAGGAAATGAACCGCAAGGAAAAAAAATCGCCCCCATGCCATTATAAGGTGTTATAAAAATGAGGGACTTAGTTAGAAATGAAGGAGAGACGGTTAAGGAATGTGATCAAAGATTAAAGAATATAGCACAAAAACTAGATGAGCCACCAAATGAGAAAAAGAGAATTGAATTTTTTATTTCCATATTGTTACCATATCTTAGATTATTAATTAATGGAAAATATTTCATAACATTCATGGAAGCTTTGGAAATGACGTCGAAACTAGAAGCAGAAGCATGGATGAGACGGTATGAAATGACATTAAAGCTAGAGAAGATGCATAACAAATTAATGCAGTTGAGACAAATGATTCACTAAAATAATTGAATAGGATTCTGATTTAATTACATTTGAATTAAATCTAATTACAAAGTAACTAATATGCTAAATGATGTAGAAATGATAAAGTACCATAATGACACAAGCAAACAAGTATGTAAAGTATTAAAACCATAAGAAAGAAGATGAGATAAGAAGACTTAGCTGATATACACATAATCTAGAAGTGATATGATCTTGGATAAGTGTTGAATATGATGTAAGAATCATTGTATCTAACCTCTGTAAATTTTAGATCTCATGAATAAGGAAGGTCATGGGCTTCTGGAATAGGAGAGGGGTGACTTATTGCCGATAACTGGATATGGGCGCCCGTGACTATGCAAAATCTTTAGATCTAGTTTCTATTGAGTCACAAGGGTGTTGCAATAATTTCATGTTGATCACCTAGTAGTCACTCTTAGATCACTAAAAGTACTATTATCCAAACCCCCAAGGTGATTTTGATAACTCGTAGTTTCATTTGGATTTGGACAAGATATAATTGGGTAAAAATGGGGATATTCAGTGTTCTAAGGCCTTCCCTCCCCTTTATGTGGCTCATTAATTCCATACTTAGTCAAAAAAATGAAGAAAAAATAGAAAAATGGGTCATTTTTAGTGTATGGTGGGTTTATCGGATTCGGAAGGAACACATGGAACAAGTTCCATGGAGCTAAAGGTTCCCCACAATGCCTTTGAAGCCGCACAACAAAGGGCCTAATGTATTATGGGTCGGGATGGAAATGTGGGGACCAAGTGGTGTGGGGGAAACAAATGTGGGTTGAACATTTCAATGGGGTAAGGAGTTCACCACATTGGCCTTAGACCCAATGAATGAAGGGATGAGGTGTATTGCAAAAATGCAGGGAAAGGGTAGAACAACATAATGGTTCACCGGGATCAAAGGTTCCCCATAGAGGTGCTCAAGCTATAACACAAATTAGATGCGAAATTATGTGGAGGATGGAGTTTTTGGGATAGCTAAAATAATAATAACGTGAATTACGGATCAAACATGACCCTAGGGAACCAGGGGGTTGGGTGGAATGGTTCGTTAGTTCCAAACCAAAACTGATAATACACCCAACACTAAAACATAGACTATCATGGAAAAAATAGGCCCAAATGGAACAAATGGAACACTTCCTCAATTCCCTCAGTTCTCTAAATCTCTAATCCATCTACACCAAATTGAAAATGATTATTGCGGACTGTAGGAGCCTACGGGGAACTCCCCAACCCCCTAAAATTAAAATGTCCATAAATTTTAACTTGTTGCTCCAATTATTACAAACTTGGTACCGTTGGAAAGATATCAGCATCCTCTACACCAAAAAACTATATTTATTAATGTTTATGATGGTAGATTTATGTAAAAGAGGAAAACATTCCAGCATTAAAGATGTAGTTCTAGGTTGTTGAACAACCAGTTTTAATGAGGTATGGTGCCCATTTCTTCTCCCATAAGAAAATTGATATGGGTGAATGGGCTTGAAAGGGTACTCATGATTTTTTTTAGAGATTTAATGCACCTTATGTGATCATAATAAGGGACCAAGCACTAATAATATACTATCTCCACCTAAGGTTGCATCCATAAAATGTATCTATAGCCCTATTTACATCCATCTAGCTCCATCACAAGGGACAAATGTTGGCTTATCTTCATCACACTTCATATGAGGGGGGTCTATTATTTCCAAGAACACATTATTTACATTCTACATCTAGCTACTTTCTCACAACTTAAAGTGTGACATACACAATAGCAACCTAGGGCACAATTTTGTACACACACACACACACACACACACACACACACACAGAACTACATTGGGTGTGAGATGTAGTGTGTTTGATCCCACATCTAATCCATAGGGAGGAAGGTGGACTAGGCTCAAAAAAAGTAGGGGAGTGGGGAAACGTATTTGGACCAATGTGAAATGTTATTTTGTAGCTAGGGGTGGGGTATTCCTCCGCTTGCCTACCAACACTTCCCGAGGGAGTGAAAAGGAGGCACCCGAACAAAGGGCATGGCTGATATCCCTACTATTTTTTACTCTACCTTGGTCATGGTGAGAGGACCCGAGATGTGGTCAAGGGAGCACATGGCATAGATATATTCTGGAATGATATCCTAGATCCATCAGATTAGACTATCATGGTCGGGCCGAGCCACCGGATGCAACAATCACTTGGAAAGAGGGGTCACTTAAGCATTGCAAGCACTGAGAGACCTGATATGGACTACTAAGGACAGTGTTATCCTGAGCCACACATTTTATCCCATAAGTTTACACAATTTGTGTGTAGGTTGATGATGGGGATGTCAGATCGGGGGTGAGAATATGCAAGGTCTACGCATTAACGATGGGTTCTCCGGGGCATATATGTAAAGTATGAATAGATAGTCTGAGATCCACATAGTGTGTTATGATGTTTTCCAAAGGGTGTTCAAATTTTTAGTGGGGATAAGAGGGAATTCAACCAAAGAATGGGAAAAGGGGAAAATATTTCAACGGTAATGGGGGGAATTCCAAAAACAAAATGTCAATTATCGTGTGTCCCTATTATTACATGAATACAAGTGAAGAAATGAATTGGCCTTTTGCAGGAGATTGGTTTACAGGGAAATCTCTGGGAAAACCCAACTCTAAATTTCTTGCAATCTAGCTTAGTACACCTAAGGCTAAATTATCCCATGTAAATCATGACTAGATAGTCTGTATCAAGGGACCCCCAATATTTACAATTAATACCCCCAAATCCTACTTAGTCTGTAAGGATATTTTTATAGGCTTCAAAAATTATGCTTTTAGGTACTCTATAAAATGTCAATTTCTCACACCCTTCCTAGAGAAGAGCTAAGTATTTACAGGATACACTCACAATTGAGTTACAACCACAATTCACACAAAATCATAACAAAATACACATATCACTTCCTTCTCAACATCAATTCACAACAAGAACAAAATAAATATAAAAAAATCCTGATGAATTTTCCAAATGAGACCCATTAAACTTAGTAAAAACAAGGGAGACATATATTTACGCTCACAAATCTAGATAATGACTGTACACATGCAATCTTCTTAACATAGATTCCAGATAATTGAGTTATATAGAGAAAATTCTTCATCAGAAAATTATGTTGTCTCCATGGTTGGTAATGCGTCTGAAAATTCCCTCTAATTTTTCCCTCAAGAGGTTCCCTCCCTATTTTCTTCTTTCCAAGACCTCCTACCAAAAGAGAGAACCCCTTTTTTATAAAAACCCTCTTTTCATCTTAAATATTTCCTTATCATCTCAAGGTTTTAGAGCATATTCCTTGGATCTCCAACAAACTATCACTTCCCTTAACTTCTCAGGGCCGCCACAAAAAAAATGCAAATAATTACTCACAAAACAACTGCTAATTTTTCCAACTTCCACCATGTCCTTCATACATCATCATGATGTAACAAACTTTTTTTCTAGGTCATGTCAAATTTAATATTTAAAATTTCCACATATGTATAAGCATGACATGGCTAGAAAGCTTAATGTGAAAAGACATTTTTGAAATGGCCATGCCTTTAATTACCCTTCAGCGACATGTTCCCTATAAATAGTTGATATTTATTTAAACCTCACACGTACCTATAAATCAAAATGGGATATGGTATTAATAGTGAAATGATGTCCTTTTCCATATCATCTTTAGTGCCATGCCTATTCAAATGTTCTACCATCCTTCTGATTCATTGCCAATCTTTTATAGAGCCTTCGCTTTCCATTTTAGACCGCCATATATGAAATTTTAGGGCCATTTCCCATCATGTTGTTCCATTCCATATCATTTCTCTCAGTAATGGCCTTGTATTATTTCAATGCAAGTCCTTCAGAAGAGGAATTGGCCCACATGGGCCAATTCTTCCAACTCTTTGGGCTGAACAAGGCCCTAATTCATCAAGTTTTTAGTGTACCAAATGTTGGAGCCAATCCCCATGATTTCCCTCATTGGAAAGCCCTGGTGTTTTCCTTCTTGAATCATTTTTCTGAGATGTGTCCTTCCTTCCCAATTTTTCAAACCTTTCACTTCCACCTAGCCCACCTAAAGTTCCATTTAAGTCTAGAATCCTTGAGGAATCATTGGTCTCACCATTTCCACTGTATTCGCGATGACCATTGGCATATTTTTAAGGCATATTATACCCCCTCCCTACTAGAAACATAGCTCCCTCTTTTGGCCAAAACATAGGAACCCAAAATTGAAAATCCATCCTTAGATTCTCACATGAACATAACAAAGGAGCGGCTTGCAACATTAGAGTCCACTCTGGAAGATATCCAAGTTATGGTTAGAGTGCAGGAATTTTCCTCCAAGAAGAGGCATGCCCTCCCTCATGCCCAAATTAGTGACATGACACCATTTCAAGAGGCCCATTTAACTAGAGGCCAGTGCACCAAAGCATATGAAAGAGGATGGCTCGCTCTACACGAATGGGTGAAATCTCCTGAGTAGAGGAAGGAGCTAGTTGGCATTCTAAATGGGCCGAGAGTGAGCATCCCTAAATTATGTGAGAAAGGGATGTCGAGGGGCCTAGCAGGAGACATATAATTCATCTCCAGCATTGTGTCCCATAAGGATTTCATTCAGCATTGAGACCAACTCCTGATGCATGGCCCAAATGTGACTAAAATAATGGAAGTTTGATATAAGCATTGTTATGTTATATATATCTGAATGTATCTTGTTTTATTATTTTATGCGTATACTTATTCAACAGAGGGATGGGGCCCCTTAAATAGAACCCCAAATTTTTTACTGTAAATCACACGTTTGATTCTTCTCTTTTTTTCCTTTTCACTACACTCAAAAATTTTAATGTGTTCATAATATTGCATTTGTTTAATCTTCAATTACAAGAAAAAATACCCCCTTAATATTCAAATTTTCAAGGGGAGACTCTCATGTCTGCACAATACTTATTTTTAGCATAGAATCTCAAAATCCCAATTTTTCATTAAGGCACAGTCTATCCCATTCATTTGATTATGTGAAATCCTCATGAAATTTTATAATAGCAACAATACCATTTGCATACTTATCCATCCGATTGTAGCAGACACAATAAGAAGGATAAATAATCCTCAAAATCAAACCCTCATCGATTTTTCTTCCTGAAAAAGGACTCATGTAAGGTAGAATACCATTGAAAATAGGACAAACATAAATGGGTACTAACATTGGCTCCATCGTGGGGATAGACTCCCCCATTGGGTGTCCAAAGAACATAAGAAACAATACTTGAAGAAGATCACCAGACGCCTATCCATTGGGAAAAGGAATCAAAAGATGATCAAAATTGCAAGTCATAACTATGAGAGAAAAAACCAACAAATAAACACCAACAAAAACCCAAATATGAACCAAGAAGGATAAATCATGCAACTATAAACTATACATGAAAACCATCAGGGTCAAGAGGACCCAAAAACCTCTATGAGAATCCACCGAGATCCCATACAACACACCTTTGTCCTTACAAGATACACAAGTTAACCTACCAACTTCTAAAGGTAATGATCACAACTACTCCAACTGAAACACAGATTATCAACTGGTTGCCATCACCTAGAACCCCTTCATTTTGTAGAAGCAAAAACATGTCTCCATTCATACCTGTAGACCCACTTTTCTCACCAGGCACAGTCCATTCATAAATGATTCCCTTTTCACAACACACCATACAATATAGCAATCTAAGGACTTGCATGTGTTTCTCAAGATGTCTAATAAATTTCTCTCTTTCTAGAGTAGATAAATCTTCATTCATCTAATCCCTTTTAAAATAAATATAGGCATTAAGAACAGATCAACATACTCACATTGATTTGCATTCACCATACCTGATTTTGAAAGGATATCATCTTTTCTCATTACATTCTTATCAATAGGCAGGAAATTGAAACAAAACTCCATACAGACATCAGTCTCATTTTTCGAAGGGGAGGGAATAACCTATATTTAAAACTTGCAATCCTTAGGTGAAACAACCTGATACATTCCCAAAGGTTTGGGAAATAAGGAATGCTCTATCACTTGATCAAAAAATAGGGGATCAAGAACATCCACCCCCTTCTTTATAGGTAATCTAGTATTAACATCCTCTAGGACCAAAGCCAAATCACTATCCTTATACCTTTCATTGATTGATACAGTATTCTTAGTATTATTACCAAAGTGATATTACCCTTTATCCAAGGTAATTACACCAGTTTTAGGAACATATAAGGGGATCAACTCATTAGTATTCAGGTTTGCAAAGTTTTTATGATTCATCCACAATTTCCACTTTACAAATTCATCTGACAACTTATAACATATTCTGAGATGCTTCTCTTGTTCCACTATTGCATCAAGTAAAAAACATATGTCTTCTACTGAGGGAACACCTCTGCTATATTTAGAAATAATTTCATCCTTTAGCAGAACAAAATCATGAGAAAATGAAGTATAACCTATGTCTGAAACCACTATATCAAAACCTGACATACTATGGAGGAAACATTCCATAACTCATCAGTTGTTTGGGAATGTAGAGGGTCAGTGGAAGACACCCCACCGCTTTAGTCTGTGGAACCATGTGGCACATTTCTTCTTGCAGTTCCTAATTTAGATTCATCAACATTAAGCATATTGTCTACAACACAATGGGCGTGGGGCATTAAAAATTTGTCACACAAGACACAAACATAACGAATATGATCTTCTTGCTCAACACATTCTTCAATTAATGTCTTAACATTTAACACATATCATGCAATGTCAATTTCTTCATTCCTAAAACATTTGAAACTCCTTCCTTCAACTGAATACATGGCATCTCCACCATGCCCATAGAAAAGGGAAGTAAGATCATCGTTGAATTGATTTCCAAATATTGTTACCATTTCCATCCATGAACAAACAGAGCTATGAGGTAAAGAATTAAACTAGTCTCTAGCATTTTCTTGCAGTGTTTGCACAAATAACCTCATAAAAACATCTTCATAACTCACTTGGTATTCATGCATCATTTCCTCAAACATGGAAATATTTTGTTCCATAAAAGTATTGCCATATGCTCAAAACATAGGAAATTTGAGTCTGATTCTAGTAGGGATATGATGGGGGTATCCTGATATTTTATCAAAATTCCAAGGGTTTGAACGAACTTGGTTTAAAAGGGACTTTAGAAGGACCATAAATCTCACTACTATCACAGATACTCATGGAATGCTTCACAGAAAACTAAATTTTTCATATAAATATTCACCTTATAAATTCTAGATGATATAATGGCAAAAATTGAACACAGAGTCTAAAAAGGAAACAAAAATTTAGTTGAAACACACAAAAAATGAAAAAACCATTTGTCTATTACAACCAAAAGGATAACGGATTCGCCGCTAGAGTGATAACTCTAGAAAACTAAACTATACAAGATCATGAGACTAAATCATAAATTAAGACACATTTTCAAATGTCACAAAGAACCATAAAAGAAGGTCTAATCAAAAACCCAGATGAATACCCAATGTAGTTTTTTCCCCATAAACGGCGCCAGAAATGGTGTTGGCTCCTAGATCTACCCCGCATGGGGGAAGGGGAGCTAGGCTCAAAACCTAGTAGGGAAGTAGAGCAATGGAGTCAAACCCATGTGAAATTTCATTTGGTAGCTCAGGGTGGGGTCTTCCTCCACTCGCCCGTAAACCCTTCCCGAGGGAGTGATAGGGAGGCACCCAAACAAAGGGTGTGGATGATATCCTTGTTGCTTTTGAACTCTACCTTGGTCAGGGTGAGAGGACCCGAGATGTGGTCAGGGGAGCATAGGGCATGACCGGATATCAGAATGAAATCCCAGATATGTTGGATTAGACTATCATGGTCATGAACAGCCACCAGATGCAACACTCACTAGGAAAGAGTGGTCACTTAAGCATTGCAAGCACCCGGAGACCCGATATGGACTGCTAAAGGTAGTGTTAGCCCTACCCACACATTGATCTCATGAGGGTTTACACAAGTTGTTTGCAAGTCGATGATGGGGATCTTGGATTGGGGGTGAGAACATGCAAGGTGTATGCATTGATAATGTGTACTCTAGGGAGGATCTGTAAAGTATGAATAAACAGTCTGAGATCAATGCAGTGTGTTAAGATGTTTGCCAAAGGTTGTTCATATTTTTAGTGGGGATAAGAGGGAATTCAATCAAACAATGGGAAAAGGGGAAAATATTTCAAGGGTAACTAGGAAAGTCTAGAAACAAAATTTCAATTATCATTTCTCTCCATTATTACATGAATACAAGTGAAGAAATGAATGGGCCTTTTGCAGGAGATTGATTTGTAGGGAAAGCTCTAGGAAAACCAAAATCTAAATTCCTGACAATCCATCTTAGTACACCTAAGGCTAAATTATCCCATGTAAATCATGTTGAATAGTCTGGATCAAGGGACCCCCAAGATTTACAAATCATACCCCCAAATCCTACTCAGTCCACAGGGAGATTTTTATAGGCTTCAGAAATGATGCTTTCAGGTACCCCCAAAAAATGTCAAATGCTCACACCCTTCCTAGACAAGAGCTAAGTAGTGACAAGATACTTTAACAATTGATTTACAACCACAATTAACACAAAATCATAACAAAATACACATATAACTTCCTTCTCAACATCAATTTACAACAAAAATAAAGGAAATATCACAAATCCTGATGGATTTTCCAAATTACACCCATTAAACTTAGGAAAACAAAGGGAGACATATATTTACACTCTTAAAGCTAGTTAATGACTATACACATACAATCATATTAACATAGATTCCTGATAATTGAGTTACATATAAAAAAACTTCATCATAAAATTATGTTGTCTCCATGGTTGGCAATGCATCTACAAATTCCCTCCAATTTTCCCTCAAGAGCTTCCTGTACTTTTTTCTTCTTGCCAAGACCTCCTCCCAAAAGAGAGAATCCTCTTTTTCTAAAACCCTCTTTTCATCTTATATATTTCCTTATCATCTTAAGGTCATAGATCATATTCCTCGGATCTCCAAAATACTATCATTTCCCTTAACTGCTTGGGGCTGTGAAAAAAAAATGCAAATGATTACTCACAAAACAACCGCCAATTTTGCCAACTACCACCGTGCCCTTCATACGTCATCATGACGCAACCAAATTTTTTCCAGGTCATGTCACATTTAATATTTATAATTTCCACATGTGTATAAGCATGTTATGGCCAGAAAGCTTAATGTGACAAGAAAATTTTGATATTTGTGGGCCTTTAATCACCCTTCTACAACATGTTCCTCATAAATAGTTGATCTTTATTTAAACCTCACATGTACCAATATATCAGAATGGGATATGGTATTAATAGCAAAATGATTTCCTTCACCACATCAGCACCACCGCCATGCCTATTTAAATGGTATACCATCCTTCCCATTCATCGCAAATATTTTATAGATCCTCCCGCTTTCCATTTTGGACCGCCATCTACAAAATTTCAGAGCCATTTCCTTTCTTATTGTTACATTCCATATAAGTTCTCTCAAAAATGGTCTCATATTCTTTGAGTGCAAGTCCTTCAAAAGAGGAATTGGCCCACATGGGCCAATTATTCCAACTCTTAGGGCCGAACGAGGCCCTAATTCATCAAGTTTTTAGTGTGCAGAATGTTAGATCCAATCCCCAAGATTTCCCTCATCAGGAAGCCCTGGTGTTTTCCTTCTTGAATCATTTGGCTGAGATGTGTCCTTCCTTCCCAATTTTTCAAACCTTGCACTTCCACCTGGTCCGCCTAGAGTTCCATTTAAGTCTAGAATCCCTAAGGAATCACTGGTCTCACCATTTCCTGCGTGTTCACGATGACCATTGGCATATGTTTAAGGCCTATTATGCCCCCTCCCTGCTAGAAATAAAGCTCCCTCTTTCATCCCAAACACAGGATCCAAAAAGTGAAGATCCATCCTCAGATTCTCACATGAACAGAACAGAGGAGTGGCTTGTGGCATTAGAGTCCACTCTGGAAGATATCTAAGTTGTGGTTGGACAACATGCATTTTCATCCAAAAAAAGGAATGCCCTCCTTAATGCCAAAATTAGTGACATGACACCAGTTTGAGAGGCCCATCCAACGAGAAGCCAATGCACCAAAGCATATGAAAGAGGATGTCTTTCTCTACATGAATGGGTGAACTTCCCTAAGCAGAGGAAGTAGTTGGTTGACATTCTAAATGGGATGAGAGTGAGCATACCTGAATTGCGTGAGAAAGGGATGTTAAGGGGCATGGCGGGAGAAATATAATTCATCTTTAGTGTCGTGGCCCATGAGGATTTCATTAAATTTCAAGACCAACTTCTGAAGCGTGCCCTAAATGTGACTGAGGTAATGGAATTTTGATATAAGTGCCAATATATATATATATATATATATATATATGAATGTATCTTGTTTTCTTATTTTGTTTGCATAATTATGTAATGGAAGGTTGGGGCCCCTTAAATAGAACCCCAATATTGCTACTATAAATCCTACATTTTAGTTTTCTCTTTTGTTTCCTTTTTACTACACTCAACAATTTTTTTGTGTTCCTAATATTACATTTGTTTAATCTTTAATTACAAGAAAAACTACCCCATTAATTTGTTGCACATCTTTCTAGTGACATGAAACCAAGTAAAGCATAGTGAAGTACTGAAATGCATTTTAGCTTAACTTATAAATCAAGCTTCTAAAGTTGAAATCGATAAATTCATAATTATTTTCAAAGTGTTTGGCCAAAGTACCACATTAATCTCCCAGGCCCAAAACTTCATCCAATTCTGAGTGTTTATGTGCACCAATTGGGTTTCGGACCATAAATGAAATCTCGTAAAATCCTGAGTACCCGACTCATCGCCAACATCACACTTTTTCTATTATTAATATAATCCAGGAAATATTAACTGGAATTCCAAAAAGGACCAATCCTTAGGCCTCATGGGGAGACTATCATGTCCACACAATACTTTTTTAGCATAAAATCCCAAAATCTTGATTTTGCATTAAGGCATAATCTGTCCCATTCATTTGATTATGTGAAATCCTCATGAACTTTTATAATAGCAATAGTACCATTTGCATACTTAGCCATCTAATTTTAGTAGACACAACGGGAAGGATAAATAATCCTCAAAATCGAACCCTCATCAATCTGTCTTCCTCAAAAAAGACTCATGAAAGATATAATAACATTGAAAATAGGACAGACATAAATGGCCACTAACATAGTGCAACACACATTAGTAAGTCCATAATTATGGCAGCTAAGGCAATTTTGACCCCTCATTTTTAATTTTATTTTTTAGGATTTGATGTCTATTTGAGGGTTGTACAGTTTCTTTCTTCATTGTAGGTTTATGAGTGCCTCAACAATCCTACTGTGACACACACACGAGAAAAGGTGAACAAGTGTTAACCTTTTGTGATACCTCAACAGAGGTTTTTTGAGCAGGGCATTCAGAAACAAGACTAGGGTGCCCATAGGTGTCCTCATCCCTCTCCAAGTTCCCCAGTCCAATCAAGTATGCCATATCTACATTTTCAAGGCTTATGTTTTATGGTCTCCCACTCCGTTTCAGCCTGTCATCACTATGACATAGTCCAACAACTTTTGGGAATCAGCTAAGGCTCTTTTAACCCTCTTTATAACTAGGTTTTCATAATTTATTACTTAGTTTCTTGGGTATTATTTCTATATTTCATTGTTTATTTATTTATTGCTTCCATGGCATTTATATTAGGCTATAATATTACATTTTTATCATTAATTAAGGTAGAGAAACTATCCTTCTTTGGAGGTTTTTATCTAAGTATAAGGTCCCACAACTTGAGAGACAATCTTATATTACCCAAAAACATTGATTGCTCATCTATACATTCATGTAAATTAGAGGGTGTTGGTTTTTATTGATAACAGTTTTGGCATGCCCAGTGGGACAATTTTGAGGTTAATGCTTCTAGTCTTCTAATTTTTGGTGTGTATCTTCATAAATTTCATCCTTTAGAGGCTTTGCAACAACACATATGACAACTCTAACCTATATATTTACTAGTTTCAACAACATCAGTGCTTAGTTTCATGAGAAGAATTTAGACTAGGTCAAGAGAAGCAAAAGAAGGATCATTTTACTATTTATAGTTTTCACCAAGGAGAAGAAGAAAGGGCATATTAGTATATATATCACTTTCTCCACCAAACAGAACTCATTCTACTCTACCTCATGGTAGACCCTTTTTGTAGTAATCTAGAGTTTTAAGAGATATTGTAATCATGGAAGCATAGATAAATATTCCCTTTTTCAATGTTAATAGTGGTATTCATTTATCCCTCAATGCACAACATGATATATCAGTGTTTGCACTTAAAATTATTCCTTTCTTCACTGGTGAAAATCATACTACCCCATCTGATCACATTCAATATGTTGTTAATGTTATCTTGGTTCATGATATTATTGAAGAAGATGTTGCAATTAGACTTTTGGCCTCATATTTCAAGGGAAAATATTTGCAATGGTACATGATTTTAATACCTGCTTCAACCAACAACTGAGATCACCTTGGCACAACCATGTGTAATCATTTTGACAACAAATAAGATCACCTTTCTTTAGTAGAGAAGCTAACAACAAAAAAGAGATCCCATAAGGAGCAGATGATGGATTTTGACATCGGATCTTAAAGCATTTTGGATATAATTCCTCAATTGGTAATACCTACACCCCAACATGAATTTATTTATTATATAAAATATTTGAACAGTGATATTTGGGTTATGATTGAATCCATAGGGAGTAGAATTTTACCATGTGCTTATATCATTTCTATTAGGGCTGAGAATAGTCTTATTCAAACTGGGAAAATTGCTCCTAGACCTCCAATGCCTATATTCCCAGAGATTGAGAAACCTAATCCTCAACAAGCCCTTGAATTAGCCCCTATCCCAACCTTGAGAAATCAAATTTCTAGTCAAACATCTAATTCCTCAGGTACCTCAACTGAGTTGTAAGAAGTAATGAAACAATTGAAAAAATTTAAGAATGAGTTGGTATCCATTAAGAGGTAGCAAGCCCAAAATTTCAAACCTTATCACCCTCCATACAAACCTAATAAACCCCCTTATCAGCCAAATAAGCCATTATCCCATGTAACTCCTCAAAATCAAAGTTAGTTTCCTCTTGCAAGGCCATTTCAACCATATAACGCAAATGTGCTTAGTACGTCTCAGGATTTGGTTCATGTTCAAAACAATCTTGTCCAATATTATGAGTGGTGTTTCCCTTGTCATGTTCCAAAAAACCAAGCAACATACCCCAATGGAATTTTTAACCAATATTTGATGGTGTAAAGTGCATTTTTCCCTCAAGACGTACATATAGAGTAAAATCAGAAGCAGATAGTAACTCAAGAGACACATCTAGGTGACACTTCACTTATAAATTGGTAAGTGTAAGACTTTTGTGGAGTAAACTAGAAAATTACTGAAGGTGTGGCTGCAAACACTAGATCTAGGAAAAGAGCTATAGAAGAGGGATATTCAGCAAATGTCAATCCTTTGGAACCTTCCTTGACATTCCAAAAGAATAGAAGCTCAAACATATCTCCAAACATGCAAAATCAGCTGAAGGGTCCTTTTATATCAGCTCAAGTGCAAGACAAGGTTGTTGTAAAGTTAGTGTAGCAAAAGGAAAAATCAAATACTTTCAATATCCTTGAAAAAATGAAGAAAAACAATGTGAGCATATAAAAGTGGGAGTCACTAGCAATCCCAGGAGAAAAGGATCTCTTATAGACATTTATGGCCAATATGTCTATTCTAAACAAGTCATCTAAGCAACAGGAAAAAGTTCTCACCAATGTAATGTAATAGAAGGAGGATTGACCGCAAAAGAACATGAAACCTCCACCCTTCTATGTATCTTTGATCTTCAAGAATAATTTGGTGCATAATTTCATGATTGACTCCAGAGCAAGTAACTCAGTAATGCCAAAATAGATTGCAGACTAGCTAGATCTTAAGTATGAATCTCTTACTAAAAGAGTAGTGCAGTTGGATGGGACAGTAGTCAGAATTGTTAGAGTTATCATAGGGTTAAGCCTCACATTACGTACATGCCAAAATGTTTCAGTTCCTCAAGATATTTTCATAATTGATTTACCTTCCACTCTTTGCTCTATGTTTTTCTAGAGATTTCACTGCTAAAATTGAAGTATACTTATTAGTTGATTAGTCTCATATTCTCTAAAAGACTAGATATGGAACTAAGTGTAACATCAAATCTGAACCTATTACCACATACCATATAAATCCTTATGTTCTCATCCCCATAAATGTAAATTGTACCATCTTTTATAAATAGGATTTTCCAAGAACCAAAGAGATAAATACTCATATTAAGGGAATTCCTAACTTACTACTTAATCAGTGGAAAAATGAGTGCTATAAATTTGATCCATATTAGTAGATTGAGGAATCTAGACTTGGTATTCACTATTTGTATGAAGAGAATATAAGCCTACCTATTATTTTTAAACCAAACAGTGAGGAAGAAAATGGTATTTGGAAAATGTTATTTAATGGATCAAGAAGTAGACAAGGAGCAGGAGGAGGTGTAGTCCTTATGTCTCATATTGGTATAAATTACTATTCCTCTTTCAAGTTTCAATTTAGCTTCTCCAACAACACAGTGGAGTATGAATCTCTCATTCATGGTTTGAAATGAGAAAGGAAGAAAAACACAAAAATTTTGTAGACATTTGGGAATAGTGAACCAAGTTAGAGGATAAAATGCAACCAAGAATGCTTGCTAAAATATTACAAGTAGATAGTTTGGGATCTTTTGGAATATTTTGAAGCTTTCAATATCCTTTCCATCCCAAGGAAAGAGAACAAATCTTCTGACATACTAGCCGTAATTAGGGAAAGGATTGACGTGGTTAAAAATGTTAAAAGGGAAAAATTGCAACCTCACATCATGTTGATAGTGAGACATGTTATGTTGTAAAATGACACAAATTGGCAAGTATTTGAGAATGATCGGTAGATTGTCAATTTCATTCAAGAAAAGGCTGATTTTTCTTCAAAAAATTAGGACAAGTTGAAGAAGCAATATGGAGACCAAGTGGTTTAACTTATATCAAATAAATTTCCCAAGGGCCTAGTGACCCTGGAATCCATTTTCAACCGAATGGTTCAAAAAAGAAAAATAAATCATAACGGGCAAGGATAAAGATTCAGAACCCATCTCAGTTGATGAGGGAAAATTACTTTAGGTTGGAAAGGTCAACACTCTAAAAGAAAAAGGTTCTTTTGTAGAACTTTTCTAAGAATTTTTTGATATTTTTGCATGGAGATATGAAGAAATTATAGGTTTTTATCCTAGATTAACTTAGCACACCCACAAGCTTCATTCAAGTGCCAATCCTATAAGAAAAAATAGAGACATGTCAATCCACATATTAAGCTCTTGATGAATAAAGAATTGAACAAATTGATTGAAGTAAACATCATATTTCCCATCAAATATTCATCTTGGTTTGATAATCTAGTTTTAGTACAAAAAAGGAATGGAGAAATTATGTTGTGTGTTGACTTTAAAATTTAAACAAATCTTCCATAAAATATTACTACCCACTTCCCTTTATGGAAAAAATATTACAAATGGTAGTAGGTTCTGAAAAGTTTTCTCTCCTAGATGGTTACTCTAGCTACAATCAGATCATGGTGAAGGAGGAAGGTCAGTTCAAGACATCCTTCACTACAGAATGAGGAACACGTGCTTATAGGAAAATTCCATTTGGCCTATCAGACATAAGGGAAACCTTCCAAAGAGCCATAGATATGAAATTCAAAGGGTTTATTAATAAAATTATTCTCATGTACCTTGACGACATCATAGTGTTCTCCAAGAATGCATTTGATCATTTTCTCCATTTGAGAAAAATATTTGAAAGATGTATACATTTTGGAGTTTCTCTTAATCCTAAAAAATACATCTTCCTAGCTCATGAAGGTAAAATCATTAGCGACATTATTTCTAAAGAAGGGTTAAGCATCGATCCAGAAAGAGTTAGTGACATCCTTGTATTTCCATTACCTGGTCACAAGAAAGCACTTCAAAGTTTCTTGTTAAGAATTTACTTTTTTAGAAGGTTTGTTCGGTAAAAACCACTTTGAAAATAACCTTTTACTTCAGAGAACTTATTTTACATCCAGTAAGATCACCTCCTCCTTTGAAACCCTATTTACCAAGGGTAAAACCAAATCACTTGATTTGCACACCTTTGATATATTTCCTGAATATATCAAATGAGGACCTAAAGTCCTTTTTATATAAGGTGATCGGGTATGTCTCCCGACCCACCTTTTCAACCTAAAATGGTTGACACATACACCTAGGTTTATAATATTTAATATTAGAAATATAATCATTTCATGATATTAAATATTTAACCTAAAGTATATACCTAGGTTAGCATATTTAATAATAGAAATATAAATATTTCATATTATTAAATATTAACCTATATATTAGTGATGGACCCATATACATTAAGGGTTGGCCAGACCACTTAATCATTATGTTCCAACACTCCCCCTTAATGTTAAGTGGGATAACATAACATATGCCAATAGATTACCTGCCCGTGGTACACTACAGGATTTACAATCCTTAAACCATAAAGGTTTTAGGCTAGCATATCGGTTGAAGGAATTATAACACCTTCATCATACTCAATTTACCTTTTGGTACAAAAGGATTTGGAATCCCAAAGATCATCCCATGATCAGTGGCTAAGTATGATTTGTGAGTTTTACATGTTCTCACAGGTTCTCATAAAAGGTTATTGAACCCAAGCATATAGGAGCCTTTTACAACCAAGGACCTCCTTAACAATATGCTTGTACTGGATGTTTACCAGTAAACTCAATAGCACTAAAGAGTTTACTGAAGACCACCTTTAAGATCTTTCTACACTTCTTTCTAAAAAAGAAGTCGAGGAGGTATACATGCCCGAAGGTCTTTTTACACTTGCCCGAAGGTCTTTTTTTACACTTTCCCGAAGGTCTTTTACAAATGCCCGAAGGTATTTTTACAAAAACCAAGTTCCATTAGGAGGTGACATTGTCATGCACACTCCCCCTCAATGGAAACTCTGACAATCCAAGCTTTTCACGAAAGTGACAAAACTTTGCAGCACTCAGGGACTTTGTGAAGATGTCAGCAACCTGCTCTTCAGTCAACATGAACTTGAGATTTATCTCATCACTTTGCACCTTCTCACGGGTGAAGCGTATATGTATCTCAATGTTCTTCATCCTCTGATGTTGAACTAGATTCTTAATCAAGAGTAATACAACTCTGACCACCACATAGAAGAGAAATACTTCCTTTAGCTTCCATGTGTATCTCTACCAACAGCCGTTGCAGCCACATGGCTTCTTTACTTCTTCCATTGTACTTCTCTGCCTCAGTAGAAGAAATGGAGACTGTTGATTGTATTTTTGTTCCAAGTAATGGTTCCTACACCAAAAAACTTGAACACATATCCAGTATATTTTATAACACAACATCAGTATGGTTAGAATCACAAAATCCATATAAGATAGCATTTTCATTCTTATTATAATGCAACCCATAATTGATTGTTCCTTTCAAATATCTAAAAATTCTTTTTGCAAGATTCCAATGATCTCTAAAAAAGGTTCCTGCATAAACCTTGAAGTAATTCCTACTGTATAGGAAATATCTGATCTAGTTATAGTTAGATAAATCAAACTATCAACTAACAACGTATATAAAATAGGATCAACCTTTTTCATATGCAGATTTAGGATCAATATTTATTCCAACTTCCATTGAAGTAGAAAATGGTTTACAATCAATCATAAGAAACTTTTTCAATACAATGGTTGCATATTGTGTTTTGAAAAATAACAATAGAATGAAATACAATCATACAAATAACATGATGTGAGAGACCTAACTCATTCATTTCAAAGTACTGCTTCAATTTCTCTTTAATCCTATGAATTAAATCAGAATTGTCACCAGACATAAGCAAATCATCAACATATATACATATAATGATAATATGTGAGCCTTATTGCTTAATGAATATATCATTGTTAGAAGAACAATTAACAAAACCTAACAGTTTAAAGAAGGAAACAATTTTCACATACCAAGCTCTAAGAGCTTGTTTTAAACCATACAAGGATTTCTCAACTTACAAACATAGTTTTCTTTACCAGTTTCTTCAAATCCTTTAGGTTGAAACATGTAAAGTTCTTCTTTTAAATCACAATTCAAAAAAGTATTTTTCTTATCCATTTGGTGGATTTCCCACCCAAATTGAGTGGCAATTGCAAATAAGGCCCTAACAGTACTCATTTTAGCTACAGGAAATGTCTCAACATAATCAATACCAGGTTTATGAGTGAAACCTCTAGCAACAAGTCTAGTTTTATGTTTGTTAATACTATCATCAGCATTATATTTTACTTTGTATATCCACCTAGACCCTATAATACTTCACGGCTCAGGTTCATACAAGGTAATTAATGCATGGTACATATGATGGCTTCTGGTCATTTTCCTAAGGTTAATAGGATTTGAACTTTCTAACATAGATTGAGCCCAATTTAATTTCTTATCTAGGAAGATAAGAGTTTCAGAAACATCTATAGCATCAAAACATCATCATGACCATTTACTAAATCAGAATCAAAACCATCATTTAGAAGCATTTAATGAAGTAACTTCAAGAGAAGAAGACAACACATGTAAACCTTTCACTAGATTATATCTATACATTTCATATAAGCTTCGATAATTAACATGTCCTAACCTTTCATGCCATAGTTTTGAATTATTCAAACTTTGAGATATAAAACAAGATGCATAAGAGAAATCATCTAAAATATATAGACCATTTCTTTGAATTCCTTCAGCTATTATACTCTCATTACTATCCTTGATATACCAAGTATCCTTCATGCATGGATTCTAGTTGTGTCCATACCTCTTTCGGATGTTCGATATTACCAATGTGTAGAAGGTACTCATCGTTCACATTGCATAGAATCATAGAAAGAGCCTCTTACATTCGTTGCAAGAATGCATTCATGTTATCTACAGTTGCTTGATGACCGGTGGGAGCAACCTCAGATCCAGAAACAATCATCTAGAGTTTCCTCGCCATAAATTTTATTTTGACCCAAATGTTGTAGTTGGTTTCATTCAGGATCTGGGTTTTGTCAAGACAGAAATAGTTGGATGTCATTGTTTTCCTAAACTTGTAAAACACACCCCATTATAATATACAATGTACCACAGAGTTAGATACATATTTATCGATAATAAAAAAATTACTTTTAATAGAATCAGATCTAAATTTTATAGATCTAAAGAAACTATTTGATCATAACTAATTATGTCATTACAATGCATACTAATTAACCTCCCATGATCAAAATAATAACCCGCAATATAAAGGGCTCTGCATTATACCCCAGATTTATATAAAAAATATTTCTGACCATATAGAAGTGAAGAAGAGACCCCTAAGAATGCATAACAACTTCAAATTTCTGAAAAAAAATTAATGTAGACAAAAATCTGGCCAGCTTAAATTTGACGTCTAAATGACCGTCATAATGGCTTTTTTTGGTCTATCGTGACGGTCATTTGACCGTCAATTTTAACACATTGAAATTTTCCTAGAACCTACGAGCTTAAATTTGACGTCTAAATGACCGTCATATTGTCTTATGTTTGGTCTACCATGACGGTCATTTGACCGTCAAATTTAATGAAGCCAAAACTTGTGTATTTCCAGAATGTGAAATTCTAGAATTTCTTCTTCTGTATAATATTAGGGAGGTTATATTTTAACACATTATAATAACCTATTATAATTTATAATGTAAAAATATATACACTTTTTTAAAAAAAAAAAGGTATATAGTTTATAGAATGTAAATAAAAAACAACATATAGTTCATAAAAATTATAAACTATAGTTTTTTTTATATAAAAAACACATAACCCTTATTAAAGGGGTTTAAAGGACATAGACCAGGTTAAAAGAATTTTACCAGGTGCAAGTAGATTTATGAGAGTATAGATTAACCTGCATATTTTACAGAGGGGACAAGTAATTTCACCCGACCAATGAAATAAATTGAAATCCCTATTTTCATGAACCTTGTCTCCTCCATTCATTTACTCTAAATTTTACCCTACACATTTAAAACTATAGAAATATTGTAATATATTTTATATAATTCCTGCAAGCTAAAAACTTTAAAACTTTTATGTGGCTATAACTACCAATATTTTAATAAATATTTACCACACTTCACGTGGGCCACCAATAAACTAGCCCCTTTTTTTTTTAATTCTCCATTTATACTTGAGAGTTCCACATTTATACCTGAGATATTATCTCATTTTATTCTCCACTCCCACTCTTATATAAAATAAAACCTTTAAATAAGTTTATTTATATAGTTTTTATAAACTATAAGATATAAATGAATGGGGCCGCCCCCTTACATGGATAATATAAATGGTTAGGGACACATGTTAGGTTTTATTTAATAAGTATTAAGATTTAAAAAGTAATCCCTTCATGGCCAAGCAATAAACACGGGCCCCCTTACTAAAAAAAGTAAGCACTTTAGGTTTTTTTTAAAACATATATAAACCAAATCTAATAAAATTTATATTTTAAGCGGTTTAAACTAACCATATATATAAAATATGATTCAAACTTAGGTTTGTTTTTTTTTAAAAAAAAAACTATATATGCCTAGATTTATAAGTTAAGTTTAAATATGATTTAAACTTAGGCTTAGAATATGGTCTGTTGACTCTTCCCTCAATCCCATGTAATTTTAATATGGTTTAAGGCTTTTAATATATAGTTTTTTTTCAAAACTATATAAATTTTAATATGATGTTTATATAAATTATTATATAAACCTTATTCTATATTATATATATTTTTATTTAAAAATAATAATATAGTTTTCAAATTATATAGGATATAGTTATAGATTAACTATAAACTATAGTTTTTCAAATTGAATCCTTTTAGAGGGGACCAAAGAACACGGGTATGAATTTACCTTCCGAAATATTTTTAACCTGCAAACATTTGAAATTATAGAAAACATGAAAATTATTTCATATAGTAATAAATCCTTTTTTGTATGTGATTTTCACGCAGGTAAATATTTGAAGCCCCTTTCACCTGTGCACACATCAATCTCCAAACAAACATTAATTCCATATAATTTACAAAATGTAAATGAAAGTAAGAATCATATCATATTACATCTCCCCCCAAAAAAAATTAGGGATTTAAAATTGAAAAACCCTAAAATTTTTACCGAGAGTTTAATTGCACAAATGTAATGCCAAAATAAATTGGGGGAAAAAAAGAAGGGGACCAGATACTTTTAAATACCCTTTCGGGTTGGTTGAAAAAACCTGTACAAATTAAATAAATAAAATACAAAACATTTGATCTTAATTTATTTAATTTACCTTGCTCTGATACCATGTTAGAATTTGAGGATTCTAATAAATACGGATTTAATCAACTTACATATTACATAATGTTACAATAAATATTTAAATAAAGATTACATCATAACATAAGTAAATAAAGAAATACTTACAGGAAATAAATAACACAGGTGACACAATATTTATAGTGGAAAACCCCAATAGGGTAAAAACCACTTTGAAAATAACCTTTTACTTCAGAGAACTTATTTTACATCCAGTAAGATCACCTCCTCCTTTGAAACCCTATTTACCAAGGGTAAAACCAAATCACTTGATTTGCACACCTTTGATATATTTCCCGAATATATCAAATGAGGACCTAAAGTCCTTTTTATATAAGGTGATCGGGTATGTCTCCCGACCCACCTTTTCAACCTAAAATGGTTGACACATACACCTAGGTTTATAATATTTAATATTAGAAATATAATCATTTCATTTTCAATGACATTAAGGGTTGTCCAACAAGTGTGAGAAGTGTGCCTTAGATTGAGAAAAATTTCATGAGTTTCAGGATCGAGAAGTAGGTGATTTTTCTCCAAGGGCAATATCTCTCAAGATCATGAAAGTTAGGTATTATTGGCCCAACCTTTTCAATGACTATCATTCATGGGTCATGAAGTGTGAGAAGTGTGCCTTCTTTGTGGGAAAATAAAAGTTAACATCCTTCTCACTCCATCCCATCTCAATAGATCGACCATTCATGTAGTGGAGATTAGACTTCATTAGAGTGATCAATTTAAATTTAGCAAAGGGCCACAAGTGGATTCTAACATCCACATACTACTTCACTAAAAGGATCAAAGAAATTTCACTAAAGGAGGAAAATGAGACTATAATTTTGGACTTCTATGAAGATATTGTGACCAGATTTGGTGTTCCTTCCACAATCATTTCTGATAATGCTTTAGCTTTCCTTTGCATGAATGTATCTGATTAGGCTGTAAAAAATAATATATACTTGAGCACTTCTTGAAACTATTACTCCCAGGGTATTGTGCAGGCTAAGTCCATAAACAAGAATCTTATGAGGATCATAAGGAGGAATTTTGATGAAAATCAAAGGGCATGGCACATAAAAATAAAATCCACATTGTGGGATGATATAATTACCCCCAAAAGATCAACTGGTAGCTCCCCCTATAAATTGGTTTATGGAAAATAAGTAAAGATGACAATATCTCTTGAATTTCCAGCATTAGAGCTTATCAGATAGCTAGAATTGTCTGATTTTAAGGCCATGGAAGTCGAGTATGCAGAGCTTATGGATTTAAAAGAATTGAAAAACCAAGCAGTGAAAGCAATGGAGAAAGATCAAGCTCAGACCAAGACAATTTTTTATAAGAAAGCAAAGGCCAAGAGTTTCCAAGGATAATTAGTTCTAAAGTGGGATGTGGATAGGGAAGAATAGGGAAGGAATTCAAATTTTTATGCAATATGGAGTGGCTGTGTATGATTTGAGGATGCAATCCAAACAATTCTTTCCATTTGTCAAAATTGATGGAGAATACTTACAAATCCTAGTCAATGGGATCCACCTCAAACATTGTTATTAAAGGAAATATTCTCCATTTTAAATATTATTTTAGTTTCAATTCCTCCAAGTTCTTTCAACACATTGTCTTATTGGTAGAATAGGTTTCAATTTCCCTAAGTGATTTGCACAATGTTTTGTTTCTTTTTGGGTGGCATGGTTTTGTTGCACAGTGCTCACGAAGGAATCTGAAGAAGATATGTAAAGGAAAACATGGTGAATAGATCAAGTTAATAAAATTTTGCACTCTCATAAAATCTAATCTAGAATATTCTTATAATGAGAATGAGCAGTGAAGGCTAGCTCCAAGTCCAGGAAGTTCTTTTGGCATATTCTGGGGTGATAATTTCAAGTTCAAATCAGTTTTAGACTACCAGGATGACTCCATGCCCAATGTATGCTTCAAGGCCACTGATCTCTTCATCTAGCAAGTAGATATCCCCATTGAGTCATGAAATTGTTATCCAAACCTCCCAAGGTGATTTTGATAACTTATAGTTTCATTTGGATTTGGACAGGATAGAATTGGATAAAAATGGGGAAATTCAATGTTCTAAGGCTTTCCCTCCCCTTTGCATGACTCATTAGTTCCTTACATAGTCAAAAACAAAGAAAAATGGGGAAATGGGTAATTTTTGGTGTATTGCAGTTTTATTAAGTTCAAAGGGAACACTGGAAAAATTTCCACCGAGTTAAAGGTTCCCCGCAATGATTTTTGAGCCACACAAAAAAAGCCCTAGTGTATTGTGGGTAGAAATGGAAATGCGGGGACCAAGTGGTGTGGGGGAACCAAATGTGGGTGGAATGGTTCCATGTGGCAAGGATTACACTGCATTATTCTTGGACCCAATGAACAAAGGGTTACAATGTATTGTGCAAATATGGGGAAAGGGTGGAACAACGAAATGCTTCACCAAGGTCAATGGTTCCTCATAGAGGTGCTCAAGCCGTAATACAAATCATATGAATAATTATGTAGAGGATGGAGTGTTGGGGAGAAATAAAATAAGCAGAAAGTGCATTATGGATGGAACATGACCTATGGAAACCTAGGGGTTTGATGGAACGGTTCATTAGTTCCAACCAAAATCTGATAATATACCTAACACTGAAACACATACCATTGCAAAAAAAGTGAGTCCTAATAGAACAAAAAGAACACTTCCTCAATTCTCCAAATCTCTTATCCATCCACACTAAATTGAAAATTATTATTACATAGTGTAGGATCCTACGGGGAAGTCCCCAACCTTGTGAACTTAAAATGGCCATAAATTTTGACATGTTTCTCTGGTTTTTTCAAAATTGGTACCATTGGAAATCTCTCAGCATCCTCTACACCAAAAAGTTTGAATACTTAATTTTGATAAGGTTAGGTTTGAGTAAAATAGGAAAATGTATCTAGCATTAAAGATGCAGTCTGTGGTTACTAAAAAACCAATTTTAATGATGTATGGTGCTCATTTCTTATCCCAAAAGCAAAGTGACATGGGGGAATGGGATTGAAAAGGTGCCCATGATTTTTTTTCAGAGATTTTATGCACCTTATTGGTGGTTGAAATGGGGAATTTGATTTTCCCTCTATTCTCTCTCTCTCTCTCATATTCTATATAATGTAAAAAAATCTCATTTATGAGGGGGGATGTTCAAAATGTAAATAAATTATGCCAAAATTGTTTCTGAGCAGCTGTGAGTTGTATTCCTTAATTTTAACTTGGAAAAGTGTTTTTGTGCCTTCTTCTTCACATGTAATGGTCTGTGTATAATTTGAAATAAATTAAAATAATTGTTTTGTGGTGTTTCCTCAACCCTAACTTGTTTTCTATTACATTTCCTTGCCTCTCCATTCTTGGTGCAATATTTTGTAAATGTATTTCTCACTTCTAGGTTAATTTTGTTGTGTTTTATAGAGAATAGATGGTGAATGAAGTCTTGGTTCTGTATCACTTCTTTCTAGCCACTCTCTGGAGTCACTCTATAAATCCTTCTCCCTTTTCCCTTAATATAGTAATGACACAAGAAAACTCTTTAAAATATGAAACCCTAAGTTAAATAAGGAGAATAAAGACTTAGCTCATTATTTGTGTAATTTGGAAGTGTTGAGTAATAGAAGTGATGAGAAAGATGCAAGTAGCTTCCTTAATTCTTTTTAAATTATAATAACTTAGAGGAACAATGACCTTGTTTGGGCACCCATCTAAGTAGCAAGTGCCACTGGGCTTGAGACTGGATCTAGGTCCCATGTTAGCTCCAAAAATACTGATTTTTGTTTTGTCACAAGTGTGTCATAGTTTTTCCCTATTGATCACAGGTGTTATTCACACTATGATCACCGAAGGTACCTGTAACCTGAAAAATAAAAATTCACCTGTACAAGCCAAAAAAATAACATCAAACCTAAAAAGGAAAATATATAATGGGGAGTCATACTAACCCCGAGTGTGAACTTACAACCAAGTGCTGCACTATATCTCAGATTCTGTGTAGTTATTTTGTGTGTGTATAGAAATGATTCTCTATGATGCCCTTGTGCAAGTTGCACTTGATAGTGGGTTGTAATTAGAATGTAGTAATGTAGTAGAGTGTATGGATGAAATACAATGAAATTCCCTTTCCTATGCTTTATATGCAGAGTTGTCGAATCCCTTGTCCCTTGAATGGATGTTATATGGATGCCTTTTGAGTGCTTTTATTCCTTTTGAATGCAAGCTTAGGTGATGATAGTAATGCTTAGTGCTTGGTCCTTCATTTTGAACACATAACTATGTATTTATATGATTCCCTTGTTTGAATTTTGTAATTGAAAACTGGAAGGTCGACCCATAAGTGAAAAATATTCCCAAAAGATAAAAGAGACCCAAAAATAGTGAGTAAGGTATGAAAGGGTCAGGGAAACCTAGGAGGGATAGAAGGGAGCTAGTGTCTGAAGCCATGAAAGATAAACAAGTAAAGTTATGATGGGGTTGTAGGGTGTTTATTTAATTTAATTTAAATTAAAGCTAATATTGTAGAGTAAATAATATGATAAATGATGTACCAATGTTACAATACAATAATGACAGAAAAAAACTAAGATGTAAACTATGAAATCCTAATCAAGAGAGAGAGAGAGAGAGAGAGAAAAAAGATGACTTGGCTGATATCCACATAATTTGGAACTAATTTGGGTAAGGATAAGTGATGAACAAGATGAAAATAATGTTGTAATTTATCTATGTAAATTTTTAAACTTGTGAAAAAAAACAGACAGGGGTGCATGGGTGATGATGGATGGATTTGGGTGCCTATGACTGAGCAAAATATCAGGATAAAATTCTATTATGTCACAAAGGTTTTATAATTATTCCCTATTGATCACCTGGTATTCTCTCCTAGAGTGCTAAAGATAATTGTAACCTGTAAAAGAGAAGTTTACCTGCATAAGCCGACAAACCGCATCAAACATAAAATGTAAAATGTAAAGTGGGGATTCGAACTGACCCCAATGGTCACCCTGAGAGTGAAATTATGACCGAGCACTACACTATATCTTAGAATCCTAATAGTTATTGTGTGTGTGTGTAATAATTATGCCATAGGATTCCCTAGTGCAAGTTGCACTTGATTACCATATGTAGCTGGAATGTAGCAAAATAACAGAATGTCTAGATGGGATAGAATTATCTTCCCCTTACTATGTTATGTATGCAGAGTTTTTACAATCCTTTTCCCTTGAATGGATGCTAGATGGATACCTTTTGATTATAGTAATGTTTAGTGCTTGTTCCTTGGTTTTGAACACATAACTATGTATTTATATGATTCCCTTTTTTGAATTTTGTAATAGACAACTGAAAGTTTGACCCATAAGTGAAAAAATGTTTAAAAGATAAAATCGACCCAAAAAGAGTGAATAAGGTAACAAAGGGTCAGGAGAACTCAAGAGGGACGTGATTAATGATGTACATGTGAAGGAGACCTATGTGGTGAAGGAGGTGGTGAAAACCTATGTGAATGGGATGCCTAAGAGGGGACTTAGGACAATGAGATGCATTAATGGACTGATGAGGATGGAAAAGTTGTGAAGTAGGTCATGTACAAATATGAGAAATAAGTGTAGATTGTGCCTTAGATTTGATAGGCCTAGAAGGCCTGCATGGTGTAATTAGAGTAAAGATATCATAAAGACTAGGATTAGGAAATTATGTGCATGGTGGGAAACCTTTAAGAGTGAAAAAATCCTTATTATGAAGAAAATACATGCACAAATGATTCATGGATGGAATGGCTTGGGAGGTATAGAGCCAAGTAATACTTGAGAGCATGTCACGTCCTTTGATTGAATGTTTCACAATGAATGACACAAACAAGGTAAGAGGCCCAAGTGTAACAAGAAGCTTGATATAGCCAAAAGAATCAGGAACTAGATATGTGATATCTGATAGTGGAAATTTTATGTCCATGAAAATTTCAATGGAGCACACACTAATAAGAGTCGTTGGATAGATCATACTATTATTGATGACATATAAACCAATAGAAGAATTGATGTGAAAGGAATCATAAGTAAATGTAAAATGATAATCATGATATGAAAATAAAATGATTGGTGGTGATGCATCAATAGAAGCGACAAATAAGCCAAGGGGTCCCAATGAAGGAGGGGCGCGTGTCTTGATATGCGGTATTAGCATAAGAATCATGAGCTTGCGTGTCATACTTGGGAAAATTTTCATTAAATTTTTTTTAGATTTGTATTATGGTTGACCGGCTTAGAAGTAGATGGCTCATAGAGCTCAAGTGAATTATTTTCAATAAAATATTGAATGAGTTATTTGAGTTTTAAGCAGAGATCAGTAGAATGCCTAATGTATAGATGATAATCACATTTAACATTTTCATCATTATTATGGCCACATAGATGAGATGGATCAAGATTGAGAAGCAGTAGAAGGGTGATTATATTGCTTTTAATGAGTTGATGAAATAAAAAAGTGAGGTGTATAAGGTAATTTGGTGAAGTACACTTTGGAGGTTTCTATTGAATCTTTTTAGGTGGAGAGACAACATTAACGACTATCTTTTCTTTGGTGAAATTAAGAGATGGCTTGAATGTTGATTTAGATAGAAACCTATTAGAAGAAGATGGAGGAGCATCATGATAATTCAATTTTACCATAAATATGAGTTTGAATTTGTGCATTTTAATTGTATGGAATAAGTGATAAAATGAAGGAGAGGTATCAAAGATAACATTGTCCTGAATTTGTGGTTATAGGCTTTGAAAAAAAAGATCTTGTAATTCTAAATCAATAAGTACATTAGTCATCTTAGCTAGATTATTCTTATAATGTGTTGGTCGTCAAAAATGACTCCAAGGAGAACAACAGTCAGGGGACAAGAAGTCCCTCCTCTTTAGTGGGAGAGGTTCCCTTATTCAAAAGCAAAACTTATTTACATATGTACAGAGCATAGTTTTAGTATGGAACTTGGATATCATGAAAGTGTTTTGAAAAATAGATCATCAATCACAAAAGTACAGAGGAATGAAGACGTGGAAATGAGCAGAAAGGCATTCTTCAGAATTATAGGTGGCAAAATAATTCCTCAAGCATGCCAGAATATAATGAATTGGAATAAGACCATTTGTACTTAAATTAATGAGATGTAATTTGAAAAGACACATAGTTCTATAAATAACATCTATAAGAATACAAAGCTTCTTGGCTTAATGCAGACAAATGATCTAATAAGATTCTATAGATAGCTATGAATAAAAGAATCAGATGAACAAAGAAAGAAGATCCTTTTGTATTGATTGCTTTACTATTTCTTACACTTTCAAAAATAAGCCAAGTTCCTCTCCTTTAAAATGGCGAAGAGAGACCATTATATAGTTTTACAAATCAGTTACCCTTGGTAACTAATTTTAATTAATGTTTAGTTAAAGGGATGCTAATGCAAAACCCCAACTAACTACAATAAATCTGAAAAAAGAAAAGAAAGAAGGGAGAAAAATCAGGAGGAGAAGACAAGTGTTCATGATTGAGGAGGGCCCACTGATTTGAGGATCCGCTGTCTAAACCTTTTTAATGCCTCTGCTATGTCTCTACCACATGGAACTGATGTGTTGGTAGTGGACTGAGTCCAAAATCTAAGACACTTCTCCATCTCTTTGTCGAATTTGACATGTGTATGATAATCCTTACTTGCTTCTTCAATAGCAGACTGGAGAGAGCATATTTCTTTCATCTTTTCCTTGGTGATAGAATCCTCTTTGAACAAATTATCTTTGACAAAAGCTCTGAATTGAGCTTTGATTTCTTGCAAGGAGAGGGGCACACCTAAGGTCTCATCATGGAGGTGGAAATGGATATCCTTAAAAGTAGATACCACCAAAGCCTTAAAGGCCTCACCTTTCTGCCAGTTAGTTCTAAATTCTCCTAAAGCCTCCTCCAACACCTTGATTTTCCATTCCGCATTGTATACCCATGATTTTGACAAGTTATCTTTTGCATCATCAAAGACCTTGTTTGCCATTAAAATATTTTCATCAGCCAGCCCCATAAGGTGAAGGTCTACTATACAGCTGCTCCAGAGTTTGAGCTCTTTATCTATATTTCCAATGGTGGAGGAGAGTTTCTGTTGCAGATTATTTACCTTCTCATTGAGTTTGAAGGCTTCACTAATGAAATTCAACCTTGCAACGAGCATATCATCCACCATGGCCTCCATAGCCCTTCCATAGATGGAATATCTGTGTATATCTTTGATACTCTGGACTTCATCTTGGCTGAGGATCACAGGTGGTGGAAGAGTAGTCAGTGGGGTGGGGTCTAAAACTTTATCTTTGGACAACAGTGACTTGATGAAACCTACAAGAACCTGAGCCTGCTCTTCCAGCTGCTCTATAGTTTTTTGCCCTTTTTCCACTCTCCTAATGACCCTGGTGACTGTTTCTTGAAGATTTTGAATCTCACCTTCAAGGGTGGACTCTCCCATATGGATCCTTGAGATCTCTAGATCAGACACCTGCAAATCCTATTCTGGCTTGTCAACCTTGGACTTGGCTATCTCAAGGAATTGCTGACCCTGAGCATCAGATACTATTTGTGAGGTGGTCCTGGCCTTCTTGGTAGGAGTAGGAGGGGTAGTACCCAATAAGGCTGCCACAGCATCAAAGTTGGGTCCCGAGATTCGAGAGGAAGACTTTCTCTTCCTACTATCAATGAAAGGTTGTACCCATGCAAAAGAGGAGGAGGAAGAAGAAGGCAGGGCAAGAGGACCAAGAGAAAGAGAACTCATGGCACTCAAAGTGTGCACTGTTGTTTCCTCTAGTTGAGATATGAGTGGGGCACTCGGGGCTTCTGGTACAGAGGAGTCAATGGTGCTCAGAAGCTCAGTGCTTTGAACTTCCTTCTCTTTATCCATTGGGGCTTCTGGAGCACTTACGGAGACTGGCACTTCACTCTCTTCACTTTCACTGAGAACAATAATGTTCTCTGGTCCTGAGGGAAATTCTGAATGCTTCATCAGGGGATCTTCTTCAACAGGCTCCTTCTTGACTTCCTTGATTTTCTTCTGATATACTTGGGTGGATGAGAAAGGAGTGGAGGATGTAGGACCTTTAGTTGATGAGGTAAGAGGGGTCTATATAGGTTCTTTCGAACTGGGTGTCAATGCCTCCTTCCTTGGTGTTGAAGTATCCTTAGAGGAGGACTCCTCTGAATGCCTTCTAAGCTCACGAACTCTCCTGTCAAACCAGATTTTGGTTCTTACTAGGACAGGGGCTAAGATTTCAGCCAGATCATCCTTCTCCTTTTTGAACCAATCCAAATCCTCCAAGGGAGTGTGTTTGATCAAGGTGTCATATTCATATGAAAACAGGTCAGAATTTTCATCCTGAAGCCCTTCAGGAACTTGGTACAAGTTAAGCTCTTGAATCAGTTGGAGAGAAAACCTGCCATAATGTCTCCTCCTTGCCTCAAAATCATCAGCACAGTCAGCCCAATAGTCTTCTGTGTCTGCCCTATGATGGTAATTGATTATGAGGTTCTGCTCAATAAATTTCTTCAAGTCAAAACAAGTTCTTGGCCTGAAGAAATGGACAATGATGGGAGCTAGGGCTCTCTCTATGTTTTGTGCATCTAGAGCCATCTTGCAGGTGTAGTTTCCCAAAGATATAGGGAAGTGCAGGCCAGTGATTTTCTTATCCCTACAGGTTCTGTGTAACTTGTCCAATTGCCTGCATATCTCTATCAAGGCCATTTTATCATTACAGAACATAGGGAGCTTGAGAGGGGTGCTCTCATAGCCTACTAGCCTGATATAGGAGAATTTTCTGAACTGGATGAAGTAGGCACTGTACTTCGATATTAGGCTCATGGCTTCATCAAAGAACCTCCTTACAGTGTCACTCTCCAGAAGTCTTACAATGTACATGGTGAAAGCATCATTCACCCTCCTGAAGTTGTGATTGCTAGTGTCTAGGGTGAATTGAGGGCAGTAAGCATATATAGGGTCACCTTTATGAGCATCAATGTATGTGAATCCAAACCATTGCCTTGATGCTGCTAGGGTATACATCAGATATGAAGTCATGTAAAACTTCTTGGTTTGTTGTACATTGGACAGTTGCTCTGCTAAGTTCATGCTGATGATTTCTACCCAGTTGATATTCTGAGTTCCCTCACACACCATGTTGATAAGTGGGCACATCCAGAAATGGAACTCATTGGTAGAGGGTAAGCCCATGACCCGAGCTAATAAGATTATAAAATTTGACAGCTCCTCATTGAAATCAGCACAAAACAGAGCTTTGGATAGATGGGACGCCCCCTTTTTAGGGTTTTTAAGCCAAGACTTCGCCACCCTTGCCTTGTATTTTTCATTGTCCTGGTCAAAGAGTGCATGTGCCTGGTTCTGAGAGATTACTATAGAATTGTCCATTTCAGGAATCCTTAGGGCAGTGCCAATGGCGGCAGCATCGAGCTTGGCAAGGAGCTCCCCATGCACATTTGTTAGTTTTCTCGAGTCGGGATTGAAATGAGCACCGCAGGCGAGTACCATGTCTGCACACTACACTGAGATTGGGAAACCAGTGGCAAATGCCAAGCCACTATTGTGAATCATTTGTGCCATAGGAGAGGGGTTCAGGTCTGTCATCCTAGTCCAGAAATCTCCAAAGTCCAGGTGATGAACTTCACTGTCCCCAATATCAGGAATAGCAGACTCGAGTGGTGAAACTTTCTCCTGACCTTGGAATTTGATCTTCATGTTGATAGAAATTTGAAAAAAAAAATCACAGTCTGAACTCTTGATGAAATTGCAGGGGGAATGGGTACGCGCATAGAAATTTTGATTACGAGGGTATGAGCAATTGATAACAAGAAAGCAGTGTGCAAAAATGTAGGGGGTAGCTTATTAAATAGCCATTTAGGAGAGAGAAAGGTAATAAATGTGCATTAAATACACATCTACCAACTTAAAAAGTAAGATATTCAGGAAGAGCGGGAAAAATTAGCCTAGATGGCCTTTGGTTCATTTGGGACACACGGGACGCGAAAGAGCAACTCGGCCGATGTGGGCGACGTGGGAAAAGAATGCACAAATGTTTTCGGGACATGAGGGATGAAAGTATGTGAAGTGCGCGATGCGGCTGACGCGGGTGAAAGGTGAACATTGAGCCTGAGTGAACTTGTGTTATTTGGAACAGAAAGTTCCGACGGGCCCACAAGAAAACAAACTTTCGGGTAAAGTGGCTGATCGGTGAACAGGGAGCCCGAATGAACTTGGGACATTTGGGACAAAAATGTCTGACAGACCTGCAAATCACACAAAATGACCCAAAAACATAGATTTTTTCCAACTTCTTTACTTTTCCCCTTACCAGAACAACAGAAAAGGTGTTTAACTCAAAAAATTTCAATTTTGAACTTCTCAAAAGAGGGGAAATTTTGAGAGGACAACATAATGAAAATCATATTTAGCTAGATGCTCATTAGATATTTTTTTTATTTAAGAAAGTTGTGAGTAAGAGATCTTGGTGATGATAAAGTGAGCAAGAAAATACTCGGCTATATGTGTGAAAGAAGTAAGTGAATGGACACGTAGATCATAAAACTAATGCATGGCGTAACCTTGAAGACTTATAGGAAATGAATTAGATAGCAATGTATGATCATATTCATAGTCGAGACATGCCACATGAAAATATTATATATTCTCTTGAGGTTCACCATGGCCCTTTAAAATGGGAAACTTAGGGGTGACGAAGTTCAGAGGAAGTGGATAAGCAGAAATGTCAAGTATAAAAGGTGTATGAAGAAATAATGAGGAATTAATAGATGGAGAGGATCCAAAAGTAGCTTACTGAAGTTGAAAAATTTGAACTTAGAGGTCCTAATATAAATAATTTAGGTCTGTGCTGGAAGAGGATATTTTCCATTCATGATAAATAAGAGGTGGAGTGAAATGGTTAGTATGAGTAGGAATAAAAATGGGAACAGTAGAGGCAGGTGGAAGGATGGAAGAGGGAGGTTGTGTTGCAATAGGAATGCAAGAAGTATTGGAGGTAAGAGGGTTGAGCTTAACTATATTGGTGGCTTCCTCAAGAGTAGTGAATACAATAAGATATAATTCTTATGGATGTTCAATAATATAAGCTTTGAGATCATGAAGGTCTTCATCAGTAAAGGGTGCATATGTTTAAACCATGTTAAAAATATGACAAGATGCCTAGAAACAAGATTGGGTTCAAGAAATTTGTTCACCAAATGATTTAATTTAATTTTAATTAAATCTAATATTGCAGAGTAATTGATTAACTAAAAATATGGAATTATAATAGTTAATCTAATCTAGAATGACATGTAAATACAATAAATGAATGTAATAAACAGGTATTGAAAATGACCCAAGCAATTAATCCAATAAAAGTAGAAAACCTAATTTATAAGAATGGTGAGGAACTAACTCAATTGATTAGATGATCTCATTGGAATTTTTTGCAAAGTAAAAAGAATAATCTGGAAGTAGGAACGACTGTGTAGATATATGGACTAATTCTATGGACTGGAGCACTTAGAAAGGTACTAGGGTGCCTATGGGTGATCTGGTCTACAAAATGGGTTCCCTGGTTTGTGTAAAAAGTCAAGAACTGAGTTTCACATGTTCTACAAGTAATATGAAACCCTCATTGTGTGTCACATTAGATTCACTGCACTGTGTCAGGTATCGCTGATAATCCAAGATGATAAAAAGACCTGTAAGAAACCACAAGAATTATCAAAACCCTAAAAAAATAGGAATGCAAATGATTCTGTCAAATTGACCTCATCTGCCACAATAGTGGGCTTACTAACTGAGCATTGTACTACATTTCAGACCCAAATTTAGTTATGATGGGTGTGTATCATGTGCCCTAGGTTCTCTTGTTCCAGTCCTAATTTGTGAGGTAATTTGAAATAACTAAATGTAAAAAATGTAGTAGAATAGTGGATGGAATAGAATAAAATCCCCTCCTATGCTTGTGTGATGTAGATGAACCAACCTTATCCTTTGACATGGAGCTAAGTGAATGCAAATGATATCTAAATTCCTTAGATGAAGGCAACCCTAGCTAGACAATAGTAGTGACTAGTGCTTGGTCCCTCATTATGGTATCATAACTTTATATTTATAGGTTTCTCTTCATCTAATTTTGTAATTAACCCCAAAATAGCCTACCACTAAAAAGATAAGAAGTTAAAACGGATAGAAAGTGCCCAAAAGGTGGTGGGAAAGTTCAAAAAGGATAGGGGCACCCATGGGCGCCCCAGTACTAGATTGGGTGCCCCATTCAAAGATAAAATGATGTAAAAACAATGAAAGATGAATAGGCATGCGGATGTAAGAGGTCAGGGATAAATAAAGAAAAAAAAAGTAAGATGGTCAAAATACGGGGGTTAATTAGTACTTTCTTCACTCAAAAACCTTATAAATAGTATTATGAGACTGGGACTAAATAATGGCTAAAGTACAAGATTTTGTGTCTACAATAACTAATATGATAAATGATGTACCAATCTTACAATACAATATTTGACACAAGAAAACTAATATGTAAAGTATGAAACCCTAAGAAAAAGAGAGAGCAAGATATATATATATATATATATAAGATGACTTAGCTCATATCCACGTAACGTGGAATAGATTTTGGTAGGGAGAAGTGATGAAAAGATGCAAATAACACCATAATTAATTTATGTAAATTTTTAAACTCACAAACAATAGCGGACAGAGGCACTTGAGCGTGATGATTGGATTTGGGCACCCATGACCATGCAAAAGATATGGATTTTCTTTTTGTTGTGTCACAAGGGTATCACAATTATTCCTTGTTTATCTCCTGGAAGTCTCTCCTGGATCACCGAAGTAACCTATAACTTGCAAAAGATAAGTTCACCTACTCAAGACCATAAACCGCATCAAACCTAAATATGAAAATGCAAAATGGGGAGTCAGAATCACCCTAGCGGTCACCGCGAGAGTGAACTTATGACCAATCATTGCACTACATCTTGTACTATATGTAGTTCTTGTATGTGTGTGTAAGAATGATTCCCTAGGATGCCCTTGTGTAAGCTGCACTTGATACCAGGCTATAGATATAATGTAGTAATTTAGTAGAATGTGTGGATAGAATAGAATGAACCTAACATTCCTATGTTGTGTATGCAAAGTTGTTGCATCCCTTGTACCTTGAATAGATGCTAGATGGATGCCTTTTGAGTTCTTTTGTGCCTTTAGAATACAATATTAGGTGATGATAGTAATGCTTATTGTTTAGTCCTTTATTTTGACACATAATTATGTATTTATATGATTCCATTGTTTGAATTTTTTAATTGACAACTAAGAGGCCAAACCATAAGTTAAAAAGATACAAAAAAAATTAAAGAGACCCAAAAAAGAGTGAATAAGGTAAGAAAGGGTAAGGGGTGCCTACGAGGGACAAGATTTCTTGGGTTATTCTCTTGTAGCTCGACACTGGTTTCTAAATCCATGAAAGATAAATATGTAAAGTTTAGACTAGGCTATAGGGTGTGTAAGACCAAATGAAAAACAATAAGCAAAGAAAAGATACCAAAGATAGTTGTCAACCACTAGTTTTCTTACTTAGGAATCATGTAAATGCTAGCATGCTTTGAGTACCTAGAAATGTACCCAAGTGTATGATTTTGTGTCTACAATTTGTAAGATTGAATAGAAAATAAAAGAAAATGAAAAGAGGCCAAAGGTAGTTGTATACCACTAGTTTTCTGGCTTAGGAATCATCTCATGTAAATGCTAAGATGATATTAGGACCTAAAAATGTACCCGAGTGCATGATTTTATGTCTACATTTACCCCAATTTATGTTGTTGAGTGAATAATTGATAACATAAAGTAGATAACATATGTGTACCTTAGTATCTTGTAGAATGTGTGGTGAATAGCATTTCAATTGGACAAGTGAAGCGAGAAGTGATTGCAAAGTTAAGCGTGGAGACTAGGAAAGGAAAGTAACCCTAGGGGTGAAGTGTATGTGTTTATACCATATTGTTGTGGCCTGTGGTTTCTAATTCTTGTTGCGTATTAAGGATGGACCATAAAAATAAGAGAAAAAGAGTAGTTAAAGTCTTTTATATGAAAAATCTAAGAAAATAATGTAAAAGTATGAAAATTTTTGTAAAAGTAGAGTAAAGGAAAGTGTACACTTGATGTAAAAGACTGTAAAGGATAGAGATGTGTCCTGAAATGCTGTGAAGAGTGAGTTTTTTAGGAAATCCCACACTTATAGTGATTTTTTTGGGTGATCTCATGCAAAGTGTGAGTTTTTTAGGTGATGTCATGCCAAATACAATTTTTTTGGGTGATATCACGCCAAAGAGAAAGTTTTGGGTATAGAGGTATAGTTTTAATATCCTTCCATGACTGCTTCCTAATAATCACCACTGCATATGGTGTGTATTGATTTTTTCTTGTTGTTATTTTTTTATTATTATTCTCAATTAGTTATGATTGTATCGATTGAAGGAGATAGAATGCATTATGTAATTTAAGGTTTGTGCTTGTAATTGTAGAACTGCTCTGTGAATTGTTGTAGACTATGCTAAATAGAGGAAATGAGTGTATCTTCCCCCAGGATGTTAGCACCCAGGGAAAATCAGAAGCACTTAGGTGCTAGTGTCTGGTTCTGGGCACTGGTTTGTAATGTTTTTTGAACCCAAGTCATATTTTGGGTTGTTCTATGACTCTGTTCATGTTTTGATTTTATACTATGCATATATATACTATAGCTCTAAGATTTTGAGATTATGTAGGGATGATTTATTCACCCAATTTATGCCCCCTCATTTAGGGTGCATAAGATAATTGTAGGAGAATGTGGCCCAAATGAGAGGACCTAATGCTGATATCAAGTGGATACCCTGTAGGGGTAGGGAAGTGCATGGTAGAAACCAAGGCACATTTAAACAAGATAGATATAAATATGTGTTAGTACAAAAAAATAATATAAAATAAGACAATGTAACAATAAATTTTGTAGACAATATAGACCATGAAAAGAGGGTTTCAAACATCGGACATCACTCATAATGTCACAAGAAAATCAGGTTCGAATTGGCTAAAATCATAAAATATGCACACAAGACAAAATAGGAAAAATAGAAACAATGACAAATAATGACAATGTGTCAGATAACCATGGTGCATATAGTTTGTAAAGAAAATTATACACGTGAAGCACTCATTAGCATATTAGAAAGATAAATAGTATGTCAAGACATGTAAAAATCAATAGAAATAAGGTAATTGCTATGTGATGTAACATATAAATAAAATGATAACAGTCATGTGATAGTAGTAGAAAGCATGAGAATCTACAAGCAACTCTTCTTCGTACCCGACCTCCCGAGGTCGTGCTGAGACAGCCGGTGAGAATGGAATATATGTGGATATAGAAAACTAGTTGGGCAATCTTATATCCTCAACATGCAATAATGGAATCTGTGAATCTAAGGCAAAGAAGGCCCTCCTAACCTGAATTGGTGTAATGGATCGTTTGGATATAATAGCTACTCGGAGGCTCCAATCAATGTCGAGCTCTACCGAGATCCTATTTATTGGCTGTTGGATACGTGGAAAATGACCTGTAGGTGCTTCGTGTATATTTCCAGACAAGGTCATGAAAATGGTGATGAGAGGTGTAGTGGATCCTCCAGAGTTTTATGGATGATTCTCTGGTCTAGTCCAGAAATCCCTAGCCTGATTGGCTGCTACGTTTAATACGGAGAACTATGTAATGATGTCTGGTAGAAGTGGTGAGGATCTGAATATTAGTGTGCGTAAACCAGTGTCAATGTCTGATTGATCAGTAGGCCCATTGGGTTGTGGGACCTGTGGATCACAACCGTAAGTTTGTGGTTGTGGCAGACCTCCTATGGTCATATGAGGAGTCAATCTCTTCTTCCGACTATCCAATAGTCATAAGCTTTTTCAGCTTCTATGTTTAGAACTAGAAGTTGTATGATTTTCTCAGAATACCTTACGGGTGTTCTGGCAACTTGAATACGTAAGCCAGTATCTATGTCGATGAGGAGGTCTCCTGCGTTGGGTTGTGGAACTAAAGGATCACAACCAAATATTTGTTCTCTTTCGAGTTCTTGTATGGTCATGCGGATATCCTATCAAGGTAGTCTATAGTTGGGTTGATTTGACCAGAATGTGTATGCCTTGTCGTCTTCAATATTCAACTCTCTCAATTGTTCACTAATTGCTTGTAGGTTTATTGTTGTTTGAAAAACCTGAATCCTAAGGTCTTGATCTATATCAGCTAGTGTTGTGGGGAGATTTGGTTGAGGTACCATCGGTTCGAAAATGTAATCTCTGGGCTCTCTAGGTCCCGTGATTGTCATACAAAGATGATTCAATTTTAACTGAAATGAATAAACTAATTATGAAAGATGTATCTACACTATGCATATATTCTTTTATTTTTGTATTTTTGATGAAGTATTTTAATGAAATTAAAAGAGCAGCTATTCTAATATATTCAGAAAATGGACAATTAATCTAATAACAGAATCAAAACAAGCAAGGTAGCCTGGTATAGCTATTTGCCTGTGCAGTTGTGAATTTATCCTAAATATTTAAATAACTAACTAGTTTAATCGAAAGACTTCAATCCTACCTCAGAAGTGAGGAATGAATCATAGTTTCTCAGAAAATATCATTCCCCACAGCTTCCCTGGCAATATCGAAAGTGAGCTTTAACTGAAATGAAATAATTTACTACTCTATTTGATATATTGTAACTAGAACTTTGATAGCTCAAACCTGGAGTTTACAGAACAGTGGTAAATCCAGTTGTGTGTGACTTGTCCCCTCAGTGTGATCTCCTCGTTCCTTCGTGTTCTCGTGAATCCAGAAAAGTGTGTATATGATAGTGTCAGCAGAAGAAGATACTCGAACAATGGCAGCTTTGGATATAAACTGAATACAATGCAAGTAAGAGAGGGATAGTGCAAGTGAACAGAGCTTGACTATGTAATTCCTAGCAGGATTTATTGCGGGAATACAACGCAAATACACCGAGAATTCTGGAAACTATCTCTTGTGACAAAACAAAACCTGCAACTCTAAATGGATTCTAATCTAAAAATGAAACTATCTTATGCTAAACTGATTGTATGGGACAACAATGAAGTAAGATGAAAGCAAGAAGATCAAATGATCTCTAAAACAGAAATGAGAGACTGATAACTCATGCAAAATATGAAACTATTGAAACTTATGCAAGAATTTCAAGCAAACTGAATAATCAAACACAGAAGGAGAGGGGCCATTTGTTTGAAAACAAGTTGGCTATTTATAGCATTTGGATTTACCAGAGGGTAACTTGGAATTGATCTCTTTTACTATAAACAAAGGGAAAACACTATTTACCAGGTGGCCAAAACATAAATGCAAGCCAAAGTGGTTGAAGAATGTGGGTGAAAGTTGAATTTTTACGTTTGACGCGATCGTCGGAACGTTCTGGAAAATGCGCACAGGACCGCCGCCCTGCACAGGGCGGTGGTTACAGGACTGTCACCCTATCCTGGGTGGTGGTCATGGGACCGCCGCCCAGGCAGGGTGGCGGTCCTATCACTTAAGACCAAAATGCAAAGAAAAAGGGGGCAGAGGATAGAACAAAGCACATGGAGCTTGGATAAAGCATTTGGGATGCAAACATATACTTGGCGAGCTTTTCTAGATTCTGAACACCTTGCGAAGAGACCTGAATCATCATTGGGGTTTCCGTAACCTCTTTCTGGTAGTACAGTACCTACATTTTTGGGTACGTACATATTGCCCCCTCGGAGAAGCATTTTAGCCATGAAGAGGCATAAAACGGTGGGTCCAAGTATGGCAGTCCCAAAATGGAGAGTTAGGGGTTATACCTGACATGCCTGTGTGTCGAAATGTCACCATCCAGATTCCCGCTACCTATAAAATGAAAAGAGGAATCAAGTGTAGATAGATAAAATAAATCAAAAAATAAATACTAAATTAATATGAAATGAGGACTTACCATTCATGCGGGGATTAGAACTTACCTCCGTCGGTGCTCCAACTCTGCGTAAGAACACTCAAAACAAAATTAGAATACTATATATATTTAAAATGAGCTCATTTTACTATTCATTTGCGTGTGTGATTTGGTGGTTTTTGAGCTCTGGGACCCACGGTGACCATTTTTGATGAGAGTACAGTCAAAACGTTTGTTGTGAGATCGTGATCATGCCTCCGAGAGCAGGACATCGGCCCGCGAAGTCTCAGGTTAGTTCTTCTCATTTTATCATTTTTAAATCCAAAATATAGAAATGTAGAAATCTTTGTCTTGGGGGGATTATTTTCGAAAATGTTAGTCTTAAATGAGTCTTTAGGGGGGTGCCCATAGGGTAGGTCTTCATTTCATCCAAAATGATGTATTTTTGCATTTTTTAAGTTTTTAGGGCTTAAGGGGCATTTTCACCGATTCGGGACAGGACCGCCGCCCTGCACAGGGTGGCGGTCATGGGACCGCCACCCTATGAAGGTGGCGGTTACAAGACCACCACCCTATAAGGTGGTGGTTAAGGACCGCCACCATAGAAGGTGGTGGTTATGAAACTGCCGCTCTGCACAGGGCGGCAGTTTCGAACAGAATGCAAAAAGAGATGTATTACTTGATTGTTTTTACATTTTTGGCATTTTTATATGTTCCTGATGATTTTTCCAGTTGGATTATGTTACTAACTTACTCCTTTTCTGTGTTTTGGGTGGATGCAGAAGGAGGAGTACATCAGATGGAGCAGAGAGAGGGAGTGTGATTGGCTCCCTGCAGTGCTAGAGGCACTTACTCAGGCAGAGTGGGATACTCTACAGAGGGCTGGCATTTGGAGGATTGCTCAGGTCCCTCATATTGCACCTGCTAGTCACGTATTATGTGACTTATTTTCATACTGGGATGCAGATCGGAACACTTTCTGATTTCCAGGAGTTAGGGGTGAGTGGTCCATCACCCTTGAGGATGTCTACCATATATTGGGGGTCCCGATTCTTGGGAGGTGACTGTCTCTTAAGACAACAGTGTCCAGATCTCAGATGGTTCAGTGGGCCACATATATGGGAGATGTTGTTGTTTCCATGGGGTCGAAGAAGGGGGTGAAGGTCCATTCTATTGTTGGTTCAGATATCCCTGTGCTCCGTCAGGCTATTATGGGTATCCTTGCCTCGGTTGATTGGGGACAAGGGAGGGGATACTCTCTTATACTGCTGGGCTCCTATCATTACACAGATTGAGGCACATGGCCATATTTATGCTTGGGGAGCAGACATCCTTGGGACCACCTATCATGATTTGTATAGGGTGGTCAGATTACAGGGGCAGTCATTGAGTCACCCTACTCTAGTCATGAGTTGGGTGTATGAGCGCATCATTCCCTATGGGAGAGGTGTACAGGTAGAGGATCCTGGGGCTGTTCAGGGTAGCGAGGTGGATAGGGATGACCATACTTAGGATGCCACACCAGCCAGTGGCTTCTTTGACTATTGCAGACATGGAGGCCACTCCTTATCAGGCCATGGCAGGGTTATGGGGAGAGGAGGCACACACATTGATCACTTGCTATACTACTAGTCAGCTGATAGACAGGATGGGGAAGTTGGAGATCCACCCCTTTGACAGAGTACCACAACAGTTTGGCCTCCCCTACATTGATATGTTTCCTCCAATGGGGCCAGTATACAGGTCTGTTCACGAGGCCAGGGGAGGACCTAGAGGCCGAGGTTGGACTACGATCACTCCTGGAGTTCCCATTGTAGCTAGGTGGGTGGTTTGTGCCCGAGGGGTAGCCAGTGCTCCTCGAGCACCTTTACTTCAGATCAGAGCTGGTCCTGCTCATAGTGGAGAGAGTGATGAGCCTATTGATGTGGACTCAGACTCTGAGGAGTTCACAGGAGAGGAGATGGAGGAGGAGAGACGGAGGGAGGTGAGACAGGTGGGACGGCCGGGGATGATGAGAGTGACTCTGAGTGGCATGACACTCAGGACATCTTGAGGGCCGAGAGGGTGGAGGAGAGTGCAGAGAAGGTGACCCTGATCTCAGAGGAGTTTCCTTCTCGGGACATTGGGGGAGATGATGAGTCCGTAGCAGGATGTCACTTCTTTCCAGATTTGGGGAAGGTTCCACAGTCAGCGGCAGGGTCAGTGGCAGGTGCAGATCCTAGAGATCCCACCTGGATGCCTGGAGATCCGAGTGAGTTACTACTCTTTTCTCGATTTTGTTTTAGTTAGAATTGTTTAGTTGATATTTCCCTTTTGTTGTTTCGTTTGTTTTTGACTTTATCATGGACAACTTTCTAACTTGTTTATTTCTCCTTTTTTATTTGCAGTGACTGCTGAGGGATGGCGAGACTTGATTCACCAGGTGTGCGCAGACACTCTACTTCTCCCTTCATAGAGTACACGGGCCAAGCTTATTGTGGACGTGGGAGAGCCTTCAGCAGCTGGTAGACATACCAATGTGTTTTCCCCTGTCTGGAAGGTGGCAAAGATCATGACTTCTCTCCGTGCTGAGGTAGCTGGATATAGGACCACTGAGAGCGCTTGATGAGGAGGAGTCATTCTCACAGTGAGACCACAAGCTACTGGCCATGATCGTGAGCCCTCAGTTCATTCAGAGCATCATCACAGTAGGAGTCCTAGATGAGGTCGTGCACCTTCTGAGGGATCTCACAGGGATTGAGAGATCATGGTGTCTTTTTGTAGTGATTTTTGGTCGGATATTTATACGAGTGTTTTTGTATTTTCTGGGCTCATTGAGCATTTTGACCATGCCTAGTGCATGATGGCATTGTACATAAAACAATATATATATATATATATATATATATATATATCTTTTTGGATCTAGATCTTCTTGTGTCTAGAATTTTTGTGATTCGTTTCCCATGTGTATACTAGATGTTTTTAGAATCTTTGCTTTTATATGCTTTTCAGAATGTATGCAATGGATGACAAGTGATAACATACTGAAAAAATGTTTCTCTTTGATTTGCTTTTGTAATGCTGATATGTGATGATGCAAACATATTGTAGTACTGAACTTTTGGCTTCTTTGGGCAATGTTTGTTGTTTCTTCTTATGTTGGCAAAACGTGATGAATGTATAGTGATAAAGAGATGAACTTGCCCCACTCCTAACTCCACGCAACTAGTAAGATGTGAGGGCTCAACACCAAGAGTTGGGAAGGGTGCAAATTATATGAGTTTGACTGAATGAAATGATGAGAGATAGACAAACCAGTGACAGAAACCAAACTTAGACCTACACACTTACCCTACTCAAAACTACCACCAAGCTCAGAAGGCAACTTACTTTCCAGTTTATCTAGACTTAGATCTATAAATGGCAACCTGGTTGACAAAATATGGTTTTGAGGATTTGATCTCTTTGGAATTTGGACACTTATTTTCACTTAATATAATTTGATTTGTATTTCTAAAATACCAAGATTTGTTAATTTGTGTGAATGGACCCCCCACACCCTGCCCCATGCCACTAGTAAGAAGCATGGGTTTGTCACCAAAGGTAGGATATAGGTGAGTAAGGGCACTTCTTTCCTTTCCCAACCTCACACCACTAGTAAGAGATGTGGGCTTATCACCGAAGGTTGGTGGGGCAAAGAAGTGTGTAAAATAAAATATTCTGTTTGCTTGGTATTTTTTATTCTATTTGATTTTGACACTTCTGATCTGTGATTTTGGAATATCCTTGTTTCAAAGAGATGTAAGAGGGATAGATGTGACACCAAGAAGCTTCTAGAATAGACCGTAGGTAAGAATAACTTCACCTAGTAGAAAGAAAGAGAAAAACCAAGTATGCAGGCCTTGGTATGGTTTTCGTCAATATTTGTCTGTCGATCTTGATGAAAAGATTTTGGAATTATTTGATGATATTATGAAAACTTGAAGAGATATGATTTTGAATGTTTTTGCCAATATTTTCAGAAGCTTGTAATGAATTGCTTAAGAATAAGTTCCTTGACCACAATAGTTACGAAACGAGTGAACAAAATGAAACAACTAAGTGACTAATGCAATGTAGGTAGATATAATATACAAATGGTGACGTTGATGCCTTATGCGTAAAACCATTTAAGATGCAAGGAATTGACTGTTTCATTGAACTCCTCACCTTCTAGTGTACACAAGAGATACACACCATTTCCGTAGTCTTTCATGACTCGGTATGGGCCCAACCACTTGGGCCGGAATTTCCTTCCTTCGCCGGTTTTCTTATCAATCTGGCTATCTAGTCTTAGAACTAGATCTCCCTCATATATTTCTCACTTGTAAACCTTTTTGTTATATTTCCGGCACATCTGGTCAACATAGGCTCTGTACCATTGTTCGGCATTCAGCCTGGCCTCCTCAAGGCTTTCTAGTTGAGAGAGGTGTGCCTCTCTATAGGCTTCTTCTCCCAAAATCCCTTGTAATGAGATGCGGAGACTAGGTATTTCGACCTCAAGCGGGAGAACTGCTTCTGCCCCGAATACTAATGAGAAAGGGGTTGCCCCTGTTGGTGTTCTTATTGAGGTTCGATGGGCCCACAAGGCCAGGTATAATTTTAAATGCCAATCTCGTTTGTTCTCCTTAACTGTTTTGAGGAGAATAGCTTTTAATGTTTTGTTTGTTGCTTCGGCTTGTCCATTGGCTTGAGGGTAGTAAAGAGAGGTCGTATGATGGTTTATCTTGAATTTACTGCATAATTCATGGACCTCATCATTCTTAAAGGATGTGCCATTATCTGAGATAATGACTTGTGGGACACCGTACCTACAAATGATTTGATTCAAAATAAACTTAGCGATTACAGAACCTGGTACGGTGGTGAGAGGCATGGCCTCTACCCATTTGGTAAAATATTTTGTGGCCGTGATTATAAAGTTATGGCCATCTGTTGATGAGGGAGAGAATTTCCCTATCAAATCTAGACCCCACGTGGAGAAAGGCCATGGGGTTGCTATTGGTTGCAGAGATTGTGCTGGCATGTGAATCTCGTGGGAGAATTCTTGGCATTTGTGGCACTTACGCACAAAATCTACTACGTCATGTTCAAGAGTGGGCCAGAAATAGCCCATCCGATGTATTTTGTGAGTAGTGGCGTGACCACCAAAGTGGCCTCCACATATCCCACTGTGGGATTCATAAAGAATCTTTTTGGATTCTTCAGTGTCAACGCATCTTAAAAGCATTCCATCAAAGGCTTTACGATAGAGTACTTGTTCTAAGATAACATATTTAGCAGCGATAATGTGTAACCACCTTCTTTGTTGTGATGTGGCACCTTCTGGGTACGTATGGTCCATGATAAAATTGATGATATCGGTGTACCAAGGGCATGTAGAGATGGGGGGTCTGGTTTCGACAAAGTATATGCACTCATCGGGAAAGTCCAGATTTACCAGATCACCTCCATCTAACGGATTGTCAGCTAACCAGTCTGCAATGATTTGTCCCTTAACGGATTTCTGGTTTACAAATGTTAATTCAAATTCACCCATTAAGGTTATGAAACGTCCAGCCTTTTTAGATAAAGACCCTTGTGTGAGGAATGTTCGTAAATGATCTGTCTTTACAATGACCCTTGTTTCTTGATTTAACATGTAATGTCTTAAATGTTTGGTTGCAAAGACTATGGCAAGGCATTCTCTCTCTGCCTGTGTATAACGTGTTTCATAATCAAGCAATGTTCGGCTAATGAAATAGACTACACGTTCTCATTTATCATTGTCTTCTTGAGCCAGCATGCAGGCTAGCGAGACATCAGTAGCCCGTGAATACAGGATCAAAGGATGATCTGGTCTGGGAGGCATTAGCGTGGGAGGAGACAACAAGAAGTGTTTAACCACTTCGAAGGCCTCGTTGCATTCTTCTGTCCAATCAATGCTATAATATTTCTTTAATAGATTGTTGATTGGATGAATAACAAAACTTAAATCTGGGATGAACCTTCGGATTGCACCTAGTTTCCCAAGAAATGATCTGATACCAGACTCGTCTGATGGTGGAATCATTTCAAGAACAACCCAGATTTTGGCTAGATCAACATCAATCCCTCGTGAGGATATAATGTAACCCAGAAGCTTGCCTCCTGTCACACCAAATACACATTTCTCTGGGTTCAAGGTGACGCCATATTCGATCAATCGTGAGAGAATGATACGGAGTACCTCTGGGTGATCACAGTGCTTCTTGTCCTTGGCCAACAAATCATCCACGTAGGATTCCACAATTTTATGAATAAGGTCATGGAATATGTATGTCATTTCCCACTGGTATGTAGTGCCGGCATTCTTAAGACCGAACGACATGACAACGTAACAATAAGTTCCCCAAGGAGTTATAAATGTGGTCTTGGCTTGATCCTGTTCAGATATTTTAATCTGATTATACCCTGAGAACCCATCCATGAGGGACAACAGTTCAAATCCAGTTGTTGCATCAACAATGACGTCAATGGATGGTAATGGGAAGTCATCTTTGGGACAAGCTTTGTTAATATCCCGAAAGTCTATGCAAATGTGTATCTTCCCATTCTTTTTTAGAACAGGGATGATATTAGATACCCATTGTGAATAGTCAACTGGTTTGATGAATCCTACTTGGAGAAGTTTCATTACTTCTTCTTTCACCATGAGAGCCACTTTTGGCTTCATTGGTCTTGACTTTTGTTTAATTGGCTTTGCATCTGGTTTGGTGACAAGATTATGTACCATGATATGTGGTGCAATTCCTGTCATTTCTTTGTAGTTAAACGTGAAAGCCTTTTGATGTTCTTTGAGGATTTGGGTGTGTATTTCTATCTCCTCTGGAGTTAATAAGGATCCCAACTTTAAAATATTTGGTTCTTCCTCCGTTCCAATGTTTATGTCAATTGTTTCTTCGATTAAGGAAGCGTTGCCTTCTTCAAATTCAGGTGGGGCTGGAGGTAGTTCCAAACTTTCTCCATTCTCTACCTCGTAGATATCGAGATCCTTTTGTGGAGGAGACTCTATCATGGGATTTCCAAAATAGGAAGAGGAATGTGGTATTAGGGAAAGATCCACTATGTGATGAGTGAGATGTAGCTCTGCATAGGTGTTTAGATATTCGAGAGTGACTCTATCACTGTCAAAGTGATCCAGGATAGAAAACTCATTCTCAGCTTCTATATGAGTCAGGAGTGGGTTTGTTGGTATTTTACGCACCAATGGTTCAGTACGAAGTGATACCGTGAAACTTGTGTTTTCCAACTCACTGTTTGGAGTGAAATGGGAAGCTGAGGTTGCTATTGAATCTGTGAGAAGGTTCTGCTCTCGTGGGATTGCTTCAATTGATATGAAGTTGAATCCTTTGCTTAGATCTAATACCACCATTTTGTAGAGTTGTAAATGTTCAGCTCTAGTCTCATATACCTCAGAGACTTGGTTTGCAACTAGTTGCGAGTCTCCTAGCACTCTAATGTTATCGACACCCATTCTTTTGGCTATGATGAGGCCAAGGAGGAGGGCTTCGTACTCAGCCCCATTGTTTGTACACTCAAAGTTTAATTTAAAGGAAAAAGGTAGGATCTTTCCCTCGGGAGAAGTAAAGATCACACCTACCCCAGCTCCAAAGTGACATCTAGCTCCATCGAAGTGGAGAGTCCAATATTTTCTTGGAAAAATGGATGTTGGGATATTCGTCGTGTCTGTTTCTTCTGCTCGGTTACTTCTACCATACAAACTTCATTTTATGGAAGGGAACCAATTCCTAGGGTGTATCTCATACCCATAGAATCAAATGGTAGGAGAATGGGTAGATCTTTCTCTAGTAATTCTACAATTTTTGTGGTAGTCCCTAATGATACCATTTCTATGACGTTAGTCTCATTTTTGAGTGTTGGAATGCTCCCGACTAGATTTGTAATTTCTAATTGTGTTGTAGGTATCAACTTCTCTTCTGGTTTTGAATTAATTGGTTTGCTAAGTTGATTTGTTGGGAGTTCAAACTCAGAGTGAATTCCTGGTCTTTTCTTCAAGTCAGCTAGGTGTATATCAAAGGGTTTTGGGTCACCTTGTGCCACAAATATTTTCCCTAAGTGCAAAAATCTTATTTCCTGGAATAACGTGGAAGGGATTGCCTTCATGCGGTGTATCCATGGTCGACCGAGGATCATATTATAGTTGGTTTCCCGATCTATAATATAAAATTTGGTGAGGACCGTCTTGGGCCCTAAGGTGACTGGTAAAACTATGGTTCCAATTGAAGTGGCTTTGAGGCTATCATAACCTCTTAGCGTATTTCGTGTTGTGGAACAATTTGTTTCTCCATATCCTAGCTTTTGAAGAAAAGTGAAGGGGACTATGTTAACTGCTGCCCCATCATCAATCATTGCATGTTTAACATAATTATTGTAAACCCATACTTGTAAATGCAAGGTTGGGTCACCTCTACGTGTAATTTCAGTGTCTGTTGGCATTTTTCTTATATCAAATATAAACTCAGTATCCCTATCTGGCTGCCCTGGAGGGTAGACATCAAAGTCTACATGGTTTACTTGTGTTTCCAGAGGAGGAGTGATGTTAATTAAATGACCAAGGCCTAATGCTTCTAAGAGAGCAGCCCTATGGGTGGGAGAGTTCTTCAACAAATCCAAGAAGGAAATATGAGAGAAGGTCTTTGTTAAGTCATTAATTAAATCATAAGCACCTATGGGTTTTACCAATGTTTGTTGAATGTTGTCTGGTTCTAATGGATAACTTGGAACTGGTTGAGAAGAATAATCCGTGTTCTTGTTATGGTTTCTATGGGTAGCTCGGTGTCTAACTCTACCAGGCCAACTATCTTGGTTTGCGGTCGAGTTCCTAATTGGGGTGCGACCGGTGGATTTAATGAAGTTGAGGCTTCATGATCATTATTTCCTGTCATAACACCCTTGTTCGTTCCACTTGGATCTAACCTGTTATTGTTAGAATGATTTGGGAGTGGATCGTTAAAGATCTTGAGGGGTGCATTTTGAGGGGAGACTGCCCCTGTGTAAGTGTTTGGCGTGGGTACTACAGAATTTTCTAAGAACATATCTATAAAGAGTTGTCTTTGGTCTTCTGGAAAACTGCATGAATTTATTGTAGTCACGGCAAGTCCTAGTATCATGGCCTTGAATCTTGTGGAAACCACAATACAAATTGGGATTATAGTTTCGAGGTTGTTGATTTGAAACCTGCTGTGGTCCAAAATTCTGATAAGGTTGTTGGTTGTTAGAGTTAAAATTTTGAGGTTGTTGCCTTTGGTTTTGACTCTGATATCCAGTTGGGTTTCGATTTGGACCTTGTGTTTGGATTTTCCGTTGTTGTTGTTGTTGTTGTTGTTGTTGTTTTTGTTTTGTTGTTGTGGTGGACGATTAAAATCCACCGCATTGATTGTTGGAGTAAAGTTGTTATTTCGTTGATTGTTAATGGGTGACGAAATGTTTACAACGTTTTCTCTTTTAACTTGGTCTGTTACTCCATCTGTTGTAACCCCACGGTTTTTGTTAAGGATTTTGGGTCCTTGATTGGTATTCCCAGCATTAGGATAGGTCGTAGTGTTTTGATTGGGAGTGATTAATTTCCCATTTGTTCCGTATGTCTTACGACCACTATCTATTGCTGCTTGATCTATTCGGAGAGCACTCTCGAGTACTTCATCATAAGTTCTTAGTGGGAACTTCTGGATTTCTTCCTTTATCTCTCTATTGAGGGAATGAAGGAATAAATCACATAGTTCCATCTGATCCATGTTTGGAGCACTTGCTGATGAGTAGAGAACCGTACGCCATCTTTGAATAAAATGAGCAGTGGATTCATTATGCTCTTGTTTAATATGCAAGAATTCCCTGATTCCTGTTCTCAATAATTTGTTCATATCAAAAGCTTTGATAAACTCTGACATGAGTTGTTTGAATGAGTGTATCGAGGCTTCAGGTATTCTGTAGTACCAATCAAGGGTAATACCCTCTAAGGTTCTAGGGAATATCTTAGAAACAACCCCATCCCAAGGGAGTAGTTCTCAAATGGATGTGGCATAGGCCTTAATATGTGCATTTGGATCTCTCTCCCCTTTGTATTTGGGTAAATCGGGAAGAGGTCTTGGAAGCATGACAATTTGTATGGTGAAGTCTAGGGGCTCTTTTAAATATTCTGAGTAAGTCCCTACCGCATAGGCTTCGACCATTGATGGTGCCTGCTGAGGGGGTGGGGGTGGCATGGGTTGTTGATATGGCATGGCATATGTATTTGCAGGGGCATAAGGAAATCCCTGTGGTTGAGCGAACATCCCGGGAGAAGAGAACATGTCTCCCTGTGGTGATTTTGAATAGATGTTTAAGTAGGGAGGAGCATTGCTCTGGTATGGGTTGTTTGGTGCTAAGCCGGGAGGTATCATATTTTCAACTGGAGTGGCATTTGAAAATGTGGTTCTAGTTGGTGTTTGTTGCTGATAGTTATACGAATGTTGAGGAGGCATGCCTAACGTGCCTGTTCCTGTAAGGAGGTCAACTTGGCTGGGATGATGTGGAGGGTTGGGGATTCCTGCTTGCCTGAAATATGAATTTTGATTTGCTTGAGCAAGTTCCAATCCTCTAACTTTCTCAACTAAGGCTGAGATGACCTCGATTGGTGAAGACACAGTGTTTTTCCTTAATGGTGTTTGTTGTACACCTTGAGGTTGTAAAGGGGTATGATACCCTACTATGAATTGATCATTACCCTACCAAGCTTCACCGAGAGTATTTCCCATAGGTGGAGGAATGGGGGTGTTTTCTTGGAGTAGGGTATCGGGTTGTGTTTGCAAACTTCCTATAGGTGGGTACATGTTTTGGAAGCATTGTTCACTTCTAGCATAGCGCGCTAAATACTCCTCATCCAAAAATGGGAGTGGATCTGACTGTCTACTGATTTGTGGTCTGAACAAAACCTGAGGAGATGAAGTGGACTCTCCAGTAAATGTCATATTGTTAGAGCCTGAGGGCTCTGGTTGTTGCGTTTGTGTAAGATGATCCAACTCCTCAATTCAGAATGAAGAACTAGAGCTATTTCTTTGAGGAGGAGTTTGTGATGACAAGTAATTACTTGAATAGTTGTCAGCCCATGCAGAAAGTGAGGGTGACGGTTGTCTATTTGTTTGACCATAATTTGCTTCGAGACCTGAGAGAGGTCTGCCATATGCGTCGTATCCCGACATATTCGGGGGGTATATGAATACCCGCAGAATAATGGGAAAGAGTGAAGGTGGATGAAAGAAATGAAAATAAAAGGAGAACAGTTGTTTGTTTCACGTTGGGTTCACCAATTTTGTATGATAGAAAAGTGACATGCGAGCATGAGAATCTACAAGCAACTCTTCTTCGTACCCGACCTCCCGAGGTCATGCCGAGACAGCCGGTGAGAATGGAATATATGTGGATACAGACAAACTAGTTGGGCAATCTTATATCCTCAACACACAATAATGGAATCTGTGAATCTAAGGCAAAGAAGGCCCTCCTAACCTGAATTGGTGTAATGGATCGTTCGGATATAATAGCTGCTCGGAGGCTCCAATCAATGTCGAGCTCTACCGAGATCCTATTTATTGGCTGTTGGATACGTGGAAAATGACCTGTAGGTGCTTCGTGTATATTTCCAGACAAGGTCATGAAAATGGTGATGAGAGGTGTAGTGGATCCTCTGGAGTTTTATGGATGATTCTCTGGTCTAGTCCAGAAATCCCTAGCCTGATTGGCTGCTACGTTTAATATGGAGAATTGTGTAATGATGTCTGGTGGAAGTGGTGAGGATCTGAATATTAGTGTGCGTAAACCAGTGTCAATGTCTGATTGATCAGTAGGCCCGTTGGGTTGTGGGACCTGTGGATCACAACCGTAAGTTTGTGGTTGTGGTGGACCTCCTATGGTCATATGAGGAGTCAATCTCTTCTTCCGACTATCCAATAGTCGTAAGCTTTTTCAGCTTCTATGTTTAGAACTAGAAGTTGTATGATTTTCTCAGAATACCTTACGGGTGTTCTGGCAACTTGAATACGTAAGCCAGTATCTATGTCGATGAGGAGGTCTCCTGTGTTGGGTTGTGGAACTAAAGGATCACAACCAAATATTTGTTCTCTTTCGAGTTCTTGTATGGTCATGCGGATATCCTATCAAGGCAGTCTATAGTTGGGTTGATTTGACCAGAATGTGTATGCCTTGTCGTCTTCAATATTCAACTCTCTCAATTGTTCACTAATTGCTTGTAGGTTTATTTTTGTTCGAAAAAATTGAATCCTAAGGTTTAGATCTATATCAGCTAGTGTTGTGGAGAGATTTGGTTGAGGTACCACCGGTTTGAAAACGTAATCTCTGGGCTCTCTAGGTCCCGTGATTGTCATACAAAGATGATTCAATTTTAACTGAAATGAATAAACTAATTATGAAAGATGTATCTACACTATGCATATATTCTTTTATTTTTGTATTTTGATGAAGTATTTTAATGAAATTAAAAGAGCAGCTATTCTAATATATTCAGAAAATGGACAATTAATCTAATAACAGAATCAAAACAAGCAAGGTAGCCTGGTATAGCTATTTTCCTGTGCAGTTGTGAATTTATCCTAAATATTTAAATAACTAACTAGTTTAATCAAAAGACTTCCGATCCTACCTCAGAAGTGAAGAATGAATCATAGTTTCTCAGAAACTATCATTCCCCACAGCTTCCCTGGCAATATCGAAAGTGAGCTTTAACTGAAATGAAATAATTTACTACTCTATTTGATATATTGTAACTAGAACTTTGATAGCTCAAACCTGGAGTTTACAGAACAGTGGTAAATCTAGTTGTGTGTGACTTTGTCCCCTCAGTGTGATCTCCTCGTTCCTTCGTGTTCTCGTGAATCCAGAAAAGTGTGTATATGATAGTGTCAGCAGAAGAAGATACTCGAACAATGGCAGCTTTGGATATAAACCGAATACAATGCAAGTAAGAGAGGGATAGTGCAAGTGAACAGAGCTTGACTATGTAATTCCTAGCAGGATTTATTATTGCGGGAATACAACAAATACACTAAGAATTCTGGAAACTATCTCTTGTGACAAACAAAACCTGCAACTCTAAATGGATTCTAATCTAAAAATGAAACTATCTTATGCTAAACTGATTGTATGGGACAACAATGAAGTAAGATGAAAGCAAGAAGATCAAATGATCTCTAATACAGAAATGAGAGACTGATAATTCATGCAAAATATGAAACTATTGAAACTTATGCAAGAACTTCAAACAAACTGAATAATCAAACACAGAAGGAGAGGGGCCATTTGTTTGAAAACAAGATGGCTATTTATAGCATTTGGATTTACCAGAGGGTAACTTGGAATTGATCTCTTTTACTATAAACAAAGGGAAAACACTATTTACCAGGTGGCCAAAACATAAATGCAAGCCAAAGTGGTTGAGGAATGCGGGTGAAAGTTGAATTTTTACGTTTGACGTGATCGTCAGAATGTTCTGGAAAATGCGCACAGGACCGCCACCCTGTGCAGGGTGGTGGTTACAGGACCGCCGCCCTATCCTGGGTGGAAGTCACAGGACCGCCACCTAGGAAGGGTGGCGTTCATGTCACTTAAGACCAAAATGCAAAGAAAAGGGGGGTAGAGGACAGAACAAAGCACATGGAGCTTGGATAAAGCATTTGGGATGCAAACATATACTTGGTGAGCTTTTCTGGATTCCGAACACCTTGCGAAGAGACCTGAATCATCATTGGGGAAGCATGAAGTTTGAATGATGTGAGGTTCATTTCAGAATTAGACCCTTAGAATTTGATTATGAACCATGGAACTAGAGTGCATCATAGGGTAATGACGATATAAATTATGTATCAAAAGGTGTGAAAGTGCTTAGAAATATTAGACATGATGCATGGAGCATGAAATTTAGTAGTAGGTACTAGAGACAACTAATAAGAATGGAAGGGGGGAATATGAGATGCCCCCAAGTGTGCAAGCAATGGAGATCTTTGGCGGTTTTTGAAATGTGTCCCAACCATCAATATAAGAATTTTCTTGATTGAAAAAGGAATTATATGCTTAATTGGAGGAGGTTGGCAAGCGATCTTGAATGGTTGTGGATTATTTAGGATTTATAAAACTATAAATGAATCAGTAGGAGGAGAGGATTGAGGATAAATTTTTAAAGGAGGTTTCTTTGTTAGAATAGGTAATGTTGTAGAATAATTTCTAGGAGTGGGATGTAGAAAGGATTTTTGGAGGAGGTTTTTTAGTTGGAACTAATATTGTAAAAGACTTTCTAGGAGGAGGGGATAAAGGATGGATTTTTAGAGGAGGTTTTTTAGTTGGAATGGGTTGGATAGGAGGATCTTGACTTACCAATGAAGGAACATTAAAGATAATAGATTGATTATCATTATACATTGAAGGACCATATTGAGGATCCCTTTGGGATTCAGCAATTGGAGATGTAGTATGATGTTCTAATGCAAATAAAATAAAACCTTGATACTTAAGGTGCTTAATTCATCATTTAAAGCATAGAAATTATTATCATGATGTCCATTAATTCTATGATAATTGTAAAATGAAATACCTGTATACTTGGAAAGTTGATAAGGAGGATAGAAATGAGTAGTTGATAAGTTGATCAATTTTTGATTGAGGAGCTTAGGAATAATATCATGTTGGTTAACATTTATATCAAAGTTGTGAGGTTCTAGTAATGGTATGACTCAAGGTTCACTGATATGAATGCATTTAGAAGACATGTGATTGGGGTGAGGTGTAAAATAAGAACTAGCATGGGCTTGAGAAGCATCCTTGAGATGTTGTATTTCATATTTAAGATGTGTAATCATGGTTTCTATAACTTAAAATTTATCTTGAAAATCATGTGTAAATCTGGAATTGACATTAATATGTGCTGATTGGATGGAGTATTAGGACTGATACGGCCGTCAGATAGATAATAAAAAATTGAACTAACTTGTGATGGTGGTGTATTGCAAGGGAGATACACAGTGTTTAGAGATTTTTCAAAAACATATTTGCAAGGTGGGTACATTTGAAGTAAGTCATGCAAGGACATTATAGGATTTTTAGGAGCCATGAAAGAAGACCAAGTAGAATAGGGGAAAAATAGGATCCAAGTGTTTGATCACTAATGGGGTTCAAAAATGATTTAATTTAATTGGAATTAAATCTAATTATAGAGTAACTAATATTTTAAATGATGTATCAATTATAAAGTACAGTACTAATAGTCTAATCCCATGCACATTGGCCTATCACCTAACAGCTGTTGGGAGCTCACCCGAGGCACATGCAGGTGTCAAGTCTCTCCTTTATGTGAGTTTCATGATAATGCATCATCTTAGGATAGATAATCAAATGTAGGACAGAAAAGAAGTAAACCACATTCTTATGAACTTAGGAAGAGTTGCCATGTCATCGTATACAGATAAGAGAAATAACAAGCAGTACATATATATAGTTCATATAGAAAGGAAATGCAAAAGTATTAAACATAGATGATTTATAACAGGGCATTATATTCATTCTAACAGAGTTAATAACCCACATTACATCCCTTGAGGTCATAACAGATCCTCATATAAGTATGCAGAGCCAAATCATGCATCAAAGCTATATTATGCTCATCATATTACAAAGAAGAATGAAAACCCATCCCCTTCAATGTGCTAATCACTCACAGAGCTCTCCTAATCCCTAGCCATAACATCCTCATTTTGTTTTTGTAGGGCTTTGCCTCTTTTCTCTCTTCTCCTTCTATATATCTTTCTTCTACCGGGCACTTGTATTTATAACCTTAGCACCCATCGCCATGCCTTCCAGAAGTTATAGATCGGTCACCAAGTGTTGAAGTGGTCCTCCATGGGAGCATGCCTTCATAGATCTGAGCTCTCCACTCTGTATGATGATGCTCTTCTATAACCCTCCATTGCATGCCTGGAATATTCCCTTCTTGATCCCACAGTTACCAAGCTAGCACCTTATCCACAAGGGTCATGCTTTTCTTATGTGTTGTCTGGGATGTCGAATACGGATAAGTATAAAAACCTATTTTGCCTTACACGTGTGCATGTGTTCTAAAAAACCTTCCAAAACCATTCCCTGTGCCTTCAACCCGCGCATGCCCTTCTTTGACTAGGTCCCACACACCCACACCTTCTTGTACTTATCTAATATTTTGGGGCCCAACATCACCCCACACTACGCATGTTCTCCATCCTCAGAAACACTCTTCAATAAAGAAATAAAGAATGGTGGATCCTTACAAATGGTTGGGATGGAAGAATAAGGAATGAATAAATGGGGAAAATAATGAAAGAATGGGGAACTTGTTTACTTCTGGAGGAGGAGAGGGAAATCCTTTCTTAAATCATTCTTCTAATTTTCCCCAAGTGTCGACCTCACTCTGAGCCTGCTGACAGAGGTCCCCCACCAGGGCACTCACTTCTTCAAAACTTAGCCCCTCTCCCTTAGCACTCATTGTCTCTATAATCTCCTCTAGGTTTTTTCCCAAATCCTCGAGTGCATCCATCCTTCAAGTGATTTGAGGGTACAATTCCTTTAGTCGGTTCTTGATTGAGCCCCACAAGGTCTTAATGGCCTCTGATTTATTTTCCACTTCGGCTAAGATTTTGTCTCACTCATCCTGTTCCCCTTGTTCTTTTCCTGGAACTCCTTGAGTTCCACTTCATGGGTGGCAACCAAGATACTTTCCACTCTATCCCTATCTACACAGTTATCATAGGTGGCCTCATTAACTTGTGTGGTGGCATTTACATCGGTGAGGATCTTGTTGTACTGAGCAACAATCTCCACAACCTTCATCTTATTTTCTTTCTCTTGGCACACCAACACCTCCTCTGCTGATTCTAGGGCAAGTGGTCACCTCTCCATAGTGAGTATGTGGGTTAAGTCCTCTAGGCATTGCAAGGATGAGCCATACTTTTTGTGGGTGGTGTTAAGTTTGTATGCTTTAAGACAATGACATTCGTGATCATCTCTATCTTCTTGTATGCCTCACAATCTCCTTCCTTCTTGTCCTTTAACTCATGCATTAACTGAGCGCTGATTAGTTCCTCCTGCTTCAGGTCCTTTCTCTTCTCTAGGAGTTCCTCTTCCCTTTTCTCCAACTCTGCCTCTAGGAACTTCACCCTATCATTTCTTCTGAAGATCCTGGCTTCAACCTCAACTGAGACTTTGTTGAGTGTGTTACAGATTTTCTCATCTGATAATTCATTGAGCATTCACCAAGGGGTTTATCCCTTTGTTTTTGGCACTTTCATCAATGCTCCTTGGCTTACCTTAAACTTAGGCTCATCAATGTGGGACTCAAATTCCCATGATAGCATTTTCCTTGTCTGAGGGTATGCACCTTCCTCATCAAATGAAGCCATGGCTAAGAGTTGTTCCATTGGCATGATGCTCTGGAAATGCACATGCAACACCTTGTTTAGATCATCAATGTAGCCCATTCCTTAAACTTGTGCTACTTTTATGATCTTACTCCCTATGTGTATGACCCTTGGAAAGCTTACAACCAAACTGGGATCTCCTCCCATGCTGCCATATTCTTTTCCTATGCTCTCCTCCTCAGCTTCCTTCATCACCACATCCACACTGCATTCAACCTCTTGTTCTACCAGGTCCTTGATGATTTTTTCCACTTATTTCTCTATGGCCTCATCTATCTATTCCTTTGTGAGGCTTGGGGTCCTTTGATCCTTCGTATTTTCTTCCCTGCCTACCCCCTTGCCTTGGGTCTCAGCTTCTTCTTCATCCTCCTTCTCCTCATCTCCTTCGTTATACTCCTCATCTCCTTCTTCTTCAGAATCATGTATCTCATAGACTTGATGGTCTTCACCTCCTTCTGGTTCATCATCATCATCCCTGTCACTGATGTAGGCATCTAGACTCTCTGTCTCTTCTGAATTGGCCTCATCCATCACCTTCTACTTCTTCCTTACTGGGGATTCTAGTACAGGAGATTCTTCTTTTTCTTTCTCCTTGATAGGTGATGTCTTCCTTGGTGATTCCTCATGGGTGAGGGGTTCTTCATGCTCTGATGCCTCTTCTTCTAGGGTCTTTTCCTTGACAAGAGACTTCTTTCTCCATGCGTAAGTACTAGGCTTAGCACTTGTCTCCAGTGCGCTCACCATTTGTGTGGTTTGAACACTTGGTGCCTTATGCACCTCTTCTCTTTCTCTCTTTCTAGGTGTAAGCCTTCTTCCTTCCTATAGGGTCTTTAGGGATGGAGACATCATTCTCCAAGTAAGCACCTTTTTCAAATTTGGCCTTATGCACAGATACACCCTTCCTTTTGGTCCTTCCTGCAATTGGCAAGCGTTAAAGGCTTCATCATTTGTATCTCGTGGGAGACTTATCTATCCACATATGTGTGCGTGCTTCTTTGGGTAGAATAGCTTTCGGCATAGCTTGTGGTGGTCTATATCTACCTCACTAAGGTCAAAACCTTATTCTCTTGTCCTCCTTGAACCAATTGACTCCGTCTTGGAAGTATTGTGTGGTGAAGGAGAAGGGTAGCTTGCACCATGGACTCATATTCTCATCTGTCAATATAAATCTACCAATGCATAAGTGTTGGTACACTGAAAATTCTACCTCTCCATTCATGAGTGTGGGAAACTACTCTGGGATCCTCCACTCAGCCCTGAATGCATCACGCATTTGCTTATACCACTTCTCCAGGTGCGCCTTGTGAGCGGTTGTCATGGTTTCACAAGTATATTTCACAAACCTCTTTGTGGGTGAGGGATCCTCTTCTGGATATTCCCAAACAAATTTTTCTGGCCCATCGGGCACTCCAATCTCTAAAAACACAATGGTGAGGAGGATGTTACCAAAGAGTATCTTCTCTCCCTCCTGCGTGCTACTTATAATTTCATCTGCGATGAAAGTGGACAAGTTGTAGATGGTTCCTTATGATATCTTTCGGCATACATTCAGCCATGCCTTGTTCACTTGTGTCCATCATTCCTGGTCATTGAGCTTGGTGACCAAGTGCGTAGACATCCTCATTACTAGGTTTGGTATATTGGCGATGGCAAAGTATCACAAACCCTTTTTTGTAGTCATATGCAGCTACAATCTCATTGATAGCTTCTTTGTCACTTAGATCATCATCAATGTTATCTCCTTCACAATTGAGGCCTGTGAACTTGGATATCAGTTGTGGTGTGATGTGCATCTTGCACCCCACAAAATAAAAATGATCCTCATGCACACGCGACATCAACCACTGATAAAGGTGCTCAGGCTTTCCAAAGTAGGAAAACTCATATAATTGCAATAATCCAGTCTTCTCCATTTTGACCTTCACCTCATCGTTATAAATGGGCATTCCGTCTGGCATCCTATTTTTAGTTTGGGGACCAACTCCAATGCCATTTCCTTCTCCGTTGTGCTCATGTGATGGTTATAATCACTTATGACCATCTTTCGTAAGTGTGACTCCCATTCTTTTCCTAGCAATACCCCATCTGGGTACTTGCATTTCCATGTACCATTCTTCATTAGTGCTCATGATGGTAACAATTTTCTTTCCCTTGCCCTTGCCCTTTGTTTTCTTTGGTGAAACAGTTGGTTTCCTTGGTGCCATTATTCTAGTCAGGATGGAATTAAATACTCCTTCCTCTTACTCTGTACTCTACTACTCTGTTCAATCCTAAAGCTCACTCCAAAGCTTCAACTCCTGAAATGAATCCTTCTTTCTTTGTGCCCTAGCTACCAAACCCTAACTAGGAAATCCTTCCACAAGATGGCACTCTTCACACAACCTTCCTCATGCCCATGTACTCCTTCCTTCTAGTTTGTAGATCTACTCTAGATGCACACTCAAATTTCTTGGATTCTCCTTTCTTTGCACAAATTTCTCTCTAGATGCTCTAGTTCGCAAGAGCTTCTTTCACTTCATAATCGCAAGGTAACAAATGACTTTCCTGACCTTGTATTTATAGTTTTTGCTTCTTTCCAGCATTAAATGTTATACCACCTACCAATGTACTTTAACATTAAATGTGGATTTTTCCACTAAGCCAATTTTAAGTGCCCTAACCCATGTGCACCACATCCTGCACACAAAACCCTTTACAACCTTCTGGCACAAAAATCCAACCCGACCAAAGACTCTTACGCATGCATCTACACCGCCGAAGGCACTTCTTTTGTCCTTTACCTGATTTTTTCCCTCACCTACCTCATGTTGTTCCTATGCTCTTCATCCTTTCTATATGTGGTTTCTGCAAAGCCTTTTTGACACCAACCATTCTCGTCCACCTCTTTTCTATGAACTTATTACTCCTTATGTGCTTTTTATCCATCAAATAGGCCATTCACCGCAACTTCTACTACCAGTTCAAACTTGTATTACAGGCCTATACTTTGCATCACTCCACCCCACACTAAAACAGATGCATGGTCCTCTATGCATACACAACCTTGGAAAAATAATGTGGTTACGGTGCACACAAGGCAAAAAAAACAAAAAGAGAGGAACAAGCAACGAGAAAGGGAAACACAAGAAAATAAAAATCATAAAGGAAATTCTAGACTAATTGGCAATACTGCCTTATTTACAAACACCAAGAAGACTTATTTATAGTAGGGCTTCAACCTACTCCCATTGAAGTGACCTGGTAACCTCATCCCATCCAGTGCTTGTAACTGGAAAGTGCCTGAATCAAGAATGTATGAGATGATGTAAGGTCCCAACCAATGGACTTTCAACTTCCAGGATGGCACAAGATACTTGGAATCATACAACAATACCATCTCCCAACTTCAAACTTCTTGTTCTTGATATGAAGATCATGCCATGCTTTTTGTCTTTCTTTTTCTGTCTTCTGACTCCATCTAGCAAGTGATCACCTTTCGTCTAACTGCATCAACTTATCAATTATTTCTTCTAGCACTTGCTCATCAGCTAACCATCCTATATGCACTATACACAGTGATGGTAACATGAATTCCACTAGTAAAATAGCCTTTGTGCCAAACACCAATTGAAATGGTGTGGCCTTGTTCAACCTTTTATAGGTTGTCATGTATGCCCATAGAATGGTTGATACCTTATCATCCCAATCCTGTCTTCCAATGTCACAGATCTTAGTTAACGTATGACTTAGTATCTTGTTAAATGCCTCAACAGTTCCATTTGCTTGAGGGTGATATGGGGTAGTCTTATGATGGGCCACCATAAATTCTACTAACAGAATCCTGATTGTTTCATTGAGAAAGTGTGTACCCCTATCACTTGTTAAACTTAAAGGACAACCATACCTGTTGATTATGTTCTCCCATAAAAATCTAGCAGTTGTCACTGCGATGCAATCCTTTGTAGGTGCTTCCTCTGCCCGTCGTGTCAAGTAATTAGTGCAAGTGATGATATACCACGAACCAATCCTTCGCACAACTGGAAAAATAGGCCCTACAAATTCTATTTCCCATTTTTCAAATGGTTCAGTGATGGCTATTGGTTGCAAGGGAATTTCATCTCTCTTTCTAGGTTTTCCAAGGCATGACACTGGCAATGGTCACAGGCCTTGCAAAACTCAATGCAATCCTTGTAGATGGTTTCCCACCAAAGCCCTGCTAATAAAATCTTCCACGTGGTAGCATTTCCTACATAGTGTCCTCCTGCAATCCCACCATGCGCTTCTTCCATAATGGCTATGCGCTCATGTTCTAATATGCATCGGCACAAAACCTTGTCACAAGCTAATTTATATAGGTCTCCACTAATTAGCATGTAGGGTGTGGGCATGTATTGCTAACCCTTTCTCTCCAGAGCCTTCATCCTTCCGGCGCCACACCTATTTTTAAGAACACTGTGATATCTTCCAAGTCTGAGGGTGCACACCACAACCTAAATGAGTTATGCGTTCTAACATGGTATCCTCAATTCTTTGTACATGTCCAAGTTAATCCTTGATAAGTGGTCAGATCCTTGATAAGTTTTCAAGGCCCTGAATTTCTTATCCCAGACTTCGACCACTGTGAACTCAAACTCTTGAAATAGAAGGACCCAACGACATATGCGCCCTTGCAGAATGGGCTTGTTGACTAAGTATTTCAATGCCATGTGGTCTGTGTAGAATATAAAGGGTGTTTCCAATAGATACTACCTGAACTTATGCAGTGCATAGATCATTGACAATGCTTCGCACTCAGTAGTTGTGTAATTATGTTCTGTTGGTGTCAACTTCTACTTAAAGCTCAAGGGATGATCAACAATTCCCTCACCAGGTTGTGCTAGCATTGCTCCCATAGCTTAGGTCCCAGTTGAGGCATCAACATGCACATGGAAAGGCTTATCCCAAGAAGGAAAAATGTAATATGGGCATGTCATGACAAGCCTATCCTTCAAAGTGTCAAATTCCTTCTGTTGCACATTTGTAGGTATGAAAGGCCAATAATTCAAAGGAACTTTTGTACTTCAAAAATTCAGGATTTAATCATTGATTCAATAGGCTCCCCATTCATAACTAGTAAGCCTGGTGATGAACATCTTTGCATGTAATACCTTATGTGTCCAAGGGAAATGCACACTGACCCATTTGTCAGTAAGCTCAAGTTAATCCTACAATAACTGCAAATTTGATATCACGGGATCCAATTAAGCTTTTTTTATATAATGTGTCCTAACAATAAATGGAGTGGCAAAGACAATTTCTTAATGGAGGGATATCCTCAATAGTTCAACATCTCTCACTTCCATCAGTCTTAAGTTGTCACAATGGTCTCTCACCATTCATAAATGTCCAGTCTTTCAAAAAACTTGAACAAACTTATGGATGAAGTCTAGAATGCCTGTACCACTGAGTTGAAACCAATTAGGTCATTCTTTGGAAGAGGGAATAACTGTGCCTCAAGCACTAAAAATTGGAACCATTCAAAACTCAGAAATGTTGGTCAGATTCCTTCCAAAACATGAAATTTCAAACATCACTTGAAAAGTAGATAATAAATCTCTGAGAATTTCTTCCAATGAATGGGGATTTACTCATGATGGTCCACCAACATTATCCCTGATACCTCATCTGAGATTTTAGCCATCACTTGTTAAACGAAAAACCATCAGTATAAAGCCTGCCATTCGGTTGACACCCATGGCTGAAATAATTCCAAAGCTATGCAAATTTTATAATCTCTTTTAGGCACTAATATGTGCAACTTTTGGATTATCCGATAAATCTTCCCAAAAGTCATCTTTGGAACCATTCCTTCAATGATATTAATGTCACTCCTATGGCATGAGTCAATTTTTTCAATTTCAGTGATCTAGAAGGGTGGTCAAATTGGAATTTCAAATCATCTTTTGAAACTTAGGTTTTCCAACCAGTTGTGAAATGAATCAAGGCCCCAAAACTAAATGCAATCCTTGTAATGGTTTCAATACCTTCAAAGCCCAAACTGAGTCGCTAAATTATTGACATTTTGGTAGTTTCCAAATGACTTAACACATATCTCCATCTCTGCAATCCCATTACATAGATCATTTTTCCATAACTGGCCATGTTTCATACATGCTCCAATATGCACTACATTTCATCTTCATTGAGGTCAATTTTCCATGACCTAATTCTAGTTGTTTAGCCTATTGCTAAAATCACATCACCCAGGGTGTGTTAGAGCACACATTTCACAACCTTTCTCCCTAAGGCATTCACATCCCTTCTCTGCATTAACTTGAATGTAAATTACCATGCCTTAGGCAATTATGAAAATTACAAGTTATCCTTTGAAATCTATTAAAGCTTGCCATCACCTGGTATCCTCAATGCTAGTTGCTGTCCTGTCCTGAACAATCCTCAAATAAGTGGTTACCTTGAACACTCTTTCCTGCTCACACCATGTCCACTATGAAGTTACCTCAAACGCCTTTGAAATATAAGGACATTTTCCTGGAGAACCTTGACATATGGCCATCCTGTAGATTCCAATATTTTTTTGACTAAGTATTTCAGTGCCATACAGTGATTTGTGTAGAATATGCAAATGGATGTTGCCAATAGATACTACCTAAACTTATGCAATGTAGTAAATCATACTACAATGTTTCACGCTCAGTAGTTGTGTAATTCTTGTTCTCCTGGTGTCAACTTCCTACTTCAAAGCGTCAAGGGATGATCAACAATTCCCTCACTAGGTTGTGCTAAGCACTCACTCCCATCCTTGACCCTGAGGCAAGGATGCACATGGAAAGGCTTATCCCAATTTAAAAAATGTAATATGGGCGTTCGTGACAAGCCTTATCCTTCAAAGTTTCAAATGCCTTCTATTTACGCCTCTCCCCAATGAAAAGCACTTTTGTGTTTCAACAATTATTCTAAGGGCATCTTCATGATCTTGTACACCCCTTGATGAACTTCCTGTAATACCCATGTGTCCAAGGAATCCAAATGCACTACGCTTTGATTATAGTGCTCTCCCCTAATCCTATAATAACTGTAACTTTGGTGCTTGATCCACTAGTAAAGTTTCTTTGCATATAATGTGTCCTAACAGGGTTCCAAATGGAGTAGCAAAGACACATTTCTTAATGTTGAGGGATATCCTTAATTACTGACATCTCTCAAACATCAGTCTTAAGTTGTCACAATGGTCTTTCACCAATCCATACACAGTCCAGTCATCCAGGTAAACTTGAAGAAACTTATGGATGAAGTCTTGAAATGTTGTACCACAATGCGTGAGAACACAATAAGCACATTCTTCAATCCAAAGGGCATAACTGTGTAGGAAAAAATTCCCCATTCAGTGGAAAAAGTTGTCTTTCTCTGGTCTTCCTTTGCAATCCTAACTTGGTGGTACCCTGAGAACCCATCTGTGAAAGAGTAGACTTCGCGCCCGGCTACTCCCTCCTAGAATTTCTTCAGTAAAGGGGGTTGGAAAAGGATCGATGACACATACTGCATTCAGATCCCTATAGTCAACACAAATTCTTATCCTACCATCCTTCTTAATACTGATAACCATTGGGCTTATCCATTCTGATTCTTCCACTGCCTCAATGATACCAGATGTTATCATTTTGTCTATTTCTTCCTTAACCTGTATGCACAAATTTGGATTCATCTGATAAGGCCTCTTCTAAATTGGGTGTACCTTCCTTCAACTTGATCTTCATCTCCCCAAGGAATGGTGAATGCCTTTGAGTTCATGGTACCCATGAGGGAACAAATCTTGGAACTTGCGCAATAGATCAATGATTTTTGAAACTTCTTTTTTTGACCAATAGTCACTGATGATAGCCTCCTTAGGTTCTGCCTCCATCCCAATGTTGACCTTCTTTCATCTTCAAGGGCTCATGGTAGGTGCGTGCTCACTCATCAGCGTTGTCTATGACCTCATGTGTACCCTTTGAATGGTTAACATCCAAAGTCTCCATCTCTTCTCCATCTATTACATAGACCATTTTTCCTTTTTCTTTTTCCATGCACACGTGCACTCAAGTTGTACTTCCTCTGATTCTTCTTCATTGAGGTGCATCTCCAAATAAGGCTCACCTAGTAATTCTAGTAGCCTATCCTCTACCATAGCACTATCTCCCATTGTAAGGTGCTTGATCATTTGCAATGCCTTATCCACTGATGGTTTGGTACTCCTATACTCGAAATCTTGAATGAGATCAGCCGCCAACTCTTGCCAATTACCTATTTGATGACGCATCTCCGAATGAACAAACCAAGCATGTGCATAACCTTGTAAGGTGGAATACAACTTATGTACCCATAATGAAGGTGGTAATGCTTCTACACTTCCTATCTAGGCCTCCTCACATGCTTGGATATGAAATGAAGTGGTCTCTTTACCATGGTAGTCTTGTATGACCGTGGGCACGTTGCTCCTAGAGAACCTTACAGAAAATGTGATCCTCACCTCGTACCACTCTAGGAGGTTCTCCCGATGTGTATCCCACCAGCATGCTACAGTCCTGAGTAGGTTATAGTTGAGCATTCCTCTTCTTTCGTCCTCATTTTTCCACTGAGCTTCCATTTCCCATAAGAAAATTTCAGGGTATGCCCCTCTAGAGTAACTTGGCAACTTCTTTCCTCCTAGGTGCTTGACTGAGCATGCCTTTGTCACCCTTGTTACAGGTCCTTTTAATTGTCACCCAATTAACTCATAAGTCCCATGTGCCCAATTGTCGCATGCCACACTAGTGGTATCACTTAAGGACTGAGCATCCTCAAACTAGATAACTCCCTCCGTGGGGTGAATTATCTCAGGATCTCTGATGGAGCACACATAGATTCTATCAAGGACTTCTTCTCCTAAGGGCTCAATATAGGGTGTTGACTTCCCATCTGTCAAAGGAATGATCACCCTTTCTTCCTTGTTCTCAAAGCTGATATACCCTTTGTTAAACCTTAGGTCAACATTGTTCTTGTAACACCATGGGCACCCAAGCAACGTTGGAAAGTTTTTTGCCTTGGTGAGCACCAAGACTTCAAAGTCTCTAGTGAACTTGGCCCCTTGAATGGTGATAACTGCATCCTTCAAGACTCCAATGGGAATTTCCTTAGTCTTTTTCACCATATACAACACATTTGAAGATGGCTGCAATGTGGGCCTTCCCATCTGATGTCAGGACATCTAAGGTAAGAACATTCACCTCTACTCCCATGTCGATGAGGATATTTCTCAGAAGCCACCCATCAACAACTACATTCAAAGTAATCTCCTTGTCATATTCAAGGCTATGAGGAGGAAGGTTTGCATGCAAAACCTGTCTTTCACACTCTACTCTGGCACGTGGTACCTTCTCTCTCAGCCATTCTCCCAGCAAGGGAATAATATTCTCTTGCCTTAACATTTTACATACTTCCTTGACCTCATCCAGGTCATTCCTTGGAACCTCGTTATCCTTTCATTGCTCCACCTACCTCGATTTCTCCTTGAGACATTGGATCTCCCCTTGTAAACTTTGAATCACGTCCATAGTCTCTTGGTACACTTCTTTCTGATGGGAAGGGTCTGGATACTTTCCATGTATTACTTCCTCTCTTGAAACTAGTGTCCTTGGTCTTGGCATCTCCCTAGCATGTGCAGCCTCTACTCACATCATCACTAGCACAGGTTCTAGCTCTAACTCACATGCCACTCTTGGCATCCATTGTGAATTAGCCTTCTTGACGCTCACCATCGCAATGCCCTTGTCTTTTCGGTGCTGCTGGTTCATATGCTCATAAATTTTTGGACACTCTTCGTACTTGTGTTTCTTTCCACACCATGAGCATTGTAATAGATTAGGACACTCACATTTGTAATGCTCTGTAGATCCACAATTATAACATGTTCCTCACGAGAACTCACTCCATCCTCCACGCAGTTACGTGACCATGAAATCCTCCACGAAAACCTCTTCCACATGCCCCTCCATCTGTTGTGCCCTTCATAACGATGGTCATCATCCTTAGAACTACTTGTAAGGCTAGTTTGCACACACCCAGATCAATAACATCATGGATCTGATCAATCAGTCTACAATCCTTGGTATCATTGGTTGTAGAGGTGTAGATCTTGTAGTAGAAGGAAACATTCTTGTGGATTACGCGCTGGAGTAGAGGGAATCTACTTGCATCATGATCCCCATGGTAGATCTCACAGTCTACCACCATAACATGCACCAAATTTCAAGGGAAACTATCCTTTGCATGTCCCTCCACTTCACATTCTGTACACCAAATCCCACTACGAACCTCATGTGCTGAGTTTGTAGAAAGCTTCTCCAACTGCTTGGCCATTGCAACAATTTGGGCCTCTAGAGAAAGACTAACACCAATATCAATACTCCTAACAGATTTGATGTGCAGGGAAGCTTCCAATGCCTCATGTGGGTCGGTGAAAGTCTTGTGTGATAGAGCCCTTCTAAATGGTGTTATCAATCCTCTGAAAAACCATTGAGCATGTTGAGAAGGATGAATGTCATAGGATAGTTTAGACAAGAGAGTCTTGAAATGCATGTCATACTCCCACACACTCTCTGTCATTCCCTATTGGATCTCCTTTAGAGTGTTGATGCTTTTCTGCTCAAACTCTTGAAGATGGAACTCTGCGAGGAAAGCATTATTCAACGCGGTGTATTCTACCACCGTCTGATGGGGGTCATACTTCCTATACCAACTATGCACGCGCCCTTGCAACACTGTTGCAAACTGACTTGCCTTCACTCCTGGGGTAGTGATCCCCTTCACGTGCCATAGTAACTCACACTTGTGCACATGCTCTGCAGCATCTTCAATACCCCTATAGTCTTGGTAAGTGTAAAGACATCTCGAAAAACACTTGGGGAGGTGGTTGGGGTCCTTTTCCTCCCAATCTAGAGCCTTGGTTCCCTCTGGTGTTTCCTCCTCCACCAAATCCACTGGATCCACCAGGTCCTATTCCTCCTGACCCACCAGATCCACCTCCTGTAGTTGGAAAAGGTCCTGAAGTGGTCACGCCAAGGGTTCCCAATGTCCCACTGAACTGCATGCCGATGGTCTGTGAGATTGTCCCAATACCAGTTGTGTGTCCTGCGCCACTCCCAAACGTGATACCAAAAGCTTGTACTTGCACATTGTCTAAAGATTCCTCTAAATACAGGAATGGATTATGCAGCCATGGATGTTCCAAATGAGAAATTATATCTCCTGGGTAGATCCGTTACTCCCACCAATACCAACTGGGTTAACAATACTTTTCCCTTGATCTGGAAAACCAAGCACTAGGGATTGGTCACCAGGTGGGTTTAGATGCGCACTGATGGCTCTTCTTTCTCCATGTGACAAACTCTCATCAGAAGCTGAAGGGGCTTCTCTCATGCACTTGCCAAGATGGGGTAGCATAGACTACTCAGGTTCCATGTCCTCTGCATGAACCTCAACTCCTTCCCACAACGTCTACCTCCATAGATCCATCACACTTGCAACCTCACATTGTCTAGTCATCTCCCTTTCATGAGCTTCACTATACTTGAGTTCATTTCCTCCCTTTCCTTTTCAGCCGCAATGTTCTTCCATCTTCCTCCACCCTATCTTCCTCTCCCAGCACTCAAGAGAAGCTTAGCTAGCCATGGAGAATGCTTCTAAACTCAAAGTAATGACCAATATCTTCATAGTGAAAGGAATAACACACAAAAATGATCCTCTAGGCTCCCTCAGAAACTTGAACTCAACAAAATTTGGGCAAGGATATGTTGAAATGGTGTATTCTAAAGTATAACTGGTCAGCACCCTCTTCCACCAGTGATCAATAGCACGCATCCAAGTTAGATTTGCATCCTGCAGCCTCTGATAGTCATCTTGGGTCCACACGCATGATCTATAGTACCAGCTTGATCTGGATGCATATGCTGAAATCCATTCATATAGTTCTACTGGGAAGTAACAAAATAATGTCTCATACAACTCATGGTATAGGTTCTCTTCTACCCATCTACATGCATTGAACTCAGGTCCAGTGTTGAATCTTTGAGAAAACTCATCCTCTGTGCTCTTGAACCATGTTTCAACACTTTCTAAGGTTAGGAACTTTATCATCACACATCACAAGGACAAAGATGCATGCCATTTCTCACAACAACTTTGAAAATAGGTCCCAGCAATGAAACCAAGATGTAGTCATATTTCATACCTGTAGACTAATAGTCTAATCCCATGCACATCAGCCTATCACCCAGTAGGGTCACTGGGTGCTCACCCGAGGCATGTGAGCACCGAGTCTCTCCTTTATGTGAGTTTCATGAGAATGCATCATCTTAGAATAGATAATCAAATGCAGGATAGAAAATAACTAAACCACATTCTTATGAACTTAGGAAGAGTTGTCATCTCATTGTATGCAAGTAAGAGAAATAACAAGCAACACATGGAGATGATTTATACAGAAAGGAAATGCATAAGTATTGAACAAAAATGATTTATAATAGATCATTATATTCATACTAACCAAGTTAATAACCCACATTACATCCCTTGAGGTCATAATAGATCCTCATATAATTATGCAGAGCCAAATCATGCATCAGAGCTATATTATGTTAAACATATTACAAAGAAAAATGAGAACCCATCCCCTTCAATATGTTAATCATTCACAGAGCTCTCCTAATCCCTAAGCCATACATCCTCATTCTATTTCTACAGGGCTTCACCTCTTTTCTCTCCTTCTCCTTCTATATCTTTCTTCAAATGGGCACTTGTATTTATAACCTTAGCACCCACCACCATGCCTTCAAGAAGTTACAGATCGGTCACCAAGTGTTGAAGTGGTCCTCCATGGGAGCATGCCTTCACAGATCCAAGCTCTCCACTTTACATGATGATGCTCTTCTAGAACCCTCCATCGCATGCCTAGAATATTCCCTTCTTGATCCCACAGTCACAAGGATGGCACCTTATCCACAAGGGTCATGCTTTTCTCATGTGTTTCCTGGGGTGCCGAATATGGCTAAGTACAAAACCCATTTTTCCTTGTGTATGTGCAATGTATGTTCTGTAAAACCCTACCATAACCCTTCCATGCGTGCCTTCAACCCATGCACTCCTTCTTCAACTAGGTCCCTCACATGCCTTCTTGTACTTAGCTGGTAATCATGAGAGTGAAATTAAAACCAAGCATTGCAATACATCTCACAATACATTTATCGTTGAAGGCACTTGTAACCTACAAAATAGAAATTCACCTGCACAAGCCCACAAACCACATCAAACCTAAAAATGAAAATGTAGAATGGGGAGCTAGACTGACCGCGATATTAATTGTGAAATCAAAATTACAACCAAGCATTGTTTCCTTGTGTGTGTGTGTATAAATTATTCCCAAGGATGTCTATGTGTAAGTTTTACTTGATAGCGGGTTATAGCTAGAATGTAGAAATGTAGAAGAATGTGTGGATGGAATAGAATGAACTTCCCCTTCCTATGCTATGTATATAGATTTGTTATATCCTTTATCCCTTGAATGGATGCTAGATGAATTCCTTTTGAGTTTTTTAGCTACTTTAGAGTGTAAGTTAGGTGATTATTGTAATTCATAGTGCTAGGTCCTTCATTTTGATCACATAACTATTTATTTTTATGATTCGCTTGTTTTAATTTCGTAATTAACAACTAAAAGGATGATCCATAATTGAAAAATATGCCAAAAAGATAAAAGATAACCAAAAAGAGAAATTAATATAAGAAAGGGTCAGGGTGTCTATGAGGAACAAGATCTCCTGGGCATTGTTGTCATGGTTGGGAACTAGTGTCTGAAGCCATGAAATATAAACAAGTAAATTTCTAGCTAAACTATAGGGTGTATAAAATCGAATACAAAAAAAATATAAAGAAAAGAGGCTAAAGGTAGTTGTCAACCACTACTTTTCTTTCTTAGGAATCGTGTAAATGCTAGCATGATTTTAGGAACTAAAAAATGTACCCAAGTGTGTGATTTTGTGTCTACAAATACCATTGGAGTTATCAAAGAGATAATGAATATTTTGAGGGATATGAAGGATATAATGGAAGAGGATATTGCTGGTGATATCAGAGAGATAATGGATATCATAAGGGATATCATAGAGATAATGGAATGGGATACTACTAATGATACCATGGGAAGTGTAGAGGATATAACTATAATAGATAAAATTGTCATCATTATTATGGAGGAAATAAATACAATAAAGGATGGAATGGAAAATATCAAAAATACAAAGAAAACAATTAATGGAGAAGGTCACTAACATGTTATTGGTATGGGAAAAATGGACATATACTATAGAACTGTGAGAATAAGATACATGTTGAACAAATATATTACAAAGAAGAAGTGATGCAAATAGAAAAGGAGACCAAAATAATAGAAACATATAAGAAATATAAATCCATTTATTTATCTAGAACACAATATGAGAAATCTTGGAAATCAAAGGAGAATCATATGGAAGATAAAATAGAAAACCAAAAAGTTGAAAGAGAAAAAAATACAAGGAAGTTATGTTTTAAAGGAGAAAATGAAACCGTGACATTCTATGAGGATATTTTAAAACAAAGGAAAAGGTAAAAAAATACATACCTTACATCTTGAGCTTAAGGGTTTTTTCTTATGTGCCACACACCATGGTCAAATGCATTCTGACATAAATGGAATTTTCAAGAAATATATGTAGATGGGTTAACAATCTCAAGGAGTATGACATAGACATTCCAACCACAAAGTTGGTAAGAGCCCCTAATTTGGAAAGTCTAATGGAATATGCAAATCTACAAGTTATTGAAATGAACAATTCTCTTGTTGATCTATGTGATCCTTATAAAAGGATATGGGTATTACCTAAAAAATATGAATTTTCCTTTTAACCTAGACAAGAATCAAATAAGGAAATTGAAGCTAGTGTCCCAAAAATACATCTTAAAATAATTTGGTTTAGCTTAAAATAATATGGAAGGGGTATTTTTAAGATGTATAAATGAAGAGAAACTCCTAGAATGATCAATGAGTTTCATAGAGGATTTTTTGGTGGCCATTATATTGTAAAAGTAAATATTAGAAGGATTTTAAGAGAAATTTATTGGTTTCCATATCTATTTAAGGATGTTGCTCAAATGGTGAGGAAGTTTGGAGACTACTAATATCTCTCTAGAGGGTTAAAATATTTTGGGTCTCTCCCCTTGTAGCATGTGTTAGTTGAGGCTCCATTTGGATAGTGGGGTTTGGACTTCATTGGTGAAAAGATAGATGCATCTAGTGTTGGTCATAATTAGAGTTTGGTTACCACTGATTACTTTATTAAGTGGGCAGAAGCAATCCCTACAATGAAGAATACTCATCAAGTAGTCATGAAATTCCTCTTGAATAATTTCATTTGAAGATTTAGTTTCCCTATTAAATTGGTTGTTGATAATGCTATGATTTTCAAAGCCAAACCTTTAATGTCTATGTGTGAATAATATGGGATAAGCCTCACTTATGCCTCCAATTATAATCCTTCAAGGAAATGGAAAAAGCTGAATCAAGAACAAAAACTTACTCAAAAATAATTAGAAGAACATTGGAGGTTAACAAGAGAAAGTGCGGTGAGTATGCTCAAATTGAATTTATGGGATGATGGGGTTATACTAAAAATTTCCACTGGGAAAATCCCATTTGAGTTTGTATATGGTGTCCAGGTAGTCATGCCTCTCCATTTGTAGTTGACCAACTTATCCAGTTCATGCAACAATTATGAGATGAGGAAGGATTGGATCCATCATGTTGCAAGGATCAATCATATTATAAAGATAGATGAAATTATAAGAGAATATCATTAGAGGACTATGCCAAATTCAAGGAATGAATGAAGAATATATTCAACAAGATGGTTACTACAAGAATTTTCCAAGTTGGTGGTTTGGTTCTGTTATGAGATAACAAACATGAAGGATAAAAGGAAAAAATGGGAAGTTTGATGCTTTTTGGATGTGTCCTTATTCCATTGACATCATAATTGGAGAAAACAAAATCTTCAAATGATGGATTTAGATGGAGAATTAATTAAATTACATGTCAATGGTAGGCATCTCAAGCACTTTTTGGATTAAAGGTGTGTCTCTTTGTAATATTGTGCATAATGTATAGTCTTGTTGGTTTGACCTTAGTTTTATTTTGTTTTTCCGTTCCATCTATGATCCTTCTCGTTATTCATAATTTTGTTAGTTTTATGTGCTCATAGATATGTCTATCTTATTAAGTAACCATGTGTCTTATTACTATGTGAATCCTTACCCAATGGATATGCATATGGCCTACCTCCCATGAGTCTCTATGTGATTCTTTGAACACCCATTGGGGGTATTCATCCCTGAGCTAGAGCCAATGTTGGTGCCCATTTTGATCCCTATGTATCCTTGGCACCATCTTTTCAAATTTCTCCATTATTTCTTGGTGTGATATTTCCTTTCCCCATGTGTTACTCATTATAAGTCTTTTCCTTGTGAGATTTATTCATGGTCATGTTGATATAAACCTTGTCATAATCTTCATCAGTCCCATGGTTCCCTAAGGTAGTTTTTGCTATGTTTCAAGAATTCTTGAAGGGATCCCTAAAGCTCATTTATAGGTTGAAGAAGTTCTAAGGATGATCTTATAGTTTCATGATGTTTCTTACTGATTTCTTTCCTTATTGATTTGAAGGGATTTCAATAGGTTAACTTATAAATTTGAGAAGTGTTGAGTGATGATGCAAATTTGGAGGTTGAATTAATTATTATTATTACTCCCTTTCATCATTTATTTCCCCTTGGCATCGTGTTTTGACCTTGATAACATGAAACTTAATGTATTCCCATGTTCCTTTCAAATTTCAGAGAAAAAGTGCATAACTACGTAGGCCCTGTGGTGGTCCCTAAATCTTCACATTATCCATTTCAAGTCCAAACGAAACAATACACATCTTGAAAAACTTAAGTATTTTTAAAGTGGAAGATACTTTGTGTTTTTTTAGTTGCAAGCCTACAGATTGCATGCCAATGCTCAACCCCCACAAAAAGGGAATATTCAAGGTATTAGGGGAATATGGGTCCTTAAAGATTTTTTTTCACTTTTTACAAAAAACTACAAATTACAAATTAAGTATGAACCCCGACAAAAGATATATTCAAGGAATATTCACTTTCCTAGACACTTATGTGGAAAATTCAAAGTTTCTGCAAAAATACAAAGTTTTAATTCCATCCCAAGAGGCTTGAAAGAGAATATTCCTTGAATCTTAGAAGTTATAGCAGGAAATGTATATAGCTTCATAGTGTTGCAGTTGGTAGTTTTACAATTGTTACATTTCTGACAAATTGTACATTTAATCCCCAAATTTGAAAAGGGACACATGGCACACTATCAGAGCTACAATGAAGAAAGGAAGTTTTACAATTATGTAAAGTTTCACATATTTATATTTACTACAAAACTACAAAGTGTACATTTTTATCCCCAAGGCCCATAAGGGGACACTGTGTCATGATTTGGAAACAGTAAGATGACAAAAGTAGCCAATATGTAGTTTTGTAGTTTATAACTTTAGTAGTAGCTAAAATATTTCAAACTGAATTTCCACTCCCAAACCAACGAGTTAGACATCGTGTCAGTGTCCCAGGGGCCCTTGATAGAATAAATGCAACTTTATCATCTCACATATTTTTTAGTTCTTACAAAACTTGCAAATATTCTATGCATCCTTGAGGCACCAAAAAAGTAACTAAGTGGCTCACATGTCCACGTGTAAGGCTGGAATTCAAACTTGAAAATAAGAATAAATGGTTGTAAACAAAGCAAACATGAATGTAGATATCACCATTAATGGTAGCATGTAGATAGCAATATAGGGCTGCAATTAATGAAAATTCATCACTTTTCCTCCAAATTTCAAGTTTAAATAGCAGATTTGAATTCCTAAAATAATTAATAGAGACTAAATTTGTGTATTTTAATCACATGATTACAATGGTGATTTTTGAGATCTAAGGATGATCTGGTTATTATTTTTTCAGTGTGAACAAGAGAAATGAAAACATTTACATGGGTAAGAGCTTCACTTGAGTCTATGTGAGAATATTTTATAATCTCATGTAGTGCCCTAGTAAACTATGTTGGATAGGTATTGAATGAGTATAAATGGTTGTAATAATTTCCCATCATCAATTTTATGGACTTACACCCTACAAAAATAAATATCCAATTAGATGGTTTCCACATACCTCTTCTCACCTCTCATCTGATTTGGGATAAGATCATCAAACACCTACCTAGTCAATGCAGACCTAGTAGAATTCCAACAATTTTTACATGAAATCAACATAAATGAAACTATGGAAAAGATTAACTAGAATGGGATTATCTCTAGAATTTCACATTTCTTCCTTCTATTTAATATCTAGAGCTAGCTGCGGGTTTGTGGACAACATTATAACACTAACAACGAAGGAGTTTAGGGGTTGAAGTAACACCCTTGTTTTATCGCTTAACCATTGAAACCTATTCAAAGAACATATTAGGTCTTCCCATGATGTAACTCATGTATTGGTATATTTGCAATTGAAAGTGCATAGAGGATTACTTATAATTCCAACATTACTGAAGTTATCTCAAGATAGTTGAAAAAAAACTAGCTTGACAAGTTAAGGATTGATGCCACTAGGATTCCAGAAAAACTAAGTGAGGAAAACACATTTTGTGGAGGAGATTGGGGATGTCATCACAATGTTGAAAAGGGTTATGGGGAAAGAATATTCCTATCATTACAATTATTGGATGTTCAATTTTATCCAAATTATAATCATTGGAGAAGTGCACATTTACTACGGAGAGTTCACTACTGATTGCATCCATGGAAAAATGCTCAAATTGATAGTTCAAATTGAATAAGGCTCCACAAGAAAAATGGATTTCTATATGAATTCCTATCTGGTGTTAAAAATTTCTTAGCATAGTAAATTCCCTTGGTTGGATAGGGTAAGATAATTTTGTAACTATAGATTTTATGATGTTTACCATCAACTAAACTTGAGTAATTACATCAATTATTTTAGGGTGGTGCATTACACTTTCTTTTCTCCCATCATATGCCTATTCTATCCTGAATTAGAAAACAACAAAATATCAACAAAAGTAAAGAAGGTAATCACTAGATTTAGATGCTCCTTCATTGAATTCCAAACTTTCACACATGTTATGTGACAAATTCCCCATTGATTGAATATTAAGTTCTATAAGTTAGTAATTAATTAAATGAAATGAATTAATTTCTAAAGTTATTTAATCAAGAGAAAAAGATATAAAATTAAAGTTGGAAAGAAATAATTAAAGAATTAAATTCTAAAGAAATATAAAATAATACACCCTTTAAAATATGGTGGGGTGTTATGTACATGGAATCCCCTTTAAAATTGGGAGGAATAGTGAGTTGAAAAAGTTCTTGGACTCCTTTTAAAAAGGCGGGATTAAATTCATAATTATGGGTTTATGTAATTACTTGTAAAATTATTTTTATGAAAAGATGTATTGGTTGAAAAACCTGCCCAGTGAAAATTATTTAAATATTTGGTGTGGGGATTTAATACCCCATAGGAAAATGTGTGCTCATGTATATTTTTATTTGATACCGATTGAAGGAAAGTGGTGGTCATTGGAGAGGGGCACTCTATAGGGTGTCCTAGCTGGGGTACATAAAGTATAACCCAAGATGGTTCTTGGCCAGGGTAAGAAGATTATTTATTACGACTTATTCCAGTCTGAGCAGCAAAAAAATACCACCAATATTGGAATCCAAAATTACTAGTTTTGGATTCCAAAATGTTAAATATTGGAATTATCTAGACTCCAAAATCACACATATTGGATTCCAATATCACATATATTTGAATCCAAAATCACATATATTGGAATACAAAATCACATATATTGGAATTTACTACACTTCAAAGTACCATATAATAGAATCCAAAAATCATAATATTGGAATCCAAAATGTTAAATATTGGAATTATCTGATCCAAAATCACACATATTGGATTCCAATATCACATATATTGGAATCCAAAATCACATATATTGGAATTTATATTGGAATCCAAAAGTCACATATATTGGAATCTGAAAATCAAAATATTGGAATCTGACATTGATCTACAAAATAATAACAGAACATGTCTCTTTTTGTATGGGCTAGTGGCCACATGATTTAATTCTTCCTTTGGAATAAAGGTTCTTATCAGTTTTAAAATTTATTTAAGATTAAACTATGCAGTTGTTGGAAAATCATTTAATGATTTTAGGGAATCCAACATTGATCTGCAAAACCATAAATATAACATGTTTATGTTTTATATGGGCTGCTAGGCTTTAATTTTTCTTTAGAATAAGGTTCTTATCAGTTTTAAAATGTCATTAACATTAAACCATGCAGATCTTGGGAAAATATTTTAATGATTTCATGGAATCCTGACATTTGTCTGCAAAAAAATAAACTGACCATGTTTCCTTTTTATATGTGCTAGCGGCCACTAGGCTAATGAATTTCAAGAGATGTGAGACACTTCCAGGTTCATTTACTATGATGTGATTGAACCTCAGTGTAACTAGAGAATTACTGAAGATATTCTGAAGAAACTAGCAAAGTTTGACGATCCAAACTATGAGAATATAATTAAATGTAATTTGTCTTATGATGCACATGGTAGTGGTGTGAACCACCATCTGGCCCTACTCATTGAACTTGTATTTGATGTTATTCTTCATCCAACCTGATGATATTTAGTGGTGGTAGAAAAAATTCTAGATCTTCATTATCCTCCTATTCAAACTCCCCACATCTCACTCTGTTCAGATGCCATCACTGTCATCCCTAACTCAAGAAACAAGAAAAGTAAGGAAATCCTCATGCATCTGGAGTAAATTTTAAGGGTTTGCAGACACACAAATCACCCTACAAACAAAATTAAACAAACATGTTTGTTAAAGTGGACACCTGTTGAGCTTAATCAACGGTAGATAATCTTGATAGGTTTTCTTTAGTGAAAAAAATTAAATCATTATACTAAAACGAGGAAATTCAAAATAAAAGGAGAATCATTGCGATCAAGTGAAACACAACTGATCCTATCAACACTAAAAACCCTACAAAACCTAAAGTGGAAATAAGTAAAAGACTCCATAGAAAGAAGGAAAGATGCCTAATTTTAAGTCTTCCTTGCTTCAATTTAAAAAAAAAGTCTACCTTGGAGTGGCCCATTTGACTCTGAGAATAATATTATCATAACCATAGGCATTGAGCTTATTGATAGCTCTCTGAGCATCCTCCTTGTTGATGAAATTAACAAAACCAAATCCCCTTCTAATCCATCTTCTGATCCATGGCCATGTAGACACATGTGATGTGTCCAAATGACTTGAAAATCTCATGCAGATTGACATACCTTGTGGTCCTTCAGATAGACTGGTAACTTGAATAAAATTTTCATTATTTCTATGGTGCATGTTTTTTCCAGAGTGGTCCATGCCACCCCTAATACTGGGAGGTTCCCAACAACTGAGGTAGTGGTAACCCTTCCAGTGATGCTTCCGCCAGAGGTGAGGCCCTCGATGGCCTTATCCCTTGTTAAGGTGTTTGTGGCATGGGAAAGGGAGAGATCCTTATAAGGGAATTTTGATGTGTAAGTGATCACCCTTCTTACTGTAGATACGAAAAACTATGAGCATCGCACTTCCCTTAGAATGAGAAAGGTCAGACAATGCATCTCCACAGAACTTGGAATCGTCAGCCTTGGATCCCAGATGGGTGGGGTCACTCCAGTAGGGTTCCTAGTTGGCAGTGATGCCAAACTTGTGCCACTCATGGTGCTCGAGAGAGTGCACTTGTTAAGGCACACTTTGGCCACTTTATGGATGTGAATGGTAGTGGTGCGAACCATCTTCTGGACCTTCCCATTAAAATTGTATTTGATGATCTTATTCATTCATCTCAATGATATTCAACAGTGGAAAAAGAAATTCTAGATCTTCATTATCCTCCAATTCAAGGTCCCCACATCTCACTCTATTAGATGCCATCACTTTTGTCCCTAACTCAAGAAATGGGAAAATTCAGGAAATCCTCATGCATCCAGAGTAAAGCTTAAGGGTTTGTAGACACTCAAATTTCCCTACAAATAAAAATAAACAAATGTCACCATGAGAAAAAAATGTCAAAATGAATTTAAAAATTAAGATTTGATAGGTTTTCTTTAGTGAAAACAAATAAATCATTATACTAAATGAGGAAAGTCAAAATAAAAGGAGAATCATTGTGATCAAGTGAAACACAACTGATCCTATCAACACTAAAAACCCTACAAAACCTAAGGTGGAAATAAGTAAAAGACTCCATAGAAAGAAGGAAAGATGCCTTCTTTTAAGTCTGTCTTGCTTTAATTTAAAAAAAAAATCTACCTTGGAGTGGCCCATTCGACTCTGAGAATAATATTATCATAACCATAGGCATTGAGCTTATTGATAGCTCTCTGAGCATCCTCCCTGTTGAAAAAATTAACAAAACCAAATCCCCTGTTAATTGGTCTTCTGATCCATGGGCACGTAGACACGTGTGATGTGTACAAATGACTTGAAAATATCATTCAGATTGACATCCCTTGTGGTCCTAAACAATACTGGTAACTCAAATAAAATTTTCATCATTTCTGTGGTGCATGTTGTCACTGGAGTGGTCCATGCCGCCCCTGAGACTGGGAGGCCCCCAGCAGTGGAGGAAGTGATGCTTCCACCTAGAGGTGAGGCCCTTGATGGTCTTATCCATTGTTAAGGTGTCTATGGCATTGGATGGGGTGAGAACCTTATAAGGGAATTTTGATGTGCAGTGATCACCCTTCTTACTACAGATATGAAAAACTATGAGCACCACACTACCCTTGGAGTGAGAGAGGGACAACACATCTCCACCAGACTTGGACTCATCAGCCTTGGATCCCGGTGGGTGGGGTCATTCTAGTAGGGTTCCTAGTTGGTAGCGATGCCAAACTTGTGCCACTCATGGCACTTGAGAGCATACTTGTTAAGGTGCACTTTGGCCACATTATGGATGCGCATGGTAGTGGTGTGAACCACCTTCTAGTCCTGCTCGTTGAACTTGTATTTGACAATTTTCTTCATCTAGCTCAATGATATTCAGTGGTGGCAGAAGAAATTCCAGATCTTCATTATCCTCCTATTCAAGCTCCCCGCATCTCACTCTATCGGATGCCATGAATGTCATCCCTAACTCAAGAAATGGGAAAATTGGGAAATCCTCACAGCGTCTAGAGTAAATCTTAAGGGGTTGCAGACACTCAAATATCCCTACAAATAAAAATAAACAAATGTCACCATGAGAAAAAAATGTCAAAATGAAATTAAAAAATTAAGATTTGATAGGTTTTCTATAGTGAAAACAAATAAATCATTATACTAAATGAGGCAAGTCAAAATAAAAGGAGAATCATTGCGTTCAAGTGAAACACAACTGATCCTATCAACACTTAAAACCCTACAAAACCTAAAGTGGAAATAAGTAAAAGACTCCATAGAAAGAAGGAAAGATGCCTGATTTTAAGTCTTCCTTGCTTCAATTAAAAAAAAAAAGTCTTCCTTGGAGTGGCCCATTTGACTCTGAGAATAAGATTATCATAACCATAGGCATTGAGCTTATTGATAGCTCTCTGAGCATCCTCCCTGTTGACAAAATTAACAAAACCAAATCCCCTTCTAATCCATCTTCTGATCCATGGCCATGTAGACATGCATGATGTATCCAATTGACTTGAAAATATCATGCAGACTGACATCCCTCATGGTCCTCAGATAGACTGGTAACTCGAACATAATTTTCATCATTTCTGCAACGCATGTTATCACTAGAGTGGTCCATGCCCCCTGAGACTGGGAGGTGCCCAACAAGGTAAGGTAGTGGCAAGCCCCGCCAGTGATGCTTCCACCAGAGGTGAGGCCCTCGATGGCCTTATCCCTTGTAAAGGTGTTTGTGGCATGGGCGGGGGTGAGATCCTTGTAAGGGAATTTTGATGTGCAGTGATCACCCTTCTTACTATAGATATGAAAAACTATGAGCATCAAACTACCCTTGAAGCGAGAGAGGCCGGAAAAAGCATCTTGCCAGACTTGGAGTCGTTTCCTTGGATCCTGGTGGGTGGGGTCTCTCTAGTAGGGTTCCTAGTTGGTAGCAATGCCAAAATGTCATTACTCACGGTGCTCGAGAGTGCATCTGTATGGGCTAGCGGCCACACGGATATAATTTTTCCTTTGGAATAAAGGTTCTTATCAGTTTTAAAATTTATTAAAGATTAAACTACACAATTGGAAAATCATTTTGTTGGAATCCAATTCATTTAATGATTTTAGGGAATCCAACATTGATATATAAAACCATAAATATAACATGTTTCTATTTTATACTGGCTAGTGGCCACTAGGCTTTAATTTTTTCTTTGGAATAAGGTCTTTATCAGTTTTAAAATGTCATTAACATTAAACCATGTAGATCTTGGGAAAATATTTTAATGATTTCATGGAAGCTGAAATTTTTCGTAAAACAATAAATTGACCATGTTTCCTTTTTATAGAGGCTAGCACCCGCTAGGTTAATGAATTTCAAGAGATGTGAGACACTTCCAGGTTCATTTACTATGATGTGATTGAACCTCAGTGTAACTAGAGAATTATTGAAGATATTTGAAGAAACTAGCAGAAATGATCCAAACTATGAGAATATAATTAAATGTAATCCATCTTCTGATGCACATGGTAGTGGTGTGAACCACCATCTAGCCCTACTCATTGAACTTGTATTGATGATCTTCTTCATCCAGCCTGATGATATTCAGTGGTGGCAGAAGAAATTCTAGATCTTCATTATCCTCCTATTCAAGCTCCCCACATCTCACTCTATCAGATGCCATCACTGACATCCCTAAATCAAGAAACACACAAATTTGGGAAATCCTCATGCATCTAGAAGTAAATTTTAATTGTTTACAAACACTCAAATTACACTACAAATAAAAATAAACAAACGTGTTCGTTAAAGTGGATACCTGTTGAGTGTAATCAATGAAAGATAATATTGTTTGTGAGAGTGAATGATGTATGAAATTTTAGGGGAATTTGATCTTTGTGTGCATGTCAGCAAGAATTTATTATGAGAACATGTTTCTTAGAAAAAATAAAGAAACCAACTCAAGTCCTTTATAGTGCATCTATGTATCTGTTGCATATTTTGGTACAACTTAATTTTAAAATCCAGTCATTTTATTATGGCATCATTATTATTGGGGGAACCATATTATAACTCATAGAATAGGTAAATATCCTTCAATGTCACAGTCCTTCAAAAATCATATATCTAAAACCTGCACTGCTCACCATAGAGAGAAAATCAAATAATAATTGACTTTACAGTACTTGTTGCTTTCACATGATTTGATAAGAAGCATGTTAGAGCCAAAGTGAGTTTGGTCTACATTGAAGTAATATTGAACTAAATGTGAGATAAACTCTTTATTTTCAAGTACTATGTTAAGAAAATTTTCTCAAGATATAAAATAATACCTAAGAGTAAACAAACACAGATTTTTTGTAAGTACACAAATGATTTCTCAACAGTAAAAGGTAAAATTAAAATTTTAACTTTCAATTTTCTAAAATATACCATGAGAAAAATGTCATGATGATTTTAAAAAATTAAGATTTGATAGGTTTTCTTTAGTGAAAACAAATAAATCATTATACTAAATGAGGAAAGTCAACATAAAAGGAGAATCGTTTGTGTTCAAGTGAAACACAACTGATCCTATCAACACTAAAAACCATACAAAACCTAAAGTGGAAATAAGTAAAAGACTCCATAGAAAGAAGGAAAGATGCCTACTTTTAAGTCTTCCTTGCTTCAATTTTTAAAAAAATGTTTTCCTTGGAGTGGACCATTCGAATCTGAGAGTAATATTATCATAACCATAGGCATTGAGCTTATTGATAGCTCTCTGAGTGTCCTTCCCTGTTAACAAAATTAACAAAACCAAATCCACTGCTAATCCATCTTCTGAACCATGGCCATGTAGACACATGTGTGATGTGTAAAACAACTTGAAAATCTCATGCAGATTGACATCCCTCATGGTCCTCAGATAAATGGTAACTCAAACAGAATATTCATCATTTCTACGGCGCATGTAGTCACCGGAGTGGTCCATGCCACCCCTGATACTAGGAGGCACCTAGTATCAGAGGAAACAATAGCCCTACCAGGGTTGCTTCCATTGTAAGTGAGGCCCAATATGACCTTATCCATTGTTAAGGTGTTTGTGGCACTGATATAGGAAAAATCCTTATAAGGGAATTTTTATGTGCAGTGATCATCCATCTTACTATAGATACAACAAACTATGAGCACCACACTACCCTTAGAGTGAGAGAGGGTAGACAATGCATCTCTCCCGGACTTGGAATCATTCAGCCTTGGACCCCACATCAGTGGGTGGGGTCACTACAGTAGGGTTCCTAGTTGGCAGAGATGTCAAACTTGTGCCACTCGCGGTGCTCGAGAGTGCACTTGTAAGGGCATGAGCTAAAACCTAGATTCCAAGAGAGGAATAAATGTGCATTAACATCCCCTTAATAGTTATAAACCCAGATTCCAAGAGAGGAATAAACCTGGATTACAAAAACATTAACATCCCCTTAATAGTTATAAATGTGCAATGACATTCATCATTAACCCCCCACATCACCTTTGCCATCCTTGTGTGCCTCAAAAGAAGGGACATGAAATCACTGTGGAAATTTTCCTCCCACACCTGACACTTTAAATGACAATTAAAATTATCCTTACTCCCCTTGTCAGGAGGATATCTTTTCGTAATTAAATATAGATATGAAATAAATTAAAACTCCATTTCTAAAGGTAGAATTTTGGTAAATCATTTTAAGAATTATTTTAATTTCATTGTAAAACTATTTGTCACAATGGAATCCAAAATTCACATAATAAATCATAAATAAATAAAAAATTGTTTTCATGATATCTATTAACGCATTGATTTTTGAAGTGGCTGAGAATTTTTCAATTCCTTATATTCCTTGAAAGTCAAGAGGATAATATGAGTTTAAAAAAATGTGAATAATGCCAATTTGTAATTAATATTCCTTATAAATATTAACATATCTATTATCGTTTTATTAAAATTATATTCACACATATTATACATATTAACATTATTAAGATAGTCACACACATTATACAGAAACTTGTTCTCAATTAAATTTAGGGACAAATTACATAATTTTCTTTTTTAGATAGTTAAACACTTTTAACTGGAGCTATGAAACAGAAGGTTGATGGGTCCCCACCCTACAAGTATCGAAATATTTGATGATGAAGGGATACATAGAAAAACCAAAAACTAGTAGGAAATATTGTAAATCATGAGGCCAAAATGTAACATGAATAACTAGGACCACAAAAAACATAAAGTGGTGAACACAAAAAATAGAGGGGGAATGATAGAGAAACCCTAGGGTTCCACCTCTAATTGGTCCACCGAGCCAAGCATTGCAATCTTCCTGAGAAAGGAAAAGGATGAGCCAACAATAGTCTTCAACTGCACCATGTGATCAGGAAGGGGTGGGGTAGGTTTTATGAGCGTGACCAGGTCCATGGATGGCATAATAGAGATAGACAACCCATTAGATCGACAGATGCTTTGAAAAGTCTTCAGAAAATTGATGGAGGGCCCAATTTTTCAATTCCAGGACATCAAAAATCCCGCTGTTAACCCAGAAAGGAGACATGGAACAAGGATACAAATTGGAAAAGAGAATAGGAAGGCATACTTCTACCAGAGATTTGGCCAAACCCACACAATGATGTGGGTAAATGAAATGGGATGCACCACCATGACCACTTCCTTATCTACACACAAAACTAGGAAATTGAACATGAAGACGCCTGCAATCTCAGAGTTGACATGAGCTCTCCTGGTGCTCTGGAGATAATCCATGCCCAAGACTTTCTCAATCACTTTCAGAATAGGTGTGGAGCCTATGCAGAAGACATTGTGAAGATGAGTGGAAGACACAGGAGAGAGGAAATCCATTTCTGGCTTCTTTCCATGCAAGAGGATGAAAGGAACATAGGTAGATGCCATGAGAGGGAAGGGGAAAACAATAGAGAGAAACATGAGAAAACGAGTGAGGGTAGGTGAAAGCACAACCCAATTAAGTAGTCCCTTTACTCGTGTGAGGAAGGTCGACGCAGTAAAAAATGGATTGCATCATCAAGGCTTTCCCATGCATTGGCTAGATTATGAATAAAGGTTTCCGTTGATTGATAAACACACATTATAGAAAATAACATTACTAAAGATAGTCACACACATTATACAGAAAGGTGTTATCAATTAAATCTAGGGACAAATTACATAATTGTAATTGGGTTATTGATTTAATGACATCGCGTACGCTTCCACATCCTTCAATAGTTGTAAAATATGCCACAAATCATCTATCAAGTACAATTATAATATGCATTATAGGCAACAATCCATCCTTCAATAGGTATATTTTTACAATTCTAATATGCATTACACTTTCTATAAATGGTGCTAAGATTTTTGAGAATTATGTTTTGATTCTTGGTTCCTCGAAAAATGGTACGTTTGGTCACGATGCAATCTTCCTGTGTGAATATAATCTTGAATATGATAACATTCTAGCTTAATTATGTATCCGAGGAATAAGGGCATCATGTCATTAAAATTTTACATTCTTGGCGATGTCCACACAATAATAATAAAAATTTAAAAAAAATGCAAAACATTTAAAATGTTTCTATTTGTTCTATATTATTTTTTGTTATATACCTACTAGCAGCCGCTAGGATTTATTTCTGCTTTAAAAAAAAAATTATCATTCTTACAATGTCATTAAGATTAACATATGAATATCTGGTAAAAAATCATTTTATTATTTCAGGGAAGCCAACATGGATCTGTAAATCAATAAACATAACATGTTTCTATTTTATATGGTCTAATGGATGCTAGGATTACTTTTGGCTTTGGAATAAGGTTCTTATCATTTTTGAAATGTCTGTAAGATTAAACCATGGATGACTAGGAAAAAAAATATTTTTTGATTTCAGGGAAGCCAACATCGATCTTCCAAACAATAAATATTTTATGTTTATGTTTTTTTACGTGCTAGCGGCTGCTAGGATTAATTTTTGATTTTGAATAAGGTTCTCATTAGTTTTGAAATGTGTGTAAGTTTAAACTATGTATATCTAGGAAAATTTCATTCTTTTAATTGTCTATGATCCATAATTGTCTCTTCACCCATAGAAAAAAATATTTATCTTTAAAAAAAAGAATCAAAAAAAAGATTGTGCACTACGAATCTTTAAAAACCTTAAGGTAGTTATTTTATTCCATAAAAATACACAATACATTATTGGATTTGGAAGAAAAATATATAATTCAAACTCCAATGGTGCTTTTGAATGTTTTCAATGATATACACATGTTCTTGTGTTCTCCTGCATGTTTTAACCATGTACATAATTCAGTATAAATTTTCAAATCAGTCTTATATTTTTCATCAAATATCCAATATGTTAGGGTTTTGAGAGTAATTTCTTCTATGACCTCATATGAAAATAATCTCACGTTATCAATCAAAAGTATATTTTTTTCATCATAAAAATTACCATAAATGTCTACTATCTGCTGACTGGTATTTATTTTGAACTTAAATTGTTGGCATCCTCAAATGAACCTAAAGTGGGTTTCTCACAACCAACTAAATTTTTTGAAGAACATGTACTTCACCATTATTGAATCCATAAATGAAGACCATAAGAAATGTAAAAATATTTTGATGATGTACTTATCAAGTGAGTACTAAATTATCATTCAAATTATTCAATATTCCTAGAGAATTAAAATTATGGGTCTAACCAATCCTGCAAATTAGGAATAAATCTCCTAACAAAGTTGATTTGCCTAAGGAATGACTGCAAGTATTTCTTGTGATTTAGAAAGGATGGCTAAGATTATTTTTGGATCAATAACAATACCACCTTTTGAAACAATGTGGCCTAAGATATTTCCCCTAGGAACTACAAAACTACACTTCTTAGCATTAAGAGACACCCAAAATTATCTACATCTCTCAAATACTTTTTCAAGATGATGGACATGATCTTTACTTTCTTTTGAGAAGATGGTGATATCATCTAAGAAGAAAAGGATGAAATCATTGATGCAACCTTAAAAATCAATATCCATTGCTCTTTACAATGTAGCACATGCATTTGATATACCAAAAGGCATCTTTTGATAATCATATGTTCCCCACTTGGTTGTCAATGTAGTTTTGAACTGATCCTTTCCTCTTACCTTAATTTGATTAAAACCTGAATATCTATCAAGCAAAGAGAATCTTTCAGCTCATGTTAGAATTTATAGAGTTATTTCCATAAAAGGTAGAGGATAATGATATTTTAGGGAAGTTTTGTTCAAATACCCGAAGTTTACAAAGAGTTTGATTTCTCCATTCTTATTCCTTACTGGAACAAGATTTTCCACCCAAGTAGATTATTTGATATGAAATATTATTTTTTCCTCAATAATCTTGGATAACTCCTTCCTCGTGAGGGGAACTAACTTGGGATTGAAAGTATTTTATTTTGTCTAATTATATTTCATTAGGATTTTGGTCAATAGAATGATGAACAATAGTTGGATTAAACCCCTTAAGGTATTCATAATCCCAAGAGAAGATATCATTAAAATTTTGACACAAGGAGATAAAAGCTTATTTTAAAAATTTGGTTCATACTTTTCAAAGTAATAACTCCTTACCTTGTGAAATAGTGATTGATTGGTATTAATACTACGTTGTTGTTATGTTCTTCTATTCTCCTATGAACTCATCTTCAGGACTGAAAATATGCTCAAGAGTAATCAACCCTTTAGGAAAAATTTTTGTCCTTAGCTAAATAATTTGATCATCATAGTTGACATGTAAATAAGATTGCATCTTTGAAGAAAACTCAATGTCATTATGGATGAACTAAACAATTTTTTCATCACTATCGAATACCTTTTAGCTGATTTAATTATCTAGGATTGACGGCCTAACCACCAACTTAACATGTTATTGATTTACTTAGATGATATCTTCAACTAGTGAAAATTGTGATCCAAGGGATTTTATTTGGTTTGCTTATTTTTTAAATTTCCTTGACACCACTTCAAAATTAATAGCATTAAATCTCTCTAATAGATTACAAACTTTCTATTTGTAAGCTTTCAGTAACTTATTCTTTGTGGCATATTTACCTTTTACTTGGTGTATGACCAATTCCGTATTGCCAATTATTTAAAAGACTTTCCTTTGTATTTTTTCAACATTTAGAAGACCATGCATAAATGCCTCATATTCTACTACATTGTTAGATCATGCAAACTACAATCTATGAGAAAAAAAAAAATCTCATTCCTTAGGAAAATTAATACAACACATATTCCAACTCCATTTCTACTTTTAGAACCATCAAGGAACAATTTCCATAATCTAAAAGAAATATCCTTTTATTACTTGAGTGTTGTGGGGAAGGTAGACTCTTCTTCATGAATACAATAGGTACCTAATCCAGTTTCCATATTTGTGTCATAAGGGTCAAATTCATAATGCTCTTTGGCCCATTCATCTAACTTGAGGTTAGGAACTTGAGGTAGAATAGGTTTCTCAATTGAAAATAACTCATGGTCTTGATTTTCATTTATGAGATAATTAGTTGGAGAGGAGTAGTATCATAAGTCGCAATATGATAAGAAAATATAGGATCAACTTGTACGGTAAATATATTACCATGTCTAGTTCTTAAGAGCATGTGAGACCAATCTGAAGACAAATAACCACCCACCTTGGTTGTGAAATATCTTAATAGAAAAATGAAAAACCAAGGAGGTAGGTCAATGACTGAGACATCTTGAGTTATGGTTAGACTAAAATAAGCATGTAGAGTTAACCCAGTATCTTTGATCATTCGTAGGATGTTGACAGTTGAGCCATCTAGTTGTAAAACACCTTTAGTAATAGGGTTGTAATTAAGAGCTAGGATATCAACAATTGTTTTAGGAATTATACAAGTATTATATCATAATCAACCATGTAATTATAAACCAAATGTTTTCCTATAATCAAATACATATAAAAAGGTGGGGTATTCGGGTAAGTGCAGCAAGTTGGGGGACAAAAAAGGGGTCATACGTAGACGTCATATTGCAAATAACAACATAATATCAACTTGTAGGGATTATTAGCAATACATACACTCAAAATTAGAAAAACTTATATTAATATGAATCGTAGAATCCGGAATCTAGTTTCTAAAATACTAATTTTTTTAAAAAATGAACAATATTAGCTATATTAAACACTCAAAATTCAATGACTTGGTATTTTTTTTTTAAAATGCCTATAAGATTATAGTCCATTTGCCCACAATTTGGATGACCAAAAATTGATATATATTTTTCTCCTTTGGTGAGAAGTTAGATGTCACTATCTATCTTGGGATGAATTTTATTTTGTACTTTTTTGAGTAATATTTTATTTTTTATGATTTTTTCCGTGAAAGTGGTATGAAAACATAAAGAAAACAGAGCACTTTCCGTTTGCCCGCCATAACTTCATCAAAAAAGATTGAAACCAATTTTTATTTTTTTTTGAAAATGTATATAATTTTTCCATAGTTGGGATGGTATAAGTTTTATCACATTCTAATAAGTGAAACAGAATTTGTAGTCGTAAACGTAGACATAAACATTCATGGGAAAAAATGTCTTAAAGACCTACTATTAGTAAAAAATTATAAAATGATATTTATCCTATTTTATTCACTTTAAAATCAGTATTTCTACAAAGCTAATAGTCTCCCCTATGCAATGGTACCATTTTTATGACATATGTTTTACTTTTCAGCATGGTTCAAGTCCACGGAAGACTAAATTTTATGTTTTACTGTTTTTAATGTAAAATTCATGATTTGATGTCCACTTAATTGTCCCCCAACTTGGTGCACTTACCCATTCACAACATTTTACTTATTCTTCCTTTTCTCAAAACAAATTGACAACAGTATGAGTATTTTGGGTTGTCGGTTCAAATTGGGGAAGTTGCTTCAGAGTTTTATGTAAGAGATATCATTGTGATGGAATTTATAGGGAATCCCTCATTTTTACATTCACCATTTTTTCTTCATTTTCTCAATAATGTTGAAGGGAATGCTAGTGGATTTATACATTAGAGGTGTGATGTTTTCCTTCCTTGATTTTTCCAATATTGGGATAGAAATTTTGGCTAGAGAGAAACCTCTTTCACCAAAATAGGTCTACTAGGAACAAAAGGTAATCTATTGTTACTTGAATCTACCCCAATATCCTTCTCTTTGTGGAGAGAATCGGACTGATTGGTAGGAGATGAAGGTTGGTCATCAAACAATCTCTTCCTAGACCTTGTATTATCAAAAACATGAGTATTATGCCTACTGGAACTATCTATGGCTTGATTCATTACGCAAAACTCGTCAACCCCAAAAAACATAAGATTATTCTCTTGATTGACTTCTTGAGTTTCTTCCATGCTATATGATGAGTTTTTTAATTACCTTTCCAAACAAATTGTCTTCTGTAATTTTTTGAGCCATTTCTAGCCCTGCACTTCTATTTCCATGTGATATTACTCATACATTTCATTATAACCTGAACTTATGGCATGTTTATTAATTAATATATTTATTACTAGTTTACTTTATTTTTTGGTATTATGAGTACGCTTTTATTCTCTTTGTTACAATAAAGTGTTTAAATGACGATTTTTATAATGCCAAACTTTTTTGTAAGAAACTTGTTATATGCAGTAACTCACATGTAGCCAAAGGATCCATACACAGCTACCCATCCACAACCACAGGAATCATCTATAGCTAAGGGATAATCTACAACAACTTGTAGGTAGCCAAAGGACTTGTCTGCATCAGAGTGTTCATAACCAAAGGAGGTTAAACACATGTAATAAGTTGTGATCCTGAGAATCTCATAGAATGTGGACATCAAACTTCAGTTTGCATGTGTCAATGGAAGAATCAATTATAATTAAAACATGAGAACTAAGAGACGACTCAACTCCAATATATGATTATGTGTTGCAACTTACCAAGGAACTAACTGATTAAATTCATTATTTAGGAATTGATTGATCAAAATGGTCAATTACTTATGTGATTGATACGTAAACACCTACTAATTAATTTTGTTTCATGCATCCAATCTCTAGATTGTTTGGTTAAGATATTTTACTTGATCTAATTCAAACTCCTAGTAGAACTCTATTTTATTCACACTTCTGTTTTAATGAGATATATAAAAACAAAAGATTAATTTTATAGGGGGGTCAATCAATAGATAGAGGAATTGTTGTATTTCCAATTGTAATCTTCATGTCAATCCAGTAAAAATTCTAACTTATGTTCATTAGTTGTAGTCACAGGACTTATGAGGGATTAACACCAAAGGTAGGGCCCACTTGTGGTTTTTTAACCCTCTCCTTTGTTTATTGATTTGATTTATTACATGAATAGATTGGCATAAATTCATTCCTTTATCTATATTTTTTTCACATGCTTTGTAATAGTTTTAGTATTTACTTCAAGTCTGAATTTAGTTTGTTTCTAAGAATTGCTATTTCCATAATTATAGTGACAACAATTTACCTTCCTACATGTTGAATATTTGTAATTGTGCATATAACACTAGAATTATTGAAATTATGCATCCTTTGGTTTGATAATTAAATGATTGTAGATTAATGAACAACATATTAATTATTGAAACCTAATTTGCACCACCATCGTTATCGAGGAGACTATCAATTTCTTAAGTTTTTGAGAGGTTTTGTATTTCTTATAAGTTGTTTAGGTTTTAGGAAATTCATCTTCATAACCCCCCACTAATTTTCATTGATTGATTTGAGTTAGCTGATGCATCCACCATCCAAGAGATTCCCATGGTAGATTTTTACCTAATCCAAAAGTAGCACAAATCTCTTCATACAATTCTGAGGATTCTAAAGAATATATACTTTCCTCTGTACATGGTTTTCTGTTTGAATATCCCTTCCCAAGTGAAATTTCTGAAGTTGTTCTTGAGTAGCCAGAAATGGTAAAATAAGTAGATCAAAATTTTGAGAATGGGGCAACTACCTTTGAGTTTCCCATTACCAACAATGATGAAGTTATTGCTATGAAGATTATTTCTCCCTTTGCCTTGTTTAACTTTCACAAATCCATGAATGAAGAAACATACACCTTTCTATTTTAGTTTGACATTTTATGTGAGAGCTATGATTATACCACTAATGCACATAAATTGAAGCTACTCCCTGCTACACTCAAGGATGTAGCCTTGAGATGGTTCATGGGTTTAAGAAGAAATGTTGTAACAACTTGGGCACATATGAAGGAGAAGTTCCTTAATAAGTATCAAGACTACTACAAGACAAGTAGCAGAGGAGGTGATGAAATGTAAAAAATGGCACAGAAGGAGGATTAACCATTGGAAAAATATCTAAAAATATTTTTGTTCTGCGTTTATAAGATAATGTAGGCAAAACTACATCATGGATCTCTCAAATTACTCTTTTTTAAGGGTCTTAGTGAGGAGGACATAGATGCTCTAGATCTGATAGGATATAAAGGCATTTCAAAAGCTACATTTGTAGAAATATGTGAAGCCTAAAATAATTACTCAAGCAATACTATGAAGAGGATAAGAAATCTAAGATTAAGAGATGGATCAGCTACCAAAACAATTGGGGATATATCCAAGTCAGATATTATCACCATATTCAAGAACATGAAGTGGGATATTTTCAATGACATAGCTACTCAATTAGATGCTCTGCATACCAAGAATAAAAGATAAGATGTAGAGGAAGCACTAACATATTTCTACCATGCATCCACAAGAAAGAAATCTAACTGCATATGTAGAGGATTAGCCGAAATTATAGAAGAAAATGAGGTGTTATCCATTTTTTTCAGCCCTGCAAAATGGACAACTTATCAAGTCTAAACGTTGGCGATTTATGGGTGCAACACTTTGAAGAAGCGATGGAGAAAAACCACCAGTAGCATTTTGGATGCTACCAGATGGTAGCATGAAATATGCTACCGTACGGTAGTAGGTACAGATGCTACAGATATGGTAGCATATTATCATGCTACTAGTCCGGTAGCATGGATAAGTGCAAGCTATGGGGAAATGACAAAGGCACCAGTAGCACTCAAAATGCTACCGACCTGGTAGCATGTACATGGATGCTACCAATGGGTACAATAGTGAAGGTTCGACAGTAATTTCAAGAATGCTACCTGGCCTGGTAAGCATTTTTTGAGCTACCACCAGTAGCACAAAAGGTGAAATAAGTCTAGGGAACAACAAAGGCACGGTAGCATTGTATGGATGCTACTAGCCGATAGTAGATTTAAGCTACCATGTCAGGAGTGGGGAAAGCATGTTACCAGTTGGTTGCATTTATGCTACCTGTTATGGCCTCCCATACCTCTTTAATGAAATTTGTCGGTTGGTGAGGAAATTTCAAGGCTCTTCATCTATATATTGTAAAATTCACCTCATTTTGAGGGGATTCATTCTATTTTGCAAAGGAACTCTGTCAAAATTGTTCCAGAGCTATTGTGAGCTAAAGGCCTCAAATTTGGGCTTATTGTAAAGGATTTTTCCTTGTGCCTATATTGTAATGGATTGTGCATGTTTTTAAGCAATAAAATTGGTGTTTTGTGGCTTTTCTTTCCCTAATTTGAGTTATATTGCATATTTTTCCTTCCATTATGTTTACAGGTATATTGTGCATGTTTATATCTCTTTGCAGGACCTTTAATTTGTTGTGCTTTATGAATATAGGGAATTAAATATTGTTTTAGATTGTGGCACTTCTACTACCCTCTCTCACTTTGTTTACTCCCTATTTTTCACTCACTCAGAGTGTCTCACTCCCTTTCTTGGTGCATCACCTTCCTTAGAGTAGATTTAATTTTATGCATTCTTCTATCCCTGTCTCCTTGGAAAGCATTAGGGTAGGATTAGATTAGTTTTCCATTCTCTGCACTTTGGAGAAGTTGGCACTAGGTTAGGAGAAGATCTAACTTTCTCTGGAGGATTATCCTACTTGCAAGGTCCCACACTGTAGGATAATCCCATGTTATGCAGGTTACATTGATTTCCTCACACACAAATCACAAGCAATCAGGGGTGCTGTAATTTTTTGCATAACAATTTTGGCACCCGGTGGGACCAGAAGTCAATTTTTCCATTTTATCAAGATTGGGATGTGTATCTTGGTGAATTTTCAGCCTTTGGAGGCTTTGTAACAACACATCTGGTGACTCCAGGGTCAAATTTCAACTGTTTTAGCAGTGCTAGTGGACCAAGTACATGAGAAGGATCCAAACTCGGTCCAGAGAAAGAGAAGAAGGTGTCTTTGAATACTTGCAGTTATCACCAGGTAGAGGAAGGAGAGGAAGAAGAGTACAAAGGTCTCCATCTCCACCAAATAGAACCTTGTCAACACCTCCACCTGGTAGATCTTTCCTTCAATCAACTAGGGTTCTCAGGCCAATCAGGATGGCACATCAACAACCACCACAAGGACCACCAAATCCCTTTTTCAATTTCACAGGGAGCAGTCCACTCAATCTCAATGCCCAGAATCCAATTCCAGTGTCAGCATTGAAGAATATCCCATACTTCATAGGAGAGAATCATACGACCCCAATTGATCACATCCAAGACATTGCAAATGTCTGTTCCATTCATGAGATTGTTGATATGGATGTGGCAGTCAAACTTCTTGCCTCTTCTCTCAAAGGAAAAGCTTGTAGTGGTTCAAAAGCTTAGCAACAGGGTTAATTCAGAACTGGAATGAACTATGCTCAGGACTTTATAACTAGTTCGGGGAAAGGGAATATAATCTATCCCTTTTGGATCAGCTGACTACAATCAAGAGAGTGCCAAATGAGTAAATGGCTGACTTCAATTTCAGATTTCAAAGGACATGGGATAGGATTCCCATTGTGGTGAGACCAACTACTGAAGGTGCATTTCTCTATTTCCTTAAAGCTTTAAATTCTGATATATCTATTATGATATAATCTATGGGAGGGATAACCTTACCAGGAGCTTATGCCATAGCCATTAGAGATGAGAATTTCCTAATTCAAGCTGGTAAACTTGCACCTAGGCCACCTATGCCTATTTATCCAGAAATGGGGAATCCTAGTTCTAGTCAAGCTCCTACATTAGCCCCTATTCCTGCTCCTAGAAATCAAAGTTCCAATGAGGCTTCCACCTCTTCTTCTAGCACCTCAACTAAACTCCAAGAGGTTATGAAACAATTACAGAACCTAGGGAATGAATTGGTGACCCTCAAGAGGCAGCAAGCCCAAAATTTTAGACCTTATCAGCCTCAAGACCAACCAAATAGGCCTCCATATCAGCCTAATAGACCTCCTTTTCAAGCTGCAAAAAAAAATCAAGGACAACCTCAAGGCGCTAGGCCATTTCAGCCATACAATCCTAATACACCTTCAACATCTTAGGCCTTGGTTCCAACCCAGAATAACATTGCACAAGAATATGAATGGTGTTTTCCTTTTGGTCAACCCCATAATCAGGAAACATGTTTCAATGGTATGCTAAACCAGGCCTTGATGGTACAAACTATTGGTGTGCCTCAAGAGACAAACCAAGAAGAAAATCAGCAACAAACAACTACTCAAGAGGCACCTTCTAGTGAGACCACACTTTTGAACTAGAGAGTAGAGGATTTTTGTGGTATAAATCAGTCTCCTTTTCAAGGGGTAGCAGCCAACACAAGGTCTAAGAAAATAAATATAGAGGGAGGAAAATCATCAAACACAGGTGTTTCTCAACCTTCTATCACACCCCAAGGAGTTGGTAGCTCAAATCCAGCCCCAAGTTCACAAAATCAGCCTAGAATGCCCATTGTAGCAACTCAAGTACAAGAAAAGGTAGTGCCAAGTAGGGGGAAGAAGAAGGAAAACCCACCTTCATTCAATATCATTAACCACATGAAGAAAACAAATAAGCATCTCTATGTGGGAATATTTAAAAAAATTTGGACAAAGGGACCTTTTGCAAGCAGCCATAGCTAACTTTCCATCTCAAATGAGTCACCCAAGGATCAAGAGAAGGTGTTCACTAATGTAGCTCCACAAAAAGGTATTCAAGGAGGTCAACAAGGTAAAAATATGAAGCCTCCACCATTTTATATTTCTCTAATTATTGGGGGCAATCTTGTTCACAATTGCATGATTGATTCGGGAGCAAGTAGTTCTGTAATGCCCAAACAAATAGTTGATCAGTTGGGCCTTCAATATGAAGTTATTTCTAGAGGTGTAGTGCAATTAGATGGAACAACAGTGACAATAGTTGGAGTAATCAAAGGGTTGAGCCTTACACTACATGCATGCCCAATGTCACAGTCTTGCAAGATGTGTCAGTCATTGACTTGCCACCACTCTTTGCTCTATGTGTCTGTCAAGAGACTTCATGGCCAAAATTGGAGGGTACCTATCATCTTGATTGGTCACATATGCTTTTTAGGAACAAGGTATGGAGCTAAGGTTACTAATAGGTCTGAACCTATTTACAAATTTCATATTGAGCCTCATGTACCAAGTCCAATCAATGCAAATTTTCAGCTTTGATCAAGAAGATTTCCCAAGCGCTCCGGAAGAATATAATAAGGTTGGAATCATCCCTGATTTAACATTGGATGAGTGGGCTCACAAAAGGTGTGATTTTGATCCATACAAGGAGATGGAAGAGGATGAATTGGGTATTTATTTCTTCCATGAAGAAAATCCACCTCTCCCTAGCATAACCAAACTAAATGACCAAGATGAAAATGAAGTTTGACAGCTATTTTTTGATGGTTCAAGGAGTAGGCAAGGTGTTGGAGGAGGTGCAATGCTTATTTCACCACAAGGTATGAAGTAATACTCAGCTTTCCATTTTTCAGTTTGCATGTTCAAATAATATAGCTGAGTATGAAGCTTTGATCCATGGATTGCATTGGGAAAGAAAGAGGGGTATCAAAAACTTGCAAGTGTTTGGGGATAGTGAGTTAATTGTCAACCAGGTTAGAGGACAACATGTTGCTAAGAATGATCTTCTTAAAGCCTACAAGCATAGGTATGGGATCAAATTGAAGACTTTGAAGCATTCAATATTCAGGCCATACCGAGGAAGAAGAATGAGGTTGCAGATAGGCTTGCGAACATTGGAGCAACATTTGATGTGGTGGATAGTATCAAGAGGGACAAAACACAACCACATATTCATGTAATTGTGAGGCCAGTTGTACCAGAAAATAACACAAGTTGGCAGGTATTTGAGAATGATCAACAAATCATTAATTTTTTACAAGAGGATGAGTTCTCAGCTAAAAATTAGGAGAAATTGGAGCAGCAGTATGGGGATCAAGTGGTGCAGCTGCGAACAAAAAAATTCCAAAGGGTTTAGTGACTCTTGAGTCAATATTCAACCCAAATGATCAATTCCAAAAAGAGAAGGCCAACATTCAGGTAAAAAGGGAAGATTCAGAGCCCATTTCAGTTGGAGAGGGTAAAATGCTCCAAATTGGCAAGGTGAGCATGGATCAAGAAAAATATGAATTCATACAACTTTTCCAAGAGTTCCTAGATGTCTTCACTTGGAGCTATGAGGATTTGAAGGGATTTAATCCTAAATTGGCACAACACACAATTGAACTGGATCCAGGAGCTAAACCCATCAGGAAGAAGAAAAGGCCAGTCAATCCTCATATAGAGCCTCTCATGAAGAAGGAGTTGAACAAGCTCATTGAGGCAAGCATCATTTTCCCAATCAAGCACTCAAGTTGGGTAGTGAATCTGGTGTTGGTCAGGAAAAGGAATGGGGAAATCAGGTTGTGCATGGATTTTTAGGATTTAAACAGGGCCTCCCTCAAAGACCACTACCCACTTCCTTCCATGGAGTAGATATTATAGGTATTGGCTAGTTCAGAAATATTCTCCCTCTTGGATGGATATTCAGGCTACAATCAGGTCATGGTGAATGAGGAAGATCAATTTAAAATATCCTTCACCACAAAATGGGGCACTTATGCCTATAAGAAGATGCCATTTGGGTTGTCAAATGTCAGAGAAACATTTCAAAGGGCTATGGATATGGAATTCAAAGGGATTTTGAACAAAATAGTGCTTGTCTATCTTGATGACATCACTGTGTTTTCCAAGAATGCAGAAAGCCACCTCTTTCACCTCAGGAAGGTATTCCAAAGGTGTAGGAGATTCGGAGTGTCCTTGAATCCCAAAAAGTGCATATTCTTAGCACATGAGGGAAAACTCCTAGTCCACATCATGTCAAAAGAAGGAGTGACAATTGATCCAGAGAGGGTAGAAGCTATCTGTGCTCTACCATTGCCAAGTCACAAGAAGGCTCTCCAAATTTCTTGGGGAAAATTAATTTTGTTACAAAGGTTTGTTCCTATTTTTTTGCTCTTGTCAAGCCATTAACATGATGTTGAAGAAAACATGGCTTTCAAATGGACAACGGAAGGAAAAGAAGTTTTGAAGCTATAAACAAGGCTATATCTCAAGCTCCAACCCTCATCAATCCATATTTTTCAAAGGACTTCATTCTCTATGCTTTTGGTGGTTCAGACACTATCTGCAATCTTAGTGCAAATAATACCAAGAAGGACTAGAACAACCTATTGCATTCTTCAGCCAAGGCCTTGTGGATTATGAGGTAAGATATTCATTCATTGAGAAACATGTCCTTGCTATGATTAGAAGTTTAAAGAAATTCAGGCATTTAGTGTCAAATAATAGAATTCATTTACTCGTCACACATGTTGGCATAAAAAAAATCTTTTAAACAAGGACCTCAATGAAAAAGGGTTGGTTGGGTAACCAAGGTCATGGAATATGACATTGATATTAAGGTGACCAAGCTGGTCAGGGGAAAGGGATTATGTGAAAAACTAGCTTCAGGGTCAACATGATGAGTCAGCTGGTAGAGAGAGAGGTTGTTTTGGTGTTACAAGATGATCAAGTGCAATCAGCCCAATTCCTTCACCCAATCCTTGTTGGACTCAAGATATAGTATTTCCTTCAAATAGGTCAATGTCCTCAAGGTTTGAGAAAGGCCAAAAGAAGGTATTTCAGGTTTCATTGTATTCCCTATGCATTGGTTGATAGATATATTTTATTCAAAAGGGATGTGCAATGGTGTCCTCCTAAGGTGCATCAAGATAGATCAATAGAAAAGGGTATTACATGAGTTTCATGATGGAGAAATAGGTGGCCATTTTTCCCCAAGGGTAACAACTCTTATTAATTATGAAGGTAGGGTATTATTGGCCTAACCTCTTTAATGATTGTTATGCATGGATTAGGAAGTGTAAAAGTGTGCCTTCTTCACAGGTAAAGAGAAGTTAGCAGCCCTTCCACTCCACCCCATTTCTGTAAATGAACCATTCATGCAATGGGGTTGGATTTCATTGGGGTGATTAATCCAAATTCTAGCTTGGGCCACAAGTGGATCCTCACAGCCATAGATTATTTCACCAAGTGGACAGATGCGGTGGCACTTAAGGAAGCAAATGAGTATAACATGCTGGACTTTTATGAAGGGATAGTGACAAGATTTGGGGTACCTGACCACCATTATATCAGACAATTCTTTGGCATTTCTTGGTTCCAAGATCACTGAATGGGCTAGTTAGGAATGGACATATACCTCAAGCACCTCATCAAATTATTACCCCTAGGGTAATGGGTAAGCAGAGTCTACAAACAAAAATATTTTTAAAATCATAAGGAGGACTCTAGATGAGAACCAAAGGACTTGGCACACCAAGTTGAAATCAGCCTTGTGGGCTGATAGGATTACTCCCAAGAGGTCAACAGGGAACTCTCCTTACAGGTTAGTCTATGGGAGGGAGGCAAGGCTACCTATATCCCTTGAGTTACCACATTGGAGCTTATGAAGCAACTAGAACTTTTTTGAATTTGAGCCCATGGAAGTAAGGTATGCAGAGCTCATGGAGTTGGAGGAGCTCAGGAAATCAAGCTATGCAAATCATGGAGAAGGATCAAGCTTTGATCAAAGGTGAAATTTGATAAGAAGGAAAAATAGAACTTCAAGAGGGAGACTTGGTCCTGAAATGGGATGCAGATAGGGTGACACCAGGAAGACACTCCAAGTTTGATGCAATATGGAGCGGCCCTTACATGATTTCAAAATGCAAGAGTAACAACACTTTCCAACTATCCAAGTTGGATGGAGAAGAATTACAGATTCCACTCAATAGAATCTATCTCAAGCATTGTTACTAAAGTGAAATATTTTCCTTGTACATATTAGTTTAGGTTTTGAATTCCTCCAAGTGCTTATAACACATTACTCTATTGGTAATGTAGGGTTGCTTTGTAATAAGTGCTTGTGCACTCTCTACATATTCCATTTGGGATGTGTATGATTTTTATCTTTGTATATAGTTGTGCCTTATTGTCTCTTGCACTTTCCAGTTTTAGGCAGGGTTTTGTGATGAGAAAATCAGTCTCCAACCCAGGGTTTAAAGAAATGACAGGCCCTAACAGTGTTTCAAAGGTTTGAGGGGTGAATTTTCAGGTGTCAGATCAGTTTCAGACTTTAGAATGACTCCATGCCCAATGACACAACAAGGTCACTGGTCTTTCAGATCTAGCAGGAATATCACCCAGCAAGTCACCAATTGTTATCCATTTTTTGCACCCCTGCAAAATGGACTAACTTACAGGTCTGAATGTTGGTGGTTGATGGGTGCAACATGGTTTGAAATTTGACAAGGGTAACTCATGGTCTAGATGAGCTCCCCAGAGCCGCAATGAAGGTCTGAGCCAAAAGGTTAGGAAAAAAGGAAGTAAAATCTACCAGTTGGTACATTTTATATGCTACCAACCGGTAATAGATTATGACGGATGCTACCGGCTGGTAGCATATTTCATGCTTCGTACATGGTAGTTGGGGTCAACGAACAGAGGTGTGGTAAACATCAAAATCATTACACCGGTAGCATGTAGAGATGCTACCAGGCTGGTAGTATACAAGCATCATTCTAAAGTGGTACCTGAATGCTACCAGTTGGTAGCATTTTTTGTTACTATGAGCTAGTTACACAAAGTGATGATGAAGAGCAATTAAGGGTACAAACAAAGGCACTGGTAACACATTTTATGGATGCTATCTGGTTTCCGACAATAGATTATAAGCTACCAAATGGAAGTGGGGAAAGCATGTTACCAGTTGGTCACATTTATACTGTTGGCTGACACCAGAGATGATTATGCTACCGCCTGACAGTAAAAAAACATGCAACCGACTGAGTGCAAGAATGAACCAGACATTAATAGAAGTGGTACAAGGTTGTTCAACTACCAATTTAATGAGTTATGGTGCCCATGACTTCCCGTGCAAGAAAAGTACCAATTTGTATGGCTTCCCATACCTCTTTAATGAAATATGTCGGTTGGTGAGGAAATTTCAAGGCTCTTCTTCTATATATTGTAAAATTCACCTCATTTTGAGGGGATCCATCTTGTTTTTCAAAGGAACTCTATGAAAATTGTTCAAGAGCTATTGTGAGATAAAGGCCTCAAATTTGGGCTTATTGTAAAGGATTTTTCCTTGTGCCTATATTGTAATGGATTGTGCATGTTTCTGAGCAATAAAATTGGTGTTTTGTGGCTTTTCTTTCCCTAATTTGGGTTATATTGCATCTTTTTCCTTCCATTATGTTTGCAGGTATATTGTGCATGTTTATATCTCTTTGCAAGACCTTTAATTTGTTGTGCTTTATGAATCTAGGGAATTGAATATTGTTTTAGCTTGTGGCACTTCTACTCACCCTCTCTCAATTTTTTTACTCCCTATTTTTCACTCACTTAGAGTGTCTCACTCCCTTTCTTGGTGCATCACCTTTGCTTAGAGTAGGTTTACTTTTATGCATTCTTCTATCCTTGTCTCCTTGGAAAGCATTAGGGTAGGATTAGTTTATTTTTCCATTCTCTGCACTTTGGAGAAGTTGGCACTAGGTTAGGCAAAATTGGTCTAATAATCAATATATGTAATCCCCACCTTGGGCTAATCTATAGCAAGGTTAGGATCCATACCCTACTCAATACTAGCAATAATGGAAATCTCAATTTGTAAGCCAACCATACTAGAAACAACCCCCTCAATCATGGAATCAACCTTGGAGAGGAGGGTAGATATGGAACAACCCACCTCCTAATTACCAAAAATATTAGCAACAACCTCCTTATCCACAACAGTAAGCTATAATGCCAAATTACCAACATGAATCACAGTCAAAAGCAACTCAGATTCTAGCTCAACCAACCCCTAACCCCAACAATAAATCTTCTCATTTAGCCTACACCACTGAACTAGCTCAATACCCTTCCTATTCATTTTATGTTAACAATATCCATCTATGCTCAGGAAAATCACTTCCTCCACCAAGTAGACCCAACATTACTGAGATCGTAGATGAACCACAATTGCTACAAACCGATCTGCAACAAATTCAGAAGACACTACAAACTGATCTGTAACAAACTGAGAAAAATTCCAGCAAGGGTAAAGCATAGGATAATGAGACACAATTTTCTAAAAGATTACAAGAAAAATAGACTGAGCTCAAATCAAAATCTAATTCTAAATTTTTTAACCAGTTGAGGGATTATTTTTTCAAAATTCCATTGATTTAAGCCATCAAATATGTTTCAATTTATAACAAGTTTGTTAAGAACCTATGCATAAAGAAACTAGGCAGAAAGAGAAAGGATCCATCTACTATACAAGTTATTAAACAACTAGTTAATATTATACTTGGAAATTCAATTTTTCCCAAATATATAGATCCAGGGAGTCCACTAGGAAATGTTTCAATAAATGGCACAAAAATAGAATACACTTTAATTGACTTAAGGGAAGCCATAAATATCTGTTATCCCAAATTCACCCCCTGGGTTAATTTGGATAACTCATTATAAATGGACTTAGCAATTCAAATTATGTGACCTGTGGGAGGCCATCAAATTTAGCCCTAGGTGTTAGGAGATAGCTTTCATCTTAGGATGGCTCACAAGTCATAATTGATATAATATGAGTTATCTAGAAATTCATGTTACGCAGTAAGATGGTGATTAAAAACGTTGAAGGTCTGGGTCCATCTTCCTGTCGCGCAACTACTACCTTCCTTTGGATGGTGAAAATCACCTTCCTGTTGCGTGACAACCACCTTCCTGTCGAGAGAAAACATCCTTCTTGTCATGAGTCAAACCACGTGGATGGATAACCACCTTCTTGTCACATGATAACCGCCTTCCTATCACATTACAACCGCCTTCTTGTCATGTGAAAACCACCTTCATCTCATGTGATAAACACCTAACCTCTCACGTGATAACCACCTTGGTATCTCACTTCAACCATGCGTCACCACCTTCCTTGTTTCCATGTTCCCTTTGTTATCATGCAACAATCCTTCCATATTGATGTGCATCAACCTTCCCTCAATGTAAGCACAACAAAATTTCTTCTTTTCGTGTGACAACTCATTCCCTTATTAGTGGTGACTCTTCCCATTCTTATCGGGTGTCAGTTTGTGGTTCCCATTTGGTGACAGCAAGGAATTTCAGCTACGAACTGGGAATAATGGTATCGTACAAGGTATCTGTACATACTCGAAATTATAGGGTACTGCACTACCGGAATGATGTTACACATGCCCCGGTGATGATACAAGTCTCCCTGTAAGGTGTTTGGAATCTAGAAAGGCTCGCCAAGTATACGCTTGTATCCCGCATGCCCCACTCAGCCTCCACATGCTTTGTTTTTCCCTTTTCTTCTTGCATTTTTTCTTCAGTGACGAAACCGCCGCCCTACTTGGGTAGCGGTCCCGTGACTACCACCCAGGACAAGGCAGCGGTCCCATAACCGCCGCCCTGCACAAGGCGGTAGTCCTGTGCGCATTTTCCAGATCCTTCTGATGATCGCGTCAAACGTAAATCTTCAAATTTACATGCTTTCTTCAACCACTTTGGCTTGCATTAATGTTTTTGGTCCCCTGGTAATAGTGTTTTTCCTTTGTTTATAGTAAAAGAGTTCTAATTGGAGTTACCCTCTGGTAAATGCATTGGTTATAAATAGCCAGCTTGTTTTCAAGCAAATGGCCCCTCATCCTCTCAATTCTCTTGTTCAGTCTTTCAATTTCTTGCTTAGAATTTTGTTAGTTTCATGCTTTTCCTCCATTGTTGGTCTTTTAGAGATCATTTGATCTTCTTGCTTTAATCTTGTTCCATTGTTGCTCCATACATTTAGTTTAACATAGAATAGCTTCATTTCTAGACTAGAATCCATTAAAGTTGCAGGTTTTGTTTTGTCACAATGATAGATTCTAAACTCTTGGTACACTTGCATTGTATTCCTATAATAAATCCTGCTAGGAATTGCATAGTCAAGCTCTGTTCACTTGCACTATCCCTCTCCTACTCACATTGTATTCGGTCTATATCCAAAGCTATCATTGTTCGAATACCATCTTCTATTGATACTATCATATACACACTTTTTGGATTCACGAGGACACAAAGGAATGAGGAGATCACACTGAGGGGATGAAATCACATACAACTGGATTTACCATTGTTCTGTAAATGCCAGGTTTGAGCTATCAAAGTTCTAGTTACGACATATCAAATAGAGTAGTGAATTATTTTATTTTAGTCAAAATTTTGCTCTCGATATCACCAGGGAAGCTGTGGGGATTGATAGTTTCTGAGAAACTGTGATTCATTCCTCACTTCTGAGGTAGGATCAAGAGTATTTTCAATTCAAAATATATATCTTCTTAGATATTTAGGATAAGATCACAACTGCACAGGTGAATAGCCATACCAGGCTACTTTGCTTGTTTTTATTCTTTTACTAGATTAGTTTTCCATTTTATAAATATACTAAAGTATTTTCTCTTTAATTCATTAAAATATGTCATTGAAAATACAAAAATAGAATAATGCTTACATAGTGTAAATACTCCTTTCATAATCAGTTAATAAGTGTTAGTTAAAAATTGAATCATTTTGTATGACAATCACAGGATCTAGAGAGCCTCGAGAATATATATTTGAACACGTAGTGCCTCAACCAAATCTACCCACCACATTAGCTGATATAGATCAAGACCTTAGGATACAGGTCTATCGAGAAACAGCAAACTTACAAGTAATTAGTGAACAACTGAGAGGGTTAAATATCGAAGACGACAAATCTTACACATTTTGGTCAAACCACCCTAATTATAGACTACCTTGATAGAATACCTAGATGATTGTACAAGGGTTTGAAAGAGAATAGACATTTGGTTGTGACCCTTTAGTTCCACAGCCTGATGCAAGAGACCTCCTCATTGACTAGATACTAGCCTACGCATTCAAGTTGCTAGAACACCTGTTAGGTACTCTAAGAAAATCATACAACTTCTAGTTCTAAACGTAGAGGCTGAAAAGGCATACTATTATTGGGTAGTTAGAAGAAGGGATTGATTCTTCACATGACCATAACAGGTCCTTAACAACCATGAACTCATGGTTGTGATCCCCAAGTCCCACAACCCAACAGGCCTACGAATCAGTTAAGTATTGACACCGGCTTACAAATGTTGGTATTTAGATCCTCACCACTCCCACCAAATATTATAGTATAGTTCTCCATATTAAACATAGAATCCAATCAATCTAATATTTTTTGGGCTAGACCAAAAAATCACCCATAGTTAACTACAAACCCATTAAATCGCCCATCACCATTTTTATGACCTTGTCTAGAGATATATATGAAGCTCCCATAGGTCACTTCCTACATATCCAAAAACCAAGAAACAGGATCTCGACAGAACTCGACATTGATTAGAGCCTCCGAGTAGCCATTATATCCGAAAGAACCATTACACCAATTCAGGTTAGGAGGGCCTTCTTCACCTTAGATTCAAAAATTCCATTATTGCGTATTGAGGATATAATATTACCCGATTAGTTTGTCTGTATTTATTCACATTCAAACATTCACCGGTTGTCTCAACACGACCTTGGGAGGTCGGGTACCAGGAAGAGATATTTGTAGATTCCCATGCTCGCATGTCACAAGAATATACATCAAAAAAAAAAAAATGTCAACAAGTGGTTTAATGAGGTAAGAAAAAATCATCAATATATCGTCATGCCAAGAAAAGTATTGTTAATAATATGTGATTCTAGTATCATAGGGTTAGACTAATACACTACCATTTTAGAGAATTTTCCTCTAAATGTGAGTAAATTACAATGTTTCACATGTTAAAAAATCACCCATGCCTCTATATGATATGTAATTCTTCCTCATTTTAAGGCTATGACATTATTTTAGCTGGGATACTCTTACACCTATGTTTCAAACAACTTCATTGATTTGTTAGGATATACACTATGCATAAATAGTTGGTTTCATAAGGAAGTATTCTAAAAACTTTATTTCATCATGTTTTGGATTGTGCACACTTCAAGAGCAATAAAACATGGGATTACAATAGCATTTTTCGAAAGGAATTTACATTAATATATTCTATCTCATTAATTCTCTATATATCAGGATGTGAGATTTTGAAACAAAAATAATATAGTTTCAAATCACTTACAGGTCAAAGATATTATGTATACATTGAAATTATGATGGCGGATTTATACATGTAGGGAATTGAGTCACAATTAGTTGTCCTATCCACTAGTACATAGTACTTCAATAAAAATCCCTAAAATAAAGTAACTTTTCTTGGTAGATAATCACCAGATATTAAGCTTAGAAAATTGGAGATATTATTATCATATTCCCTAACACTCTCTATCTAGTCCCTATGGAATAATTTGGATTGGGATTAGAAATAGCTTCATCTTTCCCTTTTATGAGTAGTGTTAGTAGTCAGGATTACGATAGAGGATTTAGCCTAACATCCAGAGGTGCATACTCAAGACACAAATTGCATTCACCTATTTTAGGTGGACCCATTTTAATATAAAGTTTTATCTTTTAGATTCTATACACATGCCTTCTACTTCCTATTGTGTTGTTTTGGACATCTTTTTTGATCTTACAAATAATTGTCATGGACCAGTAAAATTATGGACAATATTGATAGTTACACAAAAATATTTTTGTCCAAGCTCTTAAAATTTTGTTACAGGTACTTTCTATATATGAGAAAAAAAACTGATATTTGAATCAGTCATAGAGGACATTTTCATAATGGTGGACTCATGGGAGTACCCTGCTGGTTTTAGGAATTCACATCTCCTATGAAGGAATCAAGGTATACCCTACCAACTTAAGAAATCACCAAACTAGGGTAAGAAGTTTCTTGGGTTGTGTAGGGTATTACAAATATTTAATTAGGTAACTTAAAATATTGCAACACCTTTTTTTTCTTTACTAACTATATATTATGACTATTTGTGGTTGAAGTGCTTTTAGAAATATTATAAAACAATAAAATAAAAACTAATTTCTACCCCATTATTAAGATAATCAAACTAGAAGATTCCTTTTTATATCTGCAATATCAATGCCTCTAATGAGTTAGTTAGATAATTTCTTATTCAAGATGATAAGTGGTTGGAATGTATATAACTTATTAAATTATAAAAAATGTGACATTAATTGAGGCAAATAACACATCTAGAAAATATTTTCTTATAGTTTTCTATTCCATTGGATAATTTCATCATTAGATTAAGGTTTACAAAGTTATTCCATTAGATGGGAAGGAGCAGCGAGCAACTCGAGGAGAGAGAAATTTTTTTGAAATCTATTCTTAAAAAACATAGAATATATTTGGGTGGAAATATGGTGACATGTAGGGGATTCAGCACAATGCACTCACAAAATTTATATTAAAGATAGCTACAAACCAATTAGGTAGCCATAAAGAATAATGAATCCACCAGTGAGGGAGATTATAAAAGGAGAATTAAAAAAATTATTAGATGCAAGATTCATATATCCAATTTCAAATAGTCAATGGGTGTCACCCCTTGTCATTGTGCCAAAGAAGAATGGAAAATGAAGGATATGCATGGATTACAAAGAGTTGAATGCATCAACAAAGAAAGATCGATTTCCTCTTCCCTTCATTGATCAGGTACTAGACACTTTAGCTGGTAAGAAGTATTTTCCTTTTCTTGATGGATATAGTGGCTATAATCAAATTTAAATTGTACCAGAGGATCAAGGAAAAACTACCTTCATATGTCCATGGTAATGTATGCTTATTCAGTTCTTCCTTTTGGCTTGTGTAATGCACCTACTACATTCCAAAGGGTAGTTTTAAATCATTTTCCCATATCTAACAAATGATTTCATGGAGGTATACATGGATGATTTCATAGTACATGGTAGCACATTTGAAGAGGCCATGCCAGAATCTTTACAAAGTAGTGAAGAGATGCAAGGAACACAACTTTTCTTTAAGTAATGAAAAATGCTACATGATGATGTCTAAAGGTATAGTTCTTGGACACTACCTTTCTTCCTATGGAATTCAAGTTGATCCAGCAAAGGTATCTATTATAATCAATCTACCAACACCAAATAAGCAAAAGGATGTTATGATTTTCCTAGGTCATATTGGTTATTATAGAAGATTCATAAAATATTTCAGCAAGGTGGAAGCTCCATTGTCTGCATTATTGGGAAAGGACATTGTATTTGAGTGGAATGAAAAATGTGATACTGTGTTTCAATCTTTGAAGTAGATGTTAACTACTACCCCTGTCTTAAGAGGATCTGATTGGAACTTGCCATTTCACATCCATACTGATGCATCAGACCATGTCATTGGAGTTATTTAGGACAAAAGGATGGAGTTTTAAATTATGTAATTTATTACATTAGGAAGAACTTGTATCATGTTGAACTCAATTATACAATCACAAAATATTAATTCTTAGTAGTTGTATGAGCTATCAATAAGTTGAGGCACTACATCATAGGTTATCCAGTGTTCATTCACACTAATCATGTAGCATTTAAATATTTGATCAACAAACCAGTAGTAAGCAACAGGATTATCAAATGGTTGCTCCTACAATATTTTGATGTCGCAATATTGGATAAACCTGGTAAAGACAACATTGTAGCATATGTCCTTTACAAAATGAAGGCTGATAATGAATAACAATTAGTTGATGACTCTCTCCCTAATGAGCATTTATTTAGTAGCTCCACAAAAACTCATTGGTATGTAGACATAGCCAACTATCTGGTTTTAGGTGAAACACCTCCACATTACCTATACTTTGAAAAGAAATACATAGTTGAGAAGAGTGTGCATTTTTCTTGGACAGATGTATTTCTATTTCACACATGGAAGAATAATGTCATGAGGAGATGAATTGATGTTGAGTAAATATATGGTGCTCTTAGATCCTTCCACGATGATCCTTGTGGAGGACACTTAACTGCAAAAAGAACAACGTGGAAATTATTAAAAAATTGGTTATTACCTACCAATATTGCATAAGGATGCAACACTTTACACCAAAAGGTGTGATAGATGTCAAAGAAGGGGGGTAATCCTACCAAATCAGATGAGATTTCATTACATCCTTAATTATTCTTGTAGCCATTTGAAAAATGGGGCTTAGACTTCATTGGTCCTATAGATCCTAAATCCCAGCAGAAGGAATGCATCTTGGTGCGCATGGATTACCTCATTAAATGGATAGAGGTAAAAGCATTACCAAATCAGAAGAGTGAGAAAGTAGCCAAGTTTCTCTATGATCACATCTTCACCAAGTATGGAGTGCTAAGAGAATTTATTACTGATTAAGGTACACACTTTACTACTGAAGTTATTTCTGATCTAGCTAAAGATTATAAAATCAGACATAGGAAGTCTACACCATACCACACCCAATCTAATGGCCAAGTTGAGGTGACAAACAAGGAGATAGAATCTATCTTGACAAAAACCATTACACTCCAAAGAAAATATTAGTCAAAAAGGATTCCAAAGGATGTATAAGCATTCAACACAACGTGGAAGACAAAAACTAGCTTCACTCCATTCAGGCTTTCGTATGGTAAAACTGATGTTCTCCGTATTGAATTTGAGCACAAGACACTAAGGATTACACCAGATCTAGGAATAGACTTGTCTGAAGCTCAGAGGTAGAGGATTCTCCAACTCAATGAGTTGGATGAAATGAGGAGAAAAGTTGTACACAATACATATGTAGTGCAAAAGCAGAGAATCAAATGTCGTGACAAGTTCATCAAGACAAGGTAATTTCAAGAAGATGACTGGGCCCTCTTATTTGACTCAAAATACAAGGACCGCATGGGAAGACTCAAAAAAAATTGGTTAGGTCTATATGAGATTGAGAAAATATTTCCAAATGGAGTTGTAAAACTCACAACCATAGATCCTGTAACGTTCAAGCTATTGGTCAATGGTCACAAGTTGACATTGTATAAGAAACCAACTGACAAAATAACCTTCATGCAATAGCAAAGGAGGAAAACACAAGATGGATATGAGAACATAAGGTTTAAGATCAAAAGTTGAGAGAGATGGTTCATCTTTTGAAATGTCAGAGGATTGAGATATTTCAGTGGCCTTGGTATATTCAGCTTGCTGAATACTCCAAGGGTGAATAAAAGTGTTATGATAAACCCTTTTGGTGATTAGTAACACTCAGCTAACATTTTATTTTCTTAGCATTCATGTTTTAAAGGATTTGATGTATATGTTGTAAGAGTGTATAATCTCTAACAAACGAAGATAACATAAAGACTGGATGTTCCACTTTCAGAAACATACAAAAAAGTTATATTTTATTTTCACATCTAGTGGGAATCATGATTCCATGAAGAAAATAAGAAATATCTTCTTTTCTAAGTGATGATCGAGATAGTTGGCACCCCAACAGGTCAACATTCCCTCTCTGGGAATTATTTGATTTAAGTAAGGAGCCTCTAATACAATGTTTCATACACTTGTAGCATTACAACAGTATCCTAAGCATCATAACAAAAACATCATGCAGTAAGGGTGCAATTATCATGATGCATGTGCAATCATCATCCTGAATATAGATCGAGATAAGTGCACTCATACCACTTTATTAAAGTATTTTTAGTATGATTATTTTTAATCAGTATTTATGCAATTTCATAATTTATTTAGTTACAATTATGCACCGCTACCTTTAATATGTGAGTTTTCACTCCACATCATCCCACTCTGTCATCCCACTCCATCATACCACTGTACTTCATATGCTTCATACAATCAAGTCAATTAACTATATATTCTTTTTGTTGTATTACGTGCAATTAGGTCTTGTTATCAGCCAATTTTAACTTCGTAAAACTATTTAAAAATAATAAAAAATTGGAAATTTTGAAAAATTTGAAAAGTGTTACTTCACATGGTTTATCACCCTCATGACAACCATCCCATTTTTGTGATCATTTTGGTCTTCTTTTCATCCTTTTCGGGTGAGAACTCTTCCCGCAAGGCTTTAAATTGCGTTAAAATACATTAAAACAATTAATTAATATTTAATTAATAAATTGCTTCTTGTTTGATAAAATTGATTTTTAAATAACTTTAGAAGTATTTAATTAAATAAATATTAATTAAAAAGTTCGTTCAACAAATTTTAATGCTAGGGAAGTAAGCTTATGCTTCCAACTGCCGGGAAGCCAATTTGGCTTCCTGAACCCTGATTTCCACTTTCCTGGCAATCTTCTTCAATTTTCCCACACGTGGGATTTTCTCTATCAATTGCCAAATCATGGATTGGCTAACGGGCAGGAAATTCCCCAATTTCCCACATGGGGAAATTGAATGGGGATTGCCAACCCATTTTTCCATTCCCATTGGCAATTGTCCGTTGCTTTCCCCATTTCCCCTAGCACTTAAGTCATTACCCGGGAAGAGAGAAAGTTAGATTAATTCTCATAACTTCCTCCATCAAACCCGTTGGAAAAATTCATGTGAAGCTTTGCTTCTTAATTATTCAAGGAGGACATAATATTTTGTCAACATCCCATAATGCAAGAGAAACTCATGCCATTGTGAAGGAAGAAATATCAGTCGTGCATACAAGGAGGACAGTCCAAAGAAAATTCCCACGCATTTGTCTGGAGATAAAAGCAACAAAGCCAAAGGAGGACAACCCGTGAGGTGAGAGAGGAACAATTTTCACGCATTCACAGCCAAGGAAGTGAAGAGACATTTGTTCCAAAAGATGTGCATGTTTTAAGGAAGTCAAAACAGTCCAAAAATCTCCTTTCTGCGCATTAAAAAGAACAGTTTTTAAATAAGAAAAAACATTGGGCAGAGAGAAGGAAATCTCCATACGCAACCAAAGAAGGATAATCCACACGTGTGAGGAAAATAAGAACAAAGTTTTTAAACAAGACAAAAAATCCACAAGCTGTGCATTGGGTGAAGGAGGCGCCTGGGAAAAAGATTTAAAATAGTTTTTGAATCATTTAAAATCAAAGCGAATTCTTCACGCAGGTAAAGGACAAGAAAAATCTCACGCATGCATTGATCAACAAATAAAACAAAGATGTTTTGAGTTTCCCATGCCTTGGGTGAAGGAAAGGCAGAGTAATATAAAAAGAGAAAGACAGAAGAAAGGCAGGCCACCCAGCCTAGGACAGCAATCTCCACACATTTTCCCATAGAGGAGGCACACAGCCCAAACAACTTTCCACGTGCTGAAGGAAAAGGAAAAAGAACATTTTTCAAAGAATAAATAAAGAGAAAACCCATGCCTTGGAGGAAAGAAAAAATATACAGTCCAGAGAAAAGACACATAGGTATTAATAAAGAGGACAGTAGAGGAGACCACGCATTTGTCTAGACACCAGAAGCTTTCCATGTATGCAAAGGATGAGAATGCAAAAAGCAATTTTAAATCCCAGGCTAGAGAACTTTCCAAATAATGAGGAGCAGCCTCTAGTCCTCGAATGGAGTAAATGTCAACCTGGATTACATTTACGTCAAAATATTTCTTCACCCAACAAAAAATAAATAAAAGAAAAATAATCAATTTTCCGTGATTAGGATTTGATAAGAAAAATATTGAAAAGAAACTTACCTGTAGCAATAGAATGGAAGGTGTTTAAAGGGAGCTCATTTATTGTGATTTTTGGCACCTCCCCATTCACTGGCCCAATCCGTACTAGTGATAAACATACAATCTTTGTTGTGTTGTTTCTTCCCCATTTTCTCCTTCAATGCTTCTCTTCAACAGGTTATTGTAAAGGAAAATAACAAAAATCCTTTATCCTCTCACTAAATTCGATGGAATTGTGCATACCATTTTTTTTTAAGAAGATTCAAGTTGAAATTTGTTTGCTAAATTAAACCAAGACTGAATATTTTTAAGCTGGTACAAATGGAGTTGGGTCTGCTAGACGGCAGGAACCCTGGCCCTTCACTTTGGTGCAAGGTCCACTAGGGGCAGGAAAGACACACACAGTCTAGGGAATGTTGAATGTTATTCATCTTATTCAATATCAGCACTATTATGGTGCATTGCTTAAGAAACTTGCTCCTGAAAGCTATAGGCAATCCTACAATAATGCAAACAGTATTGACAGTATTGGCACAGGATCAATCAATGATGTTCTTTAGAGTATGGATCGCACACTATTCCATATGCTTCCTAAACTTTTCCCTAAACCACGAATGCTTGTTTGTGCTCCATCAAATTCTGCAACAGATGAATTACTACAACATGTTCTGGATCATGGATTCATTGATGGTGAAATGAAGGTATATCACCCTGATGTTGCGAGGGTGGTGTGGATTCTCAAAATCATGCTGCACAGGCAGTATCATTGGAGCGTAGAACTGAAATTCTCCTAGGAAAGTGTTGTAAGGAAGTAATTGGCTATACGCAGGAATGTTGTAGTATAGTAGAATCCTTTTTTAGCACTTCCAACAAGCAGGTTGTCCAACTATGTTGTTATCTGTTCAGTATCGAATGCATCCTCAAATTCAAGATTTTCCTTCAAGATATATTTATCAAAATCGATTGACAGTGAGAGTGTTACCAAGAGACCTGATGAAATTTATTACAAAGATTCTCTATTGAGACCTTAGACCCACGCTTGTTTATACGATGCAAATATATATATATATATAACTCATGGAAGAGGAGCTCATAGAGGTGAATCTGTTTCATATCAGAATATTCATGAACACACTAAAGTTTCTCAAACACCTTTTGCGCTAAATCGAGGAACTTTGTGCCTACGTACAAGCTCAAACTCAAATTCAAACCCAGTTTACTCAATTTTTCCAGGTGCGCAGTTTCAGCATGGCGGAGGGCATACTTTTAGAATTTGTATCTTGAGCCTAGACGATCGTCAAAAGAAATGGTTTAGTTAGTTGAATTCTTCCCACATTCATGTACGTGATTGTGAAAAAATTCAAATGTACAGCACTTCGTTTGATATTTTCACAGGGTCAAATAAAATGTAGTTTTCTTGATTTCATTGCACACATAGTTTTCAACCCAGGGTCAAATAAAATGTAGTTTGCCTGATTTCGTTGCGCACACAGTTTTCAACCTATCAAGGTGACTCACTTCGAGAGTTGATATTTTGAATTCAGATGATCGTCAAGAGAAAATAATTGTTTCGTTTGGTTCTTCCCACCTTCATATGCTTCCTTGCCAAGTTGTAGATGCTCAGGGTGACATTTGTTATTTTTCCCAGGCTCAAACCAAACAGGATTTTCACAGTTTTACACTTGCATTTTCCTAGCAGTTTCAGAAGAGTCAACTTTGACCTTTAATATTTGACAAAATAATTTGATTGGGGAAAAACCTTCTGACACGCAAACTTTTGGTACCTTAATATACTTCCTCATGCAGTGAGAAATTCTCAAGACAAGATTTGTTATTTTTCCCAAGGCAGTTTTATAGGCAATTTGTGTAGTTTTGTAAGATGGAAGTAATAGCTGAAATCATGTTTATGTCACAATCATGTCATTCCCAAACAAAATGATGTTGCGGTATAGGTCCCAAGGCACTCTACTTACCTCGACGCTCCATTCAAAGTATGAGAACATCGTCGATACCAACTTGGACACATCAACATAGGTCGATTCTGCGATCGCATATCAACCAAAGGTGAGTCACAATTTTCCTGACGCTTGTTCTGAATTGGTCATCACTTGCATGGATGCACCACAAAACCTGCATAGTGTGGTGATTCAACTCCAATGGCTCCAAAGCGGAAGCAACCTCTGACTTCCTCATTATGCGGTATAAGTTGTAGCTATTGGCATATGGTCTCTTCGGAGTCAAAAACCATTGTTATCGACAGAGATCGATAATGGGAGAATCTTGTCTACATCAATTGTTTTCACTTGATCATTGTACTGATCTATTCATCGACAAACCAAGACTAATGACAAGTGCAATTATATGGATCATCAAGCAAGGCCACATCATTCAAGTGTGTCCCTGTCAGCCCTCAGTTAGCAGCGTGCACAATACTTCATCGGCCAGTCTTTAAGTTGTTCTATTCTCGAATTGGACAATCGTGAGTGAATCAGAATGCCAACACTTCGGGATGGTGACAAAGACAAAAGACATAACTCAAGGAGGTGAATTGCAATTTTGGCTCTTGGAGATCTTCTCAATGGTGAAAGACCAGAAGCTAGATTTTGACAAACCAAGGTGGCGTAACGACTACAGTCTCATGACAAATGAATAATTCACCGTGGAAAGGTACTCGAAGCATGTGGAGAATGGTGTATGTGAATACGAATGAAGACAAACTTTCTCACACCATAATATTGCCTCAGACAGAGGGGTGGATGAATTGCTCAAGTTTCAAGATCAGCTCTCTTGTCATCTGAAGGATTGCGGAGCACGGTCAATGAGTTCATTCCCATACGACTGGGATAGGTAGACTCTTGGCCCAATGGATAAGGCACTGATCCTAGGTGTCTTGATCTAGGTGGTGCATTGTTGACTAGGATGTCTATGTGTGCGTCCAAGTCATTTAAGTGGGTCCACATGTACCCATTTCTTTTATTTATGTATTTTTCCTTAAATGAATTTTTAACTTAAGTGGTTTCTATTTTTAGTCACTTTTTTAAAAGTTGGTTGAAAAAGTCAAAGTCACTTAAGTGCCTTATTTAATGTGCATTTAAAACCCTAATTACTTTGTAACCAACTTTTTGGGTTATAAAAGGAAGTGAGGGGCTCATTTGTAAAGGGTGACTTTGAGAGAGGAGAAGAAAATTACTTTTGTGCAAGCTTTGTTTCAGGAAGAAACTTTGTGTTTTTTTGTGAAAAACATTTTGGAGTTAATGAAATACGAACTTTGTGTCTCATTCATTGTCTCTTGTAACATTTGATGTTCTTATGTTCATTAGATGTTAGGTGTTTGAATCTTGCATGCAAATATTATCTTTGATCTTATTGTCAACATTATTAATCAGTTGTTCTAGTTCACAGTGATCAAGCTCTGATTATCTACTTGTTCATGTGTGTTCCCTTTTACACATTCTTGTTTGGCTAACTCAAACTCCGTTTTATTTGTGTTGGTTATTCATCTTTCCTCTTCATGCAATATTAGGCTCTGTGTTTACCTAACTCTTGCATGTTCTTTCAGTTCATTCCATTTCACTCCTTTCCTTCATTCCATTCCATCTCCTTCATTCACTTTTCTTTCCATTGATGTTCCAAAACACCCCCCACATACAATTTTGAATGTATAGATGTAAATACAATTTTGGTTTTCAATAAAGGCAGCCTCACCTTCATTGAGGAGGGACTTCGTTCCCACATTGTTGCATGTCATTTGTATGTGTGCAAATCCAGATGCTAACAGGTCTCGAAATTCAAAAATAAAAACTCCAACCAATTCCCCACAATTCAATTTTTTCATCATTCCTCCAAAACTAGGTGATTACATTACCATAGCTGAGCAAGCTACATAATTTAAAATGGGGGATATTTAATCTGCCATGAGCTGACTAAGCATTCCCAAATCCGTAACCAACTAAAATATTGTAATATTTTCATAACAGTGGATGGATGTACTACATTAGCAAATTCGAGGGTTTTAATGAGTCTATGGTTGAAGAATTTGTTGTCACATTTAAAGATGGAGAAGCTACGGTTGAGGGCTTAACAGTGAAGGTGAATAATTATATTTGGGCTACAATTACTGGCATTCCCATAGAGGGTGAGCCCTTCACTGAGAAATCCAATCCAGGTGTAGCTAGATGAGACTTCACTGATGAGGATGATGCCTTCATAAATGATCACCAAGGTACATATATAACCTCTCTCAAACCACTCTGGGCTGAAATTTCTAACTATATTATCAATTATTTCACTTTTAATGGTAGCTATTATAGACTAAATATATTCCACTTCAAATTAATCAATCATCTAAAGAGTGATAGGCATGTTAATGTAGCTAATTTCTTAAATGATAGCTTGAAAAATATGAGTAAAGAATCACATAGAGGGAGGTCAGCACTTTCACACCATTGTCTTGTTACCCTGGTTATGAAACACACATTGGAGAGAGAACATCCTAAATTGAAATGGGAGGATTTTTCAAAGGAAAAACATATTGATGAATTATTGGGGAAGAGGAAGAAGAGAAGAAGTACTGACAATTTCTTCCACTCATGCATTTGAATCCACAGCTTCCACTTCTCAGACCACAGAAACCCCCGTTTCTAAAAATCTGCCATCTTCTAAACAAAACCCTCAGCCAATATCATTTGAGTGAATTTTCATTTTTGAAACCCTACTTGTATTTTCTACTCCTGAATCATCCACCTCAAATGGTAAGAGAAAATATTCCAAGCCCACTCCTACACTACCTAAGCATTCTCATAGACTAAAAACTAAAAGGCCAAGAACCTCCAAGATAAAAAAACCACAAACCATATCACTTGACATTGATATAAAAGTTATAGAGGATAATATTGAGGCCACATCAATGGACATAGATAAGGGAGGTGTTGATGTTTCCATTCATGAGAAACATGGTCCTAGGAAGCCCATGGAGGGTATGGAAGAGAACAAGGGAGAAGATGGCAGCAAAAAAACTGCATAGAAATACCCTAAGGATTACATAGAAGAACATGTAGAGGCAGTTCATTTTGGGGTAAGTCATGAAGATCATAAAGAATAATAATTTTAGAAAGGAACTGAGGAAATAATTCATGTAGCTAAGGGTGATGAGGAGAAGATGGTAGAATAATTTAATCAAATGGTACTGGAAACACAAAATGATGAAGGAAAAATTGGGGAAGGTATGCCTCCAGTTATTGAAAAATTTATCCATTCAATTGAGGAAGACTAGATGTCTATGGAAACTAAGATACTACAGGATCACATTCTTATAGTATTTTATGTAGTAATTGAGAAAGTGCTAGAATAGACACCACCATTTTTGCCACATGTTAGCATGCAACAGTCTTATATGGATCCATTGTAGCTACATATTATCATTATAAAATTTTCCAAAGAGCCTGTCAAACCAGTTTACATCAACATGGAAACATAAATAATGTTGCTATATTATTGGGTCTATTAGTTTGAAACCTATGTCAATAGGTTACAAGGAAAATGGGAGAGAGAAAAGGAAGAACTTATCTTCCAGCACCAATAAGACATGGAGGAAAAAGACAAGGAAATGAAGGCAAAAAATAAAGAGATTGAAAGGCTGAAGAAATAGAAGTATGAGACACTTAAAATGGCCTATGAGATAATTAAACACAGACCTCCTTCTAATCTCAATTCCATTTTCTTAAAAGAAAATATGTTGCATCTCAAGATTACTTGTATAAACTTTGATATTCCATTTGATATAGGTTAATCTAGGACCTTATTTAGAATATATTTAAAAACTTCCCATGAACTTCAGCTCATGTTATGTGAATTATACATGTATAATTATGCCCTTTATTATGATAGGGATTGGATCCCAGCACTCTACATTGGATATGTTCCGATTAGAACACTTTTCTCTTATTTCAACAATGAATTGAATAGGGAGAAACAAACGGAAGAGTACATGTACTTGGAAAAAGTACAACCATTAATGATCAGGGTAGAATCTGACAACACAAAGGAAATTATTGAATAATATGGAAAGTATATGGAGAACAATATAATCAGAAACAGGTTCTAGAAGATGTGGAAAGAAGATCATGAGGAAATTAGGGACAAGATTAAATACAATGCGAGAGAGATAGTATATGCCTGCAGGATGCACTGGCAGGAGATGTCCCCTGAGATGCAAAAGAAAGAAATGCATTCTTATCATAATTTCATTCCAACCTTGAGAAGAGTGAATGCATATATTGATGTTTCTTTTGTATGTGGTAAAACTTGGTTTCCAATTGGTTATCACCCACCAATCTTCCATTTTCCTATACCACATTGGTCTGGTGATAAGCCCTTAGATGAATTAGTACAAGACAGAGTCACAAATAGGTACAGGATGAATGGAGGATACTTCTTCACAGAGCCTAGAGGGATGACTAATCTAGTTGATTTCAGATGCTTATGCAACATTATGTAGGAGAAACCTAAGAAAACTGAAGAACCCCATAAACCTAAACTACCCAAGCAACCTGAATTAAGACATTCTCAGAGTTAAGTCTGGGGGTGTGATGAGTTGTTTGATTCCCTTACCAAAAAACTCATCTTCTCGTAATTTGTCTAGCCATTTGTAGCCATGCAATTGTATTTCCCTGTGATACTTCTCAGACATTTAATTATAACCTGAGCTTATGGCATGGATATTAATTAATATAGTTATTACTATTTTACTTTATTTTGTGGTATTGTGAGTACGCATTTATTCTCTTGATTACAATAAGGTTTTTAAATGATGATTTATATGATGCCAAACTTATTTGCAAGAAACTTGTTATATGAAATAAATCACATGCATCCAAAGGATCCATACGCAATAACCTATCCATAACCATAGGAATCATCTACAGCTAATGGATCGTACGTAGCAACTCGCATGCAACCAAAGGACTTATCTACGACATAGCATCCATAACTAAAGGAAGTCACACGCATGTACTAATCCATGATCCTAAGAATTTCGTGGAACGTGGACATCAAACTTGAGTTTACACGTGTTGATGGAAGAAGCAATTACAATTAAAACATAAGAACTAGGAGACGAATCAACTCCAACATCTGATTATGTGTTGCAACTTAACAATGATCTAACTGATTAAATTATTGATTTAGGAACTGATTGATCAAATTAATTGGTTACTTAAGTGATGTGATTGATATGTAAACACATGTTGATTAATTATATTGCATGCATCTAGTCTCCGGATTATTTGGTTAAAATATTTTACTTGATCTAATTTGAACTCCTCGTAGAACACTATTTTCTTCACGCTTTTGTTATAATGAGATATATAAAAATAAAAGATTAATTTTGTAGGTGCATCGATCAATAGATATAGGAATTTTTGTATTTACAATTGTACTCTTCATGTCAATGCAATAAATAGTATTATTTATGTTCATTATCTATATTCAAAGGCCTTAGGAGGGATTAACATCCAATGTAGGGCCCATTTGCGGTTCGCTAGCCCCCTCCTTTTTTTTTATTTGATTTATTGCATGATTAGATTAGCAAGAATACATTCCTTTATCTGTATTCTATTTACACATGCTTTTCCTTTTCTTTTCCTTAGTTTTAGTATTTACTTCTAGTCTAAATTTAGTTTGTTTCCAAGAATTATTATTTCCATAATTGTAGTGATAACAATTTACATTCCTACCTCTTGCATATTTATAAATGTGCATACAACACTGACATTATTGAAAGTCTAGGTCCCTTGGTTTGATAATTAAATGACTGTAGATTAATGAATAGTATATTAATTTTTTCAAGTTAATTTACACCACCACTAGATTTGATTGTTTCCATCAATGGTTCATGTTGATCAGAATAATTTTGAACCATAAGGGTATGATCTTGCAATGCATTTACAAAAATACAATGATTATGTGGCAGATTACATGGAAAATACCACTTTGTCTCTTGTATCAAATTATTTTACACTGGAACCAATGGTTTACTTGAGCTAGCAGTATGAAGTGATTGAGTATGAGAAACATTTTGAAGCATAAGATGTGGAATTTGACCTTTCCACCTATCATTTTACTGACTTTCCCCATATATTTGATTTAAATTTTGATTTCTATAGGGTTGATAACCTTGATTGAATCCTTGGTTAGAAGATTACCCTTAGTTAGGATTTGGGTAATTTCTATAAGATTGGGCTTGTTGTTTCTCCAAGCCCAATCACCATTTATTTTAAAAATTTGTGATCGATCCTTTCATTTCATCACCATCCTTTTTATTTTGGGGAGAATAAGAGGTGGAGGGAGTAGATTTGGAATCTTGTTGAGGAATGGAAGCAAGGGAAGGCTAAAAAGATTGAGTAAATTTAGGGGGGAAAGGTATATGTGATCTAAGGGCTACCTTTCCATATTGTATCAAACAATTTTTATCCCTAATTGCTATTTGATAAGAATTAGGTAATTGAATGGAACCCATAGATTGTATCATAATAAAAATATCATAATTTAGAGCTCTTACTAAGTAAAGGAAAGCACCTTATGGAGTTGGTCTTAAGAGAACTTTAATTCTATCACATGTCTTCTGAAATATGAAATTAAAATCAGCCATAAGCTCATTGGGAGTCGTCTTGATGATTGTTTGTTACTCTAAAAAAGATATGTTATCTGCATTCTCCGCAAACTGGTGACAAATAACTATACCAATCTCATCTTATTTGTGAATGGAAGAATGGTTAAAAAATTTGTACCATGGAAATGTTTTTCCTTTAAGTGATAAGAAATAAGCATGACCACAACATCATATTCCATAACTAGGTGAATTTAGCTCATGTTGACAATATCCTTAATATGATTAGAAGGATTGGTGCGATTATCACCATCAAAGAAAGGAATAATTTTAAGTGCAATTGTTGGGATATCATGTTCTGCATTGAGAGATAAAGGCCTATCACCGTTGAAGCTAATGAAGGGTAGATTTCATTGATGTTCCATGATTGATATAGTCCTTAGAACTTTATAAGACAACAAGAAATGCCTACCATGAGGTGGAATATAAAGTGTTCTATTTAGAGGATACAGTGATCTCTCAACTATTATTCCTCTTTTTCTTCTCCTTGGTAAGAATTACAAACATTCAAATGCTTCACCACTTGTTGTATTTAGTCTTGTCTGAATTATTCTCATGAAAGGGGGAACTTTGAATGTTGAAACTAGTATATTTGAAAATTAGAGTCACTAGATGTGTTGAAAGATTCCTCCAAAGGATAGAAATCAGTAAGTTACACACCAAAACTTATCAAATTTGTTGTAAAGTGCATTAAACTAATGCACTAGGATAGCAAAATTTGGTGGATCACAAAATTTAACCATGCCTTGAATCCACATGAGAGACCCAGGATTTGGAGGCAACATGGTATTTTCTCCAAGTTGTGGGACTTTCTCTTGATATAGACCTCTAGATAAGGTTAGTTCATCTGACTATTCCTAATGTTAAAACTACTCCTATTGTAAGAAATATTTTTTTATAATAGGTGAAACGAGGTTGAGGGGGCCCTAACCCTTACAAGTTAGAACTCCAAAAAGAGAAGATAAGACATTAAATAACATTAAAAAATATACATACATACATACATACATACATATATATATATATATATATATATATATATATATATATACATCTTAGCTCCTTCATAAGCATATAGACCAGTTTAAAACACAACAAAAAAGAGTAATAACAGTAAATATTAGACCACAAACTAACTAACAACAGAGTAAAAAGCATAATAGTATAATAACAGCCACCTAGACAAACATCACTTTTTGTCCTTTTCAAGACCATCTAGCACTTTCACCCACTCCTTTGAAAGAGACTCAATATTGACACCCAACGAGGCCAGGTCACATCCAACAGCATCCCCTTTTCTTTTCTTTGGATTTCCATGCTCATCCATGAGCCTGTAAGCATTGGCCAACTGACCAAGGGTTTGGAGATGTTGAAGAGTGGATTTCACAGTAACAAAACTCCATTCCATATAGCTATGTAAAATATATCTGATGTGATCCACCTCATTTGAGAGGTTGCTAAAGTTGGCTTTCATAATTTCAAGCTCAACCCCATTATTGATTTTCACCACATCTTCAACCTACACTTTCATTTTGTGTCAGTCATTAAAGAGGAATTGAATAGAACTCTTTGTAGGCCTCATGTTTCCCTTCAGTTCTTCAATATCCATTTCCATCTTGGTAAGATGATTATCCCCTTTCTGAGGACCCACTTGACCCAAAGATTTAATCTACTGCTCCAATTGGGCATTCACAGGAACCTGATTCCCCTGCATGCTTGATTATCCTTTGGTTTTGACATATCAAACTAGGAACATTCTTCAACTTTAGCTCTCTGAGATTCTAAGCGGCATCAATTTCCACTACATCCTTATCATCCCCTAAAGAATCTCCTTCCTGAGACTCTGATTCTTTGCTAGAATCCTCCTCCTCTGAGTTTGAGTCTTCTTCCTCGAAAAAACCCTCAAGGGATTTCATGAGGGTACCCATTTTATAAATTTCAATAGCAACTCTTTTAACTAGGGAAAGAATAAAACCTTTCAATAGCTCTATTTTTTTTAAACTGGGAAAAGGAAGCACTCAAAGAGCGAAATAGGAAATACGAGAAGTTGAAACTATGGCCATGTCAAAAATAATTAAGCATAGAAAATGGTAGGCATAGATACACTTATGATGAACTTCTAGGGTAAGAAAATAAATAAGGGTTAAAGTCACATCATCAAAAGGTTGGGGTAAAGTAGAGTGAAGAAAACAACAAAGTGAGTGGTAAGTTTTTCATTACCTTGCAAGAACAGCTTCAGCTCATATGGAGCTTCCTTTTTAGGCTTGTAAACCTCCCTTATAGCAACAGGTACACCCATCACTTTAGCAACAGACTCCACAATAATCTCAATGTGCACACCTTTTAGGTCCACAACTGCCCCTTTTCTGGTCATCTTCCAAGCTCTGGAAAAGTCCTTACTCAGATTTTCATAATGACCTTCAAATATTTTGAGAAAAGGGGAGAAACCATTTCTCTCAAACACTTCCATGGCTTTGGGCTTAACCCCATCTAGGTCAAATGGCTCAGTTCTCACAAGATCACCCCCCATTTAAAAATACGAGCACCAGTTCACAGAAAATCCTAACTTCGTATTATTCAGAATGAAAATAACAATCCCAACAATGCTGATGTTATAAGCATGGATAAGAATAATGAATCTGAAGGTGACATGAGCGTATCCAAGCCTAAATATTTGTATCATCCCACCATAAATTCACACGAGTCTTACAAATCTTATACATTATTTCCCTAACATACCATGACCTTTCATTATTACCTAGTGGTGACATGTCCATGTTGATCTTTTTGGAGGTGTGCTTGCACCTTTGTTCTAAAGTTATTCATCATTGATTAATGTCATTTCATGACAATTAACCCCCTTGTTGGAAAAATAATCAGAAACAAAGTTTTCCTCTCTATAGATATATTTAAAAGTAATTTCCTTCAAACAAGTTAGACATTTGCTTTATACTAGTTATAGAGTTTTGGATAGATGTAGAAGTAGTATCTTTACCAGTAATATTTTTAATAATGTTTGACAAGTCTCCTTCCACTTCCAATCTAACAAATCTATGTTGACAGGCTATAGAGACCCCCCAATAAGCATCATCCACTTCAGCAATGTGATTCGTTTGAATTCCATGATTACAATGATACCCAAGAATGAATCTTCCTTCAAAATCATGGAAGACCCCTCCACAACCATATTTTTCAAGGTTTCCTTTGGAGGCCCCATTGAAATTTAGATTTATCCATTCCTTGCTAGGTTTTTCCCAACCTTTAAGCCTAGGATTATGTATAGGAAGGTCAGTTTGAGTAGGACTTAAACCCCAATTCTTAGATAATTTACTCTCACTTTGAATAATTGTTTTCTTATGTGGGGCTATGGTTGAGAAGTTTTCATTAATAGCGTTAAAACAATGAGTTCCAAATTTCTTTTCTGATTCCTTCTTCCCTTTAAAAATCCACCTATTTCTCTCTTTCCAAATTTCCCAAGCTAGGTGCATTATAGAAAGGGTCCAAAGATGTTTGAGTCCTTGACTCCTAAAAGGGCTAAACCATTGGGACCACAGTTGTTTAATGGAGCATGGGAAAATCCACTTGATTTCAAATAGGTTAAGAAGGGTGTTTCTAACCGATACTAGAAAATGGCAATGGAGGAATAGATGTAAAGATTCTTCAGTATATTTTTCACACAAAACACACTTATTCACCATATGAAAATTTCTCTTATTAAGATTGCTCACAGTAAGGATTTTATCATGGAGAACCAACCACTAGAACATATTGATCTTGGGAGTAACTTCTTTGACCCACACACTTTCCCATTTGAAGCTATCAGGATCAACTTCCTCTAAGAAAAAGGCATTGTAGGCACTTCTGAACTGAGAAGATTCCACTATCCTCTCTAGACCAATATAGGCTATAATCTTCTAAACTCTCTTTATTAACAATAACACCTCTTAATTTTTTGTTAATAGAATCGATCTTCATTTTTGTTATGTCCATCCAATTCAATTATTTTCCATTGACCCAGAGGTTCCTCAAAATTGAAGTAATCTTTGACCTTAGTCCCATATTTAACCACAACATCCTTATAGATGTTAGGATAGGTTACCTTAAGAGGTTTGTCACCTAACCATTTGTCTTCCCTAAAATTAACCACTCTCCCATTTCCAATCATCCATTTTCTTCCCTCAGAAAAAATGTATTTAGCCCAATTTATAGATTTCTAAAAATTTGAACCATTAAAGTTAGCATTGCTAAAGCACCATTCATTAGCTAGAAGATTTGACCAGTATTTTTGTCTTATGATGGAAGTCCACACACTATCTTCTTTAACCAAACTCCAAATATTTTTTGATATCATAGCTGTATTCATTTTAGCCCAATCTCTAATATCAAGACCCCCCATATTCTTTGGCTTACAAACCATTTCCCATGCAAGGAGAGGAATTTGTCTTTTTGTTCTGAGCCACTCCAAAGAAATAATTTTTGGATACTCTCCAATTTATTAGAAATAGTAGAAGGTAATCTATAAATAGACATAGAGTACACAGGAAAATTTTGAATTGAGTATTTGAGAAGGACATCTTTACTTGCTTGAGATAAAAGTGAGCCTTTCTAGCCTTCCAATTTCTTGAGAATTTTTTCTATCAAAAAATTCCATTCAGCAATCTTTGGTTTTTCAGTTCCATAATCATTCCCAAATACCTAGTAGGGAATGTTTTAATCTCACAACCAAGAATACCAACTATTTTGACACATCTTCTTTCAGGGGTATTGATAAAAAATACAAAAATTTTACCATAATTAATCATTTGGTCAGAAGTTTCCTCATAATCAACCATCACATGTTTAAACTCTCTAGCCTCCAGGATCATAGCCTCTCTAACCAACATTGTGTCATCAACAAAATTTTGGTGAACAACATTGTCACTATTAACAACATGTGAGATACCTTTAATTCTTCCTTCAAAATTAGCCTTATTGAGAGCTCTACTTAGAGTTTCAGCCATGATTATAAATAGAAAAGGAGAGATAGGGTCTCCTTGTCTTAATCTTATGGAACTATTGAAAAAACCACAGGGAGTCCCATTGATCAAAAATAGAAAATTTAGCTATGGAAATACATATCTATATTAGAATCTTGAAGTCTTCATCAAATCCAAACCTAGTTAAGAAATTAAGAAGAAAGGCACAAAAGACATGGTCATAGGCTTTCTCCACATAGAGAGCTTAATAAACATAATTTCCTTTTTATTTTATTTTGCCATATAAAAAGTCTCTTTAATAGTGAAAATACGATCTTGGATTTTTCTTCCCATTACAAACCCTCCCTAGTGATCAGAGATAATAGAAGGTAGAAGAAGTTGAATTCTTAAAGCTAGGATTTTAGAAAATCCTACTCTAATAATCCAAGGGAATAGGGGAAGAGAGAGATTCATAGGAGGGGAGATCCTAAGCTAACAAAGGTGATATCACCAAAAAGAGGGAAAAATACTCTCTCAAATGAGGAAAATGGGAGGAAAATGAAAGATGAGAGGGTAGACAAGAGTGACATAGTCCAAAACAACAATTTTGTTCCATTTTCATGGAGAAAAATAGAAATAAAACCCTAAAAACTAAGTAAATCATGAATAACACACCAAAACAACAATAAAGAGGAAATAAATATAATAAAACATAGGCTAGGGTAGAGGATATCCATAAAACTTGAATTTTATTGTCTTCTGTAAATACACAATCCTTACAATGGAGGAGGAATGAAAAAATTCCTTGTAGAGATCTAGATCTTAGGCATATAACTTAAAACACACACACAACACTTATAAATGATGGACTAGCATTCAAATAGGGTCCAAATTTGGTAAATGAGCATCATTATACAATACATAGAAAATGGGAGAGAGAGGGAGAGAGAGGAGGGAAAAGGGAGGTAATTTCAAATTTCTGACTTCAACCACCAACAGCATGCATTAAATCTATGAAAACCATCATTGGTGACCCTGCAATACCATTCCCTATGTTACTTTTCTTACAACAGAAGGAAAGAACCCCATACTTCATTAAATATGGGTGGTTGAGTCACTTGAGATTGGACATTAATGGCCCAAACACTTTTTCCTTTTCCACCCACCAACTCATGCCAAAATCTTATTTATTTGATTCTATATTGAAAATATCCTTGAAATATTTCCAACCAGACAAATTTCTCTTGATTTGGAGTACTAGATCAAAATATATGGTGATATGAAGATTTGTAGTATAGGAGGGCATGTATAACATGTGGAATCCTCTGATTGGCCACATGGTGGAATATTTGACCGCAAGGGCTACTTATTTTCTTCCACATGTCACACCATAATTGGCCATTGGGATAGGTCCTTTGAATTCAGTCGCACTCAAAGAAGGTGTTCATACCTAATCTTACACCTTCTAGGGGATATGCAGCATCGACAGGTGAAGTAGGATTATTTAAGAATAACAGACTTGGAGATTTATGTCATTTTTTAACTCAGGAGAATTTATAACAAACTTGTTTAGACCAATATTTGGAGGGATTGAGTGGTACGTACAACAGGGATGGCCTTCCCTACTTCTTTAGGTCTTTCATTTGACCAGAGCAAGAGAACCTATTGTGTAACCTGAAAATGTAAGGGTGGTGGATGGAATCTTAGTTTCTTAGTTTCCCTTTAAATCAAGTAGGTTAGTCCTAAATGATCATGGCCAATGAATGCATCATTCAACTCTCACAATTTTCCACACTAAACGGTGTATATGTCACTCCAATTGGACTCAAGTTAATCTAGACAACAAGAAGTTCGATATGCTTCTACATATTTATGGAAAGGGAAGTAAAACTTGAAAATTCCCTTGGAAAATGTTATAGGAAAAGAAAACAAAAATGCTTTATAGGATTTAAAGTTATGGTAGGTCTATATTTGGTGAGGATGGGATATTAATATCAAGATGGAATTGATTATAACAGGTTTCTCAAAGACTCTGACAATGCCAAAATATCAGTCTAGGTACAAAGAATACTCAATTAATTAGACATAGTCCCTTGAAAATAATTTTTTCATTCATGGATTCCCAAGAATGCATGATTTCACACAACCTTCAAGAATTTTCAAATGAAAGGTCATGTCAAATTCTTAACAAAATGCTCACAATTCCTTCCTCATTACACTTGAGATTCACTAAAAGGCTTATAAAAATATTTACAACAAAATGGATGTAAAATGAATTTAAAACTATGTACATCACTATAAGGAGAATCATCTCACTACAACATGAACTCATTTACCAAAATACTACCACTAAGGTCAGATCTAGTGTAATTTAAAGGGGCCATAAACAAAAGATTACAACAGGAAAAGTAGTTGATTGATTTAAAGTATACAACCTAAAAAAACATGACAAAGCTTATCAGCATACACAGTTTATTTTCAAATTTCCAATTTCTTTAACAAGGGAACATAAAACCTATACTCTCAATGCTTATTGATGGTTGTACACTTATAACCATCTTGACATAGGACAATTTGAAAAAGAAAAATAACTCACACGTATCTCATTAAAATTTAAAATTCAAGAAAACACATCAATTCTCTTTGTCTCTTCTAAAGCTTAGAAAATTTAACCCCCCTTGATATGAGAACATGCCTCTCATATATATACAATCATGATTCTTTATTTCATTTTCCCACCATTTTACAAATAGTGAATCTTTGTAAGAATATTCTTCACTTAAGTAAAAATATTTGATTCATGGTTATTGCCCACAAAATATTTTAATTCTTATCATGCCATGTGGAGAGATTGTTTTATAAGTACTTATAGGTGTATTTTTCATTATTTTGTGTTGTTATGATGAATGGGACACCATCTCATTACTTTCCATCATCAATTTGATTATTTCCATTCTGAGAAAGTTGATAAACCTTTTTAACAATTTTTTTGGATGTTCCAAAGTGGATTGATTTGACATTTATCATTCCCTCCTTTTGGAAATATATTTTGCAAGAAACAATCATTATTACTTATTTTCAAACTGAATGTCCCTTTGTTTGGTTTGTTACATCAAGATGAATAACTCCTTTTTTTATTAATATCAATTTAGTTCACCTTTATCAACATCATGTGAGCATCAAAGGAAATGTTAGCATTTACTCGGACATGATATTGTTCACAACAACTCTCAAGATCCATTTTTTTCTATAATTTATCACCATTACCTTCATAATCTTGTGTCTTTTCTTCAAGTTCTAGTGTGGAAAAATTATTGCAATTTATTTCTGTAAGATGGAGGAGGCAATGTTAGCACCTAGCCTAAAAGAGATTTCATCTGAAGCTCTACACTCAATTTTTGACCTATCTAGTCAAGATGAGGCATTGATGAGAATTATCTTTGACATTGTGGACCAAGAAAAATGCAACATGCTAGTGATAGCTTAAGTTTTATGGGTAGCTTTGATTTGGAGGCTAGTTAAAATAAGCCCAATTTTTTTGTCTTTGAAATCCTGTATTTTCACTTGTTCAAGTGGGAGAATTTGAAAACTCCCAAGGGCTTGAAGAAATTTTGGCTTAAGTGTAAGCATACTATAAAGGATACTTCCTTCGATGCTTCTCCTCTTTTCTTCAACAAATAATTTTCTAAGAAGTCAATTCCTGCAGAAGCATATATTTTTAATGAAGAAGCATCTGTGGACAACCTGCCTTCCTTTTCTCGTAGGGCGACTGAACTTTAAAAATTTGTTTCTCTTTTTGAAAATAAATCATCAGATCCCTCACCTGCACAAAATTCTAGAGCACCACCATATTTCTTGAAGAAGTGTATGGGTGAATCTAGATCCAAACCTCTAGGCCAGTCAACTCCAAAAATTGTCAAAATTATACCTCCAGCTCCTACAAGCACTTTATCTGCCACATTCCACTTAAAAATCTACAGGAAAGAAATATTATCTCAAGGGTGGTTTAGGTATTAAGGGTTGGGTCTCTTCCTAATGGAATAAGTTAGAATTGATTCATGTTTTTAATGGACCTAGGGAAATTATCAATGAACTCATGGCTATGAACATGTCTTGTGATCTTACAAAAGTCATTTTGTTTATAGAAGGGGCTGAGGATGCTGAGGAACTCGTTTTTAGAAATAATAAGATTTTAAACAAGATTCCTCCTTTGATTTCTTAGTAACATAATGATAATATATCTTTCGCTTCCCCCTTTTGTTATGATATCAAAATGTATGTAAATATATCCTGGGTTAGGGCCCCTATATAATCCCCATTTTGTTTTAGTTACAAATACAATTGATTCAAAATATCATAATGTATTTCAAGTTTATAATAGATCTAAATTTTATCAAAACAAATGAAATCATATTGCATTACATTATACTACATACATAATTGAAATTTACATATTAAGGAAGTATACAATTATCATGAATGAAGATAAAAAAATGGAGGAATTTTTTAAGTAAACAAGCCTAAAATTATTCATGGTACATTGGGATCATCACCAATTTCTTCATCATCATCTTGTTTCTTAGTTATCAGGCATAGAAAGGCATTAAACCATTGGAATATGTGCATTATACCTTCCTCATCTTGTCATGTATGAAACTTGAATATTAACAATTATCTGTTTAACATCTCATCATATTTATTATCATGCCTTTATTTTCTTTCACCTTTTGGGTCAACTCAACAATCACATTCTCCATAGTGATTAAATTTTGAATAGTATCATAAGAAAAGTGCTCCTCATAAATATATTGATCAAAGGATTGTATCAAGGCGTCTATTCCTAGATCTTCATAAATAATTTTGCCTTTATCAAGCATCATCCTTCTCATCTTATTGTCTAGAACATCATCATATTCCACTATCTCATCCTTTTCTGTTGTCAATTTATCTTTGACCTGGTTTAAAGTTTATATTTTGAGTTTGATTAAATTTTCATACATGTATTGAGTTCCTCCCTCCTCAATGGTATGATTCCTTCCTTCTCTACCATTTCTTCATCTAGTTGAGTGATGGCTTTAAGTTTGGGAAGAATTCGTTCCTAATAATGCAATTCATTTTCACATTTTTCACTTTGCTCATCCATATCATTGATTCTTACTGTTAATTATGTGTAGTTATCTACTTCCTTTTCAATGATCTTATTCCATTTTTGAGATAGCCCCTCTTTCCATTTACCTATTGCATTGACCTTTTCTCTATAATTTTCCACCTCACTCATGACCTTCGAGGTTATAGTAGTGGTGACTTCTTACCCTTCATCTGCAGGTTGCACCCATTTCTGTATATATGAGGACATTGTTTTAACTTATTCCTTCAATTATTTCTTAGTTATTTTATCCTCATCAATATTTTGTAATAGGCCCCCAATAGCTATTATAACATCTTTCTTTAATTCCTCTCTAGTATGTTTCCCAAGTTAGATATGTGTGACATTATAGTCACCCAATGTGATCTCATATTTCAACTTATCTCACTGTGGGGTTGTTATCTCTATAATTTGAATCCTTGCTTTTCTACATGGGTTTTATTACCAATCCTTCCACTTGGTATTCCACTGGTTGGGATCCAATGACTAATTTTTTATCCTTATCATCAGTTGGTGTGTCTTCCTTAACACTAGTCTCAATTTGTCTAGTAACCTCTTTTTCATCTTCCATCATAACCTCATCTGTAGGGTATGCATTTTTAGGAACTTCATCATTCTTTTCCATTTCTAGTTTCTTTTTAGGTTTATCCCTAGTAGAGGTAACATCTACTGCAAATGGTTCACTTACAAGTGTTTGAGTTACTACTTCTTCCCTTGAAGGTTTTGCACCCTCTATCTGAAAACTTTGGATTTGATCCTTTAATTCATCGTCTGATGGCTAAAAAGTATCTTTCATTTGAATTTATTCTTGGGGAACACTTGTATCCCCTATTGCATATGTTTCAATTATTACCTTTCAAACTCAAGCACAGGAATTTATTAAAATGCATCTATATCAGCTAGTTCAATTTGTTTCTTCATTTTTTCCTATGGTTGACTAACCTTAGTCACATCTTGATCCTTAGACTGAATTACAACCAATTCCCCTTAACTATGATATATTAAATTGCCACTAGGATAATTAAACATGGGGGTAATATGAGTCATTTTTTCCTTGACCAATCATTCCATTACTACTATGGGGAATATAACTAAATTTGGAACCTCTGGTGGTACCAGAGGAGTAACATGAATACTTTCCTAAAACGGTGGTTCCATTTCTTGTTGTGCCATAGTAGTAAGAAGTTTTCTCTAAGCCTGAGTGAGTGGAAGTGGATTAATGACTTCAGGCTCCCTATTCTTATGCTTCTTCAAGGAAGGAATAACTCCTTTACTGGAATACACGTGTCTCTTATCAAGGATGGTATCACCTTAGCTTTCTTTGTAGCTCTCTTAAATTACTTGAGGTCAAGTTCCTCTCTTTCTTTAGCACTTTGTACCTTGATTTTCGGTCAACACTTGCCAAGAATCCCCTCATCTTTTTCCTTGTGTTGGATGATCTTGGAAATGTCATTGAGGAAGTCCTTGGTTTAGTCATACCTACCCCTTTAGTTTGTATGGGAATTTCTTGAGTGATAGGGGCATTTTGCATAGTACTTTTAATAGCATCTCTTTGTCTTTTGTGTTAAAAAATACATAGAAGTACCTGGTCCTTTGCTGGTAGTAGCAGTCCATTCATTAATAATTCTATAAGTGGGCCTTTCTCCTGGGAAATTGGGGAGCCTTTCCATTTAGTGGATCCATCTTGTCAGCTCCCTCTTGAAATGGAGGAGGGATATCTTCTCCCAAAATCTTCAAGTATCTTAAACTCATTTAACACTTTTGTATTTTAAAGGGATAAATCCATACATTTTCCTTGGATCCAAGTCAGGGTTCTTCCCATTACATCATCTATTATTTTATAAGGGTTATCTGACTCTTATTCATCCCAGACTATGGGATAAATTGGTTGTGCTTCAATCTTATGGTCAATATAATATTGACTCACTATTTTTTTATCATTTTTATTCCTTGAGGCACCAAGTGCAATATTAAAATCAATGACCTTCCTAAGGGTCATCCTAGAGAAATCTATAAGCCTAACCTCTTCTTCATCCCTATAGTTCATCTAATAGTCCTTCAAAGTGAAGTTCATGCTCATATGAACTTCTCAAATCTAAACCAATAACCCACCTAATATCATACTTGGATCTAGGTAAAAATTTATCCATATTGAACATTTCCATCTCCTCTTCAATCAACCTGGATTTTGCAATGGTAGGGTAAGAGTACCTTCCAATCCTGATAGGAAAATTAATATTTGTCTTATGCTTCCCTACAATCAAGTTTGTGCACTGGTGCCAACTACCTTGAAATTTCACAAAGGACCCATTTATCATCCAAGTATCTAGGTAATTTTTATAGGTTTCCATAAAATACACTTACTCAGATATAAGTAAAAAACCTATATTGAATGAAAAAACAACCATATTCTAGTATTACATTCCTAGATTCATCAGATATCTTGTTCTACTCCCATTCTGGTTTGAAAAGACATATTATAGGTGCAGTGAATGCATCATTTACTTATATAAAATTCCCTTTCCACTTGTCCATATTAGCTGGGATAAACATCATACACTCTGTGATATTTGAAAGTTATCCTCATTTTGGGAGACCAAGAAATAAGTCTGTGACTTGAAATGTTGTAAATTAAATAGGAAATCATGTAAAAATAGAATGTTGTAGGTAATGCATGTTCTAATATTTGTGGCCATCTCCATAAGTTGGGCATGGATTGATGCAGATATAAAATTTTCCTGCAAAAAAATCCTTTTTCCTCCAAAATGACCCTTATGTATGGGAAAATCCATTCTAAGAACATGCATGCCATATCCAATCCCTTAATTCTACTCAACATTACAATTACATCCTCGAATTTTTCAACAAACAATGACTTGTTCAATATCTTAGGGATTATTTTGATAGATCCTTTATTACTTAACAACCACTTAGCATTCATTATCATAGCATAATCACCATGTTTAACTTCTTAATAACTCTATGTTGACTCTATATCAATGCCTATTGGCCTCTCCACCTTTGGTAATCCTAGCATTAATCGAAAGGCTTTAGGTGTTAGGGTTAAAACTCTCTCTCCACTTCAATATAGAACTTTTTTATTTACTAGATCATAATTCTCAGCATAGAGCCACACAAATTTGGGAGAATGTATGGAACGTGGGAATGTTGTAGCTAGGGGAAATTTGGTTGGAATAAATGGGTTCCATGTAGTTACTTATATTTGGGGCACAAATTCTTTGTAAAAAGTCATCAAGTTAGTGTTTATTAGATTTGTATCTATGACTGTGTCTAAAATACTAGTGATACTAGAGGTTACATTAAATCCTAACTCCATGGGATTCATTTTATGTATTCAACCTCCTCTCCCAATATGTCATGAATTTTATACTCTAAAAATAGGGGAAAAATGAATGTTATATTCCAGTATACAATAACTTACCCGTTCCTTGCAGATTCTCAGAAATTCTCCATTGCACCTACAGTTTTAAACTCATTGATTTGAACGTAACCTTCCATAATCAATCTCTTTTCTATCTACTATGAATTTTCAGAGCTATGGCATCGAAATTATCCGTATGCTAATTGAGGATTCGAAATAATCAGATAAAATTTAAAAAATCTCTCCTAGATCCATGCGACATGCATTAATGGTGGAAAACTTAAATACTTTGAATCTTGGCCATTTGATTTTCCCTTTCCTTTTTGAATGTGGGTCATCTAAGTTTTTTTATCTGAAGAGCAATGAGGCTATGGTGTTTCCTTGCATTTTTGTTCCTATTCCGAAAGGGTGAAAAAATGCAAAATTGACCCCCTCACCTGCTATTGACTTTGTTTAAAGGGTTGACATATGTACTATTAGGAATAAAACTTAGCTTAATTCATCATTAGTTGATATTTGAATAAATGTAATAAGTTAAAGTATTTAATTTAAATACTTTAAACTTATGTCAATAGGTATTAGTTATCCTTAGTTGCTAGTTAAATAAGTTATAATGTTCTCATCCCAATGTTTGTGGGATCATGTTCTATCTTGCATATTTTGTTCCGAGATGATTTCCATGAGGGGCAATAGGGGCAGTTAGGGGCAATATGTTATTTCTGCATATTTTCTTAGATTAGATGATTTGTTTCCATATATTGTGGATGAGATAGAAGTTGTCCAATATCTATAAATATTGCAGCTCTCTCATTTGTCTGTAATGCTTGATTTTGTTATTAATAAAATACATAAGCACCGTCTTGTTTATGTGTAAAGTTTTTGTGTCAAATATTGTTTTCAAGTATTCATTATCATCAGAATTTGGGATTACAACTACACTTTTCACTCCATTAGGTGTAAAATTAAAAGGTGAATAAAATTTCCACTCCCACACTCCAATAAGCTCCTTATACATATTTTATTTCGTGGAGCGGGGGTATGTTTGCATTTTGTCCCTTGTGCCATGAATATTCCTTGTCATATTCCATCGGGCCTTAGGGATTCTTTTGCACATTGCACTCTTATATAATTATGTGGATATTCATGTAAAGCCTGATACCCCACAGCAAATCAAAACATGCCACATGTTTTAGGCTTCAAGGAATAAAATCCATTTTCACAAAGATATAAAATGAATGACAAATAGGGAATAATGGTGGCAAGGATTTACACAACTTGCTGACATTTTTCATAAGGATATTTCTTTGTGTAAATACATTCACAGTTATATGGATTGAGATAGAAAAGCTACACTCGAATTATTAAATAAATACGACATTTTTTCAAGGTTCAAAATTGATTTATTTCATGGGTATACGTATCTCAGAGCTCTGGTAAGTGAGATATAAAAAGAATTTGGAGGCATATTTGAGAACAAGGTGTGAACTAAAAATGATCACCAATAGAAGGCATGTGTGTAAGTATGTTGTGAAGAAAAGGAAGAAGGAATCCCACAAGCATGTGAGGGAAAGTGTAGAAAGCTCAAGGAAAAATAATGCATAAGTATGCCATGAAGCAAAGGAAGAATGTGAGAACATGAGGGAAATTGTGGGGAGATTAGGGCAGAAAAAGGCATGCATGTAATCTTTCCATAAAGCAAAGGAAACTTATGGGTTCCTGATGGAAAGTGTGGGGAGATGGGGATAGAAGAAGGCATGTGTGGAAGCATGCCATAAAATAAAGGAAGCCTACGGGCACATGAGGGAAAGTACAGGGATATCATTCAATAAGAAGGCATGTATATAATAATACTACAAAGAAAAGGAATCCCATGAACTTGTGAGGGAAAGAGTGGAGAGCTCTATGTGGAAAAATTCATGTGTACAAGAATTCTGTGAATAAAAATAATCCCATGAGTGCATGAGGAAAATCGTGGGGAGCTCAGGATGGAAGAATGAATGTGCAAAAGCATTTTGTGAAGCAAAGGAAGTTTGTGATCAGATGAGGGAAAGTGCGGGGAGAGATCTTGTGTCAAAAGAAGGATTATGTGCAAGTATGTCATCAAGAAAATGAATCCCCCAAGCATGTGATGGAAAGCGTGGGGAGTGTGGGGTAGAAGATGGCATATGTGAAAGCATACTGTGAAGCAAAGGAAGCCTACAAATGCACGAGGGAAAGCATGGGGAGATCGACGCGAAAGAAGGCATACACACAAGAATGCCACGAAGTAAAGGAATCCTATGAGTGTGTGAGGGAAAGAGCGGGGAGCTCGAGGATGAAGAAGGCATGCATGAAATCATGCCACAAAGTAGATAAATCCTACAAGCATTCTAGGTAAATCTTAGGGATCTCGTGGTGGAAGAAGACATGCATGAAAGAATTATATGGATAAAAGGAATACCATGAGAACATGAATGAAAGTGTAGGGAGCTTAGGCTGGGAGAAGGCATGTGTGCAAACATGTTGCAAAGAAAAGGAAGCTAATGAATGCATGAGGGAACTTTAAAATAAAAATACAACTCCCCCTGCAACCATGAAACTTTTCTTTGAATTTGAAGGGAATCACTTATAGCCCGTTGAGCTTTTAAAGATGATGCCAAATCCATAAATGGAATAGAAGTTACCAAAAATATTCATGGAGGGTTATTTTGGGCAACAGGACCATATGAGGCTATTATATGATTCCATTAATGGGTTAATTGTATAATATTCATGTATCAAGCAATGTTTTTAATAAATTATATATCATGTTATTGAGATGTATTAGGAATGGAAAGTAAATTGTATATTACTATTGTGTGACCATGTTTGATATAGTATCCTAAAATAGTGGTATCATTAATATGCAGATATGTAATCCAAGGGTTAGGAATAGTCATAGTAACTTTGGACTTTCTCTATGTATTAGAAGAGTTCATTAGTGTCCCATATGGGTCACACTCACAATGTTGTTATAATACTATTTCATGTCATGCATGGAGAGTTAACATGGGGTTTATGTGAGGCGGATCTAAATTCATGGCCCAATTGAGATGATTACATATTGAGCTTCATTATAAAAAATTTCTAAGATTAGGTTCAAGGGATTATGAAGACCAATGTTGGTTGGGCTATAACATTCATACCTTAGTATGTGATACTATGTGTTGGTTTGAAGTGGTAGTATATAATGTAATGGGATGAATTTTTTGTTCATAAGGAATCCCTAGGATTGTAAACACCATGTTTTTATGTACAATAATCTATGTAACATGGAATGGATAGCTCGCATCTCACGAATCCATGTTCATGCAAGTAACATGTTAATTGTGTTACTAGAAGGAACTACTAATAACCATGCAGTAATCTTACTAGTTATGACTTAAAAAGGTATTGTAAAATCTTTTAGTGGATTTTGAAATTTCCTGTTAGATCCTTATATCCTATAAATTGTATCAATTATGTCGCACATCATGTATCTAAGATTAGTAAGGAGTGTCATGGTTCAAAGGTTCTAGGAAGACCCATTATTTACCATAAAACTTAAATTGTATGTTAATCAATATGTTCCCAAATAAAAAATGATCTATTATCTTCCTCATCATCAAGAGGAATATTTAAATCATAAATGTAATTGTAGGTGTGGATTTTCATGTCTATTTATGTAGTCATTACAATGATGTCATAAATAGGATGAATTTATGTAGTGTAAGTGTTTAGAGGGGGCGTTGATTCAACAAATATTGTGTATTTGTAAAACGCTAACATGTTATTGCAGAGCCACATGAAATAGATAAAATAGTAAAGTACAGATATGACACAAGAAAATGAGAAAGCAAACTTGAAAACCCTGAGTGTAAGGGGGAGGAAAGAAGACTTAGCTGATTTACAATAAATCCTAAGGTATGCGGAGCTAAAAAAATTCTGGAATAGGAATACAGACTGTTGAAACCAAACCCAAAAAATTGTAGAAGTGTCAAAATAGGTTGGACTAGGGTTCCTAGACTAGTACTGATGTTCCTAGGCACCAGATACCCTCACTGAGAACTTATGACTGCTTAAATGGTCAAAAACTAAATTTTTTACTGTCATGAGGTTGTCACTAACCTTCGTCGTTGACAAGCTGTGTGTCACACTATGTCCGCAGATTTCTCCTATAACCTCTGATGAAAGAGATATCCTACAAAACCTCAAAACACATCAAATCCTAAAAAATACAAGATGAAAATGTGGAGTCAGACTAACCCCAGAGGTCACCTGACTGATTGAACTTATGATCCAAGCACTACACTAAATTTTAGAATCCATGTATTTCTCATGTGTGTGTGTGGAAATCGTGCCCTAGGAGGCTTTTGTGCAAGATGCACTCGATAGCAAGAAATAGCTAGATGTAGAAGATATAAATAGATGTCTACATTGAAAAATGAACTTCCCCTCCTTTGCGTGTATGCATAATTATCATTCCCTTGTCCCTCAAATGATAGGTATATGGATGCTTTGATGCTCTTAGAATTCCTTTGGATGCAACCTTAGGTGATGGTAGTAAATGCTTAGAGTTTGGTCCTTTATTATGATCACATAGATTTTTATTTATATGATTTCCTTGTTTGAATTTTGTAATTAACCACTAAAAGGCCGACTTATAAGAAATCAAGATGACCAACATCTAGAAAATACCCAAAAGAAGTGAGCAAGATACAAAGAGGTTGGGGCCACACAAAAGGATGGGGGTTCCTGGGCGTTGGCATCCTGGCTAGGCGTTAGTTTTTCAGACTTAGAAAAACTGAAGTGATGAAGGTCAAACTGGGCAGTGGGGTGTGTAAGACCAAGAAGGAAACCATAAAGAGAATAAAGAGGCTAAAGACAGTGGTCAATTAGTACTTTTCTTGCTTAGGAATCATATAAATGTAGTATGTGATTAAGACCTAGAAATGTACCCAAAGTGTGTGATTTAATACCTACATTTTCCTCCACTTTATATTATAGAGATAATGCTCGATAACATAAAGTAGATAAGAGAAACGTACCTGATAACCATGTAGATCGATGGAAAAAGCATGCCGAGGAGACAAGAAAAATGAGTGGAGTGATAAAATGAAGCATGGAAGCTAGAGAAGAGGAAGTGACCCTAGGGGTGAAAGTGTATGTGATACATCATGTTACACCTGTTGTCAATGTCTCTTGTGCTTGATGTGTTTGATGATGTGACTGTTGCTTCTCATAAGGATGAGCCTGCAAAAGAGAAGAGAAAACAAGTATTCAAATATGTGTATATGAAAATTTTCAATCCAAAATGTGTAAAATGTGAAAAAGTAGAAAAAGGAACATGTTCACCTGATCCATGATGATTAAAAGGATAGAAAGATCCTGAAGATGTTGTAGAAGAATGATTTTATGGGTGATCTCACTCCAAGTGTGATTTTTTGGGGTGTTCTCATGCCACAGAAGAAGAAGTGTAGGGAGAAAGGTTTAGTATTATTCTCTATCCTTTGACCACTTCATGAAATTTATACACAACTACAGATGGTGTGACCATGTCTTGTTCAATTTTGATCCAGTTTTATCCAATTATAAAATAAAAAATAGAATGCATTCTGATTGTTGGAGGACTGTGCCTATTCATGTGCTATGAAAAATGTTGTAAACTATGTTGATCAGAGAAAAACTATGTAACTGCCCCTGGTCATAGGCACCTAGAAAGGGTCAGAAGTGCCCATTAGGCTCATGTTTGTATCTAGGGCACTAGTGCATCTATGTTGTGCTAAGGAACCAAGTCATAATTTGGGTCGTATTGTGACTATGTTTGTGCTCTATCCATGTATTGTGTAGTTCTAAACTATGACTATGTATTGTTGAATGGGGTGACTGATTCACCCAATGTATGCCCCCCTCATTTGGGGTGCATGCGATGTCGCTAGGAGGATGCAGCCCAAAAGAGAGGACTAATGTTGATCTAAAACTGATAACCCTAAAGGGGGAGGGAATGTGTTTGGTAGAAACCAAGGCATATGTAAAAAAAGTGGCTAGAAACATGTGTTAGTGCAAACAAGAAAAATATGCATATAGAAGACAAAGTGTAATCTAGCAAGCAAGAAGACAATGTAGACCAAAAAAAGTGGGTTTCAAACATGGGACATCACTCACAATGTCGCAAGACAATTAGGGCGAAAGTAGATCCAAAATCATACAAGTAATGAAGAAAGACATAGGGAAAAGACATAAAAAATCCCACAAACAATGGAAAATAGTGCAAACAAAGTATCAGACAACCATGGTTGAAAATAGTTCCTATAAAGAAAATGTTACACATGAAGCACCTGTTAGCATGTTAGAAATATAATAAGTACATGTAAAAAGACATGTATATATCGATGCGAAGTAGTGTGCTTGTAGAATTGAAATAGTATAAAATGAAACAATAGCACATAAATAATGTGTACGAAAGTAGATGTCCCCAGGATCCTCAATGGGATTGGTAAGAGGTACAGTTCCAAGCATCCTTACTACATGTGTAAATATCTATGTAAGGTTTCATTCACAACTAGAAGGAAAGTGAACACACATGTGTATATAGAAAAGATAATGACATACAAAATATCTTACTAGCATAGTAAACAAAGTGTACATGTAAGTATAAGTAAGCAAGAGTAAATATAACCAAGATATGCAGTATGTTGTGAGTGAGAATGGAATGGAATTATGCAATGTGAATGTGATAGGATCAGCACAATGCCCCTAAGAGGATGTGAATGAATATGATGAAATGAGGTTCATTTATAAAATAACCCTCAGCAGTCAAGAATGAACCATAGAACAAGAGTGTGTCATCGGGAAATGGTTTGAAATGTGCACTAGAAAGATAGATCAATGAATGTTATAGAGCATAAGAGTGTGAATGAGGTGAGGTTCATTTCATATTTAGTACCCTCAATAGTCAAGTATGAATTTGGAACACAAAAGTGCATCATCAAGTGAATCGTGTGCATGTAGTACAAGATCATGTATGTATATGCCCTCAAAATTTAAGTGTGTAGAAAAAATGCAATCACGTAAGTGAAATACTAGATGTTCAAGATGTAGTAAATGTCAGAGCAAATTACTAACCATTGAGAACACATGGTAGCTAGAGGGGGGGAGAATAAGTCCATGATGCCCCCATAGTGTATGAGTATGATCAAGCTATCTAATAAAATTGAAGGGAAAGGGTCCTCCACCTAATGCATGAGGAGATAACTAATGATGTGACCATTCTAATGGTGGAGGTGAATGCATAACTGAAAATAGGTCTGGATTTCACGAAGGTGAGGTGGACCTATATGATGGAGACTCAATGAATGATGTTCACCTAGATGAAGGAGACTCCACAGAAGGTGATGTGAACCTAGATAAAGGAGATCAATGAGGTGATGTGAACCTAGATGAAGGAGACTGATGAGGTGATGTGTACCTAGATGAAGGAGACTTTTGAGAAGTGGACCTAAGATGATGAGATGGACTAGTAGACCTATGAGAGAAAGTGCCTCGTTTGCACGATATAGGAGAGCTAGGCAGAAGACCTTTGTTCTTTAGATTTCAGAGGTCTGAGGGACTTAGATGCTCTAGTGAGTGGGATGTGCCACCTCAAGAGGAGTTTTTAGGCCATGGTGTGTATGGAGGGATACCCAAGAACAGTGACAACATTCTTGTTATGAATGAATTTAAGACACAAGTGAATTCATAGAAATGATTTCTTGAGACAGTGAGGAGCCAAGGAATACCTAAGAGCATGTCAATATTTGACATGTTATTTGCCATCAAGGAAAGTCACAAGCATAGTGAGAGGACTGACTTGTAACTGGAAGCTTGACATAGCCATAAGATCTAGGAATCAGATATGTAATCTGTGAGAGTGGATAGTTGATAGGGAAAACAAGTTCAATAGGCATTTGGTATGAGAAATGATGGATCAACCATGATGTTATTGATAGAAATAGATGAATTGATGTGCAAGTGATTAGAAGATAATGTAGCATGATGATCATGATTACAAAATGTAATAAAATGTGGGGGATGAATCAACGTGAGCAACTAGAAAATCTAGAGGTCTTGCTGATGGAGGAGGGACTACATGATATGCATGATCATCTGAACTTATGATTAGGTAGAGGATTATTGAAGATTTTAAGATTTTTATTTTCATTGATCCTCTAGATGTAGATTACAAAGGACTTCAGGAAGCTCAATTGCATTTTTTTTATTAGATATTGAATAAGATGTATTAGTTTGAAATAATGATCAGTTTAATGGTCCAATTCATTGAAATAATTGCATCTAATATTTTTGTTTTAATTACAACTCTTTTGGATGAGATGGATCTAGATTGAGTGGAGGAGGAAGCGTAATGATTTTAGATTCCTCTCAATAAGTTCTTGGTAATAGAATGTGTGGAGAACAAGTCAATTTAGTGAATGTACACTTAGGTGGTTGTCATTGAAGCTCTTTAGGAGTAATACAATTCAATTAACAATAACTTTCACTTCAGTAGATTTTGTAGATGGCTTGAAGGGTGCTTTGCTTAGAACCCGAGTAGAATATGATGAAGCCTACTCTTGATACTTAATTTTTCCCATAGTAAGAATTTTTCTTTCAGCATAACTTAAGAGTGTGGAAAATATGATCAAATGAAGGAGAAGTCTCAAAGATAACACTCTCTTGTAGTGGAGATAGGAGACTTTGAACAAATAGATCTTTCAATTCTGATTTACATAGCAAATTAGTAATCCTAGCAGGTTTTCTTGTAATGTAAGACCATAATTGCTAACAAGCTCATATATTTTTGCATTGATAAGTCATGTGTGTGATCATATAATTTTGAGCCTTATGGATTGGAATTTAGATAAGAACAGTCTGGCGACTAAATTCACCCAAATCTATTGTCTTAACAGCTAAAACACCTAGATTATGATAACCTAGCGCATATCATAGTGATTAGAGTGTTACAACCGAAGGACATTTTGAGTGAATATCTCCATTAATATCCAAGAATGCACATGGATAGTAAAAGACTTTCAATGTGGTATAGTAAAATCTTAGGATTATAGAAATTTGAATTGGTGAATATTAAGTGGTTCACAGCTGATTTATTCACCAAAAAAAATGACCAACATGTCCCTTATACTATTCATTTCACCTATATTTTACACATATATAAGAGCTTATGAATGTAATTCGCCATAATTTCAAATCATATCGTGCACATATTCACCGAAGTAAACATAAGAAAATTCAAAATCCGCAGCCACCAACATAGAAATCTGAGCCATCCAACCACAAGTCATCCAACTCTGAGCCGTCCAAACCTGAGTCATCCAACCCTAACCCATCTAACTCTGAAATCTGAGTCGTCCAACCTCTTAGCCATCCAACTCTGATCCACCCAACACTGATCCATCCAACACTGATCTGTACAACTCTGATCCATCCAACTCTGATCCATCCAACTCTGAGCCATCCAACTCTAATCCATCCAAATTTTATCTGTTCAACTCTGATCCATCCAACTCTTATCCATCCAACTCTTATCCATCCAACTCTTATCCATCCAACTCTGATCCATCCAACTTCTAGCCATCCAACTCTAGCCATCCAACACCCGTCCAACCCTTTTTGTCCAACGGTCAACCCCTAGCCATCCAACCCATTAGCCATCCAACTGTTATCTGTCCAACCCCAAGTCCATCCAACCCCTTAGTCGTCTAACCCTGAGTTGTTTAACCCATAAGGCTTAAGCCATCCAATAACTTAGGCATCCAACCCCTCTGTCGTGAGCCGTCAAACCACTCAGTGACTCAGTCGTCCAACCCTTGACCATCCAACCTTTTACCATCCAACCAATACCATTTAACCTTAAACCATCCATTCCCAGAGCCTTCGAACATAAGAGCCACCCCTAAGGGCCTAAGCAGTAAGCAGTCATGGATACTAGAAATCAGGGCAAGAAGATTACAAATTCAGCCAGTTCAAAAAAGGGTGCAAATACTTTGCTTGGCTATTTTGGAAAATCACAAAAAATGAAGTTGGTTTCTGCATTAGCTGAAAATATTGGTATGTGGCACGTGTTATTTACTGGTTATTTAATCTTATAGAATTTAATAATTATGTTTATCATACTGTTCTTGGAACTCTTTGTACTCTGTAAAAAATTAACTATAGATAAAATTAATACTAAATAAGTAACAATTTTATAGAATTATTTGTAGATGTTTCAGAAATACCTTCACAGAATAATCAATTTAAAGATATCGATGATCCATTATATGTTGAGGAAAACATTTCGTCCCTTGATGAGTTAGAAGTACAAGAAAATTCATCGAATTCTCAAAGTACACCAGCAGAGGAAGCTTCTACTCCAAGTTCTATTTCCAGGAAAAGGAGACATGAGAATCAAAATATTCCTGCTGACAGCTCAGATGCAGAAGTTAAATCCCAAGAAAAAAAAGAAAATATGTCAGAAGAAAGAGGGAAAACTGGACAATTGGAAGAAAATTCCAGTTCGAATGGGCTGCAAAATATCCTTTTATTGAACCTGTGTACACTGAAAATTGTAATGTTGTTCCAACACAATGTCGATGCAAAATATGTGGTTGGAAATAGGGGAAGGAGCACACGATGCAGCTCAAACTGGACACAATTGAAAAGCACTGTGGGAAAATATACATTTCCCAAAAGCTAAAGGATGGCAGCATAGTCAGAACACATAAATGGAAAGATGCAAAAGATTGTCTACATGTCAAATACGCAGAAGAGTATGAAAAGGAACAAAAATGTATCAAATATATAAATGAAAAAGGTGGGACCATAGTAGCCAGATTGAGCAAAGCTATGGAGGTAGAAATGCAAGCAAAGGGTATTCAGTTTGCTACCGTATTTCATATAATGAAAAGGGGAAGACCGATGTCAGATTTCAGAGAAAATAAAATGTTGTATCAAGTTATTGGTCTACAGAATGTTCCTCAATCTCATTGGTCAGATACCAGTGGCTGGGAGATTGCAAAATGTCTATCTATGGTAGAAAAGGAGGATCTGAAACTGTGTGTTCAAAAGGCAAAGTATATTTCCCTTTCATTAGATGAGGTTACTGCAGTCGATAATACTTCATGGATACGTATTCATGTTTACACATTTGCTAATGAAATAAGGACTCCACACCTCTTAGCAATTCATAAAATGACTGAGAATTGCAATTTTAAAAATATTTATAAATTAGTGGTGTCAAATCTGAAGGATATCGTCGGAATGGATGAATTTTCCATTGCAACAAAATTATTTTGTGTCAGAACCGATGGTGCAGCTGTAATGCAGGGAGCCATAAATGGTCTGTGTGTTAGAATTCAGACAACTATTGCTCTGTGTATGGTTGTTGTCCACTGCATGGCTCACAGAATGAATCTCACCTACAAAATTGTGAGCACATTTGAAAATGTAGCTAAAGTGGAGGAATTGATACGTGATCTGCATGCCTATTATTCTAGCAGTCTGAAGAGATTTTTAGAATTTCAAAAATTTTCTATTGGACTGACAGAGGGAAAAAAACTTCTCAAAGATGTAGATACCAGATGGATATCTATGTATGAACCTGCCTGTAGAATATTTGATGAATATCCTTCACTGACAGGATTTATGTTTAAATACCACAGGGATGTAGATAAAGCTAAAGATCTATTGTGTCATCTAACTGACATAGAAACTTTACTCACACTCTGTGGTATTTTTCCCATGTTGAGGGAGCTTAATATTTTAATGAAGCATGCACAAGATTGTTCTTTCTACATTACAGACTTCATAAGACTCAGAAGACGTGTTTGCTGGAGTCTAGAAAGTTTATATATTTCTGATGGGAGTTTTCAGGGTGTTGCTTTTGAAAACTGGAATGCATTGACAGATTTGAAAAATTCCAGGTGCTTCTTAAAGTACAATATACATGATCATCTGTGTATAACAACACATGGAAGAGAGATTCCACTTCATACGTTCCAAAAAAGAGTTGATATGGCTAACTCAGAAATAGAAGAAGTACGAGTGACATGAAATTTATATGATGCAGTATTAATGGAAACTAGGAATAAGTTGAGAAAGATCTCTGAATCATTAGCTAAAGAGATCTGGGAAAGATTCAAAAATGATAAAATACTTGAAGCAATGGGAGTTGTAAATCCGCAGTTTTGGAATTTTCAGGTGGCAAACCATACACATCTATCAGTCCTTTATTTATCAAAAACATGGGTGATCTAACTGATCATTTCTCTAAGACTGAAGAGATAAATGGAGTTTCTTTAGAAGGTATTTTGAAAAGAAAACTACTTAGTTCACAGTCAATGGATTTTGCTAATACTATGATACGACAAGTTCAGCTTCTACAAAACCCACAGGATTACAGTGCCATGAAAAGGATTTGGAAGGATATCTGTTCCAGTAGTATTCTAAGTGAAGATTTGAGTGAGTATATTAAGTTGTATGAGCTCTGCCAAACAATGATTCTGGGTTCAGTGGAAGATGAGAGGGTTTTCAGTGCACTATCCTTTTTAAAGTCAAAAGTTTGAAACAGATTGGATAGGAATCTAGAAAGTTGTCTCAGATTGTATGTTTCACGTTACTCAGTGGAGTTTTTTCCTTATGATAGAGCACTGCATTGTGGAATTCACTAGTAGAAAGAAGAGGAGTTAGTAATATTCTGCCTGACCCAGGGGATCGAGACACATCCACAGATCATGCTACAGTTGATTTCCAAGACACAAATGAAAGCGTTGCTCCAGGACTGTTCCAATTCACATAGATTTCTTTGTCTATTGGAACATCATTATATGTTTCAATTATCCCATTTGTGTTTTATATTTGGTTTTCAAATTCAGACTGAAATAAGTACACATTTGTCTTTTATATCTGTTAATTGATTTATTTTACATCTGCAACAAATCAGAAACGTAAATATTTAAAAGAAACAAAATCAAGTAAATTTAAGCAACTTTCAATAAATTTAAATATTGATGTATTTCATACAGAGATTACAACTTTCAATAAATGCAATATTATATTTGTCTTTATTTGATCCTTTGCCATTTGAACAATGTCATTATATGTTTCAATTATCCCATTTGTTTTTTATATTTGGTTTTCAAATTCAGACTGAAATAAGGAGACATTTGTCTTTTATATCTGTTAATTGATTTATTTTACATCTGCAACAAATCAGAAATGTAAATATTTTAAAGAAACAAAATCAAGTAAATTTAAGCAACATTTACGTAAACAATAAAAAAGAAACATAGTTTGTATTAACAACATATAGTAACATTGTACAATTCTAATTTCCAAAGTTCTTTTGAAATCAATCTCTCATGTGGCAGATTACTTTATGAAGAAAAGTACAAAGTCATAAAGCAAATTGTTGGCTAATACAATTCCAAAAAGGGGGTTGTCATAACATATCAAAGCTTCCAGGAAAGTTCTGTCATATAAGGACACATTACGAGGTCATCCTCTTTTCTGCCTATGATTCAAAATCATAGTTGTCCTTACGTCTGCCACACGGAATAAAAACTAAAAAGGGGTTGGCCACTATCTTTTAATTCCTACGCCAGTGTCGGAATTGTGACAACACACCTGTCACATGGTGAACTTTACTAACATATCTTATTTTATGTTGCAGGTGAAGCTTGTTCTTTTTCTTGCGTTAGAGGTGGAGGATTCTGCTGCATCTGTACAGAGCTATCTGCTATAACTCCTGATGCCTGCAGATCTCGTGTTGCGGTATTGATATTCTCTAGAATATTCAGCTCCTCCCTCGCTACATCTCCTGCAGACAAAAGTGTTGCATCTGCGTCTGTCTTTTCCTTCAGTAAGACTTCTGGATCCATCTTATGCTCCTTTATTATCCTTCTCAATGTATTATTTTGTTTATTTATAACAATGAGTTTTTCCTTCAACTGTGCAAATGAATTCAGGATTTTGTGGGCATTCTTCAAATGTGCTTCAAATACAACTGCTTCTTTCTTTAAATTTTCATATTTTTCCTGCAAAACAGAAATATTAAATTTTTAGTCTATTAGATAAAATGAAAAAATATATTGCAGTGCTTATAATATAAGGATTTTGCATGTAAAACTAAAAGCCCACTCACAATAACTTTTTCTTTTTCAGCATTTGCTATTAAGACATTTGTCTTGTCTTTAGCCCATTTATTGTAGTAAGCATGTGCTTCGGCATTGAGATTCTCCAACCTGTTTAGCATTATGTCTATAATTTCATCATTGTAGTCATTACTATATGAAATAGTCCCTGACTGAGCTTTGTTTAGCAAAACATCCTGCCATGTTGGTTGGCTCTCTACGGCAGTGAACAATGAATGCCTTTGAGTGTGATTATGGTATCGTGTATTTATTTCTTTTATCAAAATTTTATCTCTCCTCTCCCAAGACCGCACCAAATCCACATCAGACATTACAACCTCTTGAATTGTTTCCCCCATACTATCTGATATCATATTTTCTAAAATAAAATGTGTCTTTTCATCATCTGTTTGTGGAGCATTTCTTGGAGGAGGAGGAGAGTCACTGCCCTGTATTACATGCACATTTTGTTGTGGTTGAGGCGGAGTAGATTGAATCATATCGTGGGTGTCAAAATAGTTACCCTTGTCTGCATCGCCACTTTCGAAGCCCAAATACTCCTCGTCAAGGGCGATGTTGTTGAAAAGTTGTGTGGTTGTTACACTTAAAACACCACCTAGTGACAGTCCAGGAAATTTTGTGGTAGCAGGATGAACTGTTCCTGCTGACTCTGCAGGAAACCTTATATTCTTTCCTGCAGTTCTTCTTTTTGTTTGGACTGGATGTGTTGGAGGTATTGGTGGCCTCCTTGCAAGCGGAATGTGCCCAGAAGCCACATTACCTACATGAAGCAAACAACAAATTGTCAGAATATTACGGTTGTGCTTTGTAAATGCTAAAAAATTGTAAGGAAACAAAACATGCTAAATATTATACATTACAATATACCTTGCATAGATGGAGACACAATCGTGACATTTCGATCTTCAAACCCAGAATGAGTTTGATCTTCATCATCAAACTCAGTAGTTTCTGAATACAATAAATGTATAAAAGAACAGTAGAAATATTAAAATACAGTAGTACATACATAATCTATATTAATTGTTTGAATTAGTTATTTATAAAAAAAGATAACTTCATACCTGAAGTTAAATGTGATGGTAAACGTGATGCGCATATCGACCCCCGAGGTCACTTTTGACGAGGAGGTCTTACTGGTGTTGATTCTGTTGAATCCATGTCAGAATCAACAGAGACCTCTGGAGGGGCTTTACCTCTAGCAATTGCCTCCTTATGAGATGTTGCAGCTATAATTTTTCTCTGCAAAATAAAATCACACAATTATTATTTTATCCAAAAATATTGAATTTGAAATCCTTATAACAAGTAAACAGTAAAAGTAATTGTTACCAACTTACCTGTTGTTCTTCGAGAGTAAGACCAATCATTTGATCATTGATTGCAGTTGGAATTTTATCTTGTGGAATTTTGTAGTACGCTTCATAATAAAAAGCAAGAATATAATTGCAACAAGAGAATACAGTCCTAGATTTATCAGATTGATTGGCTTTGCGGGCATGGGAGATATCTATTTTTATTCTGTTGGACAAATAACTACACCAATCGAATTGTTTCCCTGCTAGTGTCCGCAATAAATATTGAACTACCCAATATGGAATGTCTGCAGATCTTCCCTGTAATACAATCCTGGCCTGAAAAAGTGACGCAACTGCAATAAAGAATTTGTTTGTAATACCTTGTAGAAGAAGGCCTCTTGATGAACGATTAAGAGGAGCTGCAATAACAGAGAAGAAATGTTAGAGCCTTGGGTGGTCCAGTAATGTTAAGAACAAAAGCATTTGAAAATAATAAACTTACCATCAACCTATACATTGTAATGAGACTCCAAAAACTTTTTGTCTTCGTCTGTAAGAACAACCTTTGTAGTAACGACTGACTTATTTTCGAATGGTAAACTTGTTAACCGATGTACGTCCTCGGGTTCAATTGAGAAAGAAATTTGACGATGTCTCGGATGCACGAGGAGAATGGAAAATTTACCATCACTCTCATTGTAAGAGGCGAGAAGGTAATCAAGGACTGAAGTATCAGTATCTAATTGGGGCATGTCCACAAGCCCGGTAAATTCTGAGTTTTCGACCCAATCCTTTTGTGCATCTTTTTCTCTTAGTAGAGCTACAATCTGTGGGCACATGAGGTTTTTGTATTGAAATTTGGGTGTAGGAATAGATGTGGTGCTGGCCATTGCTGAAATTTGGGAGAAGTTTGAAGATTGGAGAGCTCAGAGCACTGGAAATTTTTCGTAGAAAAGTGAATAATTGAACCTTGAAGGGGTATTTATTGGAGTTTTTATGGTTCAAAGGAAACATGGCGGAAAACTATTGGCTGGCAGTGGTGGCCCAACCCTTACTCACCCAACCCATGCGACCAAACATTAACTGTCCAACCCACCCGCACAACCCTTACGCGTCCAACCTATACCATCCAACCATTAGCCGACCAATGCTTTTCCATCCATCACACCCGCCCAACCCTTAGCCATCCAACCCCTCAAGGCTCAACCATCCAAACCCCCACCTGACTAACCCACCCATCCAACAATAAGCCATCCATCCAACCCCTATTCTGTCCAACTACCCCATCCAACCCTCACCGTCCAACCCTTAGCCATCCAACCCTAGTCCAACCCACCATCCAACCCTTAGCCATCCAACCCACCATCCAACCCTCACCGTCCAACCCTTAGCCATCCAACCCCTCACCCATCCAACCCACCCGTCCAACCCTTAGCCATCCAACCCTTACCTATCCAACCCTTAGCCGTCCAACCCCAATCCAACCCTCAGCCATCCAACCCTTAGCCATCCAACCCTTAGCCACCCGCTAAACCCTTAGCCATCCAACCCACCCGCCAAACCCTTAGCCATCCAACCCTTAGCCATCCAACCCCTCCTTAGTCCATCCAACCCTTACCCGTCCCCAACCCTTACCCAACCCCTCACCCATCCAATCCCTCCCACCCAACCCTCAACCATCCAGCCCCACCCAACCCACCCGCCCAATAGTCACCCAACCCCTCACCCGTCCAACCCACCCACCCAACCCTTGGCCGTCCAACCCTCACCCACCCAACCCCTCAACCACCCAACCCCCTACCAACCTATCTGACCAACTTCCTGCCCAACGGAAACTCCCGACCAACCTACCCGAAACAACTTTGTGAAAATGAGGAAAAAATGCTCTCTGCGAAATCACCTTTTCCACGAAACATTTTTTCAGATATTCGCCAACGATTCGAAAGTCAATTTTTGAGATTCGCCAATGTTTCGAAAGTAATTTTTCAGAGGGGTCTTCTTAAAATTGAAATATCAAATATGCCCGGGTCACCATGGCCATTGAAAATTGGGAACTTCAAAGGAACTACAAAATTTGGATGGAGTGCATATGTGGAAATGGCGGGTGCAAAAAGAGTATGAAGAATAAAATTATAATCAAGAGATGGAGAGGCATGAGTTCTAGCCTATTGAATTTGGTGGATTTGAGCTTTAATATATTGATAAAGAGAAGGCTAGATCTTGAGTTCTAGAAGAGGAAATTTTTCGTGTATGAGAAGTGAGAGACAGAGTGAAATGATTTATGGGTGTGAGAATGGATATAGGCACAATGGAGGTAGATAGAATGGTAAAGGAGGGGGTTGAGTGGCAATAGGAAAAGAGGCGGTAGAAGAAGTAGTTTCATTAATCTCAGCAAAGTTGGTTTCCTTCTCGCGAGTAACGAATAAGAGCATATATAGATCCTACAGATGCTCAACAATATGCTCATTGAGGTCTCGAAGATGAGATTCTATAAAGGGTCCATTAGATGTAGCCATGATAAAAGGATTGTAAAGATTCCTATGAGAAAGGTTGATTCCAAATGGATGGGTTCATCAAATGATTTAACAAATATTGGGTATTTGTAAAACACTAAAAAGTTATTTCAAAGTCACATGCAATCGATAAAATAGAAAAAAAACAAATATGACACAAGAAAATAATAAAATAAACTTGAAAATCCTTAGTGTAAGAGTGAGAAAAGAATACTTAACTTATTAGTATTAAATCTAGAGGTATGTGGAGTTGTAAAAATTCTAAAATAGGAATGTAGACTGTCATAACTAAACCCAACAATTGCAGAAGTGTCAAAATAGTTTGGATCAGGGTGCCTCTATTGAAACTAGGGTGCCTAGGCACCAAATACCCTCTTTCGGTGATTATGACTACTCAAATGGTCAGAAACTAAATTTCACAGTGTTGTAAGGTTGTCGCTAACCTTCTCCGTTGACCACCTATGTGTCGCACTATTTCCAAAGATATCACCTATAACCTACAATGAAAGAGAATCCTGCAAAACCTTGAAACACATCAAATCCTTAAAAAGAAAAGATACAAATGGGAGTTTGACTAAACATGGTGGTCACCCGAGTGAGTAAACTTATGATCCATACACTGCACTACATTTCACACTCCATTTAGTTGTCGTGTGTGTGAAAATACCATTCCCTATGAGGATCTTATGTAAGATACACTCTATAGCAAGAAATACCTAGATATAGAAGATGTAAATAGATGTGTGCATGGAAAAATGAGCTTCCCTTCCTATGCATATATGCATAATTAACACCCTCTTGTACCTTGAATGATATCTAGATGGATAAAATGATGTTATTAGATTTCCTTTGGATGCAACCTTAGGTGATGGTAGTAGATGATTAGAGATTGGTCCTTTATTATGATCACATATATTTATATTTATATGATGCCCCTGTTTGAATTTTGTAATTAAATACTAAAAGACTAACTCATAAGAAATCAAGATGCCCAACAACTAGAAAATACCCAAAAGAAGCGAGCAATATACAAAGAGCTCGGGGCACCCAGAAGGATGCAAGTGTCTTGGCTAGGTGATGATGTCCAGACTCAAAAAAACTTAAGTGATGAAGGTCATACTGAGCAGTGGGGTGTGTAATACCAAGAAGGAATCCAGAAATAGAAAAAAGAGGCCTATTAGTGCTCATTTTGAGCTCACTCCTTAGTCTTAAATGTGCCTTAGAATATTTTCATGTCTTATTTTCTAGAACCCTAAAATACATGTGTTAAAAGGATAAACCCATGTTAAACCCAGAAAAATCTTGTGTTAATACAAAAAATCTTGTGTGAATCTTCTTTCCTAGTCTAATTTGTTATAACCACATTGTTACATGAATATTTTTGTATAAAACCTATTAAAATAGTCGGATCAACCCTTGCAAGAATCTTCATGTATCATCCTTTATTTTACCTTATACAAAATACCTTTTGTTTCTCGATGCCTGAAGGCACGTGGCATGTTTCGATTGGTTTCTCCATTTCACACTTTACTTACATATTTACAAACTTTATATAACATGTAAAGTGTAAATAAAACCCCAAAACCTGATCGAATATTCGAATCATACGGTGCAATGTACAAATACACCCATGCTTAGCGAAGGTAAACACGTGTACAAGTATTATTGGAGCAGGGAGACGGAATTTTTATGTACTCTTGCATTATGCACCCGATGAGGTGTAAAGTGCGAATACATGCCCGAAACCAAAGTCAATAAGCAGGTGTTCGGGTCAAACTTGCAGTGTTGCAATCATTCAAAAAAGTGGATAAAGATGCAAATAAAATCCACATACCCAACTCTATTTAAAAGGAAAACATATGAACAACTTATATTCGAATAATAAGGGTAAATTAAATGGAAAATAATTGATGCATTTATGGCTGCCATCATTAATGTGTTGTATAGATCAAGGTAAGATTTTTATTAAAAAAATGATCATTTTGAATTACTACTTTACATGTGTGAAACTGGAAGCTTTAGCTCCATTGAATTTACAACATAGAGAGAAAATTTGACTGTGGAGAAGTATATTTAAGCCAAAGGATTTGGAGCCATGGGTGTAGGGAGGAATTTCAGAGAGCTTATGAGAAATGGGCGAGTTATTACATTGCATTTGCATTCTTGTTATTTGATCTGTGATTTGTAAAGAATTAAGAGGGGAAATTAAAAGTTATAAGATGAATCCCATGGAGTCAGGATTTCACATTGCCTTCAGTATCACCAGTAATTGGGATACTATTAAAGATATAAATATGTTAAACATTGACTTGGGTGATTTTTTACAAAGACTCTATGCTCCCAATAAAAGTGAATGCATGGAAGCCATTGATTCTAGCAACATTTACCTAGCCACTACTTTCCCTCCTTATGTGCATTTTCCAGAGCTAGTAATGATTTGTGTTGAGAACCATGATCCGGTAAAAAGGGAAGTCTTAGATGGAAGTGGTGAAGCAGTATTGACCCTAACACCTAGATCATTTAGATTAATGCTAGGGATACCTAAAATTTTGAAAATAGTAACCATAGACATAGAGTCATGTTTTAGCTGATTTTGAAGCCAAGAAGAAATATTATGCCAAGCTCATGAATACTAAATAGTTGTTGATAGATAGAAATTCTACCACAAGAATCCCTAAGAGAGTTAATCAGATCACATTTTGTGGCAGAGGTTGAAGACATAATTGCATTGTTAAGTAAAATGGTTGGTTTGGATATGGCTTATGAATTTAAAGAATGGATGTGTCCATACATTACAGTTTATCTTAGAAATTAAAGGAATTATTTGTTAAGAAACAGTCATAGCTACATAAATCCACACACATCTCTTCGAGTTAGTCACAAAAATCAACATGGGCACTACTTCTAATCTATGAGTTATATATAATGTCATACTTGATTTACAATATTGCAGGACACAAGATTTTTCCTCAGCCTCCCATAATAGGAAAATTTCAAATATCATAGAGTATATGATGTTTATCCCCAATTAAATCAAGACAACTAGAAAAGAAATGTCAGACTAGTAAATGATGCATTTTTTACACCTATAATATGTCTTTTCAAACGAGAATGGGAACAGTATAGAATATCTGAAGAAGCCTAGTAATGCAATATTTGAGTATGGTTGCTTTTTTATTCAACATAGTTTTTTTACTTATATTGGAGCTAGTGGATTTGATGGGCTCCCATACAAATTTCCTATATATGTGAATGACAAGTGGACCATGAGTGAACTTTCTAGATAATTGGCACCAGTGCACAAAATGATTGTAGGCGAGCACAAGACCAACATTAAATTTCTTATCAGGATTGGAGGATATTCTTGCCCCACTATTATAAAGGCATTAGGTTAATGGAAGAAGAAATGTAAAGGTTTGAAATGGACAAATTTGAAGCTTAGGTCCCCTTATGATATCATGATGGGTTGTTAGTTCTACTTTAGTTTTCTTTTAACTGATTTTTTCACGTTATCTTAGCAGTCAATCTCTGAATGCCACTTATCTTAGATGAAGGGTGAGGTCATACTTTGAGATTTTACTACCAACCATCCCTCAACCTTTGGGGATCAGTTGGGAATTTTAAAATTGTTGCCCATGCAACAATGAAGAATAACCTAGACCTTTTTGTTTTTCATTATTGTTTCTGACTTCAATTCTCGTGTGTGCGTACACAAACCCTCACTGAGGCACATCTAATTAATCTCATAGTTTGGGGTGAATATGAATTAGATAATCTTCACATACGAGACTTCACTAATGTATATAAGCGCATCCTTTCCACTTGGTTACAATGGACAGGTATGGACTTGTCCATAGCACCAAATTAAAAAATTCTTTGAATGAGTTCAGAGCACCATGTCAATATTTCCTCTTGTAAAAGAAGGAGCTGATCAAGATTCATCCATTAGGATAACAGTGAAGTGCTCGTATCTCTCAAACCACAAGGTGGACTTCTAGCGAATTACTTAATGAGCATCGCTTCCTACTGCTAGTGAGACTGAAACCTCTATGTCTATTTTGAAACAAAAAATAGAAGAAATGCTCTTAAAATCTATGTTAAATTCCCCCATCACCCAAGTGGTTCCTATACAAGCTAAAGGGGTAGGAATAATCAAACTGAGGACTCCCTTAGTAATACTCCCAGGATCATCTAGCACTAGAAAGAATATGAGGGGAGCCTTAGGATTTGTTGATCCATAATTCAAAGTACAAAGTGCTAAAGAAAGAGAGGCACCAGACCTCAATCACTTTGAGATAACTAAAAAGAAATCTAGGATAATACTACCTTTGGTAAGGTATATTGGCATTTAAATGAGGAAAATATTCATGATTCAAACAAATATAGAAGTAGAGAGCCTGAAGTGATTAATCCTATCCACCTCACCGAGGCTCAGAAAAAATTGATTGCCACATCAGCAAAGAAAACAATACCACCACAGATTCAGGAAAAGATTCATGATACTCCACTTGTACCACCAGAGGGAAACTCCTACCTTATTTCTAATAGGATTGGTGGTAGAGTTGGTCCAAGACCAAATGATTCATAGTATCCCCATAACTAATCACCAACCTGAGTGGGGCGTAAAATACAATATGTAATATTTTATCCTATGGCCAATCTAAATAAGGATGTTTATTATCAACCACACTATAAATTAGGATCTCCATTTCTTTATATATATGAAGACATGTAATTAAAACATGATCCTAATAAGAGTGTGCATTATCGAACAATGAGATATTACTTATCACCACATTTATATATCTTAAAATTGTATCCTCTGAATAATATTAAATATTTTTTCTTAAATAAACAACCAAAAAATATATTGTCGATGTGAAATTATAATCCGAGTAGGGAATAACTCTAAACAATACTTATTTCAACTAGTTGTATTACACATATTTGTAATAGATAATGCATCAAATAATGAGGATATTTAAAGCCGTGTAATTAAAATATGAATGCAAGTTGGTGACCACTAACCTTACCAAGTTATAAATTTTCACCACATGTTGCTCGTGTAATAAGAACATGGACGAGACTAGTGTTTGCTAGGTAGAATACTTGTATGTTTGAAAGATATAACCTTTATAAATCATGTATTTACAATAGGATAAGAAAATCCTTGATCAGGTCCTAACACATGTTAGCTTATAATAATGAGATATTACATTTTACGACATTTTTTTATATCAAAATTATATACTTGAAAGAAAATGAAATATGTTTTCTCAAATATATCCCTAAAATTTATATTACCTATGTGAAATTACAACCCAAGTAGGGTGTAGCTCCAAAAGCAATTATTAAAACTAGTTGTAATACACATCTTTTTAATATTTAATGCTTCAAATAATGAGGATATTTAAATACATGTAATTAAAACATAAACGTGGATTAACGACTGCTAGCCTTACCAAGTTATACATATTCACCACATGTCATGTGTAATAGGAACATGGATGTGCCTAATGTCTTCTACTTAGTTTACTTTTTTGTTTAAAAGGTAAAACATTTATAAATCATTTATTTAAAAAAATGCGAAGAAAAAACTCAAGAGGAACCTAGTGGCTACTAGCTCAAAACAATGAGATATTATGGTTCAACGCAAGTATGTATCCTAGTTGTATACTCAAAAGAAAAAGAAATCTATTTTCACAAATAGACCATGAACAAATAATATTATCAATGCAAAATTATAACCTAAGTAGGGCATAGCTTCAAAAATAACTATTATGACTAGTTATAATACATGTAAGTGGATGGCATTGGCATTGTTTGATTTTTTTAGTGCAAAATATGGAAGCATGTGCTTGACATGAAAATTGTTTGACAAAATGCCTCCAAGGGAGGTCCTTATATATGTTGTAATGGGTGCAAGTTATGCACATAATGGTTTTGTTTAAAAATATTGGAAGCTAGTAAAAGAAATGTGTTTAGTAGGTTAGATCCAAATCCAAAACTTCTGCCAGCGTCCTCCCAAGCCTTTCTAGAAATAAGATCCTTGAAATTGGTGGTGGACAACTGCCAAACATTGCTGAACAAAGATTTTTCATTATACGTTTTAGTTTATAGTTCCCTATTGGGTGTTGATGTGACAACATCATTGTAGATAGTCAATATTGGTTGTGTTTTATCTTCCTAGGTTTGTGTGGAGTTCATTTGGAGGTTTTGTAATGTATTTAGTCCATTTGGACTCATCTTGTGTGTAATAAGAGGTTTCCCTCCAAAACCTCAAGTTTGAATCTTCAAATTCTCTTAATAGGGTTTCTTAAGCTTAGTGGTTAGAAAATTATGTTATATAGTGTTAGTAGAGTCGTTCAAGGGAGATAAATGAGTCATATAACATACTCTTCACTTAGGATATGACTACATGACCTTAACTAAGGCATAAACCCTCTTTGGTTAGATCATGCATGGTTGGGGTTGATGAGTGAAAACCCTAAATACCACATTATTTTAATTTTTATGAAGGAATTTGAATGATAATAGAGGAGCATGGTGAGTTTAGTTAGACAGGAAGAGTGTAATCTCTGTTTTTTAGCCATGAAGACTCTAATAGCTTTGTATTATGCATGAATAATCTATTAAAAGTTTCTTGATATCTGATAAAATTATGTATCATGGTTTATTACAATCTAATTTTTGAATATAATGAATGAATTTCCTTATAAATGATTAATATTTTGGTGTTACATGTGTGTGAGTAGGATACAATAAAGAGGAAGTCTTGAAAAGGATATTGTGAAAGCACAGACTTGGGTGTAATGAATGAAAATGTAGGAAGAGGTCAAACTGTAATTTGGACATTAAAGAAGGAATTGGATAGATGTTAAATGAAGGAAACTCATTTGAAAGGTATTAGATTTAGTAAATTAAGACCATGGGAAGATAAGAGTTTGATGATGTACACTATACTCTTACATGTTAATTTGTGAAGGTGTCTTGACTGGTAGAGTTGGTGAACAGTTTCAAGAGTGGGATTAGAGAAAAAATAAGTTAATTTGTGCATGTTTGTTACAGGGATAGAAGTTGAGGGAGGAGTATCAAGAGATGCATGACACTAATAGATAGTCTAGGAACTGTAAGTGATAAACCAACTTTGAATGGAGACAAGCTATTAAGTTCAGAATAAAGAAAAAAGGTCAAGAGTAAAGAAGCCTAATTATACAATCTTGCTTGTGAAATTGTTGATGAATGATGAGTTTTATCTATGTCAATGGATAAATTACTTGGTTGAGTTGTGTGAAGGATTAAAATAAGGGATAGATTCATCAATTTCAAGAAGAACTTTGAACAAAAAATGGTCAAGAATTAGCCATGTCTCAGACTGATACGTTTAAACCCATAATTTTGAGGTCAAGTAAACTATATAGGGAGAAGAGTGAGCATTTTAACCTTCTTCCAAGCATGATTAAGGTACTAAGGAAAAAAATTATCTATTCATGGAAGAGTAACATGATGTCAAAGAGAAAATAATTAGAAACCCCTGTTGGTTCGGGGTATAACATGTTTTAGGCTTAAGGAAAACCTTAGTTTATAAGCATGATTGAATGCAAGGGCAAGCTATTGTAACTAACAAGACTTGATGAATTATGTGGAACCATGATGGTTAAAGGAAGACTAAATAAAGGAATGAGTATCTATTAAGATAGACTAAGGGATGAATAGTGTGCATGAATGTATAGATTGTAGGGTATGAGACTAAGATCATCTCAAGGAAATAATGTAAATAAATTTTGAGATCAACTAGTTGTCAAGTGGAATAGCATGAAAAATTTTGAGTGAGGCAATGAGACCTGAATATATAATGAGAGGTTTTAAGGACATCTCAGAGCAAGAAAAAGAGTGGAAACTCAGAGTGACTATCTTGTTACAGTCTGGATAGTGGTATGAAGAATTATTTAGTTTTATTTTGTTAGAATATCATGAGGTGGTGGCTAAGAGAATGAGAAATTTAAAGGCTTTTGACAAGTCCAATGAGATGAAAATATAACTAAGACAGTGAGCAAAATCCTAGAGAGAATGAACTCAGTGCACTTTAGGCATTATTTAGCCTGGTCTCATACTACTATTTAGAAGGTTCTTAAGTGAAGAAAGTACTAATTAATCCCACCTTTTGGCCATCTTGTTTTATCTTTTATTTCATCATTCCCACACATTTTTATATACATGCCCAGCTATTTTGGCACTTTCCCATCATTTTAGCCTAAACTGGGGCACCCAAGCCTGTACTGGGGCACCTCAGGGTGCCCTGGTCCCACCTGGGGCACCCCGATCCTTGTTTTACTTTCCCACCTCTTTTTGGGCTCTTTCTAGCCATTTTTCATCCTTATCTTTTTCCTAGTCGGCCATGTCAGGGATTAATTACAAAATTAGAGCAAGAGAACCCTATAAATATAAAGTTATGAGACCATAATGAGGGTCCTAGCATCACTTACTACTATCACTCCATCTAGAGTTGCATCCATTACATCACTTGCATCCACATACTTCCATGCATCAAGGCTAGGAGATCTGCATCAACACACACTTCATAGGGGGAGGGATTCTATTCTATTCCATGCACACATACTATTACATTTTCTACATTTAGTTATTGCTCACTACTTCACAAAGTGTGACTGACACAAGAGCACCTAGGGCATGACATGCACACACACACTAGAACTACATTTGGGTCTGAAATGTAGTGCAATGCTCAGTTTAGTAAGCCCACTGTTGTGGCAGCTGAGGTCAGTCTGACCCATTCATTTGCATATTTTTTTTTTTAGGGTTTTGATACTTCTCTTGTCTCTTGCAGGTCTTCAACTTCATCTTGCTATATTTGGCACATTCGGCGCAGTTCAACGAATCCAGTGTGACAGGTAGTGAAGGTTACAGAGCATCTTCCAACCCAGAAAGAACCAGGTTCTAGAGCTTTTTCAGAGACCAGGGCACCTATTCTGCCATACCAGGGGTGCCCCAGTACCCTCCTGGGTGCTCCAGTCTACTCAGATCTTCCAGATCCACTCTTTTTGGGACCTCTGTGCAGTCATTCCAGCTTCTGTATTTTCCTGTTAGACCTGCGACACCCTGCGATAGTCATCCATAATCAGTTGAGTTCATTCCTTACCTTCCTCTTGCATATTAGGGTTTTATTTCTACTAGTTCAATCATTTTAATCATTTTAGTCACTTCATATTACTTTAGTGCATTTATTTACAGCATTTATGTCCTCCTAGATTAGATTAACTATTATTACATTTCCCCCATTTTAGTTAATTTTAGTTAATCATTTTGGTGAACCCAACATTGACTTATCATTCATGCATTAGGATTCTCTCATTTTCTCTATCATGATATTCTTTCAAGTCATTCCTTTTTTGATTTACTTAATGAAACATCCCACTTGTACAGACCTTGTTTTCAAAAAATCCTTAGACACCAATATTCTGATGATATGGACCACCAAACAAATTATGTTGTTATTTATTGTTCTATTATCATCTCAACCCTGATCTTTAATGCACCCTCCATTAACTCAACCAATATTAGACTCGATTTAGCTTACATGATAAATTCTCCCTATCATGAATCCACACGATGATGGTTTCACATATCACATGTTTAAGGTCTAACTAAAGGTTATTCTCAATGCATACAATTGTCCCTACTGGAATCCACAATCACATCTCTTAGATTGAAATCCACAATCTCTTAAGATCATCTCATCACTACATCCTACTATTTGTATGGTTGAATCTTGAATGTGGTCCCCCACAATCATATCTCTTAGATGACCAATGCCATTTCACTTTATACAGGGATCTACTCCAAATGTTTCTACTTGCTCCACACCTATTCCTTCACCACCTATCAACTAATGTCATATAATCAATTGTCATGACATTATCCATGACTCTCATATTTGAGTTAATTCCACACATGATATTATTACTACTATTATCATTCCATATCAGGGGCCTCATTTCCACTAATCATATCTACATCCTCCTTTAGTATGCCCACCATTCACTTATCTATCTTCATATTGAAATATCATTCTTATCAATGGACATATACCACTTGATAATGAGGCCACTATATGTTCACATGATGGTCTCCTTCATCTTGTTTTGCATTTAAGGACCTCCATTCACTTTATATGAGCCTCCATCATTTATATCATGGATCATGTTATTCATCCACATTGCTTATAAGGCTTCCATGTTTTTCAGTCGTTGATCCACCTGCAATTACCCTACTCTCTCTCCAATTAATCTCGGCCAGTTTTGGTTACCTATTGATATTACTTCACACTCGATCCTACTCACATATGATATAGCATTTCCCATGCCCTTTATTACAAGGCAATTTTGTAATTATCTTATTCCTTTCTTTGATATTCACCCAACTTCACTCACATGTGCTAATGATTTCCATTACCTCCCTTTATTGATGAACAATACACCATCAATGATTTACCATTCATGGTTACATTCAACCTCACACCTTCACTTATCAGGTCACTCACGCTCATTCAATTCTTTGAAAATACAAGTACCACCAAAGATCAGACATTTATATTTATCCATCCTTACTCCACTTCCACTTTTCTAATCCGCACCTTCCACTCAATAGGTAACATTACCAATATTCACTCATTTAGTTGAACTAGCTTTACCTCATATTCATCTAACCATCACTCCTTGGGGGACATCTTAATCTATTCCTTACATACCATAATTCCAAGATAGTTTCTATAGAATCTATCATTGGCCTCTTTACACTGAAATTCATTAACTTATTTTAGGATGCATCATATTTACACACATTTATGCTAGTCACATCTCATACACCATGCACATTCTACAATTTTTTTTCACTTAGTTCAACACTTGAATGTTGACATTATATTACCTGAACCCCACACACCACACTCATTAGGCATACACACATTACATATTCATCACACATTGCAATCATACACATACATCACTTTACAACCTTTATTCCTTATCATACTTCCCATCTACACATTACATACCTTAGGGTCGTACTATATTGTCACTATCATCAAATTATGACATCATGATACATAATATTCATACACTTACATTAATAGGTTATTTACATGTTATAGTCTTCTTTACATTATACACTACACATTCATACATTACATTTTCTATATACATTACATATCGTATCATTATTATACATATCTTACATTCATTCCTACATTTGCTACCACCTCCTACAACGGTTAGGTTCTACATATACCCTATTCACCACATCATCTTCACCTATCATTCACATATCATGCACATCTTACATCCATAATCAAGGGTTTACATTTCACCATAACTACCATTATTGCCTCATCACCATTGCATTCACCACACCACATGACACAGTTACCTCATCCTTGACAACTGCACATACATTTACAAATCAAATCGCATTTACACTCACCATACCACCACTTTTCATCATGTGACATTTCCTTACCTACATTATGCTTTATGCTAGGATCTTCACCTATTCACTCATCATTGGTTAGTGGTATACACTTAGGGGGTTAGCAATCATACTCCCTCCCACTCATCTTTAGTGATATTACATAGGACTAAATCATCACTATTTCTATTTCATCACATATTGATATACACTTTTAGGATAAATCATCACTCATCCTTTCATTTATAGTGATATACACCACTTAGGTTACAAATCATCACTCATCCTTTCATCATATAGTGATATACACTTAGGTTAAATCATCACTCATCCTTTAACATTAGTGATACCACCTTAGGCAGTTAAACATTCATTAGGGATAAATCATATACATATTATAGTGATATAATCATCACTCACCCATTCCCCAAGTCATGATATATGCTTTGGCTATAGGGTTCACACACTTTTTCTACATGTCGCATCTCATCACAACCACTACATATACACATTCATCACAATGCACTAGACACAACAACCATTACTCTACCATTTCGATGATGCACTCTCATTTATGGTTCATTCTTGACTGCTGAGGGGGAAAAAAAATGAACCTCATTGCATACACTTCCATACACTCGGGGGGCACGTTGCTCCTATCATTCCATCTTGCATTCCATTCCATCCATCCACAACATGTTGCATTGTCTTGGGGGCATTTACTCTTGCTTGCTAGTGTTTTACATGATCACTTTACTACACATGTTAGATTGATTTCTTATATGTCATTATCTATATCATACACACATGCACATTCATGCCTTTGTTTAGTGTGATCACAGATACATGACTCTTACATGTGGCATGGATGCTTGCCTTCTACCCTTCCTATACTGGTCACTGGGGGCATCCACATTCATCTCATATAGGTGTTATTGTTTCATTTTGTACTTAGCATCTTACATTACTTGATCATACATGCTTTGACATATTGGTTATTTCTCTAACATGCTAATGGGTGTTCCATGTGCAACACTTGTTTTGTAGGATTACATGTTTCCATGACTACTTGTTTGTTTGTTTCTACTTGTCTTCCATTGTTTACCATTGTATGTGGGCTTTTCCCTATGTTTGTGTGCACACTTGTTTGTTGTTTATGGCCATGATGGCCTTGCGTGTCTTGTGACATCATGAGTGATGTCCCATGTTTGCAACCCGCTTTGTGTGGCTTACTTTCTTTCTTGTATGTTTACACTATTGTGTTTGGTAGTTTTTACATTGTCTGTGTCTTTTACACTTGTCTTATTGCATGCATGTGTTTTCAGACTAACACTTATTTTGGCTAGCCATCCTTGTTTGTGCTTGCCTTGGTTTCTACCAAGCGCACCCCCTTTCCCCCTGCAGAGAAGAGTTAAAGAGTTCAGAGTGTGGTAGGTCCTCTTTTGGGGCCGCATTCTCCTATTAGTGATGTCACATGCACCCCCAAAGAGGGGGGCATCATTGAGGGTTTACATACTAACACAATGTATTTACACCGGTTCAGTACAATGCACTTTCTGCCCTTGGCATTGTGGGTTTACATACAATGAGTGGGTTCAGACCAGTCTACGAACCCCATACACAATGGATTTTATAGGACATGGTGTCCTTAGCATTTTTGGGAAGTAGTTATAGGCTTGGAGGTTACAGTGGGTGTGCCTCTCTACACTACTTTGGCCAGTGGCGTCAGATCACCCAAAAAACTAGGACAATACAAATATCTCTTCACACACATTTCAGCAGAAGTGGTTAAAGGTTGGAGGACACAGAGCATTTCCTCCCTACACTTCTTTAGCCAGGGTGGCATGAGATCACCCAAAAAACTCGCAGTAGTACAGGATATCCTTCTACACCCTTTCTCTCGACATGGATCAGGTGCACATGTTCCATTTACACTTTTCATTTCACATATTTTACATTTGTGTATTTTACACATTTCTATACACATGCGTATTTTACATAACATTTTTACATACATACATATTTGACTACTTGATCATTTTCTCCTTGTAGGTTGACCGTATGAGAAACAAGCAGTCAAATTGGGGGAAACAACAACGACAACAAAAATGAACAACAACATTGTGATGGCACATGCCTTACTAACCATGCAGGTACATTACACACCATAGCAGCTACACATGCGTTTCACCCTAGGTTCACTCTCATCACTTTTTCTATGCACATTTTTCATCTATAGTTTCCACGCTCCTCCATATTTTTATCATTCCACACTTTTGTCTAGTCCTTCAACACGTTTTCTACTACACTCTACATGGATATCAGGTACTCATCTCTATCTACTTTATGTTACCGAGATTTTCGCTCACCAACATAAAGTGGGGGAAAATGTAGTCACAAAATCATGCACTTTAGGCATTATTTAGCCTGGTCTCATACTACTATTTAGAAGGTTCTTAAGTGAAGAAAGTACTAATTAATCCCACCTTTTGGCCATCTTGTTTTATCTTTTATTTCATCATTCCACACATTTTTATATACATGCCCAACTATTTCAGCACTTTCCCATCATTTTAGCCTAAACCGGGGGGCCCAGACCTGTATTAGGGGCACCCCGGTGGTCCCACCTGGGGTGCCCGATCCTTGTTTTACTTTCCCACCTCTTTTTGGGCTCTTTCTATCCATTTTTCATCCTTATCTTTTTCCTAGTCAGCCATGTCAGGATTAATTATGAAATTAGAGCAAGAGAACCCTATAAATATAAAGTTATGAGACCATAATGAGGGTCCTAACGTCACTTACTACTATCACTCCATATAAAGTTGCATCCATTACATCCACATACTTCCATGCATCAAGGCTAGGAGATCTACATCAACACACACTTCATAAGGGGAGGGATTCTATTCTATTCCATGCACACATACTATTACATTTTCTACATTTAGTTATTTCTCACTACTTCACAAAGTGTGACTGACACAAGAGCACCTAGGGCACGACATGCACACACACACCAGAACTACATTTGGGTCTGAAATGTAGTGCAACACTCAGTTTAGTAAGCCCATTGTTGTGGCAGCTGAGGTCAGTTTGACCCATTCATTTGCATCTTTTATTTTTTAGGGTTTTGATACTTCTCTTGTCTCTTACAGGTCTTCAACTTCATCTTGCTATATTCGGTACATTCGGCACAGTTCAACGAATCTAGTGTGACATGCAGCGAAGGTTACAAAGCATCTTCTGACCTAGAAAGAACCAGGTTCTGAGCTTTTTCAGAGACCAGGGCACCTATTCTGTCATACCAGGGTGTGCCAGTACCCTCCTGGGTGCTCCAGTCTTCTCAGATCTTCCAAATCCACTCTTTTCAAGACCTTTGTGCAGTTGTTCTAGCTTCCTTATTTTCCTATCAGACCTACGACACCCTATAACAATCATCCATAATCAGTTGAGTTCATTCCTCACCTTCCTCTTACATATTAGGGTTTTATTTCTACTAGTTCAATCATTTTAGTCACTTCATATTACTTTAGTGCATTTATTTACAATGTTTATGTCCTCCTAGATTATGTATTTTATGCTCAAAATGCAAATTTGGAGGGCTAGAAGGTAATAGTGAGGTCTAGAAGGAGTTAGAGTGAAAGATAAGTGTTGAGACTTATTCAAGTACATGGACATTGTTTTTTGGTGAAATAGGACAAGTGTGGAGTGATTTCAAACTTTGAATCAGTTGTATATAGTTTTTGTTGAAGAAATGCAAGTTTTGGGCTTTGAGAAAAAGTGAAAATTGGATGGATTTTGAATGTTGTTTACAAATGATTATTATAACAATGTGATTGGTTGTTGAATTTCATATCCTCTACGTTATTTGGTAATAGATGGGAGGATAAAATGGAAGAAATAGAGAAGTTGATGAAGTATAGAAAATAAAATAGAGATGTCAAGGAAACAAGCATTGTGGGTTGAACAAGAGATTAAGGAGCTTAGGAAAGATATGGATAAGTTAGGAGAACTGATAGAAGTTGTAAGCATGATGAGAGAGAACATTTTAATTGGTTTTTTGATGAAGAGAGGATTCAAGTGGCCTGTAAAGCTACTTGTAGAGAAAAGTCAAAAATAACAGTTGAGAAAGATGATAATAAAAGAAGAGGAGTAGAAGAAGATAGAGAATAGGATGAGAAAACAAGAGCAAGAAAGGGTCAAGATAGTTATACATGAAGAAACTTGGGATTTGGATGAAGAAGAGGTAATTGCAAAAAATTTATCTTGTCTTAAAGAAGAATAAGAAAGTGAATAAGTGGAGCAGAAGAGAAAAGAAGACAAAGAGCTCGTTGATTTAACTTCTCAAGAGGCTCAAGGGCCTCCAAGCTTTAAATTTGATAGTGTATTTGAATGTGTGAATTTAGGTATATAAAGAGAAGAAGAAAAGGTAAGAAATGATTCCTTAAATGGATAGATGAAGAAAAAGAATGAAATAAAGAAAAAATAAGAAGTTTGTGAACAAGTGCAAGTTCACTATAGATCATTAAAGAGTGAAAGTGCAACAATTAGTGTGATGAGAGGATCATTGAGAGATCTCAAAAACATGTGGACCTAGTTAAGTGGAGCAAATGAGGTCAAAGCTAAGGTAAATGTTAGAGAAACAAGGGAAAATGATGAAGACAATGAGGATGAAGGTGAGATGAAGATTCAAGAGGAATAAGTAAGCCAATAATATGATAATTTGCAGCAATGTATTGTGCTCTTAGCAGAGGTAAAGCAACAAATTAATGAAGAAGACAAGTTGATAGGAAGAGAAGACAAGGAAAGGACTATTTTTGCATTCTAATGTGGATTTTAGCTTTATTTGTGCAAGTGTAGATCAAGATGTGAATGAGAAAGATGAAGAAAAACATGACATAAATGAGGAAAAGCAAGTGAACCAAGAAGAAGAGGAAGACAAAGATGAAGAAAGAGAAAGAGTGAAGTAAGAAAGTGACAAAGCAAGAAATCAAGAAAGTAAGGAGAAGGCCAAAGAGAAAGAAGAAACATGAAACTAAGCTTAAGAGAAGCAAAATGGAAAGAAATTCCAAGAAGCAAAAGAATTGGAAGAAGAGAAAGAAAACAAAATTAAGCTCAAATCTCTCCTCATAGGGAATATGATGCAGGATCATCATTGTAGATAGTTAATTTTTATTTTGTTTTATCTTCCTAGGTGTGTGTGGATTACATTTAGAGGTTTTGTAATGTATTTAGTTCATTTGGACTCATCTTGTGTGTAATAAGAGGTTTCCTCCAAAACCTCAAGTTCGAATCTTCAAATTCTCTTGTTAGGGGTTCTTAAGCTTAGGGGTTACAAAAGTATTTTATATAGTGTTATTAGAGTCATTCAAGGGAGATAAAAGGGTCATATAACATACTCTTCACTTAGGATATGAATTCATGACCTTAACTAAGGCATAAACCCTCTTTGGTTAGATCATGCATGGTTGGGGTTAATGAGTGAGAACCCTTACTACCACATTCTTGTAATTTTTATGAAGGAATTCAAATGATAATGGGGGAACAGGGTGAGTGTAGGTGGAGAGGAAGAGTGTGATCTCTATTTTTGAGCCGTGAAGACTCTAGGAGCTTTGTATTCTTCATGTATAATCTATTAAAAGCTTCTTGATATCTGATAAAATTGTGTATCATGGTTTATTATAGTCTAGTGTTTGATTATAACGAATGAATTCCCTTATAAACGATGAATATTCTAGTGTTGTAGGTGTGTGAGGAGGATACAATCAAGATAGAGTCTTGAAAATGATAGTGTGAAGGCACAGTCTTAGGTGTAAGGTAAGAAACTTTAAGTAGAGGTAAGAATGTAATTTGGACATTAAATAAGGAATTAGATAAATGTTAAATGAAGGGAAATCATTTTAAAGGTACTAGATTTAGTGAATTAATACCATGGGAAGATAAGATTTTGATGTTGTAAACTATACTCTTGCATGATAATCTGTGAAGGTGTCTTGACTGGTAGAGTTGGTGAACAATTTAAAGAGTGGGATTAGAGAAAAAATAAGTTCATTCATACATGTTTGTCATCGGGATAGAATTTGAGGGGGAAGTATCAAGAGATACATGGCACTAATAGATGGTCTAGGAACTACAAGTGATAAACTAAGTTTGAATGGAGACAAAATATTAAGTTAAGAATAAAGAACAAAGGTCTAGAGTAAAGAAGCTTGATTATACAATCTTGCTTGTGGAATTGTTGATGAATGATGAGTTTTAACTCTGTCAATGGATGAAGTACTTGGTTGAGTTTTTTCAAGGATTAAAAGAAGGAGAGAGTCATCAATGTTAAGAACATTTTTTTTTATCAGCCAAAAAAGAGGCTCCAGGCATCACTATTTTAATATATTTAATATAGAAAAAAACCATGTAAACAAGGAGAGTTCAAGTTACAGTAGGAACCATCAATGATGGTTTGCTATAGTAGAGATTACATTCAACAACAAAAAAAACTTATAGTCTACCAAATTTTCCTACATCTCTTTAACAGTATTAGTAGCAAGAGCCTTCCCTTTATTATCACTCGTCTTTTTCTCCATTTCACCATTATAAATCCCTTTCGCCAAGCAGAGAGGATGGAAGGAAACTAATAACATCTGTTTAAAAAACCTACCTCGACACCTTACCAAATATGTTCACATGCATCTCCTAGATATTGCACTAAAGGTAGGTGGGTTGTAGTAATTATTCACTACCTTCATTAATCGAAGGAGAGGCCAACTCATCAGCCACATGAGCATCCGAGCTCATCCCATCTTCTTTAATTATTATACCTATCTTTTCCATTATTTCTGCCTTGCCTAATAAAAGGGGTCCACTAAATTTTAGATCCAACACAAATTGGTGAGGTGGTCAACAGCCTTGTTAGCTTCTCTAGGGATGTGAGAGATTTGCATACCATTGAGAAGTCTAAAACAATTTTCAACAATGAGGTGAAGGTTCCAGTACCTTTCTTGAGCAATTTTAGCAGCCTTAATGATTATTAGTGAATCTCCTTCTATCAATAGATTTTCCCACTACTTGTCTTTGGCAATTTGTAATCCTCTCCACAATTCCTTGGCTTCAGAAAAATTGTTGGTGAAAACACCTCATGCTTTGCAAAAACTAAGGATGGGAGCTTTATGAGAGTCTATGAAGATGTCACGAGTGCCAGCCTTCCCCGGGTTGCCCCTAAAGGCACCATCGAAGTAAAATTTGACATATTTGTTGGGAGGGAAATACCATTTGGATTGTCTTTCCCCTATTATTCTACTCCAACCCCTTTATCATGGAATGTCAAGAAGAACTTTGAACAAAAATACAATTAAGAATTAGCCATGTCTTGGACTGAGACGTTTAAACCTAGAATTATGAGGTCAAGTAAACTGTATATGGAGAAGAGTGAGCATTTTAACCTTCTTCCAAGCATGCTTAAGGTACCAAGGTATGTGGTTATCTAGTAATGGAAGAGTAACATGATGAAAAAAATAAATTAATTAGAAACCCTTGTTGGTTCGGTGTATACCTTGTTATAGGCTTAAGGAAAACATGAGTTTATAAGCATGATTGAATGCAAGGGCAAGCTATTATAACTCACAAGACTTGATGAATTATGTGGAACCATGATGGTTGAAGGAATACTAGATAGAGGCATGAGTATCTATTAAGAGATACTAAGTGATGAATAGTGTGCATGCATGTATAGAGTGTAGGCTGTGAGACTAAGATCATCTCAAGGAAATGATGTAAACGAATTATGAGATCAACTAGTTGTCAAGTGGCATAGAATGAAAAGTGATGAGTGAGTAAATGGGACCTAAATATATACTGATAGGTTCTAAGTACATCTCAAAGCAAGAAAAAGAGTGAAACTCGGAGTGACTGCCATGTTACAGTTTGGGTAGTGACATGAAGAATAAACTAGTTTTATTTTATTAGAATATCATGAGGTGATGTCTAAGAGAATGAGAAAAGTGAAATTCTTAGGAAAAGTCCAATGAGATGAAAATATAACTAATATGGTGAGAAAAATCCTAGAGAGGAGGAACTCGGGGTCAAAGAACTACTTGTGCAAGAATGAGCAAGAACCTAGAAGGTCAAGATTTGAAAACTTAACAAGTTGAAGAGTTAAGAATATATAGACTTGATGAAATATTTAACATGTTATACATAAGGGATTAAATGTGTGACAAAGGTTGAAGTCATTGAAAAGGTAAAAAGTTTTGTTTAGCCCTTGAAACCCTAAGAAGCTATAATTAACCTAAGTAGTTATAGGTTGAAAACTAGCAAGAAAGGAGATTTGAGGTGAAAGAACCTTAATTGGAGATTGAGAAAAAATTGAATTAGTTGATGTAAGGTGTATTTAAGGTTGGAATATATTATAAATGATGAAACCCTAAAAATGGCTTGTAAACCCTAGATATAGGCCTAAAGAAGACCTAGTAAAATGATTGAAAAGGTGAGTTGGAGTGACTAGGGTTTGTTTTTGAGCTTGGGCTTAGATCCAAAAAATCTGGGGCTACAAAGCACATAAGAGGTAATGGGTATCCATGAAAATTTTTACAAATTTTGTCATGGAAAGTAGATAGTTTTCTCAAACACAGTGATTTGTCCAAATCCTCCAGGGCTAATGCGAGGGAGATTTGTGCAAAAACAGTAGTAAAAAGGTATAAAAGAAAATGGGTAAGGAGACTTGATGAAACTTTGTAGGAGTTAATGTTTGGGCTAAATGGGTGCTCAAAAAGCCTTTACCAGTGAGTCATGAAATAGAGAAATGTAGGTTTTATGCTTAAAAATGCCATGTTTGCACGCCCAGGGCTAGAAGGTGAGCTAGTGAGGTCTAGAAGGACCTTAGAGTGAAGATGAAGTGTTGAATCCTTTTTCAAGCTCCATAGAACCTTTTTGAACAAGGTGAAATATCAACATGTGTGAAGTGATTTCAAGCTATTGAATTAGTTGTATATAGCAAATTTGTTGAAGAAATGCTAGTTTTGGGCTTTGAGAAAATGTCAAAGCATATACAAGCCGATTTGGACTGTTGTTAACAAATGATTTTTCAAAAAAAGTGTGATGTGGTTCTCATGGGCAGCAAGGATTATTGGCTACGTACATCAAATGGTTTTGTTGATAAATTTGGCAATCCTCCAAACTGTTTCACAGCAAGTGCTATGGACAGAAATATGGTCCAAGCCCCATTAACCCTTGCTATGTGCTTTCCTATGTGTGCAACTTGTAGGCTTGGTGGACGAGTGGCACGTGAATATGCGATTAACTCTGGTATTGCATTACACACTGTTACTGATCATCACGTGTGCATGGTTGACCCTCTGCTATGCTGGTTGTCTTGAGGATGCCTTGAAATTTATCATTAAGATGCCATTTAAACTAGTGGTGGACTGTGTGGTTGTGTTGCTTTGTATAGCTTCAATGGGTAGCACGAGTTATCTCAAGGAAACTCATGAATTTGTCATATCATGTCATTTAACATCCTTTAGGGAGCAAGAATGGAAGTTAAGTTGTTGCATGCTTGTGGTTATTACAATACACTAGAAGACATGTATGTAAATTTGGAAATATGTTTTGGCATGTGCGTTGTCTAAAAAATGACCAAAAGAAATATGGTCTCATTAAATACAATAATTACGAAATATGTGTAAAATAGGTATGGATTTCCTTTTTCTCTCTTACACTAAATCACACTTTTGTTATTTCCTATTGTTGAGATTGTAAAATGTTTTGAATAGTAGAAATGCAACTAGAATGAATGATACAAACCTTTACCTCAATCCGAAAACATTTTCAAAACATATAAATTTGACCTCGTAAAACGCACGTGCATGGAGCTACCAGACTCAACTATACCACAACCGAAAACTTCTAACATGTTGCTACTGTCAACCTAGAACACCATGAAGGCCCATTAACCAAGCTGATGAACTCAATTTAATGCCTTAATGAGACATAGTTTCGAAGCCCTTTTAGCATTTCAGTCACTTGTGGTGATGTTTACCGTTTTAAGAAAACACGATCAATTTTGGCTTACGGTTACCGCTTTGATTGGGTGAAAACTGAAAACCACCCCCACCTACCTCTATGGAACCTCCAATAGGAGAATTAAAAACCAACTCTCAATTCCTTGAAAATTCTTTCAAAAGTTAGTTTTGCAAGTGGGTTTTGGGGCCCACTGGTCGTTGTGTGACAAGAGTGTTTGACGCCTTTACGATAATCACCCCCAAAGTTGCCTTTGTAACTTGATCCCTTTTCATCGTAATCGAATTCCGTCAAATTCGATGAGTTCTCTGTATATAGGGGAGTAAGTAAGAATCGACAAAATTTGTGCTTGAACTTAAAATGAGTGTTTTTTGGGACCCATATTGTAAGCACTTTGGCCTTTTTGGTCAATTTTTGCAAACTTGCAACTTTAGCTAGAAAATCCTTCTGAGACTCTCATTTGATTAGTAACTACTCGTGAAACCTTTTAATATCGTCACAGTACTGTGTAGAGTATGATTTAATCAATTACTTTGTATGAATGGATTTTGAAATTTATGATGTTTTCTCTCTCCTCCTCTTCTCTCTCTAGAAATAACTATGAAATTGTGGTTGGTCTTGAAAATGTCAATGGATTGAAAATGTAGATGGATTTGAAATGAAAATGGATATGAAATGTAAAATGGTTATGATATTGTGAATAGAAAAGAAAATGTGTTCTAGTCCTCTCTTCCTTACTCTCTCTAGAATCGAAAAAAAGTGCAAATGAATGTGGAAGTAAGAATGTGTGAGAAAACATTCTCTCTCTCTATCTCTCTATACTCTTTGTGTTTTGGATTTATTGAAATGATCGATGCGTTGGTTTATGCTTGAGTGTAAGGGTTTTCCATACCAGTCCTAGGACTGACCTGTGATGGTTCCAGGTATTCCAGAAAAGAAAGCTTAAAAGTGTGATATGTTGTTATTGATGAGCTGACATTGAATTTTTTTACTTTGACATTGAATGTGAATATTAAATGAAATTTATTTAGAGATAATGAAATATACACATTTGTGTTTTGAAAACCGTTGTTATTCTTGAACTCTCTATGTTTTAAGCATTGTACATGGAAAACTATTTGGCTTGTATCTACTTATGTTTTAAACTAATTTTTCAACACTAGTAGGAGTGACACCTAATGAATGTAGGACCAACTATGTAGAAACCATGTTAACTTGATTAATAAAGAAGATAGTTGACAATGTAAATTGGTAAAAAGTGTAATGTTTACTTCATGGTTTTCATGCCCATTTGGATTTAAATGTTGTACTCATGGTTTAGACATTTGGAATAATCATTTACCATGTATTTATTGTATTTCCACCATAAAACTCATAATTTATGTTAGAAAACTTATCATACTTAAACTATTAGAATGAAACATGTTCTTAACTTTGTCGTACCTTCCCTCTCAATCGAGTCACGTCCAATTTTGCAAAAAACCTAATGTCCTAAGAAAATACTTTAACCTCACAAGTTGTCTTCTTGTCCTACACCTAAGACAAGTCTTACACAAAACCATTTCTTTAAGTATTTTTATGTGAGGCAATGGCTATACTATGTGTACCCTGTGATAATTGGGGTGAGTAAGACCAACATTTCTAGGTGTCATAGGTCTAATCACATCATGGATAAGTTTATTCCTCATGTGCGTAATTGTTTCCTTGGTACCCTAGTGGGTAGACATCATCCTTGTGAAGATAGTTTGGGGTATTGATTTCACCTATGATTGATCTCATTGAGAGATCTAACTGATGCAAGTAGAGTGTATGTGTCAGTTTACCTACACATTAAACTCTTGTGTTTGAGCTCATTTAATCCTCATAGATAAAAGTGTCACCTTGGCAAGTATATCAGAATGCCTTGGGTTACACGAATGTTGTACGCCTTAAGGATATTTGATTACTCTAATTTTTCTCTTATAGTAGGGTGTAGACCCCTTTGAATGTTAATAAAATTAATAAATTGTGGGCCTCTTATGACGTTATTGGTGAAAGAAACTTTGATTTATGTTTAACCCAACAATCGAAATAGTGCATTTGAAGGCATTTAAACATAAAATTGTATTGAATGTCTCACTTGTAATATGTATTTAATACTTGAGTTGCCTAAGAACAATGAAATGAATTGTTTGTGTGAGATCACACACTCCTTGGAGTCCTACAATTCCCTAAGTGAAAAGCATATGTTATATGAATCATAATTGTTCTAAAAATGATGCTAATATGAGACTAAGTAACCAATGTAAATGTAATAAAAACAAGAGTAAATGAGATGAAATTTTGGAACAAATGTTATAATAGTCATATACACCTTGAATGATGCCAACACGACTAAAATGCTTTACATGATCTTAAAACAAATGAAAATTATGGAATGCACCATTAGTGATCAAACATTTTAATAAATGAGAAACATTGCAATATTTAAAGCATGAGAACATGCTTCGTACATGTAAATATGATTTAAATACTGATGTTAAATGAATAAATTTAACTAAACGGAAATGTGAATTAATTGATGTACGTACCTTGTGGGCAATCCCTCTCTCCTTAACCCATCTTGTGGTATTTTAACATTGGGTGTTATGCTCGTTTGAGAATATGTGATGTTAGTTATTATTATCCCGTTCATGCGATTGTGTGTGTGAAAGACTACTAATATCATTGACTCATGTTTTTGTACAAGAATGACTTAATTGAGTAAAATGCAAGCCGTGAAAGATGTGTTCATTGATGGTTAAAAAACTCACTCATCCTCTTTTGTTTATTAGAAGTTAATGTTTTAATTTTCCATCATTTGATGGGATGTATGTGTTTTATTGCTCATTTGAGTAGTAATGTGGTTTTATTACATGTCATGTACTTATTTGGTACTCATTGTGGGGCTAACAAGCATATATGTGTGTGTGTGGGAAGGTATGGTCATTATGGAGGTATAAGTGGTGGTAAAACCAAAGTAAAACTTGTGTGATATTAAGGAGGAACCAAAGTTATACGGGCTTTGTTCTAGTGGAGGGATAATTGGGTTATGAATAAATCAGGTGGAGGGATAAGTGTATAGTTATTTTATTTTATTGCATGTTTAATGGGAGGAACCAAAGGCTTGCTAGGATTTTCTAGTGGAGTGATAAGTGGTAGTTTGTTATGATGATATCTCCCCTTTGCAAATCTCCTAAAAATTCTTGATAATGTGTCTCATATTGTTGATGAAATGTCATTTTCCCACTCTCATTATTCTTAATGATATTTTTTTCACACTTGGTTGCTCATTGGAGCACATGTTCATTTATTTTATAGTGGTTTTTATCTTCCATGCATGGGTATGTTATGTATGTGTGCATGTTGGGGACTTATATTATTATAGTGGAGGGATAAGTGTTATTATGATTTATGGGTTTTCTTACTTTTGGCTATATTATAAATTTTCATTTCTATTGATTTGTTAGTATCACCTTCTCCTTGTCTTGGAAATGCATGAAAAATGGTGCATGTTATGTTATGATGCAAACATTGTGTTATTGTTATGTGTGCCCAAATATTGTCGTTAAAAATTACCTATGTTTTGGTCGTGTTACTAGTGTTGGTGTTACAACAAAAATATAAATATAAAATAAGACAATTAAAATAGTGTATAAATAAATTTAAATCTATATCATAATGTTTTAAGGTCAATAATATTTTTTTATTAATATGTATTCACAATTATGTAATTTTTTTGGGGTCAACAATGGCTTCTCATTAATATTCATCCATGTAACTACTTCATTCTCGTTCATATGGATCCATGTAACCACTTCATTAATATGCATGATAAAGTTTAGAAACTTCACTTGAAAAATAACATTTATAATGTAAAAAAAACAAAACTCAATTTATAATAGAGACATAGTGCAAACATTATAATATATATATATATAATATATATATATATATATATATATATATATATATATATATGTCCTAACAAGGAATAATTATTGGTTTGGCCATATCTTTTCCTGATTTATCAAACCTAGATCGACGATTCATAAAAAATTGCATACTATTTGAGTTGAGGGAAGTATCGAAGAGCTTACTCTTTTTACTCACATCCCAACGTCACTCTAAGTAAATGGGATATATAATAAACCCTTAGACGAGGGCCCCCTCCCCCTCTCTCTAGATGGGACACCCGACCCCTATTCTCCATGGGGGCACTCCCCTACCCCCCTCTTATAGTTCTGTTTCAAGATCTATCACTTCTTTGGCAGATAGATATATAGGGCTAGGGTTTCGAGCGTATCCATCTATATAGTGATAATAACAGTGATGATCTATCGAATATACTTATCTAACAATTCAATTACAATTGATATAGTTGAAGCACAATGCAGATATGGTTTTTTAGGATGGAATTTGTAGCGTCAACATATAGGGTTTATAGCTTTTTTCATCTCGTCTCTAGCATATATATATATATATATATATATATATATTATATATATATATATATATATATATATATATATATATATATATATATATATATATATATATAATCAACATTTCCTAAAAACTTGTGGTTTAGTGTTTTAGATATATGCATTTAGGTAAATAGTTGTTAGGTAATATATTTTGAATTTGACTGTTATATATGTCTGTCAAACAAATATTCTATGTCAGCAAATTTAAAATTAATACATTATATATCAATATTAGTTATACAAAAATTTAAATATATAATTATATGTTTTATATTAATTTATTACTTATAAATATCAGTTGTACATAAATCTATATAAAAAATGATGGTGAAATTTCAAATCTACAAATTGTTGGATATGGTGATTTCAACATTTTGCATGTATCTTACAGTAAAAAACTCAAAACACATGTAGACAACCATCAAATTTAAAGCTTTCTTGACATCAACCTGTCAAATCTCACAACTTGAACTTTTAGAATAAAATGTAAATTAATAATATTTTAAATATCTTATTAGATGTGTGACTAATTTGACTATTATTCTCATTGTTTGAACAATTTTAATTATAACTACCAAATTTATTATTATCAAAAAAATTGATTGTTGCCAAATTGTACATACTATTATTTATTGCATATTAATTATTGTTCAAGAAACAATGACACAACAATATAAAAAAAATTATACTTTGGTCTTTAATTTTTCTATAAAAAAATCTATAATTTAATTATATATCACGAGAGATTAACATCTAGAGTGATCAAAACATATTTTCTCAGACAAAACACAATGAAATGAAATTCTTCTACATTTCAATTATCTAGGATTACATAATATATAGGAGAAGTTGCTCCTATTTTCAAGGAGATTGAATTTCCATAAACAACTCCTATAACAACTACATAATAATACGTGAGTTGTTATAACTCACACAACAAACATTATTATAACTATATAAAAAATACGGGGAGAACTAATCAATATTTTCTTGACATTCCCCCCTTAGTGCAAACATGGGGGAAAACATCCATTTTGCACTACACCTTCATGATGATGTGATTTTCCATTGGTTGATCACAAAACAAGACAAAGATGGTTTTCTATTAGATAACCAAAAACCAAGAGTTTGTGATTTTCTATTAGATTATCACAAACCAAGACAAAGATATGGTTTTCTATCAATTGACCAAAAACTAAGACAAAAGAGGTTTTCAAATGGTTTACCCCAAACCATATCATGATATTTAGTACTACTTCAACTCTCATAATATCTTTCCTCAGGAGATGACATAGGAAAATCTACTGAATTATGTTGCTCATGCACATAAACTGAAAATTGGAAATGGAACATTGGATAATGTTCCCCCCTCAATGTGAAATTTCCACTTATTGAAAACAGGAACACGATGAAAAGCACATTGCCCAAACTGAAAGTAAACACACACGCCACAAAAATGCCACCATAGCTAATATGCGGCCCCATCGTTGGCGAATGACAGGAGGTCATTGAATGTCCTCCATCCTCTTGTGCCTCCATCTTCCAATATGATGCTAGCTCAACAGAATGTGAAAATGAAGCTCAAAAACATGCCTTAAATAGATGTCAAATTCCACCGAAAATGTGTCCATAATGCAAATTTTTTTTTTTTTGGACTTTTGACACTTACAAATCTTGACAACTTGATAACTTCGACTCACAAAAATAAAAAACTTAAACAAATATACATATCAAAAATTATACATTTACAATATAAACAAATGTTTTCTAATATTGACAAGAGAATGATACGACTCTATACTTTGAAACAGGACTATAATGGTTACACTATCTCGAGACACTTTTACAAAACAAAATGATTTACGCTACCTTAAAAAATAACAATTACTTTACTTCCTTTTAACCAAACAAAGAATTTTGATGGTACAAAATACTAAGACTTCTTTAAAAAATGCATACCGCTAGAAATTTGTTGATGGGGCATTCAAAGCAATGTGGTGAATAATATTCATATCACCATGTCAAGATCTCTGAGCTGGAGGTAAACTAACTCTGATCTTTAGAAGTGATAACAGTTGTGAGTGTTAGAGAAGCCGAGGTGGAATGCTTTCAACTATGTGATAGATAATATATAGCTCGTTGTCTGGTTAGATGAGATAAATGCATGCATTAATATGGTAGTTACACTGGTAGATTTGTATGTTACTATGCAATTCGATTGTGGGATTTTTTGCAACTATCCATATAATTATCCAACATTGTCAAAGATCAACATGAAATCTAATAAGTTAAGGATTTTAGACCTATAATCCTGTGCAACACTAGTTATTAAATTCTGACTAAAATCATAGTTGGGAGGATTCAGATGTTTCTTCCCAAATTTATCTTTGGGAATCAGGGGGCTTTTTTTCATGGAAGGCAAATTACTAATAGCATTATTGTGATTCAAGAAGCCATCCACTCCATTGAAATATTTGGTAGATTCGCTATGTTTCTCAAGTTGGATATGCATACTACCTTTGATAGGATAAATTGGTCTTTCCTCTAGGCCATCCTGCTAAATGTGGGTTTTGATAACTTTTTGGTTAATATGATTATCACATGCATTTCCACCACCAGTTTCTCGATTCTGGTCAATGGCAAACCAGAAGGTTTTTTCTAAGCTGGTAGAGGGCTAAGACAAGGTGATCCTCTCTCACCTTTCCTCTATATCATAATGGATGAATCCCTAAGTAGAATATGTCAACTTTCCATGGCTTCCAACTGCATCCAAGGTGTTAAAATCTCAAATGGTCTTCCTTCTATCTGTTGCGATCAGTTTGTGGATGATAATTTTATGATGGGTAAGGCCTCTATCCATGAGGCCTCAAATTTTAAGGAGGTTCTTAATGATTATGAATAGGTTTCTGGACAAATGGTTAACTTCCATAAAAGTTTTTTCTTTTTCATAAATGTGGAGAATCAGGTTCAAGCCAAATTAGCTCCCGTCCTAGGTTGCAGAATTAAACATTTTCCAGATTCTTATCTGGGTATGCTCCTGATCCATAAGAAGCCTGATCTCATGGTTTGGAATGCTCTTTTGGATAGAGTTAATAGTAAACTTTTATCTTAGAAGGGTCTCTTGCTCTCTCAAGCTGGTAAGATTCAACTGCTCCAAATCTCCCTTCAAGGAATTCCCATTTATGTGATGTCCCTTTTCATGCCCCTGCTAAAATTAAGGAAGCCTTAGAGAAAATCCAAAAGAGGTTCCTCTATATGGGAGTTGGTGAGAAGTTCAAATTTCCTCTTGTGGCCTAGGATAAATTTACTAAACCTAAGTTATGTGGAGGATTGGGGCTAAAAAACATTTCTCTTATGAATAATGCCTTAATTACTGAGGCTTAGAGGATTGCTAGAGAGGAAGGTATTTGGGTGCAAATTATAAAGAAGAAATATTTGTGAAATTTAGGCAGGAATTTCAAGAGATCCTTTTTATAATTGTGAAACAAAATAATCTCCCTAGAGGAGCTTTTTTCTGGAATTTCTTTGTGGTGTCTCCAAAGTGATCTTCATCCAAAGGTACGATTTGGGAAATTGGTAAAGGGCTCTAGAATGGGAACTTTTGGTTTGATAATTATCCTTAATAGTGATTTCTCTTAGCTAACTTGGATTTCTGGAAAGATGTAGTTTCTCAGTACATACAAGGAATCTATATAAAATTTTGGATTAAGGATTTTTAGATCCAGGAAGATTCTGTCAGATGGGAAATCATTGAGCCTCCATCTATATTTTGATGGTGAAATTTAACCTGATATGGGTTCTCAACAATAAACTTAAGTGGATTCCACATCCCCATATTCTAAACCAAGGAGGACTCATCAATTTGGAAAGAAGAAGAATCTAAGAAATTTCTTGATTAAATCAACCTACATGTCAAATTTATAAGAATGATTTACAGTTAAAGGACTATTGGTAATTTAAACTAGAAGGTGAAGGATCTCACCCCAAAGATTAATATCTTTTTCTGGTTGGCTTCCCAAAATAAAATCCTGACTATGGATAAATCTTATAGAAAAGGAGAATGAATATTCCTAATAGATGTTCTCTTTGTAAGAAAGAGGAAGAAAATGTCAACCATCTCCTCCTTCATTCTTCCTTCTCTGAAGTTGTTTTTGTTGTTATTCTAGAATCTGTTCAATATCCAATGGATCCTACCCTTAACGATTGAATATTGTTACTTTCAATGGGAGATCCCTTTCCATTTTCCTATCTTGATATTGGGCCTGGAATATTGCATTTCCCTCATTTTTTGGGGGGTTTATGGAAAACCAGGAATGATGGTATCTTTTGCGATCAGAAACAACTTCTCTCAAAAATTATATTATGAAGAATTTTTTGTTGAATGCCATAAAGGAAAACATTAAACTCTTTAAAGGTAAAGTCAAGAAACCCTGCCCGAATAGTGAGCAGAAAGTTTTTGACAAGTTCACCTTGGTCTGTATGGAATTACACATTCCTAAAAAGAATAGTTGGAATAGGCCTAGGGGAAATGTTGTTAAGTTAAATTTTGATGGATCCTCAAAAGGGAATCCAGGTCCAACTGGGGGAGGAGGGAATTCTAAGGAACAGTGAAGGAGATTAGTTGTTACACACTTATGGCATGGTCCATTAGGTCGCCAAACCAACAACATGGTGGAAGCTAGAGATCTTCTTTGCGGGATTTTGTTGGCTAAAGAAAAAGGTTTCAAGGACATCCAGATCGAAGGTGGCTCTCTCCTCTTAATTAATGCCCTCAATAATCATGGTTCCATTAATTGGGCCATTGGTAATTGTTGATGCAAAATCACAGCACCCCTGGATGTTGATCAGATTTCTAGGTTGATCACTCTAGCATCCTGTGTGATTGCACAACATTGAAACCTTTCTCCAAGTGTGGGACTTGCAGAAATGAGAAAGGAATCTCCAGAGAAGGCTGGTTCCTGCTCCTAAACTACCTGCCACAAGCTATTCCAGTGCAGGCAAGCTAATCTAATCCTAATCTAACCATGCCAAGGAGACAGAGAGAGAGAGAGAGAGAGAGAGAGAGAAGGGAAAAACAGCAAAAGCCTACACTAAAACGGTGATACACCAGAGAAGGAGAATGTTGAACATCTATCAAAACTGCCATGGAACAAGGAGAGGTGAGCAATGGGAAGGATGGACAGATGCATCACAGGCCCAAGGATAGATTTCACACAGAAAATGTCCCAAAACTCCATGAACACAGCTCCAGACCTGCAATGAACATTCAAACATGCACAAATACCTGCAATGAAGAGAGGCAAGAAGAAAACAAGCAAAAAAATGAGCAAGGATGGACAGATGCATCACAAAACACGTTTTTGTTGCTTCAGAAGTTTGCACAGAACATCATTTCAATAGTAAAAGGCAAAAACGCCATTACAGAGCAAGGGAGGAGGTTCGAACTCCATTTTCAACCCTGGAGAAGAAAAGAAGGGAGGGCAGAGCTGAAAAGATGAACAACTTGTAATCTATTGAAATGAGCCAAATCTGGCTTTTACATTGCATGGGTCGAGCCCAGGAGAGAGAAAACGTAGGAAAACGTGCAAGCAGCCCAACCATTGACCAAAACGCATTCTTCATTAAAATCGGTGGTTGAAACATCACTTCTGGCCATGCTGAAGAAGAATGTGACCCATGTGCATTAAATTGGTTGTTGAAACGTCAGTTCTGGCCATGTTGAAGAAGAATGCGACCCATGTGCATTAAAACTGGTTGTTGAAACGTCAGTTCTGGCCATTACTACGCGCCAGAGATGTTTCTTGATTTTCTCTCTCCAAACTGAACCAAAATGCAAGATTGACCCCAGAATCATGTAGATAATTTCACCAGCTTTCCATTGATATAAAGAACGTGAAAATCCGAGCTCTGGATCGAAAGTTATGGCGATCTGAAGATTTAGGGCAAAAACAGGCCAAAACGGATTTTGAATTTTTTCCCGCGCTCTGCCACTTGGATGACACGTGTCAGGCGCTGATTGGCTAAGAAATTCTCTCTCCTCCACCTTTCCATGGGTTTCCCTTTGAAATTTCAACCTTTTTCATACTTTGGAAAATTTTCCACTTTTTCCCCGCGCCCCTGCCACTTGGGACACATGGCACGCTTTGGTTGGTCGACAAGGGCGCGGGGAAAACCTTTACCTTTTAGTTTTTGGCCAAACTTTTGTCAAATTTTCTAAGTCCTCCATGAGCTCCTGAACTTCCCCTCCTTGGACACGTGGTCTACTGCTCTGATTCGTCCTGGGCCTTCCGGCTCTTCGCGTCCCTCACGTATTTTTGGCCCGGATGTCCCAAACCATTTGGGACAAATTTCTCCGATCCGCCCGATTCGGGCTTCCCTGTCCCTCTTTGAGGCAAAGACACGTGGCACATTTCCATTCGCTCTCGGCTCTTTCGGCTTTTCGCGTCCCACGCGTACTTTTGTCCCAAACTGTCCTGGGATGAAATTTCTCTGAACCGCCGAACCGGCTGGTTCGCGTCCTCCGCGTACTCTTGTCCCAACTTGTCCCAAACCGAGCACCCGAAGCATAGACTTAGTAATTTTTTCTTGCTTTCGGCCATCCTACGCGGCCCTTTTCTGGGACTGTCGTCCCGCCCATCCAACGTCCCAATGTCCCAACTTTTTTCCGGACTGTGTGAAACAAAGACTTAGACAACCTTTCCGACCAGCTTCGGCTTTCGGTCCCCGTATTCGATGCACCCAATTGTCCCGACTTAGGCTTTTCTGCAACTTTCCCCTGAGTGCAATATCCCTGGACCGCCTAGACTAGGACTTAGCCGATTTTCTTCATTGGACAGGCCCCAAGCTTGAAAGAACCTGAGGGAAATTAGTTCAACATGAACTTTCTCTTTTCTTCTTGGACAGGACCCTAGAATGCTTGAGGGGACCCCAAAAACTCCTGCAACCTTGATATTTTGACTTGAATGATGCATGTTATCAAAATTACCTTGGGGGGGTGAATTTTTGACAATAGTTTGGCGACTCATCGGGGTCACCTGCCTACTAGGTGAATGATTAGTAGCCTGAAGCAATCCATTGGGCATGGGGTCATGAGTAGTAGCCTGAAAACTGATCTGAACTTTGAAAACTTCCCTCTGAACCACTTGAATCCCACCGGACATGGAGTTGTTCTCACCAAAATGCCACTGAAATGGACTGTGCAAGAGCAAAACCAGCACCACAAAACTATGTACAGAACTGAAAATCATACATGCTCCAAATGGAACATGCAGAGTGTGCACAAGCACTTCTTCTACTGAAAGCAAACCTACCTACTCTACTCTAACTGGAAGCAAAGGTGGACTAAACAAACCCTGCAATTGGTTGTGAGAAATAGCTTCCTTTCTTCAAAAGTGGCAGCCATGCAATTGATTTGGAGCTTTGATCATGGCTGATTGGATGAGATGGAAAATCAACAAGAAGCTGGTCTTCCACCCAAATCATCAAGGTATCAGCTGAAGGCAAATTCAATACCTCTTTTAGTTGCTCTGCATTTGGATTGAAGAGGTATGACAGCTGATCCTTGGTACTTTGTAGCTCACCCTCATGCTCAGAAGCAAGCATGACTGGTTGTGACTTCTCCTTTGGCTCCAATGAAGCCAAATACCTGATTGGGCAAGGTCTGATCCGTTTGATATGCCCATAGCTCTGATTTTCAACTCCAAAAATGGAGTCTTCTTGTAGACCTTCCTGAATGGATGGTGTGGAAGAAATGGTGAAATTCCTCTGTCCTTTCTCTTCCTCCAATGAAGAACATGAAAGATTAAAATCTTCCAATCTTGGTTCCAAAGAGCTGCTATAAGATGCAGGCTGCTGCAAATGAATGTTCTCCTTCATGACAGCAGACTCAAGTGTTTGGAATGTGGATGATGAAAGAGAGAATGGTGGAAACTCAACCGGCTCTTCTCCATCAAAACAGTCCTCCAAATCTGACAGATAAACTGCCTCATGGCTGTCCTGCTGCAAATGCTCAACTTCCTCCATGGTGTCTTCTTGATCTGTAACTTGACCACCATGGTTTCTTTCACCCTCCAACATTGAGTTTGAGAGATCAAACTCCTCTTCAGTACTAGAACTTGAGAGAGGTGAAGTAGAAAGAAGAACTGAAGGTTCTCCTGTAGCCTGCTTTGTGCTCAAAGCCCTTGGATCTGCAATTTTCTCCTCCACAACTAGAATGTGCTCCTCTTCTTTTGGATCTGGAGCAGCTTCTCCTTCCTCCAATGTTTGAAGACAATCTTGCTCTTGATTGAACTCTTCCTCCAGCATGAAGTTTGTCAAGTCAAACTCTTCAATCTGCTGCTCTAGAGGACAAGTTGGGACTGCAAGATCTTCTTCTAAGCTTTCTTCCTTTATGGCTGATTGTGCAACTTGAATTGAATCAAAATTCCCTTCAAATAGAGTGCCAACATGGACACTACTTTCTAAGCAAACTGACTGTTGATCTGCTTCTTCTTTTTGCTCTTCTTCTGCTGCCACAAAATCAGTCTTAACCACCATTTGTCCTCCAACCTCAACCTCTTCTGTAGGCTTAACCATCAAGGGGATCTTTGTCATCCCAAATTTAAGAGCCCAACTCTTCAGACTTTGAATTTCTTCATCTTTGTTTGGCTCCTCTTCTTGTTGTCCTTCATGGCCGATTTTTGCAATTTCTTCTTCCCCACATGGAATTGCGAATGCAAGAGGAGGGATGGGTTGTAACTCAATTGATTTGGCAATTTTTTGTGGTGGAGGAGGTAGAAACTCTTGTTTCTTTGGAGGAGGGGGTATTTCTGTTAGCTCTTGTGGAGGGGATGACTGTTTGGAAGGAAAAAGGAAAGAAGAATTGAGGTGTGGTGGAAGACTGAGAGGTGGAGACATGGGATCAACATTTGGGACAGCAGATGGAGAGTTTAAAACTTGACACTGCTGAGATAAAACAGATTGGGAAAGAGGAAAAAGAAAGGCATGAGATGGTGTGCTTACCCGTTGACAAGGTTGCTGAATACTCCTCTCATACACCTCTATTTCTTCAATCCACTTTGCAAGCAATGGCAGCGTTGCAATCATGAAGTCAAGCTTCTCCTGAGGGCTGAAGTGTCTTGGAAAAGGGCCTCCCCATGGACAAGGAGTCCTGCAACCAATTCTGAAAGCTCTCATTTGAGCTTGTTGCTCTGGACTGCACCATCTCTACCTCCATCTTTTGGATTTTCTCCAACAGACCAGCATCTTGCATCTGATTGTCTTCATTATATGCATACTCTTGCTCTTGGAAAGCTCCATAGCCAAACTGATTTTGGCATTGCTGCTCATATGGGTATGCATGCTGATTTTGAATTTGTTCAAAATGCTGATTTGGAGGATTTAAAAAACATGTTGGAGGTGTGAAACATTACTGCTGTTGTAAATGTGAGTTCCATGATGGAAATGAAGTCATGATTGCACAACTTCATGGAATGGAAAAGAATGAAAGGGATGGAAAGAAGGATGGATGGGAATGGATGAAAATAGGTCTGCAACTTCAGAAATGGGTTGCTGATCAGATGGAGTCGCCAGATGTGTTTGCAAGTGCCTCCAAAGGCTGAAATCTTCACAGGAACACACCAACCTACAAAAGATGAAGTGGAAGACCTCTAAGGTCCCACCGGGCGTGCCAAAACTGTTGAGTGCAAAATCACAGCACCCCCGGATGTTGATCATATTTCTAGGTTGATCAACTTTCTAGCATCCAGTGTGATTGCACAACATTGAAACCTTTCTCCAAGTGTGGGACTTGCAGAAATGAGAAAGGAATCTCCAGAGAAGGCTGGTTCCTGCTCCTAAACTACCTGCCACAAGCTATTCCAGTGCAGGCAAGCTAATCTAAACCTAATCTAACCATGCCAAGGAGACAGAGAGAGAGAGAGAAAAGGGAAAAACAGCAAAAGCCTACACTAAAACGGTGATACACCAGAGAAGGAGAATGTTGAAACATCTATCAAAACTGCCATGGAACAAGGAGAGGTGAGCAATGGGAAGGATGGACAGATGCATCACAGGCCCAAGGATAGATTTCACACAGAAAATGTCCCAAAACTCCATGAACACAACTCCAAACCTACAATGAACATTCAAACGTGCAAAAATACCTGCAATGAAGAGAGGCAAGAAGAAAACAAGTGAAAAACGAGCAAGGATGGACAGATGCATCACAAAACACATTTTTGTTGCTTCAGAAGTTTGCACAGAACATCATTTCAATAGTAAAAGGCAAAAACGCCATTACAGAGCAAGGGAGGAGGTTCGAACTCCATTTTCAACCCTAGAGAAGAAAAGAAGGGAGGGCAGAGTCGAAAATATGAACAACTTGTAATCATATGAGCCAAAACCGGCTTTTACATTGCATGGGTCAAGCCCAGGAGAGAGAAAATGTAGGAAAACGTGCAAGCAGCCCAACCATTGACCAAAACGCATTCTTCATTAAAATTGGTGGTTGAAACATCACTTCTGGCCATGCTAAAGAAGAATGTGACCCATGTGCATTAAATCGGTTGTTGAAACGTCAGTTCTGGCCATGTTGAAGAAGAATGCGACCCATTTGCATTAAAACTGGTTGTTGAAACGTCAGTTCTGGCCATTACCACGTGCCAGAGATGTTTCTTGATTTTCTCTCTCCAAACTGAACCAAAATGCAAGATTGACCCTGGAATCGTGTAGATAATTTCACCATCTTTCCATTGATATAAAGAACGTGAAAATCCGAGCTCTGGATCGAAAGATATGGCGATCTGAAGATTTAGGGCAAAAACAGGCCAAAACGGATTTTGAATTTTTTCCCGCACTCTGCCACTTGGATGACACGTGTCAGGCGCTGATTGGCTAAGCAATTCTCTCTCCTCCACCTTTCCACGGGCTTTCCTTTGAAATTTCAACCTTTTTCATACTTTGGAAAATTTTCCACTTTTTCCCCGCGCCCTCGCCACTTGGGACACGTGGCATGATTTGGTTGGAGGACAGGGGCACGGTGAAAAACTTTTACCTTTTAGATTTTTCGGCCAAAACTTTTGCTAAATTCTCTAAGTCCTCCCCAAGCTCCGAACTTCCCTACTCCATTGGACATGTGTCCTGCTCTGATTCGTTGGCGGCTTTTCTGGGTCTTCGCGTCCCTCACGTATTTTTGGCCCGGATGTCCCAAACCGTCTGGGAGAAATTTCTCTGATCTACCTGATTCGGGCTTCCCTATCCCTCTTTGAGGTGAAGACATGTGGCACATTTCCATTCGCTCTCGGCTCTTTCGGCTTTTCGCATCCCGCGTGTACCTTTGGCCTAGATGTCCCAAACCAAAGTTCTCTGTTTCGGCCGAACCGGCTGGTTCGCGTCCTCCACGTACTTTTTTCCCAACTGTCCCAGACCGAGCAAAGTGAGACTTAGGTAATTTTTCCCTGCTTTTGGCCATATCGGATTTTCGCGTCCCGACGTCCCAACTGTCCCGGATGCTACGCAGACCACCTGGCGGCCTTTCGGCCGATTCGGACCCCGACATCCCAACTGTCCCAAGTGCTGCCTGGACTAGGACTTAGCCGATTTTCTTGCTTATTTTCGGACCCCAAGCTTGGTACAAAGAACCCTTCAGTAGGAACCGAACCCTTTAGACCCGAATTGGTGCTTTAAAACAACTCTTGCAAGACTTATTTCTTTGCATTTCTTCCATTTTCTCAACCTTGGGGGGGTGAATTTTTGACAACAGTAACATCCTCAATGATGTGAAGGAAACTTCAAATTTTTTGATAGCATTTCTTATAATCATACCTTACGTCAAGGGAACAAATGTGCGGATAAGATGGCCAATTATGGAATCAATTGTAATGATTATAAGATATGGTGTAAAGTTGATAAATTACCCACGGACATTAATGAGATCATTAGTAGAGATAGAGGGCACTAAGTTTTAGAATGTTGGCATGAGTGAGCCCTGTGGTGTCGACAACTTACTTAATATTTTGTTTTCCAAGACTTTTGCTAGTGCGAAAGAAGGTCTTTTTTTGAATTTTAGTAGCAAATAGAAGAAGCTTAGTCTGGTGAAAATGGAGGGTGATAGGATTAGACTTGAACCTACTAGCCAAAGCATTGAAGCTTTTAATCAACCTCTGTGGAACATAGGCTTAGGGTTGGGGGTTTTAATAATTTCATTGCCAAATTACATGGTCACAACCTCTCCTTGTCTAAGGATTTTGGCAAATATTGGAAAGAGGATAAGCTTTTTTGTTAGAGGGATGGAAATTGAGGTGTTTGAGTCCCTCTATTGACCATGGTCCATACATGAAAATGGACGGGCTTAAAATTTTTAAGGATAAAACCCGTAGAGAATAGGAAATTGAGTTATTATTTGTTGGCAAGGAAATATGTTCTTTCTTTATGGATGGTATTGCAAGGTCATGCATTCCAAGTATATGGAAAGAGGTGTGCCTTCAAATCATGAAGTGCATCACTCTAGAGGGAAAACATGCCCAAGAAAAATCTATACTCACCATTTGACCCTTCTGAACATGTTCATGCCATAAGGTCATGGTGAGCATCCCCTTCTTTCTATTTAGGTCTCTAACTAACTCTTTAATGGATTTCCAGTCACAAGAAAGTGGAGATGCCTCTACATGAAGGGCTCATTCTTATGATGTTTGAAAATGGTAAACCTACTTTATCCTCTTCCTGGAAAGAGCATGCAAGATGAGGATGATCTCACTCTTGCTGATTTCCTTACTAAGATGGCCAGAAAATGCAAAATTTTGGGGGAGGATTCTGGTAAGGAAATGGGTGATGATGGTCATGGGGAAGTGAACACTTCGAGAAAAAGAGACAGGGATGGTAATTTAAAGGGTTTCAAGGATTTGAGTAGTAAGGTCCAATACTTAGAAGGGGTGCTTCAAGTGATGGAAGAAACTAATGCTAGATCAAAGGGAAACAATGATGGATGTCATCAATGCTTCCAAGAAAATTTTCACTTCACAGGTGAAGTCCAAGTAGAAATTTTTTGGAGCTGGAGGACCAGGTCAAAAAACTAAGTGACAGGCTGGAAGGGATGGAGGAGGGCACTAAAAGAAGGAATTTTAACTTGCGCATCCGTAGCTTTGAGGATGAGCTAGAGATGATATTAATGAAAAAGGTGCTGAGGGTGACATGAACAAATATAACCATGATGGTGGTAGTTGGGGATCTCCTAAAAAATTAACTTTTGGTTCCGGACTGTTGGTAGAATTTTGGCGAACTTCTATTGTTTTGCTATTTTGGAGACTATTTATCCTTCTCTCTTGTTTCCCAAGTATTATTACAAAGTATGGTTCTTAATTATAAGAGTTAAGCATGGTTAACTCCTTTTTGGGACTTTTACATTTCCTTCTTGCTTTTTAGAGGAATATTAGTATGATTTAGACTTTAGTAATGGAATTAAATCCCCTAAAGCCGATCCCCTATTGATTTATTGATTTAATGAAAGGGAAGCTAATTAATTAATAATAATTAATTAGTCTAGATAGAAGGGGGATTGATTAATGGAAGGTGTTAATTAAGGTATTTGTTAATAGAAGACTTTAATTAATTAAAGTAATGTAATCAATTAATGATGATAGGAGAGAAGATGAGTGCATTATTGACGATATGTCATACAATTTGTGGGAAAGGGATAATTATGCACAATTTAAGTATTTAAATTGCTTGCTAAATTATAGGTGTCTACATTTTTTCTTTGGGGTGGCATAATTGATGCCACTTCAAAGATAGTAGACAAAAAAAAATTTTGAAGGATAGAAGAAAAAATTAGAAGTAAGAGATGCCCCCTCGAGTGTCAATGGGGTGATGAAGGAAAGGATGACGATCGAAACCCTTTGTATAAAGGTGAGAAATAGGATAGAAGAAATTAGATGGAGGCAATATGCCCCAGGTGAAGAGAAAATAGGAGAATAGGAAGTGATGTAGAAGTTTGGGAAGTAAGAGAAGAACTTAGCCTTTCAGCCCTTTTAGTGTATTGAAACAAGTTTTTGTCATCATATTGCCAAAATCTACGTCATTGGTCCTTATGAAAAATATAAGCATACAACAAAAGTAGATGACATGAAAAGCCATACTACAAACAATTGTCCATTGCTAAAATACCACTGAATGCAACATACAAGTTAGCAATGCAATATGAGAAGGAAATAAGCTCATTTAACATGGAGGAAAACAAGTGAGAACACACATATTCCAACCAACAATAGTCAAGACAGTTGTACAAATGTTTTGTTATTTTGCTGAAGATCCCAAATGTTCATGATTGACGAAAGGGTTAAAAATGATCAATAAAGGATACATGCAAGGGAAATGATGAAGGACACTTGGATCCAATGAAAAAGCGGAGTTGCAAGAAACATGGTACACTAGAATGAATGTGCCCCAAAGTATTGATGAAGCAAGATAGGCTAGCTTTGTAATGGTTGTAAATCCGATGATCCACAAGTCGTATGTGATTAGGATGAAATACAAAAAATCAAGGATGATATGGAAAGGTAATACCATGTGGCAAGACACAAGTTTCAAGCCGCTATAAGTTTACCTATTTTTGTAGGTTTTTTAATTTTCAAGAATTTGTTGAATTTCAAGTGTGAAAATTAATTTTGAGAGTGGCTTATATACATTTTTTTGCATATTTTTGAAAAATAGGTGGATTGGGGATAGAAGAAAGTAGAAGTATATAAGCTATAGAAAAATGTCCTAGAGGAAAAGGTTAAAGGCCCTATAAATTGTCCAAAAACCCTAGTTACGGGACCTAGTAAATAATTATTTAATGGAGAAAATTGGAGTTGGGAGTGTGTAGAGAAGGAATTGGCCAGGTGAGAAAATGGGAGAAGAAAAGGTAAAGATATTCCAAAAGATGCATATAGAACACTCTATTGACTTTTGATTGGTTGATTGTACAATTCCCCAATTTCAAGATTTGTACCGGGCATCAGTGTTGATTGCAAAATGCTAGAAAACATGGTAAAAGAAAGATAAAATTTGACCGGGTTAAGAATTAATGACCCTTAAACTTCATAGAGCAAGTCCAATGAGACGTGCTAACAAATGGGTATCTAGACTGGCATGTCGACGATAGTCAAGATTTATTAGTCAATTATTGTAATGATTTAATTAAAATAAAAAAAAGGTATGGCGCATGGAGGGGGCTACGTGTCCTAGGCAAAGTTGAGGTCTACAAGCACATGCATGATGTGTAGTGAAACTAATTTCTTGAAGAGGCATGTTTTTTCGGTGGAATTACAGCATGTAAAAAGTTATTTTAGTCCTTGATATAATTCGTTTATGCATCACCTACATTAGAGAAAATTGCCTTCTTGAGAAAAGTAACAATTTATTGGATGCTTGGCCGTGGTTAAACAAGGGTGAAATAGAATGATGAATATAAGGAATGTGTGCCAGGTCATATCAAGTGATATGTTTAATTAGACTAGCAAAGGTAGTGACTGTTGGAAAGCACATTGACAGGGTGAGAATGGTTTTATGACAGATATAAATCATCATTTCAAGGTAAGGGGAAAGCAATAAGTATTGAAAAAAATATTTAGGGTAGAGGCAATTTGCTTTGCCTTTCACACTTGATCATGGGCTACTGATCATGATGATTAAGCGGTGGCAGAGAGCCAGTGCTTTAGGCTCCTGATATGAGTGTTGTATATATTTTCCCCCCTCGGGTAAATATAGTCAAAAACAAAAAGTGTTGACAATGAAAATTCGTGCCCAAGGCATAGGTAAAGGGCGCACAACACAGAAGTGTCGACAAGGCGAAAATTCGTGCCCAAAGGCACAGACTAAGGGGCGCATGGTCAACACAAAGTGTCGACATGCAAAAATTTGTGCCCAAGGTGCAGGTAAAGGGCGCAGAACACGGAGTGTTGACATGCAAAAATTCACGCCCAAGGTGCAGGTAAGGGCGCACAACACAAGAGTGTCGACATGGATGAAAATTCGTGCCCAAGGCGACACAAATAGGGATGTGCACTTTGGCGCACAAGAGAGTGTCGACACAATTATGGATTTTGGCCAAGGTAAGAGAGTGTCGCCAAATCACGCACAGGTAAAAGTAGTGTCGAAACATGATGGATGCGATGCACAGGTAAGGATGCACAAATATGGATGCGCCTATGGCACACCTTCAGGAGCATGCAACACCCGCTGACAGGAAGCAAACCCTGACCCATATATTCAAATGGCCATAACTTTTCACAGGGAGCTTGGATTCATGCAAGGTTGGACTTTTTGGAAAGCTTACAAGGTCCTCTGTCCAACTATGACTGGATATATTTAATTGGGTGAGAAAAATTTCTTAAAAATGTAAAATACAGTTTGCCACTTTTTGGGTTTACTAGGGTTCTCAACTACTTCCATAATGAGATGAATTAAATGCAACCTAGAGGTGGTTGGGGTAGATTTGGAATTCCTCTCTCTTTTCTCTCTCATTCTTCCTATAAATTGTAAGGAGGGGATTCTTTCTAAAGGTTGGACATTCTTGTTTTTGCCCCTCCCTTCTTCTCTTTGGCAAGTGAATTTGTGGAGCTCAAACCTCCCATCTAAAACTGTAATGCAACTTTGCCTCTTGGCATTTTGTAGTGTATTGTATCAATCTTTGGAGCAAATAATGCATGTCTGTGGATGATTCTCAACCCTCTCTATGTTTATTTGCATCCTCTTGATCTTTCATTACAAATTTTGTTATCTGTGCATGATCTTGCATTGCATTTTAATGGTTTGTGTTTATTGGCAAGACAGGTGTTCTTCATTCCTCGGTGCATCACCTTTGTTAGTTTAGGTTTTATTTTATGCATTTTCTTACCCTGTCTCCTTGGAAAGTTAGATTAGGTTTTTTGAGTAAACCCTCTGCATTTTTACGTGTGCATCTGAATAGAGGAATAGGAACCGGCCTTCATCTGGAGAGCTTTTCCTGATTTCGCAAGGTCCCACACTTGGGAAAAGCTCCATGTTATGCAATCGCACTGAGAGTCTCAACCCATCGAGTTGCAGACATTCAGGGGTGATGTGATTCGCATCAACAGTTTTGGCACACCCGGTGGGACCAAGAGGTCATTCCACAAGATTTGAAGGAATTTTCAAGAAATTTGGACTAAAAAATTGCAGGTTTTACAATTTCATATTTTTCACCTTCCAGGCTGAACTTTGATATCAATTTTCAAGGACTTAACTTTCTCAAAACAAGTCAAAATTTCACCAGTTGATAGATCGAGGGATAATCTTCAAAACAGTATTCTTAGATTTTTAAGATTTTGACTTTCAAAATTTCATGGTTTTTAGTATTTTAGGTTTTCCCAGGTGTTGAGCATGTCCCAAGTTCTGACACAGTGTATTTCAGGTTTTGTAAGTTGCCTTGCATGACCTAAGTTTCACCTATACCTTTTGGGGATTAGTAGCTGCACAGCAAAACCCGATAACCAAATTGAAGAACTGTATCTTTCGGGTCCTTCAAAGTTTTAAATTCTATTTTTTAATATTGTCAGGTTTGGTGTGTAACTTGGCAGAATCTAGCCTTTTGAGGCTCATTATCTAACACATCTGGCAACTCCGAAGGGGATAGAATTCAGTGGTTTAGCAGCACATAGTTTCCCAGGTACATGAGAAGAATTCGAACCAGGTCTGATACTCGAGAAGAGGGGTTATTTGTCCACTTGCAGCTATCGCTAGGCAGAGGAAGGAGAGGAAGAAGACCACAAAGATCACCATCTCCACCTAACAAGAACTTTGTCTACACCTCCACCTGGTAGACCTTTTCTCGCATCAACCAGAGTTCTTAGGCCAATCATAATGGCACATCTACCACCGAATCCCTTTGTCAATTTCACTGGCAGTAGCCCACTTGCCCTCAATACACAGAATCCAGTTCCAATTACAGTATTGAAGAACATTCCATTTTTCACTGGAGAAAATCATACCACTCCTGGTGATCATGTCAAAGACATTGCTAACATTTGTGCAATCCATGAGATAAATGAAATGGATGTTGCTGTCAAATTGCTGGCATCTTCGTTCAAAGGGAAGGCATTGCAATGGTTTAGGAGCCTTGGAGCTGGTTCTATCCAAAATTGGAATCAGTTATGCATAGTTCTCCATGAACAGTTTGGAGAAAAGGGAGACAATTTGTCTCTACTAGAACAATTGACAACTATCAAGAGAGCTCCCAATGAGTAACTGACTAACTTCAACTTCAAATTTCAAAGGTCTTGGGATAGGATTCCAGTGGCTGTTAGGCCAACAGTTGAAGGTGCTTTTCTATATTATCTTAAGGCTTTGAATTCTGATATTTCTATGTTAATTCAATCTATGGGAGGCACAACCTTACCTGTTGCTTATAGCATTGCCATTAGGGCTGAAAACTGTCTTATTCAAGCTGGTAAGCTGGCTCCTAGGCCTCCCATGCCCTTGTATCCAAACTTAAAAAATCCAAGCACTAGTCAAGCACCCACTTTGGCTCCTATTCCCACTCCTAGAAATCAAAGTTCAAATGAAACTTCTACTTCATCCTCTAGTGCTTCAAATGAACTCCAAGAGGTCATGAAACAATTGCAAAATTTGGGAAATGAGCTAGTTACACTCAAGAGGCAGCAGGCCCAAAGTTTTAGACCTTCTTATCAGCCTCAAGCTCAACCTAATAGGCAACCATACCAGCCCAATAGGCCACCCAATCCAGCTGCAAATCAAAGCCAAGTAAGGCCTCCCACTAATAGACCATTTCAGGCCTATAACCCCAATGTTGCATCTGCTTCTAAAGCATTAGTGCCAGTGCAAAATAACATAGCTCAAGAGTATGATTGGTGTTTCCCATGCAATGAACCTCACAACCAATCTATGTGCTTTAATGGTGCTTTGAACCAAGCCTTGATAGTGACAACTACTGGCGTAGAGGGTGAAGTGAGTCAAGAAACAAATCAGCAACAAGGGACATCTTAGCAAAACACAGCTCCAAATGATATCGCACTTGTGAATTGGCAAGCTGAGGATTTTTGTGGCATGAATCAAACAATTTCTCAGAGTGTAGCAGCTAACACAAGATCAAAGAAGAGGAATATTGGTGAAGGGCAGTCATTGGCTCCAAGTGATCTACAACCTTCCATCACTCCACAAGGTGTTGGTAAGCAAAATACAGTTCCAAATATGCAAGGACAGCCCAAACCACCTTCTAAACTAACCCAAATGCCAACTGTTACTGCCCATGCACAAGAAAGGAATGCATAGGCTAAAGGACAACAAAGAGATGCTTCATCCCCTTTCAACATCATCGATCAAATGAAGAAGACACATGTGAACATTTCAATGTGGGAATCTTTATCCATCCCAGGACAAAGAGATCTTCTACAAGTTGCCATGAAGAATTGGTCAACTTCAAACCAGCAGATCCCTATGCGAGAGAATGTCCTCATAAATGCTGCTCAACCTGAAGGGAGTCATGGAGGAAAACAAGGTAAAGTTTTGAAGTCCCCTCCATTCTATGTTTCATTAATCATTGGGGATAAACTAGTACACAATTGCATGATTGATTCTGGGGCAAGTAGTTTTGTCATGCCCAAGCAAATAGCTGATCAGCTGGGTCTCCAATATGAAGTCATATCTAAAGGGGTAGTGCAATTGGATGGGACAACAGTAGTAACGGTGGGAGTGATTAAAAGTTTGAATCTTACCTTGCATGCATGCCCCAACGTTACCATTTTGCAAGATGTGTCAGTGATAGATTTGCCACCACTCTTTGCGCTATGCTTATCAAGGGATTTCACAGCTAGAATTGGAGGCTACTTATCTGCTGATTGGTCACACATGTTGTTCAGAACAAGATATGGTACTAAGGTCACAATCAGATCTGAACCAATTGCAAACTTTCATATTGAGCCTCATACTCCAAGCCAAATCAATACCAACTGTTCAGCATTTGATCAAGAAGATTATCAAAGCACAGATGAAGCTGACACCAAAGTTGGAAGCATCCCAGATTTGACTCTAAATGAATGGGCAAGCAAGGTACATGCTTTTGATCCCTACCAAGAAATAGAAGAATCTGAGCTAGGAGTCTATTGCATACATGAAGAAAACTAGCGTATTCCTAGCATCACCAAACCAGGCCATAGGGATGACAATGAGGTATGGCAGTTATTTTTTGATGGATCAAGGAGTAGGCAAGGTGCAGGAGGAGGAGTTATGCTTGTTTCACCTCAAGGCATCAAATATTATTCAGCTTTTCATTTCCAGTTTTCATGTTTAAACAACACAGCTGAATATGAGGCCTTGATTCATGGAATTCATTGGGCCAGGAAAAAGGGCATAAAGAACTTGCAGGTGTTTGGAGATAGTGAGCTAATCGTCAACCAAGTCAGGGGACAACATGCTACGAAGAACGACCTGCTAAAGAGCTACAAGAACAGGGTATGGGACCTCTTTTTTTTGTTTGTATGCTCTTGTATCATACTTGGCCACTATGATGGAAGGTCCTAACCAATGTGGTTTGAACTTGCCTTTCTTCTCTCTTTCTGCCCTTGTGTTGAACTGATTTTCTTTCATGACCAAATCTCTGACCTCAAACTGACGAGGTATGATCCTTTTGTTGTAATTGTGAGAGACTTTATTCTGATACACTTTAAGATGATTTAGGGCATGGATGCGCTTCTCATCCAGGAGTTCCAACTCTGCCAGTCTAGCCACTCTGTAATCTTCATCCTTGTCCAGATAATCCCTAAGAGAGATTCATAGGGAAGGAAGTTCGATTTCTAATGGGATGATAGATTCCATTCCAAATACCAGGGAATATGGTGTTGCACCAATAGGAGTGCGAATAGAGGTCCTGTAAGCCCAAAGAGCTCGGTGAATTTACAAATGCCAGTTGCGACCTGTCTTACTTACCATCTTTTCCATGATTTGAACCAAAGTCTTGTTAGTGGCCTCGGCCTGTCCATTGCCTTGGGGTAATATGGTGTAGACCATTTTAATCTTATTTGAAACCGATGACAAAGATATTTCATGGTCTTTTTCTTGAATGATTTTCCATTGTCAGTAACTATGGCTGCAGGAATGCCATACCGGAAAATAAGATGATTCATGATGAACTTTGAGATCTGAGCACCCGTTACATAGGTCAAAGGGACAACTTCCACCCACTTGGTAAAATATTCAGTAGCTGTAATGATGTGGGTGTGGCCATCAGATGAAGTAGGGGTAAGCTTCCCTATTAAATCAAGTCCCCATTTGGAAAATGGCCATGGGGTTGTGATGGGTTGCAATGGTTGTGATGGGGCATGGATGAAATTTCCATACTTTTGACAGAGTACACACTTCCGCACATAGTTGCAGCAGTCAGTTTCCATGGTAGGCCAATAGTAGCCCACTCTCAACAATTTCTTGGCTAGAACCATCCCATTTGTGTGGGCCCCACACACCCCTTCATGCACCTCTTTAATCGCTTGGACTGACTCTGTTGTATCGAGACAACGTAACAGATTCCCATCGTAGCCATGATGATAGAGCGTACCTCCTAAGAGGGTATAATGGGCTATCTGGTGTATAAGGCTTTTTTTTTTGGAATGGGAGATGTCAGGAGGGAATGTGTTGTCTTTAAGGTAGGTGAAGATGGGCTCATACCATGGGGAATTGGGACCAACAACATCACAAGCCAGATAGGATTCTGGCATGTCATACGCAGGCTGGCGTAGATTTTCAACAAAGAAAGGCATATCATTACTTTCTGGTGGAATGTGTAGCATAGAACCTATAGTTGCCATAGCATCTGCAGATCTGTTTTGTGCTCTTGGAATCTATTCAAATGTGATACACACAAAATACTCTTTCAAAGTTTTGAACAACTTTTTGCAAGGGATGAGCTTCTCATCCTTGACTTTGTACTCATCATTGACTTGTTTGATGATTAACTGAGTCACCAATGATCTTAACATGATGAATGTCCCATTTGATTGTGAGCTTCATCCCAATGATGAGTGCCTCATACTCTGCAATATTATTTGTGCAAGGAAAACCAAGGTGAAAATCCTGAGGTATGGGGTCGCCAGAAGGAGTAATTAGTACCACACCTGCCCCTGAACCATGAAAAGTAAAAGATCCATCAAAGTGTACCTGCCACATGACGGATTCCTCAATGTACAGTAATGAAGCATCTGGTAAATCCAGATTCACAGGTTTTGTTCCTTGTAAAGGTGCTTCTGCTAACTGATCAACAAGTACCTGTCCCTTGACTGACTTTTGGTGCACAAACTTGATGTCAAATTCACTCAGTAGAATGATCCAATTAGCCATTCTACCGGTGAGGGTGGGTTTAGACAACAGGTATTTGAGCGGGTCAACTTTTGATATAAGCTTGGTTTTAGTATTTAATAGGTAATGGAGAAGTTTTTGAAAGGTAAAAACTACAACCAAACAAGATTTTTTGATTTGAGGATAGTTGAGCTCATAAGAGATGAGAGTATGACTGAGATAGTATACTACTTTTTCTTTGTGGCCGAGGTCATACTGGGTGAGCAACGCACCAATAGAAAATTGAGTAGCAGAAATATATAGCAGGAGTGGCTCACCAGGAGTTGGGGGCATGAGGACAGGTGGATTGGCCAAGTATTGCTTAAGCAGGGTGAAGGCCTGTTGTTGCTCTGGTCCCCAGATAAAGGCAACATCCTTTTTAAGTAGGTGAGTGAATGAATGACACTTATTGGCAAGTTGGGAGATGAAGCGGTGAATAGCCTGTATCTTTCCCTGCAAGCTACGTAGTTGCTTAATGTTTTTGGGAGGAGGCATTTCAGTAATAGCAGTAACTTTAGCAGGGTCTACCTCAATCCCTCTTTGTGATACAATGAAACTGAGCAACTTTCCTGATAGCATGCCAAACACACATTTCTTTGGGTTCAAATGGACCTTGTACTCTCGTAGGCATTCGAAGATATGCCACAAAATAGCAGGGTGGTCTTCCCTCATCTTGGATTTCCTGAGGATATCATCCACATAGTCTTCCATGATGTCATGGATCATATCATGGAAAATCACCGTCATTCCCTTTGATAGGTAGCTCCTGCATTTTTAAGGCCAAATGGCATTACCTGATAACAGAAAGTACCCCAGGGAGTTGTGAAGGCCATCTTGTGTTGATCTTCGTCAGCTATCTTGATCTGATTGTAGCCTGAAAATCCATCCATAAGAGATAGCATTTCATATCCTGCAGTTGAATCAACAATCATATCAATATTAGGCAATGGGAATCATCCTTTGGGAATGCCTTATTTATGTCTCTGAAATCGGTATAGATTATGATCCCAACAGGTTTCTTCTATACAGGGATGATATTTGATATCCATTCAGAGTAATCAATGGGTCGAATGAATCCTGCCATGAGAAATCTTTCTAACTCTTCCTTAACTAGGAGAGCCACCCTCGGGTGCATCTTTCTGAGCTTTTTCTTGATGGGCTTGGCGTCTGCGTGTACAACTAAGTTGTGCACTACCAAAGTTGGGTCCAAGCCTGGCATATCCTTATAGGACCATGCGAACACATCTATAAATTCCCACAGCAGCATGGTGAATGTTTTATGTTCCCGTGCTGAGAGCGAAGCTCCCAACTTGACTATTTTTTGGTCATCTTCTGTGCCAATTTTTACATCAATGGTCTCTTCAACTAGTAATTTTTACAAATCCTCCATACGCGTAGGATCGGGAGGAAGGTTGAGAACTTCATCCAAGGATGTCTCCATGAGATTTTCATCCTTGGCGTGGTCACTTTTATTGTCCTTTGATTTTTGTACTTGTTTGTCTGCCAGTGCCTCAAAGAGGTTTTCACTGTGTGACTTGGACTTTGAATTTTTCTGAGGCTTTTCATTGGAACTTTTTCCCTCACTTTTTCTTAAATTTTTCTGACCACGAAGCTCAGCTTCCTCTCCGAAGTAGGTGCAGGTATCTAAGTCAATGTAAAAACCCTTTTTGTGATCTCCAATGGGGATTGTATCCCGAATGCCCATGAATTCTGCAATGGCTTCATCATTTTCAAAGAGATCTAGTGGCACATGACGTTGTTGGTCCCATTCAACAAGGCAAGGGTAAACAAGGTCAATTTTAGGTTCAGTAGGGGTTATGGTGAGGACAACGGTATTCATGAATAGGTTCGTGGAGGCAAGATCCTTGTATTGGCTACAGTGGGAATTTGTATCGCTTGTCTAAATAGTCAGAGCTATCTTCACACTCAGAACAGGTGGCATCTTGATCATTGGGGTGTGACCCATAGGGTTGAATGTTGATGTCATACCTTTCTATCTTAAAATGTGGGAGAGGAACTGGTTCTCATTGTCCTTGCTCATTCCTTCCACATCCTAGACCTTTGTAGCCCATGGAATACATCATTCGGCTAGACTTCTCATACTCAGGGGTTTGGTAGCAAGTTGGTTGAGTATCTTTGGGACCCAAGTCATAGGTGGATCCAACAATTTCTCTTCAGCCAGTAACCCTCCAGGTAAAAATGACCCAATAGTTTTCTCATCTCTAGGCCATCTGAAATGATAGTTGGGTCGGCCTCTAGTTTTAGGTGACAATGAGAGGTCTGAAACTAAAAGGGCTTGTTGCACATTATACTCCCCACAACCATATTCTAGAACCTTCATCTCCCATGAATCAAAAGGGGAAGTTGATGTAGAGGCATCACGGGCACAAGAACTGAGGGAATCTGAATCTACTCGGGACTCCATGGCTTCAGATTGAAGAGGAACAACTATATCAGTAGAGGGACACGTATAGGCACCCTTACGCACAAAACTATTGAGAGCTCTATAGTGAGTGAAGGGCTCTAGATCTCCTTGTATCGTGACAGTGTGTCCCTCGTGTTTCAGTTTGATGCATTGATGGAATGTTGATGGCACGACCTGCATGGCATGAATCCATGGTCGGCCTAGAAGCATATTGTATGGGAGTTCCAAGTCCAGGACATGAAACTTTGTGTGATGACAAGTGGGTCTGACTTCCATGGGTAATGTGATTGTGCCAGCTGACTCTCTTTCATGTTGTCGTAAGTGGTTATGGTAATGATGTGGGACTCGAGGTCTTCTTCGGTATGTCCCAATTGCTTAACTAATTTCAATGTGCATATATTCAATCCTGATCCGTTGTCCACAAGCACCCATTTTATCTTTTGGTGGGTAACAAATACCTCAATATACAAGGGGAGATTATGTGTTGGATTTTCAATAGGGATCTCCCTATGATTAAAGGAAATGTGCTCAGTTGGTACAATGTTTGCTACCACAGCCTGAAGATGTGTAGGATCTACTTCTAGTGGCACTCCTGACCCCTAAAGAGTTTGGTACAAAATGTCCTTATGTACATTTGATATTTTGAGAAGATCCAAGATTGAAATCTTGGCAGATGTCTTCTCAAGTTGTTCTAAAAGGTTGTACCTACCATTTTGTGGGGTTGATGGAGAGGGTTCAGGAATCATGAGGTGGGCATGCCTTGTTACCGCAGTGCAATCCTTTCCCTTGATTCGAATGGTGTTCACATGGTCACTAGGAGAGTGGATACATCCAATGAGTGAATCATAATGATTATTTTCCTTCTTGGTATATAGATAATTTTGCTTTATAACTCTGGGATGACTCTCCTCGATCTGGCTTTGGCTCCTCTGACTTACCATGTTTAGGGAATGGTTCTTTGTATATCCCCATCTTTTCATTAGGCGTCTGAGTTTTTTCTGGGTTGTCCACTTCTATCTCCCCATTGTCGATGAGGTCTTGGATGTAGTGATGAAGTCGTAGACATTTGTCTATTTTGTGTCCCTTGACATGATGTAATTCACAATAGTCATGCTCTTTGTACCATGATGGTTTTGGAGCATTGTCATCAAAGGGTTGTGTCATGGGATAAGTCACCATGTGAGCTGCATCCAATTGTTTCAATATGACTGACAAAGGCTCATTGAGAGGAGTGAACATTCTACATTTAGGTGGTGGTTGAATAGGTCCTTTGGTTAGTTTAAAAGGTTGACTAGTTTGAACCATTTATGTGGGTTTGGAATCTGTGATTCCATCTCCCACCACGTTCTTGTTTTTGTTGAATATTTTCAGCTTTTCCGTAGGTTTAACGCTTTGGTTATCTTTAGAGTGTGATTTAAGAGTTCCTTTGGCAATAAGGGCTTTCTCTATTTGAATTCCCTTTTCAATAACCTCCTCGAAAGTGTGAACACAATGCATTTGAAGGTGGAAAGTGATGTCTGGATTTAGATTGGGCACAAAGATACTCACAAGCTACGTTTCAAGGAATGTACATTGGAAGCAACTGGATATCCATCTCCATCTTTGTAGGAAGCTAGAAAATGTTTTGTTGAGACATTGTTTAGTGCCACACAAGTCTGCCATGGTTATGTCACTTTCTATATTGTATGAGAAGTGTCGTACAAATCTTTCTGCTAGTTCAGGCCATGTAAAAATAGACCCCCGAGGTAAGCGAGTAAACCATTCTAAGGCTTGGCCCCCTAGACTCTTTGGAAAGAGTCGTATGAGGTAGTTGTCACTGTAGGCCACTTCTTGGCATGCCATATAAAAATATTTTACATGGTCTCATGGGTCACCCTTCCCTCTGTATTTGTCAAATTTTGGCATGTCAAACTTTTTAGGGAAAGGTTGAAGTGTCATAGTTTTGTCAAATGGATAGGGACATAGCTCTTCATATTGATATTTTCTGCTATTCCCCACAGTACTCTCTTGGAGGCTTGTAAGTGTCACTTTCATGGATTACATTTCTTGAGCGAGTAATTGTTCTTTGGTAGGAGAAGCAGGGATATATACATGATGATGCTCTATATTGTCTTATCCTTGATTTTCCCTATGAAGTTCACTAATTTTGACCTTAGGTTTTGTCTTTTAGACATTCTTGTTTGTTTCTTTTTGTACATGAGAGGTTAACAAGGCTAATTTTTGACTAAGGTTGCTAATTTGTTGTTGAATAGTGACTTCTTCTTCAAAAAGGTCCTCTTCTTCTTCATGTTGTAGAGGTTGTTCCACATTTTCGTGTTCTATCCTGAATTTACGTGGTATTTTAAGGAAAGGTATTCTATATCCCACTACATTATCATTTCCTACATTAGAAGTAGAAGCATGCCCATGTGTTAAAATATCATCCATATTAATAAGGGGTCACTCCTCTTCATTAGCATCATTTGTAGGTGGGATTGTTTCTTGTTCAATAGGCATTTTGGCTCCCAATTCTACAACTCGTGCCAGTACCCTATCCTTGTTTCTAAAAAGGAATTCATCTAACAAGGTGGGGTCGAAGTCAAATTCTGCATGTGGGGATTCCAACTCATCACCACTATGATCTATCATTTCTTCTACCTCTTTTTCCATGGAAAATAAAGGCCCAAGATCATGGCCAATAAAAGGGTTTGACCCTTGTTTGTTTGAGGCTTCCCAAGTTTGTGCTTGTTGTGTTTCTAAAGTTTTCCTTTTGAGTCCTAATCATGTTTTAGGAGCCATGATGTGTAACAGGTTCACTAAGGTATCTGTGAATGTGTTCAAATATTTTCTATCAAACCTAAGTGAAATGTGAAAAGAATGTCAAGAATATGAATGAGTATAAATGTTAAAGTACTAATGTGATAAAGTGATGGCCTAAAAATGCAGAAGTCAATAGTGACGCAATGTTTGGTACCAAGCCTATCAATCGAATGAAGTACTTCCTAGGTTTGTTTCAAAAAGGTAGTCGGTGTTGTAAGATAATTAACAAGATGTCCCTACTTATGTCGAGTTCAAAGACATGAACAAGGCGTAAGTAATAACAAGAAGTTAATGTGACCTCCTAACAAGGTATACTAGAAGCAAGCCCAAATTCAATTAATACCTATATCCCAAAAAGTGCTAGTTACGATTGTGAGTGACACAACAATGTCACCAAGATATGTTAACCAAACTTTGTGAGAAAGTAAGGTATTGATATCAAGATGATATTGATATAACACACACAAGTGGTAACACGTAGCACTTTTCAAAATTGAGGTAGTAATGGAATCAAACTAAAAGCTTATAGTATAACTAAGAATTGTTAAAATGTGTATAGTGTAACCTTACAATGCAGATATTTAGGTCAAGTTTACAAGAAACAAGACGTAAATACCAAAATTGTAGTGATACGATATAAACAAGGTAACCTTTCCAAGGAAGTTCAAGATGATGAACCAAGCCTAACTATGATGATGATCCTGACGTGGGTATCAAGATCACAAAGGCTACCAATGATATGAATATGTCTCCACACACTTTAGATGTTTAACTTACCCAGCCGCAAACATGGATGGGTGTAAATGGACAAAAAAGTGGCAGAAACAATCAATTGATAATGCAAAGGTAGTCACTCTTCTTTTGATCAACAAAGTGTCAAAAGAAAGTGAAGGAAGTAGATCAAAATGGGGGTGAAAAATGTTGGCTTTACTTTGGCAGAGTTTCACCTCACCTTAAGGCAAGTGAAAAACTAAGCAAAAGTAATGCTTCCCACGTTTCGTGATGAATGATGGCTCACAACTCAAAACTATTTTGAAATGGTCAAAGTGGGCTCCTGGCCAAAGATATCTTCCTAGGTGGTTCTCTCAACTAGGTGTTACAAAGTTGTCTTAAGCGAGCTCGATTTACCCAAAAAGTCACAATGACTAATTTGGGAGTATCTCGGCTTTACTTTACCCCCTTCAAGCACAGTGGGAAACTAGTGCATCCACGTGTACTATCACTGGGGTCACCATATGGACAACCGGTAATGCTAACTCACAAGGAACAACTAGTCAAGTAGGTTGTGCGGAGCACTTCCCATTTCATCCACAAGGTTCCCTCTTGCGTGGACTACTTTGGGGTTCCTAGGACCACCCCCATTATTGTAGCTTAAGGCTTATGCCAAAGGGGTTATGTCCTAGTTTTAAGCGGATGGGACGTACCCTTATCTGAACCTGCAAATACAGTGTTTTGAATGTGGTGTTCTTTTTATCTTGTTTAATTTGATGTGGTTTGCTTGAACACCTTTTGGCAACCTACACGGAAACTGTATTAGTAGTTTGATTTTGTTTCGACTCCACCTTTCTTTGACAAGCGTGTGTTTTGGTTCTGCACAACGGGTTAGTGATTTTCCATAAAGAGAATAAACATCATTTCTGATTCTCAAGATCATCCAAGGATGCAAGAGAAGAGCATACGTGACATTTTTTAGAATCCAAGAATTTACCAAATGGAAAACAATTAATTCAAACACACCAATTTAACTCATTTCTACTCAATTAGGACATTCTCAACATTTTCAAAGTGCCAAAAGACCTAAGAATCATTTCTGATTCCCAAGATCACCCCAAAGGATGAGGGAATATCATACATGATCTTACTCTTACAAGCAAGCATACAAAGTCTATCTAGTCTAGAAAAAGCATGTAAACATACCCTGCAGAAATAAGCATTAGTTAGATAAAACCTACAAAGAAGTTAGCACTTTAACATACAAGATTTGAGGAAACTGAAATATGCAGTTAATTCGAACCGAAGCACCTGCACGTAGGTTTAGGCATGTGCGCATGGGTTAGGGTGGCTGTGACCCTCTATGTTATTCAGATTCATAGTGTGCCTGCGCCACCCGAGAGGTGCCTATGCTAGGATTATGGTATGTGCCAGGGTAGCCAAAAAGAGGCACAAAACTCAGACAGTGTGCCTGTGCCACCCGAGAGGTGCCTACGCCAGGGTTATGGTATGTGCAAAAAGGAGGTGCCACAAAACTCAGACAGTATGTGTGTGCCACCCAGGGTGCGTGTGCCAGTAGCCAAAAAGGAGGTATGGAAACTCAGACAGTGTGCCTGTGCCACCCGAGAGATACCTGCGCCAAGATTATGGTATGTGCACCAACCTGACAGGTTTCCAGTAGCAGTGAAGGTATAATATGAACAGAGTGTGTGCACTAGGTTTGTGTGCCTACGCAAGGGTTAGTGTGTCTATGCCAGGTTTAGTGTGCCTGTGCCAGGGTTAGTGTGCCTGCGCCCCTCCTGCAGTCAAAATATGGCCAAAGACACCAAAAATCTCACAACACTTCAAATTTTAGTAAGTTAGCTCGAAATTGACAACAACCCATTAGAATGATAGCTCTAAATGAAAACCTACACATATAATACTAGCAAAATTCTAAGAAATTGAACATTATTTTCCATATGTGTATATCAAAGGTTAGCCAAAAACAATAGAATTCAAGCTAGAATGTTAAGGGACTAAGGATCCGTCCCACCGGGCATGCCAAATGTGTGCATGGTTTAATTTATCTAAGTTAAGAAAAGTTAGAACTAACACCTAGTAGTCCTAAAACAAAGCTAAATCAAAATCAAAACACCATCATGCTAAGAGCTTAACAAGACTAATCTACTAACATCCTTGCATTAGAACATGAAAAAAAATTCAAACTAACATGTTAATTATTAATCTCTATCTCTTTAGAATGCTAAAAATAAAATGAACCTATTTAGATTCTTAGCAATCAAAGGTTTGATTGTATGTTTGAATCCCAAAGTTTTCAACAATGGAGTCTCATCAATCCATGGCTACAAGACTATTTGACATATCTCCATGTGACTTCAAAACCTGGATGGATGAAAGCAAGAAATGAAAGTAGCTAGCTTCTCCAATGAAGAATGCTCAAAGATGACAAAATGGCTATAGTGTATTTCTATATGCTCACTTTTGTTTCTCAAGGAAGTAGGTGTAGGTGTAAAGGTAGGAGGAGGGCTCTTTATATAGCCCAATGGATAGAGGAATCTCTACATCCCTTTGTATGTGGGATAATAGAGATGTTGAGTTAGTTGTGGATAAGGGGGGTTTAGAAAGGGTTGAGTTAACTTTAGGAGAGTTTAATTTGTCCTTTAGTGACTCATGGGGATAAAGGGGGTTTATTAATTAACCAAAGTGATTAATTAATAGGTGTGCAAGCTTATAAAAGCTTTTTAGAGGAATATTAGCATGATTTAGACTATAGAAGGGAATTAAATCAACTAAATAATGATTTATTGATTTAATGAAAGGGGAAGCTAATTAATTAATAATAATTAATTAGTCTAGATAGAAGGAAGGATTAATTAACGGAAGGTCGTTAATTAGGGTATTTGTTGAATAGAAGACTTAATTAATTAATGTAATGTAATTAATTAATGATGATAGGAGAGAAGATGAGCACTATTGATGATATGTCACCAATTTGTGGGAAAGGGGATAATTAGCACAATTTAAGTATTTAAATTGTTCAGGCTAAATTATAGGTGTCTACAGTTACAATTTCAAGTTTCAAATCTAAGTTAATATTTAATTCTTTTTATGGACATTGACTACACTCTATGTTACAAGTTTCCATATGTAGATTGTGTCAACACTTAAGAGAATAAAACAACTTGAGCAAAGACAAAGTGTGTCTACACACTCACATATCTTTTTCTTTAAGTAAACACATTTCATTTCATAGCTTAAAGGGGGCCCAATGTAAACACCTAAAATTTGTAGTTTATCTTTTTCTTTTTATGGACATTGACTACACTATATGTTACAAGTTTCCCTATGGAGATTGTGTCAACACTTAAGAGGATAAAATAACTCGAGCAAAGATAAAGTGTGTTCATACACTCACATATCTTTTTCTTTAAGTAAGCACATTTCATTTCATAGCTTAAAGGGGGCCCAATGTAGACACCCAAAATTTGTAGTTTATCACTTGATAATGCCAATATTAATTTAATCCCCAAATCATGACTTGTGCACACATTTTAAGCTTGATTAATTATCCTTTATCCTATGCATTACTTTCTCTCCTCAGTTGTGCTACTTAGTTACTTACAAATTTTTTTGAATCAGTCCACAATATTCTATCACCTCCAACTGTCGTGCCCAAAAGTTTTCAACACCTCATTCCTTTCTTGTACGCGACTACTAAATATGGACTAAACTATCCAATGGTTTGATCCAAAACTAAAAGTTTCATCCCTAACCATCCAACGGTCACTTTCTCAATTTGATATTTTCTCACAGGTTAATACTTTCCTCACATAATGGCCTTAAAATAAAATTATACCTAATAACCCCTATACAAGCAAGTCAAATGCACTCATTTAATCATAAGGTACTTTCAAGAGCACTACAAACAAATATCATTTCAAAAGAACTCTAAGCTCTCCTAAATTCCCTTAAAGCAACAACACACTTTAGGAGCAACCCCTACGTAGGTTTGAAGCACACTCAACCAACTTTTAGAGTTAAGCTTCCCAAGCTAGAGACCATCCAAGCCAAATAAAGTAAAGTACACCAAACCATTGCTTAATTATCAAAGTTAGCTACATCCATACATATATCATGTGTTAGGTGGAGAATTATGTGTTGTTTGGGGCTTCTTCAAAATATTGTAAATGTAGTGGTGTACGAATTGCACTTCAATGTAACCACTAACCTTTTTATAGGGTCTCCTACCCATGGTTAGGGTCTGAAGCTATTTTGAGTCATGCAAAGGGCTTCTCATATGTGTGACTTTTAGGGTTTCACAATGAAGTATATTTTAGAGGTTCACACATGCACAAAAAGTGATAAAATGCTAGCATTTTGCCGCACATAATTGCTAGAAAGATACAAAACTGCCAAAAGGTTCCTTATGCATCTAATGCTTTCATATTAGTTTACTAGATGTTTTCATGTGTGGCCCTTAGACTCCCAAATTTAGAGATGAAGCACTTATAAATTAGTTCCAACCTTGTCATCCTTCTATCACTACTAAGTTAGCCTCATGAGCATCCGATCAACTAAGTACATCCCCCTTCTTGCACCTTGCCACATTCAATACTTGCTTCAATCGTTCTACCTTACATATTACTAAAACATGTATATTCTGATATGCACATTGATGTTTAATTAATAATATGAATATATTTCATATGGTTAACCTTGACTCCAAAGATATAAATGAAAACACAACACTTATTTATTTTGGGTTAAATAAGTGATTAGTTCAAGTGGTATATCTTGCAAGAATATCCAATGCCTCGGAAATAAGGCCCATAAAGTTTGTAACTTGAGAAGGGTGTGAAACTATTCTCATATATATACATTACCATGCGTTTGAGAGAATGGTTTGCCACCACATTTCCCTGTAGAATATACACTCCCCTCGGCGATTGGATGCACGTACTATGCATATATCTTTGCATCCATACCCCGTGCCTAAGCATTACCTCAAATAATGGCTATACAACATTTATTCCATTTGTTGAAAAGTTAAGCAAGAGAGTCTCATTTATGGTAGAAGTAGGGGAGTTGATAAAAACCAACAACACAATAATTCATAAGGAATCAACAACTTAACATTGATTGCAGCTCATATAATGCTTGTCTAATACTTGGGAAGCAACGAGGTTGGCTATCTTAGCAAATAAAGGTGATTGGATGAGATATCTCTACTATCATGTCCCTTCTTAGTTCCCCACATCACCGTCTCTCCACCATTTTCCATTACGTGATTGTAATTTCTTGCCTTCATTAAAGATCGCCAATAAATTCTTTGCTTTTGCGTAATGAGGGTGTGTCAAGCAATGAAACCAAAATAAAATGGGTGTGCATTGAAATATTTCAAAATGGAATTTATAGCATTGAAAGGGGCTCTGCAACAAAAGAGAGAGGTGGCGTGCGTGGGAAGCCACACCTTTTGACAACATGATAAGACTGCGGCCAATATGAAAGGCCCCCTTAGCTATTAATAGTGGAGATGTATTATTGTAGCACATGGGTTTGGATGATTGGAATGGATGATTTCTAAATTTGATGGCCACCTATACCTGTCAATTTTTTTTTGGTAACGACAATTTTTCAATATTACCCTTCAAAAATACAAAACAATGTTATTTATAATAATTATTCTATATTTATTTGATTATTTGAATATATTTCTATAATTTACATATAAATTTATATAAAAAATGACGGTTACATTTCAAATATATAAATCATATATGATGATTATTTTAAATATTTGCAAGTATTTTACTATTAAAATTAAAAACGTCTAAATGGACGTCAAATTTAACCCCTATAGTAGCCGGGAGGGATAACCAAGTTCCCCCACCCCTCGAAACTCTTTATTCGCGAAAACAAAATTCTCACAATGAAGGAAATTTGCAGGTGGTGGTCAACTCGTGTGTAGTAATTCGCCAGAGGCGTTTACTTTGAAGAAGGCATTGCTGGAAAGTATCAAATTCCGGTGGCTTAACTTTATAGGTTGCCGGATTTTAGATATTTTTGTAAGTCATAGATATTTACTATTCTTTGACTCCACATCCTTTAAATGACATTTTAGACTTGGCAATAACCATTCTTTGGCGCCCTTGCTTTTGGGAGTGGCCGGCCTGAGAACATCATGGGTGACCGCGGTGTTAACTCATGGTTATGTTTTTTATTTTACTTCACTGCCAGCCATAGCTGACCGACATAAGAACCGACTCTCTACACCTTTCCCTTCTTTATTTGTACACTGGAATTGTTCTTTGAGTAAAATTATACACATAAAATTGAAGCCCTCTCTGACGTAACTTGCAACTCATTTGCAATTGCAAGTAAATAGAAGTTGAGAGTGGAGAGTACCTCTACGACTTCACCAAGTAAACATAATCGCGAAATTAATGGTTAATGTATAATCGAATCCCAATCGCCAATTACTACTAGGTATTGCATTACCATTCATCACTTGTTAAGCTCGACTTCCCAGAATTCCACGCCACTCGCCACCACCTTATATCAAATGTAATCTTAAACAGAGAGCCAAGGGTTTTAAACCTTTTTTTAATCCCTAAAGCTCCTTTACTCTCTTCATATTTTTAACTTCCTTTATTATTATTATTACCTAGGTACTGTATTTTTTGTTTTTTTAGGTAATCCTGTAATTTTCGTCTGGCAGTTCCCGATTTCGATCGAATACAAGAATTGCAGATGTCAAATCCTTTCTCTGCAGGTATATATGCAATGCAACCGATTTTCTTGAGCCGATGATGCCTCAAATCCCTCAAAATGACCCCAGATTCTCGTATCGTTACAGAAGACACTCTCTATTCGTGGAAGTCTTCGTAATTTTTTTTTATGTGTCATTTTTTGAAGTATTTGATGGCTGCGGAACTCGGCTAGCCTTGGAACGGCGAGCAGATGAAGAGAGAAACCATTTGTGAAATGTTATCGATTCCAGGGTTTTATGTTTATACATTCGGCAAATGTTGGAGATATGCAGAGGAAAATTCGTCCGAGGGTTAAATCAAGAGCCAATGCGGAATGAATTCTGTAATTCTACATCAGTTGGATATTTTAATTTTTCCGAGGAGGCTTAGACGATTATGATCTAGGAAGCCTTTAGATTTTGATTTGTTAAGTATAAGCGGAGAAATTTGTTGCCCCGCGTAAATTTCTTTTTGTAAAGTCTATTTCAGAATGGGGTAAATTCGCTTTGTTGTGTGCTATATTCTGTAAATCGAGCCTTTGGATTCAACATTTCGGATCATCTACTACGGCATTGTCAGGTTCGTCATATCAGATGTCTGCAATGGATGTTAGGTGGTTTCTCCGATAACTACGTGGATATTTTTGAAAACATTAAAGCTTTCGTGCCTTAAAACCAGCTGAAAAATTGGAACCTTTTATGTAAAGCTAAAGCACAATCTTTGCCTCTACCTATTTTGGAAGCTTGGCATGCAATGAAGCTTCCACATGGAGAATGGGCGAATCTCTAAGCGCTTAGATAAAAATTGCTGGAGTGAGCAGGGTAGATTTTGACAGGTCCGCCGATGGCAGATCTATCCCGAAATGGTCCTGTTGAACGGGATATTGAGCAGGTATGACCTGGATTGTCTATCCATTCTCGAATCTATTATCTTTCTGTCTAAACGCTTTTGGTGCAAACGAGGTGTCTGTTTTTCGTCAATTCGCTAATGTTTCACAAAATTATCAGAGATTATATTTGTCAAGCAAGAATATCGTAAAGCATTTGCCAATTTTTTGTGTAAAATGTAAGTACATAAGTCAAACAAACTCATTGAAGTTTATGAATATTGCTATATGTAAATCCTATATTAGCTTATAATGCACATATTTCTTATTTATTGAAGTGTAAAGATCTGCCTACTATTCTACATTATTAAAAGTATTTTCGTTCCTTCAAATTTTTCTGGTGCAATACAAAGATACATAAGGAAATAATTTCAGTACCCATAATTTTGCATGTGCTGGGTTTGTGCATAATATATGCCAAAAGAAGATGCATTTACTTTTAGGATCAAAAGGGCTACAATTTGACACATTCAGTTTTGACTTTAGGTCTAGTAACTGAACTCATATTAAGCAGTGTTGATTTTTGCTCTAAATTGATGAGTTGCAACTCCTGGAGGACTTACTAGCCTTTAATGGAATTTGCCTTTAATGGAATTTGATCTCATCAAAAGACCTTTGCTCTTATTGTTATTTTTTAAAATTGCGGGACTAATTTATCTGAAGCTAAAAGCCAAATTGTGCACGCTAGTTCATATTTATAAAAAATTCCAAGCTCATTACTAACTCTGAATTGGAATAAAGTTCTGAACAAAGTTGTTGATGCATGTTGATTGAAGTTCTGAAGATTTTACTATGATGTTTGGAAACCATAAAACTTTAGGTGACTATCTAAGTGGTTTGGCCTAGGTAACAGTGTGTGGGATCTTTCAATCAGTAGTCATGATCTCAATTCCACCAGAATTTCTTTATTTGCAGTGGCCGCGCAAATCATTGGCAAATAAATCAAGCAAGAGTAATTTAACACTTAGATGTTAAATATTTTGGGAACTGAAGCCCTCTTTAATTCAGTTCATTTCAGTTGGAAAAATGTTAGACTTTGCTTTATCATATTCTATTACAAATTAAGTCTGGATTCCTGAGAAGAATGTGTTTGTCGAAGTTTAAACCATTTTGTGGCCTATTTTAATGCTTTAAACTCACTATCACCATTTTGAATGCTGATCAATAATTCCACAGGCCATAACTGCGCTGAAAAAAGGGGCATACTTGCTGAAGTATGGACGGAGGGGGAAGCCAAAGTTCTGTCCTTTCAGGCTTTCTAATGTAAGCTTTTATTTTGATTGTCGCTTATCTGATCAGAAATATGATCTGCAAAATTAGTCATTGGATGTTATGGTTTTTTTCTTGATAGAAGTATTATACACGCAATGCTCCCTAAAGCCCACCTCTCCCTCCCTCCCTCCTGCACCCTCTTTCACACACATACGGCCCCACACCCCCCCACAAACATGCACTAACATATATGCTTGAAATGAGCAAAAAGTGAACATATTCAAGTCAAACTGGGTCTGGGGAGTTTCTATATATTATAGCAGTCATATTTGGTTGTATCCCGGCTCTTAGCATTTGAAGCCACTCGCTGCTATTTGTTAGGCATATGAATGACATTCTTGATGGTTCATATGTGGTTGAATTTACAGAGAATGAAATGTCTGACAATTCAACAGGGCTCCGAGACCTGGCTAAGGATACCCGTGTTCTTACTAAGCGTTTATATAAACAAGCATCTGATATTGTCATTGATGAAACTCATGAATAGTAGCGTCAGAGTTTTAACTGATTCCAGTACTGGTGGCATATATGATGCATCATGATACATAATAGTGGCTTTTCTTCTATCAACTCAGTATTAAATGGTTCATAATATAAATTTATAATAATACAGACATGTCATCCTCTAACAGAGTAGAGTCTGCATGCAGGTTTCGTATTTCCCTTTCTAGAGTGCTTTCCGATAGACATTCAATATCTTTCCTGTCAATATGTAGTGCCCGTCATTACAGGATAATACACATAATAAGTGGCAATTTGATAAGGACTTCAGATACTAAGTTTTTATCACATCAAGAGTGCTGTTTTTCTCTACAATAGCTTTTATAGTGGCTGTAGTTCATTTTGTAAAGGTTTCCAGACACCTTTTTAACCAACAGTAAATAAAGTGCATCAAAATTCCCATTTAGATATGTGAAAAAGCAAAATGAGTTGATCATTATATAAGAATGCCAGCATTAGTTTGATACTGGTGCACCAACATTTGTAATTTGAGACAATTAATTAATTGCCTAAATTTGTGTCCATGGATTTTGAAAAGGGATTTCAAACTTCATACTAAAGTCCTTCCATCAGTCCTGCACTTATGGAAGGGATCTGCATGATTGGAATGAAATTATAGAAACAGATAATTATTAATAACTAGAAAGCTACACCAGAAAATGAAAAAGTCGAAAAGAAACATGAAATCTGTTCTTTTCGTTTTTAATTATTTTGAAGATTGAAATTCTAAAGATTCTAGAACCAACACTATGTTTGGAATCAAATTGAAATACTTAAGAAACAGTGAAGCAAGAATACTGTATTAAAATTATCGCCAAAATGTACACAAACAAAACACGCTTTCTTGAAAAGGTATGGATGGCAACTCGGGCCCAACCCAGGAGCAGTATGGGCGCTGCAGTTGGCCATGAACCATCCTTCCACAAGATTGTGCCTAATATTTATTATTTTTCCTGTCCAAAAACACATTTTGCTATGGACTTATAATGTAACTTATAACTATTATGATTATTACAATTGTGCGTTTCAGTTGGTGAGGTCAATCAGGAAGTTTATATAAGTGTATCTAGTGGGTGCATTTGAGTCCAGTTTTGATGGTCCATTTGAGAACCTGTTTTGTGGATCCATTTGTGATCCATTTTGGGAGTTCCCAGAAATTATTCCAATGCAAGAGGCAAAAGTGTTAAATCGGAAAGAATTTTATAAATAGACTCTTTGGTACTAGAGTCGAGCATGTGTTTGTGAAAGATGTAAGTGTATCTAGTGGGTGCGTTTGAGTCCAGTTTTGAAGGTCCATTTGAGAACCCTGTTTTGTCGATCCATTTGGGATCCATTTTGTGAGTCCCCAGAAATTATTCAAATGCAAGAGGCAAAAGTGTTGAATTGGAAAGAATGTTATAAATAGACTCTTTGGTAGTGGAGTAGAGCACGTGTTTATGAAAGCAGCTCTTGTTCATAAGTCTCAGACTGTGTTTTGGCCAAGGCGGCATCCACACTGTCCTTGATTTGGGCTTGAGTCGGCACATACACACTCTCCGGAAAGTGATTCTCTTTATGTACTGTTTTCTGTATTTTCAGTAATATTTTTTGATAATTGTTAAATATATTATATCAAAAAGGAGAGGGAGGACATACTCATCTCAGCAGTTTACAAAGGAAACATATAACAAAGAAAGCAGGGGAGACAGAGAAACAGTCAGATCCAGGTCTCCAACTTTATTACAAATTAGAAAGTGAACTTCAGAAGATGGAAAATTCCAGTGAATTCTCAGAAGGGTTGTTTTTATCCTTAGCATTTTCTCTGCCTTCATAATGACTGGTATATATCTTTTCATGATCAATACATACCATTTCGTCCAGTTTCTCAGAACTTTCATGCATAGAATTGATTGTGATGTTCATGAAATCGCAAACTTTCTTGAAAATAGCATCTGAGTTTTATTATTTCCATCTTCTTAAGCATTGCGCAGATTGAAGCTTATATATTGCCACTTAAATTATTGATTGCATAAATAACATTGACAAAATAGTGCTGTTTACTTGTGAGCGCTCATAGTCATCCTTCTTTTAAGTCTTGCCTTTCACATTAGAGATATTCTTGCTGGGTGGCGGACTTCCATTGCTACGGAGGTCTGAAGGATTTCTTTTGAGACGTTTAGCATTCTGTTGTCTGGAGGGAGAGTTCATATTCCCGTAATTCTCTGTGGTTATCTTGTTTTGCTGAAGGTTTTTCCCACCATCTTTAGTTAACATCCTCCTTCCATCTCGTATCAATTCGCAAGATGTAGTGTGGTTCAAACAGGAAGTCTTCAGTTTGCATTTTCTTGTTCATTCTATCCTCTCTCTCAGGATGATTGTAAAATCTATCCCGCCTTTTACTGCTGCTATTGTCATTGATGTTACCGTTTAGCATGTAGCTCTCTTTACACAAGCTATCATCCTTTGAGTGATACATCTTGGCATCTGCTTAGGAGAGATGCCCTGGAATTAGATTCATTGTAAGCGGATAGAATGGGATTACACTGTGGGGAAGACAACTGCAATGACACCAGCAGATCCATGTTATCAACGAGTTTAGAATTCAGGACAGAGAGATTGCTCCAAAGTGCCTTACATTGTTGTTGGAGATCGCCTCTCTCGCATGCCACGAGAATAAGATGGATGGCAGATATTAGAAAAAGCGAAAAAGGCAAAGACATCTATCTCACCATGTTCATTGCATGTAGCTTCGGATATAGCTGCATGATAATCTAGAAAACTGTCATTAAGATCGCAGTTCTCTCTCCATTTGAACTCCATAATCCCGTAGTGTTGGCTTTTCCTGTGAAAGTCCTCGTGCACTGGATGTATCCCCTTCAATCTCCTTTGAAGTTTCCAATAGCTTCATAATCTGATGTGCAGCAATAGAATTGGTATTCCTTAGACTTGGATGAGTCCGAGATAACAATCGTGTGCAACTGCATGGCCTACTGGTATGTCACAAGAAGCAAAAAAACCAGAAAAGAAGCGAAGGCAACACGACAAACATGCAAAGGCAAAGCGGCAAGAGAGATGGTAGACCAGCAGAAGATAAAGGAGGAAGACAATCAAAAGGGATGTTTAAATAAGACAAGAAGGTGTGAGATAGGAAGAGATGAGAGCAAATATGAAAGCAAGGAGCGAGCCATACCAAAAGCAGTGAAACTAAACCTAGAATATCTACTGATGAAAGGAAGATAACAATAGGACAAAGAGACAATAAAAACCGAAAGCAAAAAAGAACTCTCGAAGAGATGTAAGCTCCTTATAAACATGAATTAAAAAATCCAAAAAAGAAAAAAGAAACAAAGGAGAAAGATAACGAGGATAAATCCGGAAAGAAAGAAAAAACAAAAAGACCAAAAAGAAAGGCAACCAAGGAAAGAGAGAAAAAACAAGGAAAAGAGCAAAAAATAAAGAAGCAAACAAAATAGAGTCCTGCAAAAAAGAATAAAGAGAAAAAGGGGACTAAAGCCATCCAAAGAGGCTTTAATAAGGCAAAAAGCTCTCTTCCCCGTCCACACCTTAAAAGTACGCAATGGAGAGCACATGCATTTAACCACTCAGAGGGAAGCCATTTGACTTGATTGCTAAAAGCATACATCTTTTCAAGAACCATTTTTTCATTGATATTTCTAATATCATCCCAATTATTCATCTCTATTTGATCTCTTATATTTTAGTTCCAAGATGAGTCACATTGATATTATCAAGCCAATCCGCCGCTTTATTGCCTTCATGGAAGAAGTGGTTGATAAATATGCTATGTTCCACCAAGTTTCTGGGACGGGGACGGCTGGGGACGGGGGGACGTGTTTCCGGGACGGATTTTTTTTAGGCCTTTTTTTAGGGGACGACAGGGGACGGCTATTAAAAAATAAGGGAAAATTTAAAAAATATAGGAAATTTCAAATATTCATATGATAACATTGCTAAAGCATTCATCACACACATTATAGAACCTTAATAAATAAAATTAGAGTTGAATTGAGATTTCACATAAGATTTAACCTTAAAAATATAGGAAATTTCAAATATTCATATGAATAATGATAAGTATAACACATTGATAAACTTAATAAAGCATTCATCACACATCATAAAACATTAATACATAAAACTGGAGCTGAATTGAGATTGCACATAAGATTCAAGTTTCAATTACAATGAAATGCCCAAGGGCAACAAAATGTCTGAAACATAGAAAATCAAAATGAAAATATATAGCTGCCCCTAATCAAACTCCGCTAAAGTGGCATCAAAATCAGACTCTGAGTCTGAGTCATTGGAACTATGAGGGGCTGCCTCATCCAATGGAACCCCAACCAATCCCACCTGTGCCTCCTCCTCATCAATCTGTGAAGCATCTTCGGGATCAACATCCCAACGTGTGGCTGGAGTCTGATGATACTCAGGAGTCTGTCGATCCTGAAGTCTCAAGGCACTATGCACGGCTACTAACTTCTCTGCTCGTCGAGAGGTAAGGTGGTTCCTCTTAATTGTGTGGATGAGGCCATATGTGGACCAATTCCTCTTTGCAGCAGAGGAACTAGCAACCTGTGAAAGGAGGCGAGTGGCAAGAATCCTCAAGTCTGGTGCATCCTTGCCATGCCATGTCCACCATCCAATAGGGTCTACTTGAGCTAATGTAGCTCTATCTGTCCTCGCCTCTGGCTTGCTAAATGTTGGTCCATGGAGATTGACAAAGGATAGCCATTGTGTCCGCAATAAAGTGGACTCCTCATCAGTGTACATCTTTCGAAAGGCCTTCATGAGCCCTTCTTTCACCTCTTCATCATCAGATGGAGGCACTCTCCCAGGTCGTGCTGCATACCATTTGGGATTTAGAGCATAGGCTGCCATATGAAGCGGGGTGTTCATTGTGTTCCACCGCTGTGTCACAATGGGCCTAATATGCTCCTCATAAAATCCAAAAGTAGGATCTCTGCTATGAATGGCTTGCTTCATCTATCCAAGCATGTTGCCAAATGTCTCATAAATCTCTCCAAGACTAAGGAGAGTCTGTATCAACATATCTTATGACCCCCACTACAGGTGAGATGAAGGAGCAAACATATCTGTAAACAATTTACAAAAAAAATTAGAAAATATTAAGATTCAAGAATGAAAAACTAAACTAATTTACAAGTTATAAACATGGATAAAAATATTTAAAAATTAAAAACTAAACTTAAATATATAAAATCAGCAATAGCTTACCTCACTGTGGCCCACCAATCATCGTCGAGGATCTTTTGTTTCACACCTTTTCCTTAAGAAGTGGTTGCCTTTGGTCATCTACCTCACTCCTAATTAACCATCATTAATTGCAAAGCCTCCTGCACCTCAAGCATCCTCCTTAACAAAATGAAATAGTTGGCATATCTAGTGTCCACGGGCTTGAGGAATTCCTTCCTCGAAAAAGACCTGAATAGAGCAAGTGAGGTGTGATGGTTGCAAGATGAACATCTGTATGTGTCTAGCCTCTGCCACCACTGCCTTCACCCAATCTATCTTTCCAATGTCTTTCAATGCGTTGTTCAATGCATGAACACAACATGGAGTCCAGAAAATGTGTTTGTAAGCACCCTCAACCACATGCTAACTTACATATGCGGGCTGAATCAGTCACTACTTGTACAACATTAGAGGGCGAAAGATCCCCTTTAATGGGAGATAATTTTCTGATATTTTCCAATAAAATACCCTAACAATGCATAACTAGAAAACACTTAAAAACTGAATTTGAATGCAGATCTGTATTTTATTCCAGAAAATGCGACTAGGGTAGGAATAGAAAATTGGTATTTTTAATCACACAAAATCACCTTAACCCTTTCTGATGCCTCTTTTGTAATTGACTGAAATTTAGCAAGCAAAATGATAGTTTTCAGGCCACAAAATACTGAATCTTTATAAGATAAATTTCAGATCTGACCTGTTTATTACAGCAGCTAGAAAACAGTCTGAAACCTTCCACAAAGTGCTGGAAATTATGTAGAAAAATATGCCTAATAGTTCCTACAGACAGCAGCTCCAAAACAGCACTTTTAATCTCGCTAAAACTTGCAAATAAACCCCAAAAGAGGTCGCTCCAGCCAGAATAGATCAAGCAAAATAGATGGAACAACCTGAGTCTTCATACAACTTGGGAATGAGAAAATGGGGAAGAGTTTTCGTTCCTACACTTGAGTTTCCTAGAGGGTTTTCGTCCCCTAAAAATTCCAAGTACTTCTTGTGACAGCTCCAATTATGCAAAAGCATGAATAGTAATGATTATCCAATGCCATGCCCAAGTCGCCCCTCTCCTTTTTATAGGAAAAATATTATAAAATCACCTTTCCATCTTCCAATGAGAAGAGAGTGCCAAAATGCCCTAAAAGCATGCCCATACCAAGTCGCACTTTTCGAAGCCTTGGGCAAATAAACATTACATAATATTTTATTATTTTCCTAATGTCTATTTTGGCCCACCATGTCAAGTCGCACTTTTAGCCTAGAGTGAAATAAAATCACTTTGGCCATTTAAAAGACACTTTATTAAGTCATAATAATATTATTATAAGTGCTTTATAATAATTATTTTTAAATTGGCACTTTATAATAATTTTATGACTTAAGTCACCCTTAATCTCCTCCTTTGGCCGTCGGGTAGACTAAATGGGCCAAAGGTCTTCGACCAACAACTATCCAAGAAAAAGAGGGACATTACAGTCCTCCCTTCCTGGGATTGCTTGCCCCCAAGCAATCATAAACTGCAATTCTGCATTCTTATCAGTTCCTGGATCCCAGATCAGCCGAAGCTTTTTTAATAGCTTCATATGCACTATACAAAGCTGCTCAAACACTGCAAAAAAAATCTTATGCAACTTACTTGTCACTAGTGAAACCAGCCTCCTCATGTATGCTTCAAATTTGCCGCACTCTTCATCACATCCTTGCTGTTCCGTGCTGATATGCAGTGAAAAATCTTCGTAGATGTCCTCACGAGATGTTTCCTTATCCCAAACTATCATAGACTTAGCTGCCATTTGATGGGGCAGCGTGTACTTGAGTGCTCTCAACGTGACTTGTTTCCCTTTGTGTTGGAAACTCAGCTCCATAGCTTCCACATCTTGGGTGACTCTTCCCAATGAATGAAGCCATTGCATGCCAAGCACAACATTGTTATCTTTCAAATCCATGACATAGAAGTCATCACAAAGTGTATACTCACCAAATAAAATGCTAACTTGGTTGACCTTCTTCTTGCATGGGAGAGTGAGACCTCGTGCTATAGTCACATCAAAGCCTTCAAAGTTATCACATTGCAAACCTTTTTGGTCTACCAAACCTGCATCTAGGAAGTTATGTGTAGATCCACTATCCAGAAGTGCCATGATCCTACACCCGAACATTGTGCCTTCAAACATGAATGGATTATACTTGGGTGCTCCCGAAAGATAGGTGAGTCTACCATCATTTGTAATGCCCGGTGTTGGCTGCTCCCCTTCATCCTCAGACTCTTCATCCTCAACCTTTATGAGATGTATTTTGCCTTTCCCAAGACACCTATGCCCCGGTTCCCACGGATCATTGCAATGAAAGCATAAATTTTTCCGGCGAAGCTCATTCTTTGAAACAGTCTCCATCTTGGGTGTAAACTCAACCTTCGAAGAAGTGGGCTGCTCTTGTTGTTCTGATTTTTCCTCCTTGACGTTCTTCCTTTGGGGCTGCACTGGAGTAGTGTCTAAGTCCAAGGCTGTCCGAATAGCCTCATGCAAAGTCGTAGGCTTAAGAGCCTTGACCAATCCCCTCAGCCTGTCATGAAGTCCTTCAATGAACAACATCACCACTCGCCTCTCAGGCATCTCTGGCACCATCACTGCTATACGCTGAAATTCGTTGATGTATGCATCAACGTGTCCACTCTGTCGAAGTTGTGCCAAGTCTCTATAGTAAAGCTCTACATCCTTGCGATCAAATCTCGCAATCAACTTCTCACTAAACTCCCTGTATGATTGCAGAAGATCATGATTCTGTGTGACTAGCCCATGGTGCCACCAATCGTACGCTACTCCCTCAAGGTGCAACGTGGCAAATTGGATAGCCTCCTGCTCCTGCATAGGTTTGAGAGTGAGATATGTGTCGAGCTTGTGAATCCATGCTCTGGCACTAATCTTTCCACTACCATCAAATGTGGAAAGGGTCACCTTGTTGGTGGCCTGCTTCAACTCCCTGTTCTGTTGTTCTCTAGGCCTCTGTACCTGTCTAGCTCTCAAGCTTTCCCTCCTTTGAACACAATACTGGTGGAGGGGAAAGGCATTCCGTACCTCCTGTGGTAGAGCTCTCCACTCATCATGCGCTGCCATCACAGTATCCTGAAAGACTGTGCCCTCAAATGGGTCCTCAACTAATGGTGGCTCCTCCCTTTGTAGGAATCTAGGCTGCAGAGGTCTATCCGCAGTCCTCGTGGGTCTCCTCTCCTCTGTATGTCTCCTATCACGTGGAGGGGAACCTCTCACGCTACCCACCTCTGTAGGTGCCCTGTTGTGCCTTCTATGGCTGCTAGCTATGGATGCAGATCTTTCCCTTCTGTCATGCCGATTTCTTGTCCTAACCATAGTCAGACTCTCCATCAGCTGTCTCATGGTCTGAATCATTTCCTGATGGGAATCGATCATACCGCTGAAAAGAATATCTGGGTCAACTCGCTCACACCGTGGGGGACTGTGTGATCCGTCTCTTCTGTCCATGATTCCAGTACTACTTCCTGTATCTAAATCTGTGAGAATACGTGCCTGACTCCTTGTATAATATCTGTGTGGCCCAACTTCTCTAGGCTGCATCAAACAAAACCCTCCAGGTGGGAGGATTGTTGCTCTGATACCACTGAAAGATCCCCTTTAATGGGAGATAATTTTATGATATTTTCCAATAAAATACCCTAACAATGCATAACTAGAAAACACTTAAAAACTGAATTTGAATGCAGATCTGTATTTTATTCCAGAAAATGCGACTAGGGTAGGAATAGAAAATTGGTTTTTTAATCACACAAAATCACCTTAACCCTTTCTGATGCCTCTTTTGTAATTGACTGAAATTTAGCAAGCAAAATGATAGTTTTCAGGCCACAAAATACTGAATCTTTATAAGATAAATTTCAGATCTGACCTGTTTATTACAGCAGCTAGAAAACAGTCTGAAACCTTCCACAAAGTGCTGGAAATTATGTAGAAAAATATGCCTAATAGTTTCTACAGACAGCAGCTCCAAAACAACACTTTTAATCTCGCTAAAACTTGCAAATAAACCCCAAAAGAGGTCGCTCCAGCCAGAATAGATCAAGCAAAAAATGGTTCAACAACCTGATTTCCTTGAAATTTCAATACAAAATTGGGTGAGAAAAAAGAGAGTTTTCGTTCCCCTTGAGTTTCCTAGAGGGATTTTGTCCTCAGAAGTTAAACAAGTCCTTAGCTTGTGACAGCCAATTATGCAAAAATGAATAGTAATGATTATCGAATGCCATGCCCAAGTCGCCCCTCTCCTTTTTATAGGAAAAATATTATAAAATCACCTTTCCATCTTCCAATGAGAAGAGAGTGCCAAAATGCCCTAAAAGCATGCCCATACCAAGTCGCACTTTTCCCTTGGGCAAATAAACATTACATAATATTTTATTATTTTCCTAATGTCTATTTTGGCCCACCATGTCAAGTCGCACTTTTAGCCTAGAGTGAAATAAAATCACTTTGGCCATTTAAAAGACACTTTATTAAGTCATAATAATATTATTATAAGTGCTTTATAATAATTATTTTTAAATTGGCACTTTATAATAATTTTATGACTTAAGTCACCCTTAATCTCCTCCTTTGGCCGTCGGGTAGACTAAATGGGCCAAAGGTCTTCGACCAAGAATATTTAAAAAAGAGGGACTGACGTCCATTTGATCAACTCAATGTAGGGATTTTCTTTAAGAGGAACCAGACTTGACAATTTAAAGGCATCTTTGATATTTTAAGTTTGAAGAAAGTTTGGAACTTTTTTTACACATGAATTTGTATTGCAATGCCAAACATCAATTTAGCAATAGAAGATTAAGATTTTCATTAAAGTTGAATGATATATTAATTTTGTGCAATAAGAAGTCTTTACTCTTTCCCTTGCATTTAATCCTTCCTCTTTGACTTACAACATGTTACGCATTGGGTTTGCACTTGTGTAAAAGTCTTGTCAATGGCAATTCCTTTGAACATGTTAAAGATCTTGACATCAATAAATGTGCAACCTAGTCACCTCATATCTTAAAAATTCGCTAGATATGATATTCTTTCATAACCTCTTACCCCTTAAAAACCAAAATTATGCCCAAGTAAGATATGAATATAACATCGCGTATGCATAGCTGCCCCTAAAATTTAATTTGTTGCAAATATGGCATAACCACACTCTAAAATCTCCCCCCAGAATTTAATATTTTTATTGTGATCAATATACTTTACAAATTGTGAAAGAGGCTTTCTTAAGAAATCATGAATGGCCCCTTTGCATAGATTTTGAGGAGTTGTTAAGGGCAATCAAACGGATTATTTGAACCCACTGTTGGTGCAACACTCACTCAATGAAGATATGGGCTATGCCTATTTCATGTGTTCTACCTAATGAGAAAATGGTTGCATTGCCAATTGAATATCTTCACCCTCACAACACATAGAACTGGTTGCTCATTGTTTTGTATTGGAAACTATCAATAACCCTGCAACATCCAAGTGAAAACAAAAAAATTTGTATCAACTTCCCATAAGTTTGTGAAGCTTGATGACCTAAAAAAATAAAAATGAAACAATGAATAAATAGTTTGTGTAAATTTGTAAAATGAACATAAGGATGATAAACATACCTCTAATGGAGTAGAATATTGCTCTCTTGCCTTCTTCTCATTGCTGTTCTCTATTCTTCTCTATGCTCTTTTCTTTCTTTATCTTCTCCACAAAATGAGAAATGAGTCAAATGAGCTTCTTTTTTTTGTTTTGATGTTTGTTTTAGGTTTAGGGCACTTAGAAATGCAAGTGGGGGTTCTTGTGTGCCCCCACATTGCTTTACTTTTAAGTAAAAGTGTGTTTTAAAAAAAAAAGTTTTTTAAGGCTTTATGCGTAGGGGACGGCTGGACGTCAATTGGTATCTTGTCACATTTTGAATGTCTGACTATCTACGAATGTCCCTAAAGTACATTGGGACGTCCAACCTGTCCACTGTTCCCATGCCGTCCCCTGGGATTGCTTTTTTGATGACCCAAGAAAGGACGTAATTCCGATTTTTAATGCAGAGTTTGGGGACTGGGAAGTGGGACACTGATATTGTACCCGTCCTTGAGATTTTGAAATCCCCGATACGGGTACAAGCTGATCGACGTAGGGGACGCGTCCACCTTAAAGTTGGGCATAGTAACATTATTGTTGTTTAATTTTTTGTCTTTCTTCCCCCATGAGAGGATATCTTTCACATGGATAATAATGCACTCCAATTTGAATTCTTGCATGTTCACGATGTATGCAAGAAGAATGATCTTATGGGGTGAAGAATCACTCTAGTCTAAATTGTATAGATTAAATAACAAGCGCACCATTCCAAGGATTACACACACGAGGGTTGTAAGGTGAAACGAGATTGTGGATTTAGAAGATGGTGGTCTTTCTATCAAAGGTGTAGGGTTCCAAAGCCTAAGTCTGGAGATAGGGGTTTTGGCACTCTTACTAGATCTTGATTGTAAACATGTAAACAACAAGAAGATGTTCTATGCTAGTTTGTAAAAGCACTTGTGTCTTAGAATTGATAGGTTGTTAAAGCGAGTTGTTATGGCAAGGGCCAATAGATAAAATGCAATAGATCAAGAATATGCTACTCAATTCTAACCTATTTACATGACCAAACAAATAAAATAATATAATGGAAAAGAGAGGTTAAAGATACTTATATATATGTAGATACCATTCGTATTGACTTCCCCCTAGGGTTAGCAACACCTTATGAGAGAATTGATGTGTGGGACCACAAGAGACCTAGGAAGAAGACCTAGGTAAACCACTTGTTGGGCAGTCTGAAGGCTTGGTAAATCATAACAAGTGCAACTCTTATTCTTGAGTGCTCTAAGAGTAGACCTCCAAAGATAAGTAAGACCAACTTTTCCACTTTAAGACATTGCAAGGTACACTTTGCATTTAATTTCAAAGCCTTCTTTCGAATGGCCAATGAAGATGTGATGACAAATGCACTCAAATGCTGCCTATAAATAGGGGACATGATTTAGCTATTACAATTCTTTATGAGTTGATAACATCGACATATGGTTGATGCAGTCGGCTGTTACAAATGAAAGTCAGGTGGTATGTCATGGTCGATTTTTCTCAGCTCTAGGTAATAGTATATCATGGGGTCCTAGAAGGAATGCGAGGAAGACTCTGGAGTTGATATGCAGGTTTTCTTCCTGGAGATATTAGGGTGTTATATGTGGATATGCTACCTGATCGTAGGGAGGTAGTAATACTGTAGGAGGCTCTCAACACAGGATGATTGTGTGAGATGTAAATGATAGGTTTTCAAAACACGGTGTCATGGACCTTCACACATCCAAGGTGTGCTCTCACCACAAGTCACACTAAAAAAACTACATGCCTCGTAGGACAACATTCAGAGGAAGGTTATTTTGTCGATGGTGCCTAGTTGATTTACATGAACCCTTTCACAATTTTTTATGATAAGAGGATTGAGGATTGAGGTTTTAGATCTAATAAATATATCCATGTCTCAACAAATCTATCCATTAAAACACATAGTGAAATCCCCTTTACAAGGACTTAATTTTGTATCTGAAGATCTGGACTGATTCTGGGCTGAAAATTGAGTGGAACATGCTAGATTTGGATTGGATATGCCTCGCTACTTCACCTGAATCTGAAACTCACTTTGGACCTATGACTCCTCAGATAAGAGACAAGACCCTTTTCTTTTCCCTTAGGTTATGTCTGAAAGCCAGTGATCTTGAATTTGTAAATGCCCTAGTTGCAGCTTCTGTAGAGTAAACTTGTTGTCGCTTTCGTCTTAAGGTTGCATCCATAACATATATAGGGTTTTACTGTCGCAATTTTGAAACTGCAGGAATAAACCCTAGGGACCTGAAAGGATTCAATTCCAAACATTAGATGAAATAAATAATCGAATATGCCTGGGAAATGTAGGTATTTAATTCGGCATGTCACCCCAATTTTATTGTCCCTGAGTGTTCAATGACAAGTAAAATACTCTATAGTAGCTGTAATGTATGCGTGATTGATGTGTTCTTGAATCACTTAGGTTCCCCTCAAATACTCAGCTTCACACTAAAAAAGACGGGCTATTCCAAGTTTTCCTCATTTTTTACATTTGCTCCCTAAGATGAATGTGTGAGATAGAATTCATGAAATATCTACCTAGGTATTGTAGGTGACTAATGTCTTCCTATCATTGACAATCCTTGAAACATGTTCAAATTGCCCTTACATTTAATATATAGTTTCTAATAACCTAATGTTGTCCAACAACTATAAATTCAAAGTAAGTTGTGTATCACATATGACATTTTCCATCTGCAACTTGCATTTTGAGATAGTCTCCCTAAAGTCTTACCCAAAGCACATTAGTTTTCCTTTCTTTCAATTAACAAACATATTGTCATTAGGGAACCAAAGAGATTTTGACAAATTGAATCCCAGAATTTCACTTTCCTTTCCTGTGCAACAGTATCAACTTTCATACGCCATTTGCTACACCTCTTCCTTTCCCTTGTTCCTCTTCAAGAACAAGGATAGAGACTTATTAGGATCTCTTTTAACCTTCGACATCATACATTTCATGTATGATCGCAAGTAGTATAGTTTATATCACAATCTATAGGCCAATCAAATGACGATCATGAGGACTAGGAAATATGCAAGTCACATAGTGACAAGTATTTACTAGATATCATTTATGGTTAACAACATACTAGAGGCATGATGCATAATTCTGTGTCTACAATTGCCCCCTGTTTATGCTATTTGGATGGAATTTAATCGCACACCTCACCTACAAGGAATCAAGAACATACTTGATACCAACGGGCTAAAGGAGTTGTCCAACTGAGGTTTATTTATCAGTAGAATCATAACGATGTTTAACCATGGATCATCGTATAATTGAAGTCCATTGGGGTGAATGTAAGTTGTTGCAGACGGAAGTTGGATAGAATTATTTATGGAGATAAAGTAGAGTTTGAAAGGCATGTAAATTGTTTGAAGGAGTCAAAGAGTGATCAATTCCAATCTAATAATACGTTGTGAATGAATTTTATGGATATTAGTATCCTGAGGCTAGAAAATAGAAAGTGTTGGGAGAGCGATCATACTTTATCTGCCATGAAATTGAATCAGTAAATGGGGTTGTAATTGATGCTTTCAGACAAAGTGAACCAGTTATTACTCAACCTATAAGATTGTGAAATTGTGTTAATATTCATAATCAAAATAATTGAGTGGATGCTAGAGAAAGGGTAGTTGGGAGGCGTTCTAACTATTAAGCTCTCCACCATGAAACATATATCCTCATATGTAATTTTAGGTTTCGGTATAGAAATATATTAACCAAATGAAAACTTAACTGATAGTCACAGAAAAACCTCTTAAAACTAAATAATTTCTACTAGTAAAAAATGATGTCTCATTGCCTCCTCTTTATGATGCAAGGGTGTAAACCAGGGCAAATGGAAAAGTGCTTTGCTACGCCCTTAGTCCTGTAGCTTATATTGGATATGTAGTGCCGACTTGTGGCTTACATAATCTCTCTTCTTGTCATATGTTATTCATTTATGCTTTCATATGTTTAGTAGGTCGGCCTTGGTGTTGGCCATAACATAGGAATGGTATATATAGGTGGTAGTAAGGAGTAGTTAATCATCATATTGAGCACTTGAGTCTTATTGTATGGTTTGGAGGTTGCCCCCTCAAAGTGGCTAAGCTATTCTACTTGCATATTGTGATCATTTATCTACAATTTGGTGTTCTTTGGTGTTATATTGCTGCTGATATTCAAATTTATCCAAGTAATTTCATTACAAGTGGTATCAGAGCTTGATCTCGGCCAGAACTATGTCAAAACCCTAATTGTGAAGATTTGGCTATATCTCCAAACGGTAGCGAATTTTTCTGCAATTTTTTTGGGTTGTTGCGAAATCAGTCAAGTAAGATCCTCTCCAAATTTCAAGATATTTTGACTTGTTTTGCAAAAGTTATATCAATTTTAGGGTTTTTCATAAATTTGCTACCTAGGTTGCAATTTTGGGAATTTTTCCAAGTTCTTTATATTTTCAGAAAAGCTTGCCAAAAATTATTAGGGTTTGTTCTTATGTTCTTTAAGTTTGTTCATATTTGGCCAATAAATTTACGAAATCCCAAACCCTAAATTTTACCTTGATCCCTAAATCCTACTATTTTGGAGCATCCCAAACCCTACATCATGAGGCAAAGATCAACTCGATCAAGGGAAAGGTAAAACTCAGACAAGGATGAGATAATAAGGAGATTGGATTTAGAATAACTACAGGTTTCCTCAGGATCTAGGGTTTACTTGAGGACCATAGGGTAAGCCAACTTGAGTAATGATGACCTGTGAATCCTACAGTCTAAGATGGCCAGGGGTGAAATGAAGATGTAGTTTGAATCAATTGGAAACATGATTGGATGATTTCATTCAAGCAACTGAGTACTATCTGAATGGGTCATCATCTTCTTCCAAATCAGCCACAATCAATCATAGTCATATCAACCAAGGTGGATCTTCAAGTCAAAGTAATGGACACCAACTAACCAGGGTGGATCTTTAGCATGCCCAATCCAAATACAAATACTCTGTGGCCCGTAACATTATTCCGAAAGTGGAAATGTGTAAGTTTGATGGAAAGGATCCACTCAATTGGATTAACCAAATGGAGAATTTCTTTGATCTACATCAGATCCCATCGGGACAAAAGGTGACCATGGCATCCTTATATCTCGAACTTGACCAATTTGTCTGGTATCGTTGGTTATGTGCTCAAAGGCAGAAGAATGGTCTCAGTGTCACATGGACAATTTTTACTGAAGAGTTGCAATTGCACTATAGTTCTAGTGTGTCAGAGAATTACTTCAGCCAATTAGCAAAGTTATGACAAACAGGATCAGTCAAGGATTATGTTCATCAATTCCAAAACCTATCCTTGTGTGTGGAGAATATTACGGAAGGGAATTTGAATGACCTATTTCTTGGGGGTCTTAAGGACCACATTGAGCATGAGGTGTGTATGTTTAATCCACTTAAGGTTTTTGATTCTATTATCATGGCACGTAGGGCAGAGGAAAAATTTCTTTCCACAGAAGGCAAACTTTCACTAACATAAAAGACCGTAGCACCTTGCCACCATCGTACCCTCGGCCAGTTCGACTGACACCTCAACAAATTGAAGAAAAAAGAGCAAAAGGGTTATGTTTTAACTGTGACAACAAATATGGACCAGGTCATAAATGTGCTGAGAAGAAATTGTTTTACATTGAAGGGACCGGTGAGGAGGAAGAAGATGAGGAAACATCAAGTGATGAAGTGGAAAAACTAGAGGAAGACTCTGAAGAGCCCCAACCGACTATATCATGCCATGCTCTATCTGGTATTAGCACTCCACAAACCCTTCAGGTCGTGGGTTACCTTAAGAAGTAGAAGGTGACAATATTGATTGATTCAGGGAGCACACATAATTTCATCAATAATAAGTTGGCAGCAAGGCTAAATTGTTTCATCTACCCAACACCTGAATTTCAAGTAATGATTGCAGATGGTGGCACAGTCCAATGTTCAGGGAAATGCCATAAAATCAGACTTATGATGGGTGACTACACAATGGAATCCACTATGTTCGTTATTCCCATGGGCGGAGTTGATATTGTCTTAGGTGTTCAGTGGCTCACAACTTTGGGCACCATAGAGCTAAATTTCTAGGAGTTGTTCATGCACTTTCATTCTGAGGGAAGACAGTTTGAACTTCGAGGACTACAGGCAAAAACTCCTCAGGTGGTTAGTTCTCACCAAATGCAGAAGATTCTTAAAAAGGGGGCTGAAGGATTTGTAGCACGATTGTTCTCCATGGAAGTTCAACCACCAATTACAGTAGTGCATCCTGATCTTTAGAAGGTTATTGATAAACATGCAGTTGTCTTCGAGGATCCTAGAGGATTGCCTCCTGAAAGAGATCATGATCATGCCATTCAGTTAATTTCTAGGAAGCCAACCCCCCAACACCAGGCCTTATAGATACCCATATGTGCAAAAGAGTGAGATTGAGAAGATGGTTGAGGAAATGTTGGAAATGGGTATTATTCGTCATAGTCAGAGTGCTTATTCTGCTCCAGTGGTGATGGTGCGTTGCAAGGATGGAAGGTGGCACATGTGTCCAGACTACAGAGAACTTAACAAGTACACTATCAAAGATAAGTTTCCTATTCCTGTCATTGATGATTTGTTAGATGAGTTGCATGGTGCAGTTTATTTTACAAAACTAGATCTTTGTTCTGGGTATCACCAAATTAGAGTAAAGAAAGAGGATATTCATAAGACAGCCTTCAGAACTCATCAAGGGCATTATGAATTTCTAGTGATGCCTTTTGGTCTTACTAATGCACCATCCACATTTCAGAGTTTGATGAATTTTGTATTTTGACCATTCCTACGGAAGTTTGTCTTGGTATTTTTTGATGATATCCTCATCTACAACAAATCATGGGAGAAACATTTACATCATGTAAATATAGTCTTGGAAGCCCTAGAGAAACATCAACTATATGCCAAGCCTTCGAAGTGTTCTTTTGGGGTACAAGAAGTGGAATACTTGGGCCATATTGTCTCTCATGAAGGTGTTAAGGTGGACCCTCCTCGCAAGATCAAGGCCATGGTCTCACAGGGAATGGGAAGTAGCAGCACCACTCCAAGAAAGACCCTCAAGCTTTACGAGGCATTTCTTAGGTGGTGATGTGCATAGGGTACTATTGGCAACCCCAGATTTTGTAAAGAACTATGGTAGTATAACAACACCACTCACAACATTATTGAAGAAAGACTCCTTTCATTGGAATGAGGAAGCTTCTAGGGCATTTGAGAAATTGAAGGCGGTGATGTGCACCACCCCAATATTGGCAACCCCAGATTTCTCCAAGACCTTCATAGTTGAATGCAATGCTTTCATTGGAAATGAGGAATCTAGGGCATTTGAAAAATTGAAGGTACAATGTCATTGCAAAGAAGACCTTCATAGTTGAATGCGATGCTTTAAGAAATGGGATGGGGGCAGTTTTCATGTAAGAAGGACATCCCATAGCATTTGAGAGCAACTAAAAGGAAAGAATTTGTTGAAGCCCACCTATGAGAAGGAAATGATGGCAATCTTACATGCAGTCAAACAATGAAGACCATACTTGATGGGTAGACACTTCAAGGTAAAAACTGATCATGATAGTTTGAAATACTTCTTGGAGCAACGACTATCTTCAGAAGAGCAACAAAAATGGGTCACAAAGATGGTGGGTTATGACTTTGAGATTATTTAGTTTTTCAATTGGATAGAGTGCACTGGCTTCATCTCTTTTGATTTTCAAAGTCCCGATCCCCCATCCACAATAGTCTGGGTATTGATTTGAAAGGAAGTCCTCATGGATATCTTTGGATAAACATCCCAGATTCTTTGTAATTTCCTTATCTGCATCTCTTAGGTTGTTTGTTTGTTGTGAGTCAGTGTTGCTAATTTATAAATCAAACTTGACTACTGATTCATTCAATATTTGTAATTTGTGTAGTCTTAAGGTTGAAATTTCAGAGTTGCATGGAATCTGGATACGGATACAAATGTGGATATGGATATGTTATCCAATATGGGTACGACTAGTTTTTAATGCCCCTGATATGGATACAACATATATATGATATTTGAAATATTATAATAATATAGATTATACATTTAAATTATATAGTTATCAATTATAAATTATAAACAAATTTATTCATTAGATTAACATTGCACACAAATTACACACTCTCTGTCCATGGGAAGGTGGGAAGTTGGGTTTTTAAAAATTGTAGGTTGTGTAGGCTAATAGAAAATAGACGAAATAAAAGAAAAGTAGCAGACTAGGCCAAAAGAAGAAGATCAAAAGAATTGCAGGTCGAACAAAGCCAACAAATTTTTTTGTAGTAAAAGAGCAAATCAACACTCTCACCTCCATGTCCTCAATTGTTGCTGCTAAAATGCATTATAGAAGATCATTTGCCATTTTTAAGCCTTTTGAAGGGTTTTTTTGTTAATTTTTAAAAATCAGATACGGCTATTTGCCCTACATACCGTACTAGGATATATCTGATATGGCCCAATCATGGGTTTGTATCTAGATGCAGCTGGTTAAGGAATCTGAACTGTATCTGAGCTGAGCCATACCCGTATCTGTATCTGACATGTGGATACATGCGCCCTAGCAGTAGGGGTGGCGTGTCTGACAACCCTGGGTTGAATGCTTAGATCCTTCAATGGTATGGATGCATTTCTATTCATTCCTTCTGCTTCTTTCTACATTTTTTCCAATATCTTCTTGATTCACTTGTTGAATAATCACCAGTAATAAAAACTAAGTTGTGGTAATGCACTTGTTTAGAATAGAGTTGGGATATGCAGCAATTGTTTGTCGAGCTTTGCCAATAACTTTTGTGCTCACTATTTAAAAGTTTGGAATGAAGGATTGGGGCGCGATGGTCTTTCAATATGGGTTAGTAGGAATAGATCTCTGCCATGGACCACCTCCTCCATATTCCTGGGTTAAATTTCTCTCCCATTTAAAAGATCACGTTCACATGTACACAACCTTCTTTCTTATTTTTGAACATAGATTGAACACGATTTCATAGTTTTCTATTCTCCTTGGTATCTCAACAATAAATATTCTGTGGGTGTTAGCTTTGGCCCTTTTGATAGTTTTGTTTTCGATTTAATGGTCAATGCTTTGTATCGTAGGTGTAATGTCCCCCTTTCAAAATTAATCCGGAGAAAAACCTTGGCCTATTTTATTTTCCGTAGGTGAAAAGGGAGTCACAAGAGAAATAAATCACCAATTTAATTTAAGTTGTCAAAAAGGGAACTTCATTTTATATTCATTTAAATTTTAAAAAGGCAACTTATGTTTTATTGTTGGAAAAGTGACATTCTAATAAAATAAAACATAATATCAAAATAGAAGTGGGTCGACCGATTTGGGGACCTTTCCTCTTAATGTGTGCCATGAAAAAACATAAAAGTGGTCGATTGGGTCATTTCGGGGGACATTTTGCATACACTCTATTTTGTCATTGAGGTTTTGAGCTGCTGCTTCAACTTCCTTCTACAGTTGGGGATGAAAACCCTCCATTGCAACAATATTAGAGGACGAAAACCCTCCAATTTTCAGAGGTGACTCCATCCAGGAATTACATTTGAGCTTTTAGTCAAGGATTTTCAGTTCAGATCTGATTCGTCAGCTAGAGAATCAAATAGGGCACGTTTTAGATCAGATCTCAGGGTGTTTACGACTATGGCATCATCTATTCAGCTGGGACAGCGAATTGTGGACTGTTATTCCATTTCGGAGCCCTTTTAGAGGCTGATGTCCAGGGCTTGCAGATAGCCAACTTCAGCCGTAAAACGTCAACTTCAGTCATCTTGGCCAACATTTTGGCATTATTTCAGGTTTTGCTGCTGAAGGAGAAGGGGTTTCAGGGTGGTAATTGTAACTGACACCTCTTCAGTATCAGAGTTAGATACGACACCGACACAGAGAAATCAGATGGTGGTGGTGCAGATCCTGCTCCTGAGGGCGAGACTCCAAATTGTAATCAAAGTAGCTTAACAAATTCCCGTCCCCATTTCTTAGTGCAATTGCTAAGTCCAGAGTTGAGAGGCGTGAGTAGCTCGGATTTGCAAGCACGGAGACAGTGAGAGCAACACTGATTTGCAAACAGGGGTCTTGTTATTAGCATTGGACCGGGACCATTCCAAGATCGCCTTGAAGATCCCATCCAATGCAGGTATCAAGATAGTCAACCTTGATTTGAAAGTGCCAAGCATCTTAAATAAGGCATTGTGTCCTGGGACAGTTCTGAACCATAGCCTGCCTCTGTATTGGATGAATGCGATAATCCATTATTTCTCATATCTTGGAAAATAAATAAAAATTCAGTTTTCAGTGCAAAAACTATTTCATTTAAAAGTTTCAATATTTTTTCCATGGCTGTCACATTTATTATGCAAAAATCTGTATTCAAGTACTCTTATGATTTACCAGTAAGCATTTCCAGACTTGGTTATTTTCTATTTTGAGGGTTTCATAAAATAATCAGATTACTGTATTTTTCCTGTCTAAAGACTTTGCCAAAAATCCAGAAATTCTTTGAGACCCATGCCCAAAGGGTGTATTACAGCCCCTTGTCGCATTTCAACCTACTTGCATTAGTAGACTGCTAGAGTGGATCATCTCATGTAACCTTTTGAGATGTACAATGGGAGGATTTAATACATCCTCTCTTGACCTGCATCATGTTTACAGATTGATGTCCTTGAATTATATAAGCTGAGACAAGTTCTTACAAATTAGGACAAATTCAGGATTTTGACATTTAGGGTAAATGCATACGAACTATTTCTGTGTCCATCGCAGGAAAATGACCACTTTCTCAAAGTTGACTGATGTTACGAAGGATTTGCTCCATATTGGTTTGGTCTTCAACCTATCATTTCCGATTCTTACAATCTACTTAGCTGAAGTTTTTGCAAATGGGGTTACTAAGCTTAAGCGAGGTATTGAATTTGTTTTGATCAACTCCATTGCAAAAATGTAACCGCCCAGACTTGAGCTGACAATCCTGGGATTTTATCTCTTGAGTAACTACCAAAGAACTCAACTTGTTGCATCTCCTAGGATGCTCATCATGCTAGAAAGCGACCATTCATACTTGTGAGAGATGGCTCGAAGTAGTCCTCAGAATTCCGTCGTAAGTAGGTTGCATAATGCGCAAATCTGGCATCTAAATACCTCATTTTACGGTACAAATTGTTCCACTGGAAAAACTTTGGGAACCTTATACTAAAGAGAAGTGCTTCAGTTTAGAATAAGTTACATATTCCCTACAATAGAAATATCTAAAGCTATCTAAAAACATAGTTGCTACTTAGCACTCCTCCCTGTTGGACCAAGGAATAAGTCTCAAGTTTCCAATTGGTATTCATGAACAATTCAGAAGGCACAAGCAAGCTAAGCCCCATGCTTCAAGAAATTTACCAATGGGCAGCGCACAATGTGCAGTTCGGCTATTTTAAATACCAACATTCTTTGACAATGAACATGCTTTTGATATCTGTCGTCAATAAGATATGTATAAACTATACCTTCTTAGGTTTTAAATGGCGAATGGCTACAAGACAACAAATATTCATGTACCATTAAATCAGGGGAGTTCAGGTAAATCCTCCTGATTTCTTTTCAAAATGAATTAATTTTGGATCTCCGAAGCCTATTCTTACTATTTCCGCCAAAATAAAGATTTTAGAGAAATTAAAAAGTGCTAAAATAAATTGTATATTGAAGTCACAATTAAGCCGGATATCTCATGGTTATTTTTTAACTTCTTCAAAATGACACTATAAATTATAACTCATGTAATCCAAAAAGCATAATTAGAATAAAATAATAAAGCTTTCTTTGTATTGAACTTTTATCTCTGGGGCGCATTAAAGTTATTTGAATGGGTTGCATGAGCTATCCGTGCTCTATTAAACTTTCATCAGATGGACTAGAGGACTTCAATACTGATATTCTTATATTCTTTTTCGGCTTAATATGTTTTAACATGGGGCGCCTATTGGGGCCCTTACCTTAGAATAGTTAAACGTTTATAGTATGTCCATATGGCCTATTTGTTAGATGGGGGCTCCAACTTTGGATTAGTTGCCTATGAAAGTTATGGTCCACTTCTTCAAGACAGTGCAATTTGGAGGTTAAGTGAGAGAATTCATGTAGATCAGTAGACTAACATATATCAACTGGACCATTAATCCTGTATTGCAATTAGTCTGCATTCGGCATAATAATTAGAGGACAAAAACCCTTCTTCATATCTTGTAGCCTTAAGTTGAAATTCCATTCAGGGGTTGCAGTTGTTATCTATCGGTATTAGTTGTGTTCATTTAGTTCATCTAGGGCATCACATGAAAGGCATGTTTTAGTCATCCTTGAGGTGGTATAAAATATGTTCCAATAATTTCTTCAAACAAACATAGTGCAAGGCATCACTGGACACGAACTACAGATATGGATGCCAACACAGTACAGGCTAGATCACAAGATTCGGCAAATTTTTTGCTAAATAATCTAGAAATTTGTTGAAATTGCCAGGCTTGCCTCGAAAATGTTGAAATTGTGCAGTTCACGCTTTGGGAAAAATGCCAAAAAACAGTGACGACAGTCAAGCTTGCAGGGAAAAAAACATGGGGAAGAGCCCAAATTGGTCAACTTTAAACCCTACTTTTGCTCTACTAAACAGATCAAATATTTTTTCTTCATTCTGGGCGAAATACATCAAATTTGTGAGTGTTTTACATAGTTTAAGTCTTGGGGACGGGGGTATTTGGAGGGATGGGGTTTCGGGAACAAAAAATTCCCAAATTTTGGGGATTGGCAAGGGGCACGGCTATTAAATGTATATATAAAATATTAATATTTGAATATTTTAACTTCGTATTCAATGAAATTTAGGGATTTAAACTCTAATTTAGGTACTTTCAAGATTATAATTTAATGTTCTTGGTAAAAATAACAGCCTTTTTGGGAAAAGTAAAAACATAGTCGTAGACCAAAGCCTTTTTTGAAAGATTTTAAAAAAATTTTCCCCTCCTCCCCAAGTTAGAAACGTTTCAACGTCCAATTTAGTTTCAGGTTTTCTAGGGGGACGCATTCTTAGCGTTACAATGTTTTTTATTGTTTTCATTATTTTAATTTTAGGTTTTAACTTTCAATCATTTTAATTTTATGTTTTGTTTTACTTTTTTATGTTTATAATATTGGCATTTTGTATTAGTTTTTTTTCTTATTTTTTAAAAATCAGTCGTTTTAAAGGTGCCGCCACGAGAGAATTTTAGTCGTAGCCTTTATAAAGTTTGTTTTAATTTTAGCATTTTATTTGTTTTAAGGTTTTATTTTAACTTTTCGTGAATTAATTTTTTATTAATACATTTTTTTAAATCTAACGCATTTGAAAGAGTTTTGTTTTATTTTAATACTTTTATATATATTTTTTAATCATATGCTTTCACAAATTTACCTTTATAATGTTTTTTATTTTTAAACTTTTAGATTATTCGTTAAATTTATTGTTTTAAATTTAAAAGGTTTTAATTTATTTATAATACATTTTTTAATCATATTTAAAATTTTATTTATAATGTTTTAAGGTTTAAATTTTAATTTTTTACTTTATAATTATTTAATGTTTTTTTCTTTAAATGTTTAATTTTTTTTAAAATTTATAATTAAAAATATTTATTTTTTATTAAATCCGAAATTTTTACAATTCTCATTTTGATTTTATTTATTTTATTTGTTTTAAAAATGCGAAAGAGTTAAAATTTGACCGGGAACCGGATTACTTTATGATATACTTTTTTTCATTAAATGTTTTTTATTTTTAAAATCTAGGTTAAAATGTATTTTTTATTTTGACTCTTTTAATTTGTTGGACCACATACCTTTTTAATCATATTTAAATTTCTTTATAATGTTCTTTTTTTTAATTCTTTTATTTAATTTTTAAAATTAATTTTTTAATGTTGTATATATTTTAAAAATTTAATATTTTATAAGATGTTTTTAAAATTTAACTTTTATAATTTATTTTTAAAAATTTTAATTTATTAGATATCAATTTAATTTTAAATTTTATAATATATTAATATTAATTTATATTTATTTCAATGTTTTTTTTATTTATTTGTTTATATTTTACTTTATTCTTTAATATTTTTAATGTATAAAATATATTTAAATTATAGTAAAAAATTACTTTTAATGTTAATCTCTTAATTTTTTAAACGTATATTTTATATTTATTTTCATTCTAAGTGTGCTTTAATTTTGTGATATTACTTTTGCAGGTGATTTCATGGCTCCTTTGAAATCAAAAGCTGAGGGATGGAAGCATGTCACGCGCACAGGGATAGGAAATGAAATCAAATGTAACTTATGCAACAAAGTTTTTATTGGCAGTATAACTAGGGCAGTGGACCACCTTCTTGGTAGAGTGGGTGGGCTTGGTGGGGGTGTTAAAGCTTGTCCTAATGTCACGCCAGAAATCATAGCCAGATTGGAGAGAGAGGAGCAACAATCACTTGTTGGAAAACATATAGCAACAAAAAAAACAAAGAATTGAAGAAGCGGTTTCCAATAACACATCAAAGGGCTTTTCTACAAGCATGTCATCATCATGTATGCAATCAAACACATGTGGTAGTGGAACACTTCTTGGCATTTGGAAGCTAGTACAAAAGCAAGATGTAGATGATGCATTAGCAGATTTGTTTTATTCAAGTGCCATTCCATTCAATGTGGCAAGGAGTCCTTTTTTAAAAATGCAATTAAAAAAATATCTGAATTTGGCAAAGGATACACTCCACCTAGTTCAGAGAGGCTTAGGACTACTCTTTTGGAAAGGTCAAAAGAGAGGGTGACTGGAAATATGGTAGGTGTCAAGGCCTCTTGGAGTGTAATAGGTTGCAGTATATTGAGTGATGGCTGGTCTGATATGTGTCAATGACCCTTGATTAATGTCTTGGTGTATTGCCCTCAAGGAATATCTTTTCTGAAAGTTGTTGACACCATGAACCACAAGAAGACTTCAGAGTTTATTTTCAAAATCTTGGATGAAGCAATTCAGGAAGTGGGTGAGGAAAATGTAGTTCAGGTTGTCACTGATAATGCCACTAATTGTGTAGGTGCTGGAAAAATGATAATGGACAAGTATCCTCTAATCTATTGGAGCCCTTGTGCAGCTCATTGCCTTAATTTGCTACTTCAGGACTTGGCCAAATTTCCATGGGTTCATGAAGCAATTCAAAGGGGGAGGACAATTGCAAACTTCATAAGGAACCACCGCCTTACATTGAGCATTTATAGACAACATGCATCTAAGGAGTTGTTGAGGCCTTGTGAAACAAGGTTTGCCTCTTTTTATATCACTTTAAAAAGAGTGGTTGAAGAGAAAGCTGCAATAAGGTCAGTGATTTGTTGCAATGAGTGGGAAAGATCTGCACTTTCAACAAGCTCTAAGGGAAAGCATGCAGAACAAATTATTCTAAACAACTTTTGTGAAAGTGCAAACAAACTTCTAAAAGTATGTGAACCTATTGTGGAGGTGTGTCATATGGTGACACCCTTGTTTTGGCATGGTTTATGAGGCTATCGACCATTGTAAGGAATGCATTCAAAAGGCATTCAATGATGTGGAGACAGATTACAAAGAAATATGGGATGTCATTGATGTAAGATGGAAAATGATGCACACACCCTTACATTCAGCAGCTTGTTATCTAGAGCCTAGGCTCTTTCATATAGATAGAGAGAGTGATTTTGAAGTCATGGGTGGGCTTTATGAAGCCATTGACAAGCTTGTTCCAGATCCTGAACTTGCAAGGATAATTAGGCACCAAACAAGGGCATTTCGGGCAGAAGAAGGGGTATTTTCAACACGAGGAGCCAAGGATGATAGGCCACTTCTTGAGGGATACAAATGGTGGAAATATTATGGATCAAGTGCAAAGGAACTACAATGCTTTGCTCTTCGAATTTTGAGTCAAGGAGCAAGTGCATCAACGTGTGAAAGGAATTGGAGTTGTTTTGATCACATCCAATCTAAGAAAAGAAACAGGTTATTGTCGGGAAAGTTAGGAGATCTTGTTTATGTTCGCAACAATTTGCGGATGTGCATGAAAAATATGGAAAAAAGAATCTTCTTCTTCACAATCCCAACCTGTTGCAGAAGACTTGGAGGATGTAATGAGATGATCCTTTGTGATGACTTCCTAGTTGTGATGAATCTAGATATGATGATGTAGGGAAATGTTGATCGAGCCAAGTGCTCTTGATGATATGGAACTTTTTGATGTAGTAAGTAGCCTATAAGGCTATAGAGTATGTTTTTTTATGATATGGAACTTTTTGATGTAGCAAGTAGCCTATAAGGCTATAGAGTATGTTCGCTCTTTGATGATATGGAACATTTTGATGTAACAAGTAGCCTCTAAGGCTATAATAGGGTTAGTATGAAGTCTAAAAACTTAATATTACATGTTTAAGATTGTGGTTTGACATAATTTCATATGTTTTTATGTTTTTCTATTAATCGAACTTAATGGCAATTTTTTTTTGAACTTTATCCATTGGGCGAACTTGAACCAAATTTTATCCTTGACATGTATGCACTCTGCCACTCATGACAACTGCTGCTTGTGATCACCTACATACGTAACAACTATTTACACTTTCTTCAATGAGTGTTGGGATTCTCATTGACAAATCACTTACTCCTAGTCGTAACGTACACATGCAAACACAAGTGTTCATGTTGCTACTTCCAGTGAATGCTAGGCTTCTCACCAGTCTATCACTTAAACACACTCAACAGGGGACACAGTAGATTTTTGCTTTCCTACACATCTGTTTACCACAATTTATTTTCACCACACAAAAAGAAAGAAATGAAGATTGAGGATCGGGTCCTCATTGTCACGTTTGTAGTCACCATTCTTGATCACTTCCACATAATCAAGAACATTATAAGACATCACTATTGCCACTTGGCGATCAATCTTGGCTTTCGTAGATTTGGCGCAATTTGTTTTTGCCACTATCACATTGCACAACCCTTTCGTTAGCATCGAACTTGAGGTCGCCTATGGCCCTCCTACCTTTGTTGCCTCTGTCCTCCAATGGAATGCTGCTCACTAAGTAGAATGAATGTTGAAGCTCAATTGCATGTCATTTTTGATTAAATAGATAGAAACACAATCTCAAATGTGTGCAATCCGCCTTCTCTTTATTTCTTCCTTGTTCACGTATTCCAACATTGGTATCAGAGCGAGACCAAGTAAGGAAAGAGAGAAGGGAGGAAGATCAATCCCATTAGGGCACATAGTTTGAATCCAAGTGAATGAAATCAAGGGTACGTTCATTTTCGTGGTGGTAGAAAACGTGTAGTCGCGTGTACCAGTTATGCAAACATAAAGGGCACAATGTGTTTTTGCAAATCAAGGTGTAGTTGTAAGTACCATTTATACAAACACAGTTGTGCAAGGAGTCGCGAATCTGGATCAAAAACTAAGTCGCGAAAGGGTCTGCAACTCTGTGACGGAAAAACTAAGTCGCGAAAGGGTCTGCAACTCTGTGACGCGAATCAGTAGCAAAAACTAAGTCGTGAAAGGGCCTGGAACTCCATTTATAGAGGTCGTCGCTCAATTTCCGCCATTATTTCCGCGAGCCATTCGTATACAGTCGGATTTCTCTTTTAAATTCAATTTCTGCTATTATTTTTGTGAGTCGTTCATACATAGTCAGTCTTTACTGTTGTGTCTACACCATTATACAGGTGAAGTCGTGGAAGGGACACAACAGAACCAAAGTCGCAAATTTTTAGCATGTTTTCAAAATACAGTTACAATTTTTGAGCATGAAATAAACACAAATCCCGTGCTAGGGCACAAAACTGTGCACACCACAGTTGCAACAAATAACTGGTAGTTAATTCTCTATTTACTCATTTCGGAAAATACGCAGTTGTATTTATTTTATTTTATTAAAAAGGAAATCCTCGTAGAAAAATATTCTGGTCTAATTTTTATACATGGAGAGTGAAAATACAAATGTAAATTACAAATAAATTTTTTTGGGGCATTATAAACGGGAAAGAGACAACACCTACCGATGCATCAAATTTGTTAGATTAGCAAAGCAGAGATGATAGAGCGAAAGGCAAAACTATTGTTGGCCTTGCTCTCTCCGATTATTTAGGATGGTCTAAAAAAATTATTTGGAGCGAAAGCAATCATTGCCAAATTTCCCCGAAAACTTCAGTTATATAGGTTCAAAATGGATGGAGTCTCTATGTCAAGCCACATCAATAATTTGAGGTCCCTGATCAGACAACTAGCAGAAGTCAAAGCTGCGATTGAGGATGAGGATGCCAAAGCTATCCTATTAAATAGTCTGTCTTCAAAATACAACAATGTAGTTTTTACCCTCAGTCAAATTCAATCTCAATCTCTATATGATATGATTGCAGCCCTTGTAGCTGAAGAAAAACAAACTGCAGAAGATGCAGAAGGTCATTCTCAGCAAGAAAGTGCATTCTATTCCAGAACCAGAAACTCTCGTAGAAGATCAAATAAAGATAACCGGAGATTGAATGTCATTATTGTAAGAAAAGAGGTCGCACAACATGGGATTGTCGTGTTCGAGCCAATGATGTGCTCAAGGGTAAAGCATATCAAATACAACCAATATAGCCATGGTTGAAAACCCACCAGATGCAGAAGGTAGTGAGGACAATGATGAATACGCAATATAAAGATGCTCTAAACTTTGAAGGCAGGAAAGGATACAGGGTAGATGAAGCTCGATATGATGGTTGCTCAGATAGTTTTTGAGACTGTGGATCTTGGGAATTATACCCTCACGAGGGTCATGAGACAACTTGATGGAGCTTGTGGATGGCTCAATATGGATGGTTGTCCAATAATTCGGGAGATCTGTGATTCGGGAGTTCGGGGAGGTGGAATCCGGGAACTCGGGAATTCAGCTTGGGAACTACACCTTTACGAAGGTCACGTGATGCAGCTTGATGGAGCTCTACCTTGTCATAGCATTGCTTTCAAAGTGAAAGCGTCTAAAGATTGCGTAGTTCTGTTTTGTTAGGATGTGCGTTTTTGCTTTCTGTAGAATAAGCCTTAAGAGGGGGTATTAGAAAGTAAGACTTATATATAAGGATGTCATTAGTTATTTAACTACAAGTTTGCTGTAACCGGTTGTAAATATATCAACCATTTTGTAACTACATCATTCATAATAAATAGACGGACACACAATCTCAAATGTGTGCAATCTGCCTTCTCTTTATTTCTTCCTTGTTCAGGTATTCCAACAATATCTTGATAGTAAGTGATCCACGTATGTTTTTCAACAGGGCAAATTCATGCATGGGAGGGCTGACAACGAAGAGCAACTTCTGAACCACATCTGAACAATGGTGTTGAATTTGATGGTAAGGTTTGAAGTAATGCTTAAAGACAGGCATGCTAAACTTTGATAAGATTGCTCGATTGGATGCTCAGAGTTGATGACTGTTGAAGACATGACTGCCAGATTGATGCAAGCCTTATATTCTTGATATGTCACTGCCAAATGCTGCATGAATAGCAACAAATTATCTTAACCTATACTACACTGCCCGCTTAATTACATTGTATCTCTCATCAATTTGGCCATTCTCATACTCATGTTCGATGCCCCAGTATTTTTATTGATCAAAAGTCCAGTACATTTCTAGCTTTATCTCGGTTTTTATCATTCAAGTCGATGAGTCTATCTTGAGACCCATAACACTGCAAATAACTTAGTTAATTATGTCAGGGAAATAGAAAAATCTGCATATATCGGCACCTGATTTTTTCTCATTATTTCAAAGAGGTCAGTCAGTGGATTGCATGGTTTTTTAACTGAGACCCCTATGAAACTGAATAGACAATCTGATCCATGGATGAATTGTCATACAACTCATTTAGTTATATTTTATATATGACTAAACTTATGTCTGTACAAACTAAAGTTATGCTAACAGTATTATATAGCTTATCTTGACTTACGGTTTACCTAAATGCAAGAAAATGATGGAATCCTGTAGGATCTAATACATTATAAATCATACAGATTAAGCCAAAAATCAAGTTTTCTTTTGACCTGTTTGGGTTTTAAGCTGAATCATAAGTTTGTAGTAAAATTCGTTTAGATGATCCCAAAAATAGCAAACAAAGTTCCAACTTTGGATATAAGTCTGCAGGCCACAGATCCTAGAGAAATCTGCATATTGGCAGTATGTAAGGCATTCATTATCAATAATGTTGACTACATGTTTATATCTAACATTTAGTGGCATATTTCTTAAAGAAAATGTCTTTAAAGAAGCTCATGCCCTTTATTTGAATTTAGAAGCAATTACCGGTATAGGCGTGAATGTGATATTGGGTCAAAATAAGCTCTGAATCTGAAAATTGTAGCAGCAGGGACTAGATTATTCTGCAGTTAAGAGATCAGTATCTGATAACTGATAGCAATATCCCCTTAGTGGTGCATCACATGGCTAGACAAACTTCTGATAGAGTTCATTTGCCAATGATAAAACCAAATGGTCATAACATGGTTTTGACTTCTTCATTTTGACTCTACTCCACACAAAATGATGTACAAGACCGACCCTTTGCTATATAATCCTGACTTTTCTAAATTTGTTTTGGTCAGAATTTTAACACTCTGGATCCGTAGAAGGCATGACCAGAGTCATGGGTAGACCTGCGATGAAAGGATCCTGTTCAGATTACTGATAGTTTAACTCTTACATGTAGTTAACAATGTAGGGTGACGAGCATGCTTGCATGTTCCCTGCTACATGCTGAAGCCAGTACATGTAGCTGGTTTACACTGTATTGATTATTATGTACTATTTTTATCGCTATATTGACCTAAATGTATGTAGAAACAGGTTAGTTGTTTGCAGTTTCTCACCTTAGCTGTTAGTCCTTTAAACACCTTCAACTGTTAGGCTCTTGATCCAGTTATAATGTAAACCAATCAGCTTGTAAGCCTGAGCAGACCCATGAACAGTCTAAACTTAGATTAGGCTGAATTAGTGTTGAACGACCATCATCGAATGTCAAGAGTGCTAGGATTTGGGAGATCTTAACTTCACATTCTGTGCCAACTCATACCAGCAATGAATAGCTATCATTGTTTCCTGTCATTGTAAGTTCTATTATAAAAGGACTGTGTATAGGCCCAACTTGTTACCTGACTAAAAAGTAGACTTGTTATTGGCTCAATTTGTACACACCTTGTAACTGATAGATGAAATGGAACCTAGCACTCCATAGCTTCTTCTAGATTGGCAAGAGCTTTGGTGTGGGTAGATACCTTATGGGTTCCTCTTTCTGGAACAATTGACTCTAAGTCATTCAAGGTTATTCACAATACACACAAAGAAAGACCTATTGATTATGATAGAGAAGGAATTGATGGAAAAAGATGGGTAAATTGGCATGGTTGCATTTTCAACCAAACAGGAAAGAGAGAGTGGCTTGTAGGAAGGTCCTTGGTTCATGAAGAAATCTAGCTTCTTGATGAAACACTGGTCCAGATTTCATGCCCACAAAGAAATACTGGATGGGTACCTCTCTCACTGCTCCCAAGTGAATATTACCAAGAAACTTTCTAGTGATACAAAGCAGATTGGAAATGCCATCTTTTCTAACTCGGGCTTACAGTCTTCTAGATGAATGACCCACATATGCATCATGAACTTTTGAAGAAAAAATCTATTAAAATTGACTTGGAATTTGCCCTTTTTCCAAATAGGATTGTTTTGGTAATTCGGAACCATTGAATAGGAACAAGCCATTGACTATAATTTCATTTCCTTTACCAGTTCATCGTATCTGCCATTAGCCATGCACAGTTTTTATCCAGGTCTGCTCCCATGTCTTGATACACAATACCACCTTCGATATGCACAAAGATTTATCGATCATCTGATATTTGAACACTTAGCTGGGAGGTGACGATATGAACTGACCACAGTCTCTATTTAACGAGTGCCTTTTTACATAGGAGGAGCCTGTATATATAGGATAATAAATAAAGAGTTCCTACAATGTTCATTTGTTGTTTGAAAACACAGTCTACCTAACCTTTCTCAAGGACAGTTTCAAGCTGAATCTTCACACTCATCAATTCAAATTTGACAAAGCTGTTGCTGCTTTAATTGATACAGCCACTGATGACATGAGGTAAGTCCAGGGAACCTCAAAGGCCTTTAATTCATTTCAAAGTCGATTGGTCCTGTTATGTCTGTTCTAGATATCGCATCTACTTGTTGATGCATATTTATTTCTACCTACCTGTTGTAAATAATAAATACCAATATCTCAAATTACAGAACTATATTAGATGCGTGTCATCAGTGGTTCTCTCTGCATTAGAGAAAATTACATTGCTCACATTTGTAAAACGAGTTTCAGTGACATTATTAGACAAAGCTGACAACAGAGAACCATTTGGCCTATCATAGGTTGAGTTCCTTTTTGGCCGAAAATCAGTATCTAGTGGCAATTCCCCCATAGTTCGCATACTTAAACTTCAACTTTCAGTGACTTGAGTCAATACCAAAAATTTCCCGACTAGGAACAACAACTTGATAACTCATAAAATATCTCCTAAATTTCTTTAAGAAAATGTGATGGAATTTTTATACAAGAATACAGTTAGACAATTGTATTAAACAAGTCTATGCCAATGTTGGACTAAGTGTCCACTTCTCTTTAGATTTGAATGACAAAATAGAGTACAAAATGGCATACACTCATGCAAATACAACATTGATCAACTGATCAACTGTTACGAGTCGTTATGCATGATTGTCATTTGAAAATCACTTGTTCCTACATCAACCAAAAACATGTTTGTTTAGGAAAATAAGCTAAGTTTTTGATGAAAGAGTGGTGGCCAATTCCTCCTCATAAAATATTGGAAGAGTGAATTGATGTTCCTCTCATAGAATTGGCTGTTCCAACCTCTTGCTCTGCTACAATCTGATTGTTCTTGTGGTCCCACTATGATTCCTCTTTAATTGTGTCGACTCATTGCTCCACCCTGATGATCTCTTAGATGCCAATGACTCCTTTCCCAATACCCCATGATGTTGGAGTTGATCATGGATCTTCCTCCTTCACAATGAAAGAGTGATGCTCTTCCCATTGTGCCTTTCTTCTTTGTAATGACAAGTCTTGCCAAGTTGATGCTGTTGCAACTCATTTGATAGCTTAAGCATTCATGGTACATCATCCTTGTCATGTAAAAACAAGATACAATGTCTACCCTGCTCACTTTACAATCATTCTTCAAGATGAAATTGCTTTGCTATAGTGGAAACTAGGTACATTGATGCGTAGTGCAAAGTCAACTGTCATTGCGCTATCATTATGTGCATGGCCTCAAACAAACTTCTAGTATCAAAATCAGATTTCAAAAGGGCTGCAACCATGTGTGCATGAAAAACTGAAATATGTGCACTCCATTGAAATATGCATGCTCCATCTAGCCATATCTACTGCAGATCCTTATGTGCATACCACACTTATAAAGTTCAGTTCAATTTCGCCAAGGGATAAAGTTCAAGAAAATAAATGTTTTTAAGTTCGAACATATAATTTTTTCTATCATTTCTTATATTCTTGAAAAATGCATAAATATGTCAGAGGGACATATTGGAGAGAACTCTCTGTCCTCTTCTTTCAGTCAGTACACACAAAATAATGCAAAATCATGTGAAAAACTTCCGATGCAAAAATAATGGATAAAGCTTGAGTTCATGCTCAACAACAATAAAGTTCAGTGAACTATGAACTTTTTCGATAAATGTTAACATACCTTGTGACATCAATGATTTTGTGATGCCAAAATTTGACTTTTACATCAATGTTGCAATTGTTAAAGTGTCTCTCAGCATTCTAAATCACTGAATGATGCTGAAACAACTCTTTCTTATACTTCAATCATTTTCCTATTTGCATTTACAACAATTGTAATGAGATATATTACAATCTACAAGGGAGGAAACTCAAATTGACTTATCATCCATTATCGTGATGTTTTTATTGCTAAAAGTTACTGCCCAACCCCATGCTTGAATGCTTGCACTCGTAAAGTGCCTCATTTCCCTTTTCCCTTCCTTGTTATGCAACACAAGTGTTGAGTGATTTTTTTTGAAACCATGCTATTTCCTGCCCCTGCTTGTTATTCCTAAGTGGATTTCTTGTTCCATGCTCACCTATGATGGGTAGAAGGCTTCGCATGCTTACCCTTACAAATGGAACTACTTTGGTATTTGCTCTACCAATAAGTAGAAACATACAATGCTTTAAAGATACATTTGAAGTTATACCAGATGCCCATACATTTGAATGCAACTCAACATCTTCATCTTTATTTATCATGTAAATGCTCAATCCAAGAATCAAATAAAATTCCCTTACCACTACTCGATTGCAATAGTGATGAAGAAATGTGCGAGAGCTGTTCTCTCCTTCTTGATTCTTATGATTTGGTAGGTTCTTCTTCCCCTCTTGTTTGTGGCTGTCCATTCTTGCATTTTCGATTTTTTGGGTGAAGATGTGGATGGAGTCTCCAACGTTTTCCATTCCAATGGCCACTAACCTTGCAATGAGTACATAAATTTTTAGACTTGCACATGCTCATATCAAGTGGATTCTTACCTCCTTGGAGTGTGTCTTGATCATCATCTTCTTGTTTTCTTGAAGAGTGGATTATCTCTTTCCCATCTCTCCTAAAGAGCTTGGGCTCCTTAGTGATGGTTCATTTGCACATAGTCATACAATGGTTACTCTTCCCACAATAAGTGCAAGGAACAAGATACCAACATTCTTGTGCTACATGACCTTCCTTATTACAATTGAAACAAAAGATGGAAGACTTCTCTTTGGCATACCTTCTTGGGTTGTCCCCATGCTTGTTTCCTTCCATTCATTTATTGGAAGTGTTGAATTCGATGGAGTGTAATCTCCCCATTTCCTCTTTGCATTTGCATCATGTGGATGGAATAGTGATGCACTATATTCTCCTTCATGACTTGAAGGCTGCCCTCTCTTTGGAAGTGCTTCCTTGTCCTCTTGAGGTAGACTCATTCGCCCTTCTTCTTATTTGCTTGATTGTTGTCTGTTCTTTGGGACACCCTACAATCATCTTAAGGCTTTCAAAAATTAGATCAGAAACATTTTTACCTTCTTTGGGCTGTCCTTGGTGTGTAGATGGCATGGAGTCCTCTTTCATGGAAGCTACTCTTGCTTGAGCCATGCTAGAGCATTCTCCAATCTCTGTTTTACCATATAAGGCCTGGATATTGAGGTCGCTGCTCAACCATAATGGGATTAAGAATTCTTTGGCCATCCTTGTCAAGCTCTCTTCCTTCATAACCCATCTTCATTAACAAGTTAGAGCCAATACCTCTAGCATGCTTCTGAAAATTGCCAATGGATTCATTCAATGTAACATTGGAAGAAACAACATATGATGGAGTGCTTATCACGCATACCTCTGTCATGGTTTGTGCACCTTTGGTAGACGCTTGTCTCTTTCTATTGGTAGATTGTTCTCTCATTTCTACTCCTTAAATATCATGTTGGAGCTTCGCCAACAATTTGCCCTTTGCCAACAAATCTTGTTGCAACTCTTCCATGATAGCCGTGAAGAATTCTCCATGATTAGATCATGTCTCTTGCAACTCCTCATTCTCTGTTTCCAAGTGCTGCACCAGCATTCTCAGTCCTCTATTCTCCTCTTGTACTTGCATATGACAAGCTTGGAGCTCCCCAAGTCTTATTCTCAAGGATTTGGTCACGGCTGTTCTTTACAACCACAAATTCTTGCAGCACTTTGTCAACAAACTTTGCATACAATATTGCTATGCACAATAACTTCCTATGTGTTAATAAAACTATCTACAAGCACAAGGAACTTGCTGCCATGATACGTATTGATCTGTTATTTTCCCAAGAGATGCACATTGTTAGAAATTAAATGCATATTTATGTCAATACAGGTTGAAACTACTTGAATTTCTCAAATGTAAAGTTTTAGGTGTGTTAGAGTGGTAGAATGTGCATTAGAGTGAGTAAGTTACTTGCAAACCATAAACAACTAGAAAGAGATGGAAACAAACACAATTTTTTTATCCTGGAAACCCCAATGTGGGGAAAACCAGTTGGAAGTGGCAAATGCACATCTTCCTCTTCTCCCTTTCAATGAAATGAATCAATACAAAGAGCTCATGGAGCATACAACTCACACTCTCTGCTATCTCCTATCTTGTTGATGTTTTGATGGAAGATTTTACAAGAATGATAGAATGGTTTAGTCATGAAAAATGAGTAATCACGACTGCTCTTTCCATTCATTCACCAATTCTCTCCTACATTCCTGTAGATCATTGATCCATGTTTGCCGATTGACAATTCCTCAGTCCATGAAACCCTTCTTAAACACCCAGAATTTCCCTTTGAATCATTTCAAGCCTATCATACCCTGCATGTTCAGCTGATGTGGGTGAAACTATCTCTTGCTGCATGCCGGTGGTTATGAAACTGATGCTTTATGCAGTCTGGCAGTTACAAAACCAGTGCTTAATGGTTGCAAAATCACCCTGGTGGTTTCGTCACTACAGAAAGTCCCTTAACTTGCGGAGTCCATGGCTTTTGCATATGAACTCGAAATCAGGTTGAGGTTTTTTTGGAATTGTATTAAATTTTGAGAGGAATTCAAATATGCGATCACATTTGAATTTTGATGAAGGATACTATCTGTTTTGTCTTAATGAGTTGGACAATGTCTTGGTCAGGAGTAGCAATGCAAAACTTCACCATAACTTCTCCTTGTTTCGTTGATCTTAACATGTCCTTGTATTCTATTGGCAGTATTGATGAATTTCATGGGATCTCTACGGATCATACCTCTTGTTTTTGGTCTTACAAAAGATTACTTACGAGATTGTGAATGTTTTGGTGTTTGGCCTTGACCCCAACCTGCCAATGTGCTTGATCCTTTGCCGTGGTTCCCATGGAATTTTCCTACAAAACTTCTTCTGCACACCTCCCGTGTTCATCATCCCAAGGCGATGCTCTTCGCTCTGCTTGCAAAGTGTCCAATATTGAAGGTGGTATTGCAATCTTCTTCCTTATGCAATATGGAAGGCTTCCAAGGATATGCACATCCTCAAGAAAAAATTCCGAAAACCTACAATTTTTCGTCTCCTTCCTCCTATGAAAGAGTGGTTGCCATTTCTTCCTTCTCATTAGTAACGGAAGAGTGAATTGATTTGCCTCTCATAGATTTGGCTGTTACAATCTCCTGCTTTGATGCAATCTGATTTGTCTTCTGGTCCCACTCTGATTCCTCTTCAGTGGTGTTCACTAATGGTTGTCCACTATTGGTGGACTGGATCATCCATAAGTATAACCATACTCATAATATCATGTTGATGGGTGATGTTAACACTTTCAAGACATGTGAGGAAAAAAAGGAATGTTCTAGTTTTAATCATAGAGTGACGTATGCCTTGACAAAGTTGATTGCTGATACCTATATGATTGATCTATATTTCCCACAGGGGCAGTTCTCTTGGTCCAACAGAAGAAAAACTAGAAACTACATGGCAAAAAAAAAAGGCAGAGTTATCATATCGTGAGAAATGGCCGAGTTGTAACATTTAAGTTACTGCTGAAGTCAGTGTTTCCATGTTGTCTGATCACTAGCTAATACTGCTAGTAATCTATAAACTTAAAAGAGCTCCAAAAGAGCATCAATTCAGATTCGAGACAGCGTGAATGATTCATCCTGGCTTCACTTCCAATGTCATCACATGGTAGAAGGAAACTAAACATATTCAAGGCTATTCCATGTTCAAATTCATTAAGATTTTGCAGCATCTCAAGATTTGGGTGTGGAAGTGGAAAAAGCATTTTTTTGGCAATATATTTGTTCAATCAGCCACTATTGAAACAAAAATAGTCCAACCACAATTACAAACTAAAGAAGGTTTTATGGTTGAAATGGCAGCCTATAAGTGTTAGCACATACAAGAGTTGACTGAAATACAGCAAAGGATCTAACAAAGAGATTCTAACACTGCCTATTTCTGCAAATCAGTTCTTAATTGGCAACATATCAACACTGTCTCTAAAATCAAAACATCAAGCAGAGCCTACATTTAAACAATGCTTGAAATCGCGACCTATACAACGAAATCCTAAGTAGCTGATACGTTTTGGAAATGGGTATGGGTAAGGAGTATCCGATACCCGGATACGGCAAAATTTTTTTTGGCCCCAGATATGGCATTGGATACAACCGTATAAAGAATATATAAAAATTAAAAAATATATAAATTCCAGCCTACTAAATAGGAATTAAGTTTTTAACCACATATTATGCATAAAGACCAAATAACTTATAAGCTAAATAATCACAAAAGACAACTCATAATTTTGTAAAAGCTTAAAATTAAACACAATGTCATGATATATTAAATTCAATTTATTACACCAATGATCAAAGTTCAAACTAGTCTTTCAATATTCATCATATTCCTCATCATCAAAAGCATCAACATCAACATAATGATGCGGTTCATTACAGCCACATGGACTTGAAGCACCCCCACTAGGGCCACTACCACTAGCACCCCCTTGTGCATGTAGGTTTTACGGTGCCAAAGAAGTCTCCAATCCCTCGTCATCTAATGACATGTGGGAAATGGAAGCATCCGTACTGGCTTAGGAAAAATACAATCTCTGATGAAGTATCAAACCTAAATCCCAATGTTTTGTTGACCCATCCTTGTACTTTGGCTGCTTGTGACATAGAAGGCGCAAGTTGGAATGTATATATAGTTATACCAAATCTTTGGCCTTTTTAGCCCCCAACTTGTTGCGCTTCTGTGAGTGGATAAAGGTATATGTACACCAATTGCGCTCAGAGGAAGATGAACCCACAACTTATTGAGGCAAAGTCAATGCAAACTTAAACACTCAAACTTGAATTACCCAAAAGCGGCTAGGGTAAGTTATAACATTAAAAGGAAAGAGAATTAAAAAAATAAAAAAACTTGGGGGGTTGTGTCGAGACCTTGATTACAAGAGGTTGCAAGTACACAGATGTGGAACCATGGAGGTACAACCACATATGGAGCATCCATCTTGTATTCTCCGAAGACACGAGAAGGCTATCCGGACTGTGTTTCCGCTATGAAATTGACAAACTCTATCATAACCATGTCTTCGGCCTCAGGATCAGGGAAGAGCCTAGACAATGCCAACATATATCCCTCACTGACTTTCGCATCCTTGTATGGCGCCATCCTTCCCTAAAAGCTATAAAGGATCTTTGTGTTGCTAGAATCTAGGAATCAATGCAAAGGCAAGTAGATGTAGCGGGGTGGTATTTTGTTTCACCACTCAATGAGAATTGATTGTATTTTTTGAAAAATTTCTTCTCAGGATCTTGTTCTTTTGCATTTATATGGACCTTATCTTCTTAATCATTAAGTCGATACCATCATACCCATTATCTCTCCTAGACATGGCTAATCCATGTAGTAAAGCGGATCATGCTCATAATGACTCAGTAAAACTCAACCAAATATTCTACTCGATCCCACCAAGTGTCATCTAAGATCATGTCCTTTACTTTCATGGGCTCGTACAGTGTTTGATTGCCTACCATACAACCCATAGGTTGGAAGTTACCATCATGCTAAGTGCCTCTCGCATCTTCACAAGTCGTCTGATAAGATCATCGTGTGTGATGCGAATCAAGTCTCAGCAACCTAATAAGAAATCAAAAGAAATAAAAAAGTTGACAAGTAATCTTAAAACATTCAAAATTTACAAATTACGAACTTACAAAATTAATTTACATGAATTTTTTAATAAATAAAAGATAAGGTAGAATGTTCCGGGCTACCTTCAATAGCTCCAAATGTTGAGAATTTATCTAAAGATGCCTTGGGACTGTAATGGTTGCTGTCACAAACATTTGAATTTCTTTGCCTCCTCATATACTTGTTTGATCCACTCAATTTTTGTGCCCAATTTTTGTAACATTAAATTGAGGGAATGGACCGCACACAGGTGTCCAGAAAAATGTGTCCATACCTTGCCTCAACTAACAACCCTGCGACTCTGCAATTTTTTGCATTGTCCGTTACAACTTGGACAACATTTTGAGGCCCCACCGCCTCAATGGCTTCTACGAGGATGTTGGCAATGAATTGGCATCCTTCATTTGCCCCTCACAATCAACTAGCTTTTGAGAAACATTGCCCCTTTAGGGCATACTGCAACCACATTGATCAATGGCCTATTTGCTGTATCTTTCCATCCGTCAGAAACGATGGACACTCCTGTTTCGAGCCATTGATTCTCTGATGGGCAACAATGAGTCTTCAACTTTCTTTCTTTCTTTTGACAATAAGGTGGTGCGCACCTTTTCATACCCTGGGCTAATGTATCCGTTAGGGGCTTCATTAATACATCTCACTTGGCGAGTACTCGCCAAAAAAAAATTGTAAGCCATGAACATCAACTGTGAAAACTCGCCAGGTCGCCGAGTATTGGCGAATATTCGCCAATATTCGGTGAGTCTGTGCACAGAACTCGCCAGACGCGGGCTGTATTGGAACACGCCAAAAACGCTGCAAACCCTTTTTTTTTTCTTTTTAAGGCACCAAAGCACTTCATTTCCATTCACACAACCATTTGAGCTTGCATTGCATGAGTTGAATGGATTTTTGAGCGAATTCGAAGAGGAAATTTGGAGAATTGCATTTGGAGGTAAGTTTTTTTTTTTAATTCTTTCAAGTTTTTGCAAATTCGGTCTATATTATTTAAGTTTTATATATTCATATTGTAATTTTAAATACATCTAATTTAAAAGCGAATGATTTTAAATTTTTAATAGTCATTTGGAGCCGGAGGTATTTTTTTTTTCCGCAAATTCGTTCTAAATTATTTAAATTTTATATATTCGTATTGTATTCGATTCTTCGAATATGTTTTGTAATTTTAAATGCATTCAATTTAATTGCGAATCATTTTAAATTTTTAATAGTCATTTGGAACCGGAGGTATGTTATTTTTATTAAATTACGGTTAAATAGGGTTATTCAGACACGTTTTTTTTAAATTTTAATTAAGTTTACGTTTTTTTAATTTTTTAAATGTGCATTGTGTTGCAGATTAGAGCTTACCAATGGCATCAGGTTCGGCATCTGGGTCAACATCACTAGCAGGAACCGTTCCTGCGAACGCCCGTACCATCGCTTGGAAGTATGGTGTACGTGGAGCAGTTTCAGGAACAATGGTTTGCAATTTCTGCGGCAAAACATTTTCTGGAGGCATCAATCGCCTGAAGTATCATCTTGCATGTATTGTTTGTCGGGACGTTGTGGTATGCCCCAATGTTACAGAAGAGGCAAAGCGAGAGATGAAAGCAGAGTTGGCAGAGCTAGAGGAGAAGAAACTAGAGAGGGAAAGGGTGCATGCAGCCATAGCAGAAGTTGTTAGACCTGGGGCTGGAATGACAGAGGATTCAGAGGATGATGCGGCAACAATTGTGGGCTCTACTCGCGGTCCACGCATACGAACCGGAAGAGGCACATCTGCTTCATCGAGTTCGAGCAAAGGCATACATAGTTTTTTTGTACCAAGGAACATACCTGGAGCACAACCTTCATTGCAAGGTACAACCTGGAACAAGGATATGCACGAGGAAGCGGATAAAGCATGTGCGAATTTCTGGTACTACAACAACCTTCCATTCAATGTGGCAAAGAGCCCGTACTGGGAGTACTTGGTGACAACATTGACAGTTGCAGGGAAAGGGTACAAGGCACCCTCTCCAAAAGACTTGAGTGGGAAATTGCTCAAGGGTGCAGTTGCAGATGCAACTACAATTCTAGAAGATCAAAAGAAACAATGGCAGAAATACGGATGCACCATTCTTTCAGATGGGTGGACGGATGGAAGGAACCGCACCCTCATTAATTTTTTAGCGGCTTCAAATGGTGAGATGGTGTTTTTGAAGTCTATTGATGCCTCTAACATAGTTAAAAATGCAGAGAATTTGAGTCTTATGTTGGAGAAGGTTGTATTAGAGGTGGGTATACAAAATGTTGTGCAAGTTGTCACAGACAATGCAACAACATATGTGGCGGCTGGGAGACTACTACAGGAGAGACATCCATCACTCTTTTGGACTCCTTGTGCGGCTCATTGCCTTGACCTTCTTTTGGAGGACATAGGCAAAATTGATTGGGTGAGGCCGGTTGTAGAAGATGCAAGAAACATAACCAAGTACATATATAATCACCCTTGGGTTCTTAGCTTGATGAGAGAACACACAAAGGGGAAAGAGCTTGTGTGAGCTGGTGTCACAATGTTTGCAACTAACTTCTTGACGTTGCAAAGTATTTCTAGTTTGTTGACATCATTGAAGCAAATGTTTGTGAGTCAAGCATGGCTAGACTCACAATATTCAAAAGAAAGTTGATGGAGAGAGGACTGCAAAGATAGTTTTTGATGATATCTTTGCAAAGAGAGCTATAGAGATCATCAAGGTAATTTCAAACTTCGATTTATATTTCAAGTTGATTCCTTTATTTTAATTTGTTAAACTATAAATATATTGCTATTTACTTTTTTACTTAATTTGTAAGTTTGTAACCTTACATTTTAATTTGTGTGTAGGTGTTAGAGCCGTTGGTGAGGGTTTTTGCGTTTGGTTGATGGGGAGCAAAACCCTATGGGGTACATTTATGAGGCCATGGATAGGGCCAAAGAGGCTATCCAAAACTATTATAGGGGGGATATCGTCAGATATGGTCCCTTTTGGGAGATAATTGATCGGAGGTGGAACAATCAACTCCACCAACCTATTCATGCAGCGGGGTACTACCTCAACCCCAAGTTTTTCTTCTCCGATGGCTTCACAGATGTGAACGGAGAGGTTATGGAGGGCCTTTCAACATGTATTGAGAGGATGATACCAGAGGTTGAGACGAGGGACCTCATTATTTTAGAGCTGCAAAATTACAAACATGTTAGGGGGAGGCTCTTTTCTTCAGGGTTAGCTATCCGAGGGAGAACCACACAGTCACCAGGTAATAAAAATTAGAATGTTTACTAAGTTACTTATATGTGTTACTAGTTACAAATTTGATTTTATTAATTACTTATAAACTTTTGATTATCTTGTTTGTAGGTTCTTGGTGGGAGGATTGGGGAGGAAATACCCCGCATCTTCAAAAGCTAGCCCTCAGAATTTTATCTCAACCTTGTAGCGCTTCTGGATGTGAACGCAACTGAGTTTGTTTGAGGCCATTCACATGAAGAAGCGCAACAAGTTGACTCAAAAACGGCTCAACGACTTGGTTTTTGTGCAATACAATCTCCGGCTTTGCACAAGAAAAGTGGAGGCCACATCGGAGGAGCTTATTGATTTGGATGAGATAGATCCATACAACGAGTGGACTGGGCAAGAAGAGGAAATCCCTGTGTTCACAGAGGATGAGATTGCTTCTTTCGAGAGGGAAGCTATGGAGGGAGAAGCACTAGCAAGAGATATTGGATTGGATGACATCTTTGGAGGTGATCTCGAACATGCAGCAGAGGAGCCACCACCATCTACTACCAGGTTGGAGCCAGAGTCGCAGCCTTCTAGGAGGAGCGAGGAGACGCAGCCGAGTGTGGGGACTAGTAGAGGCAATAGACCCTCTCCCCAATATTTCTCTAGAACGGGGAAGAGGAAAATGTAACTTATTGTATATTGTAACTTGCATAGATATGAAATTTATGATGATAATTTTCAATGACAATCATCATAAATTCATAGCACTTATCATCCGCTGTTGTATTCGCATGATGATGCGATTTTGTATTGTATTTGTAATCAAATCTGATAGAAAACACCTCTCCAACATTTTATAGACTCGTTTGATACATTTTGAAGCTATATTTTCCATAAAATTTATGTTTTTTAAAGAAATTTGAGTATTTTTTCCTTGCATGTTCTTATGCCATGACCCAATATTGCACATAAGTGGCCTTTAACCCAACTATATGAGCCTTTGAATACTAGTTCACACTCATTGTATCTAAAAACATAACACCCACCACCTGGAAGTTGCTCTAGTATTGTGACATGCCTCCATCATGGTGAATTCGGGTCAAATTCTTTGATCAGAGATTGCCCAGAGGTGGTGGAACTTGTTGCCATTGTGCTTATGCCTAAAAGTATAACAACCAATAGCATAAGCAAAGAAACCAATGATTAAAAATAAAACTTAAACCATATGCCCTAAGGCATAACATGTATTGAAAATTAAAATGAAAAAACACTTTAAAAATTAAAGTTTCAAAATGAAAATTAATAAAACATAAAAAGAAGCATAAAGTGTGTGAAAGATTAAAAAGAAAAAAAAGAAAATCAATTTTGAAAGTTAAAACTTGAAAATTAAAACCTTACCTTCACTGAATAATCCACAAATCCTCTTTTAAAGTTCCTAAATGACCTTGACAGCAAATAGACACTCGTACTAGCTTAGGAAAATGTTGGCAATGCTTGTTGATGAAGTATCGAACCCTAAATAAGCAAATTGAAAGCTTAAAGAGGCAAGTATGTAATGATAGAATGAGAGGTAAGTTTCTTTGCTTTTATGTTTTAATTTTGTTTTATTCATTCTTATTAACTTTTAGGGTTACAATTAATAAAATGTTATTTTATATATAAAAAATGAGCGAGAAAAAAAAATGTTTTGGACCTGGAAACGTACCTAGGAGCGGCCAGTGTACGACCGAGACCCTGCGAGGACATCTGTAGACATACCCGGATGTACGCAGGTGCCCTAGCCGTACCTTGGCCGCTCCCGGGTATGCATTTGGGACGTATCCGTACCGGATACATACCGTATCGGTACTAGTGGCTGCCCCCTTGCCGTATTGGCTACTTAGACGAAATCCTCTAACGACCGACGTAAAGAAGATCAAGACAACCCAACCATTAAGGAAGGCAAAACAATCTTCTCTCGAACATCCCAAACTTACAATTTTGTAAATTCTGAAAGACTTAGACCTTCCACAGAAGCATGGGTAAAAAACAGTTTTCTCATTTCAACCAAACAAGCCTTTGGGACCTGACAGATTCCCAGGAGTCTTCTATCAAACGTATTACGATCTAGTCGAACAAGACTTAATGGCCATTACTGAAGATTCTAGGTTAAATCACCAAATGTTAAAGCAAATAAATGCAATGAAATTGGTTCTCTTCCCCAAGATTGTCCAGGCCGAACTATTGGATCAATATCGCCCTATAGCTTGTACCAACATGATTTATATAATTATGTCAAAGCTAATTGCTCAGCAACTGAAGCCTTTGTTGTGTGAAGACTAAAATGATCTTAGATACCCAAATATAAATTTGTACCTGGAAAGAAAATAACTGAGAACATAATGGTAACACAGGAAATCTTGCATTCGCTCAGGCTTTAGAATCGACTAGGGACACATTTAATAATAAAAAATATAAGTTTATTTTATTTATACCCCCAAAAGTTAATTAGAAACAATAAAACAAAAGTAAAACACAAAAACAAAACATAAAAGCAAAGAAACTTACCTCTCCTTTCTCATTTCATCTTTGCCTCTCTAAACTTTTATTTTACTTGCCTAGGGTTTGATACTTCATCAACAAGCATTGCCATTATTTTCCTAAGCTAGTAGGAGTGTGTATTCGTTGTCAAGGCCATTGAGGAGCTTCAAAGGAGGAGGATTTGTGGATTATTGAGTGAAGGTAAGGTTTTAAGTTTTATTATTTAACTTTTAAGTTTGTTTTTCATTTTTTTTTGTTTTGTTATTTAATCTTTCACACACTTCATGTTTTTGCTTATGTTCATTATTTTATTTTTTCCCAATTGAAATTTTAATTTTGAAATTTTCAATACATGTTATCATGTTATGCCCTAGGGCATAGGGTTTAACTTTTAAGTTTTATTTTTTACCATTGTTTTCTTTGCTTATGTTATTGGTTTTGAAACTTGTAGGTAGAAGTACAATGGCAACAAGTTCCACCTCTTCTGGGCAATCTTTGTTCAAAGAATTTGACCCAAATTCACCATTATGGAGGCATGTCACAATACTTGAGCAACTTCCAGGTGGTGGGTGTTTTGTTTGGAAATGCAACAAGTGTGAAATAGTATTCAAAGGCTCTTATAGTCGGTGAAAAGCCACTTGTGTGCAATACCGGGTCATGGTATAAGAACATGCAAGGGGAAAAATAACATAGGGGTGCCAACAACAAAAGTTTTGGGATATATCAAAGAACAAGAAGATGCAGAGGCAACTTTGGCTTTGAAAGCGGGTCATCCATTGTCCAAAAAAGGAAGTTCATCTCGATCAGCGAGGCCTCCTGTTGCCCCATCAAGTACTGGATCCCCAATTGTGACCATGCCACATCCATTTGTGATGCCTACCTCCATGCATGATGAGGATTCACCTCTTTCACGAAAGAGAAGTATGACAAAAGGGACCATTGGAAAAGGCCTTTCAAAATGAGAGCAGGGATATTGCAGATGAGCACATTGCAAGATGTGTGTATGCGAATGGATTGTCATTTAATGTTGTGAGGTCACCATATTGGCAAGAGATGGTGAAAGCAATCAATGAGGCCCCAAAAGGGTACAAATCACCAAGTTATGAGAAGATCCGCACCACCCTATTGGAAAAACAAAGAAAATATGTGGAAACCTTATTGCAACCAATTAGAGACTCATGGGCCAAAACAGGTGTGTCCATTGTTTCTGATGGATGGAAAGATGCAAGAAACCGCCCTTTGATCAATGTGGTTGCAGTATGCCCTAAAGGGGCAATGTTTTTGAAAGCAGTTGATTGTGAGGGGCAAGTGAAGGATGCCCAATTCATTGCCAACATCCTCTTCGAAGCCATTGAGGCGGTGGGGCCTCAAAATGTTGTCCAAGTCATAACGGACAACGCCAAGAATTGCAAAGCCGCAGGGATGTTAGTTGAGGCAAGGTATGGGCATATTTTTTGGACACCATGTGTTGTCCATTCACTCAATTTAATGCTAAAAAAGTTGGCCAGCAAAATAGAGTGGATTCAACAAGTGTATGCAGAGGGTGAAGAGATCCAAATGTTTGTGACCAACCATCACCAGTCGCAAGGCATCTTTAGATCCTTCTCGCATTTGGAGCTGTTGAAGGTAAGGGAAACTACGTTTCTTTTTTCTTAAATAATTTTTTTATTTTTAAAATATAGTATTCAAAAGTTTTCAATTTTCTTTTTAATTTTTGTTTCTCATTTCTTATTAGGTTGTTGAGACTCGATTCGCATCACACACAATCGTCTTGAGACAACTTGTGAAGGTGCAAGAGGCACTCAGCAGGATGGTAACTTCCAACCTATGGGCTGTATGGAGGCAATCAAACACTGTACAGGATCAAAAAGTGAAGGCCATGATCTTAGATGACACTTGGTGGGATCGAGTAGAATATTTGTTGAGTTTTACTGAGCCCATTATGAGAATAATCCGCTTTATTGACATGGATCAACCATGTCTAGGGAGAGATATATGATGGTATCGACTCAATGATTGAGAAGATAAAAGTCTGTCATAAATGCAAAAGAACAAGATCCTGAGGATTTTTTTTTCAAAGAAGTACAATCAATCCTCATTAAGCGGTGGAACAAAATGACCACCTTGCTACATCTATTTGCTTTTGCATTGACTCCTAGATTCTACAACATAGAGATCCTTTTTTTCTTGGATGACACCATATAGGGATGCGGAAGCCAGTGAGGGATATATGGCAGCATTGTCTAGGCTCTTCCTTGTCCTGAGGCCGAGGACATGGTTATGATAGAGTTTGCCAATTTCATAGCAGAAACAGGTCATAGCCTTCTCGCTCTTCGGAGCAAATACAAGATGGATGCTCATATGTGGTGGTACCTCCATGGTCATGCATCAGTTTACTTGCAGCCTCTTGCAATCAAGGTCTTGGCACAGGTAAGTTTTTTTATTCTCTTTCCTTTTTTTGTTGTAACTTTTAGTTTTTTAAAATTTAAGTTTGAGTGTTTAAGTTTGAACTTTGCATTGACTTTGCCTCAATAGGTTGCAAGTTCATCTTCCTCTGAGCGCAACTGGAGTACATATACCTTCATCCACTCACAGAAGCGCAACAAGTTGGGGGCTAAAAAGGCTGAAGATTTGGTATATATACATTCCAACTTGCACCTTTTATCCCACAAGCAGCCAGAGTACAAGGAAGGGTCAACAAAACATTGGGATATTGATCCAGAGATAGTTGACTTGGATGCTTCCATTTCCCACCTGCCATTAGATGATGAGGGATTGGAGACTTCTTTGGCACCGCGAGACCTACATGCACAAGGGGGTGCAACTGGTAGTGGCCCTAGTGGGAGTGGTTCGAGTCCATGTGGTTCTAATGAACCACATAATGATGATGATGCTGATGTTGATGCTCCTGATGAAGAGGAATATGATGAATATTGAAAGATAGTTTGAACTTTGATCATTGGAATTTGGTGTAATAAATTGAATTTAATATATCATGACATTCACATTGTGTTTAATTTAAGTATTTAACTTTTAAGCTTTTAAGTTTCTAAGTTTTAACAAATTATGACTTGTCTTTTGTGGTTATTTACTTATTTAGCTTATAACTTATAAGTGATCTACTTATATTGTCTTTTATCTTGTCTTTCATACGCATAATATGTGGTTAATAATTTAATTCCTATTTAGTAGGATGAAATTTATATATTTTTTGTACCGCTGTAATCAATGCTCTATCCGGCGCCAATATTTTTTTCCGTATCCATGTATTGTATACTCCGTATATTAAATGGTCTTAGGACAACAAAATAACAAGTGCAAATCCCATCCCATTTTCATGAATACTCTGCAATGCAAAAGAAATTCTCAGCATTCTTGGATCCAGTGAGGTAGGTTGTTTTTGAGTTATCCGGGGTTCCCCTTGCATTGGAAAACCAAACATACTCTCTGGAATGCTACAATCACTAAAATTTGGAGTACATTGTCCAAGTGGATACATAGGCATTTCCTATGGTGGGGGGTTGATGAGGCCTTCAAACATCCTTTGGTTTCATGGATTGTGATTAAAAATTCAGAAACAGAGTGAGATCTAAATATAAAAAATATCCATGAACCGAGTAAAGCACTTGTAATGAAATTATCTTGGAGGCTCATTAAAACTTCCAATCCCCCTCAAAACAAAATAATTTGGGGGAAGTACATCAGTTCTCAGCAGGAGAACCTTCATGTAGGGATCATCTCTTGCTAATTGCCAAACATATAGAAAATGTGTAATGAGCTACTCCAGACCTCCGTGACTTGGTAGGTGGGAAATGGAATAAAACGTACAACTATGGGAAGATATCTGGAATGGCGTTCAAACTCTTGAACAACTTAAGGTGCCTGAATTGCAGAATTGTTCAAAGAAGAGTATATCATAACATGGTTGACTATATTCACTCAATGAATTTGAATGTGGCTATGCAACTGCATTCATAGAACATATAGGGTTACCATTCCAACATCTGGTTGATATTTTGACGAATTAACTAAAAATTCAACGTTTGATTTACTCACCAAAACAGGACAGAATTGTTTGACCTCACACGAATACAGGGGCTTGTATGGTTGCTAGTTCCTACAATTTCTAACCACCAATTTGTTGACCAATCCAATGTGATGTAAACTTGGAAAATCAAAACCTGGCCTAAAATCAGTGTGTTCACGTGGCTTCTCCTACACAAAAAGTTCCTCATAGTAGATGCTCTTCAAAGGAAAGGTTGGAATCGACCCATGTGATATCCACATTATCAAGCATCTGCTGAAAATGTTTCCCATATGTTCATCCCTTGTACATATGCCAAAGTCATATAGGAATTATTTGTTGCTTCCTTCAGTACTTGGTTGCCAAATCAGAGTTTGATCTTTGAGGTTATCAAGTCTCATAGTGATATGGGTACAATCAATGAGGTGCACTACCTGATATGGGTACTGAGCTACTCCAGACCTCCATGACTTGGCAAGTAGGAAATGGAATAAAAGGTACAATTCTGGGAAGATAGCTGGAATGGTGCTCAACTTCTTGAGCAACTTAGGGTGCCTGAATTTCAGACCAGCCTCCAAAGAAGAGTATATTATAGCACAGTTGATTACATTCACTCAAACAAATTTGAATGCAGATGGAAACTGCGTTCATAGGACTTATAGGGTTACCATTCCAACATCAGGTCGATATTTTGATGAATGAACTAAAAATTTGACCTTTGATTTATTCACCAAAAGAGGACTGGATTGTTTGGCCTCACACAAATACAGGGACATGTACAGTTGCCAGTTCCTACAATTTCTCGCAACCACCGATCTGCCGACCAATCCAGTGTGGTGCAAACTTTGGAAAATCAAAACCTGGCCGAAAATTAGTGTGTTAACATGGATCCTCCCACACAAAAAGGTCCTCATAGTGGATGCTCTTCAAAGGAATGGTTTGATTGGACACATGCGGTTTCCACATTGTCAAGCATCTGCTGAAAATATTTCCCATATGTTCATCCCTTGTACATATGCCGAAGTCATCCAGAATTTTTTTGCTGCTTCCTTCAGTATTCGGTTGCCAAATCTAGATTGATCTTTGAGTGTATCAAATCACATAGTGATATGGGTATAATCAATGAGGTGCACTACTCAATCCCTTGATTTGTCATATGGGACATCTAGGAGAGTAGATAAGATAGATACATATATTAAATGTCCAACAAACGGCCACAAAAGTACGCCAAAGGGACTGCAGACAACAGCGAGCATCGATACAAAGCGGGAAAACCAAAGAGTTCCCGAGAAAGACAAGTACAAAAGCCAGAAGAGGTGGCCACCCGGAAGGAGAAATTACATGCACCTAGAATGGGGGTGGAAAAACAAGTGAGAGGAAGAAAGAGAGAAAGACGATCAAGGAGAAGAAAAGAGGAAAGCCCATCAAGGAATGGTAGATCCATCTCTCCTAACATCCTAGGTCGACTAGAAAAAGCTGAGGATAGAATGCCGACCCACTGAAGAGAGATTCTGCCTACTATGCCGCTGTGTGGACACAGTACTATCCCTCTGATGCTTGGCGGATCTAGTCCGTCTCTCGAGGCCAGAACTAGTATGGGCATGCTTGTAATGGCTCGGGGAACCATAGATGGTTTCCTTGGGCCGAGCTAATCTGGAGGAAGAAGCGGGGTCAGTCTCACAAGGGTGCTTAGTGCCTCTCTTCGAAGGTAATATTGTGAAGAAGGAAGTGATGTCTTGGGTAGAGTCCGGTCTTGGATGCAGCTGAAGAATGTGCTCACGAAGCTTCAAAGCCTCCTGTAAGTATAAAGCCAGACACCTCTGATCCTCAAACCTAAAGAAGTTAGAAAATCCTGCATCCTCCTAAATAAACAATGGAACCTCCCTCTGATCTCGTAGTAAATGGTGCACCGAAAGATGAAGTGTGTTTCCGTCTTGGTCTCTTGGAGACTACATAGCTAGAAAATCTTGTCCGAATGATCAAGGTGGCGATCTGTCTCACAACGGAGTCTATGAGAACCGACCCTAAACTGACCAAGGGGGATGCAAAGGGCATGCATCCAGTGCCGAAGGGTGTACTGAGGATGGATAATGAGACTATCCCTCAACTCCAAGAAATGCTCAACATAAAAGGCTATCTTGGGGTTTAAACCCCCCCGAGGATTTATCCAAGTTGTACAGATGAATTGACTGTAAATATCCTTTAGATGATCCTGTTTAGAAGGCAGAAGGTGGCTTGGGGCATCCAAGGAGTATCGAAAAGGTGGAATATGGTCCATCCGAATACTAACTTCCCCCAAAAGTTCGGAGACCTCAACATACCAACTGCGACCCCGGCGTGGGGATTCCAAAAGAGCAATAGCCTTTGATGAACAATATGCCAAGTACGGGTACCTGTCTTGCCCCTTGGCAGTGTCCGCGAAGCCCTGAATGCGGTGTAAGAGAGAAACCAAGGCAAATATGGCCCCCAATTTGAAAGGGTGGGCTCAAAACTCTACCAAAAATAATAGTATATTTTAGAATTTTTTCCACCAGCCAAGGTCTTTTTTAGAGCCATTAAGTCTCGATTCTGTGTCATTGTGATAATATACAAACTCTAATACTCATAGGCTTGATTTTGAGTACTAATGCTCTTGCTATTTCTTGTAATTGGAATATCACTTTTCACTAGGACATGGCTTGATTCACAATGAATGAAAAAATAGAGTGGATGCCACTCCTTCGGGATCACTCAAACTCAACTTTGATGGCATGACAAGAGGTAACCAAAAAAAGTAGGTATTGGTGGGGTCATAAGTAATCACTAGGGTGATATCATCCTTTTCTTTTATCAAAGCATCAGAATACGGAAATGTAACATCACTGAGCTTCAAGCCTTTCTTAAGGGTCTTCAAATTGCTCATACATAAGGCTTGGCTTGGCTCCAGATTGAATAGGATTCTTAGGGCATAATAATGATGGTTTCCTGAGCTTGTCATGGATAACCTGAGACCATTAACCGAAGGATGGAACATGCACTTTATTAATTTCCTAAATTAGTGCATATCCTCAAAATCGACAATATCCATCATTGTAGGAGACAATTTAATAAAGTGACATATCTTTTGGCCAATGAAGCCATCAATTGGGCTACTAATAAGTTGACTGTATTTAGGCGCTTTCAAAACTTCCTGAATCGCATTAAACATAGTGTCGAGTTAGACCAACCCAAGCCAAACATGATTTAAAAAATCATTATCATGGATCTCGACTACCTACTTTTATTCAAAAGAAAAAACACAATAAAATCATGCTTATTTTCTCCCCATTAAAATCCTAATCTTTGTATCTATCACACTTATGTGGCATTATCTAATCTATAATTCTTTTGTAAACATCCAATTTTCCTTAATAGGTTCTTTATTAAGTCCTATTTTAACATCTCTCCCTCCATGTACCTTAATGCTGCTAGCCCACGCCAGAAATTTCGCCCACTTCATTTGAATTTTCATCCTTTTAATATATGTCCCCACTCCCTAACCCCTTTTCCCAAGTTCATACCCCTTAATCCCTCTCCCACCTCCCCTTCCCACATTAATCCACCTTTTTAACTACCCCTCATCTATCACAATTCCTATTCTTTCACATTTTCCTCCCACCACTTGATTTTTTTATGTGAGCCTCTTTTGAGCTGTCGGTTTCGCATAATGACAACACACTTCTTTCCGTGCACCAACAATGACCATGTCAACCTTTTAAGGCATTGATATGATTGTGGCTTTTTCCCTTTCACACACAACAATCCTCTTAGACAAACTTATGAGCCAAAAACTCTTACTGTCATTCAGTCATTAAGTATGCATTTGTGAACCAATCAATAGCCATTCTGTGAAGTGTGGCTATGAAACATTGTAACCAATGGTGCTCATCTTTGTGCCCATTGGTAGTCCAGATTGTAATGCATGTCTTGCAATGCTGTACTAGATCTTCTGATCCATCACCAGTGAAGTTTGGCAACTTTTGATTTTTCGTAGATGGAGTGGATGGGGGTAACCATGCCTATGGACACGGGCTACGTGGCCCTTCAAATGCAATTATCCTCCTTGAGAAGGTTTATACCAGATGTTCTTCTACTCTCTCAACACTGTCAAACATGTCTTTATACTCGACCCTTCTTTTGGCAGTGATCCATACTCTATCTTATTCAATCTCAAGTTCCGTTTTTGTGTTACTTTCTCCAACTTGTGGTTTGAACTACGTTGGTGTTTTTGGTTTTGTAATCTTCATGTCAACGGATATTTGTATTGTACACCATTTGTTTTTCTTTTGCAAAGAAGTTGGTATAAAACTCCATTTCAGAATAAAGAATTACCTCGAATGGAGGGTGCTCCATTCAATTTTCACTAGATTTAATGGACTCTTCACTTAATTCTTTTGTAGCACCTTCCAACCTGTTGGCACCCAAAATTGTCCCACTACATTTTTGGGGCTTTGAATTAATTTTTTCTGGATCCGAGCTCTTCATCATGTTTGCAGTCAAGTTTGAAGATACAAAGGAGCTCTGTTTTTGTCACACTCATGGATGTATGCCTTGATTTGACTGTATTTTTTCTCTCAAAGCCACTACAGGTGAAGACACAATCGTGTTTGAAATGGCCAAGCCATTTCAACCTTGGGGATTTATCCCACATTCACAGGGAAGAGCATGCACTTAACATTTTTAGATGGGAGCATTTCATATGTTAAGTGGAGCGAAGGCTTCACTTGGCTCACCTTTTGACTGAGTTTAAAATTGGTTAAGGCAAGTTGGAAGGCTACAAGGTAGAAGCAAATGATGATGTGTCAACAAATCGGTGAAGTTTCAAATCACATGAAAGATTGAGTGTGGGATTGCGGTAGTGAAAGTTGGAGAAGCCCGGGAAATGGGGACACGTGGCCCAATAACGGGTTAATGGCAAAACATGGGAGCCCAACACATGGTGCACATTCGAAATCTCGGGTGATAGAAAGATCGAGGGAGAATGGAGACGAAATTCAAAGCCCGTAGCCAACCATGGCTTGCCACGTGGTCACTCTGACAACCAAGGGTTGCCACATGGCCCAATAAAAATGCACCTCATGGCCCAATTAGAAAAATGAAAATGGACTGTAGTTGCAAAAGTTAAAATCTTTTGCACAATTTTAATGGAGCAGGTAAAATATAGAGCTTTGATTTTTCGTTTATATCTGTTGATAGAGGACATTTTTTTGAGAATTGCTGGTATTGTTGGAAAGCTTATTCAGAGGGCTACATTTTGGTATCAATTTGGGAGTAAATTGGTGTCTATTTTGCAAGCAGTTCATAACAGAAGTGTGACGCCTGTTTTTTTCCATTATTCATTCCTCTCCAGATTTCTTGCTTCTGGACATAGTTGGGGCCTCTCAATTTCTCTATGCTTCTCATGGTAGTTAATTGAAACCCTTGGATCTTTTGTACATCACAATTGGAGTGCCAATTGTGACTTGATCTATAGCGGGATTGTCGAGTGATCCATGCCTACTCTTTCTAGCTCATTGATTGGTTCTCCTCATCCCAATTTCCGTCCATTCCCCCTGTTAGAAAGTTCTATCAAATTGTATTAATAGTTGAAGTGTTGGCTTCATCAATCATCTTCTAGCTCGTCCATCTTCCAACTTGGCCATTTTTGGTTGGACCTTCTATCCCTTCAAGTTGCTTAGTCTTGTAGGTGTCTGATTTTTCTCTCTTTTAGATGTTGGATAATGAATAATTGATCAACTTGGAATGTCCCTTTTCCCTCGCCCATGGCCTAAGGGCCAATGCGTGTCCTAACCCTAGTCATGCCCAAGGGGTTACGGACACTATGAGCTATTGGGTATGGGTATCTAGTCCAGTTGTTATTATTATTTCCATCGACAGGGTTATAAAGAGCTTTTAAAAGGACTAGATGTTATATTTCTTCGTTGGGGCCACTTAAAGTACCTTTTTGGCGACTTGAGGGATATGTATTGCATTTAATGTTATATTTCTTTGTTGGGGGCGCCTTTTTGGGCCAAGGCGCCTAGGGGGGAAAAAGTAACTTTAAAATATTTATTAAATGGGCCCTCTCCATGGGAAAGTGCGACTTGGGGGTTTTAGGGTTCCTTGACATGAAAAAGGTTATAAAAGGAGAAGAGGAGTGAAGGGAGAGGCATTCATTCATACACTCATTTTCTTTTCATGTGCAACTGCTGTTTGCAACTATTTAGCTTGTGGAGTAAGATCCCACGGGAACCCTAGCTTCGGTGGTGAAAGATCCATCCCTAGCTAGCAGGGCATTCTTCGGTAGTGAAAGATCTACCCTAGCTTGTCATTTGGAGTGGATTTCAGGGCTGTTTTTACAGAGGTATTTTCAGGAATTTCAGAATTAGGGTTTGAGGGTTTTTGAGAGTTTTTGTGGAGATTTTCAGCTGGTTTTCGGATCAGACCTACGGCAGCCATAGAGGAAGGGTTTGGCATCATCTACAAAGGATTTCACAAGGGTTTTGGCCATCTACTAAGGGGGCGACTTGTTTGGGAGATTGCAGCCCTAATTTCTAGGGTTTTCAGCTGGCCGTTTTCAGATCTGAAGGTTGGAAAGTCATCTTCCATATTTATATATGTTATTTCCCAAGTTTCATCATTTTTGCACTTGTATTCGGAAAGATATTAATTTTCGAAGTTTTCCAGCTATTTTAGGCACGCTGTAAATTTCTGGCAGCGTTATATTGACTGAAAAATTCCAAAAATATTTCCCTTGTGTTCTTTATATTATTATCTAGTTCCATTTAAAATTTCAAGTGATTTGAACGGTTATTTTGGGAGTTATCCATATTTTTCTGTTCGCTGCCCTAGCTGTAATTTTCTGCATAAAATCTGCAAAAATCAGATTCAGTATTTGCTGCAAATTTCTGTGTTTTGTCTATTTTGTTGTAAGATCCCAACAAGGGATATTTCAGTGGTATCAGAGCTGTTGTTTCTCCAGCCTGTTGGGGTTGAAAGATGGGAGACAGAGACAGAGACAGTGAAGAGTTGGGAGTAGATCTGATGAAACGACTGTTCACCAATATGGTGAAGCAGCAGGAGACTACCAACCTCTATTTGAGCCAGCTCACTGAGAGGTTAGCACAGGGTAGGATCGAGGCTCATGCGGAGAGAGGAGAAGCTAGCAATATGGGACACATGGTAATAGAGGTGAGAGTGGACATTCGGGACAAGGGTCCCCTCATGCTTCTACCAGGCCCTTGGGACTCCACGAGCCTTCTTTCTTGAAGGATCCGGAAGTTTCGCTGACACGACAGCCCGCAGACATTGTGGATGAGGAATCTTGCTGGGAGAAGTACCGGACATTGAGTGAGGGTTTCCGGGACAACATGCCATTTCAGGAATATTGCAAAATGAAGATCGGGAACAGGCCCAGGAGAGATTACCCACCACAGGTACCCGAGTTTCAGAGGAGATTGGGACAAATCTCTATTCCGCACTTCGATGGCTCAAAGAAGTGTACCGCCCAGTCTTGGATCCAGAAGTTGAAGACTTACTTCGACTTGAATCCCATGCGCGAAGAAGATGCAATTAAGTTTGCTATCCTACACCTCGAGGGAGATGCCCACGACTGGTGGCATCATGGATTGGTCACACAGGGGCACATGCATATCACTACGTATGCAGATTTTACACAGAGATTGATGAGCAGGTTCGACAAGAGGGACCCAGATAGGCACTTCAGGGAATTGACCCACTTGAGGCAGACAGGTTCTCTAGATCAGTACATTGCAGATTTCCAGAGGTTATCAGTGATGGTATCTGATGTTTCAGAGGTGAGGTTGACTTCACTCTTCATGGCAGGATTGACTGACGCTTTAGCAGGATTTGTGAAGGCATTTGAGCCTTCCTCCCTACATGAGGCAATTAGGCGAGCACGTGATTTGGAGTTGTCCACTCCAAAATCGAGGTTTCCCCCTCGAATTCAGCCTAAGGTATTTCCTTCGAAAGTTGATGGTTCACAGCCGAAGGGGCCCCCACCTAGGCAAGATACCGCAAGGAGACCATTTGTATCGAGAGAGGACAGGGAGGAGTTGAGGCGAAAGAAACTATGTTTCGATTGCCGCACACCATGGGTTCCAGGACATGATTGTAGAGGAAAAGGGAAGGCTCAATTCATAGAGGTCTTCGAGGAGAACGAGAGCGAGGAGGAACGGGACGCTCAGGAGCTGGAGGACGAAGATGAAGAGACGTTGGATAGTGCAGGGGTTGAGCAAGAGGAGGAGACTTTTCCCCATGAGACTATTGCGACTTTGTCGAGTACCCCGAGGTACAAGGCATTCAGGGTCAAGGGAGTATTACAGGGTCAAAGAGTGGTAGTACTCATTGATAGTGGGGCAACTCACAACTTCATTGATGCCTCTTTGGTAGAGAAGCGGGGATTACAGGCAGAAGACTTTGAGGGCTTCAATGTAGTGGTAGCCAATGGTGAATCCATGAGATGCATGCAGCGAGTTCCGCAGTTGAGTATCACCATGGGTAACCATACAGTTACCGATGACTTCTATCTGGTTGGTATTGGAGAGACCAACCTTGTGCTCGGTGTACAGTGGCTCCATTCTCTTGGAGAATTTCGGACTAACTTTCAGACGATGGAACTCAAGTTCAAGTCCGAGGGGAAGAATGTAACCTTGAGGGGTTTATCTTCAGATGCACCCAGGGTTGTTTCAGCAAAGAGGATCGAGAGGATTCACAGACACAATGGGGTTGATTGGGCAGTACAGTGCTTGGTTTCTACCAAGAAATCAGAGGATGGACAGCCAGAGTATCATGTGGATATACAGGGGCTATTGGACAAGCACAGTACAGTTTTTAGTGACATACCACCTGGTGTACCTCCAGATAGGGGATTTGAGCATGTGATTGAGCTTGAGGACACTAGACCAGTAGTTACTACTCCTTACCGTCACCCCAAACGGTTTAAGGATGAGATTGAGAGGACCATCCATGAGCTTATTGACATGGGACACATTAGGCCGAGTTCTAGTCCTTTTGCTTCCTCGGTGGTGTTGGTGAAAAAGAAGGATGGGACCATGCGGATGTGCATCGACTATCGGGCATTGAATAAGAGGACAATCAAGAACAAATATCCAGTGCCGCGTATTGATGAGCTACTAGATGAGCTACAGGGGGCAATCTATTTTTCTAAAATAGATTTGCGATCTGGATATCACCAGATCAAGGTTAGGGAGCAGGATGTGCATAAGACCGCTTTCAGATGCCATTATGGACATTTTGAGTTTCTAGTGATGCCATTCGGACTGTCTAATGCACCAGCTACATTCCAGTCTTGCATGAACCACGTGTTCAACCGCCATTTGCGGAAGTTTGTTTTGGTCTTCTTTGATGATATATTGGTCTACAGCAGGACTTGGGAGAGCCATATCCGCCACCTTGACGAGATATTGGGAATACTAGAAGCTAATTTGCTATATGCAAAAGCTTCTAAATGTGAGTTTGGCATGACAGAGTTGTTATATTTGGGATATGTGATTGGTGGAGGGGGAGTAAAGGTGGACAGAGAGAAGATACAGGGAATTTTGGATTGGCCTCCACCTAGGACGTTGACACATTTGAGGGGATTCTTGGGACTATGCACCTACAACAGGAGGTTCGTGAAGAATTTCTCACGGTTGACTGCCCCACTGACAGATTTGACCAAGAAGGGAGCTTTCGCTTGGTCAGAAGCGGCACAGCAGATTTTTGATCATCTCAAGGAGGTGATGAGTTCATGCCCCGTCCTTGCATTACCAGATTTTTCTCGGCCATTTGTTCTAGAGTGTGATGCATCAGGTGAGGGGGTTGGAGCGGTGCTTATGCAGGATAGGCATCCCATTGCTTACGAGAGTCGGAAATTGAGCCCCGTGGAGAAGGGGGTACTCGATTTACGACAAGGAGATGTTGGCCATCATGCATGCTTTGGCCAAATTCAGACAGTACCTTGTGGGCAGCAAGTTCGTGGTACGTACTGATCACAATAGTTTGAGGTTCTTTTTGGGGCAGAAGGATCTCAACGACCGCCAGCAGAGATGGGTGAACAAGGTACAAACGTATGACTTTGACATAGAATACACTAGAGGTAAGAATAATGTTGTTGCTGATGCTTTATCTAGGAGGCCTTACCTTACTACTATGTTGAGTTCTATGTCCGAAATTTCAGCAGATTGGAAGGCTCACATACTTGTTGAGTACTCCAAGAATCAGTTTGCATGCGAGATCATGGATGGTATTATCAAAGATGACCGATACAGGGTGGTAGATGATCTCATTTTCTACAAGGATCGGATTTTCCTTGTACCGGGGTCTAAGATGAAGGACAAGATCCTTCGTGCCGTACATGACACACCACTAGCTGGACACCCCGGATATTTCAAAACATACAGGTACATCAGGGAGAGATTCGCTTGGAAGGGGATGAAGGACGATGTCCTTAATCATGTCAGAGAGTGTATGGTTTGCCAGCAAACCAAATCAGAGCATTCTTTTCCTGCAGGGTTACTTCAGCCTCTTCCCATCCCTGAGCAGAAGTGGGAGAGCATATCGATGGACTTCATCACAGGACTCCCTATGGTGCATGGGCACAATTGCATTTATGTGGTAGTTGATCGATTGACCAAGTATGCACACTTCTTTTCTCTACCCAAGAAGCATGAGGCAGCTGACGTGGCTCAGGTATTTTATACAGGGATTTTCAGGCTACATGGGTTGCCTAAAAATATTATCAGTGACAGGGACAAGATCTTCATGAGCAACTTTTGGCAGGAGATTTTCAGACTTGCCGGTACCGAGTTGACTCCTAGCACGAGCTACCACCCTCAGACTGACGGGCAAACGGAGATTGTCAACAAATGGATAGAGGGCTATTTACGGAGTTATGTGACAGGACATCAGCAGGCATGGATCAGGTGGTTGCATATGGGTGAGTATTGCTACAATACCACATATCAGACGAGTATCGGCATGACTCCTTTCAGAGCTTTGTATGGATACGATGCCATGTCATTTGCTGATTTGGTATTATCAGATAGTCGAGCTCCCAAAGCTCGGGATTGGTTACAGGAGAACCAAGATATCCTGCGAGCTCTTAAGGAGAACCTCCAGAAGGCGCAGAATCAGCAGAAGGTTTATGCGGATCGGCACAGGATAGAGAGGTCCTTCGAGGTAGGAGACTTGGTGTTCTTACGTCTACAGCCATACAGACAGTCATCACTCAAGCAGAAGGGGGCGGAAAAGCTGAAACCACGGTTTTATGGTCCATACAGGATAGTCCGGCGAGTGGGTGCGGTTGCATATGAGTTGGATCTTCCAGAGCACAGTAAGATACATAATGTTTTCCATGTGTCATGCCTTAAGAAGGCCCTAGGACAGCACATTGTACCTTCTACAGAGTTGCCACCATTGGATGAGGAGGGGAAGCTGGTTTTAGAACCAGACTCTATTATTGAGGTCAGACAGAGGAAGCTCAGGAACAGAGATATCACAGAATATTTGGTACGATGGAAGGGTTTGCCTCTTGAGGATGTTACTTGGGAAGGAGAACAGATTCTACAGCATCCTAGTTTGCATTTGCTTGGGGACAAGCAATTTTTGGGAAGGGAGGACTGTAATGTCCCTTTTCCCTCGCCCATGGCCTAAGGGCCAATGCGTGTCCTAACCCTAGTCATGCCCAAGGGGTTACGGACACTATGAGCTATTGGGTATGGGTATCTAGTCCAGTTATTATTATTTCCATCGACAGGGTTATAAAGAGCTTTTAAAAGGACTAGATGTTATATTTCTTCGTTGGGGCCACTTAAAGTACCTTTTTGGCGACTTGAGGGATATGTATTGCATTTAATGTTATATTTCTTTGTTGGGGGCGCCTTTTTGGGCCAAGGCGCCTAGGGGGGAAAAAGTAACTTTAAAATATTTATTAAATGGGCCCTCTCCATGGGAAAGTGCGACTTGGGGGTTTTAGGGTTCCTTGACATGAAAAAGGTTATAAAAGGAGAAGAGGAGTGAAGGGAGAGGCATTCATTCATACACTCATTTTCTTTTCATGTGCAACTGTTGTTTGCAACTATTTAGCTTGTGGAGTAAGATCCCACGGGAACCCTAGCTTCGGTGGTGAAAGATCCATCCCTAGCTAGCAGGGCATTCTTCGGTAGTGAAAGATCTACCCTAGCTTGTCATTTGGAGTGGATTTCAGGGCTGTTTTTACAGAGGTATTTTCAGGAATTTCAGAATTAGGGTTTGAGGGTTTTTGAGAGTTTTTGTGGAGATTTTCAGCTGGTTTTCGGATCAGACCTACGGCAGCCATAGAGGAAGGGTTTGGCATCATCTACAGAGGATTTCACAAGGGTTTTGGCCATCTACCAAGGGGGCGACTTGTTTGGGAGATTGCAGCCCTAATTTCTAGGGTTTTCAGCTGGCCGTTTTCAGATCTGAAGGTTGGAAAGTCATCTTCCATATTTATATATGTTATTTCCCAAGTTTCATCATTTTTGCACTTGTATTCGGAAAGATATTAATTTTCGAAGTTTTCCAGCTATTTTAGGCACGCTGTAAATTTCTGGCAGCGTTATATTGACTGAAAAATTCCAAAAATATTTCCCTTGTGTTCTTTATATTATTATCTAGTTCCATTTAAAATTTCAAGTGATTTGAACGGTTATTTTGGGAGTTATCCATATTTTTCTGTTCGCTGCCCTAGCTGTAATTTTCTGCATAAAATCTGCAAAAATCAGATTCAGTATTTGCTGCAAATTTCTGTGTTTTGTCTATTTTGTTGTAAGTTTTATATTAAATATTTGCTATAAATTTACATTCTTCATATCATTAGAGATCTCTTTGTTATAACTTAAGATTCATACTTGCTAGGATTGCTTCGCATTTATTAAATTCCTCTGTTAGAAGGCCTGCAAGATATGGATATTTGTATATTTCTGCATTAGAGCAATTTTGGTTTGTGTATTTCCCTATAAATGTGTGACTATGATACAAGCGACACTTAATTGGGTACTTAGTCATGGAGGTTATATTTGTAGACATATCTAATGTGTTCAATTAAGCTTATTTTGTGTTAGAATTGCTAGGGTCTCTCCCCTTGGCCTTGTAGAACTAGAAGAAGTGGATAAGATAAGATAGATATATTAATGTCCAACGAATGACCACAAAAGTAGGTTAATGGGACTGCAGCCCAAACAATACACAAAGTGCGAGTGGGGACAACTCAAAAGGAGTTCCCAAAAAATAGAAAAAATGAGAAAAGACAAAGTAGAAAGGAAAACCTGAAGCCAAAAATACCCCCACAGGTAGAGGTAATGGAGCAAGCGGGGGAGAAAGACGAGAGAAGCAATGAAAGGAATGAGGGGGGGGGCAAATGAGGACCAATGGTCTACTCAAGAATGGTAGCCACACCCCTCCAAACATTAGAGGCCGATGAAAAGAAGCTCCTGATGGACTGACAACCTGAAGAGGGGCGAAAACCTCCTCCCCTGCTGAGATCTGAGTCTGATGCGACGACGAGGGGGCGAATGTAGCTAGGTTGCCCTCTGGTACGTGTGTGCATCCGATTTTGCTGGCGGTGATCGAGGGAGGTGTGAAGGTCCAACCGGGGACGAACTGATCTATGCACTTTATCTGAGTTAGAAAGGCTCTGCTGTTTAGTTCCTCCACCTGTGGGTAGAACCGGAAAGAAGGTTGTAAATTGTCTCGTGGGGATGACTCTCGGAGGGGGATGAAGAATCTGGTTGCGGAACAACAAAGACTCGCGGATGTAGAGGGCAAGACATCGCTGGTCAATATATCTGAAGAAGACCGGGAGAGTTTGAATCCCTCTGAAGAGACAGTGAAATCGTCCTCTGATCTCATAATATATGGGGCAGCGGAAGATGAAATGAGCCTCGGCCTCCACCTCTTGAAGGCTACAGAGCCTACAAAGTCTGTCCTCTCGATCAATGTGGTGATCAGTCTCGCATCGAAGTCTGTGGCAGCCGATTCGAAACTGACCCAAAGGTATACGGAGGGCATGCACCCAGTGATGAGAGGTGTATTTTGGGCGGATGGTGAGTCCATCTCTGATCTCAAGAAAGTGCTCTGCATAAAGGGACATCTTAGGGCGCAAACCCCTAGGAGGGTTCACCCAAGTAGTCTGAATGAAACGCCTGTAGATATCCTCCCTGGTGGACCTATTCAACACTTGCTTGGTGGGCAAGAGATGACTGGGAGCATTCAGGGAATACTGGAAAGGGGGGAGACGATCGATCTGGATACCAACTGAATCCAACAAGGCTGAAGTCTCGACAAACCAACAACGACCCCCAACCTGGGCAATACTCACAGAGGAACAATAAGTGAGATACAGATACCTGTCTTGCTCATCGGAGAGATCACCAAACCTCCTGATACGGTGAAGAAAGGTTGATATGTCAAATATAGTCTCCAGACGGAAAGATCGAGCTCCGAACTCTGCCAAAATAATATGTTGGGGGACCGTTTGTTTGCATCTGATGAAGTGGCGAAGGAAGAGAGTCTGAATCCTCTCAGTAGAAGCCCAATCTGTGTCCAAAAGGGAGGGCCCCCAGACAATAGATCCATAGAGAACAGTGGGGCGGATGAGGGAGTTCATAAGAAACATCTTGGAGGAGATGTCCTGGAAGTGGTGCCGAAAACATTGTCTCTTGAGAATGGCAAGAGACCGATACCCTTTATTCATCCTTGGCTGAAGAGCATGCCTCATACTAAATCTAGGCCCTGAGAACTGGACTCCCAAGTAGGTGTATGTATTAGTAATATCAACCTTCTGCCCCTTGAAGAAGAAATGGAGCTGTGATGTCCTCAACCTGTTGAAAACCATGACATGCCGAAGATCACAGAATAAAGCAAGTGCATCAAGCTCTCTCTGAAGCGCCTCAGGAGAAGAGGCAAGAAAAACAATATTGTCGGCAAAAAGGAGAATAGAAATCAAGACGTGGTGAAGAAGGCAACCATCCCCTTCTTGAATGTGATCCCGAAGAAAAGATTCCAACTCATCAATATAAATGCCAAATAGGGTAGGAGGCAGGGGGCACCCCTGTTTAACCCTAATGGTGCTGATAAAATCAGACAGTCCATGAGCAGTACGAAGACAACCAAGGATGGACTCATAGAAGCGCATGATGACGATAGTAAGAATCTTAGAGATACCAATGTCTCGGAGCCGCTATAAGAGGGCCATGCGAGGTACGGAGTCAAAAGCTTTCCGAAAGTCTACAAAACAACAATAAACTTTCTAAGAGCGGTGATGGGCCTCCTCAATAATAGCCTGAAGGGTGAAGCTGTGGTTGATGGTGTGGTAACCAGCGTGAAAACCAGCCTGACCTTTGGCTCTAAGCTGCTTCTGCTCCAAAATCTCAGACAACAACCTGTGGAGAATTATAGCAAAGAGTTTGGAGAAAGAATGGCCCACCATGATAGTCCTATATTTGTTTGGATCAGAAATGGACCCAGCTTTGTGAATCGGGTGAATGATATGATGAGACCAAGTAGGAGGGAAACCCATGGTAACCACTTGATTGAAAAGATCTGTCAAATATTTACCAAAGACCTCAAAACCCTACTTGAAGAACTCAGCCTGGAAACCTTCCACATCCGCTGCCTTGCTATAGTTCAAAATTCTTATTGCCTCTTTGATATTTTGGTGAGTGAAGGGATTACAAGGTGGCGGGATGCCAATCTGGGTAAGTTGTTGCCCTGGAACATCATAAAGGGTAGAGGTGTGGGAAAAAATGGAGATAGGATCGATCGTCGTGGAAGAGGGGGAGTGGCGGGGGAAGACAGTACGCTAGAAGGACCGAGGGTTAGTCCTAAGGGAGGTGGAAAGCATATATTTGTGGTGGGAAATGAAGGATCGCTTCTTATGACGGAGAAGGAACTGGTAGACAACCTTGAGAGTGGGGAAAGAGGGGAGGGCATGGGTAAAATCCCGGCGAAGGTGCTGGTGAAGGGATTTGCACTCTACATCATACCATTGGTTCATGGGGCAAGATTTAGTAATACTAGTGGCCGAGGGATGGGTGGTGGAGCTGGGGAAGGATCTCAGGGAAGCCTCCCACATGGTAGAGGAAAGGCATGTGTACTTGGCCTCTGCACTAGGCAAGTTAGAGAAGTGGGGCTTATAGGGGAGAAGGTTGCGGAGGTGGGATGAGTAAGACCTGTAGTCCCCTTTATCAAACTGAAAGGAGATGCGAGGGGAGTAGTGGGGAGGGGGAGGAGGGGTGGTGGTGGTATGAGGACTGGCGACTAAAGAGAAAGATAGGACTGCATGGTCGGTAATGGGAATGGGGGAAACAGAGGAGCAGAAGAGGGGTGAGATATCTGGGCTGGCGAGGACATAGTCCACCACACTAGTGCCCCCACAATGGGGACGACATGTGACAAAGTGTGAATCCGGGAAGCGCTCGATCCCGTTGAGGATCACCAACGCCTGTGACTCCCCGAGTTGGAGGAGGAACCGACCATAAGTTGTGAACGGCCCATCTGTATCCTCATAAATCCTATGCAGACCAACTGAGACAGGGTCTGTCCTCCGTGTGCAGAGCGTATCCTCTGACTTGTCTTGGAGGGGGGACCTGAAAGTGTCTGGTACGGGCATTAAAGTCACCTAAAATGATAACCTCCCCTGCGACAGAGTATTGACCAATAGAGAAGTGACCCCCCTTCTAACATTTGTGGGTCTTTATGTTTGACCTAATTTGTGAAGAGAACCACTTGCTACAATTGACCTACTTTTATTGCTTTTCACCAAATCCCTAGGGTGCAGATTTGGGCTCCAACACAACCTAACCTAGTTTACAAGATATACACTTCCTTTTGAAAGGGTAGTTGTCCAGAAATCTGTGCCCACTCCTTACTAATGAATGGTATATGATCCACTGGTTTTGGGTGAACCCTTTCTTGGTTTCAGCACCAACTCCAGTTTTGGCTTCGACTTCTACTTATTACTTATGCTTTGGCCTTTCCTTTCACTTTTGCTTCTTAGTTCTCTTGATGGATTTTCAAAATTAACTGCCTATCACAGTCTTTGTGGTTTTTCTTGTGTTGGCATATGGATTTGCACACATGCAAATGACATGCAACAGTGTGGGAACGAAGTCCCTCCTCAATGAAGGTGAGGCTGCCTTTATTGAAAACCAAAACTGTATTTACACCTGTACATTCAAAATTATATATGGGGGGTGTTTTGGAACATCAATGGAAAGAAAAGTGAATGAGGGGGATGGAATGGAATGAAGGAAAGGAACATGCAAGAGTTAGGTAAAAGTAGAGCCTAATATTGCATGGAGAAGAAGAATAAATAACACAAATAAAACGGAGTTTGCATCAGCTAAACGAGAATGAGTAAAAGGGAACACATGTGAGCAAGTAGATAATCAGAGCTTGATCACTGTGAATTAGAACAACATATTAATAACGTTGACAATAAAGATCCAAGACAATATTCGCATGCAAGATTTAAAACACTAACATCTAATGAACATAAGAACATCAAATGCTAAAAGAGATAATGAATGGGACACGGTTCATATTTCATTAACTCCAAAATGTCTTCTCAAAAGAACACAAGTTTCTTTCTTCAAAATGAGCTTGCATACAAAAGTATTTTCTTCTCCTCTCTCAAAGTCACCCTTTACAAATGAGCCCCTGACTTCCTGATGAATGCGTGGGAAATAGACTTCTCTTTATCTTTCTTTGTCTTTCTAGATCTTTGATGAATGCGTTAGAACCAAGGCTTCCTTTGGACTGTTTTTCTCATGCGTGATGACCTCCTTCTCCCCCCTTTGGCAGCGTGGTAACTCTTTTTGGGCCTGTGTGGGAGAAATTTGTCTCTTTTTTTTTAAACAGCTGGCATAGACTTTGATTCCCTTTGGCTGCGTGGTGAATGCATACACTGAAACTTCTTTCAAAACCTCTTAATTTTGGCCTATGCGTGGTGATTCTCCTGCTTTTGACTGTTTTTATTCTTCCTAGGTGTTGAAATTGTTCTCTCGCTGCTACATGGCCTCCTTTGGTCTGATTTTGGACTATTTTCCTTTGTCTCTTGCTAAACTTTGACAACATGGATATTAAATAGACTTTACCCCTGGCATGGAAAGCTGCTGTCTTCTCCTTGTGCAATGAACAACTCTTAAAACCAATGCGTGGAATCTCCTTTAACTGCTTCTGCATGGAAATTAATGAATGTTCTCCCTGCCAAAACAAATTCGTGGAAATTGTTTAAAACCTCTACAGATGATCTTCTTCGGCTTATGCTTGGTCTCTGGCTATTTCTTTGTTCTCCATATAACTAATGTAATTTTTTTTAACTTGTGTTTACAGTAAACTGGACATTTGAAAGCTTCAAAGCTTCTTCGCATGACTTTTTCCAAGGAATTTGACAGAGAAATGGTTAAAGAAGCTTCTGTAACTGTTTCTTATTTCCGTTGGAATAACCAATTCCCTCTTTCCCGGGTAGTGACACTAATTGCCAGGGGAAAGTGGGAAATAAACAACCATTTGCCAGCGGAAATGGCAAGGCGGGTTGACAATCCCCATATTATTTGCCCATGTGGGAAATCGGAGTTTTTTTTGCCCATTTGCCAATCCATAGAATTGGCAATCAGTGGAAGAAATCCCACAAGGGGGGAAATAAAATTAATTTGCTAGGAAAGGGGAAATCCGGGTACAGGAAACCAATTTGGCATCCCCAACAATTGGAAGGGGAAGCTTACTTTTCCCCTGACAATTAAATAAAAATTTGTCGATTGACTTTTAATAATTATTATATTATTATTTATTTAATTAAAAACCCCAAATTTTAATAAAATTATTTTATCAAACAAAGGGTAATAAATTAATTTAATAGTAATTAATTATATTTAACACAGTTTATGACCTGGCGGGAGGAGTTCTCGCCCGAAATGGACGAAACAAAGACCAAAACGATCACAAAAACGAGACGATCGTGACGAGGGCGATAAATCACGCAAAGTAACACTTTGGAAAAATTTCAAAATTTCCATGTTTATTAATTTTGCGAAGTCAAAATTAGTTGATAACAGCTTGTTGGTCCACCAATTGAGTAGATCGTTTGATTTCTTTGTCGACTCCTTGAACATGTTGTCTTCTTCTCTTGCCTTTGTTCAAGGTCATTGACATTAATAATTTATTATACGGCGTTGGTTCTTCAGACACAACCTCTCTTTGTAGTGGTGTAATTTGTTTTGTCAGTTTGTTTCATAGTTACATTCAACACAAATATCTTATAAGATAATGTAGTGCATTGTTGACAATAAGCATTGCAAACCATTGTTCACTCTGAATCGACATTCTTAAAGGTAGCAATGCCAAATTGTTTGTTATACAGAGCACACTACTAAAGAACATTAACTACAAAATAGTAAATGCATACTGCATTATAATAGACAAGAATATGAGAGTAATCATTTATTCATCGATAGTGCCTAGTGTAAGCTATTCGATATAGGGAGGATTTGATATTGAGTTCCCTTACCCCGACTTACATCATAGAATTTATATCAGCTATTTAACATAACAAAAGAGAATCATTACAATACTACGTAAAATCAAGAATACAATTATTAACAACATAATGCCTGCCAAAACATGTAACCACTAGTTCACCGATAATAATGAAAATACTGATCTGATGGTCCACATGAGTCAGACAAAGCTGATTCTTTTGCATTGCCTTATTATTTAGGTCTACTGCATATTTCTAACCTTTGTTTTAAGTGGAGAGTATATTTTTCTTCCAATTGTAGTTGGCTTAGGATGTTACCAACCGACCTCGACCCAACAATGCAACGTAGGCCTTCTTGCGCAATGAGATGACTACAAAATTCAACAAAACAGTTGGGTTCCAAGAAATACCTTTTGTCCAATCAATAGACCCAAAACCTTTATTTTGTTTTGGTTTGCTCCCATGTTGGGGGCCTAATATTTGGCCTTTTGAGACTTTTTTAAGTGTCCTTTGGAAGAACATTCACACATGAACCACCATCCATAGTGGTTTTGGTTAGGTTTCTCCCAAGTATCTCCTTATGCATTACTGGCCATCAATTGTATTCATTGTTAGGAGCATGGAATCAATCACTTTTTCACCCAAAAATGGGGTCTTGACTATAGGTTCACTCTTCTAAATTTTACACTTCCCATTGTTCATTGCTACACCATCTGATACTAGGTGCATGTTTGCATGCATCATGTTAGTGCCATTGTTAAGTACAATGATGGTTTTTGCATTCTTGAGTCCACAACTACCTTTATAGGTACAATGGTTTGAAGACTTGTCTTGCAGTTGATTTTTTGGACTCAAGTTTTCTGGTCACTATACTTGTGTGTATACATGTGAATGTCTTCGTTCTTCAACCATGTCCCTTTCCACCCTTGTTTCGACTTGTCTTTTCTTCCTCATTCTTTGGCCAGGTAGGTGGCTTCTTTTTCTTGTGTTCTCATGATTTCCATTACTTCTTTGTCCTCAACTATGTCAATCATGTTGATGTTCACTTGCTTTTGGCAATTGGTATCATTATCAACTATTGGTAGGTTTCACCCAACTATATCCATATACATTGCAAACCACCATCGAGTTGGATTCATAGTCAGGAGCATGGGGTCGATCACTTATTCATGTGACAATGGGGGCTTGACTTAGGTTCATTCTTTTGACGTTTTCTCTCTCCACTGTTAGTCCCTACACTATATGACACCAGTTACATCGCCGCATGCTCCATACTAGTTCCATTTCCAAGTACGGTGATGGTTATTGCATTCTCGAGTCCTAGAGTGCCTTGCATTAAACCAACTACCTTTACACGTATAGTGGTCTGGAAGACTTGTCTTGTAATTGCTTTGACAGACTCAAGTCTACCGGTCACTATACATGTGTGTGTTCATGCAAATCTCTTCGCTCTTCAACTGTGGCCCTCTTGATTTTCACCCTTGCTTTGACAAGTCTTTCCCTTTTCCTTGAGGTAGATGGCTTTCTTTGCTTGTGTTCTTGTGATTGCCATTATTTCTTTGCCCTTGGCCACATCAATCATGATGATGTTCACTTGCTTTTGGCATTTAGCATCATTGCCATCCCTTGGCCCACACCATCTGCAAAGACTTCCAATATTATTTTGATCTGTGGGCCAATTTCTTGTGAAATGTCCCCACTCATTACACTTTTGGCACTACACCATTGATTGACCTTGGGAGTCATTTTGAATATGACTACCACTGCCACTATTATTTTGGCGTTAGTCATTATTTGTATTTGGTAGTGTCATGGGTGGTTTCAAATGCTCCATTTTTTGCGAAGAGTACTCAGATACTCGTTTCGTAAATTATATGGGAAACCCTTAACTAATTGCCTTGTGACTTGACAAATTTGACATAACATTTTATTTGTGAAATCCACCTTGGTGTGACCTTTTACTTTGTAGTTGGTACACCCAAGAGTCGAGTGTTCTTCCTTGGTATCTCCCTTTAGCATTTTCGCCATTGAAAGCACGTCTCTTCTGATTGCTTGCACCAATCTGGGTTTGTTGTCATTGTCAGACTCTTAGTCATCATCATAGTTTCTCTTCATCAAATGTGTGGATGTTTTGTTCTCACTTTCTATATCCAATGCTCTAGTATATGCATTTTGGTAAGACGGAGGTGGAACCACCTTTATCTTCATCTGCAACAAGGAAACGGGTTCCTTAATGAACGATCTCTTTTTAAGATCATTAGTTGGTTCCTTCTCGAGTTTCTCCAACAATTCCTTGAGTCTAATACTGTAAAATTGTGCATTCTCATGTTTTCCTTGCTAGGTGTTGTGGATTGCTTTGACAATTTCATTGTTGTCTTTGAGGTGCTTGAGTTCTTTTTGAATGCTTTTTGTAATTTGTCCCATAAGGACTTTTCATATGTTATTGTCCTTGTACTAATCAATGGTCACCACTTTGAGTGTGACTAGGGAAAACCGCAGCCAATGATGTTGATGTGTCTACCAATTAGCAGTCCAAAAGGTGATACAAGTTTTGCAATGTTGCACTTGGTCTTAAGATCCACTGCCAATACTTGTTTGTAGCTTCTCTCTCTCTAGAGTGGGGCTTAGTGGGGTGAACACGACCATGATTGTTAATCTTGTGTGCATTTCATTATGGCTTTGATAATGCTCTTCTAGTGTGAGCCTCCTCGGGAAATTGTGTTTTTAACATTTCTTAAAGCTCCATTTCGGGAAAAAGACATCATATGGAATTTCCTTAAAACAAGGGGGCTCTAAGGCTTAGTTATTAGTGATAGTTTAATATTAGTTAAATATTAAACTAATAAACAATTGAAACTACTTCAACCATTTTCTAACCATCTTTCACATAATAAAATGACAGACACACAATGACAATGTGTGCATTCCGCTTTCTCTTCATTTCTTCCTTGTGCATGTTTTCCAACATTGGTATCAGAGCCCAACCCTACTTGAAGGACTCTTCAAAATATAACGAGTCTTCAAGTTCGTGCAACCCTCTGATGGTTTGCTCCTAATATAGTTTGAAGTAAAGGCTCACTGAAAGGAGAAATACACAGAGGGATTCAAGTCGTGAAGGGCATACAACGAGTCGAAATTGATGTACAATTCCACTGTCGCAAAACGCGATTTCGTGAATCTCGTAGATGAAGTTGCAAAGAACAATCACAAATTGGAAACGGAAGTCATACGAAGTCATAAAAAGGCGTGCAAATTGATCACGAGGGCAATGAAGTCTCAATTTACCAGTCGTGCCACCATTAATCTATCATTAAACATAAATTCATTAATTAGTCGCGAACAGCTTTTTGAAGACAATACAATAACGAAAGATTGAGGAATCAAAGGATTTCAAGGTTTTATAAAAACACCATCGTGAGTTCTAGAGGGCTCAAACGAATTTCAAATACATTCAAGGCAAAATAACAATCGGAAAAGTCAAAATTTGAAGAAATTCAAAGTGGCTTAGGGCACTATCCAGGTATTCATTCTTCTCTCTATTCACATTTTTTTGCAAGTCTAAATAAATATTTAAAAAATGGAGTTTTATTTACCAATAGACAAAATTATGGTTTCAATTTTCCACACCTGGAAAGTTAAAATCCAGATGCAATTAATGAACAAAAATTTGTGGGGTATAGTTAATGGAAAAGAAAACCATCCATTGATGTTGCTAAATTGTTAGAGTGGGAATGCCACGATGATAAAGCGAAAGCTATAATTGGGCTTGCTCTTTCTGACTCTGAACTCCATCATATAGATTTAGATAAATCGTCCAAAGAAATTTGGGATAACCTGAATAAGTTGTTTGGGGCAAAAGCAGTGAATGCCAAATTTTCTTTAAAGCTTCAACTGTTTCGATTCAAGATGGCCGATGATGTTACTATGTCCAGTCATATAAACAATCTAAGATCTCTTCTTAGACAATTGGCAGAGGTTAAAGCTCCGGTAGATGACGAAGACTCTAAAGCCATTCTGTTAAACAATTTGCCCTCTTCATATAGCAATGTCATTTTTACTCTCAGTCAAATGCCTTCACAAAGCCTGGAAGATATGATTTCAGCTCTCTTGGTTGAAGAAAAGAGAACAATTGCGGACGATATAGAAGGTAATTCTTCACATGAAAGTGCACTATACTCCCGCATGAGAAATAATAATAGAAAATCAGATAAAGACACCAAGCAAGTTGATTGTTATTATTGCAAGAAAAGAGGTCATACAACTTGGAATTGTCGCATTCGAGCTAATGATGTTCTCAAAGGCAAACTCAAAGATCATCCGAAAGAAGCAAATGTGGCCTTTGTTGACAATCCACCAGAGACTGAAGATTTTATTGATGAAGAAGAAGATGAATATGTACTCTAAAAAAAGGTTAGTGTTTTGAAGACAGTAAGGGATCCAGTGTAGGTAAAACTCGGCATGGATGGTTGTCCAGATAGTTCGGGAGTCTGTGGATCTCGGGAATTTACCCTTACGAGGGTCATGAGACAACTTGATGGAGCACTGTGGGAGTAGCTCAATATGGATGGTTGTCCAACAATTTGGGAGATTTTGTAATTCGGGAGTTCGGGGAGGTGGAATCCAAGAACTTCAGAATTCAGCTCGGGAACTACACCTTTATGAGGGTTAGGGAGGCAGCTTGATGGAGTTCTACCTGGTCCTAGAACTGTTGTTCAAAACAAAAGCTTTTGAAGATTGTAATTCTATCTTCTTTTTATCAGTGTAAGCCTTAAGAGGGGGTATTAAAATATAAGGCTTAGTTATTAGTGATAGTTTAATATTAGTTAAATATTAAACTAATAAACGGTTGAAACTACTTCAACCATTTTGTAACCATCTTTCACATAATAAAATGACGGACACACAATGACAATGTGTGCATGGCTGCCTCTCATAGCCTCTGGCTTCTTTCATGTAGCTCCACCAATCGAGTAGACCATTTATTTTTTTGGATCCACTTTGTAACCACTTTGTCATCTTTGACCACCTTTGTTTGGGCTTAATGGTATTAATTCTTTCTTGTACGACATTTGTTTTAGATGTTTCCTCGTCATCTTGATGACACCTCTCTTCTTTTGGTTGAAAAATATTTTGTCATTGTGCTTCATGGTGACATTGACACAAATATCTTTTAAGATAATGTAGTGTCTCATCATCGATGTTATTGATGACCGACTTTTGCTTCTACGGACTTCAGCGTGACCCAATTTCGCAAAGACAACACCTTTGGATATTTTTGTTGTAGAGGCTACACTACCAAAGGAATACCAATTGCAGAATTATAAATACATAACTTAGCACAAAAGGACACGAGAGAATAAATTTTTTACTGCATAAGGTAGTGTACAATACAATTGCTTTGTATAGGGAGGACCTGTCACTTTAGTGCCCTTACCCCAACATATTTAGTGCCCTTTCTCTGATATCTTTAGTGCCCTTACCCTTGACATTTATCTTGCCTTTTATAGGACGAGAACCAATAGTGTTCGGTTAAAGCACAACCATTGACCCAATGGTTCGTATGGAATCATTAATACACTATCCAAAGCCGCTAATTTAAGAATTAGCAATATAACCTATGATGCTTCACCCTCCACCCCTCCCCCCACATAACAGGCCGGAATTGTTTTTGATATGAAATGACGAAGCAAAATGCTACCAAAAAGCACACCATATTGCTAAGGCATTCATCAAAGTTTAAGAAAAGGTTTTTTTTCAATGTATTAATTTAATTTTTTTCTTTTTAAAAGAAAATTGCTTACAGAAACGTCCCTTAAATGCAATTTTTTAAAAAAAAGTAAAAAAAGCAACATGGTGATTAATTTTTCAAAAAAGTAAAAAAATACTACATCAAATAAAAAAAACTTTAAACTTGTATAAATCGCTTGAACTTTGATGAATGCCTTAGCAATATGGTTGTGAAGGACAATATGGCTTGGAGATGCCCTTGGGGCCTTGAAGGCGGTTATTGGGAATTACCACTCTGTCCACGGTTTCAAGCTCTGTGGAGATGCAACCATGCAACAAAACCCCAATTCCAAAGGGCAATGACACCTATACCACACACCTATACCTAGAAATCAATAACAATAACAACAAAACAAACAATGCGTACTTTGAAAATAGATCTTAGAAAAGGGAAACTCCCTACACATGAAGCGAACCTTATCGGATTGTACTTCTCAATTGGAACTAACTCTACACTAAAACTATGAAGCCTCCACCTCCATTGCAAACTTTAGCTTGAGGATCCATGGAGGCTTTGTTGGAGTTTGAGAGAGGAGGTACATGGCATGGACAAGCCTTTCCCCTCGCTCTCTCTCCTTTTCCCAACATTGCTCATGTTGGAAATGAGCCTCCAAATCTTAGGTGACCTTTATGAGGCATCCTTATGAAATAGGGAAAATTTTACGGTTTGTTCAATTCAACGATTGTGATGAAACCTAATCTAAGGGTGGAGATTGTTTGCTTTAATTTTGGAGGGAAAAGTATTTTTAAATTTCTAAGGTGTTTTAAGTTGACCTAAACGTTATTAAGTTATGCACTTGATGTTTTCATGTTGAGTTACTTTTCTAAATGGGGGCGTCACTTAAGTGACCCCTTGGTTTAACTTTGACTTTTTTTTGGTATGTTGTTGATTTTTAATAAAGTGAAATTGAATGTAGAACCTAAAGATCACAGTATGAACTTTCTTGAGAACTATATTTTTGCAAGTTAAATATTTTATGGATTTAAAATGAGTATCATGCATTTTTTATATTTGTATGTATATTTTTTAATAATATATTGTATGGACGTTTCTATGCCATTTGTTTCCGAGGGTTGTTTGAAAATCCGCATTTCCGCATTTTGGTTCCATTTTTGTTTCTTTACAATTTAGAATATAACTAAGTTGGATACTAAACAATTATTTCATTTTACACTGATAACAATGACAATATTAACATGATAGTCGACACTTGTTTAAGGCTTGTGTGGTTTAGGATGTGGAATTCTCATAAGCCTTTTGTGGTCCGGGATGTGGTCCCAACATTTTTGTTTTACTTAACAAGATCTATTACTTATTTTGGGTGATGTAGGCGGGAAGGAGTTTAGCGTGGTACCCCTAATTGTAATCCCTTTTATTTACAAAATAAGGAAAAATATAACTTAGAAAGGTTAAGTAGAATGAGAGGGTTAGGCATACTTACAAGAATGACACAACATAATTGTAGACCGAAGTTGTCTTGTTTCAAGTGACCATTTTGTCTTTGGAGAAACGTGCCTTACATTACTTCACAGAACCGAAATATTACATCAATCTAACAAGGTATTGTCAAGCAGCACTAGTCGTAAAAATATGCACGATTAATTGTGACCTGCCTCATTTGCTGTGCCATTTGTCAATTTTCTCAAAAAATGGTTCTAATTGTTTTTATATATACCTATTAAGTTGCCATTGAAGAAAAATATAAGCAACCTGCCAAGCTGCCAGTACTCTCTTAAGTGGAGCTGAACCAGGAATCGTGAAAGCCTTAGCACTTCCAAGTTTGACAAATGAGCATTTGATACTCTTGACTTGACCTAAATGTCCACAATTTCAATCAATATGTTTCCCTTTTCACTAGGGTGGATAACCAGCCCTTGACCACAGCACTTAAAGGCCCTTTTCATTGTATAAATAGAGAGAGGATTATGCCAGGCCAAATATGTACTAGACGGTGCTCTCCGTTCTGATTTGGGTGTTTCTATCCACTCTGACTAGTCATCATAATTAGTTTCTTTGGATGCCTTTTCCCAAAAGCGGTCCTTTTCATTTGATAAAGGTCTGAGTGTGCTAGAATGGCATTACTTGCAGTCCTTGTTGTCATTGCTGTCTCTTACAAATGATGGACAAGGACATAGATGATTTTTTCTGTCCTAGTAATGGTCAGGGAGGTTTGATGATTCCTCTGTCCCATGCTCTTTGGGGTTTATTGCTCCTCTGACATGGCTATTTGTATTGGTACTTTTAATCCCATGGGTTGGGGTTTTACTGCTTTGTGTTTAACTCTCATTTGTTTTCAGTGCTTTTGTTCGTGATGTTTTCTTAGTCTTTGATCCTAGGATCCTTTTACCTAGCTCTTTCTATTGCAATTGCATGTACTCTTGAGTCCCATTGATCTACTTTTGGTTTTTCATGGATATTAATTTTTTCTTTCTTTCTTTCTTTGTTTAGGAATGCAGTAGCTTGGATTTTTTTCCTCCCATCTCATATATGTCTCTTCTTTTTTGTTGATGTATCTAGGGAATATGGTCATAGCTGTCAATATTTGTATGTGCCATTATAAGGTGTTTACTTAAAATTATTGTGTGAGTAGTCTTTAACCAGCAATGTGTGATTATCATTTTGAGTTGGCACTTCCTGTTTTGAAAATAATCAAAAGCAATAAAATGTGGTAATTGCAGGCTATGGGTTTTGCAAAATGACCAGATGCACTTTTTTTGGGGGGTCATTGTTGTATATCCAATATCATTTGTGCTATATATTTTTCTAGGTGCAAATTTCTCTTAGGCATGTGCTACTGTATTTGTTGCTGTCAATAACAGTATCATTGTTTAACTTTATGTCTCTCTGCGAACTGTCCTGAGGCATGGAAACTGTCTTATCTTGCTTCCAATTACAGAAACATATGCTAGGTAGATACAGAAAACATTTGAACTTAAAATGAAATGAAAAGAGCTTGTTTCAGTATTCATGGTAATGATAATACTAATACAGTGCATAAAAATTTATAAGAGGGATAAAAAGTATCAATACATTTATTTTTTGTTTTGGAAGGTTTGCAGCCATGTTAAAGTATTTAGAGAACTAACGCATGCAATAGCATTTCTGTCCTTTCCAGGCAATATTTCATAGGTATCCACGGCCTGAAAAAGAGTATCAGTCATTTTCACTAATATACAACAATAGATCCCTTGATCTGGTAAGGAACCATTTGAGTTACAGCAACTCTCTGTGTTTATTGGCATCACAAGTGTCATCATGACATTGATTTTGCAAAAATATTTGCAAACTTCGAGAAATGATTCTTTAAGTCAACTACAAAATGCCTTTATCGTTTATGTTTCATCATCTTTCTGAATCTTCATATTGGAGGAACATTTACCTTAAAGCAACTGAGGCTTAGGTAATTTTTTAATTTGCAGATATGCAAAGACAAAGATGAAGCAGAAGTTTGGTTTGTTGGTCTTAAAGCACTGATTTCACGTGGTCACCATAGAAAATGGAAAACAGACTCGAAAAGTGATGGGGCAGCATCATCTGACGCAAACAGCCCCAGTACTTACACTCGAAGAAATTCCCCTCTTAGTTCCCCATTTGGTAGTGCAGATAGTATGCAAAAGGTTTGACTCGACCAGCTTGGATTTTGAAATATTCTTTTTCAATGTTTGATTGTTTATTTTTTAGATGGATTCAACAGGTATTTGTTTCCAATGACGTGTTTGACTGTGGGTACATTGTTTCAACCAGCTATTTATTGTTGAGATTCTAGATCAATTGCTTTTCTGGCTGTCTATTGGAGTCACATTTCTTCATTTTGTTAGTTCAGGAAGGTGGAGACACCAATCGGAGTCCGAGCCCATATGGGAGTCCTTCACGGCATGGTTTAGAAAAAGTTTTTTCTGATGGGATATTATATGCTGTACCTCCAAAAGGCTTCTTTCAGTCAGACTCTGTTGGTGGTTCTACTTCTCTCAATTCAATTTCCTCAGAGGGGGGATCAGACAGCACTAATGGACATATAAGAGGTGCAATGATGGACGGTTTTCGAATTAGCCTGTCCAGCGCTGTAAGTTCATCAAGCCAAGGCTCATGTCAAGATGATGGTGATGCATTAGGCGATGTCTTTATATGGGGAGAAGGCGCCGGGGATGGAGTTCTGGGAGGTGGTGTACATAGAGTTGGAAATATTGCTGATCCAAAAATGGATGCACTTTTACCAAAAGCCTTAGAGTCAGCAGTGGTGCTTGATGTTCACAATATTGCTTGTGGTGGCAGGCATTCTGCTCTTGTTACTAAGCAAGGGGAGGTTTTCTGTTGGGGAGAGGAATCAGGCGGTCGACTTGGTCATGGAGTAGATGCAGATGTTTCTCAGCCTAAACTTGTTGATGTTCTTACTCACACAAACATTGAACTTGTATCTTGTGGAGAGTATCATACTTGTGCTGTCACTCTATCAGGAGATCTGTACACATGGGGTGATGGAACTCACAATTTTGGGCTGTTGGGCCATGGGAATGAAGTGAGTCACTGGGTGCCCAAAAAAGTAAATGGTCCTTTAGAGGGGATACACGTCTCTTCAATTTCATGCGGGCCTTGGCACACTGCTGTTGTAACTTCAGCAGGTCAATTATTTACATTTGGTGATGGAACATTTGGTGTTTTGGGCCACGGAGATCGTAAAAGTTCCGCTTCACCTCGAGAAGTTGAATCCCTAAAGGAGTTACGGACTGTCAGAGCAGCTTGCGGGGTGTGGCATACTGCTGCTGTAGTGGAAGTAATGGTGGGGTCTTCAAGCTCTAGCAACTGCTCATCTGGTAAGCTATTTACATGGGGAGATGGGGATAAAGGCCGGCTTGGGCATGGAGATAGGGATCCAAGACTTGTTCCAACCTGTGTGGCTGCACTTATTGAACCAAATTTTCGTCAAGTAGCATGTGGGCATAGCCTTACAGTGGCCCTCACAACCTCAGGCCATGTATATACAACAGGTAGTCCTGTTTATGGCCAGTTAGGAAATCCTCAATCTGATGGGAAAACTCCAGTACGAGTGGAAGGTAAGCTTCGTAATGTATTTGTGGAGGATATAGCTTGCGGTGCGTATCATGTTGCAGTTTTAACCTCAAAAACAGAAGTGTACACCTGGGGAAAGGGGGCAAATGGACGTTTAGGTCATGGTGATATTGAGGACAGGAATACTCCTACATTGATAGAAGCATTGAAAGATAAGCAAGTTAAAAGTGTTGTTTGTGGTTCCAGTTTCACAGCAGCTATCTGTCTTCATAAGTGGCTGTCGGGTACTGATCATTCCATGTGTTCAGGTTGCCGGCTTCCATTTGGTTTTACAAGAAAACGACACAATTGCTATAATTGTGGGCTTGTTTTCTGCCATGCATGTAGTGCTAAGAAGATGCTCAAGGCTTCTCTTGCCCCAAATCCTAATAAGCCTTATCGTGTTTGTGACAATTGCTATATTAAGTTGAAAAAGGCAATTGAATCTGGTTCGGTGTCTCAGGCTTTGGGGATAAGAAGAGGAAGTGTTAATCAGAATTTCAATGACAGTGGAGAGAAACATGAGAAGTTGGATGCTAAAGCACAGTTACAATTTTCCAGGTTCTCTAACATGGAATCCTTTAAACAATCTGATAGTAGATCTTCTTCTAGAAGTAGGAAACTAGAATTTCATAGCAGCCGGGTCTCTCCAGTGCCAAATGGAAATTTGCAGTTTGGAAACAACTATCTTCAAAGATCCACAAATCCGATATTTGTGTCTTCAAAGAAATTTTTCTCTGCTTCCGTCCCTGGGTCAAGAATTGTTTCTAGGGCGACATCGCCAACTTCAAGACGCCCCAGCCCACCTCGTTCTACGACTCCTATTCCAACACTTGCAGGCTTAACTTCTCCAAAACTTTTAGTTGATGATGCAATGAAGACGAATGATACATTGAGACAAGAAGTTGTTAAGCTTCGGTTGCAGGTAATTAAGATTATGTCTTATCTGATGTTAGATATGTCATTGAAAGAAACAGTGTTTCTTTTGCAGTTATGCTTTTCCAAGGTGCAAAAACATTCCCCATTTATGAAATCTATTTAAGAATAATGAATTTACAATGATCACAAGTCTTTGTTGTTGTTACATAAGTTTTTCAGTCTTCATAGTTTTAGTTTGAGAATGTGCAATTTAAACATAAAAGAGATGTCAACGTAGTTCAGCCTTATTTTATTGCACTTTTTTTTGAGTCAGTATCCTTCATTTTCTTGATGGACCAATGCCTGTTTTGTATGATGAACTAATAAGTCGATTGATTTTAGCCTATGGTATTATGTTTTGGTGGTTCATTCTGTGTGCAAGAAATGTCCTCTTGTTATCAGAGGTCTGCCAATGGAATGTACTTTGGCTACTCCTGCTTTATACTCTATTATGGCTTTGTCAGTAGCACGTGAAAATATAAGTTTGTAATTGGAATTTCATTTCTTTGATTCTTGGATCCATCTTTCAAATGTAATGGTTTTTCATGAAGTATGAATGAAGGAAAAATATACGGCAGAAGCTTTATATGATTGTTTACTTCTAGAAACGTATGTGCAATCCCCAAGGAATTGAGCAACACATTGCTTGAAAGAAGAAAAAGGCAGGTAAAACTCTCTTATGCCATCATTTATCATCCTATTCTCTTGGTCCAGAATCCTCTGCTGAACAGCTTTGGATGGACATAAATTGTGATTTCACATGCTTTTAGAATCTTTCATCAAGAAAGGTTCTGTATGGATAAATCTCCTCTTTAAAGTTTATTGGATCCACAGGGGATGGCAAGGCATTTTGTGTTGAGTTTAAATGCAACTTTTCGATTATCAGGGCAAATGTTTAGTACGTGCTATCAAAGAGATCATATATTTCCTTGACTTAGGATATGTGAAACTCCAATACGATTTATTTTGAAACCTGCAATACATATTTTAGAAATTTAAACATATACGCTTTCTTAACGGTGTTTGTTTTGAAGGGTTGCATGCTTATTCCTTGTAATTGGAAGTCTATTCCTTTTTTTATCATTCTTGTTTCCTGGGATTTTGAAACGTTTTCAGTTTTCTCTAGGTTTTTTGGCTTTTAAGGGGTAACTGAGATCCTCACAGAAGACCCCATTTATATTTTATTTGATTTTAAACTAATTGTTAAAATATATCACAATCTCGCTCCAAGATTGATTTAATTCTGATTCAAGTCACGACAAGAGCTAACAATCTACAAAGTTTCAAATATACGGGAATCTGGGACAGCAAAACATTTACTTTTGTGCAAATTTGAAGGAGGCTGTTCAATGGTATCCAACAAGGTATGTTTCCATCTCTCATACCTCCCGAGTCCCTTCCATGGGGGATAGCTTACTACTTCTATTCTTATGAATTGCAGGCAAAATTCACTATTGTAAATGTTTATATTTGTGCAAATGGCAATATCAGAATTGTCTATATGGAGAGAATCAGAGATTGGGTAATAACTAATACTTGGCCAAATTGAAAGCCACAAGACACCAGTCAAGCTTCCATGGAAGAAGGGGAGCCATAAGATGCCCCAAAAGGATTTCAAAGACCCAATGAAGGGGAAAATGGTTGATTCATTTCATGCAGAGTGTGTTTGGAGCTGCCCAGTTTTTTTTTAAACACAATATTATTGCATAAGGAAAATATTTGTACAATTTTGACTATGCCAGGCACGAAAACTAGTAGTCCAATCCTGAGCATTAGGAAACAAAATAAACTTAATGAACATCATGAAAGAGTATCAAGTTTTAGAATAACATTCATATCTTACTAATCTCGTTCAGGCCACCACAGAGGGGAATCTCCATAGCATCCGATGTCATGATTGTCTAAAGCCCAATTTGCTAGAGCATCAGCCACCTGATTTTTCTATCTAGAAACATGACTGATTTGCAGCAGCTGAAAATTAGCTTGCAACCCTGTGATTTTCCTTTTTTCAGGTTGAATCTGCCATTGTGAACTCCCTAGTTTATCTGAAGAAGTCAACATCCTGAAAATAATCTTGGAATCAGATTCCACTTGCACCTGAGTCCATCCACACTTAATAGCCTCTTGTAAACCTCTGTAGATAGCTCTAATCTCAACAACATTGTTAGTAGTAGTTCCCAAATTTTCAACAAAGAGGAAAGCAACTCTCCCATCGTGCGTTCTTCCAATACCCCCCATTGCCGCCTTTCCCGGATTTCCCCTGGAAGCCCCATCTATATTCAATTTTGCAACCTACATAGGAGGAACCCAATTGTGTTGTTTATCTTCTCTCTTTTGTATTGTAAAAGCAAGACGCAAGGAACTAGTAGGCTGAAAAGATACCAAATTACATATGTTACTCCATTTTGGAGTGAGAGAAGAGGGAAGGGAGACTTTTTGGTTTATAGTTTCAGCCATATTAATTATAGTCTTCTGCCAAACGTACCCCTTTTTTTGTGATCTCTTGCTTGAAAATTCTTTTATTTCTGTTCCTTCCATATATTCCAAAGTAACAAAGAGATACCTATCCATAGAGGCAGGGAGTAAGTTTTTTCCTTTTGGAATACCATTCTTGCCATTCCTTCATCAATTGCTCAAGAGAGTGGAGTCCTTGATAGTGAATACCAAACATATTCCAAGAGATTGCCATAAAGGTATAACCCACGGACAAAGGAAGAAAAAATGATGTCTAGTTTCCTCCTCATTCCAACATAGTAATGTACATCTGAAAGGCCCATAAAAACCTCTCTTCATAAGTCTATCTCCTATTGAGAACTCTGCCATGTGCCAAGAGCCAAAGAAAAAAACTAACCTTGGGCCATATGGCGGGCTGCCATATTTGTCTTAAACATAGCTTGGAGGGGATGAGGATTGACCTCTAGTTAGCTCTTCATATCCAAAGTGCACTGTATATTCTCCTCCTGACGTGAATTCCCCCATCCTATTTGATCAAGGTTCATTAGAAAAGGAGAGTGAATATCTTTTCAAATTTGGTTAATCAAAGCTTGTTCTTGCTGCTGTAAAGAAATAGGCCATTCATGAGTAGGTATCCAACATTTGCCCATCTCCAAATGTTGAGACATTTGTTTAGTATAATGCATAACTCTTGTCCATCCTTTTTGATGCATTGCTTCGAACACATTACGTAAATGAGGAAATTGATCGATTAAAGAAGGTTGAGCATCCCATGAATCCAACCAAAAATATGCATGATTCCATTATTCACTATCCAAAATAACTTTGTTTTGATCAACTCTTTCCCCCATTTTAAGAACTGCCAGAATCGGAGATCCTTTTGTTGGAAGAGAACATCCAATAATAAGTTTTGGTGGCTGGTTTTCCAGGTGTTTACCTCTTATATTAATAGCCCATAAATCATTAGGAGATGTGATAAGTCTCCATTGAAGTTTACCAGCTAGGGCCTGAGCTTGTTTAGTTGCAGATCTGAATCCTAATCCACCTTCCTTTCTAGGGCAACAAAGAGTATTCCAGTTTACTAATGTCCATTGTTTTTAGTTTTGTGTCCCACTCCATAAAAAGACCTAACAAATAACATCAATTTTTTTCAAAATTGATTTAGGAATATTGAGGATGGATGAGACATACATTGGCACCGCATGAAGGACAACCTTAACCAGAGTCATTCTACCACTGTAGATAACTATTTATTGGTCCATTTTTGCATCTTACCATTTATCTTTGCTATTATCCACTCCCAATCTTTACTTTGTTTTAGAATAAAGTGGAACTCCCAAATATTGGATAGGGAGAGAACCTTTTTTGAAATGGAAAGATCTTGAGGATGTTCTCTTCCTGTTGTAAGGGAGCAATGGAAGAAAATAATACTAGATTTTTCTTCATTGATCAATTGACCTCTAGTGGCAGAAGAAAAACTTGAAAGATTTTAGCCAATTGCTTAGCTTCCACTGTGGTAGCCCTCCTTGCCAAAGTAGAGTCATCAACAAACTGAAGATGGGAGAGGGGCTTAACAGAAGTAGCAAGTTGCACACCTTGTATTCTTTTGTCCTGACAGGCTTTATTCACTAGTCTTCCCAAGCATTCAGCCAAAATAATAAATAGAAAAGGGGACAACGGATCTCCCTGTCTAATACCCCTAGAGGCTCCAAAAAGGTATAGTAGGTTCTCCATTGAGTAACACAGAGAAAGAGACTGAGGTTATACAAGCCTCTATCCATTTAATCCAGTCTTGCGAGAAAACCTAGATATAGCTAAAACATGGCTGAGAAACTTCCAATCATACTCTATCATATGCTTTGGATAGGTCTAATCCAATAAACATTGCCGACGCTTTTTGGATGTTCCATAGAATGCAGGAGCTCTTGGGCTTAAGGCTATTTCATCATGAATCTGATGCAACCTGGAACAAATCCACCTTGTTTGGGGGAGATAATCTTATATAGAAGAGGTTTAAGCCTTTCTGCCATAACTTTTGTGATCATTTTATACAAAACATTTATCTCTCTCATTCCAAAATCTGAGGATATGACAGAGATTTCGGGATACAGGCCTATTGCACTATGTAGTTTTGTTATAACTTCCAACATGGACCTCTGTTCTATCACTGCCTTGACAGGAGATTCAACTTCCAGTTTACTTTGTTTAAACAGGCAAGTCTACACGGGTGATTACAAGTATGAAATCAGTTGTAAGGTATTTAGGGAAGTTTATCAAGTCATTTTTTTTTCAGTTGCAACACTTTTAGGTCAAGTACTGTTTAGTCATTTCTCATTTCTCTTTTTAAGTCTTTTGAGGCTGTTGGGAATATTATGTAAACGAACTTCTACAGCAGAAATGCTAATGCCCGTGTCTAGTCAAGAAAAGGGTTGGCAAAACGTATTTTTTTGTCTCTTCTTTTAATATAATTCATTGTTTTATTAAAAATAAAGTTCTATCATGATCCTGTAATTGGAATTAGTTGACAAAATCTTTGTATATATGCATAAAGCAAGGGTGCATAGGTATGAGAATATTGAGGTGAAATGGGTATGAGTGAAGAGCACCAAGGATGGATCGCCAAAAGCAAGACATTCTTATTTATTTAGTTTTAGCAAAGGCGTATGGCAATGAAACATATCATGCAACAAATTCATTGTTTCCATGTTGGTATCAAGATCAAAAAAGAAGGTTGAAGGCGAACAAACAAAACAGGGAGGGAGGAGAGGTCATAACATGAAACAAAATCCCATCATATGGATATTGCACCCAAAGATTGAAGCCTTGCATTGAAAAAACTGTCACAACAATAGTAACTAGAAGGAAAAGGAAAGCTGACACAACATGAGAAGCATTGCTAAATGATGTTACCACAAAGAGGTAGCCCCCAAAGTTGCCAAAAATAAGATAGAGCAATGTGATGAAATTGACAACATGTCCGAAAATGGTATTGGGGAGTTTCATATCGACACCTATATGTGTGCGAGGATATGGGTGTGTGTGCAGGCAGGTGGGCATTGCATGTGTGCATGTGGTTTATAATTTTTTTGAGATTCATCAATCATGCACATTGATAATGGTTAAACCATCAAGAGTTTCTCCTTACATGAATGATGGTACATAAAAGTTTAAATTTTGGTGCTATGCAATTAAATATTTGGATAGTTGTAGCAGAGACTTAATCCTACATTCAGAATACAAATGGATACTCTATCTCAATTACCGAAAATTCCTTGCAGGAGGATCTGCACAAGGTTGAATCAGACCACCTAAGTAAATAAGATAAGATAATTATATTAAATGTACAACAAATGACCACAAAAGTAGGTCAATGGGACTGCACCATACAAAGCAAAACAGAAGCAGCGGGGAAACCCAAAAAGGTCTCCGAGAACAAAAAAAAAGAAGAAGGAGAGTACAAAGAAGGAGAGGATGTGGAGGGAAAAGCCTCGACACCAACCCTCTCGATTGTCATCCAAGGCCAGCCGGAAAGAAACTGGTGATGTGTTGATGTCTGGTGTCAGAAACTGGAAGATGTCTGGGACGCCTATGATCCATGGAAAGTCGAGCTCTCTGAGTGAGCCCGGTGGACTACCACCTATGAGAGGGGGCCCTTGGCCGTGTCTAAGTCCGGATACCTCTGGTCTGGGAAGAAGCTCCTCTAGTCCTAACATATCTAATTTGAGGATCTCCACTAGGATCAGGTCCCCACTTGGTGCCCCTCACACCCGGGAGCACAGCAAAGAAAGATGTGATCCGTCGAGTAGTAGTCTCCCTGGAAGGGGGATGGAGGATCCCGTCGCAGAGCTTAAGAGCTTCTTGTACATAGAGAGCGAGACACCTCTGATCATATACCTGAAGAAGGTCGTGAACGTTGGGCATTCACTGAACAAACAATGAAACCTCCCTGTGATCTCATAGTAGATGGGGCACCGGAAAATGAAGTGTTTGCGTCTGTCTCAATCTCCTGGAGGGAGCAAAGCTGGCAGATCCTCTCGGACCGGTCCAATTGGTGATCACTCTCGACCCAAAGCTTGTGAGAGCCAACTCTGAGCTGGCCCAGGGGTATGCAAAGAGCATGCATCCAATGACGGGCGATATAGGTGGGCCGAGTGATGAGTCCATTGTTGACTTCGAGGAAGTGATTGGCGTAGAAGGCCATCTTCAACCATAGCTCATCCCGGGGGTTGGTCCAAGTAATCTAGATGAATTGCTTGTATATATCGTCTTTGATGATTCTATGCAGGTCCTGCTTGCTCGAAAGGAGGTGTGCTGGAGCATCCATGGAGTAGTTGAAAGGGGGGAGACGGTCCATGTTGATCCCAAGGGATCCTAGGAGACGAGAGGCCCCAGCATACCAATAGCGAGCAAGGCCACTACGGTCAGAAAGAGCAATGGCCTCAGAAGAACAGTAGGCAAGGTAAATGTACTTGTCTCTGCCTGTGGAAGAATCTAACAGCCCCTAGATGCGGTGCAAGAGTGAGACGAGACCAAAGATGACCTTTAGTCTGAAAGGGCGAGCCCCAAACTCGGCAAGGATGATATTGAGAGGAACAGTCTCTTTATATCTGATGATCCGTCTAAGCATAAGGATCTGAACTCGCTCAATAGCAGCCCAATCTGACTCGAACAGGGAGGGACCCCAAACCTCAGAACCATAGGGAACCGTGGGTCTCACAAGAGAGTCTGAGAGGGACATCTTGGACGTGTCCTGAAAGTGAAGGCGAAAGCACTATCTCTCCAAGATCGCTAGGGAACCATACCCCTTGTTGATGTGGGGTTGAATAGTCGGGCGTAAACTGAAGTGAGGTCCAGAGAAGAGTACTCCCAGATAGGTGTAGGAGTTGGTGATCTCCAACTCCTCCCCCCTATAGAAGAAATAGAAATCGGAGGTCTTCAACCCATTGAAGATCATAACCTTGGTTTTATCCAGGTTGACTATAAGTTGTCTATGATCACAAAAGAGGGCTAAAGCATCAAGTTGTCTCTGTAACCCCTTCGCAGAAGAAGCCAAAAGGACCACATCATCTGCGAAGAGAAGAATGTAGATCAAAACCTGGTGAAGAAGACAACCGTCCCCGTCCTGTATGTGGTCCCGAAGAAATTCCTCCAACTCATCAATATAAATACCAAACAAAGTAGGAGAGAGAGGGCAGCCCTGTTTGACCCCGATGGTGCTCTTGATGAAGTTGGAGAACCAAGCAGCAGTACGAAGGCGACCCAAGACCTCCTCATACAGTCAAGTAATGGTGGCAAGAAGGGTTCGGAAATACCAATGTCTTTAAGTCTACAGAAAAGATCTTCCCGCGCAACAGAGTCAAAGGCTTTTCGAAAGTCCACAAAGCAGCAAAAGACTCTGGATGAATGGTGACATGCTTCCTTAATGATAGCACGGAGGGTGAGAACGTGATCAATAGTCTGGTGCCCTGACCTGAAACCTGCCTATCCCCTGGCTTTGCATTAAAACTGCTCTAGAAACTCATATGGCTGCAAGTGGAGAACAGTGGCATATAGTTTGGAGAAAGTGTGACCCACCATAATTGTCCTGTAATTATTAGGATCAGAAGTAGGACCGGATTTGTGAATAGGATGGATAATATGGTGGGACCAAGAATGCGGGAAACCAGCACACACCACCTGATTGAAAAGGTCTACCAAATAACTGTTGATGGTTCTGATCCCATGCTTAAAAACTCTGCCTGGAAGCCTTCCTCATATGTTGCTTTGTTGCAATTCATCACCGATATGGCCTTCTTAACATTTGTGTAGGCGAAAATGTGGCAGGTGGAGGGTGAGGACACAACTTGGGTCCAAGGCTAACCAGGGATATCATAAAGGGTGGAGATGTGGGTAAACATAGTGTGGGGATCAAGGTCCAGGGGTAAAGGGGAGAGTCGGGGAATGATGGTACGCTAAAAGTGTTTGGGGGAGTGCAATAGTGAGGTGCGGAGATCCCTTCTCCTATGGGCAATAAAGGTACGCTTCTTGTGACGAAGGAGATGAAAATAGGCAATTTTGAGGGAGGGGAAGGATGGGAGGTCATGGGTAAAGGCCAGGCGGAGTTGGCAGTGAAGGGTTTTGCAGTCGCCATCATACTATTGGTTCATGGGGCATGTCCTCGTACTAAGGGCATGCCTCCTGGAGGTGGAGTGGGGGTAGGAAAGTAAGGTTGCCTCGTGGATAGCAGTGGCAAGAAGGTTGTACATCCTATCAGTAGGGAGCATAGTGAATTGGGACAAGGAAAGGATAAGTTGACGGAGATGAAAGGAGAAGGTTATGGGGTCACCCTCATCAAGTCTCAAAGTGGTACGTGGAGGGCAACGGAGGGGGCTAGGGGCCTAGAGGGATAGTTTCCAAGGAGAAGAAGAGGGCCGCATGGTCAGCAAGGGAAATGGGGGAGACGGACAAGTGGTGAATAAAGGGAAGAAGGTCAGGGGTAGTCATGACGTAATCAACCACACTAGCGCCACCACAGTGAGGTCTACAGGTGAAGAACTGGGAATCCGGGAAACAAGATATGCCATTAAGGATCAACAGGTCATGAGATTCCCCCATCTGTAAAAGGTGTCAACCATATGCCATCAAGGGCCCTACCACATCACAGACTCCCTCTGAAGACCAACTGAACCCGAGTCCACCTCTGAAGTACAAAGAGCATCATCAGTCCTGTCATGCAAGGGAACTTGGGAGTTTTTGGTTCGAGCGTTGAAATCACCCAAAAGGATGACCTCACCAACTGCAGAGAACTGAGAGATGCCAGTAGAAAGGTCAAAGTATGGGTCCCCATCTGGGCCATTCTCAATGGCAAAAGAAGAAGGGATAGGAGGGAAGTAACAAACTGCAATATAAATGTCCCGAATGAGGTGTAGGGTCCACCTAACCTTGATCCAAAGAAAACGGGCAAACTCGTCTTCGACGGCCACAGAAATCTTGCCCCGAAGAGTGTCCCTGACCAAACAAGCGACCCCACCAAAACCTCTAAGTCCTCCAGAGCTCCTAGTATCATGCTTGCAAACAGAGAGCCAGTAGTACCCCCTAATGTCAGGGAGAGGACGAACGGGGCTCTCATGAGTTTTCGGTACAAAAAGGCGATCTAAGTGACCCAATGCATCCTGTAGGAGACCAAGTGAGGACCAGTAAGACCCATTTCCATTCCAACATGAAATGGAAATACCCCTGTTATGATGCCTCTCCCAACAGGACTGTCATTTGGACCCGGGAGCCCAACCAACAGGTAAAGTGCCTCGAATCACTAGTCTGAGGTTCCGAATCACCACCCATTTACCTGCCTTCCTGGCTGCCATGACTATCTCCTAGGACTGTTTGAGTTTTGCCACCTGGGCTCTAATAAGATCTTCATAAAGGAAGATCTTATCCGGGAGTGAGAATAGTCTCTGTTTAGCCCTAAGGGCCCGAAGCCTATCTTCTGTTGATTTGAAGCGAAGGATGAGGGTAGAGTCAAGACCAAGCCATGCTCTATCAATTTGCACCTCTGGCAGCCCCAACTTGTTTGTGATGAAATCTGATGCAATGGCTAAAGGATCAGAAGGAGGAGGTGTGGGCAACCCTCTTACCTTGAGATTGAGCTCTCGTGCTTGTCTGTTTCTTTCTTCCACAAGTTTTGCCTATACAACTTCCTCCACAACTATAATAGGAGAAGTGTCCTGGTCCTTATCTTTCACTATTCATGCCCATGAATCCAATTGTTTCCTGAGACTTTCATGTTGGGTTTGAATCTCTTCTTGTTTGTGCTTCAAGTCTGAAATTTCTGCATGTAATTGATTTTTAGTACCTGTAGGAATGGCCTAGGTCGTGATATATGTAAGTTGCCTGTGTAGTGAGATGTTGTCTGCTTCAACATTCTCCATTAGGGATGTCAGTTCAAATACCTCAGTTCGTAACGTTCTATTAGATGATTCCACTATCTCAAGCATGTGCAGTAATTCCGCTATGAGGTTGGGTAAGCTGCCATCTTGCTGCCCCTGTTCGTTCTTCCCAGCGGAAGGGGTTACTACAATGGCGGAAGTGGAAGGAAACATTGGTGAAGGATGAACTGCTTGTAATGGTGTCAAGACGAGGGGAGAGCTGAGGGAATCCCCCAATTTGTTCGTATTACTGGCTGAGTACCTGTGCATAAGAAGCTTGGCTGTGGGAGATGTATTGCGTCCACGATTTGTACCAAAAACGTGAGCACCAACAGACAGGTCACGGGATGGGAAACAACAGGGGGAAAAGAAGGGAAAGTCATGAGGGCACAAGCAGAGGAAAAGCGACAGTGTAGGATGGAGGAAACCCCCACGATAGTGCACAGAAGGGAGGTATTAGCAGCAGGTCGTGTTATTGGTGGGAAGGCCTGTGGAAATCCAAAACCGTGAAGAGCACAAAGCCTATCGTGGATGGCGCATGAAACAGAGGGGAGAGGGAGTCATGAAAAGCCCAAAACAAATCATGAAAGGCCTACGATTCGCAGGTTAGGGTAAAGCCGAGCAGAATCGTGGGAGGAGAAAGGAGATAGGAGAGTTGAGGGGGCAATGGAGGAGAAACAAAACAAAAGAGTCGCGAGAGGCAGTGATGGGGCTACAAAACCACAGAGGGAAGTCACAAAGGGAGGAATATGAAACGACGGGGGAAGACAGGTAAAACACGGGAGGGGAATGGCGGAAGAAGTGAAAAACACAGTTGTCGTAGGTAAGCAGAGGAGAATCGTGGGCAACGAAAGGGCATCATAGTGGCAGCGAGGAGCCATTTCGGTATGGGTACGGGTATTGATATGGGTACGGATTCGGTACGCTGAAACGAAATTTAAAAAAAAATCTTGGGTACGGTACGCTTTTGGGTACGTTTTATATATATATATATATATAAATATATAAATATGTATATAAATTATAAATTTAAAGAAGCATTTGCATACTTAGTGAAATTTAATACTCATACATTGCATACTTTTGAAATTTAATACTCATACAACTTAAAATCATCTTTAAAGATGCATATTCATCCTTTTGCAAAAGTGTTGCTTGTTCCCATCTTGCTCAAAAGAGTATTATTGCACCTTCAAAACATCATAATTAATAACATAATTCATGTCAAACTGCCAAGGTCTAGCCCAAGAGAATATGACAAACATGTCATAGGCATCTTCATGGATATCACATAAAACTTTATCTCTACTAGCTTCCTATCTGAAAATCCAGTTTACATTGCTCACTCACCAAGATTTGATGTCCTTTTTGTAACCAAACGACTAGGATGCACTAATCTTTCTAAATTTAGTTCAAATCTATCATTTCAAAAGCTACAAGCTTATCAGGACTGCCACTGTCTGTGATTACCTTTCAACATTTAGCTTTAAGATTTACAAGTTATTTGGAATAATGTTTTCTTTGTGCCAGGTTCTTCGGATCATCCTTTATAGCCTTGATGAACACCCTTTTTGTGAGCAGATGATTCACCAGTTTCAAAAAGGAGCATTCTTCATAAACAGATTGACCCATCACTTTGAATTTTATTCTTCATCGGCTGGGGCTATATGAAACTTCCATAACTAGTAGATGCATATTCTGGACATTCATAAGATCTATGCCCAAACTGGCGTACATTTGAAACATCATACCATGTACAATTCACTAGTTCTACCTGGAACAAGGTGGTCTCCGACCTCTGAATGAGTAGCTTCCTCTCCCATGATTTTTTTTGGCCTTTGTGAGCATGCTGCTTTCTTCTTGCTGTGTCTGCATCTGACTTCTATCTGCATGCTCTCCTCTACCTCTGAATTCTGCCCTATGCCCCATATCTGATTGTATCTTTTTGACAACATTTATTCCACTCTTAAGACAAACTGGTATGCCTCTTCAACTGATTTCATCATAATATCAATCTCATCTTGGATAGTAAGTCATAATCCAAGGAGATATCTGGCAACTTTCTCACCATCGTCCTCATGACCAACTCTAATGGTTAATCTCTAAAACTCCTCTGTATCCTCTTTTACTGACATCTCTTTTTGTCTAAGATTCTACAATCTTTTGAAAATATTTGTCTGCCATAATGCTTATGCTTGAATTCGCCTTTCATTTGGCCACAAATCGTATCATACTTAGAATAGGCTCTGTGAAACTCCAAATATTCACTTTTCCCTGCCAATCATCATCAAGGATCCATGACCTTTCATCTTGGGCTCACTCTTTCTTGTGCAATTAGGTTGCCTTCAGTAACAACAAATTTTCTTTTTATCATCATCCACATTCTCATACTCGAAGTACTTGTCCATGGCATTGATCCAATCTATCAACTCTTCAACATAGTTAAGCTCCCTTCATACATATGGAACTTCTAACCACAAGTTTTGCCTTAGAAGTCGACTTCACAATGTCTTGAGCAAAGTATGTCTTCTAGTCCATGGCTCTATGAGTTCTTCCTGTCACTGATATCTCTAGTCTCAACTCCATCTTCTGAGTTAATTCAACCTCCTGTAGTATTTCTTTGAGCATCGTATGTCTGGTCCAAAAGCATAGCCTGAGTAGGCTGTCTTGTCTTACCTACTCCCCTTACTCTTGCTCAATCCATGCAATTTTCCCAATCTTCTGCAACATTAGATTTAGGGAGTGTATTAGCACATGGTGTCCAAAATATGTTCATACCTACCCTCTGATTATCAAAGTTGCTGTCCTTGCAATTTAGTGCATTGTCCAACTTGTTCAACTAGCAGTATTAGCACAAAGTATGATTTTCAAGGCACCACGCTATGACACCAAAGTTGATGTCCTTAATAGCTTCAATCAACTGAGAATATTGCTACTTCAAGCAACCATGAGAATTTTAATTGCTTCAACAACCTAATTACCTTTACAGTAATCTTGCTTCAACACAGAAATATATCAGAATCCTAATGAAGACTTTAATTTCCTCTCCAATCTCAGTTCATTCTACTTTATGTTATTGTTACAATGTTTCAACAATGAGACTTCTTAATTCCTTATCAAGACAAAAAAAATGTGAAATCTTGCTCAAAAGACAGAGGCATATTAGAATTCTATTTATCCGATCCAATCTTGTTTTGATGAAGCTTTGAAGTAGGATGATCAATTTCATCTGTGATGCACAAGATTTCTCTTCCATTGCAATGAGCCTGTCCTATTACACTCTAGTAGGTCTGACAAATGCTTGCAACTAACTTCAAATTCCCTTAAACTGATTTTTTAATATTCAAGGGCCCTTTTGATTCCTTTTGATGAGTATTTCATCAAAGTTGAATCAACTACAACAGTTTCATCAAACTTCTGCCCATCTAGTCTCATTGGACCGTTTTTACCCAGTTCACTTATGCAAGCATGGCAATTAGGTCTTGGCAGTTTTCACAGCCTGTCCTAGGTGGACTGTCATAAAATTCCTTACCTGCTATACATGCAAAACCTCTGAAACTTTTTCCAACCTCAAGAATACCTGCTGAAGAATGCTTTCTTACCAATTTGGAGGAGTCTTGGAAACAGCTGTAAATGCAGAGATATGAAGATTTTAGTTTGGAAATCATCCAAAACAGGGTTTCTATGAACCCGATAGGAGCAAAAGTTCTTTTTCTTCCTGAGTCCCTAACCTTGTCAAAACACAAAACCAATTGAATAAGCTCTGCACCCAACAGCTTATGCAGGATTTCTTCTTTTGAATCTTATGCCTGTGAGATGCTTATTTCAGTCTACACAATAAGCTTTACTTGGAAAAAATGTAAAAATTGACTGTTCGAAAATACAGGCAGATAGCTTCCAGGCAAGTGCTAATGTATTATGAACTATTACATGGAAATACAATCCCTTGCATCTTGACAGACATCAATATGCACCTGATAAACTTAGAAAAACGTAAAGATTATACCAGCAATACTTATTATTCATTCACATAGCCTTGACATTTGTGATGCTATTTACAGTGAACAATCTTCTAAACAGGGCAGATCTCCATGGGAGTTTACAATAACATTAATTATTATCACAACACAGTCTTAATTATGTTAAAGATCTTAATTTATGATGCAGTTACAACAGAGGAAAACATAGGAATCTGATAATCACAAATTTCTTCATTTATTTCTTGACTTTGTTGTAACATAGCAACTCCTGACTGTAACAGCAAATACAATCTATATTCTTCTTGACTGTCCTGCTTGTAAAACCTCTTCACATGTTATTCACCTCTTATTCCTTTGATTACAAAGGTCAATCCATATCTCCTAGAAGTTTCTATGCTTCTATTTGTTCGGTGTCAACTGCTGAGATTTCCCCTCAACTAACAAAAATATAGGATGCCGTTTCTCCAATTATGGATACAAGTCTATAACTATATCTTGACTTTCCTAACTTAATTATATGTACTAGAAACTACGTGAATGATCCTCTAGAACCTATGACACCTCATTGCATTTTATAACTACATAAAGTTTATACATATGAAATAACATGATAACATTCAAATTCAAATTTGGAGGTTTGAAGGGAAAACCTCCCATAGACCCAAATCAACTAAAACGACACTCTTTGAAATGCTACTTGTAGCTTTTTGAAGTCTTGATGGAGTCCTTCAACCTCTGCAAACATGAATAACAGTGATGCTCCTGCATAAAAGTGGCATAGCTTATGCACCAGTTTCAGCTGAATGCTTTTGTGGTTTTGGATCCGGCTCTGACTCTGACTTCTACTTGTGCTTTTGCCTTGGCTTCCGCTTTTGCTCCAAACTTCATTCTGATGGAGTCGTAGAATTGGATACATGTTACTACCTTTGTTGTTTTTCTTGTTGTCACACAAATAGAGTAGATTGCTTGATTTCTTGGTCCACTCCCTAACTAGTCTGTTTTCTTCGTACGCTTTTCAATTTTGGTGGCCAGCTTCTTGTTGGAAGCTATCTGGTCAACCCTACAAGTAGTCATACGCTTGTCTCAAAGATTTAGCCATTCATGTCTAAGTATTAACTATTTGTTAGTATTAGAAGCATGGAGATAAGAAGAAAGAATAAAGAAGGCACAAAACTGCACTGATCCTAAATGACGACAGGCAGATTTATTTATAATAGGAGGTAGTTACATTTAGTTACAACAGTTGGTCAACAACATAACTGAACCGTAATAGGCTATATAAATGCGTATTTTAACACCCCCCCTTAATGACTAACCTAGAAACTATACCAAGTTTATCCCGAAACTTGACAAACAAGAAAGCACCAAGAGGTTTAGTCATTACATCAGCAGACTGCTCCTGAGAAGGACAGAAATGAAGAGAGATTTCACCTGAGTCAACCAATTGACGAATATAGTGATGATGAATCTCAATATGTTTAGTGCGGGCATGATAGATAGGATTTTTGACCATCTTCAACACACCTTGATTATCACAAAAAAGTGAAAGAGGTGTAGCAGTGACCTGTGAAAACTGAAAATCAACCAAAATCTGACGAAGCCATACCGCTTCGCAACCAGCACTAACAGCAGCCTTGTATTCTGCTTCTGTGGAAGAGATAGCCACAGTGGGCTGAAGCTTACTCTGCCAAGAAATAACTCCTGAACCAAGAGAGAAGATATATCCAGTGGTAGATCTCCGAGTATCCACTGAACCTCCCCAATCAGAGTCTGTGTAGCCAATCAACGTGAAATCTGCAACTCTCTGATACAAGATGCCAAAGTCAAGAGTTCCTTTGACATACCTTAGAACACGTTTTGCTGCTCCCCAGTGAATGAGTTTCGGTTTAGACAAAAACCGAGAAAGATAACTCACAACAAAACACAAATCCGGTCGTGTAGTGGTGAGATAAATCAAACTACCTACCAACTGTCTGTACAATGTTTCATCGACCGGTGGTGAATCATCATGAGCTGAAAGTTTCAGCCCGACCTCCATAGGTGTAGATGATGAATTACAATCATACATCTTAAATTTTTGCAAAAGATTCGTGGCATATTTAACTTGAGAAATGAAAATCAAGTGATCTTGTTGCCAGAATTCTACACCAAGACAATAATGAAGGAGGCCTAAATCAGTCATGTCAAAAGCAGTGCACAAATCTGATTTTACCTTATGAATCGCAGCATCTCCACTGCCTGTGATGGCAAGGTCATCAACATAAACAATAAGAATCACAATGTCATCATCGTGTGCTTTTGACATAGAGATTCGGATCAGAATGACTTCGTTTGAAGCCCGAATCTCTGAGATGTGTATCGATCTTAATATACCAGGCTCGAGGAGCCTGCTTAAGTCCATACAAGGACTTAATCAACCTGCATACCAGATGCTCACGACCACATGCCTGAAAACCCTCAGGTTGAGTCATATACACTTCTTCCTCCAAATCGCCATTTAGGAATGCACTTTTCACATCCATCTGATATATTTTCCAACCAAATTGAGCGGCAAAGAGCAAGAAGTAACCGAAAAGTGACCATCTTTGCAGTAGGAGCAAAAGTCTCCTCATAATCTATCCCCTCCTGTTGCGAAAAACCTTTTGCAACAAGTCGAGCCTTGTACTTATCCAAAGTACCATCTGCTTTACACTTGATTTTGTACACCCATTTACAACCAATGGGGTTTCCCCTGGAGGTAATGGCACCAACTTCCAGGTATCATTCTTAATCAAGGCATCATACTCGATTTGCATGGCAGTTTCCCATTCTGGTATGCCTCGTGGTTCAGAGTATTTTTGTGGCTCATGAATATGGAGAAGATCAGAAGCAAGAGCAAATTGAGCTTGCTCAGAATAATCAATTCTTACCAGTTCTGCGAGACCGGCCATCTAAGAGTGGAGACAATTTCGTCTCGTGTCAGATCCTGAATAGTGGAATAATACCACTTAGGCCGTCGTTGAACTGAAGATTCGGAAGCTAGAAGGCAACTTCCGGAGGTAGAAACCAATGCAAGTTGATTTCCAGGAGACTCAAAGACTCAGTAGGAGAGAGCATAGACTGTACTGGAGTCTGTGGAGGAGTATGAGAATGAACCAGACTCATCATCAGGCAAGGAAAGAGAACCAATCTCTGTGACCACCCCTTGCTGATCGCTGCCATGTTGCTGGTCTATTTGCTGATTACAGCCAAAGAAAGACTCTGTTTCTTTTACATCAACATCACGACTAATAATGATCTTATTAGTGGAAGTATCAATCAATCTATATGCTTTAGATTGATCACTATAACCAGCAAAGAAATATCTAGAACTTTTGGAATCTAGTTTACTCCTCTTACGATCAGGAACCAAAGTATAAGCAGCTGAACCAAAAATACGAAAATTTGATACCTCTGGTTTGATTTTGGACCATGCCTCCTCTGGTGTGATCTCCTGCAAGGCTTTGCAAGGACTGCGATTGAGGATATAGACCGCTGTATTAACAGCTTCTCCCCAGTATGTGTGGCACTCCACGACTGTGCATCATGCACCGGGCCATCTCCATGATGGTTCTATTCCGCCTCTCAACCACCCCATTCTGTTGGGGAGTATATGGTGCTGTCAACTGACGTTGAATCCCTTCTTTCTCACAAAAAACAGCGAACTGTTTAGAAGTGAATTCACCCCCATTATCGGATCTCAAAGTCTTTATCCGCCGGCTGGTCTGGTTCTCCACCAATGCCTTGAACTTGACAAAAGAAGCAAAGCAATCAGACTTCTTTTTCAAGAGATAGATCCACATCCGCCGAGAGTGATCATCCACCAATAAGAGAAAATAACGTGCACCAAGGACTGTGGGAGTCTTCCACGATGGCTCACATAGATCTGCATGAACAAGATCTAAGAGCCCCTTTGCACGCCAAACACCTTCATGAGGAAAAGGCTTCCGCTTTTGTTTGCCTGCAAAACATCCAACACACATATCCTGCTTCTCTTGGATAGGAGGCAAACCAACAACCATGTTGGCTTTATGAAGACTGCCAAATATTGAAGGTTGAGATGCCCATATCTTTCATGCCACAAAACACTGGTATTGCCTTCCACAACTAAGGCATGCAAGTTGACCGTGGCAGGATCAACAAGTCTGTACAAACCTCCATGCCCAATTCCCAGGGCAACCACCTTATTATGTTTGACATCAGACACAATACATTGTTTACCAGAAAAGTTTACAGAGATATGAGGATTATCAGTTAATTGACTGATGGATAACAGGTTTTTATTCATGTTAGGCACATATCTAACATTTTTTACAAGCAATTTAGCATTATTATTTAACATGATACGAACATCCCCAATCCCTTCTACAGCATGTGATCTCCCATCCCCTAAAGTAACTGAATCAGAAGAACATGAATTTGAAAAGTGACATACCAGTCTTTTTGACACGTGAAGTGTCGTGATGCTCCGGAATCAAAGAACCAGCACCGTGTAGGGCTGTCACCATCTGAGCAAGATGCCATGAGGGCATACTCATCTTCTGACTCGTGTTCAACTGTTGCCACATGTGCTTGCCCCTTCTGCTTCTTCAGGGCATTAGTCGCTTCTGACAATCCTTCTTCACATGACCAAGTTTGTGACAATAGTAACATTTTACTTGATATTTAGGAGAGGAAGGCGATGTCATCAGCCTGTCGCTTCCACTTTCCTTTGGACTGTGCAGCAAAAGCACTCTCAGATTGTCCAGAACTGGACTCTTGAACTTGTGTCTGTCTTCGTTCCTTTTGCAACAGGTAGGAACTCACCTTGTCAAACGTAAGAGTTTGACTCTCGCCATTAAATGAAGAGCCTCCACAAATGACTCATACGAAGAAGGCAAACTGTTTAAAACCAGAGCCACCATATCATCATCATCCACCTTTTGATATGGAAGCAAGCTGATCTCGGAGATCTTTCATCCGAAGTAGGTGCTCAGACAGCGATCCACCTTCTTGTAATTTTACGGAAAAAAGCATATTTTTGAGGTATAGAACCCGACTCTTCTCTGACGTCTGATATTTGTCCTTCAGACTGACCCACAATTTACTCACCTCAGTGGCATTCCAGACCTCAGGTATCAAATCATCCGATACCGATAATTTTAATAGCAGAAGAGCCTCCTTATGACGTTTGTCATAATCATCGAAGTTTGTGTAGGTCTACTCTCGACACCCGTGATTATTTTCTCACAACCACGAAATTCTGCTAGTGTCAAGATCTTATGGCTCCACACATTAAAATTTGTGCCCATTAATTTTTGTGTATCCGGTAAAATCAAATTTGCAATGTTTGACATTTTATTATCCCAAAATAATGGACAATAATAAAATAATAAAACTGGAAATCCAATTTTCCAGCAAATATATTTATTTTAATTTCTCCAGCATATACACTGATACTGTCAATGAAACATGCAAATTATACGTGCAGAAAATATTACAGCATAAAATACCAGGTTTTGCTGTTGCAAGTGTTAACTCTGCCACGAAGTTCTCCTTCTGCTTCTGCCCTAGCAAATTTTACCCTTGTATTTGATTCACGGGAGCAAGAATGAGAAAAACTTGACTGTATTTTGCCTTTCACACGATTTTCACGCGGATTTCTCCAGCGTCCTGCCCGTGCCCGCGATTTTTTCAAAACTGTCAAAAAACTCACGATTTTTCACTGGTAAATTTCCACGATTCTTCCACGTCGCGTCTGCTGTCACTGGTGTACACGTTTTCGTTTCTACCACGAATCCCTTCCACGATTTTCGCTGACCCTCCTGACCGTCTGCAGCCCGTGATTTTTGCTGAAACCTGCCCGCGATTCTAAATCCTTGCACGAACTCGTTTTTTCTGGTGCGACCCAAGGCTTCCTTGAAGATTGTGCGTCGACACTCTCCTCTCGTCAAAGACCTCTCACTCGATGCCAAAGCTCTGATACCAATGTTAGAATATGCAAAGAGAAGAAAGAATACAGAAGGCACAAAACTGCACTGTCAAATGACGACAGGCAGAGGTTTATTTATAATATGAAGGTGGTTACAATTTAGTTATACAGTTTCAACTGCATAACTGCCGAATAGGCTATATAAACAGCGTATTTTAACAGAACCACTGAGTTCATGGATGTACAAGGCAACCATTGCTTAATTGGAGTAATGAAATGTTGGGATAATTCTCTAACAAAATGGGCAAAATTGTAATAATCTCAGAGGTATGCCTTGAAAAGTTGCTGCTAAGACAACTCATATACCTCAGATGTCCACCTAGTATTGATGTCATGATCTATACTCAGTGAATCTAACAGTTCTATCTGTACTTTCAATGTGGACATACTCAGATTAGCAAAGTCTGAATTCTGTTCACTGACATGCCATTTCGATAAGATGTAACCATGCTAATGAAAGATAAGCTACTCAGTTAAATAGCAAGCTTTGATTTTGTATGAAAAAAATCCACTCTTAAACAGAGATTGTTTTAAGTGGCCTCTAGAATTCTTAATTCTTAGGTGATGACAGTTTTGGCGTCTAAATGTGCTATGTTTGAATCCATGGGGTTCTTGTGATTTGACTTTACTCGTGAAATTTATACCATTTGATCTGGATGTAGCAAAACATGAAGACCTGAACTGTGCTTGTCAAAAATTATAGAAACAACTTTTGAAATATTCAATGTCCCAAACTAAAAGTCTTTTGAAAGAACGAAGATTCATAAAATGCCTCAGATGTCCTCTTGAAGAAAAGAGTCCTATGACTCAGCTAATGTGAATCTCAATGTGCCACGAGCTTACATAGCATAAAAGCTTGTAGGATCGAGCCTGACTTTAAATATGCATTACCGACTCCAATTAAGCCAGGACCTGGGCATTCTTCTTAGCTCGTGTATAAACGCATGTTGAGCAATTAGATCTTTCCAAGGTAAACTCAATATCTCTTCTACATGGGGCTATTGGAACAGCTTAAATGTAGCAATATGTCTTTTTTATTTGGGTAACTATTTTGTCCACTTGCCTTTAGCCAAAAAAAAACATCCCCATTAAAAACCACTAAGTACTTAAGGCCCATTACTAGCTACTCTTGGATCGTAAAGAATAATACTTACATCTATATGATCCAAGCATTGGAGCAGATATTCCCTTTATTTTTTTCGTCTTCCTTTTTTTTCTCTCCATCCTTCTCTTATACATACTTTTGTTTACAGTGATCTGACCTCTCTCATTTGATCCACTTGCCCATATGGTTTACTAAACAATGTGTCACTTACCACCTCTAGCCATCCCTTTCATTTCCTGCATCCATTTTATCTGGAGACGCATCAACTGGAAGCATGTTTACTCGCTTACTAGGTTCTGCTAACTGCTGCAAATTATTCATGGTTAACTTCCCAGGTACCAAAATCAGTTCCAACGCATCCCTCCATAGAATGTTTTCATTGCTGTGAACATCACTAAAAGGGTTAGTCACAGAAAGTATATTTTCCTGTATCGTGCTGACTACTGGCAGCTTAGAGACAGGGAATGCTATTTGGTCAGTTGAGCACAGAGAAATAAAACTTTTGCCTTGCTTACAGCCTGAATGTGGTTCACTCTCCTTTGTTGGAATAATAGCTTCACACTAAAAGAGTCTGATGACCCCAAAATGGAGAGATAACCAATTCACACTAAAAGAGTGCCTTGATAGGACCCCAAAATGGGAGAGGTGAACAAGATTTCAACTGTGAGATGTTGTTCCTTTAATAGTATATCTCTTCTGAGTTTCCTTTTCCAGAGGTGAACCAAACGCATGAATCTCTAATGGGCCAGACATGACTGTCAGCTTTGTACATTCTGTCTCATTCCTCAATTCTGTGAGATTAGGATTTGCACATGCATCTGTAGTTTCAACATTAGAGTTTGCAGATATTTGAGCAGGCATATTGTGATCTTGCAGATCCAATGATTCCCAGAAGGAGAGGGGTTTTCCCTCATCACTTACATCTGACAAATATTCAGTTCCACTTAAGGGCACCTTCTTTCTAACTGTGCTAGTTACTCCTTCCAAACATGAGTGACTTTGTTCTACTACATTCTCAGCTAATTTTGTAAATATCTGTCATTCTACATTTTGCTGTACGTATTTCGCCGAATTCCATTCCTCGCATTCAGCACTGAACTGTACACTTTTTCTGCAAAGTAGTATGTTCGCCAGAATTCCATGCTGTGTTTTCCTCGCAACCCCAGCACTGAATCCACTGCCCCCAACTTTCAGCCTGCGGTCCAAATTTCTGGTCATTATGCTTTTTACGTTCAGTAGAAACCAGCTCTGTACCCAAATCAAAACCAGGTGAGATGCAAAATACTTCTCTTGAAAGTTCCGTTGATTTATTCTCAGGTTGATTTCTCTGGTCTGTGATACTTCTCGGCACACTTAAATGCGTATGTTGGATCTTTTTTGCTCAATTCATTAGCAGCATCAGTCTCTCTCAAGCTATCTATCTCATTTCTATCATTACCTTCTCTAGAAGGAACTTCTAGATTAAGGTCAACTCGCATCACAGATTCAAGATTATCGCAACATTCCCAAGCATACAAGTCAGCAAGCTGAGATGCACCCTTTGATCCCAAAATAAAACCTTGAACTGAATTACAAGGCAGGGAGAAACCGTGTGATAGCAGTTCCTCAGAAGGAGAACACCTTATGGTTCTCCTGCATCTCCTCTCCGATAAAACGAAGCTTTTGGATCTAGCCCTCAGAAGCTGAGAAACTTCTTATGGGGAGTGTGAGATTCCAATATTCTACTCAGAAAGTCGGGATCTTCATCCATGGGATGAATCAAATAGGATGCAAGGAGCAGATATACACTTGACTTTGTTTTCACTTTCCTCATTCATATGACCACTGTCTCCTTTTTCTATTTTGTTGTCACATTCTAAACCAGTACCAAGAAAAATCTTCCATTTTTGTCATAACTGTCCTTGCTTTGTGTACATTATCAGGTTCTCTTACCTTAGGACTAACTAAAGTTTCTTTCCTTTCAATCGCATCTATTGTAAGTAACTTTGCTGTATCGCTTTTATCTACCTCCTTCCCTCTTCTCTTCCCAATAGATGCCATGCAAAACGTGCTATCACCATGCTCAACAATTGAGCCTTTAATGCGACTTTTCACATTCTAACCCAGAATTTGACTCCATACAAGTGTCCATTTTGTTAGATGAACTACCTATCAAGTTCTTGCTGCCTCTGTCATTTTCCTGTAAGGCAAAAGCATTAGTAGAAGACATCAAACAATTATCAACACACACTTCCCTCTAACATAAATGCGAAGTAATCCTGCAAATGCCAATGTTTAATGTGGATTAAGACATCAAACAATTATCAACACAACTTCCCTCTAACATAAATCGAAGTAATTCTCCTGTCAAATGTGGCATAATGATGGATCCAATCAGAGTGGCGATACTGTGAAATTAATAACACCAAGAAATCAAATGTAAAGCTCAGAAGGCTTCATAATTATCCTATATTTCAACCAATAGAGCCCAAGAGAAAATAAAATGATGATTATCATTTCAGCGAAATAAGATTTCAACTGAGTTTTGACAAGAAGTGAATTGTAAAATATTCCAATATGATTTACTTTCCAAGTTAGCATATTTGATTTTCTGGTTGAAACATTCCGGGAAAACATCAACAGAATTGAAATCGCACTGTAATTCTTGAGTATGTTTCCAGCCTAATAACAATGATATTAGATGAAACCTAATTGTGATAAGTATTAAAGATAAACACAACTGCACCTGACCGAAAAGGAGAAAAACAACACTGATAATTAACAGATAGCAGTGCAGGCACTAATAGTTACTTAACAAGATGGTAATCATATATTAGTAACTCACAAATGCTGAGATCGTGGGTTAGTAGCAGGAGAAGAAAGTGCCAAATGTAAAGCTGCAAAGGAAGTCATTAAGTCTCTAACTGCGCAGGTGATAAATCAAATATAATGATTTTTCTCATATTTCTTGCAAGAAGGCTCACTTTTCCTTGAATGCTGTATTTTTCTTGCAATTATACTGCATTCTTACATGCATGATTGCAAGATTGTTTTGTCCATATCTGGTCTTCTTATTTGTGAATTTGGTACACTTGAAACTGCTTTGATTTCACAGTTGTCTTCTAGCTTAGTGCAAAAGCCATTTTACAGCCTAAGGAAAAGGGGTTAAATGTTAAGGAAAAAAGGGGCGCTGGATAACTACCAATTATTAACATTTGAATTAATTACATGAATCCCATTAGAGTTAGCTTTAGTACTCGTCTGTTATGTGAATTTCTATGAAAGGATTGGGCCTCAAATGTCTGATCATAAATTGGTGCGTCTGAAGTATGCTTAAAACGCAAGGAATGATAACCAAATTTCTATGAATGTGATCTCATGCTTTCTTCTCCCTCCGTAAATCTGATCACGTCAGAAATCAGATCTGATTCAGAACAGAACTCCCTTCTCTTCCAGCATGTGTTGAACCCATCAAACCTCTCCCTTAGAGAAGGACATGGTCTCTTTTGAAAATCCCCAGGATTTGAACTTCAGAACTGTTGTATCAAAAGAATACAACCAGATCTCTAGAGAAGACCTGGTAAAATACATTCACTAACATGCTTACAAAACCGTTGTCCTTCGGACCTTCCATTGTTTCTGATGAGGAAAGAGAATGGTTGCTGTCTCTGAAAGGAAACTCCACCAAGGCTGCAATTTTACATCACTGAAATGGAATAGAGGCCTTGGTTCCTCAAAGAAAAAGCTCCAATCTATAAATTCATGGGAGCCTACCCAACACCCAAAAGTCATTAAAACTCTGGGTTCAAGAGAATTTGAGGGCAATAGCACCTATAGACATCTTGGTTGTGCCAAAGGATACTTCATGGCATTTTGTTTCTCAAAGCATGAGAAAGATCAAGCTTTTCAGGGTGGCCCATGGTTTATCCGTTGTTCTTCAGTTTCAGCCCAACTTAAGATCCCCGAAGCACAGTACTGGTTTGTCAGCCCTCAAATTTGAAGGGTTTATTCCGCAACATACACTAAAAATGTTGTCATTCTAGAGTTGCCACATCTTTTGAGTCACCATCTGACTTTGTCGAGTCTTAGTCCTAATCAAGTCCATATTGTTGTCATGTGTAAGATGACGCTCACCATTTTCGGCCAAAAATTTGCAATGGGGATTCATTGTAGGATCATCCAATTTGAAAACCAGAAACAAGAATTTGGAGGAGTTTCTACTAGGTTGAGAACTGGCAATGGCAGCCTGGTGAAGTGTCGAATTGGAAACCCCTCCGGGTCTGAGGAAACTTGACAATGGCATCTTCCCATTGACATCATTAAAGTAGGGTTGCACATAGAAATCACACAAGCCAGGGTTTGAGTCATGGAGTTTTAATCAGGTGACCATCCCCGTGGGAGGTGAATATGCAAGAGATGTGCAGCAGATTGCTGTAGCCTGTAAAGTTCCACTTGAAATTTCAAATCCAAAAGGTTCTTTAGTCATAATTTATATTGGGGTTGCCATTCTCATCTAATTGATCAACTATAAACCATTTTTGTAAATAAAAGAACAAATTGCATTACATTAAAAGGAATTTTTTACACTATACTCAGTATTGGTGTGGACATCAACCAATAGCTAGGGTAAAAGTACTTTGAAGTCGGTATTACATTGAAGGGGCTAGAAGCTCAAAAGACTTGTACAATGAACAAAGAACAATGACCACATAAAGTAAAGCGCACTTTTAAGTCGGATAGTTTTTCTAGTGAGGAAGATAATGCATATTCTGCTCACACCTAGACAGCCCTAATACATCACAAACTATGTACATATATTTGAGATTTCCCTTGAAATTGTACTGTTTGTGAGGCGGGGCGACTCTTGTTTTAGCTCTCATTAAGTATTTGCCCCTCTTGGGATTTGAGAAGGTAGGTGCACAACTGACATTTAAGGGGCTCGTACTTCCATGACAGCACTTTAATGGTCGAGGGATACACAGAAGAATAACAATCCTATGAAGGGATTTGTAAAATGATGTCTTTCATTCCCTGCCCCTAATAGTGGACTCAGTATGCACATTATTTTCACTTAATTATTTCTTTTATAGGATTCGTCAATGCATTAATCTCCTTGAATGTACGTCCTAATGAGTACAGTTGGGCTCGGGGTGTGCTTACTTGTAGCACATCGTGATAGATCATTGTGGCATTTCCCTTCATTTTGTCACCCTATATGGCCTTTGTACCACCTTACACCTCCTCCCTAGCTTTTTGTTCCTTCCTCTTCCTCCATCCTCCTTTAGATTGCGTGCAAGCCGATGATGTATTGTAGATCCCTATTTCAGCGAACATCATTGGTTGGGGTGATGATGTTGGCTGAAACTAAGTCATGACATCTAGGGTGCAAGCCCGTATATATAGGGTTCCTACTTATCATTTCGCAGTATATCCTTGAACAATCTTCTCTTCTCTTGCTCACAAATCACCTTAGGAAGCAGATGATGTCTTATGTTTTAGTGGATCTTACATAGAGGAAAACAAGTTGGAGCATTGGGCCATTGAAAACTACTAAGGATAGGCGTTGAACCAACAAGGTCTACCTTAGTCATTGGAGTTCCGAACTTGATGTTTGTTTAGGTCTTATATCTATCCTTTATTGACTTCACCCACAACAATCTCTCACAATGTAATACAAGCCAAAGGAGGAGATTTATGCACTGACAAGTGGACCCCAAGTACGAATCTCTAACCCTTATCTCTTTCCCTTTCTTGGGTTGATTGTTTTTGTCTTATGTACTAGATTGAATAGTGTAGCATAGCTTTATCTTTTACATTATAGTCAGTTACTTTACAACTCTTGCTTTTGCCTAGAGGCAACCTTGGATCTAGTAAAATCCACCTCACATCCTTAGTGATTTGAGTGTAGGTTCCCCTTTAGCTCCTTTACAACCTTTTATGCTCATGACTCTTGTTCTATGGCCCCAGATCACTTTGTGGACCAACAATTTATGTGTGTTGGCCTAAAATGGTCTTCTACCTTATCCCATTTTAGAGGATCTTTCATAGATCATTCTTAGCTTAACCTGCCTCGCAACAACTTGCAACCACACAATTCTCTTGCATAACATGAGCTCTCTACCCATGCAGTGTCTCGCAACAAGCATAAGGCCTCAGACAACATGTAACATTGGTGCGACCCTTTGTTGGATATTGTGTAGCTCCCACTTGTCTTGCAGCTTGCCCAACACATAGCGCCATTCACTAAGTCTTGTGGTACCTTGATGCATTGCTTCGCGTAGTCTCAAGCATGTTGCACTACTACATAGTTCTCGCAACTTTTGCAGCTATGCTGGCCAAATGCAATACTCGCTACTTTCGTAGTCTTGCATCCTTCACAACCAAGCACTCACAACATCTATAGTTTTGCACTAACTTGCCTAAGCAACATCTGTAGGTCTGCAATGCCATGCACAATATTCACAGCTTCTGAAATACCACACACCTGCGAGAAATGCTTGCAACTTCATGTAGCATTGCACCATACTCCATAACTTTGTGCAACTTCTATAGTCTTGTGTAGCTTCTATAGTCTTATGCAAACTCCTGTGTAACATCTGCAACTTTTGCAATACAATGCACAGTATTCGCAAATTTTGAAATACTGCATAACCCCGCACAGTACTCACAACTTCTAGCAGCATTGTGCCATGCCTCACAACTTTGAGACACACCACCGCACTTGCACCTTGCTTCTCCACATGCCAAATGTTTATGTGCACATGCACATGACTCATACACAAGCGTTCTCTTGTCAGCATGTTGTTGCCATGCGACATGCCATGTGGCACACTCCATGCCAATGCCATGTTATAGCATCTTGCTGACATGCCACATGTCAGATCACAACTGTTACTATTGTCAGTTGTAACTACTGTCATATAATTATACATTGTATATATATGTACTATAACTACACACTCTGGATATCTATGCATCCATAAAGCTAATAGAATATACATGCACAAACTAGAAAGGAGATAGTTAACATACCTTGATTATCTAACATCATATACATTGGTAGTTTTGGATTCTTTCACACTGGTTTAGGAAAATCAGAAAGGATGCATTCCCCTTCTGATCACAAGAGCTTGCACTCTTAGCCTTATTAATGGTATTTGTACTTCCCTATTCTGCATATTGAATAGAAGTTGCTTTCTTGCATATAAGTCTTCCACATTTGAATGTGTTAGGATAGTCTAGGTAATGCTTAATCTCCCTACACATTCTACAATACATTACTTATCTTCTAAGTGTGACATTGTCCACCGCACAACCAGACCCTTGGGCACCCCATGTGGATCATTGATATCAGAGCATAGCTCTTTCTTATGCTTGTAAACACGACTGCAACAAAGGAAGGACAAGAATTGGCTTCAGTTTCACACTACCAAGAAGAAGAAGCAAGAGCAAGATGGTTGAGGCCCAAAAACAACTTGAGGCAGCCCCAGACATCCCAAAGCTCATAAAGGATGCCATGGAAGCACAATGCACTAATCTCTTTGGCCAATTCTACGAGTTGATGTTTTAGCTCAACCCATTCAAGTCCTCTCTGTCGCAGTCGTCTCACCAATGGGTTTCAACATCATACCTCCTTCAAGATCCAATTGAATTTCAACATCCCAATGTTTGAAGGCAAGATTAACTGCAACATTGAATAAGTGAATTCGCTAGCTTGATGCCTACTTCTCGATCAATCGCTTTGATAATGAAGAGGAGATCACCTTGACAATGCTTAAAATGCCCATTCCAGTGTGCCACAAGTGGGAAACATTCATTGTACAACGTGAGAAAACCATCAAGCCCATTTGGACTTGTGAGGACTTTGTCAAAACTCTGCATACGGAATTTTACCCTGTTAAACACTATGAGTATGAGTACATGAATTTCTAGTAGTTGTGACATCGTAAAGACCATTCAGTTAAAGACTACACCACTAAGTTCTATGAATACATTGCGTGCCTGTGTGAGGACCTCACGAAGTGACATAAGGTGTTGAAGTCCATCAAGTGGATTTCACCTTACATTCATGTGAAGACAAAGCTCTTGACTTATGACTCTCTGGGGAGAGCGTATCACAATGTCACCAAGATAGAAGTGAAGGAAAAGATGAAACAACGTTTTCCCTATTCATCCCACACTGTGAGCAAGAGCGCCCACACAACACACCATCTTAGCATCCTTTGCAGAAGCAAAATGCATATTGCAAGCGAGAGCAGTGTAAGAAGACCACACAACATTAAAAGGCTTTTGCACCTTCTAACTCAAACAAAGGCAAGACAAAATTTGGTGACAAGTGGTGTTACTGACATCGCTCACACATCCATGATGATTTGAAATGCTACGTGCACTAATTCATTGCTTGCACAATCTATATTAGGTCTTGCAGCCATAGACGAAACTAATCCAGATAGTTCTTGTCTGAGCATCGACGACCCTTCATTGATGCTTTGGAAGAGTGTGAGTGTCTCTTCCACATGAAGTTTTGGGTCAAAGGACAACCTCTCCATGTCATCATTAGTGGGAGTCAAAAGAACATCATTTTGCAAGATGCGAATCAACGCCTTGCACTTTTACTTCTGAATGTCATCACACATACTTGCTTGGATGGCTCTAGTCAAGAAAAGATATACAGGTCCAACAACAATGTACTTTATTGTATAAATTCAAGCCAATGAAGAATAATGTTAAGACATCACACCTCTGGAGGTCTGCGACATATTGTCGAGAAGACCATACTTGAATGAATGTTATGCTACATATCGGGCCAAACTGTATAGATAAAGTGTTCATATCAATAATCAATTCTTTAACCTCTTTGAGTCATTGCTAATGACCAAAGTCACATTAGTCTCTGCCAAATAATGTCACGAACTCATCTCACACACATACAAGTCTGTCTTTCTCATGGTCCACCTGAGACACATGCATGGGAGAGTAAGAAAACATTGGCATGACACCGCACAAACATTGTCACTACAACCGCGACTCGATAATTTATTGAAGAAGCACAATGAAGTCTTTGTAAAACCAAAAGGCCTTTCAACGCATTGTGTTGTAAAGCATAACATCCATTTGATTTGTGGATCCCTTCTTCCAACTAATCCTTTGTACTATAGACCAATTTGGGAGAATGAAGTCCAACGCCAAATTCAAAAACCCCTCGATTAGGGAAAGATTAGGCCTAGCTCTTCACCATGTGGGAGTCCGATAGTCCTCACTCCCAAGAAAGACGGGACTTGGAATCTCTAAATAGACTAGTGTGTCTAACTTAATTATGGCGAAGAACCGGTACCCATTGCTACGCATTTAGGACCTCTTGGACTAACATCAAGGTGCTCAATGCCTCACCGAGATTGACATAAAGTCAAGTTACCACTAGGTTCAATTCCATCTTGAAGATGTACAAAAGACAACTTTCAAGTGATTAGAGGGATTGTGCAAATGGTTGGTTATTACTTTTGGCTTAACCAATACACCCACACCATTCTTGCAGCTGATGAATGACATACTTGACCGCTTCTCTAGTCTTTCACCATTGTCTACTTTGATGACATCTTCATCTTCAACAAGACTTGGGAGGAGCACCTAGAACACATTAGGCATGTTTTCAGCACTTTGCGAAGCACAAGTTGCAAGCCAACTTAGCCAAGTGTTCATTTCGTGTTGTTACTTGGTCTACATCATAGATTTCATCAATATTGATGTAGACCCTGAGAAGTTGAAGGTGATCCAAGATTGGCCTACTCTATGAAATTTTCCAGAATTGAGGAGTTTTCTTGGACTTACCAACTTCTACTATAGATTTGTTGTTGATTCTCTCGCGCACATGGCTTATCAACTAGATCATGCGGGCCAAAACAACCTTTACTTGGACACCTGCACTACAATGAGCTTTTAAGGTTCCATAATGCCTTTGTGCAACATGTGTTCTCACAATGCTTGACATTGGGCATTTCTTTGAACTTTAGACTGATGTATCTGACTATGCAATTGGTGTGTTTCTCATTTAACATGGAAATCTAGTTGCATACCACTTAGAGACGTTCAATGACATGGTTAAAAGGTACTCCACCTAGGAAAATAATGTTGTACGCTATTGTGCAAACAATTAAGAAAATGACACCACTATGTTTTGGGTAAGGCGACAATCATTCATTCTAATCATAAGCTGCTTCAGTTCTTGCAAACACCATGCAAGATGGAGAACATGTGCCATATGAAGTGGATTACTTACCTACAGTAGTTCCATCTTGTGATAAAGCATAAGAAGGGAAAAGATTAGAAGGAAACAAATTGCCTTAATTGACCATAGGTACACACACTCATCACAACGTTGGACACACACAACCACAACTTGTCAAACTAGGTATCCCTATAATTTAGAACCTTATTCCTAAGGAGGGTCTGTTTAAGTTGAATATGGAGATGAAAGGTCCTATTTGGCAAGATTGGAGATGGATCTTTAGACATCCCATCTCTTAATATCACATGCATCGACTTTATCATTTGCTACATAAGAATTGAACTCTTGCACCAATTCTCAATGCTAGATGGATTGCCTCTGATATAGAAGCCTTGTGGGTATATATTCTCCATAACGTGTGGATAGTAAGGCTCTCATACAAATGTAGAATTTTCACTTGGTTTGTGATATATCAGGGGCTTCCTATAAGGGCTTGTTTATCCAAGAGTGGTCTTACTGATGGCTTGTCTTTATTGCTCTAAACTGGAAAATGTTAAACACTTTTTATGGGACTATCCTTTTGCGAGATCTTGTTGGAAGCTTGTGCAATCTAGTATGACAACTACTTTTTAAGGACCTCTTCATTGGTAGACAACTTTATTGGGTGATTCCACTACTCTTATACATGGTCCTTTTAGGCATATTTGGAATTGAGTGTGGGTTTTTGCCTTGTTCTATCTAGAAACTTAGATGTAATTATGTCTTCAGGAATGAAGTATGCAATTTGGATGATTTTTGTTACACTTGGGGAAGTAAATTTGAATGCAATTACTTGCAGAAGGATTTCTTTTGATCCGGGAAGCTAAAAACTTTGAACCTTGGGACTATTCAAATTTCATTGTTTTCCTTGCTGCATTAAGAACAAAGTCGTGATTGTCATTGTAAATACCGTTGTATAGTTCATTCTTTTGTACAACCCTTTGTTGTAAATATTGTTTATTGTTAATTATTGTCCTTGTTGCATTAAGAACAAAGTTGTGATTTTCATTGTAAATATCATTGTATAGTTCATTATTTTGTACAACCCTTTGTTGTAAATATCGTTTATTGTCAATATATGAAACATCCATCCAATAAAGAAAAAAAAGAAAAAAAGAAAAAAAGAAAAAAGAGAAAACTCCTTCACCGTTGTTGACTTTGATGACAACCTCATCTTCAACAAGATTGGGAAGGAGCACCTAGAGCACATCTTGCACGTTTTTGACACTTTGTGCAAGTATAAGTTGCAAGCCAACTTAGCCAAGTGTTTATTCTGTGTTGTAAGCATCTAGTACTTGAGAAAAATCATATAGATTGCATCAGTATTCATGTAAAACTGTGAAGATCAAGGTGATCCAAGATTGGTCATCTTTGTGCAATCTCACATAAGTGAGGAGTTTTCTTGGACTTGGCAACTTCTATTGTAGGTTTGTTCCCGGGTTCTGTCACATCACATGAGCTCTCACCCAAATCGTGCGGGCCAAGGCAACCTTCAATTGAACACCTACACAACAATGAGCTTTTCAGGTTTTTAAACACCTCTTTGAAGCACCCATTTTGGCAAACACATTACATTGTGCATTCCTTCAAACTTCATACTGATGCATCTGACTATGCAATCAATTTGGTACTCATGCAACATGGACATCCAATTGCATATCATTTAAAGAAGTTCAACAACATAGTTCAAAGGTACTCCACCTAAGGAAAGCCATTGTACCCTATTGTGCAAGCAATTAAGCAATCAAACCACTTCATTTTTGGTAAGGAGACAATCATTCATTCTGATCATAAGCCGCTTTAGCTCTTGCAAAACAAAGCAAGATGGAGAACATGTGTCACATGGATGAAGTGGATGACTTACTTGCAATAGTTCCATCTCATGATAAAGCAGAAGAAGGGAAAGGATAACAAGGCAATAGATTGCCTTAGTCGACATCAATACATGCACTCATCATAGTGTTGGACACATGTGGCCACAACATGTTAGATTGGATATCCCTATACTTGGTTGACAAAATTTCACAGATGCCTATACTGCTCTCTCACAGAGCAAACAAGTTCGGGAGTTGTAGTTGGGCTACAAACTTCTCTACAGGCTTGGCCATCTCTGTGTACCTGATGGCACACCTCGCCTAAGGCTCAAGCCACATCGGTATTACAAAGACTCTAGTCATATTGTAGTCACATTTCTCCTGGCCACATATGTGCATAGATGTGGAGTGCCACTTCAATTCTTGCATTTCTTCTTGCATCACAAAGCCCATGAACAAGAAGCTAGGACTTTACACACCTTTGTTGGTTCCAACTAGACCATGGGATTCCATCAACATGGATTGCATGACTGGGCTGCCTATAACAAAGCGCCAACCTAATGTGGTGTTTGTTGTTATGGATGGGTTTCAGAAGATGGCCTTCATGTTTCCTTGTGAGAAAGGCATTGGCATAGCCGGCATTGCTCGCGTTATCTTCACCATGTTTGGGTTCACTGTAGACTTCCAACATTAGTTGTATCCTACCGCGATCCTCACTTTGAGGGTTATTTCTATCAAACATTGTGGGAATTGATGGGTACTTAGTTGGATCGACCGACATTTATCCCGAGTCAGATTAATAAACAGAAGCTGTCAACCACACTCTAATTCACCTTCTGCATATGTATAACTTTGCACATGCTTGCTCTTGGGATGATAACTTGCTTTACATCCAACATGCCTACTACAACAAAGATATGAATAGTTATAGAAGGCATTGTTCATTCCAAACATGTTTTGGGTTCCAACTAGCGACACCTCTAGACATCTATCACATACCATTCACTTGAGTCGTGCACATAGAAAAGGGAAGTGGACAAAGTGCAAAAATTTTGGCAGCTCACACAATTTGTTCATTAATAGGTTTAGTAGATCATTTCATGCTCCCAATAGAAGTACAAAGAGTTCCACAACGTGTATTGCACACCTGATGCATTCTGAGTTGGCAAATTGGTTACAAAGCGATGTTCCTAATCGATCCCAAGTACTGATAGAATTAATAGGTAGATTTTTGTACCATTGCAAGGCTTTATCTTTCAAGGAAGCTGCAAAGAGTTTGACGGCTACATTCTCCTGAGTTATATTATAAACAGAGAAAAGATTTGCAACATCTCTAATATGCTCTATAGGAGTGGTTTGAGTTAGACCGGTAAAGAATGGTAAACTCTTCAATGGGGAGGCAGGGATATCATTGTATATTGTGAGATTCAAGGGGCTGCCATCATTAAAGGTCACAAAAGCTTCATTTCTAGGAAGAGCCATTAAGAAATTTAGAATAGGAAGCTGTGGGATTTTGAGCAATTGATTTAGCTTGTTAGCTCGTGAAATATATGGGCAAGATCTATGAAATCTGCTTCTTTTATAAGAATGTAAGGGTAGCTGAATAAAATCAAATGGCACACCTTTAGCTTTTGACTTGGTGGTCACTTTTGGCTTTATCTTTTACTAGTCTACAACTAGTATGTCTGTGAAAACCTGAGGAGTCATCAGATGCTGATTTTTGAAGACTTTATGCTTTGCAAACTGCTAAACCAACATCAATCTCTAATACTTGCCCCACCGGGCATGCTAGAAATTGTTGTCACCCCAGAGTTGCACCTTGATAGAGAATGGTGTGTGTACTCTCTCTCCTATTGTCAAAAGTGGAACACTTCAAGGCTGTGGATAACCTATGTCTGAGGTAAACCTCCAGAGAGGGCTGGTTCCCTGTGAATGACCATAAAAACGAAAACTTTAACGAGGAAAAGGGAAAATGAATGTGGGAAAAGGGAAATGGGGGTGATACACAAATAATTTAACACATGCATGTAACTCTGCACACAAAGAACTCAAATATCCACACACCTGCACAACTCTAAGCTACTTTGGATAATAAATTCAAGGGTTTATGAGAAAAGGACAGTGGTAGAGGGAGTAAATTCCACACTAAAGCAACACAAGATTCCTATCAAACACAATGAATAATCAGAAAACAACAATATGAGAGGGCAAAAAATGGAGCTTTTATTCAGAGGTGCAAGTACAAGGCTAGGATTGTCAAAGCAAAACAACCCAAAGTGTGTTTGATCATCTACAATAAAAAATCAGCCTATATGAAGATGAATCCAATTCTGCCTTCAATAATAGACTGCTGTGTCTGAACTACTGTTCCTTTATATTTATTTTATTTATTTCTTTTCATGCTCAGCGTATGGGCTGACTGCCGTATTTTTATGTAATTTATTTCCCTTTATCCTCCTTCATGGTGCCAAACTTGGAAAGAACAGCAGTTGCTTGTAGACTGATTATTTTAATTATTCATTGTCTCTCTTTATCATCCTTGGCGCATGAGCAAACATCAGTTCCTTTTATCTAATAAATATTTCTTTCACCTTTCAATGCTGGGCGCCAACATCCAAACTGACTGCTGCTTGCATGCTATTTTATTTTATGTAACTTAACTTTTCCCTTCTCTTTTGGCACAGGTTTTGTCCTATCTGTTATTTGTCTCTTCCTCATGCACTTTGACACAGACTTAGAAGGGACAACAATTCTTTTTTATTTGTTTTGTTCATTTTTGTCTCATTCATGCACATGGGACAACACTTATATTTATTTAACCTTTATCTCCTCTTTTGTCCCTCGGTTCCACAGACCAAACAGATCAACATGCATGACTGTAGACTGCTTATTTAAGTTATCTTTTCCCCCCTTTGGCCACTTCAAAACAGGAACAACAGTTACCTTTTAATCCCTTCCATTCACCTTTGTGGCGCCAATAATAACTAGAACAGCTGCATGTTATGAACTGCTTTATTTAATATACCCTTTTCCTTGGCGCCACAGACCAGCAGTTTGCTTTTGTTTAATAAAAGTCTTTCTCTCTTTGGCGCATAGGCTATTTTTGAAACAGCAGCATGCTAAACTTATCAAACCAATCTTATCCATCCACTCATGCACTCCCTTCAATTCCTAAAAATAGAACTGGAACTTCTATTTTTAGCACTTCCATTTTTAGCACTTTGCTATTTTTAGTGATGCTATTTTTAGCACTTCTAAAAATAGAATTGAACATCTTGGCATGGAAAATATGGTAACAAGAATTTGTGAACCGGCAATATGTATGTGTGTTTGCCCTAGAATGGTCTTCTACTTTATCCTATCTTAGAGGATCCTTCACAGATCATTGTTTAGTTACATAAATACTGAATGGAGTTTTTTGGGTGTTGGGCTGCATGGCTTTTGTCACTAGCTTGTTGGTTGTTTTTCTTAATTATCTGAGCAAGCCTTCTTTTTGTTCTTTTAGTTGGTACGATTTTCTCTATAGCTTTAATCCAACTCTGAAGATTTTGGCAGTTATGAGTCTGTGACAGACAATTAACAGATTCTGTTTGTTTCTTGAGACATTCCTGCAAAACTTGAAGACGATCTTTTTGTTGTCTTTTTTTTTTCAATGAAGCCAAGAAGTGGGGAGGATAATGAGGAGATAAACGGGTATTGCCAGTAAAGTAGCTCTTGCCAGTTGAACCCTCCTCACAAATTTTAGTCACTTATTGGTCCAATGAAAAAATCTGTTCACTGTTCTTCTCTTGATGGCTTCCCACAGAGTCATCTTTGCTTTCCAGTGGATTGGAAACCCAAAATAGAGAATTGGCAGTTGGCCTTTCCTTGGATCCCAAAATCCCAAGTACCTCCAGTGTCCGCGACCTTGGGCTATTCGAAGACAATTGTCAATTGGTTTTCATTTACTTGTTGTCCTCAAGCTAGCTGATAAGTCTGAAGGATTAATTTGAGCTGTGTTATTTCCTTTAGCATTGAAGTATGGCAAAGAATGGGATTGACAGCCAGTATCTGCAACCACCTTCTACAGTTGGCAGGCCATAGATTTTTCCCTCTTCTTGAGAGACACAGTGAAAAATTGTTTCCCTCATTAATATACAAAGATACAGTGCTAAGGGGGTCTACTTGCGTTAGACCTTGGCAAGACTTGAACTAATTTCGCGTATGACCATCGATTGCAATGGAAAAAGTAGGAGTTGATATACAATGGCGAATCCAACTGATTACCTGTGCATTGAAATTAAATTTCTCCAGTCTGGGCTAGGAAGGACCGGGTGCACCTATTAAAGGTTTTTGACATATTGAATTTAATAAACACACCTGGTCTATGCTAAAATTTGGATGAGTGAATGTGGTCTTGGATAGCCATAATATTGCCTGTGAGCTGTTGGCCAGAGACAGGTTAATAGGTTGTATGAAATCAGCTGTGGGAGAAGAGTTTTCATCTTGCCAGCTATCACTTTTGAGATAATCTAATACACCATGTTACAAAGTGAAACTGGTTTATACTGATCTAGACAGCTTGCTTTCATGACCTTCGGTATTAGAGCTAGTCGCTTGGCATCTATTTTTGTTAGCATCTTAATATTTCTTCTCGATTCCTCCACCACATCTAGAAGATCAGAGTTTAAAAGGTCCTTGAAGGACTGGTAGAACAAGGCAGAAAAACCATTGAGTCTCGGGAAATTTTTCCTTTTCAAAAGAGAAGACTATTTCCTTTCATTCTTCTTCATCAGTTTTCTGCACGAGTGTTTACTTATCTATGTCTGTTATGGTTTTGGGGAGATGCTTTATTGTTTCCTGTTGAGCTTGTGTTGTGTCAAGAAGAGATGGCTGAAGCATTCTGTTGCATGTGAAGTGATGTCAGGGACATTGTTTAGAAGTTCATCATGTGCAGTATCGAATATGTTTTCTGTTAAAAACTGATTTATGGAAGAAGGTGGTAACGGCATCACCTTTAAAGATCCATCTTTCTGGATCTTTGATGATTGCAGTGTTCTTGCTCTTGGGTGATTGACAGATCATTTATTAATTGTTGCTCCTTAGCTGCCATTGTGTCTATAAATCCCTTTTCCCTAATTTCCTTTTGGAATTGGGCAAGCTTTGCATTTGGAATTTCAGATTGAGCGTTTCTTTTCAAACTCCTTTTGGTTCTATTCTTGCATTCAGAATCTTATGTGGTCTGTTTTCACAAATCTGAACATGGCATGACTCACATTTTTGGGATTTTTAACCACTGATGGGTTAACTTGGCTCGAACTCAGGAAGGGTTAGTAACATACTTCCAAATCTGAAATGATATTTGCGGCTTGTAGTTGCTTTTGAGATATCAAGCAAGTTTTACTCTTGTGCTTTTATTTGTTTTGTGGCAAAAGCGCCATTGATTGCCGATTATGATGCTATCTAATTTTTCTGCAGTGTGATTTCTTACTTTCCTCTGATTTGTCCAAATGGAATGACACCACCAAATTCTAGAACAATCATGCTTTAGGTTTCAATCAGGTTCAGCAATGCATTGGCTGTGCATGTGTTAAAACTCTTTCCCCCTTTCTTTTCCTCGGATGATTTAACAGTGTTGAAATCCCCCATGGGAATGATGTTTTGATCAACATTTTCTACTGACCTATTTTCAATTTGCTTGAGATAATCAAATCTGCAAGTTTTGGGTGCATGTTGCTAGCATCTCATAAGAGTAACAACACAAAACTATTCCCCAGTGATAATGGTCGTGAGAGATTGGAACCTTCTTGGATCCCAATGGACAAATACCTTTTTGTTTGTGCAAAAATTGATGCGTTTGCTGCTCCATATACCTATGTACTTTTGTGGGCTGCTGGCATTGGTTATTTCTTGCATTATGATTGAATCAATCTGATTTTCCTCGACTTTGTCTTTGAGCAAGAGGCATTTGTTGGACACACCATTCCTCTTATATTACAAGATAATCTCTACATCACAGGGATGAGGGGGAGTGGGATGGTTTTCCTCTGAAGGCTGGTTCAAGCTGGATAGTTTTGGTATTCAGTTCTGCATTATTCCTGTCAACGTGTTTTCCTCTCTTGGATCCTCTTTAGCTTCTATAGACTCATTTGAATATTTCCTCTTCCTTTTCTGGTCTATCATAGATTTTGGCTCCCAAATCTGTAGATTTTGTGTGAGCAGATCCTCGTGATTTATATTATATGATTGTGCTCTGACTTGTGCTATTTGGTTTTGAGGAATTTGCATGTGTTGCAAATTGTAGAGGAGTTGATAAATTACTTACAGTTTTTCCTCTTTCTTGCAACGTGCTTGGAATTATTCAGAGGTCGAGTAGAGATATCCAAAATTACCTGAACATCCTTCATCACTTCTATCTCTTCTTGTCTCACTCCTTAAGGGTTTCAAATGAATTTGACATAGCAAGTTGAGTAGACTTTTTTGTTGATTCTTTCCCTTTCCCTGCATAAGCCTTTTGAAACTTGTTTTCATTGGAATTCTTTTGTTGATATTCTAGTGGGTTAGTGATATCTTGTGATCCTTCCAAGTTCCAAGGCTTTGGGATAAGTCTCTTGCTACTTGCTTGGAATCCATGTCTACTTTTGAGAGTGCGTCTCTTGGATCTCCTGTGTTGGGCACACCTGGTCAAGTGTCCATGCTCATGACTTACCTGGCACCTGAAAGAAATATTTTTCATAGTCCAAGGGTTGCTCCCATTCTATTCCTCCAACTTCTAGGATTGGTCTATCTGGGAGAGGTTTGTTTAAGTTTATGCAGATCTGCATGTAGTTGAGAACCCCAGGATTCTTGGTGAATTTGAGGCTGTTATACTCATGAATAATGGCTCCTATCTTTTTCAAGGATGTCTCTGGCCAATGTTCATGAAGGAGGAGGGATGATCTGACCTACACAGGTATCATACTCGACCAGTTCTCTGTTTGGTTGAAAGTTGGGGACTAGAGTTTCATAAATAGATCCATTTTTTCAAGGAACCAAGACCCCCTAGGAATATTCGATCCTAATCTTTCTTTGTGGAAGAGACTTCCATAGAATATCCCTGGGGAATCATTAAGAGCTCTACAGATCCTGAGGGTTTCCAGTTCTATTGGGCCCAAATTCTTCACATTTTTGGCCTGATTAAGGCTCCCATGAATCTGCAGATTAGGGCTCTTTCTTTTAGCAGCCAATTTTTTTCCTCCATTTCATCCACAGAAATATCTCTGGTGGTGTTTCCATCTTTAGATAAGTTCCATTTTATTTTTGACAGGGAAGTTTGTCCCGGTGATTTTTCTTCATGAATGGCATTGTATGAACACTTTCAGATCTTCCTTTGAACTTTGGATGCTTCATGTGACATTTCTGTTCTAAAATTTTTGTCAGGATTCTGAGGGTTGTTATTCGAAGAGGAGGCCATAGTTTCCTCTAGAAGGCAATTGCTAACTCCAGTCAGCCACTGGCCGTTTGGAAAAAACCATTTCAGCTTTTAATGGGTGAAAAGGGTTTGGGGAATATGGTAGAACTTTCTTGAGAGCTCACTTTGAGTAACTGTAACCCAGTAATAAATAAAAATTAAATATGCTAATGGATAACCAAGCTATTTGAAGCCACCCTTCCCAAGCAAGGAGAATGTCTTGCAAAGAACATAACATGCACATGGGGTCAATTGGATAAACAGAGAGATAATGATGTCTTGACTTTTAAGACATGCACGTGGTATCCCTTTTGGGTACAAAACTGAAAATTAAGGAAATTAGCTCAAACCCTAATATTAACAAGTCGGGTTTTTATAATCAACAACTGAAATTAAATCTGAAATCAGCAATCTACAAGGGCAGCAAACTGTTTATGAAATTCAAATCCACTTTTCACCAAGCAAATCAATGAATAATGCCACAAAACAATTATTCTAGCCACGACAATATTTATTGATCATAAACACATCAAAAGATTGAAAGAATATCTGATTTCATGGCTATAATTAATTATTTAAAATCAGCAGCAGACTAGCCAAAACCGAGGGCTAGGAAAAAAGTAAACCCTTGCCAAAAATCACCAAAATGGAGATTACAGCTTATTAAAATATGCCAAATTAGAAAATGAAGCGAGATCTCAATTTTATGCCCTCCAGTGCACCAAACCCTACACCAAGGTAGGTCACTCCGCCTAGGGAAGGCTGCCCAATGCCAATAAAAATCTGAATATTAAGTATTCTCCTCAAATTTGCAATAATTTTCAAGCGCAATCAATGTTGAAGGGTTTTTGTTCTCCAACAAAACCACTAGAAGGGTTTTCGTCCTTCTAGGAAGCCACACAAGAGGGTTTTCGTTCTCAAGTGGAAGACCATGGAGCAACAAGCTCACAATGCCCCAATAGGAAAAATGCGCCAAATCTAGATCCTCCAAATGAGTTCTCTAATCTTCTTATATAACCTCTTTTTGGCACCAAAGCTTGGAATAGCAAGGCCGACCCCTTAAAGTATTCTTTTATTCTTTAATTGGCTTTTAAAGTGTATAAAACCCAGCCGATCTGCTAAAGGCAAACACAGGCTGAAAAGAAATGTTAAAAATTAGAAAAATAAATACAAAAGAAGCTCAATTTCCTTCTCCAACTTCTCTACTTCTTTGCCATGGAAAAGGGAATGACAAGAAGTCCAATTCATGCTCTTAAATTGGAAAAGGGGACATTACAATACATTTGAAAATTGTCTATGAACACTTTCAGATCTTCCTTTGAACTTTGGATGCTTCATGTGACATTTCTGTTAATGAAATTCTTGTCAGGATTCTGAGGGCTGTTATTCGAAGAGCAGGCCATAGTTTCCTCTAGAAGGCAATCACTAACTCCAGTCAGCCACTGGCCATTTGGGAAAAACCATTGCAGCTTTTAATGGGTGAAAAGGGTTTGGGGAATATGGCAGAACTTTCTTGAGAGCTCACTTTGACTAATTGTAACCCATTAATAAATAAAAATTAAATATGCCAAGGGATAAGTAAGCTATTTAAAGCCACCCTTCCCAAGCAGGGAGAATCTCTGGCAAAGAACATAACATGCACATGGGGTCATTGGATAAATAGAGAGATAATGATGTCTTGACTTTTAAGACATGCATATGAAAATTGGTTGTGGAGATTTTAAAATATGAAGAAAATTTAAAAAGATTTGCATGTGAAATTAGAAGAGAATGAGTATGTGTTGTGAACAGAGGTGTAGCTTATAGGACAAAGACATAAGTTACTTCCTTGACCTGCACCTCCGATAGCCGGTACGTGGGTACGGTTCGGGTACGGGTACGGGGATCCGGTACGTCGGTACGGCAATTTTTTTGGGGGCCCGGGTACGGCACTTGGGTACGGCAGTACAATATACATATAAAATATTAAAAATATTTTGAAAAGTAACAAGATAAGCAAAATTCCAGCCTTACACATGCATAGATTAAACAAATCTGAAATATACATAGGTGAAATAGCGACAAAAGTTAAAACATATTGATAATTCATTGTTCGAACTTATAACCAGTACATTGTTCAAATCAAAATGTTACAATGTATTATCATTATCTGACATTGTAAACACAAAAATGAAGAATGAAGATACATCAACATTCTAATTAGTAATAGACTAATAGTCTAATGGCTCTGCATCTTCTCCAATGTCTTCAACGAGAGCATCACTACCATCATGTGGTTCATTAGAACCACAAGCACCAGGAGTACAACCAGAACTATCAGCAATGCCGCTCCCGCTAGCCCCACTTTGCAGCTCACGCAAAGTACTATCTAGGTCCGGGTCTAGCAATGAAAGTTGGGCAATGGGAACATCCAAGTTTGGAGTCTCTGGGTCTATATCCCAACACTTTGTTGGCCCTTTCCTGTACTCATCCTTCTTATGTGATAGAAGGCGCAGGTTAGAATGCACAAAGACCAAATCCTCCGCCTTTTTTGCTCCCAACTTGTTGCGGTTAACTGAGTGGATAAATGAATATGTACCCCAATTCCTCTCAGCTGAAGAAGAACTCGCAACCTATTGAGGCAAGCCGCAAAGTCAATGCAAAATTAAAATTTTAAACTTATAAATATAAAGTAAAAAAGAAAGAGTTAAGAAATTAAAAAAATTAAAATCTTACTTGTGATAAAACTTTTATTGCAAGTGGCATGAGGTAGGGGTATGCTTGTCCATGGAGGTACCACCACGAATAAGCATCCATTCTGTATTTGTCACGAAGAGCGCTAATGGAGTGATCCCTGGAGGATATGAAATTCACAAACTCGCCTCTAACCATGTCTTCTACTTCTGGATCTGGGAAGATTCTAGAAAATGCTGCCTTATACCCCTCACTAACTTCAACATCCCTATATGGTGGGACCCTCCTAGGCAAAGAAAGGATCTCTGCGCTATAGTATTTTGGAGTCAAGGCAAAAGCAAGAAGATGCAATGGAGTAGTCATTTTGTTCCACCTTTCAATGAGATGTGAGTGCACTTCCTTGAAGAAGGTCTCTGTAGGATCTTGCTCTTTGGCATTTATGATGGTCTTAATTGACTCAATCATTGAGTCAATTCCATCATAAATCTCACCCATGCATGGATGATCCATATCAACAAATCTCAACATACTCACGATGGGCTCAGTAAAACTAAGCAAGTAATCCACACGATCCCACCATGTTTCATCCAGGATCAACAATTTCACATTTCTAGCCCTCTCACTGTTTGCTTGCCTCCATATACTCCAAAGGTCACTGATAACCATGCCACTCAATGCCTCTCGCACCTTCACAAGCCGTCTCAAGACGAGCGTGTGCGAGGCAAATCGAGTCTCAGCAACCTAATAAGAAATCAAAAGAAATAAAATTAAGACAAGTAAACTTAAAACATTCAAAATTCTACAAATTACAAACTTATAAAATTAATTTAATGAATTTTAAAAACTAATAATTATTTTTAAAAATAAAAAAGAATGTTACGGGTTACCTTCAATAGCTGCAATGTTGAGAATTTACGAAAGATGGCTTGGGACATGTGGTGGTTGCTGACGAACATTTGAATCTCACTTGCCTCCTCATATACTTGTTTGATCCAAGCAATTTTTGTGCCCAATTTTTGTAACATTAAGTTGAGGGAATGAACCGCACAAGGTGTCCAGAATATGTGTCCATACCGTGCCTCAACCAACAACCCTGCAGCTCTACAATTTTTTGCATTGTCCGTTACAACTTGGACAACATTTTGAGGCCCCACCGCCTCAATAGATTCTATGAGGATGTTGGCAATGAATTGGGCATCCTTCACTTGCCCCTCACAATCAATAGCCCTGAGAAACATTGCCCCTTTAGGACACACGGCAACCACATTGATCAATGGCCTATTTGCTGTATCTTTCCATCCGTCAGAAACGATGGACACTCCTGTTTCGAGCCATTGATTCTTGATGGGTAACAATGAGTCTTCAACTTTTTTTCTTTCTTTTGACAATAAGGTGGTGCGCACCTTTTCATACCCTGGGCTAATGTACCCTTTAGGGGCTTCATTAATACATCTCACCATATCTTGCCAGTATGGTGATCTAACAACATTAAATGGGACACCACATGCATAAATAAAGCGTCCAACACTTTGGTTAGCTATGTCCCTGCTTTCATTCTGGAATGCCCTTTCCAATGGGCCTACATCTTTTGTTCTTTTGCGAGAAAGAGGTGAATCCTCTTCCCCTCCAGTTGCAATAGGTGTAGACAAAAATGGGTGATCTGGGGCCACAACATCAACAGAAGGAGAAACAGGTGGCTTGCTAATGGTATGTGATCTTCCTTTTCTTGCCATAGGATGATTGGATTTTAATGCCATTGTTGCATCTGCTTCCTCTTGCTCTTTGATGTATGCAAGGGTCTTTGCACGTGGCAACCCCTTTCCATCCAACCCTCCACATGTTCTAATTCCGTGGCCAATAGCCCCACACAAATGGGCTTTCACCCGACTGTAGGAGCCCTTAAATTGCATATTACATTGTGAGCAAACCCAAACAAAACCCCCTCCACCTGGTAATTGTTCTAGTTGTTTGACATGCCTCCAAAGGGGGGAGGATGGATCATTTTTGTGAAGGAGACCTTTACTACTTTGACCCACAGAACTAGAACTCGCAGCCATTTTAAGTTTTTAACTGCACAATGCATTTAAAAAAATGAAAACAAATTTAGTCTTGAGAAAATGTTGGAAGTTTAAAATTTAAATTTAAATGAAATCAAATGTAGAAAAATGAAGCTTAAAAGTTAAAACAATAACAAAAAACAAACCAAAAAAACAACTAAAAAATAATAAAATATTAAATACAACTAACAAACTAAAACACTCTAAAAAAATCACAAAATACTTACCTCAATACACCCAACACCAATAATGCAAGCTCCTTGAACTCCTTGTCACTTGTTGCAAGCTCCTTCAACTATATGGCACTTGAAATCAACCCTAAGCAATTGAAAATAGTGGAAAAATTGAAGGTGAGAGTCAAATATGCAAATAAGAGGCAATAATGAAAATGTGAGGTAAATGACTTGTTATTGTTGTTGTTATAGAGTTTGGGCGCACAAATTAGGGTTGAAAAGAATATTTTAATGTTTAGAAAGTCGGTTTGACCTTTGTTTTGACCAAAAAAAAAAAAAAAATTAAAAAACGCGTCAAAAAAGGGTCGGGTTCGGCGTGGGTTCGGGCAGGGTTCTCCCTGCAGGCCCCGGGTACGGCCGGGTACGTCCACAGACGTACCTGGCCGTACCCGGGGCCTGCAAGGGAGAACCCTGGGCAAACCCGCGCCGAACCGGACCCGGACCCCGTACCCCGCGCCGAACCGGACCCTGAACCTGCCGCCCTTAGGAGATAATAATTAGGTATGTAGTTTTGAATCTCATAAATAGATTCAAATCTAACTCAATAATCTGTCTAAGGTCTTGTTGAAGCTTGGCAGACCACCATAGTGGTGGAGGGCCAAAACAAGCTATATTCCCGTCGTCAAGGGCCCAATTGGCTAATGCATCTGACCCTTTGTTGAGCTCTCTTGGAATGTGGTGGAAGGTGATTTCCTGGAACTTGTTTTTCAGACATTGAATTTTGTCCCTCTCTTTGCACAATTTCCAATTTATGCCTGGATATGCTGTAGACGTGGAAAGTAATCTCATTGTAATAAGAGATTCAGTTTCGACCTGAATTCTCTGCCACCCAAGTTTAAAGGCTTCTTGTAGGCGCCATGAAATAACTCGTATTTCAGCTAAATTTTTTGTGGCATCCCAATTTTCTGAAAAGAAAAAAGCCACAGAACCCATTGGAGAGTCCTAATTCCACCTATACTTTCTTTCCCTAGGATTACCCCTAGAAGCACCATCTGTTCCCTACTTACCAATTGCCACGGAGGAGGTGGAGACCACTTAGTCTCAATCTGATTTTTCTTTCTGATTTTAGAAACAATTCCACTGTAGCTGTTTGAAGGGCATATCTGTAGCTTTTTAGCATTGTATCTGCCATTGTGGAGATAGAGAATGAGGCAGCCGAATTTGGTACTTAATAGATTCATCTATATTCAACATGAACTTCTCCCAAATCCAAGAAATGTCCCTGGTCTCCTGCTTGAAATCAGTCTCCTATTTCTTTCTTTCCAATTGTTCCATAACAATAGTGTAATTCCGCTCCATAGATCTTGCCCTAGATTATGACTATCTTTAGTGTATTTACCCCACTCCCTAAAGGGTTGCTCAATAGCTTGCATACCAGTCCAAGGGAGCCCAAACAATTGTAGCCAACTGCTGCCATAAACTGCTCACAAACGGACATTGAAGAAAAAGATGAGGAATAGTTTCTCAGATTCCAAGACATACACTTTCTGAATTCTTACATAAAACCCTCTTCTCACCAACCTGTCACCTGTAAGAATTCTTTTTTTCAATATAACCAGACAAAGAAACTGATCTTGGGCCATATGGCTTCTTGCCATAGGTGGGTGAAAATATCCCTTAAGAGGTGGGGAGTTGACTCTGCAAAGACAAACATAACCAGCTGAATTGTATATGAGCCTGTGGCATCATTTCCCCATGCTATTGAGTCCATCTTTGATTGAAGAAGAAAGTTGTCTTGTCTGAAGAATATTCCAAGCCAGTTGTTGATGTTGTGGTCCTATGCTGAACAAGCCATTCATGAGGAGGAATCCAACTTTTGCCCATCTCCAATGGTGTATGGTAGGCTGGCAATAATGAGCAACCTTTACCCAACCTGTTGCATGAAGATTTTCCATAACTTGATGAAGCTCTGGATATTGGGCAATAATCGGTGGATGACCATCCCATGAGTCAGTCCAAAAATTGGCAATTTGGCCATTATTAACTATCCAAAAGCAGTGTCTCTTAATGATAGCTTCTCCTACTCTCAAAACTGAAAGAATAGGCGGATCCTTTAAAGGAAGGGTCAAGTGAATGATCCTCTCAGGAGGATTATTCTCCACATATTTGGCTCTGAGATTAACAACCCACAACTCATTAGGATCACCAGAAGTCTCCAATAAAGTTTAGCTGCTAAGGCCTTTGTTATGTTTAACAGTGGAATGGAAAGCCTAAGCCTCCTTCTGATTTAGGTTGACATGTAGGTATCCCACTTGACTAAAGACCATTTACATTTCTCCTGAGACCAACTCCAAATGAAATTTTTGGCAATGGAATCCAATTGTTGCAAAATTCTCACCAAAATATTTAGTGTTAGATGACACATAAATTGGTAAAGCTTGGAGAAGTTTACTTTTAGCCAAGTCATTCTGCCTCATGTTGAAAGCCACCTATTCATCCATTTTTGTAATTTACTATTGGCTTTGTTGACTAGCCATTGCCAGTCCTTGATTTGCCTTGCTGCTAAAGGAATGCCCAAATATTACATCGGAAAAGAGCCCTTTCTAAATTTTAGAATATCCATAAATCTAACTTTCTTACCTCAAAGAACAATGAAAAAAGAAGATGCTAGATTTACCTTCATTAATCAATTGTCCCGTGGCTCTAGTGAACAGTTGAAGACTCTTATTCATCCGAGTTACTTCTGAACAGGTGGCCTTGCCAAGAAGTGAAGAATCGTCCACAAATTGTAGCTGTGATATAGGAGTGGCTCTAGTTGCCATTTTTATTCCTCCAATGATCCTCTTTTCCTGAACATGCTATTGGTCAACCAAACATTCAGCCAAGATAATAAAGAGGAATTGGAGAAAGGGGATCCCTCATTGTCGAATCCCTCTAGAAGCTAAAAAAGATCACTTGAAGGGCTGCCATTAACCAACACAGAATAAGAGACTGAGGACAAGCAAGTTGAACCCATGTTTTTTATCCAGCTGAAGAGAAGCCAAACTTCGCTAACACCTGACACAAAAATCTCCAATCGACTCGATCATAGCTTTCGACAGATCAAGCCTAATGAACATTGAAGGAGATTTCTGAATATCCATAGAATGAAGAGCTTCCTTGCAGTGCACTATCTCATTGGATTTGCCTACCTTGGACAAACCTCCTTTCTCTGGTGATATCAATTTATGCAAGAGAGGCTTCAAACAGATCTGCCATAAGTTTTGTTATAATTTTGTACAACACATTACATAAGGCAATAGGTCAAAATCCTTGCTATATCTTCCACCTCTGTAGCTTTAGGGACAAAGCAATAAAGTTTTGTTTATTTCCTTTAACATGGTTTTAGCGCATCGCACTTCTTCTACAACCTTTAGAAGCTTCGTTTTCCTAATACCCCCAAAAAGTATTATAGAATGCACATTTTAATATCACCAAAAAGATATTTATAGAATTCAATCCTGGACCTAACCCATCAAGGGGAAAGCCATCATGACCCAGTGTTTTTACTTTTTTCATTAAACACCACTCTCTTTAATTCATTTTCCGAGACTGGAGATATGAGCTGCTTCATTAGTCCTGGTTAGAGAGAACTTGTGGGATGTGGTCAAGAACCTGCTTATGAGCTGAGTCATCAAGGGCTTGAGCAGAAAATAACTGAGTGAAATAATCTTGGGCTAGGTGGTGCAATCCTTGCCATGAATATTCTATCTTTCCTTCAGCTGTTTTTAAAGAAGTGATGTAATTATTAGCTCTCCTAGCCGGCAGGGATTTGTGAAAAAAAAAAGTATTTTTGTCTCTTGCTGTAAGCCACTGAACTCACGACTTCTGCTGCCAAAGTATCTCTTCCCGTTTCTCCCACTCATGCAAGTCAGCTTTCAGGATCTCTTTGCTAGCTAAATCAACATTAGTACCTGAAGTTCGAATGTTTCATTGAGCTTCTCCGAGCTGTTGGATTAGCTGTTGTTTTTTCTCCTTGATGTCACCAAACTCTGACCAAGTCCATACCTTCAACTTGGTTCTGATATATTGCAAATACTTTTAACAAAAGGAATACATATGTGTACCATATCTTCAGCTTGCCCTCTCTCCACCATTGGATGAATAAGATTTGTAATATTCTCGAGATGGTGTTTTGGTATGTGTGGTGACATTTTGGTCAATCTAAAATTATCATCTTATTCTCTAGTTTTCACAAGGCCAATATCTAGAATTTCATGATTTTCGGTGCTTTCTAAGTTGAATTATGAATTTTTTTAAATAACATTGCAGACAAGGGTTTCGTGAAATTCCATATCTCCATATCTAGCGCATTAAAAATCAGAGTTCTCGCATTACATGATTGTTGAGGTTATATTATAATTTTAGAAATTCAAGTGAAGCTAATTCGAAGGGTTTTGAAGGCTCAAAATTGGGTTGAAACCCCAAATCAGGTCGCAGCTCTAGGACAAGGTTAATTTGCAGCTTTGCAAGGTATAACTGCAGCTTAGTAAATCTAATTTGAGAGCTTTTGGCCATTTCCTGAGGTCCAAAAAGGGACATTACATATTCTCATGACGTAACCACATTAGCTAAAATTGAAATATGGAAAACCTGGGATAAGTTCTCCCCATGTCAAGACTTAAAGGCCAATGATCAGACCCAATATTATTGAGGATATGAGCCTTAGGGATATACAATTTTGTCAGCAAGACTTCCGAGATCAAGAATCGATCCAATCATTCGAGAATACATTCTTGTCCTTTCTGTTTGTTAGACCTAGTCATAGTCTTATTATCAGTTTTAACATCCACCAGTCAAAGAGACTTGACAAACCTCTCCATGCTATATGAGCTAGCATCACGCATAATCAAGCCGCCTTGCTTTTCCTCCAATTGAGGATAGTATTAAAATCTCCTCCTATCAGCACTGGAACTTCAGGATAAGATTGAACCATAAAAGCTATTTGCTGCCATTGTGTTAGCTTTTCCTCCATGGTAAGAGGAGCATAAACATTGATAAAGAGGGAAAGCTGATCATCCTCTCGAGTATACGCACGAAAAAATAGAAGTTACTAACTTCCCCAAGAATTAACAAGTGTAATCATTTTTGGATCCCACACACAAGCCACCTCACCGGAAGCACCCACAAAACTAAGTGAGGTTACCTGTGCATGAGGCCAAATCCTATCCGTCATAGCAGTCATTAATTCAATTGGGGTCTTGGTTTCCTGGAGAAAAATCATCTGAGGCTTATTAGTCTGAATCATTCTTCTAATTTCATTAATTTTTGATGGGCTACCTTTAAGCCCTCTTACATTCCATGTGATGATCTTCATTGGGAAGATTGATTAAAAATGTGGGATTAATCCCTGACTTTGCCTGTAGCGGTCAATTGTTGACCCTCTTTCTATAAATTGACACGAGTAGGTTTTCTCCCTACCTTCACATTTTTATCCATCTTCAATTTTTTAATTTTTTCTTGGGCTATACCTGATGGTAATACTGTTTGCTGTTCTTCACCACAATTAGGCATGAGCAGCAAAGGCTTATTTACTTCCACTTGCCCTCCCCCTTGATAATGATTAGACTCAAATTGCTCCTGATATATAGTTTTCCTTTGATAGCTTTTTAATGATTTGGAGGTCTCTGCCATGACGTTTGTATCAGGGATCAGAATAATCTGGTTATTTCCTACTTCAGCTTTCTTTCTTTCTTGAGAGCCTAAAGCACGCAATTGAGTTTCAGGTACTTGGGAATCTATAGGATCCCCAGTATTTGCCTCGTCATTGACCTGTTGAAGACTAGCAAATCTAATGACATTACATCCACCCAGGTTGGAGGTTTCCCGAGTCGTCGCTGTTTTCTTTTTATTCAGGTGGATAAATTCCTTTCTTTTGTTCCTCTGCAGGTGGATCAACAACTCTCTGAGGGCAGTCCTTCACTAAATGGCCATAGTCATAACAAATTCTGCAGTGGAAAGGAATATTTTTCGTAGTTCACTACTTGTTCCCATTTCTCATCATCCACATCTAAGGAAATTTTGCTTGGCAAGGGATTATTTAGGTCCATCAAAACGCAGATGCAAGCATAAATCATCTGCTGTAGGTGGATCAAACTATCCACTGTCATCATGTAAGTACCCAGAGTATTACCTATTGCTGTAAACACTGTATTATTCCAATATTCAGCTGATAAACCAAATAGTCGAACCCATACTGAAGCAGTTGAGGGCAGTTCTTCATCCGCCTTGAACATTGGGTGCCAGGGTTTCATGAATAATTCCGCTCTTCTATAAAACCATGGGTCTCCCTTAAAGATATGTTCTTGATCTTCTGCATTCGTAAAGAAAATAAAAAAATATCCATTTGGATATACAAAAATAGAAAAATCACCTTTAGTATGCCAAGCTTTCCTTGTCCATTCTTTCAAGGCCGGAAGGGGAGGACAGAAACCCAGAAGTCGAACAATCAGACCCTGTTGTTCCAGTTCATCAACACCACTTTGAATATCAAATTTCTGCAATTTCACAACAGGCGAGCCATCTGCAGCCTTCATACATGCATTCGTATTTTTCGGTGGATCTTCTTTCAGCATTCAAAGAGGACTTTTTGGGAATTTAGCATTGCTGTCACGAAGACCAGATTCTCCTTTCAAGACTGCTTTAAAGGATGGTTTGGAGGTCTACCCCTGCTCTGCCATACTGGATCCCAAGGAACACTCCACCCCAGGGCTTCACTTCTGCCCCGTAGGGAAAACTCAAAAAGGCGAACTCAGAAGCCTATGAGAACTGTGTTAAAGGCCAAAAACTGACTGCAGAAGTCGAAAACCTTTACAGGCTCGATGTATCCCCACTCATAACCAGTAGATTTTCGTCCATGCTCCATCTAATCCGTCGACTTTAACAAAGTAAATGCGTCAGGGAATTCTATAGAGCTCGTGACTAGGGTTGTCAATGGAAAATGCGACCAGAAAGGGCAAATGTCTCACGATTCTGCAGTTTCTTTAATTCCCCGACTTCAACACAGAAAACACGACCAGGGAATTCTATGGAGCTGGCGTACTTCGTGTACTCCTTAATGAATTAATTAGAGTCGTTTTTTCTTATATAATCAGAGCTGCACCATTCATCAGCCTAAAGTGTGAAATCCAAGAGTGAAGGTAAGCGCACAAAAATGCATTTTCAACGATCTTTGGAGGATGAGATATATGCAAGATAGGAAGAAGTATGCATTCAACAGGTTTTCTTGAGAAGCAGATGATGAATGTCCGAAGTATTCAAGCCAGAAAATTATTTTTAGTTCAACCTCTTAGTGCCTTATTCAAATGCATGAATTGGTGGTTGTTGCAGTTTTAAGACCAGAAAATAATATGTGTATGTTTGATTAATGGTACAAGGTATCTTACAAGATAGGAGTCTATAGAAGAAGCCATTACATACACTGCATGAAATTACTATGGCTTGGCTGCCTGTTTTTTGTTTCCAGAGAAAGGTAAAAAAAGCAAGATTTTCTTCATGCTTGTGGATGCAAATACTAAGGTCTTAGTAATAGTCTTATGGTGAATAATTCAAGACACTCCAGAAAGTATCTCATTATGACTGTAACCATTGCAAAGGATATGCATTTAAAGATTGGACATTGGTGTTAGGGGAATGTCCAACGGATAGGAAGGGATGCAAGGGAATGTGGATGCAGCTGAAGCAAGATTAAACCGAAGTTGCTCATTTTAATAGTAGCTTTGCTAAAAACGATTTTGGAAATGAAATTTTGTGGCAAACATTGGAATGTGGTTGCAGCCTTTCACCTTGAATGCCCCTTGGACATCTCAAATCCAGATTTATCGGAGTAAAAAGGCACTAACATAGAAAAACACAGAATATACTTAGAAATTTGGGAGTTTTTGAGGTTGGAGTTGGATATTTTCAGCCTCGTTGAATGGATTTGCTCATATAATAATTTGGCTGTCATTTGCACGAAGTGGATGCCTCCTCAGAAATTGAGAGATGAAAGACAAGGAGTCAAGAAATTTATCATAGAGAAGCCCAATTTGAAAAAAACTCCAGCTGGGTAAGCAATTGCTTCCCTTTCACTATGTAAATCTCCAATACAATACAAGTTTACTGTCAATAGATGACCTTCAAGAAGGATTCAAGCTCCTTCTACTTGCATTACTTGCTTACAATCCTCAACAAGAAAGAACTTAGTTGTCTATGAACAAAACAAGAACAATTCAGACTTTCTCCCTTTGCTCACACTTGAATTCACTCAAATCACTTGCTTAGAATGAGTAAATGCACTTGTATTTATAGTTTCTCTGCCCAAGGATGAAAGGAAAGGCGAAACGAATGAATTGGAAGCCCAAACATTTGCAACTGTTTGGATTCCTCATTTTGGCGTCGTCGGGTGGAAGAACCACCACTGTTGCAGGGGTGGTTGTGGAACCATGGTGGTTAAACAACCGTCTTGGTGCTTGCAAGTTGCAACCACCGTGGCGGTTGTGCAACCACTACTTTGTGAAGAGCGGCGGTTCCGCAACCGTCGTGGCGGTTCCGTGACCATCACACATATTATCACACGGAACAAAACAAGAAATGGTTTCTTTTGTCATTCGAAGGTGCCCGGATCACCTGTCAGCCTGACTTAACCATTTCCAGAACAATGAACATGTTGAGGGTATGCATTGCAAGTTTCAATAAGAGAATACATAGAATTGGGTACTTCTAGATCCATTTTTGGATCATACCTCCCCAATTTGAGGCTTTTAAGTCCCTAAAAGCTTCAAGGACTGATGAGGTGAGGAAATTTCTTCCCCACATCTTCTCTGGAATACCACTTGGCCTTGGTAGGCAATTGACCTTTCAACCCAATCAACCACCTGTCTTGCACTCCTCGTTGTGTTGTCCTCTCTTTCCGCTGCAATACCACATCTTCCTCCAATTCCAACTGACTGTCTGGAGCAAGATCCTCAATAGATGGTAGCAACAATCCCTCTTCTTCCTGATCCAACATGGAGGGCTCAAAGAGACGTAAATTCTCAACATTCACAACTGAATATATTCTCATATAAGGAGGCAAATCCAAGCGAAATGCATTCTTACCCACTTGTTCCAGAATTTCAAATGGGCCATATCGAAGAGGTTTGAGTTTCTTAGCTTTACCTTGTAGCCTTTCTCTGCTCAAGTACAACCATACCTTGTCACCAACAAGGAAAGAATGCTCAGTTCTATGTTGATCATGCCTTGCTTTGTACTTGGCCTGTGACTCTTTCAACCTCTCATGTACCTGGAGGTGTATCTGCTGAATTTTTTCAATGAACCTTTCAGCTTTGTGGACTTCCAGATCCACTTTCCCGTTGTCTCTGCATGGTAATCTCATAACAACATCAAATGCACTCTTAGGAAAATAACCAAAACATGTTTCAAAAGGAGTCTTACTGGTAGAAGCATGAACTGCCTTGTTATAAGAATGTTGGATATACACCAAATTCTCATCCCAAGTCCTAGGATGTTTCCTGTTGTACCCTCTCAAGAGTTGAACCAAGGTACGGTTTACCACTTTTGTTTGCCCATCTGTTTGTGGATGAAAAGCGGTAGACCTTTTCAGCTTAGTATCCATCTTCTCCCACAAAGTAGACCAAAACTTTCCTATGAACCATGAGTCCCTGTCTGACACAATAGAATTAGGAAAACCAAAATGAACCCACACATTAGCAAAAAATAACTCAGTTGCATCACTGACTTTAATGGTCTTCTTGCAAGGAATGAGAATACACATTTTACTGAACCGGTCCACTACCACAAAAATATAATCATACCCTTTCTTGGAAGTAGGCAAACCACCCACAAAATCCATGGAGATGTTTTCCCATGGCCAGGAAGGAACTGGTAATGGCATATATAAACCCAAATTTCTGTTACTAGGCTTGCTTGTACTACATAAAACACAACCCCTGATAAATTTGGCAACTTCTGCTTGCATGTTTGGCCAATAAACATACCTTTGTAAGTGCGCAAAGTCTTTGTCACACCAAAGTGACCAACCACTTTAGAAGTGTGTGCTTCCCTCATCAACTGAACTCTTTCCCCCTTAGGCACACAAAGTTTCTCGTTCTTGTAGAGCAGCCCATCCTGGAAGTAGTATTCTCCCCTAAGTGCAAAGCCCTCACTTGGAGGTTTCTGCTGAAATATTTCTCCAAAATCCGGATCCTGCTCATAACCTTTCTGATATGCTTCACATACAAAAGGTTCAAGAAGAGTTAAAGTGCCCATAGCTGAAAGTAAAGGAGGTCTAGACAACATATCAACTAACTGGTTAGTCACACCTTTCTTATATTTTATGATCAAATGAAATTGTTGCAAGAAACCCATCCACTTATAGTGTCTAGCTTGTTGAAGTTTATTTTGAGCCTGCAAATATTGAAGAGGTTGGTGATCCATGTGTGTATGATAGTTTCTTTACCCATCAGATAATGTTTCCATTTCTTGGCACAAGAGCATACAATTCCTTATCATATGTACAATAATTCAAAACTGCTCCCTGAAACAATTCAGAATGATAACATACGGGCCTACCTCCTTGAAGTAGGACAACTCCCATAACATAGTCACTAGCATCGGTTTCTACTTCGAAAGGAAGTTGCAAGTTAGGTAATGCCAAAACTGGAGCATGACTAATCTTGTATTTAAATGACTCAAAAGCAATATGTTGTTTCTTACCCCAATCAAAAACCTTACCACTTGCTGTTACAAAATGTAGAGGTGCTATGGAAGAGAAGTTCTTGATGAACTTCCTCAAATACTGAACTGCACCAACAAAACTCCTGGTCTTCGGTCAAACTAGATGGTGTAGGCCAATTCAGAATGGCCTCTATCTTAGCCGGATCAATCCTCAACTCTCCATCTCCAACCACATGCCCCAAAAAGACAAGTGATTGTTGAGAAAACTCACACTTCTTCTCATTCAACACTAGTTGGTTCTCCTTTAGAACTTGCAAAACTTGATGCAAATGGTTAATATGCTCCTCAAAAGTTATGCTAAAAACATAATGTCATCCAAGTACACAATGACAAAGGAATCAATAAATGGCCTCATTACCTCATTCATCAACCTCATGAAGGTAGCTGGTGCATTGCATAGCCCGAATGGTAAGACCAACCATTCATACAACCCTTGGTCTTGAACGTTGTTTTCTAGATGTCCCCTTAATCCGAACTTGGTGATACCCAGATTTCAAATCAAGCTTAGTAAAATATTTAGCATGTTGTAATTGATCCAAAAAATCATCAATTGAGGAAGAGGGTACCTATTTTTGATGGTTATTTTATTTAGTGCTCTTAATTGAACACATTTCCATGCTTGCATCTATTCTTAAGTACAAAACAATCTGTGTGTATGGAGAAGTTTCTATTACCCATCAGGATAATGTTTCCATTTCTTGATTCTTGCAAAGAGCATACAATTGTTGTTTTATATGTACAATATATTCAAAATATGCTCCCTAAAACAATTCAAAATATAACATAAAAGTACCTCCTTGAAATAACCTTATCCATAGCTATCTTAGCATCGGTTTATACTTTAAAGGAAACTGCAAGTTTTTATAAAATTTAGCAAATAATTCTTGTATTTTGAATTCCTCAAAAGCATCTTTAAACTTACCTCCAATTAAAATACCTTACCACCTTCCAAAAAAGCATTTATTTAATGCGCTTTAATAAGAGAATGGTCCTTATGCCTACAATTACTCAAATATCTAACTGCACCTAAAACTCCAAACTCCATGGTCTCAGTAAACTATCGGTCTATGGTTGTATAATTCTAATGAATATCTTGCCGGATCAATTCAATTCTCCAGCTCTAACCACATGCCCCAAAAAGACAAATATTGTTGATCAAACTCAAGAAATCTCATTCTTCTCATTCAACACTAGCCGGTTCTCCTTTAAATTTGCAAAACTTGATGCAAATGGTTTTATGTTCCTGTGTTGTAAAAATTTTGCTAAAAACTAGAAATGTCATCCAAGTACACAATGACAAAGGAATCAATAAATGGCTCATTATCTCATTCATCAACCTCATGAAGGTAGATTGCATTGCATAGCCCGAAGGTAGGACCAACCATTCATACAACCCTTTTGGTCTTGAACGTTGTTTTCCTATGTCCTCTTCCTTAATCTGACACTTGGTGATACCCAATTTCAAATCAATGCTTTTTAAAATGATTTAGCATGTTGTAATTTCAACAAATCATCAATTCGAGGAAGAGGGTACCTATTTTTGATGGTTATTTTATTTAATGCTCTATAATCAACACACATTCTCCATAAACCATCTTTCTTAGGTTCTAAAACAATAGGAGAACCACATGGAGAAGTGCTAGGATGTATTATACCTTGCTTAATCAAAGACTGTAACTGTTGTTTTACCTTATTGGCATCCTTTAAAGACTGCCTGTACGATCCCATGTTTGGAAGCGAGCTATCGGGTAGCAAGTTTATCTCATGCTCAATCGGCCTAACCGGAGGCAACCCCGTAGGCTAATGGAAAACTTCCTTGAACTGTTGAACCAACTCTTTCATCTGCTTCTGCTCTTTGTTAGTAAAGATGCTACAAGTGGTTTTAGATGCAACAACTTCCTCTTCTTGTATATCTCTCAAAATAAGTAATGCAAATTTCCCACTAGCATTAATAAGCTTCTTAGCTTCAGAGGCACTTACCAAAGAGATCTTTGAGTCTCCTGTAAAGGCTGAAATGAGGTAGTTCTTACCATCCTTCACCAAGCGGTATTGGTTGGCTCTTCTCATGAAGATGGCATCCCTGATATACAAGTATGGGCTGCCAAACACTACACCACACACATCAAGAGGAACAATATCCAAAGTAGTTTCATCAATGAACTTCTTATCAATACCAAACGTAATTTTGCATTGCTTGGTAACCTTGATGTCTACGCCTTTCTTCACCCAACCCAATGAATACGGATTTGGATGATTGTAAGTCTCTAATTTCAGCTTATCAACTAACTCCTTACTTATCAAATTAGCTTGAGAACAAGTATCAAAAAGAGCATCCACTTTGGTTTTCTTCACTTGGATTTTTATATGAAAAAGCTTAGTAAGTTCATTTTCTTGAACAACATTATTACTACCCAAACATACCTCTCTACGGATGGAGGTACAACACATTGTCTCATCCACCTCTTCGCTACAAAATATCTCCTCCCCTTGGAGGGCAGCCATGGCCTTCTTTTTATTCTTCTTATTCTTGAAGGGATGTAATTCCGGGTGGAGCTTCCAACATTTTTCCTCGGAATGAGTGTCAACATCACAATGACCACAATGAACTTTAGTATCCTTCTTAGAAACGGAAGTAGCATTCTTCTTACCTTTCCCTTTTCCTTTCTCCTTTTGCTTGGTGTCACCTTGTTTGTTTGAAGCATGCTGAGAGGTAGATGAACTCTTCTTCTTGTCCATCTCTAGATAGTGGGCTTGAGAACAAGCCTCATCTACATTCACCGGCTTGGCCAAGAGAACTGGTCTCCTCAAGTGGCTATGGAGTCCACCGATGTACTTCATTAAAATGTCCCGGTCCGCTACATCTTTGCCCATTTGGACAACTTTCTTCCAGAACTCACTGGTGTACTCTTGCACATTTTGGCCTTGCTTCTGCCTGAGATATTGCCAATACATGGACCTCTCTTCCTCATAACAAATAGGATAGAATTGCTTTTTTATTATCCTCTTAAATTCATCCCACTTAGAAATAGGAGGAAGCTTCTTAACAACCAATGTATGAACATAGCTTTCAAACCAAGTTAAAGCATGATTGGTTAATTTTAACCTTGCAAATGAAAATTTGTTGACTCTCATTGATTTGATGCAAACTGAAATATACCTCAAGTTGAGCTAGCCAATGGTCTAGCTTCTTGGCATTCACGTCTCCATCATAAGGTTGAATCTCTATCTTTGCCTCTGCTTTGAATGGAGGAGTAAGGTTGGCACGGGGCTGCTCTTCCTCATACTCACGAGTGTCTTCTTTATGGTCTCCTAGTGCCTCTTTTGGAACACCAAGCTTCTCCATGAGCAATCCCATGATGGACTCCAACTTTCCCATAGACAAGGAAATACTGCCCACATCTTTGGACAGACTTGCCACATCGGCCTCCAACTTGTAGAAATGTTCTTCTTCAGTCTCACATGCATCTCCACTACGAGCCATGCTTCGGATTCCTTGCTTCCACTTCTTGGTGGAAATCTCTACTTCAAAAAGAATGAGGATACCTTCACCGTTGTCACTACCCTTCAGGGTGAGGGGTATCTAACTGAAAATGTCAACACAAGTTAAACCACACAAAAACAATTTGATCTTAACTGCTCTGATACCAATCTGATCCGTAAACTGCCTCTTTTGAACAATAAACAGATCTTATCTTAGTGATAATGAATGAACAACTTAAACAAAGTTCTTATCAATATATTATGCAAGAATCATTCACACAATACTGAAATTGAGAGATGAAAGACAAGGAGACAAGAATTTTATCCTGGAGAAACCCAATGTGGGAAAAACTCCAGCTGGGTAAGCAATTGCTTCCCTTCACTATGTAAATCTCCAATACAATACAAGTTTACTGCCAATCAGTGTTTTAATGGATGAGCCTTCAAGAAAGGATTCAAGCATCCTTCTACTTGCACCGTTCGATCTTGCTTACAATCGGTTCTCTGAACCGGCCAACAAAGAATGCATATAAACAATTCATTTTTTGAATTAAAACAAGAATTTTAACTTTTTCTTACTTGGAGTTCGTGCCATTTTGCTATAAACACTTTCTTACATGTTCACACTAGTAATTGAGCAAACTTTGCATTTTGTTGTAATTGTTGGAATCATGGTTTCTAATCCTTCAAAATGTTTTCATTAAAAATGTAATTTATATGTGTTGCTCTGTTCCCAAGTTTGATTGGTCCGGTTCCGAAATGGACTGGGTCCGGTTCCGATTTTTAAAACACTGCTGCCAATAGATGACCTTTAAGAAAGATTCAAGCTCCCCAAACATTTGCAACTGTCTTGAACAAAACAAGAACAATTCAGACTTTCTCCTTTTGCTCACACTTGAATTCATTCCAAATCACCTGCCTAGATGAGTAAACATGCTTGCATTTATAGTTGCTTTGCCTAAGGATGAAAGGAGAGGCGAAACAAATCGAATTGGGAAGCCCAAACATTTGCAACTGTTGAGTTTCCACATTTTGGATGCCGTCAGGGACAAAACCGCCGTTGTCTATAGGAGACAATTGCGCAACTGCTACTCTATGAAGAGCCGCGGTTCCGCAACCATTGTGGCAGTACCGTAACCGCCGCACAGTCATCACACAGAACATAACAAAGAAATGACTTCTTTTGTCATTCAAAGGTATCCGGATCACTATCACCCTGACTTAACCATTTTCTAGTAGTATTTATCTGATGAGGGTATGCATTGCAAGTTTCAAAAAGAGAATACATAGAATTGGGTACTTCTAGATCCATTTTTGGATCAGTAATCTACTGCAATGTTGGTCTTATGTGGTTAATAGTGCCCAGGAGAAATGCTAGAAATGACATTTTGTGGCAATCAGTGGAACGCAGTTGCAGCCTTTCACCTTGATTGCTCTTTTAACATCTAAAAACCAGATTTCTGGTAGTAAAAAGGCACCAACGTAGGAAAACACATAATATTCTACGACGTTTGGGAGTTTTGGAGGTCCGAGATGGACGTTTTCAGCCTCATTGAATGGATTTACCCATATAATAATTTTGCTGTGATTTTTGAGCAACCTATGGCCCTTCACCCTTGATTGCAATATACATTCTGTAACAATAAAGATGCCTTGACTGCCCATGAAGCAAATCTGGTACATATATTTGAAGGTGAAAAAATTGCTAATGTGCACCACATTTCCTGAAGAAGGTGAGCCTTGGAGTATTTTTGCAAATTCAATTGACAAGCATAAGGTTTTCGATTCTCCCACCATCACCTGATAAAGAAGAAGAACATTTTTGGAAGAGAGAGGCCAAACCAAAATTGGAGGATGACGAACTGTAGAATTTTTAGCAACCTTTGCTGCTGATAAAAGTTGTCCAGCAATTAGCATATGAGTAAGACAAAACTGTCATTATGCCACTAGTATTGCCTGAAAAATTGCAAATAGGAAAAGCTCATTTTACAAATGCACTTTATTGATATATAAACTTCGAAAGACTCTATGCTGTGCTTTATTTCTTATGTATGAGCTTGAACCCATTAAAAGAGCAGTTTGGTACTAGATTGTGCTGGTACAATAAAAAAGAAAGCTCATTAGTCTTGAAACCACCTTGAAAGTCCCTTAATTGCGAGAGCTTCCACCTAAATTTTGCCTTGTCTCTAATCCACCCTTTTAGGCCCTATAGTCCGTGAAGACACATAGTACCTTAAAATTTGATAGAATTTGAATCATCTTTCCTTATAGCTGTGATTCTCAATAAACTCAAAACAAAATCATACCTTGAATACCCCAAGGCACTATTGCAGTGGTCACTTTGAAGCTCAAGGCATTGCGTATGCTTAGTCAGGCTCATTAAATCTGCAACACTATAATACCTATTTTCCACAACATTTTGATCATGATCAAACTAATATTATCTTGTTAGTTGCTTTGCTTATAGTCTCAGAAGCAGGGAAATGCCTAGGAGGGTGCCGTTTCTGGGTTGAAACATTTCGGAAATGTGAAACGCGGGGGAAACACCATAGAAACGTGCCCTGGTTGCGATTGATAAAAAATCTTTTGAAAATGCCCTCGCAACTGTGGAAAAAGACGTCTCTTTTGTATTTGCCCTCTTGACAGAAGAATAGAAGAGGCCACGATGATTTGCAGAGGCATAAATTCTTGCCAAGGCACACGATTTGAAGGAAAACGAAATCATGATTTGAGGCAGGTCGTTGGTGCAGAAAATGCGAGTTCATTAAAGTTTTTCTGTGCAGACTAGAATATGCTAGGGCACGACAAAAGAAGGAATAATTTTTGTGCCATAGAGAGCAGTCGAGGTTTCGTATTAGTATTAAAATTCATTAAATTTCTATTTGTTTACATTATTTAAATGTCATGTAATTTAAGTCTTAGTTTAGGAGTTCTATCATTCTATGTATATAAAAAAAAGTTATATTGTTATTTAAAAAGTAATTAAGATAGGCTACTTTTTAAAATTAGAGTTTAATGTCTAATGTATCTATTATCTTTTATGGTTCATGGAGTACAATTATAAAACGAGTACTATACATATACATGTAAAATGAGTATTATATATATTGTACAGATGTTTCCGGTAACGTTTCGTATCCAAGTTTTTTTTTGAAAATTGCCATTTCTGTGTTTCATATCCGTTTCCGTTTCTTGAAAACATAGCTTATAGTTGTATTGTGGCATGGGTTGCCTAGACTTCTAGATTTTGCTTATCAATACACTTTTTAGTATCGGTACATATTTTTACTTGTGGTGCAGAGTGCTAGGATGTGATTCATTTAGCTTTCGTCTAGTGGATTTGATGTGAGACTATATCATATGTATAATATATAATACAAAAAAAGTGGGTGTCAAGTTGTGGTGACCCAACCCCCCCTAGTATATACACATAGTTCCCTTGCATATATACATAGCCATTTGATTCGGCCACACACATGTATATACACTTAAATTAGTGGTAAATAACAAAGTGTATAACTCACTATTCTTGTATGTATACTTATTCAAATACCCTTAATAAACAAAGAGTGTATATACAACTGTAAATACACCCACAAATTATATCCACACCAAACGTATGGACATTTGTTGGTTGATCGTCAAGTCCTGGCTGTATATGTAGAGGGAGAGCCAACCAATAGTGGATCATACGAAACAGGTAGAGTTCGTAGATAAATACAAACATGCCATTCTCCTTCTAAGTAGGACTCTTGGGGAGAGAGATGTAAATTATTTTCACCACTAGATTTTCTTTGTACGAGTGTTTTGGAGCTTAAACATTTCAAGTGGGACCGTACAATCAATGATACAATCCATAGGTAATTGGTTAGAGTTACTGAAACCAAAACATTCTACATGACCTCTTATCTTGTATTGCATCCCATCATGGCAACATGGTTATGTTGAGAAGAAACATAACCATATATAAGAGTTGTCTCAGGCTCTACAGGGACAAATTTGAGAGGGTTTTCAAAATGATCAATGACGGATTTGTTTTTCAAGTAATCTCAGAATTATGCGGAAACTAATATTTCCATTCCTCTCGAGAGGGCAATCAAATAGTGGGTTAGCTTGTTCATTTAACATGAATCCTATTCATACATGTGTGCTTTCAGTTTCAATGGAAAGCTTTACCGACTGTCAAGTTATATGCCAGATTTCCTTTTGTTGATGGAATTCACTTGAAAAATTGGGAAGATGGGAGAGTGATTTGCAGAAGGAATCTAAGGTGCAGGAGTGTTTGCGAGTTGTAGGCGTTATGGATGGAGTCCAGAATGTGCTAGGGTAGGGTGGAGGAAGGGACGTTTGTGCAGAAGAAAAATTCGAGTACCAGTTTAATGAGTTTAAAGCCGCAATTACTGAAGCTGTGAAGACTGTTCTCTAGAATGATCGTGACAGAGGATGATTGCAAAAGGTTGCAGACCATTCCTGTGAGTTGAACAGGAGACATGCAGAAGAAAAATGTGAAAACAAACGTGGACACTAAAAGATTAAATTTGCAACCCATGAAGTGAAATGAATGTGTAGACATTCGTTTTTTTGCATGTAGACAATCAACTGTCATAATTTTTACCAAGTCTATCACAATTTTCCTGGATACACAGAAATCACCAGACCAGAAGAACATGAAGGGAATTTTCGCAGACCAAACCAGAACATAAATTGTGATTCTGCAGACGGTACACTTGTGATTTTCACAGCATTTGCAGTTAGATTGTTAATTATTTGCAAGCACACACACATAAAAATGGCTAATATCCAGAAGTTAGTTTTATCGAACGTGCAAAAATTAGTTGATTAAAATTATAACATCTGGAGTTACAAGATTTTTACAATTGTGGAATATCATGATTGCGATAAAATCATTCTCAAAATGGAATTGAGACCTGAACACTCCTGTCATATCAAACAATGCTGCAGTCTATGCTAAGTAGTTGGTAATGTGATGAGCCTCTTATCAGGTTATTTTGCATAAGATAGTGGTAGGTGTATCGGATTATGCATGTATGCTAAAATTTGGTATTGTCAATAACTTGAAGAACCGTTTAGGCTGAACTACTCGTCCTTTGCTTAGGCGAATATCTGCTCTAATCATCTCAAGGATTGAATGACTTGGCACTTGTTGGCACCTAGATTTAACCAAGTGTATGGTTCTCATTGCACATGAGGGTTCAACATACGCAACAAATCCTAAATGGACTATGACGTAAGGGCGTCATCTAGCTTGGGATGACCATACAACACACCCTCTTCATATACTACTAACTGAGCAATGAATTCATCTGGTTGATCAATCATTGATGCGGGAAAATGAGTTAATAAACCTTGAGAAAACATGCGATACTGTTCCTCAAGACTTGGATTGAACATCGATTGGTGTACTAAAGATGTGAATCGAGCTAGATAAGCTTGGATAGACTCGTTAGGTTGTTGATGTATTGTCTTTGAATGGTCAAAATCATCATGAGTAGTAGTATGTGATTGCAAATGATTGAAAATATAGTTACAAAATGTATCAAATGAGTCTGTAAAACATTGGGGAAGTGTTTTCTATTAGATTTGAATACAAATAGAGTACAAAATTGCATCATCATGCAAATACAAGAACCGATTGATAAGTCTTATGAATTTATGATGATTATCATTGAAAATTATCATCATAAATTGCATATCTATGCAAGTTACAAATTACAATAATTTACATTTCCTCTTCCCTGTTCTAGAGAAATATTGGAGAAAGGGTCTAGTGCCTCTACTAGTCCCCACACTTGGTTGCGACTGCTCACTCCTCCTAGAAGGCTGTGACTGTGGCTCCACCTTGGTAGTAGATGGTAGTGGCTCCTCTGTTGCATGTTCGACATCATCTCCAAAGATGTCATCCAATCCAATCTCTCTTGCTTGTGCTTCACCCTCCATAGCTTCCCTCTTGAAAGCAACAATCTCGTCCTCTGTGAACATGGGGATCTCCTCTTCTTGTGCAGTCCAATTGTTGTATGGATCAATCTCATCCAAATCAATAGGCTCCTGTGATATGTCCTCCACCTTTCTTGTGTGAAGCCAAAGATTGTATTGCACAAAAACTAGGTCATTGAGGCATTTTTGAGTTAACTTGTTGCACTTCTTTGTGTGAATGGCCTCAAACAAACTCCAATTGCACTCACATCCGGAAGCGCTACAAGGTTGAGATAAAATTTGGAGGGCTAGCTTTTGAAGATTTGGGGTATTTCCACCCCAATCTTCCCACCAAGAACCTACAAACAAGATATTCAAAAGTTTGTAAGTAATTAATAATTGTAAATTTGTAACTTGTAACATATAAGTAAATACTCTAATTTTTGTTACTTGGTGGTTGGGGGATCTCCCTTAGAAAGCTAATATTGAAGAAAAGAGCCTCCCCCTAGCATGCTTGTAATTCTGCAACTCTAAAATAATGAGGTCCCTCACCTCAACCTCTGGTGTCATCCTCTCAATGCATGTTGAGAGGCCCTCCATAACCTCCCTGTTAACATCTGTGAAGCCATCAAAGAAGAAAAACTTGGGGTTGAGGTAGTACCCCACTGCATGAATGGGTTGGTGGAGTTGATTGTTCCACCTCCGATCAATTAGCTCCCAAAAGGGACCAAATCTGGCTATATCCCCCTATAATAGTTTTGGATGGCCTCTTTGGCCCTATCCATGGCCTCATAAATGTATCCCATTGGGTTTTGCTCCCCATCAACCAAGTGCACAAAACCCTCACCAAAGGCTCTGACACCTACAAACAAATTAAACTTTAAAGTTACAAACTTACAATTAAAGTAAATAACAATTATTTAAAAAATGAAAATAAAGGAATTGACTTGAAATTTAAATTGAAGTTTGAAGTTACCTTGATGATCTCTGCAACTCTCTTCGCAAAGACATCATCAAAAAATATCTTTGTGGTCCTCTCTCCATCGACTTTCTTTGAATATGGTGAGTCTAGCCATGCTTGACTCACAAACATTTGCTTCAATGGATGTCAACAAACTACAAATACTTTGCAATGTTAGGAAGTTAGTTGCAAACCTCGTGACACCCGCTCGCACAAGCTCTTTCCCCTTGGTGTGTTCTCTCATCAAGCTGAGAACCCAAGGGTGATTATATATGTATTTTGTTATATTTCTTGCATCTTCTACAACTGGTCTCACCCAATCAAATTCCCCCGTCCTCCAAAAGAAGGTCAAGGCAATGGGCTGCACAAGGGGTCCAAAAGAGTGATGGATGCCTCTCATGAAGTAGTCTCCCAGCCGCCACATATGTTGTTGCATTGTCAGTGACAACTTGCACAACATTCTCGATGCCCACCTCTAAGACAACCTCCTCCAACATAAGGCTCAAATTTTCTGCATTCTTTACTATGTTAAAGGCATCAATTGACTTCAAAAAAACCATCTCACCATTTGAAGCCGCTAAAAAATTGATGAGGGTGTGGTTCCTTCCATCTATCCACCCATTTGAAAGAATGGTGCATCTGAATTTTGCCACTACTTCTTTTGATCTTTCAGAATTGACTTTGCATCTGCAACTGCACCCTGGAGCAACCTCCCACTTAAGTCTCTTGGAGAGGGTGCCTTGTACCCTTTCCCTGCAACTGTCAATGTTGTCACCAAATACTCCCAGTATGGGCTCTTTGCCACATTGAAGGGAAGGTTGTAATACTGAAAATTTGCACATGCCTTATTTGCTTCCTCATGCACCTCCTTGTTCCAACTTGTACCTTGCAGCGAAGGTTGTGCCCCAAGTATGTTTCTAGGTACAAAAAAACTATGTATCCCTTTGCTAGATCTCGATGAACGGATGTGCCTCGTATTGTGGACCACGACTAGAGCCCACAATCATTGTTGCATGCATCTCCCTTTGATTCCTTTGCCATTTCAGGTTCTAATGGTTGCTGCTATGGCTGCTTGCACCCTTGCCCTCTCTAGTTTCTTCTCATCCAACAATGCAAGCTTTGCCTTCATCTCTCGTTGTGCCTCTTCCGTAGCATTGGTACATGGCTGTGACATCATGGCAAACAATAGCATGCAAGATGGTACTTGAGGTGATTGATGCCTTCAGAAACCTTCTTCCCGTACAGAAATTGCAAATCACAGTCCCTCAACTGCTCCACGTACAACATACTTCCAAGCAGTGGTACGCAAGTATTAGTGGGAATGGTTCTTGCTAGTGATTTGAGCTTGATGCTTGAAGTTGGATGCCATTGTATGCTAAGTTCTAATCTAGCACCATGTTCATTTAAAAAATTAAAAAACATTATTTTTTAAAAATAACATTAAAAATTAAATTTGTACATTATAAAACTGTTAAAAAAATTAAAAAACAACATTAAAACCCTATGTAATTGTATTCGTAAACCCTACAAACAAGAATAAATTCCCAAAAAAAAAAAAATAGCATTTAAAGTTTTGAACTATACATTCCAACAATTTTGTTCATTAATGATGATAAACAAGCATAAATAACAATTAAAATCAATCAGAATTGAATGGAATGCATGCTAATTTGCAAATCATGTTTGGAAACTTAATTTTAACAATATAGAAAGAATTTACATGCTTGAAAAGAAGGAAAAAAGAAAGAACTAACCTCCAAATGAAATTCTTCAAATTTGCTCTTCAAATTTGCTATAAAATCCCTTCAATTTACTCAAAGGATGCTCAATAGCTATGGTTTTGGCAGCAAGTTTATTGGGTGAGTACTTGCCCAAACTAAAAAATGACAAGTACTCATCGGTTATGTTAATTATGCAAAAAACCATACTAATGTGAAACCTGTAAGACTCTGCGGGAATCTCTTAAGCAAAATTCTATTGTTGTGTGCATATGTTTGTAGACATTTGGCAAAGTGGTCAAGTGCAAGTTGCATGAAGATGTGCGTGACAAATTGGAGCAAAGTAACTATCATTACAAGGAGTGAGCCCATGAGAGGCACAACGTCAAGGAATTTGAGGTTGGAGACTAAGTGTTGGTGCATTTGCACAAGGAAAGATTTCCAAGAGGAACATATAATGAGCTTAAGTTGAATAAGATTGGACCATGCAAAGTTTTGCAGAAGATGGGACCCAATGCATATAAGATCAAGTTACCCGAGGAGTTGGATATCTCACCGGTATTCAATATTGCTGATTGGTATGAGTACCATGAAGGGTAAAACAATGCACAAGAAGAATATGAGTGTGCGGAAGAATAAGATAATTGTGCGCAAGAAATGTAAGAAGCATTTGATTGGAGGAAACGGATACCAGAAAGAGTAGAAGAATTTGAGGCCATATTAGACTCAAGGGTAGTAAAGATGTGTGGGAAGGAATATCTAGAATATTTATTGAAGTGGAAGAATTGTGCAACAAAGGATGTGACATGGATGAGTTCGAGGGAGCTTGGTTAGATGGGCCATACTCTTGAGGACTTGACTCATGAGACAAAGCTCACTTTTGTTTAACTTGGGTGTTTGATGTAGGAGCACTGCGGGAAAAGCAAGTATTTGCATAACTCTTGGAGTTTTGGCTAAGTATTGGTGCATGCAAAGATTAGGAAAGAGGAAGACAAGATAAAAGATGTGTGGTAGAATGGAGGAGCGAGTGTGCAGAAGTCCACGAACGTTTTGCGCAATGGTAAGCTAGTGCATAGCACGTGGAATGATTGCAAGGTGATGTGTGTGAAATAGTGCAGAAGGTTTTGACGAATGTATATGTGCTTGAGAAATTTGGAGGAGGCGCGAAGGTGGCGTGCGGTGATTGTGCTAAAGAAATAAGGGGTGTGCGGATCTGTTTAGGGCAGTGTTACGTGGGGACGCGCACCCACCATTCCCAAGCCGTCCCGGTTGCTTGGGGACGGGGACGGGGACGAAATGTCCCCCCATGCACCCCCCAAATGCAAAAATGAAGGGGATGCCCCCTAACTTTAGGGAACGCACCTGGGATGTCCCAGGTGATTCGAGACTTTGGGGACATCCCCAAGTCCCCAAAGTATTCGAAGTCCCCGAAGTCCCAAAAAATAAAAATATATAAAAAACATAAAAGATTATGACTTTGAAAAGAGGAAAATGAAAACTAATCCTTTTACCATGCAAACTTACCTACCCAAGAAACGGATTTTTGTTGTCTTATGTAGGTTCCAAAAGAAGATATTCTAACGAGAGGTCCCTGTTATTTTACATTTTAAAGCCTTTCTTATGCATAGCAATAGGATCAATAAATTCATGTGCATATTTTAAAGGATTTGTTTAGTTTCAAAATTTTGTTGTGCAAGTCTTTTTGCTTCTTTTTGCATGATAGTGAAGGCTTTACCGGTATATTAAGATGTTCTAGAGGCCAACTTTGTATATAATTTTTTATTATTTTTCAGTAACCTTAACCGGTTTTGTCTATGGATGGCTATTCATGTAGTTTGCATGGTCTATACTGTTCCAAAAAGCTATTTTTATAATTCGAGGATATAATCATGTAAGTGACATGACAAAGAGATGTTGGCATGTTACAGGGCCTTTGGTAACATTATTAGCTATGGTGCGAAATTTATAACCTTTCATGTTTTTTTCCAAGGTTAGGGGATCCATTATATATTTTTAATATTTATATATTATTTTAATAGACGTCCCCTGCAGATCCCCCCACCATCGCCGTAGTCTTAGGCAACATCTGGAAATTAAGGTATAATTAACGTATTGTAGGACCCTGTCCCTACCTCTTGAAGGTAAATATATATCCTAAAGTGGAAGGTCACGTATGGTTTAGGGTTAATACGAGGATATTTGCAAATGTTGTATGTAACCTTCTATCTGCGCAATGTCATACTAAAGCAAACTAACTGAGGACTTGCTAGTAAAATGTGCACTAAGTGGGGATAAACGGCCATTGCTATCTTGTATAGGCCAGTGATGTTGTGCATCTGACTAATTAGTTGTTTAGTATATGTGTAGACGTACGTTCTCATCGTGGCAAGCTATGGTTATTGCACAGTGTATGTAAGAATCTAGTGAATAGGGTAGTGTCGACATGCATTATGTTATTATTTAAAAAAAAAATTTACTCTTTTTTAGCGGGTAAATTGTGAGAAGTCTCAAAATAAGTGGAATGTCAAGTGTGAAAAATTCCTTTGAACATAGTTATTTAACCTTAACAATGATAAACAACAAACATAATTGTGTGCAAGCTGGAAAAGGTGTCTTGAATTTCACTGTAGATATATCTTGCTAAGATGTAAATCCGATGCCAGAAAATATTAGAGTCATGCCTGTAAAAGGCTCTAGAGTTGTATACCTATGCTCATTGTTGGAGGTGTAGAGTTCTGTTATAATGGTAAGGTAACAGCCGCCACTTCAAGAGGATATGAAGTTGTAGCTGTTCATAAGGCCTTGAGTTGTATATTGAGAAATTCAACTAGAATGTCAGTTATGCTGTGTAAATTTGCCAAGTCCATGGTGCTAAATCTGTTTGAACCATGTGACCTAGCCACTAACATGGCTAGAACTGGTATGACCTTGTCCTGTTACTTTGTGAAGGTTCTAATGGGGGCAGCCTTATGTTCTCCATGGTTTACTACTAGAATTAGATCACAGGTTGGCATGCATGTTTTATATTCAAATGTTAATTTTAGTAGTCATTGAGCTATGTGCAAGGAATAAAACTGTAACCTTGAGAATTTTGCAAGTCTAAGAAAACTATTGATTTGTGTGAGATTGCTTTACTCTAGTCTGGCGAATTTTAGATTCAAGTACAACATGATTATTCTAGATCTACCGGGGTAAGAAATATATCCCTCGATGCAAAAATCAAGAAATATGTAACATTATTTGTTGACACTGAATGTACTGACGTGCTTAAGTTCGGCCAATAATTTGTGCTATCATCCACTTTTAATGCTAATGACTTGCAGTGATTTCATGCTCATACATGATCTTCCCAAAACTTGCTAAAGATGAGATAATTTGCAATCCAATGAAAACAATTAGCATGGACCTTTATGAGAAAACATTACTCACCATCTCATGCCATTTGTTCCTACACCATGAATCAAGTCATCCAATTAACCTTCAAGTTGTCAACCTGGATTTCAAGTGGAGGCGTAACTTGTATTTCCGGTTTGGTACATGCCACTCTGAAGGATCTAAACTTGTGCCAGAGTTGGTCCATAAGGTCATCAATACGTAATTGTCCATACTAGAATCTTCACCGTTATCTTGTTGAAATGTGCCATAGTCCATTTGAAAATCTATTAGGAGTGCCAGGACCTAGCCACTAACCGCCAGTAGGAGACCAATTGAACTTGGCCGGTATGTATGTTTACTTGAAGGATTTTACCTCGTTGAATGTTTGCACTAAAGTTTCAGCGTTTGGGACATACTTCATGTTCTTGATGGTTTAATGACTATATGTTCGGAACTTCATGTGTCTTGATGGTTTACTATTATATGGGTTAGATAAGAAAGAACAATTTAACTAATGCCCATAATTGAGGTTATAATTGTTGCTATAGCTGATAATGTCTTAGTGGCATGCTATTTTTCTTTTACACTAAAACAGTGCAACCTTGCAATGATGGTCACTCTATTGTCTATCCAAGCTCATTGTAGAAACTAGCAAAATTCCGCATTCATGGTTGATGAGCTTGCATCATTTCTCGAAGATTTATCAAAGTGGGTGTGATACTCGCTTTTGCCATTTGACCTTGGGTGCTTCATCCAGTTGGTGGTTCTTTGGCTGTGATACTCGATGAATGTTCTGGCATAGCTTAGTAGCTTGTTAAGTAGCATGTGACAAAAGTCAAAATGGCACTCCCTTACAAGATACGTCATTGTCATCACACATGGTCTATGCATTATGTGATATTGCATTGGCACCATAACATGAATATCCTATAGTGCCTATTAGGGCTAGTCCCATGGATATCTTGGAGGATATGCCTTAGGTTTGAAACCTAGGTAGGTGGTAAAAAATTGTGTAATAGGTTGCCATTTGTTAGGCATTCACTTTGGCATTTAGTGACATTCAGGAGCTATTTCCAATGGTAATGGTATCATATGACTGAAATTAATTTTTAGATGGCTGTAATCAGACTTTTGAGGGCTGGATATGACTGAAAATGCACACCGAAACCTGCAATTTTTCCCTTCCTAGGGTAGCGACTTGTTTTGGGAACTCCCACTCACTTTTGGATGCCCTAAACTTGTTGAAAATATGCCCAATCAAGCTCAAATTTTTTGATTAATTACCAACAATCAAAATATGAAGGAAAACTGATTTTTTAGTGCCCTAGAATTGAAGATATGAATTTCTATAAACCCTTGTCTGCAGAGTTACTTTAAAAATTCATAACTTTACCTAGGAAGCTCCAAAATTCATGAAACTTGGGATCTTGGGGTTTAAAAATATGAAGAATGCAAATATCAAATCAACTTGCCCAAACATCCACTCAAACATGCCAAATCTGACCTACAAGCAATTCGCCCCTCTTGGAAATAATGAATTAGTGGCTCAAACATGCAAGGAAATGATTGTTTTCACCTTTAATAATTAGTATAAGTCCATCCATGCAAGAAATCATACCATACATCCATCAAAACATATCCAACATGCTCATGATACAAGTCGCCTAGGGCTAGATAGAAAGATATCAGCTCCAAATTCCTTGAGATATTCAATAATTCCAAATATCCTTGCTTGAGGGTTTTCGTCCCCAAGACAAGTTCCACTATCAAGGGTTTTCGTCCTTGAAGTGGTCTCAAACAAGGGTTTTTGTCCTTGATGAGAGAGAGGAAAGGTACCACCTTTACCCAAAAGAAATAATAAGATTCAACATATCATCAAATGGCCAAGCAACCTCCTTTTATAACATAAGGGGTGCTACATCATAACTTATGGCCGACTTATAATAAGTACCTTTTAATTATCTAATTTGTATTTGGAGCCTACATGCTCAAAATACTTTATATTCTAATTAAATGAGTTCTTCTATTGGAGCGCTTGGCTTCCCAATAGGAATACATGATAATAATGAAAATATCTATTTAGAAAATGTCATCCAAGTCTTCCCCTTGCTTCTTTCCTTAAACCCACGGGGAGGAAGAATGGGTTAAGGTCTTCAATTCCGCTAATCTCCAAAAAGGGACATGACAGTCCCCCCTTCCCAAGATTGCTTGTCCCCAAGCAATTACAAGTACCTGGATCCCAAATAAATCTCAGCTGCTCTCTCCTTTGATGTACCTGCACATGAAGCAAACTCATTAAAGAAAAAAGGTGTCCCCTTCTTCATCCACTCTTGCTTTGTGGATATGATGACCAATTTTTCTTTTTTTGCTTGCCAAGGCCTCATAAATATCATCCAAACATTGGTTCCCAATTTCCCCCATGTTGTCCCAAACACCAATGTAATCTTTCCTTTTCCCTTCGAAAATCAGAATGTTGGTGGCTGAAAACGACCTTAAATCAGCCATGAACATGCCAATGTTTGTAGAAGCTTGGAATTCTTTCAACCATATGATTGGAAGCTCCTTCTCTAGTGTCTTATAAGTAGGAGCGTAACTGGAAAAGTTGTGAACAACAGATGAAAGGGAAGTACAACAGTTGTAAGCATGATATCTCTTCAAAAATTTCCACACTATCAATGAGATGGGGGCTGGAAACAACCCAACATTGATGGAATGTGTCCCAACAATGTCCAAGAACCTCCATTTACTAACTCCAATGATTTAGACTACTTGTATGACATCAAATACAAAAAGATCATATGACTTACCACTTTCCATATCAAGCATCTCGCTGCCCCGGTAATGGAAATTATCCTTCCAATTGTTTTAAATGTGAGGCTTGATTCCCAAAAATGCACCTCCAAAGACCAACATTACCCATCTTCATGTACCAACTTGGATTTGTAGATGGAGATCTATGTGTTTTTTGCCCTTATGACTCTCCCATGAAATATGAAAAAGGGATGAAAACAACATTCCTTCTTTCCTAACTACCATGTACTTCATTCTCCCTTGAAGTCTGAGTTTTTTTGATTCTAACCAGAATTTCAGTCTTCAATGGTAGTTGAGGCTTGAATTCCCCCAATGTTTGATCCATTCACCTCCAAAGACCAACACAAAAAAACCATTCCCCATCTTCATGATTTCCCAAACAACTTGGATTATGTTCCTTGCAGGAGATCTATCAAAATTCTTACAAGCCTTGCCCTTCAACAATGTTCTCCCAATGGCTGTTATATGTCCAAAAGGGAATCAAAACAACAAATTTCTTCAGAAACTTTTAGGATCTACCCTTCATTTTCTATGCGTTGAAGTCTAAAAAAATACTTTTTTTATTGTAATCCAGGAATTTCAGTCTTCTATTGAATGGTGCTTGGGGTGAGTTCCCCCCCAATTATTGCAATGGAATGTATTTCAAGGATATTCCACAGTTGACTTAATTAAAGGAAACTCATGACATACTTCCTTATACCTTTGCCCTAAATTCTTGACTTTAAATGAGCAACTGGAATATCTTCTTTGTGGAAAGTGTATACATTCAATTTCAAAAAACCATAAACTAATGTTTAATATTTTAAAGTTGTATCCAATTTCCTTATGTCTTGAATTCTGATTTTAATAATACCTTCAACTTTATCACTAATATCTTCTTTTGGATGGTGCATTCATTAATAGTAAACATAGAGACCATTTATTAGATAGTCAAGGATTGCTTCAACTTTAACTCCCCCAATGTTTGCAACCATTGAATCCCTAAGAACAATTTCATCATTATCTAGTTCAATCACAAAAAAATTCATCCCATACCTCATGATTTCCCAAGAGAATTGACAACTGTACTATTTTCCATGAGCAAGGTATGATGGTGCCACTCTCTACAAGCCTAGTGATCCCTTGGTTATGAAGAAGACCCTTCACTGGGAATGGATGATAAGTATGTGTGCCACACATTAGAGTAAGGGTGCTGCCCTTCCACCATATTCTCTCTAGCTCTTCCATATTCATGGAATCATGGAATGGAAAATCAGACTTATCATCATGCCCTTGATGCCTCAAACATAGATATTTTCCCAACACTGCACCTATATTCCACATGCAGAAACAATTTTGAAATTGAGCCCAAGAATCCATGCAACAAGAAGTACTTCTTACCTCATTATTCTGTGGAGTATGAGGTGCATAATGATGTCCAATCAGCGGTGACATAGGGGGATACAACATGCATGAACCCAACTGTCCACAACAAATCTGAAACGACATATTGGCAAGCAACAAAACTGAAATATTCTTATACCATGAGCTGCCTAAAAACCCCCTTTTGACTCAGAATTTTTTGAGTTAGGAACAACACTCATAAACAATCTAATGGTGCCCTTATCTCATGCATAATATCATCCTCACATGCCCTTGGTAAATCTATTTCGACTCCATTATGTTACTGTCCTATGTAACAATTAGAATCTAATAAATTATCATAGAACATCAAAGGACTTTTACCTTTCTTTGGATGATGACAAAATTGGGATTGTTCTTTGTTGATATCCCCATTGATTGGCTCCTTGGTGACTGGCTGTTTGGGACAGTTCAGCAAGCTGAATATTATTAATTTCACTTCCCCATTTTTGTAAACCAAGCTCTTTCTCTTCCCACTTGGTACCCTTCATCTTCACAAAGTGGTTAGGGTATTCTTTATGATGACCAAAACATTGTAAAGACATAGAATGTAGCAAATCCTTGCTAAGAAGATGATGAAATGGCTTACCATAGGTTGTTGTCCTGAAATTTCCAGCGAGCTGAAGATTAACATGAGCATCAAAAGAGGCCCTCATTACATGGGCATGTCTCCCAACAAGGTCACCCGGAATGCTAGCTTCATTAACCCCATGCGAACCTAATTTTCCTTCATTCTTAGCACCATGAGGATTGCCCCTTTGCCATGATTTGCTATGGAGCATCAAACTTGCCCCAAGGTCATCTTTTCCAACAAATTGCCCATGAGCATAAATCTGAAATGGCATGATAGAAAGCAACAAATCTGAATTATCCTCATACCTTTGGTGGTCTTCATGAGAAATTGTTGTAGTCTTCTCCTTACCCTTTGGCAATTGAGCTTCTTCAACACCTTGCAAATCTGATTTTTCTTCAAACCCTTGTGTCTTCGTGGTGTTGCCCGGAGAATCCGTCAAGAGTTCCACTTGGGCAAGAGTGTTGGGGTTTTTTGGACTCCCAAGGGCTGCTCCATCTTGGTAACCAACCGCTGCGATATATCTTCTTCCTTCTTCGCCTTAGAAGGATGGCCATCCTCTCCATCATGTAGCTGATCCGCCACATGCTCTTTTACTTGTTTCTTCATGAGGGAAGGGTTTTTCCCTTCTAGGGTTGAGTGGCTCCTTGGTGTGGTTCGGTTCTTAGGCCTTGTGCCAATGCCCACTCTCTTGTTCTCTAATTCCACGAATTCCTCAAAGGAAAGGGCATCACACATCCTTTTTGGAAGGGCTTGGTACTCTTCTGTCAATTTGTCAACCCTTGAAACCCTTTTCTCCTTGAGTGAACCACCACCCTGCATATTTTGGATGGCTAGGGTAAGCCTATCCAGTGCATCCGCTATCCTTCCTTGTGTTCTCATGATCCTTTTTGACTTGTTCTCCATGCTTCACAGGCTGGGAGGATGATGCTCTGATACCACTGTAATGTCCCTTTTTGGGGGACTTCCGAAAAATAGCTAGGGCTGAATGAGAGATGACTGAAATTAATTTTAGATGGCTGTAATCAGACTTCCAAGGGCTGGATATGACTGAAAATGCACACGGAAACCTGCAATTTTTCCCTTCCTAGGGCAGCGACCTGTTTTGGGAACTCCCACTCACTTTTGGATGCCCTAAACTCGCTGAAAATATGCCCAATCAAGCTCAAAAATTCTGATTAATTACCAACAATCAAAATATGAAGGAAAACTGATTTTTTAGTGCCCTAGAATTGAAGATATGAATTTTCTATAAACCCTTGTCTGCAGAGTTACTTTAAAAATTCATAACTTTACCTAGGAAGCTCCAAAATTCATGAAACTTGGGATCTTGGGGTTTAAAAATATGAAGAATGCAAATATCAAATCAACTTGCCCAAACATCCACTCAAACATGCCAAATCTGACCTACAAGCAATTCGCCCCTCTTGGAAATAATGAATTAGTGGCTCAAACATGCAAGGAAATGATTGCTTTCACCTTTAATAATTAGTATAAGTCCATCCATGCAAGAAATCATACCATACATCCATCAAAACATATCCAACATGCTCATGATACAAGTCGCCTAGGGCTAGATAGAAAGATATCAGCTCCAAATTCCTTGAGATATTCAATAATTCCAAATATCCTTGCTTGAGGGTTTTTGTCCCCAAGACAAGTTCCACTATCAAGGGTTTTCGTCCTTGAAGTGGTCTCAAACAAGGTCCTTGATGAGAGAGAGGAAAGGTACCACCTTTACCCAAAAGAAATAATAAGATTTAACATATCACATAATGGCCAAGCATCCTCCTTTTATAACATAAGGGGTGCTACATCATAACTTATGGCCGACCTTATAATAAGTACCTTTTAATTATCTAATTTGTATTTGGAGCCTACATGCTCAAAATACTTTATATTCTAATTAAATGAGTTCTTCTATTGGAGTGCTTGGCTTCCCAATAGGAATACATGATAATAATGAAAATATCTACTTTAAAATGTCATCCAAGTCTTCCCCTTGCTTCCTTCCTTAAACCCACGGGGGGGAAAAATGGGTTAAGGTCTTCAGGAGGCATTCTTGTTCCTTAAAGGTGTTGGTGGTAGAAGTTCTGGCGCTCAGAAAAGTAGCATCTGAAATAGTATCTTCCACTTGCATTGGATTTGATGTAGTCAGTCAATGATTGCTGCGCATGGCATTCATAATCTTTGTGGGTGTTGGTTCTATGGTATTGGCACCATTTCAATCCTTTCTTCCTCGCCTTTGTCTAGTGTTGTTGGTGTTGGGGCCTTTGGTCTTCTCGGCACAAAGCATTCTACTTTGACACTAGAATCTTTGGTGCATCAGCAATGGGTTTGCTTCATCTAGGCATGCAAAGGAGATTTGGCCTCAATCTTGGTAGTGTTGCGATAGGCTTGCGGGACATGCTGCTTTCCCCAATGTATCTGATTTCAGGTTTTCTATCTTGGCAGGGATATAGAGAAAGTCCTTTGATGTAATTCAACACTGTGTTGTTCCTTGTCATTGTCTTGTAGGCTGATAAGATAATCAAGGAACTCATTCGTGTTCCTTTGGTGTAATTGATGAAACTTAATGTACTCATTTTATAGTGCTTTAGAGGACAATATTCTCCCTATACAAGATTGAAAAATTTACTTCATGTGTCAACATGTTCAAAGTCTTGCTCGCATTGGGCACTGTAAGCTTGCCACCATTATGAAACTGATGTGAACATCTTAAACATGGAGAAGGTGATCTTCTTGGCATTAGTGAAGTGGCAGATGCATAAGCCTCCAATTGTTAAATCCATCATCCAATGCCACAACATCTATTTTTCTTTAAAACACTAGAATGTTCATATTGACTTGGACCATGAAACGACCTTTAAAATTGGCATGTGAGATGGAAGAAGGTGACATGGTCAAGGAGCCTGACTACATCATGAGCTTGTAGAACTGCCCAAAGAGAGCAGTGCGCTGTGCCTTGAGAGCATCTTTGATAAGCTTTTGGGTGCTTGGGGAGGCACTAATAGGTTTCTTTGGGAAATCAACCAACTTATTGTTGTGGCAGTGTACCTAAGTCACCACATATGACGAATTTTTTCCTAGAAAATCGAAATTCGTCGAATTAGTTTTAGGCACCCAAAAATTCACTGACATTCGCAAATTTAATCATTTGAATGAAGTTGCGACTTTCGAGGGCGAACAATATCAAAATTTTTGTTTAAAATTCGTTTAGATTCAAAAAATACGTTTTAGGGTTTCTCCTCTAAAACTATAAAACGACTAGTTGGAATTTGGTCTAACACATTCGTTTTAGGGTTTTGTAGTGGATTTTGTAGTATGTGGAGTTTGCAGGTTGTTTTAGGGATTTTTAGTGATTTCAGTGGCTAGCTCAAGCTTTAACCATATTTGGGAATGTTGGTGCCAACCATATCAACACTTGCCCTTCACTTAGTGTATCAAGCAACAGGGTCACCAACATAACTTGCCGCTTCAGCGACTTGAGCCACCAGGCCCATCACTTAATGTTGATTCAGGCTTCACTTCGACGGCCCCAGACTCACAGTCCATGGGAAGGAATGGGAATAAAAGTTAAAACTATAGTTTGTTTTTAGGTTTAATATAATTTTAAGTTTAACATTTAGGTGTTTTATAGACTAGAGTTTGTTTTTAACTTTTTAGGTTAATAAAATTTACTTTTAACTTTTAGCTTAATAAATCGTAAATGATAGTAAACTAATTTATGAAAGATTTTTTTTTATTAGTTTATTGTCACACACATATTAGTTATAATAAACATATGAAAATAATTTATTTTATTTTATTTTTAACATATGATAAGAGACTAATTTGTCTAGTATTTTGGCATTAATTGGTTTATTGGTAATTTATTTTATTTTATTTTTAACATGTGATGTAACTCGATAGGTAATAATAAACTATAAGTGTATTTCTATTTGCCGAACTTAATCATGAATTTTATCCCTATTTTTTTAGCAACGAATTTTATACTACACAAATTCGAATGCGGTGACTAAGCAGTGTACATCTGTGTAGTCTGATATAGAACTAGGTTGCAATCCTTCTTGGAGCTGTTGTGCACGAGTGTTCACCAACATATGAATATCGACCCTATTGATAGAATGTTGTGAATTCTGATATCATATCAATGGGATGGTGGTGTGGAGGACAACCGAGTAACCTAGATAGAAAATTACTGATTTGTAAATGAACGTGCATCAGAATAACATATAAACCATTACATGTTCTTAAGAACAATAAGATGGCGGATATTGCTCTTTTTCTGAAAACTGAACATGTATAGTACATACGAGTACAAAATTCAGAAGGCTTAGAATGATAATTGTCATGATCACAAAACAAGAGTAATGCTTCCTATATGATTTGCCTAATTGGAATGATCTCTGCATGTGCACCCGCATATTGACCCTAGGGGTGAAATGGATGTATATATACAAATAGAAGAACAATGGCTACAAAGAAGAGCAGTTACAAAATGGTTTAGATTTTGTAATGGTTGATACTTGATAATTTGCCTCCCAACTGATGTCAAATGAAGTGAGAAGCATGAAGGTTGATTAGTAGTGTCTTGACAAGTTGAATTACTTGATGATATGGTGGCTTGCATGGTGTTATTGAGAGTGTGATGGCTTGTAGGAGTATGAGTGTTGTAGTGTTGTGGTGATGGTGTTGTGTCATGAAGGTGTTGAAGGTCTTGTAGGTGTGCCAAAGTGATGAGGAGGTCAGTTTTGATGGAGCAAGCATGTTCAAGTGCCTAATTAGGAGGCCTAGTCACAAGATGAGGTATGTCATGATGGAGTACATGGTATGTAGTAGCTGTTTATGCATGGTAAGAGCATGGGGAGCATGTTATGAGGTGTTGAGACACTCACAAGTGTCTTAGAATGTAGGTATATGGTTTAGACATGTTTTCTAGGTCTACACTAGACCTAGTTCTTAAAGCCCTAGGTGACCTAATGAGGTAGTTGGATGATTTAAGCATGGTGATGAAAATGTGATAATTGTAAAAGGTGTAGTAGGTTATTTAGAGGTGTGGTCCAAGTTTCAGGTCCTTGTTTGCAAGTATTGCAAGAAATGTGATTTTTACCTCTACCGAGATTTTTGGAAGTGAGAAACCGAGGTCGAATTGGACTTTTTGATGCTTGTTGGCACATGTGTAAACTCTGCATGGAGGTTGAATATATTCATGGTAGTTGGGGAAGGGTCCTAAGATGATCATTCCAAGAATTATTTTAGAGGTTTAAGGGGCAAATATTTATGAACAATCGTTAAGAAGGTAAACAACTTCTAAACCCTCCTTAAACCCTAGGTCAAAAGTGATATGGAGAAGATATTATTGAGTATACATGTCAAATGGATTTTTTTTTTCAATTTTATGATGATTTGAGGTTGTAGAGGACTCTCTCAGGTTTCTCTAGGTGCAATTTAGGTGTCATGGTTGTATGTGGACCCCACTAAAAAATGCAAGTTTCTGAAGAAGTTTTGTTTTCTCCCAAGTTGTGCATTAGAACTATTGAATAAATTGGTGTTTGAGGATGTATGGAAGATATTATACATGTCCATGGTGGTTTCAGGTCATGGTTGAGCCCTTTGGAGGTTTTTTGAAGTCATTCTTGCAAGACTATTTTAGGGCAGTTTTGGGCAGGTGACCTAGTTATAGAGGTGTTTTTGACATTTTACAGTCCAAGTTGTAGTATGTTATGCATTTGGTGATGACGATGAGGTCATGATATTTCCATTGATATATAACACTTGCATCATTTGAGGTGATTTGATGAGATTTTGGCTTCAATCTTTGAAGACTAGTTTTGTAGGTCTCATAGACCTAGTGAGGTTAGTTGCTTCAAATGGTGGTGTCATTGTATGAGATGATGGTGCAGAGTTGTAGAATAATTTTGGAGATTTATTTAAGGAATTAGAAAAAAATTATAAGTGGTCCTTATTGTTTGGTGAAGGTGTTGTTAGCTCAAGTGGTCTTGGTTTTGGCGAGTGGGTGTTTTTGTGTATTAGGCCTTCTTGTGTCCTAATGGAGGATTTGAAGGTTCTAGATGGTATTCCGACCTATATGGTCCTTTGTATGATGTTTTTAGGATGTTTTTAAGTTTTTCAAGTGAATTTTCCCTATGATGGCTGACCTAGATGTGTTATGATGCTTGAGTCATGTATATAAGCAAGTTAGAAGGCTTATTTGTGTTGTTAGAGAGGAGTATGAAAAGTGTGAGCTAGAGGGCTGATTAAGAGGTGTAAGAGGTATTTGTGACCATAAAGAGAGGGAATAGAGATAATATGATGTTATAGAGTGTGATCATATGTTGGAGAGATAGGTCATATGACCTAATCATCTTGAAGGAAGAAGTTCTTGAGCAAGGAAGGCTAGAAGAGTAGATTTGGAGAAGATAGAAGGAAAGAGAGCTTCATAGTGTCATCATTAGTTGTTGGTGAAACATTTCAGAGGTGAAAAAAAATTAGGTGGCTTTAGTTGGTGTTGAGTCATCTAGGGGGTTGGTGCTCTCCTTGTAGGGTTGGTGCTCTACTAAATCTAGGGGTTGGTCTCCTTTGGGGTTGTGCCTCACTAAACCTAGGGGTTGGTGCTCCTTGTTGGGTTGGTGCTCAACTAAATTTGAATCATTGCTCTAATAAAATTTTTTTCAGTGGGTTTTCTTCCCCTTTAGGGTTTCCCACTTATATTGTGTTCATGTGTTGTTGTGTTCTCATTTTCTCATGTTTGGTTATGGTTCTTGAATGCATGGTGAATGGTTAATGGTTGAGTTGATGGATGGTTAATGAATGGCCCCCCTCCTCCCCTCCCGAATAAAAATCTAAATTCATCTTAAAACCATGCCTGAAAAGTCTTGGCTGAGAAACATGTCCTAAAGACATGGACGAATTTTTGCAGATTCAAAATCATTGTTACCAGAATCAGTTAAGATGTTTGTAATATTCCAAAAAAATTAGTAATAATTGCTATGTTGGAAAAAAGATAATTTTTCCTCTTTTTTTGTTGGTTTTGTCTCAGATTTTTCCCAGTAGGCTAGGGAACCTTGCCAATTGATTGCCTTTCATGATATTGGTAATATTGTTTAGGCCTACTGCACTGTGGCCAAAAGGTTGGTTAAATTTATGCTATACTTCCAGCACCATCTAAATTATGGAGATTCTGACTTAACTATGAAACTCCCTCAAACTTTTTAATTATGTCATGTTTGGTGAAGAAACAATCCTTTGCACTGGAGAAACAATCCTATGCACTTACTGCATATTCCACGTGCTTTGAGGATTATTTTAACTAATATTAAAGCCAAAAAAATAACTCAATCTTTTGATTTTCATAAACCTTAATAATCTCATTTTGGCAAAAAATCGAAAGTGGGATAAAATTGATAAATATGAGAATTACTTGGTGAAGAATTGTACGAAAGTGTGTTATAAGCACTAGACCATTTGGCTGTAGGGTAAGAAACATTTCAACTTGATAAACATTCTTTTCATGCTGCAATGTTTAACATCGCTACTTAGATCAACACTAAGTAATCCAGCATTAATTAATATTCCAGAATCTATCTTGGCAACCTATGATAACCATGTGCAACTACAAGGGTTTACAGATCCTTCTTGATCCCCCTTCTTCGCTCTATACGAGCCGATATACATTGTATATCATTGGTTAGAGCTTTTTGTAGGTACAAAGAATCGTGTGCATCTTCTTAGTGTCCACCAGTGAAGCATACAAGACTTCACTCTAGCTCAAAACACAACTAAAAGAAGAAATGGTGAACAGACAATACAATCAGTCATTTGCACTACTATGCGCATAGTTTTGGCATTGCATTTGCAAGCTTAGTTTCGTGACTGCACATATGCCACTCGAAACCTATCGTCCTTTCACTGCACAACCGTCTCAACAGAGTATCAAGATTCTTTTCCATTGTCTTAGTGTTAAGTTTGTAGTTAACCATTTTAGTTTATTCATTTCCATAAAGATTAAGTTCTTTTCTTACTCATAACCATACCATCCCTAGCATTTCCTATCACTAAAACAAGATGGTTATTTGAAAGCCCACAAAAAATTCATCACTCATTATGGTGTCATCACTTGGCAGAGTTAGACCCTTGAACCAATCAAATACCCTGGACAATAGATACTCATGATATCTTATTTTGACGATCATGGACTTATGTAGGTGATTCTTAAAGCCACATTGACTTATATCAACCTCATTCCTAGTCAAAGACAGCCATCTGGGTATATAAGAGTTCATAATCCCTAATCAACTTCAAACAAAAAATGCACGGTTATACACCTTAAGCCTGCAGGAATAAAACATCAAGATTAGATATCAACACCGTTCCTTTTTTTTTAAATTGTTTTGGAAGACTTTATACACACGGTAACAGTCAAGGAGAGATCCCATATCATATCTAACCCTTAAAACCTCATCAGAAAATTCATGTTGAGCTGAAAACGCATTATACAACTAATAAATAAACAGGCAAGTACTCATGTTCACGCTCCCCAACAGCTTGTCCTATTGACCTGTCAAGGAACGATTTCACTCTATCCCAACCAAAAGGGAAAAGGGGTTTATCCATGTTCTGACATACGAAAACGAATAATATATTCCCTACGCAACCTTAGTGCTCTAGGTCCTGCAAAGATGTTTTCACGTCTCAGGGTAGTCACAATCTCAGAAACATCTATCACTCCAAAACACCCATTTTAAATCAAAATTACGGATTTCAACAGAACTCAAAGAGAACTCAAAGAGTAAGATCATAGCCCAAAAAATGGAATATATCGATCATTACCAGACAAAAAGAGTCAAACCCAAATGCAAACATGCTTACACAATTTCCTTTCTAAATTTATATAAGCACCCAATTAAGAAAACGCCTACATCACTGTATTTCTACATTTTCCAATTAAATTGCGAAATACACACAAACAAGACAGTGAAGTAATCCAAACAATATTCATCACATTCGAAATGTAACAAGAAGATGAGAATCGATATTCCATGCCTGATTGTGTGCACCACCGTGTTGGCATTTCTCTATAATTTCTTCGCAAACCGCAGCCTTGAAAACTCAACAATAACCAGACAAAGCTTCACAAATTCGAACCTAGGAATCTTCAAATACCCCCTCCTTTTAAGCAAATTGATTTCCAATGTATCCCCAAAATAGAACTGTTATTTGAAAGGAATAATATATTAAATACTTTTAACAAAAAACCCTACTTCTTCCATTACCATGCACGGTTATGTTGTTTGAGATGGGCTTATCCAAGCAATGCCCAAAAAGAAATTACCCTCTTTGCATGCATAGCTTGAGATAGAGCTCGACAACCAAAACAAAAATTGGAATGAGCTGCATTTTGTTAGCTTCTCCAAGAAGCTTTGAGATTTCCCAAAATCCATGGACATGCATTCAATGCCGTAAATTTCCACAGTGCCACGTCGTGGCCTATCCAATTTACTGCCGCCCTCCATTTTTCCCTCCAAATTTGGCGGGTTTTCGAGTGGTTTAGACTTCACTAAACCTTGAAACAATAATTAATAAAATTGCATGGCAGAGTTAATTCAAATAATTAATAAACATTTCATTGCCAAAAATTTTATGGTTTGAGACCATATATCAACATGTTAAACTTCAACAATTAACTAGGACGAGGTCGAAGACCTTGTTTAATAACTAAACAATCAAATGTCACTGATTATGGTCAAAGACCATATTGTTTCTTACAATCAATAAAAACCAATGATAACGTGCAAATCTCAATGATTTTAAACTATTCATCATAGCTTATAATTATCCCCTTCTGTCATGGCCAATGACCCATAGAATGACTAAACAATCGTTTAATTTGCATTAAGGTCTAAAGACCAGTACAGTCAATCATGATCAATAATCCCTTCCCATGGCATTACGATCGGTCCAAGACAACATGCAAACCAAACAAGTTTATACACAATGCATGATGACATTTTTAATCATTGATTACACATTATAAGTGTAACGGTCAAGTCATTAAACAGTTAAGTATAACATCAAAGATCAATAGAATTACTATTAGTTTACCTGTTATCTAAGCATTGCATTTTTACCTTGCCGATAAAAGATCGTCATGGTGCTCTATGGCCTACGACCATCGAAATACCAAAAGAGTTAGTATCTTTTAATCAATTATCATTATTTCTAAATAATAAAATAATACAAATACAACCAAGCAATACATCGTTGCTATATAAATTTAACACAATTAACAAACCATTGATTCCAGCAAGTGAGATGTACCAATACATCAATAACAGTTGCAGCAATCGAATAGTACATCAATGAATCGAATCATTACACACAGCAAAGAAAAGTAATCTCTTACAACAAAGCAAAACAAGAATAAGTTATAAATGTTAAGTACTTTACGAACGCTTGGCGATAAGCGTTGTTACGCGGTTGGGCATACAACTACACGTAAGTGTGTATATCCTTTTCAGGATATACATACGCACGTATAGGTTGGCAAATTTTACCATGATAGTATGATTACCATGATAAACATTCTTAGAAACGATAACATTAGGAATACAAAATCTTTGATACACATGAATGTAGATACAAAAATGAAAAACTTAACACTCCTATGTTTGATGTTTCAGTTTCTATGTTTTTTTGTTTTTTAATTTTTTTAATTTTTTTGCATATAGTTATGGGCCTAATAGCCTATGGCTGTTTTTTTTAAATCATTGCATGTTAGTTATGGCTGATTTTTTTATTCATTGCATAATGCATATGGTTATGGGTGTTTTACTGTTTCTTGATCATTGCATATACTATACAGTTATCGTTGTTTTTTAATCCATTGCATAATACATATATTTATGGTTGTTTTACTTGTTTATAAATTAAAATTATGATCATTGCCTATAGTTATCGCTTTTTTTTAATTCACTGCATATAGTTATGGCTGTATTTTAATTCATTGCAGCCCCAACAACCATCACCATGAGTTCTTCTTTTGAGTATGGTTATGAATCAAAGGAGGAGAGGGTTGAGATAGGTGGAAGTGTTGGTGATGACATAATTTGGGGAGGTGAAGAAGTGAGACAAAATGTAGTGCTAACGACAATTGGTAGTTCAGCTAGTAGTGTTACCAATTGCTCCTCTCAAATGTTCTCCACATTTTCCATTGGACCATTTGATAAGAAGATGCCATTGCAACAATTTGTATATACTTGAGAATCCCAAGTCTAGGGGGGAGTAAACTATGGAAGTGCAACATATGTTTAGAGACTTGGCATGGCAGCATCACCAAGACCAATGCACACTTGTTGCACCTTACAGGAAGGGGGTTGGTCTTTGTAAGACTCTTTCACTTGATCAAAGAGTAGAGATGCTGAGATTTTTTAATAGAAATACCACGAACGACGTTCTAGAAGTTTATGGTACTAATAGTGAGGCTAACACTCCTTTGAGCTCTCTTAGGAATGGCAGGACTACTTTGGCTAGTTCTAGTTCTAGAATGACAGAAGTGGAAAGCAGAGGGAAGAGAGGTTGTGGGAGAAGCCCCCAATCCAATTGTAGACATGTTTGATTCAAAGGTAAGGGAAAAGGTGGATGATGTAATTGGGAAAAAAAATGCTACCAGGATCCCATTTCATGTCGCTCGCTCTCCTTGTTACAAAGAGGCTATGGCTAAGGTAGCAAAAGCAAGTACAAGTTATGTGCCTCCTGGAGACAGCAAACTTAGGACAACAATCTTGGATAGAAACTATTCCCAAGTTAATATGTTGATGGAGTAAATGAAGGTCACATGGGTATCACATGGATGCAGCATTATCATGGATGGGTGGACGAATATTAGACACCGTCCACTCGTCAATATCATTGTCTCTTGCAAAGATGGACCATGTTTCTTGAGAGCAGTTGATTGTTCTAGGAAGCGGGAAGATGTCGAGTTCCAATTTCAGATTTTGAAGGATGTCATTGAGGAGGTTGGACCTTCAAATGTTGTACAAGTCATCACAGCTGAAGCTTATGTGTGCAAAGCCAAAGCAGCAAAAAAGCTAGTGGAGCGTGCCTATTATTAAGTTTATTGGACCCTTTGTTACGTGCATGTCATAAACAATGCGCTGAAAGACATGGGGAAGATTCAGAGGGTCAAAAAGATAGTGAATGAGGCCAAGGACGTGCAAAAGTTCATATGTAATCACCACACATCGTTGGCACTCTTTCAAAGCTTTTCGAAGAAGGAATTCCTCAAACCAGTTGACACCCACTTTGCATCCTATTTTATTTTCTTGGATAGGATGTTTGAGTTATAGGAGCCCCTATAAGTTATGATTATGACACGAGATTGGACTAGGTGGCACGAGTCCAAGACAAAGCAAGGGAAAAGAGTGAAGGAAGTGGTGGTGAGGGAAACATTTTGGGTTGATGTGAAATACATCACATCAATTATAACTCCAGTTTTTAGCATCATCAAATACGAGGATTCTAACAGCCCCAATCTTGGTGAGATATATGAGTGCATTGACAACATGCTTGGGCAAATGAAGTCAGCTATTTGGGTGAGGGAACCCACTATGGAGTTCTACCATGAACATATTCAACCCATCATTCAACATAGATGGGAGAATTTGAACACCCCACTTCATATGGCTGCATATGTACTAATCGTAAATGGTATGTAGAGAGGCCAAGTAGAGTTATCCCTTTTGATGACAATGACGTGAAGAACGGCCTTATGGAAGCCTTTAAAAAATGTATAGTTTAAAGGAGGCTTCGCAGATCAGGTTTGAGTGGCTCGACTTCATTGAACTTGATGAGTAAAAAAATTCAGTGAAGATGGATAGGGTAACGTTGGCACATGACAAGCTCGTGAGTTGGTGGCTATCGTAGGGGCATCCAGGACTGCTGCAAACGCTTGCAATTCGCCTTCTTTCTTAGGTTTCTAGCTCCTCTAACTCTGAGAGGAATTGGTCTGCATATGGTTGGATCCAGTTTGTTAAGAGGAATAGGCTTACCTCTACGAGAGCGGAGAAGCTTGTAGTTGTACACAGTATTTTGCGTCTTATAGATCACAAGACAACTGAGTACAAGCAAACCCCGGCATTATGGTCGGATGTAAATCCCAAAGAGCTGAGGCAAGTAGAAGAGGACAATACTATGCAACAGGGATTGATTGGGCTCTTCTTTCAAGACAAGGATGATAGTTGCAACGAGTTCATAGATGTTGATTCTAATTTTTATTCAACAAATTTTTACGCTGAAACTTGTCCTCTTCTTTTTGTAATATTGATAATTGTTGGTGTATTTGAATTTGAGATTAATGATATGAATATCAACTATTGTCACTTGATCAATTGTAATTTAGAATGGTTTTACTTTTATATTTTATAATGTATTTGAAATTTTAGTTTGTCTCAAATTCAAAATTCAAATATGTATTATGAATTTTCAATTTATGACATTAACATATTGATATTATAGTATTAAGGAGTGTATTTGATGTTTATGAGCTCAAGTTTCACCGTATTTAAATCTCAAATGGTTTTATTTCAACTTATTTATATAATTTAGTCGCTATATCTTTATATTTTAAATATTTATATATTTTTTAATTAGCTGCCCCCCACCGTCTCCAAAATTTAGAATTTTTTTGCCTTCCTGGAAACTCTATCCCCCGTCTCAGGGAACTATGAGTTTGACTAGCCCACCATCTATTTGCTGCAAAATTTAATGGCTGTTACCAAAGTTCAAAATATGATCAAGATTAGAGACATGATTAATGCCTTAGCACTCAATTTTGATTCCTTGAATTTTACTTTCAGATGCTTCACAATTTAATTCTTTAGTTGTAAGCTATGTCACTTCTACCATCTTTTCTATGCCAAATGGGAGCATTTACTGCATAGCTTTGCATTATTGAGGTAGTTTTGCTCAATAGTGAGAGCAATTGAGATGAGATTGAGCAACAAACAACTTTCGGCAACATTGAAGAGGAGTTCAAGCAAGGAAAATAATTTCTATGTTGATAAACCTTCTGGGTTATTTTTAAGTGGAAACCTTGGAAGATCTAATTCTTTTGAATTCTGGTTGGCACGTATTGATTTAACAGATAAAAATAGGAGAGTCATTTTCATACTATGAATTACAAATGTAAAGAAAAAAGGGAAGTCTAATTTGGTATTAGAATACTCTTGAGGAATTTCATCTACCATGTGTCTTTTCATGTTCATTATCCACATTTGGTGTGCAAAATAAAAATAAAAATAAAAGCATGATCCTCCTTTCCATTTTGAATGTGACAACTAAATTCAACATCCTATTGCAGGACAAGTATTTGCAACTTGGTAGCAGTCTAGTGGTTGAGATTTCCAAATATATCTATATTGTGATGGAATTGACATACATTTTAATCTACAGTTTGACTGATACTAGCGGGGGAGGTAGGGCGATCTCGTAAGAGGAGACATATTTTAATTGTTCTTGCTGTGCTCTTGTTTGCACAATGTCTTCTGTGCTCTATGGACAACTTTACGTGATCTAATCAACATGAAGTTGTGCTTGGGTCATTTTAGATTCATGACAAGTTTATATGGTAGAAGTGTACATCATAAAGTGACCACACCATTAAAAATTACATCAACTTTTAAACAATTAAAAGAAATTCTATTATAACTTAGGTAGCAGAAATTGCAAGGCTAATTGAGGAATTAATAGTGTTACAAGGGGATGCCCCTCCCTCCCCCCCCCCCCCCCCCCCCCCCCCCCCCCCCCCCCCCCCCCCCCCCCCCCCCCCCCCCCCCGCTCCCAAAAAGCAGGTGTACAGGATGTCCTAGAAAAAGGGGACGTACCTGATGCCCCCCGCTCATTTTCTTTTTTTCTTGTTCAAAAATTTAAATATTAGTTCATATATCTTCAATATAACTATTTAAAAAAACACCAATATGTATCTATCTCAAGACGCTTATCCTAAATTTGTCACAAAGTTTTGCTCATTAAAGAGTTCCACATTGATTAACGACTCTATCACCTTCTCTCCAAATTTCCTAATGTTTGGTAATGAATGACCTCAATCAAGTTGTGCCATTGCATTGGGATCAAATAAACTTGAAAATGAAATAAATTTGGGAAGGACCTAATGTGCTCTTATAGTGTAAGATTGTTTTTGAAAGCCACTCATTTTTATCTGAAAAAAAGTATGTATAAATCTAATTAAAATTCACTCACGAGGCTTCAATCACTTAACAAAGCTTATATGTATGATTTTATATGAAGAGAAAGGTTGTGTAGTTGATAAAAATGATAAAGCACATATCAAAATGTTTACCCATAACCAGATTGTATTGCATTACACAGACATTATAAGGATCAAAAGTGATATATGAATACAAAAATATTGAAGCAGAAATGTGGATAGTAGATTGTCACAGGCGCGCGCACACACACACACACACACATGTATGTTTGTATGTATGTATGTATGAATACAAAATTATTGAAGCAGAAATGTGGATAGTAGATTGTCTCTCACACACACACACACACACACACACACATGTATGTATGTATGTATATACATATATGTATGTATGTATGTATAGTATATATACATATACATATATACGTATAGTATATATACATATACATATACATATACATATATACATATGTATATGTATATACGTATAGTTATAGAGAATATGTATATACATATACATATACATATATACATATATGTATATGTATATATGTATGTATGTATATATGTATATGTATATATATACTATATGTATATGTGTATATGTATATATACTATATAATATATGTGTATATACACATAGTACACACACACACACACACACACATATATATATATGTATGTATGTATGTATGTATGTATGTATGTATGTATGTATGTATGTATGTATGTATGTATGTATATTTTAAGTTGACCCTTAGCCATGCCCTTGTTGTCCTCAAAAGCCGGGATTTTGTTTACATCCTAGAAATCCCATCACTTTATCTTGGAGTCTTAGGTAACTAGGGGAATTAATAGGGTTTGAGTCAATAATTCATAAGAGTCCAAATATTGGTCTTTTCATATTAGCTAAACTAAAGACAATCTTCTCAATTATAGAGTAGTCAGTAAAGATTGTGACCGACAATGGATTTCTTATTTTATAGGATTGACAATTATAGAGATAAGTTGCTTGAAGCAAAACTATTTTGATAATCAACTTTGGTTTGGAACATTGTCACAAGTATGTGAAAAGACAACGTTCTACAACATTAATGGATTCATGAATTCAGGGCATGTCATTTAGGTATGTAATACTCCGAAAAGCTTCTAAACTTTAATAAACAAAATCTTTTGGTAAATGCTTATACAAGTTTATAAGTGCCTTCAATGGTGATATATCAAACTATAATAAATGAGAACGAGACACAACCTTGAGAATACTAGGACAAAATTATGTATCCCAGAAAATCAAATTGTGGATTTGGAAAGGAAACACCCTTGAATATGTAGAGCATTTATTTTGTTAGTGTGAGACTATTGAGTTAACATATAACAAATTAGGACCTAGTTATATTTTATATAAATGCACCCTGTAATAAATTGCCATTAACAAAATTAAAAAAAAAATGTTAGATAGAGCATAAAACACCATTCAACAATTAACATGCCCACCTTATGGTTCACGACTTTTTGAAAATAATTACTATTGAATTAAATACTTATATTAAAAACATTTGTGTGGTATTAATGCAAGACAAAAGATGTAGTTAAAACTACATTATGACACACAAGAATAGGAAGCAAAAAAAGTTTCAAATTCAAGTAAAAAGGATGGTATAGTGCTTGAGAAGAAGAATATGTTGGCCAAATAGGGGTTCTCGATTGATGACCTAAGAAGGGTAACTATTTTACCTATTACCTGTTGAGGATAGCTTGGAGTTGGAGATCCAAGACAAAAATTACATTAAGTTGGTTAAATGCTTAAGGGACTTGATGATGGTGTCACTCGGAGACTATATGGTTGTCGTGAGCTTCAAGCTCCCCCACATGACTTTATGCTCAACTAGAGAAGAGAGATCACACATGGACAATGTGAGGTATCAAGCACAAGGTATGTAATTTTTACTTTTATGGAGTATGGAGTTGATGAATTTTGAGTCGATGAACAAAATGGTGTCAACATTGGTGGTGCAGGGGCTTTGACCTGCCTGTAGGTGGTTGGTTTCCCATTCAGGACCTAAAGTCTTTTTCTTTGTTTTTCTTTTTAGGCTCTTGGATGGTGTTGTATTACCCGGTATGGTTTTGCATGAATTAGTAGTGAAGGATGGCCAATGACCCTTTTATTTTTTTCTAGTTTAAAATAAGTACTATTGAATTAAATAATTCTATTAAAAACATATGCGTACTATTGAATTAAATACTTATATTAAAAACATTGTTGTGGTATTAATGTAAGACAAAAGATGTAGTTAAAACTACATTATGACACACAAGAATAGGAAGCAAAAAAAGTTTCAAATTCAAGTAGGGCTTGAGAAGAAGAATATGTTGGTCAAATAGAGGTTTTGTAAGGACCCTTTTAGTTTTTTTTTTCTAGTTTAAGTTGTGTTTATTTGCTGAAATCTAGAAAGGAAAAACTAAAAAACAATACCTCTGGTTTTGTTGGAAATTTGAGGGTGCTCTGGTATGATTTCTATGCCTTTCAATCCAATTGAAGTATGATCTCTTCAAATCGATGCTAAATCTAGCATACATTTTGGAGTGCAAAAACAAAGCTTAACTAGAATATGCTTGTGATCTAAAACCAATGCACAAAGAAAGCCTAAATGTGTCCCTTTTTGGATACAAGTGTTGCATCTTGAGTACATCCCTTTTTGGATCCAAGTGTTACATCTTGAATACATCCCGTTGTGGATCCAGGAGTTAAATCATGAGTACATCCCTTTGTGGGAGTAAGTAAAATTTGATGCCCTCTTTGTGGGACTGAGTATTTCCATAAATGTCTCCAAAGTCCAGATGAATATGATTGGAATTTGTAAATATAATGGAACGAGTAGTGTTGAAAATGCCTTTGAATGCCATAGAGATTTGTAATGAATGTATGAATCACAATCTCAAAAGAAAGGGATTGCACACATCATGTGTAAGATAGTCTATAAAAGTACTCGTTTCCGACATAAAAGGAAATAATATTAGAAGCATGCATGCTATAAAAAAATTTTAAGCCCATAATTGAAAATTATGTATCCTGGTCACTATGCATCCTTCCTTTGGCCAGCCTTGCCCTTAGTCCTACCCTCATCCGGGCTTAAAGGAAAGTGTTAACAACATTATTAAGTGTGTTTTAGTGTGCCGGGAAGAGTGCTTAAGGTGGTTGATGAACTCATTCAGTTTTGATGAAAGACAACTTCCTTCGGAGGTCTTAAAAGGCCATTTTTTACCATTCTGCAACTAATTAAACACCCTTTGGAAGTTAGGGAAAATATAAAGCATCTTAAGGGTGATGTTGAAGAACATTGAAGAGTGTCTAAGGCAATTTAGGGAAGTTTAGGAAAGAAAATTTGGTTCACGAACAATTTGTTCAACATCGGGTAATTCAAGGTGTAGGGAATGAAAGTTCCTCAGTGAAACTTGACTTTTCCGGACGATTCCAGGAGTTCTAGGAGTTAAGAAGTAAAAAAATAGGCATTAGAAAGCTATTGGAATCATCTATAAGGTGGAAACATCAACTTTGCTTGAAGGCTCAAAGATTTCCTGAGATAGTCAAAACTCTGTAACTGCCCTCTTGTTCAAGATGGTATAGGTCCTAAATTTTGAATTACATGAAGAATTGGGTCTCAATAATGGTTCCATTGATCTTATCAGGTGTTTTGGAGTCAAAATCATATAAGGTTTGACCCCAAAACACTTTCCTAAGCTTCCGAGGTGAAAAAATTAGGTTCGGTGTCCCAATTTGGACATCTGAGGAAAACTCTGCTTTCCTAATCTGGCAAAGTCGTACTTTGGATACCTAGGTGTCCCCTATGTCCCTAGGGGACACCAAAGTGTGACCTCCTCCTCCCTAAGTCGCACTTTGGACTTCCCCCCTTTGTCCCCTCTATCCCCATGGTGACAAGGGGGACACCAAAGTGTGACCCCTAACTTCTCCCAGGTCACACTTTGGACACTTAGGTGTGCCCTATTCCCCCTCTTTCCTCCAATGGACAAGGGGGACACAAAAGTGTGACCCACTCATCCATGAAGCTCCTAGACACCATGCGACTACCTCCAGCCCCTTTGGTGCCATTTCTTAGCCCCTGCATCTCATCCACCTCACACCACAAGTTGCCACTTGTCACCATCTGGTGCAAGTCACACTTTGGTGTCCCTGGTGTCCCCTTTGTCCCCATTGCACCATGTGCAACCTCACATCCACTCTACTTAAACCCCAATTAAGTAGAGCACTTGCAAGTGAGTTAAGAAACATAATAAAACTTCACTAACTCCCCATTTATCAAACAATTAGCCATTTTTCTTGCAAAGTGTTGATGCAAAACCCTCCCAGACTCCAGTTTTGTCCAACACATGCTACTAATTTTTTTCCAGACCTCCATAGCCAGCAAAAATGAAGATCTGATCATATCTCCTCATTCAAGCACATGTTTACCTTGAAATTTTACTTGTGATCTCCTCTCCAAAACTCATTTGGGAAGACTATCAAAGAAAATTCATTAATGCTCTTGTATTTTTACAAAAAAACTGAAAATATCAAACCCTAAAACTTTCTTTTTCATTTTTATGGAGATCCAATGGACGAAAAACCATGAAATTCAAAATTTAGAAAAGGTCCTTGGCAACCCAAAATAAGAAAATTTTGAAAGTGTTTTAAAAATAGTTGCAACATTTGTAATACGTGAATGAGCAAGAAACATAAGTGCACTTTAAAAAATACTAAAAATGTATATTGGCAGTGGATATTTAAAAATAGTAAGTTTATAAAAATAGTAAACCCTCAACATTTGCAGTGTTTCAAATGAGCTAGAAACATTAGAGAGAAAAACAGTGGAAACTTACTAAAATAACAAGCTTAGATAGGACCTCTTAAAAATCAAAAGTTTTGGATTTGAATTCAAAAAAATTGTGGTGACTCTTATTCTGCTTATTTGAGTACTTTTTGGCACTATGAAGTTCAAATATTAGGTTGGAACCCATTTCAACCCTAATCACTGAGTATCCTAGTGTGGGAGACAATGATGTCACTCACATGGATCTTGAAGACTTAAAAAACCGGATGCTTGCTGGACCTCTGTGCCAATAGTGAAGAGAAGATCTTCTCGAGTGGGTTATTCTCAGCAGGAGGTCACCCACTTATTTCCGTTCAGAGCAGCAAATTGGTCTTGATTTGTGCACAACACTATGAAGCTGATTTAGGATAGTGTAGGTAGATGAAAATTCAATCCTTGTAGTCCTCACTCCAAAAGGGCATCTCACAATGTCTACTAGATTCCCACCATCAGTAACATGGTCCATCACTAATTAATTTGCATCACAGGAGTGGGTGAAGACTGATTCATATTTGTAAGGCCTTGTGCTTTATTTGTGCCTCAGGAAAGGACAAAAACTTTCTCGTGTTCCGAAGAACTTATCCATGAGTGAATTCCATGAAGGTTATTCAGATGCCATTTTTTTACTGAGCAAGGTGATGGGTGAGGAAATGAAAAAGGAATTCCAGGATTGGATGGCTCATTTCATCCTTTTTGCTACTGAAGGGAACCAAGTAGTAGATTAGGGACATATTATCAGTGATAACATTCATCAACAATTACTTCACTTTCTTTCCACCAAGAAGTTCACCATTACTTCTTACCTGGTATATGTACTCGTCTTCACAAGAACCTTCAAGGGTCTGACTGCTACTTTCAATGTGTCCCAAAACTCACTTGCATATGAGAAATACCTACAACTCACTCACAGAGAAAGAAACCATCATTTTTCTAGGGTGAATGATGCATTCACCATGTTCATCATTAGACTTCTTGAGGAAAATCTAGAGCTGAGTATCTCCTATCAAGTAGTTGCGTTGATTGAGAAATACAAGAGCTACTTCACCCAATTCTCAACCTTCACCTACATCAGGGTTTTGGGCTTCGATCTTGCTCCTCACAAGCTACCTAGGTACAATAGTGATAAAATTGTAATGTTTGAATTATGTAGGCAACTAGCTCATGTTCATACTAGGTGTAAGATTTAAAAAAGAAGGGTGTACCTTTCCCCATCTCTTTGGGAAGCTATTCATGCAAGAATGTTGCAGATGCATCAAATATTAAAGCCTCTTTTGCTTCCCTCAATCTCTATTCCTATGCATCTATGCCTGATTTTGATATTAGGAGAAATCCTAAAACTTTCACCTTTCCTGGATTGCACCACACACCTCAAATTGAGAACTACTGGGCTAATTGTCTCGATGACTTTGAAGTAAGAAATAGGGACCATATGCGGATGAGAGTTGATCAGATGAGGTGCCTCTACTTTGATTAGTTCATTGAGGGAATAAAGGATGATAGATCAAATTTGTTTGATCATGAGTATCAAATAGTGAAAACTTCAACTTTTCCTCTGATCTCATGGCATACAAGAGAATTAGATGACATCAAGGAAAGGACTTCAACGAAAATTCAGAGATCAAGAGAGTGGTTCAAGATAAAAAAATTGCTTTCATTGAATTCAGTGGCATCCTAACTATATTGAGATAGGAATATCACTTTTCCTCTATGAAGACATCCGAGAAGACCGTGAGCTCCACTCACTCAGAAGAGCCTTGAAGAGAAGGATTGTGGAGGAAGAGCACATCGAATATTCTCACCCCAAGAGGCTCTACAACAGATCCAAAGGAATTGAAAGCCTCGTTGAACCTCTTGAACAAGGTGAGATTGATCCTTCATAGTCCCTAGTTTTGCATTAGTTCCCAAGGATGTCTTCTTCGGTAGCTGAGTCATCCCACCATGTGCAAGATGTGATTTCCCACCATGAACTTGAAAGTGTTCCCATGCCTGATATTGAGCCCACACTAGTGGAGAATTTCCTCTGGATTCAAGAGCTGATCAGGAATGAGTCAAGGACACTGCAACAAACATCGACACCTGATTTTAGAACTATCTCAAAGATAATAAAAGCTAAGTGGGGCTGTATCATTTTGTCATCACCATAGGGAGATTTGTTTGCCCTAGTATACAAGTTGTAGTTTTCCAACACCAACAACATTGTTGAATATGAAGCGTTATTGCTTGGATTGTAAGCTTCCGAAGAAATGGGGATTAAGAAACTCATTGTGCACGGATATGTCATTTTAAGAAGCCTTTGGTAAAATGGAGGTGGAAAATCCCCGACGAATATACCTGGAACCACTTTCGCGTAAAGGTGAATTTTCCAATTTTTGAGAACTGAATTTTCACCTGCTATTATTTGAGCGAGAGTGACTGCACCGAGGGAAAAAATTCTGCAAATGTTGATGCATAGTTGACACAAAAGTTGACACATGTCAACAAGCTTTGTTTTCGCATGACAACAAACAACAAAGCTTGGAAACCCTAATTTTGTCCTATATATACCCTCCTGCCACTCATTTTTGTGTTTACACTTCTTGGCTCCCGAATTTTCATGTTTACAAGAATCAAGCTCAGGTACAAATCAAGCTCAAGTATAATGACAACTACAAGTGCTGCCCAAGCTCAAGACCAGGATCAATCGGAAAATCCAGTCAACCCACAAGCCGTATCTAAGGGCAAGATACTCTACACGAACTTGTTGTGCCCCCACATTCATACAGTTTTGCAGATGAACACAGAATACAAGGATTCACTAGATGCATGTGATTTTAATGGGCTCGTTAAGATGCCCCAGTTCGAAATTGATCATGATATTATGAATTACCTTCTCTCCTCGTACAATAAAGAGGACAGTTTGTTTACTGTTACTGTGGACGATGGTCGTATGTTTCAATTCGGTGTCGATCCAGCTGATATCCATCGGTTGACAGGCCTTCCATATAAAAATTCCCCCATTGTTACAATGAAAGTAACCCTCATCGAAAATGATAAGAATTACCTCAAATCTTCTTTCGATTTCCATGTTGATTCTACGTGTAATCTGTTTTCAATTTTCATTTGATATTTTTCAGTTTTTTATTTTGATACAATTCAAATCGATATTAATTCCAATGAATTTTTGGCATTTGCAGCTCATGTCAATAAATCAAGATGTGGTGTGGATACGCAAGGAATTGCACACCACTTTCTTGCTGCTATGATTTCTTTCTTTCAAGCCAGAATTGTTTTGCAGGGTCGGAAAATGGATATACCAAACTGGGCTATTGCATACATTCTTGCAACTATCAGAAAGCTAAAATTTGATTGGTGCACCTTTTTATCCAATAAAATAAAAACTGACATTACAAATGCATCACTTTCAGAAAAACCAGTCATTCACTCCACAAACTATCTCCTTGGCCTTTATTACGAGGCTCTTTTTAATTTAAAAGACAAACCAATTCCTACTTGCACGGATGAGACAATGAAGAATTTGTCAATTCCATTTCAAGAACAACAGGTATAAAGTTTATATTTCGACATTAGACTAACATTATGTTCATCTGGAATCTAATTAAATATTGACCATTTACATAGAATATTTTTGGAGGCCCTTCCACGAAAAAAGTGGCATCAAGAGGAAGAGGCCAACAACACATTGAGGCATCCACAGATTCACAATCTGAAATGGAAGTTCACTCATCTCTGAACCACCAAGCGTTTGCATTAGTTAAATGCCAGAGACGTAATACCCTAACATTTACTATTTACAAATTCCCATTTTCTATTTTCAATTTACCATTTACCATATTGAATTGACATACAATCGACTGTTGCTGACATTGCAGGGACTTTGGACAATACACGTGCTTCTCAAAGTCAACCATCTTCGCCAACTCACTCAGTTCAGTCACATGCAATTATCTCTTCTCAATAACCTGCTCAATAATCCTAGCCACACACAGCTCAAACACAACCAATTACTACTCCAACACGGCCACCTCAAGCACCACGACAGGTTACCCCTCAACAACAAGGTATGATTTTATTGCTTTAGTACAAGTTTTGAATAGTTTTTCATAGTTTTTACATAGTTTAATTATTTTTGATATGATTTTTCTTGCACTTTTCAGTACATAGCAGTCCTTCACCTTCTGTATAAACAGCGGCACCACCACCTCCTCCACCAATATGATTCAAAATGCCAACCAGAGGTTCAGGAAAAAATAACATTGGTAAATGCATGCCAATTCCTCCGGCCCCTAGTGGGACACTAAACATTGCCTCCTCGTTTTGAATTCCAACCCTCTCTCTCGGTGGCTTGCCCAGCGCAATGGGTGTATCAGTTTTAAATAATATAAATTTAGATGAAGATTACTTGGGCATTGATAGCAATGACCCAACAGATTTTTCAATACACGTGAGATGATTCAAGGCCAACAGGTACACTTCTATTTCAATGTAATTTATTTAACTTTCATTACATTTCACTTTCGATTTATTTATTTGAATATTGATTTATTTTATCGCAAATAGGATCAGGCCACCCAAAGGCAAAAAGAGGTAGCAGTCGATGATCAACCCGAAAGCCCCCATACCTCTCCAGTGACATCATCTTCTTCAGATACAGATGGTGAACAGTTGCTACCATTTCCTTTAGAGAACTTGATTGGTTATGATTGTCAATCCCATGTCCAAGAGTTTATTGTACCTCATATCAGTCAGCTCATAGAATGGGAGAGAAGGGAAAAAGTACTAATCAATGAGATAATAAGTCATTTTGAAAATTATTGGCAAAGGGACAGTTTATACGCTGCAGTCCAGAATCAACCTGCGAAGATGGATTCCTTACTTACCCAAGTAAGAAGTGGGACTGTCACGTATAACAACAATTATAAAGATGATATTTTAGATAAAGCATTAAACAAATTGGAAAATATTAGTGTTGAAGCCCAGGCATATTTTAACAAATGGTCTAAGGACAAGGATCTGGTGGCAATTGCAAATGCTGAGAGAGATAGAGCGGTCGTAAGTATTATCACTTTGAAACAATATTTTTTGTTAATTTGAAATTTTCTTATTTTAGTAATATGTTTAATTGAGATCACTTTTTTTTGTGCAGTTGAAATATGAAAATTTGAAGAGTCAAGCAAACGTATTCCAAGTTCACTTGGAAATCGTGAAGAACAGTTTATCCGCAATAATGAAGATGAAAGAAAATATAGTTTTAGTTAACAAACAAAACAATACACTAAAGTGGATAATTAAAGAGAATGGCTTCGACCCTAAAATTTTATTCAAAACTAAGGCAGCTGCAGATCCCAGTTTGTTATCCCATGGAGATGCGACAAAGGAAGAACAAAGAATCGTAAAGAATCTAGACAGTGTTGTGGAAGATCTGATTAGTTCTGGGATTATTCAAGCCATTGGGGTAAGGGGTACAGGAGGGGAAGCCATTGAGGAAAGGAGTACAGGAGTGGAAGCCATTGGGGAAAGGGGTACACAAAATTAAGGGTTGAAAAATTTCATGATTGAGGGCTGAAATATTGAAACTTTAAATTTAAAAATTTGAAATACTTTATAATCTGGATTTGAAAATTTGAAACTTGAGTGTGATGGTCATGGCATTTGAAAATTTGAAATACTTTATTATCTGGATTTGAAATTTGAAACTTGAATGTGATGGCGTTTGAAAATTTGAAATACTTTATAATCTGAATTTTATATCTTGTTATATATTATATATAGAATTTCTAGATTGTATATGGTGTTTATGTTTCATTTGAATGTGATGGCATTATGATAATGGTCAATATTTGTTTTAAGAAAATCTAGAATGTGGTATGACAGAGACATCTTAATACTAATAGAGTTAAATCTTCTTCTCTCTACTTCTAAAATTCAAACTCTGTATCAGGTTTCTTCATATTTAAACCTTCTCAGAATCTTCTCTCTACTTGTAATGATGATTGCATTAGATGTGGATGATGACATTAGAATAGAATCATAGATAAGGATTATGATGAATTGTATGTGGTCTCGTAATACTTGTAATGATGATTGCAGCTTGGAATGACATTAGAATAGAATCATAGATATGGATTATGATGAATTGTATGTCTCAAAATCTTCTCTCTACTTGTAATGATGATTGCATAGATGTGGATGATGACATTAGAATAGAATCATAGATATGGATTATGATGAATTGTATGTGGAATAGATTTAGCTTAGCACGACAGAGACATTTAAACCTTCTCAAAATCTTCTTCTCTCTACTTGTAATGATATGATGACATTAGAATGGATATAGATGATGATGAATGATGTTAATGGATAATTGTTTTAAGAAAAATTGGAATGTGTTAGGAAAGACATCTTCTCTATACTTGTAAAATTTCAAACTCTGTATCAGGTTTCTGCACATTTAAAACTTCTCAAAATATTCTTCTCTCTACTTGTAATGAATCAATGATATGATGACATTGGATGTGGATGATGACATTAAAATAGATATGGATGATGATGAATTGTGTGGACTTAGATTTAGCTTCAAGCACGATCATGGATGATGATAATGGATAAATAATTGTTTTAAGAATAATTGGAGTGTGTCAGGAGTCTAGGAGTAGGACAGAGACATCTTCTCTCTACTTGTAAAATTCAAACTCTGTATATCAGGTTTCTACACATTTAAACCTTCTCAAAATCTTCTTCTCTCTACTTGTAATGAACTCTGTATCAGGATTCAGGTTTCTGCACATTTAAACCTTCTCAAAACCTTCTTCTCTCTACTTGTAATGAATCAATGATATGATGACATTAGATGTGGATGATGACATTAAAATAGATATGGATTATGATGAATTGTGTGGACATAGATTTAGCTTCAAGAACGATCATGGATGATGATAATGGATAATTGTTTTAAGAAAATTTGGAATGTATTAGGACATAGACATCTTAATACAAGACATTCTTCTCTCTACTTGTAAAATTAAACTTTGTATCAGGTTTCTACACATTTAAACCTTCTCAAAATCTACTTGTAATGAACTTTGTATCAGGATTCAGGTTTTTGCACATTTAAACCTTCTCAAAATCTTCTTCTCTCTACTTGTAATGAATCAATGATATGATGACATTAGATGTGGATGATGACATTAAAATAGATATGGATTATGATGAATTGTGTGGACATAGATTTAGCTTCAAGCACGATCATGGATGATGATAATGGATAATTGTTTTAAGAAAATTTGGAATGTCTTAGGACAGAGACATCTTAATACAGTAAAATATTCTTCTCTCTACTTGTAAAATTAGAAACTTTGTATCAGGTTTCTTCGCATTTAAACCTTCTCAAAATCTTCTTCTCTCTACTTGTAATGAATCAATGATATGATGACATTAGATGTGGATGATGACATTAAAATAGATATGGATGATGATGAATTATATGTGGACGTAGATTTAGCTTCAAGCATGATCGAGGATGATGAATTGTATAATGGATAATTGTTTTAAGAAAATTTGGAATGTGTTATAACAGAAACATCTTAATATGGAAAAATCTTCTTCTCTGCTTGTAAAATTCGAATGTATGATTTTATCCCACAAAGTTTAAACACTTTATCAAAGCATTTTGCAAATACAAAAATAAATTAAAGATAATTGTAAAAACTCAAGCAATGTCATATGATAGGGTTTAAGTTACCTCTTGTCTTTTAGATGGTTGTGACAAAGCATATGGAAGGAAAATGAGAAATCATCCTTCGTAGCATGCTAGAAGATCTTCGATTCAAGAAAACTCAACACGAGAAATGGATTAGTATATAAATGGGTGAGTTTCCTGACATTGTCAGTCCTAAGAAGTGAGAGATTCCTCGGATGGATGTCAACCCATGTTTTCAAGAAAAAAAGATGAAATAATAATTGAGTGGATTAAGGAAGAAACAAAAGATTAAAGAAAATGCAAATGATAACCTGTACATGTCTGGACAGTAGAAGTCTGGAAGTCTGGAAGAGTATAACAGTGGAAGAATATGCAGATCTGAACTCTGAAGGCCTTGCAAATTAGTATTCGACAAATGCATGTAACAAACAAATTTTTAAAACAGAATTTGGTATTCGACAAATCCAAAATAGTAATTATATAAAACATATTTTTTTTATAAATAATTGTATTTAAATAAATGTAAATATATATACCTGTAACATCTTTAATGATAACAAGAGCTGAAACAAAATATGATAAAAATCCTCCTCAGTCAATATTTGCATCTGTAGAGTTAATATGAAATTGAATAAATAACCACAGTTAAAATGTAAGGTGACAAACAATAAAAGTAAGGTCAAGGAGATACCTATTTAAAGCTGAAACAATCCATTATCAATAGCTTCTTCAAAGTCGATGTTCTCTTCTGTAGAGTGTGACGACGCACCAATTCCAGTCTCATCGTTGGGAACAATTGTACTTGTAGCTGTATTATTTACACCTCTTCTTTCAGAAAGGGAATTCCAATGCGTAATTTCTCTGTTGAAAGGAAAGGTTTCCATGGAGTAGCGAGAAATATAACACCTCATGCAACTTTCCATATTTTTATCCAACTTGTTTCTCAGTTTTGATTTTATAAATGATAAAGCACTGAAAACCCTTTCATCCTCCACAGACCCCAAAATCATTGTTTGGCATAACTCATATAATCTGAAATATTCACTGATGTCTTCTTGTAAGACAATACTTTGATAGATTCCTCGCCAGAGCCTTGTAATAACACCACTCTCAGAAGGTTCATCTAAATTTTTATATTGGTTCCTCATTGTTGTTGCAAAATTTGTTGATTGAGACTTTAATAAATCAACATTCAGTATACCTTTGATTTCCATACCCTTGACCTCTGAAGTCTTTGTGAAATGTTCCATTATTGTACCCATGGATTTATGGAAATGCTTTCTTACAAAGTCTGCATGAGCACCTTCAGTATTCCAAAAATTAGGATTCATCACACCCATTGCTTCAAGAATTTTATCTTTGGAGAAACGTTCTCTAATTTCTGATGATAAGGATTCTGAAATTTTTTTAAGCTTTATTCTTGTTTCAACTGTAACAGACTCAAAGAGATTATGTGTCACAGGAACATCTTCTCTTTCTGATCCTGTAATATCTTGATGTTTTTACAAAATGTGCAGTGGTATGTCCCTCCCATTAACATTGATGCAGAGGTGATCATGGATATTAAATCTCAAATAGTTACTGGGATTTTTAAGATCTAATAAAGCTTTCCAATTCTCAAAAACAGGTGTATCAAAACTATCTTGGGAACAGTACAAGACATCAAGACTTTGACATACCATTTTTCTCATCCGTATAAAATCCACAATATAGATTAATCTCCCTGTGCATGCTTCATCAGTGTAATGATCTCCTGCAACATTAGAAGAATACCAACCAATGTAAGCAATGTCTCCAAATAATTTAAATAGACCAAGAATTCCCTCATCCTGTCAACTTCATGATGATATTTGTGCATGTAACCAACCAACGAAGGATACTCCTCACGAACTTTGCATGCAGGTTCATACAAATAAATCCATCTCGTCTCAACATCCATCAGAAGTTTTTTTCCATTTGTAATTCCAATTACGAATTTTTGGAATTCAAGAAAACACTTTGGGTTGCTTTCCATATAGGCATGAAGTTCTCTTATAAGGTCTTCTACTTTAGCAACATTTTCGTAGTTGCTTACCATTTTATATGTTAAATTCATTTTGTGAGCCATACAGTGAATTGCTAGCATATAAGGGGCCACTGTTGTTTGCAATCTAACACACAACCCTGTTCGGTGACCCTGCATGACTGATGCACCATCTGCTCCAATGCATACCAACTTCGTAGCAATTTCATAATCAGTCATTCCAACAATATCTTTCAAATGAGAAACAACTATTTTATGTAGGTTTTTGGCATTACAGTTTTCAACCATTTTCATAACACCCAGCAGATGAGGTGTCCTTATATGATTTTCTAAAGTATAGATGTGGATACATACCCATGCAGTGTTGTCGACTGTTGTCACTTCATCAATTGAAAGAGAGATAAACTTTTTTTTTACATTCTCTTTCAAATCTTCCTTCTCTATCATCGAAAGGCATTTTTCCATTTCCCATGCACTACTGTTAGACCAATGAGACTGAGGAACGTTGGGCATTTGATTATATTGATACAAAACTTTGAAATCAAGGAAATCCAAAATTGGTCTTCCTTTCTTTAGTATGTGAAATAAAGTAGAGAACTGTATGAGTTTTGCATGCAGATTTGTTTGATTCATCTTACCAATTTGTGATGTGATCGTTCCTCCCTTTTCCATGAGATGTCTATGTTTTTTCTACTCTGCTTCTTTAACATGCATGCATTATTTTTTAGTTTTCCACCTGTGTGTTTTGATTTTCTGGCCATCCTCCCCCGTTACAGTCAAATATTGTTTTCCACAGTGTTTTTCTATAGTGTCCAGCTTCAGTTGCATTTTTGTTGCTTTCCCAATTTCCACGTACATATTGTACATGTACATTCAGATGGGATCTCTTCTGAATTAGATGGTTGTACAGGTTTGATAAACAGAAATTTGGCAGCCCAATCAAACTTGTATGTCCTCCCAATTGTCCACATATTCTTGTTCATTTTCAATGTTTTACTTTTTTGAGTAGAATTTTGAGCATTATCACAATCACCTGGTTTCCTCTTTCGTGAACCAGAATTTGAATTTGATTTTTGTGTTCCATTTTGCTGAGTATTTGTATGTGTGATATCTTGATGCACTCCTGGTTGCACCCCAACAGGAAGAATATCTTCAGGATCTGGCATCTCAACAGGTATATCTTCAAGATCTGGCATGGTATCATCATAGGTGTCATTTGGTTGATACTGTGTAGAATGCATGTCCACCTCAATATTACCTTCCACACAGTCTGTACTCTGATTCATTCTAGTGGCAGCTATATGGGTGCTGGTGGTTGCGGTATCTGTAGCAACAAAGTTTCCAAAATACTTGAACAGGGACTTCTGAGATTTCTTAGTTACTTTTTGGGTCTTCTCATTCTGAGCACTAGCACCTTCCATTATTCTGAACTGAGTCGTTGTCAAAAACACACTAAGTCATCGTGTCAGAGAAAACTGAGTCGTGTTTCATCAAATACACTAAGTCGTGTGTCAGAGAAAACCAAGTCACACGTGAACAAATACAATAAGTCACGTGTCAGAGAAAATTGAGTCACGCGTCAGCAAACACACTAAGTCATGCATCAGAGAAAACTGAGTCACGTTGCGTCAAATAAATAATTCACGTGTCAGAAAAGTCATCATGCGTCAACAAAAGTACATTCATGCGTCAAGAAGAGTAGTGTTGGGTGTCAACAAACAAACCCCTGTCACGCATCAGCAATATCTCCTTGTCACCCATCCATAGAAAACCTTTGTGGCATCAGCAAATGCAATAAGTCACGCGTCAAAAAATATCATTGTCACGCGTCAGAGAAAAAATCTGTCGTGCGTCAACAATAGTATAGTCATGTGTCAACAAGATCAGTGTTGGGCATCAACAAGCAAACCCTTGTTGCGTGTCAGCAAGATCTCCTTATCGCCGGTCTACAGATAATATTTATAGTCGCACGTCAACAAATAACAACTGTCACCCGACTGCAAACTACTAACAATAATCAAATCTGTATTGTGCTCTGGTGCTTAGAGTATGCAAGTTCACGGTATTGGTAAGGTACTGGTGGTAGTATACTACCCGGTGAATCACCTAGGTTTTTATAGGAGATGTTTTCAAATGTAGGTGAAGCCGACCCCTAAAAAAATATACTGTAAATTTTAGGCGAACATGACACTGACCTGCTCTGAAAAAATTCACCTTTTCAAATTTTCCTAAAATGAAATTTTTCCATATTACGAATATTCGCCACTAAAATTATCCCTGCACGTATCATTTTTCCTATCCATCATTCAACATGGATATCCAATATTGTACCAGTTTGGAAGAAAAATGGTGAAATAAAAAATGTGTGGATTTCTGGAACTTTAATCAGGATTCCTTAAAGGATAATTATCCTTTGGAGGTCATGGATTACATCTTGAAATTGGTGAATGGATAAGAAATGATGGTTATTCTCGATGGGTTTTCTAGATATAACCACATAGAATATGCCAAAGAAGTCCAATTCAAGACTACCTTCACCACCCCATAGGGCACACCTTTGCATATCACTGTATGCCCTTTGGTGTAATCGATATAGGTGCTACACTTCAGAGAGCTATGGATTTGGCTTTTAAGGATTTTAAGGGGAAATGCATAGTTGTGTATCTAGATGATCTCATAGTATATTCAAAAAAGAGAAAAGAATACTTGTTAGAACTTAAACAAATTATGATCCACTGTAGAAGGCATCATATTTACCTCAATCCAAAAAAGTCAATTTTCAGGGTAACCGAATGAAAACTCCTTCGTCACATTATAAGAAAGGAAGGTACCAAAATTGATTCAGAGAGATTAGAAGCCATTCTAAGACTGTCTTTGCCCATGAGTAAGTTAGGTGTGCACTCTTTTGGAAAGGTAAAATTATTAAGAATATTTATTCCTAATTTTTCTAAGCTTATAAAATTAATCTTCCATATGATGAAACTCAAGGAATATTTAAGTCTACCAAGAGTGCTATTGTAAAATCACCTATTTTAGTGCGCCTTGATTTTAGTAGAAATTTCATTCTATATTTCTCTGCTTTGAAGCATACTATTTCAGAAGTCCTTGTTCAAGAAAATGATGAAAAAATTTAGTCACCCATTGCATTCATGAGTGCTCCGATAAAGGAAGATGAAATTAACTACTCACAACATGAGAAAAATGCCTATGCAATTATTGGAGCTCAAAATTACACCCATCCTGGATTAGGATGAACTGGGGATTTGAGGCAACATGGGAATGTATCCAAGTTATGGGACTTGCACTTGAGACAAACCTCCAGAGAAGTTTAGCACTTCCTCTACCTATTTCTACTCGCTAAAACTACTCCTAGGAAGGGAAATGCAAGCTACCTATCACTACTCTAAGATTCCAAGGGACCATAGGGTGAGAAGGAGATGCATGAAATGGAAACCTAAACTAAGGGGAGGTGATAACACCAGAAAGAAGGGGATGAACACTCTCATTGAGTGAAAATGAGGGAAAATGCACATGGAGGGTAGGCAAACATGCCACAGTCTGAAACAACACTCACTCACTGATTTCCATGGAGCACAACAAAAAAAACCTGCAAGAGATATAAATATGCACAACAAACAACAATGCAAAGGAAAGGCAAGAGATGCAATAATATGAACTAGGGTAGATAATAGCCACAAAATACAACTTTTATTACTTTCAAGTGATGCACAATTGATTACAATGTTGAGAGAGGCAAGGATCTATATGTAAATGGCTCAAATTTGAGGCTTGCAACTCAAAATGCAAAGAAACAATGCTCTGAACAATGCTCTTAGCAAACCAAGAGGGTCCAACCTTTTACAATGAGCAATGTTCCACAATTTATAGAAGAAAAGGGAGAGAAGGAAGGAGAGAAAGAGAGGGAAACTCCGGATTTTCAAACTTCCAACCACCAATAACAAACAATAAATGCCCGCAAATGCGCCTGCAACAATGTCAGATCCACCTCCCCATGTGTATTTAGCTTGTGGAAGAAGGAAGGGGACAAGATCTAATCAAATATGGGTGGTTGAGTTGACTGAATCTGTGCATTAATGGCTTGAGTCACATTTCCCTAATTTATCCTACCAAATCCCACCCAAAATATGATTTTGAATAGCCTAGAGTATAGCCCATTTGTCAGCATACTTTCAATCAAGCCTAGAGCATGCATGAATCCGAACTCTAGCAAAAGTTATGATGATTGAAGATCATAGTACAAGCTGAAACACGTAAGACACGTGGCACAATTTGATCGGCTGAAGGATTCAACTGATTATGTGTTTGTTTTGTATTTTCTTCCACATGTGTCATGCATTCATTTGATGTGAATATTTGGTACACAACTGTCATGTTTTGATAGGTTGCGTGTTGTGTACTTCATCTGACAAGTTGACACGTGGCACTCAATGACTGATGTAGAAGATTGCACTTGGCGCGTGTACAAGAGCAAGAGTGCAAGAAGGAAGAATGCAGAGGTTTGTGAGTGTGCAAAGGATGTGTGAGGAGTGGGAAGAAAAGGTGCATATCTAAAAGGTACAATGTATGTAAGTGGGTGTGAGAATTGATCAAAGGATTGTGCATGAAAGAAGGTGCAGAAAACATGCAGCGTGTAAAGGCAAACGCAAAGGTAATGTGCAAAGAAAGAAAATGTGGAAGGGAATGAGTGCACGATGAAATGCATGTGCAGGAACTCAAGAAGGAAGGATGCATGCACAGGAAGAGCATGCCAAGGACTTAGCCAAAATGGAAGGAAAGTCCACAGGTGCATGCAAATTGGAGGTGCAGATTGTTGGAACTGAGAGCGAATGTGCAAGGAGTGCGCGCAGAAGGGAAATGGAAGGAGATAGAAGAATAAAGAGGAAGGTGGAAGAGCGTGCAGAAGAAGTGAAGAAAAGGAAAGGAGGAAATCACAGGGAAAAAAAGGAAGGGTGTGTGAGGAGTGCGCGCAAAGAACTGCAGCCATGCAAATGTGCCAAGGTATAAAATCAAGAGTGTGTAACCTGAAAACTTGAACTCAGAGATAGAATGGAACTGCAAGTTGTCTAAATAACCAGGGTGGTTATTTTGGACAATAGTTTGGTGACTTTGGGGCCATCTTCCTACTAGATGAAGGAGATCAGTGGCCTTAGAAGCATCCATTGGGCATGGAGTCTTCCTTGAAACATGAATTTTGATATGTAGCTTGAAGAACATCCCTTGAAGTCACTTGAAACACTATTTGAACTTTGAAGAACTGATGCTCTTGTATGAAGATTTTCTGATTTGAATTTTATGAGAGTGGTATGCACAAACTGTTGAATACTGCCTAAACTGTTGGAAGACCCTTTAACCAAACTGCCATCTTGGAAAGTAAACAAAAGAGCATGTGTGAAGTGCGAGAGGAAAGAATTATGTATAAACAAGACAATGTGTGCAGAGCGCACTTGGAGGAATTGAAACTACTCTAATATGTACATGATGCAAAAGACTTAATGGAAATGTTTGAGATAAATCCCATTGACTGGGATTAGTAGTGCATCTCCATCAAGTTGAGACAACTCAAAAGAGTTATCCTACTTACAATAACTGATGATATATGGGCCACTCCAAAGTGCATCAAACTTTGAATGGTGCCTTGGTTTAGCTCTGTCAGCATCCCATTTCAAGACTAGATCACCCACTTTGAAATCCTGAGGTCTAGCCTTCTTGTCAAACCACTGCTTGGTTGATTTTGATGTTGTTCTAACTTGATCATGGTAGAGTTTCTTAATTCTTCAAGTTCAACCAGCTCTACCATTCTGATTTCTCTTTGGTCTACGCCCTCAAACTCTAGCTGTTGGGCTAGCTCTAATGAAGGAAATTCAAGTGATAAAGGAATTCTAGACTCTTTACCATAAACCATTTTGTAAGGTGAAGTACCTATTACCTTCTTCACCATGATTCTGTCTTCCCAGAGCACACGTGAGACCTTTGTATGCCACTACCTCTGGTTGATATTCATTGTTCGTTTCATGATTCTGATCAGGTTCTTGTTAGTAGACTCTGCCAAGCCATTACCTTGAGGGTAGTAGTTGGAAGAAGTCTTCAAATAGATTCCAAGACTAAGAGCCCAATCAGAAATTCTTGTACCAAGGAAGGATTTTTCATTATCAGAGATAATGGTCTGAGGAACACCAAACCTTGTTACAATACCTTCGAGAAAGTCAAGGATGACTGACTCGGTTGATTCCTTGAGCGCGACAACTTCTATCCATCTGGTGAAGTAATCATGTAGCTGTCAACACCCACTTGTGACCAACACTTGAAGGATATTTGATCATGCCTATGAAATTCAAGACCCCATTGTGCAAAAGGTTGATTCACTTGGATTGGTGGAGGGGAAGCGCTAACCAATTTCTTCTTTCCTACAAAGAAAGCACATTCTTTGCATTTCACGACCCACTTGTGTGCATCAGCAAACAAGGTAGGACAAAAGTATCCTTCCTTAATGATCTTCATTATTTTTTCTTTGGAAAAGAAGTGTCCACTAGAGAATCCATCATGAAATTTGCTAACACTTTGTCAATGTGCACGCCATCAATACATCTTAACAACACACCGTCAACATTTCTTTTGAAGAGAACCCCATCAATCAACACATATGGAATAGATTGCAGCCTCAGATGTCTTCTCTTTTCTTTTTTCAAACCATGAGGGTATGCGTTAGAGGAAAGGAATGTTACCATGTCCTCCATCCAGGTGCATGCACTAGATCTTCATTTTTCTTAGAATGTGCGTATGGAGGCTCTTCATCTAAAACAATGAAGTCTCTTGATCATCTATTCACTTCCAGAAAGTTGCTTACAGAGTGCATTTCCTCTAACAAACTTAGTGGATTTAATAGTCACATCATACTCCATGATTTTGGTCACCCATCTAGCTCTTTTCTCATTGATTTCTACTCCCATGATGAAGTCTCTCACACCAGAGTGTGAAACTAACACCTTGACATGATTTGTGGTGAGCATACTTTTGAATTTCTTAAGAGTGCATGCATGATGGTGAAGACTTGTTTCTCCATGTGACTGTATTTCAATTCATAATCCTTCAGTGTTTGACTGAAGAAAGCCACTGGCTGCTCCAGTCCTTGTTCATTTTCTTGTGTCAAGACAACAACAACACTAACATCAACTCCATAAGCATAAAGGATGAAATCCTTGGAGTAATCCAGATTGATGAGTGTTGGGTGCAAGAAATTTCTTACTTGATTTTTTTGAAGCTTTCCTTTCCTTCTGTTATCCATTTGAAGAATCTGTCCTTCTTGAGCATGAGGGTGATGGGCCTAACCAATCCTAAAAAGTTAGGAATGAATCTCCTAACAAAGTTGATTTTTCCTAGGAATGATTGCAAGGACCTTTTGTGTGCTGGAAAGGAGAGAGAAAGGATGGTGGAGACATGCTCAGGATCAATGGAAATACCATCCTTAGAGACCACATGGCCCAAAATATTTCCTTGTGCAACAAACAAAGTTGCACTTCTTGGGGTTAAGAGATACCCCAAATTCTTAGCATCTCTTAAAGACTTTCTCCAAATGCATCATGTGATCCACACTCTGCTTTGAGAAGATATTTATGTCATCCAAGTAGACCAGGATGAACTCATTAATATATGCCTTGAAGGCAATGTCCATGGCTCTCTGGAAATGTTGCACTGCATTTGACAAACCAAAAGGCATTTTCCCCAAATGCATATGTTCCCCATTTGGTTGTAAATGTTGTTTTGAGTTGATTCTTTTCCTTGACCATGATCTGATTGAAACAAGAATACCCATCCAACATGGAAAATCTCTGCGTGCTAGCCACAGTCTGCAGAATCTACTCCATAGAAGGAAAAGGATAATGATCCTTCAATGATGCCTTATTCAAATCTCTGAAATCAATAAAAAGTTTGATTTCACCGTTCTTTTTGTGCATTGGAACCATATTTTCCACCCAAGTGGAGTACTTGATGGGAAAAATAATATTTTCGTCAATGAGTTTGGATAACTCCTTCCTCATGAGGGGTTCTATCTTAGGATTGATTGGGCCTTTTCTTTTTTCTGATGGGCTTGATACTAGGATCAAGGTCAATGGAGTGTTGAGAAACACTTAGATCAAATCCTTTGAGGTCTTCATACTCCCATGAGAAGATGTCAACATATTTTTGACATAGAGAAATGAAAGCTTGTTTTTCATCTTGCGTGCATTCTCTTTACCAAGCAGTAAACTCTTTCTTTTGCCACACGCAATAGTGAATGGAGTGCAGTCTTCTTACACCATGTGCATGTACTTTTCTTCACCCTTGAACTCATCATCAAGGCTGAATATGTGCTCTAAGGTGACCAACCCTTTAGGAAACTTGTTTTTATGAGTTGAATCACTTGGTCACCATAGTTATCATGCAAGTCATCTTGCATGTTTGAAGAGAACTCAACTTCATTTTGAATGAACTGGACAATTTGTGCATCATTGTCAAACACTTTCTAGCTGGTTTCATTATTTGGAATAGATGGCCTGATCACCATCTTGATGTGTTGCACATTGCCTTGGAAAAAATCCTCAAGCGGTGAGAATTGTGAACCAAAGGGTTTCCATCTGATCCACTTCTTTGTTCAATTTCCTTGGCACCACCTGCAGATTGAGAGCTTCAAAGCTCTCCAAGAGGTCCCAAACTCTATGTTTATAAGATTTAAGAAGCTTATTCTTTGTTGTGCACTTGTTTGTGACCTGGTGGATGACCAATTCAGTGTCCCCAAAGATCTGTAAATGCCTTGATCTGTCTCTTCTCAACAATAAGAAGACCATGCACCAATGCTTCATATTCTGCTACATTGTTTGAGCATGCAAATTGCAACATGTGCATGAAGAATAATTTCTCATCCTTGGGATAAATGAGAACAACACCTGTGCCTGTGCCATTTCTACTTCTGGAGCCATCAAAATACATGTTCCATTGTCCAAAATTTTCATCATTTTTCTTGAGCGTGGTAGGCAACATGGCTTCTTCTTCAAGGATGCAATAAGTACCAAGACCAGTTTCAATAGTTGTATCATAGGGATCAAATTCATAGTGTTCTTTTTCCCATTCATCTAATAATAGATCAGGTATGGAAGGAGGAATGGGTTTCTCTTCTGAAACTGAATCTTGTTCTTGGCCTTCTTGGATGAGGCAATTAGCTTGGAGAGGGGATGGGTCATATGACTCAACATGATAGGAAAATATAGGCTCAACTTGTATGGTAAACCAGGTACCATACCTTTCTTAGTAACATATGAGACCAATCAAAAGACAAGTAACCACCCACCTTGGCAGTGAAATCTCTTGATCGACAAATGGAAAACAGTGGAGGTAAATCAATGATTGACACATCTTGAGTTATTGTTAGGCTTGGACATGCATGGAGGGTTAACTCAAGATCCTTGATGACTCCTAGAGTGGTGATAGTTGAGCCATCAAGTTGCAAGACTCCTTTAGACATAGGGTTGTACTTAAGACCTAGGACATCAACAATTTTCTTAGGCATGACAAAAGTACTAGCCCCTGAGTCAATCATACAATTATGAACAAGATGTTTTCCTACTATCAAGGACATATAAAAGGGTGGGGTTTTGACAACTTTTCTTACTTTCTTCTCCTTTGCTTGACATAAGTTGACAACAACTTGAGGTATTTGGATAACTGGATCAATGCATGGGAGTTGTGCCAGAGCTTCATGCAATAGGTCGCACTGAGATGGAATGGCCAGGGCATCCCACATTGTGACATTTACATTTTTCTTCTTCATCTGGTCCACAATGTTGAATGGAAGGCCCATGGACTTGTGCATTTGAGGCACAAGTAACATATTTTCTTGATTGTTCAGGTGCAGAGGTAGGGGCCCTAGCTTACACATAGGCTTGAACTACCAAAGGAGGAACACATGCCACTTCTTGTTGGAATGTTGCATGAAACCTCGTGCATGGAAACTTTACATGCCAGAATTGTTGGGATGATGAGTTGCATCTCTTTACTTCTTGAGGATCAGTCTAAATGGTAGAAGTAGAAGGATGCATATTAACTTCTAACATTCTTTTCTTGTACCTTGTGTTATCAAAACCTATGTGTGCATGGCCTATTTGAGCTATCCATAGCTTGGTTTATTGCACAAAAGTCCTCAACACCAAAGAACATAAGGTTGGTCTCAGGAACAACTTCTGGCACTTCTTCATTTTTGGTTCGCATGTGCTAGTGGAAGGCTCATAACTTGAAGCATTTGAATCATATAGGCTTGCATGTGCAAGGCATTTTGCAAGTTATACTGGCTATGTGGAAAGTTGTAAGGAAAACACCATTCTGTCTCTTGGACCATGTTATTTTGTACTAGAACTAGTGCTTTTCTTGTGTTGGGTATTAAAAGGGGTTACACAGGAGAAATTGTTTGCAAAGGGAGGTGCACATTAGCATGTCATCTATCATTTTTATGGTTTTTCCCATATCTTTGATTTGGATATTGATTTCTAAAGGGTTGATGGATTTGATTAAATCCTTGATTAGAATTATTTCTGAAGGCTTGCACCTGCTACTTTTCTAAGGATATGACTTTATTGGAAAAATTTCTAATCAAGGCCTTCATTTCTTCATCCTCCTTTTTTGTTACTGGGGAGAGTAATATGTGGAGGCAATGGGTTGGGAATCTGCTCAGGAATGGGAGAAATGGAAGGTTGTGGTACTTGAGGGATTTCAGGAAACAAGGGCATAGGTGTCTAGGGGATATTTTCCAGCTTGGATTAAGACAATTTTCTACCCTAATGACTATAGGATAGGCATCGGGAAGTTGCGCACCACCCATAGACTGTATCATCACTACAATGTCAGAATTCAAGGCTCTTAAGAAGTAAATAAAAAAACCTTGAGGAGTTGGTCTTAAGAGGGCTGGAATTTTGTCCCATGTCTTCTAAAATCTGAAGTTGAAATCAACCATGAGCTCATTGGGAGCTCTCTTGATCATTGTGAGTTGTTCTAATAAGGAGATGTTGTCAGCTTTCTCCTCAAACTGATTACAAAGTGCAGTGCCAAGTCCATCCCAGTTAGTGATAGAGGCAGGTCTTAAGCTTTTGTACCATTGAAGTGCTTTTCCTTTGAGTGAAGAAGAAAACAACCTTACAACTACATCATCTTCTGTAACTAGGTGAACATAGCATACATTTGCAATATCTTGAATGTGCTTAGTAAGGGTAACTTGATTCTCACTAGTGAAAAATGGAATACTTTTGAGTGTAGCCACTGGTATATCATGTTACAGGGGATGAGTCAAAGGTATTCCACCATTGAAGTTGACAAAGGGAATATTTCTCTGAGCCATGGCTAGAAAGGGTCTGAATACCCTGGTAGAGTGTGTGGAGGGTCTAACCAAGAGGAGGAGTAGATTGTATCCTGCGAGAAGATGGAGATGTGTGCATGGTGGTTCTACTACTTCTTCTTCTTGGAGACAACTGAAGATATTCAAAGGATTCTTCAACTACTATGTGCTCTTTCTAGTATGTATTCTTCTCATGAAATAGGTGCATGCAGACTTGCTGAAAATCAGTAGATCTAGATGTTTGGGAGTCACCAGATGTGTTAAAACAAGCCTCTAAAGGATGGAATCACTAAGTCACACACCAGAACTTATAAAAATGAAATTTAAGCTTTCAATACTCGTCCCACCGGGCATGCCAAAAACTATTGGAGCTCAAAATTGCACCCATCCCAGATCAGGATGAACTGGGGCTTTGAGGCAACATGGGACTGTCTCCAAGTTGTGGGACTTGCACTTGAGACAGACCTCTAGAGAAGGCCAACTTCCTCTACCTATTTCTACTACTAAAACTACTCCTATGAAGGGAAATGCAACTACCTATCACTACTCTATGATTCCAAGGGACCAGGGTGAGAAGGAGATGCATGAAATGGGAAACCTAAGCTAAGGGGAGGTGATAACACCAGAAAGAGGGGGATGAACACACTCTTGGTTGAGTGAAAATGAAGGAAAAAATGTGCACAAGGAGGGCAGACAAATGTGCCACAGTCTGAAACAACATTCACACAAATCATTTTCATGGAGCAAAAAAAAAGCCCTACAAGAGACATAAATATGCACAACAAATCAACAATGCAAAGGAAAGGCAAGAAGATGCAATAAAATCAAGCTAGGGAAGAAATAGCCACAAAATAAACTTTTATTACTTCCAAGTGATGCACAATCAATTACAATGGTGAAGAGGAAAGTATCTACATGCAAAGGCTCAGATTTGAGGCCTGCAACTCAAAATGATAAGGAACAATGCTCTGAACAATGCAAAGCAAACCAAGAGGGTCCAACCTTTTACAATGAGCATTGCTCAACAATTTATAGAAGAATGGGAGAGAAGAGGAGGGAAAGAGAGGGAAACTCATATTCAAACTTCCAACCACCAACAACAAGCAATAAATGCTACAAATCCACCTGCAACACTATTAGATCTGCCTCCCCATGTCTATTTAGCTTGTGGAAGAAGGAAAGGAGGCAAAATCAAATCAAATATGGGTGGTTGAGTTGACTGAATGTGTGCATTAATGGCCTGAAGATGATTGTTTCCCTATTTTCCACCTACCAAATCCCTGCCAAAATCTGATTTTGAATAGCTTAGAGTGTAGCCCACATCAGCATCTTTCAACAAGACCAAGATCACATGAATCAAGCTCTATAGCAAAAGTTATGATGATTTGAAGATCTATTAGTACAAGTTGAACACACAAGACATGTGGCACGCTCTGATCAGCTGAAGGATTTAGTTGACTATTTGCTTGTTTTTTTCTTTTCTACCATGTGTCATGCATTCATTTGATGTGAGGATTCAATGCAGTTGGACATACTTTGATAGGTTGTGTGTTACATTTCATCTGAATAAGTTTCATGTGACACTTAATGACTTGACATAGAAGATTGCACTTGCGCGTGCACAAGAGAAAGAGGTGAGAAAGAAAATGCAGAGGTCTATGAGTGCATGCAAAAGAGGGTGCACTGAGGAAGTGGGAAGAAAAGGTGCATATTTTCAAAGGTATGCAAGTATGAAAGGGAAGGGGAGCATGTTCAGACAAGGATGCTATGGCAATAAAGGAATTGCGCAAGGCAGAAAGGAAGGGGAAATGCACACAAGGAAGGATGTGTGAGGAGTCGTGAAGGAAGGACATGCACAAGGAAATCATGACCAGGGACTTAGAAAATATGCAAAGAAAGTTACGTAGCCAAAGGCATGCACAAGGAAGTGTGCATAGAAGGAAAAATCTTAAAAGTGTGGAAAGAATGTGTGCAAGGAGTGTGTGCATAGAGGAAAAATGAAAGGACATGGAAGAATAAAGGGAAGACGAGAGCATGAAAGGAAAAGTAGAAAGCAATGGAAGAGTCAAGAAGGGCATGGGAAGAACTACAACCAACAAATGTGCTAAGGAAATAAAACCAAGAGTGCGTAGCAACCTAAAAACTTGAACTCAGAGTCTAGAATGGAACTACAAGTTATATAAATAACTAGGGTGGTTATTTTGCTAATAGTTTGGAAACTTTTGGGGCCATCTTCCTGCTAGATGAAAGGATATCAGTAGCCTTAGAAGAATCCATTGGCATGGAGTCTACCTGAAACCATGAAATTTTGACCTGTAAATTGAAGAACACCCTTGAAGTCTCTTAAAACACTATTTGAACTATGAAGAATTGATGCTTTCATATGAATATTTTCTGATTCAAATTTTATGAGAGTGGAAAATTATGCATGAAACTTTTGGTGATTTCCTAAATTTTGGAAATTTTTAAACTTGAATTATCCTGGAAGTAAAAAAGAGTGCATGTGCAAGAAGCACGTGAGAAGAAATAACTATGTATAAGTAAACAATGTGCTTAGAACGCACTTGGAGGAATTGATACTAATCTAATATGTACATGATGTAGAAGAAAAACTTAATGAAAATTATTTAGATATATCCCATTGACAAGGATTTGCAATGCATCTCCATCAAGGTGAGACAACTCGAATGAGTTATCCTTTTTATAAGAACTTATGGTATATGGACCACTCCAAATTTCATCAATTTTTTGAATGATGCTCTAGTTTAGATCTATCAAGCATCCCATTTCAAGACCAAATCACCTATTTTGAAGGCTTGAGGTCTATCCTTTTTGTCAAATCAATGTTTGGTTGATCGTTGATGCCATTCTAATTTGATCATGGCAGATTTCTTATTTCTTCAAGTTCAACTAGCTCTGTCATTCTGATTTCTCTTTGGTCTGCACCCTCAAATTCTAGTTATTGGGATAACTCTAATGAAGGTAATTCAAGTGATAAAGGAATTCTAGCCTCTTTTCCATAGACAAGTTTGTAAGGTGAAGTAACCTATTTCCTTCTTCACCATGATTTTGTCTTCCCAGAGTGCGTGTGAGACCTTTGTATGCCACTACCATGGTTAATATTCATTGTTCATTTCATGATTCTATTAGGTTCTTGTTAGTAGACTCTACCAAGCCATTTCCTTGAGGGTAGTAGTTGGAAGAAGTCTTCAAGTATATTCCAATGCTAAGAGTCCAATAAAAAATTCTTTTACTAAGGAAGGGCTACATTATCAGAGATAATGGTCTGAGGAACACCAAATATTGTTATAATACCTTTGAGAAATTCAAGGATGACAAACTTGGTTAATTCCTTGAACAGGAAAACTTTTTTCTATATGGTAAAGTATTCCATAGCTATCAACACCCATTTATGACCAACACTCGAAGGTAGGTTGATCATGCCAATGAAGTCTATACCCCATTTCAAAAAAAAGGCTGATTCACTTGGATTGGTTCAAAGGGGAAGTGCAACCAATTTCTTCTTTCCTACAAAGAAAGCACATTCTTTGCACCTTTTGACCTACTTGTGTGCATATGCAAAGAGGGTAGGCTAAAAGTATCCTCCTTAATGATATTTCATTGTTGTTTATTTTTCAAAGAAGTGTTCACCATAGAATCCATCATGAAATTTGCTAACAAAAATTCAATTTACATGCTATCGATACACCTTAACAACACACCATCAAGATTTCTTTCAAAGAGAACTCCATCAATCAGTGCATATGGAATAGATTGCAACCTCATATGTTCTTCTCTTTTCTTTATTCAAATTAGGAGGGTATGCACCAGAAGAAAGGAATGTTTTCATGTCCTTCATCTAGGTGCAGACATGCTAGGATCTTCATTCCGCTCAAGTTCAGTGCATGGGAGTTATTCATCAAGAAACAATGAATTTCATGTTCATTCTGCACATCCTCAACAATTTACCTATAGAGTGCATTTCCTCTAACTATTTTAGTGGATTTGATAGTCACATCAAACTCCATAATTTTGGTCACCCATCTATCTCTTTTCTCACCGATTTTTGCTCCCATGATGAATTCTCTCACACCTAGAGTGTGAAACTAACACCTTGACATGATTTTTGGTGAGCAAAACTTTGAACTTCTTTAAATCATGCATGATGGAAAAGACCTATTTTCCGTGTGACTGTATTTCAATTAATAATCCTTCAGTGTTTGACTGAAGAAAGCCACTGGTTTCTCTAATCCTTGTTCATTTTCTTGTGTTAGGACAACAACAACACTAACATCATCTCGATAATCATTAAAGATGGAATTCTTTGAGTAATCAAGGTTGATGAGTTTTGGCGCGTGAGTAATTTCTTTCTTGATTTTTTTGAAACTCTCTCTTCCTTTTGTTGTCCACTTGAAGACTGTATCCTTCTTGAGCATGAGGGTGATGGGCCTAACCAATCCTGCAAAGTTAGGAATGAATATCCTAACAAAGTTGATCTTTCCTAAGAATGATTGCTTGGCCTTCTTGTGCACTGGAAAAGGAAAGAGAAAGGATGGTTGAGACATGTTTCAGGATCAATAAAAATTTCATCCTTTGAGACCACATGGCCCAAAATATTTCCTTGTGCAAAAAAAGTTACACTTCTTGGGGTTAAGAGATACCCCAAATTCTATGCATCTCTCAAATTTTTTATCTAGATGCATCTTTTGATCTGCACTTTTCTTTGAGAAGACAATTATGTCATCCAAGTAAACTAGGATGAAATCATTGATATATCCTTTGAAGGTAATGTCCATGGCTCTCTGAAATGCTTCGCCTGCATTTGACAAACCAAAAGGTGTTTTTGATAAGCATATGTTCCCCATTTGGTTGTAAATGTTATTTTGAATTGATCCTCTTCCTTGACCATGATCTGATTGAAACCAAAATACCCATCCAGCATAGAAAATATTTGCGCACCAGCCACAGTCTATAAAATATTCTCCATAGAAGGAAAAGGATAATGATCCTTTAATGATTCCTTGTTCAAATGTCTAAAATCAGCACAGAGTCTTATTTCACCATTATTCTTGCACACTAGAACAAGATTCACCACCCAAGTAGAGTATTTGATAGGAAATATAATCTTTGCCTCAATGAGTTTAGATAACTCTTTCCTCATGAGGGGCTCTATCTTAGGATTGACTAGCCTTTGCTTTTATTCTAGTGGGCTTGATACTAGGATCAAGGTTAATGGAGTGTTGAGACAACACTTGGATCAAAACCTTTGAGATCTTCATACTCCCATGAGAAGATGTCAGCATACTTTTGACATAGAGAGATGAAGGCATAATTTTCATCTTACGCATATTCATTACCAAGTAATAACTCTTTACTGCGCAATAGTGACTGGGAGGCAGTATTCTTACACTGCGCGCATGTGCTTTTCTTCACCCTTGAACTTATCATTAAGGCTGAATATTTGCTCTAAGGTGACTAACCCTTTAGGAAATTTATTTGTCTTGAGTTGAATCACTTGGTCACCATATTTTTCATGTAATTCAGACTTGCATGTTTGAAGAAAAATCAGCTTCATTTTGAATGAACTGGACAATCTGTGCATCGTTGTCAAACACTTTCTAACTGGTTTCATTTTCTGGAATGGATGTTCTGACCACCACCTTGATGTGTTGCACACTTCCTTGGACAAAATCCTCAGTCAGTGAGAACTATGAACTAAGGGTCGTCATTTAATCTACTTCTTTATTCAACCTCCTTAGAACCACCTACAGATTGAGAGCTTTCAAAGATCTCCAAGAGGTCCCAAACTCTATGTTTATAATATTTCAAAAGCTTATTCTTTTTTGCACACTTGTTTATGACCTGGTGGATAACCAATTAAGTGTCCCCAAAGATATGCAATGCCTTTGATCTATCTCTTTCAGAAATAATAAGACCATGCACTAACGCTTCATATTATGCTACGTTGTTAGAGCATACAAATTGCAGCCTGTGCACGAAGAAGAATTTCTCATTCTTGGGAGAGATGAGAACAACACTTGCACCTGCACCATTTCGACTTCTAGAACCATCAAAATACATTTTCCATAGTTCAAATGTTTCATCATGTTATTTTATTTCTTGAGTGGGGTAGGTAGCACAACTTCTTCTTCGAGGATGCAATAATTTCTAAGAACATTTTTAATGGATGTATCATAGGGATCAAATTCATAGTGTTCTTCTTCCCATTCTTCTAATAATAGATCAGGTATGGATGGTAGGAAATGGGTTGCTCTTCTAAAACGAAGTCTTGTTCTAGGCCTTCTTGTATGAGGCAATTGGCTTGGGGAGGGGATGGCTCATATGACTCAACATGATAGGAAAATATAGGCTCAACTTGTATGGTAAATTGGTACCATACCTTGTTCTTAGTAACATATGAGACCAATCTGAAAGACAAGTAGCCACCCACCTTGGCAATGAAATATCTTGATAGGAAAAATGGAAAACAAAGGAGGTAAATCAATGATTGACACATCTTGAGTTATGGTTAGACTTGGACATGCATGGAGGGTTAACTCAAGATCCTTGATGACTCCTAGAGTGGTAACAGTTGAGCCATCAAGTTGCAAGACTCCTTTAGACATAGGGTTGTACTTAAGACCTAGGACATCAATAATTTTCTTAGGCATGACAAAAGTACTAGCCCCTAAGTCAATCATACAATTGTGAACAAGATGTTTTCCTACTATCAAGGACATATAAAAGGGTGGGGTTTTGAACAAATTTTCTTACTTTCTTCTCCTCTGCTTGAACAAAGATTGACAACAAGCTTGAGGTCTTTGGATAATTGGATCAGTGCGTGGAGTTGTGCCAGAGCTTCATGTAATAGGTCGCACTAAGATGGAATGGCCAGGCATCCCACATTGTGACATTTACATTTATCTTCTTCATCTGGTCCACAATGTTGAATGGAAGGCCCATGGACTTGTGCATTTGAGGCATAACATTCTCTTTTTTTGATTGTTTAGGTGTAGAGGCAGGGCACCTTAGCTTGCACAGAGGCTTGACCTACCAAAGGAGGGGTGACATGTGCCACTTCACGTTGGAAACATTGCACGGAACCTTCATGCATAGAAATTATGCACCAAAACTGTTGGGATGATGATTTCATCTCTTTGAACTTTATGAGGATATTGGTATGGTAGGAAGAGGAAGGTTTGTGCTAGGCCAGACTTAACATTCTCTTCTTGTACCTTGTGTTGTTAGCAACTTACACATGGGGTCTACTTGAGTTTTCCATAGCTTGGTTTATTACATATAAGTCCTCAACCCCAAAGAACATAAGGTTGGTCTCAGGAAAACTTTTGGCACTTCTTCATTTTCTGGTTTGCGCGTGCTAGTGGAAGGCTCATAACTTGAAGAAATTTGAATCATGTAGGCTTGTGCATGCAAATAATTTGCATAGTTCTAATGAATGTGTGGAAATTTACAAGGAAACACCATTTTGTCTCTTGGACCATGTTGTTTTGTACTGGAACTAGTGCTTTACTTGAACTAGGCACTGGAAGGGATTGCATAATGGAAATTTTTTGAAGAGGAAGGTGTGCATTAGCATGCCATCTATCATTTTTTTTATTTTGTCCATATCTTTGATTTGGATATTGATTTCTAAAGGGTTGATGGATTTGATTAAATCCTTGATTAGAATTATTTTTTAAGGCTTGTTTCTATTTTTTATAAGGATATAACTTTATTGGAAAAATTTCTAATCAAGGCCTTCATTTCTTCATCCTCCTTTTTACTTTGGGAGAGTATGATGTGGAGGTAATGGGTTGAGATATTTTCTCAGGAATGGGGGAAATGGAAGGATGAGGTGCTTGAGTTAGTTAAGGAAACAAGGGCATAGGTAGTCTAGGGGCTATCTTGCCAGCTTAGATAAGACAATTTTCTGCCCTAATGGCTATAACATAGGCATTAGGAAGTTGTGCAGCACCCATAGACTGTATCATTACTGCAATATCAAAATTCAAGGCTCTTAAGAAGTAAAGAAAAACACCTTGAGGAGTTGGTCTTAAGAGGGATGGAATTCTGTCCCATGTCTTCTACAATCTAAAGTTGAAATCATCCATGAGCTCATTGGGAGCTCTCTTGATCATTGTGAGTTGTTCTAATAAGGAGATATTGTCATCTTTCTCCTCAAACTGATTGCAAAGTGTAGTGCCAAGTCCATCCTAGTTGGTAATAGAGGCAGGTCTTAAGCTTCTATACCATTGAAGTGCTTTTCCTTTGAGTGAAGAAGTAAACAAGCCTTACAGCTACATCATCTTTTGTAACTAGATGAACAAAGCATACATTTGCAATATCTTGAATGTGCTCATAAGGGGTAACTTGATTCTCACTAGTGAAAAATGGAATACTTTTGAGTGCAGCCACTAGTATATCATGTTGCATGGGAAGAGCCAAAGGATACCATCTAGTGAAGCTAACAAAGGGAAGATTTTCTCTATGTGTCATGGCTAGAAAGGGTCTGAATACCCTGGTAGAAGCAGAAGGTCTACCAAGAGGAGGAGTAGATTGTGCCCTACACAAAAGATGGAGATGCATCGTGGAATATTCTGTTACATCTTCTTCCTAGAGACAACTAAAGATAATCAAAGGATCCTTCAACTGTTGTGCTCTATCTTGTGTGTATCCTTCTCATGAAATAGGTGTGTAGACTACTGAAATCAATAGATATGGATGTTGGGAGTCACCAGATGTGTTGAAAAAATCCTCCAAATGTTTGAAATCACTAAGTCACACACCAGAACTTAGTAAAAATAAATTTTAAGCTTTCAATACTTGTCCCATTATGCATGCCAAAAACTGTTGGAGCTCAAAATTGCACCCATCCCAGATCATGATGAATTAGGGCTTTGAGGAAACATGGGACTATCTCCAAGTTATGGGACTTGCACTTGAGATAGACCTACAGAGAAGGTTGGCTTCCTCTACCTATTTCTACTACTAAAACTACTCCTAGAAAGGGAAATGTAGCTACTTATCACTACTCTATGATTTTGAGGAGCCAGGGTGAGAAGGAGATGAATGAAAGGGGAACCTAAGCTAAGGGGAGGTGATAACACCAAAAAGATGGAAATGAACACTCTCAACTGAGTGAAAATGAAGGAAAATGTGCATAGGGAGGGAAAAAATGCATGCCACAGTCTAAAACAACAGTTCACACACTTCATTTTCATGGAGCACAAAAAAGAAAAACTTGCAAGAGATATGAAATGCACAACAAACCTAAAAAAAAAGGGAAAGGAAAGATGATGCAATAAAATGTTAACTAGGGAAGAGAATAACCACAATATAGAATTTTATTGCTTCCAAGAGATGCACAGTCATCATTACAAAGATGAAAGAGGAAAGTATCCACATGCAAAGATCCAGATCTGAGGCTTACAACTCAAAATACTAAAGAACTAGATTCTTTGAACAATACTCTTAGCAAACCAAGAATGTCCAACCTTTTACAATGAGCAATGCTCAACAATTTATAGAAGAAGAAGGAGAGAAGAGGAGGGGAAGGAGATTGAAACTTGGATTCAAACATCCAACCACCAACAACCAACAATGAATGCCTACAAATCCTTCTGTGGGACTGTTAAATCCCCTCCCCATGTCATAGTTTGCTTGTGGAAGAAGGAAGGAGACCAAATCTCAATCAAATATGGGTGGTTGAGTCGAGATGATGTGTGTATTAATGGCCTGAGATGACATTTCCCTATTTTCCACCTACTAAATTCCACCAAAATATGATTTTGAATAGCCTAGATTATAGCCCATGTTTCATATTTCCATAAGACCAATAAATGCGCATGGATTTGAGCTTCCTCCATAGCATAAGTTATGTGATTTGAAGATTTAGTCTGAAACCCAAAACAAGACACAATTTCACAGATGGGTGGCTAAAGGATTCAGTGGACTATCTAAAACATTCGTTTTTTTGCCATGTTTCATGATTACTTGATGCGAGGATTTAGCACGCAACTGGCATGATTTTGATAGGTTATAATTTTCACTCCCTAAACTTTGACATGTGACACTCCATGAATAGGCATAGAAGATTGACACTTGGTGAACTCAAGACTGGTGTGATGCATCTAAAATAAGTGGACTCTGAATAATGCCTTACGGATTCCAAGAAAAGGTCCACCATATAGAATATGGGAATTATTGTAGAAGCATGGCATCTGAAAGAGGAGTGGAACAAGAGGGAAAACTTGGATTCCAAATCACAACCAAAAGAAATGCATTAAATGTTGAGATAAATGGAATCTACCCATGTCATTTTACTTATGGAAGAAGGAAAGTGGTCACGATGAAATGAAATGCTGGGTGGTTGAGTCAAAGGACTTATGCATTAAATCTAAATAATATTTTCCCATGTTCACCCTACAAAATCCTGCGCAAAAATTTTTAGAATGAAAGTGTATACCAAGGATTGGCATGAAGGGGATCAATGGCATGAGATAGAAGAATAAAGGAAGAAGGTTATGAGAGCATGTTGAAGTTTTTTTGCATGGAAGAAAGTGCATAAGGAAATAAAAAATAGACACGTGGATCACTTGATTGGTTATGGGAGTTGCACTGGTTGATGAAAACTTCAGCCATGTAAACGTGTCTCAATCTCATTTACTATGAGGATCTGCAAACAAGTGTCATATCAAATTCCACTCATTATCATGGAATACACTTTTTCACTAAGTACCCCAAATTTTGGCATGTGGCGCATTGGGATTGGCATGAAGTTTACAGACTTGGGTGCATGCATAGAAGCAGAAAATAGAAGATAAAGTTTGCATAGAAGTTCAAGATATAGACACAAAATCACACACTTTGGGTAATTATCTAGTCTTGATTACATATTACTAATCATATGATTCCTAAGTAAGAAAATTACTAATTAACTTATGTCTTTGGCCATCTTTATTTTCTCTTTGTTGCTATGGTCTTACATCCTTTATGGCTCCATCTGTATTTTCATACCATGACATTTTCTTATTCTGGACACCAGCGCCCAGCCAGGATGCCAGTGTTAGGCCCTCCTATCCCCTCTGGGAGTGCCCCTAACCTCTTTATACTTTGTTCACATCTTTTGGCTCATTTCTAGCCATTTGAGAATCTTATCTTTTTGGTATTCAACCTTTTCGGGGTTAATTATGAAATTTAAGAAAGTTAATCATATAAATATAAAGTTATGTGATCATATTAAAGGACTAAGCACTAAGCATTATTTATCACCACCTAAGGTTACATCCAAAGGCTATTCAAGAGCATTAAAGCATCCATTCAAGGGAAAGGGACTACATGTTTCTACGTACACTTCTCATTAAGGGAGTCTATTCTATTCCGCACATATCTATTACATTTCTTTACATATATCTATTTTCTCGCTATCAAAGTGCAACACGCATAATAGCTACCTAGGGCACGATTCCACACACACACATAGAACTACATTGGGTCTGAGATGTAGTGTAACACTCAGTCGTAAGATCACCATTGTGAAAAATAAGGACATTCTAACCCCTCATTTTCACAACTTTCTTTTTTAGGATTTGATGTCTATTTGAGGGTTTTGTAAGTCTATGTTTCATTTTAGGTTTCCAGTGACTCCAACGATCATTGTGCGAATCTGTAGTGACAAAATGTGACCATCAATAAACATATTGTGACCCTGAGAATTTGGGTTATGAGCATTTCCGTAGATCCAGGTTCCCAGAAAATGCCTAGGGTGCCCATGGGTGCTCTTCTTCCTCTCCAGACACCCCATTATAGCCTCCTCTAGATATTTAGTTTTCTAAGCTCTAGTGTGATGGTAAGTGCTTCACATTTATCTATTTTCCATCTTTGTGCACTTTGCAGAACTTGGCGAATCAACTTAGTTTATTTCTTATTTACACATTAGGATTTCATTATTTATTGTTTAGTTTACTTGAGTGTAATTTTTATACTTAATTTATCATTTATTTAATGCAATCTTGCATTTAGATTAGGTTGCATATTAAATTTTATCTTAATAATTTTCAGTGAAATAGATCTTCAAATATCCCTTCCATTTAGTACTCTCATACTCTCATCACTATGGATCAATCTAACAAAGAATTTACTAAATCCCATCTTAAATCCCATAATGATCATATCACTAAGCATCCCAAAGATCTTTACTTTATTTTACATGCTACTCATGAGGAGGCCAACAATATAGAAGAGCTTGTTACTTCTACTACCATCACCACTTCCATTACTACTCAACCACTTTCTTCTACTTTACAGCCTGTTTATTTCCTTACTCCCACTATCCAATTCACTCCACCTCTTGTTTCTCACATAGGAAAAGTACCTTCCACCGACACTCAAGATATAGTCTCCCTCTATCAAGAACTCCAAGTAAAAATTAATCAATTACAACATGCTACTTCTCATGCATCTCCATCTTTGGATTCCACTTTATTGGTACACACACCATTCACACTTGCCATCTCTTCCTACTCACTTCCTCCTAATTTTTTCACCCCCAAACTTCTTACCTTTAATGGGCATGATGACCCATAAGAGCATCTCCGGTGCTTCCATTTTTCTTGTTTATATTTTTCAGATGATCATATCCTCTTGGCTAAAGTATTCCCTTGTAGTCTCCATGATTATGCAACAAGCTGGTTCTATGACCTACCTATTCACTTGGTAACATATTTCACGAATTTTGTGGATACTTTTCTCTCTCATTTATCTATCAACATCATCTCTAAGATCTAATACGCTCAACTTGCACAACTTAAACAAGGATCTATCGAACACTTAATAGACTACATTTTGTGATACAAAAAAACCTTAGCTAAGATTTCCATTGTGCTTGCAGATTCCAAGCTTCAAGACTTACTCATTCAGATTCTATTTCCACCTCTCCAGGAGAGTGTTCTCTTTGAAACATCTCCTTCATTCGATCAACTATGCCATACTCTTAAGATTTGTGAAACTAAGATCTTATCTATAGGAAAGCTTAAATATTAAGAGAAAGTTTCATCTTCTACATGTTTTCAAAAAAGTTTAACATTCAAACCATCAACAACCAAACCAATCGACACCAAAATCATTGTCAATGTAGTATCAATTGTTGGTACACATATATGTCTGTCTTCTTTTCAATGCTATTTTGCTTGGTAGGTTCCTTCTTCATATGGATACACACTGGATGTCATTTTTTCAAGCACGTCTTTCCTATTTAGGATTTCCTTCTACAGTGGGATGGTTACGTAGTACTGCATTTGGGTCTTGCCGTCGTTAGTGTATAAAGGTCTCTGAATTTTTGTAGAATTTAAAGCACGAGACAAATTGTGCAATTTGATGTAAGGTCAGGACTTCAGGATTTTTTCTACTAGGCGTGACTATTGTGTTGATAAGATGGTTTCTTCCTAAGGCCCAAAGGACTAGTCCCCTCCATGGTGTTCAATCATGGATTTTGGACCTGTATTAATGAAAGAAGAATGAGTGTTGTAAATTTTTTGGTTTGCGCCTGAGAATGTTCAAAAGGGGGGCATATCCTCGATGTCTGAAAGGTATTTTTTGTCTAGATTATAAAATGATGGACATTTCAGATCCCGGGGTATGATTTTCCTTTTTCCTTATTTTGAAGTGGTTCATGTGTTTGTTATGAGCCTCGACCATCTCAATTTAGCAAAGGAAGGAATGAAAATACTTAGCCTCGTTCAAGCCTGAAAAATGAGATTGGGGGTGATAAAATGTAATGAGTGTTCATTTTTCCTCTCTCAGTGTGGCACACAGTTGTGTGCGATATGAACAGGTGCAACGATGAATGTCTCATGTGATTTTTAATTTTTGAAGGTTGTTTACATTTCAAAGAAAGGAAAATAAGGAAATAAGTAATATATCTGAATGATTGCAATAGAAGAATGCTTACAAAAATAATGTATTGATAAATTAAAAAGGTAATTCAGAACAAAAAATGCTATAAACAAAATGGGGTTCTATTTTAGGTGCCCCTGCCCTTGAAAATACATACGCATACATATGAAATGTTGCAAAGTGTTGATTGATTTACAACAAAAAGACACAATATTCAATCTTTAAAAGGCATAAATTCACCCTTGAAGATTAGCGCACATTTTAGAAGATGTGTCACAACTTCATATGGTTTCCCACTTGTTGGCATGTTTTAATTTAGGTGGATGCCCTGTTGAAAAATACATGTTTGGTCCTTGTGATGTCAGACATATTTTGTTGAAAGTACAAAAACTAAAAAAAAGTGGGGCACATTTATATATGTCACCCACCATTGAAGCCCTCATGGGCCACATGCAAATTTGGCCCCTCTAGTCCCAACATCTTGGACTCCCCCCCATTCGTGGCTTGTCCATAATCTGGGTAAATTCTAATTTCTTTTTGAGTGAGTTCACCCACTCTGAAAGGGAGAGCCGCCCTCTTATATATGCCTTGGATTTCTTGCCAAAACAAATTTGGGATGTAGGAAAATGGATGGCTTTGCTGGAGGATCTTTCCATCATGATTTTTATTTTCTTGGGAGTAAGGGATTGAGCACCCACATGGACCATATTTCAGCTCCAGAGTAGTTTCTAGAACTGACAAATATTTCTCTATTTTCATTCTTCATGGAAGGTTTTGGGGTTGTTCTTCTTCCCTGTTGGGTAGGTATAGTGGGTTTGACATTGGGAGCTCTGTGGTCAGTAAGGTAGGATGGTAGTAGTTGGTTCATGTACCACTGGTTTTCATGGACATATGGATAGTGGCTGAATCCAATGATACTTTAGCTGCTCTGTATTCATATGGTACTTCTGGTAGATTAAATGGAAATGAAGAGTTTGGAAGATGGGGAATGAAGGTGCACATAATTCAAACAGTTGATGTAGAAAGGATAAAATCATGTTCTTTAGGGAGGAAACTATCTCGAGGGATGACCCTGGTGTCTGGTATACTAAAAATATGCCAAATAAATTCTTCATTAGGCCCTGTCTACTGAAAAAACTCACCCAAATGGGTAAGTTATCCATTAAAAGGATTCAATTTTTTAGATGAGGAAGACATGGAGGTAAGAATCTTGATTTGAATAGATGGAAAATGGCTTTGGGAAATTAGGTGATGAATTGGTAACATAGTGAACTACGTATAAATAAGGATGGCCTCTGAGATGACATGTTAGGGAGAAATCATTTCTCCATTAATGTCATATCCTCCTAGATTACTAGCTAAGATGTGAAAATTGAATTAAGATTGATAATTTATGAAAAGCATGTCATCGGAGATCAATTAAATATCCATGTGTTTAAGAAGTGTCTTATCAGGTTTAATATTTGGCCATGTCATATTTTCTCACCTAAGGAAGGTTTGATATTAAATAAAGTGACATGGAAAAGACCTTGCTTTATTATAATGGCATGATGATGCTGAGCTGGTGGCAGGCAGGATTAAATGTTGTTGTGGACAATTATTCCCTGATATTCTTAGGATTCTATTGGATGTGACTAAAATGTGAGTTGGTTAGAATCAAGATGAATATTATCTAAAACCCCTTGGGTGGATAAAGCATATAAGGAAGGGGCTTAGGGAAAGAAATAAAAGGGGGAGTCTTGGTGGGGAAAAAGAGGTGGGAAGTTCTTCAAGGGAAAAGGTTGGGGAAATTCTGTCTGAATGTGTTGTCAACCAGGAAGAGACACAATGTTATGAGAAGGTTTTTTTTGTGTGACCCATTCATTTGGAATTCTTGTTAAGGTGATTACACATGTATAGTCATTGATAAGCTTTGAGAACATGAATATATGTTTCCTTTTTTTCCAAGTTTAATGGATTTTATATGGGTGACCTACTAGAATTATTAGTGTTTTTGTTCTTGTCATGAAATGATGTTGAGGGTAAAATGGTGTGTGTCTTTTATTTTTGATTCTGTGAAAATTATGACTATGATTTAATATGGAAATTCCCTGTAACTACTTGGATCTTGTTTAGGAATGGTGTGAGAGATTGATGTCCTTTGGGTGTACCAATGGATATCATTTCTGAGACCTATAAAAATCTCCCTGCAGACTGAGTAAAATTGGGTGATGTATTTATAAATCTTGGGGGTCCCTCAATCTAGAATGTTCAACATGATTTGTGCATGATGATCTAACCTTAGGTGTAATGAGCTAGATTATCATAAATTTGGATCTCGTGCTTTCTTGGAGCTTTCCCTGCAGATCATTTTCTTATGAGAGACCCATTTTATGTTTACCTTACCTTCATTTAGTGGTAGCAACACATAATGGTTGATGTTTAGTCTATGATCTTCCCAGAACCCCTCAAATTTTTCAGTTTCTTATCCTTCTCAGTTCAGTCTCATCTCCACCCCACAAAATTTGATCAACCTTTTCTAATATCCTTGGTTTTAGTGTGGATCTCATCCTACCTATTTATCTCATTTGATTCCACATGTGAGATCACCATATTAGAGCCTACATCTTAAGTGCTCTCACTCATAATCTAGAAATCCTCATCATTAACTTGAAACAGGTCATGTAAAATCCTTAGAGTTAATTTGTAGATCATACTAGAATTTCCTCTAGTAGTCCATATCAAGTTCTTGGGTGTCTGCAACGCTTGGTGAGCACTCTTTCGAATGAATGTTTCATTCATTGGCTACACCTAGTTCTGATTGTTTGTTTTTGAGGTTTCAGGACATCACCCCGACTCCTGGCCCTACCTTTATGCTCCCCTGACCGCATCTCGAGTCCTCTCACCCTGACTAATTAAGCATCAAAATAAGCAGAGACATAAGCCACACCCTTTATCTATGTTCCTCGCCATCACTCCCTTGGGAAGAGTGGGCGGGTGAGAAAAGGAATACCCCATCCTTGACTACAAAATGACACTTCATGTGGGTCACTCTCCCTTGTCCCATCCCCATTTACATTCACATCTCCTCCCTCTCCTTTGGGGGGTAAATCTAGGAACCAACATCAACCACCAAAGAGCTTTAATCGGAACCAATTAGGCATACATAAAAAAATTTGATGGCCCTTCCACATATTTTTCTTCCACAACTTAATGAAAACAATCTCATCATACTTCCACCTTCACTCAAATTAGATTCATCTCATTCCAAAGGTTTTAATTATAATTAAATTTTCCATTGTGACTATCATGAATGTGTAGGACATACTACAAATCATTTTTTTAAACTTTGCACTCTTATTCAAGATCTCATCGACAATAATAAAGTCAAGATTTTAGAGCCTAAAAATTCTACACTTGTCAATGACAATCAAAAGATAAAGATATTTAACAATCCACTTCCAAAAAATGACAAGAAATAAGTTGACTCTTTGGCTAATCATAGATATCGCATTGTTCCTTCTCCTGCATCGGGGTCTCTTGATTTCTTAGTTACTAATACAGAGATATCTCCTCCAATAATTTACTTATCTGACCATGATTACCATGCAATTTTTTTTTCTAATCACTTATAGATTAGTGCCTCTATCAGATCTATCCTTATTAATAACACCAAGGTTGATCTATTGTGGCCCATCAACACATGTTCTATTTTAGTTCTTGTTGCTATTGGATATCCACATTCACAAATTTCATATCCCATGAACAATTCATATGGTGTTTTCAAACTCCACTTTATAGTTGGTACTCTCACTATGCTAGTACCCTTCCTCATCGAACATGTAATTGACGGGTATGACATGCTCTTAGGCCTCAATTGGATTCACAATTCTAGGTATATCATCTCCATGAATCATTTACGTCTAAATTTTTTTCACAACAACCAAGTAATTTATATCGACGGGGTGCCTCCATCTACTTCATGGTCGCCATATCCTCTCACAGTTACCAATGCATCATGTACTACATATAGTACGCCATGACCTCTAGAACCTAAAACACAATATGCTCCTAGCTTTTGTATTCACACATGGCCTACATGGTCTTATCATTCTGCTAGTATAATACATCAGTCTAGGTCCATCTCTAGGGCAATTCCTACATCTAGATGCATTTCACCACCTTGTTCCATTCCACATAGGTGTCCACTATCGCCACGTTCTGCTTCACATAGGTCTCCATCACCTATAAAATTTATTACACCAAAGCTCCAACACTATACTCATCCATCACATGCACATAGACCTCACTCACCTACAAAACAACTATATCATATATCACCACTCTTAGAGCATGGTCAGACACCTTCATCACCACCAACATTAGGTAGAGGACCTTCATCCTTTACTTTTATTAGATATCTTATTCATTAACACACACTTGGAGGGAATTACACTTATTTCTCCCCCCTCCCTTTAACATTGACACATGTCTTACATTCACCTTATTGCAATAACATATACATCTTCATCCACACTCTCCCATCGTCATTACCCTATGACACACTCTTGTGCTATGGTTCAAACTTTACTGTTGAGGGTATACTATACTCATGAATCTCACACACTGCACAACCATTACACATCACATGCTGTACTACACATAAAATACTTTCCACACTATTTCATCACCATATAATCCATAAACACTATAGAAGGTCTAATCAAAATTGAACATCACGTCATCACACCTACATCAATCTACACTTTAACCTTCACACTCAATCAATCAATATTTTTTATCATATTATGCGGCATTTTTAGAGATGACCTTATTCATATAATTTTGAGATATGCGCTTTGTGTTATATCATAAAAATTTCTAGCATATTATCCATACACCTCCTAATATATGCTTTGTGTTACATGACCACATTTTCTACCATCATCATATTCATCCATTTCATTATATACACCTTAGGCTACATCATCACACTTACTAACATCTTATTCACCCACCCATTGATCTATGTTTTAGGCTAAATCATCACACATTCCATAAAATCATCCCTATGTCATATTTAATATCATCAGTTCATTAAACACCTCTTTCTACATATAACACATCACTTAAACCATTTCTTGATGACACAATCTTTTTTATGGTTCATTCTTGACTGCCGAGGGGGAATAAACAAATGAACTTCATTGCATACTTATTCATCCACTTGGGGGGCATGCTACTCCTATCATTCACACTAAATTACATTTAATCTCATCCACAACATACTGCATATCTTGGTTGCATTTATGATTTCTTACATTTAATTGTTACATGCACATCTTATTGCACATGCTAGATAGATAGCTTGTATATCATTATATTTTATCATACACACATGCACACTCATTTTATTTTCTAGTTGCGATCACATATTTTATATATCCATTATATGCAGCATGAATTCTTGGCATAGTACCTATTACTAGTCCCACAACAGATCCTAGGGGCATCCACTTTTGTATATTATAGGTTATATTATTTCATTTTGTTTTATAACACATTAATTTACCAAATTATGCACACTTTTACATACTTTTTATATTTCTAACCTGATAATGGGTGCTTCATGTGAAACATTTGTTATCTAGGGAAATCTACTTCTATGGTTGTCTGTTACATTGTTATCGATTGCTTGATCTTTGTATGCTCTTGTTTGCAAGCTTTTCCCTTTGTCTTGTGTGCACACTTGTCTGTTTGTGACCACTACGTCGTTGATTATCTTGTGACATCGTGAGTTATGTCCCATGTTTAAAACCATCTTTTCACAGTATACATTGTCTTATTGTGTGTTTACTTGCATCTTAGCTTACACATTGTCTGATTAGCTTACATTTTTTTTTGTACATGCATGTTTTTATTTGCTTATACTAACACTTGTCTCCTAGCCACTTTGTTTGCACGTTCCTTGGTTTCTACCAAGCACATTCCCTTCTCCATACATGGTACAATTATAACACAATGGTTGGTCCTCTTTTGGGCCACATACTCCTTCAACAATGTTGCATGTACCCAAAATGAGGGAGGCATCATATGAGTGAATTAGTCACCCCATATAGCGTTATAAAAAACACAATACCGATACAACCCAATTTTTTAGTTTAATACAGGGCTCATAATCAGACTTGTGTCCTTGGCAGAATGGTCTTTCCTAGATTCCTGATACTAGGGGACAATTATATAACGATTGGTAGTTCAACACAGTCTACAAAAATCCATACACAATGGATTTTATAGGGAAGACAGTCCTTAACACATGCACACCATTTGCAATGGTGTTTACACAATAGGAAGTAGTTAAAGGTTGGTGGAAAACACTAGATAGTTTCCCCACACTTATTCCATTACACTGGTGTGAAATCATTTGAAAAAATTACGCATTGACATCATCTACAAGATCCTTTCTACACCCATTTCTCATCATGGATCAAGTTCACACGTTTCTTTTTCATTTTAAACATTTACATACTTTCCTTACACATATTTTTACATATTTTGATCATATATGTGCATATTTGACTACTTGTCACCTTCTCTTTTACAGGTCCATTCGTATGGGAAGTGATAGTCATACAACACCAACAATAACACCACACACATCAAAAATGACATAGACATCAAAAACATGTACATCATGATATATATATATATATATATATATATATATATATGCATTTCCACCCTAGGTTCATTTTCATCATTACTTTTTACACCTTTTCCTCCTTAGCATCCACACTTCATATTTTTTATCACTCCACACTTTGTCTAGTCCCTCGGCATGTTTTCTACATCAATCTACATAGATTATCAAGTACACATCTCTATCTACTTTATGTTACCTAGGTTTTTGTTTACCAACATAAAGTGGGGAAAAATGTAGACACACAATCACAGACTTTGGATAATTATCTAGTCCTTATTAAATACTACCATTCATGTGATTCATAAGTAAGAAAAGTACTAATTAACCTATGTATTTGGCCACCTTTCTTTACTTTCTATTGCTACTTTCAATATTGCACTCTTACTTTCTCATTCTTTCTTTTTACTCTTCAACATTTGTTATCATGGACTCTAGCTCCCAGCTAGGACACCAGCACCAGGCACCCTCATTCCCTGTGGGTGCTCATGTCCCCTTTATACTTTACTCTCACTTTTTGGGTCCTTTCTAGTTGTTTGAGTATCTTATATTTTTGGTAGTTGGCCTTTTCAGAGTTGATTACAAAATTTAAGTGAAGGAATCATATGAATATAAAGTTATGTTCTCATAATAAGGAACAAAGCACTAAGCATTAGCTATCACCACCTAAGGTTGCATCCATCAAGGCATTTAAGAGATATATTTCATCTATATAGATCCATCATAAGGGACACAAGGGATAGCTTTCTACATCACACTTCATAGGAGGGAAGTTAATTCTATTCCATACACACATTTACTACATTTTACATCTAGCTACTTTCTTGTTATCCAAGTGCGACTAACACAAGAGAAATTGAGGGTATAATTCAACACACACACATACAAAACTACATTGGGTATGAGATGCAATGAAATTATTAGTTGTAAGTCCATAATTGTGGCAGTTGAGGATAGTCCGACCCCTCATTTTTCATCTTTATTTTTAAGGATTTGATGTTTATTTGAGGGTTTTGCAGGTCTATGTTTCATTACAGGTTTTCAAAAACTTCAACGATCATTGTAAAAATCTATAGCAACAAATGGAAAGCAACAATGAACATCTTGCAACCTTGAGAATTTGGGTTTTTGAGAATTTGTGTAGACCTAGACACCTAGAAATATGACTAGGGCACCCATGAGCACCTTTTTCCCTTTCTAAGTGCCCAAGTCTAACCTCCTTCTCTAGATCTACAATTTTTTAAGATTTAGTGTGATGGTCAGTGCTTCACATTTCTTTACTCTCTAGCTCTGTGCACTTTCCAAAAATTAACGAATCATCTAAGGCATATTACCCTTCTTTACACATTAGGGTTTCATTATTTATTTCCTAGTTTACTTGAGTGTAATTGCTATACTTAATTTATCATTTATTTACTAGAATATTGCATTCACATTAGGCCACATATTACATTTTAGCTTAATTAGAAAGAAAATATATGATGCATTATGGGCCGATCGAATCACACCTAAGAAATCCATCGACACCTCTCCTTTTCAGATGCTATATAGACCCGAAGCTCAAATCCTGATTTCTCATGAGATACCTAACTTACAACTGGTGAAAGCAGTGCAAAATGGAGAATAATTTGATGCTCTTGGTAAGTAGACTTAATAATTATAAAATTTGAGTGAAGATAAACTAGCAATAGTTGATACACTAAGAAGGCACTAGTCTAAGGTAAAGAATATTTTTGATTAGAAAAAACAAAACATGATGTTTTAAATTTGAGATCTTGTCCTCCTTTGGGACAAAAGGAGAGATCCCAAGGGAAGCCATATAAAGTTTGACTCTCTTTGGATTGGCCCATTCAATATTAATCAATTATGTGAGAGAACACATATTATCTTTCTTTCCTTGACATGACCCCATTGGAGCTACCTCATAACATGAAACATCTAAAGCTTTACAAGACGTAAAATTTAATCTCTCCAACCAAAGAACTATGTGAAAATAATTTCCCCCATATGTACCAGTAAGTGATTTGATCTTTGTACAATTTTCCCTTCATTTTGTGTGTGTTTCCTTTTGTTTATGTGTGTTTTGTCCTTTCCCTTTGTGTGTGTGTGTGTTGTTTGTATTAATTGGTAATAAATGAATCTATTTGTTTCCCAATGTATAAAGCACTGGTATAGTTACCCATGAGATACCTGATGTTCTCTATTTCCCCTTATAGTCAATTTCCCTAAGCTAGATCCAAGTTTTTGTCATGTAAAATGTCTAACATAAAAAATTGAAACTTTTCAACATGACATCTAGGCATATAATTAGAAATTATGTTTCTCAGTCACTATGTATCCTTCCTCTAGCTATCCTATTTCCCTCAGTACTACCCTCATCTAGGATGAAAGGAAAGTGTTAAAAATATTATTAAGTTTGTTTCACTGTGTAGGGAAGAGTTCCTAAGTTGGTTGATGAACTCATTCAGTTTTGATGAAAGACAACTTCCTCCGGAGGCCTAAAAAGGCCATTTTGGCCATTCTGTAGCTAATTAAACACCCTCCACTGAAGAAGTTTAGGGAAAATATAAAAATATTGAGGGTAATTTATAAGGATATTGAAGGTTTCAAAGGAAATTTAGGAAATTTTAGGAAAGAAAATTTGATTCAGGAACAATTTGTTCAACATCGGGTAATTCAGGGTGTAGGGAATGAAAGCTCCTTGGTGAAACCTGACTTCTCCATATGATTCCAAGAGTTATAGAAGGAGTTAAGAAGAAAAAAATAGGCATTGGAAATCTATTGGAATCCTCTACAAGGTGGAAACATCAACTTTTCTCCTAGGATCAAATATTTCCTGAGATAGTTCAAAACTTAGTAGTTGCCCCTCTTAGTTCAAGATGGAATAGGTCCTAAATTTTGAATTTCATGAAGAATTATATCTCAATAATGGTTCCATTGATCTCATCAAGGTGTTTTGGAGTCAAAATAATATAATTTTTGACCCCAAAACACTTTCCTAAGCTCTCGAGTTGAAAAAGTCAGTTTCGGTGTGCCAATTTGGACATCCAAGGAAAAATATGCTTTCCTAATTGGCTAAGTCACACTTTGGACACCCATGTGTCTCCTCTGCCCCCCAAGGGACAAGGGGGACACCAAAGTGTGACCTCATTCTCCTCCCCAAGTCACACTTTGGACTCCCAGGTGTCCCCTCTGCCCCCATGGTCCCCAAGGGGGGACAAGGGGGACACCAAAGTGTGACCTCCCTCCTCCCAGGTTGCACTTTGGATACCCAAGTGTCCCCTCTATCCCCTCTATATCCCAAGGGATAAGGGGACAAAAAATTGTGACCCACTCATCCATGTAGCCCTAGACACCATACAACCACCTTCAGCTACTTCAGTGCCGTTTCCTAGCCTCCACAACTCATACACCTCACACGAAAAGATGCCACTTGTCACATTATGGTGTAAGTTGCAATTTGGTGTCCCTGGTGTCCCCTTTATCCCATTACACCATGTGTAACCTCACAACCACTCCACTCAAACCCTTGGTTAAGGTGTGCAGTTATAGGTGAGTTAAAAAACACAATAAAACTTCACTAACTCCCCATTTATCAAAAACTTAGCCATTTTTCTTAAAAGTGTTGTTGTAACATCCTCCCAAACTCCATTTTTATCTAGACATGCTACCAAATTTTTTTCTAGACCTCCATAACCACCAAAACAAAATATTTGATCATAACTCCTCATTGGGCACACCCGTTTGCCTTGAAATTTTTCATATGCATCTCCTCTCCAAAATGCCTTTGGGAAGTACTGTCAAAGAAAATCCATTGATGCCCTAGTATTTTTTACAGTATAAACTAAAAATATCAAACCCTAAAACTGCTTTTTCATTTTTATGGAGATCTAGCAGATGGAAAACCATGAAATTTAGAGCAGAAGGTCTTGGAGCAAAACAAAAAAATTTGACAGTGATTTCGTTGCAACTTGACAACTGTAAGTGAACTTTATTAAAATAGAAAGTATTCAGCCTAAAAATAGTGGGTGTATAAAAATAGTAATTTAAAAATCTAAAAATATAGTAAATCCTCAACATTAGTAATAATCCAAATGAGCTAGAAACATTAGAGAGAAAAAATAATGGAAACTTACTAAAAATAACAGTCCTGGATAGGACCTGCTAAAAATAGAAAGTTTTGGATTTGAGTTCAAAAATTTTGTGGTGACTCCTATTCTTCTTATCTCAGTGCTTTTTGGCACTATGAAGTTCAAATACTCAGGTATGGAACCCATTTCAACCCTAATCACTGAGTATCTGGTGTGGGAGACACTGATGTCACTCACATGGATCTTGAAGACTTGAAAAATAGGATGCTTGACAGACCTCGTGAACCAGTGGAAGAGAAAATATTCTCGAGTAGGTTATTCTTAACAGGAGGCCACCCATTGTTTGTTTAGAGCACTGAATTGGTCTTGGCCTATGCACAACACTATGAAGCTGATCATAGGATAGTGTGAGTAGATGACAATTCAATCCTTGTAGTCCTCACTCCCAAGGGAATCTCACAATGTCTACAGATTCCCACCAGTAGTAACATGGTCATCATCACCAAGGAATTTACATCATAGGAGTGGGTGAAGACTGATTCATATTTGTAAGGCCTTACACTCAGTTCATGGCTCAAGAAAGGAAGAAAACCTTCTCGTGTTCCCAAGAACTTATCCAGGAGTGAATTCCATGAAGGTTATTCAGATGCCATTATTCTACTGAGCAGGGTGATGGGTGAGGAAATGAAAAAATAATTCTAGGATTGGATGGCTTCAGTTCATCCTTGTTTCCACTAAAGGGAACCAGGTAGTAGTATTGGGGGTAGGTTAGCAGTGATAACATTCATTAGCAATTACTCCAGTTTCCTTCCACCATGAATATTACCATTAATTCCTACCTAGTATATGCTCTTTCCTACATAAGAACCTTTAAGGGCTTGACTAGTGCTCTCAATGTATCCCAAAAATCACCTGCCTATGAGAAATACCCGCAACTCACTCACAGAGAAAGAAACCATCATTTTTAGGGTGAATGATGCATTCACCATGTTCATCATCAAACTTCTCGAGGGAAATCTAGAGATGAGGATCTCCTCTCAAGTAGTTGTGTTGATTGAGAAATATGGGAACTACTTCACCCAGTTCTCAACCTTCACCTACATCAGGGTTTTGGGCTTTGATCTTGCTCCTCGCAGGCTACCCAGGTACCCTAGTGATAAAATTATAATGTTTGAATTATGTAGGAAACTAGCTCATGTTCATACCAAGTGTAGAAAAACAAAAATAAGGGTTTTTAATTTTCCCATTTCTTTGGGAATCTATTCATGTAAGAATATTATAGATGCATCAAATATTGAAGCTTCTTTTTCTTCCCTCAATCTCTATTCCTATGCATCTAGGCCTGATTTTGATATCAGGAGAAATCCTGAAACTTTCACCTTCCCTAGATTGCACCACACACCTCAAATTGAGGACTATTGGGATAATTGTATTGATGAATTTGAAGTAAGAAAGAGGGACCATATGCAGATGAAAATTGATCAGATGAGGGGCCTCCACTTTGATTGGTTCATTGAGGGAATAGAGGATGATGGATCAAACTTGTTTGATCCCGAGTATCAAGCAGTGAAAACTTCACCCCTTCCTCCGATCTCATGGAATATAAGAGAATCAAGTGACATCAAGGAAAGGACTGCAATGGTAATTCAAAGATCAAGAGAATGGTTCAAGAGAAAAATAATTGCTTTCATCGAGTCCAGCGGCCTCCTGAATCTATCAAGACAGGCATCTCACATTTCCTCTATGAAGACATCTGAGAAGACCATGAGCTCCACTCACTTAGAAGATCCCTCAAAGAGAAGGATTGTGGAGGAAGAACATTGAATATTCTCACCCCAAGATGCTCTGCAAGAAATATAAAGCCACTAAAATTCCCGTTGAACCTCTTGAACAAGGTGAGATTGAACTTTCACATTCCCCAGTTTTTCATCGGTTCCCAAGTGTGTCTTACTTGGCAGCCAAGTCATCCCACCATGTGCAAGATGGGATTCCCCACCATGATCCTGAAAGTGATCCCATGCCTGATATTGATCCCACACCAGTGGAGAGATTTCCCTTGGATTCAAGAGTTTGATTGAGAGTGAGTCAAGGATAATGTAACAAAGCATTGACACCTAATTTTGGAGCTATCTCAAAGATTATAAAAGCTAAGTGAGGCAAGAAGGAACAAGTAACCTCTCATTTCTTCAGTGGAGCTTCTGGTGACCAATATGTAGAGATTTCCTAACCAAAGGTTGTAAAACCTATGGAAGAAATGACTCAGGGTGATTATGAGATGACAAGGATTTCTTTGGGTCAAGCTACACATGAAGGTGATCCACACATGTTCAAGGAATCTTCTGCCTGCATGATTTCTCAAAATGAGGAATATAAAAAACAATAGAGTAGTTAGAAGAACATGTGAGAAATCTCACTGCTTATGTGCAATAATTCTTGGATCCTAGTGCAGTACCACCTTCACCCGCAAAATCCATCACTCTTATCAACAGCTTCGACCCCGAAACAATCAAGAAATCTCAAGGTTACTCAATGCAGGGAAGGGCTAATGATAGGTGGGTTGAAAAGATTCTTGAGAAAGGAAAAACATTGTTGTCAGAGATTTGCTCATTGTTCGAGTTTGCCCTTGTCATCGCTTCTAAAGTGAAAATGACTAAGGAGGAGATTGAGAAAGAGAAAGTCCATTGGGACAATGTGCTTCCTTTGGTGTGAAATGAGCAATCTTGATTCTCATTTCTTGGTGAGTAAAAATGTGTTCACTTCCATGACTAATAACTTGTATCCTATTTGGTCTCACATGATGAGTGCTTAGTATGACATGTTGAATGATTTTATCACTGAACTTGATTCTTGTGAAGAGCATCACATCACATATTTTAGAAAGTATCAACAATATTGTGTACAAAATCTTGGGTCTCCAATTTGAAAATTCATCAGTGGAATAACTTCTAAAATCATTCCAGGAATTGGTCAAAAAGAGGTAGGAGATCCCTTCTCATTCAATGAAGATACTTTGGAGTCTCTCATAGAAATTAGATGTTCAATTTATAATACTATGAAGGATCATCAGGTTTGGTTCAACCAATGTAAGACCATTGGCAGTGCTTCTGAAACCTGGATCAATGCTTTGAGCTTTGTTCATATTCCACAAGTAGAAAAAGTGGCACCTGTGGCAACCTGCTTCAGTAAGGAATTCAAGGGTGAAGAAATATTTCCAGGAGTATTCCCACAAGGTTCATCAACAACTGACAGTTCTTCATCAACAAAGGCTTCATCTTCATCAGAGTGATCATCTCTTCTCTTCTTCCTTCCTCCTTTTTTCTCTCTCCATGTTCTAATTCTTCATTAAGGAGGTACTTTTCACTATTCTTTCCTATTCATTTAAGTGACCTATAGTTTAACATTGTAATGAGTTATTTTCAACTAATGAGAAAAGGCTCACTTTTGTTTCCTAGGAAATATGAAAGGTCACAAGTGATGAGGGGAAGTGAAAATTCATGTGGGGGTAGATGAAAATACTTTTTGTAAGGCTATAAATTGGAATGGCCTCTCCATTCCAAAGGGTTGTCAATTGTGAGTTTCTAGTAGATAGCTTTGCACTACTAAATACAAGCAAGAGATTACATTCTTCTATTTTCCTCTTTGTCTATGTTTCCTCTATTTCCTTACATACTCAACTTTGTAAACATGATGATCTTGTAAAACCAAGAAAGGACTTGATGCCTTTGATAAATGAATCAATAGAATTTTATGTCTATGGTTTGTTAGTCTTATCTTGTTCTCAAGGTTGAATTCTTCTAATTGAGTGTAGATTTACTTTGGTTAATGTTGTGAAAATTTGTAAGTTCCTATTCACAAAGTTAACCCTCCTTCACCACATTCTTACTCCCCTCTACCTCCTCTCACTAAGAAAATTCCTCCCTTGCACTAAGTGCAAGCAATTTTCCACAGGTCTAGTGGAGTATTCTTGTGTGATCCCCAGCTTCATGACCACCCACTAATTTTATTTTTTACATTCAATAAATGAGAGCCTCCCCATTACCAAGAGGAGGGACCACATCACACATAAAGTATTGCATACACCAATTATGTAAAGACTATGTTGAAAAACTAATATACACAAATCTATAAGCAACCACATGAAAATGATTAAGAAAAATTATCATAAATGAACAAAATACCTAATCTGAGTATGTAATAACTATGATAAATATGTATAAAATAAGAATAAATCTAACCCAAACAAGTAAGAAATTAATACTTAAAACCCTTAGTGAAAATGAGGAGATAAAATAACTTAGATCTTTCTTAATTAATCTTGGGTTATATAAAAGTGCAAAATTAGAAAATATGAAGTGCATACTATCGGAATAAAACCCCCAAAAATGTAGAGATGCTGAAATATGCTGGGTTGGGGCTCCTAGGATGGGTCATGGGTGCATGCGGGTGCTAAAAAACAGCTATGGGTGCCTAGGTATTCCTAAAACCTTAGAAAAACATTGTTGGGTGGTCATGATATGTTTGATGACATTCATTTCTTGTCACTAGCAAGGTGTGTAGTTCTATGTGTGTGTGTGTGGAGAGATTGTGCTCTAGGTGGTTCTTGTGCACGTCACACTTAATAGCAAATAATAACTAGATGTAGAAAAATATAAATAGATGTGCATACATAATAGAATGAACTTCCCATAAAACTATGAATGCAGATGAATATAAAATACATGGGTAGTCCCTTGTCCCTTGTGTGGATGCTAGATGGATGCTTTGAATGCTTTTAATGATGCCTTTGGAATGCAAACCTTAGGTGGTGATAGTAATGATTAGTACTTGGTCCTTTATTATGGTGACATAATTATATATATATGATTCCCTTTCTTGAATTTTTTAATCAAACCCAAAAAGGATGACCAAAAAAAATATAAGATGCCCAAACGAATAGAAAGGACCAAAAATATGTGAATAAATAGAAAGAGGTCAGGGGTGCCTAGAGGGGATAGGGGCACCTGGCACTGGTGTCCTAGATAAATGTTGGTGTCTAGGATGATAAATGTTGAAGTATTTTAAAATCAGATTGAGCAAATTTTCCCTTACAAAGAGTGTAAGACCAAAAGTGGCAATAAAAATCAAAAGAAAGGTGGCCAAAAGACATGGGTTAATTAGTAATTTTCTTTCTTACGAATCATATAAATAATAGTATGTGATTAGGATTAGATAGATACGCAAAGTGCATGATTTTGTGTCTACACTTTCCCGCACTTTATGTTGTTGAACGGATGATATATAACATAAAGTAGATAAGAGATGTGTACCTGATAACCATGTAGATCGATGGAGAAAATCGTGCTAAGAGATAAAAGAAAAAGTCCTGAGTGATAAAAATATGAAGCATGGAGAGCTAAGAGGAGTAGAAGTGAAAAGAAGTGATGAGATAATGAACCTAGGGTGAAACACATGTGTGTAGATGTTTCCAATTCCTGCATCATTGATTTTGATTATTGCTATGTTTATGTGTGATGTTTTGTGTAATGATGTTGACTAACCGCTTCCCATAAGGATAGATCCTGCAAAAGAGAAAAATGAACAAGTAGTCAAATATGCATGTGTATGATAATGAAGTATGTAAAAATTATGTAAAAATGTCAAAAGGAACATGTGCACCTAATCTATGATGAGGAAAGAGATACTTGAAAGGATCCATATGAAGATTTTTACGAATGATCACATTTTTGGTTGATCTCATGCCAGTTTTATATGAACTTCTTTTTTCCCAGGTAAATGATCTCGTGCCATGATCTGGAAGAAGTGTAGGGAGAAAAATTTGGTGTCATCCTCTAACCTTTAATTTCTTCTCTGAGTAATGTAGAACACCAACTACATATGGTGTGTAAAAATACTGATCTAGTTCAAACTTTCGATCCAATCCAATAATGTCAGTGATGGGAAAGAAGGTGTAATGATCAATGTATGTTAGTGCTAAAGGCTATCTCCCTGTCAAATGTTGTTTTGCTAAATTTTGTAAACTTTTTTGCACTGAAGAATTTTGTGTAACTTCCCCTTAGTTATAGGCATCCAAAGGGTTAATGGGCTCTGGTGCACAAAAAATCAATGTGTTGTGCTAAGGACCCAAGTCTAATTTTCAAGCCGTCTGAAACAAAATGATTTTGTTGTACCGGTACTTATAACTATGTTGCAATGTAATGACAATGTCATGCCATTGTATAAGGTGGGTGATTTATGTAAATGATTCCCCCCTCATTTTGGATGCATGTGACATTGCTGAGGAGTATGCAACCAAAGGTTGGACCAAGTGTTGTGCTAAAATTGTTCTGCAGGGGGGAGGGAGTCATTGCTATAAATAAGGCATTACAGAAACAAGTGGTTGAGACAAGTGTTAATGTACATTTTCAAACATGCATGGATGAATAGTTTGGTTGTACATAAGAATAAAATGTGTAATCTAAGATGCAATAAGAAAATGTAGACCGTGAAAATCATATTGAAAACATCCTCAAACCATTTGTCACAATTTTGCCAAGAAATTCAAGGATGACTAATCAAAAAGTCATTTGCTACACAAAACAAAGTTACAAAATCCCGCAAACATGGCAAATGACAAGCAAGTAACAAGATGGTAACCATGGTATCAAATAGGTCATTGCTCCAAACAAATGATAAAGCATGAAGCACCCGTTAGCATTTTCAGATTTAAGGGAAAGTATGTCAAGTGTATAATTTGAAAAGTAATGTGTTATGGTACAAAATTAATCATTTTAATAACAAATGTAATTTACAAAATTGGATGCATTAATCTTGTCAGAAGAAACAGCCACCGGATCATTGGAAATAGGTACTAATTAAGCATCCATTATGTGTGTGGGTCTATAAAATATGTGATCAAACTTGTAGAAAGTGGGTGACTATGCATGTGTCCTTCTTTTATTGATAATGAAAACAATTGTCACATAGCATGTGTAATAAGCTGTGCATATAAAAAGAAAATGTAGCAAGTTTAAATAGAGTTGAAACCAATTCATGCTATCTATTTGTGGATGAGGATGGAATGGAATTGTTCATGTGAATGACTAGCTGAAAATGACATGCCCCCTCAAATTCAAGGCATCAAGATGAGGTTCATTTATATAGAGAGATCCCCTTCATCAGCCAATGACCAAATGAAATCCTTTTTCTCATGACTGAGTGTGGTCTCGGGAATTCAGTTTAGAAAATTTTTAGATATTAGAAAGATGTTAATCAAATCTTAAAATGTTTATGTTTCTAAATTTAAGTGAATAATTGAATGATTGAACAATGAGTGTGGTGAATTCCTGAGATTTTTATTTAGACCCTGAATGTGAGATGTGTATGAGAGACTGTAACTAGAGTGCGTCATAGGGTATGTGTCATGTTGGTTGTTTGATAAGATATGTGTCATGTGTTGATTGTTTATAGAAGAGAAATATGAAACAATGTGTTTGAGATGTGTAATTCCCATTGGAAAGTTGTTTATTTGAATTGCTAAAAATTTATGTTTAGAAAGGTTGTTTAATGTTTAAGTATCGAATAGGCCTTGTGTTGCTTATTGCAAGAGAGATGTTGTATGATTTAGTGATGCATGTTTTGTGACCATATATGTGAAAATTTCATAAATGTGATCAAGTCCAGGTTTCAAATCGATCATGTTGAAGATGTGAGAAGATTATTTGCTAATAGTTGTATTGAGGTTTCATTGATAAATAAGTGCAAGAAGTATGTAAGTGTGTTGAAATGTAACATGTAATGTTGAATATTGTATAGTAAAAGAGTATCGTATGTGCATTGATTATATATGGATGAAGATGTTTGATATATTGTTGATCTGAATGTAATATGTGTAGTGTATGTGAGAAATTCATTTGTATAGGATTCCCTCAACATAAAGTGTGAATCATAGCACTCAAAGTGTCTCATATGTTCTATGACTATTTTTACAAGAGTTTGTATCAAGATGTATATGAACAAAATCTGTATGTGAAAGTATAGATTCAAATGTGAGAAAATAAAATCAACAAAGTGTCAATTTTATGTCAATGAGAAATATTCTGTGTTAGCCCACCAAGTAGTTTGATGATGAGTATATTATCTAATGAAATTAAAGCAATCATCCACCTTATGCTTGTGGAGATTTTGGCATGTGATGATACTTAATCCAATGAGTCCTCTATCAGATAAACACTTTACAAATGAATACACCAATCATATAAAATTATGCATGCAAACTATGAGTATTCCATTGTGAATGTGATGGATTCCTATGAAAACCATAGAACTAGAGTTGATGGAACCTATGTGAAAGAGCACAAATTTGATGAAAACTTAAATGTGAAGAAAATGTACAGAGGTTATGGAAATTATGTGAAGTAGAAGCGGAGATGGACACCTATGTGAAGTTAAACGAGGTGGTTAAGTATTCCTACCAATTGAAAGAGTTGATCCTTGATTGACCTATACATGATGTAACTTGGAGATGGACTAGTACATCGACGATACCGCATAGGCTATGTGTGAATAAGTGAGCTAGGAGAAGTTTGTGCTTTAGTTTCAAAGTTTCTTGATGGGACTTATTTTCTCTAACTAATGGAATTACAAGCTCAAAAGGAGTTTTGTCATGGAATGGTATGGTAGGGAATTGATAGAGATGACTTTCCTGTTGTGAATGAATTTAAGATGTAAATTGATGGTCTAATAAATTTCATCTATGAATCCAATTGCCAAGCCTACGAAATGAAGACCCTTGGATTTCTTGTGCCACAAGTTAGTACAAAGTGTTAGAGTAGGTATTTACCTTAGCTCATGTTCACCTAGGTACTTTATTTACCTTTATTGTATTTATCCTCACCCAGTTATGTGTGTGGATATTTCTTTTATCTTATTTAGATATTAGGAGATATTATCTAGTTGTTAGGTATAGTTCTTTCCTTGATCTATGGTATTGACTAGTTCTTTCCTTGATCTATGGTATTGACTAGATCCTTGATGTCTAGTTTTCTCCTAAATCTATGGTCTTGACTAGTTCTTTGATGACTAGTTATTTCCTTGATTTATGGCTTGATCTACGACCTTGAATGGTTCTTAGATTGTTATTCCTTGCCTATTTAAGCAAGGCCCATTCTCATTGTATTGCATTGAGTTCCATAATAATATATGATATTGTTGCTCATTTGTTTAGCCCTTGGTCATATGCAAATGGTCATATGAGGGCTTTATTAGCTTGTGATTCCTACTAGTAGGTGCTTAACTTTCAACCCCCTTTAATTTTATTTGTGTGGTGAAGGAAACAAATATTTATTTTGTTTTAGTGGCAACTAAAATAAATAACAGAGCAAAATATTAAAAAGCTTGTATCTTTTGATCGGTAACTCGGTTTTGAGTGCCGTTTTTTGTTTTTTGCAAAAGTGCTTGTTTTTTCATGATCTTTCATTGGAGTTATTTATTTTGAGACTTGCACTATAATTATAAAGTGCCAAATATAGAGGAGTGTTGAAATTAATTGTGGATGCAATTTTGGCTGAGCCTGACGTCCTAAACTTTTGGGAGTTGCATTTTTTTTTATCTATCATGGATTCTGAGAATGATATGCTTTTCTTTGAAGTATGTGGACTTCAAGAGGATATTGTAAAATTTGTGGAAGAAAATAGATCGCTCAAGAAGTGAAATTCTCTTCTACAATCACTCATTCATGATAAGGATACAATAATACACTCCCTGCAGAACAAACTTGCTAGCCTACAACATCACCATCATATTGTGGACAACCATATCCATGCTCCTAGTCCACTTGCAACTATTTCTCCTGAACCCACTGACATTGATCTGTCAGTATTTGAGTTTGTTCCTGCTCTTGATGCTCATACACCTATGAAGCTTGTTACTGCATGCTCTTCCACATCTGTGCCTATTACAGTACCACATGTTGTGTATCCTACTTCTACTCAGCTGCATGGATTTTTTGAGAAGCATACCACTGCATTCAGTTCTCGCATGCTCCATTCTATGGGTCTCACTAGCAGAGTCATTGGCAGACATTCACAGGGTATTATTTCCTCTATTCCACATGTTAAGTGGAATTCTCGTCATGACATTGGTTTTTGAGAAGATACTTCATTGGGATCACACATTGACAGAGCTCCTTTTTTGTTCGCTCGACTCTTTCTGAGGATCATGAGCAACACATGAGTTCTGCACCTTCACTCAGGCTTGAGAAACCTGAGATTTTAGCTGTCAGACATGATCAACCTGACACACATTCTGATGTTCTTTTGCATGCACCCATTGTGCATTTTGCACCAAGTCATATGCAGGCATCTTCTTCATCCATCCATGTTGATTTGGGGTGGATATCTGATCACTTGTGGTGGTGACATAGGCATTCATTGAGAGGACTCTAAAGGTGTGGCTCCTCCACCATTAGGCCTCTTGCTCCACTTTCTATACCTTATGCATTGTGATGCTTCTTGTTTTGAGCATTTTTCTTTAGCAGGTGTAGTGTATCTCTCTTGTTTGTTGAGAGATTTTGTATCTGTATTTTTGACACTTTTGGCATGTTGACAGTATCTCTTATGGGGGATCTATTTTGGTGCATTCCAGTGTTATTTTTTCAGTGTTCGAGTAGTTGATTTTGACAACTCATACAGATTTGTAGCACCACTCCACCCATTCAGCAGTATGGGAGGGTGTGGTGTTGATCCTTGCTTCTTCGGGTTTTGTGTCCTTGCCTTGTTACCTTGGCTTTTCTTGGATTGTGACACTCTGGATTTTGTTTCCTTGCCTTGTTGCTTTGGTTTTTGTTCTTGGATCGTGGCACACCTATTTACAGTAGTTGATCAAATTATGTTTGGTGTTTTTTTTACACTTTCGACATCACTCCGTTGACAGTCTCCTTGTATGGAGCTATTCTGGTGAAACCCAGTGTCAGTTGTTTTTGAGTTTTGTGATCGAGCAGTGGATTCAGACCACAGTGCACACCAAAATTCTTCAGCATTGTACGAGTTTTTTGAGCCGAGCTTCTTGGGATGCCTTGGAGTGGGTTTTTACTCTCTTTACTTTGTTGTTACTGGTTTTGGGTACCTTGCGGTGTCCCTTTTTTCCTAGTTATTGTACATGAGTACCTCATCAGGCCTAGTTGCCGGGACTCATACTGTGGACATGCCACTTCTATTTTGGCCCCTAGCTTCACTTGAGGGGGGGTGTTAGAGTAGGTATTTACCTTAGCTCATGTTCACCTAGGTACTTTATTTACCTTTATTGTATTTATCCTCACCCACTTATGTGTGTGGATATTTCTTTTATCTTATTTAGATATTAGGAGATATTATCTAGTTGTTAGTTCTTTCCTTGATCTATATTGACTAGTTCTTTCCTTGATCTATGGTATTGACTAGATCCTTGATGTCTAGTTCTCTCCTAAATCTATGGTCTTGACTAGTTCTTTGATGACTAGTTATTTCCTTGATTTATGGCTTGATCTACAACCTTGACTGGTTCTTAGATTGTTATTCCTTGCCTATTTAAGCAAGGCCCATTCTCATTGTATTGCATTGAGTTCCATAATAATATATGATATTGTTTCTCATTTGTTTGCAAAGGTTTTATGTAAAGTTATTCTGGTGAATTGCTTTCATCTTATTGATCATGGTGTTTGATTAGCATATATGTTCTTGGCTTGGTATGATTTGGTTATCATTCCTTTTAGTTATCTGCCAAAAAATCTTCATTTTATCTTCGTTATTCGCTATTTTGATCCATTCATCTTATGAGATATTTGTTTTTTCTGTATGAAGAAGAATTTTTGGAGCTAGCTGAGTGTAGCAATGGTGGTTGGGATGTTTGGGAAATATTTTCTAGAGTTCCGACAGGGCATGGAGATGTGGGGGGATGAATTAACATGGAAAAATGACTAAGTTTGGATTTTTTTCATCCAAGAAGCAAGCATGAAAGGGATGAAAGGGATTGGGAATATTTTTGTGTCCCCTATGTCCCTTTCCTAAAGGGATGAAAGGTACGTGAAATCCACCTTCACACCTGGTTGTGCCACTTTGCAGGTTTTGACTGGATGTGCGTTTGAGATAGAGAGAGAGAGAGCTTGGGAGAAGCACTTGGTAGCTGAGTTTCAGGTGTATGGAGGACCAAAATGCATAACTAGGGTTGGGTGAATTTTGTTCCCTGATATCATTTTATCTAAAGGCACAAAAGGGACATTAGTTTCCACATCATGCCAGGTTGTGACACTTGGTGATCATCCATGCAATGAGATGAAAGGCTCCAACTAGCTCCTAGGGCCTGACCTGGCAATGTGGATGATCATATTGGTGATTTGAGGGATAAAAAGGGCTGGGAGTATTTTTATGTCACTTATTTCCCTTTTCTAAAGGTATTAAAGGGACATGAAATCCCACCAGGCCCCTGGTGTTGACACGTGTCCACTTCAAAATTTGGCTAACTGTGAGAACTCTTACCTTTAGAGCAAAATTTTGAAGGCAATATCTGGAGTTCGCGGTGGAGTGTTTTGAAACAATTGCGTATGATTCTGACTACAGATGGCCTTTTTAATATAATGGTTTGGGTATCATCTATTGATTCATCCATTTGAGCCATGAAAAATAGGAGTTTTGTTCTGGATACATGACTGTACATGAGAAACTTGGATATAAACATATTGCGCCTAGGTGTTGTGAAAAATATGATTTCACCATATTATAGTGATATTAATTACCATTCCATTTATATCATGTTTAGCTCCTAAATCCTTATAGAACTCCCAAAATTGCTTCTCGAAGCTTAGGTACTTTTTTAACATTGTGCATTGCATAGGCTTGAGAACCCATTTCTGGTGGATCTACCCTAAAACTTGCAAATATTCCTCGAATCTTCCAAAATATTTTCCCCAATGTTATTTGGACTTGATCGCATCTCCATGTTGAATTTTTCTCCTCTGTTCTACTCTAGGGGTGTTGCATGAGTCCTGTGAATGCTAGTGGTAGCCCTTCCTAAAAATACTCAAAATCAAACTTGCATATTTCAATAGATCCTAAATCACCTTGGGGGATTGACTACAATTTACTAAATCACCTAGGAGAATGAGTTTAAATCCATTGGGGGGTCATTGGAATAACTGGGTAAGGCTAGTGTTTGGGATGGACTAGTTTGGGGGTGCCTTTGGAAGGTATGGCTTTGAAAATTTTCAACACAATGGTATCGTTGTCTTACCTTCGGATGTATTTTTCCCCTTCAAAAAATACTGGACAATAGCTAGCTCTAGATTGGGGACATGTTATGGAATGAGTGCAACAAATATGTGATAGGAGAAATCCTTAAATTTTTGTAGATAATACATTGACCAGTGCCTTATCCATTGGGCCGTATGGAGTCATTTACAACTTGCGAGAGAGAGAGAGATAACAAGGAAGAACACTCACACACACAAACATAATAAGGAAGGAGACACACAAAACACATGGAAAGGGAAAGACACACACAACAGAAAGGAAAACACACAATAAAAATCACCTATGGTACAAGGTGAGGGACAACCCACTTTTGTTGAATAAATTTTATTTTCAGGGGTTACCCTCGAAGAGGTAACATAGAATGTCAATATCTGGTGAATCTGTTGACTGGTTTAAGGAAGTAGCCTCCCTTATTTAAAAGACTATGAAATCTAGGTGCTTTCATGATTGTCTGTGTACTTCATAGGAGTGAGCCTACATGAGCATTTTGGTTCTTAATCCTTTACCTAGAAATTTCCTTGCCTTTACGTTCTTTGATATCATTTCCAGAGTGTTGACTACCTTTCGTGCTTATCCACAATATTGATCTTTCTTTGAACATTTCATCATCATTCCAGTGATGATATTTGTTAAATTTCTTTAAATTTTCTAATCTCCTCTCATTACCATATTCATTTTCTGTATTTACAGAAAGTTCCAAAGTGATGTGATCAAGTTGATTTTGAACACATTCCAAAAGTTATTGCTGCAGATAACTCTCTTCCACATGATATGGCTCAGTATTTACTGTACCAACTTCCACCATGAAAAATGTGTTGTTCTCAAAATTGAATATTTCCAAAGGAGTTCTGAGGAATTTTCTTCTTTTGGATTCATGAACTTCCTCTTGCATTGTGGAAGAAGAAGACATGCTGTCACTTTCATTCTCTCCATTAAGGAAGTCATCCAACCTATCTAACTATTACATCTCCATATCAAACATTGGTGTATCAAAATAATGAAAACTCATTGATTCACACTTGTCTTGTATATACGTGGCTTGAGTCAAGAGTTCAAGGATAAGATGAGGATGTGTAATTTTTTCAGAAAAATGTTCATGCTTCAATATATCTTTTATAGATGGATCTTCCAAATTCATCATAGATTCATATTTATTTTTCAAAAGAGTTTTTATATTTCCTTGTGACTCAGAGGAGTGCTATAATAATCTGATCCATACCTTCCCATGATTCATTCAAAGAAACCCCATTTTATTCTTCTATGATTTGTATTCCCCAGGGTTCTGAACTTCATATAGGAACAAACAATTCATACTTATGAACCCTTACGATAAAGAAAAGGTCCATGTTTTGTGAAAATGGCATACCTTCAACCTCACAATCTATATCATCCTTGTGATAATCAGTCACACTCCTGATTGGTTTTGAGAATGAATTTTGGTATCATCCATATGAAGGAACCCATCCATGATTGAATCAAGAAGAGAATTTGATTCCTCAACTGTCTCTTCTTGTTTACATATCTCCATCCTATCATTAGTTGAAAAATTAAAGTTTGAAGAGAGGTTACTCATGAACACCCCGAAATCATCATTTTTTTCCTCTTCATCATCAGTGGAGTCTTCAGAAAGCATTAAATCATCCATTATGCAGCTAGGATATTCATCTATTGAATATGTCACTCCTTCGATGAGATGTCTTTCTAGCTAGAAAAAATATTGCATATCATCTTCCATAAGAAAAATTTCCTCTTCTTCGTTCATAGTGACGAAAGGTAAATTTTCATCTCTCACCGATGTGAGAAAATAGTTTCCTATCCTTCTACCTTGAAAAAAAATGTTTTCCCTTGATCATCTACTTTTTGTACCGTTTATTTAATCTTACACACCAACATAAACTTCTTCATATCCCTTTCACAAGAATGGTTATAGAGAACCAGTCCATTTTAATTTCACCATCTAAATACTTGGAAAAAAATATACTTAGGAGCATGTTGAATGAGGCTAGAATGTCAGCTACCAGGATGGTGAGCAACACTTTCTTTTCTAGGAAGTCGATCAAAGAAACATGAGTATCCTTTTTTCCTTCCCACCAATGGTACTTCTTTGGATTCCATGGAATAGAAAGAGATGTTTGCACGTGTCAAGGTAAGTCCTAAGGTTTTTGAAACTTTCATGGGCATCACATTTTTAGAGGCTCCGGAATCTATGATGAAATTATTGAGTTGAAAACCTTTGATGAGAAGTGACAGGTAAAATGGTTCAAATTTATTGGTTTTGGAGGCATTAAGGGATAACATGTTTTTTTAAGGTGGTGTGGATGATGCAAGGAGTAGGCATTTATAACTTGATCTTGATATTTTAGCACTAGTACCATGAAATACATTGAACAACCTATCAAATTAAGAAAGGTGTGTTTACAAGTATTCCAGTTATGTGATCGGAACCTTGGATTTACTCGCGTATTATACATAATCAAATGGGAAAAAAACATATGAATTTAACGTTTTGGGGGTGATGGGATCTTTATATGGTGAAGGCGTGGTTACCTTGGGAGTTTTATTTTCTTTAATAGGTATGGTAACTAGTTTAGAAGGGGATGGGGAAGTAGACTTTTGTGCTATTTTAGATGATTTTACAGGAGTAACATTCGAAGAAGAATTATTCTTAGAAGTATCTTTTGAATTGGAGGGAGTACCAAAGTACTTACGTGGCATGGTAAATGGATTATTTCCTGTTAGTGGGTCTAGTTTTTATTTGGCTAAGTCTATTGATGGTGGTAGCTATGACCCTTTGCTAATGATCTTATTTTGTGGAATTTTAACAAGATGATTTTCTTTCTTCTTCTTCATCGTAACTATTGAATATGAAGCTAATTTATTTGATTGAACCTGAATTAACATTGTACACAAGAATATTGGAGATTATTCATCATCATATTCTTCATCTCCTTCAACATACTCAATAAGGCCATTTTGAGTCTCACCATTAGCCTCTTCAATCTCAAGGTAGCCTCCATCATCACCTTCTTCTTATTCTTTTTTGGTTCATTGGTGTCACACATAGCATCGACTAATGGTGCTTCAAGAGCAAGCATATGGGGTGGAAGGGTGATTCTTGGCTGGTTAAGAGGATTAGGCTCCCTTGGAGCATTCCACATGGTGATTTGAGATAATTGTTTCTTCATAGAAACTGATTTCTTTTTTATTTTATGGAACATTGGGTCCATGGTGAATTAGTTTGAACTTTGACATTTTTTTTTCCATTAGGACCTTTCAATTTTCCCGAAAAGATCAAATCATTTTTAGTCTTGATCGTGAAGTATTGTGCTTCCTTTAAATCCCTGGGTTGGGCTCTTTTAAGGAAGAAACCAACCTCTAATGGTAATGTACTGATGAAGACTCTCTTCAAATTATTTTCATAAGGTACGACATCGTCAGGAATCCTTCTTATCATCTGGTTATATTTGGTGACAAAGTATCTCATCGGTTTAGAAACATATTTCTTCATTTGCACCAACTAGACCAAGAGATCCTGACAGTCTTCAGTGGTTTTGAACCCATGTTCAAATATGATTCTTATATCTTCCTAAGAGGTAATAGATCTTGGGGAATCATGTAGAACCATTCAGATGCCTTCTCTTGCAGATGTTGATTTCAAAAATATTCAGATGGACACATCCTCGTGTTCTACTCCCAATACACCACAAGTGATGATGAATGCTTCTACTGTTCCTCAGGAAGTTGAGAACCATCTCCTCTGAACTTTGGGAATTTTTTTCTAGAGCCTTTTCGTAGCTTGTGGAGTGTTTGAGGAAGATAAAGTGGGTCAGTGTTTCTTCCCCATGGTTCATTTGGTCTGCATTCTTCATGATCACGATCCACCATTATATTTCCAATTATAGTTTCTAACCTTTCAATTATTGTTTCCTTAATTACTGCTCTTGCGTCTTCTTCAGCTTGAGATCTTTCAATATCTTTAATTTCAGTTCTCAATCTCCACTTCATATTTTGCTTCTCTTTCTCTAGCTTCATCTTTAGTCTATACATTGGTGAAATCTTTGATATTCTTGTCGATGTATGGAAAGTCAATGTCATATGGATTGATGAATCTTGGAATTTCATCAAGAATTTTTTCTTGAGGAAGTGGAGACCTTAGATTTCTAAGTAGCTCTTATCTTCTTTGGAGTTATTTGAAGATGGGAAGATGGGATCAATTTATCCTCCCTTTATTTGTTGTCAAATGTACCTTCTATCAGCTATATTGAAAATATATGCTCTTCTATATGGAGCTTGTTTGTCTTTCTAGTTCAGTAGCACATTCTTCTTCAAGGTATAATACTCTTGTGGCGATGAAGTATTGAGTGAAGATTTTCCAATTGTGCTAGATGGCTTACCTCAAATCAGAAGTGATGTCTTCTCGGATATGAAATAGTATATTGGGCCTTTCAACAAGAGTGTTACTCAGAATAGCCATGTGATCCAACCTAGAATTCACCAGTAAGATCCCTGGTGCACTGGCACATCACTCAACATAGACTAAGTGCTCACCCGAAGCACGTAAAGGTACTGGGTCCCTCTTTAGGGTTGTTGTAGCATGTTAGCATGATGAAGAATTAATACATGTGGTTCCATTATTAATACATCATTCTACAGAGCATGCCAGATCTATTTCTAAAGGGGAACATAATTAAGTATTAACCATGATGAAATCAAGAACATACTAAATCCAAATACACCTAGAACTAACACGTAGATTCAGCCAATATCCTCCATTATATTAAATATTAAAATTACACATAAGCCTCTTATAGTAATGGAATTCTATGACCATACACGCATAGATCTAATATATTAGTCCAGTCTTGCACACATACATACATACCTATATCTATATCTCTCTACTCATTCACTACATATTTATAAGGGTGGGGACTTTCCCTTCACCACTTATCCAATCCTGAAATAGGTTGCATGCTATTATTAGCTATACACTTTTTAAAGTCATATCCCCACATGCAAGTGTGCTAATAATAGACTTCCTTTAGTTAACTGAAAGTGATAAACCTATTCTTAGCCTGCATCCATGAAAAGTGCTTTATAGCTGATCCTCCAAAAATAGCCAATGCAGTGGCGTGCAAGTCTCTGTACCTTGTTTATGTGCTCTACATGCCATCTCTAAAAATAGATCCTCATGTGCAAAAATGGCTAAGTCCTGAAATATGAACTTATCCTCCATGTGTGTGTTTCCCTTATCCGTTCGCACCTTTGAACATGCCTTGTTTTCCCGTATGGACCTCTTGTGTGCCTTTTGTTAAGTATTCTCTGCTCAACATTACCCCACACTAATTGTATTGCCACCCCGACAATGGTTGTCTCAAAAATTAATTAAAGAATCTGAATGGAAAGAATAAGAATGAATCTATATGCACAAAAGAATGATGTTACTCTGTAACTTCATCCACTTCAACCTGAAAAATTAATTTGAGATATTCCTCCTTTATTTTGGCCTCCAAGGTCTACCACTCAATGAGTGCTTCCTCTACTTTTTCTGGAATGTCCACAGCAATGGACTCCAGTTCATCTTGCGCAATCTCTCCTTTCTCATTCTGCAAGACCAATACAATGTTGGACATTGCAGTCATCCTTCCCTCTAGAAAATCCATCTTCTACGTGATGAGTTTCCCAAGCTCATCTAGCCATCCCTTGTGTGGTTCTTGTGCTACTGCAAGGGCCTCATGCTTTTGTTTAACCAGTGCTAGTCTTTCTGCGCAGCCCAATGTGTCATCCTTCATCACTTTCTGGACCTCATTGTCCTCCTTTAGGGTTTTTATTTTGATGAGCGCCTCTGGAGCTGTACAGATGTTCAAGGCTTGGTTTTCCTTCTTTAGTTCTTCCTGCAATGCTTGCAGCAGTCCTTCATAAGATGAAATATTTCTCTTCACTACAGCCCTTGCCCTTTCTGCCTCTTGCTCAAGATTCTTTGGTGTTGGCATTCACATGGTTTCATCTTCAAGTACCAAATCCACCAAATTCTTGACATAGTGCATTGCTGAAGGAAATTTTTCTGGTACCTTTGACTCCAGATGTGGGTGCACTTTCAGTACATGGTCCCTAATAGTCTTTGCCATGCTGATAAAGGCATGGTTATTCTTCTATTCTAAATCCTTTTCCTGGATCAGGAAAACTATTTCTACATCTTTTGTTTTAATTTCCCCTCACAGTGCCCTGATGGTTGCGGCCTTATCCATGTTCCTGTGAGCCACCTCTATGGAGACCTTTACCAATGCATTACTTACTTTCTCATCAGACATAACAATAGGCTTTACTGTTATGTGTCTAGCTTGGGGAGTCTTTTTCAACCTCCTTGACATGCACATGATTCCTCACACACATCAAAGTCTGGTTCATCCATATGTGTGTGCATCGACCATGAAAGTTGCTTCCTTATGCACATGGTTTCCATATCTTCATCCATCAACTCCCAACCAAATAACTCCTTTTGTGTCACAATGCTCTTAAAATGGGCATAGACAATTTTACCTATGTCCTCAGTGTAGCCCATGATTGGTGCACTGTGTTCTCCACTCATTCTCTTTGTTCTAGGCCCCTTAGGAACTGGGGCTCCAAGATTTGGAGTTTTTTCTGACATACCCTGAGTAGTCTCATGTGTGGCTTCTACTGTCTCCTTTTCTCCTTCCTTCCCATCCTTCATTCCTTCATTATTTGATTCGTCTTGTGGATCCTCCATGCTCTGTGGTTCCTCCTCATATTCAGGTGGTGTAGGAGACCCTGACACGCTTTCCTCGGATTCCTCCACCTCTTCACCCAATTTCAACTTCCTTCTTCTTTTCTCAGTTGTCTCCTTCTATGGAGATAGTCGAGGTGACCTACACACTGATTGTGGAGTAGCACCTTGAGTCCTTGTTCACCTGAATACTCTTTTAAAGTGACACTCTCCTTGAACTACTTCTGGATCCTCTTCTTCTTCCTGCCCATGAGTTGGCATAGTTTTACAATTTGATTCCTTTTTATCTGATGGCTACCTCCTCCTATGCTCCAAACCACCACTATCCTCATGCTCATCCTCCTCATCCTCTACTTTGATTGTCTCTGTGGGCTTAGGCACTGGAATGTTCTCCATGGTATGCTTACCCTTTGGCGGCCCTAGGAGCGCGAACGCATCTTCCACATACTTGTTATTTTCCAGCTTGGGCTTCAGTTGGAGGTACACAAGTGCTGCTCCAATGTCTCCAATAGCCAAACTTACTGGCTTTATGCTCAACACATCTGAGATGAGCCTTTCAATATATGCATTATGTCCTGGATATCCATACTTCTTCCTCAGTGTGTGGTAGTTGCAGTCTACCTTGTCTGCATTGAATGTTAGGGGTGCACATTTGAGAACCTATGAACCGATGCCTAAAAATACCTCCTTGTGAAGGCATACAAAAGTTTTCACCATGGGCTCCAAGCCCCATCCTTCATCGTAAACCACGTGATGTAAACATGCTAGTATACTGCAAATTATATTGCCTTACCCAACACCAAAGGAAATTCTTTGGGGATCCACCATTCCTCTTCAAATGCCACATGGAGCCTATCATACCACTTCTCAGCCCTTTACTTATCTTATTCAGTATTTGATCCTTCACACAAGTACTTTCTGAATCATTCTGTAGGTGACTTGTTCTCCATGGGATACTCCCAGATCTTCTCCTTTGGTCCATCGGGCACCCCGATCTCCATGAATACCAGAGACAACAAAACAGCCCCAAAACTGATCTTTCCTCCTGAACATGCTTCTTCGATGATAGTTTTCGTAATGTAATTTGAAATGTTGTATACTACCCCTTTAAACATTTTCTTGGCAACGTGTAGCCACATGGTGCTCACTTGTGACCACCTCTCTTGGTCATTTAGTTTTGTTACAAGGTGTGTAGTTTCTTGCACAATTGGGTACTTTTTCAGCTTATCTATGTCCATGCTGTGTGGACTCTTGGTGTAACCCAGCTCCCTCATGGTCTCCAGAATTGTAGCCTTGTCTATTAAGTCCCCTTTTATATCTTCACCTATAGCCTTTAACCCTGTCACTGTGGAGATCAGTGCGGCTGAAATCCTTACTCCATGTCATGTAAAATAGAAGAAGTATTCATGTACTGTACTCATGAGCCATTGGTACAAGGGATCATATTTACCAAAGTAGGGGAGCTCATATAACTAATATACTCCAATATTTTTCAATAAATTCTCCCTAGCATTGTCATAGACCAGCATGTCCTTCGCCATGCACTTATTTGTCTTCATGTTCAATAGTGCATCCAACTCCTTATTTTATGTGGTATGATAGTTGTACTCACTTATATTGCTTCTCCAAATGTGGGAATCCCATTCCTAGCCTATTATAACCCCCTTTGGATATTAAATCTCTAAAAAATTTCTCTTAGGGTTCATTTCTTCTTCCTCCACGACCACCTTCTTCTTTCCCTCAAATCCTACCGCAGTTACCTTTTTTAGTGCCATTTCTACCCAATAATCCTATGAAAATACTCATCTTTTGAATTATGTAACGTACAACTCAAACCCTAGCTCAAAAATCCCTTCCCTAGTGGAAATCCTATGCCCTAGCTCGTTTGTAATGCATCTTCTTCACTCAAACCCTTATCCTATGGGAACACAAGCTTCTCCTTCACACAAGCCTCCTTTCCACGTCTAGTTTCACACTCTTCACACCTCAACAAGATTTGTCATCTCTTCACACTTAGCTCTTTTCAAATTCTCTTAATTGCAATGGTAAGAATGAACTTACATCCCATCCTTATATAATTTTTTACACTTTTGATGCATTTATTACTCCTTCACCTACCCAATATCCTCTCATTATTGACGAATTTCGTTCATTCCATGTGGTACATCTTCGCACCCCAGCTATAACCTTCTAGTGCACCTTCCTACCCTCTGGTCACATAATTACCTTCAGTGCACTTCCTTGCACCTGAGTACCTTGTCATTGCACCTTCCACTAGTAGTTGTTATGGCCTCTGCTTACCTTGTGTTACACTGTCCCTTCATTTATCTCCATCTGTGGTCACTTTTTAGATGTAATATTTTAACTTGAATAGCACCCGAATGACACCCGTAGCAGTTTATTATTTTCACCTTTCAATTCCAGTAGTCTTTTACCTGGATATAACCAACCACCCCACACTAAAAGTATGTGCATTCCTCTACGCATAAACACATTTCAGATAGTAATTAGATTCACACATGAAAACACGCTTATTACACAAGAAAAAAAATGAAATGTACAAAGTATAATGATGAAGAAGGAAATACATTCTGTTACTTTCTCCTTTGCATTCAAGTATTGATATGTGATTTTCCATTTGAGGATATGTTCTTTTGGATTCAGGAAGTCATTCTTGATTTGGTTGTGTCTTTTCTACTCTTGAGATCTTTGATTGAACTGGAATATGCTTGGATTCATTTTCTTTCCTTTCTCGCATATGAGTGCAAACTGATTTCTGGGAGATTGTAGACTTATCTATCTCTATGACTCATCCTTGGATCAATTGCATTGATCCAAGGAATGTTTTAACTATATTCGGGATGAATAATTATGTATTGACATTTCGTGAATTGTTAAGCCTGACTGAACTTAGAATACATATATGTTCTTTAATCCTCCTTCATTTGAGAATAATTCCATGTGGTGGAAAGTTTTATTGATTCTAGCATTGACCCCGGCAGGTCATTACAGTCTCAATTTGGTTTCCAGCCATTTATGGCATTAGAGAGAGAGAACCTGGACCTTAAGCCAGGTAAGATGTGTGAATTCTTCCACCTAATCTTTTATACTTAAAACACAAATTATGAATCCAACCTGGAACATCTTAGTATCACTGATTTGTCAGGATGTGATGTTAATCTAACCTAATTTCAAAACTATGTATTGTTGGGATATTACCTAAGGGTGGTCTAACCTATTGTTAAGGTAAATGACTAAGGTTATATCCTAAGGTGTTAGATTTATATTACCTAAGATCTACCCTTAGACATTAACCTATCCTAAAACTAATGGCATGAAGGGGAACCTAAAGGGCGCATACACGTTGGCGATGGGTTCCAAGGAATTTATGAAGAGGATAAGATTGATTTAATTCTATGGACTACCAACTTTGACAGTGGCTAGTTTGGTTGGCGGAGGCCTAGGTGACAACATCGTTAAAGATGGAAACGCATGTTATTTTAGTTTTGGAACTCGCCAGAATTGGTAGGTGGTGGCAAGGAAGATTGGGTGGGATATTTGGCATTAATGCAATTAATGTGCATGGGTTCGTGAGCCTGAATCACTTAGGGAGGCATGCAAATAGATTTTTGTGTGGTTGTTTAATTTTTCATACACTCCGTTTTTCTCTCTGCATGCACACTGGTCTTTCGAACCAGCAGTTTATACTTCATTGCATGGCTATTTTGAGGTTTTCAGATCTATTTCTGTTTCGTGGAGAATATATGAGGCATGGTGGAGGTGGAATTTTGTTGTTGAACCTTTCGTGGAGAAGAAGAGAAAGAACGGGCTCAGCCAGAGGCCTTATTCGATTTTGCAGCGACACTATCAGGCATGATAGGCCCTAACTGTTAAAATATTTACTTTTCTCTAAGTGATTCATTAAAACAACTCTGTTATGATGAACTCTGAGTATTTATGCTTGTCTGATATGAAGAAGATTTCTTGGGTTGTGTGTGTATTTAAATTTTGGGTTAAATCGGAGGTTGCTTGATTCTTTTGGAAATTTGTTTGCATCTCTTTCCTCTCTCTGTGGATGTGAGTATTGAGTACTTCTGGTAATGGAAAAAGGCTTACAGTGGATAAAAGGTTGTAAGTGATTTAGACTTCATTAGAAGTCTTTATGGTTGCAATCGACCCACCTGTTCATGTTATGTTGGGAGTTTTAAAAAAAAAAACAAAAACAAAAACTTGTTTTAGTTGGACGGAAACAATATTGTTTTTGTGTTACCAGCCTATGTTATTCACGTTTTATCTAGTAGTTGTTTGTTCTGTGGTTAATTCCTGAAAGGTTTGTTGGTAACATCCTATGAAGCCATGACTGCTATAAAGTTTTCACATTCTGAATACGTTATATTTGCATGCTAGTCTGTACTTCTCTGAGTAAAGCGATTGACTGTTTTTTTAGACCACGGGCATTGTGGATAAGATAGTATACAGTTAGTCGTTTAGTTTCACGTAAAACCTTGAATGATGACTACACCGGCATACACAGGGGGAACAGTATGAGAATGAACTTGTATTCTACCTGCGAAGTTTTTGTTGTTTGGAATAAGCATTAAAAAGGAATTTGTGTTTATTAAACGAGCAAACAAGTCTGTAGCTTGTAGTCTTTTCTTGCATGTTTTGTGAAAACTTGTTTTCATGACCATATTAATGGTGGTAGAAACTCTTTCGAACCTGACTTTAAAATTTGACAGGTTTTAAGACAACCAGTTCTTTACATATGTTTGAAGTTGGAAATTTGGTTGAACTGTTTATGATACAATTGGGAAACGTGAAGTTACCTAACTTGATTTTAAGCTGGAATGGATCAAGTATAAGAGAAATGTAGTTTAATTCATTCTAAACAGAATTATATACTGAGTCTTGATCGGTTCACAATATTTATGCTAAATATAGATCTTGACCTTTGTTTCTCTTTGAGTGAAATTAAGTATTAGAACTGTTCAGCTTCTCTTTTCTGGTTGGTCTAATAAATGTTATTTATGTCTTAGGAACTTGATTTCGTTCTAAACTTGTTTCCAGTAGGGTTAGATCGTTACAGTTATCTTTGAAATAAAATGAGAAGAAGCATAAGGGATTAAAAATAAAAAGAAGGGAAGTCGGTTATTTTATTACTCTTTTCCTTAAGGGTTTACTGTGCTCCTTCTTTAGAACTGGCAGTATACTCAAACTGAATAGTTATGAGAAGACAGAACTGTTTGGCAGTTGATAGAGGTAATTGGGATGGGGGTAAATCCTAAATCTTTTAAGACTCCTTCACCGTCTAGCTGGGGTGAAATTTTGTTGTAAACCTCATGTTTGTTATTCTAATTGTAACAAGGAAATTAGTGTTTATTGCCTTGTATTCTTTTCATTGATGAACATTAGGAAGACTAAGGTAGAAGATAGGATAACAAAAGAAATTGAAGGTGGTAGATAATCCATCAATTCTGTTTGAATTTCTTTTATGATCCTGTTTCGGATGAATACCTTAAAATGGTTAAATTTTTTTAGAATAGAAGACACTTTAAGAACCTGTATAAATCATGGTATAAGTGGTATTAACCTTCGGATGGATATGTAATGGTAAAATGAATAGTCCTACCTTTCTTGCATAAGGTGAGGAGAATCATCCTAAAAATATTGTGGTGGGACTACCCTTGTAATATTTAGGTATGATTAGAGTGAAGTTACAATTGATAGATGAAAATCAGTGAATTTTTATATCATTAGATTATCATGAATGTGACTGCTGGAAACAATCATACTTAATATCTTGGGCTAGTATCATAGAATTTTATCCTGTCCGCTTTGTTGAAACAGTGTGCTATGACTCTTCTTATATTGTTATTACATAAAGTTTAGAGAGTATGAAGTAATTGTTGTCATTACAAAAGGGTTATTTTTATGAAACAGTTATTGGAATGCTCTTGGTTTTAATAATTAGAGCTTATCATGCTCAGTTCAAAGAACTGACCCGTGCTAGTAATTTTTGCAGATGGACTTCGTAAGTGGTAAAGGAACTAAAAATCTTACATGATGCATTGACTGCTCTAAAATGATTCTTATGAAGAATTCTGATTTGATTTCTAAATTGTATTGTGAAAAGAAAAGTTATCTCTTTTGTTTGAAGGCTATTGTCTTAAAGTATGCCCGAAGTGCATAAGTTGTAATTGTATAGGTTGGAAATGAATGAAATAGTGAGGAAATTACCCAAGTGGAATGCGTAACTTATATTGTCGGGATGATTTTCTTATTATCTACATGATTGAGTGTGCATTCATATTGTTATTATACAATGGAATATAGATGAATTTCTTAGGTAAGCCATAGCTAGTTATGTGGCTGAAGACTACATTCAAGATTAGTGATTCTTTATAACTCATGATTGTGTTTTAACAAAACTGTAAATAAGAACACTGCATTTATAGGGAACATTGAGAATGGGTTATGCCCTGAAATGTAACCATAAGAAGAAGAGGACATTCCTCTTTTGTAATGCACTAAAAAAAAAAGGAATATTGGGTTATCAATCGCTAAGACTTAATGGTACCAAGTCTAATATGTTTCAGCCTATAAGGTTGTTACATATCCTTTGTTGGTTAGTCTTTTTCTAAATGAAGAAACTTAGCTGGTTGTTGCCCTATTTTGTTGGATAAGGTGGGGGGGGGGGTTGCTAGGTACCAACCGACAACCAGGAAACAATCTTTAAACTAATTCTAACCCTTTGTAAAACTGGAACCTAATTACAAAAAGGTAATTTTAAGAGTGTTGGACTCGGGGTTAAGGAAGGCTACCTAATTATATAAAGTCCCGTAACCCAAATATAACCTAATGTAAGTAAATTTCTCTGAGGTATGTACATATTTTCGAGGTTGTTCCGTAGGATGTTGACACATGTCAACTGCCAGGTTGTACCTTCGAGGAGATTAGGATCTTCTCGAGGATACAACAAGGCAGATGACATGTGGCAACACCCTTCTGTATTGATCGTTAAGATTTACACACCTGGAACTTGAACAAGATTTCTCTCTGCGACCGATTAGGACCATAATCAGGTTATGTGGAAGCCCTTTGAGACTCAGGGTACCTTGGCACATGGGGTTAACTACGGTTGACCCAGTATGCCAAATTATCCTTAGTCTTTAAGAGCCTCTTCATATCATGGACTATGATGTTAATCCGAACTAGAGTGAAACCTTGGGGCAAGGGGACTGACAGAAGTCAGAATAAGATGTTCTATATAACAATAGAGTGGGGTGAAGGACGCATTCCGGATTGACGAGTATGCCATCAAGGAATAAGTAATATGAACAATATGTTATAAATCTTTGGCCAAAGTATCGCAAGCTGTTGATTGCGTTGTCCTATGTCACCTAGTCTAAGGATCATGATGCCAATGAATAATGGTAACAATTATTCAGATAGGTTCCTTGGGTAGAGCACTCAGAACCCATAATAGGGTAAGAGAACCATGAATGTGAAGCATTCAGTAGAAAACTTCAAGCTCAAGTTACACATGAATGGATCGGAAGTTCACCGAGTCATGGAATGAATAGATCGGTGGTACACCGAGTCATTACAGCTGCATATGGTTATTTGTTATAAGAATGATTGTTATGATATGTGTGTTCTAAATTATGTATTTAGAACAGAGAACATAGATCAAAAAAAAAAAAATCCTTGTTTCTGAAGTATTAAAATGGGAATGTTATGCAAGTAATGATGTAGCACAATCTAGTCCTACATGCATATGGTGAAATAGGTCCTATAAATTTGATAGCCCATTTCTCAAACATTTCTGCACTGGAAATAGGTCTTAAAAACATCTCATCTCTTTGTCTTGGTTTTCCTAGACGCTGCCAATGATCACATGCATTACAATATGTCTTACAATCTTTATATAGGGTCTCCCACCATAATATAGTGAGTAGGATCTTCCATGCAGTAGCATCACCTACATAGTGGCCACCTAGAATACCACCATGAGCCTCCTCCATAATATTCGTGCGCTTATGATCCAATACACAATGACACAATAACTCATCACTTCCTAACTTGTATAAGTCACCGTTGATCAACATAAAAGGTCTCGTGCATATACCAATTTGTTTATTTTCTAAGGCCTTCATTCCTTTTGGTGCCACACTAGTGCATAGATAGATAGCAATGTCCTCTAATTCTAATGGCACGTGTTGTAACCTATATAATTGTGCATCTGGTATGGTATCCTCAATTGCCTGTGCTTATTATCCTTATTGTATTCTTGATAGATGGTCTGGTCTAGAATTAATTTTCCCTAGTTTTACCACAACTGTGAAATCAAATTCTTGAAATAAGAGTACCCATCTGCATATGTGCCCCTATAAAATGGGATTGTTTACCAAATACTTCAATGTCATGTGATCTGTATAGAATACAAATGGTGTAGCTAGCAGATACTATCGGAACTTGTGTAATGCATAGATCATCGACAAAGCTTCGTGCTTTGTAGTTGTGTAATTCTGTTATGCAGGAGTCAACTTTCTACTAGCAAAACAGATAGGATGATCTATAATACCTTCTCTAGGTTGAGCTAACACCAGTGTCCAATGGCCATGCCAGAGGCATCCACATGTACATGAAATGGTTGATCCCATGAAGGAAAACATAGAATAGGCATGGTAGTAAGTTTCTCTTTCAATATCTCAAATGTGCGTTGCTGCGGTTCTCCCCAATAAAATGTACCTTTTCCTTTCAGTAACTCCTCCAAAGGTGTGTAAACTTTGGCATATCCCTTTATGAATTTTCTATAATACCCTGTGTGACCCAAGAATCCATGCACCTGACTCTGATTGGTAGGTGCTTCTAGGCCTAGAATGACTGCAACCTTAGCTGGATCAACTAGAAAACCCTCCTTGCAGATTATGTGACCTAACAATATTCCAAATGGTGTAGAAAATATGCACTTCTTGATGTTCAAAGAGATACTCAACTATCTACATCATTCAAACATTAAGCACAAATTGTCACAGTGATCCTTAACAAGCCCATATACTGTCCAATCATCTAAATAAACCTGCAAGAAGTTGTGAATAAAATATTTGAATGCCTGAACCACTATCCATGAGAATACAACAGGTGCATTCTTTAGTCCAAAGGGCATCACAGTATAGGAAAAACTGCCCCATTCAGTAGTAAAAGTTGTCTTTTCCTGATCCTCCTGGGAAATCCTAACCTGATGATACCCAGAAAACCCATCTGTAAATGAATAGATTTCACCTTGCCATGCCTTCTAGTATTTCCTCAGTGAATGGCATAGGAAATGGGTCTGTCACACATGTAACATTCAGCTCCCTGTAATCCACACAGATTCTAATCCGTCCATCCTTTTTGATACTGATCACCATTGGACTAACCCATTCTGACTCGTCTAGGGGTCGAATGATTCTTGACTTCAACATTTTATCAATCTCTTCTTTTACCTTTTCACGCAAGTTAGGGTTCATTCTATAAGGTCTCTTTCTAACTGGGTGTACACCTTCTTTAAGCTTTATCTTCATCTCCCCTAGTGATTCATGCATGCCTTTAAGTTCATGATACCCCCGAGGGAACAAGTCTTGATAATCCCGTAATAACTCAATAATTTTAGCCACTTCCGAGTCTGACCAGTAGTCTCCAATTATGGCCTCCTTAGGCTCAACTTCTGACCCTATATTTACTTTCTTTGTCTTCATTGGTTCATGATATGCACGTGTATCCTTATCTGCATTGTCCAAGACCTCACGCATTCCTTGTGAATGATCGACATCTAGATTTTCTACTTCTTCATCGTTCGCTATGTAGACAATCTTTCCTTTTTCTTTCTCAAGGCAAGTGCGTTCTAGTAGTATGGAGTCCATGTTTTCTTCTTCTTCAAAACACGCTCCTGAATCTGTTTCACCAAATAATTCCTGAATAAGCTCTTTCCACCATTGCACTATCCCCCATAGTTAAGCACTTGAAAATTTTAATGCCTCTTCTACTGGAGGTTTGGAAGAGAAGTAGTCAAAGGTATGGATCATTCCTATAATCAAATTCTACCAATTTCCAGTTTCTCTATGTAGCTCTGCATATACATACCAAGCGCATGCACATCCTTGTAGGGTGGAATATAATTTATGCACCCAGAGTGAAGGTGGTAATGCTTCCTATCCCGCTGTCCAGAGTCTCTCACACTACTGGATGTGATGTTGAACTGGTTGATTACCATGATAAGTGTAGATCTGTGTAGGTGCATTGCTCCTGAAGAACTGAGTAGATAGTGTGATCCTGATTTCATTCCATTCCATAAGATTATCTCTGTGAACCACCCACCAGCGCGTTGCTGTCCTGCGCAGGGTATATGCTAACATGTTCCTTCTCTGAACTTGGTCTATCCACTGTGCTTCCATGGCTTGCAAGAATACTGGAAGATCTTCCACCCCAGTATACCAAGGTATTGAGCTACCTATTCATTGAACCGAGTGAAGTCCATTTTTCCATGCAATCACACTTCTTACCTCGCGCCCTACTAGTTCATAAGTACCACGAGCCCAATTATCACAAGCAATACTCGTAGTATCACTAATAGATTGAGAGTCTTCCCATTGAAGGATGCCCTCCTTTGATGGCTCAATGACCTCTGGGTCTTGAATAACATGCACATAAATTCTGTTTAAGTCCTCTTCACTCAAAGGCTCAACATACGGTGTAGATTTTCCATCTGTTAAGGGGATTACAACTCGTTCCTCCTTGTTTTCAAAACTGATGTATCCTTTGTTGAACCTTAAATCAACATTATTTGCATAACACCAAGGGTGCCCAAGTAAAGCTGGAAAGTTATCTGCTTCCGCGAGTGCTAATACCTCAAAATCTCTAGTGAATTTGGCCCCTTGTATTGTTATAGATGCATCCTTCAAAACTCCTATGGGAGTGGCCTTAGTCCTATTTGCCATAAACAACACATTAGATGATGGCTGTAATGGAGGTCTCCCCATTTGCACCCATGCATCTAATGTAAGAACATTTACTTCCGCACCTGTATCAATCAAGATATTGCTCAAGAGCCATCCATCCACAACAACATTCAGAGTAATCTCCTTGTCGTAGTCAATGCTATCAGGGGGAAGATTTGCATGCAGGATCTGTCATTCATTCTTAGTACTTGTGTGTAGAGTGTTCCCCTTCAACCAATTCCCTAATAATGGAATAATATTCTCCTGGCGCAACATTTTACATACTTATTTTATGTCATCCATCTCAGATGGGGCCTCCCCTACTTCCTTCTTCTATTCTATCTTCCGTGATTTCTCTTTCAGACACTGTATTTCACCTTGAAGATTTCTGAGGACCTCCATGGTCTCTTGATAGACCTCCTTCTGATGAGCAGGATCTGGGTACCTTGCATGCAGAACTTCCTCCTTAATGATTGTAGGCTTCTGCTGCAACACCTCTTTTACATGTGCTGCTTCAGCTCGTGTGGTAATTTTCATGGTGAAAGCCTTAGGTTCTGGTGATAACTTGGGCATCCATTGATTTTCCACCATGCATTGGATTCTAACCATCCCTGTGCCCTTGTTCTCCTACTTATGTTGCTTACTAAGATGCTCATACAAGTCTGGGCACTCCTCATAGCTATGATTCTTTCTGCAGAAAGAACATGTAATATTCTAGGGACATTCACACCTATAGTGGTCAGGAGACCCACATGTATAACATGTTCCACAAGGAAACTCACCTCTTCCTCCACCATGGCCTCATCCTCCATATCCACCTTGATAACCACATCCTCTTCCACAGCCTCCCTCAAAATGCCCCTCATTCCTTTCATAGCGTGCTTGACTGTGATCTTGATCCTGGTGCTCATTCTTATTTTTAGAATTACCTGTTACACTTTTCTGTCATACACCAATGTCTATGGCATCATGGATCTGACCGATCAATCTACAATCTTCCGTATCATGGGTCGTGGACCAGAAAATTTTACAATAGCAGGATACATTCTTCCTTATCGTGCATTGTAACAAAGGACAGTGGCTAGCATCATGATTCAAATGACAGATCTCGTAGTCTAACAACAATGAACGTATGGATCTGTGGGGGAAACTATCCTTGGTGTGACCTTCCACTTCACAATCTGTACACCAAATCCCTGAGCGCGTTTCATGGGCTGAATTTGCTGATAGTTTCTCTAACTGCTTTTCCATAGCTACAATATGTGCCTCTAAGAATGGGCTAATGCCAGTGTCAATACTCCCAACTACCTCAGCATGTAGAGCTGCCTCCAATGCCTCATGTGGATCAGTGTATGTCTTATGTGACAACGCCCTTCTAAATGGTGTAATCAATCCTCCAACAAACCATTGTGCATGCTGGCTTGTGTGAATATCATAAGAGAGCTTTAATAGAAGTGTTTTAAACTGGGCATCATACTCACGTACACTCTCAGTAGTGCCTTGTTTGATATCCTTGAGCGCGCTTATACTCTTCTACTCAAATTTTGGGATATATAACTCTTTTAAGAAAGCATCCTTCAATGCTGCATAATCCATGCAAATTTGATCAGGGTAAAACTTCATGTACCAATTATGTGCACGTCCCTGTAATGTAGTCGCAAATTAGCTTGCCTTACGCTCAGAAGCCATGATCCCTTTTTGCATGCATAATATTTCACACATGTGCACATGTTCAGCAACATCTTCTATGCCTCTATACTCCGGGAGATGAAGAGACATCTCCATGTAAATATTCTGGGGTTGCTGCGGACCTTGCCCACCTGATCTAGAACCTCCTATGTTTCCCCTGCCTCCAGAACCACCAGATCCACTGGAACTAGAGCTACCTATGCCTCCTGATCCCAAACCTGTGGCTAGGGTTGGACCAGAAGATGTACTTCCCTGTGTCCCAATAGTAGAACTAAACTATACCTTGACAGTCTGCGAAGCGTTACCACTCCCAGAAGTTAGTCCAAAAATTAGCGTGCTTGTATTCTGCACTGATGATGCACCTAAAAAATTACTCCCATATAATAATGAATCCATTTGCACTACCATTATTATACCTTTCATAAGAATCACTCCTACTCTTCCACTTCTTGAATAAGTTTGTTGATTGCTTGTTATACTAGATGCTAGAAAACCAAGTACAAGGGAAAGGTTTCCAGTTGGATTCAGATGCATGCCCATGGCCCAGGTCATCTCTGTTGGTGCACTTCTACATGAGGCTGAGGAGGGTTCCCTATCATGTTTTCCCAAATGGGGGAGTTCCTGAGGCTCGGGTTCCATGTCTTCTACGTGAATTTCAACTCCTTCCTGAACTATCTTTCTCCACAATGCCATTTTTTTACAACCTCCCGCTACTTCTCTATCTCCCTCTCATGCGCCTCATTATACTTAAGAAGCCTTTCCTCTCTCTACCTTTCTTGCCACTAGGTCCACCATCTTTCACCAAACCTGCTCCTACCCCCTTGCGTGTGGTGGAGTTTAGTTAGCCATAGGTTTACTCTCCAAATTCAAAGTTACCATCAAGATCTTGATTGCCAGTGGAATGCCTTGTAGGTAAGTTCCCCTTGGATATCGTAAAAATTGGAATTCAGCTACCTCTGGACATGAATAAGTGGAAATTGAATACTCTAAAATATAACTGTTCAAAACACCATGGAACCACGTATCCACAACTCGAGTCCAAATCAAATCAACATCATAAAGGGCTTGAAATTCTTCCTGTGTCCAAATAAGTGTATGATATCTCCAGTTCCATTTAGACACATATACAACCAGTCACTTGTACATATATACTGGGAAAATAACAAAGAAGCTCTCATACAAACTGTCATACAGATTTTGTTCCACCCAAGTGCGTGCGTTAAACTCAGATCCAGTGCTGAACCTCCATGTGTATTCTTCTTCTAGGTCATGTATCCACTCCTCAACACTTGCTAGAGTCAACCGGTATGTCTTCATTGTGAACCATCCTGGAAACAACTGAAAAAGAGGTCCCGATAATGGAACCAATGATGCAACCTAGAATTCACCAATAAGACCCCAGACGTGCTAGCACATCACTCAGCCTAGACTGAGCACTCACTTGAAGTGTGCAAAGGTACCAGGTCCCTCTTTAGGGTTGTTGTTGCAGGATGTTAGCATGATGAAGACTTAATACATGTAGTTCCATTATTAATACATCATTCTACAGAGCATGCCAGATCTATTTCTAAGGGGAACAAAATTAAGTATTAACCATGATGAAATCAAGAACATACTAGATCCAAATACACACAGAACTAACACTTAGATTCAGCCAATATCCTCCATTATATTAAATATGATAATTACACAGAAGCTTCTTATAGTAATGGCATTATATGCCCATACGTGCACAGATCTGATACAGTAGTCCAGTCTTACACACACACATACATATATCTCTATATATCTCTACTCATCATATATATCCCTCTACTACGTAGTTCACTACATATTTATAAGGGTGGGGACTTTCCCTTCACCACTTATCCAATCCCAAAATAGGTCACATGCTATTATTAGCCATGCATCACTTACAAGCATAGCCACACATGCAAGTGTGCTAACAATAGACTTCCTTTAGTTAACTGATAGTGATAAACCTATTCTTAGCCCACATCCATGCAAAGTGTTTTGTAGTTGATCCTCCAAAAATAGCCAATGCATGGTGCGCAAGTCTCTACCTTGTTTATGTGCTCTGCACGCCATCTCTAAAAATAGATCCTCATGTGCAAAAATGGCTAAGTCCTGAAATATGAACTTATCCTTTGTGCGTGTGTTTCCCTTATCCATTCATGCCTTTGAACATGCCTTGTTTTCCCCCATGGACCTCTTGTGTGCCTTTTGTTAAGTATTCTAAAAATTAAGTGTCTCCACCAATGATCACGGTGCTACGCCCCTAATGCCATTGAATGGTAGAAGTTCCCATTATTGAATGTGGCTAATATAATCCTAATCTAATTTATTTGAAAGTTGGAACACACATTAAATTTCAAGAAGATCACATAGTGACACTCCACTAAACCTATGGAAAAAATACCAATTAGGACTTAAGGGTACAAGGGAGGAATCATTACAATCGAGTTAGGGATAAAGAGGGAAATTATGAGGGGAGATACTACTTCGTGAGTAGGAAAATTGCAGGTCTTGAGTAACCAAATTAGTTCAACATAACATGTATAGAGGAGACACCATGAAGTGGGAACAGGATTGATGAATCAGAACATAAAGTTATCATATTTATCAACCAAATGTACATAAGGTCTTAGATCACTCATGAGATTACAAAGTGTATGACAAAGGGGGAAATAAGAAGAAGCCCAAATGAGATGCATGTAACAACCATTCTTATTGTGTTAACGATGAGATGGAAACTCATGCATACAAAGTTGCACACATTCATATGCCATCTTGGAAATTTAGAAACTCTGATGTTCCCTTGATTGACACTTACAGTCCCTAGTTGTACAAATCAATGTGACTTAAATAACATTAAGTTGGAAGAAATTGTGATCTTTTATATCCTTAAAGCGCATTGATCAAAAAGTTCAACAACTCCAATGACGAATAATTAGATACATATTGGAGAGAGTATTCAAAATCTGGGGAATCCTTGGAATGAGAGGATGTCATCCCAATTTATAAAGAGGGGGAAGAATTACCTCTCACCTCCCTTATATGATTCTTCATCTACTGCCAATGACATTTCATATGTTCTTTGCACAACTTAATCAACTTTTCAAATGTCCTTATGTGAAGATCTTTGAAGTCCCTGAACTATTTATAAAATGAGAAGGTGACTTATGGATGCCTTCAAGGAATCCTTGGGTTAAGTTTTTAATTACAAAAGGTTGTTGAAATTACTTCATTGACCCCATGAACATTATAACATTGAGAAAGATACCTTTGGGGCAAGATAGATAAGAGCTCAAAAGAGATTTATGTCTAAGGTTGAATGGAAATTGTTTCACTGTTGATCACAATTTTCGACCCTACATGATGATCTACTTGCGAACCGTGCCATGAAATGAGTGTCAAAAGACATCATCAAGTTTCTTAAGATAGATCTCAAATTCTCTATGAGAAATGCTTATGATGATCTTGAATGATGGCGTTGACCCGAATGATCATCCCCCTATGTCTCATTGTTCCAAAAATTCCCTTTGAGTGTGTCTTACCATTAATATCAAGTCCCAGATGGGAGACTTAATATTTTTGGTAAGAGGTGTTTTTTACATCTTCTTGCCCATTCTGATGTGATGAACTTATTCATTCACTCCTGTGCACACTACCTTTGCCTCAATCACTTCTTGGGATGAATTACTATTTTTAGTAAGTACCCATATAAGGAGCTTATATTTTAAAGAAGTTTTCATTTTCACTTTTTTCTAATTTGGACGACCATTCTAACTTCATGATGATCTTCAGTGCACACTGCCTTCATCATAGACACTTTTGATGATAACTTTCCAAACATAGCAAGTATGTATAGGAAAAATTTACTATTTTTGGAAAGTGGATTTCCAATGCTCGGTTTTTGATGAAACACATATTTTTTGGACTTGTCTCATCATCGCGATCTCATCCTCCAACTTTCACTTGATTTCACCCACTAAAATTCTTGAAAATAAAAAACAAAATTTTCACCTAGTAGTGACTTTGGGCACAGAGTTGCTATGGCAGCCATTAATGGAGCTTCAAAATTTACAAGTCTAGTTTTTACCCCCGATTGTGATGAAAATAACTCCATTGTGATACATTTTTCATTTGGGGTCTCTGTTCAAGTTTTAAGCTTGATTCCATTGTCAGATTGATGGGAAATATAATGAATGTGAGCTAGGGCATGAAGTGGGGGTTTTTATGAAACAAATAATTTAGGGCATAGTTTGATCTCCCATTTCTTGCATTGTAATAGCCATAAAAAATGAGGAGGTTTGTAAAAAAATTAATCTTGATACGAATTTTATTTTGCAAGATATGAAGATTTTTCAATTGGGAGACTTTGTAGTTATTTGTCAAAAAATCTTCATTTTCTCTTCGTTCTTCGTTGTTTAAATCCATTTATCTTCTAAAATATTTGTGTTTTCAATGTGATGAAGCTTTTTTGGAGCTAGTTGAGTGTAGAAATGGTGGTTGGGATGTTTGGGAAATATTTTCTAGAGTTCCGGAAAGGTCTGGAGATGTGGGGGGATGAACTGGCATGGAAAAATGCTAAGCCTGGATTTTGTTCATCCAATAAGAAAGCATAAGGGAATGGAATTTTTTTTCTCCCTTGTGTTCCTTTTCTAAAGGGACAAAAGGGACATGAAATACCCCATCGCACTTGATTGAGACACTTGATGGGTTTTAAATGGATGTCTATTTGCAAGAGAGAGCTTGGGAGAAGCACCTTAGAGCTAAGTTTCGAGTACATGGAGTACCAAAAGGCATATCTATGGTTGGGAAAATTTTTGTGTCCTTTATTTCCCTTTAGCTAAAGGGATGAAAGGGATATCAGTTTCCACATCACTCCAAGTTATGACACTTGGCGATCATCCATGCAATGAGAGGAAAGGCTCCGACTAGCTCATGGGGGCTGAATTAGCAATGTGAAGGGTTGTATTGGTGATCAAAGGGATAAAAAGAGCTAGGTGAATTTTCATGCCCCTTATGTACCTTTTCTAAAGGTATGAAAGGGACATGAAATCCCACCAAGCCCCTACTGTTGACACGTGTCCACTTTAAAATTTGGCTAACTACGAGAACTCTTACCTTGAGAGTGAGCTTGTGAAGGCCATATCTAGAGTTACTAGTGGAGTTTTTTGACAAAATTTTAAATGATTATGAATGTACATGGACTTATAAATCCAATGGTTGGATTTCATCTCTTGATTTATCCATTTGAGCCCTGAAAAATCATATTTTTTTTCTGGTTACATGATTGAGCATGGGAAAAAATGGATGTAAACATATTACACCTAGGTTTTGTGAAAAGTATGATTCCAAAATATTTTAGTGATATTAATTACCTTTCCATTTATATCTTGTTTAGCTTCTAACTCTTTATAGAACTCACAGAATTACTTCCTAAAGCTCAGTTGCTTAATTAACACTGTGCGCTGGCTAGGCTTGAGAAACCATTTCTGGTGGACAAGCCCCAAAACTTCCAAATATTCCCTAAGTTTTCCAAAATATTTTCCTCGATGTTCTTAGGACTTGATCACATCTCCATGTTGAATTTTTCTCCTCTGTTTTTCTCCAGGGGGGTTGCACGAGTCCTAGGAAGGCTAGTGGTAACCCTTCCCAAAAGCTGCTCAAAAGCTTGTATATTTCAATAGATCCTAAATCACCTATGGGAATGTTTTGAAATCCATTGGGGGGTAATTGGAATGACTAGGTAAGGCTGGTGTTGGGGATGGACTAGTGTGGGGGTGCCTTTGGAAGGTATGAATTTGAAATTTTTCGACACTATGGTATCGTTGTCTCGCCTTCAGATGTATTTTTCCTCTTGAAAAAATACTAGACAATAGATGGGTTACAAACATGGGACATCACTCGTGATGTTGCAACAAAATAAAGGCTGAGATGGCTGAAAGCAGACAATGTGCACACAAGACAAAGGGGAAATCCCCTAAATAATGGCAAACAATGACAAGCAATAGTAAGAAAAGTAAAAAACAACCATGGTGGAAAATATATATGCATATAAAATATTTCTTATGAAGCACTTGTTAACATTCTAGAAAGATAAACAATTATTTGAAAGTGTGAATAATATGATAATGATGTGCTATGAAAAATGAAATAATAGAACCCGTAGTGTACAAAAGTGGATGCACCCAGGAGCCGTTGCGAGACTGGTAAGAGGCACCATGTAAAAAATCCATGATGCATGTAATGATATGTAGAATTTATGATCACAAATAGAAGGAAAGTGCATGCACATGTGTGTATAGAAATAGATAATGACATACGAAATATCTGACTAGCATGTATAAAGAGTGTACATGTAACAAGTAAATATAAGTAAGACTAAGTGTGACCAAGAAATGCAGTATGTTGTGGATGATTGAGATCAAACAGAATGCAGTGTGAGTGTGATAGGATCTGTGTTCCCCATCAGTGGATGTATATGCATGAGATGAGGTTCATTTATATATGCCCCCTCAGAATTCATGAATGAACCGTATAGCCAGAGTATGTCATCGGGAAATGGTTTGAATTATGCACTAGAAATATGTGATTGATAAAGAGTATAGAGTAGAGAATGCTTGAGTGAGTGAGTGAGTGAGTGTGGTGGGGTTCATTTTAGAGCGATATCCTTAGGATCTGAGTACGAATTGTGTAACTAGAGTGTGTCATAGGGCAATGAGTGCAAAGTGTAAGAGTATATACAAGAAATATATATCATGGGTATATAGAGTGAATAAAGCACATAATATGTGATAGAGGATGTGAGAGGAGATGTCATGAGTGCGTGAAGTGTGTAGTGTGTATAGTGTGCATTATGTGAGGTTCATAGTGTGAACCAAATCACGAGATTGCGTCATCAGGGAATGATGATGAAGAGTGTATGATGTAAGTGCAAGACTAGATGTGGATGGATGTGAGTGTCTGAGATTTATTGAAGCTAAAGGGGGGAAGAAATAAGTATGATTCTCCCCAAGTGTGTGTTAACGAGTGTGCTGAATGATGCTTGAAATGGATAGGTAGGTGATATATGTTGATGATGAAGGATAATGGATAGTGCATAATTTATTGAATAAAGTGATATACATGATATGAAAAGTTGTATTGTATGTGTGAATAACAATATATGGTAATATATGTATGTATTAATGATTATGGAAGATCCATGGGAATTCATGCAATTTTCATGTTATTATAATGAAGCGTTCTCAACAATCAAGAGTGAAGAATGCAAGGGCGTCATTAAGATGTGGCATGACAATGTAAACTAGATATATATGTCAATGAAACATGTAAAGTGGGGTTCTTACTGTAAAAAATCCATCAACAGTCATGTAATAAATGTAAGAACATGAGTGCATCATCATGGAGTGATGATAGGAATATAGCACAATGTGTACGAAAATGTAGAATGAATAAGTAGCAAAGGAAGACAAAAGATAGTGATAAAAGGGGGAAAATGAGCATGATGCCCCCCAAGTGTATGATGATAGATATGATCAAGTAATATCATCTAAGAGGTCATCATTATCATGATAAAAATGAATGGATATGCATCAGAGTCCTAGTAAATAATTATGTCAGGTTTATTAAGAAAAGAGCCATTGAGGCATAAATTGTACATGCCCATGGCATATTCCTTGTTAGTGAAAAGAGGTAATGAAAATCCATGTGCATACCAGTGAGTAACGTTGTGTGAATAGAAAAGAAATGAATCATTGCAAATGAAAACATGTCCAAATGGCATGGGGAATGAAATATTGATATGATTGGGATCTAATGCTCCCCAAATGTCATCAAGCCAAGACTGCCTAATTGTAATTAGGGAGTTGCGAGGTGTGCGTGCAAGAAATACTGTGAGATAAAATACAAGGAGACCATAAGCAATAGTAATGTGGATAAATCCATGGTAGATATGAGGATCATGAGGTGGAGGGAAAATGTTGTCCATTGTAAACCCTAGCTAATTCAATCCTTCATGTGTGCATATAGTATCAGAGCAAGTAGGGTCGAATGGAATGTGTTCCCAATAAGATTCATTCATGAAAAGTGTACATGTGAAAGGAGGTAGTGTAGCTATCGATTATACATGAGAAAACACTAAAGGTGGTATGACATCTGATTTATGGATAGATCCCCGATAAAGTACCATAACATTAGTAGATAGGGGTTGTTTTGAAGTTGATGGAACAACAACTAGTGTACAAATAGTTCCCTTGAGTGGAGGCAAGTTGTCTAGATAATGCATGGGTTATGGATCAACAATATGGTGTATAGTAGCAGAGATTGAAAAAGGTAATGCAGTGTTGGGGTCAAGTTCACAATATTTAAATGGTGCATTGTCAGTGAGAACTACACGTTCGATGTTCTCATGCAAAAATTTGATGCATCGGTGGACTATAGAATATACTGCTTGCATTCTATGAAGCCATGGTTGACCAAGAAAATAATTATATGGAACTGGGATATCAATGACAAAGAAGATCACATGAATAGTTTTTGGACCAACCATCATGGGTAAAGTTACAATATCTAAGCATGGTCTCGTAGTGGAATCATATGCTCACGTATAAATAGATGTCGAGGTAATATTAAAAATAGAAAGACCTATAGTCTTGATAAATGATATAGGACAAATATTGAGCTCATATCTAGTATTAACTTAAAAAAATTTGATCCCTGATACAAAGTCCTATCTATAAAGGAGAATCATTGTGATAAATAGAAAGATCATTAGTTATAGTAGATGGAAAAGAGACATGCTCCGAAAATGCATGTAAAAATGTTTGATAAACAAGTCCAGATGAGTAGTGGAAGGAATACGAGTGGTAGCCAAGAGAGTAATGATTTTTACACGAAATTCATTGTTTTCTAGCAAGAAATCATGAATAGAGATACTTATGATGAGAGGATCCTAAGAAAAATGCAAGATGCAATGAGGATCCTAAGCATGAAAGAGTCGAGTTGACCAAAATGATTAATTAAAATTATTATAAATGAATAAAATTCCTAATCTAAGTATGTAATAACTCTGATAAATATGTATGCAATAAGAATAAATATGACCCAAGAAAATAAGTAATTAAGATTTAAAACCCTAAGAGTAAATGAGGAGATAAAATGACTTAGCTATTTTACAATTAATACTAAGCTTTTTTGAAGTGACAAAACAGAAAATATGAAGTACTGACTATCGCAAAAAAACCCAGAAAAATGTAGAGATGTCAGAATATGGTGGAATAGGGCGCCCGAGATGGGTCAAGGGCACCTGTAAGCATTGTAAACCAGTTTTGGGTGTCTATGTCTCCCCAAAACCTCAAAAAACCATCTTTGGGTGGTAATAATATATTCATTTTCCTTTGCTTCTTATATCTAGTAGCTTGCATAATGATCACTGATGTCACTGATAACCTGCAATAAAGAAATGAATTGCAAAACCCTCAAAATCACATCAAATCCCAAAAAGAAAATAATGCAAATGAAGGGTCAGACTGTCCTTAGATGTTAAACAAGTGATCTTAGGAATGATCATTGCACTACATTTAATATGTAATTTAGATGTGGAGATATTTTTCTCCAGGTGGGTCTTGTGCACACCACACTTGACAGTGAGCAATAGCTAAATGTAGGAAAATATAGATATATGTGTTCTTGGAAGAATGAACTTCCCCTCCTATGAAGTGTATGAAAAATAATGCAATCCCTTTCCCTGTGTGGATGCTAGATGGATGTGTGAATTATCTTGATAATGGAATTTGAATGCAACCTTAGTTGGTGATAGCTAATTCTTAGTTCTTGGTCCTTTATTATGGTCACATCACTTTATATTTATATGATTCCCTTGCTTTAATTTCATAATCAACCTTGAAAATGCCAACTACCAAAAATATAAGATGACCAAATGGTTAGAAAGGACCCAAAATATGTAAAAAATACAAAGAGGTTAGGGGTGCCTAGAGGAGATGGGGGTGCCTAACGCTAGCGTTATGTCTGAATGCTGGTGTCTAGAATGGGAAAAAACAAAGTATAAAAAGGAAGACTAGGAAAACAAGTGTAAGATCAAAAGTGGAAACAAAAAGCAAGCAAATATGGCCAAAAGACATGGGTTAATTAGTACTTTTCTTACTTAGGAATCATATGAATAGTAGTACGTGATCAGGACTAGATCGATACCCAAAGTGCATGATTTTGTGTCTACAAAAGCACATTGAAGAAAAAAAAGCCATTGACATGACCAAATAAAAAGAAAACACATGAAACAAGTTGAAGATACATTAGACATGATGCAAACATGCCAACAATGTGACAAAACACATCAAACACCTGATGTGTGGATATAAAAAACATAATACAATGTAGATGAAGAAACACAAGGCACATGAGAACACATCAAATAATTAAAAAAACACATTGCACAGAAGGTATAATAATCCCAAAAAACTACACTTTGTTAATAAAAATATTTTGCTAAAGTACAATAATATAGAAATGAATCAATAAGATAAAATTGAAAATAGGACAAAGGGATGCCCCATAGTACCCCTACATTTTCCCCCAAATGAGTATGAGATGTGCCCCAATCATACTAATAATCCACCATCACGATCTTATGACCTACAAAGTAATCAAAACATGTACCTATCTCGATGAGCTTATTAATAACACACACACACAATTTTTAATATATAATATAAACATATAATGTGTATGTTATAAGAGACATAATATAATGATATTTTTCAAATCATCATCTCAGAGGAGAATATATATTTTTAGAAGACCTAAAAATTGAGATCAACCTAAGAAATCCATACATACCAACAACTATTATCAAAGTTTTTTGTATTAAAGGCCTTTTGGTGATAATTTATGTGTCATCGCCATTTAGTAGTTAGCATATAATTTTGGGGTAGCACATGTATAAAACTAGAAATTTAATTATATATAAATTTATTTGATATTTTTTGTTAGTGTTTTGTTGCCATTTTGCTAGAATATTAATAACACCTTTTGTATGTCAATAGTAATTGTTGTGTGAATTTGCATCAACCCTTGTGCCTTTCTTCATAAATAACATAAGTCATGTAGCAGTAAGGGTGCTTGAACTAGATCCTCCTTGAAATCATAAAATTTTAATATAACTTATCGTAAGAAATAAAATGTTTTTATTGGTTTATAACTTGTTATGCTATGCACTTGCATCTCTTTGTATTACTTTAGTACTCTAACATTTAAGTAGACTATATCTATACTACATTTTCCCATTGTGCCTTAAAAATAACTTGGATCACATTGAGAAATTTTTTTGCTGGGTGTCAATCCTCTTGACAACCACTCTTATTAATAAATTATAAAATTAATATCTAAAAGGGTCCAAGAAATGTTCGAAACAAATGACCAAAAGGATGAACTTACAAAAGTATTCCAATACATAAGGGATCTCTTCATAGGAGAGAATGTTTTGGAAGAAGCCACTAGAATCCAAGTACCATCATATTCTATGTTATGAAACTTAGTGGTTATTGAGAACACACGATGAATCCTTTCTAGACATTATATGATATTGAAGAATTATCAAGTTGATTGTGATTGGAAGATTCAAAAGTAACAATATGATGAAATGTAATGTCGATAAGGAGGTACTGAAAAAACATAGATGCCATTAACAAAAAATAAAGGATGTAAAATAAGACAAAGATGTGAAGTAAAAGAATTCAAAATTTGGAGGTCATTATGAATCTTGGAACAAGAAGTTAGACGAAGAAACCATTTCAAGAATTAAAAGATGAGAAAGAAGAAGCCAAGCCCTAACCAAAGTGAAAGTGTAAGCATACTTCAAAGAAATATCCATGAGAGGGTTCACTTGAAACCAATGCTCATGATTAAGAAATCTAAAACACTCTCTATGACATGGTGGAAGGATATTTTTAGGCCTCTAGGGATATAGTTGTCAAGGTCCGAGCTACTAAGCAAACATTGATAAAATATCACAAAGTTTATTAAATATTGTAAATAAAAAAAATACAAAACATAGTAAATGAATATAACACAAAACACCAATTTAAGGTGAAAAACCTCATAAAGGTAAAAAACCACAGACAAAGCATGTTTCCATTTAATTGAGAAACACATTTTTATGATCCAATAATAACACTCTCCTTCACCACTTCTCTCCATTTTATATTACGACTCTAATTCATTTGAATAATCCACCGGGCCCCAAGGGCCCTATATAAGTATTTTTTATGGGTGTGTCATCTCGTGAAGCACCCCATCATTGATTTAAATAATCAATTAAACCTTATAAACTAAAATTTATATTAAATAAATAAAAATATTATATATATTTATTTACTTAATTATAAACTGAAATTTATATCTTAAGAACACTTAAGAGGAGTTAAACCTTACTTAAGATTAATGTTCTAACACTCCCCCTTAATATTAAGTGGGGTTTATATGCCAACATTACCTCTTTATACAACATGATTTATAATTTAAATTAGAGTGATGGTTTAGGATAACATATCACATTTGAAGGATTTATACACCTTCATCATGATAAAGTTTACCTTTTATTATAGAAAGATTTGGAATCCATAAATCAAAAGTGATGATTTAGGCTAAGCATGATTTGCGATACTACATCTCACTGTTCCTCATGGAAAATATATACCATGATCTTTAGGATCCTTTTATGAAATAAATACCTCTTTTACAACATGATGCTTAATTATTGGAATATATACTAAACTTAGAGTGATAAGTTTACTAAAATCATAAAAAATATCTTTTACAATGCTTTAAATTGGAGTAGAAGTATATAGGCAAAGGATAAAACACATGGAAAACCATTAAGAGGTGGAATTTTCATGCACACTCATCCTCAATGGAAACTATGAAAGGCTAAGAATTGAGAGAAACTTGCAAAACTTCAAAACACACAAAAGGATTCGTAAATGTGTATATAAATTGATCTTCACTAGAGCAATACTAAAGATCTATATCAGCACATAGTACCATATTTGAGATGAAATGCATATATATCTCTATATGCTTCGTTCTCTACTACTGAACTAGCTTATTAACTAGAACAATACAACTATGAATATCACACAAAAGAGGAGTGCTTCCTTTAACTTCTATTTGAATTTCTTCCAACATCCTATTTATCGACATTTCTTCTTTCACTACTTCAATTGTACTTCTATATGTTTCCGCACTAGAAGATATGGAGACTATTGAAATATTTTTGGTGCTCCAAGTAATATCACCTGTACCAGAATCTAACACTTATCTAGCTATATAGTTTCTATCCATCACAACATCAACATGGTTAGAATCACAATATCCAAATAAACATGCATTATCATAAGAAGTATAATGTTTTAAAAATCTAGACTCCTATAAAGTATTAAAAAGTAAATTTTTTGAAAAATAACCACAAAGGAAAAACAAACAGAAACAAAGGAAAAAGGAAATCCAAAGGTCAACAATTATTTCTCTGAGGCCTTGCTATGAGCTCTGGTACTCGGCCCACCATCCTTCCTACCAGCCACTTTTATGATCACATGCTTTGGTATTTTTTCCTCTTTTTCCTCTGTCTGAGTGTTCCTAGGATCCTTTATGCTAACCTGATCCTTGTCTTTAACCTAGGTGTTCACCGCCTCCATGTCAGAGCCCTCGTCTGTCTCAGAATCATCACTTTCAGAACTACTAAGCATGAGCTTCATGTTGGGCTTAGTATCCACCCTGGCCACTTGATCTTGTAAAATAGAGATCCTCTGTTCCTGCATAACAAAATCCACCTGAATACCCCCAATCCTCTTATGTTGGACATCAATCTTGTGTTGACACTCCTTCAATTCCTGAATGAGATTCTTGTTAATAGTAAGGATAGTATCAACAGTTGATTCTACACGCAACAGTCTAGCTTCCCAATCCACAAAATCCTAATCCCTTTTACCATAACTCTCACCCACATTCTGACCTCCCTTTTTAAGATTGCACAGAGCATCTGCAACCCCCTTAGTAGGGTCAATCCCTTTCCTTTTCCTCATATGATTGAGGGCCAAAGCCAGGGTTTCATGATCCGACTCGGGTTCACTAATTTGTGCAGGCTGGGTAGGAATAATGGGCGGGCTTCTTTGGACAAGCAGAAGAATCAAGCCTTGATGAAGAGGGATGTCAATTTTCTTGTTTTTGAAGTCCTCAATAGTGGAGAGCAGAGACCTATAGAGGAAGAAGGCCAAGCTCATGGTCTGGTTTCTACGGAAGAAATTAAGAATTGAGAGATGGTGAGAAAAAATCTCTCACAAATTTCCCCTCTAAGGTCAAGTATTTCATGACCACAAGACAAAATCAGCCCATCGGTTTAGGGAGGATAGGTATGGGCGATACCATCATCATAAGCCACAATGTTCTCTCCAACTTCAAAAAAAGTAGCAATTTCATGTTTTTTGTGGGTTTTATCCTTAAATATTTTAATCCCCTCCATTTTTAGACCAGTTATCTCAACTATGGCTTCCTTAGAGACCCTAATTTTAACCCCTCTAAAAGTAAATCCCCATCAATCCAAGCATTACCAAAACCCATAGAGAGAGCAGGGTCATTACCTTTTAGACGACGAATGTACCTGGTGAAGCCCCCTTTGTGTAGCAGTTTCCACAAGGCTTTGTCATTTTTTATGTGAAGGAAAGTAGTAGGTTCAGTGTGGACCCTGTCACCTCCCATGGCTCTTTCAAACTTTTTGACTTCAAACATGTAGTACCAGTAACCAATCTAAAAAAAATTAAGAAAATGCCAAATGAAGTGAATCGTAACCATTTTCAAAAAGAGAAAGGTCTTTTCAAAAACCCAAATGAGAGGCTTGGTCATCATCATTAGGCCACCTCCTAATTCATGTCATCATTAATCAGATTATTAATGGGTCCCTAGGGAATATGTGTCCCTGACCAAATCATCAAGTCTGCCATGTCATTACCTTGGTTTTCTAGGGCATATCCACAGGTTTATTTCCAGCTCTGTAGATGTGTTGAATGTCCACTTTATCCAATGATGTTAAGATACTGTGAGATTCCTTGATCATGTTACTGAGCTTCCACCCACACTTACTCTGATCCTTAAGAGCGTTAATCACACACAGGGAGTCACCTTCTATGATGATGGATTTTAATCCCAAATATTTGCACATCATGACCCCTAGAGCATAGCCCTAGCTTCTACATAGTTATTGGTATGATTACCAATGGGTCCCACATAGGAACCAATGTAACTGCCCCTATGATCATGAATCAGGACCCCTCCTCTAGAAACACCATTCATCATTTTCATAGAGCCATCAAAGTTGAGCTTGAAGCTACCATCAAGGGGCTTTGACCATTTGACCTTTTGGTTAACCCTCTTCTTCTCAGGACTGTTAGGGATGAAATCCATGCACCTTAGGATATATTTTTCCCAATCCAGATAATTTTTAGCCTGTTTGGGATTTAAAATCTGAGCATTTTCTTTAAGGGACTGTCTCACCTTTTCAATCACCTTCTCCAAGATGGAAGCCTTGTTCCTGAAATTCTTGTTATTTCGTTCCAGCCATAAACCCCATAATGTGTGAGGGAGAGAAAGTTTCCAAATTTCCTTAACTAGAGCATTCTAAAAATTGAAACACCATTGATTAGGAAGAAGGGCCACATCCTCAAGAAGGACCATATTCACCTTAAAACAAACCAAGGACAACAGAGAAAACTTGAAAGAAAAGGGACATTCGAGGAAGAGGTGTTGAATAGACTCTTCATTACATTTGTAGAATCCACATATGTTGATTATGATCATTCCTCTTTTTATAAGCCTTGTCCACAGTAAGAATATTACCTTTAACAACTTCCCAAAAGAAAATATTGATTTTGGGGATAAGATTCTTATTCCAGACCTTCCTCCAAAGAGTATTAGGTTCAATGTGTTCAAAATTTAACAAATAACTAGACTTAACACCATACTCCCCGTATCCATGGTTCTCCAGATCAACTCATCTTGAGCTCTATCATGGGGAATATGGTAATCCTTAAGCCTTTTATTTAAATCTTGAAAGGTTTGAATATCCCCTAAGAAGTGGGGGGGGAGGGAGGAGGGATATCAACTTTCTCTCTTCATCCTAATAATTACAAACCAATTCTCCCTGTTCTTGAGTGAAAAAATGCCAAAGCTCAGTCCATGGTTCAACCAATTTTAGGGCACTATCCATTATCCATGCATCCTCCCAAAAAATTACCTTAGACCCATCTCCAAGATTCCACTTACTTCCCTTTATCAACAAATTTTTGGTTTGGCAGAGGTTATTCCAGAAAATAAACCTCTAGGAAGCTCCATATCAGAGAAGAGAGCCAGAGTACCACCAAAGGGCCACAAATATTTCACTTTCAAGATGTTGACCCAGGTGCCCTCCTCTCTATGTGCTAATCTCCACCCAACCTTAGCTATAAGTGCTTGATTCATGAGTTGAATGTTTTTTAATCCCAGACCACCCTTGTCCTTTGGTTGAGTGACTTTATCCCAAGCAACTAAAGGGATTCTATTCTTTTCCTCTGATCCAGTCCATAAAAACCATTTCTGTATGCTCTCAATAGATTTCTTGACTCTAACTAGTAGAGTGAAGATGGACATAATAAAAACAACAATGCCCTGTAAGCAACTTTGAAGAAGCTGAATTTTTCCAGCCTATGAGAGTAGTGTACCTTTCCAAGAGGCTAGTTTTTTATGAAATCTTTCTATTAGTTTATTCCACCCTTCTTCCTCAAACTTTTTCCCACAAAGGGGAATTCCCAAGTAAGTATCAGGGAGAGTCTTGATGTTGCACTCCAGAATGTTGGCCAGTCTATTTTGTTTCTCCTCCCCCACATTAATGAAGAAACATGAGCTATTTCTAAAGTTAATCCTCTGCACCATAGATTTTTCATAATGTTTAGTGATGCCTTTTATAGCCCTGGATTTCTGAAATGCAACTTAACCCATAAGAACTGTATCATCTACAAACTGCTGTAAGCATTGGTTTTAAACTCCATTAGCCACTTTTATACCTTCCATAATACCAACTCTCTGAGCCATAGAACATAACCTGCTCAAAGTTTCAGCAACTATTATATATAGGAAAGGTGATAGGGGATCCCCTTGCCTCAATCCCCTTTCAGATTTGAAGAATCCATTGGGATTTCCATTAATTAAAATAGAAAATCTCAGTTCTTTAGTGCAAGCTTGGATCATTTTGATGAAGTGGGGGTGGTATCCCAACTGAATTAGGAGGGAGTACAAGAAATCCCAAGATATTCTATCATAGGATTTCTACATGTCCAACTTCACAATCATAGCCTCCCTTCCTGAGAGCTCCACTAAGTGTATCGTTTCATGAATAGTAATTATGTTGTCTAGGATTTTCCTACCAGACACAAAGGCCCCTTGATTTAGAGAGATGAAATTAATAAGAGTCTCCCTTAATCTGAAAGCCAGAATTTTTGAAATGAGCTTATACATGGTATTGCATAAACTAATAGGTCTAAAGTCCCCAAGGTCCTTAGCTCCTATATTTTTTGGGATGAGGGAAATAAAAGTGTGGTTGATTTTTTGAGCAATATGTCAGATCAAAAAAATTCTTAGACTACTAACACCTCTTCTTTCTTAACAATATCCCAATACATTTGAAAAAAGAAGGCAGGGAAACCATTGGCCCTGGGATTTTTTCCCCTTCCATAGCATCAAGGATATATTTTATCTCATCCTTGGAAGGGGTGGCTATGAGTTCACTATTTTCAGCTTGGATAATAGCAGGATGAAAAAGATTAAGGATATCTTCTCTAGATATTTCATCTGAATGAAGATCTTCAACAAACAAGTTCCTAAAGAAGGACACAATAGTAGTAGAGATATCCTTATCCTCAGTAGCCATTTCACCATTGTCTTTCTTTATTTCTTGGATTCTTCCTTTGTTGGCCTTAATAGTAGCTGAGATATGGAAGAATTTGGTGTTCCTATCTCCCTCTTTAAGCCAAGTAATTCTAGATTTTTGTTTCCAATATATCTCTTCTCCATGCAGAATATTATGGTATTCAGCAAGTAGATCTTTTTCTTTTAATTTGTCCTCCATGCACCATCCTCCCTGTTCCATGGCTTCTTCCATAGCATGAAGATCTTCTTCTAATCTGCTTTTTTGGAGAAAGATATTGCCAAAAACTTCCTTGTTCCAAATCTTGAGATTTACCTTAATATTTTTAAGTTTGGCAGCCACCCTGAACATGTTATTGCCTTTGATTTCCAAACTCCACCATTCTTCTATCATTTTTTCCAACTCCGGATGAGTGGTCCACATTTTTTCAAACCTGAAAGGTCTACCAATAGGTTGCTCCCTAATATTGAATTTAAGAATCAGAGGATTGTGATCTAATCCAATGCGAGCTAGAGAGGATAGAGTATATTGTTGCTCCTGGATCCATTGGAGATTCACAAGAAAATGGTCCAGTCTGATTTGGATCAGGTTCTCCCCTTCATGCCTATTGGACCAAGTGTATTTTGAACCACTAAGATTTAGATCCATCAAATCATTCCACCCCAGAAAATTCCCAAGGTCCTCCATACTCTTAGTAAACACATTAACTCCTCCTTTATTTTATGAAGGAATGAGAGGAGTGTTAAAATCACCTCCTATAATCTAGTTTAGATCACTAAACATCTTTCTAAAGGTGGTCAATTCTTCCCAAAGCAAACTTCTACAGTAGCAGTATTAGGAGCATATATATTAGAGAGAATAAATTGTTTTCTAGAGCTGATTTCAGTGAAACAGATGGCTATATGATGCTGACTATTGATGAGGGGGAAGCCTTCCATGCTATTCTTATTCCACATGCACAAAAGACCCCCAGAGGCCCCTGCAGATGGTTGACAGTGGAAACCAGCTTCTTTCCAAAAGAAAATCTGAAAATTTCATCTTATCCTGATTCATCTTAGTTTCTTGTATCATTATAACATCAGGTTTCTCCTTCATTTTGAAATTAAACAAAATCCTATGCTTACAGGGCTGGTTTAGGCCCCTTATATTCCAAGATAAACAAATCATTTAGAGTGAGAGGATTTATGACCTACCAATCAATGGTTTTTTCCGCCCCTTTATAATGTCCTTCTTAGTAGCTCTCTCCCTTTTTTCCTTTTCAGACAGTCTTCCTAGAGATGCTTTATTGGAATCTACATCCGCCTTTGATCTATTCCTTGGGGTTGGTTTCTATTTTGGAGATGGTAAACAAGTTGTCACTAGGACATGGATCACAGAGCATACCTTTATATTTCTGTTTTTTACCACTTCTATAACCTCAGTGTCTTTCAGTTAGATTTTCAGATTTTCCTTTAGGGTATTCTCAGAGGACTCAAGATCACGTTGGATATCCTCCTCCACTGTAGGAATGTCCTCCAAACTAATGTCTAAGATCTTGAACATATTACTTACTAGTAGCGATTCTCCTGGTCTTTAGGAAAAAAACTTGCATCCATAGTATCTGAGGACTATGGATCCAAAAATACTATCCTCTTGACAATATTTAAAAACCATTACATCTTCATCCTTTTTAGGATCTTGATTTGCTTCCATCTTGCTGACCTCCTCCTGACCTACTTCAACTACTTCTTCTTTTGTATTTTGTACTGGGTCTTCTAGAATCTGGTCCTTAATCTCCAATGGTTTACTTATCTATTTCCATGTAGGATTTACCTTTGATGGTCCACTTCCATTTGGTTGCATGAATCCCTTACCTTTTAGATCTTCCTTATTAATGCCTTTTTTTCTTAAGTAGAGATTTCTGGGAAGCCTCCTCTTTGGCTTTAGGAAAATATTTTATATTGTGGCCTACCTTGAAGCAAGAGAAGCACATAAACAATGTGAAATCATAGTCAATATTCTGGGTATGAAACCCCCAGGGTGCCTTGATCTTAATGCTTCTAGGTAAGGAAGTTTTGGGGGCCACATTAACATAGAACCATGCAAATAGAAGTCTAGTTTTTACAAAGGTAACTAGATCTATAATAACCAAAGCCCCAATAAATTTTATGATCCCCTGTAGGATATCCAAATCCCAATATTTTAGAGGTAAGCCTGGTAATCTAACCCATACAGATATACTTTAAGGACTATTTCCAACGAGTTGAATCCAGGATGCCATTTTTGAACCATAACCACCACTCAACCCATGAACCATGGACCTACGGCAAGGATTCATAATAAATACTCTTCCAAGGATAGATTAATCACAAAGAAGGAATTAACATATGCAGTTATTTCCATCGAACCTTTGGGCATCCACTTTCTATTAGCCCATTTCCTAAACTCCTCAATATTTGGTTTGCTACCAGGTATCTTGTCTAAAATGGTATTCCCACATTGAAGTCTTCACCCGATTGGCTAGTTGTTCTAGTATTTCCAAAGAAAACACCATTTTCATTACAAACATGAATGATATTGATAGAAGATACTTGTTTTCTTCTTTTCCGACCACTCACCAAGCCCACGTGAAAGGGGGTCCCATGTCTGTCTTGATCTTGTTCCTTTCTGTAGTAAACTATGCATCCTTCCTACCATCCTACAAGATCTCCCCATGAAAGCCTGTACCAGTCTCCCTCACCTTTTCCCGCTCAAAACCATTTTCAAATTCTTAAGTTTAAATACCTACAAGCTTCCTGTAAAGAGTAGGATTAACTTTTTCACATGCAGGTTTAGGATCAAGTTTATAACCAACTTTGATAGGAATAAAAATTGGTTTAAAACCTACTATATTAAATCATTTAAACAAACTAGTAGCATATTTTGACTGAGATACAACAATAGAATGGTTATCTTGAAAATTTTTCGTGCCTAAAAAATGATGTAATAATCCTAAATTATTCATATTAAAGTATTGTTTCAATATATCTTTAATTTAAGTAATTAAACTATTTGAATTTCTAGTAATAAGTAAATCATCATCATATAAGGCACTGAGAATAATCTGATTATTTTTAATTTCAACAAAAGTATCATTATTGGATTAACAATTAGTAAAACCATATCTTTCAAAAACTGTATTTTTGCATACGAAGCTCTAAGATCTTATTTTAAGCAATATAAATATTTTTTTAGTTTACACAAAAAAGTTATTTTCCAGGTACTTCAAAATATTTAGGTTGGGTCATGTATATCTCTTATTTTAAATCACCATTTAGGAATGCATTATTAATATCCATTTGATGGATTTCACAAACATATTGAGAAGCTAAGGCAATAATAATCCTAATAATGATTATTTTTGCAAAAGGTGCAAAGATTTCTATGTAGTAGATACTAAGTTTTTGAGTAAATCCACAAGCTAATAACCTGGGTTTAAACTTATCAATATTTCCATCAGCCTTATACTTAATTTTGTAAATCCACCTAGAGCCAACAATACTATGCTTTTCCAGAGGAGGAAAAAGATCCCAAGTCTGATTTTTAATTAAGGTAGAATATTCATCTTTCATGGATTCTACCCATCTTTCGTCGTGAGATTTATATTTGAAAGATTGGGGTTTCAGATCATACATATTCATTAAGACATGATAGGTATGGTTGCTTCTAGTCATCTTACTAAGGTTAGCATGGTTTAAAATTTCAAGTAATTATTGAGTGCATTTAGGTCATTTAGTTATAGAGGACACATGAAAAGAATCATTTTAAATTATAGACTTTTTATTACAATATTTTTTTTCTTCATTACATGCATCAAGATCATTATTTTATAACTCATTAGATTCATGATAAAAAGATGAAACAAAATATGAATTACAAAAAATGTTTTTCAAGGATTTTAACATTTTTGTTATCAATAAATTCACATTTTGTAGGATCATAGATCCTTAGACCTTTTGTTTTACCTCCATAGCCTATAAAAATTCAAGGATAGAAGGTTTGATTTAGCTTATTCTTTTTTCTTTATGAATGAAGATGTAGGAAGGGCTTCTAGAGATTCTCAGATGAGATACCCTAGGTTTCTTATTAGTCCATTTTTATAAAGGAGTTGATTGAAATAGGGGTTTTGTAGGTACTCTGTTCAAAATATGAACAACATTATTCATAGCTTTAACCCATATAAATTTAGGGACTTGAGTTGAGTGAAGTATGATTCTAGACATATCAAGAATGGTGTATTATTTCCTTTCCGCTATACCATTCTATTAAGGAGAGTAGGGAGTAATGATTTCCATTTATATTTCACATTTTATACAAACCAAATCAAATGATTTTGTAATATATTCTCCTCTATTATCTATTCTAAGTATTTTCATTTTATGACTGGAACAATTTTCTACTAAAGATTTAAATTATTTAAATTTAAATAAAATATCTGATTTTTTAAAATAAAGAATGACCAAATCATGCGAGAATAATTATCAACAAAAGTAACTACATACAAATAAATCTTTAGGGAAGGAACTTCTAAAGGTACTCTAATATCATTGTGGATAAGTTCCAAAGGTTATAAGGAGTTAGCTTCATGATGATTGTGGAGGGGTTTTTTTGATTTCTTACCACGTAAGAACCTTTCAAAAGTTTCACGAGCATGAGAGATAGGTGACATACAAATAACAAGGTTAAGATGAGACATGTCATACATGCTCTTAAAGTTAACTTGACCTAGTATTTTATGTCATAACTATAAGTCATTCCTATTTTGAGAAGAAATACATGAAGCATATGAAAAATTGTTAAATATATATAAACAATTATTTTGTATACCTTCAACAATAGTGACATATAACTCATTTTTAATAAACCATTTATCCTTTAGTAAAATTACACTATAATTTTTTTTTTGAGTTAGCTGTGAACATGAAAGTAACATCATTTTTATTTTAGGAACACACAAAACATCATTTATAAAACCATTGAAAACTATATATTTTCCTTGACTTTGAACATCGAGAATGGAATGGTAACCAAGATATATTTGATCATTACATTCTTTGATATCATTCAGAATATCAGAGCTATAAGTCATATTCCTAGATGCACCACAATTTGATATCCAATTATTTTCTTTGGAAGTAAATAATGCAACATATAAGGAAACTACATTTGGTTTTTAATTGTTCTTTTTTTGTTTTGATTTTGATTTTTTTTGTTCCCTTTCTGATTTTTGAAATTTGGTTTGATTTAGTTACCCTACAGTCTTCCTTTTTGTGTCCAAATTTCCCACAATTGTGACATATTTCCATTAAAACTGACTTTTAGGTGATTATTCACTAGTTTCTTATCTTTAATAGGGTGTTTAAAGTTTGATTTGAACTTTAGATTCTTGTTAAACCTAAAAAATTTATTCTTAGGATTTTGAGGAAGAAGTTCCCGAGTTACATTCTTCTTCAAATCAACATTCAACATTGATTGCTCTTTCTAAATTAAGAGAGCATTAAGAGTAGATAAGTTTAGAATATTTTCTTCAGTTTGATATTTTGAATTTAAAATGGAAATGAAGTTCCTAAAAATTCCCTAGATGTTCATTAAAATAATAAAATGAAATACTTTATCATGAACTAAATCACAGTTACATCCATCTAATTGAGATTTAATGTTTTTAATTTTTGCTAGAAAATTAATCATTTTTTTTTCTTCATTCATGAGATTTGTCATTAATTCAAGAATACTGGTGCTTAATTTGATCTCGCCCCATTTGTCCTTGAAATTCTTCAGTTTGTGGGCTCTGTTCATATTTTCTATCTCCCCGTGTTGATGCGTGAAAGCTCTGTCCTTCATTTGGTTTCCATGATCAGTCCTTTCCTTTGGTCAAGGATCACTTTAAGTCCAAAATTTTTTTTCCATTCCTCTATCCATGTGAAAGAATTTGTAACTTGGGCGTAAACTTGGGTTTTTTTCCCTTCCTTCCATTTTTCCACAGTCACGTTTTGTTTTCCTGTCAATTTTTGTCCCAATATCTATGGAAACGTGGTCCTTTCTGATTGGATGTGGCTTGGTGGATCACATTTGGGCCTTATATCATTTCCAAATTCTTTGTCCTTAAAGAAAGATTCATTTCTGGGTGCAAATGGTGATTTCCCTGCATTTTACGGTTTGACAGGTGTGTTTTCCCCATCAAATTTATATCTCAGCATCTATGGAAATGTGGCCCTTTCTGATTGGATGCAGCTCGGTGGGGAATTTTGAAACTCTAAGGCCCACTTCAACTCAAGTCTTGTCCATGTGGAGGCCTGCGCTCATCTGAAAATTCATCTCTTGGTTTCACCTTTAGAATTAAGCCAGGGAGATACGTGGAGGTTTCCGCTACCTTGACCAGACTTAGACATTTTTTCATGTGGCTGGTGCAGCTTTGTCAGACCATGGACATGTGGAGGGCCAGTGCTCATTTGAGGATCCGCCTCTGGGTCCTACCTTAGCAGTTGCGCCAAGGAGACATGTGGTGAGCCCGCGCTTGTTCAGGGTCTCCACTTTTGGGCACCATCTCAAAGTTGTGCCAGGGAGACACGTGGAGGCTTCTGCCAGCTCCTCTCTATACTTAAACTTTTCAAGAAACTTTCTAAGGCCTGGGACACGTGGAGGGACCGTGCCTATTTGGGGACCTGCCCCTAAATTTTATTTTGAAGAAGTGCCATGAGGACACTTGGAATCTTCCACTCACTCTGCCCTTGCTTGGAAATTTCAACGGTCAAAGAAAATTATCTTGGACCCTAGACACATGGCACCTTCCACTGGTCCTTAAACTTTTTCAACAACTCTGCCAGACTAAGACATGTGGTGATCCCATGCTTGTTTGGGGTCTCCACTTTTGGGCACCATACTGAAGGTGCCAAAGAGACACGTGGAGGCTTCCACTGGCTCCTTTTATACTGAGACTTTTCAAAGGCCAAAAGGCATGATTTTCTTGGGCCCAGGGCATGTGGAAGGCCCACGCTTGTTTGGAAACTTGCCTCTGTACCTCACCTTTGTAGTTGCACCAAGGAAACATGTGGACAACTCTAATCTAAAGTTGAGAAGGGGTAGAATCAATGGTTGTTGTGCATTGCATCTATTTTTCCACCATTTTTCTCCAAGACTCCTGGAGATGTGAATACGCAACATTTTTCATCATTTTTTGATGAAATTCCTTGTCATTTTTGTCTACAAAGTGCCATTGAATGGATTTAGAACTTAATTTGTGAGTCCAAGGATTGTTAAGGTTGATATTTTGAAGTTGGAATTGCTCGGGCACTTGCAAAAATGTGAATTACCAGAGAAGTTGGATGCAGAGCAGAGTTGCAGAGGAAAGAATGGGAAAAGGATGAAATGATGGAGGTTGCAGGTGCAAAGGATGAAAAAGGTGTTGCCTCGAGGGTGAAAAGGATTTCCTGTCAGATCCAACTATACAGAGCCACCAGAAAATGATTAAAATGGGGATTTCTCACATGACAGAATAAGAATGATTAGAAGGACTGTCAAAAAGTTGTGGCATGGCATCCTAGTCATTAGTTGAGGGTCTGAGAAATGTGATCAGTTCATGATTTGTCCACCTGGCAGCTGCGGGTGTAAATTTGTTAAACGTCACTTTCTGAGACAAATTGGTAACAAGCAAAGGTTCCTCGAATATTCTTCTTTTTTGGGGGAAAATTTGGGATGAGTGAGCGAGTGAAATGTATAAATGCAATGAGAATACTCTTGCAAAGGGTGGGGGTTGAATTCTTAAGAGAAAATTTGAGAGAGCCCATCTTCCTGAGAGACCAATCTGAGAAACCTGTTAATTTCCTATGTTTTAGATTTCAATCATGTCAAGTTGGTTGTGAGTGTACAACCATTGACAAGCTCTGAGACTGTTCAAAGAAACTTTCCCCTGCTGATGAATCTAATCAATTTTGAATTAATCTGTGTCAATCTTGGACCAATTTGTGTCTGCTTTATTTCAGAATGTCTGCAAGTAGTTTTTCTTATTCCTATTGCAATCTTGTGTTAAAGTCCCTCTGAATCACACAGGATCTCATCCCTGTGATAGTTTAGTGGCATTTGCAATTTCATTTCAAGAAGAGCCTTCATCCTGTAATGAGATAAACAATTTAAAATCACTTTACTATCATTTGTTGATAAAGATTGTATGTAAGCCTTTGAGCGTATCTTAGGCATGAGGAACCAAGGGTCTTTGATGTTTAATTGAGTCTTTAGCTGAGCCTTTGTGTTGAATTCTTGGAGATTGTGTGAAACCGTGCAAATATGGGCCTCCATTGATGCACACCTTCTGGTTGAAGGAATATTTTAGCTATTCTGAAGCTTTCTGTCATTTAGTTTTCCAATTGTTGTGAAGGTTCTCAAAGATCTGGCATAATCAATTTTATCCTACTTAATCTCCCACCAAAATTATTCAAAAAACAATGAATCCCACCTGAACTACCCCTATTTTCCCTGTATGTCCACAAATGTATAAATTCTACTGCCAAAATATGCAGAAGCAATCAGGATTCCATAATGTCTCTAGTAACCTTCAACCCTATTTAGGAAATATCACCATTCTTTAGAAGTGACAACTCGTGAGAGTTAAATTGTGGTGCATTGATCATATTTTCTCAGGGTCCCCTTTCAAATTTGTGCAAAGAAGGATATCTTCATTCTCCTTCACCGACAGAGGTTACAAAATGGGTCCTCTCACCCTGGTCGAAAGGCATGGCCTAAAGCAGTGAGGATAGATCAAATCCTTAATGAAGGTGCTATCCATTTCTCTGATGCCCGAGTGACAAAGAGTCAGAAAAATCCCCTCCCAGCTACAAAATGACTCATAATATGATTTTTCTGTCTCTTAGTGTCTTGATAAATCTATGATGCTGCTCAGTTTCCAAGGGAGAATCAATTTGGATACCAACACCAGAATGGCACCATTATCGGGGGACATGAATTGTGTGCAAATTTTTTTGAACACCATCAACAATGCACATATAGATTATTTGGTAAATGCTTCTTACATGATTTTAAAGTGTAAAATACATTGTTGAAATGTCATCCTTGTGTTAGATTTGTAAGAATTGAGAAAAGTTACAAGTTCTGCGTGTAATATTTCCAGCTTCTGTTGGTTTTTACACTAAGTTTACATCAACAATGTTAAATATGGGTAAAGGAAGGTCATATCTGTGAAGCTTTGCATGAATTTAGTGTTGACAGACATTTGACAGACCAATTTTAGTGCATTTGCACAACTAAGGTGAAAATCCTTAGTGGCGACTCCGTATTGAATGAATTTTTGATAAATGCCAGTGTCTTAACCTCTGTCAATTGAAATTTATCACTAATCTTTGCAAAGCTAGAAGGAAGAATATCTTTCTTCACTAGAGACCCTGCTAGAAAGTTGTTTCCAGAGCTGGGAAAGACAAATTCAGAAGGAAGAAGAATCTGGAAAGTTGTTGGAGATCAGAAATCAAGAAAAGAGTTATCAATTGTGGAAACTGATCAGCCTGTCATTGAAGATTGTCATACTTCCTCAAGTGCTTCTGAATCAGGTAGTCTTTTTGTAAATCTGAATTCTCCAACTGGAGAGGGTCCTTCTTTTGTATTTGAAAAATTTGCATCTCATTCTGTCCCTGTGTTCTCCAAAGCTGATAGGATCTTCCAAGAAACAGAGTATTTAGAGAACATTCATTCTGAGAATTGCATTCCTGTGCCCCACAGACCCCTCACTCCTCATCATTTTGTTTCTCCTGTAAGATCACCTCCCCAAAACAATATGGCCCAGCCCCCACCCAAACCTCCATTTGTTGTGAACACTTTTGGTCCTATAGATTTCAGAGGTATGGCTGGATATCCAAATGTTGTGCCCCAAGATGTTAGAAATAGACTGCCTAAATTTCAAGGAAATAATGCCATTACTGGGGATCAACACTTAAATATTTTTGTCAATATGATGGAAGACTTTGAGATTGAATTTGAGGATGTGTACATAAATTTGTTTATTCATACTCTAGAGGAGGATGCACGGGACTGGTATAAATATTTTCCAGACAACTCCATTGATTCATGGATAGAAATGAAGAATGCTTTTAGATTGCAGTATGGAGATAAAACAGACCCTAGGTTTCTTTTATCAGAATTTGAAAATATAAAAAAGAATCCTAATGAGTCTATTCATGACTTCAATACAAGGTTCAATAAGACCCTAAATAGGCTACCTGTGATCCTGAGGCCAAGTGATGTTTACTGTTTGATAAAATACTCTGATACTTTTGATAAGAAGGTTGCCTATTATTTGAGGCATAAGAACCCAACAACATTAAGGTAGGCCTTCACCATGGCTTTGCAGATTGAAAACAACATCAAGGTCATTGGTAAACCTCCTAAGAGGGAAGGTATCAAGCTGATCAATCCAGAGAAGCCTCAGTCAAGTAAAGTTGTGGATCTGGAGGAGGTTGTGAAAACTTTGGCTGGAGCTGTTAAGGAAATATCCTATAAACTGGCCAGAGCAGAGAAGGGGATTGGACAAGGTTCCCAAGGTCATCATAAAGCACAAGGTCAAGAAATATTTTCAAATCATCCTAGGGGTGATCAGAGATCTGATGACAGAGGCAAAGGACTCGTGGGATCAGGAAATAGACAGCCCCAAGCCCGTGAGAATAGAATTGTGCCTGATCCTTTGACTACCAGAGTTGTTGTGGAAGAAGCCAATGAAATTGAGTGGTGTGACAGATGTTTCTTGCCACATGCCCCATGTGATGAAGAAAAAGAAGTTGAGGAAGCTGATGATGACACTGATGATGATGTGTGCATGGTGGGGTGCTCTACAAGCTCACAACAAGGAGCAACTTTGAACTGAATTAATCAGTGCCAGAACTGCTGCAGATTTCTTGGATTGCATCCACTAGGTATTACCCCTTCCTCCCTCTCATACTTTTGAAATAGATATGGTACAAGATTTTGAATTTCCTAGTAATGATTTTGAATACTTAAGGGCATTAATGATTAAAAAGTATGATGGAGGAATCCCTTCTGAGGAGGATAGGCAGTTGTTAATGAATGTTGTAGTTGGCCATGAAAAGGAATATAACACTAGGAGTAAAGTTGTCAAAGGGGTAGGGCCTCAGGCCAAACCAAAAACTCCAGTTCTCACCAATATCTCAAAAGAAACTCCTAAGAAAGATACATCTGGAAAAAGCCTTGTGTCCCTAAATAGAACTGGTATCCTTGTCCATGCTCAGACCATGAAAAATCCTTTGCTGTCAGATGAGTTTCTCAGTCTTCCTCCAAATGTTGCCTTGCCCAAATATGTTCCTTATGACATTGCCCAAGTCTTGAGTCAGATCAAGATTTTTGTTCCAATTGTTGAGCTGCTTAGGATTCCTGAGCACAAGAAAAGGGCCTTTGAGTATTTGGGATTGAAAGAAGAAAATATTACCCAAGGTAGAAATGTAAACAATGTTGAGACTCCTCCTACCATTGCAGAGTTGGAAAAACCCCAAGTGCTGGAAGAACTAGGTGAGCCACCTGAAGTATATTTGGGAACATCCTTGGTTGAGTCCCAACTGAATGTAGATCCATTTTTCACTACTCTGATTATTAGGGACAGGTTGTTACACAACTGTATGTTTGATTCTGGAGCATCATGCAATGTTATGCCTCTTGAGGTCATGAATGAATTAGATATCAAAGTGACAACAACTTATGGGAAGTGCACTGCCATGGATTCCAGAGAGGTGCCAGTGGTTGGATGTGTCAAGGGTTTGATAGTGCAACTTGCAGCTTACCCAGGAAAGAACTTAAAACTAGATGTTGTTATTGTTGATTGCCCTGCCAAATGGGGAATGTTGTTATCAAGAAAATGGGCTGCTAGTGTGGGTGGTAGTGTGCAAATGGATATGTCTTTTTCCACTATACCTATTGAGGGAAGCCTTGTAAAGTTGTATGGTGAAAAGAAGATGCTACATCTCATTGAGGATCCCAATAATGCTTCCTATGAAGTGTTATACACTGACACTGATGCAGATAACTTTGTTGGATTTGCTGATGGTAAAGAGCACAAAATTGATCAATGCAAGTCTCTTAATCAAGTAGGTTCTCCTTGGACTTTGTTGTTTGATGGGGCTTGCTCTAAATTTGGAAATGGTGTTGGTATTGTTCTGATATCTCCAGGCCAGGAAGAGTTTGTTTTCTCTTTTAAACTCAAATTTAAGTGCACTAACAATATTGCTGAGTATGAAGCACTGTTCTTGGGCCTAAGAATTGTTTGGAAGTATGGTATTAGAGACATCATTGTTAAAGGAGATTCAGAGCTAATTGTCAAGTATGTTAGAAAACTGTATGCAACAAAAAAATTAGAGAATGAAGCAGTATAAGCATGCAGTCTGGGATTTCATTGAGATGTTTGACTCCTTCAACATAATACATCATGATAGGAAGTAAAATACTCTAGCAGAAAAATTGGCCGTATTGGGCTCCAAATTTGAAAATTGTACTTGTATCCCCCTATTGTGAGTATAATATTGAGGTATTAACTAGGCCATCTGTTCCTGACAATGTTAAACACTGGAAAGTGTTTGAAGATGATGCCCAGGTGCAAAGGTTTTTGTAGAACCAAGGAGAATTTTCTGATCAACGTATAGATTGGGAGCCAATGGTTTGTGCGGCTGATGGAAAGGAGACTTTATTTGGAAAAGACATCATTCAGTTGAAGACTAATACTATTCCCAGAGGTTTGGTAGCACTTGAATCAAACTTTGATAATGTTGATTGCATTGTCAACAGACACATGTCAGCCTCGAGGGATGTTGAAGAGCATGACCTGGGCACGAAGGATAAACCACGTAAGATCTGGCTAGGTAGCAATCTGAGCAAGGAAGAAAAGTAGTCATATGTCCAATTGTTGAAGAAATACCAGGACTGCTTAGCATGGTCTTATTCTGAACTGAAATCATACAGATAGGATCTTTTCCAGCATGAAATTCCCTTAGAAGCTTCTGCCAAGCCATTTAGGTAGAAACAGAGGCCAATCAATCCACTCCTTTCCCTGAAGATGCAAGAAGAATTGAAAAAATTGAGGGATGGAGGAATCATACAGCCCACAAGGTACTCATCATGGGTTGCAAACTTGGTACCTGTCAGAAAGAAGAATGGAGATATAAGGTTGTGTGTGGACTTTAGAAACTTGAATAGAGCATCAATGAAGGATAACTACCCTCTGCCAAATATGGACAATATGTTACAATTGGTTACTGGTTCAGAATTGTTATCCACCTTGGATGGTTTTTCTGGATATAACCAGGTAGTTGTGAAGGAATCAGAGTGAATCAAGACTACCTTTACCACTCCTTGGGGAACATATGTATATGTCAGAATGCCTTTTGGTCTAATGAATGTTGGAGCCACTTTCCAAAGAGCAATGGATGTAGCTTTCTCTGGCTATATTAATGATTTCATTGTTGTATATCAAGATGATGTGACTGTTTTCTCCAGAAAAAGGAGTGACCACCTGCAACACTTAGAAAAAATGTTGTTAAGATGCAGGGAGTATGGTATTTCACTAAATCCCAAGAAGTGCCATTTTGGATTTTAGAAAGAAAAGATGCTTGGACACATTGTGTCAAAGGAAGGGATCATGATTGATCCTGAAAGGGTAGAAGCCATCAACAAAGTCCCTATTCCAAGAACCAAGAAGGGAATTCAATCCTTTTTTGGGAAGATTAATTTTATTAGGAGATTTATCTCCAACTTTGTTGAACTAACTATCCCAATCACTAGCATGCTGAAGAAAGACCAAAGTATCAAATGGGAAGAAGTAGCTATTCAATATTTTGCTAGGATCAAAGAAGCATTAAAGATTACCCCTGTTTTAGTAGCTCCAGATTATAAGAAGGATTTCCAAATGTTTTCTTTTTCTTCAGAAAGTACTATTGCATCTGTGTTGTTGCAGAAGGATGATGAGGGAGCTGAAAGACCAATTGCCTTTTTCAGTAAGGCATTACAAGGAGCTGAGCTAAAGTATACTATCATGGAGAAGCAGGCATTTTCTTTGGTAAAAGCAACAAAGGTCTTCAGGCCATATATTCTGAGTTCCAAAATCATTGCTTATGTTCCCCACACCATGGTGAAAGATATCCTATCAGAAATGGAGGTTTCAAGAAAAAGATGTCGATGGGTAAACAAATTGCAAGAGTATGATATGGATATCCAAACAAAAAAATTGGTCAGAGGTTTGGGCCTGGAAAAACTTATGGCAGAGAGAAATCTACAGACAATTGAGGTAAATGAAGTTGAAGAAGAAAGGTTGAATGTCCTTGAAAAACTGATAAATTCTGAATGGTACAAGGACATCATTTTTTATCTCAAACATCTACAATGCCCTGAACATTTGAGCAAGAATCAAAAAAGAGCACTTAAGTTAGCTTCCCAAAAATATGTCATTACTGATTTTGGGTTAGCTTGGAAGAACCCTGAGGGAGTTCTCTTAAGATGCATTACTGAAGATGAAGCCCCTAAAATAATTGTTGATCTCCATGGAGGAGTTTGTGGGGGAAATTTTGCTGGAAGAGTCACAACTCATAAAATCTTAAGGGCTGGTTATTGGTGGCCAACTCTTTTCAAGGATACAACTCTATTGGTAAGAAAATGTGAAAGTTGCCAATGCTTTTCTGGAAGACTAAAAGCTTCAGGCTCCCTTCCTTTGCAGCCTGTATCAGTTGAAGCCCCATTTAGGAAATGGGGAATGGATTTCATTGGGGAAATTTCTGATCCTTCAAGTGCAGGCCATAAGTGGATACTAGTGGCCACAGATTACTTCACCAAGTGGGTGGAGGCAATCCCCACCAAGAAGGAAACTCACCAAATTGTCATGGATTTTATCCTGAATTATATCATTTGCAGATTTGGGGTACCTACCAAAATAGTTGTTGATAATGCCATGAGATTTCGAGCTAAACCTTTGGTGGCCATGTGCCATGAATATGGGATCAATTTGACATATGCTTCTAATTATAATCCCCAAGGAAATGGACAAGTAGAGTCCAACAATAAAAATATGTTGAAGATAATTAGAAGAACTTTGGAGTTGAACAAAAGGAAGTGGGGTGAGCAGTTTAAGTTTTTTTTTGGGCTGATCGAATCACTGTTAAACGAGCTACTGGAAAAATCCCATTTGAGTTGGTGTATGGAACTCAAGCTCTGCTGCCCCTGCATATGCAATTGTCTTCTTTTCAATTTCTTCAACAACTGGAAGATCAAGAGGTTAGTCCCTATGATGCTTGCATAAATCAGATTGTTGAGTTAGATGAAGAAAGAAGGGCATCCCATCAGAGGCATGTAAAATTCAGAGAGAAATTGAAGAAGTTGTTTGATAAGAAAGTGACTCCAAGAGCTTTCAGTGTGGGAGATCTTGTGCTATTGTGGGATAGCAGGCACGAGGATAAGGGAAAACATGGAAAGTTTGATGCATTGTGGATGGGCCCTTATTCAATTGACATTTGAATTGGTGAACATACCTTCTTCTTAAAAGACTTAGATGGGGAATTGCTTGAATTTCCTGTTAATGGCAGGCATTTGAAACATTTCCTTGATTGATTTCTCAGAATCAAGGTATACACCATTGTACAGTGTATAGTCTTTTGGTTTCTTTCTACTTTCATGTTTTTCTGTTTTGTTTCATCCTGGTCCTTGGTGGCCATTTTGTTGGTTTCTCGGGATTGTCCTTGGGGGAGTTGGTTATTATTGTTCTGCTCTGCAAGCTTGTTCTTTGACTCTATTTGCCCAATGGTTTATTTTTGGCACTTGGTCTACTATTTGTTCTTGTGGCACTCACGGGGAGTGCCCATCCCTAAGTCGGAGATGATGTTGGTGCTCAATTTGATCTCACCCCATTTTGTCCTTGAAATTCTTCAATTTGTGGGCTCTGTCATATTTTCTATCTCCCCGTATTGATGCATGAAAGCTCTATCCTTCATTTGGTTGCCATGATCAGTCCTTTCCTTTGGTCAGGATCATTTTAAATCTAGAATTTTTTTTCTGTTCCTCTGTCCATGTGAAAGAATTTGTAACTTGGGCGTAAACTCAGGTTTTTTCCCTTCCTTCCATTTTTCCACAGTCACGTTTTGTTTTCCCTGTCAATTTTTGTCCCAATACCTGTGGAAAAGTGGTCCTTTCTGATTTGGATGTGGCTCTTGGTGGATCACATTTGGGCCTTATATCATTTCCAAATTTTGTCCTTAAAGAAAGATTCATTTCTGGGCACAAATGGTGATTTCCCTACATTTTACGGTTTGACGGGTGTGTTTTCCCCATCAAATTTATATCTCAGCATCTATGGAAATGTGGCCCTTTCTGATTGGATGTGAATGGGTGGGAAAATTTAAAACTCTAAGGCCCGCTTCAACTCAAGTTTTGTCCATGTGGAGGGCTGTGCTCATTTGAAAATTCACCTCTTGGTTTGACCTTTGGAGTTGTGCCAGGGAGACACGTGGAGGTTTTCGCTGCCTTGCCCAGACTTAGACATTTTTTTCATGTGGCCGGTGCAGCTTTTTCGGACCATGGACACGTGGAGGGCTGGAACTCATTTGAGGATCCACCTCTGGGTCCTACCTTATAAGTTGTGCCAAGGAGACACGTGGTGAGCCCGTGCTTGTTCAGGGTCTCCACTTTTGGGACCATCTCAAAGTTGTGCCAGGGAGACACGTGGAGGCTTCCGTTGGCTCCTCTCTATACTTAAACTTTTCAAGAAACTTTCTAAAGGCCTGGGACATGTGGAGGGCCCGTGCCTATTTGGGGACCTACCCCTAAATTTTATTTTGAAGAAGTGCCAGGAGGACACTTGGAGTTTTCTGCTCACTCTTCCCTTGCTTGGACTTTTCAACGGCCAAGGAAAACTTGGTCTTCAACAACCCTAGACACATGGTGAGCCTTCTTGTTTGGTCCTTAAATTTTTCAACAACTCTGCCAGACTGAGACACGTGGTGAGCTTTTATGCTGAGACTTTTGTTTGGGGTCTCCACTTTTGGGACCATACCAAAGGTGCACCATTGAGACTTGTGGAGGCTTCCACTGGCTCCTTTTATACTGAGACTTTTCAAAGGCCAAAAGGCATTTTTCTTGGGCCCAGGGCACGTGGAAGGCCCGCGCTTGTTTGGAAACTTTCCTCTGTACCTCACCTTTGTAGTTGTGCCAAGGAAACATGTGGACAACTCTAATCTAAAGTTGAGAAGGGGTAGAATCAATGGTTGTTGTGCATTGCATCTATTTTTCCACCATTTTTTCTCCAAGACTCCTGGAGATGTGAATACGCATTATTTTTCATCATTTTTTGATGAAATTCCTTGTCATTTTTGTCTGCAAAGTGCCATTGAATGGATTTAGAACTTAATTTGTGAGTCCAAGGATTGTTAAGGTTGATATTTTGAAGTTGGAATTGCTCAGGCACTTGCAAAAATGTGAATTACTAGAGAAGCTGGATGCGGGGCAGAGTTGCAGAGGAAAGAATGGGAAAAGGATGAAATGATGGAGGTTACAGGTGCAAAGGATGAAAAAGGTGTTGCCTCGAGGGTGAAAAGGATTACCTGTCAGATCCAGCTATACAGAGCCACCAGAAAATGATTAAAATGGGGATTTCTTGCATGACAGAATAAGAATGATTAAAAGGACTGTCAAAAAGTTGTGGCATGACATCCTAGTCATTAGTCGAGGTCTGAGAAATGTGATCAGTTCATGATTTTTCCACCTGGTAGCTTTCGGGTATGAATTTGTTAAACGTCACTTTCTGAGGAAAATTGGTAACAAGCAAAGGTTCCTCGAATATTCTTCTTTTTTGGGGGGAAAATTTGGGATGAGTGAGTGAGTGAAATGTATAAATGCAATGAGAATACTCTTGCAAAGGGTCGGGGGTTGAATTCTTAAGAGAAAATTTGAGAGAGCCCATCTTCCTGAGAGACCAATCTGAGAAACCTGTTAATTTCCTGTGTTTTAGATTTCAATCACGTCAAGTTGGTTGTAAGTGTACAACCATTGACAAGCTCTGAGACTGTTCAAAGAAACTTTCCCCTGCTGATGAATCTAATCAATTTCAAATTAATCTGTGTCAATCTTGGGAAAATTTGTGTCTGCTTTATTTCAGAATGTCTACAAGTAGTTTTTCTTATTCCTATTGCAATCTTGTGTTAAAGTCCCTCTGAATCACACAGGATCTCATCCCTGTGATAGTTTAGTGGCATTTGCAATTTCATTTCAAGAAGAGCCTTCATCCTGTGATTAGATAAACAATTTAAAATCACTTTACTGTCATTTGTTGATAAAGATTGTCTGTAAGCCTTTGAGTGTATCTTAGGCGTGAGGAACCAGGGGTCTTTGATGTTTAATTGAGTCTTTAGCTCGAGCCTTCTCGTTAAATTCTTGGAGATTGTGTGAAACCATGCAAATCTGGGCCTCCATTGATGCACACCTTCTGGTTGAAGGAATATTTTAGCTATACTGAAGCCTTATGTCATTTAGTTTTCCAATTGTTCTGAAGTATCTCAAAGATCTGGTATAATCAACTTTATCCTGCTTAATCTCCCACAAAAAAATTATTCAAAACAATGAATCCCACCTAAAATACCCTTGTTTGCCCTATATGTTCACAAATGTATAAATTCTACTACCAAAATATGCATAAGCAATCTGGATTCCATAATGTCTTTAGTAACCTTTAGCCCTGTTTAGGAAATATCATCATTTTCTAGAAGTGACAACTTGTGAGAGTTAAATTGTGGTGCATTGATCATATTTTCTCAGGGTCCCCTTTCAAATTTGTGCAAAGAAGGATATCTTCATTCTCCTTCACCGACAGAGGTTACAAAATGGGTCCTCTCACCCTGGTCGAAAGGCACGGCCTAAAGCAGTGAGGATAGATCAAATCCTTAATGAAGGTGCTATCCATTTCTCTGATGCCTGAGTGACAAAGAGTCAGACAAATCCCCTCCCTGGCTACAAAATGACTCATAATATGATCTGTCTATCTCTCAGTGTCTTGCTAAATCTTTGATGTTGCTCGGTTTCCAAGGGAGAATCAATTTGGATACCATATATAAAGAGAGTGTCACTATTTCGTCCCATCCTTAGTTTTCCATACATTTGTTATCCTTGTCCTCCTAGGTCCCACACATAGCATATTCATGATCTCTTTCTTGAATTCTAATATTTTTCACCTTGTCCATCCTCTTTCATGACCCATGACACATTGCTTTTACTTTGTATGAAACATTAATTTTATTTTACATCCTTGGTTGACACAATTTCTTGATGGGTGATTGTGCCAGTGTTATATTTTCCCATGTCTGAAACCATTTCCCATAGGTGATGGCATCCTATATGTATCTTCACATAATTTTAAATTAAAAAGGAACATGAAGCTAAGAAATTTGAACTGTCATTTGATCCCTTCTCTTTTGTGCCATCTTCGCATCTATGTTCACTCTTTTTTTGGTTCATCTTGTAGTTTTCTATTGGATTGTATTAGAAACTCTTCTTCTTGGATGACTGCTTGCACTATTAGGTCATCATATAGTGAGTCTAGGACACAGAATGGTCTTCCCCTACTCCACCTAATATTGATTCTCTCTCTATGTGCTACTTCTCAGAGGACATAGATACATCAACGATCACCCTACAGGTACAGATGAGTGCTATAACCCTTATTTGTCATTTTGCATAGATTAGTTCATTTCCTATTCTTCATTGTGATATGTTAGTTTAGTATTATACATGTTTGATGATAATTAGCATAGTAATATTATCAAATATCATGTCCTTAGTTACTTTCATTTCAATTGTATTGCATGCTTCATGTTATTTTGATCCATACATCTCCACACCCAACTACCGATATCTCAATAGGGTTCCTTCCTCTATCTTTATCGTGGGCCTTGGAAACCCTAGGTTGACCTAGTGTAAGGGTTACTTTACTCTAGATATGTGACCCTACCACTCACTTTAGCCTCTTTAATTATATCTCATTGTATGTCGGCACATGTGTGTCTCCTACTCATGTCCTTGATACCCTTGTCAAATGGATGATTTAGGAGTGGATATTATTGAGGCACATTTTTTCCCACATACATTATATGGTGAGCCCAACGTGAATCTTAAAGACCTACTGATTGAGCACGGCTCGTTAAAAGTACCCACATTCAAATTTGACTCCATCTAATACCTAAAGACCCAAATACCCATGAAATCTCATAAACTTACCTACTTGTATAGACACCATCATCTATGGGTGAGCCTGTCTGTTCCTGTCTCCTCATATCCAGATACCTTTGGCCCCTCTGTAGACCTATTTACATGGATTGATATTTTCTGTTTGACCATATCTACTACTAGATGCCTTCATCCCCTATGTGTACTTTTTTGCATGGATGATTTTTCTGTAGCCTTCATTTTTGGACCTATTCTTAACCAGATCACCACTCCATCATGGAGTATTTGGGCCTAGGGTCCTCTGAATCTATTGTGCAATCATTTCTAGAAACCTACCATCCTGAAGTTGAGTTTATTTTTGTATGGACTGTTACGTCATTATAAGCACCTAGAAATAATCCTTCTACCCGCATGTAACAACCCACCTGAGGATGAGGAAGAAAAAAGTCAGAATGACTATACTCTTAATCATCCTCTTAAGATCCAAATTTTTTGTCTCAGTTTCCTCAATATAAACGGATATTCAAAATAGATTCTTAGCAAATGATCTTCTCAAATTGTTTATAAAAAATTGACCATAGAGTGAAAAGGTGAAATCCAGTGAAATAGGCTCATCTAAAAATTCCTCTAATTTTGATCCTACCAATCTTATTCTTTAGATTATTTACAAAATGAACCAACAAAAATCTTCCACTACCACTCAACTCCTCCAAATGCAAGCCAACATGGTTCAGTTAGTCAACCACCCTCCAACTGGCTCTTGGGACACCACACCTCCTCCTTTTCCAAATGGTCCTAATCGGGTGCCCATCACTCAATCCCCTATTCAAAAAAAAATATTGTGAGCAGTCCAACATGATCCATTAACACCCTATATTGCTAGTATGGAAATTGGTGGAATTACTCCATCTATCTCTTACGATGGGTCTATAGATCCCACTCTTCACATCAAGGCCTTTAAAAATATTTACAAAGAATGGATTAGAACTAACTCATATGATTGCTACTAAACTCTTAGCTAATACCCTTACTGGAGATCCTTTAGATTGGTACCACACCTTTCCTCCTAATTCTATAGTTGAACTAGAGTCCTTAATGTTAGCCTTAGTAAATGAGTTACAATATCATGATCTACCCAAAAAAAAAAAACATCAATAATTTCATCAATTATTTCATAAATAGGAGAATGAATGCAGTAAAAACATTACATGCTTTCATCAAAAGATGGTCCCTTGAAGACAATACAAGGTGATCCATATGGGCAGAACATAATATGCCCAATGATAGCCTATGTTTTGCAAATTTTCTTACGAGCCCTTGAGCCTCACCTTCAATACAAGGTGAGGTAATTTATTCCACTTCCCTAAAAGAGGCCTTTGAACAAGTCAAAAGGTAGGACTATCTCATGAGGGAATTTGATAAGGATCCATCTAAGACAAAAAATAACAAACAAGCCCAAATCCTTCAATAATATAAGAACAAGAACATGACAGATGACGGAGTCTCAGATACTCTTCCTCTTTTCACTTATTCAAATAGGACTAGTTTAAGTATTGAACAAAAGCCTAATAACATCAAGAATTAACCTAACTATCATCAACCACCGAGTAAGGAAGAGTTAAATCATTGATTTCCTAAGACACTTACCATGATCTTATATATCTCTCAATCTATTCCTCATTAACATAATGAGAGTAAGTTTTTTTTGTGGCACACTAATTGGGGTCACTCACATTAAAAATATCATGAACTCTGAATGGATACCATTAGATTCTTCTTAGGACCCAACTTTGATTATGATTCCATCACTAGTGAGCATTTTATTGGAGCGGTCAAAGCTCATGACATGCTAAAAAAAATATCATCCATGAAGCCATCAACTAGGCTAATGAAAAAAAAAAATATTCTTAATCCTATGCCCAATCATGATGTTCTAAAGTATCTAAAATGAAAGATAATTCTATAACTAATGTATTTGAAACATATCACCCTCTTAAAAATATGATTGTAATTAATGATGTAAAACATGTCATAGCTTATGTAGAACCAGAATATCCTATAGCATTCCAACCTAGGAATCATAAGGTCATATACCCTTATGTGGCTTAGAATCAGGATCCTCAAGTCAAAAGCCTTCCCTCTCTAGATGCTATTGGCCCCTGTAGAAATTCCCCACGGGGTCGATTGTGTCTGGGTCTGTCCCTCTATCCACAGACACCATCTTCCCCTATGTAAAGTCAAACTTACAGGGTAGATGGTGTAAGAACTGAGCCAAAATAAATTTTATAGGTCTCCCTAATTACCGTTTTTCCTTCTAACTCTTTTCTGATGATTCTCCACACTCTCAACCTACTTCATAGCCCAATCATAATGAGTGGGAGCATTCTTGAAGCACTCACTTAAATATCCTAGTCAAATTACTTCTTGGATCTCATGTGTACATTACCTCACTATTGTGAGCATCTCATGACTATGTTGTTTGACATGAATATCCCTTTTCCTCCCTCTTTGAGGTAGAGTCCCACATTACATGGCTAAGAAGTAGTCATCCACTAGAAATGCAAGGAACTCTCTGTTTGTACTAATATTTCTATAGATAGTCATTCTTGTATTTGCTTTCCCATAGCTTATATGATCCTGGATGAGCTCTTTTTTGTCATACATATTCATGTACCACTTTTCATTTTAGTTCATATGATCACACTTCATTTAAGCATGTTATCATTGATGAGGGAGAAGGCATGTCTGTGGCTTCATTATATTTCATCAAGGCTCTTAGTTATTATATCAATAACCTAAAATACACATGAACTACTTGTCAATGATATGATCACTGACATATTCTTCCTATGGGGTGTATTTGGTTACCTATCACCATTCCCCCTAATATTGTCTGATTCAAAGTTGTGGTATTTAATTTTTCCTTATCTTATAACATTCTCCTAGGGTGGCCTTGGAATCATTGTGTGCACACCATCACTTCTTTCACATGTCAATGTGTGAATTTCACTCACCAGGGAACAATTTATAAGATTCAATGGGAAAATAACCTTTTGAATTATGATACACTCTAGAAAAAGGAGACATAAACCTCCCTACACTTAAGGATTATCACCAATACCCTTTTAGGAATATCAATGATTTAACTACCTTATAGATACTCTTCACAAAAATTCTACTCATCCTGAATTGGTTATGCACATGCCAACCAATCTCTTGGAATAAAATGATGATGATCCTGATGAATTCACCCTCAGAATAAATAATTATGAAATTTTTAATCTCATCATATCTTAGTTTCCTCCTTCATTGTGACTTCACAAGAAGGATATTTCGATTCCTATAGTTATCTCACAAACAACACTACCCCTACAAGAGCGTATGGTCCCACTTAAAACCATAGTTGAATATTATATGGTGGATGATTCCATGTAAAATTATGATGAGGGTTATGCCTTAGACGACCCTCATTTGGATAGCTATGAATAGATTCATAGTAGGGAATTCTTCCACTACTAAGAAACCCTACGCACCAAAATGACTCATGATGTAAATGTCATCCTAGTATCAAAAGAATCTAGAAGAATAGTTGATGATTTTTCCCCACTGGTGCCTAAGTCTTAGATTTATCCATCTGCTACACTTCCACATACCATATAATTAGCTGACCCATTCTCCTTGATAAAAAATCATGTTTCCAAATTTGAATACGAATTCGATGATCTCATGAGTGACAATCCTATTTATTGTGCCATGGTGACTGAGTGATCCACTTCTCCATCAACTCTATCCTCACCCATTGCATTATTACCCTTATCAAACACTCCCACTATCCCTCTACAACATACATGACCTCTCCCCTACCTCTTTTCCTTATGAATCCCTAGTCTTATACAGCCGAGCTGTAATGCACATGGCATGAGGCTCTGGGGAATAATTGTTTTGATTATAGATCCTATAGAAACCACATGAAGAATCTTTAATCTGAGGTCAAACATGACCAAACTGAAAAAGGCTACACAAATGTAGATACCTAAAATTAGCACCACAAATCCCCATGTTCACATCTGTTAGCACCCCTGAAACATCACATCACTATCATATTATACATTAAATCCTTATCCTAAGTATTATTTCTCCCCATTATAATTACTCCCCGTAAATATCATTCTAAAGTTGTAAAATCATATTTTACCCCTTCCTAAACCACCCAAACCACTTAGAAACCAAAATTAAATAAGAAAAAAAATCAATAACTTCTTAAAAATTTCACAATATCCCTAACCTATATAACCTCTTTCCAACACACACCCTTCATAAAAAAAAAACCTTGATTTGGGAAGTATTTTAAACTTTTCCCCATAAAACTTGGATCACTTACGATTAAACAGAATCGCTAGCAATTCTCCCTAGTTTTTTGTGACCCTATATAAACGAGTCTTAGGCCTCCATTTGAGGTTAGCTTGATGATGGACATGGCTTAAGGAATTCCTATTACATTTTATTTGTATCATAGCCCTATTATAGAGCTAGATATCATCCCAACAACATTCAAGGAGCCAAGAATATCTTCTTCATCCTACGAATGTTATTTATATGTCTAGGAATCAACTCAACAATCTTCTTGCATCTACAATCTCCCTCTCTTTGGTAATATCATCTTCCAACCTTCATTCACCAATTTATATAAGGAAAGTGGTTTTCCTTGGCTCATTATCTTATTATAAATCACTTATAAGCTTAAATAAACCTTTTTAACATCCCTTTTGAGCTCAATCTTTGTCCATTATCAACCTGTACATTTTCATGACAATCACTGGTGATTCAATAGAATCACTGACGATTTACCATAATCGCTGAAGATTAATCAAGGTTGGAGAAAGTATCATTGATGACCCGTCAGAATCACTAACAACTCATTAGGATCACTAACAATTCACCAGAATCGCTAATGATTACTGTCTAAAAGGTCTTTTGACCCCCAAGATTTATTTTTTAGACATCTTGATCACATAATTTATTACAAAAAGGCATCTCAAGTTTCTTTACAGTCATAGCAAGATCCTTTGATCCATCTATACCAATCTATCAGTTATTTAAATCAAATCTGTCACCGTTCTCACCTTTGTGAGTGTACAACCATCTACATCCTTACTCCTTTGAGCCATTTCATGATCCCTAGACTCACATTGGATCTGGGATCACCATCATATAGCCATGGACCATGTTAGTCCCTTTGCCTTTGCATTATTGTTTAGATAATATTTTTATCATTATTTAATTGATTTCTTGAATGCGGATTGGCATCCTTGTAAGGAAGTCCATTGAATTATGGGGAATGGCCTTTTCCAGGAAATCCACCATATATCTATTTAATCCTATGAATAATAGGTAGCTTATCCCATTGGAAAAATTAAGTTGTGCACAAGCTTAGATCCATTGACATCGATCATCCATTAGTATTCAACATCCATCCTCGTGTGTATCGGTAAACCCCGCCATCTTTTGAGGTCATTTTTCTTTGTTATTTCACTTCATTAAGTCAAGTAGTAAAGTAAAAACTTCTCTGAATAGTAACCTTCTTCTTAAACTCCTTTTTTCTTATCTCATCATAGATATTACGCTCACACTGATGTTGATTGTCAGGTTCTACGTGGAATACGTCACATTCTAGAAACTCCCTCTCACAATCGGAAGTATGGAACTAATTCATCTCAGAACCGACCACCTCCCCCTAGACTAGCTACACCATAACCTACCTATGGGCCTCCACATTTTTAAGATCCTCGTCCCACTGTGGATGTTGTTTGACATGACATTCAAAACCAAATCGAGGATCAGATAGATGATACATTTTTCACCATGTTGTCTAAAGTTTTTTGGAAAGTGGATATTACAAAACACACCATTAAGGACCTTATGATGCATGCCACAAGCCATATTCTGCATTAGGTTCACAATATTATCACTGAAACACTACGATATTTTCCCCCATGTGGCTTGTTAACTACAAATACCTTAATCATATCTTATTTTATTTCCTTGGCCTTATCCCGCATGTTCTCTTGAGCTCTCAGTCACTCGCTTGAGTTTTTACTCAAATATCCTCTATCTTCATTCGGGATTTCCATCCCTAATGGGTTTATCAAACTATCTACAATATATCATCAAATAATTTCTTTATTTTTTCACTCTGCTTGGATTCTTCACCACTCACTCCCTGACGTCTTACCGTTAAATGTCTTGGCCTTGATCCACCTCTTGGATTTTTCACATCGTATGATTTAATCTATCTTATTGATCCCTTTATCACCAGGATTTCCCATCTAATCATCCTATTATCATTATTCCTAAGTACCATGGTATTATCACATACATACATGAAGAAAGTAGGAAAATGATAAGTCAAACATCCAAATATCTAAAAATTAGAAAATATCATAAAAATTCATCATATATATATCAAATAAATTTTATACATTAAAAAAATATACTAAATGGCTATGACCCATCTAAAATATGACTCAAGCACCCTCGTCCCCTGTGGGGGGTTTCTGGATGATTTGGATTATGTGGTTGTTCTATCTTCTTGGGATGTGTGAGATAGGGATGCCACCCTATATTAGGCTCCAGAGGCCTCTCCCTATGCCATCTCTAGTTGTGTATCCAATGACATGATCCGCGATGCATATCTCTGGGAATTTTTTAGGAAAGCTTCCTACTCCTGAACAAATTCTACATGTGCTTATAATAGACTCTGCAACATCACAAATATCCTTTTGGAAGCCACCTAAACTTGTGAATCTTAATATCAATGCAAGAACATAATGATTAAGTGGTCTGGCCAACCCTTAATGTATATGGGTCCATCACTAATATATAGGTTAATATTTAATAATATGAAATATTTATATTTCTATTATTAAATATGCTAACCTAGGTATATACTTTAGGTTAAATATTTAATATCATGAAATGATTATATTTCTAATATTAAATATTATAAACCTAGGTGTATGTGTCAACCATTTTAGGTTGAAAAGGTGGGTCGGGAGACATACCCGATCACCTTATATAAAAAGGACTTTAGGTCCTCATTTGATATATTCAGGAAATATATCAAAGGTGTGCAAATCAAGTGATTTGGTTTTACCCTTGGTAAATAGGGTTTCAAAGGAGGAGGTGATCTTACTGGATGTAAAATAAGTTCTCTGAAGTAAAAGGTTATTTTCAAAGTGGTTTTTACCCTATTGGGGTTTTCCACTATAAATATTGTGTCACCTGTGTTATTTATTTCTGTAAGTATTTCTTTATTTACTTATGTTATGATGTAATCTTTATTTAAATATTTATTGTAACATTATATAATATGTAAGTTGATTAAATCTGTATTTATTAGAATCCTCAAATTCTAACATGGTAACAGAGCGAGGTAAATTAAATAAATTAAGATCAAATGTTTTGTATTTTATTTATTTAATTTGTATGGGTTTTTTCAACCAACCCGAAAGGGTATTTAAAAGTATCTGGTCCCCTTCTTTTTTTCCCCAATTTATTTTGGCATTACATTTGTGCAATTAAACTCTCGGTAAATTTTTTAGGGTTTTTCAATTTTAAATCCCTAATTTTTTTGGGGGGGAGATGTAATATGATATGATTCTTACTTTCATTTACATTTTGTAAATTATATGGAATTAATGTTTGTTTGGAGATTGATGTGTGCACAGGTGAAAGGGGCTTCAAATATTTACCTGCGTGAAAATCACATACAGAAAAAGAAAAGGATTTATTACTATATGAAATAATTTTCATGTTTTCTATAATTTCAAATGTTTGCAGGTTAAATATTTCGGAAGGTAAATTCATACCCGTGTTCTTTGGTCCCCTCTAAAAGGATTTGATTTGAAAAACTATAGTTTATAGTTAATCTATAACTATATCCTATATAATTTGAAAACTATATTATTATTTTTAAATAAAAATATATATAATATAGAATAAGGTTTATATAATAATTTATATAAACATCATATTAAAATTTATATAGTTTTGAAAAAAAAACTATATAATAAAAGGCTTAAACCATATTAAAATTACATGGGATTGAGGGAAGAGTCAACAGACCATATTCTAAGCCTAAGTTTAAATCATATTTAAACTTAACTTATAAATCTAGGCATATATAGTTTTTAAAAAAAAATAAAAAACCTAAGTTTGAATCATATTTTATATATGGTTAGTTTAAACCACTTAAAATATAAATTTTATTAGATTTGGTTTATATATGTTTAAAAAAAAAAAAACCTAAGTGCTTACTTTTTTTTTAGTAAGGGGACCTGTGTTTATTGCTTGGCCATGAAGGGATTACTTTTTAAATCTTAATACTTATTAAATAAAACCTAACATGTGTCCCTAACCATTTATATTATCCATGTAAGGGGGCGGCCCCATTCATTTATATCTTATAGTTTATAAAAACTATATAAATAAACCTATTTAAAGGTTTTCTTTTATATAAGAGTGGGAGTGGAGAATAAAATGAGATAATATCTCAGGTATAAATGTGGAACTCTCAAGTATAAATGGAGAATTAAAAAAAAGGGCTAGTTTATTGGTGGCCCACGTGAAGTGTGGTAAATATTTATTAAAATATTGGTAGTTATAGCCACATAAAAGTTTTAAAGTTTTTAGCTTGCAGGAATTATATAAAATATTTTGCAATATTTCCATAGTTTAAAATGTGTGCAGGGTAAAATTAAGAGTAAATGAAGGGAGGAGACAAGGTTCATGAAAATAGGGATTTCAATTTATTTCATTGGTCGGGTGAAATTACTTGTCCCCTGCAGGTTAATCTATACACTCATAAATCTACTTGCACCTGGTAAAATTCTTTTAACCTGGTCTATGTCCTTTAAACCCCTTTAATAAGGGTTATGTGTTTTTTTATAAAAAAATATACTATAGTTTATAATTTTATGAACTATATGTTGTTTTTTATTTACATTCTATAAACTATATACTTTTTTAAAAAAAGTGTATATATTTTTACATTATAAATTATAATAGGTTATTATAATGTATTAAAATATAACCTCCCTAATATTATACAGAAGAAGAAATTCTGGAATTTCACATTCTGGAAATACACAAGTTTTGGCTTCATTAAATTTGACGGTCAAATGACCGTCATGGTAGACCAAACATAAGACAATATGACGGTCATTTAGACGTCAAATTTAAGCTCGTAGGTTCTAGGAAACTTTCATTGTGTTAAAATTGATGGTCAAATGACCGTCACGACAGACCAAAAAATAAGCCATTATGATGGTCATTTAGACGTCAAATTTAAGCTGGCCAGATTTTTGTCTACATTAATTTTTTTCAGAAATTTGAAGTTGTTATGCATTCTTAGGGGTCTCTTCTTCACTTCTATATGGTCAGAAATATTTTTTATATAAATCTGGGGTATAATGCAGAGCCCTTTATATTGTGGGTTATTATTTTGATCATGGGAGGTTAATTAGTATGCATTGTAATGACAAAATTAGTTATGATCAAATAGTTTCTTTAGATCTATAAAATTTAGATCTGATTCTATTAAAAGTGTTGTTTTTATTATCGATAAATATGTATCTAACTCTGTGGTACATTGTATATTATAATGGGGTGTGTTTTACAAGTTTAGGAAAACAATGGCGTCCAACTATTTCTGTCTTGACAAAACCCAGATCCTGAATGAAACCAACTACAACATTTGGGTCAAAACAAAATTTATGGCGAGGAAACTCTGGATGATTGTTTCTGGATCTGAGGTTGCTCCCACCGGTCGTCAAACAACTGTAGATAACATGAATGCATTCTTGCAATGAATGCAGGAGGCTCTTTCTATGATTTTATGCAATGTGAATGATGAGTACCTTCTACACATTGGTAATATCGAACATCTGAAAGAGGTATGGACACAACTAGAATCCATGCATGAAGGATACTTGGTATATCAAGGATAGTAATGAGAGTATAATAGCTGAAGGAATTCAAAGAAATGGTCTGTATATTTTTGATGATTTCTCTTCTGCATCTTGTTTTATATCTCAAAGTTTGAATAATTCAAAACTATGGCATGAAAGGTTAGGACATGTTAATTATCGAAGCTTATATGAAATGTATAGATATAATCTAGTGAAAGGTTTACATGTGTTGTCTTCTTCTCTTGAAGTTACTTCATTAAATGCTTCTAAATGATGGTTTTGATTCTGATTTAGTAAATGGTCATGATGATGTTTTGATGCTATAGATGTTTCTGAAACTCTTATCTTCCTAGATAAGAAATTAAATTGGGCTCAATCTATGTTAGAAAGTTCAAATCCTATTAACCTTAGGAAAATGACCAGAAGCCATCATATGTACCATGCATTAATTACCTTGTATGAACCTGAGCCGTGAAGTATTATAGGGTCTAGGTGGATATACAAATTAAAATATAATGTTGATTGTAGTATTGACAAACATAAAGCTAGACTTGTTGCTAGAGGTTTCACTCAGAAACCTGGTATTGATTATGTTGAGACATTTCCCCTGTAGCTAAAATGAGTACTGTTAGGGCCTTATTTGCAATTACCGCTCAATTTGGGTGGGAAATCCACCAAATGGATAAGAAAAATATTTTTTTGAATTGTGATTTAAAAGAAGAACTTTACATGTTTCAACCTAAAGGATTTGAAGAAACTGGTAAAGAAAACTATGTTTGTAAGTTGAGAAATCCTTGTATGGTTTAAAACAAGCTCTTAGAGCTTGGTATGTGAAAATTGTTTCCTTCTTTAAACTGTTAGGTTTTGTTAATTGTTCTTCTAACAATGATATATTCATTAAGCAATAAGGCTCACATATTATCATTATATGTATATATGTTGATGATTTGCTTATGTCTGGTGACAATTCTTATTTAATTCATAGGATTAAAGAGAAATTGAAGCAGTACTTTGAAATGAATGAGTTAGGTCTCTCACATCATGTTATTTGTATGACTGTATTTCATTCTATTGTTATTTTTCAAAACACAATATGCAACCATTGTATTGAAAAAGTTTCTTATGATTGATTGTAAACCATTTTCTACTTCAATGGAAGTTGGAATAAATATTGATCCTAAATCTGCATATGAAAAAGGTTGATCCTATTTTATATACGTTGTTAGTTGATAGTTTGATTTATCTAACTATAACTAGATCAGATATTTCCTATACAGTAGGAATTACTTCAAGGTTTATGCAGGAACCTTTTTTAGAGATCATTGGAATCTTGCAAAAAGAATTTTTAGATATTTAAAGGAACAATCAATTATGGGTTGCATTATACTAAGAATGAAAATGCTATCTTATATGGATTTTGTGATTCTAACCATACTGATGTTGTGTTATAAAATATACTGGATATGTGTTCAATTTTTTTGGTGTAGGAACCATTACTTGGAACAAAAAATACAATCAACAGTCTCCATTTCTTCTACTGAGGTAGAGAAGTACAATGGAAGAAGTAAAGAAGCCATGTGGCTGCAACGGCTGTTGGTAGAGATACACATGTAAGCTAAAGGAAGTATTCTCTTCTATGTGGTGGTCAGAGTTGTATTACTCTTGATTAAGAATCTAGTTCAACATCAGAGGATGAAGAACATTGAGATACATATACGCTTCACCCGTGAGAAGGTGCAAAGTGATGAGATAAATCTCAAGTTCATGTTGACTGAAGAGCAGGTTGCTGACATCTTCACAAAGTCCCTGAGTGCTGCAAAGTTTTGTCACTTTCGTGAAAAGCTTGGATTGTCAGAGTTTCCATTGAGGGGGAGTGTGCATGACAATGTCACCTCCTAATGGAACTTGGTTTTTGTAAAAAGACCTTCAGGCATTTGTAAAAGACCTTCGGGCAAGTGTAAAAAAAGACCTTCGGGCAAGTGTAAAAAGACCTTCGGGCATGTATACCTCCTCGGCTTCTTTTTTAGAAAGAAGTGTAGAAAGATCTTAAAGGCGGTCTTCAGTAAACTCTTTAGTGCTATTGAGTTTACTGGTAAACATCCAGTACAAGCATATTGTTAATGAGGTCCTTGGTTGTAAAAGGCTCCTATATGCTTGGGTTCAATAACCTTTTATGAGAACCTGTGAGAACATGTAAAACTCACAAATCATACTTAGCCACTGATCATGGGATGATCTTTGGGATTCCAAATCCTTTTGTACCAAAAGGTAAATTGAGTATGATGAAGGTGTTATAATTCCTTCAACCGATATGCTAGCCTAAAACCTTTATGGTTTAAGGATTGTAAATCCTGTAGTGTACCACAGGCAGGTAATCTATTGGCATATGTTATGTTATCCCACTTAACATTAAGGGGGAGTGTTGGAACATAATGATTAAGTGGTCTGGCCAACCCTTAATGTATATGGGTCCATCACTAATATATAGGTTAATATTTAATAATATGAAATATTTATATTTCTATTATTAAATATGCTAACCTAGGTATATACTTTAGGTTAAATATTTAATATCATGAAATGATTATATTTCTAATATTAAATATTATAAACCTAGGTGTATGTGTCAACCATTTTAGGTTGAAAAGGTGGGTCGGGAGACATACCCGATCACCTTATATAAAAAGGACTTTAGGTCCTCATTTGATATATTCGGGAAATATATCAAAGGTGTGCAAATCAAGTGATTTGGTTTTACCCTTGGTAAATAGGGTTTCAAAGGAGGAGGTGATCTTACTGGATGTAAAATAAGTTCTCTGAAGTAAAAGGTTATTTTCAAAGTGGTTTTTACCCTATTGGGGTTTTCCACTATAAATATTGTGTCACCTGTGTTATTTATTTCCTGTAAGTATTTCTTTATTTACTTATGTTATGATGTAATCTTTATTTAAATATTTATTGTAACATTATGTAATATGTAAGTTGATTAAATCCGTATTTATTAGAATCCTCAAATTCTAATCATATCTCCTCGCTGCTATAGTCTGGGGCTCTATCTCATATGCATATAAATATGAAATCAAAATGGTGTCAAAAATTGACCACTTGGCTATCACATCTTGCATTCTATGATACGTGGTACTTACTATTTGGCTCCCCCAATGGTATTGTGATATGCTCTTGCCTACGACCTTGTATATATAAATCCTCATTTAGATACCTCCTCTGAAACACTATACAATATGATCTTTGGTGTGCCCTAAACATCCCCACAATGTATCCATTGTCTCTACCCTAGTCCAATTATTGCCCATACCCTGTGATATATAATGTTAAAATATGGATCTCTACTCTTATAGCCTCTCTAAAATTACGATGCTCATAGAGTGGTAGTGGTAGTATCACTGTAAGTACCAACTACTAAAACTATTTCAATACTCTATATATCATTTGTCTCTCCACCTAATAAAAATAGTGTTTCGTCACCTCCATCATGCCCTTTAGGTACTCTACTTTGGGCTATTAAGGCCACTGATCCCCGTTCCCTATGTAGGTTTCCAAATCACATCATCTGGAACCACTTGTGCTAGTGGATGATATACCTGAAGTGCTCTCATTTTCGACCCATATGCCCACTAAATTACTCACAGGGAATTGTAGATACTAAATCACACACTTGGGTACATTTCTAGGTTCTAATCACATACCACTATTCATATGATTCATAAGAGAGAAAACTAGTAATTGACACCTAAATTTTTCCTCTTTTCTATATTTTTGGTTTCCTATTTGGTCTTACACACCCCACATCACAGTCTGATCTTCATTGTTTTATATTTATTGACTCTGGACATGAATGCCTAGCTAGGACACTATCACCTAGGTGACCTCATGTCCTTTGGGTGCCCCTGACCTATTTGTATCCTACTTGCCTCTTTTGGGCCTCATTTATTTTTTGAGCATATTATTTTCTTATGGGATGACATCTTAGTTATGAATTACAAAATTCAAACAAGTGAATAGAAACATCAAATATTTAGCAAGACACTGAGAGACATACAGATCATATTGTGAGTCATTTTGTCGCCGGGGAGGGGATTCATCTTACTCTTTTTCACTCGGGCATTAGAGAAATAGATAGCACCTACATTAAGGATTTGATCTATCCTCACTGCTTTAGGTTGTGCCTTTCAACTAGGGTGAGAGGACCGTTTTGTAACCTCTGTCGGTGAAGGAGAATGAAGATATCCTTCTTTGCACAAATTTGAAAGGAGACCCTGAGAAAATATGATCAATGCACCATAATTTAACTCTCACGAGTTGTCACTTCTAAAGAATGGTGATATTTCCTAAACAGGGTTAAAGGTTACTAGAGACATTATGGAATCCTGATTGCTTCTGCATATTTTGGCAGTAGAATTTATACATTTGTGGACACACAGGGAAAATAGGGGTAGTTCAGATGGATTCATTGTTTTTTGAATAATTTTGGTGGGAGATTAAGCAAGGATAAAATTGATTATGCCAGATCTTTGAGAACCTTCACAACAATTGGAAAGCTAAATGATAGAAAGCTTCGAAATAGCTAAAATATTCCTTCAACCAGAAGGTGTGCATCAATGGAGGCCCAGATTTGCACAGTTTCACACAATCTCCAAGAATTTAACATGAAGGCTCGAGCTAAAGACTCAATTAAACATCAAAGACCCCTGGTTCCTCATGCCTAAGATACACTCAAAGGCTTACAAACAATCTTTATCAACAAATGACAGTAAAGTGATTTTAAATTGTTTATCTCATTGCAGGATGAAGGCTCTTCTTGAAATGAAATTGCAAATGCCACTAAACTATCACAGGGATGAGATCTTGTGTTATTTGGAGGGAATTTAACACAAGATTGCAATAGGAATAAGAAAAACTACTTGCAGACATTCTGAAATAAAGCAGACACAAATTGGTCCAAGATTGACACAGATTAATTTGAAATTGATTAGATTCATCAGTAGGGGAAAGTTTCTTTGAACAGTCTCAGAGCTTTTCAATGGTTGTACACTCACAACCAACTTGACATGATTGAAATCTAAAACATAGGAAATTAACAGGTTTCTCAGATTGGTCTCTCAAGAAGATGGGCTTCTCTCAAATTTTCTCTTAAGAATTCAACCCCCGACCCTTTGCAAGAGTATTCTCATTGCATTTATACATTTCACTTGCTCACTCATCCCAAATTTCCCCCCCAAAAAAGAAGAATATTCAAGGGACCTTTGCTTGTTACCAATTTTTCTCAGAAAGTGATGTTTAACAAATTTACATCCGTAGCTGCCAGGTGGAAAAATCATGAACTGATCATGTTTCTCAGACCCTCAACTAATGACTAGGATGCCATGCCACAACTTTTTGATAGTCCTTCTAATCATTCTTATTCTATCATGTGAGAAATCCCCATTTTAATCATTTTCTGGAGGCTCTGTATAGCTGGATCTAACAGGAAATCCTTTTCACCCTCGAGGCAACACCTTTTTCATCCTTTGCCTGCAACCTCCATCATTTCATCCTTTTCCCTCTCTTTCCTCTACAACTCTATCCCACATCTAGCTTCTCTGGTAATTCACATTTTTGCAAGTGCCTGAGCAATTCCAACTTCAAAATATCAACCTTAACAATCCTTGGACTCACAAATTAAGTTCTAAATCCATTCAATGGCACTTTGCAGACAAAAATGACAAGGAATTTCATCAAAAAATGATGAAAAACAATGCGTATTCGCATCTCCAGGAGTCTTAGAGCAAAAATGGTGGAAAAAATAGATGCAATGCACAACAACCATTGATTCTTCCCCTTCTCAACTTTAGATTAGAGCCATCCACATGTTTCCTTAGCACAACTGCAAAGGTGAGGTACAGAGGCAAGTTTCCAAACAAGCACGGGCCTTCCACGTGCCTTGGGCCCAAGAAAAACACCTTTTGGCCTTTGAAAAGTCTCAGTATAAAAGGAGCCAGCAGAAGCCTCCACGTGTCTCCTTGGCGCACCTTTGGTATGGTGCCCAAAAGTGGAGACCCCAAACAAACATGGGCTCACCACGTGTCTCAGTCTGGTAGAGTTGTTAGAAAATGTTGAAGGACCAACGGAAGGCGCCATGTGTCTAGGGTCCTAGACATTTTCTCTTGGCCATTGAAAAGTTCAAGCAAGGGCAGAGTGAGTGGAAACTTCCAAGTGTCCCTTTGGCACTTCTTCAAAATTAAAGTATAGGGGTAGGTCCCCAAACAGGCGTGGGTCCTCCACGTGTCCCAGGCCTTAGAAAATTTCTTGAAAAGTTTAAGTATAGAGAGGAGCCAGTGGAAGCCTCCACGTGTCTCCCTGGCACAACTTTGAGATGGTCCCCAAAAGCGGAGACCCCAAACAAGTGCGGGCTCACCACGTGTCTCCTTGGTGCAACTACTAAGGTGGGACCCAGAGGTAGATCCTCAAATGAGTGCCAACCCTCCACGCATCCATGGTCTGACCAAAGCTACACCAACCACATGAAATAAAAAATTTCTAAGTTTGGCAAGGCAACGGAAACCTCCACGTGTCTCCCTGGCGTAACTCCAAAGGTCAAACCAAGAGGAAAACTTTTAGATGAGCACAAAACCTCCACGTGGACAAGCTTTGAGTCGAATCAAGCCTTTATATTTTCAAAGTTCCCCAAGCTGCATCCAATTAGAAAGGGCCATGTTTCCACAGATGCTGAGATATAAATTTGACAGGGAAAACACACCTGTCAAACCGTAAAATGTAGGGAAATCACCATTTGCACCTGGAAATGAATCTTTCTTTAAGGACAGAGAATTTGGAAATGATATAAGGCCCAAATGTGATCCACTGAGCCACATCTAATCAGAAAGGACCACGTTTCCATAGATATTGGGAAAAAAATTGACAGGGAAAACAAAACGTGACTGTGGAAAAATGGAAGGAAGGGAAAAACCTGAGTTTATGCCCAAGTTACAAATTCTTTCACATGGACAGAGGAATGGAAAACAAATTCTAGATTTAAAGTGATCCTCGACCAAAGGAAAGGACTGATCATGGCAACCAAATGAAGGACAAAGCTTTCATGCATCAACACAGGGAGATAGAAAATATGACAGAGCCCGCAAACTGAAGAATTTCAAGGACAAATAGGGCAAGATCAAATTGAGCACCAACATCAGCTCCGACTCAGGGATGGGCACTCCCTGTGAGTGCCACAAGAACAAATAGTAGACCAAGTGCCAAAAATAAACCATTGGGCAATGGAGTCAAAGAACAAGCTTGCAGAGCAGAACAATAATAACCAACTCCCCCAAGGATGAACCGAGAAACCAAAAAAATGGTCGCCAAGGACCAAGACAAAACAAAATAGAAAAACACAAAAGCATAAAGAAACCAAAAGACTATACACTATACAATGGTGTATACCTTGATTCTGAGAAATCAATCAAGGAAATGTTTCAAATGCCTACCATTAACAGGAAACTCAAGAAATTCCCCATCTAAGTCTTTTAAGAAGAAGGTATGTTCACCAATTCGAATGTCAATTGAATAAGGGCCCATCCACAATGCATCAAAATTTCCATGTTTTCCCTTATCCTCATGCCTACTATCCCATAATAGCACAAGATCTCCCACACTGAAAGCTCTTGGAGTCACCTTCTTATCAAACAAATTCTTCAATTTCTCTCTGAATTTTACATGCCTCTGATGGGATGCCCTTCTTTCTTCATCTAACTCAACAATCTGATTTATGTGAGCATCATAGGGACTAACCTCTTGATCTTCCAAGTTGTTGAAGAAATTGAAATGAAGACAATTGCATATGCAGGGGCAAGTAGAGCTTGAGTTCCATACACCAACTCAAATGGGATTTTTCCAGTAGCTCATTTAACAGTGATTCGATCAGCCCAAATAGCAAACTTCAACTACTCACCCCACTTTCTTTTGTTCAACTCCAAAGTTCTTCTAATTATCTTCAACAGATTTTTATTGTTGGACTCTGCTTGTCCATTTCCTTGGGGATTATAATTGGAAGCATATGTCAAATTGATCCCATATTCATGGCACATGGCCACCAAAGGTTTAGCTCGAAAGCTCATGGCATTATCAACAACTATTTTGGTAGGTACCCCAAATCTACAAATGATATAATTCAGGAAAAAATCCATGACAATTTGGTGAGTTGCCTTCTTGGTGGGGATTGCCTCTACCCACTTGGTGAAGTAATCTGTGGCCACTAGTATCCACTTATGGCCAGCACTTGAAGGATCAGAAATTTCCCCAATGAAATGCATTTCCCATTGCCTAAATGGGGCTTCAACTGATACAGGTTGCAAAGGAAGGGAGCCTGAAGCTTTTAGTCTTCCAGAAAAGCATTGGCAACTCTCACATTTTCTTACCAACAGAGTTGTATCCTTGAAAAGAGTTGGCCACCAATAACCAGCCCTTAAGATTTTATGAGTTGTGACTCTTCCAGCAAAATGCCCCCACAAACTCCTCCATGGAGATCAACAATTATCTTAGGGGCTTCATCTTCAGTAATGCATCTTAAGAGAACTCCCTCAGGGTTCTTCCAAGCTAACCCAAAATCAGTAATGACATATTTTTGGGAAGCTAACTTAAGTGCTCTTTTCTGATTCTTTCTCAAATGTTCAGGGCATTGTAGATGTTTGAGATAAAAAATGATGTCCTTGTACCATTAAGAATTTATCAGTTTTTCAAGGACATTCAACCTTTCTTCTTCAACTTCATTTACCTCAATTGTCTGTAGATTTCTCTCTGCCATAAGTTTTTCCAGGCCCAAACCTCTGACCAATTTTTTTGTTTGGATATCCATATCATACTCTTGCAATTTTTTTACCCATCGACATCTCTTTCTTGAAACCTCCATTTCTGATAGGATATCTTTCACCATGGTGTGGGGAACATAAGAAATGATTTTGGAACTCAGAATATATGGCCTGAAGACCTTTGTTTCTTTTACCAAAGAAAATGCCTGCTTCTCCATGATAGTATATTTTAGCTCAGCTCCTTGTAATGCCTTACTGAAAAAGGAAATTGGTCTTTCAGCTCCCTCATCATCCTTCTGCAACAATACAGATGCAATAGTACTTTCTGAAGAAAAAGAAAACATTTGGAAAACCTTCTTATAATTTGGAGCTGCTAAAATAGGGGCATTATTTAATGCTTCTTTGATCCCAGCAAAATCTTGAATAGTTGCTTCTTCCCATTTGATACTTTGGTCTTTCTTTAGCATGCTAGTGATTGGGATAGTTAGTTCAGCAAAGTTGGAGATAAATCTCCTAATAAAATTAATCTACCCAAAAAAGGATTGAATTCCCTTCTTGGTTCTTAGAATAGGGACTTTTTTGATGGCTTCTACCCTTTCAGGATCAATCATGACCCCTTCCTTTGACACAATGTGTCCAAGAAACTTTGCTTTCTGAACTCCAAAATGGCACTTCTTGGGATTTAGTGAAATACCATACTCCCTACATCTTAACAGCATTTTTTCTAAGTGTTGCAGGTGGTCACTCCTTTTTCTGGAGAAAACAGTCACATCATCTTGATATACAACAATGAAATCATTAATATAGCCAGAGAAAGCTACATCCATTGCTCTTTGGAAAGTGGCTCCAGCATTCATTAGACCAAAAGGCATTCTGACATATACATATGTTCCCCAAGGAGTGGTAAAGGCAGTCTTGATTCACTTCTGATTCCTTCACAACTACCTGGTTATATCCAGAAAAACCATCCAAGGTGGATAAAAATTCTGAACCAGTAACCAATTATAACATATTGTCCATATTTGGCAGAGGGTAGTTATCCTTCATTGATGCTCTATTCAAGTTTCTAAAGTCCACACACAACCTTATATCTCTGTTCTTCTTTCTGACAGGTACCAAGTTTGCAACCCATGATGAGTACCTTGTGGGCTGTATGATTCCTCCATCCCTCAACTTTTTCAATTCTTCTTGCATCTTCAGGGAAAGGAGTGGATTGATTGGCCTCTATTTCTACCTAAATGGCTTGGCAGAAGCTTCCAAGGGAATTTTGTGCTGGAAAAGATCCTCTCTTGTATGCTTTCAATTAAGAATAAGACCATGCTAAGTAGTCCTGGTATTTCTTCAACAATTGGACATATGACTGCTTTTCTTCCTTGCTCAGATTGCTACCTAGCCAGATCTTATGTGGTTTATCCTTTGTGCCCAGGTCATGCTCTTCAACATCCCTTGAGGCTGACATGTGTCTGTTGACAATGCAATCAACATTATCAAAGTTTGATTCAAGTGCTACCAAACCTCTGGGAATAGTATTAGTCTTCAACTGAATGATGTCTTTGCCAAATAAAGTCTCCTTTCCATCAGCCGCACAAACCATTGGCTCCCAATCTATACGTTGATCAGAAAATTCTCCTTGGTTCTACAAAAACCTTTGCACCTGGGCATCATCTTCGAACACTTTCCAGTGTTTAACATTGTCAGGAATAGATGGCCTAGTCAATACCTCAATATTATACTCACAATAGGGGGATACAGTATAATTTTCAAATCTGGACCCCAATACGGCCAATTTTTCTGCTAGAGTATTGTACTTCCTATCGTGATGTATTATGTTGAAGGAGTCAAACATCTCAATGAAATCCCAAACTGCATGCTTATACTGCTTCATTCTCTGATTTTTTGTTGCATACAGTTTTCTAACCTACTTGACAATTAGCTCTGAATCTCCTTTAACAATGATGTCTCTAATACCATATTTCCAAGCAATTCTTAAACCCAATAACAGTGCTTCATATTCAGCAATATTGTTAGTGCACTCAAAGTTGAGTTTAAAAGAGAAAACAAACTCTTCCTGGCCTGGAGATATCAGAACAATACCAGCACCATTTCCAAATTTAGAGCAAGCCCCATCAAACAACAAATTCCAAGGAGAACCTACTTGATTAAGAGACTTGCATTGATCAATTTTGTGCTCTTTACCATCAGCAAATCCAACAAAGTTATCTACATCAGTGTCAGTGTATAACACTTCATAGGAAGCATTATTGGGATCCTCAATGAGATGTAGCATCTTCTTTTCACCATACAACTTTACAAGGCTGCCCTCAATAGGTATAGTGGAAAAAGACATATCCATTTGCACACTACCACCCACACTAGCAGCCCATTTTCTTGATAACAACATTCCCCATTTGGCAGGGCAATCAACAATAACAACATCTAGTTTTAAGTTCTTTCCTGGGTAAGCTGCAAGTTGCACTATCAGACCCTTGACACATCCAACCACTGGCACCTCTCTGGAATCCATGACATTGCACTTCCCATAATCTATTGTCACTTTGATATCTAATTCATTCATGACCTCAAGAGGCATAACATTGCATGATGCTCTAGAATCAAACATACAGTTGTGTAACAACCTGTCCTTAATAATCAGAGTAGTGAAAAATGGATCTACATTCAGTTGGGACTCAACCAAGGATGTTCCCAAATATACTTCAGGTGGCTCACCTAGTTCTTCTAGTACTTGGGGTTTTTTCAACTCTACAATGGTAGGAGGAGTCTCAACATTGTTTACATTTCTACCTTGGGTAATATTTTCTTCTTTCAATCCCAAATACTCAAAGGCCCTTTTCTTGTGCTCAGGAATCCTAAGCAAGCTCAACAATTGGAACAAAATCTTGATCTGACTCAAGACTTGGGCAATGTCATAAGGAACGTATTTGGGCAAGGCAACATTTGGAGGAAAAATGAGAAACTCATCTGACAACAAAGGATTTTTCATGGTCTGAGCATGGGCAGGGATACCAGTTCTGCTTGGGGACACAAGGATTTTTCCAGATGTATCTTTCTTAGGAGTTTCTTTTGAGATATTGGTGAGAACTAGAGTTTTTGGTTTGGCCTGAGGCCCTGCCCCTTTGACAACTTTACTCCTAGTGTTATATTCCTTTTCATGGCCAACTACAACATTCATTAACAACTTCCTATCCTCCTCAGAAGGGATTCCTCCATCATACTTTTTAATCATTAATGCCCTTAAGTATTCAAAATCATTACTAGGAAATTCAAAATCTTGTACCATATCTATTTCAAAAGTATGAGAGGGAGGAAGGGGTAATACCCAGTGGATGCAATCCCAGAAATCTGTAGCAGTTTTGGCACTGATTAATTCAGTCAAAGTTTCTCCTTGCTGTGAGCTTGTAGAGCACCCCACCATGCACACATCATCATCAGTGTCATCATCAGCTTCCTCAACTTATTTTTCTTCATCACATGGGGCATGTGGCAAGAAACATCTGTCACACCACTCAATTTCATTGGCTTCTTCCATAGCAGCAACTCTGGCAGTCAAAGGATCAGGCACAATTCTATTCTCACGGGCTTGGGGCTGTCTATTTCCTGATCCCATGAGTCCTTTGCCTCTATCATCAGATCTCTAATCACCCCTAGGATGATTTGAAAATATTTCTTGACCTTGTGCTTTATGATGACCTTGGGAACCTTGTCCAATCCCCTTCTCTACTCTGGCCAGTTTATAGGATATTTCCTTAACAGCTCCGGCCAAAGTTTTTCACAACCTCCTCCAGATCCACAGCTTTATTTGACTAAGGCTTCTCTGGATTGATCAAGCTTGATACCTTCCCTCTTAGGAGGTTTACCAACTGCTTTGATATTATTTTCAATCTGCAAAGCCATGGTGAAGGCCTACCTCAATGTTGTTGGGTTCTTATCCCTCAAATAATAGGCAACCTTCTTATCAAAAGCATCAGAGTATTTTATCAAACAAGAAACATCACTTGGCCTTAGGATCACAGGTAGCCTATTTAGGGTCTTATTGAACCTTGTATTGAAGTCATGAATAGACTCATTAGGATTATTTTTTATATTTTCAAATTCTGATAAAAGAAACCTAGGGTCTGTTTTATCTCCATACTGTAATCTAAAAGCATTCTTCATTTCTGTCCATGAATCAATGGAGTTGTCTGGAAAATATTTATACCAGTCCCGTGCATCCTCCTCTAGAGTATGAATAAACAATTTTATGTACACATCCTCAAATTTGATCTCAAATTCTTCCATCATATTGACAAAAATCTTTAAGTGTTGATCCCCAGTAATGGCATTATTTCCTTGAAATTTAGGCAGTCTATTTCTAACATCTTGGGGCACAACATTTGGATATCCAGCCATACCTCTGAAATCTATAGGACCAAAAGTGTTCACAAAAAATGGAGGTCTGGGTGGGGGCTGGGCCATATTGTTTTGGGGAGGTGATCTTACAGGAGAAACAAAATGATGAGGAGTGAGGGGTCTGTGGGGCACAAGAATACAATTCTCAGAATGAATGTTCTCTAAAAACTTTGTTTCTTGGAAGATCCTATCAGCTTTGGAGAACACAGGGACAAAATGAGATGCAAATTTTTCAAATACAAAAGAAGACCCTCTCTAGTTGGAGAATTTTGATGTATAAAAAAACTACCTGATTCAGAAGCACTTGAGGAAGTATGGAAATCTTCAATGACAGGCTGATCAGTTTCCACAATTGATAACTCTTTTCTTGATTTCTGATCTCCAACAACTTTCTAGATTCTTCTTCCTTCTGAATTCATCTTTCCCAGCTCTGGAAACAACTTTCTGGTAGGGTCTCTAGCAAAGAAAGATCTTCTTCCTTCCATCTTTGCAAAGATTAGTGATAAATTGCAATTGACAGAGGTTAAGACACTGACATTTATCAAAAATTCATTCAATACGGAGTCGCCACTAAGGATTTTCACCTTAGTTGTGCAAATGCACTAAAATTGGTCTGTCAAATGTCTATCAACACTAAATTCATGCAAAGCTTCATAGATCTGACCCTCCTTTACCCATATTTAACATTGATGATGTAAACTTAGTGCAAAAAACCAACAGAAACTGGAAATATTACATGTAGAACTTGTAACTTTTCTTGATTCTTACAAATCTGGACACAGGATGACATTTCAACAATGTATTTGCACTTTAAAATTTGTAAGAAGCATTTACCAGGGTCTATATGCATTGTTTAAACTTTGATGTGTATAAGCCAATCTTTACAATAAACTTCATGTCCTAGGCAACGATCAAGTCCACGGAAACAACGCCAACACAAATAAATCTCAGAGCTCAAATAATCCCCAGCAACACAAATGGCACCATTCTGGTGTTGGTATCCAAATTGATTCTCCCTTGGAAACTGAGAAGCATCCAAGATTTAGTAGGACACTAAGAAATAGACAGATCAATGAGTCATTTTGTATCCGGGGAGGGTATTTTTCTGACTCTTTGTCACTCGGGCATCAGAGAAATGGATAGCACCTTCATTAAGGATTTAATCTATCCTCACTGCTTTAGGCCATGCATTTCAACCAGGGTGAGGGGACCCATTTTGTAACCTCGATTAGTGAAGGAGAATGAAGATATCCTTCTTTACACAAATTTGAAAGGAGACCCAGAGAAAATATGATCAATGCACCACAATTTACCTCTCACGAGTTGTCACTTCTAAAGAATGGTGATATTTCCTAAACATGGGTTGAAGGTTACTAGAGACATTATGGGATCCTGATTGCTTCTACATATTTTGGCAGTAGAATTTATACATTTGTGGACACATAGGGAAAACAGGGGTAGTTCAGGATGGATTCATTGTTTTTGAATAATTTTGGTGGGAGATTAAGTAGGATAAAATTGATTATGCCAGATCTTTGAGAACCTTCACAACAATTGGAATACTAAATGATAGAAAGCTTCAGAATAGCTAAAATATTCCTTCAACCAGAAGGTGTGCATCAATGGAGGCCTAGATTTGCATAGTTTCACACAATCTCCAAGAATTTAACATGAAGGCTCAAGATAAAGACTCAATTAAACATTAAGACATCTAGTTCTTCACACTTAAGATACACTCAAAGGCTTACAGACAATGTGTAACAACAAATGACAGTAAAGTGATTTTAAATTATTTATCTCATTAGAGGATGAAGGCACTTCTTTAAATGAAATTGAAAATGCCACTAAATTGTCATAGGGATGAGATCCTGTGTGATTCAAAGAGAATTTAACACAAGATTGAAATAGGAATAACAAGAATTACTTGTAGATATTCTAAAATAAAGAAGTCACAAATTGGTTAATGATTGACACCGATTAATTTGAAATTGATTAGATTCATCAATAGGGGAAAGTTTCTTTAAACATTCTCAGAGCTTGTCAATGGCTGTAAACTCACAACCAACTTGATGTTATTGAAATATAAAACACAGTAAGTTAACAGGTTTCTCAGATTGGTCTCTCAGGAAGATGGGATTCTCTCAAATTTTATTTTAAGAATTCAACCCCCGACCCTTTGCAAGAGTATTCTCATTGCATTTATAAATTTTACTTGCTCACTCATCCCAAATTTTCCCCCCAAAAAAGAATAATATTTGAGGGACCTTTGCTTGTGACCAATTTGTCTCAGAAAGTGACGTTTAAAAAATTTACACGTGCATCTTCCAGGTGGAAAAATCATGAACTGATCACATTTATTAGACCCTCGACTAATGACTAAGATGCCATGCCACAAATTTTTGACAATCCTTCTAATCATTCTTATTATGCCATGTGAGAAATCTCTTTTTTAATCATTTTCCAGAGGCTCTGTATAGCTGGATCTGACAGGATATCCCAAATAGGTGTGGGTCCTCCATGTGTCCTAGGCCTTAGGAAATTGCTTTGAAAAGTTTAAGATGGTGGCCAAAAGTGGAGACCCTGAACAAGCAGAAGCTCACCACATATCTCCTTAGTGAAACTGTTAAGGTAGGACCCAGAGGTGGATCCTCAAATGAGCACTAGCCCTCCACACGTCCATGGTCTGAAATAGTTACAGTGGTCGCATAAAAAAATTTTCTAAGTCTGGGCGAGGCAGTGGAAACCTCCATGTGTCTCCTTGGCACAACTCCAAAGGTCAAACCAAGAGGTGAATTTTTCATATGAGCACCAACCCTCCATGTGGACAAGCTTTCAATTGAGTTGGGCCTTTAGAGTTTTAAAATTCCCTGCTGAGCAGCATCCAATTAGAAAGGGTGACGTTTCCACAAATGCTAAGATATAAATTGACAGGGAAAACACACCTATCAAACCATAAAATGTAGGGAAATCACCATTTGTGCATGGAAATGAATCTTTCTTTAAGGAAAGAAAATTTGGAAATGATATACAACCCAAATGTGATCCACCAAGCCTCATCCAATCATAAAGGACCATGCTTCCATAGTTATTGGGATAAAAATTGATAGGGAAAACAAAACATGATTGTGGAAAAATGGAAGGAAAGGAAAAAACCTAAAATTACACCCAAGTTACAAATTCTTTCACATGGGCAAAGGAACATAAAAAATTATGGACTTAAATTTATCTGCGACCAAAGGAAAGGACTGATCATGGAAACCAAATGAAGGACAAAGCTTTCACGCATCAACATGGGGAGATAGAAAAGACGATAGAGTCTGCAAACTGAAAAATTTCAAGGAAAAATGGGGCAAGATCAAATTGAGCATCACAACATCAAGGAATTCATTCAGCTTCATTCAAGGGACAAGGGATTTGATTTTATGCATACACTTCATAGGAGGGGAATTTCATCTTGACATCCACACATCTATCTACATTTCTACATCTAGCTATTGCTCGCTATCAAGTGCATCTTACACAAGAGATTTATAGGGAATGATTTATACACACATGCACAAGAACTACATGAAGTATGAGATATAATGTAATGCTCAATCATAAGTTCATTCTTTAGGGTGAGCTCTGGGGTAAGTTTGACTCCCCATTTGTATATTTTATTTTTAGGATTTGATGTGTTTTGGGGCTTTATAGGATGTAATTTGTTTTTCAGGTTATAGGTGAATATAGTGATAATCCATCGACATATAGGTGACCAAAAGTGAATATTAAAGAAACTTGTGCAACACAACAAAAACCAAAATATGAGCATTTACATAGTTACAAGAGAGTGCCCAGGTGCCCAAGTCCAAGATCATCTGATAACCACTAAATTTTCTGAGTGAGGTGACCATTTCTTCCTCCTATTCATTAGTTCTCTAGTTCAGAATATTTCAGGATCAATTTAAAAATCAGCTAAGTATTTTATTCCCTCTCTTGCACCTAGGTTTTTATATTAATTTATCTTATTTCTTATGTCAATTATGTGATTTAGCTTTTATTTATCATATGTGACTATGAAATATATTATGGTTTAGCATCGTTCTATTTTTGTTAAATAATTTGGTGAACCCGTCTCATTCAAACATGCTTGGGTCTTGATCTCATCATGGATATCTCCATTCGTGATTTCTTGCTAGCCAATCTTGGTTATAGAGATAAAATTATTTCTCTATTGGCTAATACTCACATTCCTTATGATACTAATTGGGACAAAGTATATCAATTATTCATAGATGCATTTTTATCAAAAACTTATTTTTCTACTTGATACAACTATCAATATTTCTATTTTCCTCCCCTGTATATACCGACTCACATTCATAACATGGGTATCAAGTGAACTATAGTAAATAATGGATCTGAGCTCAATCTTTGTACTCTATCACTTTTTCAGGACATTTGTCTTCTCTCTGATTTAGTTAACCTAACATCCATTTCTCTCTATGTGTAAGATTATTCTACGCATCTGTGCTTTAGGAACTATCATCTTTCTACTCACATTTTAGCCAAAAACTATTCTTGTTTTATTTTTTGTTATTGATTTCCCAATTCAATACAATTCCTTACTCAGTAGGCCATGGCTTTAGGATATGTAGGCAGTTCCTTCTAAAATTCACCGGTGCATTAAATTCTTACATGAGGGCTTTAAATATACCATAGTCTCTAATCGTGACCCATTCAAATATTTTCTCTTAAATCTAACCACTACATTACCTACTCTAACTTCCGCTACTATTATGTATCCCGTTGATGATTGAAAACCCACAGATTATCATGAAAACTTTCCTCCACTCGAAGGAACTATTTTTGCATTGAACACAGTCTCATCTTCTTCCTCCTCACCCTCTCCTTCTATTAATGCTATGGTAATTTATCGAGGGTATGTTCATACATTGGACGTCATACCACCTTCCTCATCTTCTCATGAGGAACCTACATATGCACTTCCTCCTTTCACATGTACTCTTTTCATGGATAATTCTTATTGGCCACACATTCCATTTGATCCCATTTTCTCTAACACTATTTGCACATATGATGGCTTGACTTGGCTATGATTCACATTGGATGATTTCCTCCCTCCATCACATTATCCTTATTTATATTAGGGATATGTTCATATTACATTTGCTTATGGTCTTTGTGTCTTCCATCTATCAATATTTGATGCACACACTTCTTGCACACTTCCACTTACATTTGGGTAATATGGGCTTGACTACTTTGGTGGAAATTTGGATCCTAATCATATTGATGTTTCATTCCCCATTACTTTCAGCCATGTTTTTATTTGTAATGATTCATTTATTGGCTATTCAAAAATTCTTACTCGCTGGTATGCACATGGTTGTCCAATACGCAATGGACATGTACAATCTACACCGTAAAGGATATTTACATGATAAACCTCAGACTATAGCTTACTAGGTCTCTAGATCATCTCCATTTGACTTTGAACATGACAAAAATAATCTTTTAGATGATGTTACTTGATTCTCCTCTACATCTTACACTTGGGGGCATCTTGTTTACTCTCCCCCCTTCTAGCATTATTAAGTGTCTCGTATTTTTACTATCACACTCTGTTCTTCATATTTAGTCTCTCTCATCCATTCTACATGCATTGATACACACCACTTGTATCATCATTACCCTATGATGCACTCTTATGCTATGGTTCACACTTGACTGTTGAGGGCATACTACATGTAGGAATCTCACACATTTCACATTTCGCATTTCACACAATGCACATTCACGACACAACTTTATAGCATCAAATTCTCACACACGACATTACCTTATGATGAACTCTAGTTATATGGTTCATACTCAACTTCTAAGGGTATATATCTGAAATGAACCTCACCTCATTCACACTCTTTACTCTCTATGCTTAATTGATCTATTTATTTAGCGCACACATTCAACCCATTTCCTAATGACACAATCTTGTTTTGTGGTTCATTCTTGACTATTGAGGGGGTATTTATAAATGAACCACATTTCATACATATTCATCCACACACGCTTGGGGGGCATGCTGATCCTATCACATTCACATTGCATATCATTCCATCTCACTCATTCATGACATGTTGCATATATTTTTCCACTTACTCTTTTTTACTTATACTCACATGTTCCACTTTGTTTATTATGTTAGATAGATACTTCGTATGTCATTATCTTTTCTATATAAACATGCGTGTTCACTAATTATCTAGTGTTGAATGCAAACTTTTAAAAAATATTTACATGCAACATGGATGCTTGGCATTGTACCTCTTACTAGTCCCACTAAGGCTCCTGAGGGCATCTAATTTCTTACACACTACAAGTGATTTTTTTAATATTAGTTCCTATTCTTACTAGCACACTACTCTATATCAGACCATACATGTTTTGACATAATTTTTATCTCTCTAACATGGTAATGGGTGCTTCATGTGTAACATTTTATTTACAAGAACTATTTTCCACCATGGTTGTATGATACTTTTCTTGAAACTATTTTTCATTGTTTGCCATTATATTCCATTGTTTACAGGATTTTCCCTATGTCTTATTTGTTCATTATTTGTATTATTTTGGTTGTTTTAGTCTTGATTGTCTTAGAACATTGTGAGTGATGTCCCATGTTTGAAACCCACTTTTCGTGGTCTAAATTGTCTTCTTTCTTTCTAGATTACACTGTCTCCTATATGCATATTTGTCTTGTTTGCACTAACACATATTTCCAACCAATTTGTTTGCATGTTCCTTGGTTTTTACCATGCATGTTACCTCCCCCTAAAGGGTATCATTTTAGATCAGTATACAGTCCTATCCTTTGGGAAACATCCTCCTAGTGACATCACATGCACCCCAAATGAGGGGGGAATACATTGGATGAATCAATAACCCCATATAACAACTTAAAGCTTCAGTATAGGCCTGTACAACAAAAAATTAGAACAAATTTACAGTTTCAGAACAACCCAGATTCTAGCTTGGGTATTCAATATAGCATAGATGTTAGCGATTAGATACAAACACTAATGCCTAGGTGCTCCTGAGATTTCCTGGGTGCCTATGACCAGGGGCAATTACAATCAATTTATCAGATCAATTTTTTTTTCATCATTTCACAGAGTAGTGTTCACAATATAGGCATAGTCCTGCAGTAATTAGAATGCATTCTATCTCCTTTTTCTACTTTGATCAAACTAGATCGAACATGAAATAAAGAAGGATCACACCATCTGCATTGGTGTATATATTCGGCAAGTATGCAGGGATGGATAATAACACTAGAAATTTCTCCATAAAATTCTTTTACTGTGGCATGAGATCACCCAAAAACCTCGGCCTTGGCATGAGATTGCCTAAAAAAATCTCACTTGGCATGATATCGCCCAAAAAAATCATTTTTGGTGTGAGATCACCCAAAAAATTCACTCTTTAACAGTAGTTCAAGACACTTTATATCTTTTTCACTACTCATGGATCAGGTGCAAATGTTCCTTTTACTACTTTTTTGCATTTATACATGCTTTTTATAGAGTTTTCATAACACACGGCTTTGACTACTCTTTCACTCTTATTTTGCAGGTCATTCCTTAATATACAACAAGAAGCAACGCTTCATCAAGTGAAAATGTAAAACATGTACAAATGTGCAAAAACATATACACTTCATCCCTAGGGTCACTTCCTCTTTCTTATCTTCCACTCTTCATTTTTATCATTCCATACTTTTTCTTGTCTCTTCAGCACACTTTCACCATTGATCTACATGGTTATTAGGTATGAATCTCTTATGTACTTTATGTTGTCAAGTATTCACTAAACAAAACAAAGTGGGGGGAAATGTGGACACTAAATCACAAACATGGGTACATTTCTAGGTCCTAATCACATACCAATATTCATATGATTTCTAAGCAAGAAAACTAGTAATTGACATCTATCTTTAGCCTCTAAACTATCTTTTTGGTTTCCTCTTTGGTCTTAATCACCCCATATTCAAGTATGACATTCACTGCTTTATTTTTCTTGACTCTTGACACCAACGCTCAGGAACCCTTATCCCCTCAAGGTTCCCCTGAACTATTTGTATCCTACTCGCCTCTTTTGGGCCTCTTATTTTCTTATGGGTCATTCTTTTAGTTTTCAATTATGAAATTCAAACAAGGGAATCATATAAATACAAAGATATGGGACCATAATAAAGGACCAATATCTAAGTATATATTATCACCACCTAAGGTTACATCTAAAGGAATTCTAAAAGCATCAAGGAATTCATTTGTCTTCATTTAAGGGACAAGGGACTGCATTTTTACATACACTTCATAGGAGGGGAAGTTCATCTTGACATCTACACATCTATCTATATTGTTATATCTAGATATTTCTTGCTATCAAGTGAATATTATACAAGAGCTTCATAGGGAATGCTTTCTAAACACACGCACAAGGAATACATAGAGTCTGAGATGTAGTGTAATGCTCAGTCATAATTTTAATTTTTAGGGTGACCACTGGGGTCAATACGACTCCCCATTTACAGATTTTCTTTTTAGGATTTTGTATTTTTTGGGGTTTTATAGGATATAATTTTTTTTGCAGGTTACAAGAAAATATAACAATCATCTAGAGACACACATGTGAGAAAAAGTGAATATTAACGAAACTTGTGTGACATGGTGAAAACTAGATTTTGAAAATTTACGTAGTTAGAGGATCCCAGTAGAGGTCTCTGTGGCTAACTATAGGAGGATCAGTGACTAAGATTTGGTAGTATGATCTCCTGGTAGCTGAGTTGGCAAAGGGGAGATTTAAAGGCTATGAAGGGGCAACATAAATTCCCTATGGTTTTTTCCTAGCTTGGATCTAAGTGTTGATCTAATTTGCAGTGTCCAAATTAACTAAATGAAATTAACAATCTATGCTACTCCTGAAAGGAAACTAATCTAAACAAGTCACAAAACTGAAATATTACAATCACAAACAACAATTTGCTTCTATTCTAAATAATCAAATCTACTTCTACACTAAAAATAAACAAGCAAGATAACTCGGTGTGGTTATTCACCTGTGCTGAGTGTATTGAAACTAAACTAACTTAAAACAAGAACTTTTCCAAATGATCTATGATATGTAGACAACCTCCTACAGATATTCTCTCCTTCAGATCCACAGGGATGGGAAGAAGAGGATCCGTCACCGGGGGTTGCTATGAAAGATTCAAACCCTCTTGGAAATTAACTAATTACTTGAAAATGAAAGGAAATTGATTTCTACTCTATTTGATATGATGTAACAATGATAAATTGTAAGAATGAAGGAAATCAAACAACAAATCCAACCTGGAATTCACAGAACAAAGCTAAATCCTACTGTGTAGTAATTTGTCCCCTTAGTTTTTTCCTTTCTTTCTCTGAGTGTTCATATGAGTCCAAGGGATTGGGAATGCAAGAACAATAGTAGGAGGATGGTGCTTGAGTAATGACATCTTGATGGTAATCTAGATGCAATGCAGGTAGAAGAGAGATAACACAAGAGATCAGAGCTTGGCTATGCAATTCCTAGCAAGATCGTAGCAAGCAATACAATGCAAGATACACAAAATTCTCAGGTCCTTTTTCTTGAATACAAGAATGGAATATATAGGAATGGAGGATGGGAGGTTCCTTCATGCACAAGCCAAGAAGGAGCAGTTCCAACCAATTAAATCTATTTAAAAATAGAAGGAGGAAGGAGAACCAAGCAATCAAAGCTAATTTTAGACAATTTGGCTCACGGATGCATGCAAAAAGTGAAATTAAGTGAACCGTCACATGTTAAAAAACATGCGTGAAGAATCTAGAAAAAGTGGGGCAGGACCACCACCCTATGCAAGGTAGTGGTCTCAGGACCACTGCCCTGACCTGGGTGGTGGTTTGGGAACGCCACCCAGGTAGGGCGGTGGTCCTGGCACTAAAGGCCAAAACATGCACAGAAAGAGGTGGGAAGATGGAAGAAATGCATGGAGAAGGCTAAGTAAGGATGTCTAGGAAACAAATATACACTGCGAATGGAAATTGGAGCTTGAACACCTTCTTGAAAGGACCTGAATCATCATTGGGGACTTTTGTAACCATTTTCTGACAATGTAGCACATGTAATTTTGGGTGTGTACATATTGCCCCCTCGGAGAAGCGTCTTAGCCATGAAAAGGTGTAAAATGTAGAGTCTGAGTATGGCATTCCTGAAATGGGGAGTTAGAAGCTATACCTGACATGCCATTGTGTCAAAATCTCACCGCCCAAACTCCTGCTACCTGGAAGAGAAAAAGAAGACTCAAGTGTAGATAGATAAAATATCAAAAAATAAACACTAGATCAAAATGACAAGAGGACTTACCATTTGTGTGGGGATATAGAAATATACCTGTGCCAATGCTCTAGCCCTGAACACAAACACTCAAAATGAGGTTTATATATATATATATATACATATATCAAAATAACTCATTTTTCAATTCATTTGTGTTATTTGATTTGGTGAATTTGGAGCTCTAGACCCACGGTGACCATTTTTGATGAGAGTACAACCGATACGATAATGATGAGATCGTGATCATGCCTCCACGAGTAGGAGATCGACCAACATGGTATAAGGTTGGTTATTTTCAACTTTTGTCTTTTTATACCCTAAATGTAAAAATGTTGAAAAGTTCACCTAGGGGGGATCATTTTCAAAAAAATTGTCTTAAATGAGTCTCTAGGGGGGGCACCCATAAGGGCATTCTTTTATTTGGTCAAAAAATGGTCTTTTTTTGTCTTTTTGAGCATTTTTAGGGTAAAATATGCATTTGGAAAATTGGTCCAGGACTGTTGCCACCTAAAGCCAGGGTGGCGGTCTAGGAACCGCCACTGTCCTGCACTACCCTACACTGGCGGTTCTGAACAGAATGACCAAACATGTTTTTAACTTGATTTTTTTTTTTCATGTTTTGTGATGTTTTTGGTGAGATTATTATTTGGTACATGTTACTAACTTGCTCTTTTCTCATGTTTTGGTGAATGCAGAAGAAGGAGGAGTACATTAGATGGAGTCGGGAGAGGGAGTGTGATTGGCTCCCTGGTATCCTGGATCAGCTGACACAGGATGAGATGGATCTTCTTCAGAGGGCTGGTATTTGGAGGATTGCATGGGTTCCCCATGTTGATCCTACTAGTCACATTCTATGTGACTTATTTTCTTATTGGGATGCAAGACGGAACACTTTCAGTTTCCTAGTGTTCAAGGTGAGTGGACTATCACCTTAGAGGATGTATACCATATTCTTGGGCTCCTGATACTTGAGGAGGACTGACTTTGGAGACAGTGGGGTCTAGGGCCGTGATGGTAGTGGGCCACATACATTGGAGATGTCATTGTCTCATCTAGCTCAATGAAGGGGATGAATGTTTGGTCCATTGCCACCGCTCCCATTCCTGTCATACGTAAAGCCATCATGGGCATCTTGTCCTCTTGACTGATCGGGGACAAGGGTGGTGACACCCTTTTATATTGTTGGGCTCCTATCATTACATAGATTGAGGGGCATGGTCGTAAATATGCTTTGGGCGCAGATATATTTGGGACTACCTACCATGATTTATACATGGTAGTCAGATGGTAGGGGAAGTCATTGAGCCACCCCACTCTTGTTATGAGTTGGGTTTATGAGTGTTTCATCCCCTATGGTAGGGGAGTACTAGACATAGATCCAGGGGTTGTTCAGGTAGCTAGATGGATAGGTATGTCAGTACTTAGGATGCCACATCAGCCTATGGCTTCCCTAACTATGCAAACACGACTGCCACACCTTATCAGGACATGGCAGGGATATGGGGAGTGGAGGTGACCACCATAGTAGCTTTCTCTTGATAGGTCAGCTAGTTGATAGAGAAGGGAGACTTGAGGTCACCCATTTGATCAGGTCCCCTAGCAGTTTGGCCTTCCATACATTGATATGCTCCCTCCAGTCACTCCAGTTTATAGGACTATTCAGGAGGCTCGGAGGGGCCCTAGAGGGGATCCTGGTTGGACAGTGGTCATTCTAGGTGTGCCCATTATAGTTAGATGGGTGGTCTATGCTCTCCAGGTAGCTAGTGCCCCTCAAGCACCCTTACTTTAGATTGCAGCCACTCCTACTTGTAATGGGGAGAAGGATGAGCCTATTTATCTAAGCTCCGACTCTGAGGAGGATACGGGGGATGAGATGGAGGAGGAGTCAGTTGGAGAGGACATGGAGGATGAGGGAGTTGGTGTTGGGACTGGTGAGGTAGCCCATGCAGAGGAGGAGGAGAGTGACCCTGAGTGGCATGATAATCAGGAGATGATGAGAGCAGCACATGAGGGAGGCCAGTGCTGAGAGAGAGAGACCTTAGTCTCAGAGTTGACACTTCCTCACGGTGGAGAGGGGGATGATGAGTCTGTCATAGGACAATGATTTTCTTCTAGCTTTGGGGAAGCCCCCGTATCCACTAGGCAGCATCGGCAGAAGCAACTACCGACCCTACTTGGATGCCTGGAGACCCGAGTAAGTTTAATACTCTTTCTCTCTTTTTTTGGTTAGGAATGTTGAGCTTGTATCTCTTTCTTTCTTCCTTTTATTTTCCTAACTTATCACTTCTTTTTTCTTCTTGTAGCGACAACACAGGAGTGGTGAGAGATCTCATTCGTCGGGTATGTGTGGATACTCTACTGATCCCCTTGGGGAAGACCTGAGCTGAGATGACTGTGATTCGGGCCAGCCATTAGCCATAGGCAGACACACTGAAGTGTTTTTCCCTATGTGGAAGGTAACAGAGATAGTGACTTCCCTCCATACCTAGGTGGCCAGGTATGAGACTACCAAGCACTTGATGAGACAGATCCATTCTCATAGCGAGGCCCCAGGAAATGGATGCCACCATGAGCACTCACATCATTTGGTCCACTCCCAATGTCGTCGTAGCTGCAGTAGGAGCCCTAGACATGGTCGGGCACCATCTGAGGGATCCCATAGGGACTGACAGGCCATGGGCCATTTTTATTGCTTTGATGACATTTTTTTGGTCATTTATACAATTTTTTTGTATGTTTCAGGCTCATTGTGAGCATTTTGACCATGCCTAGTGCATGGTGACATTGTATACAAACTTGATTCACCATGATATATACAGACTCTTATTTTTGGTTCGGTATTCCATTGTATCTGAGTTGAATTCTTTTGGTTTATCTCTCATGTGTACTCTAGATATTTAGAATTTCCCTTTTCTATGCTTTTCAGAATGTATGCAGTGGATGTGAAATGATAACAGAATGATTTATTTTTGTATTTCATAATGTTGATATATGATAATGAGAACACAATGTGATATTTGAATTTTAGTTTCTTTAAGAAACCTTTGATACTTCATATTGTCTTGGAAAAATGTGGTGTCAAAATGATATGATAAGAATATGTACTTGCCCCACTCCTAACCCCATGCAACTAGTAAGATGTGAGGGCTCAACACCAAGAGAAAAGGGCACAAGTTATGAATTTTTTTTGAATGGTAGTGATGAGAGAAAGACAATGGTTTGACAGAACCAAATTGAGACGCTACAACCTATCCTACTCAAGCTACCTCATAGTTTAGAATGTGAATTGCTTTCATAGTTTATCTAGACTTGGATCCGTAGATGGCCACTTGGTTGAAAAAATTTGGATTTGGGGTTTTAAGCTCTTTTGGAATTTTGGACATCTAACTCACTTTGTTTTTGACTTATGATTTCACAACATTTGATGAATTATTTGTAACTTTCAAGTTTATCAAAGAGACCCCCTACTCCTTGCCCCATGCTACCAGGAGGAAGCATGGGCTCATCACCACAGAAAAGGAATAGGTGAGTAAGGGAATTTCTCTCCTTTCCCAACCCTACATCACTAGTAAGAGATGCAGGCTCAACACCAAAGGTTGGTAGGGAAAAGAAATGTGTAAAATAAATTTTTTTTTCTGTGGATTTGCATTTGACTTACTTATCTAGGAAAAATGTTTAGTATGTTCTTATTTCCAAAGATATTTTTATGGGATAGATGTGACACCATGAAGCTTCTAGAACAGACTATAGGCAAAGACACCTAACCTAGAAAGAAACTATAAGAAGAACCAAGTATGTAGGCCTTGGTATGATCACGGTCAAAACTTTGTCTTATCTTGCTTGAACTGATGAGATGATTCAGAAATAATTGATGATACCATGAAAAATTGAAGAGATATGATTTGAATGTTTTGCCAATATTTTCAGAAGTTTTTAGGAATTTCTATAAGAATAAGTCCCTTGATCAAAAATTTACGAAATGAATTGGAAGATGAAAATGCAATGCAGATGTAGTAATGTACATATGGAAATGTAGGTGAAACTACATGTCATGATGCCTAAGGTGAAGAAAGTTGATGAATATCAAATTCTTCACCCCTAAAAGTACACAGCGGAGAACCATTATCCTCAAAATTTCCATTCTCTTGACAAGGGCCTACCATTATGGGTTTAAACTTACAACCCTTTCCCAGAAGTGTATATGTCCAATCATTAAAATCATTTGTCTGAAAGAGGCATTTGTGCACCTCTTTGTCACATTCTTGAGACATGGTGTGTGGGTGAGCATGACTATGTTGCTTGGCCTTGTTTCCTATGTGGAGTGTTGTGTTTATTTGTGACTCTTGCTGAATGATGAGGCCTTGCCCCATGGATATGGAAAAGCTTAGTTTCAGACGCACATGGGTTGAAACCAGGGTTTAGAATAGAAAAACCCTCTAGAGATGGTTTTGATGGGCATCATTTCAATCTCAAATTTCCCTTCTTCATTTTTTAATTCTATCATGTTCACACCTAGACCTAGGTCATCAGAGGGAAGAGATGCTAAACTGAGAAGACTACCCATTCCCTGTGGTTCAAATGGGAGGAAGATCAGATTGTCACTCTCTAAGAGTTTCATAATTCCCATTGTGGTTTTAGTGGACACTGTTTCCATAGATATTGATTTACCCTTATCTATTTTTTCCACCTCAAATGTTTTTGGGTCAATGACTTCAACCTTTGGAACGTCCGGGGTGACTGGGACTAACTCTTTTGTTGGAGGTGGTTTGTTCAATTGATTCACAGGAAGTTCATACTCCGTATGGACTCCTTTCTTCTTCTTGAGGTTTTCTAAGTGTATATCGAAGGGCTTAGGATCCCCTTGAGCAATGAAGACCTTCCCCAAATGGAGGAATCTAATCTCCTGGAATAGGGTAGAGGGGATAGCCTTCATTTGATGAATCCAAGGTCTCAAAAGGATCATGTTATAACTTGTTTCCCTGTCGATAATGTAAAACTCATCAAGATGGTTTTTGGACCAAGTGTGACTGGAAGAACTATGGTTCCAATCGAGGTCACTTTAAGACTGTCATATCCCCATAACGTGTTTCTTGTAGAGGAACAATTTGTCTCTCCATATCCCAACTTCTGCAAGAAAGAGAAGGGAACCACATTTACAACAGCCCTGTCATCAATCATGGCTCTCTTAATGTAATTGTTATAAACCCAGACTTGTAAAAATAAGGCAGGATCACCTCTTTGGGAAATTTCAGCGTCAGATGGCATCTTGTCTATATCAAAAACAAACCCAGTATCCCTATCATTTTGTCCTAGAGGATGTATGTCAAAGTCAATATGATTTATTTGAGCACTAGGAGGTGGCGTAACATGGATTAGATGACCAAGAACTAGTGCATTGAGAAACATAGAATGATGCGCAGGTGAATTCTTTAGCAAATCTAGAAATGAAATGTGAGAAAAGGTCTTGTTCAAATCTGATATTAAATCATAGGCTCCTACTAGTTTTGCAATTATAGGAACGTCATCCTATGGGAAGGAAATATCAGGTAGGGGTTGTGAAACATACTCCTTTATCTGAGTTGTTGCATTAATTTCATGCTCAACCTCTAGCTCAACTAATCCCAAGATTTTTGTGTTATCATTTGAACCAAGGTTAGGAGTGACCCGAGAGTTATTGGAAGTTGAGGCTTCATGGTCATTGTTTCCTATAGGAATGCCTTTTTTTTGTTTTGTGAATTCACCTTGAAATTTTTAGGATGTGTAGGGAGTGGATCTCAAAATATGCTCACATTAGCATTCTGAGGAGCTACATGTCCTGTATAGTCAGATTGCGAGTTTTTTTCAGGATTTGCTAGGAACATGTCTACAAAGAGTTGCCTTTGGTTTTTGGGAAGTCTTTGTAGAAATTTGTTGCAATCAGCGGCAATTCCTATCATCATGACCTCAAACCTTATGGAAACCACAATATAGGTTAGGGTCATAATCTCTTGGTCTTTGATAAGCATCTTTTTGTTGTTGATTATAACCTTGGTTGTAGTTTTGAAATTGGTTGTTATAACCATGATTCGTTGCCCCTTGGCCAGAGTTTTGATACTGGTTTGGGCCTTGGGTTTGATTTTGTTTTTTCGGTGGATGATTTACATCGACTGTGTTGACAGAAGACACAGTGTTAGGGCCTCTTTGATTTCCTGAGTTGTTATTATTGTTAGTGTTTTCATTGTTTGGAAAACCAATGTTCTTGGCTTGATCAGTAGCACTATTCATGGTAGCACCATGATTGTGATTCACACCCTTAGGTCCTTGGTTGTTGGCACCATTGTTTTGATAATTTGCATTATTTTGATTTGGGGATACCAATTTCCCATTGGGACCATAGGTCTTATGCCCACTATCTATAGAGGCTTGGTCAATCTGAAGTGCTCCTTCCAATACTTCCTCATAACTATAAAAAGGAAACTTTTGGACCTCTTCCTTAGTCTCTCGATTGAGCGAGTGAAGGAAAAGATCACAAAGTTCCATCCGGTCCATGTTGGGTGCACTTGCAGAGGAATAGAGAACTTGGTGCCATCTCTGGATGAAATGGGTGGTAGATTCATTTTTCTCCTGTCTAATATGTAGGAACTCCCTAATCCCTGTATGCAACAACTTGTTCATGTCAAATGCTTTGATGAACTCAGAAACAAGTTGTTTGAAGGAATGTATTGAAGCTTCTAGAATATCCTATATACCAATCCAATGTGATTCCTTCAAGAGTCTTTGGAAAGATCTTAGCCACTACAACATCCCAAGGAAGCAATTCCCTGATAGCAGTAGTGTAGGCCTTGATATGAGCATTCGGGTCTCCTTCTCCCTTAAATTTTGGAAGATCCAAAAATGGGCATGGAAGCATGACACCACATATGGTGAAGTCAAGAGGCTCCTTTAAGTACTCAGCGTATGTACCCATTGCGTAAGATTCCACCATTGAAGATCCTTGATGAGGAGGTGGAGGAGGAGGAGTTGGATAAGATGCATTATAAGAGTTGACGGGAACGTATGGGGTCCCTTGATATGGAATGTAGGGAGAAGGAATGGTATATGGGTCCATCTGGGGAGTTTTTGAATACATATGCATGTAAGGTGGGATAGTTCTAGGATATGGACTAACGGGCGTAAAACTAGGGAACATCATATTTCCTATTGTGGTGGAATTCAAGAATGCACTTCTAACAAGCCCTTGCGTAGGATAAGCTTGAGAAGGATGAGGACCCATCCCTAGTGTGTCTAACCCTGTGAGAAGATCACCTGGATTTGAATGAGATGGATAACCTTGTTGTACATGATATTGTGTTGGTTTTCATTGGAAGGGATGTATCCTTTGTTGTCAACTGGATACCCTATGTTCTTCCCTACTACATGTGTTGGTTGTGAAGTCTGGGCACTTTCTAGTTCTCTAATCCTCCCCACTAAAGTAGAAATGAGATCGTTGGGAGAGGATTGAGTCCCTTGTTGGGGTGCCTGTGGCATAGGGTTTGATTGAGCAGGCTCATGATACCCTATCATGAATTATTCAGTGTTATAATTCTTGTCTTCCTTAGAAGTAAGAATCTTAGGATAGGTATTTGAAATCTCAGAGGCTGAAGCCTTCATTCTATCCAAAGACTCATCTATCTGATGAAGAGGATTAGCTATTCGTGTAAATAGATCATCCTTTGTTGATTGCATGGAAATGTGAGGTCTTGACAAGACCCTATGGTAAGAACCTGTTCCATTTGTGATAACAACATGGTTTGCATTGGGTTGACTATATTGCATGTCTAACAGTTGATCAACCTCCTCCATCCTTACATAGCTAATGGGGTTTGAAGTGTAACTAGGGGAGGTTTGGACGTTTCTTGTGTAATTGTCATCCCACCTCGAAAGGGAAGGGGAATGTTTTGGTTTCACATTAGTGTAATATCTATCAGAGCCAAATAGCCCAACCAAACTCTCTTCTAGACATATTTTAGAAATTATAAAATACCTACCAAAATAGGGGAAGAAATGGACAGATGAGGTAATAGCAATGAAATATAGGAAACAAGAAGGAATTAATCCTTCACGTCGAGTTCACCAATTTGTACGGATGAAAATGAACACGTGATCTTCAACCGCACTCGACCCCTCGAGGTCATGTTGGAGCAGCCGATGTTGAATGTGTGTGGTTAACTATAGGAGGATCAGTCACTAAGATCTAGTTGTGTGATCTCCTAGTAGGTGAGTTGGTAAAGGGGATATTTAGAGGCTATGAATGGGTAGCGTAAATTCCCTATGGTTTGTTTTCCTAACTTGGATTTAAGTGTTGATCTAGTTTGAAGTGTCCATATTAATTAATGAAATTAACAATCTATGCTACTGCTGAAAGGAAACTAATCTAAAAAAATCACAAAAATAAAATATTACAATCACAAACAACAATTTGCTTCTAATCTAAATAATCAAATCTACTTCTACACTAAAAATAAACAAGTGAGATAACATGATGTGGTTATTCACCTGTGCTGAGTGTATTGAAACTAAAATAACTTAAAACAAGAACTTTTCCAAATGATCTATGATATGTAGACAACCTCCTATAGATATTCTCTCCTTCAGATCCACAGGGATGGGAAGAAGAGGATCCGTCACTAGGGGTTGCTATGAAAGATTCAAACCCTCTTGGAAATTAACTAATTACTTGCAAATGAAAGGAAATTGATTTCTACTCTATTTGATATGATGTAACAATGATAAATTGTAATAATGAAGGAAATCAAACAACAAATCCAACCTGGAATTCACAAAACAAAGGTAAATCCATCTGTGTAGTAATTTGTCCCCTCATTTTGTCTTTTCTTTCTCTGAGTGTTCATATGAGTCCAAGGGATTGGGAATGCAAGAACAACAGCAAGAGGATGGACTTGAGCAATGGAAGCTTGATGGCAGTCTGGATGCAATGTAGGTAGAAGAGAGATAACACAAGAGATCAAGAGCTTGGCTATGCAATTTCTAGCAAGATCGTAGTAGCAATACAATGCAAGATACACAAAATTCTCAGCCCCTTTTTCTTGAATACAATCATGGAATATATAGGAATGGAGGATGGGAGGTGCCTTCATGCACAAGGTAATAAGGAGTAGTTCCAACCAATTAAATCTATTTAAAAATAGGAGGAAGGAGAACCAAGAAATCAAAGCTAATTTTAGACAATTCGGCTCAATACAATGTGGTGGTTTTAGGATTTCTGCCATGAATGGGAAGCGGTTTGAGAACCTCAGCCCAAGCATGGTGGTGGTCTTGACACTGAAGGCCAAAATAAACACAGAAAGAGGAGGGGAGATGGAAAAATGCATGGAAAAGTTAAGTAAGGCCATCTAGGCTACATATATACACTGGGAATGGGTTTTGGATCATGGACACCTTCTTACAAGGATTTTGAATCCTCATTGGGGATTCTTGTAACCATTTTCCTGAAAATGTAGCAAGTGAAATTTTTGGAATGTATAGTCCTTGTTAGTCTTTGCATCAGAAACCACTCATATATATCCATGTTGTCAATAATATGATGGGTCCCATGACCCTATGGTATCTACACCACACCCTATACAAATTGTGCATTAAATTTACCTATAGGTGGTACACCAACTAAATATTACACCCTGATCGACAACATCCTTACATACTACTATCAAGAAAAATGGGATAACTCTATCGGCCTTGTGACACACTACGATACCCCTAAATCCCTAACCCTACAACAGAGCTATCTCTACCTATGTCAATTATGCAATCATCCCACTAAGCCATACTACATATACACTCTGCCATAGGTGAATCCTATGCACTATCTGCATCCATAAAATTACAATAAATATGTATTAGATGTCTAAATCATAAATCCATAATAAAAAATACAAATGTTTTCCCTTTTCCTATATGTTTCCTATTTCATTGCCCCCCTAATATATGCCATCATCCCTTGGTAGGATTCCCCTGTGACATTAGCCATTTGGAAAATGCCATCGAACCCTTGGACTTGCTATTTTTTCATCCCTATGCCATTGGCCTTGTTGTTGTAGGGGGATGATGATGTCTAGAAAAAATTGTGGCCGTGGCCTACCCAATTTTGAATTTCTAAATATAAAAAATAAGAAAATAAAATTTAAAACCCTTCTAAACCCACTTGTATTTTGACTTAACCTACCCAATGATGAAATTTTGACTAAGTTTGATGCTCCAATGACTTTGAAAAATCAAAATAACTAAAACTTACCTAATCTACTCAATGAAATTTAATGCAACAACTTACTCATTAGTTGTTATTATGATGAAATACCAAAAAATCTAAATAAATAAGGGTTTATTGATACTTGCACTGATAAATTTAATGTCGAGATGAATGGATACATGAATAATGTTGAAGACTCCTCCTTTCAACAAGTGAGAAGACCTGCATAGAAAGATAACACAAGATAAATATTAGATAAATATTAAACGAGTTGCTTAGTGAAAATTGATACAAGTAATCCAAATGGATTCATTGAAGGGCATCAAATCATGTTTTACAATTAATTTATTTTATAATGAGATAATATAATGAAAATAAGACTAGAATTTGAAAGGGATGAAGAGATCCTACTCTACATTGTAGTGGCACAAGCTATGGCTGTGACGAGATCAAAATCCAGGAAATAGTTAAGACAATATTGTTCTTCTATGTCTTGTATTTCAAGTATCATTTCAAGTTGATATTTGATGTCTTCAATGTGTGGAGTGAGGGAAATGACATGCAGACTGATTTCGTGTGAGATATCAAACTATTCCCACACAAAAGGCTGCTAGAAGATCAAAACATTGTATATGTTTGTGATGGGATGTGAGGGACCTGAAACGGTCACATAAAGAGAATACATATTGCAATAAAATAGATTAGGAAAAAACAAATTGATAAATATATGATAAATGATAAAATGACTAAAAATACAAATATCAATGACGATTGGGAAAAAACAAATATCAGGGACGAAATGGTTTATTTCAATAAAAGTAGATAAAATAGACTATAATTGATGTAATTTTTGATTTGAAAATGCTAAGATGAAGAGGACTCTAAAAATAGAGGAAATGTAGAAAACCGAGATTACAATATGTTTAAAGAGATAATGAAAGGTGAAAGAAAATAGGGCTTTGATCAATGAAGATCACCAATAAGATTGTAAATATGCTAAAAAGTTAAGCAAATGATTAAACGAGAGACAAAATAAAAAATGGCTATAGAGGATAGTGAAGATGAGTGTATGTAGGATGTGGCTAATGAAAAATCTGATAGAAAACAATATTTTTTTTTAATAACCTTGATAATTTCTATAGATTATAACAAGGCTCCAAATGGCTAATTAAATTGTTTGAAAAGGGTTCTCAAAGAATGAAATTAGATCGTTAATGTATAACAACATTGTGATGTCATACTAGGAGGATCAATTTGTTCCTGAATCCAATATCTTTCTAACTGAGAAATTGAGAAAGAAGGTGGGTAAATAGAATCGATGTCATTCACAACGATCATTGCAGATCATGTATTGCCATTGATTTGGTCAAGGATTGTTAAAAACAAACTATGAAAGGATGGGAATTTTTTGAAACTATGTGTCATCCAAGGAATGAGGTTGTTTTAGGATGATGGGAGGTTAATAAACCAGGTAGGAATAGGTTAGGGGTTGGGATAGGGTAATTTAGGTTATATTTGTTTTGGATGGTTAGGAGAGGGTAAATAATATTGTATATGGGTAGATGAGGTTTTACGATGGTAAATAGTAATAATGGACTTAGGATAGGAGAAATAACATGAATATTTTTAATATTATTAATATGCATTGGGTCACTTAAGGGTGAAAAATTGGTTTCTAAATTTTCCCCATTTTGTTGAGCTATCTATAGGAACAGGTTGCGAGAAAAAATCTAGTCTTGAGATGCCCCAATTTTCATATAAGGATATTGCTCCCCCCTCAGGCTAATGAGTGACTCTATTGGTTAATATACTGAAAATAGTTAGATTGATTGGATAGGTTTTTATAAAATATGCTCCATTGTCTGATTATAGTCTGAAATGAACATGCTAAAGGAATATGTAGAGATGATACTAATATTGGAAACACTTGGTAGGGGACATTATACGACATCATGAGGGTAGTACTAATGTGTATATCCTACATACACATTCTTTGAGAAGACCACTAAAAGGAGTCTGTCTAAGGGAACACTCTCGAGTGGATGTGTGAAGCCATGGGAACAAGGGGCCAAAAGAAAATATCCAAAATTTGTGAAAAAATATATGTATGGTCAAATACATACTTTTGAAAAGGTGTTGGGCATCAAAGAAAAGGTTTATGAGATCTTCATGGTGTGTCAGTGTGTTTGAAAAGGTATAGGTGACCAAACTTGATAAGGAGTGTAAAAATGGCTTAGATGGACAAAACTTCTGAGGCCTAGGGGATTGGAGCACAAAGAAAAGCAAGGTGCAGAGAAAACTGCAGTTCCTATAGGAGGAGAGTCAACAACAGGTGGTGTTCAGATGAGTCCTCCAAGTTTTTTGATTGTGGATTAATATTGAGTGTTCGGGGATGAGATGTGATAATATGAGTGGCTTGTGATATAATGCCTCCCAGATGCACCTCTCTATGAGGATCATAGAGAGAGTGTAGATCATCTTGCTAAGATACCTCAGATAGCAATAACAGTTTAGTGAAACCTCAAAGAGCTATGGGACCTGATGGAGGGCCAAAGGGAGGCTAGGGTGGTGATATGTTATTTACTTTCTAGTTTACCATATAGTATGTGGATTTTGTATATGATTAGGATGTACAGATCCCTTTTGAGGTGTTTTGTATAAATATTAAATGATATATATATATATATATATATATGATTTTTTCTTCATGTGTTGTGATTAATTATGATGTGATGTTATATATGAATTTTTGATGGTATTTTGATATGTTTAGATAGATGTATTACTATGATGTTTGATGTTGATGTGATGTGACTTAAATATATTGGTATTTGTATGTTTTAACATGCACTTTATCATGGTTGATAAATATATGTGAAATATTTTATTTTTGAAATGGAATATATATATATATGATCTAATGGGAAATTTAATATGAATAACAACGCAATCGAGGCCATGTAACAAGTATTAACAAATAACCAACAATAATTGATCACAAGTAAGATCATGGATATATGAATTGGATGTTATATACCTTCCTTGTACGTGTGAAGGGATTGTATGTAGTTTGTATGAGGAGAATAATCTCTCCTTTGATGGCTTAAATGATTATTCCCCAGCTAAATTTTTACTACGTGAACTAATCAATGTGGGAAGTTTGCTTTTTGATGGGAAATTTGATCGATGCATGAAGATTTATTTGGATGATTTGGATGATTTTGAATTTAATTTGAATGCTTATTGACATGGGAATCCTTTTATAGTTATACTGAGTAGCCATCCTCTAAGGGAGTGGTCTAAAAAATTTCAGAATTTTTTATTTCAGATATCCATACTTCAGGGGACCAGTCTATATTTTGACGTAATTTTTGATTAACAGATGTCCTTCGACAGATGAGTCTATATTTTTTAATATTTGATTAATAGATATCCTTTGAAGGATGGGTATATATTTTTGATAGTATCCATCCATGTGTATACTTTATAATTTTACTCAAGCTGAGGGAAGGCCTAGTAGATCATTTGAGGAGGGAAAAAGGTGTGTGTACAAACTACATGTGAACCCCTAGAATGTTTTCAGCTAGTGAGATAAGGGGAAGATGGGAGTAATGATTGCGGGGTTTTTTATAATGATAATGAAATTATCCATGTGGAAAATTTGATGAACAAAGCCATGGTATTCATATTTAAGGTTGTAATTATATAATACTGATGGAAGACCGCATAATTCCATATCATTACAATGGTGGATTATAGGCTGGTGGTGGAATGATATCTTTGATGTGACTAATGTTGTGAAATTAGATGTGTTAATAATAAAAGGCCATAAGTGTAAATCATTAAGAGGTTCCTTTTCACATTTACCATCAAGGGAGGCTAAGTGATAGGCTCCCGAACCATATTTTTGAGTGATTATATATAGAAAAATCTAATTAGGCAAAAAATTTCCATGTTTAATCCTTTCCAGATTAGTGCATTTTGATTCTCTTTGAGTATAAAATCATGAATATTAAAGTCATGTTCTTTGACATGTTTATTTTATGCTCATTTGATGCATTCTTAATAGACATGATAATGTTTAAGGATGGTTAGGTAACATTCGTTCGATAATTAAAGTTATGATAATCACTCCTGACAATAGTCCTCATCAAAAATGAAATATTTAAGAGATATGTGGATAGATGGAATTTGGACTTCAAGAGGAAGTGTAACAACCAATTTCTAAGCACCATAATTATGGGATTTTTTTTTGTTTCTCAAATTAAATATATGCCTTCAATGATTTAAATGTACAATTAAAATTTAAATCCAACATCAAATAATTGTAATTCTTCAGATAAAAAATCAATTAAGCATGTGCATATCCATGGGTCAACTAGATCCTGCTCAATCTCCCATAAGAAATCTTCCAAGTCAGTATACGAAGTATAATTATTAGTACCTTCTCGGCATTGGTTTTACAATTTTTGTTCCAAGTGTCTACCTGGGGTATGGGTTGAAACCATAGTCAGGGGACAACAAGTCCCTCCTCTTTAATGGGAGAGGTTCCCTTATTGAAAGTAGAAAAACAAATGTACAAATCTACAACTATCAATGTTTGGATCCTGGTATCCTGGAGTGTTTTCATACTCAAAATATTATCAATCAGAAGGAATGGAAGAATAAAGAGATGGGAGAAGGAAGAAAACAACAATGCTTTTGGGAAATATAGATAGCAGAGTATCTCCCTACTCACATTGAACCAAGAAAATATAGAAAAGGATCAATTACTTCACCACCGATGCAAATCTGCAGACACAAAGTTCTAAAGATTACACAGACCAGAACACAAAGTTTCTATTGAATGTAAAACAAATGATCCATTGAATTGGATAGAGACAGAGAGATATAATAGAGGAAAAAGAAAGAAAGAACTTATGTATTGAATTACTTCCAAATTTACAACCTTCCCAGAAAACCAGAATCCTTTTTCCATGGCCAAAACCATGTTCTTATAACAATCCATGTACATCCATACTTTGTCCCCAAGAAAAGAATATCCAAAAGGAATAATGTTTGTTGCAGATCCACTTTTGGAAAGTGACATGAAACAAACACACTCATGAAAACCAGAGGTTCAAAAAGGTGAATATTTCGTCAGTTCGAGCATGATTACTTTAGCAGGGGGCATCTCATGATTTTCTTCTTCATGTGGTCCTACCATTTCCACCTTTTAACCACTTTCATAGCACTCAAGTGCTTACTGGTAAGTTTTCTCCCTTTTTATCGCGTATGCCCGATAAACTCTATTTTCTGATGATCAAACTTTACATCCCTTTAAACTTATCGATTTGGCTCCATAATAAACCAAAAATGCATCTCATGGAGAAACGACAAGAATACAGAGAAAAAGAATGAAGAATGATCCATTTTTGTGTTTTGTAGAGCTCTGGTTTGTTAATGGTGTTAAAAACCATATGAGTGCATTTGGCTATCTTTTCCCCCTTTTACCTTCAAATTTGGACCCTACACGTGGCAAGATCCAAGCAATGATGGCCCTGGGGGAGAAATCTACATTTCCTGACATTTGGGAGAAAAAACATGATTTCTCATTTTTCTCCACCCCTCCGCAGCTCTGCCAAAAGTAGGACACATGGCGCCATCTGAGTGGCTGAGGAAATGTGGTTCAAATCTGCCATTTAAACTCTTTTTAACAAAAATCTCAAATTCTCAAAAACCTCCGCTGGCCCACTTTGACTTTTCAACGTGAACATGTGGCACACCATGATTGGAAAAAGGGGGTCGGCTCAATTTGCAACATTTTAACCCTTTGGTGAAAAAGGCTCAAATTCTCAATTTCCTCCGCAGGCCCACTGTTCCAATTTCATTCTTCAACATGTGGCATCACGTGACTGGTTGCGGGAATGCACTTTCAGTTTTATACTTTATCCACTTTTGAAAAGGGGAAAAATTCCAACTTTTCCCCCGAAAGTCCATGCCCCCGCTGTTGACTTTTCAACGTAGGCCATGTGTCCCTTTCTAATTTTTTGTGGGCCTCAACTTAGAAATTTTCCCTTCGCATGAGTGGGGCCATGGTCCATTTTAGAATTTTTCTCCCTTTCTGGAAACAAGGCTAAAACTACTAAAGTCCTCCGCCGGTCCACCAAAGCACCTATGAACTGAAAAATGACCACGTGTCCCTATTTCATTCTTCAACACATGGCATCACCTGATTGGCTGTGGGGATGTGCTTTTCTTTTTATCTATTTTAAAAAGGGGAAAAATTCCAACCTTTCCCCCAAAATTCCATGCCTCCACCATTGACTTTTCAATGTAGGCCATGTGTCCCTTTTTGATTTGCTGCATGGGCTTCAACTTAGAATTTATCCCTTTCACATGAGTGGGGCCGCGGGTCATTTTAGAACTGTTCACCCTTTTACCGTAATGCCTTAGAGAATAAAATGGATCCATCACCCCGAACTTCTGCCAAAACTACTCCAACCAATCAGGGACCCACGGGGATGTGGGGAAAATCTGACATTTTTTCCAAAATCACCAAAAGTGATAAGTTCAAAAAGAAACCCATCTAGCCACATCTAATGAGAAAAAAACACATAGCTTCACCTTTCTGAGAAATAATTTGATGGGGAAAAGAACGTAGGAAGTTGCAGGAAATGGGAAAATGCCATTTTTGCTCCCGATGAAGAATTTCTTTCTCTGCAAAAGGTTAAAAATGAAAGATGCAAGGTCCCACACATTCCAAACACATAAAAAAACTAAAATCATTTCCCATCCATTAAAAATAGGTAAAACATTTTAACGGCAACAGACTGAGGAAATTTTGATTAAAAACGTCATGGGAAATGAAAACGAGCATCTGAGGAGTTTAAAACATGAATTTCTTCTATGGCAGGGCTCCAATTTTCATGAAATTAGATTCAAAAGGGTGGGGAAAATTGAGAGGACAATAGCTGGCTCCTTCTGGGGATGATTTGGTAGAGGAAAGAGGAAAAATCAAGAACCTTAGAGAATTCTGGGTAATCAGATCGAATCAGTGTCTTAGCCAATGGGCAACAGAGTCAAAAAGAAGCAATACCAACACAGAAGAGAACACAGAAAGGAAACCAACCAAAACAAAAACAAGGAAAGAAAAATGCTATACAAAATGTACAGAGGGACCGCCAAAACTCCTAGGTTTTGAACAACTTCAAAAATTTCCCACTATAAGGAAGTGGGAGAGGAGAACCATCCATGTAATCCAGGTAAAAAGAGTTCTCACCAGCAAAATGTCTAATTTTAAAAGGACCAAGCCAAAGGGAATCAAATTTACCATGGCTGCCTCGAGGTTCATGTCTTTTTTCCCAAACAAGAACATTGTCTCCCACTTGAAAAGTTCTGGGTTTAGCCTTTTTGTCAAACAGAGCTTTTACCTTGAGTTGATGAGCTGATATTCTATCAACCACTTGCAATCTATCTTCATTCAACTTCTGGAGGTACATAATTCTTTTATCCAATGAATTGGTAAAGCTGGCATCCTCAATGGCCTTCATCAAATGTAAGGCTGGCAGTTCCAATGTCACTGGCAGCTGAGCTTCAACTCCATATACCACTTGAAAAGGAGACATTCCAATGGCTCTCTTAGGTGTAATCCTATCTTCCCATAAAGCATCATATAGTTTCTTATGCCAATTCCTCTGAGAGTCATTAACAAGCTTCCAAACAATGGTGACCAAGTTCTTGTTAGTTGATTCTGCTTGTCCATTCCCTTGGGGATAGTAATCTGAAGAGTGGGCAAGGGAAATGCCATAGCCATAGCAGAAATCCATCATCTCAGTAGAAGAAAAATTGGAAGCATTGTCAGTGACAATCTTGTTTGGTATCCCAAACCTTATTAAGATGTACTCCTTGATGAAGTTGCATACTACTTCAGAAGTAGTACTTTTAACTGGGATGGCTTCCACCCACGTGGTGAAATAACATGAGTATGCCCTGCACTTGAAGGTGGATTGAGTGTCCCAATGAAGTCCAAACCCCATTGTTGAAAAGGTTCCTTAATCACCACTGGTTTGAGAGGTAAAGCAGCCAATTTGGGTCTTCCAACAAAGGTTTGACATGCTTCACACTTGCCTACCCACTTTGATGCATCTTTGAACAAGGTAGGCCAATAATATCCAGCACAGAGGATTTTGTGGGCTGTGACAGTAGAAGAGAAATGACCTCCACAGGCCTAGTCATGAAAGGTTGAGAACAATTTCTTTTACTGCTCTTTGTCAACACATTTCAAAAACCTTCCATCTATGCCTCATTTGAACAATGCATTTTCCCACAACACATATTGCGCAGACCTTAAGTTGATGGTTCTCTTATCCTTGGCACTTAAATGGGATGGACATTCTCCATAAGTAAGAAAGTGTGAAATGCCATCATACCATTCATCAGTTGAGCTGAGGAAAAGAACAACATAGGGATATCAACTTCCTCCTTGGACAATTTGGCATCAGCTCCTTCAGCAATGAGTTCACATAAGCCCTTTCCTCAAACTAGCTTGGTGGGTTTGATGTCAAGATCATACTCCTAAACTTTGGCTACCCAATTGCCTCTCTTGGTTCCAAATTCTTGTTGTGTAAGAATGGATTTAATAGTTGTATCAGGCACAAGCACAATAGAATGAGAGTTGAGGATGTAAAAATGAAACTGCTTCACAACTTTGACCACTGAAAAAGCATGTTTCTCCATCATGGTGTACTTCAGCTCATGGGATTTCAAAATATAACTCATGAATGCTATGGGGAGTTCATGACCTTTAGCATTCTCCTGGGTTAACACAACAGATAGAGTACTTTTAGTAGCATAGCAATAGATAATGAAGTCTTTGCTATAATCAGGGCATGCCAAGATTGGAGTCTTTGCTATAGCTCTCTTGATGTCTTCAAATGCAACCTTTCCTTCAGAGGACCAACCAAAAGTTTGCTTCCCTTTCATCATGTGGGCTATGTTCAAAGTAAGTTCAGAAAAATCAGGTATGAATCTTCTTAAGAAGTTGATCTTGCCAAAGAAAGAGTGCACACCCTTCTTGCTTGTGGGGAGAGGGATCTGCTGAATTACCTAGACTCTTTCTAGATCAATCTTGATTCCCTCCTTAGAGACAATGTGTCCCAATAATTTTCCCTCGGTGACACAAAAGACATATTTCTTGGGATTCAAGGAGATGCCATGCTCTCTACACTTTTGGAGGACAGTTTCAAGGTGTTGGAAATGATCAGCTCTGGTTTTTGAAAACACAGTCAGATCATCAAGGTATACAACTATGCATTTTCCCTTGAGACTACCAAAGGCCAGGTCCATTTCCCTCTGAAAGGTGGCACCAATATTGATGAGGCCAAAAGGCATTCTCCTGTAAGAAAAGGTGCCCCAAGGAGTGGTAAAGGTAGTCTTATGCTGATCTGCAACACTTACTTCTACTTGATTATATCCTGAGAATCCATCAAGCATGGACAACATTTCTGAACCTGTAACAGCCTGCAACACTTGATCCATTATGGGGAGAGGGTAATTATCCTTCAAAGAGGCTTGATTCAAATTCCTAAAATCAACACAAATCTGGATCTCACCATTCTTCTTCCTGACAGGCACAATATTAGCAATCCACGTTGAATGGTGAATGGGGAAAATGATCTTAGCCTTCAATAACTTTTGGATCTCTTGAAAGATTGTATCAACAATTTTAGGGTTATACTGCCTCTGATTTTTCTGGAAGGGCTTGATCCCAGGTTTTAGAGGAATGAAATGTTGCATCTCTTTTGGCTGAAAAGCCTTGAGATCATCATAAGAATATGCAAGAACATCAACATACCTTTTCAACAGATTTGCTACTTTCTCCCTCTCCTCTTGTGTGCAACACTTTCCAATGTTTACCAGCATGGGTTCATTAAGACTCCCAATGTTTATCTTTTCATAGTCAGCAGACTACTGAGCTCCTTTGGAAGTTTTGGACTTGATGTACCTATCATGTTTATCAAATAACTCTTCCAAACTTACCAGCCCTTTAGGTATCTTATTACCTTTCAGTTTTATGCAGCCATCATGATCCATTTCTTCTTTGTTATCTTCTTCATTTGGGGGCACACACTCTCTAGGAATATTTCCACTTCCTTCAAAGTACAACTGGTCAAAATTATCTCTGAGTTCAAGGAAGGAAAGCAAGTGCTGATCATCATTAAAGACCTGCCAATTGTTTGCATTGTCAGGCACACTAGGCCTATGAATCATCTCAATGGTGAATTTATCTTGGGAGAAATCTGGATGAGGGATCAGTAGAGACCCCGAGATAGCCAAGGAATCAGCCCTGGTGTTTCTTTCCCTTGGCATGGCTTCAATGGAAAAGGCATCAAGGAACTCAATGGAATCCCAAACCAGATTCCTGTAATGTTTCAACCTTCTATTCTTCACTTGAAAGAGATCTCTGACTTGTTTTACAATCAGCTTTGCATCTCCATGAGCAAGGAGATTCTTGATCTCCATCTCTTTTGCCATGCTTAAATTGAGGATGAGAGCCTCATACTTATATGTATTATTTGTGTTTTCGAATTTGAGCTTGAAGGAGAAAGGATGAATTTTCCCTTCAGGAGAAATAAGCACCACACCAGCTCCAGAACCAGCTGAGGAGCAGCTTCCCATCAAATTCCAAAATCCAAATGCCATTAGGATCAAGAAGCACTTCCTTAGGATGGTTAGCCTCATCTTGTGACATGATCATGTAGTTACCATGACCAATGTCCTCATAAAGTATTTGTGCCTTTGGGTCATCTATTTTTTGCACGATATATTCAGTTTGTTTCTCAGGCAGTAGCTTCTTCATTTTCCCATTCACTGGAATAAGAGCATGTGACCAATCCATCATGATTTCTCCTCCAACATATTTGCAAAAATTTCTACTCAGCAGCATGCCGTAGGAAGGGGGAATATCAGCTACCAAAATGGTGGCTAAAACTCTCTTCTCTGGCAAAGCAGCAAAGGCTACTTGTGCATCCTTGATCCTTCCAACCAATGGCACTTCTCTACTTTCCATTGAGTAACATGAACCAAAAGTGTGGGTTAGGGTTAAGCCTAGGGCATGAGCTACCTTAGCAGGCATCACATTATCTGAAGCACCAGAATCAATAACACAATTGTTGAGTTTGTGGCCAGCTATGAGGAGAGTGACATAAAATGGTTTGATCTTCTCATCAGATGAAGTGACTACTGCCACAAGGCTTGGTTGAGATGAAGGAGAAGGAGTGGGAAAGAGACCTTTAGAACTAGGGGATGAAGGCTTGGATTTGGAGTTTACAAAGTCTACCATCTTAGTGAAGGCATTGGGATGGGTTTGGTAGAATTTGGCTTCTGAGATCTGGATCTTAGTTTTCTTGAGATGGTCAATAATGTCAAAAGAACTAGAGGTAGATGGAGCATCATTGATAGGAGTAGATGAAACTTTTGACTTATCAACTCTATCATTTGAAGGGAAAGAAGTTTTAGGAGTAGAAACAGAGGAGGAAGGAACAACAGAACTTACCTTGGGTGTGGAAGAAGTTGGAATAGGAGCTCCTCTCCTTGCAATCACTGGAATGACTGTAGGAGGCTCCTTAGATATTTTAGTAGGCTGCACCACTTTCTCCTTCTTGTTGGCTTGCTCACGAGTCATGACAACATATGATTCATTGTTCATCTCTGTAACTCTTTCTTCATAATCATCCTCTTCATCTATACCTTCAGTGGTGAGAAAATGGACATGAGATCCACTCAACTCTTCTAATTCTTCATCAGCTTCCTCTTCATGTTCTTCACAGATTTCATCCTCCTCCTCATCATCAGGCTCCAACACTTCACATGTTGCATTGACTGGAACTTTAACAGGTGGGCCTTCAATTGCCAATCTGGTTCTGAGTAGAGGGCAACCAATTCCTGGGCTGAAATTTCTTCCTAGGAACATCCTGATAAGGAGCATGCTGGGCTAACTACTTCTTGAGAGAAATAAGATCATTAGCAAGTTTATGTACCAACTGATCTACATTAGCTCCAGGAGAAGATGTGGAAGAAGGAGATGCTTTGGATTTGGATGATTCTCTCCTTAGCTTGCCAGACATGATCAGATCATCTTCAACACTGACAACAAATCTCTGATCAACATCTAAAGTGGCAAGATTATCTCTTCTAAGTGCATAGCTCACTTCAGGTAGTTGGGCATTAAGGAAGAAACATTTCTGAATCTGATCCATAGGGCATGTGTTTTGTGGGATCTTGTTAACCAGCCTATTGAATTTGGCCACAAATTCCCTCATGGGATCATGTGACTCTTTCTTGATTTGAGAAATATGGGCCAAGAGGGCATGTACATCCTCAGCAGGTTTGAAATGCTGCTCAAACTGGGTCATCATGGTGTTCCAATTGGTGATGGATCCAACAGGGAGATGATAAAACCAATCAGCAACATTATCTTGCAATGTCTCTACAAAAATTCTAATAGAGATATCCTCATGTTCAACTCCAAGAACACCACAAGAAACAATGAAGGCTGCAATATGCTCATCTGGATGAACCTTCCCATCACCTCTGAATTTAGGGAAATTCTTTCTATTGCCTCTAGGAAATTCATGCAATGGCTGGGGAAGAGAAAGAGGCCCAACCCTTTGGCCCCAAGGTAGAGGAGCTGCCATCCTTGGAAAGATTGTTTGGAGAGGAACTGAAACACCAGGGAGAAATTAGGACTGATTTGATCTTGAGGGATGTCACTCCCATAATTTTTGTCTCTAGTAAGAGGAGTGCTTGTACATCTTGTTCCTCTTCTTTTTCTTGTTGATGAAGGGAGAGAGAAACCTTGATGATTCAGAAGTTGGAAATGAAGGTCTTATTCCCCAAGGGTTCTTCTACCCCGAGTGTATCTTGGAGTCACCAGATCAAAGATGATCAAGAAGTTGTTATTCAAAAACTGGAATCCATTTGCAATGAATTCCCCAGCGGAGTCACCAAAAACTGTTGGGTTTCAGAATGGAACATGGGTTGAAACCATAGTCAAGGGACAACAAGTCCCTCCTCTTTAATGGGAGAGGTTCCCTTATTGAAAGCTGGAAAAACAAATGTACAAATCTACAACTATCAATGTTTGGATCCTGGTATCCTGGAGTGTTTTCATACTCAAAATATTATCAATCAGAAGGAATGAAGAATAAAGAGATGGGAGAAGGAAGAAAAAAAACAATGCTTTTGGGAAATATAGATAGTAGAGTATCTCCCTACTCACATTGAACCAAGAAAATATAGAAAAGGATCAATTACTTCACCACCGATGCAAATCTGCAGACACAAAGTTCTAAATATTACACAGACCAGAACACAAAGTTTCTATTGAATGCAAAACAAATGATCCATTGAATCAAGAAGAGATAAAGAGATATAATAGAGGAAAAATGAGAAAGAAAGAACTTCTGTATTGAATTACTTCCAAATTTACAACCTTCCCAGAAAACCAGAATCCTTTTTCCATGGCCAAAACCATGTTCATATAACAATTCATATACATCCATACTTTGTCCCCAAGAAAAGAATATCCGAAAGGAATAATGTTTGTTGTAGATCCACTTTTGGAAAGTGACATGAAACAAACACACTCATGAAAACTAGAGGTTCAAAAAGGTGAATATTTTAGGTGTTCGAGCATGATTACTTTAGCAGGGGGCATCTCATGATTTTCTTCTTCATGTGGTCCTGCCATTTCCACCTTTTAACCACTTTCATAGCACTCAAGTGCTTACTGGTAAGTTTTCTCCCTTTTTATTGCGTATGCCTGATAAACTCTATTTTCTGATAATCAAACTTTACATCTCTTTAAACTTATCAATTTGGCTCCATAATAAACCAAAAATGCATCTCATGGAGAAATGATAAGGATATAGATAAAAATAATGAAGAATGATCCATTTTCACATTTTGTAGAGCTCTGGTTCGTTAATGGTGTCAAAAACTAGATGAGTTCATTTGGCTATATTTTCCCCCTTTTACCTTCAAATTTGGACCCTACACATGGCAAGATCCAAGCAACAATAGCCCTGGGGGAGAAATCTACTTTTCCTGACATTTGGGAGAAAAAGTGTGATTTCTCATTTTTCTCCACCCCTCCACAGCTTCGCTAAAGGCCGAACACGTGATGCCATCTGAGTGGCTAAGGAAATGTGGTTCAAATCTACCATTTAAACTCTTTTTAACAAAAAGCTCAAATTCTCAAAAACCTCTGTTGGCCGCTTTGAATTTTCAACGTGAACACATGGCACACCATGATTGGAAAAGGGGGTCGCGGCTCAATTTGCAACATTTTAACCCTTTGGTGAAAAAGGCTCAAATTCTCAATTTCCCTCACAGGCCCACTGTTCTGATTTCATTCTTCAACACATGGCATCATGTGACTGGTTGTGGGAATGCGCTTCAGTTTTATAATTTATCCACTTTTGAAAAGGGGGAAAAATTCCAACTTTTCCCCTGGAAGTCCATGCCCCCACCATTGACTTTTCAACGTAGGCCATGTGTCCCTTTCTAATTTGTTGTGGGCCTCAACTTAGAAATTATCCCTTTGCATGAAGTGGGGCCACAAGCCATTTTAGAAATTTTTTCCCTTTGTGGAAATAAGGCTAAAATTCCTAAAGTCCTTCGCCGGTCCACCAAAGTGCATATGAACTGAAAAATGACCACATGTCCCTATTTCATTCTTCAACACATGGCATCACCTGATTGGTTACGGGGATGTGCTTCACTTTTTATCTGTTTTGAAAAGGGGAAAAATTCCAACCTTTCCCCCAAAAGTCCATGCCTCCACCATTGAATTTTCAACATAGGCCATGTGTCCCTTTCTGATTTACTGAGAGCTTCAACTTAGAAATTATTCCTTCATAACAGGGCCACGGGTCAGTTTAGAACTTTTCACCCTTCCGTAGTAATGCCTTAGAGAATAAAATGGATCTATCACCCTGAACTTCTGCCAAAACTACTCCAGCCAATCAAGGACCCACGGGGATGCGGGGCAAATCTAACATTTTTTCCAAAATCACCAAAAGTGATAAGTTCAAAAAGGAACCCATCCAGCCGCATCCAATGAGAAAAAAACACGTAGCTTCACCTTTCCGAGAAAGAATTTGATGGGGAAAAGAATGTAGGAAGTTGCAGGAAATGGGAAAATGCCATTTTTTCTCCCGATGAAGAATTTCTTTCTCTACAAAAAGGTTAAAAATGAAAGATGCAAGGTCCCATGCATTCCAAATGCATAAAGGCAGAACTAAAATCATTTCCCATCCATTAAAAATAGGTAAAACGTTTTAACGGCAGCGGAATGAGGAAATTTTGATTAAAAATGTCATGGGAAATGAAAATGAGCATCTGAGGAGTTTAAAACATGAATTTCTTCTATGGCAGGGCTCTAATTTTCATGAAATTACACATCAATATTTATTGCATTAATTATTTGATCCTAAGGTATAAAAATTAGTTTCGATAATTATTCATAATCAATTTCCACTAGTTTTCTTATGTACATTATTTAAGCATTTTATGATATTTTAGGAAAACAAGATGGATTAATATTGCAGTCCCTAACTTATATAAATTACGACATTATCGTTAAGATTGCTTAAGTAAAAAACTATTGAACTCATCAACTGTATATAATATATTTGTATATATACATTAAGCTTACATATTTTTGGTTAAATAATAAATGAACATTAACCATTCATCATCATACAATAGTCCAAACTTACAACTATAAAATAACAAGCCATAGTTATTTAATTTAGTATCTTATATATTATATCCATATTATAGCTTTAGTTTATGTCATAACATTAAAGCTAACACATTAAGGATATTATTCACACAAAGTGATTATTTGATTTAATAACAGTACTTATCATGAAAACTAATTGATTAATTCAATCACAATCACATTCTAACATATACACAAATATGAATACATGTTATAAACAGCCATGATAAGTATCACAAAAATATTCAAAAATTGAATATAAACTTTTATTTTCCTTTCCAAAAAATGATACAAAATCTCATAGGGCATAATGCCTTTGAAAAAATTATTCAGTGAATCACAATCTTGATTTTACAAAGAATACATCTTTTAATCATAACAATATGAATTCAATGTAGCTAAAACAAATCATTTGCCAAATAAGATCTAAAATTCTCCATTTGTAAAAATGTTAGGAAACCATAAGTTTGAAATAATTGACATGAAAAAGTCTACCATCTTATCTTTATTATTTATGGCATTGAAATATTTCAATGAATCATAATCCAACTAGATAATATAATCTCAAAATCATTAAGATAACAACTCAACAAGTCTCTTATTCCTTTATTTCATAATTCATCAAGAAACAATTGATTTTCCAACTCAAATCAATAAGATAATAATTTACATATGTAGACACCTAAATTCAGTATCTATACCCTCATTTCTTGGGTGAACATATTTTATTCTATTCATCCCCCTTATTTAATCAAATTTCCTTAATTAATTTATCCCCCTTAATTAATTAAATGCCCATCACCTTTAAGTCCTATTTAATCAACATTAATTAATAAATCAATTAATTAATTAATCATTCCCTAACTAACTTTCCATTTTGGAATGCTTTTATTCTAAATCTACACCTATGATTTTCCCTACACTTTTTCCAACCTATCTCCACTACCAACTCATCTACACCTCATCCCTAAACAACCCCTTCCCGCCTAATGCTTTAAAGCATTCAACCAACTCCAAAAAGACAAGAAACCACACCAAAGATAAGAAAATCGTCCCATTGAGGAAACTTTCCTCGAGATCTGCGGTGACCCACTCCAGTCACCATTGAACCTATAAAGCTAAGAACTTTATTTCCATTCATCATCGAATGCAAGAAAAATCATAAGCTTTTCTTGTAACCTGCAGACAATCATTCATGCCTAAACAGTCCAGAAGCCATTATAGACCTCTCAGACCTCCTTGCAACATGTGCATGCATCAACCATGATCAGTTTTTTGTGAGATTTTCATCATTTTACATTGATTTAATTATATTTTTCCATATTACCTTGGTATTTCATGTATCTAATCTTTTGTAGGTTTAAAACATCAACAACAAAGCTTCCAACTTCCTCATCAACTTCTTTCTGCAAATATATACTTGCAGGTTGCTCATCTAGCTTGTGTTTCCTCAGTTTTATAATTATCTGTCACATTTTCCATCGAACCTAATAGGGCATCGTTGAATCAGCTTCACCATTCCTTTCTTTTTATTCTAGAGCTATCCTTAGCCCATGCATGTGCTTAGCCTCTGTTCAATTTTGTTAAAATCACATCCATTCTCTCTGTCATAGAAAAATCAACCAGTTTACACCCAGTTGCCATTCAACTAGGGTCTTGGTTTCAATCCCTACCTTTAATCCATGTTTTCTTATTGTTTTCCTAGTTTCTATTCCTTCAGATCTCCTCTGCAAGTTGACTTCAACATCTTTAGACTTCTGCAGCTTCCAAATTGCATTCAGATCTTGCATAGTCTACATATTTTTCTTATTTTCCTAATCCAATCTCCCAGGTCATTGTAGACATACCCTTACATAGTTTGTGTTACCATTGACCTAGACCAGGTACATTTATTTTTTAGTTGTTTCAATCAGATCATATATCTAAATCAATCAATAGTTTTTTAGATTTAGTGTTTTCTCAGTCTCTGCATATTATCTATATACTTTATTTTTTACATCCTTTTTAAAAAAATGGGGGTTGACATCCACCAAGGAAGTTAACGCTTCTTAGGTCCACTTTGTTGGGCAACCCCCGCCCAAATCATCTAATCAAAATCATTTTCAGTATTATTTACAGATTTCATCTAATTTATAGCAGCAAGGATCTAATCAACCATCGTGCACCCGTATCATCATACATCTGAGGTAAAATAAACCCTCCAACATTTCTGAGTTTCTAATTTCTTTAGTAGCTAGTGCATTAACTTCATTATGAATGAGAAATTTGGACAACATTCCTAGCACTCTTGGTGGGACCACCCTTTAGGTGATCTCTTGCATTTATTATTTTTTGTAATTTCCTTTTTTGTCTTCCACTAACACTACAGTGTGAGGCTCTGCTTTATTTCTTGTTTGTGTTGGGTTCTTGGCTTGGATCACTCATCACTCAAGAAGTGCAGATAAATAGGAAAAGTGTTATCTAGGTATTCCACAATTTTTCCCTATTTTACTCCTTTTTGCATCGTAATATTGTTTGTCCTCATCCAACATCACATCTTGTTTTGGGCTTAAAAATGAACATTCCTTTTACATCATATTTTCCCATATAACTTAAATAGGGGTTTAATATTCTGCATTCCACACTTTATCACACACATCCTTAAACCTCACAAATCAAATTAACATTTCAAAACACCCCCTACCTAGTTTTTTGATTGGGATTTCATCACCCAACAATAGACCACCTCAGACATTCCCCAGCCATAAAAAACATGAAACCATATATGGTTTACCTTCTCATAGGTACCTGATTATCCATACCCCTTTTTTTCATACTTTCTTGCATAAAGTAAGAACATAAAAAGAATGTTATTCTTTGCTTTCTTGGGTAAAAACTATTTTCATGTGTATAGTCACTCATTTAACAACTAAGAAAATGGAATTTTTTTTCTTCAAACAGTTCCTTATCTCAACAAATGTTCTCTACAACAACCACCTCATCTGTACCCTTGAGCACTCAACTACTTATCGATGTCTCTCACCTAGAACCCCTTGTTCACACTACAACTTTAGGTGAGACCAAACCCATTCTTTTACCATCAATCTATCCCATCTAGGCCATCTACCCCACCATCAATCTGATCAGAATCCTTTGGACCACCTAAGGTCCCTCTCGGTGATACCATGTTTCAAGAGCTTCTGGATGCCAATCCAGTGGCACTTCAAGATTACCTCCTTAAGAGATCAACCCAGATTCCCTCAGATGGACCACCACTCTAACAACTTCATCCTTATCAAATAAATCCCCAAACTACCCATCTAGCAGCTAATGATCTTTCTACAGCCCACCTTGCTTCCTCTTCCACCAATCCCTTGACTCATCAGACTACCCAGATAGTCACGCCTATTCCTCACAACCTCCTGCTAATCAACACAACAATCAACACTACTCTTCCCCTCACCTCTTTAGTCACTATTCCCACTAGTATCCCTAGTCAATATGCCCAAACATCATACCCCCTATTCAGAAAATATGATTTTCTCACATCCAACATGCCATCAATACTTCCCAACCCCCTTTCATGGGTGCTTTACATTATGCATTATCTAACCCCTTTCAATAACATTTCTAACATGTTCATACCCACATTCCTGCTCAGCACTTGCCGTAACATCCTACCCAACCCCAAAAATATTATCATGTTCCCATCACCCAACAAAAATTCTTTCAACAACCACCCTTTCAATCATAACCCATGGTTTACCCCCAAAAAATTCCTCAAACACCAACACATCCACAAGTTCATCAAAAAATCCATCCAACCAACTCTTACATGCAGTCACCACCCCTCATCCCCCAACAAAATCTTTCAAATGATCCCATGCATGCCCTTGTAAATAGGTTAGCTAACCTTGAAGCTTTTACTTTAGGAACCAAGGTCTCATTATCCTATGAGAAAATCTATAATGAGCCTATTCACCCATCCATACCAATTAAACCATATCCTCTACACTAGGAATTACTAAAATTCACTAAGTTTAATAGTAAGGAAGATCCACAACAACACCTTCATGCATGTTATATTATTGTGCATGATCAAGACTTGATGCTCTGCACTTTTCCCATGTCCTTGGCTGGTCCCACATTGGACTGGTACAATAGTATCCCTCAATATTCAATATTTGTTTTCTCCCAACTCACACAGTTATTTCTAGAACATTTTTTGATTAACATTGCGTGAAAAATAACCATCAATGATCTATACACCATCCAAAAATTTGAAGATAAATCCATTACATATTTCTTCACATGATGATGCCTCACTATAAGAAAATTATCCTTTCCTCTTCTATAAGTTAATCTTATCTAACTCTTCTCATCCTCATGTGCGAAGCATATATCTTCAATTTTATAAATCCAATCATTCTGAACCTTTGACGAGGCCTTCACCATGGCCCGTAAACTTGAAACATGCTCCCTCGAGTAGGGCCATTTAAAACTGAAATCAAATAAACCCAAACATGAATTTACTAAACCATCCACACCAAACAACAAATCAACGACAACGACCAATGTGGTAGTTGTTAAATCATATCCTACATCTACATCTAGCACATAGAGTCAACAACAAGTCATTCGAACATAGCCTAACTATACTCCCCTTGGGGAGTCATATAATACAATATTTGAAAAATTAATGGTAGTAAACCTCATCACACTTCCTCCTATCCAGCCAGTTTGATGAGTCAAGACAAAACTTGTGTGGTATCGTGAAGACCATTACTATAAGTATCACCAAGTCCAAGGACATGACATAGAAAGATGTCAAACTTTCAAATATCTGGTCCAAAGACTCATTGATCAGGGTGATCTCCAAGTTTACAATCCAAACACTTCACCCAATCAACCGCTTGACATTTTAAAACAACCTTTCCCAAATCATACATTGACAAGACAAGCTACCACTTCTACTACAACCCAAGAACCTAAAGCTCATACTATAAACAATGTGAGTGCTACCAATTAGGAACCTATCCCATCCAAAAATTCATCATTAACCACATCCATCCCCTTTGATATCATCCCTACATCTATTATTCTTACATATGTCTTAGCATCTACTCCCACATATACAGCTACAAGAACCCCATTAGAAAACACGTCATTTATGTCCTTAGAGACATTCATGAAGAAACCATTTGATCCTATTTACACATCTAGCATTGGCCCTTCATCAAATTCCTTATCCACCTCATCATCTACTTCATCCATCCCAGTAGGCTTGACCACCTCGCCTATATCTATTCCACACTTGCCCATCATACCATTTGTGGAACCCATACTAGTTCTTCTTCCCACTCTCTTACCCACATCAACTATTTTAGTTACATCAACACCACCTTCTTATTTCACCCCAACTAAATCATTTGAGGAATGTTTAAAAGAGATTTACCTTGTAATTACCTCAAATATTCCCTCCATTTCATCAACACAATCACCTCAATCCCCACCTTCTGTAGATCACCTCAGATTTTTTTTTTCCTAAACAAATCATAGCATCACCATCTGTATCTCCAATTGAGGTTGTCACTACTCCTCTCAAGGATGCATCTTCACATACAAAATCTATAATCCATCCTAGGGTTAAACCCTCAAATCCAAAATCATATGTTTCATAACCTCAAATGTTTCAACCCAACAATCTAAAACTGCTTAGCACTAAAACACAAATCAATACCAAATTTTAATTAAAATCATCAAAACATCATTACACTCAGATTTTACCCCAAAAATCCAAAGTATATCATAGGGCATCTTCTAGAACTTTAGTTGGAACATATACAAAAATATTCCAACACTTACTGCAAAATTCTGTGAGTACACTTCCTCCTATCAAGGCCTTTGAACCAAAAGGAAAGAATTCTTTATGTTTCAATTGCAACCTTAAGTGTGCCTTTCATCATACCCCCAGACATGATACTGAGCATTATCGAGTGCTCCAGACCATTATTCGTAGAATTATTGAAGAGGGAATACTTTCCATTGGAATGAGTCAGTCCCTTTCTTCCACACCTAGTCTGACATCAGCTATATCACCTTCAAGAGATGACTCACCAAGTGATGGCCCTCCTTTATTCATCAATGTAGTTCTGGTAACTACTCGATCTGGCCCACGTGAGATTAAATCAACCTGTATGCCAAAATCAAAGACCTTCATTACCATCCCTCCTCCTAAGGAGTTGGCCACATCATCAAAACCAAAGGTTTCTATTTTAATGGATCCTTAGCCCATTAAACAAAGCATTGTTAGACAACTTCATCAAGCCCCAGTCAAAATTTCACTCTACGAGCTTATCCAAAGATTGTCAGATCATAGATAGGCTCTTATTAAAGCCTTAAAGTCCATTCCAACATTTGACGATGAAGAAAAAACCTTCACGTCTTTTGTAGGAGCACTTGTTGCTTTTACTACTGATGAGGGTCTTCAATCCTCACCATTAATAATGTCAATCTGGGTTGGTGTCCGAAGGTTGTATGCATTAAGAGAAGAAGATCTTGGAAAACAGCTCCCTTAAACACAATCCAAACTTGCATAAATTGAAAGCACACATGCATAAATTTAATGCACACTTGCAGAAATTAAAACACTTGCATAATAGAAATCATACTTGTAAGAATAAACACACTTGCATAAATTGAAATTGTTGAATTGAAAATAAAAGAAAGAGGAAAAGACAATTGCAAGTTCACAAAAGAAATTACATAACATAAAAAAACAGAAATTTACAACAAAAGGAAAACTTTAGAAATAAAAAAATAAAAATTAACACATTGATCCATCTTCCTTGGAATGAGTGGCCAGCTCATTCCTTTTTGGAAGAGGATTTAATTCAGAACTTGTAGAAAAACTTTACTCCCAAAGATTGGAAAGAAAGAATAGATCTTGATTGCTTGGGGGAAAATAATTACATATGTCAGTGTGGAAGTTTACATTTATAATTCATGCATCCAACCAACTCCTTATTTTAGGAAATACAATTTAATATTATCTTTATTCCAATCCTAACAACTAAGATCTCCATCTCCACAAAATATGGAGAGAGATATATTATTGAAGTCAAATCTTATCTTGCTTATTTTAGGAAGATTTGCTCCAAAATTTTCTCCTTTCTCTTTGGTAACACGAATCAAAATGATTTTATTCTGATACATTATTGGAAGGAGGTTTTTCCTAAAAATATGATTTTGAAAAAATACCTTTCCCAGATTTTCCATTTGAATTTGTTGTTTTTTATTGTGGAACTTTTGACACTTGTTTAATATGTTTTTTCCTCGGACTGCAGTTCACTAAAAGTTATATATTTCTTCATTGGTATAACCTATAGAAAATATGAATGAGGTTTTTGTTAAACAAATTTCTATAAACAAAAACCTCTCTCAAATTTTCTATTTGATTTTTTTGTTTCTGTTTATGAAACTTTTAATGCTCATCTGATACACTTTTCCTTGGACTACAACTCACTAAAAGTTAGATATTTCTTCATTGGTAAAACTTGTAGAAAATATGAATGAGGTTTTTGTTAAAAAAAATTCTATGCAAAAAAAACTCTCTCATATTTTCTATTTGACTTTTCTATCTCTATTTATAGAACTTTTATTGCTCGTCTGATACACTTTTCCTCAGACTGCAGCTCACTAAAAGTTATATCTCTCTTCATTGGTAAAATATATAGAAAATATGAATGAGGTTTTGTTAAAAAAAATTCTATGAACAAAAACCTATCTCAGAAATTCCATTTGACTTTTCTGTTTCTATTTATGGAACTTTTAGTTGTCGTCTGATACACTTTTCCTGGGACTATAGCTCACTAAAAGTTAGATCTATCTTCATTGGTAAAATATGTAGCAAATATGAATGAGGTTTTTGTTAAAACATTTTTATGAACAAAAACCTCTCTCATATTTTTTATTTGACTTTTCTGTTTCTGTTTATGGAACTTTTAGTGCTCGTATGATACTCTTTTCCTCGAACTGCAGCTTAATAAAAGTTAGATATCTCTTCATTGGTAAAACCTGTAGCAAATATTAATGAGGTTTTTGTTAAACACATTGTTATGAACAAAAACCTCTCTCATATTTTTTATTTGACTTTTCTGTTTCTGTTTATGGAACTTTTAGTGCTCGTATGATACTCTTTTCCTCGGACTGCAGCTTAATAAAAGTTAGATATCTCTTCATTGGTAAAACCTGTAGCAAATATTAATGAGGTTTTTGTTAAAAATATTGTTATGAACAAAACCTTCTCTCATATTTCCCATTGGATTCTCTGATTTTTCACAATCGCTCAAAAACTTTCATTTCATTGATGTAAGTTCCAAAACTAAAGCTGTCATTCCTTTTATGCAAGTTCCGGAACTAAATATGATTTGTAAATGAATTGCAAGTTCCAGAAATAACTTTTAGTCAATTGATACAAGTTCTGGAGCTAAACCTATGAGTTCCAGAACTAACTATGTGATTTCCAGAACTAACTCTGCGAGTTCCGAGCTAACTTAAAATAGCTACAACTTTTGCATGTGACCTCAGATTGAGATGATTATTTTTTTGAACTTGCATACTTTTTCAATACGAATCTGAATATGAAATCATATTTTAGTTTAAATTTACTATTCATGATCAGTTTCATTTTTCCCAATATTAGCATTATCTTTTCTTTATGTCCTGCATACACAAGACTTGCATTTTTCCCAAATAATCAATAGGATTAGTGAAAAAAATAGATAATAAAATATTTCTAAAGAATGAACAAGATATATATCCTATATTCTATCTTAAGAAAATGATAAGTTCCTAGATTACATTTAAATCCAATTTTAAAGGTAACTTGGAAGGACAAAATAATGGTAATTTATGGTCATTTTATGGCCTCATCAACTACTATATCATTTAGTGAATCTGAAATCCTAGACATATCACAAGAAGAACATGACCTTTCTCTCTTTATTATGGTTAAGATCAATGATACGTTCATTTTATGGTCCATGATAGATACTGGGGAAAACATTAATATCATTCCTTCACACACTTTGACCAACTTAAGATCCCAAAGGAATCTGTCACCCAGACACATGCGGTTCTACACACATGATTCCATTACTCCCACCTTGTGAACAATCACCCTCCCTATCTATGTTGGTGATAAGATCATCCATGAGATATTTGACATCATTGAGGGAGAATTTAGATACAATGTTCTCCTTGGACAACCATGGATTTGCGCCATGCATTGTGTCTCATCTACACTTCATCGCTCCCTTAAATATGAACATGAGGGAAAGATCCTAATGCTTCCCTCAGATGCTCCTCCCTTCCAAGGATATAACATGACTTATATAACAAATGATGTGCTCATCCCTAAGGAATATCCATATGCATCTTCCACCAGCTTAGCCATTCCCTCATCCAAAATCCCTAGCAAATACTCCATGGATAATGTAATGGACAAACTTACGATGGGGGAATATCATCTTCTCATGCTCAACACCCTTCCCACTCCTCAGGGTTTTGGTAGACCTAATAAGGTGCCTATTCACTAGCCAAACACTGGGGATATTTTCCATTTTGGTCCACCACATATGCGTATAAATCTTATTTATGGTGGTTTTGATACCTCCTCTTCCCACATCGATGATATTCCACACACCAAACTTTATATTGGTGGATTTATATTTCTCGATAACCCATATTTTTCCTATAACTATCTCCATCATTGCGCCTATAAGGAATTCAAATTAGGTCGTTATGAACACAACCCACATGGCCTTCTTCCTGATCAGTGTCACAAAACTTATGAAAAGTTTGGGTTAGGCTACTGGGAGAAGTCCCCTGATCCCATTCCACCATCTAATATTCTCATGGACATGCCTTCTCCATGTCCTTTGTATTTTTCAAATTTTGAAGATGTGGACATATCTTCTCTACCTTCTCCATATTTTCTGAACCTTAAAGATCTGGACATGCTAAAAGACATCAACATACCCTCTTTATTTTCTCCATCCCCTCTGACTCCCGAAGACATGAAAATAAATTCCCCATATTTTTTGAATCTTGTGGATATGGAACTAGATGAAATCATTTCTATTGATTTTGAATTTTTTTTAGTCTCCACCATAACTTTGGGATCAGTCACCTATCAGTGTGACAATCAGGCTAGGTCCCTTCCTCTTTGCCATCCAGAGATGATAGAAGAAGATTATTCTACCATTGAATTCCTTCTGTGTGCTGAAAATGAATACATCCTTTCCCAATGGGGGAAGAAGAATATTATCTTTAGAATACCTTATCATTCAATTCACCTACTCTTCTTAATGAATCCACCATTGATGTCAATATCAGGACTTCACAGGAGCCTCACATTATTAAAGTGTGCCAATCTCTTGATTCACACAAGCTATAATATTTCACTACATTCCTATCTTGTCATAGCCATGAATTTGCATGGTCATATTAATACATACCAAGTTTTGACCCCTCTATCATGATTCAAAACATTGCCACATATCCTATGCTAAAATGGTGAAGCAGAAGCTTCGCCGCATGCACCCTCATGTCACCCTCCTTGTCAGAGAGTATTTTCAACACCTTTTGTCAACTAATTTCATCATCCCCATTAATTATCCTCAATGGGTTTCCAACATTTTTCCCATCTCTAAAGCATCAGGAAAACTACGCATATGCACTGATTTTCAAGATCTTAATCTCGCTTTCCCTATGGATGAATTCCCTCTCGCAAATATTGATCAACTTGTGGATCTTACCATAGGTCATGAGATTTATTATCTCATGGTTGGTTTTTCTAGTTATAATCAAATCCTCATTGCACTGGAAGATCAACACAAGAAATCTTTCATCACTCCTTGCGGGACCTTTTATTATCACATCGTGCCCTTCGGTTTAAAGAATTTCGGTGCTACTTATTAGTGGACCATGACTTATATATTTCACGACCTCATCCAAAAATCCACAGAAAACTATGTTGATGATCTTTTAAGAAAATACAAGTATCAACGTGACCATATTTATGTTTTCAAAGTCCTTTTTGAGCACCTCATTTTTTTTATCTTCATCTTAATCTAGACAAGTATGTATTTGGAGTCTTAACAGGAAAATTTCTTGGCTTTATAGTCTCTATTAGGGGTATTGAATTGGAATCCACAAAAATTAGGGAAATGATCAAAATGCCTCCTCCTTCTAATCTTAATAAACTTTACAGCCTTCAAGGTTATCTTTAATCTGTCAACCGTTTTGATACACACCAAATTTTGGTATCATCCCGTGTTTTCTCTTCTTCAATAGACTTATTCATGTGAATCCCATTTCCCACCAAACCTACATGTTTTATTGATAAATTACTTCCCTAAACATCATTATATACTAATAATATCCAAATATTCCAATTAAATCACATCACCCCACTCAATAAAATCATGTCTCCCACCATCCAAATCATGAACCCCACTTAATTAAATCAAATCTATTATCTCACCTAATAAGTAAAATCATGTCCCTCTTCCACTCACCTAACTAGGGTCATTTTATCAAACCCCAGTTACCTGATAACCCATAATCGAATCTCACCTCAAAGATATAAATATGGGTCTTCCCCCCCTCTTTCAAACAAGAAGAATAATAATATGAAATCTCTACATGTTTTGAAACTTGAAGTTTTTGAGAAGAGAAGAAAATGCTTAATTAAGTTTTGTAAGTGTGAGGTCAAGGAAAATCTTTTCCATTGTTATAATTTGAGGTGAGGAGTTTTGGAGAAAGCTTTGAAATTATTTGTCATTTTTTCATCTTGATGCCTATTTCATCTCCATATCATAGCACTAGCTAAGTCCCCTTGTCATTCTAGTTACTTGGCATTTTGTATTTCACTGTTTCTGCATACTATCTATTGTTCATCATTTATTGATATATTTCTAGACATGGGGGTTGACATTCTCTAAGGGAGTTCATAGACTCTTGGAGCTGGAATTATTTGGGAAACCCCCACATATTTTTATCTAATCACATGTGTTTTTGTTTTACATATATTATCACAAATATATCTTCTTTTATCACATATCTATCTTCTTTGCACCTGTAGATTCATATCCGCATATGAGGTCCTAATCCCTCCACCATTCAAAGTTTCTGGTGGCTTCTAGTATAGGCATTCACCTGCGTGAGAATGAGGTTTCTTTATCAACATTTTAGCATGCCCGGTGGGACTAAATCCAATATCTGGTCATTTTTTTTGTTTTATCCCTTTATTTGTATAATGCAGGTAGTCTACATATACCAGTTATCTTGTGTATCATCTGCTTCCCCATTTTACCTCGTCCTTCCTTCTTACTTTCCCATCGATAATCTAGCTCTTCAATGTTGTCCCATATTTTTAATCATCTCACCATCCACATGTCTTTCCATGCAATTACTTCCATATTCTTTTCCTTGGATTTCCTCGCTATGATTTGGTTCCTTTAACTTTATCTGCTCTATCATCTCTTTCATTACCTCTCTACCTTCATTTGCTTCACCCTCCTTCACGCCTTTCATTTTAAATAAATATATCTCTCTCTTTCATAATTTCACCCTTTTCTCTGTCATTTTCTTATCTTCTCCTTTCTTGTCTATCCTTCCTTATTTGTTATCCTCTTCCTCTTATTTCATTTCTTTTTTTCCCTCCTCCATCTCTATCCATCTATTCCATGCCCTTTTTTCCTTCACCTTCATCCTTTCTTTCTCTTCTCATAATCTATCATACTCCTTTCCATTTCTTTCCACTCTCAGTCTTCTATTCCTCTCTTACTCTCCTTGTCACCATAATTTCCTTCTTTTTCTCAGTTGTGTCATCTCTTTTGTCTCGATTACCTTCTATCTCCATTTTTGGTCATTTCCCTCCATCATCTTCTACATGTTTTCTATTTCTTGATTTCCACTACTTTTATATTGTACATCTCTCTCTCATTTTCACCCTTTACTCTCTTCTCTTTCCCTTTTCATTTTCCTTGCTCCTTTTCCCTTTGTTCTATCCTTTTCTTATCCTCTTCTTCTTTGTCCTTCATCATTTCTTCCTTCCACCATATGCCCTCTTTATCATATCTACCACTTCTTTCTTACACACATCTATTCCCTCTTTTCTCATCTCATTACTTTCAATTCTTCCCTCCTCTCATCTTGTCTTTTCCTTCCTGTTCATCCTTCCTCATAAATTTCTTCTTTTATTCTCTTTCACTATTTTCTTTTTCTCTAGGCCCATCGTGCCCTCTCTGATTTCATTTATTATTTTCCTTCTCTATTATTCTCTTCCTCTTCTTTCCTTCACAATCAAGCACAGTTCACATTCCTCAGTATTGGCTGACGATGGTTTCTCTGTCCTATTACACCACATCCTCAACCTCCTTAATCATTCCCTTTTTTATCTCACTCCACCACATCCGCTCTAGTCCATATCCTTATCTTATTCAAATTCCTCTTCCTCCTCTATCAAATTTATCTCTCCTCCTTTTGGGAATAGGGTTATCTCTTCCATTCTTGTCAACCCTCTCAGGGAGGCATCATCATCTACATCCCTCATCCCATCTTCCTTTGCAATTTTTACCTTGTAGGATACCATAATGATCATCACCTCTCTGATCTTGTTCTCTTCCATGAATGTTTTCAATAATTTTGTTTCATCGAAAAAGTATCTTGACTTATTATCCTACTTGCCAAAGAAGTGGGACTACTTTCTCTTTTCTTCACCTACTAATTTTTTGTCACTTATGAAACTTTCCTATGAGACATGATTTCATCACCATATTTATCACCCTTTCAGGGCATTTTATCTCACCCTTCTATCCTATCTACTCATTATGTCCACATTTATGATTACATTCATTCCCCTTGGGACATTTTATTTACATATCTACCTTCTATATCGAGCCCTGTGTTGGGGAATCATTATTTTCATCCCCGTCCCTTTTGTGGACACATGATTTTTAGCTTGATTCCTCACGTACGAAGGATTTCACATTCTCTTTGGATTCAGTTACATATATTTTGATGTTTTCCTATGACCCATTGGTAATCATAGTTTACATCCATACTGAAGTGGTCTCCACCCACTCACTAGTCCATAGAACATTGTCTCCCGTCTCTATTGAGACTGCAATTTTCCTCTACCGATGTGATATTCGAGTCACCGCCATATTTTTCATTATTATTGCAGCCCTTTTTTGCCTAGATCATCTTTACTTTAGTCATGTTTTTATCCACCCCCATCCCTTTTACGGACACATGATTTCATCCAACCCTTTTTTTATCTTGTGGCTTGCTACTGCAAACCACTCAACGAAAAGGGGAAAATATAGAAACCAAATTTTGGTATCACCCCACGTTTTCTCTCCTTCAGTATAATTATCCATGTGAATCCCATTTCCCACCAAACCTACATGTTTGATTAATCAATTAATTCCATAAACATCATTATATGCTAATAATATCCAAATATTCCAATTAAATCACATCATCCCACTCAATAAAATTGTGTCCCCCACCATCCAAATCATGAACCCAACTCAATCAAATAAAATCTATTATCTCACCTAATCAATCAAATCATGTCCCCCTACTCACCTGACGATGGTTACTTTATCAAACCCCAGTTACCCAATAACCCATAATATAACCTCACCTCCAAGCTATAAATATGGGTCTCCCCCCCCCTCTTTCAAATATGAAGAAGAATAATATGAAATCTTTACATGTTTTGAAACTTAAAGTTTTTGAGAAGAGAAGAAAGTGCTGAATTAATTTTTTCAAGTGTGAGGTCAAGGAAAATATTTTCCATTGTTAGAAGTTAGAGGTGAGGAATGTTGGAGAAAGATTTGATATTGTTCACCATCTTTTCATCCTAATTCCTATTTCATCTCCATATCTGAGCACTAACTAAGTCTCCTTGTTATTCCAGTTACTTGGAATTTTGTATTTCACTTTTTATGCATGCTATCTACTATTCATCATTTATTACTATCTTTCTAGACATGGGGGTTGACATTATCCAAAGGAGTTCATAGCCTCTTAGAGCCGAAATTATCTGGGTGTTGGTGAGAAAATTTTTTGGGGACAAATTGGTGGTTATCTTGCCAACGCTCTGGGAGTCTAAGTCCCTCTACTTAACCGGTGCAACTATCATATGTGCATGCATGAGTGAAATGTGAGTTTTATCCTGGTGGCCTTTAGGCCAGGGATCCAATAGGGGCACTCCACTGACCCTATAGTAATTACTTGCATATACCTACAAGAGATGACTTTGCTAGGAAGGTAGGAAAGGGAATGGGAAAATTAGAAAAGAGAAAAACTAATGCTGCAAGTAGAAAATCAGAGACTTGCATACACCAGCCAGAAGTTTCATTACATGCACTTGAATATAGAAGAAAACAAATTTGCGTAATAGCTACAAGACCAAATGAAGCTTAATGGGCACAAAGTACCAACAAACTCCTCAATCAAAGAGGCTAAAATTCCTTCTTCCTTTATTGAAGCTCAAGAAGAATTTGCACATAGTGTGAGAAGTAGAAGACATTTTGTAATAGGAGAAATGGAAGAAACTTGCTATCTCTTGCTCTCTTCACAAGGATAACTCTCTCATGAATTCACAAAAAATAGCTCCAACATCTAAGAAGTAAAAATTCAGAAGAATTTTCAGAAGACCTTCAAATGAGGAGCTTGTTACAATTTATAGAAGAGGAGGAAAACTTTTCATCTTCTTGTTGACTTTTGGAATACCTTAATGTGACTTAAGACTGTTCATATTCCTTTTTAAATACTTAAGTCCCTTTTATAATAGCAAGGTGACTTAAATTTACATTACATTTCTGAAGTCACTTAAGTCATATCAAAAAGTGCAACTCTCAACGTAAAAATATAACATTGAGGAGAGAGGGTGTTGTATGAGAAGAGAAAAGAAAGAGAAAGAAGAGGAAGAAGAAGAAGGATTATGCTGAAGGATGAGCTGCTACGGTGGACTTAGCTCCATTCTCTGACTACTCTCCACTTTGTGATCCTGAGAAGGCTTCTATCTTTCCAAAATCCTAGTTGAAATGAGTCACCGCTGGTTCTACTTTGTCGACATGAGGGATACGAATGCAGCTCAAGGTTTACGTCCATCCATCAGTCACACTGTTGATGTCCTTACAGTTCCCAAACCATGATGAATGATTTTTTGTGATAAGTGTAATGGAGGCTTAGATTTCTAAGAAGAAATGGAGGGTATCCCTAGTGAAGGAAAATGGGTTGCCCACCCCTTTCTTGAGATATTCTTCGAAAGAGTCGATCAACTCATTAGCAGTTGAATGCTCGCTCATTTTAGGTACTCCAAGTTTCTGAATTTTCTAGTTTATACTATCCTACAACTTGTATGTTTGTTCTTCTTTCTCCCCTATCTCTGTGAAGGCCTAATTGATTGCTTCAAATCTGATTGCCAGGGCCCTCTCCCATACATGTGTCAAGTTTTCCACAGGAGTTTCAAAAACCTTCTTATTAATCAATTCCTGACAATGAGTGTTGCTCATATCAATCACTACTGGTCCTATAGGTTCCCAGGAATATATTTCTTTCCCCACATATTTTTTGAGTGCTCATGTTCTATTGGTGGTGGTGCACATGTATGCAAAGAGCTTGACTACCTCTTGAAGTGCTGACTTCCCTTTTTTAGAGATTGAATCAATCCATTCCTTATTTTCTCAGCCCTACATCGTGAACTCGTGCATTCTTCTGATGGATTCTGGATTGAAGCTACTGATGGGTACCACTTTCTCAATAGGAAGTGTTATAGTGCTTGGTTCCACCAAGTGTTGCACATAAGATGAAAGAGTTCACACTTGCTCCTCTAGTCCCTCGATCTTCTCTTTGTATTCTTTATTCCTTGCCATCATGTGAGTAGAAGATTGTTGGAATATGTGCAAATCTCCCTCATGAGTAGCTGGTCCCAATTGGATCATGCTCATCTCATAGTCAGCTGGTGTCATCTCATCCACTAGCTTGATTAATTTTGGTTGAGCTACTTCAATATATTGATTACCTGTCTCCTCACTATAGAATCGTGATGTTGTCTGTGTGATCTTCCTTTATATTTTTTCTTTAGCCAAAGAGACAATTACTAATATATCAGGGGCTACTACTTGTTGCACCAGTGTGAGTGTTGAGGATGATCATTTCCTGCATCCATGGAAACATCTCTCAGTTTCAGGTTCAATGATGGTGCCATCAACCATTCTTTGTTCTAATGGAGGAGGGTAATTCTTGAATGAGAGGAGCGTTGGAGTCAAGAACATGCGGGACCTCTTGTAGTGGCTTGAATATTAGATCATGAGTCATATACTCCTTATTCACTTCTGCATTTGGTGTTGGATTTTATGTCTGCATTACCTAGATCACGTCTTCCTCTTTCGGTGACACCAATGAATCTTTTTCTTCCTTGAATTTCTTGGATATCTTCTCATGGGGAGAAATTTTCAATTTCGTGGCCTTCCTTTTTGAACTCACTCCAGAGTATTTAGAGCTAGAAGTTACCTCTACCACTTTTGAAGATGAATGATGTGAAGCTTTCTTCAGGCTTGGGGAAATTCCTCATGATCGAATGATCATATTCCTCTTCTTCTGAAACTAGTTCCTCATTCTCCTCACCACCTTTTTAGTTTGCTCCAGTATATCTCTTGATTCAAGAACGTGCCAGTTGATTTGGGGCATTGGGGACATCTTGACTACTATGTACTTAGGATCATACATCTCTGTCCCATCATCATGTAAGATGTCTTCATACCAAGAGAACTTGAATTTCTTCATCTCGCTGGTTGTCATCCTCATGTGATATTTTGTACGTACTTCGAACTAATCGATAAAATTAGCCTAGTAGTCCTCAACTTGTGGCTCATGTTGCAATTCTGGGATGTAGAAGGAGTCAGGATCTTCTCAGATGTCAAAGTTAGGCTTGACGATGTAGGAATGCAAAGTCAGATGTGTGAAAGTGGCCTCCAAGTGGGATGTGTCATTTGAGCTTTTGCACGTGAACTCCCCTAGAGATATAGGGAAAGAAATCAATTTCTTTCTTCTACTTCTGAGCTTGTTATTTACTTGGGTGATCTACCTACAGAGTTCAAACAATACAATCTGGTCACTGAGGTACTTGGGTATTTTTAGAGGAGCTTGGTCGAAGCGACTCGTATGTAGGAGAATGTTGAGAATTGTATGAAGTACGAGCCATATTCCTTAATCAGGGATGCCACTTTTGGTGACATCCTAGCTTCAAGATACCCTTCCAAGTTTCGGACCACATACATAGTGAATGCATCGTTCACGAGGGTGAAAGGATTATTTCTCTCCTCCATTATCAACTGTGGAAGTTTCTTGAATGCAGGTACCTTGGAAGTAATGTTTTGTGTGAGAGCCAATCCCTTGAATGATCATGAGCTTGCAAGGAGATAAAATAGATAAGAAGTCATGTGGAACTTCTTTGTCATGGGTACTTAGAGAAGTTGCAGATGGAGATTGTCACTGATGATCTACCCCCAGTCAATTCTCTGCTTCCCTTCTGTCAATGTCAGGATGTAAAGGCCCATCCAGTCCTAGAAGTCTCTCATGTTTGCTTCGCCCATTACTCTACTGAGGAGAGTGATGACATCAGAATACCCTTCTCAGAACTCACACCTTGGTAGATTCTTGGGAATCCTAGAAGGCTTCCTTCTAGTTTTCAACCATGATCCAAGTGCTACCCCTTGGACATATGAATCCATTGTCTCCCAATCATGCACGAATATTTCCTTGGAAATGATGAACATGTTGGGGGATGTTGGTATCTAGAGAGAGATTGAAATGGTTCTAGGGTTGATTACCATCAACGTTGTACCATTTTAAACTTGGATGGTTCATGTCTTGGGCTCATAGTGGAAGGAGCAGGCTAGGACTAGCTCGAGACTTTGCATAGACACTAGATGTCCTGCAGTAGTGAACAAGCCACTTGTGAATATCTGGTCTTCAATCCTCCTTCGGTCCTTGGAGGCCATGTGAGTTTTAAGGTCATTCAGGTCCATGTAAAAGACATCACTATCTCCCACATCATACTCCTAGGTAAAGGGTTGTGTCAGCTTCTAACCCATCCATTTCATCTTCATATCTCCCTTCGAAAAAGTAAATTACTATTTTTAGTAAGTGTGGAAAAGCAATTCCTTGATCTTCAACTGGATGTTGCGGCTTAATTTTCCTCTTTCTCCGCATGTTCCTCATTTCTTCTTGATCAAATTTCTATTTTTAGCAGGTTCTTGAGGGCCCACTTACTATTTTTAGTAAGTGCCAAAAATGTCTATTCTGGTGAATTTTCAGTTGTAGTTTACCTCCAATGTCTTCGTCTCCTCTGCAGGTTCTTCTATTTCTAACTTTCCCAAAATAGCAATTCCTATGTAGTAGATCTACTATTTTTAGAAATTTGGCCTCTGGGAGTCAGATTGACATGGAAAAAATATTTTTGATATGGGTTTTTACCCAATATCCTCCCTCTGCAATTTCAGACCCGCCTGCTTAATAGTCTAGGAGATTTTAAAGTTTTAGTTTTCAGACTTGGCAGTGCCTCTGGGTACAAGAGCCATTAATGGACCTGAAAATTACAGGTCTGTTTTTCTCCTCCATTTACAAATAAATTTATATTTTTGATGTGGGTTTTTTCTTCTGGTGCTTCACGTGTGATCTTACTTCAATCCGGCAACTAGTTTGACGGGAAATCCTACTTCTTTCTTCGTTGAGCCGGAAATGAGATTTCTTCATTGTGGATGCTCTGTCACATGAGGGGGGAGTTTGAAGGTGTATTTTTGATGGTCTTGGTCATAGGAATGAATAGAAACAAATTTTTATTTGATTCATGCACCGGCTTGCAATATTTCTTCATATCTTTGTTTTTAGGTTATGGAGATTTTCACCATTTTCTTCTTCTTGTTCTTTGTTTCTCCTTCTTGTTTTGATGAAAAATCCTTCTGAGACCTGCACATCACTGTGGGGATCTTTTTTTCAGTGCTTGGGTCAAGCTGGTCTAAGCATTTTCAATGGCAGAGTGATGATAGAATGTTGCAGAGAAAGAATGGAGGAATGGAATGCACATAAGTGTTAGAAGTTAGAAGTGAAGAAAGCGGCACTTGGGAATTTTTTTAAAAAGATATGCACAATTAGGGTTAGGGATAATTTTTCCAAGATTTATGTCCCTGACCTTAGGGATGTGATGGACATCAAATTCCATGGTGGTCAAGGGCATGACACATGGCGTTTGATCCAACGACAGGGAATGAAGGAGGAAAAAACTACTTTAAAGCACTGGGAGCTGAGAGGAGGTCACATGGGTATCCAGAAGACTCCCTATGGGGTATGGGAACATTGTTCAAGGTCTGATGTCTTCCACCTCATATGCATAAGGGACATCAAATTCCACGGTAGTCCTGGAGCTGACATGTGGTGACCGATCCGACAGCAGGGAATGCATGCTCCAAATAAGCACTTGAGGGCTGAATTGCCAGGTCTGGAGGTCATATGAGGGTCCCAAGGGTCACATGAGGGCTGGGAACATTTTCCAAGGGTTTATTTACCTGACCTTAGGGATGTTGGGGACATGAAATCCCGCCAGGCTCCTGGTGCTGACACGTGTCCTCTCGAAAAAATGACTAAGTCCTGAACTGCCTTTGAGAGGGTAACTTGGAATGCAGATAACTTGAGCTCCCGGTGGAATTTATTGGTGAAATTTTATATGATCCTGACTAGAAATGGAATTTTTAATCCAATTATGTGGGTATCATGTCTTAATTCGACCATATGATCCCTGAAAAATCAGATTTTTGATCTGGGACTCCACTTGTGCCTGAGAAAAACTACCTTCCAATCATATGCGCCAAGGTGTTGTGAAAAATATTATTTCACCATCATGTAGGTCTTGGAATCATATTTATGAATATTTATTTTTTACTTCCAACTCCATTTGGAGCTCTCAAAATCTTCTTCTGAAGCCCAGTGACTGTTGTAGGCCTGTGTACTGTCTAGGCTTGTGAACCCTGTTTTTCACTCAGACTGCTCCAAGTCTTGAAAAACTTCTCTAAACCTTCCAAAATTATTTATTTGATGTCATAAGGTATTCCATTCACCTCCATGTTGAATTTTTCCCTTCTGTTCTACTCCAGGGGGTCAATCCAGTCCTGGGAAGGCCAGCGACAACCCTTCCCGTGACTCCCCAAAATTTGCATTTTCAATGAAGTCCTAAAATCACCTAGGGGAATGAATGGAATTTCCTAAATCACCTAGGGGGATGATATAACATTGGTTGGGAGGTAATTTGGACTGACTAGATAGATTTGGGGTTGCCTAGGAATGATAAAGCATGAAAATTTCGGCATAGGGGTATAGTTGTCGTGCTTGGAAACTTCCAATTTCCCTGTTACACATTTGCATGACAACACTGGGAAACCCCAATATATTATTATCTAATCACATTTGTTTCTATTTTATAGATATTATCACAGATCTATCTTCTTTTATCAAATATCTATCTTATTTGTAACTATATATTCATCTCCGCATCTGAGGTCCTAAGCCCTCCATCATTTGAAGTTACTGGTGGCTTCTAATATCTACATTCACCCGCGTGAGAACGAGGTTTACTGATCAAAATTTTTATCTCACAATTTTTTTATCATTTCCAACCTTTTCATCACCTCATTCAGAAGGAAATAGAATTCAATTGGGATCACGATTTCCTAAAAGCCTTTAATGACCTTAAAAAACATATCCTATCTCCACCAATGCTTACATCTCGACACGAGGGGGAGCCATTTTATTTGTACATATTTGTCACTGATCATGCTCTAGAGGCCATGCTAGCACATTGTGATGACCAAGGTCATGAGCAGGATGTTTATTACATCAGTCGTACTCTTCATGACTGTGAAACCTACTACATTGAATCTAAAAGGTTGTGTTACACATTATTCTTCGCTACATCTAAGCTTAGACATTATCTTCTCAATCACAAGACTTATGTCATTACTAGCTTTCATCTTCTCAATACATTGCATTCTAAACCTTATCATAGTATTCGGGTTACTTGATGGCTCATGCTCATGATAGAGTTTGACCTTGAGTTTATTTCTTGAAAATACATTAAGAGACAAGTTGTTATTGACCAATTGGTGGAAGCCTCTCTTTTTAGTACACATTTACCTCATGAGAAATTTACATATGAATCTGTTAATTAATTTCATCATGCATATGGAATTCTTAAATTTACACTCTTCTTTGATGGGTCAAAATGTCAACAAGGGGGAGGTGTTGTCCTACTTTAGAAACACTTATTCGCCTCACATATAAACTCAATTTTGAGTGTACAAACTACATGGTGGAATATGATGCCTTCATCTTGGGTCTTGAAACCGCCATCCTTTTAGGTGTTCAAATTCTTGACATCTACATATATTATGAACTTATAATTAAACAAGTCACATGTGAGTATCAATGTAAAAATGATACCCTTCAAAATATCATGAAATTTTTCATCTTCTCCTTGAAGCTTTTGATTCCTACACCATCCAAGTTGTTCCATGATCGACTAATTGTTTCACTTATATAATGAAATCCCTCACATCTCTCATCTCATGGACACATGAGGATTATAAGCTCCCTATCATCATTCATCACCGTGATCAACCTTTCCATGAATTACCCCAAGTTGACGTCATTGAATCTGATTCACCAGACCTTTGGTATTCTCAAATATACAATTACTTATCCAAATCCACCTTTTATCCTAATATGTCAAAAAACACCAATAGGTCCTTTCTTCAACGTTGTCACCACTATGTGATCCTTAGCAACATTCTTTATAAATGTGTATTTGATGGTTTCCTTCTCTGATGTCTTAAATCCCATGAAGTCTCTCTAGATATCTAGGAAGTCCGTGATGGTATTTGTGGAAGACACTTTAGTGGCTTAGCTATTGCTAAGCACATTCTACACCTTGGCTATTAGTGGCCTTACCTCAATCATGATTACTGTGATTATGTTAAGAAATGTTAAAAATGTTAGCATCATTCCAATCTCATTCTTATTCCTAGTCAATCTCTGCAGTCATCTTAGGACCTTTGGCCCTTTTCACAATGGGGCCTTGATCTTATTGGTCTTATTAATCCCAGTTCTTCACATCAACATCATTCTATCATCACTAGAACTGAATATTTCACTAAATAGGTGGAAGCAATCCCACTCACCTCAACAAATTCTGGGCCAATTATTAATTTTATTTATCAACACATTATCTACTACTTTGGCATTTTCCAAAAACTTGTTCTGGATAACGGAAAGTCCTCTAAAAAAATATATATCTAGAAAATATATAACACATTCAACATCAAACACATCTTCTCATCCTCATATTATCCCCAAGCTAATGGCAAAGCTAAAGCTACCAATAAAACCCTTCGAAATATTCTTTCCAAAACCATTGATAAAGTAGGTCGTAATTGGCATCTCCATATTCCTTTCACCCTTTGGGCCTATCCTACTAGTATCCATACCTCTACCGGGGCTATACCTTTATCCCTTGGTTATGGCTTTGAATTCATTCTTCCTCTTGAAGTTAAAATTCCATCTTTGCGTGTCTCCCTTTGAGACTTCATCTCGGATGAAGACTACCACAAAGCTCATCTAGCACAACTCAAGATACTAGATGAGAGTTGCCTTATCACTCTTGAACACCATCATGTTTATTAGGAGTGTATTAAACATGTTTAAAATAAGTACCTTAAGGAGTGTGAATTTGATTTCAGTAAAATTGTTCTCAAATAAAATCAGAATGTTACTACTCTAGAAAGGAGCCAACATTGAAATTTTCTCCCTAACTAGATCAGAACATACATTATTATGCACAAGTATGGGTCACAAGCATATCATTTGGCTTCCCTTGATGGAAAAAAAAATTGGAAGCACTTAATGCATTGTACTTGTGACCATTCTATTGTTAGCACATTTACCAATGTGCCCTTACTCATGGTATTCAGATCATTCCTCCATCTTAGCCCCTTCCATATCTCATCGCGATGATTTGGAATTATTTGGTATTCCATCAATTCCTATATGTGACCTTAAATATGAGAACCATTGATCTTACCATAGCATATTCCTTATGGATATGTTCTCCCCTTTGGTGAGAACTCTATGATCATCAAATTTGTCACCTTCTTATTCACTTGTTGGAACCATGCAAAGGGTCTAGGGGTCTCTTGAACACACTTTATCCCTTCCTAAGTGGTCTACTCAACTAGTCTCAGATCTCCCCTACGTAAAATAAAAATTCATGGATGCTTGAATCCAAAATATAAATTATAAAAAAAAAAAATGATCCGTTGAAGGAAAACTGTTCATGCAAAAAAATAAGGGAAAATCAAAAGCATGAAATCAAAATCAAACAATAGACCGATCCCTCAAAGGATTACTATTAGTTATTCTTTCCATTTATATAATGTATAAAGTAGACCATACCCTTGAAGCATGACTACTCCTTATGGAATTTTAAGGCTTCCTACATTGATTAGCCTTCCATTTTATTAACTTCCTAAGAAATCTTCCCACATTGATCAACTTTCTCTTTCGCCTTCCCAGATCATAGTTTAGGGAATGCCACTTTTGGAGAACCCTCTTTCCTTTTACAAGTTTCATCTAAAACCTTTTTTCCATTTTATAATTACGTTTATGGGATCATCTCATCCATTATTTCCTTATGATTTTTAAGTGAATAAATATCGTTGGTTATCTACTAACATTTGTTTTGGTCACATGATCCTTGCATTACCTGGATCCCTTTTTTTGCTTACCTCCAATGCGGTTGGAGGCATACTTTCCTCACATGATCCTTTATATGACATAGAGTCATTCATACCTATAGGCCTCTATCATTAAGTTGTGTCTTATCTGATCTCATCCAATATCTCTCATCATAAGCCCACCCTTTTGGCCATCTATATAATTCTTTTAGAGCATTTTGATTTAATATTTCACATACTTTGCATTCTATTATAAGTCCACATTTGTGGCTATATCAATTATTTCCTCCAAGAATTTAATTCAAAAATTTATCTCAAAGTCCATCTTCGTGGCCATACTTATTTCCCCTTGGTGAATTTTACTTAATTATTAATTTTCCTGTTTCTCCTTTGAAGCCATATTTGCTCGCCCTTCAGGGGATTTTATTTCACAATTATATCTGATCCATGCACAAAGTCCTCCTTTGATGCCATATTAATTCTCCCCTTGGGGAATTATATTTCAACATTCACTCTACTCATTTATACTCTCAAATTAATCCTTTAAGACCATACCTTTCCCCACTTGGGGCATATTTCATTTCCACCTTCTCAGGCATACTTCTCCTTTGGGACATATTACTTCATCAATCACTTTTTCATTCTACCTTATCAATAAAATTTCATGTCCCATTGGGCACCATATAATTCATCTTCGTCCCTTATGGATGTATACCTTTTCACTCAATTCCTCATGTATGAAGGATTTTTCACACTTTTTGCATATAGTTACACATACTTTGATAAATTTTCTATGACCTATTGGTCATCTTGGCCTACATCCATACTGTAAATATCTTCACCCAGTCACATGTCCATAGAAAATTATTTTCTATCTTTGTTGAGACCTCAATTTTCTCCTACCAATGTGATATTAGAGTCACCACCATAGTTTTTTATCAATATTGTGATCCTTTTTCCTGGAGCATCTCACCTTGGTTATTCTTTCACCCATCATTTCTTCACCCACTAGCCCTTCATCATCTACCTTTTTTCAAATGTGGCATTCATCTAATTTGACATCATCAATACCCTATTTGAGGGGGAGCTTATCATAAATCCTTTATCCTCATCCAATCCTTGTTGTTTTTTCTCATGTCTTGCTAGCCCAAACTATTCAAAAAAGGGAAAAATGTAGACACCTAAATTTGGTATCTATACCCTCATCACCTGAATGCACATATTTTATTTTATTCATACACCTTATTGAATCAAATTATCTCTTAATTAGTTTATCCCCATTAATTAATTAAATTCCCATCACCTTTAAGTTCTATTTAATCAACATCAATTTATTAATTAATAATTCCCTAACCAACTTTCCATATTGGAATGTTCTTCTAAATCTACACCTATTCTTTTCCATATAATTTTTCCAACCTATCTCCACTGCCAACTCATCTACACCTTATACCTAAACAATCAATTCCTACCTAATGATTTAAAGCATTCATCCCAATCAAAAATGACAAGAAACCATGCCAAAGACAGGAAATTCCTCCCATTGAGGAAACTTTCCCTATGATTAGAGGTAACCCACCTCATTTTCCATCGACCCTATAAAGCCAAGCACTTTATTTCCATTCATCATCGAATGCAAGAAAAATCCAACTATTTTTGTGCAACTTGCAGATAACCCTTCATGCCTGAATAATCCAGAAGCCATTACATACCTCTCATACCTCCTTGCAGACAATGGTCACAATGTTCTTGTTTCTTGATTCGGCCTATCCATTTCCCTATTGGTAGTAGTCTGATGAATGAGAAATAGATATTCCATAACCATAGTAAAACTCGGTCAACTCCCTTGAAGAGAAATAGGTGGCGTTGTCTACTACAATATTTTGTGGTACTCTAAAACGTATTATGATGTTTTCCTTGATGAAGCTGCATATTGTCTCGGTGTTGGCTTGCTTGGTGGGAATGGATTCCACCCACTTGGTGAAGTAGTCTGTCACCGTGAGCACGTAGGTGTGCCCCATGCTTGAGTGAGGATTCATAACACCAATGAAGTCTAGTCCCCATTGCTAAAATGGTTCTTCTATAACAACTAGCCTAAGTGGAAGTGCCGCAAGTTGTGGTTTCCCAACGAATGTTTGGCATGCTTCACATTTGAAAACCCAATCTTGAGTGTCTGTAAAGAGGGTGGGCCAATAATATCTTGCTCAGAAGATCTTGTGTGTAGTGACCATAGCTGAAAAATTCCCACCACATGCTTGGTCAAGGTATGCTTTAAGCAATTTTTCTTGTTTCTCTTTATCGATGCACCTGAGGAAGCATCCATCTAGGCATATTTTGTAAAGCATGTGATTATAGAGTAAAAACTTTGTTGCCTTCAACTTGAGTGTCCTCTTTTTCTTGTAATCAAGATGAGGAGGGCACTCTCCATAAGTTAAATAATAGGAAATATCAGCTTACCACTCATCAGTAGTGGTTACAAAGAGAACCTGTGGGTTGTTTTCAAAATGAGTTGGGCAAGAATAATTCTCTTTGCCATGTTGAGATTTGAGTGTTTCATCCTTAGCAATCAACCTTCAAAAACCATTTCTCTTACCACATTAGAGGGTCAGATCTCCAAGTCATATTCTTGAGTCTTTGCAATCCAATTTCCTCTTTGTGCTCCAGGATCCTGTTGTGTTAAGATGGACTTGATTACACTGTTGGGGACCATCACCACTGTATAAGAGTTGAGGATATAGAACCTAAAGTTTTTTACAGCCTTAACCACTACATATGCATGCTTCTCTAATTGGTTGTAATTTAGTTCATGATTTTTCAATGGACAACTCATGAAAGCAATGGGTGCTTCCATGCCTTCATCATTTTTCTGAACAAGAACAATAGAGAGGTTATGTTCTGATGAATAACAATACATGATGAACTCTTTGTTAAAATATGGAGACACAAGATTTGGAGCTTTGGCAATGGATTTTTTTATCTATTCAAATGTTGCCTTCCCTTCATTGTTCCATTTGAATTTTACCTATGGTTTCATCATGGTGGTGATGTGCTTTGTTAATTCAACGAACTCAAGAAAAAAGTGACAAAGAAAATTCACCTTTCTGAAGAATGAATGAAATCCTTTCTTACTTGTGGGTAGAGATAATGCTTGAATGGCTCATATTCTCTCAGGATCAATATGTGCTCCATATTTGTTCACAATGTTCCCTAATAGCTTGCCTTCCATAACTCCGAAAATGCACTTCTTGGGATTTAGTGATATTCCATTCTTTCTACACCTTGCAAGTACTTGTTCTAAGTGATGGATATGGTCTCCCTTATTCTTTGAAAATATGGTGAGAGCATCAATATATATGACAATGCAATGTTTTAGATCTTTAAAGGCCAAATCCATCGCTCTTTGAAATGTAGCCCCCACATAGATTAGACCGAAAGGAATTATGTTGTAGATAAAAGTTCCCCAAGGTGTAGTGAAGGTTGTCTTGGCGTGATCCTCCTCTACCACTTTGATTTGATTATACCTTGAGAATCCATCAAACAATGAGAGCATTTTATATCCAATGAATACTTACAAAATGTGGTCCATGATAGGGAGAGGATAATTTTCTTTCAATGATGCCTGATTCAAGTTGCGGAAATCTACACATATTCTTATTTCACCATTCTTCTTTTGCACCGGCATGATGTTGGCCACCCGTGTTGAATGGTGGATGGGAAAGATGATTCTTGCATTGAGCATCTTCATTAACTCTTCCTTGATGATATCAAAAACCTTTGGGTTATATGGCCTTTTCTTCTACCTGAATGGCTTAGAATCCTACTTCAAATGAATCAAGTGATGCATTTCCTTTGGTTGGAATGATCTGAGTTCATCATAAGAGTAGGCCAAAACGTCTGAATATTTCTTGAGCATTGAGACAAACCTTCTCTTCTCCTTAGGAGAGCAACATTTTCCAATATTGACCATCCTTGGTTCCTCTGGGGTGCCAATGTTTTCCTTATCAAAATCAGCTGGGCACCGAGAATATTGTTTTTCTTTCTCTTGAATGAATCTGTTGTGTTTGTCAAAGAGGTCTTCCAAAGAAACTAGGCCTTTGGGAATCTTGTTCCCTTTCAATTTTATCACTCCTTCATTATCAATACCTTTGATTACTTATTTCTCTTCTTTAGCTACCGCTTCATGGTGTGGATTTTATCTTCCTTTAAAGAAGAGGTTATTAAAATTATCCCTTTGTTCCAAAAATGCTAGAATTTGGTTATCATCATTAAATACTTGACAATGATTTACATTATCTGGTACACTAGGCCTGAACACAATTTCTATGGTCACCTTATCTTTACCAAAAGAAGGATGAGGTGTCACTAGAGAAGCTGATACTGCAAGATAATCAACCTTTTCATTATTTTCTCTTGGGATAGCTTTAATGGAAAATGCATCAAAATATTCAATGCAGTCCCATACTTTGTTTCTATAATGTTAGAGTCTTGGATTTTTCACCTAGTATTGTTGTCATACTTGCTTACTATCACTTCCGCATCACCTCAACATCTCAACTTCTTGATTCCCATGTCTTCAGCCACACCCATATCTAAAAGGAGAGCTTCATATTCTGCTATATTATTTGTATTATCAAATTGCAACTTGTAGGAAAATGGGTACAATTCACTAGAGGGAGAGTACAACACTACACCTGCTCCCGAACCTGCACTAGAATGACTACCATCAAATTCCATTGTCCAAACTTCATCTTCTTCCTCTTCCATAAAGAGTGGAAAGTTTTCATCTTTTTCTGATGTGAGGAAGTAGTTGCCTAGTGTGCTATCTTGAAAATGAATGTTTTCCTTTGGATCATTAGACTTTCACACTATGAACTTCATCTTTCTTACAAACAGTAATGTCTTCATCTCACCTTTTACTGGAATAGTTGTAGATGACCAATCCATTTTTATTTCTCCACCCAAGTCTCTATAGAAACTTATACTCAATAGCATGCCAAAGGATGCTAGGATGTCTGCTACCAGGATGGTTAGAAGCACCTTCTTGTCTGGAAAATCAGCCAATGCTACCTGTGCATCTTTGATCCTTCCTACCAATGGAACTTGTTTGGATTCCATTGAATAGTAGGTTCCATTTTCTTAGGTTAGGGTGAGTCCAAGAGCATTTACAACTTTTATGGGCATCACATTATCTGAGGCTCCAGAATCTATGATGTAATTATTTAGCTCGAAGCCTTTAATGAGAAGTGACAGGTAGAAAGGTTCAACCCTATCGGTTTTGGAGGCACTGAGGGCTAGCATGTTTTGTGAAGGTGATGTGGATGGTGTGGGGAGTAAGCCTTTGGAATTTGGACCCAAGGTTATGGGGTTACCCCCACGAACTACATCAATGAACCTATCAAATTGGGCAGGATGAGTTTGTAGGTATTCTATTTCTGAGATCTAGAATTTAGTTTTGCTTGTGTGCTCCACAAATTCAAATGGGGTTATGATGGGTGAGGAAGAGGTTCCAGGAATAATGGAAGATTTACATGGTGAAGGTTTTGTTGTTTTATGTGTTGAAATTTTCTTTCAAGGGTGCAGTAACTGGCTTGGAAGGAGATGGGGATGCGGGTTTTGATAGCACCTTAGATGTTTTTGTGGGAACAACATTTGAAGAAGAATTATTCTTAGTAACCTTTGAGCTGGGGAGAGGATTAGATGACCTACTTGGTATGGTAGCATGATCCTTGTTAGCCAGTGGGTCTTATTTTTCTTTAGCTAACTCCATTGAAGGTGGTAGTGGTGAGCCTCTATTGATGATTTTATTTTGTGGGGCCTCCGGGGAAGGACCTTATTTCTTCTTCTTTTCCTTTACCGCAACTGTTGAGGATGAAGCACCTTTCTTAGACTATGTGTGAGTGAAAAATGCACATGAGAAACCTAGATTTTCATCATCATCCTCATCTTCAGCACCAATGTACTCAATTAGGCATTGTGCATATCACCATCAACTTCCTCAACCTCAAGATAACTTTCATACTCCTCCACATTTTCTTCTTCAACTTCTTCAAAATATACTTACTCCTCCAGTTCTTCAGTGTCACAAATGACATTGACTGGTGGTGCTTTAAGAGCAAGCCAGCGAGGAGGTGGAGCAATCCTTGGCCTATTTGGGGAGTTTGGTTTCCTTGGAGCATTCTGCATTGTGATCTGGGACAGTTGTTTCTTCAAGGAAACCAAGTCATTTTCCATTTTTTGGAACATTGGATCCATGGTGACTGAGTTTGAATTCTGACCCTTTTGTTTCCCATTTGGGCCTTTCACTTTACCAGACAAGATTAGATCATCATCGGTTTCTATTGCATGGTCTTGAGCTTCTCTCAATGTTCTTGGTTGGGTTCTTCTAAGGAAGAAACCTACTTCTGATGGCAAGGCACTGATGAAGAATCTCTTCAGATTATTTTTAGGAGGCACCACATCTTTAGGGATTCTTCTTATCACTCTGTTATATCTTGCTACGAAGTCTCTCATTGACTCGGAGGCTTATTTTTTCATTTGTACCAATTGGACCAAGAGATCTTGACAATCTTCCGTGGTCTTGAACCTATGTTCGAATGCACTTCTTATATCTTCCCAACAGGTGACAGACCTCAGGGGTAGCATGTAGAACCATTCGGCAGCCTTCTCTTGAAGTGACTCCACAAAGAGTCAGACTGACACATCTTCATCCTCAACACCCAACACACCGCAAGTAGTGATAAATGCTGCTACATGTTCTTCAGGGAGCTGAGAACCATCCCCTCTGAACTTTGGGAAGTTTTTTCTTGAGCCTCTCGGTAGCTCGTGGAGTGGTTGAGCAAGAGCAAGTGGACTGGTGTTTCCTCCCCATGGTACATTAGGCCTACGGGCCTCACGATCATGATCACACTCATGATCCCCCATTCTATTTCTATTTCTAGCTTCCAACCTTGCTAAAGCTGTGGCTTCTGCTGCTGCTCTCTCATCTACCTCGGCTTGAAGTCTTTTGATTTCTTCAAGTTGAGCCCTTATTTCCTCTTCGACTCTTACTTCTCTTTCTATAACTTCTTCTTCGGTTTCTACGTCAGTGAAATCTTCAAGGTTCTCATTGATGTATGGAAATTCACCATCCAAAGGATTAGCAACACTCAGGTTCTCAACGTGACCAGTTGCTTGATGAAGGGGAGGCCTCTGAATTCTGAGAAGCTCTTGTCTTCTTTGAAGTTCTTCAAAAATGGGGTCGGTTTGTCCTCCTTGCCTCTATTTCTAGGTGTACCTTCTATCCACCAGCTTGGAAATCTATGCTCTCCTTTGTGGTGCTAGAATTTGTCTTTGCCTCTCCAATTCAGCAGCGCGTTCTTCTTCAAGGTCGAGGATTCTCGTGGCAATGAAGTAGTGGTTGACACTTTGTCTGTTATGCCAAATAGCTTCTCTCAAATCAGAAGTGATATCTTCTTGGATGTGGAAGAGAAATTCAGGTCTTTCAATAGGAGGATTTCCCAGAATAGCCATGGTTTGTAGACATGTGGCTTATATAGCTATTCAAATTCCAGAAATTTTCTCTTTTGAATTTTGAATTTTGATTTTTTTTGTATTTTTCGGACCTTCTGGTCATATTCAGGTGCAGATGCTACTAAATCTACCCCACGGTGGGTGCCAAAAACTGTTGGCGAGAAAATTTGTCGGGGACAAATTGGTGGTTATCTTGCCAATGCTCTGGGAGTCTAAGTCCCTCTACTTAACCGGTGCAGCTGTCGTATGTGCATGTGTGAGTGAAATGTGAGTTTTATCCTGGTGGCCTTTCAGCTGGGGATCCAACAGGGGCACTCCACTGACCCTGCGGAAATTGCTTGCATATACCTGCAAGAGATGACTTTGCTAGGAAGGTGGGAAAGGGAATGAGAAAATTAGAAAAGAGAAAAACTAATGCTGCAAGTAGAAAATCAGAGACTTGCATACACCAGCCAGAAGTTTCATTACATGCACTTGAATATAAAAGAAAACAAATCTGCGTAATAGCTACAAGACCAAATGAAGCTTAATGGGCACAAAGTACCAACAAACTCCTCAATCAAAGAGGCTAAAATTCCTTCTTCCTTTATTGAAGCTCAAGCAGAATTTGCACATAGTGTGAGAAGTAGAAGACATTTTGTAATAGGAGAAATGGAAGAAACTTGCTATCTCTTGCTCTCTTCACAAGGATAACTCTCTCATGAATTCACAAAAAATAGCTCCAACATCTAAGAAGAAAAATATTAGAAGAATTTTCAGAAGACCTTCAAATGAGGATCTTGTTACAATTTATAGAAGAGGAGGAAAACTTTTCATCTTCCCAGTGACTTTTCGAATACCTTAATGTGACTTAAGACTGTTCATATTCCTTTTTAAATACTTAAGTCCCTTTTATAATAGCAAGGTGACTTAAATTTACATTACATTTCTGAAGTCACTTAAGTCATATCAAAAAGTGCAACTCTCAACGTAAAAATATAACATTGAGGAGAGAGGGTGTTGTATGAGAAGAGAAAAGAAAGAGAAAGAAGAGGAAGAAGAAGAAGGATTATGCTGAAGGATGAGCTGTTGCGGTGGACTTAGCTCCATTCTCTGACTACTCTCCACTTTGTGATCTTGAGAAGGCTTCTGTCTTTCCAAACTCCTGGTTGAAATGAGTCACCACTGGTTCTACTTTGTCGGCATGAGGGATACGAATGCAGCTCAAGGTTTCAGTCCATCCATCGGTCACACTGTTGATGTCCTTGCACTTCCCGAACCATGATGAATGCTTTTCTATGATAAGTGCAATGGAGGCTCAGATTTCTGAGAAGAAGTTGAGGGTATCCTTAGTGAAGGACAATGGGTTTCCCACCCCTTTCTTGATGTATTCTTTGAAAGGGCCGATCAACTCATCAGCAGTTGAGTGTTCGCTCATTGCGGGTACTCCAAGTTTTTGAACTTTCTGATTTATACTATCCTACAGCTTGTATGTTTGTTCTTCTTTCTCCTCTAGCTCTGTGAAGGCCCAATTGATTGCTTCAAATCTGATTTCCAGGGCCCTCTCCCATACATGTGTCAAGTCTTCTACAGGAGTTTCAAAAACCTTCTTATCAATCAATTCCTGATGATGGGTGTTGCTCATCTCACTCACTACTGGTCCCAGAGGTTCCCAGTAATCTCTTTCTTTCCCCACATCTTTTTTGAGTGCTCGCATTCTGTTGGCGGTGGCACACATGTATGCAAAGAGCTTGACTACCTCTTGAAGTGTTGACTTCCCTTTTTCAGAGATTGAATCGATCCATTCCTTATTTTCTCGGCCCTGCATCATGAACTCATGCATTCTTCTGATGGATTCTGGATCGAAGCTGCTGATGGGTACCACTTTCTCAATAGGAAGTGTTATAGTGCTTGGTTCCACCAAGTGTTGCACATAAGATGAAAGAGTTCACACTTTCTCCTCTAGTCCCTCGATCTTCTCTTTGTATTCTTTATTCCTTGCCATCATGCGAGTAGAAGATTGTTGGAATATGTGCAAATCTCCCTCGTGAGTAGCTGGTCCCAATTGGATCATGCTCATCTCATAGTCAGCTGGTGTCATCTTGTCCACTGGATTGATTACTTTTGGCCGAGCTACTTCAATATACTGATTACCTGTCTCCTCACTATAGAATCGTGATGTTGTCTGTGTGATCTTTCTTGACCTTTTTTCTTTAGCCAAAGAGACAATTGCTGATATATCAGGGGCTACTACTTGTTGCATAGTGTGAGTGTTGAGGATGATCATTTCCCACATCCATGGAAACATCTCGTTGGTTTCAGGCTCAATGATGGTGCATCAACCATTCTTTGTTCTGATGGAGGAGGCAAATCTTGAATGAGAGGAGTGTTGGAATCAACAACATGCAAGACCTCTTGTAGTGGCTCGAATATTAGGATCATGAGTCATATACTCCTTGTTTACTTGTGCATTTTCTATAGGATTTTCTGTCTACATTACTGGGATCACGTCTTCCTCTTGTGGCAATGCTAATGAATCTTTTTCTTCCCTAAATTTCTTGGATCTCTTCTCATGGGGAGAAATTTTCAATTTTGTGGCCTTCCTTTTTGAACTCACTCCAGAGTGTTTAGAGCTAGAATTTACCTCTACTGCTTTTGAAGATGAATGATGTGAAGCTTGCTTCTGGCTTGGAGAAATTCCTCATGACCGAATGATCATAGTCCTCTTCTTCTGAAACCAGTTCCTCATTCTCCTCACCACCTTTTCAGTCCGCTCCAGTATATCTCCTGATTCACGAACATGCCAGTTGATTTGGGGCATTGGGGACATCTTGACTGCTGTGTACTCAGGATCATACATCTCTGTCCCATCATCATGTAAGATGTCTTCATACCAAGAGAACTTGAATTTCTTCATCTCACTGGTTGTCATCCTCATGTGATCTTTTTTACGTACTTCAAACTCATCAATACAATTAGCCTAGTAGTCCTCAACTTGTGGCTCATGTTGTAATTCTGGGATGTAGAAGGAGTCAGGATCTTCTCGAATGTCAAAGTTAGGCCTAGCAATGTAGGAATACAAAGTCAGATGTGTGAAAGCGGCCTCCAAGTGGAATGTGTCATTTGAGATTTTGCACGTGAACTCCCCTAGAGATATAGGGAAAGAAATCAATTTCTTTCTTCTACTTCTGAGCTTGTTATTTACTTGGGTGATCTACCTGTAGAGTTCGAACAATACAATCTGGTCACTGAGGTACTTTAGTAGTTTTAGAGGAGCTTGGTCGAAGCCAATCGAAGCCAGTGACTCGTATGTAGGAGAATGTTGAGAATTGTATGAAGTACGAGCCATATTCCTTAATCAGGGATGCCACTTTTGGTGACATCCTAGCTTCAAGATCCCCTTCCAAGTTTCAGACCACATACATAGTGAATGCATCATTCACATGGGTGAAATGCTTGTTGCTCTCCTCTATTATCAATTGTGGAAGTTTCTCGAATGCAGGTACCTTGGAAGCAATGTTCTGTGTGAGAGCCAATCCCTTGAATGATCATGAGCTTGTGAGGAGATAAACTAGATAAGAAGTCATGTGGAACTTCTTTGTCATGGGTACTTGGAGAAGTTACAGATGGAGATTGTCACTGATGATCTGCCCCCAGTCAATTCTCTGCTTCCCTTCTGTCAATGTCAGGATGTAAAGGCCCATCCAGTCCTGGAAGTCTCTCATGTTTGCTTCACCCATTACTCTACTGAGGAGAGTGATGACATCAGAATACCCTTCTCAGAACTCACACCTTGGCAGATTCTTGGGAATCCTGGAAGGCTTTCTTCCAGTTTTCAACCATGATCCGAGTGCTACCCCTTGGACATATGAATCCATTGTCTCCCAATCATGCACAACTCTTTCCTTGGAAATGATGACCATGTTGGGGGATGTCGGTATCTAGAGAGAGATTGAAATGGTTCTAGGGTTAATGACCACCAACGTTGTACCATTGTCAGCTCAGATGGTTCACGTCTCGGGCTCGTAGTGGAAGGAGTAGGCTAGGACTAGCTCGAGACTTTGCACAGACACTGGATGTCCTGCAGCAGTGAACAAGCCACTTGTGAATATCTGGTCTTCAATCCTCCTTCAGTCCTTGGAGGCCATGCGAGTTTTAAGGTTGTTCAGGTCCATGTACAAGACATCACTGTCTCCCACATCATACTCATAGGAAAAGGGTTGTGTCGGCTTCTGACCCATCCATTTCATCTTCATATCTCCCTTCGAAAAAACAACTTACTATTTTTAGTGTGGAAAATCAATTCCTCGATCTTCAACTGGATGTCTCCCCGTGTTCCTCATTTCTTCTGGATCAAATTTATATTTTTAGCAGGTGCTCGAGGGCCCACTTACTATTTTTAGTAAGTGCCAAAAATGTCTGTTCTGGTGAATTTTCAGTTGTAGTTTACCTCCAATGTCTTCGTCTCCTCTGCAGGTTCTTCTGTTGCTAACTTTCCCAAAATAGCAGTTCCTATGTAGTAGACCTGCTATTTTTAGAAAGTTGGCCTCTGGGAGTTGGATTGATGTGGAATGAAGTTTTTTGATATGGGTTTTTTCCCAATATCCCTCCTCTATAATTTTAGATCCGCGCTTAATAGTCCAGGAGATTTTAAAGTTTTAGTTTTCAGACCTGGCAGTGCCTCTGGGTACGACAGCCATTAATGGACCTGAAAATTGCAGGTCTGGTTTTATCCTCCATTTACAAATAAATTTATATTTTTGATGTGGTTTTTTTCTTCTGGATGCTTCACGTGCGATCTTACTTCAATCCGGCAACCGGTTTGACGGGAAATCCCACTTCTTTCTTCGTTGAGCCGGAAAAGAGATTTCTTCGTTGTGGATGCTCTGTCACATGAGGGGGGAGTTTGAAGGTGTCTTTTTGATGGTATTGGATAGAGGAATGAACAGAAACAAATGGTTTTTGTTTCATGCACTGGCTTGCAATATTTCTTCAGATCTTCATTTTTAGGTTATGGAGATTTTCACTGTTTTCTTCCTCTTGTTCTTCGTTTCTCCTTCTTGTTTCTATGAAAAAATCCTTTTGAGACCTACAAATCACTGTGGGGATTTTTTTTCAGTGCTTGGGTCGAGCTGGTCTGAGCATTTGCAATGGCGGAGTGATGGTAGAATGTTGTAGAGGAAGAATGGAGGAATGGAGTGCACATAAGTGTTAGAAGTTAGAAGTGAAGAAAGTGGCACTTGGAAATTTTTTAAAAAGATATGCACAATTAGGGTTAGGGAACATTTTTCCAAGCTTGATGTCCCTGACCTCAGGGATGTGAGGGACATCAAATTCCATGGTGGTCAAGGCATGACACGTGGCGTTTGATCCAACGACAGGGAATGAAGGAGGAAAAAACTGCTTTAAAGCACTGGGAGCTGAGAGGAGGTCACATGGGTGTCCAGAAGACTCCCTATGGGGGATGGGAACATTTTTCAAGGTCTGATGTCCCCCACCTCAGGTGCATAAGGGACATAAAATTCCATGGTGGTCCTGGAGCTGACACGTGGTAACCGATCCGATGGTAGGGAATGCATGCTCCAAATAAGCACCCAAGGGCTGAACTGCCAGGTCTAGAGGTCATATGAGGGTACTAAGGGTCACATGAGGTCTGGACACATTTTCCAAGGGTTTATGTACCTGACCTTCAGGGATTTCTGAGGGACATGAAATCCCGCCAGGCTCCTGGTGCTGACACGTGTCCTCTCGAAAAAATGACTAAGTCCTGAACTGCCTTTGAGAGGGTAACTTGGAATGCAGATAACTTGAGCTCCCGGTGGAATTTATTGGTGAAATTTTATATGATCCTGACTGGAAATGGAATTTTTAATCCAATTATGTGGGTATCATGTCTTAATTTGACCATATGATCCCTGAAAAATTGGAGTTTTGATCTGGGACTCCACTTGTGCCTGAGAAAAACTGCCTTCCAATCATATGCGCCAAGGTGTTGTGAAAAATATTATTTCACCATCATGTAGGTCTTGGAATCCTCTTTCTGAATATGTTTTTTTTTACTTCCAACTCCATTTGGAGCTCTCAGAATCTTCTTCTGAAGCCCAGCGGCTGTTTTAGGCCTGTGTACTGTCTAGGCTTGTGAACCCTGTTTTTCACTCAGACTGCTCCAAGTCTTGAAAAACTTCTCTAAACCTTCCAAAATCATTTCTTTGATGTCATAAGGTATTCATTCACCTCCATGTTGAATTTTTCCCTTCCGTTCTACTCCAGGGGGTCAATCCAGTCCTGGGAAGGCCAGCGACAGCCCTTCCCGTGACTCCCCAAAATTTGCATTTTCAATGAAGTCCTAAAATCACCTAGGGGAATGAATGGAATTTCCTAAATCACCTAGGGGGATGATATAACATTGGTTGGGAGGTAATTTGGACTGACTGGACAGAGCTGGGGTTTCCTAGGAATGATAAAGCATGAAAATTTCGGCATAGGGGTATAGTTGTCGTGCTTGGAAATTTCCAATTTCCCTATTGCACATTTGCACGACAACATTATTATATAATCACATTTGTTTGTATTTTTCAGATATTATCATAGATCTATCTTCTTTTATCATAGATCTATCTTATTTGTGCCTATAGATTCATATCCACATCTAAGGTCCTAAGCCCTCCGTCATTTGAAGTTACTGGTGGCTTCTAGTATCTACATTCACCTGAGTGAGAACAAGGTTTATTAATCAACAATTTTATCTAACAATTTTTTTTATCATTTCCAACCTTTTCATCACCTCATTCAGAAGGAAATAGAATTCAATTGGGATCACGATTTCTTGAAATCCTTCAATGACCTTAAACAACATCTCCTTTCTCGACCAGTGCTTACATCTCGACACGAGGGGGAGCCATTTTATTTGTACATATTTTTCATTGATCATACTCTAGGGGCCATGCTAGCACATTGCGATGACCAAGGTCATGAGCAGGTTGTTTATTACATCATTCATACTCTTCATGACTGTGAGACCCACTACACTGAATCTGAAAGGATGTGTTGCACCCTATTCTTCACTACATCTAAGCTTCGACATTATCTTCTCAATCACAAGACTTATGTCATTACTAGCTTTCATCTTCTCAATACATTGCATTCTAAACCTTATCATAGCAATCAGGTTACTCGATGGCTCATGCTAATGATAGAGTTTTACCATGAGTTTATTTCCTGAAAATCCATTAATAGACAAGTTGTTATTGACCAATTGGTAGAAGCCCTTCTTTGTAGTACACATTTACCTCATGAGAAATTTATAGATGAATCCGTTAATCAATTTCATCATAAATATGGAAGTCTCAAATTCACTCTCTTCTTTGATGGCTCAAAATGTCAACAAGGGGGAGGTGCTGGCACTGTTTTCATTCCTCCTTGGGAAAAACCTATTCCCCTCGCATATAAACTCAATTTTTAGTGTACAAACAACATAACGGAATATGAGGCCCTCATCTTGGGTCTTGAAATCATTGTATTTTTAGGTGTTCAAATTATTGACATCTATGGAGATTATAAACTTATAATCAAACAAGTCACAGGTGAGTATCAATGTAAAAATGATACCCTTAAAAAATATTGTGACATTGTTCATCTTCTCCTTGAAGCTTTTTATTCCTACACCATCCAAGTTATTCCCTAATCAACCAATTTTTCACTGATACGATGACATCCCTCACAACTCTCATCCCATGGACAACAGAGGAGTTTAAGCTCCCTATCATCATTCATCACCATGATCAACCTTTCCATGAATTACCCTAGGTTAACCTTATTGAATCTGATTCATCAGACCTTTGGTATTCTCAAATATTCAATTACTTATCCAAATCCATCTTTCCTCCTGATCTGTCCAAAAATGCTAAGAGGTCCTTTCTTCAGTGCACTCACCACTATGTGATCCTTAGCAACATTCTTTATAAATGTGGATTTGATGGTGTTCTTCTCTGATGTATTAAATCCCATGAAGCCTCTCGGGATATACAGGAAGTCCATGATGGTATTTGTGGTGGAGACACTTTAGTGGCTTAGCCATTGCTAAGTGTTCTCCATCTTGGCTATTACTGGCCTTCCCTCAACCATGATTACTACGAATATGTTAAGAAATGTGAAAAATGTCAGCATCATTCCAATCTCATTCATATTCCTAGTCAAGCTCTGCAGTTGGCTCAGGACCTTTGGCCCTTTTCACAATGGGGCCTTGATCTTATTGGTCTTATTAATCCCCGTTCTTCACATCAACATCATTCTATCATCACTGCAACTGAATATTTCACTAAATGGGTGGAAGCAATCCCACTCACCTCAACTAAATTTGGTCCAATCATTAATTTTATTTATCAACACATTATCTTCTGCTTCAACGTTCCCCACAAACTTGTTATGGACAATGGAAAGTCCTTTAAAAACAAATATCTCAAGAAAATATGTAACACATTCAACATCAAACTCATATTCTCATCCTCATATTATCCCCAATCTAATGGAAAAGCTGAAGCTACCAATAAAACCCTTTGAACATTCTTGGCCAAAACCATTGATAAAGTAGGTCGTAATTGGCATCTCCATATTCCTTTCACCCTTTGGGCCTATCCTACTAGTATCCATACCTCTACCAGGGCTACACCTTTCTCCCTTGGTTATTGATTTGAATCCATTCTTCCTCTTGAAGTTAAAATTCCATCTTTACGTGTCTCCCTTTAAGACTTCATCTTGGATGAAGACTACCACCAAGCTCATCTAGCACAACTCGAGATACTAGATGAGTGTCACCTTCTCGCTCTTGAACACCATCATGTTTATTAGGAGTGCATTAAATGTGTTTACAATAATCACCTTAAGGAATGTGAATTTAATGTCGGTGAACCTCATTCTCAAATAAAATCAGAATGTCACTACTCTAGAAAGGAGCCAACGTGGAAAGTTTTCCCCTAACTAGATTTGACCATACATTATTACACACAAGTATGGGTCAGGAGCCTATCGTTTGGCCTTCCTTGATGGTAAAAAAGAAGTGGAACCACTTAACACATTGCACTTGTGACCATTCTATTGTTAGCACATTTACCAATGTGCCCTTAGTCATGTCTTCAGATCATTCCTCCATCTCAGCCCCTTCCATATCTCATCGTGATGATTTGGAATTATGTGGTCTTCCGTCACTTCCTAGATGTGACCTTAAATATGGGCACCATGGATCTTCCCGTAGCATATTCCTTATGGATAGGTTCTCCCCTTTGGTGAGAACTCTATGATCATCACATCTGTCACCTTCTTATTCACCTGTTGGAACCATGCAAAGGGTCTAGGGGTGTCTCTTGTACACTCTTTATCCCCTCCTAAGTGGTCTACTTAGCTAGTCTTAGCTCTCCCCCGTGTAAAATAAAAATTCATGGATGCTTGAATCAAAAATCAAAATTATCAAAAACAAACTGATCCCTTGAAGGAAAACTGTTCATGTAAAAAAAAAGAAGAAAAAAAATCAAAATCATGAAATCAAAATCAAAATCAAATAAATAGACTGATCCCTCGAAGGATGACTATCATACATTATTCTTTCCATCTATATTTTGTATAAAGTAGACCATACCCTCAAAGGATGGCTACTCCTTATGGAATTTAAAGGCTTCCCACATTGATCAACCTTCCATTTTATTAACATCCTAAGAAATCTTCCCGCATTGATCAAATTTCTCTTTCCCCTTCCCAGAGCTGGGGCATAGTTTAGGGAATGCCACTTTTGGAGAACTCTCTTTCCTTGTACAAGTTTCATCTCAAACCCCTTTTTCATGTCAACATTAGGTTTATGGGATCATCTCATCCATTGTTTCCTTATGATATTTGAAATGAATAACTATCGTTGGTTATTTACTAGCATCGATTTTGGTCGCATGTGCCTTGCGTTACCTAGATCCCTTTTTTTGTTTACCTCCAATGCAGTTGGAGGCATATTTTCCTCGTACATGTTCCTTGATATGACATAGATTCATTCATACCTATAGGTCTCCATCGTTAAGTTGTGTCTTATCTGATTTCATCCAATCTCTCTCATTGTAAGTCCACCCTTGTGGCCATCTATATTCTTCTTTTAGGGCATTTTGCTTCAATATTTTACATCCTCTACATTATGTTCTAAGTCCACATTTGTGGCTATATTAAATCTTTCCTCCAGGAATTTAATTCAACAATTTATCTCAAAGTCCATCTTCGTGGCCGTAATTATTTCCCCTTGGGGAATTTTACTTAATCATTCATTTTCCTGTTTCACCTTTGAGGCCATATTTTCCCCCTTCAGGAATTTTTTATTTCACAATTGTATCCGATCCATGCACACGAAGTCCTCCTTTGAGGCCATATTTATTCTCCCCTTGCGAAATTCTATTTAAACATTCACTCTACTCATTTCTACTCTCGAAGTCCTCCTTTGAGGCCATACCTTTCCCCACTTGGGGCATATTTCATTTCCACCTTCTCAGACATACTTCTCCTTTGGGACATATTACTTCATCACTCACTTTTTCATTTTTCCTTATTGGCCATTTTTCATGTCCCATTGGGCACCATATCATTCATCCTCATCCCTTGTGGATGTATACCTTTTCACTCGATTCCTCTTGTATGAAGGATTTCACATACTTTTTGCATATAGTTGTGCATACTTTGATGACTTGCCTATGACCTGTTGGTCATCTTAGCCTACATCCATACTGAAAATATCTTCACCCACTCACTGGTCCATAGAAATGTTGTTGTCTGTCTCCATTGAGACCACAATTTTCCCCTACCGATGTGATATTGGAGTCACCGCCATATTTTTCCATCAATATTGTGATCCTTTTTTCCTAGGGCATCTCACCTTGGTTATGCTTTCACCCATCCTTTCTTCACCCACCCTCCCTTCATCATCTACCTTTTTTCAAATGCATCATTTCAATTTAATTTGACATCATCAATCCCCTATTTGAGGGGGAGCTTATCATCAATCCTTTATCCTCATCCAATCCTTCTTGTTTTTTTCTCATGTCTTGCTAGCCCAAACCACTCAACAAAAAGGGGAAAAATGTAGACACCTAAATTTGGTATCTATACCCTCATCACCTGCATGCACATATTTTATTTTATTCATACACCTTATTTAATCAAATTATCTCTTAATTAATTTATCCCCCTTAATTAATTAAATTCCCATCACCTTTAAGTTCTATTTAATCAACATCAATTAATTAATTAATAATGCCCTAACCAACTTTCCATTTTGGAATGCTTTTATTCTAAATCTACACCTATGCTTTTCCCTACATTTTTTCCAACCTATCTCCACTGCCAACTCATCTACACCTCATCCCTAAACAATCCCTTCCTACCTAATGCTTTAAAGCATTCATGACCAACTCCAAAATGACAAGAAACCATGCCAAAGACAGGAAAATCCTCCCATTGAGGAAAATTTCCCTATGATTAGAGGTAACCCACCTCATTTTCCATTCATCATCGAATGCAAGAAAAATCTAGCTATTCTCTTGAAACCTACAGACAATCCTTCACACCTGAACAATCCAGAAGCCATTACATACCTCTCATACCTCCTTATGGACAATGGTCACAATGTTCTTGTTGCTTGATTTGGCCTGTCCATTTCCCATTGTGTAGTAGTATGATGAATGAGATAGAGAGATTCCATAACCATAGAAAAAATCGGTCAACTCCCTTGAAGAGAAATAGGTGGCGTTGTCTACTACAATCTTTTTTGGTACTCCGAAACATATTATGATGTTTTCCTTGATGAAGCTGCATACTGTCTCGGTGTTGGCTTGCTTGGTGGGCATGACTTCCACCAACTTGGTGAAGTAGTTTGTCTCCATGAGCACGAAGGTGTGCCCTGCGCTTGAGTGAGGATTCATAACACGAATGAAGTCTAGTCCCCACTGCTGAAATGGTTCTTCAATAACAACTGGCCTGAGTAGAAGTGCCACAAGTTGTGGTTTCCCAACAAATGTTTGGCATGCTTCACATTTGGAAACCCAATCTTGAGTGTCTGCAAAGAGGGTGGGCCAATAATATCTTCCTCAGAGGATCTTGTGTGCGGTGACCATCGCTGAAAAATGCCCACCACATGCTTGGTCATGGTATGCTTTAAGCAATATTTCTTATTGCTCTTTATCCACGCACTTGAGGAAGCATCCATATAGGCCTCTTTTGTAAAGTGCGTGATTCCAGATTACAAATTTTGTTGCCTTAAACTTGAGTGGTATCTTTTTATTGTAATCAAGATGAGGAGGGCACTCTCCATATGTTAAATAATAGGCAATATCAGCATACCACTCATTAGTAGTGGTTACAAAGAGAACCTGTGGGTTGTTTTCGAAATAAGTTGGGCAAGCATAATTCTCTTCGCCATGTTGAGATTTGAGTGTTTCATCCTCAGTAATCAACCTGAACAAACCATTTCCCCTTACCAGATTAGAGGGTCATATCTCCAAGTCATATTCTTGAGTCTTTGTAATCCAATTTCCTCTTTTTTCTCCAGGATCCTGTTGTGTTAAGATGGACTTGATTGCACTATCAGGGACCATCACCATTATATGAGAGTTGAGGATATAAAACCTAAAGTTTTTTACAGCCTTAACCACTACATATGCATGCTTCTCCAATTGGTTGTAATTTAGTTCATGCTTTTTCAATGGACAAATCATGAAAGTGATGGGTGCTTCCATGCCTTCATCATTTTTCTGAACAAGAACAATAGAGAGGGTATGTTCTGATGCATAACAATACATGATGAACTCTTTGTTAAAATATGGAGACACAAGAGTTGGAGCTTTAGGAATGGATTTTTTTATTTGTTCAAATGTTGCCTTCCCTTCATTATTCCATTTGAATTTTACCTGTGGTTTCATCATGGTGGTGATGTGTTTTGTTAATTCAGCGAACTCAGGAACAAAGCGACAAAGAATATTCACCTTTCTGAAGAATGAATGAACTACTTTCTTGCTTGTGGGCAGAGATAATGCTTGAATGGCTCATATTCTCTCAGGATCAATATGTGCTCCATGTTTTTTCACAATTTGCCCTAACAACTTGCCTTCCGTAACTCTAAAAATGCACTTCTTGGGATTTAGTGATATGCCATGCTTTCTACACCTTGCAAGTACATGTTCTAAGTGATGGATATGGTCTCTCGTCTTCTTTGAAAATACCATGATATCATCAAGATATATGACGATGCAATGTTTTAGATCTTTGAAGGACAAATCCATCGCCCTTTGAAATGTAGCTCCCACATTGATTAGACCGAAAGGCATTCTGCTATAGGGAAAATTTCCCTAAGGCATAGTGAAGGTTGTCTTGGCGTGATCCTCCTTTGCCACTTTGATTTGATTATACCTTGAGAATCCATCAATCAATGAGATTATTTTGGATCCAGTTGTAGACACCTAAAATTGGTTACCCAATTTAGTGTCCCCCGTGTTCATTTACCTTCTCAGGTAACCTAGGGCACCTTTATACTATCACTTTGGAGTGTTAATTAAATTAAACATCTATCCTAAGTTTATTACACCCCATTGTGTTTTACCCATGGATAATTAAATATTAACTATTTAAATACACTTTTTACATGTATCTTAACCGCTTATCTACCCCATATCAATTCGTAACCTCCCATATTTATTCTATCCATCTATCCCCCCTATTTCTCCTTCCCCCCAAACCTTGCAGTGGGATATTTCCTGTATTTGAGTCAAAAGGATCGCTTTCATCTTTCCAAAAATGTCCTATTTGGCAATTTTGGGAGTCTGATCCCTGATTAGCACCGACTGGTACTTGGTTGACGCTGATTTTTTGGGTCAGCACCGATTATACCTGGTCGGCGCCGATTACAAATATAGGTCCAGAATTTAGTTCTGGTTAGATAGAAATAATGACAAAGAGTTTTGAGCATCAAGCCTGAGCATTATCTATCAAGTGAAAGTGAATTCTGTCTAAATCAATCCTTGAGAGGAGTACTGTTACTCTGCTCCTACCACATCAACATCATGAGCCTCTATTGATTTCTTGGTGACTCTGCTCCTACATCTAGTGAAGGTGGAGCTTTGTTAGTATCCCTATGGCTCCTACAGATCCAGCAGACATCGACGATCTAGCTTTCATTGTCTGTTTCTCAATCTTCCTACAATTTTCCCCTAGTTGACGCCGACTGATCCCAATTGACACTGATTTTCCTAATCGAAACCGATTCACCCAATCGACACTAATCAGCCTACAGATAGGTAAAAGAATTCAGGTAACACAAATCCAACATTTTTTTCACAGTTTCCTATTTTCTGTTACTTTCTGTCTGCTGTTTACATTCTGTCTGTCATTTTTAATTAGAAAATATAGACATTTACTTACATCTTTTATCATGTATGCTTCTTTATTTAATTGAAAATGTGGACTGACATCCATCGAGGGAGCTTATCGCTTCCCAAACCCGCTTCTTTGGTAGTCCACCCAAATATCTTTTAACGTTGTCTCTTTTTGTCAAGTATCTGTGTCTCGCAGGTTTCTCGAATCTACTTTGCAAGATTTCTCGTGTGCACCCATTTTGTCTACATCAACTTTCTTTTCTATCTACATCTTTGGATCTTATCCAATCTATCAGGTATCGATTTCATTTGAGTTTTTCAGAGTTTTTGTGTTTAGCTTGGTACATTAACTTGGATAGGTTACAAGCACGGAAATTCTTGATTTACATTTTGGCATGCCCGGTGGGACCCAATCAAAGTCCCATATTGGCAGGTTCATTTCTTTTTCCAATTTTGAGCTTTTGTTCTATTTCTTCATTACTTTTCATTAGTTTTTCTTAGGCATTTCCTTCCTTCATTTTGGTCTTGCTTCTTTCATTTGTAATTTGCAAAGTCAAAGTTGTTTCTTTCTTGCAAATCCAAATCCCTTTCAAAGATTAGTAAATCTTTCATTTGATTTCAAGATTTCATTTTTTTGATCCATCTCTTTATGTAAAATTGTTATTTCCTTGAAAATTTTCTAGTTCCTTAAATAGAAATTTTCATTCTACTGTTATCTAGATATATCTGTCTGGATTTGTTTATGTGTTTGCTTAACCTTTTCTTGTGGAACACTTTGCTTGTTCAAGGTATTGTTTGAGGGGAAGAGTTCAACAACACGCTTTTTGAAGTCCACACACCTTAGAGAGCTAAATCTATAGGTATTCCCCTTTTACGGTGTTTTCTCCTTTTTAAGAACTTAAAAGGAACTTGTTTGTTTGTTTTCTATCACATTCAAACATTTCAATTTTTGCACTTAAAAATAATTTAATCACATTTGGGAAAGAACTTTTTTGACTTGTCTTCATCGAAATCCAACACTTCATCTTTAGTGCTTAAAAAGAACTTCTTCTTTGTCATTTCTGTTGTATTTTATTCATCTACTTTTCTAAATAGGTTGGAAAATTGATCAAAATTGGTAGTGACACTATTTGTTTTTTATTTTTCACCCTTGGACACAAACCCAAAATAACTAGGTATTAAGCATTTAAAAAAAAATTACTTCCCTGGCCTCGCCTACTTGGAAGTGACATCCAAGAGGAAGAGCCTACGCGGTACTCGGGCCGCACTATAAATTCACAACAGTTCCGGTATATATTAGCAAAGCACCCGAATCCCTTATCACAAAAGTGTGTGAAGTGTGGGGGTAGGCCCCTATATCAAGCCACATAACGGTCTTTTACTGAAGTTCCTTCAGGACTCCTCACCAAAACATTCCCCAAACCATCCTTAGTTTGGCTATCTGAGTAGTTCCTGTTCTAAAAATCCTTCCCTAATATTTTCTTTCTTAAAAGCATGAAAACTTAAAAGAGATAATCACCCACACTGCTTGAATTGTCTGTGCATTAGTTAGGACAATCTTCTTTTTTCTATATTTCTGCTTGTTTATGATGGTCATCACTCGGTTACAATCTAGAAAAATGGCTCAACTAGCCCCTTCTTCATCTGAGATCACCACTAATGTGGATGTTTTGGCACCCCTCGAGTCTTCCTTGGGACCACTATTAGTTGGTTCCCCATCTTGGTCATATAATATTTTTTATCATCCTAAAGCGATACCATCACATCCAACTTCCCCCAGTCCTTCAGAGGTATCATCTACTTCTGATATAGAGTATGTTTCTCATGAAGATCTTGAATTTCAGGGGCTCCTTGATCACAATCCGGTAGCCCTTATGGACTATCTAGTGCATAAGTCTGTTTGAATATCTGATCATGGACCACCAATCTAGCAAGTTTACAATTATTCTCATGAACCATCCCAAGCTTTTATAGAAAAGTTAGCATACTTTTTCTCACCTCGAACCATGGAAGAGGGTGGTGCATCCATGCCTCCTTTTTCACTTCCATCGACCATGTCGACTGGTTCCCAAATGGTCTTGCCTATCCCTAGTGCCGCAACTACCTCAGCTACTCGATAACCTACTTTTGAAATACCTTCTTCTTTAGCTATGATGGGTGCATCCACACTCTCATGGATTGCTGTTAATTCTTCTATGTCATCCATTGCATCTTAGGGTCAATATATCTTTATGAATCAACCCCCTTCTATGAGTCAGTTGGTTCCTTCTTCTCATCCTCCATTTGGTCTTTCTTCCAATGCTCCAGTGACAGTGACCTTTACCCATCCTCTGACATTGGCACCCTTAATAACCAATCCGGCAGTCAAAATCCTCATTCAGACTTTGTTCCCCACCATGTATAATCAAATCAACACCCATATTCCTCAATCCATTCCGATTCAATTGACAAGTGTAGGAGCCCACCAATCACAGGCTCCATCTTTCATTCAACCACCTTTCTCTCAACCACTTGTCATCTCATAGCCTATTCATACGCAGGCTCCTTCACAACAAGTACCTCACTAGGTGTCACCCAGAATGCCTAGTTATTCCTCTTATCATCCTATTAATCAGCAAATGAATACCCCGATAATTCCTCAACAAAATCTACCATTTGCTTCTTATGCAGGACATACCAACATACCTCCTCCTCAATCTGACATCGTACAATTTTTTTTCAAGAAAATTATAGAGCTAGAAGCCTCCACCAAAGGAGCTCACCCTTTATACTCTTTTGAAGAAGTGTGTAATGAACCGATTCATCCATCAATGGCTTTTAAGCCTTATCCTCCCCAATGGGAACTTCCTAAGTTCTCAAATTTTCATAATCGAGAGGATCCTCAATAGCACCTGTGAGCATTAAAGCATGCTTGTTACCTTATAGTTTAGGATTAGGAGCTTATGCTCTGTAATTTCCCTATGTCTCTAGCAGGGCCTGCTTTAGACTGGTACAATAACATTCCCCAACACTCCTTGTTTTCTTTCTCTCAATTAGCTCAGATGTTTGTTGAAATTTTTTCAATAAATATCACACATAAGATCTCAATTACAGATCTTTATAACATTCATCAATTCGATGATGAGTCTATTGCAGACTTTGTCACTCATTGGAGAGGTATAATAAATCAATTTTCTTTCTCCCTCCCTCAATCTCAACAGATCGAGTTGTTTACTTGATCTTGTGCTAATCATATTTCTTCCACTTTAAGGATCCAAACCTTTCACACATTTGAAGAGTCCTTTACGATGGCATGCAAACTTGAGTCTCATGCCATTGAACAAGGGAAGTTAAAAATTCACTCTAAATCTAAACCAGATTTTTCTCGGTTTACAAAATCAAACCCTTCCACTTCTAACAAAGACAAGAATCAGGGGTCCACCAACGCTATCATATTAAAAAAATCACGAGCTGATAGCACTTCTAATAAAACACCATGGAGATACTTTTAATCTTCTCAAAAAGGACCCTCGTCATCTTGATCTTTTACTTTGTTGGGGGAATCATATGCTTCTATCTTTAAAAAAATGTTGGAAGTTCACATGATCGAACTTCCCCCTATTAGAAATTTTGATGAGAGCCAAGAACGACCATTTTGGTATAGGGAAAATGACTTCTGTCATTATCATAGAACCAAAGGCCATGACATTGAATGATGTCAGACCTTCAAAAATATTGTCCAAAAATTAATTGATAAAGGCGAGCTCATTTTGGATAACCCAAACGCTCCCCCAAATTAGGAACTTGATGTCTTTAAACAACCTTTTCCCAATCATTCCCTGAAAAATGACGCTTCAGGGTCTCAAAAACCAAACACTCATACTATCAGCTTCATTTCTACTAAATAATCTTCTCCTAAATCTGAGTCATTTATGAACACGTCGACCGAATCGGAACTTCCTCCCACTACGTTAATCTTTGAGATTCCTCCATCTTCAGACAATTTTTCTTTGAATATTTCTCTGTTGTTAGAGATGGATTCATCTCTCTCTACCTCTTTGTCTGATCTTCCATCCATGCCAGAGATAGTGTCATCCTCATCTATCTCTTCGTCAGATGTTCTTTCAATGCTTGAGGCATTTACATCCCTTCAAGTTTCCACTATGAATACATCTACTTCTGTTTCTCCTATTTTTTCCACGACTATGCCATTGGTAAACATACCTATAGTCATACCAACTTCTCTACCAATGGAAGCGTCTTCGATTATGAATCTTCCCATTTTCTTTCCTATAATAGTTACACCCACAACTACTGTACCAGAAGTATCTTCCTCACAGGGAACCACTTCTTCGTCATCCACTTCTTCCATCATTGATGTTGGCTTGCCTATTAAGGAAAAATCTAAAGAAATAGTACTGGCACCTACACTTTCGATTCTTGAACTTAATTCAAGACAACTAAAGTCTAATGTTACATCATCAATACCTCACCATCTCCTTCCCATGAAAAGGTTACAATCACCTTATGTGGTTGAAGTTGTCACCATCCCGAAAAAAGGAAAACCAATATTTCAGAATATTAAGACTCTTAGTGCTTTCCCTCAAAAATATCTCTCCACGCCTCATAGAAGATTGTATTTATCCACTGAGAAGGCATATTCTTCTACAACACCAAAAAAAACCATCATTTTCTTCTACAACACCTTCTTCACCGGTGCTTCGTAAAGAGGATTTACCCATTATAAAGGTGTCACCTCTTTTATCAGGACCATCATCTTCATCACCGAAAGCCAAGGCACCCTTTATTCCTCATATCAGACCTATTTTGGGAGCTCCTCCCTCAACTAAGTCAGTCTTATTTAAATCATCATTTCTTTCAACCAAGCAACATTCTTCATCTCTGAACACCACAACACTTGTCACATCTTCATCTTCTTCAAAATCTATCTTAGGAGCTCCTCCTCCACCAAAATCAATCTTGCCTCACTTACTTCCATCTCAGGTGCCCAAGGCTGCTTCTCCCGATGTCCAGAAAATAAAAACAATCCCTAAAAATACTGTCAAACCAGACATGTAGATTCTTTTACCTCGACAGTCTACTAAGGTGAAAGAGGCACCTTCATCATCTTTGTCCTCATCTTTGTCTACCGGATTCTATACTAAAATTCTTTGCCAAATTATCCAATATTCATCCATATCTCTTCCTCCTATCAAACCCTATAATCCTAAAGGAGTAAAACCTTCCTAGTTTAACTCTGATTTGATTTGTGTTTATCACCGCACTTTAGGACATGACACCGAGGGATGTAAAGTCCTCCAGTCTATCGTGAGCAGTCTTTTGGAAGAAAGTGATATTCTACTGGAAGAGGAAGAAGAAAAAGTATCTCCTATCATCTCAACTACATTTGATCCTGAATGGTCTACCCAGACCTCTAATTCTATTAATTCCACTCCAGATTATCTTCCACCTTCTCAAATCGACACAATTTATATCACCACTAGAGCACAACAGTATGATAATCTATCATCTAAATCTCGGCCACGGGTTGTCATTTCTACAGCCCCTGAAGGAGTTCCTCCTTCCTCATCAACCTTGAGACCTCGAGTTTCTATTCGTGTTTCACCTCGGGCTCAGATTCCCATATCAGTTGAGGAAAGTTTTATGAAACAACTTACCCATGCTCTGGTCAAAATGTCTCTTTTTGACATCATTCAATCATCTCCATAGCATTGCCAGGCTCTGATTGATAATTTGTGCCGTATCGTCGTGAATTAAGATCATCCCCAGCCTTTTGAGATGGTTTTTGGGTTAAATAGACCATCAACTGCCATTTCCTTTGAGGATTATGAAATTCCTCCCCTTTCTTCTGAGGGTCTAGAGGCTCCCCTCTTTATCATAGTTCAAATCAATAATACTACGTTAAAGCACACTATGATCGATAGTGGTGCTGCACTCAACATCATTTCCTCTCACACATTTGAGCAATTTAAGTTACCAAAGAACGTAGTGTCACCACCGGCTTTCGCCCTTTGATCATTTAACGATCAACTGGCGGTTACTTTAGGGACTGTGGTCCCACCCATTTGGGTAGGTAAGAAACTGCTTCACGAGATTTTTTACATTTTTGAAGGGAAATTCCACTACAATATTTATACAATGCATTGTGTCCCATCAACCCTCCATCGATGCTTAAAATATTATTATGAAGGAAAAATCTATACTCATCTAGGAGATCCTTTTCCTTCCACACAATGCGACATGACCATAGCGTCTACCCCTCTAAAGGAGAATGCTTGTTCTCCTGACGAGGCTTCATCCTCTACCATACTTGCAACAAAACTACCAAATTTACAAAATCTGGAAGTGATGTTACAGTATTTTTTGCTAGGAGAGCTTCCTCTTCTCTCTTTTGATGCCCATCTCAAACCTAATGAGTATGGTAGACCAGACAAACAACCTGAATATCAGCCAGGTCTTGGTCACGTCATCACCATTGGTCAGCCCAATCAATAGACTAAATTCATTTACGGTGGTCTTGATACACCTCACTATCACCAAGATTCTCCCACTAGGGCCAAACCCTATTTAGCAGGGTTTGATTGTTTACAGAATCCCGCATTCACAAAAACTTATTTGTATCGATGCGTGTGGAAGGGCTTTGGCCTAGGAAAGTATGAACAGGGTGTGCATGACCTCGCATCTATTCTAACTCTTAAACCTCATCAATTTTTTTTTAGGATTTAAACCTCTCTCAAAATCCACCATCACCTTTCTCAATGAGCCTCTCTCCATTGAGGAACCACCTTCTCCTGCCAGGTTAGAAGCATCACTTGATGTGGATGATGCCATTTTCATCCCACCTAACTTTTTTTTAATCAATACCATTTCCATAGGTCCATTGACCTATGAAGCTAGTGGAAAATCCAATTCCATACAATTAGTCTTCCCTGAAATAATTGGAGATGACTCTCCCACCATTAACACTATCCACTGTGCGGATGATGACTTGGTCCTCACCTATTTGGGGGTAGAGGATTCCTATCTTCCTAAAACCATTCCTTCTGACACGTCTACGCTTCTCGATGAAGCCACTATTGACCTTAATATAGGGACTTCTAAAGACCCTCACATCATTAAGGGTGGCCAATCTCTTAATCCACAGGAGTTAGGAGACTTCACCACCTTTCTTTCCAACCATCACCAAACTTTTTCTTGGTCATATGAAGATATGCCAGGACTAGATCTTGATATTGTGGTCCACAATATCGTTACTCTTCTAGACATCAAACCGATTAATTTTTTTTTGCGTAAAATGCACCCTCGTGTAGCCCTTCTCGTTAAAGAAGAGTTTCAGTGCTTGCTTTCTGCTAACTTCATCCAACCCATTGATTATCCACAATGGGTTTCGAATGTAGTACCAATAACTAAAGCTACTGGGAAAATTTTAATTTGTACTGACTTCCGGGATCTTAATCTCACTTGTCCGAAAGATGATTTTCCTCTACCTAATATCGACCAACTCATGGATTTAACTACAGGTCATGAGATGCTTTCTCTTATGGATGGTTTCTCAAGATATAATCAAATTCTCATCGCACCAGAGGACCAACATAAGACTTCTTTCATAACTCCTTGGGGGAATTTTTGTTATCGTGTCATGCCTTTCGGTCTTAACAATGTAGGAGCACCCTATCAATGAGCAATGACCTACTTCTTCCATGATATCTTGCACAAAACTATGGAAGATTATGTCAGGATCATGTTTTCATTCTTGCACCTCTCTTCGAGAGGCTCATTCATTTTTGTCTTCACCTAAATCCATCTAAATGTGTGTTTGGCATTCTCACTGGTAAACTCTTAGGCTTTATCATTCCTATTAGGGGCATTGAAGTCGATCCTATAAAAATAAAGGATATCCTTGAGATTCCTCCCCCTTTTAACTTAAAACAGCTCCACAGTCTTCAAGGACATCTTCAATCAGTACGTCATTTTATCTCACAACTATCAGACCGTTGTTAGCTTTTTCATCATCTCCTCCATAAGAACATTCATTTTGAATGGGATGAGCATTTCCAAAAGGACTTTGATGATCTCAAAGCTTATCTTCTTTCTCCACCTGTGCTTACACCTCCACGTGAGGGGGAGCCATTCTATCTTTATATTTCTGTGACTGATCATGCTCTGGGAGCCATGATCTTGCATCGGGACACTAACGGTAAAGAACAAGCCATCTATTACATCAGTCGCACTCTTCATGAGTATGAAACACGCTATTCTGAAGCTGAAAAATTATGTTGTGCTCTCTTCTTCGCAACTTCTAAGCTTTGTCACTGCCTCCTTAATCACAAGACTTATATTTTTTATGATTTTCAATCCACTAAAGATAATGCATGCGAAACCATATCACAATGATCGTATCACTCGTTGGCTCATGCTCATGACAGAGTTTGATCTTAAGTTCATCTCACAAAAATATATCAAGGGTCAGGTCATTGCAGATCAATTAGCTGATACTCCTCTTTCAAACACTCAAGTCCCCCTTTCTCAATTCCTAGATGAGTACATCCAACAAATTGATTTTGTTCTGTCTCCATTTAAAGTAAAACTCTTCTTTGATGGGTCCAAATGTCAGCAAGAGGGAGGTGCAGGTTTTGTCATGATTCCTTGTTGGGGTGCACCTATCCTGGTCACACACAAGCTTAACTTTGAGTGTGCCAATAACATGGCCAAATATGAAGCTCTTGTTTTAGGTCTTCAAAATGCCATTAATCTTGGTGCTCATCATATCGAAATATTCGGTGATTCTGAACTCATCGTTAATCAAGTCACTGGTGTCTATCAATGCAAAAATGATATCCTTCAAAAATATCATGATATCATTCTCTTTCAACTTCAATCTTTTGATAAATTTACTATCCAAGCTATTCCTCACATTGTGAACTAATTCTTAGATATAATGGCTTCTTTAGCCTCACTTATTCCGCATTTTACCAAAGACTCGTGAATTTATGTGGCTGCTCAGCATTTAGACCAACCCTCTCATCTTGGGTGGTTGACTTCAATCAACACTGTCACAACCAACACTCAAGATGAGTGGTATCAGAACATTTTTTATTATCTATCCCGTTTTGTGCTCCCTCCAGATCTAACTTCTAATGGCAGAAGATATTTTATCTTACATGCTAATCGCTATACTATTCTGGGCGGAATCCTCTACAAACGTGGTTTTGATGGTATTTTTCTTCGGTGCCTCAAAACCCCTAAATCATCTAAAGCTATACAGGAAGTCCATGATGGTATCTGTGGTGGACATTTTAGTGGCTTGGCCATAGCTAAATGCATCTTAAGTTTAGGTTATTATTGGCCTTCTCTTAATCGAGACTGTTGCGAATACACTAAGAAATGTGTCAAGTGTCAACAACATTCCAATATTACACATGTCCCTAGTCAAGCTTTGCAACTTGCAGTGGATTTGTGGCCTTTTTCACAATGGGGTCTTGATCTCATCGGTCTCATCAATCCCCACTCTTCACAGCATCATCACTCTATCATTACTACCACAGAATACTTCACTAAGTGGGTGGAAGCTATTCCTCTTTCATCAACCAAAGCTAAACCCATTGTTGATTTTGTCTATCAACACATCATTTGTCGCTTTGGTGTCCCACACAAACTCATCACAGACAATGGTAAATATTTCAAAAAAATTGATTTGTAGAACCTTTGTGATGCTTTCCATATCAAACTCATCTTTTCTTCTCCATACTATCCCCAAGCTAATGGTCAGGCTGAGGCTTCCAATAAAACTTTGCGTAATATCCTCGCAAAGGTAACTAGTCGAGCTGGTAGGGATTGGCATTTACATATCCCTTTTGCTCTTTGGGCTTATCGGACTAGCATTCATACTCCTACTGGTGCTACTCCCTTTTCTCTTGTCTATGGGTTTGAGGTTGTCCTTCCTTTGGAAGTCCAGATCCATCTCTTTGTGTCTCCCTCAAAGAATTTGTCTCTGATGAGGACTATCATCAAAATCATCTAGTGCATCTTGAGTTGCTAGATGAGTAGTGTATCAATGCTCTTGAGCATCATCAAGTCTACCTTGAGGGTGTAAAATGTGCTTATAATCAACACTTGCAGCACCGTGACTTCTAAGTTGGTGATCTTGTTCTTAAAGAAAACCAAAATTTCACTACACTAGAAAGAAGTCAGCGTGGTAATTTTCACTCCTAACTGGATGGGTCCGTATGTAGTCACTCATAAATATGGGTCTGGGGCTTATCGTCTATCTTCCATGGATGGTGTACCTGAAATGGAACCTCTTAATGCCTTGCATCTAAGGCCCTTTTACTGTTAATATCTATCTTACATGATCTTAGTCGCAAAAGTAGATCTTTCATCCATCTACAACCAGTCATATATTTTGTAAGTGATTTGGAACTATGTGGTTCTCTGTGTTATTTCCTTCTATACCTTAAATATGAGTACCACGGCTCTACTCATGCCATTTTTCTTATGGATATGTTCCTCCTCATGGTAGGAACACCTTAATCACTATTTCCTCTGTCCTAAGTGACTATCTTAATCGAATCTACTCGGGGCAAGAGTACGTGTTTGTATACATTTTCTTCCCCTCTATCTGATCTATCTAGGTCTAAACTCAGCTTCTTTCAAAAAAAAATGCTATCCTAAAAATTCCAAAAGATAGACTTATCCCTTGAAGGACAGCTATCCATGCCTTATCAAATAAATCAAAAAGTATAGACCATTCCATGAAGGATGGCTATCATCAAATTCAAAATAAAAACCACTCCCTTGAAGGACAACTATTTATTTCATGGAATTTTCAAGGCTTCCCACATTGATCAGACTTTGCAGTAACATACTTCATCTTCGGCCAGTTTGTTCACTTTTTAGCATCATCGAAAGACTTCCTATATCAATCAGTCTTTCTATGTCTAGCAAACTTCCCGCATTGATCAATTTGCTCTTCTATCAAAACAACAATCATGAAGCTGAGATATAAGACCTTTTTCGATCATATGGAGACCCTATTTTCCCAATATGTGCACGTATTTTGTCCTTCATATATTTTGATGAGATACACACTTACTTCTCGTTCCATTTACCTCCTTGATCTAGTTTGTGACTAGCTAGTGTCAGGTTTATTTTAACCTCATATATGGCCTTGTGTGCATTGTCTTTTTGGTTTCTTATCAAGGTCTCTATTCATGGTTGGTTGAGAACCTAACTTATCATTCTTTTTCCTATCCAGGTGTATTGATTTTTATTTTCTAATCAAGGATAATTTCATTACCTTCCTTGCTGTCACAAGGGGCATTTTTCATGATTATTTGTTGTTCATCTAGTTAAAATGACATTTAACATGTTAGTCAAATTTATCATTTATCTCATCTTGTCTACTTTATCTAAAGCACATCAAAGCATGTATTAAAAACACATGTGAATCCATCTATCTATCTCATTAAAATTAAATTAACATCTTACACATGTTTAGTTTATCAAATCTATCAATCACATCAAATCACATCACATCTATCTATCCTCTATCAACATATGTCTATGTCCATCAAATCACATCACATCTATTTATCCTCTATTAACATATGTCTATGTCCATCAAATCACATCACATCTATCTATCCTCTATTAGCATATGTCTATGTCCATCAAATCACATCACATCTATATATCCTCTATCAGCATATGTCTATGTCCATCACAATTACACTACATCTATCCATATCTATCAAAATTAAATGCATGAGTACAATCACATGACACAAAAAATAATGATATATATATATATACTTGTGTGTCTGTACAAAAAATAATGGATGGATTTCAATCAAGCCATCTATATCATACATCAAAAATTCCTTCAAATCGAGGCTACATCAGTATATCGATACAAAAAATAACATATCTATATTGTAAAATCTGATAGGTGGAAGACACTATCTCCTCCACCCTCCTCTGGACTAGGATGTCTCTCCTGGCCACCTCCTATCGAGCTAGAAGAACCTGATGTTGTGGGCCTTTCCCCACCTCAATCTCTCCCTGGTGCTCCCACCCTCCGATGCACCACTAGCTGCGGCTGTCACTGATCTCCTCCTCACACCATAACGAGGCACATCAGGGGCATGCTATGCCAAGGTAATCCTCATAGTATCTCACCTCAGAGAGGAGAGCCTGATAGGTGCTCAGACTCACCGTACTAGGTGCTCGTAATGGATGTTGTTGCTACTAGTGATGGTGGCCCTCCTGATGCCACACCCTGTGACCTGGACTCTGAAGTGGTGCTTGTATCACCGTATTTGGCCCTGAGGGCCTCTCTGTGCTGATGGTAGTGATCCCTCTGCTGAATCGTTATATCTTGACTCCTGAGTGTGTTATATCTCTCTCTAATATCAGTGCATCCCTCTCCTTCGTCAGAGCTCTAATCTCCTCGAGGGAAGCCTAGTGTGCATGCATTGTGTAGCATGCTCTCCCTCTAGTCTCTCCAGCACTGCAGCTATGTCCTCCTCATCTATGTCTATGGATGCTGGGAGGTGTCGTGGTAGCTCTGTGGAGTACCATGCCATGTAGCCATCATCTACTCCTACATCATCATCACTATCTATGGAAGGTGGGGCCTCCCTTAGTGGATCTGCCAGGATAAAAAATCGGCAAATCAGTCTCTCTGATGTCTCTCCTGTATCATATATATGTGGCTGGGACCGTCTATATTAAACCGAACTGCCTTAACACCTGTATAAATAGGATGTGTTCCCACATATCTGGCCTGCGGCCCCTAACCACCCTGCTCCGTCTCAGCTCCACCAGGTGAGCATCCTGACCAGCCCATATCGGGTAGACTTGATATGGTCTCCAAATGACCTGCTCTGGTGTCAGTGTCCTAAAGCACTTAGTATACCACTCTCTAGATCTCCCTGTATCTCCTGGGGCCATGTTTTCCTACCATCACCAGAATCCATAATCAAGGGTTCCCTCTGTTGCCGGCATCCATGGAAGCCCTGATGGCCTGATCACTATTATATGGTCATATGCCCAACAATGGAGCACAAAGCTAACATCTATACTTGTCCCCCTACCTATGGTGTACATCCATAGCTCATGATATATCTATGCTACTAGGGCATCGGCAAATGTGAACAATTGCCTGAACTCCAAGATGTCGCAAACACAATCTAGTAACAACAATGGAAATCTCCCACCTCCTGAGTCTGGTAGAGCAAAATAAGAAATCACCATCTAAATTAGTGCTATCCATCTACTCCTGGCTTCATCCTATCTATAATGTGAGGCTATCCTCACTGCCCTAGACACTATCTCTGAATCATCTGCCCTATCTCCATACAATCGTCCTAGGGCCCTCTGCTGCTGCTCTCGTGGAGTGATCTCTATCGGGTCCCTAGTGATCAGAAACCTCAGGATCCTATATATATCCTCATGGGTGATGGTCTTCTCACCCGTCCTGAACTAGAAAGTGCATGTCCTACTATCCCATTGCTATACCAGTGCTCGCATCAACTCTACATCTCGAGGCACCCATCGGTAGTAACGAAAGCCCCCGAGCCTGGCTAGCTCTAGGTGACGCCAATCCACATCTGTCACATCAGGGAGAATGGTCTCCAAAATCTCGGGAATAACATCCCACATATGTAAAGCCTCTCGTGCCTACATCACATGACATCATGGATGGTGTTAGCTCCTCATTTATCCAAATCCAAACATCAAAAACACATTATAATACTTTCTCAAGTCAAAATACTCCGATCGGCATCGATTGACTTCAATCGATGTCGACCAAATTTAGTCAATGTCAATTGAAATTCTAATTAGTGCCAATTGAATCTAATCGACGTTGATTTTTCCAATCAACACTGATTGAAAAGTCAAGTGCCCAAAATACTAAAAACTAGCATTTATCTAATTTTTCCTAAAAACTAGCATCCTAATCCGCTATTTAAATGATAAAACTATATACCAGGTTTTGGTAGATCCACTTACCCCGGTCATGTCCTCTTCCGCTTCTGGCTACTCCTAGAGGCTTCTATGTTACTCAAAATCAATTTTTGACTCTCTCTAAATCAATCATCGCAAAGTAAATGAATTGTTCACATTTTCCTTTCTCCTATTTATATGGGCTCGGTACAGTCGGCACCGATTTTTATGGTCGGTGCCAATTGGTTTAGTCAATGTTGACTTTGTCTATATCGACGCTGATTAAGGCCCATCATTGCTGATTGGTTGTAATTTTTCCTTTCCACATCACTTTCTTCCATCTCCTCATCTTTTTGCCAAAGTGTTGATGCTTGGCTTGTTTATCTGATTATTGTTATCACATGGATGTTTCCTTTTGGCACATATTTATGGTATTATCACCCATTTCAAGTTTGTTTCCTGTACACGGGTCACTCGCATTTGTGGTAGCTTAAAGATAGCAGGTCTGTAGGTACTAACGTCATCTACTTTGCAGACCGTCTGGTTGTCCCTACCAATGTATCACTCTTTAAGTTTCTACTATCTTACATCCTTCCTTCCACTCATGGGTCTGTAGGTACTAACTTCGTCTCATACGAAGACCATCTATTCTACCCTACCAATGTGTGTTTCTTAGGTTGCTACCTTTTTTATTGTTTTCATGCGTTATCAATAATCAAATTCCCTCTAGATATTTAGCTAGGGCATCCTGCATTCTCATCTACCTTTTTCAAACTCGGGATCAGTTGGTCTTTTGGGATTCATCCCATCCCTAGTTTGAGGGAGATCATATCATCACTTTTCTTTCTTCCTTTCTTCCCAACTCCTTGTTTTTTTTGTCTTGCAACTTTACTTATCACAAGTTACTCAAAAAAAAGGGGTAGAATGTAGACACCTAAAATTGGTTACCCAATTTAGTGTCCCCCACATTCATCTACCTTCTCAGGTAACCTAGGGCACCTTTATATTATCACTTTGGAGTGTTAATTAAATTAAACATCTATCCTAAGTTTATTACACCCCATTGTGTTTTACCCATGGATAATTAAATATTAACTATTTAACTACACTTTTTACATGTGTCTTAACCACTTATCTACCCCATATTAATTCCTAACCTCCCATATCTATTCTATCCATCTATCCCCCCTATTTCTCCTTCCCCCCAAACCATGCAGTAGGATATTTCCCATATTTGAGTCAGAAGGATCACTTTCATCTTTCCAAAAATGTCCACTTTGGCAATTTCAGGAGTTTGATACCTGATCGGTGCTGACTGGTAATCGATCGATGCTAATTTTTTAGAATGGTGTCGATTATACCTAGTTAGCACCGATTACAAATACAGGGCCAGAATTTGGTTCTGGTTAGATAGAGAGAACGATAGATAGTTTTGAGCATCAAGCCTAAGCATTATCTATCAAGTGAAAGTGAATTATGTCCAAATCAATCCCTAAGGGGAGTACCGTTACTCTTCTCCTACCACATCAACATCATGAGCCTCCATTGATCTCTTGGTGACTCTGCTCCTGCGTCTAGTGAAGGTGGAGTTTTGTTAGTATCCTTACAGCTCCTACAGATCCAGCGAACATTGACGATCTAGATTTCATTGTCTGTTTCTCAATCTTCCTACAATTTTCCCCTAGTCGACGCCGACTGATCCTAGTCGATGCTGATTTTCCTAATTAACGCTGATTCACCCAGTCGACGCTGATTGTCCTGCAGACAGGTAAAAGAATTCAGGTAACACAAATCTAGCATTGTTTTCAAAGTTTCCTATTTTCTGTTACTTTCTATCTACTGTTTACATTATGTCTGTCATTTTTAATCAGAAAATCTAGACATTTACTTACATATTTTATCATATATGATTCTTTCTTTAATTGAAAACATGGACTGACATCCATCGAGGGAGCTTATCGCTTACTGGACCCGCTTCTTAGGTAGTCCACCCAAATATCTTTTAACGTTGTCTCTTTCTATCAAGTATTTGTGTCTCGTAGGTTTCTTGAATCTACTTTGCAAGATTGCTCGTGTGCACCCATTTTGTCTACATCGGCTTTCTTTTCTATCTACATCTTTGGATCTTATCCAATCTATCAGGTATCAATTTTATTTGAGTTTTTCATGGTTTTTGTGTTTAGTTTGGTACATTAACTTAGATAGGTAACAAGCGCAAAAATTCTTGATTTACACCAGTGACTTCTTACAAAATGTGGTCCATGATAGGGAGAGGATAATTGTCTTTCAGTGATGCCTAATTCAAGTTGTGAAAATCTACACATATTCTTATTTTTCCATTCTTCTTCCACACCGACATGATGTTGGCCACCCATGTTGAATGGTGGATGGGAAAGATGATTCTTGCATTGAGCTTCTTTATTACCTCCTCCTTGATGGTATAAGAAACCTTTGGGTTATATGGCCTTTGCTTCTACCTGAATGGCTTAGAATACTACTTCAAAGGAATCGAGTGATGCATTTCCTTTAGTTGGAAGGATTTTTGTTCAACATAAAGAGTAGGAAAAAACGTCGGAATATTTCTTGAGCAGTGTGACAAACCTTATCTTCTCCTCAAGAGAGCTATAACATCCACATTTTATAACTTAGAACAAGTGTAATTTTTATTTTTATTTTTATTTTTTTGCATCCTGGTTCTAAATACATAATTTAGAACTCACAAATCAAATAACCATTCTTATAATAGACAACCATATGCAGCTGTAATGACTCGGAGTACCTCCGATCTATTCATTCCATGACTCGGTAATCTACCGATCTATTCATGAGTAATAAGAGTTGGCGTTTTATTTAACACTTCACTCTCGTGGTTCTCTTCCCTATTCTGGGAATTCAGAATGCTCTGTCCAAGGAACCTAACTGAATAATTGTTACCATTATTCATCGGCATCTCATCCCTTAGACTAGGTGAATTAGGACAACGCAATCAGCAGCTTGCGATACTTTGGCCAAAGATTTGAAACATACTGTTTATGTCTCGTATTCCTTAACGGCATACTCGTCAATCTGGAATACGTCCTTCACCCCATTCTTATGTTATATAGAATGTCTTACACTGACTACTGTCAGTCCTTCCTTTCACAACTTAATCACTCGAAGACAGATTAACAAGGTGATAATGTTATATGGATGCCCACGAGTATTAGGGATACGATGACATACTGGTATAACCCTGCAGTTAGACCAGTGTGTCAAGATACCCCGAACCTCCTAGGCAGCCTTATAACCTGACCACATTCCTAATCGGTCCCTGAGTAACTAATCCGAACACAAGTGTAAATCTTAGCGATCAATGCAAAGGGTGTCGCCATAAGTCACCTGCATTGTTGTAACTTCGAGAAGATCCTAATCTTCTCGGAGGTACAATCCCTGTAGTTGTCTTGTGCCGTCAACCTTTAAATCCGCCTCGAAAAGATCTACTTATTAATATGTGTACGCACGTTGAGTTTTAAATTACTTTAAAGACTTTCCCCTAAGGTTAGCCTTTCCCGATCCCTGGATTCTTCGTCTTAAGACGACCTTCCTCATTAAAACCCATTACATGGTAGAGGTATTAAGGTCATGATCTCTTCAAGGAGTCATTAGAATACACATGATTCTAAAACAACAGAATTGGACAATATCTCATAGCCTTTACTTGAGATTGCCATCTGAACCCCATTAGATTTACATCAGTTCTCCTAACTGAATTTATATCATACTTATTAGTATAAAGATATAAATGATTAAGAATCCAAATTAATATTGTCCTGTCATACTCAAGACTAGGGATTAGTAATTTAATTCTGCTTGATTGGCATTCTACTTAGGTTCATTTCAGCCCTATCCTTATAGAAAGTCAATGATTTAAATTTCAATTTAGATTTCGATAGAACAAATCAGAACTACTAAACACTCATAAGAATTCAATTATATTTCCTTTAAGCTTTCATTGTCAATCACAAAAGCATCCAGTTACAAAAAGATAACATTGCCACTCTGCTATATAAACCGAAGAGGGTCAACTATCAGAATTTAGAATATAACACATAAGTAACAAATACTTATTTCCATTCCTTTCAGAACTATACAATTACATTTTATGCAAACAGCATACTTGATACAATGCTTAACGGAAAAGTACATCTTTCCACATATAGTACATTTAGAAAATCAAGCTGTAATTCATTATAAATCAAAATAAACAATCTGATCATCCTGTCAGATTTGCATTGCTTTTACCACTTACGGCAACCATCTGTAAAAATAGTCAACATGAGTCAGATTGATGACTGAGCATGATAAGCACTAACTTTTAAAACAATTGCAATCCGTCAATTGTTTTCATTAAACACCCTGTTTAAATGAGTTCCATTAACCAAACAAGTAAACATATTCAGACTATGCCTTTGTAATACAAAAATGACTACAAACGTGTAACTCTATCATCGTTACAGAATAGTCCTAAACACTTCTCAAATATTTCATCAAATATTAAGAATCAAAGAACGAAAGTATCTAAATAATTATCTTGAATCCAAGATCAGCAACATTGGACAGATCGTTACTTTCATCAGAAAAGGAAATATCATAGCAAGTCATGATTCCAACAATAAGATACAAGAACAATTCCAACTGTTAGACAGATACCAACAAGTATTAGAATAACAGAAGAGAAAGAAACAAATCATTCATACTTCCCTTCACACAAGTTCACTACTGTACCATCTCTACATATGGAAAGCATTCATCCAGTATGTATACGAACAAGTCCGACAACCCACAAGAAGATTCACTGTCATATTAAAAATTGAACACAGCAAAAACTCCTGTACAGTGGCTAACACGTCAATAGTGCAGACTATCAACCAAACAGACTCTACAGGAAGCTTCAAACAACATGAAAATCACCACATTTCCTGTCGAGGTACAGTCGACGGCTTTTAGATCAGTCCAGCTCAAGGCAGGATAGTTATGCAACAGAAGAAAAACACGCCTACAATCCCATATATCAACCTATAGTCCAATGCTAGTCCCTTTTACACACAGTAAGGTTTTTTTTTTGAACCAAGTTCGAAATCAAAGAACCTCTAGTATATCACGGTCAACAACAGACTTCATTGCATTAAACAATTTGATGTTTCCATAAGACCAGATAGAGATTATCTTACAAATACCGTAACATACACTGCCACATCCAACTAGGAAATTAGAAAGGAAACATATCATCCTGTATGTACATCTGTACGTAATCAGAATCAGTCATATAGCACTCACGATTCATTTATACAGAGCCGCGTTACTTGATATAAATCATTACTCAGGAAAATTCCACAATGTCAAAACTACAGTATACCAAGTCAAGTTTTCAACTGAGGTAAAAGAAGATACAGGTTAACTTCCACAAGTTCTACTGAACCTAGACAACAGTGGCATGACAAATGATTGCCAATGATTCCATCTGGTCAAGTCAATGGTGTACATATTAAAATCAAGCAAAAGTAATTTAAATACTGATTTCAAAACAAGATACCCGACTGAACCTTTGCCAATTCTTCGCACAAGTTTGCACAGAATGCAAACGTAAAATACACCCAAAGAATCTGTACCATAAAATCCATGCAACACGAAGGTATTCCTATAAATAACAGAGGTCTTAGTACATGTTATTCCCTCAAGTCACTGGCTCATCGAATCACCAATATTCAATTATATTTAATTTGAACAGAGGTCCAAATGTAAATAAATCATTCAATCGACTCCACAGAGTCATTCTGATTACAACAATAATATGAATATACACATATTGCATACTGCTAATGGGTTGAAACCCAGAACCACAAGCAAGGAATACATAATTTCCAAAAAGGGGTAGCAACGAAATACAGAAACACAATAAGTTATTCGTTCAAAATAACTTAAAATACCATAGCAAAGTCCTACTAGGTTCTGTATCTTTCACCAAAGATAACCACTACAACATGCAAAGAAATCCAATAAGACTGGATATTCACACAAAAGTCCAACAGTGTCTTTTCCGACAAGAAACAAGCCTCATAAACAAGTTACAATCAACAAGTTTCTATAAACAAACTTCTATCAGCAGTTTCTACCAATAAGTTTCTACTGAATCCTGAACCTAGCAAGAGAAGCATGCACGAGTTCTCATGGAGCAGGAAGATACTCTTCAAGCACATGTTTTACAAACCTACGCCAGAATGTAAAGCACAATAAAACAGTGAACAGTTCGAAGTACAACACACACCCATTAAGGGTTAAATTTGTAAAAACGAACAGCATAAAGATACAGTACCAAATCGCACAAGACAACCATAGAAAATCATTTATTCCATAAATCATTTGAACAGAGTTGTTCTAATGAAATCACTTGGAAGACAGCAAGATTTTTAAAGGTTAGGGCCTAACATGCCTGGATTTTTTTTGCTCAAATTTCTGAAGCAGACCACTGGAAGAGCTCAGACTTCCTTTTCCTTTTCCAAGTTAGAGCGACCAACAAAATTTTGCTATCTCCAAAACATATATATTTTCCTTGCCAGAGAAAAGAGCTAGATATCCTCATGTTTGCCATGCAACTCAAAGAAGACTGGTGCGAAGAACCGGTGAACAGGCAGAAGGAAAACCGAAAATCGCGATAAGCCAAACAAACCAACAACTTCCCAGTTTGCATGCCTTCACGCGAGTTCCGAGCTCAACTACCGAGTGCATTGAATGCATTTACACCAACTTTCCCGCTCAAACTCCACTGCCACCGACTGCCAAAGTTGGCGACAGTCAAATAAAATTCCCAGTTCATTTTCAGTTTTGGCAACCTGCCACGTCGGCACAAGTTAGCCGTTCCTTAAACTTCCGCCAAGACCTGTCCCTCATACTTATCCTTAGCATTTAATGACATAGAAAACGCCGCCCATGGTTCGCACCCCTCCATAGGCCCCTTTACATTCTTGCTCATAGTTAGGTTAGTATCTTAGGTTAGAATTTAGGATAACACCTAATCTAACTTCCATAACATAGATACTAACTTAGGACATTAGTACAGAGCCTAGGTCTAGGTTAGATTAACACTAATCTAACCCCTAGGTTAGGTTTAGTTTTAGGTTACTAACCAATAATAATTCCAGTTAGGTCTACATTTCGTACACTCAGAAAAAGACCTACATCATACGTCTTCGAACAGGTTTAGCTCCTATTCTGCCTTAGGCTACAGAATCGTATGTAACCGAATTATTACCTGGTCCACAATCGAGACCTTCCAGATATACTTCCATATCGGGAACCAATTCATTTCACTTGATCAGCCTAAGTCATACTCCTGACTAGCTTATTAAATGCTTCTAGACCTTGCAACCTGTTCAAGGTCTGTAATTTTTAATTCATCATGAACAAACTTAAAGCAATACTTGGATCAATTCCACTGATCCAAGACTAGATATTATAGATGGATAACTCTATAATTCATTCTAAGATTAGATTAAACTCAGATGCAAAATGAAATAAATAAAAGAGTCTAATCATATTCTGACTCAGTCAAGATCTGAAATCTGCAAAGAAATTATAGTACATATCAAGCATGATTTCTAAATCGAGGAACACATCCTTTTACAAGAAATCACATATCAACACTTGTATGCTCAGGAGAAAGTAACAACAGTTCAGGGTGTTACAAGAGAGCAACATTTTCCAATATTGACCTTCCTTGGTTCCTCTGGGGTGCCAATGTGTTCCTTATCAAAATCAGTTGGGCACCGAGAAGATTGTTTTTCTTTCTCTTGAATGAATCTGTTGTGTTTATCAAAGAGGTCTTCCAAAGAAACTAGGCCATTGGGAATATTGTTCCCTTTCAATTTTATCAGTCCTTCATTATTAATACCTTCGATTCCTTCTTTCTCTTCTTTTGTTATTGCTTCACAGTGTGGATTTTCACTTCCTTCAAAGAAGAGGTTATTGAAATTATCCCTTTGTTCCAAAAATGCTAGAATTTGGTTATGATCGTTAAATAATTGCCAATGATTTGCATTATCTGGTACACTAGACCTGAACACCATTTCTATGGTCACCTTATCTTTACCAAAAGACGAATGAGGTGTCACTAGAGATGCCAATACTGCAAGAGAATCAACCTTTTCATTCTTTTCTCTTGGGATAGCTTTAATGGAAAATGCATCGAAATATTCAATCCAGTCCCATACTCTGTTTCTATAATGCTGGAGTCTTGGATTTTTCACGTGGTATTGTTGTCGGACTTGTTTTACTATCACTTCCGCATCACCTCGGCATCTCAGCTTCTTGATTCCCATGTATTTGGCCACAATCATGCCTAAAAGGAGAGCTTCATATTCTTCCGTATTATTTGTATTATCAAATTTCAGCTTGTAGGAAAATGGATACAATTCACCAGAGGGAGAGTACAAACACTACACCCACTCCTGAACCTTCACTAGAATGACTACCATCGAATTCCATTGTCCAAACTTGATCTTCTTCCTCTTCCATAAAGAGTGGAAAGTTTTCATTTTTTTCTGATGTGAGGAAGTAGTTTCCTAGCACACTATCTTGAAAAAGAATGTTTTCCTTTGGATCATCAGACTTTCACACTATGAACTTCATCTTTCTTACAGGAAGCAATGTCTTCATCTCTCCTTTTAATGGAATAGTTGTAGATGACCAGTCCATTTTTGTTTCTCCACCCAAGTCTCTATAGAAACTTCTACTCAATAACATGCCAAAGGATGTTGGGATGTCTGCTAATAGGATGGTTAGAAGCACCTACTTATCTGGAAAATCAACCAATGCTACCTATGCATCTTTTATCCTTGCTACCAATGGAACTTGTTTGGATTCCATAAAATAGCAGGTTCCATTTTCTTAGCTTAGGGTGAGTCTAAGAGCATTTGTAACTTTGATGGGCATCACATTATCTGAGGCTCTAGAATCTATGATGCAATTATTTAGCTCAAAGCCTTTAATGAGAAGTGACAGGTAGAAAGGTTCGACCCTGTCAATTTTGGAGGCACTGAAAGCTAGCATGTTTTATGAAGGTGATGTGGATGGTGTGGGGAGTAAGCCTTATGAATTTGGACACAAGGTTATGGGGTTTCTATATGTACCCAAAATTAAAGGGTACTGTACCGCCGTAATGATGTTACACATGCCCCAATGATGATATAGGTCACCTTGCAAGGTGTTCGGATCAAGATAATCTCACGAAGTATATGTTAGCATCCCAAATTCTTTATCCAAGTTCCTCATGCCTTGTTTTATAACTTTCCCCCCTTTTTAATAGTGTTTTGACCTTTAGTGACAAACCGCTACCTTGATAGGGCGGCAGTCCTATAACCACCGCCTTGCTTAGGGAGGTGGTCCTTCACGTGTTTTCCAGCACGCTCCTTTGATCGTGACTTGCGTAATTTTTCAAATTTTAATAGCTTTTCTCAACCTCCTTAGCTCGTATTAATGTTTTATGTCCCCTGGAATAGTGTTTCTTCATTGTTTAATGGTAAAAGAGTTCTAATGGGAGTTACCTTTGGGTGAATGTGAAATCTATAAGTATCTAGCTTGTTTTCAAGAAAATTGCCCCTCAACTTCTCATTTCCATTGTTTAGTCTTTCAATTCCTTGTTTAGAGCTCATTTTGTTTTCATGTTTGCATCCATGCTAGTTTTCCTTTACTTTTGGAAGCCATTCAATCTTCTTTCTTCAGTATTGTTCATTATTGTTCATGCAAATTAGTTTAAAACAAAATAGTGTCATTTGTAAGTTGAATCCATTAGAGTTGCAGGTTGTGTTCTTCACAGAAGGTAGATTCTATAATCTCTTGGTACACTTGTGTTGTATTCCCATAATAAATCCTACTAGGAATTGCATACGCCAATCTCTGTCACTTGCGATATCCCTCTCCTACTCGCATTATATTTGGTCTATATTCAAAGTTGCCATTGTTCAAAATAGCTTCTTCTGTTGATGCTAGCATATACATGCTCTTATAGACTCACGTGTACACGAAGGAATGAGGAGATCATTTTGAGGGGAAAAAATCATACACTACTGGATTCTCCACTATTCTACAAATTCCAGGTTTTATCTGTCAAAATTCTAGTTAAAACATATCAAATAGAGTAGTGAAATATTTCATTTCAGTTAAGTTTCATTTTTGATATTGCCAGGGAAGCTGTGGGGATTGATAGTTTCTAAGAAACTATGATTCTTTCCTCACTTCTGAGGTAGGATCAAGAATCTTTCAATTAAGTTAATCAGCTATCTAGTTATTTAGGATAAAACTCACAACTGCACAGGTAAGAAGCTACACCGATCTACCTTGTTTGTTTTAATTTTTTTGTTAGATTAGTTATCATACTCTGAATTTATTAGATTAGTTACTCCAATTCTTTTAAAATTCTATCAAAAATACAAAAAAAGAGGAATATATAGGTTGTAGATATATCTTGCATAATTAAATTTATTTTGTTTCAGTTTGGTTTATATTGATCTTGTATGACAATTACAGGACCTAGGGAGCCCAGGGAATACGTTTTTGAGTCAATCGTGCCACAACCAAATCTCGTTGCAGCATTAGCTGACATAGACCAAAATATTAGAATTTAGGTCTTCCGAGAAACAACATACCTACAAGAAATTAGCATATAACTATAATTATTAAACGTAATAGCCAACCAAGCTAAAGATTTCTAGACTAGACCAGAGAATCATCCATAAAGCACCAAAAGATCCACTACACATTTAGCCATTCCATTTTCATGACCTTGTTAGGAGGTATATACGAAGCACCCATAGGTCATCTTCCACATATTCCACAACCCATAGATCAGATCACAGCAGAGCTCGATATTGATTGGAGACTTCAAGCACCTATCCTTTCTGAATGATCTATCACACCGGTTTAGGTTAGGAGGGCCTTCTTTGTTTTAGATTCACAGATCCCGCTATTGTGTGTTGAAGACATAAGATTACCTAACTAGCTTATCTACATCCCACGTGTATTCCATCCCCATCAGCTATCTCGGCATGACCTCGAGAGGTCGGGTGCGAGGAAGAGTTTCTTGTAGATTCTCATGCTCATATGTCACTTTTCCATCATACAAAATTGGTGAACCCAACGGGAAACTTTGTACCTTCTAATTTAGAATCAAATTTCTACTTGTTCTTCCATTTAGTTTACTTTCCATATTTTCCACCTCATTTTCCTTCACATTAGATTCACCAACAAAATTGGTGAACCTAATGTGAAACAAACAACTATTTCATCTTCTCTACCTCTTTATCCTCCACATCAGCTTCACTAACGAAATTGGTGAAGTTGACGTGGCTCAAATTAATTTTCCTCTTTCTGTTCTTTCATCCACCCTTCACTCTTTCCCATTATTCTGTGGGTATTCATATACCCCTCGAATATGTTAGGATTCAATGCATATGGCAGACCTCTCCTAGGTCTTGAAGCATACTACGATCAACTAAATAGAGAACCATCACCCTCGCTCTCAGCATGGGGTGACAACTATTCAACTGACCAGTTTTCAACACAAACTATGCCTCAAAGGACTAGATATAGTTCTTCTTTCCAAATAGAGGAGTTGGATCAACTCACTCAAATGTAACAACCAGAGCCTTCAGGCTCAAAAAATATGAAACTCACTAGAGAATCTAGTTCATCTCCTCAGGTGTTGCTTAGCCCACAGATTAGTAGACAATCATATCCATATCTATTGTTAGATGATGAATACTTAGCACATTATGCTAGGAGTGAACAACGATCTCAAAATATGTACCCATCTATAGGAGGTTTGTAAACACAACCCGAGGTCTCGTTCTAAGAAAATACCCCCATTCCTCCACCCATAGGAAATGCCCTCGGTGAGACTTGGCAGGGCATTGATCAATTCATAGTAGGGTACCATATGCCTATACAACCTCAAGATATACAAAAAATGCCACTAAGGCTAAATAACGTGTCTTCACCAAATGAGGTCATCTCAGCCTTAGTTGAGAAGGTTAGAGGGTTGGAACTTGCTCAAGCAAGTCAAAATTCATAGTTCATGTAAGCAGGAACTTCCAATCTTCCACATCATCCCAGCCAAGTAAACCTCATCATAGGAATAGGTACGTTGGGTATGCCCCCTCAGTACTTGCAAGAAACACCAACTAGAACCATGTTTTCTAATGCCGCTCTAGTTGAAAATATAATACCCCCAGGTTTAGTACAAAACAATCCATTCCTGAGCAATGCTCCTCCATACTTACAAATGTATTCCAAATCACCACAAGGAGATATGTTCTCTTCTCCCGGCATGTTTTCTCAACCACGAGGATTTCCTTATGGCCTTGTGAATACATATGCTATGCCATATTAACAACCCATTCCACCTCCACCCCCTCAGCAAACACCATCAATGGTCAAAACCTATGCAATAGGAACTTATTCAGAATATTTGAAAGAACCTTTGGACTTCACTATATGAAGCGTCATGCTTCCATGACCTCTCCCCGATCTACCCAAGTACAAAGGAGAGGGATACCCAAATGCACATATTAAGGCCTATGCCACAACCATTTGAGAACTGCTCCCTTGGGATGGAGTTGTAGCTAAAATATTCCCCAAAACTTTAGAGGGTATCACCCTTGATTGGTATTACAGAATACTTGAAGCCTTAATACATTCATTTAAACAACTTGTGTTAGAATTCATCAAGGATTTTGACATGAAAAAGTTGTTGAGAATAGGGATCAGGGAATTCTTGCATATTAATAAAGAACACAATGAATATGTTGCTCATTTCATATAAATATGGCGTACAGTCCTCTATTCTTTAGCAAACACTCCAAACATGGATCAGATGGAACTATGTGATTTATTCAATCATTCTTCGAGCAGAGAGATAAAGGAAGAAGTCCAGAAGTTCCCACTAAGAACTTATGATGAAGTGCTTGAGAGCACTCTCTGAATAGATCAAGTGCTTGAGAGCACTCTCTGAATAGATAAATCCACAATAGATAGCGGTTGCAAGACATATGGAACAAATGGGAGGTTAATCATCCCCAACCAAAACACTATGACTTATCCTAGTACCACAAATGCCAATCAAAGACCTAAAATCCTTAACAAAAACCATGAAGTGACAACAGATGGAGTGACTGACCAAACTAAAAAAGCAAACGTTGTAAATGTTCCACCACCAGTTAACAACCAACAAAACAATAATTTCACCCCAATAATCAACGTGGTGGATTTTAATCGTCCCCAACGACAACAACAACAAAAACAACAATGGCAGATCTAGACACAGGGTCCAAATCAAAACTCAACTGGATATCAGAACCAAAACCAAAGACAACAAACACAAAACTTTAATCCTAATAGTCAATAGCTTAATTAGAGTTTTGGACCACAATAGATGCCAAACCAACAACCTAAGAGTTATAATCCTAACTTGTATTGTGGTTTCCACAAAATTTGAGGCCATGACACTAGGACTTGCTACGATTACAATAAGTTCATGTAACATTTTCCATAAAAGCAAAGACAACTCTTCATAGATATGTTCTTAACAGATTCCGTGACACCTATGCCAAATACTTTCACAGTGATAATTTTCCCTCAAAACATACCTCTTAAGATCTTCAATGATCCACTTCCAAATCACAATAACAATAATAAATTAAATCCAAATGGGATGAACAAAGGTGTAATGACAGGAAATAATAATCATGAAGCCTCAACTTCACTAAATCCACCTGTCGCACCACAATTAGGAAATTAGCCACGAACCAAGATAGTTGGTCTAGTGGAATTAGATACTGAGCTGCACATAGAAGCCATAACAAGAACATGAGAATATTCTTTTCAACCAAATCCAATCTATCCACTAAATCCAGATAACATTCAACAAACATTGGTAAAACCTGTGGGTCCTTATGATTTAATTAATGACTTAACAAAGACCTTATCTCACATCTCCTTTTTGGACTTGTTGAAGAACTCTCCTTCCCATAGGGCTGCTCTTTTAGAAGCACTAGGTCTAGGTCATTTAATTAACATCACTTCACCTCCCGAAACAAAAGTAAGCTATATAGACTTCAATATCCACCCTCCAGGGAAGCCAGATAGGGATACCAAGTTTATATTCGACATAAAAAAAATGCCAACAGATGTTAAAATTACACGTAGAGGCGATCCAACCTTGCATTTACAGGTGTGGGTTTACAATAATTATGTTAAACATGCAATGGTTGACGATGGGGCAGTAGTTAACATTGTCCCCTTCTCTTTCCTTCAAAAGCTAGGATATGGAGAAACAAACTTTTCCACAACAAGAAATATGCTAACAGGTTATGATATCCTTAAAGCTACTTCAATTGGGACTATAATATTACCAGTCACCTTAGGACCCAAGACAATCCTCACTAAGTTTTATATCATAGATCGGGAAACCAACTATAATATGATCCTTGGTCGACCATGAATACATCACATGAAAGCAATCCCTTCTATGTTATTCCAAGAACTAAGATTCTTGCAACTAGGAAAGATATTTGTAGCAAAAGGTGAGCCAAAACCATTTGACATACACCTAGCAGACCTAAAGAAAAGACCAGGTGTTCACTCTGAGTTTGAACTCCCAACAAAATAACTTAACAAACCAATCGACTCAAAACTAGAAGAAAAATTAATACCTAGAATAGAACTAGAAGTTATGAACCTAGTCAAGGGCATCCTAGCCCTCAAGGATGAAGCTAACATTGTAGAAACAGTGTCATTAGTAACTACTAAAAAAATTGTCAATGTTACTGGAACAAGTATGGAATGTACCCTAGGAGTTGGTTCTCTTCCAACAGAGGAACTTTACATGGTAGAAGTAATCGAAATAAAAGAAATAGACACAAATAATGTCCCAGCATCCATTTTTTCTAGTAATTATTGGACTCTCCACTTCGGTGGAGCTAGATGCCGCTATGGAGCCAGGGCAGGTGTGATCTTCACTTCCCCTAAGGGAAAGATCCTACCTTTTTCTTTTAAGTTAAAGTTTGAATACACAAACAATAGGGCTGAGTACGAAGCCCTCCTCCTTGGTGTCATCATAGCCAAAAGGATTGGTGTTCATGACATCAGAGTGTTGGGAGACTCGCAATTAGTTATAAACCAAGTCTCTAAAGTATATGAGACTAGAGCTGAGCACTTACAAATCTATAAAACAATGGTATTAGATCTAAGAAAAGGATTCAACTTCATATCCATTGAGGCAATCCCACAAGAAAAAAACCTTCTCGTAGATTCAATAGCAACCTTAGCTTCACGTTTTACCCCAAGTAATGAGTTGGAAGATACAATTTTCAAGGTATCACTTCATACTAAACCATTGGTGAAGAAAATATCAATGAACCCTCTTCTAACACATACAGCTAAGAATGAATCTTCTATCTTACATCATGTTGACAGTGATAAAGTCACTCTCAAATATCTAAATGCCTATGCAGAGCTACACCTTGCTCACCCTATAGTTGATCTTTCCCTAATACCACACTCCTCTTCCTACTTTGGAAATCCCATGGTAGAGTCTCCTCCATAAAAAGATCTCGATGTCTATGAGATAGAAAATGGAGAAAGCTTGGAACTACCTCCAGCCCCCTAAATTTGAAGAAGGTAACACTTCTTTGATAGAAGAAACCATTGATATAAACATTGGAATGGAGGAAGAACCAAGAATTTTGAAGTTGGGATCCTCACTAACTCTAGAAGAAATAGAAATACACACCCAAATCCTCAAATAACATCAAAAGGATTTTGCATTTAGTTATAAAGAAATGACAGGTATCGCACCACAAGTTGTTGTACATAATCTTGTCACTAAACCAGATGCGAAGCCAATTAAACAAAAGTCAAGACCAATGAAGCCAAAAGTGGCTCTCATGGTAAAAGAGGAAGTAGTGAAACTTCTCCAAGTAGGATTCATCAAGCCCATTGACTATTCACAATGGGTGTCTAATATCATTCCCATCCTAAAAAAGAATGGGAAGATATGCATTTGTATAGATTTTCGGGATATTAACAAAGCTTGTCCTAAGGATGATTTCCCATTACCATCCATTGACGTTATCGTTGATGCAACAACTTGATTTGAACTGCTATCCCTCATGGATGGGTTCTCTAGGGTACAATCAGATTAAAATATTCCGAACAAGATCAAGCCAAAACCACATTTATAACTCCTTGGGGAACTTATTATTATGTTGTCATGCCATTTGGTCTTAAGAATGCCGACGCTACATATCAGCAGGCAATGACTTATATATTCCATGATCTTATCCATAAAATTGTGGAATCATATGTGGATGACTTATTGGCCAAGGCCAAGAAAATGCTGTGATCACCCAGAAGTGCTCCGTATCATCCTCTCACGATTAATTGAATATGGAGTCACATTAAACCCAGAGAAGTGTGTGTTCGGTGTAACAAGAGGCAAACTTGTAGGATACATTATATCTTCACGAGGGATTGATGTTGATCTGGCCAAAATATGGGCTGTTCTTGAAATGATCCCACCTTCGGACGAGTCTAAAATCAGATCATTTTTTGGGAAACTCAGTGCAATTTGAAGATTCATCCCAGATTTAAGCTTTGCCATACACCCAATCAACAATTTACTCAAGAAAGATTGTAGTATCGATTGGACTGAAGAGTGCAATGAGGCATTTCGAAGTCAGTTAAGCACTTCTTGTTGTCTCCACCCATGCTCATGCCACCTAAGCCAGATGCCCTTTAATCCTATACTCATGAGCCACTCATGTCTCATTGGCCTGCATGTTGGCTCAAGAAGACAATGATAAATGAGAACATGCAATCTATTTTATTAGTCAAAATGTTGCTCGATTATGAAACTCGTTACACAAAGGCAGAAAAGAGAATGCCTTTCCATAGTCTTCACCGCAAAACGTTTAAGAGATTACATGTTAAATCAAGAAACAAGGGTCATTGTGAAGACAAACCGTTTACGGACATTCCTCACGCAAGGGTCCTTATCTAAGAAGGCTGGACGTTTCATAACCCTAATGGGAGAATTTGAGTTAACATTCGTAAATCAAAAATTCATCAAAGGACAAATCATTACAGACTGGTTAGCTGACAATCCATTAGATGGAGGCGAGCTAGTAGATCTAGTACTTTCCCGATGAATGTGTATACTTAGTTGAAACCAGACCCCCCATCTCTACATGTCTCATGGTACACTGACATTATCAATTTTATCATGGATCATACATATCCAGACAAGTGCCATCACAACAAAGAAGGCGGTTACGCATTATCGTACTGCTAAGTATGTTATTTTGGACCAAGTGCTATATCGTAGATCCTTTGATGACATGCTTCTAAGATTTGTCGAAATAGAAGAATCCAATGAGAAGATTCTTCATGAATCCCATAGTGGAGTATGTGGGGGTCACTTCGGTGGTCATGCCACCACTCGCAAAATACATCAGATGGGCTACTTTTGGCCCACTCTCAAGCATGATGCAGTGGATTTTTTACACAAGTGCCACAAATGTCAAATTCCCTCACGAGATTCACATACCAGCACAATCCCTGCAACCAATAGTGCAACTCCGTGGCCCTTCTCCACTTGGGGCCTAGATTTGATAGGGAAATTCTCTCCCTCATCAACTGATGGCCATAATTTCATAATCATAGCCACAAAATATTTTACTAAGTGGGTGGAGGCCATGCCTCTCACCACTGTACCAGGTTTGGTGATTGCCAAATTCATTTTAAACCAAATCATTTATAGGTATGGTGTCCCACAAGTCATTATCTCAGATAATGGCACATCCTTTCAAGAATGAGGAGGTTTGTGAATTATGTGAGCAAGTTCAAGATAAACCACCACACGACCTCTCTATTACTACCCTCAAGCCAATGGCCAAGCTAAAGCGACAAACAAAACATTGAAAGCTATTCTCCTTAAAACAATCAAGGAGAATAAATGAGATTGGCACTTGGAACTATATCTGGCCTTGTGGGCCTATCAAACCTCAATAAGAACACCAACGGGGGAAACTCCTTTCTCTTTGGTATTTGGAGTAGAAGTAGTTTTCCCGCTTGAGGTTGAAATACCTAGTCTTTACATCTCATTACAAGGGATTCTGGGATGAGGAAGCTATACAGGGAGGCATGCTTCTCTCAACTAGAGAGCCTTGATGAAGCTAGGCTAAATGTTGAACAACGGCATATAGCCTATGCTGACCAGATGTGCCGGTAGTATAACAAAAAAGTCTATGAGTGAGAAATATATGAAGGAGATCTAGTTCTAAGACTAGATAGCTGGATCGATAAGAAAACCGGCGAAGGAAGAAAGTTCCGGCCCAAATGGTTGGGCCCATATCAAGTCATGAAAGACTATAAGAATGGTGCATATCTCTTGTGCACACTAGAGGGTGAGGAGTTTAGTGAATCAGTCAACTCCTTGCATCTTAAATGATTTTACGCATGAAGCATTAGCCACTATTTCCATAATGTATATCTACATTACATATTCATTTAGCATAGGTTCATCTTTGTTCACTCGTTTCTTAAAATTTGGTGATTAAGGGACTTATTCTTAAGCAATTCATTACAAGCTTCTGAAAGTATTAGTCAGGAACATTCAAATCATATCTCTTCAAATTTTCATAACATCATCAACTGTTTCCAAATCATTTCATCAATTAAAGCAAGATATGACAAAGTCTTTAACGGTAGCCATACTAAGGCCTGCATGCTTGTTCTCACTTTTTGGTTTCTTCCTAGCATAGGTGTCTTGCCTATGGTCTGTTCTAGAAGCTTCATGGTGTCACATCTATCTCGTGTATATATCTCGTTTGAAATAAGAACATCCTAACATTTTTCCTAGAGTAAGTAAGTCAAATGTAGATCAAACAAAAAATTTTACTTTTACACATTTCCTTGCCCTACCAACCTTTAGTGTTGAGCCTTGCATCTCTTACTAGTGACGTAGGGTTGGGAAAGGATGGGAATGCCTTTACTCGCCTATGCCTTGTCCATGGTGATAAGCCCATGCTTCCTACTAGTATCATGGGGCAAGGTGTAGGGGGTCCACTTGACAAAAAATGTTAAAAGTCATACGTAAATAGTTCGAACAAACCTTTGAAATCTTGATTCAAAAACAAATGAATCAGATGTCCAAAATTTCAAGAGAGTTCAAAACCTTGAAACCAGATTTTGTCAACCAAGTGGCCATCTACAGATCTAAGTCTGGATAAACTGCAAAGCAAGTTGCATTCTAAACTATGGAGTCACTTGAGTAAGATAGGTTTGTAGGATCCTAATTTGGTTCCACCAACTCTTTGTCTATCTCCCATCATTACCATTTCAAAACAACTCATAGCTTGTGCCCTTTCTAGCTCTCGGTGGTGAGCCCTCGCATCTTACTAGTTGCGTGGAGTTAGGAGTGGGGCAAGTTCATCTGCTTATCATATCAGCTCTTTCATCACATGTTTTTCCAAAACAATATGAAGTACCAGAAAATTTACATAGAGAAACTAAAGTTCAACATTACAATAGTGATCCACATTATCATATATTAACATTATAAAACACAAAAAAAGAAATCATTCTGTTAGCATTTCATATCCATTGCATACATTCTAAAAGGAATATAAAAATGGAATTTTTTTTCTAGACATCTAGAGTACACATGTGAAAGTGAATCCAAGAGGAAGTCAACTCTAGATACAAATGAGATCTAGTAAACCAAAAAGAAGAGTATATGTATATATCATATATATAATCAGGTTTTTGTGTAGATTGCCATCACATGCACTAGGCGTTGTCAAAATGCTTGCAATGAGCCCTGAGATATACAAAAAAAATCATATAATTCAATCTAAAAAAATGGAAACTACAGAAATAAAATTCCCAGTGGCCTATTAATCCCTATGAGATCCCTGAGATGGTGCACGATTACGTCTAAGAATCTCTACTACTTCTATGATGACGAGAATGCACTGATCTATGGGAGTTATCATGGTGGCGGCCACTTACCATGTAGTCTCACTATGAGAGCGGCTCCATCCTCATCAGGTCACTCGATTGTCTCATGCACGGTCTACCTAATTACGAAGAGAATTCATGACATATGCTTGGCCACATGCCAGACAGGGTGTAAAGAACATCAGTGTATGCCTTTCGGCTGCTACAAGTGGCTATTTTGTATCCGCGAGATCAGCTCAGCTCGAGTTTTCTCCTAAGGGGATCAACAAGGTTTCCAGTGCACACCCATTGAATCAAGCTCTCACCACTCATGTGTATTCATCTGCAAACAAAGGAGAAAGGAGAATGAAACAACAAGATTAGAAAGGTTACAACCAAGGATGAACAAAAATAGAGATAAGAACTAAGGCATTTCCAATTACAAACAAGTATCAAGAGAAGAGTGATCAACATACACTCGGATCTCCGGGCATCCATGTAGGGTCTGATGGTTGATCCGTTACTACCACGTTGATGGCCACCACTGACTGGTGTCCTCCTCCTAAAACTAGAAGCAAGATGGCATCCCATCATGGAATCGTCATCTCCACCTAGGTCTTTCATGAGGAAATGGTAACTCCTCGGAGACTAGAGTTCCTACTCCTCTATGGCCACTCTCCTCCTGCTCCTCTCTAATAATATCCTCAGTATAGATTCAACTCTGGAGTCACTCTTCTCCTCCATTTGACATGCCCTAGTCAGCTCTTCACCACCCAGTCCCTCATCACTAGATCTCCATCTCCACCAATATCCTCCTCAAGTCTCATCCCCCATATGAACTCCTTAGAGTCATATTCCACATCTATGGGCTCGTCCTCACTGCTCCACTGGGTAGGACAAGTGTGTCAATCCGAAGTAAGGGCGCCTGAGTGAGCACTCACCACTCTGTCAGAGCATGAACAACTCTACCAAACTGCAATAAGCACTGCCTGGAATCACCACTTTCCAACATCGATCTCCAAGAGGCCCCTCCCCGGGTCTCCTTCACAGATCCTGATATACTAGGTGCCACTAGGGGAAGCATATCAATATAAATAAGGCCAAACTGCCAAGGAACTCGGCCAAATGGGTGAGTCTCAATACCTTCCCCATCCTATCAACTAAGTTGGCCTATAGTGGTAGCAATCCACCACTGTAAAGGTCCTATCGTATCCCCAAAATCCCCGCCATGTCCTGGTATGGAGTAGCCTGACCATATCCTAATGTGGTCAATGAAGCCACTGGCTGATGTGGTGCTTTGAGCACCGTCATCACCATCCATCTAGAAACCATGACAGCCCTTGGGATCCTCCACCTACTAACACTTTCCTCCCATAGGGGATAATCCGCTTATACACCTAGCTCATAACCAAGCTATGTTGGCTCAAAGACTGTCCCTGTAACCTGATACCATCCTGTATACATGTCATGATAGGTACTTCCAATAAGTATATCGGCTCCCCAAGCATAGATCTGACCATATGCCTCAATCTGCATGATGATGGGAGCCTAACAATAAAGTAGTGCATCACCTTCCTTGTCCCCGATCAACCACGAAGCCCAAGGATACCCATGATGACCTTGACGGATCAGTAGGGATGGGCAAGCCAGTAGTAATGGATCTTACCTTCATCCCCTTCTTCGAACCAAAGGAAACCATTGCGTCTCCCAAATAGGTACCTATTTTTTTAGTCAGTTTATAGAAAATTCTCATATTTAAAAACTTGTATCAACTGATTAAGAGTCTCCTACTAATAATTGGGGCATTTTGAAATCCAGTAGACTTGATCTCTTCTAGAATGATAATCCAATTACCCTTAATTTTCAACTTAAGTGAAATCGAAAAGTGATTCCTATCTACAAATCACAGTTTTAAAATAAGTCACAGTTGATTTTGAATTGAATTTTTGATTCCAACATGGGCGACCCGTGTGCAATCCTCAATATACCTGCCTCTAAAGAGTGTCTTGGTTAGCCTGATAGATGAGCATCTACTTCACTTCTAGATTTCCCGTTCAATTTCTTTCTCTAATCAATTTAATCAAATGATGAATTTTTATTTGATCAAAATCTTCACAAAACTGAAAAACAAAACACTACAAAAACCAAATTGATAACAAAGTTTACCCAAAGGCTATTGTTATCCAAAATTGCACCCCCAGAGTAAATTTTGATAACATGCATCAGAATTCTCAAGTCCCAGGAAAATGATTGATTCAGGGAAAAAAAATCATGTTTCCAGGGTCCCCTCAATTTTTTTTCTAACTCTCCTGTCCAGGTTGAAAAGAGCAAGTTCTGAGAAAAGGTGAAAAAGTTGCAGAAAGCAAGCTTGGGCCAGGAAAAAATCATGAAAAATGCTAAGTCCTAGTCCTAGCAACAGTTCATGACGGATGAGGGACATCTGGGCCTGAATCGGCCGAAAGCACTGGGACAAGTGGAAGGCAGTCTGCAGTTCGGCCAAAGGAAATGGGACCAAGGGCCGTCGGGACGCACGGGACGCGGAAAGCCAGTTCGGCCGAAGGAGAAGAAAATTGACTAAATGCTCTGGGACATTTGGGACAAGAAGACGTGAAGGACGTGAACCGCCTGGAACGGCCGAAACGGAGAACTTTCACACTGGGAGCAAGTTGGGACATTTGGGATGCGTGGGACGTGGATATGCCGAAGGATCAAGAAAGCCAATCAAGCCTGCCATGTCATCGGTGGTTGAGGGACAAGGAAGCACCATTTCGGGCGGATCGAAGGTTTTTGTCCCAAACAGTCTTGGGACAATACTCAGGAAAAAAGACACGGGGACTGAAAAAGAGCTCAGACCCAGTCAAACCAACCAAATCATGACACGTGTCACAAGGAGAAAAGTGAAAAAGTTCAAAGGGATCGGAGGTTTCAATCACTTAACCCGATGCCAATAAAAAGAGGACACGTGTCCAATGAGGAAGGGAAGCTCGGCAGCCCGGGAAGCCAAATCATGACAGTTAGAGAATTTAGCAAGAGGTTTTGCACTGAAAAGCCAATAAAAGGAAAGGTCTGTCCCCACGCCCCTAGAGAAGGAGAGAGAATCGACTAATCAATGCATGCCACGTGTCATCCAGGTGATAGAGCACGGGAAAGATTTTTAAAACACATCTTCACCTGTTTTGTGCCCTAAATCTTCAGATCTGCATATATTTTGATCTAGAGCTCGGATTTGCACGTTCTTTATATCAACGGAAAGCTTGGTGAAATTCTCTACATGATTCCAAGGGTCAATCTTGAGTTTTGGTGTAGTTTGGAGAGAGAAAATTGAGAAAACATCTCTGACGTGTGTACATGCCAGAAGTGACGCTTCAACAACCAGCTTTAATGCAACAGACAGTTCGCCATTCTCCTGTAATTAGACAGTCACAGAGTATTCCAGGTTTTAACTTCCCATAATGAAATTTAAATGCAAGAAATAAGTGGTTGGGGTAGATCTGACCTTCCTCTCTCTTCCGTTTTCTCCTTCTTGACCTATATATTGTAAAGAGATCTGGCTTCTTTCTAAAGGTCGAACATTTCCTGTTTTAGGCTCCTCCCTTCTTCTCTTTATCAGGTGAATTTGTGGAATTCAAACCTCCCATTTGAAACTGTAATGTGACTCTTCCTGGAATTTTGTAGTGCATTGTATCAATCTTTGGAGCAAGTAATGCATGTCTGTGGATGATTCTCAACCCTCTCTGTGTTCTTTTCTCATCCTCCTGATCTTTCATTAATTTTGTTATCTGTGCATGATCTTGCATCACTTTTGAATGGTTTTTGTTTATTGGCAAGATAGATGTTCTTCATTCCTCGGTGCATCACCTCTGTTAGCTTAGGTTTATTTTTTATGCATCTCCTTACCCTATCTCCTTGGATTTTAGATTAGATTAGACTTTGAGTGAACCCTCTAGTTTTTCGTGTGCATCTGAATCAGAGGAATAGGAACCAGCCTTCTCTGGAGATTCCTTTCTCATTCTTCACAGGTCCCACACTTGGAGAAAGGATTCCATGTTGTGAAATCACACTGGATGCTAGAGTGATTAACCTAGAAGCCTGATCTGCATCCAGGGGTGCTGTTTCTGCAACAACAGTTTTGGCACACCCGGTGGGACCTAGAGGTCTCATTTTTATTGCAGCAAAGTTGATGTGCATCTGCTACAATTTTCTTGCTTAAAAGAGCTATTATTTGCATATCTGGCGACTCCAAGGGGAAGAATCAACTGGTTCCAAGTGCAGGCCTGAAAACTCATGAGAAGAATCACCACAAGGTCAAGAGTTGGAGAAGAAGAAGTGTTGTTTGAATACCTGTAATTATCTCCAAGAAGAAGGCAAAGAGGAAGAAGGATTCAAAGGTCTCCATCTCCACCAAACAGAACTCTCTCAACTCCTCCACCTGGTAGGCCTTTCATTCAGTCAACAAGGGTTTTAAGACCAATTAGAATGGCTCAGAACAACCCCTACGTCAACTTCACAGGCAGCAGCCCACTTGCTCTCAATGCACAACATCCAGTTCCTATTGCAGCCTTGAAGAACATTCCCTACTTCACTGGAGAAAATCAGACTACTCCAGGTGATCATGTTAAAGATATTGCTAACCTTTGTGCAATCCATGAAATCAATGAAATGCAAGTGGCTGTCAAGTTACTGGCATCTTCATTCAAGGGTAAAGCATTGCAATGGTTTAGGAGCCTTGGAGCTGGTTCTATCACAAACTGGAATCAGCTGTGTATTGCACTTCATGAGCAATTTGGAGAGAAGGGAGACAACTTGTCTCTTTTGGAGCAGCTGACAACCATTAAGAGAGCTCCCAATGAGCAGCTGACCGATTTCAACTTCAGATTTCAAAGGACTTGGGAGAGGATTCCAGTGGCAGTCAGGCCAACAGCAGAAGGTGCTTTTCTCTATTATCTCAAAGCTCTAAATTCTGATATTTCTATGTTAATTCAGTCTATGGGAGGCATAACTATCCCTATGGCTTATAGCATTGCCATTAGGGCTGAAAATTATCTTAATCCAAGCTGGTAAACTTGCTCCTAGACCTCCCATGCCCTTGTTTCCAAACTTAGAGAGCCCAAACACTATCAAGCACCTAATTTGGCTCCTTCTCCCACTCCTAGAAATCAGAGTTCAAATGAAGCTTCTACTTCATCTCCTAGTGCTTCAAATGAGCTTCAAGAGGTCATGAAGCAATTGCAAAACCTAGGCAATGAGCTAGTTACTCTCAAGAGGCAGCAAGCCCAAGGTTTCAGACCTTCTTATCAACCCCAAGCTTAGCCTAATAGGCAGCCATACCAACCACAAAGACCACCTAATCCAGCTGCAAATATGAATCAAACAAGGCCTCCTGCCAATAGACCATTCCAGCCCTATAATCCAAATGCCATATCTGCCTCTAAGGCATTAGTGCCAACAAGAACAACATTGCTCAGGAATATGATTGGTGTTTTCCATGCAATGAGCCTCATAACCAATCCATGTGCTTCAATGGTGCTCTCAATCAAGCATTGATGGTGACAACTACTGGTGTGGAGGGTGAGGGCAGTCAAGGAAACAGCCAACAACAAGAAACATTCCAACAACAATCAGCCCCAAATGACACCACATTGGTAAATTGGCAAGCAGAGGATTTTTATGGCATGAATCAGGTAGTTTCCAAGGTGTTGCAGCCAACACAAGGTCAAAGAGGAGGAATTTGGGTGAAGAACAGCCATTAGCCCCAGCCAATCCACAACCTTCTACGGCTCCAGAAATGATTGGCAAGCAAAATCCAGTTTCAAATGCACAAGGGCAGCCAAGAACAGCCCCTAGGCCAACTCAAATGCCAGTTGTTGCTGCCCATGTGCAAGGAGTAAATGTGCAAACCAAGGGACAACAAGAGATCCTTCATCTCCATTTAGTATCATTGATCAGATGAAGAAGACAAACGTCAATATATCAATGTGGGAATCCCTATCCATTCCAGGCCAAAGAGATCTGCTACAAGCTGCCATGAAGGACTGGCCAACTTCGAATCAGCAGGTTCAGATGCAAGACACAGTGCTAACAAATGCTGCCCAGCCTGAAGGAAATCATGGAGGACAACAAGGTAAAATGTTGAAGCCCCCTCCTTTCTATGTTTCATTAATCATTGGAAATCAGCTAGTACATAATTGCATGATAGACTCCGGGGCAAGTAGCTCAGTAATGCCTAAACAAATAGCTGATCAGCTAGGGCTCCAGTATGAAACAATATCTAAAGGGGTAGTGCAGCTAGATGGGACAGCAGTAGCAACAGTTGGAGTAGATTAAAAATTTGAGTCTTACCTTGCATGACATGTCCAAATGTTGTTGTTTTACAAGATGTATCAGTCATAGACCTTCCACCACTCTTTGCCCTATGCTTGTCAAGGGACTTCACAGCCAAGATTGGGGGGTATTTGTCTGCTGATTGGTCACACATGTTGTTCAGAACAAGATATGGAACTAAGGCCACAATCAGATCTGAACCTATTGCAAACTTCCATATTGAGCCTTACACTCCAAGTCAGATTAATGACAATTGCTCAGCATTTGATCAAGAAGATCACCCAAGCACTGATGAAGCTGACACCAAGGTTGGAAGCATCCCGGATCTAACTCTTGATGAATGGGCAAACAAGATACATGCTTTTGATCCTTATCAAGAAGTAGAAGAATCTGAGCTAGGAGTCTATTGTATACATGAAGAAAATCAACCTATTCCTAGCATCACCAAGCCAAGCCACAAGGATGACAATGAGGTATGGCAACTATTTTTTGATGGATCAAGGAGTAGGCAAGGTGCAGGAGGTGGAGCCATGCTTGTTTCACCTCAAGGAGTAAGGTATTATTCAGCTTTTAGATTTCAATTTGCATGCTCCAATAACACTGCTGAATATGAAGCCTTGGTGCAAGGGATGCATTGGGCAATCAAGAAAAAAATAAAGAACTTGCAAGTCTTTGGGGACAGTGAATTGATTGTAAATCAAGTCAAGGGACAACATGCTGCCAAGAATGATCTACTCAAGTGCTACAAGAACAGGGTGTGGGACCTCATGGAATATTTTGAAGGTTTTGGCATCAAATCCATTCCCAGGAAAGAGAATCAAGCTGCTGACAGGCTTGCAACAGTAGGGGCAGCCTTTGACATTGTGGAAAGCATTCAACAAGACAAGGTACAGCCAAACATCCACGTGATTGTGAGGCCTTCAGTGCCAGATAACAATGTCAGTTGGCAAGTGTTTGAAAATGACCAGCAAATCATCCATTTCTTGCAAGAAGAAGCTGAGTTCTCCGCCAGGAATCAAGACAAGCTGCAACAGCAGTATGGTAACCAAGTGGTGCAGCTGAGAACTAACAAATTACCAAAAGGCCTCATAACTTTGGAGTCAATCTTCAACCCGAATGATCAGTTTAGAAAGGAGAAAGCAAACATTCAAGTCAAGAGAGAGGATTCAGTACCCATCTTGGTAGAAGAAAACAAACCATTGCAAATTGGAAGGATGACAACTGAACAAGAAAGGTATGAGTTCATACAGCTATGTCAAGAGTTCCCTGACGTGTTTGCTTGGAGCTATGAAGACTTGAAAGGTTTCAATCCCAACCTGGCTCAGCATACCATTGAATTGGATCAAATACTAAGCATGCCAGGTAGAAACAAAGACCAGTCAATCCACACATGGAGCCTCTCATGAGGAAATAATTAGACAAGATGATTGAGTCAAGGATCATCTTCCCCATCAAACACTCAAGTTGGGTCGCCAACTTAGTCCCAGTCAGAAAGAAGAATGGAGAGATCAGGTTGTGTGTCGACTTCAGAGATTTGAATAGAGCCTCTCTCAAGGATCATTATCCACTCCCTTCCATGGAGCAAATATTGCAGGTCGTAGCTGGTTCAGAAAGGTTTTCACTACTTGATGGCTACTCAGGCTACAATTAGATTATGGTGAAGGAGGAAGATCAGTTCAAGACAACCTTCACAACCAAATGGGGAACATATGCCTACAAGAAGATGCCATTTGGCCTATCAAATGCTGGAGCCACTTTCCAAAGGGCAATGGATATGGCATTCAAGGGGTTGATCAATAAAATAGTTTTGATATATCTTGATGACATCACTGTATTCTCCAAAAATGCAGTGGATCACCTCTTTCATCTGAGGCAGGTATTTCAGAGGTGTAGAAGATTTGGGGTATCATTGAATCCCAAAAAATGCATATTCCTGGCTCATGAGGGGAAACTTCTTGGCCATATTGTTTCAAAATAGGGACCCTAATTGACCCAGAAGAGGGTTGAAGCCATAAGAGCACTACCATTGCCAAGTCGCAAGAAGGCTCTTCAAAGCTTCTTGGGAAGGATCAATTTTGTCTGCAGGTTTGTTCCAAACTTTGCAGCTCTCGTAAAGCCAATAACGTTGATGTTAAAGAAGAGCATGGCATTTAAGTGGACATCTGAAGGCAAGGAAAGTTTTGAGGCAATAAAAGAGGCTATATCTCAAGCACCAACTCTCGTCAATCCAGACTTCTCCAAGGATTTCATGCTATATGCCTTTGGTGGTGGAGATACAATTTCTGCAATCCTGGCACAGCAAAACAAGGAAGGATTAGAACAACCAGTTGCTTTCTTCAGTCAAGGCTTGGAGGAATATGAAACTAGGTACTCTTTCATTAAAAAGCATGTACTTGCAGTAATCAGAAGCTTGAAGAAATTCAAGCATTTAGTCTCAAACAACAAGGTCTAGCTGTTGGTGTCTCATGCTGGTGTCAAGGAATTTCTCCTAAACAAGGATTTAAATGAGAAGAGGGCAGGTTGGATCACTCGGGTGATGGAATATGATATTGAAATCAGAGTAACCAAACTGGTTCGTGGTAAAGGTTTGTGTGAGCAGCTCACTTCCAAACAACCAGACGGCTCAGAAGGTGAAGAAGATGTTGTCTTGGTACTACAGCCATGGTCAAGAACAGGAAAATGATGATGTGCCCACTCCCTGTTGGACTCAGAATATGATACACTTCCTAAGCAGACAGGCCTATGCCCTCCAGAGAAATGAGCAAAGCGAAGAGGAGATACTTCAGGTTGCAGGCTGTTCCGTATGCCATTATTGATGGAGTTTTGTTCAAGAAAGATGTGAATGGAGTGCTGCTGAGATGCATTAGCACAAATCAGATTCAAAGGGTGTTGGAAGAGTTTCATGGTGGACCAGCTGGTGGCCATTTTGCACCAAGAGTGACAGCTCTAAAAATCATGAAGGCTGGTTATTATTGGCCTAAAATCTTCAGTGATTGCTATGCATGGATCAAGAGGTGTAAGAATTGTGCATTCTTCACAGGAAAAGAGAGACTTGCTGCCCTCCCATTGCATCCAATCTCAGTTGACCAACCATTCATGCAATGGGGTTTGGACTTCATCGGAGTCATTAATCCCAATTCAAGCCAAGGGCACAAATGGATTTTGACAGCCACAGACTACTTCACCAAATGGACAGAAGCAGTAGCACTCAAAGAGGCAAATGAGTCTAGCATCTTAGACTTTTATGAGGGGATAACAACCAGATTTGGTGTACCTGCTACAATAATCTCTGATAATGCATTGGCATTCATTGGATCTAAGGTGACTGAGTGGGCTGTCAAGAACGGTATTTACCTAAGCACTTCATCGAACTATTACCCTCAGGGTAATGGCCAGGCCGAGTCTACAAACAAAAACTTGTTGAGGATCATTAGGAGGACTCTTGATGAGAATCAGAGGTCTTGGCATACCAAACTGAAATCAGCCTTATGGGCTGATAGGATAACTCCCAAAAGATCCACAGGTAACTCTCCATTCAGGCTTGTCTATGGAAGAGAGGCAATCTTGCCCATGTCACTTGAGTTGCCAACGTTGGAACTCATGAAGTAGCTGGAGTTGCTAGAGTTTGAGCCCATGGAGGTGAGGTATGCAGAGTTGATGGAGCTGCAAGAGATCAGAAATCAGGCATCCCAAGCAATGGAAAAGGATCAAGCTTTGATCAAGAAGACCTTTGATAGGAAGGCCAAGGATAGATCTTTTCAAGTTGGAGATCTAGTGTTGAAATGGGATGTGGATAGAGCAAAACCAGGAAGGCATTCAAAATTTGATGCCATTTGGAGTGGCCCATACATGGTCACAAAGTGTAAGAACAGCAATGCTTTCCAATTGGCCTCATTGGATGGTGAAGAACTGCAGATTCCAGTCAATGGAATCTATCTCAAGCGTTGCTTCTAGAGGGAAGTTCACTACCTCTGTAAATATTAGATTAGATTTTCTTTCCTCCAAGTGCTTGTGCACATTGTTTTGCTGTAGGTTAGTTTTGTTTTCCCTAAGTGCTTTGGCACAGCTTGCTGTCCATGGAGATGTTTTGCAGTCCTTTCTCCCATTAGGTGATATTCCATCTTCCTCCTTACACATTCTAAGTCAGTTGGGGTTCTAAACAAAATATTTGATGACTCCATTCCCAATGGACTACTTCAGGCAACTGGTATCTTCAGCTAGCAGGCAGGTACCCCGCTGAGTCACCAAAATTGTTATCCAAAATTCACCCTGAGCCAGAGTAAATTTTGATAACATGCATTGAATTCTCAAGCCCCAGGAAAATTGATTGATTCAGGGCAAAAAAAATCATGTTCCCAGGGCCCCCTCAATTTTTTTCTAACTCCCCTCCAGGTTGAAAAGAGCAAGTTTTGAGAAAAGGTGAAAAATTTGCAAAAGCAAGCTTGGGCCAGAAAAATCATGAAAAATGTCTAAGTCCTAGTCCTAGCAACAGTCGGGACGTGAGGGACATCTGGGTGCAAATCGGCTGAAAGGCCCTAGGCAGTCTACAGAGCAAAGGAACATCCAGGCCGTCAGGACGCGCGGGATATTGGAAAGCCGGTTCGGCCGAAGGAGAAGAAAATTGACTAAATGCTCTGGGACATTTGGGACAAGAAGATGCGAAGGACGCGAACCGGCCGGTTCAGCTGAAACGGGGAACTTTCGCACTGGGACAGTTGGGACGAAGGGACGTGTGGGACATGGATAGCCGAAGGAGCCGAAAGCCAATCAAGCAACGCCACGTCATTGGCTGAATGAGGGACAAGGAAGCCCATTTCGGGCGGATCGGAGGTTTTTGTCCCAAACAGTCTTGGGACATCGGGACAAAAAGATGCGGGAGACGTCGAAAGAGCCGGCAGACCCACTTTTAAAATCATGACATTAGATTTGTGATCTGATAGGAATGGAGAAAATTTTTTACCAAAAAGTAGACTCGCAGGGCTCAACCAAAATCATCAAAGGGTTGAGGTTTCAAGCACTAACCTGAGCCAATAAAAAGAGGACACGTGTCCAATGAGGAAGGGAAGCTCTTCTCGGGAAGGAGTTAGAGAGTTTAGCAAGAGTTTTGGCCGAAAAGCTAAAATTAAAGGTCTGCCCCGCGCCTCTGTCAACCAATCAATGCATGCCACGTGTCGTCCAGGTGGTAGAGCATGGGAAAGATTTTCAAAACACATCTTCACCTGTTTTGTGCCCTAAATCTTCAGATCTCCATATCTTTTGGTCCAGAGCTCGGATTTGCACGTTCTTTATATCAACGGAAAGCTGGTGAGATTCTCTACATGGTGGGGTCAATCTTGCATTTTGGTTCAGTTTGGAGAGAGAAAATTGAGAAAACATCTCTGACGCATGGTAATGCCAGAAGTGACACTTCAACAACCAGCTTTAATGCAACAGACAGTTTGCCACTTCTGTTAGACTTTCTGCACGTTTTACTAGGATTTAGAATAGGCTTATGCCATAATCTGAAATGAGTTAAATAATAATGTTGAAAGAAGTGGTTGGGGTAGATCTAACCTTCCTCTCTCTTCCCTCTCTCATTTTAAAATATATTGTAAAGAGGGGTATTCTTTCAAAAGGTCAGACATTTCCCTATTTTGCTCCTCCCTTCTCTACTTTATCAGGATAGAATTTGTGGATTCGAACCTCCCATTAGGCAACTGTAATGTGACTCTACCTCTTGGCATCTTGTAGTGTATGGATATCAATCTTTACTCAGCAAGTAATGATCCATGTCTGTGGATGATTCTCAACCCTACTTTATGTTCATTTGCATCCTTCTGATCTTTCACTGAGGAATTTTGTTATCTGTGCATGATCTTGCATCACATTTGAATGGTCTGTGTTTATTAGCAAGACAGGTGTTCTTCATTCCCCGGTGCATCACCTCATGTTAGCTTAGGTTTATTTTTACACATTATCTTACCCTGTCTCCTTGGTAAGTTAGATTAGACTTTGAGTAAACCCTCTGCATTTTTGTGTGCATCTGAACAGAGGAATAGGAACCAGCCTTCTCTAAAGATTCCTTTGACAGTCATTTTGCAAGTCCCACACTTAGAGAAAGGATTCAATGTTATGCAATCACACTAGATGCCTGTGATCAACTTAGAAAGTTTGATTTGCATCCACTCCAATTTTGGTGATCAACCAACCAGTTGCATCAAGATTGCAGGATTAGAAAATTCTCATTGACAAAGGAAGTTGAGGATTTGAACATGAAACCCAAATATAGTCAAACTAGGAGATTATCTTTATCAGATTTGGAGGAACAGCCTTTGATCTAAGAAGAATTGGTTTTGAGTTTCCACATTCCACCTTGGTCTTAGAAATATTCCATGTCCCGTACTTGAGCCTGGTATCATGCCCTAAAAATTCATTTAGTGCTTGCAGACATTAAAGCCATTTTGAAGCTAAGATTGGAAAATAGCCTATCCATTCAGGTGCCCTTCTGGTTGGAAGAGGAGAGAGAGACTGTTAGAAAGGGTTCATACCATTGCTTCTAAAGATGACCTACTCCAAGTTACAAAAGATTTTGACTTTTAGCATTTTGGAGTTGCAAAAATGCTTGGGCACATCAAGAAGGCACCTGAGATCCCAAAGGATTTGGCTTTCACTTGGAGCCTAATGATCAATCACAACTACGTCGCTTTCAACTATACGTGAGGATGATCGAAAACCATCTCTTGTGGATCCCAGAGCTTTTAGGATACAATCAAATCCAAATGCAGAAAAGATAGCAAAGAGGCCCATTTACATATTAGTGTTCAGACTAATACCTTGAATGATTTCAGGTTTAAGCACCAGACTTGTAACATCCCCATTTTAAGATACTAGAACAAGGGAAATTTTTTTTTTTAATACAACGTTCCCTGTTATGAATTATATAATTCAAACACACGTTCAAGTTTTAATAATTGTTCTCTGTCCAATTAATGTAGTTTGGATCACACAATTTCCTTTTAAAACTAATGTTCTCTGTTCACATATTTGCAATATGGAACACACATTCAGTGTCATTCAATCATATAACAGATACCATATGCTACTGTAAATGACTCGAAGAACTACCGATCTCCCATTTTATGGCTTGGAGTTTCAGCAATCTCTCATTTCATGACTCGGTGACTTACCGATCCTTCATGTTAATTCATGCATAGTATAATGAATATACAGGGTTCTTTTACCGTTTCTGGTTATCGAAGTGATCCATTTAAGAAGCCTATCTAAATATCTGTTACTGATATTCATCTGACATCCTACATCTTAAACTAGGTGATTAGGACAACGCAACCAACACTTGCGATACTTTGGCCAAAGATTTTCACATGCTTTACATGATCATATTCCTAGATGTGATACACATCAATGGAATACGTCCTTCACCTCACTTTGTCTGTTATCTAGAATGGTCTTTCCTGGTCTCTACCAGTCCTTTCATTTAAGGTCAAGCTCTAATCCCCAACTAGCAATATGAACGAGTATAGGAAGTTACTCATGGTAACTAAAGATACGCAGACATACGGTGTCATCCCTAGATGAATCCGTGTGTCTAGTTACCTTTAGTCCTCCAGAGTCACTCCGTATATGTGATCACATTCCTATCCCCAGCCAAGAACCTAGTATCCAGCTTATGTAAACTTGATGATTTAATTTAGGAGGGCATTGTAATATGTCAGCTATGACATTGTGTCGTCATGAAGGCCCCGCCTTCACGAAGACACCATATTGTAGTTTTGGCATATGTCAATGTCCTACGGAATCCTCTCATCGAGGGTACACATCCAGCTCAATTGTGATTTGGTTGTAATCTTAGTATTTAAGATCAATTTTCAGCAGCCATGCTGATCCTTTAACCTTGTTCTTGTTACAGTTGTATGCAGCTAAGAGAGACTTAATCTGTCTTCTAGCTTAATACGCATCTCCTCCTTCATACCGAAGGGTTGCATATTCACTTCTTGGTTCTTTTCTTAATCTTCAGACTAATCAGTCCATTATCGATAACTTAATAAGTTTAACCTATTAAACTTAACCAAGTTTTCTACAACTGTAAAAAAAATCAGAATTCCATCTTATTAGACGTCATTTAAACGAGGTCTAATTCTAAATGAATTTATTCATTTATCCTCCTTAACCTTAGTTAAGGTTTGTTAACAATAGATATGATTTCCCATATCTTTATTTTCTAAATTTAAACATTCGAGGCTATTAACGGAGTCCGGATACAAGGTTTGGCTGCCCCTAAGTTATTTGATATCCCTTAGCTTTCAAACTAATCCCTTATACCTTCCAATTAGGATTTCATGTTTATCTAAATATTTTTAATCTCAATTCAAAATTCATCTTAACCCAAGTATGAACTAATTGCACATTTCAACGTAAAAGTTGCATTCAGGTCAAGAATAGATGTTATTTCCTTTTAAATTCATCCATTAACATTTGAATAATTCCAAGTCAAGGAATAATGTTATATTCTCAAACTTATTCAACAATATCAAACTGATACAGTTATTGAAAATATCACACTTTTACTTGTATTCATCCATCAGATTTACAATCTATACATTTTCCAGTCCAAACGACTGGACTTTGTTTATATCAAACAACATTACAACTCATAAAGATAGAAGAATGTAACTTCTTCCTTTCTCATTTCCTCATGGAGGAGTAATAGCTATCAATACAATCCATCTTCAGTTAATCAAAGAAGTATCAGAAAACAACCATGTCTTCATTTATACTCAAGTTTCATCTGCAAAATTACTTACACGGGTCAGTTCATTGAACTGAGCATATTAAGCACTTGTCTTTAAAATGAGGTGCTTTTAATTAACTGTCTCAATAAAAGAACCCTGCTTTTATGAAACGTTAATATGAACATCATTCAAGAATTAAATACCAAAAAGGATGAACAACATATCAACTCAATCATCCAATAACCCTCCTAATCAGACAAAGGATTACTGCCCTCTTTCCCAAATAATTATTACAAGAAGTAATTTCCTTCAACAGTTCCAGATTACAAACATCTGTAAGAACTAAAAACACAATTATGCAACTGTTGTTCTAACATAAATGCTATCAATTCCATTCTCTTACAATAGTTGTGAATTCAAAAGATAGATCTTAACTAAAATCTAAACCGAATTATTGTCCCTTCTTTCATACAACTCATCTGATTTCAAGAAATCAAATGCTGAAGAGAACAAGTAAACAACAATCAAATACAAATGCTTAACCCAAGCAGTACGAAATTCGTTCCATAACAATTATAGATTTCCAACTGTATGAGAGAAAAATGATCATTAATTCAAATTATCCATTCACACTCTCTTTCTTTTCCTCATAGTTGTACTAGAAGTTTTTAATCCAAACGTGATATCAATCAATGATAACAGTCCAAAGAGGAATAAATGAAAATCAATAATCGAATATAAGGGAGCAAGATCATATCACCTCTTCTACTGTCTATCCAAATACCTCTTATTTAGAGCAGACATACTCCAATAGTATAATTCATTCAGAGTAGTATATTCAGTAATTGAAAACTACTATTACCTTTCCAAAAAGTTGACCAGAGTTCATTGCAACTGGTCTATAAACATTAGTACCAAAAGAACCTATAACGCAATCATTTCCTTTTAAACATTTCACTCTACAGACATTCACGTCTTTATAACATGCAAAGTGTACAACGACTACAACCAGTCACACTTTCATCCTAATAATGAGATTTTTCACTTTCCAACAACAAAGAATAATTCCATTCATATTCTGTTCTTAATGAAAACATGAAAGGTCCACAATCCTTATATATATATATATCCCAAGACACAATATAATTTGAATGCTCTACTCAGTTCTATTATATAGACTGATTTTTTATGTCAGATTAAAACTTCCTTCCAAAAGTCCTATATGAATACCAAGAACCAGAGGAATACCATATCAAATTAGTACGCATAATAGATGCTACAATAATATCACCCATGACTTTGTTTTCAAGGAATTATAACTCACATAATAGTCCACACCCTGAACTCCACACATTAAACTCAGAAATACAATATTCGCATAACAATGCCTTTATCAATGCAAACCCACATAGGGTAATAGATGCGCAAGCAAGGTACAGTCAAAACAATCTCAACAGCAAGCCAAATCTCATTTGTTTCATTCATTTGCACAGAAACACTAAGCCATGTTCATTTTCATGATGACAGTTCAGACTAGAAGATCAAACCGCATCCAAAATGCACAATAAAATCCTCTTTCCCATTACCTTCAGATTTCGAAGCAGCAAAGAGAAAACATAATTCATTAATGATTTCAATAAGAAGAACAATCATTTTCTTCAAACACCCGAGAATACCCAAGTCGTGTTCATTCTTTTAAGGACAGTTCAACCAGACATACAAATCATCTCATCTTTTCATTTTCACAAGAATGCTCAGAACTCAGAAGTGATATTCATTTAGCTAATGTATTTATTAGCACAACCCAAAATGGTAATAAAGTGAATACCCAACACTGCCGAAACGAACCACACAGCAAGGACAGTGTATTCAACTTAATCATTATGCAAAGAATGCTCAAGCCACGTACAGCAAAAGAAAATGACTCAACTCGAAATCATCTCAACGTAACAGCCAAATCAAATAACCAAAACCCCCATCATAAGAGCAGGGTTGTTTTAATGAGACTATTAAGCAAAAGCAAGCGGTTTAAGGAGAAGGGCTTAACATGCCTGTTAATTTTTCTTGTGGCTCGAAGAAAACCGCTGCCCACTGGAGTTGTTTCTCTCCACGACGTCCTCGGCCAGGCTTTCCAACCAGTCACTAACTTCCACAGGCTCAAGAATAGCCTTTTTTTCCAAAGAACAGAGATAATAATCAAAACACAGCTGGTTCGACAGAACCATGGAGAAATAAAATATAGAGCAACTAAAATCCAAATGCACACAACAACAAATAATTTTCCTTTTTCCTCTATCCTCTTTCCAAGGTGAGCTGGTCGCTAAGACCAAGATAATTAATGCATTGAATGCACTACCTTTCCTCATTCCTCACATCACCACCGACTCGGGTTGGTGAGTTTCCAAATTTCAAATTTGCATATAAATTCCATTTAGTTTCTAAGCTAGTTGGACGCCTCCAACTTTTCTTTGTTCCCGCCAAACTTGGTGCTGTACATGTAAGGACTTCATTTACTGTTCCATTAATTTCCTACCTTCCCCCCTTATCCTTTCCATCCACATGGGTCTATGCGTCCCCTTCCTTAGGTTAGGATTAGTTTAGGATTTTAATAGTCCATATCTAGGTCATTCGCCTAGTTCATAGGTTAATGGAATTTATATCTATTTTCTCCCTTATGAAATCTAAAATCCATATAGGATAGTAGTTAGGGTATAAGATAAAACTTAGGGGTAGGTTAGGGTTTAATCCCCTAATATTTAATTAACTAGTTTCCATATCAAGTCTTTCTACCTGACAGTCATATTCAACATTAAGCAGGACATTTCGTCCTAAGTTCCACATACCTGTGCCACTTGCATCCAGGCCCTTATCGTCTTACGTTGTCTAGTGTTACAACGGTGTGTGGTTCGAGAATCGAACCTTTTTCATTGGCATCTACGTACTAGATATTCATACCTGAAATCAGGTGCTGCAACATTTATATCAACCTTCAGTCTGGTTTAAAAGTAAATCGACAAAGCGATCATAAGAAGGCCACAACATACCTTGGATCAATGGAATTGATTCAAGGTGTGCTGTCAATCAGCGAATAGAGTTCATCAAGCATACGACAAGTCTGTTGTCTCATTAGCAATCACACAAGCAATAATAACTTCTGTCCCAAGTATCAAGTTACAGCAAACAAGGGTCCAGATCAGCAACACATTCCTCTAAGATCAAAAGATGTGTCTTAACATATTTATCTTCATTTCTGCAGTTACAACATCATGAAAGGTAATTACCATGATAACTTACAAAAATCAAGGCGTTACATTCCTCCCTTCTTAAAGAATCATCGTCCCGATGATCAAATTAACCAATTCAAGGAGTTTCTAGGACAAAATTCAGTTATTGTCCTTCCATTCATAAGTTCATACCAAAAACAGATTCACTCTTTAAAACAATGTTTTAAGATAACTGTAAAATAGACCAATAATTGTCTAAATTTGGTAGAATTATCATTTTTTTGAATTTCAATTTCGATCAAACAAGTATGGAAAAGCAGATCTCATTTCTTCGAGATTTTCCCAAGTTGCACTTTCTTCGCTAAACTGGTCCCACTGGACCTTACATTGATTCACTTCACGATTTCTTAAGCACAACTGGCGAGTTCCCAGCACTCGAATGGGCTTAATCATGATTATTCCTGGGTCTTGGACCTGCAAGGAATTCCAATTCAGCACATGTGATAAATCTGTTACGTATTTCTTAAGCAAAGAAATATGAAAAACATCATGCATTTGTGATAAAGTAGGAGGTAATGCTAGACGATAAGCTACAGGGTTGATTATTTCAACAATTTCAAAAGGTCCCACGTAACGTGGTGACAACTTGGCAGCCTTGCCAAAATTTATTGAGCTCTTTTTCGGCTTAACCTGAAGAAAGACCTTCTCACCAAGTTTATAATTCCTATCAACCCGCTTTAAGTCTGCATAACTCTTTTGCCTATTGGCAGCCTCCTTTAGATGTTCCCGAATCATTTTGATTTGTTGTTCCATTTCCTTGAGGATTTCTGGCCCAATTACCTCTCTGTCCTCTACGCTGTCCCAGCTAACAGGGGTTCTGCATTTTCTTCCATACAATGCTTCAAAGGGCACCATTTTTAAAGAGGCATGGTATGTATTATTGTAGGAAAATTCAACCAGCGGAAGGTATTCCTCCCATTTATACTGCTGGTCCATGCAATACATTCTTAACATGTCCTCTAAAACTTGATTGACTCTCTCAGTCTGTCCATCCGTCTCTGGATGATATGCAGAGCTGAAGTTTAATTTAGTTCCCAAGGCCGCATTAAGCGTTTTCCAAAACCTTGATGTCATCCTCGGATCTCTGTCTGATATGATCAATTCGGGTATTCCATGCAATCTAAAAATTTCATGTACAAATCTTCTTGCTAACACTGGTGCATCGTCTTTCAAATTACCAGCAATGAAGTGTGCCACTTTGGTTAATTTTTCGACGACAACCAGGATGATATCATGCTTATTCCTTGACATAGGCAATCCTTGAATGAAATCCATCATTATCACTTGCCATTTGTACTGTGGAACGCTGTGGGGATACAATAATCCAGTGGGATGCATATGTTCTGCCTTAACACGCTGACATTCCAAGCAGTGTGTTACAAATTCCACCACATCCTTTTTCATTCCCTTCCAGAAGTATTGCTTCTTAAGATCAGCAAGCATTTTCGTAATGCCAGGGTGTCCAGAAAAAGGTGAATTATGAAATTCAGTTAACAATTTCCTTCTTAAATCATTTGCCAAGGGTATATAGACCCTGTTTTCGAACCTCAGAATTCCTTTGCTATCAAAGCGAAATCCTTTATACCTCACATCCTTTGGATCTGCAGCAAGTGCTGTTTTAACTTGCTGGAAATAAGGATCTGATTCCAAGGCATCTTTCACCTCATCCTTAAACTGAGTTCTTAACGTTATAAGAGCAGAGATGTGCTTCCTTCGACTCAGAGCATCTGCCACTCTATTTTCCTTGCCTTTGATGTAGCTTATATCAAAATCATACTGAGATAGAAATTCTAACCATCTTCATTGTCTTGCATTCAAATTTGGCTGAGTAAAAATATACTTCAACCCCAGATGGTCAGTTTTTAACTCAAAAGGTTTGCCTAAAAGGTAATGCCTCCACATTTGAAGTGCATGTACAATGGCAGCGAGCTCTAGGTCGTGTGGAGCATAATTTTGTTCATGTAACTTAAGCTTTCTGCTTTCATAAGCTATGACATGGTCATTCTATAATAGAATACCTCCAAGGCCTTCTCCCAATGCATCTGTTACAACCATAAAATTTCCATTTGGATCTGGTATAGTTAAAATAGGTACTGTAGTTAACTGTTCCTTTAATTTTTTAAAGGCAGATTCACATTTGTCAGTCCAGACACATTTCTTATCCTTCTTTTGCAGTGAAGTGATTGGGGCAGCAATTTTTGAAAAATCCTTAACGAACTTTCTATAATATCCTGCCAAGCCCATGAAGCTTCTTACTTCATGCACGTTCTTAGGCGCAGGCCACTCGGTTATAGCTGCGATCTTTGAAGGGTCTACAGATCTTATAACGTGTCCCAAATAATGCACCTCTGCATCATAAAAGGAACATTTAGATAGTTTACCATACAACTTCCTCTTTCTTAAAACTTCCAGTGTTCTTGGTGCTCTTCGACATTTTTAGAGTATATAAGAATGTCATCTAAGAATACAAGCACAAACTTGTCTAGGTATTCTTGAAAAATATTGTTCATCAGATTCATGAAGGCGGAAGGTGCATTTGTCAACCCAAAAGGTAACACCATGAATTCATAATGCCCGTACCTTGTTCTAAAAGTTGTTTTATGAATATCTTCTTCCTTTATTCTCAGCTGATGATACCCAGATCGAAGATCTATTTTTGAATAGACTGATGCTCCACGCATCTGGTCGAACAGATCATCAATCCTAGGAAGCGGGTATCGATTCTTAATAGTTGCCTTGTTCAACATTCTATAATCAATGCACCATCTCAATGTGCCATCCTTTTTCTTTACAAAAATTACTGGTGCTCCCCATGGTGAGACGCTCGGTCTTATCAGCCCCTTAGTCAAAAGTTCCTGTAATTGAGCCTTTAGCTCTACCAACTCGAGGGTGGTCATTCTATAAGGTGCCTTAGATATGGGTTCAGTTCCTGGCTTGATTTCTATTGCAAATTCAAACTCTCATTTGGGTGGAAGACCTGGTAATTCCTCTGGAAATACATCACCGAAATCCCTTAATAATGGATATATTTCCATGAAATCATTATCCTCCTCAGCATTTTCTGTCATTTTTACTGCATACAAGGTGCAACCTCTATTTTTAGCCCTTTTTAGTTGCATAGCTGTTAGTTTCCTAACTACAACTTCACGCTTTACACCTTGAATGACTGCTGCTTTCTGCAGGTCGTCAAAACAACAAATTTGTTTTTCATAACAGTCGACCTTTTCCTTATGTTCTGCCAACCAGTTAACTCCAATAATGATATCATATGATCCTAAAGGAGTGACATATAGGTCAACTTTGGTGGAGAAACTGGGCAAGTCAAGAATTGCCCCAAAAAGGCACATTTCGACTGTATGGACAACATTATTCCCATAATGCACTGTCCATGTCTTATCCATTCGTTCAACCTTTTTTTTTAATTTCATTGCAAGTTTAGTAGAAATAAAGAATTCAGTGGCTCCAGTATCAAAAATTATGACTACAGGTGCACCGAATAACTTACCCGGAACTTATATAGGCGTAACTTGCTTTTCAGCTTGTCTGTTAGCCACCGTAGCGTGTATCCTATGCTGCTGATCGTGATCATCCTTTTTCAGAGGACAGTGACTCATGTAATGGTCCTTTCCATGGTTGAAGCATCCTCCAACTGGCCCTTTCCTAGGCTCAAATTTGTTACCAGCTTTGAAGTTATCATTCTGGCTCCCATAGGACTTTTGTCCATTGCCACTAACTTTTGCGAAGCTATTCCACACACTATTTACAGGTTTGTTCATTACAGATTTCTTGTTGTTATCTACAACAATTTTTTTTTCACACCAAACCTTTTCCAAGGCCCCCTTTTGGGTGTGAGAGATGAAGAAGAATTGGGAATCTTCTTCCTTATCTCTTCCCTATGAGCAGAAATTGCTCTCAATTTCTGTTCCTGTCTTATTGCCTTTTCGACAACTCCTTCCATGGTGGTTAGACCGTGGACATCCACTTCATCACTAATGATGGGATTTAGTCCCATTATGAACTTTTGTATTCTGAACTTCTCATCAGCTTGGTACTGTGGCACATACTTAAGGAGTTTAGTAAACCCTTCCCAGTATTCTGTCACCGTCAGCCTTCCTTGCGACCAGTTCTAAAATTTAGTCATTTTCCTATCAAAATAGAGTTGAGGCAGCCACCGTTGCCTAAAGTAACCCTTAAATTGATCCCAAGTTATGTCTGATTCGACAATATTCAACTCAACCTTATGGTTGTCCCACCATGATGATGCTTCATGAGAAAACTGATATGCTCCCCATATTGCTTTGGTCTCCTCGGAGAAGTTTCTTATTGCAAAATACTTCTCCATTTAACTGAGCCAATTCTTAGCTCCGTCCCCAAGGGTTGTTCCATCAAAATTTGGAGGACTTATTCTCTTTATGTCATTTGTAAGTTCAACTACTAATCTTGCCCTTTTATTTTCAGGATGATTAGGAGCATTCACATTACTATTATCAACACCCGGATTCCCTCCATGGGTGTTGTCCACAGGAGGTGGCTGATCATTTATATCAGCTTCTTCTTCCTCCTCTTCATTGCCCATTGACTGCTGTTCCAAAACAGTCAAATGATCTCTCATGTCTAGTAGGGCAGCAAGGATTTCATCCAGCTTTTGAGCAGTAGCTGCTTCTCCACTAGGTAACGGGTTGTTCGCAGCATTTCCTCTTGTTCTGACCATTTTTTGTTCAATAAGAAAATGTAAACCTTATTAAATTGTGGACTCATTAGGTCCAAGAGCTGCAACCTTCAGCTCTGATACCAAGATGTAACATCTCCATTTTAAGATACTAGAACAAGGGAATTTTTTTTTATACAACATTCCCTGTTATGAATTATATAATTCAAACACACGTTCAAGTTTTAATAATTGTTCTCTTTCCAATTAATGCAGTTTGGATCACACAATTTCCTTTTAAAACTAATGTTCTCTGTTCACATATTTGCAATATGGAACACACATTCAGTGCCATTCAATCATATAACAGATACCATATGTTGCTGTAAATGACTCGAAGAACTACTGACCTCCCACTTTATGGCTCAAAGTTTCAGCGATCTCTCATTTCATGACTCGGCAACTTACCGATCCTTCATGTTAATTCATGCATAGTATAATGAATATACAGGGTTCTTTTACTATTTCCGGTTATCAAAGTGATCCATTTAAGAAGCCTATCTGAATATCTGTTATTGATATTCATCTGACATCCTGCATCTTAAACTAGGTGATTAGGACAACGCAACCAGCACTTGCGATACTTTGGCCAAAGATTTTCACATGCTTTGCATGATCATATTCCTAGATGTGATACACACCAATGGAATACGTCCTTCACCTCACTTCATTTTTTATCTAGAATGGTCTTTCCTGGTCTTTACCAGTCCTTCCATTTAAGGTCAAACTCTAACCCCAACTAGCAATATGAACGAGTATAGGAAGTTACTCATGGTAACTAAAGATACGCAGACATACGGTATCATTCCTAGATGACTCCGTGTGTCTAGTTACCTTTAGTCCTCCGGAGTCACTCCATATACGTGATCACATTCCTATCCCCAGCCAAGAACTTAGTATCCAACTTATGTAAACTTGATGATTTAATTCGGGAGGACATTGTAATATGTCAGCTATAACATTGTGTCGTCATGAAGGGCCCGCCTTCACGAAGACACCATATTGAAGCTGGTGTATGTCAATGTCCTACGGAATCCTCTCATCGAGGGTACACATCCAGCTCAATTGTGATTTGGTTATAATCTTAGTATTTAAGATCAACTTTCAGCAGCCATGCTGATCCTTTATCCTTGTTCTTGTTACAGTTGTATGTAGCTAAGAGAGACTTAATCCATCTTCTAGCTTAATACACATCTCCTCCTTCATACCGAAGGGTTGCCTATTCACTTCTTGGTTCCTTTCTTAATATTTGGACAAATCAGTCCATTATCGATAACTTAATAAGTTTAACCTATTAAACTTAACCAAGTTTTCTATAACTGTAAACAAATTCAAAATTCCATATTATTAGACGTCATTTAAACGAGGTCTAATTCTAAATGAATTTATTCATTTATCCTCCTTAACCTTACTTAGTTAAGGTCTTTTAACAATAGATATGATTTCCCATATCTTTATTTTCTGAATTTAAACATTCAAGGCTATTAACGGAGTCTGAATACAAGGTTCGGTTACCCCTAAGTTATTTGATATCCCTTAGTTTTCAAACTAATCCCAAATACCTTCCAATTAGTATTTCGTGTTTATCTAAATCTTTTTAATGTCAATTCAAAATTCATCTTAACCCAAGTATGAACTAATTGCACATTTCAATGCAAAAGTTGCATTTAGGTAAAGAATAGATGTTATTCCTTTTAAATTCATCCATTAACATTTGAATAATTCCAAGTCAAGGAATAATGTTATATTCTCAAACTTATTCAACAATATCAAACTGATACAGTTATTGAAAATATCACACTTTTACTTGTATTCATCCATCAGATTTACAATCTATACATTTGCCAGTCCAACGAATGGACTTGTTTATATCAAACAACATTACAACTCATAAAGATAGAAGAATGTAACTTCTTCCTTTCTCATTTCCTCATGGAGGAGTAATAGCTATCAATACAATCCATCTTTAGTTAATCAAAGAAGTATCAGAAAACAACCATGTCTTCATTTATACTCAAGTTTCATCTACAAAATTACTTGCACGGGTCAGTTCATTGAACTGAGCATATTAAGCACTTGTCTTTAAAATGAGGTGCTTTTAATTAACTGTCTCAATAAAAGAACCCTGCTTTTATGAAACGATAATATGAACATCATTTAAGAATTAAATACCAAAAAGGATGAACAACATATCAACTCAATCATCTAATAACCCTCCCAATCAAACAAAGGATTATTTCCCTCTTTCCCAAATAATTATTACAAGAAGTAATTTCCTTCAACAGTTCCAAATTACAAACATCTGTAAGACTAAAAACACAATTATACAACTGTAGTTCTAACATAAATGCTATCAATTCCATTCTCTTACAATAGTTGTGAATTCAAAAGATAGATCTTAACTAAAATCTAAACCGAATTATTGTCCCTTCTTTCATACAACTCATTTGATTTCAAGCAATCAAATGCTGAAGAGAACAAGCAAACAACAATTAAATACAAATGCTTAACCCAAGCAGTACGAAATTCGTTCCATAACAATTATAGATTTCCAACTGTATGAGAGAAAAATGATCATTAATTCAAATTATCCATTCACACTCTCTTGCTTTTCCTCATAGCTATACTAGAAGTTTTAATCCAAACGTGATATCAATCAATGATAATAGTCCAAAGAGAAATAAACGAAAATCAATAATCAAATATAAGGGAGTAAGATCATATCACCTCTTCTACTGTCTATCCAAATACCTCTTATTCAAAGCAGACATACTCCAATAGTATAATTCATTCAGAGTAGTATATTCAGTAATTGAAAACTACTATTACCTTTCCAAAAAGTTGACCAGAGTTCATTGCAACTGGTCTATAAACATTAGTACCAAAAGAACCTATAAGCAGACATTCACGTCTTTATAACATGCAGTACAACGACTACAATACACACTTTCATCCTAATAATGAGATTTTTCACTTTCCAACAACAAAGAATACATCAAAGTGAAAAGATGATACAATAACCTTACTGTCTACTCAGGGATTTTCTGTTCCCGTCAGTTTTATGTATGAATACCAAAAAAAGCATCAAATTAGTAAGGAATTACAATAAACTCGCATCAAGGAAATACTCATATTAATATCACCACAACTTTGTTTTTCCCAAACGTTTCCACACACTGAACTCAGAAATACAATATTTGCATAACAATGCCTTTATCAATGCAAACCCGCATAGGGTAATAGATGCACAAGTAAGATACAGTCAAAACAATCTCAACAGCAAGCCAAATCTCATTTGTTTCATTCATTTACACAAAAAGACTAAGCCATGTTTGTTTTCATGATGACAGTTCAGACTAGAAGATCAAACCGCATCCAAAATGCACAATAAAATCCTCTTTCCCATTACCTTCATATTTCGAAGCAGGAAAGAGAAAACATAATTCATTAATGATTTCAATAAGAAGAACAATCATTTTCTTTAAACACCCGAGAATACCCAAGTCGTGTTCATTCTTTTAAGGACAGTTCAACCAGACATACAAATCATCTCATCTTTTCATTTTCACAAGAATGCTCAGAACTCAGAAGTGATATTCATTTAGCTAATTTATTTATTAGCACAACCCAAAATGGTAATAAAGTGAATACCCAACACTGCCGAAACGAACCACACAACAAGGACAATGTATTCAACTTAATCATTATGCAAAGAATGCTCAAGCCGCGTACAGTAAAAGAAAATGACTCAACTCGAAATCATCTCAACATAACAGCCAAATCAAATAACCAAAACCCCCATCATAAGAGCAGGGTTGTTTTAATGAGACTATTAAGCAAAAGCAAGTGGTTTAAAGAGAAGGGCTTAACATGCCTGTTTAATTTTTTCTTGTGGCTTGAAGAAAACCGCACCCACTGGAGTTGTTTCTCTCCACGACATCCTCGGCTAGGCTTTCCAACCAGTCACTTACTTCCACAGGCTCAAGAATAGCCTTTGTTTTTCCAAAGAATAGAGATAATAATCAAAGCATAGCTAGTTCGACAGAACCATTGAGAAACAAAATGCAGAGCAACTAAAATCCAAATGCACACAGCAACAAACATTTTTCCTTTTTCCTCTATCCTCTTTCCAAGGCGAGCTGGTCGCTAAGACCAAGATAATCAATGCATTGAATGCACTGCCTTTCCTCTTTCCTCACGCCACCATTGACTCGGGTTGGTGAGTTTCCAAATTTCAAATTTGCATATAAATTCCATTTAGTTTCTAAGCTAGTTGGATGCCTCCAACTTTTCTTTGTTCCCTCCAAACTTGGCGCTGTACATGTAAGGGCTTCATTTACTGTCCCATTAAATTTCCTATCTTCCCCCCTTATCCTTTCCATCCACATGGGTCTATGCGTCCCCTTCCTTAGGTTAGGATTAGTCTAGGATTTTAATAGTCCATATCTAGGTCATTCGCCTAGTTCATAGGTTAATGGAATTTATATCTATTTTCTCCTTATGAAATCTAAAATCCATATAGGATAGTAGTTAGGGTATAAGATAAAACTTAGGGGTAGGTTAGGGTTTAATCCCCTAATATTTAATTAACTAGTTTCCATATCAAGTCTTTCTGCCTGACAGTCATATTCAACATTAAGCAGGACATTTCGTCCTAAGTTCCACATACCTGTGCCAGTTGCATCTAGGCCCTTATCGTCTTACGCTATCTAGCATTACAACGGTGTGTGGTTCGAGAATCAAACCTTTTTCATTGGCATCTACATACCAGATATTCATGCCTGAAATTAGGTGCTGCAACATTTATATCAACCTTCAGTCTGGTTTAAAAGTAAATCAACAAAGCAATCATAAGAAGGCCACAGTATACCTTGGATCAATGGAATTGATTCAAGGCATGCTTCAATCAGTGAATAGAGTTCATCAAGCATACGACAAGTCTGTTGTGTCATTAGCAATCACACAAGCAATAATAACTTTTGTCCCAAGTATCAAGTTACAACAAACAAGGGTCCAGATTAGCAACACATTCCTCTAAGATCAAAAGAGGTGTCTTAACATATTTATCTTCATTTCTGCAGTTAAAACATCATGAAAGGTAATTACCATGATAACTTACAAAAATTAAGGCGTTACACCGATGGAGGTAAGTTGTTATCCCTGCGCAAATGGTAAGTCCTCATTTCATACTAATTTAGTATTTATTTTTTATTTGTTTTATCTATATGCACTTGAGTCCTCTTTCCATTTTACAGGTAGCGGTAACTTAGATGGCCACATTTCAACACATAGGCGTGTCACGTATAATTTCTAACTTCCCATTTTGGGACTGCCATACTCAAACCCCATGTTTTACGCCTCTTCATGGTTAAAATGCTTCTTTGAGGGGGCAATATGTATGTACCCAAAATTGAAGGGTACTGTACCACCGAAATGATGTTACACATGCCCCAATGTTGATACAGGTCACCTCGCAAGGTGTTCAGACCAAGATAATCTCATGAAGTATATGTTAGCATCCCAAATGCTTTATCCAAGTTCCTCATGCCTTGTTTTATCCCTTGCCCCCCTTTTTAACAGCATTTTGACCTTTAGTGATGAAATCGCCACCCTGACAGGGTGACGGTCCTGTACCCGCCACTTTTCTTAGGGTGGCAGTCCTTCACACATTTTCTAGCATGCTCCTTTAATTATGACTTGCAAAATTTTTCAACTTTTACCAACTTTTCTCAACCGCCTTAGCTCGTATTAATGTTTTATGTCCCCTGGAATAGTGTTTCTTCATTTTTTAATGGTAAAAGAGTTCTAATGGGAATTACCTTTGGGTGAATGTGAAATCTATAAGTATCCAACTTGTTTTCAAGCAAATGGCCCCTCAAATTATCATTTCCATTGTTTAGTCTTTCAATTCCTTTTTTAGAGCTCATTTTGTTTTCATGTTTGCATCCATGCTAGTTTTCCTTTGCTGTTGGAAGCCATTCAATCTTCTTGCTTTAGTCTTGTTCATTACTGTTCATGCAAATTAGTTTAGAATAGAATAGTGTCATTTGTAAGTTGAATCCATTAGAGTTGTAAGTTGTGTTCTTCATAGAAGATAGATTCTAGAATCTCTCAGTACACTTGTGTTTTATTCCCGCAATAAATCCCGCTAGAAATTGCATATGCCAAGCTCTATAACTTGCGCTATCCCTCTCCTACTTGCATTATATTCAGTCTATATCCAAAGCTACCATTGTTCAAAATACCTTCTTCTATTGATTCTAGCATATACACGCTCTTCTGGAATCACGTGAACATGAAGGAATGAAGAGATCATTCTGAGGGGAAAAAATCATACACTATTGGATTCGCCACTATTTTGCAAATTCCATGTTTTATCTGTCAAAATTCTAGTTAAAACATATCAAATGGAGTAGTGAAATATTTCATTTCAGTTAATTTTCATTTTTGATATTGCTAGGGAAGCTATGGGGATTGATACTTTCTAAGAAACTATGATTCATTCCTCACTTTTGAGGCAGGATCGAGAATCTTTCAATTAAGTTTATCAGTTATCTAGTTATTTAGGATAAAACTCACAACTGCACAGGCAAGTAGCTACACCGGGATACCTTGTTTGTTTTAATATATTAGATTGGTTGTCATACTCTTAATATGACATACTCTGAATAATTTTTTGTTAGATTAGTTGTCATACTCTGAATATATTATATTATTTTCTCCTTCAATTCTTTTAAAATTCTATCAAAAATAAAAAAATAGAGGAATATATATAGGTTGTAGATATATCTTGCATAATTAAATTTATTTTGTTTCAGTTAGGTTTATATTGATCTTGCATGACAATCACGGGACCTAGGGAGCCCAGGGAATACGTTTTTGAGCCAATCGTGCCTCAACCAAATCTCGTTGTAGGATTAGCTGACATAGACCAAAATCTCAGAATTCAGGTCTTCCAAGCAACAATAAACCTACAAGAAATCAGAGCACAACTATCATTATTAAACGTAACATCGAACCAAGCTAAATATTTCTAGACTAGACCAGAGAATCATCCATAAAGCGCCAAAAGATCCACTACACATTTAGCCATTCCATTTTCATGACCTTGTCGGGATGTATATACGAAGCACCCATAGGTCATCTTCCACGTATTCCACAACCCATAGATTGGATCATAGCAGAGCTTGATATTGATTGGAGCCTTCAAGCAACTAACCTTTCTAAATGATCTCTCACACCAGTTCAGGTTAGGAGGGCCTTCTTTTCCTTAGATTCACAGATCTTGCTATTGCATGTTGAAGAAATAAGATTACCTAACTAGCTTATCTACATCCTGCATGTATTCCATCCCCACCGGTTGTCTCAACATGACCTTGGGAGGTCGGCTGTGAGGAAGAGTTACTTGTAGATTCTCATGCTCACATGTCAATTTTCCATCGTACAGTTACCCCCACGAACTACATCAATGAACCTATCAAATTGAGAAGGATGAGTTTGTAGGTATTCTATTTCTGAGAGATGGACTTTAGTTTTTCTTGCATGCTCCACAAAGTCAAATGGGGTTATGATGGGTGAGGAAGAAGTTCCAGGAATAATGGAAGATTTGCATGGTGAAGATTTTGTTGTTTTATGTGTTGAAATTTCTTTCAAGGGTACAGTAACTAGCTTGGAAGGAGATGGGGATGTGGGTTTTGATAGCACCTTAGATTTTTTTATGGGAAAAACATTTGAAGAATAATTATTCTTAATAACCTTTGAGCTGGGGATAGGATTAGATGACCTACTTGGTATGGCAACATGATCCTTGTTAGCTAGTGGGTCTGATTTTTCCTTAGCTGACTCCATTGAAGGTGGTAGTGGTGATCCTATATTGATGATTTTATTTTTTAGGGCCTCTGGGGAAGGACCTTCTTTCTTCTTCTTTTCCTTTACCACAGCTATCAAGGATGAATCACCTTTCTTAGACTATACACGAGTGAAAACTACACATGAGAAACCTAGATCTTCATCGTTATCCTCATCTTCATCATCAATGTACTCAATTAGGCCATTGTGCATATCATCATGAACTTCCTCAACCTCAAGATAGCTTTCATACTCCTCCACATTTTCTTCGTCAACTTATTCAATTTTTGCTTCCTCCTCCAGTTCTTCGGTGTCACAGATGACATTGACTGGTGGTGCTTTAAGAGCAACCTGGCAAGGAGGTGGGGAAATCCTTGGCCTATTTGGGGAGTTTGGTTTCCTTGGAGTGTTCCGCATTGTGATCTAGGATAGTTATTTCTTCAAGGCAACCAAGTCATTTGCCATTTTTTGGAAAATTGGATCCATGGTGACTGAGTTTGAATTCTGACCCTTTTTTTCCCATTTGGGCCTTACACTTTACTAGACAAGATTAGATCATCATCGGTTTCTATTGCATGGTCTTGAGCTTCTCTCAATGTTCTTGGTTGGGTTCTTCTAAGGAAGAAACCTACTTCTGATGGTAAGGCACTGATGAAGAATTTCTTCAGATTTTTTTTAGGAGGCACCACATCTTCAAGGATTCTTCTTATCACTATGTTATATCTTGCTACGAAGTCTCTCATTGACTTCAAGGCTTCTTTTTTCATTTGAACCAATTGGACCAAGAGATACTGACAATCTTATGTGGTCTTGAACCTGTGTTTGAATGCACTTGTTATATCTTCCCAACAGGTTACAGACCTCGGGAGTAGCATGTAGAACCATTCGGCAGCCTTCTCTTGAAGTGACTCCATAAAGATTTAGACTGACACATATTAATCCTCCACACCCAACACACCACAAGTAGTGATAAATGCCGCTACATGTTCTTCAAGAAGCTGAGCACCATCCCATCTCAATAATAATATCATTAAGAGTCTATTTCAATAAGATAATAATTAAATTATTCAAACGTAATAACTTCATGTTATTATCCTTATTCTTAATTGAAATAATATTCATCACTCATAAAATACATTATTCCTTCATAAGAAATAATAGTTTAAGCATTGTTTTAAATAATAATAATTTATTAACATTGGTACTTAACTTTCATCGTTTTACCTTAACTTTTCTAAATAAACCTTAATCTATCTAAATTATCATTAAGCACTCAAAATTTATGAGCTAACCAATTTCATTACAAATTTCATAGGGAGTGAATGAACCAAGCCTAAGTATTGGCTATGAGCTTACTCCCATGGAATAATTCCATAACTTCTCTATACATCATAGCATTCACAGTCACTCATTCGAATGACCCATTATAAAAAAAGATCATAATCATTCAATTTACAATGACTAAAGAATGAAGCACAAATTGCATCGACCACTATGTGGTCTAAAAGACTATATAGTAAAATGTATAGAATTTTCAAACCATCCTAAATACATATCAACCTGAGAAATTTCTCAGTCCCCAATAATAATAAAAATTTCACAGTTCACATCGATCATGGAATGGTCTGTGAAGGACAATGGAGTGGTCAGAATGACCTTATATATTCATCAAATCAAACTAAAATTTTGGTCCCCATAATGATAAAACATAGACCAAATCCATTCAAGGATTATTTGGGAAATACATCCCACTCAAATATTCACCCATAACTGATAAATAATGACATTAAAATGATAAGCTATAGGTATACGAACAAAGGATCAAAAACAAGTTCTATAGGGTCAATTTTTATGACCCATACATAGGCATGAATCCATCCCAAGAAACACAATCAAATGAAACGGAAAAATAAAGATAGCCAAATTTTCATCAGTGTCCAAAATGATGACCTGAAACAACAAAATGATAGGATAAAGGTTATCGAGCTTGAGCTCGAATATAATGCTCTCACAGTCATTATATACAACTTATACTAGGAATGTTTATAGCTATACCCAACATAGTTACATGGAAAGCCAATAAAACAATACCCAAGTTTTTATACAATGCCCATAATAACATACAAGTGTTCGTTCACAAAATGGGTGATACCCATAACCATATTCACACTAATAACGTAGCCAAAAGACCAGTGGCTTATATATAACTTAACCATACACAAGTTTAAAACATATTTACATTCAAATACATATTCATTCATAGAAAGTGACATCAAAGCCAATGCTCATTCAACCATAACTTGCATAACAAAATCTACACATACCCGTGAAGAAGAAAACAATATCATTGAAGGGAAAACCAATTTTTCTCCATTTCCATTAAAATATATTAATGCTATAAATGATAAAGATGAGTAAGAGATGATTCCATTATTGTAATTTGTTTGCAAAAGGATGAATTGGTTTCCTTATTTCCTCATAGATCCTCTAAAGCTCACAAAATAAACCAGATAGAAGAATAAACATATATTGACACAAGAGATCAATAAAACCCATATCATCAACTATATAATATCCTCAAAAAAATTGAGTTGATATTTTACATGCAGAGTATAATAACATGCCCAAAAAATAGCCATACTAAACTTGCATACAGAGCTCGCATGGAGGAGCCAAAAGACCAATAATGAAAAATGAAAAACTAAATAACCACTTAACTTAGTGGTGGCTTCCCACTTCTCCCGAGGATACAACGCCTCATAAATTCCATTAAATGAAACTGTCATTAATTCTTTCCAAGTTCCTCTATCTTCTTGCTAAAATGTTGTCTACCATATTTGACCTATCTACCAAATTGACTTGAAATCATAGCCCTTCATTTTGGGTGGTTAATTCCATCTAGTGGTTGGGGATATACCCAACACCAAAAACCCTAACATAACTTTCTAGCACAAAAATCAATGTTCTTTTCCCCATTTAATCAAACATTAGCTTGGGTGGCGTAACATCGTATAACTCAGTTGGAGCTTGGGTGGGGGCTTAATCGAGTTGGCTGAACCTTACCTAAATCATTGCATTTATATTTAACATGGCTTGACCATTTAAGGTCATTGATATGTATTAAAACATAATCCAAAACAACATTAATTACAATAATACACACACACACACACACACACACACACACACACACATATGCATATATCTATATACATATATATGTATATATATATATATATATATATATATATATATATGTATATATGTATGTATGTATGTATGTATGTATATGTGTATGTGTATGTACTCTCATACATACATATATACATATGTATATTTTTCTCTATCGTAATGACAATTGTTTTTATAAATGTTATGAACCAGTCGACATTAGTATAGATACATTATAAAGGATTTCAAAATAACATGTTAAATATAAGCCCGAATACTATACCTTTGTTCCCCATTAAGGTTCGTGAGTAAATTTAATCTACCATACAAGGATCGTAAGATTTATTAACTGCACATAGTTGTAGAATATAAATTAGAACATAAGTATAGGATAAACCAATGAGTAACCTTACACAACAAATCAAGCCATCACTTCAATCTCATAGATAATGAAACCAACATGGTTAAACAAAAAATATGTTGTTTATATAGTCAGCCAATCAAGTCAAACATGATAATCACACACACAAATTTACCGACAACTAAAAAATATCTATTAATCCAAGATAGAACTAATGGGGAATGACATACCTCTCCCCTTAAGTATCATCATCCCTGATGATTAATTCATATTATGCTAATAATTTAGAATAATTAGATAAAATTACACATACAAAAATACCATAAAATCATAATATCATAACTATAGCTTATAATTTATCCACTTTCCAAATTGTGTAACCCAATCAGATTTGAGTTTTGCAGTAAGTTATATTTATTTATTCATATTTAAACCATAAGAAAAAAATTAACACACTACAAAATGAGTAACTAGATATGCTATAGGGATTTTTTACTTTATAATTATATATCATAAATCTATTGACTTTGGGCTAACATGATATAGTGATTTCGATTTGTTATGATCAACTGAGTAAAAAATGATTTCAATATGCTATGTTTTCATTATTGGTTTAGGAGTATTTTTATGGTAGAGTAAGCTTTAGACTAAAATTTCTATTTCCTTGATTCATACTAAGTAAAAATTTCGTTTTTAGTTTAGGTTGTGAAATAATACGGATTCAAATAAATACTAGAAGAGATTTAACATGATCAAACTACACCCACACTAATATTTTATGACAACTAGAGTTTTCTCAGGTTAGTGAAGAACCAAGATTTTCATGCCATAATTAAGAAAATTTAAGTTCATCACCACTATATTTGAATTTTGGTTAGTAATGATTAATTTTTTTCTTTATTATTATCCTTCTATAGAGAAGATTACCAATATAATGAATAATTCTCTAGGTAAAAATAATCTTGTAAAGTTTAAAGGTTAACGTAGAACTATTTAGAATATAAAACATTATGTGTTACATAATTTATTTTTATATTTTTTAGGATATTTTATCAAACCAAAATATTTAATATTTTTTTTTATCATGGTCATCCATAGGTTTGCATTATATTATTATGCTTATTTTCAATAGTGACAGAGATATTTTCCTATTTTGTAGCTTGTTGCTTGGGATACATAATAAACACTTAGTAATAAATATTTTAGTGATGGAATGTGAAACCTTATAAATATAAAAAAATATAAAAAGGATACATCATGCCCCTGTGGCCATCACAACCTAGTTTTTGAAAGGTTGACCCTATATTTTATATTAATCTTAAAAATAAGTAAATCTCACCATATAAGTACATCATTGTGGCCACTAAATAATTAACAAAGAGGGATTAAGTAAGAACATGAAAGAGAAAAAAAAGTCTAAACATGACCAAGTTTTTCTTTGAAGAAGTGAATACATGATTCATAATTCAAATACAAATTTTGTAAGAGGATAACATTTCATCAACCAAATGATCCATTTGATGTTTTTTAAATTTCACATTTTTCATTACTATCAATTTCATATTAGCCATGAGATAACAAAAAAGAGGAAGTGAAAATACTGTTAATATTTTTCATTCAAAAGTCATGTGTTGTAGAAGTAAGTGATTGGGAGGAACACCTAAATGTCGTGTTAAAGGATTATCAAAAGGCATAAAAATTTATTACCAATGATACACCCTTCCAATTAATGTATGGTCAAGAATAATTTGTCCCGATGGCCTTATTTAATCCCTAATTAAATTATGTCATGGAAACCAAAAAATAATATAGGATCAAGGGTAACTCTTAATTGCGTCAACGTCAGGGATGGAGATTAACAAACTTAAGATCTTTAAAGACAAGATCCGATGAAATCATGAAATCCAAACTTTATTTCACAGGTAATGAAAAGTTTTACTTTTTAGTGGATGGTATTGCTCATTACTGTATCCCTAGCATTTGCAATATGGTTTGTTTGCATCTAATGAGGAATATTACCCTCGAGGGAAAATATAGGAAAATTTATAGTCATCATTTTTCCATGCTCAATATGTTTTTCCACAATGTCTCCATGAGTCTATAATTTTATTTGTTTATGTATCTTTCATCACTTATTAATGATTTCAAACATGGTATGTGGATAACCCTTGAACCATGGCCTCATTTTACTTTTCTACAGAAATGGTAAGCAAATCTTGGCCAAAGACATGGATATAAACTTGGAGGACTCAAATGACAATTGCACCTTGGAATAATGCATGAGTAGGTTACGTAAGAAGAAGAGGAAAAAAATTCATGGGGATGGGAAGGACTATAGAGTGGTTACAGTTACCTTATCTAGCATGAAAGGGGATTCTTCCAAAGGTAAATATAGGGTGGAATCTGATTGGGGTACGGATATTGACAAAATTAATCTCCGGGTCCAGCATGTGGAAAAATATGTTGACTCTTTTGGCGAGACGAGGACTGATTTGAGAGATAGTGTGAAGAATTGTATTGAGGATTCCAAGAGAATTTGTAGTTATAAAAATAATTTTAGAGATGAGATTTTTGGGTTAAATAACATGGTTATGGATATGTAGGGCAGGTTGGACAAGCTGGAACAAGGTCACAAGAACCATAGGTTAAAGTTGTGTCTTAGTAGCTCTGACAAGGAGGAGAGGACAAAGGATGGTATTCATAACCTAGCTGACTAGGATTTCAAACAAAAAGGTCAAGATGTTCACCACACAGGCTGGACCAAGAGCTTGAAGGTCAAACAATTTAAAGATTTTTGAGATTGTGGCGTATTGTTGGTGGAATTTTTGGTTTTTTTTCCTAGGAGGTCTTCTCTCTTTATTTTTTTCGGGTTGGGCCTATTTTTTATCTTCTTAGTGGAATAATAATATTATATCTTATAATGGGATATGGTTTGGGTTAATCTTGTTTAACATTTTTTGGGCCCTATTTCTATTTTTTTATTTTTGTTGTTCATGATGCATCTGTTGTAAGGACCCTTAGAGCCATAATCCTTGTTCTTACCTTATCTAATAAAAACTAGAGGATCAAGGGTTCATTATAGGAGGTTATTGTGATGAAATTAATTCACAATTAACCATGCATAATCATAAAAAACACATTAATACTTACAATAATGATAAAAAATATATACTGATAACTAAAATACACAAGAATATATGAAGACTTAGTCGTACAGAATAGAGTAGAAGAGATATAAATGTGTAGATAAGTGGAAAAAGATAGTAATAGTTTAGAAATGATTCATTATTAATATTGGAATTAGAAAGTGAGTTGATGTAGGAACCTAAAACTATGTTAGGAATGACTATACATTTTTGACCCTTATGTATGGTCTTGGACCCTTTTTCATTCATGTCTAGGACTTTTTTGAACTTTGTGTACCTAGAAATGTGACTCATTATATGTCTCTTTTTATTGCACAACCTTGGAACCACCTGTAATGACCTATAGTAAAGTGGAAACACTAGATACATGGAGTACCCTTTATTATAGAACTAAATTATTATGTAGTGTTTTGGGAACGCTTTTGTTTACAATTCGCACTATGATTGTAGTCACTTCTATTTTGGAGTTTGGTCCTAATATAATACATGTTAATCATTTGGTGTATTTTTATATCTGTTGGAAGCACATTCACTAAGGGGGTGAATTAGTGTGCATTAAAAAATGCATTCCCTTAATCATTAACATCCATCAACTATTCAATTTAACGTAGCCATTAAAAATGATTAACCAAACAAATGAGCATGCACTATAAGAACACATGAACACAAGATTTAAGTGGGAAACCATTGTAAGGAAGAAAATATGATAAAAAAAAGTTGTATTACAATAATGAATCAAATTTAGTTGATCACTAAACCAAAATGAAGCACTAACCCCTAAGTTTAGTAAGGCACCAACCCCTAGATTTAGTAGAGCACGAATCTAACTAGGAGCACCAACCCACTTAATTTAGTAGAGCACCAGCCCTACATAGAGGCACCAAACCCTAGATGACTTAGAAAAAAATCAACCACATAAATTTATTTTTCACCTCTGAATTGTTTCCACAACTACTGATGATGAGTCTATTTAGCTCTCATTCCTTCTATCTTTTCCAAATCTACCTTCTTTTCTAACTCTCTCAAGAACTTATTCACCAAGTTGATTAGGTCATTTGACCCATCTCTCCAACATAAGCACACCCTCTATAACATCATGACACAATATTTTACCTCTCTATATGGTCACAAATATCTCCTTCAGCTCTTCAAACTTCCCTCTTACTCACACTTTTCCATCCTCTCTCAACCACACAATAGGTCTTCTTTACTTGTATATATATACATGACTTATGATCATACACACACCTGGGTAAACCTTCATAGATAAAATATACTTTAAAAAAATGAATAAATCATAATTATATCATTCATAATCCACCATAAGTTGGCAATAACATATGAAGACTCAAATCCTTCATTAGGACACAAGTAGGCCTAATGTAATCAAACACCTCCTTCACCAAATATGAGTCTTCTTGGTCTTAAATGGCCTTCAAAAAACATTTAAAACCACTTATAAATGTTGTCTAATTCTACTTCATGTCTCCTATAAGATTCTTCTACTCTGCACCATCAAATCAAGAAATGAAGAAAAATTTAAGAACTATCCTCACTAGATATGTGACGTACAAAACTAGTCTTCAAACATGAAGCTCAAACACAATAAAATCGCTTCAAACATGAAATTTTGACACATGAATATAAATTTTATGACCTCAAGGTCATAAAAAAATCCATCAAACACCCTCAATTTTATTGTAATATCCCAAGAACACTTCAGTAATAGGTCACCAAAACTGTCAAAAAACTGCCCAAAACAATTCTTGAAAAATAGAATTCCACAAACCTCATAAGAGATTAAAATTATTATTAAACCATTCCATACATGTAGTATGACTTCCATACTTCCTCAAACATCAATTTTTTCAACAGGTCCACTACAAAACATGATATTAAACATTACTTCTTTAAAAAATTTCCATTTACTGTGGAGTCCACTTATTGCCAAGACACCTAAATTCCATCTGGAGAAATCTATAGGAGTTATCTATAACCTCCAATAATCATAATTGGTAAAACAATTCATTATAGAGACACTTTTAGCAAGATCCTCTCCATTGTTACCTAACTAGGGTTTAAGAAGTGTTTTAGACCACCTTACCTTCTTAATGATTTTTCATAAATCTTTGGCCCTTAAACCAAAAAATAATTCTAGGAACATTGATATAGGACCCTTATAAAAATACCATTAAGATATTAGCCTCCCATAAAGAATTCAAACGTTCCAAAGAGAACCAAAATTAGTTCTTAAGTCAGGTTTCTCACTTTCTAGGAGCTTGGTAGAGACAAAAATAAGTTTTTATGATAAATCTTGTAAATCAGGTCTTAAAACTTTTCCCAAATCTCTAAGAAACCCTTATACACATTTCCTAATGCTCACATTTTCATACTTGGATCATAAAAAGATCATCTCACCTCATTACTCCAATTAGGACATAAGAATAGGTCTAGTATAGACCTAAAAAATAAGACTAAACCCTATCTACACACTCTAAGACACTTGTGAGTGTCTTAAAACCTACTATTCATGATATTAATGCTCTTAAAATACATAAACAACTCATACATACATGTGAAATACCTACTCCTTTATTAATGTTCACTAAACACCCTAAAAAATGCTTATTGATGATGTATACACCTTACACAATGACCACCCAATGAATTTTGCACTCTTTACCACCTACAAGAGCCTTTAACAAGCTTCATGACATCATAAAAAAATCCTCCTACCACTACAATATCACTACATGTCACTACACCTACTCATGACACCTTAAGACACCATGCCTCCTCATCAATGAGACCACGAAACTTAACTTACCATGACAATGAAGGACACTGCTAATCAACCTTCATGTTACTTTCTCCTTTTGACACTAATGACACCTATTGACATACATTAATGAAAAAACCATTTTCCAGCAATCTCCCCCTTTTTCATTTATTGAAAACCCATTGATGACAAACACATATGGATTATTCTCAAACCATCAGCTCATTCTCCCACTTTGACATTAATGAAAAATAAACATACTTGCAACATCTTAGTTTTCTCCTTTTGACATCATAATAGGGCTCACCATTTGGTTGGAAAAATCAACCAAATAAGACAAGGTATATTTCACCTTCTTCTTCTCCATTTCATCTCTTAGGAGCAACATAGACCCCCCTTGGAAGATGCATACGTTACCAATCAAACTCAAATATTGATCAAGAACCACATAACTAAAACCAATAGAATAATGCACAATAACCAACTACTAGAATGAATGAACAATAATACCTAAATTTTCAAATCTTACATCACTTTTTTCATTGACATGTCCACATGACTCGGTATATCTTCATGATTTTCAAGGCTTCTGAACACTACTAATAATTCTCATGGAGATAAAAATACATCTGCATAAATCCCCTTGACTTATTAAAACTTTAATTACAACTAAATACTAATTACATAGCTTCCCTTGCTTACTAAGACAAAATAGACTTATAACTTTTTCAACTTCTCTAGCCACAACACATATACCTTCTCAAACTGAAAAAGAAGACATTTTCCTTCTTTATTGTATTAAATGAGATAAAAAAAATGTTATCCATTTTTTCCCTTCTAGACAAAAATGGACAACAGTGGTAAATTATACCTTGGGATCAGAAATTCCTTCCTTAAGCAATTCATGAGGTTGGTTTATCGAATGAAGCTATAATTTTTGAATCCATATTGACTTATAGGTTATTGAAGAAATCAAGTTCACATAACGATTATTTATTCATAGCATGAGATGATACAAACATTGATTAAATTGAGATATCTTAAAGAGTTTGTGTAAGGTCCTCCATACTTTTACATTGAAACTATGTATAGTATGCTAAATGGTGTTTGGGTTATCATATCTCATTTTATTTATGAAATTGATCCTGAGTTTGTGGATTTGAAGTATTTTTAAGTTTCAAGTAGAAAGTGAGGTTATGTGCATAACCTTTCCATTGATAATCATTTTCAAACTTTACCTGTACCACTTGTGACAATTGAAGAAGCATTTCCTAAGACAAGAAGCATTGGTCATGATGGGGTTCTAGGAAAAAGCTTAATTACATAAACATTGTGTCAGTAAGTGTTCCTTTGTGTGTTAGACTCAGGGATATGGTTAGAAACTCTCATCAAACATAATTTTCATGATATATTTTTGATACCTCAGGGTAACGAGGAGTCAAACATGAAACTGAGTTGAGATATTTTCAAGAGATGACAAAAGTTAGGCTCATGAGCTTGAGTAGAGCTTGTTAATTTTGGCAAGCCCATGTTAGGAAAAGATCCAGGCTATGGAATTGGGAAAAATTACAAAGTCAATAAAATTCATCCAAGTTGTTTTTTTAGCTCAACATGAGCTCGCTCGAGTACCTCGTGAGGCACTAAGAAAAGTTAATTGGAAAAATTAATGTGAGTAGCTCATTCCCTGTGGTTCTTGGCCACCATGTTTCACAACGAATAATCAGAGGCAATAGGAATGTTGAGACATGGTGTTTGAATAATTGAGCCATTTAAACATCGACATTGATCATGTTAGCTCAACCTATGAGATTAAGTAAGTTCAGGGCTAGTGAATGGCTAATGGATTGGCTTAAACTCGAACTATGAAGGTGACAAAGTTGACAAAATTAAGCATGGATGTGAAGCTGCCAGGTTGAATTTGAGTCGATGAAAGGCACCATGTATTGCCAAGTTAAAGGCTAGGACAGGAAAGCTCGAATGGCTCATTGTGTGAGATGGTCGCTAAGGGGAAAATGTAATCTCAAGTGACATGGGGCTTTTGGTTGAATATATCAACTTGAACTAAGACCATAAGCTAACTCCACAAATGGGGATAACAAGTAGCTTGCATCAAGATATGTGGAGAGGATGTGGTCAATTGACTTAGAAAGGTCATCATGTTTCAAGAGATAGCAAACATCCAATTAGCAACATCATTGAAAGGAAGTAGCTCATTTGGCCAAAGAGGTGAGGGCATTGTTGGCAATCTAAAGGGCTGAGTGTAATACAAGTTGGTGGATTGAACTGTTAACTTAGATCAGTATAAGGGAATTAATCACTCAATATCCAGGGGCTTGTGGTGAGATAACATAAATCATCAAGCTATGGGAGATTCAAGGATCCATGGCTAGGTGGAAGTGTTAAAATTGTGAGCCAACATGAAAATTCCATGTGTGGGATATTTTTAGGTCTCCATATGGGAGAGTGGAGATAAGGAACCAATTTTCTGGATCGATACATGGGAAAAGTGGCTTCGGAAGTCCATATTTCCCTTTCAAACTTACATGTTATGAAGGTCATGTTGAGGTTGGAAAAATGGAAGTTGGGTTCCCAGGTTAGAATAATAGGGCATAGATATTGATCCAACATGATGAAAGTTGACCTCTGAGTGGCTGAGCCAATGTGTTAGGTCCATCAAGGAGATTGCTTGCCAATGAGTTGAGATAATGTCATGAAACTCACTGGTTGATTCATGAGGAAGAAGGTTTCATCTTTGGTGAATCATTGGTGAGTCATGTGTAATGTGGATCGGCCAATACAAATGAGCTTGACTCCTTGTTTAATGCATAGTTGTGTTGAGATGTTTGGTGGAGGAAACTTGATGTGGAGCTATGTAAAAGTCATGCCTAGTCAAACACATGGGTTTCGGTGATATTGGAAAATTCAGGGCCAGAAATGCAATCGAGTGACATGTCCACTAGGTGTTAATTGGAAGTTGAAAAAATATGCATCAACTCACCCATGTTCCCAAGAAGTTTAAGAAAAAGAATTACCATTTGATATGAAGAGTCAGTGGGTTGTGTTCAAAATAAAGGTTGAGTTAATAGGTAAGTCAATACGAGTAGACCCAGTCAAAGAGGGTTGGCATTACATGCATTGAACATAGATGTTGCAATATGGATCTCACTCAATGTGAGATGGTCATGTTACAAGGAGCCGATGAGTTGATGGAGAATAAGTTATTGGAGGTGATTTTTGAAGGTGTCGACAAAGGTTGGAGTGTGAAGTGGGAATTTTGAACCACCGTGCAATGTAACACATGCGAGCTTGCCAACTAGCTCATCAAGTTGGCTAACAAGCTGGTTGTCTGAGTCAGTATTTAAACCCCTTCAAAGCACAAATCAAGACATCACCAAAGTCAAGTTTTATTTTTATTAAAATATTTTTATAAGATATTATGTTTATTAAAATATTTTATTACAAATATTATTTTCTAATTAAATGAGGATAAGTTCAATTTTTGCAATTATTGAACAATGCATGAATAAAATGTAATTAATGATGTAATCATTATTGGATACTAGGTAATTTAGGGATTTCTCCTCTTTCTCTCATAAGGGATTTTCTATAAATGTAAATGAGGAACTCATTCCAAGGGGTTAGGACATTTTTTCCAGTATTCCTCTCTCTTTCTACAAGCTAGTCTATTGTGGATTGCAGGGACTTTCAAGCCTCTTTTCCAATAATTGTAATGGAAAAATTTTCCTCTTCCTCATGTAATGATGCATTGTACATGTGATTGAAGTAATAAAATTATGTTCTGTGACTAATTATTGGTCCTTTCATCATTCTAGCTACTTCATTGTTTCCTTTCTCATGTATGCAGGTATATTGTGCAACTTCAAGTTTCCATTACAGGTTTTGGGAGTTTTGTGCTTATCTGAGAGTGAAGCTTTGTATGTGGTTGAGTTGTGGTGCTTGTTCATCCTTCTCATTTTCATCTTCCTTCACTGGAAAACCAAAAACTTGTCTAGAAACACCCTTTCTTGGTGCATCACCACTTCTAGTATAGGTTTTACTTCTTGCAAATCTCTCTCCCTAAATCCCATGAAAATGTTAGTATAGGTCTAGTTAGCTATTTTATTGCATTAGAAGTAGTGTTGTGTTTAGTTTAGGAAGAGGAAGTCAGACTTCTCCAGAGGTTCACCTCAAGCCCAAGTCCCACAACTTGAGAGGTGATCCCATGTTACCCAAATCACACACTTGAATTCCCTATTTTTTTCCATCACTTGGCCATTTCATAGGAGGGTGTAATATTTGGTGATAATTTTTTTGGCATGCCCGGTGGGACCACAAGAGTCATATCTTTCACAGGTGTGTGTATTGTGTTCACTTCATTTCATTAATTTGTTGTGCTCTTAGTGAAATTTCAGCCTTAGGAGGTATACCCAAGCACAACTGGTGACTCCATTGGTCAAAGTAACCCACTCTCTGTGTTTCAGAATTTCATTTTTTACCCATTTCCATCTTTTTTCTTCCACATTTTTCCATTTTTCTCCCATTCATGAAGCTGTGCAATCATGGCTTCATTCCCATAGTGGAGTTTCCACTTGCAGAAGAACATTCCTTGTTCTTTCCATCTTCAGGCTATTATAGTCCACCTCTATACCAATTTCATGATGAATATCAGTTTGAGCATGCATGTCCACATGAGCAAGATGCAGATCAATTCAGTCATCCACCAAACTTGGGGGCTACTGAAGAACAATGGCATGCAGATTCTGGAATCTATCCTACACCTGAAGAAGACCACTTGCAGAAGAAGGTTTGAGAGTTGGAGTATAACATGGTGTAAATAAGGATCAATGAAATGAAAAAGGCATTCCTAAATTGGATTCAAAATTCCATACCCATAGAGTGTCCCTATACCATGTGAGCTTAATCCTCAATAAAAGCTTCAATTCATAATCAAGATGATGACTCAAGTTGGAGAATGGATCAAGAAGAGGGACACTCATGAATGTAATGTTAGTCTATCCTATCAATGGGAGGTCCCTGCATTACCACCTATAAACCCTCTTCCCATGTTTCCATCCATGTAGTTTCAACTTGAGCCTCATAGTCCTAACCTTCTAACTGCTACCCCTATGGTGGAATTCACTACTTCATCTCCTATTCCTCCATCCCATCATGAATCTTCTATGCCTCATTATTCTAAAATTCCTTCTTTTCTACAAAGGCCATCAAGACAAGAAGATGAAATTTTTTCACTACCTCAAACGATGAATGAAACTATTGAATCCCAACCCACCCCTCCTCTTGCATTCTAGAACCCATTTTGGAAGGACCAAACAAATGATAGTAGCAAAAAAGAGGAAGATATGGTTAGGGAGACTAGAAAAGAAGAGCTTGCAAATAATCTGAAGGAGTGGGCTGCAAAACTTAACATCAAGTAAACTTCATTCTAACTAAACCTTCTTCCAAGGTTGAAGCTCAAAACAGGTAGAAAAAACTAGTTTTGTACCAAAAATAAATCCAAAGTTGAAGGATGAAGACCAAAAATATACCTATTTAGAATGTAATATCCATATTGGTTCCATATCATCAGAGGAGGTTGAATCACCACAAGTGGAAAAACCAGTTATAAAAGAGCAAGAGTTGGCTCCAAATTCCACAAGAAGAAGGCATGTGCAATTTGAAGAAGAAATACTTTCAAGTGTACAAGGTGATTCTAATGAGTGTAATGATCCTAATTTCCATGCATGTCAAGAACTAACAACACTTCTGGAAGGTTGTAGCATCTTTCCAAGGTCATCATTAGATGTTACAATCAGCCACAAAGAGTTTCATGAGACCAAGAAAGATTCAGAGGTCATGAATAATGATGAGACCATGTAGAGGATTTCAAATCCTTTCCCCTCTCTACCTTCTCAAAAATCATCTTTTTTAGATGAATTTGATCTTTCTAATTTCATGTTTGAGAATGAAGAATATCAAGGTGAAGGAGGTTCTAGTTCGGAGGATACTCAAATTGAAGAATTTGAACCCTTGACACATCTAGAGAATGAAGAAGAAAGATTATCTATCAGATTTGGAAGAATTGTTTTGTATGATTCATTGAGCCTATGGAACTTGACAAAGGAGCACCTATTCCATCAATTGAGTCGGGTTTCAAATCAAAGTGCCTAGATGGAGGGAAATGCTCAAAGTTTCATTACTCATAATTTTTGGGAATTGGAGGAATTGAATCTTCCATATCCCTCATTACATGATGAGAGGAAGGTTTTAGTTGAATCTAGGAGATTTAATAGTGAAGGTTAATCAAAGGAGAGAGCTTCTTAGATGAACAACATTATTTTAAACATTTGATTTGGTTAATGAACCTATGGTGGAGGAAAGTATTCTTCAATATTTTTCTACCCCTAACAATCTTCAAAAGATGAAAATAGGAGGGGTTGAATTTTCAAATTCCATGTCAAATGAGGGAGATGTCACTTCTATACCATTCATCCAGGTGGAAGATCAGTTGTTTCTAAAAGGGAAAAAATATGGAAATTAGGTCGTGAACAACCATATTTTTCAAGGATTTCTTCAGCTAGACTTTCTTGTTAAAGTTGAAGATCATAGTAGTAGGAATGTTCAATGGGTTAGACCATGACCCATAATGTATTTAGCTTCATTGAAGCCAAAGGAGCCAAAACCAGTCACATTCACTTCAGAATGTGAGGATGAGTTTCACAATCCTAAGGATCAGTTGCAATGCCTCTACAAAACAAATGTAGAGCAACTAAAAGAGGCATTCTTTCTCTTTCCAGTTGATGCCTTGGTGAACCAAGTGGAGAATTGGGCTTGTTTCAGTTTTTCACTCTCAGTCTCAGCCATGTCCATTGTCAAATCATCTATATGGCTGCCCATTGTGAGGAAAGGGAGCTATTTTACACAACCAGTTGTAGGGTTCATTTAGCTCACCTGTGCCTCCAGTTAGCATAGAGTAGGAATAGGTTTGATTTTAGTAGAATAAGTTCTGACACACTCTACATGTTTCATTTGAAGCATGTATGGTTTTTCAGTTTTTGTGTGTGTTGTGTTTCATTCATTGCTCTTGTACAATGTGTCAAAGGTGGAGGTTTTTCAAGAAGGGAAAAGGTTCAAGTTTAATAGAGTTTCATGATATCTCGCAAAATTCAACTTAGATGTTTCATTCAAAATTCACAGTACTATGCCATAGATGTCCAAAATTCATCAGATTCAGTATACTTCCTACTTAGCATTAACAGAAGGTCCAAGATCAGCAATGCCTTCAATACTTTACAGGATCCATCACACAAATATCATATCAGTTTTGGGATTAGGTAATAACATTGACTCCATGCCCAATGGATGTTAAGGCTACTATTGGAATCATGCTTAGTCAAAAAATCATCCCTGAGAGGTTGCCAAAAATGTTATCCAATTTTTTCCCTTGGACAAAAATGGACAATGGTGGTAAATTATACCATGGGACTAAAAAATCCCTTCATGAAGCAATTAGGACATTATTGGGTAAATTTCGAAAATTAGGTTGCAATTTTTGATGCCATTTTTATGAAGTTCTAAGAAATATTTTGTGATAATGAAGAATTATTTTCCCTTTTCAAGATTTTGGAAGGTTTAAGGTTTACCCAAGATGGGAAAACTTGACACTATGTCAGATAGTTCCATACTTCTGAGTAGCTCAAAGATGGTAAGCATATTAAAATTGATAATTCATGTGTACTTTAGATATTGTCTTGTTATATTGTGGATTCTAATTACCTCAAGTTTCAAGGAGAAAGTGTATGCATAACATCATCCCATAGAAATCAATTTTAAAACTATTGAAAGTGGCTCATTGTAAGCATTGGTTAGGCTCATGAGCTTGGTCATGAGATGATAGAAATAGGAATAAGCTCAACTTAGCATAATGAATGAACATGAGCTAATGGAGTTAAGTGACTCAAGATTGTGTAGTTAACTAAAGGATATGGTAAGAAACTCTCAGGTAGAGAATCAACATGATTTTCAAGAAATTTTCGAGGCGCTTAGGGTAAATAAGAAAAGTAGATAGATTTTTGAATTGGAGATCGAGCTATTTTCAAGAGGTCACAAAATTTAGGTGAATTATCCTGGGTAGAGGTCAGAGCTTGAATAATGGAAACCCAGATAGGAAAATAGGTTCAATATGGAATTAGAAAAATTGATGTCAATGCAAGGTAAATCCAAGTCATTGAAGGTTGATACATAGGAGACAGGACATCACGGTTTGGCTACCTCACAATGGCTAGTTAAGTAAGAGTTCATTCAAACTTAAGTAGATTGGCTCAAGTGAGCTTGAACATCCATCATAGAGATGGAATAACTATTAGGCAATGAGAATGTTGAGCCAGGTGGTCAAACTCGTGAGTGGGATCGAAGTTGGATTTCATGAGTGATAGAGCTTCAACTTAGTATGAATTGATGAGCCAAGTCAAATCGAAGGTCAATGCTGGTTATGAGCTCAGTAGAGAAAGATGATCGAATGGCTAAGAAGTTGAAATAATGAGATGAGTTCGATGTGGTGAATTCAAGTTGGTTGGAGTGCTCAAGGAAGGAACTCAGAGTCATAAAAATCAAAGTTATGCAATCTCGAGCTTGCAGAAAGTGGAAGGAGTTAGTGTTGGATATTACAAGGAGAAAGGGTCAAACTAGAAGATGCAAAGGGAGTAACTTCCACTCATGAAAGATAAGAAACGATTGAATGAGTCTCATCATAGAAAAGTGGGGATATGGCTCAAGCTCACATCCAGTGGCATCTATGAGTTGGAGAATTGATGGAAGGAATAATGAGTCGAAGCACAAAGGTGGAACAAAAATACACTAGCTCGGCTAATCGCAGAGATTTAAGGAAAGAAAGTCGGAGATTGACAAGATAGCCAAAGATATTGGGACATCTAAAATGATGAGGGGAAAAATGGGGAATTTTCCAGGTTGATGAATTGAAAATCTAAATGAGCTTGTCAAATTTGGGAGATGAATGACTCAAATCAAGGTTTGATGGCTGAAAGGATGACAATAGTCACATTGAGAATGAATCAGAGTTCGAATAAACCATGGCCAAGTGGTGAGTATGAAGACACTAGTGGTTGAGCTAACATGATAATGTGGCATGAGCATTTGAAGGTGGCCAAGAGTGAAGATAGAACCGATTTCATGGATAGATTGATCAAGTGTTGAGCCAAGTCTGTAGCTCACATATTCAAACTGAACATGAGGCACCATGTCAAGGTTGGAAAATGGAAGCCAGGTCACACTGGGGAACTAACCAATGGTGGAAGAGATGGAGATAGATGACCAGTTTTCTAATGAATGATGGACATAATGGTTCATGTTTCAAGAGTTTAGGATACATCAGGATGATGGATGAAACTATGATGGGTGGATTCATGGTCATGAAGAAAATCCAAATCAAGTCATGAGGATCATTGGGTGAATCATGTGTAATGTGGAATAACCAATAAAAGATGAGCTATAATACCGAGAAATCGGTTCAAGGTTTAAAAAGCAAATTTGTTATGACATAAGGTTTGGACCAACTAAGAAGTGATGTCAAACATCGTATGGTCAACAAGTCATGCCATGACTCGAAATGTGTGGCATTCAAGGTTGTAAGGAATTCAAGTCCCGGATAGGTGCTTGGTGAGATAAACATTGATGTTAGTGAATGAACTAAGAAAATGACATAACAGAAATTCTCAAGCATGCAAGAGAGATTTCAATTTGATAGTCACAAGTCAATTTTCGTGGACCAATGTTTTCAAAATAAATTTACACTAAATAGGTCACCAAGTGATGGTAGCGTAAAAGAGTAGACCCTATGAAAGCGGGTCTATTACAAGTTGAGTTCATAATGTTGCAACGTGGAGCTCATAAATGGAAATGATGGTCATGTAGAGTTATAAGGTTGAGGAAAAGCCAAGTCAATGGGGATATTAGGCATTGGAGGCAAGTTGTTGAAGGTGGTCGGAATGGTTAAAGTGGAGTAAGTGCCTTGCATTTAGAACAATGTAATGTAAACAAAGAACTCACCAACCAAATCAATAGTTGAGCTTGGTGAGATGGTTGGCTGAGTCAGTATTTAAACCCCTTCAAAGAAAAATCAAGGGGTCCTCACCAAAGTCAAATTTTATTTTTATAAAAAATAAAATATTATTTTAAAAATATTATTTTTTAATTAAATGGAGGATAATTCAATTTTTTAATTTATGGGGCATGATGGAATGTTCTTAAGTGTAATTAATGATGTAATCAATGTAGGCCATCTTGTGCTATTATTCATGCCCAATAATTTAGGGATTTCTCCTCTCTTCTCTCACAAGTGGATTTTCTATAAATGTAAATGAAGGAATTCATTCCAAGGGGGTTGGACATTTTTTAGTATTCCTCTCTCTCTTCTGCAAGCTAGTCTATTGTGGATTGTGGGGACTTTCAAGCCTCTTTTCCAAGATTGTAATGGAAAAATTTTCCTCTTCCTCATGTAATGATGCATTGTGCATGTGATTGAAGTAATAAAATTGTGTTCTGTGACTAATTATTGGTCCTTTCATCATTCTATCTACTTCTTTGTGCCTTTCTCATGTATGCAGGTATATTGTGCAACTTCAAGTTTCCATTACAGGTTTTGGGAGTTTTGTGCTTATCTAAGAGTGAAGATTTGTATGTGGTTGAGTTGTGGTGCTTGTTCATCCTTCTCATTTTCATCTTCCTTCACTTGAAAACTGAAAAAAATGTCTAGTAACACCCTTTCTTGGTGCATCACCACTTCTAGTATAGATTTTACTTCTTGCAAATATCTCTCCCTAAATCCCATGAAAATGTTAGTATAGGTCTAGTTAGCTATTTTATTGCATTAGAAGTAGTGTTGTGTTTAGTTTAGGAAGAGGAAGCCAACCTTCTCTAGAGGTTCATCTTGATCCCAAGTCCCACAACTTAAGAGGTGATCCCATGTTACCTTCATAAATAGAGTCAAAAGACTCCTCTTGAGACCAAGTACACCTTTTAAGCATCTTCAAATCTTGTTAAGAGTCCTTCATACTCAAACCTAGCTGTCAAACATATAATTTCCTCTAACTACCCACCTGTTGGGTCTTTACACTTCTTTGAGACTTCAAAATGAGATTATCCAATGAATTCTTATAACAATGTAAGAAAGAATGAAAGTGATCAAGCATTTACATACCTTGATTAGAGCCACCCAAATCCCCTAAGAACAAACTATCCTTCACTAGAACTTCTTGTCTATAACAGATCTCCAAACATTCTTACCATACACTCCAACCTTCACTTATCCTCCTTAAGAACCATAGAACACAACTATGTGCACATACATGTATACAACATAACACAATATATCTCACTACTCAAGTAGGCCTTAAAACATCTTGTAACAATGGTATATGACTTTCAACTAACTAAAACAACACTGTTATGGATCCACATTTGTATTAATTCCATTTACAAGAACATAGGCCAAATACCTATTCTTAACTAACAAAAACATATTCTAGGTCTCAAAACACCATTCTAAGCTAAAATAACCTAATATTTGACTTGTATTAGATCACAAGAAATTCCTCAAGTACACACTAGGTCTTTAAGACACCTTCTTGATTCAACACAACTTCATGATTGTGGCTAGACTAAAGAAAACAAACAAAAATGTCTTAAAAACACATCTTTTACCTCTTCACAATAGTCTCAGATATCCATAGGCCTTCCTTCTTGACTAACACATACCAACATAGGTCTTAAAACATAAATCACTACCTAGATTTTCTACTATCATGTTATCTTTTCATTTGTGATAGTCAACCTTCTTGAACTTGTGTTAAACATACTTCTAATGATACATAATGGTATCTTCATTATTTCAATGACCTGTATATATAGATTGTAATAATTATGTCTTTATATCCTATCTCTAAGCACTGAAATAAATCACTATCATCTTAATAGTTGACCTCTATGCCTTAAAAAACCTATTCACAACTGTTACAAATATTTAACATGATTACAACCCTACACATCCTTTAATCCATCATTAATGCTCCAAATGAATGAATCTTCATACTCATACCTAATTCAAACCTCAAAAAACCATCTTTAGATCAACCAAGCATATAAAAATATCTACTCACCTTCAAATACTTTCCCAACATTTTTGATACTCATCACTTAAAAATAACACTCCATGAATAAGACTAGATCAGATCGAGATAACAAATACATACCTTTTTGAAGCATATTATCTTGTAAGACAACATTTGTCCCTTTCTCAAGTATACCGAGTCATGAATCATAAATTAATACCTCTCGATGGTGTCTAACTACCTGTTAAAGCTTTAAACATTCTTAAAGCACTAAAACATATAGACTGAACTAAGTCATGTCACAAAACATACCTCAATCATCTTCAAGTGACCTTCTTGCATAGGTGTCAAAAGACTCATGATGATTCCAAATCAGCAAAAAACATTCATTGTTTCTCACAGATGAAGAATTCCTCTATGAATAAAAATAAAGACAAACCATGTTCTTAGAGAACTTAAAACACCATGAATCTTGGATATTCTCAGATATCCATCTTTTTCTTATCAAAATTGCACCCATGTGGTTGGCAGGAAGAGATTAGTAACCTCGTAATATTCTTAGGAACTTCAAGATTTATGCCCTCCTATCCTTCTTGTCCTCCTCTATATGTATAAATGTCAAACACACATGTCTTTCTTGGTACACTTTAACTTATGGATGATTATAAATCATGGAAAAAAATACAACATTGGTTGATATATGATTAGTACTAGGCACGACTTTCTTTAGCTCATTCTTCACTTCATTTACAGGTGTTGGAAACTAGGAAAATGAGAGGGTGGGTGAATCAGATTGTAATAAATATTTTAGAGACATTTTCATTTCCTTAATCTTGATATGAATAAAAAATAAAACCATACACAAACAAGTAACAAGGGAATTTACATAGTGAAAAAAATTTAACGTGGCAAACCCAAACTAGGAAATACCCATTGAAACCAAGAACTAGGATTATGAATTTTTTCCCCTATATATGTTATATTGATATCATGGTTGAGCTTCAACTCAACCTGGATCTGCAACTCCAAAAAAATTGAACAAACATCCATCAAGTCTTTGACAAGCTCTAACCTGTCTAGATGCTTCAACTCCCAAGTTTGGTTGAGAAAAAAACTCACCTTTAGTGATCTTCAACTCACATAGAAGCTACAAATCCCCACATACTAAGGTGTAACTTAGAGCTTTTAAAAAAAATTATCAGACTGAAATTGTTGTCTCATACAACTAATAGTGATAGATATATTAGTTCACTCTTCTACTCAAATTTTCTACCCAACTAACCTCTCTACTCCTTATCAAATCAATACAATTTTTAGTCATAAAATGATTACAATAATATGTTCTATCATATCATTCGTTCATTAACGGAATCACTTATTCCTACTGTAATAATTTAGTCATGAAGATACCACTTGTTCATCTCATACACTTCACGGTTTCAAGATCCTCGTTATCTCTTATTTCAAAAAACTTATCTACCTCTACACTTGATGCTTCATTTTCCTGCATTTACAACCAAGTCATCTCCATTCTTATCTTAGTTTTATCCTAACTCTACACTCTTACCCTAGATGAATAACTCATTCCTTCATCATGTGCTGATCTCACATTCATTTTGAACCCTGTCATAATTTTTCATAAATAATTGTATGTCAGAAACCATCCAAAATTTCTTCATACCAGCTATTTTTTTATGTCAAGAAGGTAATTTTTGACCTTTCACATTATCAAAATATATTTAAAACTCAAACACTTCTTTCCTTCTATATTTTCTAGTAAGAATACCACTAGACCCTTTTTTACAACATCTTTATCTTTTGTCATTATCTGCTCATTTTGAATTTTCTGCATACTTTATACCTGGCATTTCATTTCAATTTTAAATGACTCTTCACCTTTTTATTTTTCACTCAAATGAGATTCGAGTTAGATGAGAGAGATTCCAAGCTTGCAACTATCTACAACATTTTAGTTTTACATCATAGACTCCTAACCTTCTTCTATGACTTTTTAACTTCTCCATGAGATCCTTCACCTTGAATAAGGATGTTTCATGTCTCATGGATCTTTAGATTCATCAATTCGATATATACCTTAAACCTTCCCATGAGAACCAACATTTCAATCAAACAACATTTATATTTTAAGAAAATCAGTCAACATTTGCATTTCATTATTTTGATCAACAAGATTGGTATTCATCAATCAAACAACACTATCATGAAATTAAAAGTACTTAACTAACCTCATTTTCTAGTCAATTCAATCATGCTTCATTGTTGAAAAAGTATTTTGAAGAAAAAATTCCATTCATCTAACTAACTTTGGCAAGAAGAAAAAGAGATTGGTTCTTCCTTCGAGCTTCTAACTCTTAGATGTGTTATTGTCAAGCCTTATCAACTCATCAATAATGTTAAAGGCCAACAAGAGATTATTTTTTCCAACATTCATCATTATGAAACTTTGCACAAGGTATCAGGCTCTCAAAAGTAGAGACAAACAATAATTTGACCTTTCCAACACTATAGCAGTGGTTCAAATCCTGTCATGACTAAGCTGTTATGAATAAATTAAAGAAAACATAATGAACTGATCTCAATCTTGAGAAATCTATCACACATGATCAGGAAAGAGATATTTTTAAAAAATCAGACATTTTCATTGGCTCATTTTTTAGTTATGAATGATTTTCACTCTCAAATCCTAGCCTTAGGGTTGTTACACATGTTCCAGCCTGAGAGAGCTAAAAAATAAACACCTTGGTTATAGATTAATGATTTAAAAAAAAAATTCTTCCTAGAGCATTGAACATGCCTCATACACCTTTTCAATCCTTTGTTTTACCTTATATCCTTGAAAGTTAATACCAACAACTCATTTTTTAGAGCACACTAGGTAATGTCACACCCTATTTTGGTATTGGAGATACATAACTAAGGATATTTTTTCTCTTTGACACCTCAAGTACTTAAACATCCTCATCCTTAAGTATACTTGTCATAATTGATGAGCATCATAGTTGTTGAAATAAATTTTCTCTTTCTGGTTCAGATTAGTGATCTAGATACTAAAGAAAGTCAAACAAATAAAAACATACAAGGGTTTAAAGTACCTTGTAAATAAGATGGTGATGATAGAAGGGTGCAAAGTGGGATCCTTGATCAAAGCTTGATGGATCTGCATAAAAAAGATAACTAGAAGGAAAATAGATTATATGGTAGATGAAGGGGTTATCTGATGAAGTTGGTTCCAAGAAGTGTGGGATTCCTTGTGTGGATGTCAACCCCCATATTTGATAAAAGAGGATAAAATAAATGACAAATAACTAGTTAACATATAGAATCTAAACCTAAATAGAATTTGAAATTACATAAAGATAAGAAAAGTGAAAATCTGATCTATATCAACATAAAGTGAAATATACCTAGTTGGGTCGATGAAGATATAGGATGTAGAGGTCCATTTGATGGCAAACGAGGTAGATAAATCGTACCAATTACTAAAAATGTAGATCTAAAAAAACTATGTACAAATATGAGGAAGTTGAAGGCTTGTAGAAGCTTATAGTAACCTACAATAAATATATGAAATAGGGGAAATAGAAAGGATTCAATAAAAACAAGGATTTATATGGGTAGGATGGAATAAGAGCTTGGGTAGACGGTAAATGGGATGAGTTGGCAATGATAAAAGTCTAATAGAGTGGATCAAGATTGAAAAAGTGGCAGAAAAATGGATCCAAAAGCTGAATGGTATCATAAACAAAAAGGGAGATTGTAATGGATTTGGATGGTTAGATAAGTGATGTAACAAGGATAAGGTTGACGATGACCTAACAGGGTTGACAAAAATCTAGATTGATCTAGGTGAATCTGAAGATGGATGAATTGAATTGATAACTTGCACATACAATGGATGAATGAAAGGTTATATCTGAAGCTATGATGGAAGATGGACCTGAAAAATGTTGGTGATTGATAATAGAAATAAACATGATGAAACAATAGAATAAATCAACACAAGGGTAAGATAAACTCCTAAAAATCTCCACAAAACGATGTAAGAAAGATAAAAAAGACTCCAAGAAAACTTAAACAACTACAGAGAATATCAAACACAAGGATAAGGTTATAAAATGAACAAAATCTCTAATGATGTATCCTTTGGATGGGGGTGAAATGTGGCTTTATAGGGTTTCCAATGACTTGAGTGGTTCATCTCCATAAATGATGTAAGCGAGATCAAAGAGACTCCAAGAAAACTTAAACAACTACAGAGAATCTCAAACACAAGGACTTTATAGGGTGAAATGTGGCTTTATAGGATTTCCAATGACTTAAGTGGTTCACAACCATTTGTGGGGAACTTTCCATTTGGGCAGTGGGAGGATTCCTAGCTCGAGACATTAATACCATTAGAATTAGGATCAGAGATTTGGAAGGCTTAGGTAGGTTAGGGCTCCATAGGGAAGTGAAATGGGTAGGTGAGGGATGAAATGGAGTTAATAAAGGCTAAGGGGAGCCTAGGGATGAACAACTAGGGAGTTTAGGGATGATAAAAAACCTAGAGAAGATAAATTGGGATTGATTATGATTGATTAGATAATGAGATGAGGGTTAGGGGATAATTGAAAATAATTAACAATAAATTAAAATGGATAGGATAATAGATAGAAAAGATGGGAGTATTAATAAAAATATAAATTAAAGAAAACATGGGGTGAAAAAGGTAGTAATACTAAATTTTTATGTCTACATTTTCCCCTTTTTGTTGAGTGGTTTGCGCAAGCAAGCCATGAGATAAAAATGATGAGAAACATAGGGTAAGATGAAGGATGATAGAGGATTGATAATTATCTCCCCCTCAAACTAGGGATTGATGACATAAATGGGAGTCAATTAGGAGTTTGAAAGAGATAGATAAAATAGGGAAGGTGGGAAAAGAAGGATGGGAAAAATAGAATGCGAGGCAAGATTCCCAAATAAAGAAGGATTAAATAAAAAATAATTAAAATATGGTGCTGATTTTAGGAGTCACTCTGGTAGGAAGAAAGGGCATAGTCTTCAAGGAGATGATGAAAATGTCATGTTGGCTTGTGAGTCAGAAAAAATCACTACAAAATGGAGAGAATCTAATGGGAAACCACTCAAATAGATTGAATCCATGGGGATCAATAGGTCATAGACATACATCAATACTATGCACAATTAAATGTGAAAATATTGTGAAATCCTTCATACATGATGAATCAATCAAAGGGTATGTGTCTGCAAAGACCTAGGGTAATGGTTCCCCAACATAGGGTACAAAAGAATGTCCAAAAAGGAAAAGTGGGGGGAAAATGAATAAATAGGATGCCCTGAAAAGGGAATAAAAATATGGCCAAAAAGATGGAATTAAAATAAAGTATGTGTGATGATATGATGCCCCAACAATGGACATGACAAGGAAGGAAGGCAACATAGTTAGATGACACCCAAGGCAAGATGATGACGACTAATGCCAATCAGAAGTGACTGAAGGGGGTTATAGATGATGAGGGATAAGACTATATAAGCCCATTGGTTGGCCGAAAAAACCCATTTTCATGATGCTAAGTGACAATTGGAGAGCTCAGAGATATAAAAGGAGATCAAAAGTGTGAGAGAGGTGAAAACCAAAGGAGCAACTAGGAAACTCCAAAGGGTATGAAGGATGGCGAGTAAATAAAATCCTCACTTGTTTTTTATTTAATTTAATGATTTATTTAATTTTTTGCATTTTCTTTGATTTTAGATTAGCATCGAGGGAAGTTGGTGGAAATAGGGTAGGGTCATCGTCGAACTAGCCCTAAAAGGCATTAATATAGACTTAGGCACATTGAATCGACATGGGTCAGCATCGACCAAGGAAGGAAGAGATAGATTTGATTAAGTTATTATTTTTTATGAGAAACTAGATGAAAATAATGATGATGGATTTGATTGATATTTGTTATATTGATGATTGCAGGCCTAAAATACTCTTTATTTGAAAGACAAAGTCCCAACATTTTATGATCAGCTCCATCGAGAGGAGGGCCATGGAAGAGGAGATGAAGACGAGATATAGACGGAGGGAGTTTCCTTAGGAGGGAAATAATTTATTCTCTCTGATATTAACTTTATTTATTTTGATTGTATCTTTGTTTTGAGAGAGGGCCCTTAGAGGAAAATGCAAAATCAAATGTCTCAATATATCATTTTCCTCTAAGGGCCCTCTCTCAAAGCAAAGATACAATTAAAACTAGTAAAGTTAATATCAGAGAGCATAAATTATTTCCCTCCCAAGGTAAGTCCCTCTACCTGTCTCTCGGCCTCTTATATATATATATATATATATGATTTTGATTTTTTTGTATTTTGGCATGTGTTATTTGTTTGATGTTGATAATTTGATTTATGTTGCTGCTGATGATGTGAATGTGTGATGATGATAATTATATGTTTACTTTATATTTAATATATATGCATGGTTGGATGTTTTAATATAATATATGTTATTAATATTTTTTTTTGAAAATATATGAGACAGATGATAAATATAGCTGATGATTAAATAAAATAGATGTTATGATATTAAAAAAAATAAGGGGTAAAAGATAAATGTGAGAACTAGAATAGAAACATGACTTGATGATTAACAACCTATGGTTACGAACGATGCTACTTCATATCAAGGAATGTGCATGGAAACAATGCCTCTAACCACATTGGAGGTAAATAAGAAGGGGATCCAAGTAACACAATCCACATGTGACCAAAACATGTGTTCATGCATAACCAATAATAGTTATTTATACCAAAAGATCATGAAGGAGATATGGATGGAATGAACTCATAAACCTAATGTCAACATGACAAATGGGTTTTGAGATGTAACTTATACCTTGGAAAACGGTTGTCCATAAATGGTTTTCCGTAATTCTATACCCAGCCCTAGGTAGGGGAAAGAGAAAAATAATCAATGCAGGAAGCTTTCTTAAGATGGTGATAATATAGAAGGTTGATCAATGCGGGAAGCCTTCGTTGTCAGGATATGTGAGAGTATCCATCCTTCAAGGGTGTAGTCTACTCTATACAATTTAGGATTTTGATGGCAAGAGTAATATACATGATAGCCATCCTTTAAGGGACCAGTCTATTTATTTGAATTTCTTTTACATGAGCAACTCTCCTTCAAGGGAGAAGTCTTTTTTTATAACTTTGACTTTTTGACAAGAGCATCCATGAATTTTGAATTTTTTCATAGGGAAGAGTTGTGTATAGCTAAGTAGACCAATTACAAGGGGATGATGAATGTACAAGTGACACCTTTGGTCCCTTATCATGGTTTTAATAAGTAAACTAGAGGAAGATGGGTGTAATGATCGCAGATTTCTCACTAAGAAGGGAGAATGTATCCATAAAAAAATGCTATGAGAAGAGCCTTGCTACCCATTGGTCTTCAAAATTGCACCCGTGTCTCAGATCTAGAAGAGCCAAGTTGTTTGAGATCAAAATGGAACTCTCTCAAAGTTGTGAGACCTTGCATACTTAACATAGATCTCTGGAGAAGGTCAGTTCCTTTATCTATTTCTATTGCTACTGCTACTACTACTCCTAATATTGAAAGGGTAAACTAAGCTAATAAATGACAAGGGACTACGAATAGAAGGATGACATGAAAATTAAATACACTAAAAAGGTAATAACACTAGAAAAAGAGGGATGAACACTATCTATTCTGAGCAAGAATGAAAATGGGAATGTGTGAAAGGAGGCTAGGCACGAGTAGCACAGCTAAAAACATGTTTACCCGATCATTCTCATGGAACACAACTAAATAAGGAACTAAAAGGGATGTGAAGTGGCATAATTAACACACAATGTAAAATAAAGGCAAGAAGAAAGAAATTAAAACATGTTAGGAAAAAGAATAGTCACAAAAAGATGATTTTATTACTTCAAGAAATGCATAGAGTTGTTACAATGGAAAAAGAGGCTAATATTCACACGCATGAGCCAGATATAGAGGTCTGTAACTCATAATACAAGAAAATATAAAGTCCTTAGCAAAAACGCATAAGGATTTAGAGTATACAATGTTAATAATGAGCCCAACTCTTACATTTATAAATGAATCTATGTTAGGAGAAGAGGAGGGAAAACCTGAATTTGAAATATAACTACCAACAAGAAGACTTCAATGCCTACAAATCCACCTAATAATCTATTGAATGCACTTCCCTAGGTCCATTTGGCATGTTGGAGGAGGAAGGAGGGAGAATCATATCAAATTGGGTGGTTGAAGAAATCAGATCTACTCATTAGTGATCGAAGAGACGTTTTCCCATTTCCTACCTACCTAATCCGCCAAGAATTTGATTTGAATGTCTAGCACTATGGCTGATGTCAACAACTCTTTGACAAGTCTAGGCATACATTGATCCGAGTTATGTAGTAAAATATATGACTATGACGGGATGTTAGAGATATCTATGCATGTAAGACACATGATGTGCGTGAATTGGCTAAAAGAATGACAAACTGTGCAAAATGTTTGTCATTTATGCCAAGTGTCACTCACTGATTTGTTGTAATGATTCAGTGCCCCGTTGTCACACTTTGGATGGTTATGTGTGGCACAATCAAGATTTTCATAAGATGACCTAACATAGAAGGGCATGTGGACGACAACAGAGGAAGGCACAGAGGAACACGTGCATGACGCACATGGGGAAATGAGGAAAATAGGTGTAGAGAATGCATGGTCAAGGCACAACCATTACAAGATGATGTGTGGGTGCACGTGAGGGCCATGGAATTAGTTGATTGAAGCATGTGTAAGGTGCATGCGTAGGGTGAATGACTTCTAGGAAGAAGGTGAATGCATAGAAGACACACACAAGGGGAAGATAAAACAAAAAAGGAAAGGAAGGGAAGAAGGGGAAGTGCATAAGGGAACACAAGGAAAATAAGGTAATGTGCCAAGGGAACTTGATCATGCATAGCCTCTTAATGAAGATCTCAGAGTCAAAATATGTATAAAATTTATCCAAATCACTAGGAGAGTCATTTGAATAACAATTTTGGTGACTTTTGGGGCCATCTTCTTGCTAGATGAAGGAGATTAGTATCTTGAAGCATCCATTAGGCATGAAGTCTAATATTTAATCATTTGAAGAGAGTTTCCCCTAAAGTCACTTAAATGATCATTCTTGACTATATTATAAAGCTTGCAACTACTAAAAATTGTTGGCATCCTGGAAACAAAAGAAGAGCTCACGTAGAAAGCTTGTGAGAAGAAAGAACTATGTACAAAAAAACAATATGCATGTAGCACACTTAGAGGAATTGAAACTACTCTAATATATTAAAAAATGATGCACTAAACTTAATGGAATGGTTTGAGATAGATCCCATTGACTGGGATTTGAAGCGCACCTCCATCAAGATGAATTAACTCAAAAGAGTTAGTTTCTTTGCATGAACTAATGATGTATGGGCCTCTCGAAAGTGCATCAAACTTTGAATGACACCCTATTTTAGCTCTATCAGCATCCCATTTTAAAAATATTCCCCAACTTTGAAATCTTGAGGGCTAGCCTTTCTATAAAACCATTTCTTTGTTACTTGTTAATGTTATTCTAGCTTGATCATGGTAGAGTTCCTTAGTTCTTCAAGATTAACCATCTCTGCCATTTTGATTTCTCTCTGGTTTGTTCCTTCAAATTCCATCTATTAGGAAAGTGCTAATGAATTCAATTCCAATGTCAAAGGAAGGGTAGCCTCCTTACCATAGACAATCTTGTAAGGCAAAGTTCCTATTGCCTTTTTGACTATTATTCTATCTTCCTAGAGCATGCGTGAGACCTTTGTATACCACTGTATTTAGCTGATGTCCATTGTGTGTTTCATGATCCTGATCAGGTTCTTGTTTTTTTATTTTTCCAAACCATTTCCCTGAGGGTAACAGTTGGAAGAATTCTTTAGGTAGATGCTCAGATTTAGCACCCAATCAGTGATTTTAGTACCAAGGAAGGATTTTGCATTATCAGAGATAACGGTTTGAGGGACACCAAACCTTATGACTATACCTTTGAGAAATTCAAGGATGACTGAATCAGTTAATTCTTTGAGTGCTACAACTTCTATCCATCTAGTGAAATAGTCAATAGCTGGTAGTACCCACTTGTGTCTAATGATTGGAGGTGGATTTATCATACCTATGAAGTCAAGAAACCATTACGCAAAAGGATGGTCCTCTTGGTTGGTCAGAGGTAAAGTGTTGCTAATTTTTTCTTTCCTATAAAGAAAGTGCATTCCTTGCATTTCTTGAACCACTTGTGTGTATCTATAAACAAGGTAGGCCATGATTTTGGTCACCCATCATGCTCTCTTTTCACTAATCTCTACTCCCATGATGAAGTATCTAATAGAAGAGTGGGAGACTAATATCTTGATATGATTTGTGGCAAGCATACTTTTGAATTTCTTGAGCACGTGCATGATGGAAAAGACCTTATTCATGTGACTATATATTAATTCATAATCCTTCAATGTCTAGCTGAAGAAAGCCATTGGTTGTTCTAGATCTTGTTCATTTTCTTGTGTTAGGACAACAACAACACCAGTATCAGTGCCATAAGCATAAAGGATGAAATCCTTGGAATAATCTGGGTTGATGAGTGTTGGCACGTAAGTAATTTCTTGCTTGAGTTTTTTTAAGCTTTCTCTCCCTTCTACTTTCCATCTAAAGGCTATGTCCTTCTTGAGCATCAAGGTGATGGGATGAACCATTCCTACAAAGTTAGGGATAAAATGCCTAAGAAATTTGATCTTATCAAGGAAGGACTGTAACGCCTTTTTGTGTGCTGACAGGGAAAGAGATAGGATGGCTGAAATGTGCTCAAGATAAATTGTGATACCATCCTTTGAAACCACATGGCCCAAGAGCTTTCCCTTCACCACCGCAAAATTTCATTTCTTGGGGTTAAGAGACACCCCACACTTTCTTCATCTCTCAAATACTTTCTCTAGGTGCACCATATGATCCACACTCTTCTTTGAGAAGATTTTTATGTCATCAAGGTAAACCAAGATGAACTCATTGATGTAACCTTCGAAGGAAATGTCCATGGTGCGTTGAAATTTTTCACCTGCATTTGACATACCAAAGGTCATTTTATGATACGCATATGTTCCTCATTTAGTTGTAAATTTTGTTTTGAATTGATCCTCTTCCTTGATCAGGATCTTATTAAAACCTGAATACCCATCTAACATTGAGAATATTTACATGCCAGACATAGTCTACAGAATATACTCCATTGAAGGAAAAGGATAATGATCCTTTAGAGATGCCTTATTCAAATCTTTGAAATCAACACAGAGTTTGATTTCACCATTCTTTTTGCACACTAGAATTAAATTCGTGACCCAAGTAGAGTATTTGATGGAAAAATAATATTCACATCAATTAGTTTAGATAAATCCTTTCTCATGAGGGGCTCTATATTTGGATTGACTAGCTGATTCTTCTGTTTGATAGGCTTGACACCAGGATCAAGGTCAATGGAGTGTTTAGAAACACTTGGATCAAAACCTTTGAGGTCTTCATACTCCCATGAAAATATATCGCTATATTTTTAACATAAAGAGATGAAGGCTTGCTTTTCATCGTGCGTGCAAGCCTTACTGAGAAGTAACTACTTTTTGCATGCAATAATGACTGGGGAGTAGTCTTCTTATGTAGAATGCATATACTTTTCTTCACCCTTGAACTCATCATCTGGGATAAAAATTTTCTATAAGGTGACCAGCCCTTTAGGAAACTTGTTCATCTTCAGTTGTATGACTTGGTCACCATAACTGTCATGCAAGTCAACTTACATGCTTGATGAGAAATCAAATTCATTTTGGATGAACTAGATGATTTGCATAACACTGTCAAACACTTCTAGCTAGTGTTGTTGTTTGGGATGGATGGATTGATTACCATCTTAATATGACAAGTGTTTCCTCTGACAAAGTCCTTGGAAGGAGAGAATTGAAAACCAAGAATGGCCATTTTACCAGCTTCCTTTTTCATTTTGTGTGGCACCACCTACAGGTTTAGAGCATCAAAGATCTCAAGGAGGTCCCAAACTATGTGCTTATAAGATTTGAGAAACTTATTCTTTGTTTATCACTTGTTGGTATCCTGATGGATGACCAAATCTGTATCCCCAAATATTTGAAGCACCTTAATCTTCTTCTTTTTAGCAATCAGTAGACTATGCACTAGCACCTCATATTCTACCACATTATTGGAGCATGTAAACTATAGCTCATGTGTAAAGAAGAATTTATCATCCTTGGGAGAAATGAGAACAATTCCTGCTCCCGAGCCATTCCTTCTTCTGGAACCATAAACATATAACTTCCATAGGTCAGGTTCAACTTGGTCTTTCTTGAGCATACACGGAAGAAAAACTTATTCTTCGAGACTGTATTAAGTACCAAGCCCAATTTCATAAGCTTTTAGTTCTTCAACATATGGATCAAACGTATGGTACCTTTCCACCAATTCATCAAGTATTAGGTCAGGAACAGAGGGTGGAAGAGGATGCTCTTCAAGAATTAAAGCTTTTTCTTATATTAGACAATTAGCTTGGAGAGGGGATGGGACATATAGATCTACATGATAGGATAATATAGGCTCAACTTGTATGGTAAACCAAGTACCATACCTTGTCTTGAGTAACATATGAGACCAATCAGAAGACAAGTAACCACCCACTTGAGCAGTGAAATATCTTGATGGTAATAGGGAAAAAAAAGGAGGTAAGTCAATGATTGACACATCTTGAGTAATTGTTAAACTTGGACATGTATGAAGGGTCAACTCAAGATCCTTAATGAATCTTAAGGTATTGAAAGTTGATTTGTTGAGTTGTAGGAATCCTTTAGACAAGGGGATATATCTAAGACCTAGGACATCAACTATCTTCAAAGGCATAACAGAGGTACTAGCGCCCGAGTCTATCATGTAATTATGGACAAGATGTTTTCCTATGATCAAGGACATATAGAAGGGTGGGGTTTTAACAACCTTACTTACTTGTTTCTCCTCTTCTTGGAAAATGTTGATAGAAGCACGTGACTTCTGTATGGCTAGATCACCATGCAAGAGTTACACCAGATATTCATGCAACAAGTCCCAATGAGATGGAATAGTCAGGGCATCCCACATTGTGACATTTATATTTGTCTTATTCATCTAGTCAATAATGTTGAATGGAAGACCTGCTGACTTGTGCATTTGAGGAACAACATCCCTTTTTGACTGTTTAGGAATGGAAGTAAGATTTTTAGCTGAAGAAGGAGCTTGAACCACCAAAAGAGGGATGCATGCCACTTCAGGAGCCTTGTGTAGGGCCTCCTGTGTAGGGTCTTGAGCACTCTTTCTAGTGGATGCCTTGGCTACTTCTTTCTACTTTTGAGGGCCGGACTACAATGCTAGGAGTGTAACCAGCATGCCTGAATCTAACATTCTCTTCTTATATCTCATGTTTTCCACAACTTGGGCATGTAATCTACTTGTATCATCTACCGCTTGGTTGATTGCACAAAATTCCTTAGCACCAAAGAACATCAAATTTTTCTCTAGAGGAGCTTTTGGTCTTCCTTGGTTTTCTTCTTCAAACTGCTACTGCTACTCCTAGTGTTGAAAGGGTAAAATAAGCTAAAAAATGCAAAGGGACCAAGGATAGAAGGTTAACATGAAAATGAACTACACTAAAAATGTGATAGATCTATAAACATAGGGATGATCACTATCTATTTCAAGTGGGAATGAGAAGGGGACACATGAAAGGAGGCTAAACATGAGTAACACATCTAAAAAGATGTTTACCAGATCATTCTTATGGAACAAAACTAAATAAGGAACCGAAAGGGACGTGATGTGGCATAATGAACAAGCAATGTAAAATAAAGGAAAGAGGAAGAAATACTAACATTTTAGGATAGAGAATAGTCAAAAAACAATGCTTCTATTACTTCTAGAAATGCACAGAGCTGTTACACTGGTGAAAGAGGATGATATCCACATGCATGAGCTAGATCTAAAGGTCTACAAAGCATAATACAGATAATATGAAGTCCTTAGCAAAAATGTGCAATGATTTAGAGTATCCAACGTTAATAATGATCCCAACTCTTACATTTATAAATGAATCTGTGTAAGGAGAAGAGAAGCAGGGAAAACTTGAATTTGAAATACAACCACCAACAAGAATCATTCAATTCCTATTAATCTGCTTAAGAATATTTTGAATGCAATTCCCTAGGCCTGTTTGGTATGTTGGAGGAGGAAGGGAGGATAATAATATCAAATCAGGTGGTTGAAGTAATCAGATCTTCTCATTAATGAAATGAGAGATGTTTTCCCATTTCTTACCTACCAGATTTGCCAAGAATTTTAATTCGAATGTCTAGCACTATGGCTGATGTCAGTAGGTCTTTGGAAAGTCTAGGAATGCACTGATTTATATCTATATTTAAATATATGGCTTTCAGGGGATGTCAGATCCATCTTCTCATGTAAGACGTGGTGTGCACGAATTGGCTAAAATAATGGCCAACTATGCAAAATGTTTTTTGTTTCTGCCATGTGTCATTCACTGATTTGTTGTAATGATTGGGCACCTGTTTGGCATGCTTTGGCCAGTTGTGTGTGGCACACTCAAGCATGTCAGAAGATGACCTAGCACAAAAAGGTGCAAAGGAGGGTGTGAGGGAAGGGTGCGTGGAAGACAACAAAGGAAGGCATAGAGGAATGTGTGTGTGATGTGTGTGGGGAAATGAGGAAAACTGGTGAGTAGAGAATGCATGGTCAAGGCACAACCATTACAAGATGATGTGTGGGCGCATGTGAGGGCCAGTGACTTAGCTAATTGAAGCATATGTAAGGTGTGCACATAGGGTGAACAACTTCTAGGAAGAAGGAAAATGCGTAGAAGATGTGCACAAGAGGAAGATTGAAAAAAAAAGGAAATGAAGGGAAGAAGGGGAAGCACACAAGGGCACACAAGGAAAATAAGGGAATTTTCCAAGGGAACTTGAGTACGCACAACCTTGTAATGAAGAGATCAAAGTTAGAAGATGTATACAAGTTATCCTAGTCACTAGGAGAGTTATTTGGATAATAGTTCCCATATTTAAGGTCATGTATAGGAAAGTGATGGAAGAACACACAATTCAAAATCATTACAATGATATATGAAAGAGGATAATGATGGAGGAATGATATAAGGATATGACCAATTACTCACTGGTAAGTATGGTAACAATAGAAGGGTCACAAGTACAATGCATTAAGTGGTTTCACTTTTGGTTTACCATCAAGGGACGCTAAATGATAGGCTCCCGACCCATATTTATTCATAATAATGTAAGGTCTAATCCAGTTGGGGAAATAATTTCCACCTTGGCTCTTTTATAGAGTAACAATGTTTTGGATTTCTTTAAAGACGATGTCACAAACATTAAATTCACATTTTTGGGGTGCTTATTATAATAACACTTGATACATTATTGATAAACATCATGAATCTCAAGAGTGAGAAGGAAGCATTTGTTTAACAATTCAAGCTATGTTAGATTCTCCTGGTGATAATATTCATCAGAAATGAATTAGCAAAGAGACATGAGAAAGGATGGAATTTTAAATTCAAGGGGAAGAATAACTTCAGAGCTATACACAAGAGAGAAGGGAGTAGTTCCCATGGAGGTGTGGATGCTAGTCGGATAATCCCAAAGATAGAAATGGTATGAAGATGTCAAATACGACCTGATTTGTCAATAGTCTTAGTAAGAATGTTACGAAGAGTTCTGTTAGTCACTTCACCTTGACTATTAGCTTGATGATAATAAGGAGAAGAGAAGACAAGATTAATATTAAATGAGTCAAAAATATTCTTTAGATATTTATTTTTGAAGGATTTTCCATTTCGTGTAATGATTTTATGAGGGACATCGAAGCAAAAAATGATGTGCTGGTAAATGAAGTTAATGATTGGATTAACTATGGTTGAGGTGAGTGGAATTGCTTCCACCCACTTGATGAAATACTCAGTTGTGGTGATGATAGAATGATTACCTTTTTAAGAACAAGGTTTGATGGTGCTGATGAGATCAAGGTTCCATTGCAAGAAGGGCCAAAGGTCCTGAGCTAACTGTAAGGCTTGGCTAGGAATCCAAACAAGATTGGAATGTTGCTAAAAATTGACACACTTCTTAATGTATTCACAACAGTCATGATTGAGAGAAGGCTAACAATATCCAAGATGAATAATGCACTTAGCAATATCTAGGAAACTAAAGTTACCACCAAAAATTTCATCATGGAATTCTTGTATAACACAAGAAGACACATGGGATTTAATGCATCGAAGGATAATACCATCGAAGCCATGATTATAAAGGATACTGCCAGTGATGACATAGTGGTTAGCACATTGAAGGAAATACCTCCTATCATTCTTATATAGATCGAAGTGAATGATATATTTCGAAAGATAATCAAAGATATAAGAATACCAAATATCTGATGTAATTGATTCAACAAGATTAACATGAGGAACCTCATGAGGTGGTCGATCACGATGATGAATGATAACAGAAAATTTGGATTCATCCATTTTCCATGGTATGATACATGCAAGATAATCCATCGTATTAGCAAAACAATTGGATGATCGAGGAATGACTTGGATAGTGTAAGAATCAAAAGCCTTAAGGAGAAGGATAGAAATTTCCTTATATTTTTAAAGGGTATCATTTTTACATTGATAGTATCTTGTAACTTGTTTGATGATGAGCTCATAATCTCCATAGATGTAAAGAATTTGAACACCTAAAAATATGATAGTATCAAGACCCAAGATAAGGGATTCATACTCCACCATATTGTTTGTGCATTCTAAATAATTTTTTTGGTGAGGGGAATAGGAGTATCCTAAGGAGGAATGAGATTGATGTCAATTCCTCTCCCTTGCTAAAAATTAGAACCATTGAAAAAGAGGGTCATATTAAGGGTGAAATATTCATGATGAAAGTGGTTGATAGATTTGTAGTCATTATTTTACCCTCAATAATTCTTTCTAACCCCAAGCACACCAGTCTATCATCCAACATACATTGGGTGCTCACTCAAGGCACGTGCATGAACCAATCCCCTCCTTTATGTGATATTTACAAGAGAGTTATACCATTAATGGAGGATTATTTGAAGAAACATAAGTACATTCATCTACTTTAAAAGGTAGAAGATATAACTAACAGATCTACACATTAATGCATCACAAAATCTAAATAACATTGTAAGAAGTACAAGAAACCAGATCTAAGTCATAATAAGAAAAATGACATGAGAGTTTACACCCATCAGGAAGTTGTATAGAATAGATCCATGTATATTAATTTAACAGAGTTCTAGTAGCCATATTACATTCAAAAGGGCCATCTCAGACCATATACATCAAATTCCAGAGACTCAACTCCTACAAACCTATTTTAGTAGAGATCCTAACTATGTTTTTCCCCATTATATCCCTTGTTATAGATCCTAGTACCCATACATATGCTTAATGGTATCCCTTAAAACCATCTAGAACTAAGCACTATAAACCCTAACACCATAAACTCCAAACCCTTAACATTTCCTAACATTTCTGTAGTACTTCATTACTCTCCCTCTTTCTCTTCTCCCCTTTTACAATATGCACTATGTACTCTACACACTCATTCTTGTCCCAAGAACTCCTTTAAATAGCACCATCATCCACCATCATGACTTATATATTGAGTAGATAGCGTGCCATGTGTTGATGTGGTCCTCCATTGGTGAATGTTTATCCTCTTTGTAAACCTTCCACTAACTGTAATTATGCCTTTGGGAATATTCCTTGTATGGAATATCTTTTTCTTGACCTCCAAGGTTCCAAGATGGCACCTTATCCACTTATCATGCCTTTTCAGGTCCTCACATTTTTCCTCAAGTGATTCCATGATGTCAAATATGCAAAAGTACTTTAAAACCTTATTCTTCCTCCCATGTGTTCCCTGGTTTGACTTAAACCCTTCTTAAACCCTTTTTTTTGTGTGCTTTTCCTTTAGCAACCTTTTATCTATTGATCCTACGCATGCGGGCCTCTTGGTGTTTGGTCAGTAGTTTAGGGTCCAACATCACCCCACACTACGTATGTTCTCCATCCTTAGAAACATTATGCTTCCTCAAAGAATAAACAATACCAGTATTCAAACAATTAAAGAATGGAAGAATGGGAGAATGGAAGAATAGAAGAAAATGTTATTGTTGCATTAGGAGTGGGAACTCCTTTACAAATGCCTCAATCTTCTCCCAAGAATCTACTTCTCCTTGTGCTTTCTGAAGTAGGTCACCCACCAATGTACTTACTTCATCAAAACTAAGTTCCTCACTCTTAAATTTCAACATATTTATAACGATTTCCACTTGCTTGCTAAGGTCTCCTAGCACATTGATCCTGTAAATGATTTGGGGGTATAGTTCCTTTAGCCTATTCTTAATTGAATCCTTCAAGGTTTTGATTGTTTCCAACTTATTCTCAAGTTTGGCCAAGATCCTAGCATGCTCTACCTTATTGTCTTTATTATTTTCCATAAAATCTTTTAGATCTACCTCATGTGTAGAAACCAATATGCTTACTACCCTGCCTCTGTTAGCACAGTTTTCATACACGACTTCGACCATCTACACAACAGTATTTACTACGGAAATAATCTTGGAGTACCAAGTCACTGTGTCCCTAATCTTCATATTTTTTTCCTTCTTATGGCATGCCATCACCTCCTCTATTCACTCTAATGCAAGTGGTTTCCTTTCTATGGTGAGGATGTGGGTTAATTCTTCCAAGAAGTGCATGGTTGACTCATATTTTTTCTCAAGATGGGCTAGGTCCAGTTGTTTCAAGATAATGACATTTGAAATGGCCTCTTTCTTCTTATGGACTTCACACACCTTTTCCATTTCATCCCTCATTTCACGCCTTAACTGCACACTGATCAATTCCTTCTATTTTATTTCTTTGTCTCGCTCAATGATGTCTTCATACTTTTTTTCAAGCTCTTCCTTTAAGACCTTTGTCCTTTCATTTATTCCAAAGAGTCTTGCCTCCACCTCCACTGATGATTTGTTGAGAACATTATAAACTTGCTCATCAGACAGTTATTGTGCATTTAACAGAGGGTTTACTCCCTTGGCATCTGGTATCTTCATCAATGCATCTCAATTTACCTTGAACTTGGGTTCATCAATGTGGGACTCAAAATCCCAAGATAGAATTTTCCTTGTGCATGGATACGCACCTTCTTTATCAAAAGAAGACCAAGCGAGAAGTTGGTTTATGGGCATGGTACTTTGGAAGTGCATGCATAGTACCCTATTAAGATCATTAATGTAATTCATTTCTTGTTCTTGCACCGCTATTGTGCCCTTTTCACTTGTGCACACTACCTTTGGAAATATTACTACTAAGTTGGGGTCTCTGCCCATGCTCCCATACTCCTTTCTTACACTTGTTATCTCCTCAGTTTCCTTCAGTACTTCTTCAAAAAAATTCTCGAATTCATGCTCCCCCAACTTCTGGATAATTCTTGCCACTTACCTCTCTATAGTATTATACATGTTCTCCTTGGTCAGGGTGAGGGTCTTTTGATCCTTCATGTTTACTTCCTCACTCCCCCTTGTTATGAGTGCCTTCCTTATTCTCATCCTTATCTTCATTTCCTTCTTCATTTGATTTTTGTACATCATACACAGGATGATTTTGAGCCTCACCAAGCTCTTCATTGTATTCATATCCCTTTTTGACCTATGTGCTTTCTATTTCACCTGAGTCTGACCCTTTTACCACCCTCTTCTTCTTCCTTACTAGTGACTATAATTTGGGGGACTTCTCTTTTTCTTCTTTCTCAGGTGACTCTCCCCTTATTGGAGACTCTTCCTTTTATAGTGAATCTTCCTTCTGAGGCAACTCTTCCTTCTGTGGCGACTCTTCTCTAATGAGAGACCTATTTTGGAAGATGTAAGTATTTGTGTCTATACATGACTCCTATGCTAGGACTCTTAGTTCCATCTACTAAAGTAAATAGGAGTCTTGGTTTCATTTACCAAAGTAAATATACTGATGAAAAAATGATGGTATATGACAAAATTATCCTCTCGTTATACTAATGAAGGTAGTTGCTCAGGTATTCTCCATTCATTCTCGAACACATAGCATATCTTCTTATACCATTTTTCTAGGCGTGTCTTATGAGTAGTCATCATAGTGTCACAAGTATACTGTTCAAACCTCTTGGTTGGGGAGGGGTTCCCATCTAGGTTTTCCCAAACAAAATTATCTGGCCCATTGGGCACTCCAATCTCTGAAAAATAAAATGGTGAGGAGGACATTACTAAACATGATCTTCTCTCTATTGTGTGCGGTATTTATGATCTCCTCTGTAATAAAATATGAGAGGTTATAGATGGTTCCCTCCAAGTTTTTGAGGCACACATTCAACCATGCCTTTTTGATTTGTGTCCATCTCTCTTTCCCATTTAGCTTTGTGACTAAGTGCATGGGCATCCTTGTCACCATGTTGGTGATTGCAGAAATGTCAAAGTAGCACGAATGCTTCTTGTTGTCATAAGCTTCAATGGTCTTTTAATGGCTTCTTTGTCTTCTAAATCATCATCCAATGATATTCCTTTGCAAATAGGGCTAGTGAACTTAGAAATCAGTTGGTGGGTTATACGCATCCTCTGACCTATTAAATAGAAGTGGTATTCATGCACGTACGACATCAATAATTGATATATTCATTCAGGATTTCCGAAATAGGGAAACTCATAGAGTTGCAACAACCCATCCTTCTAAATTTTCACCTTTACCTCATCATCATAGATGGGAATTCCATCTAGTGTCCTCTTCTCTATAGGGTGAACCAGTTCTAGTGTCATTTCATATTCTATGTGTGCGACTGCCTTTGATGGTTGTAATTACCGATGGCCATCTTAGTTGATGTGAGACACCCATTATTTACCAAGTACTCCTTTCCCACACTCATGGCTTTCCTCCATTTCCTTCAGCACTTCTTTGGTGCTTCACTTGAAATTGGTATAAACATCTTGTTTTCCCTTGCCCTTTCCATTCTTTGGTGAAACATTTGCTACTTTCCTTAGTTCTATTCCTTAGTCGAGTCCTTACAAATTCTTCCTCTCTCTTGGTCCTAGCTCTTCCCAACTTTGCGGCTTCACTCCTTTTTGAAAATTCCTTCAAACCCCATGCCATAGATATGCATCCCTAACCTGGAAAAATCTCTTTCCACAAGACAACATAACACCTGCAGGATTCTTCCACACAACCCTCTCCGCCTACACCCATGTACTCCTCTCCACTCTGGCTTGCTAATCTGTTATAGAAATATCATTCATAGTGTGAACACTTAGGAGTGGTTTGGGTTATTTGGTAGTAATATTTTTTTAATATTTATAAAATATTATATGAGTGTGCACAATTAGTTGTCATGCAAAACTCATAGAGATAGAAATGTGTGAGAATATCTTGGGATTGAGAGTAAGACTAGGGAATAAAGGAGAGATATGGGGATAAAATGATAAGAATTGACTCCATGATTTTAGAAGCAAGAAATTGTATAAAATTCCCTCTCATATTCAATAGAAATTGCTCCATTCTATTTACATTTAGTTTCTATCTTCTGTAGTTTTCATTTCATGTGTTGATTTTAATTAATTATTGCTTAATTTATTTATGGAAATCTAGAGATTTATCATCATCTAGTATAAAAATAGGTTAGGAAGATTTATGAGAATGATTATAGGACAAAAATGCAGCTCAAGGATGCAAATATGAGAGTTTTAAAGCTTTCATTGCCATTTTTTGGATTCTGATCTTAAAAACAAATGACTAGTAATTTGTGTTTTTCTCAAAAATCCAGATTCAATTTTTTTTGTAATTTTTTGGGTTTGTTTATTTGTATTATGGAAAACTTCTATGAAAATATTACAGAAACCCATTTTTCATTTTAATGGAAATCATGGAAACAATTCTGACATTTCTAATTATTTTGTAAAAAAATAGTGAGTGATTTCCAACAATAAAAATCTGATATGCTTTATTATTTTGGTTAAATATTAAGTTGGTTACTATTGTAAGGGTGCATTATCAGTTGGACCGACACCCAATATAATTGTAAAGTGATCCTCAAAGACAAATTTGGCTGAGTTAGAAACATCACGATGGAGGATGGAGGCATAGGAGGATGGAGGCAAATTGGCATCTCTTATTAGTCACCAACAAAGAGATTGCTTCATGGAATTGGTGAGGTTTTATTTTTGTTGTGTGGTGTGTTTACTTTATGTTGTAATAATTAATAGAAGTAACATTCCTATTTAAATCTCCTGCATGAGCATAATTTCTGTTTTGTAATCCCTGTAAGTTAGAAACAATGATGTGAGCAAAATAATGTACGTTGCTATGTAGTGGTTGGTTCTACTAGAAAACCATTTTCTGAGTTGGAGGTTCTCTTTGAAAACATCATATTGTTTGAGTTGGTACTCATTAAAAACCTTCATTTCTTTGTATATCATGAGAAGGTACAAGAGATAGCTTTCCCCATGTTCACACTAAGGGGGTGACTATTACAGAAATATTGTTCATAGTGTGAACACTTAGGAGTGGTTTGAGTTTTTTGGTAGTAATAGTTTTTAATATTTATAAAAAAATATATGAGTGTGCACAATTAGTCGTTGTGCACAACTCATAGAGATAGAAATGTGTGAGAATATCTTGGGATTGAGAGTAAAACTAGGGAATAAAACAGAGATATGGGGATAAAATGATAAGACTTGACTCCATGATTTTAAGAGCAATAAATTGTATAAAATTCCCTCTCATATTCAATAAAAAATGCTCCATTCTATTTAAATTTGTTTTCTATCTTCTGTAGTTTTCATTTCATGTGTTGATTTTAATTAATTATTGCTTAATTTATTTATGCAAATCTAGAGATTTATCATCATGATCAAACTAATTATGCACGTAAATCCTCGTAACTCTTCTTAAATCTTCTTCACAAGGATTCCCTAGTTCGTGAGAGCTATTTGATAAATTAAAATGCAAGGTAGAAATTAACTTACTCCCGGTCTTCTATTTATAAATTTTTCTCTTCTCTGTAATAAAATCCATGCCACCTACTAATATACTTTTTCAATAAAGGATTTTTTTTTCCAATGCCAACCTTAAGCACTTTTCCTCCACCCTTAATCCTACGTGAAAAACGTCAGCAATATTTACGGGCTCAAAAACCCCTTACTGAACACAGATCCTTATGCACATGCATACAATGCCTAAGGAATTCTTCCTCTGTGTCCAAATCATGGTTCTTGACATCACCTACCTCATGTTGTTCCAGTGCTTTTAATTCTTGTACGTGGTTTCTATAAAGCCTTTTAACACCATCCTTCCCTTATGTTCACCTTTTCCATGCGCTATCTTCCAATCCATGTGATTTTCCAACCTGGGCCATCAAGAACCATAACTTCTAGCACCTGTCACATCACTCCACTCCACAAAAAAATGGATGTGCGGTCCTCTATGCAAAGAAAAGTTTTGAAAATAATTAGTGGTTACCAGCACACAAACGTGCACAAAATAAAGGCAAAAAGAAAGGGAAACAAAAAGAAAGGAAACTACACTAAAGTAAATCCTAGGCTAACTAGCAATACTACCTTATTTATAAACACAAAGAAGACTTATTTATAGTACGCCTTTAGCCTACTCCCATTGAAATTGCCTGACAATCGTGTTCCATCTAGCATTTGTAACTGGCAAGTACTTGAATCAATTATATAGGATACATTGTATGGGCCCATCTAATGGACTTTGAATTTAGTAGGATGGTGCAAAAATTTGGAATCATACAATAGAACCGTCTTCCCATACTCAAATTGCTTGTTCTTGATATGTCTATCATGTCATGCCTCTTCTTGGCTTTTTTTATTTTTTACTCTAGAAAGAAATAGCCTGGAAACAGAATAAAAATGTGGTCATTATTTTACCCTCAATACTTCTTTCTAACCCCATGCCGACCTATCATCTAGAAAATACTAGGTGCTCACCCGAGGCACGCACAGGTACCGAGACCCTCCTTTTTTTGAGCTTTACAAGAAATTTATTCAAAAAGGTCATCTCATATCATTTACATCAAATGACAGAGACTTAACTCCTACAAACCTATCTAATCAGATATTCTAACTATGCTTTTCCCCATTATATCCCTTGTTATGGATCCCAATACCCATACATATGCTTAATGGTATCCGTTACAACCCTCTAGCACTAAGTACTCTAAACCCTAGCACCATGAACTCCAAACCCTTAGCATTTCCTAACATTTTTGTAGCACTTCATTACTCTCCCTCTCTTTCTTTTCTCCCTTTTTGCACTTTGTACTATGCATAGTCGTTCTTGTCCCAAGTACTCCTTAGGTTCCACCCTTGAACCAATATTAACCTTCTTAGTTTTCAAGGGTTCCTGGTAGGCACACACTTTCTCATAATCACTATTCATAACCTCACACATACCACCAGTATGGTTAATATCTAAGTTTTCCACTTCTTCACCATCAATCACATAAACCAACTGTCCTTTCTCTTTTTGCACGCATGCACACTCAAGTTGTACTTCCTCTGATTCTTCCTCATTAAAGTGCACTTTCAAGCCAGTTTGTCTAAATAATTCTAGTATTCTATCTTCCACCATGGAAATATCTCCCATAGTTAGGTGCTTAATAGCCTGTAGTGCCCCATTTACCAATGGTTTAGTACTATGATACTCGCAAGCTTGAAGGGGATCAGCCATCAACTCTTTCTAGTTTCTTCTCTAAAAATGTAACTATGAGTTAATGTACATTACTCACGTGCAACATTATAAGGTAAAATAAAGTTTATGCACCCATAAAGATGGAAGTAAGGCTTCTATGCCTTCCATACATGCCCTCTCACATGACTGAAAATGAAACGAGGTGGGTTCCTTCTCATGATAATCTTGTATAGTAGTAGGTGCATTACTTCGGAGAAACCTAATAGAGAATGCGATTCTCAAATCATGTCACTCTAGAAGGTTATCATGATGGGTTTCCCACCAACGTGTGATGGTCCTGAGAAAGGTATAGCTAATAATCCTTCTTCTTTCGATCTCACATATCCACTGGGTCTCCATTTCTCACAAGAAAACATTGGGGTTGGCTCCCCCAGTGTAACTTGGCAACTGTTTTCCTCCAAGGTGCCTAAATGAGCATTCCTTTGTTAATATTTTCACAGAGCCTCTTAACTACCTTTTGACTAACTCATATGTCCCATGCAACCAATTGTCAGATGCCACACTAGTTGTATCACTTATAGATTTAGCATCTTCCCACTTAATAATGCCTTATTTTTTTGGTTGCACAACCTCAGGGTACCTGATAGTGCACACATAGATTTTGTCTATGCCTTCTTTTCCCAAGGGCTCAGTATAGGGTGTGGATTTCCCATCCATCAAATGAATGATAAAACATTCCTCCTTGTTCTCAAAACTTGTATACCCCTTATTGAAACATAATTCAACATTGTTCTTATAGCACTAGGGGCTCCCAAGTAACTCTAGAAAATTTTTCGCTTCATAAATCACTAAGACTTCAAAGTCTCCAGTGAATTTCACCCATTGGATGGTGACAAAAAAATATTGTAAAAAACCAATGGGCATTTCCATTGTCTTATTAGCCATATACAAAACATTTGAAGATTTTTGTAATGAGCGCCTTCCCATTTAATTCCATACGTCTAAAGTGAGAACATTAACTTCCACACCCATTTCAATCAGAATATTACTTAGGAGTCATCCATCAATAACTGAATTCATGGTAATTTATTTATCATAGTCAAGGCTGTGAGGAGGAAGGTTAGTGTGCAATACCTGTCAGTCGCATTCTCCTCTAGCACTTGGTACTTTATCTCTCAACCATTCTCCTAATAGAGGGATGATATTCTCTTGGCACAACATCTTACACACCACTATGACATCATATATATCTACCTGAGGGACCTTAGTTCCTTTCTTCTGCTCCAACCTCTTGGATTTCTCTTTTAGACACTAAATTTCCCCTTGAAGACTTTTGATTACTTCCATGGCCTCTTGATAGACTTCCTTCGAATGGGTAGGGTACAGATACTTCCCATATACCACCTCTTCTCTTGTAATCAACTGTTCTCTACTTTGATATTTCCCTGGCATGTGTAGCCTCAGCTCACGCCGTCACCAATATAGGTTATAAATTTAACTCTCATGCCATTCTTGGCATCCACTGTTGATCATCACACTTTATGCTCACCATCCCAACACCCTTATCCTTCTGTTACTTATGGCTCATGTGCTCAAACAATTTTGAGGATTCCTTATACTTGTGCTTTTTTCCCACACCAAGAGCATTGTAAAGATTGGGGAATTAACGCTTATAGTGTTTTGTAGACCCATAGTTGTAACAAGTCCCACACGTGAATTCACTTTTTTTCCTCCGTGGTTGCCATGACCTCTAAATCCTTTACAAAAGCCTCTTCCTCAAATTCCTCCATCTGCATGCCCTTCATAATGACGACCATCATCCTTGGATCTATTCACAACATTTGTCTGATGCACACCTATATTAAATTCATCATGTATTTGGTAAATTAATCTACAATCCTTGGTGTCATGAGTAGTAGAGGTGTAAATTTTTCAATAGCAAGACACATTCTTACAGATCATGCACTATAGTAGCAAACACCTACTTGCATCATGATCTCTGTGGTAGATCTCATAGTCTACCATCATCGCATGTACTAACCTATGAGGAGATCTATCCTTCATATTCCATTCTACCTCACAATCCATAAATCATAACCTGCTATGAGTCTCACGAGCCGAGTTCACAGATAATTTCTCTAGCTATTTTTCCATTGCAGCAATTTGGGCTTCTTGGAATAGACTAAATCCTGTATCAACACTTCCTACTACCTCAGCGTGCAAGGAAGCCTCTAAGGCCTTGCATAGATCTATGAAATTATTTTTTAAAAGAACCCTCCTGAATGGTGTGATAAGTCCTCTGAAGAACCATTGAGGATGCTGCGAAGGGTGAATGTTATAAGATAACCGAGATATGAGATTCTTAAAATGTGCATCATACTCCCACACACTCTCTTCCATTCCTCTTTGAATTTTCTTCAACGCACTGATGATTTTCTCTTCAATCTTGGGTATGTGGAACTTTTCCATAAAGGAATTATGTAACATAGTGTAATCCACCACTGTCTCGTGCGGGTCATACTTCCTATACCAGCTATGTCTGAGTCCTTGAAATGTGATTGTAAATTGAATGCCCTTCCAGTATGAGGAAATGATTCTCTTCATGCACCATAGTAATTCACACTTTTTTAAATCTTCCTTGATATCCTCAACACCCTTTTCATCAGGTAAGTGGAGTGACATCTCATAAAACACCTATTGATGGTGTTGTGGGCCTTGTTTGCCAGATCCAAGACCTTGGCTCCCTATGAGGTTACCTCCACCACCAGACCCAATAGATCTACTAGTGCCAACTCCTCCATATCTACTAGATCCTCCTTTTGTTTTATGTAAGGGGCCTAATGTAGTTGTGCCCTATGAACCTACTGTCACGCTAAACTATGTGTCAACAATATGTGATACCAAACCACTCCCAGATGTGTTTCTCACGTTGTTCCGAAACATGATACTCAAACCTTTGTGATCCCACGCCTTGTCCTAGTGTTGTACTAGAAAAATACCCCTAAACATAGGGAATGATTTTGTAGCCATAGATGTACCAAATGAAAAATTATACCTCTTAGGTATCACTTCACTACGAATACCAGTACCAACTGGATTATCAAACATTATCTCAGGAACTAGAAAACTAAGTGCAATGGTTTGGTCATCATGTAAGTTAAGATGCATGCCTAGGATTATTATCTTTTCTTCATATGAAGATCTCTCTCTAGAAGATGGGGGGTTTTTCTTCCGCACTTGCCAAGATGGGTTAACTCAGATTGCTCAAGTTCCATGTCTTCCACATGAATCTCAAATCCTTCCCATATCTTCTTCCTCCATAAATCTATCACTCATGAAAATTCACATTGTATTACCAAATCCCTCTCCTAAGCTTCATTATACTTGAGCCACATCTCCTCTCTATCCATTTCCACTACAATATTTGTCATCCTTTACCATGCCACCTTTCGTGCCCTGCACCTAGCAGGAATTTAACCAACCATGGGAAAGGCTTCCAAACTAAAAGTAATGACCAAGATCTTGATAGTCAATGGAATAACACATAAGAATAATCCTCTAGGCTCCCTCAAGAAATCAAACTCATCAATTTTCGGGCAAGAATACGTAGAAATAGCATATTCCAAGGTATAACTAGTCAACACTCTACTCCATCAGTGATCAACAACATGGGTCCAAGTCAGATTGACATCATTGAACTGCTGATATTCCTCTTGGGTATAAGCATGAGGTCTATAGTACTAAATTTTCCTTGATGCATATGTTGATAGCCATTCATACACCTCTACTGGAAAATAATAGAAAAATGTCTCATATAACTCATGGTACAGTTGATCCTCTACCCATTTACGTGCATCAAACTCAGATCCAATGTTAAATATTTGAGAAAACTCATCCTCCATGTTTTTGAGCCATGCTTTGACACTATCCAATGTCAAGTGCTCCGTCATAACACATTTCTCTCATAATATCTTTAAAAGAGGTCTCGATAATGGAACCAAAATGTGGTCATTATTTTACCCTCAATACTTCTTTCTAACCCTAAGCGCGCCAACCTATCATCCAACATACACTGGGTGCTCACCTGAGGCATGTGTGGGCACTGATCCCCTCATTTATGTGATCTTTGTGAGAGATTTTAGCCATTAATGGAGGATTATTTACAAAAATAGAATTAAATTCATTTACTTTAAAAGGAAGAAAGTATAACTAACAGATCTACACATTAATGCATCTCAAAAGCTAAATAACTTTGTAATAAGTACAAGAAACTGAATTTGATTCATGATAAGACAAATAACATGAGTGTTTACACCCATAAGTAAGTTGTACATAATATATCCATGTATTTTGATTTTAAAAAGTTCTGGTAGTCATATTACATTCAAAAGGGTCAGCTCAGATCATATGCATCAAATGACAAAGAATCAACTCCTACAAACCTATCTAATCAAAGATCATAACTATGTTTTCCCCCATTATATCCCTTGTTATAGATCCCAGTACCCATATATATGCTTAATGGTATCCCTTACAACCATATAACACTAAGTATTATAAACCCTAGCACCATGAACTCTAAACCCTTAGAATTTCCTAACATTTCTTCACTACTTCGTTACTCTCCATCTTTCTCTACTCCCCTTTTACACTTTACACTCTATACCCTATACACTCATTCATGTCCCAAGCACTCATTTAAATAGGACCATTTTCCACCACCATGAATTCTCTCTTGAGAAAATCACGTGCCAATTGTGGATGTGGTCCTCCAAATTGGAAAATTATTATCCTCTTTGCATACCTTCCACTAACTATAATGATGCCTATGAGAATATTACCTACGTGGAATATCCTTTTCTTGAGCTCCAAGGTTCCAGGATGGCACCTTATCCACTTACAATGCCTATTCAGGTCCTCACATTTTTCCTCAAGTGATTCCATGATGCCAAATATAGCTAAGTCCTTTAAACCCTTGTTCTTCCTCTTGTGCATGCCCAAGTTTCACTTAAACCCTTCTTAAACTCTTCTTTCTGTGTGCTTTTCCCTGAGTGCCCTTCTATCTACTGATCTTGCACTCTCACACATTTTAGCACTTAGCCAATATTTTAGGGTTCAATAAGATTCATCTATAAACTACTCATGAGGAAGGTGGGAGTAAGGAAGAGAGCCATCAACTAGTTGGTTTACGATAGCCTGGACTTTGATAGAATTTTGAGATATGAACTCAAGGTCAAACTCAGTCATGAACATGATCCATCGAGTGATGCAATCATTGTGATAAGGCTTAGAATTCATCATTTTGAGAAGATGAAAGATAGTGATGACATGAGATTTTTGATTGAGAAGATAATGTCGAAGCTTAGAAGTGGAAAAGAAGAGGGCACAACATAACTTTTCATCTTCAATGTAGTGAGTCTCATAGTTGTGAAGGGTTCAACTGATGTAATAAACAACCTTCTCATAACCTTGGTCATCATGATGAGCTAAAACATCTCCTGGAGCATGATGAGTGGTAGAAACATATAGATAGAAGGGCTTGCCCTCATGTGGAGCTATAATTACTAGTGGGGAGAAGAGATACTATTTAAGATCATTAAAATATTTTTGATAGTTATTGTACTAATAGAAGGAGGAGGTATCTTGATGATAGCCTTGATTTTGGTGGGGTAATCTTCAATTCCCCTGATGGACATGATGAAGACAAGGATTTTACCATTTAGCACTCCAAATACGCACCTGGATGGATTGAGATGAAGGTAGAAATGAATGAGGCACTTGAAAAAGCATTAAATGACGTAGATTTGATCATGTCGATGTTTATATTTACCCAAAAGATCATTAACATAGTCCTCTATTGTCTTATAGATGAGATCGTGAAAGATGTAATTCATGGCCCGCTGATAGGTGGATCCAACATTTTTCAAACCAAAGGGCATGACGCGATAGAAAAAGGTCCCCCAAGGAGTCATGAAGGAGTTCTTATGTTGGTTTTTTGGCATTATGAGAGTCTAATTATAACCAGATAACCATTCATAAGAGAAATCATCTCATGGCTTGTGATGAGTTTGATGAGTTGGTCGATGTTGGGAAGGGGAAAGTCATCTTTAGAACAAGAAAGGTTTATATCTCAAAAATCAATGCAAATGTGAAGCTTGCTATATGATTTAGCAATGGGTATGATATTAGAGACCTATTAAGGATTCTCAATAGGAATGATGAATTTGGCTGAAAGAAGGCATTGTATATCCTCTTTTTCAAGGAGGTAAACTCAAGGGTGCATACGGTGAAGCTTTTTCTTAACTATATATGCGTTAGGAAAGGTGAAAATATTATGAATGATGATAGAAGGATAGAGACCTATAATGTCATAGTATGACCATGCGAAGGCTTGACTATTCTTGGAGATAAAAGAGGTGAAATACTCAATATCATGTGGATTCAAGAGATTGACCCAATTTGATGATGTGAGGATCTTGTGGAGTCTCAATGTTGATATAGTTGGTGGAATCATTAAGAAGGGTGGATTTGTTAGAAGTTAAGGACTTATGTAGATAAGAATATTATCCCCCCATGTAGGAAAGAATGGAATTTTTGTCACCGTAATGAAGACCATCAATGGTAGAAGAATCCTTTTCTATCATTTCTAGATAGTGAACGCGAAGGGACCTAGTTTGATTTTCACACTGATAAGTGACTAGTCTTAGGGTGACGGTGGATACTAAAAAATATAGAGAAGATGGACATAGTGTTATCCATATCCATGGCCTCATGGGATGGAGAAGATGGATAAGGCATGTCTATAAGCATCATATATGGTGTAAGGGGATTGATATATTGTTCTTTATAACCAAGTCCAAATTTTTCATGAGGTTTGCGAGATTGATCATTGACAAGATCATGCATTATATGTTCATAACATCCCATGTCAAATCCCTTCCATGCATAACGATGAAGGTATGTATGGGAAAAGTATGGTTTATAGAGGAATCCAAATTCATTGGTATATGGTCTAGCATAAGGATGATCATCAATGTGAGAAGAAGGAGATTTGACACCACCATAGATGAGATTGGTACGAAGATGAGGAGGGCCAAAATGAATGATATCCATGACATTAGGTTGATAAATTGGATCCTTTTTAGGTCTACCAAGGTGATAAGGCATGAAGAAGATGTGATCTTGAGAAGGTGATACTACCCCAGCATAAATTTTTCCATGACCTTGTCTAAGGAATCATTGTTGGAAAGTTTAAATGAAGAAATGGATGAAATAGTGGATGGATGAGATGGGTCATGTTTAGGAATGATGAAGTTTTTAGGTCGATAGGTCATGTTACATGCTTTGAAGGGAGAATCATCAGTAGGGAGGTTTAATATTTTTCCATCGTGATCATATTTGATGCAACGATGAAGTGTGTAAGGGACATAACATATGGCATAGATCCATGGTCATCCAAGGATGACATTATATTGAAACTACCCTTCTACAATGTAGAAAACTTCATGAAGGAACTTCTCACCAATGTGGATAGGAATGAAAAATATCCCCAAAGTAGGGGTGATAACATCATTGAATGTGTGAAAGACTGTGAGTGATTGGGAAAAAATTAAGTTAGGGATCTTGAGCTGATAAAAGGTATGTGATGAAATAATGTTGATACTTGTTCCATTGTCGATCATGGATTGTCAGATGAAAGTTTTATTGATTCTAACTATGATGAAAAGGGGAAGGTCATGGTCCTCAAGTGAGATGTCTGGGATCTCAAAATCATAAAAGGAGACAGAAGTATAAGCCGTAAGCACTCATATAAGATATGAAAAAGGTTGAGTCTCATTACTATATTTCTATATATATTGCAAGGCTTCAATGAGAGTTTACCTATGGTCTGGGAGATTTGGATAAGATCATAAAGTGACATCTTAACTAGGGCCTGATGAATTTATTTGACAATACTTTTCTTAATGGGCCTAAGGGCGACTAAGATAGAAACCTTAGGTTTCGATGATGAAAGGGATGAAGTGGGATCACTAGAAGGATAACCAAAAACAATATTAGGTTTTCATGGAGATGTGGATGAATTGAAATCATTAGGAGGAGGGATGGTAACTAAATTATTTGACTTTGATGAGGTTGTTGGTTTGGATTCATGTTGTCCAGAACAAGTAGTTATCTGAAGAACGTTGATGAATAGAGGAGGACCATCCTTAAAGTATTTGTTTGGTGGTGGGATGGCGATAAAATTCCATGATGAATGGGGAGACTTGTGAAATTTGGTGGATGGGGTCGATGATATAGATGTTGAAATGGTCATGGATGGGGAGGTGGGAGAAAGAGTTTGATCGGTTTCAAGAATAAGGTCATCCTCCTCAATGATGTTGTGGAAAATGGTTTGAAGTGATCTACAAAATTGTATGTCATGTATAGGGGTGTGATGATAAGTGAAAATGAGGTTAGAGTCAAACCATAATGGTTTCTTACCCTGTGGATCAAAGGAATTGATAGGGGGAAGTGTGATGGCAGAAATTTGAAGTAAATGTTAAAGGACCTCCACATATGATTCGACCAAAGTGTTGCAAGGTGATTTGTCTTTATGGGTCTTAGATTTTATTTTGGATTTATAAGAAGATATGGATGCTTGGGATGTGTATTTTGAAGTTTTAGTCTTAGTGTTTTGAGATTTGGATGTCTTAGTTTTAGATTTAGTGGTGGTTGATGTCTTGGAAGAAAGGTCAGATTTTGAAGAAGGGTTGGATTTTCTTGATTTGGATTGATTGGTTAGTTGTGATGTTGTAAATGAAGGTCTTAGCCCTAAGAAATATGTGGGTGGTCTTAATATAAATGATGTAGCATTGAATTTCTTTATCTTAGATGGAGGGATGTCTATCTTTTGATGAGGATGTGAGAGAGACCTTCAAGGAATTGTACTAAGGGTCTTATATTTTTATTTTGAAGAGGCTCCCTTGAAAAAAATCTCAACTTGAGGGTTTGCATATTATGATTTTGAGGTTGGTATGGGTGGAGGGAGTAACTTTTATTTGATGAGATCCAAATAATGTGAAGATTGAGTTGATGTGGAAGTTTCTTATTTTTTGGATGAGGTGGGAAAAGCATTTGAAGTCACTACGAGTTGAAGTGATTTCAAAAATTATGAAAATGATGAGAGCGATGTAGGAGGAGAAGGTTGTGTAGATGTGGATATGGTTATAATGGTTGATGTGATTGGTGTGGGTATAAGTACAGAAAGGGGAATCATAATAGATGCTAGGGATAGACTAGGTGAGATAGGTGAGGACAAAATAGATGTAGGTGAGCTAGTGGGTATAGTCAAATTTGATTTAGATGTGACAATTGGTGAAGTAGATGTAGACGTAGAATCAATGGGGGGTTAATATAGGTATCGATATGATTGGTGTAGAGATGGGGATGGGTGTTGGTAAAAGTGTAGATATAGGGACGATGCCTAGAGAAAGGGTATATGTAATGGTTTGTGAAGTGGGTGGAGTCGTTAATGGGGTGAGATCTTGATTAATGGTGTTTATAGTGATAATAGTGTGAGCATTGGGTGGTTGAGATGTAGGAGGGGTGGTTTGATTGGAAGGCATGTTGGGGTTATCTTCTTAAAGGTCACCTTAGTCAATGAGTTTTTGGACAAGATATTTAAAGGTTCAACATTTTTTTATATCATGTCTACGAACTTGGAGGTATTTGCAATAGTGATCCTCACAATACCATGCTGGTTTAGGTATTTATTCATCAAATGGTCAAATGGGGGGAAGTGTGATCAGTGGACCACCATAAATTTTTCAAAGATAGAGTTATAGGATTCTCCAAGGGGAGTGTAGTTGGGTGACGGTCTAAGAGCTCTTTTTTGAGGCCCTGTGTTAGAAGTGGATGTGAAAGAAGACTTAACCACTATGGAATTAGCTGTATTTTTGGATTTTTCATTGTGTGTAGATGGCATAGTAAACTCAGAATTTAGGTTTTTTAATATTATCTTAAGTTGGCCTTGCTCAAGGGCGCGAGTCTCAAGTTTACGAGTCATAGTGAAGGATTCTTCAAATTTCTGAAATGATTATATTTGTAGGGTCCATGAGATATGCTTTGAAAAGAGCATGAAAATGAAAATTGATTTATTATTCCATGCCATCGTGTAAAAGAGTTTGCAATAGACTCATCTTTAAATTTTTAAATGGTGTATAAGTCTGTAATGGTGATTTTACACACAATATTGATTGAAAAATGTTCTAAGAAGATATGCACAAGTTGGGTGAATGATAACAATGAGTTTTGGGGGATGCATTGTACAAATCCAATGTGGGACCAACCAAGGACATGTGAAAAGTGTGAATTATTATAGTGCCCATTTAAATAACCACTTGAGACCAAAGAAATAACCTAGGGTTAGTTAGAAATTAAAGGATAATATATTTTTATTGGAAGTATCTACACTTAGGTTACCAAACATCAGTTTTCACTAATAGGTTTTAGAACAAATACTATTTACCAAAACACAAGTTTCCTTTATTCACTTATATCAAGTTCACAAGGTTAAAAATTTAGGGTTATATGCTTTAGTCAGGTTCAAGGAGTAATTTTACCCCCATGTCTACTCTCTAACAAGCTCAGAGTTTTCAACTAGATTTATCTATTACTTAATGCTTCCAAAATTTCCCTAAACCATTACCAATGGATAGGAAATTTTCTCACCTTTTTGGTGATATAAGGAAGTCCTCCTAACTCCTTGTAGAACTCTAGATATGAGTGGATGGAGTTCTTAGGGAAATTTTTCCCTTAGGGGACACGTGGCAAGAGGAGGGGGAATGCACCTTGGGTGGTTTGGCAGGTCACAGGGCAGCATAGGGAAATTTTTCCATCGCAAAGCTCAAGGGAACAAAACATTCCATGCTCCCATGAGTCCCTGGGTGGACACATGTCGAGTGTGGTACCAAGCGGGAAAGGAGAAGGGAAGGGCGGAGCGGTGGGTGGATTTAGCACTTTGCACCAAACGAAAGGGGGAAAGGGAGAAAAAGGTGTGTAGGACCATGCACCCACAAAAGGAAAAGTCTGAAGGGAAGGTAGAAAAGTGGGCCACGGGAGGAAAATTAAATATTTTCCAAAATCAAAACAATAAAAAAAGAAGATGGAGGTCCGCCCTCCCACCTCCACCTCAAAGTGCCACGTGGCATGCCCCCATTGGTCATGGGCTGGTGGGGTCAAAAGATAATTTCTCCCTAAAATATTTAAAGGAACAAACATTAAAATGAACCGCGCCTCCACCTCAGCCCCTGGAGGACACATGTCACCCTCTGATTGGCTGCGGGCTGGCAGAGGGAAAAATGAAAATTTTTCCCAGGTAAAATTTTTCGAAAGAATTAGTTTCAATTTTAGGAAAGAGTCCACCCTTCCACCGTGCCACGTGGCAGCATGTCATTGGCTACAGGTTGGCGGGGTGGTAGGGTAAAATAAGTTTTTAAATTTTGTCCACCCCTCCAAGGGTGCCACTTAGCAGGCCCCGATTGGTTTTGGGATGGCGGGGGTTGCGGACCTTTTTGGGAATTTTTTTTTCCAAAGTTAAAATTTAAACTTTTCTATAGTTATATTAAATCTTATTATTTTTTGAATGCTAAATTGAAGTAAAACTTCAAATGGCCATAACTTGAGCTAGAAATCTTGATTTTGGACAAACGAGGACTTTTTAGAAAGATTTCAATGCATTCTTTACACAGGAATCATCAATTTTAGAAATTGATGAATTTTGAGTGGTAAATTTTGAGAAAGAAATCTACCAGGTTTTAATTAGTGAGTTGACAGTTTTCAACTTCTCAATTCGGTTAAATTGGAACTCCTTCACTCAACATGTCAAACATACATGGAGGATCAGTATAGGGAGGATTTAGAGTGTTTTAGGGAAGTCAATTTGTTCAATTTATTTCAACTTGTATTTTTCTGACATTAGATAAAAAAATGACTATGCAAGTTCCAAATTGGATTTTTATTAAGTTTTGGAGGTTCTTTCTTAACTGTTATGGTAAATTTGAGTTTCTTAGGACTTAATAAGTTTGAATTTTAATGTTTCTTGTCTTATTTTTTGGTATAAGTTCAAACTGCTCATTTTTATTAAAATGTGAATTGCCAGCATGAAGTTTATGGCGGTGAACTGTTTCTTTTAAATTGGTATTACAATTTATCATTTAAAAGTGCATATGTTTGCTAAACTTAGTCAAATACATTTAATTTAATTCCATCAACTATTAAATAAAAATTTTGCAAGTCTTATTTCTAAATTCAAATCCTTTCAAGAGAATAAAATATTTTCTTTTGTTCTATATGCATGCTTCTTTTCCAAACAACAATTTCAAATTCAATAATAATTCAAATCCAATGCACAACACACTTTTGAGAAAGGAATGAAATCATTCATTGATCATCAAATACAATTTTACAACTTTCCTTCTTCATTTGGTTTCCAAAATACAATTCACAAAATACATCATACAATGCCTATAACTTCATTTACATTTCTTTTCCAAAATAGAGAAAAATTATGAATCTCCTTTGCATTTCTCAATTTAATTTCAATCTTCCATCTACAATATAATAACTTCACATTACAGAATTTATACACACATCCACTCAAAGTGGGAAGGGATACAATGAATTTTCTCAAAAGAAATAGGACTATCAAACCATAACTTCTTCTTGCTCCAAATAATAGCATATTGATTTCTCCATATTTTTTTATCACAACAAGGAAGGGGGAAAGGAAATGCTCTCCACCCAACCAAGAAATCCAATGAGAAGGGAGAAGCCATCCTTCCTCATTGGCCCCTGAGCCCTAACCATATTGAAATAGAGCATGAAAATCAACTCATGGCAATAATATCTTCCACAACATACAAGCAACATTTTCACATGCACATATCAATAAAATACACCTTCCAAACAAGGACAACATTTCAGAACTGCATTTGAAATCATTCACACAACACATAGGCAAAATCACAGCACCCCTGGATGCAGATCAGGCTTCTAGGTTGATCACTCAGGCATCCAGTGTGATTGCACAACATGGAAACCTCTCTCCAAGCGTGGGACTTGTGAAATTGAGAGAGGAATCTCCAGAGAAGGCTGGTTCCTGCTCCTAAACTACCTGCCACAAGCTATTCCAGTGCAGGCAAGCTAATCTAATCCTAATCTAACAATGCCAAGGAGACAGAGAGAGAGAGAGAGAAAGGAAAAGAACAAAAGCCTACACTAAAACGGTGATACACCAGAGAAGGAGAATGTTGGACATCTATCAAAACTGCCATGGGACAAAGAGAGGTGAGCAATGGGAAGGATGGACAGATGCATCACAGGCCCAAGGATAGATTTCACACAGAAAATGTCCCAAAACTCCATGAACATAGCTCCAAACCTGCAATGAACATTCAAACATGCACAAATACCTGCAATGAAGAGAGGCAAGAAGAGAAACAAGCAAAAACGAGCAAGGATGGACAGATGCATCACAAAACACGTTTTGTTGCTCCAGAAGTTTGCACAGAACATCATTTCAATAGTAAAAGGAAAAAATGCCATTACAGAGCAAGGGAGGAGGTTGAACTCCATTTTCAACCCTAGAGAAGAAAAGAAGGGAGGGACAGAGCAGAAAAGATGAACAACTTGTTATCTCTCTTTTAAAATGAGCCAAATTTGGCTTTATACAATGCATGGGTCGAGCCCAGGAGACAAAAAACATAGGAAAACATGTAAGCAGCCCAACCGTTGACCAAAACACATTCTTCATTAAAATCAGTGGTTGAGACATCACTTCTGGCCATGCTGAAGAAGAATGCGACCCATGTGCATTAAAACTGGTTGTTGAAACGTCGCTTCTGGCCATTACCACGCGTCAGAGCCGTGTTTCTCAATTTTCTCTCTCCAGACTACACCAAAATTCAAGATTGATCCTAGAATCATGTAGAGAATTTCATAAGCTTTCTGTTGATATAAAGAACGTGCAAATCCGAGCTCTGGATCGAAAGTTATGGAGGTCTAAAGTTTCAAGGCACAAAACAGGGGAAAATGTGTTTTGAAATCTTTCCCGCGCTCTGCCACCTAGATGACACGTGGCACGCATTGATTGGTTGCGTGATTCTCTCTCCTCACTCACCCCATGGGTTTTTCCTTGAATTTTGACCTTTTTGATGATTTTGGAACATTTTTCACTTTTTCCTGCTTCCCCGCCACTTGTACGACACGTGGCATGATCTGATTGGAGGACAGGGCGCGGGGTCAACCTTGTCTTTTAAACTTTGGGCCCAAGAATTTTTGCAAAATTTCTAAGTCCACCCCCAAACTCTACACTTCCCTGCTCCATTGGACACGTGTCCAATTCCTATTGGCTCGGGCCAGCGCTTCAAACCTTGCCCCTTTGGCCCTTGGACTTTTCCCTTGTGACACGTGTCATCTCCTGGTTGGTCCGCGGGTCTGCCGGCTCTTTCGCGTCCACCACGTCTTTTCATCCCGAATGCCCTTGTGCTGAAAATTCCCGTTTTGGCCCTGGCCAGTTCGCGTCCATTTGTGTCGGATGTCCCAGTGCTTCATGGGAAAAATTCTTCCGGTTCGCCCGATCTGGCCAATTCATGTCCTTTTGTCCCACTTGTCCCACATTGTTTTGGACTGAAGTTCTCCATTTCGGCCGATCCGGGTGGTTCGTGTCTTCAAGGCCCAAATGTCCCATTTGCTTAGCATTGGCCGCCTGAAGTTCTCATTTCGGCCGAACCGGCTGGTTCGCGTCCTTCACGTACTCTTGTCCTGAACTGTCCCGCTCAGTCCTGAAGTTAGTTGTTTTTCTTCCTCTTTCGGCCGGATCGGATTTTCATGCCCGCCGCGTACTTCTGTCCTAGATGTCCCTGTCGCTTCTGGACTGCCTAAAGGCCTTTCGATTGATCCGCGTCTTTCTGTCCCACACGTCCCTACTGTTGCAAGGACTAGGACTTAGCCAATTTTCACGATTTTTCCTGGCCCAAGTTTATTTTCTGCAACCTTTTCGAATTTTCTCAGAGCTTGCTCTCTTCAACCTGGTCAGGAGAGTTAGAAAAATTTCTGAGGGACCCTAGAAACATGATTTTTTCCCTGAATCAATCTATTTTCCTGGGACTTGAGAATTCTGATGCATGTTATCAAAAATTACCCTGGGGGGTGAATTTTGGATAACAATTTGCGACTCAGTGGGGTCATCTGCCTGCTAGATGAAGTTACCAGTTGCCTGAAGCATCCATTGGGCATGGAGTCATGAGTTGTAACCTGCAACTGATCTGAACTTTGAAAACCTCCCTCTGAGCCACTTGAAACCCACCGGACATGGAGTTTTTCTCACCAAAATGCCATTGGAATGAACTGTGCAAGAGCAAAACCAGCACAACAAAAACTATGTACAAAACTGAAAATCATACATGCTCCAAAATGGAACATGTAGAGTGTGCACAAGCACTTCTTCTACTGAAAGCAAACCTACCTACTCTACTCTAACTGGAAGCAAAAGCAAGCTAAACAAACCCTGCAATTGGTTGTGAGAAATAGCTTCCCTTTCTCAAAAGTGGCAGCCATGCAATTGATTTGGCACTGATCATGGCTGTTTGGATGGATGGAAAATCAACAAGAAGCTGGTCTTCTATCCAAATCATCAAAGTATCAGCTGAAAACAAATTCAATACCTCTTTTAGTTGCTCTGCATTTGGATTGAAGAGGTATGGCAGCTGATCCTTGGTACTTTGTAGCTCACCCTCATGCTCAGAAGAAAGCATGACTGGTTGTGACTTCTCCTTTGGCTCCAATGAAGCCAAATACCTGATTGGGCAAGGTCTGATCCATTTGATATGCCCATAGCTGTGATTTTCAACTCCAAGAATGGAGTCTTCTTGTAGACCTTCTTGAATGGATGGTGTGGAAGAAATGGTGAAATTCCTCTGTCCTTTTTCTTCCTCCAATGAAGAACGTGAAAGATTAAAATCTTCCAATATTGATTCCAAAGAGCTATTATAAGATGCAGGCTGTTGTAAATGAATGCCCTCCTTCATGACAGCAGACTCAAGTGTTTGGAGTGTGGATGATGAAAGAGAGAAAGGTGGAAACTCAACCGGCTCTTCTCCATCAAAACAGTTCTCCAAATCTGACAGGTAAACTACCTCATTGCTGTCCTGCTGCTCATGTTCAACTTCCTCCATGGTGTCCTCTTGATCTGTAACTTGACCACCATGGTTTCCTTCACTCTCCAATATTGAGTTTGAGAAATCAAACTCCTCTTCAGCACTGGAACTTGAGAGAGGTGAAGTAGAAAGAAGAACTGAAGGTTTTCCTGTAGCCTGCTTTGTGCTCAGAGCTCTTGGATCTGCACTTTTCTCCCCCATAGCTGGAATGTGCTCCTCTTCTTTTGGATTTGGAGCAGCTTCTCCTTCCTCCAATGTTTGAAGACAATCTTGCTCTTGATTGAACTCTTCCTCCAGCATGAAGTTTGTCAAGTCAAACTCTTCAATCTGCTGCTCTAGAGGACAAGTTGGGACTGCAAGATCTTCTTCTTCTGCTGCAACAAAATCAGTCCTAACCACACCTACACTTCTCTAACCCTAGCCTCTTCTGTAGGTTTAACCATCAAGGGGATCTTTGTCATCCCAAATCTAAGATCCCAACTCTTCAGAATTTGAATTTCTTCATCTTTGTTTGGCTTCTCTTTTTGTTGTTGTTTTCCTTGACTGGCATTCTGATTTTCATCCTCCCAACATGGATTTGGGAATGCAAGAGGAGGGATGGGTTGTAACTCAACTGATTTGACATTTTTTTGTGGTGGTGGAGGAGGTGAAACCTCTTGTTTCTTTGGAGTGGGAGGTATTTCATTTAGCTCTTGTGGAGAGGATGACTGTTTGGAAGGAAAAAGGAAAGAAGAATTGAGGTGTGGTGGAAGACTGAGAGGTGGAGACATGGGATCAACATTTGGGACAGCAGATGGAGAGTTTAAAATTTGCAAGTCCAAATGAGATGATGCTGCTTGAGTAATGGGAAGAGAAAAACCAGATGATGGTGTAGAACTTACCCATTGACAAGGTTGTTCAACACCGAATGTATAGGCCTCTATTTCTGCTGTCCATTGTGCAAGTTGGGGCAGCATCTTTATCATGAAGTCCAGCTTCTCTTGAGGGCTGAAGTGTCTTGGAAAAGGGCCTCCCCATGGACAAGGAGTCCTGTAACTGATTCCGAAAGCTCTCATTTGAGCTGTTGCTCTGGACTGCACCATCTTTACCTCCATCTTTTGGATCTTCTCCAACAGACCAGCATCTTGGATCTGATGGTCTTCATTGTATGCATACTCTTGCTCTTGGAAAGCTCCATAGCCAAACTGACTTTGGCACAGCTGCTCATATGGGTATGCATACTGATCTTGAATCTACTCAAAATGCTGATTTGGAGGATTTGTAAAACATGTTGGAGGTGTGATATACTGCTGTTGTTGATGTGAATTCCATGATGGAAATGAAGTCATGATTGCACAACTTCATAGAATGAAAGAATGATGGAAGAGATGGAAGGAAGAATGGATGGAGGATGAATGAAAATGAATGGAAAGGAAGGTCTGCAACTTCAGAGATGGGTTGTTGACCAGATGGAGTCGCCAGATGTGTTTGCAAGTGCCTCCAAAGGCTGAAATCTTCACAGGAACACATCAACCTGCAAAAGATGAAGTGGAAGACCTCTAAGGTCCCACCGGGCGTGCCAAAACTGTTAGTGCAAAATCACAGCACCCCTGGATGTAGATCAGGCTTCTAGGTTGATCACTCAGGCATCCAGTGTGATTGCACAACATGGAAACCTCTCTCCAAGCGTGGGACTTGTGAAACTGAGAGAGGAATCTCCAGAGAAGGCTGGTTCCTGCTCCTAAACTACCTGCCACAAGCTATTCCAGTGCAGGCAAGCTAATCTAATCCTAATCTAACAATGCCAAGGAGACAGAGAGAGAGAGAGAGAAGAAAGGAAAAGAACAAAAGCCTACACTAAAACGGTGATACACCAGAGAAGGAGAATGTTGGACATCTATCAAAACTGCCATGGGACAAAGAGAGGTGAGCAATGGGAAGGATGGACAGATGCATCACAGGCCCAAGGATAGATTTCACACAGAAAATGTCCCAAAACTCCATGAACACAGCTCCAAACCTGCAATGAACATTCAAACATGCACAAATACCTGCAATGAAGAGAGGCAAGAAGAGAAACAAGCAAAAACGAGCAAGGATGGACAGATGCATCACAAAACACGTTTTGTTGCTCCAGAAGTTTGCACAGAACATCATTTCAATAGTAAAAGGAAAAAATGCCATTACAGAGCAAGGGAGGAGGTTCGAACTCCATTTTCAACCCTAGAGAAGAAAAGAAGGGAGGGCAGAGCAGAAAATATGAACAACTTGTTATCTCTCTTTTAAAATGAGCCAAATCTGGCTTTATACAATGCATGGGTCGAGCCCAGGAGACAGAAAACATAGGAAAACGTGTAAGCAGCCCAACCATTGACCAAAATGCATTCTTCATTAAAATCAGTGGTTGAGACATCACTTCTGGCCATGCTGAAGAAGAATGCGACCCATGTGCATTAAAACTGGTTGTTGAAACGTCGCTTCTGGCCATTACCACGCGTCAGAGCCGTTTCTCAATTTTCTCTCTCCAGACTGCACCAAAATTCGAGATTGATCCTAGAATCATGTAGAGAATTTCATAAGCTTTCCGTTGATATAAAGAACGTGCAAATCCGAGCTCTGGATCAAAAGATATGGAGGTCTAAAGATTTAGGGCACAAAACAGGCGAAAACGTGTTTTGAAATCTTTCCCGCGCTCTGCCACCTGGATGACACGTGGCACGCATTGATTGGTCACGTGATTCTCTCTCCTCTCGCTCACCCATGGGTTTTCGCCTTGAATTTTGACCTTTTTGATGATTTTGGAACATTTTCCACTTTTTCCCGCTTCCCCGCCACTTGTACGACACGTGGCATGATCTGGTTGGAGGACAAGGCGCGGGGTCAACCTTGTCTTTTAAACTTTGGGCCCAAGACTTTTTGTAAAATTTCTAAGTCCCCCCCGAACTCTGCACTTCCCTACTCCATTGGACACGTGTCCAATTCCTATTGGCTCGGGCCAGCGCTTCAAACCTTGCCCCTTTGACCCTTGGACTTTTCCCTTGTGACACGTGTCATCTCCTGGTTGGTCCACGGGTGTGCCGGCTCTTTCGCGTCCACCGCGTCTTTTCGTCCCGGATGTCCTTGGGCTAAAAATTCCCGTTTCGGCCGAAATGCCGGTTCGCGTCCATTCGTCCTGGATGTCCCAGTGCTTCGTGGGACAAATTCTTCCGGTTCACCCGATCCGGCCGATTCGCGTCCTTTTGTCCCACTTGTCCCACATTGTTTCGGACTGAAGTTCTCCATTTCGGCCGATCCAGGCGGTTCGCGTCTTCAAGGCCCAAATGTCCCATTTGCTTAGCGGGCTGCCTGTTCTCATTTCGGCCGAACCGGCCGGTCCATTTGTCCCACTTGTCCCTTCCTGCGTGAAATTTTCTTGTTTCAGCCGAACCGGCCGGTTCGCGTCCTTCGCCACTCTTGTCCTGAACTGTCCCGCTCAGCAGTTAGTCATTTTTCTTCCTCTTTCGGCCGGATCGGCTTTTCGCGCCCGCCGCGTACTTCTGTCCCAGATGTCCCTGTGCTTCCGGACTGCCTAGAGGCCTTTCGGCCGATCCGCGTCTTTCTGTCCCACACGTCCCTACTGTTGCAAGGACTAGGACTTAGCCAATTTTCACGATTTTTCCTGGCCCAAGCTTATTTTCTGCAACCTTCTCACATTTTCTCAGAGCTTGCTCTCTTCAACCTGGTCAGGAGAGTTAGAAAAATTTCTGAAGGGACCCTAGAAACATGATTTTTGCCCTGAATCAATCTATTTGCCTGGGGCTTGAATATTCTGATGCATGTTATCAAAATTACCCTGGGGGGTGATGGGACACCATCATAACTTCTCCCAGACACTATTTACACAAGAGTAGTTGTGAAGTACCAAGCTATGCTTTCCTTAGACCATGAATGGTGCTCATTGGCAATGGTAGTAAGGTGTCAATGAAATGAGAGAAAAAAATGCATGGTCATGGCACTTTCTGTTCTGCCCTCTCCAAGTGATTAGATCACCCATAGATTCTCCTATCATATTGTCAAATAGGCGTAAAGCCACAAATTGTGGTAAGACTAACAACATTGCTAACCATTGAACAGTGCATGCAAGAGAAAATTTTTAATGGGAAAAACCACAGTGAAAGATCCTAATCACTTCCTGATAAAGTGATGTGTTGATACTTTCCCTAGCCAAAATTTTTTGCCCTCCAACCTCACCAAGGGTAACACAGTGCCATGAATTCCAAAGCTTCACTATGGGATCAAGCAAGTCACAGTTGCAACAACCGGGTTTGACCATGAGCGAGGAATAAGGAATGTTTACAGAGCTACGCATCAAAGTGGCGTGAAACCCTAGAAGAAACTTGCAATAAATTCCCACTAAGGTGAGGTTGTATAGAGAATAGCATCCTTGTGGATCCATTGAATTTATAACCAACTCAGTGATTTTTTCCTCAGTGCCCAGGAAAGGTTATGCCAAGCATCTTGGGTTCATTAAACTTTTTAGTTAAAAGACTTAGACATTGTCCCCATGGTACTCCAATATGAATATTAAGATTGAATAAATTTAAAAGTTTGGTAACATGGTTTGATAATTATAGACTGGCCAATTTAGGTCACCATAGAATGCATTAAAAAGTTATAGGATTCCAAATGTATGAGGTATGTTTGATATACATTTGATAGTTTTGAGGTGTGTTGGTCAAGTTTAGATTCTTGTTCATAAGATGGGACACAATTTCCCAAGGAAAAATTCAAATTTTGGGATGTAGCTATTTCAAGCCACTAACTAAAATAAGTCTTACATTCTCTTATTGTTTTCAAAATAATGATGATTTTCCAGTTAGATTGAGTGGGTTGTTATAATTGGGACATCATGACCATTATGGTTCTAGTTATTGCTTAGGATTTAATAACAGGTGTTATTTTTGTCAATTTATTAGGAATATAAGCTTTAAAAGTACACTATGATTCACATTAAAAAAAGGTGCGGATAAGTTATTGAGTTTGATTCAGATAGAAGAGGTTTTGAGATGACCATGTTAGCATGAATAGTCTTGAATTAGATTTCAGAGGTTCGTATAAGGTTGATGTTAGAATGCCCACAAAAACTTGAGCCCCCATGGGAATCCCAAGTGATCCAGATGGTACATGCATAAGAAGAGTGGTGAGGTGGTTGATTCAGACAAATGGTGATGGGGTCAAAAGAAGGAATGGTGGACAATTTATGAATTCACAAGGTAAATATTCACATATGGAATGATCTCCATTGAGTACATTGTAGCTGATTGTTTAATTGGAATATTTTTTCTTAGGGTCAAATAGTCATGTTGGGCAATGGCCATTAATAACAGGTCCAATGACATTATCAGTCTTACATGATAAGGTTGTGGAGGCTATTCGACATGAGTGGACAACAATTGATTTTAGAAATGAGTGCATTATTTTTAATTTTAGTTGGAACTTGAATCCATCATCAATGGAATTTATAGTAAGGTCTACGTGACATTTTAAGATAATCTATTCTTAAGCATGTCCAATTTGTGTCAAGAATCTATAATTGTCCATAGGTCAATGAGTATATTAGGCCTATCCAGCATCAATATAAAAGTGTATCTCTAATGGCATTCTAATAGTATGGAATGGATTTTGAAATATCAGGATCATGGTTTTAATAAGGTGATTTATTATGAAATGTCATACTGCAACCTAAGAACATGAGGTACGTGTCCTCATGAGGTTGGGTAGTCATATTCGTATTAAAAATGTCTAGGTATGGATGGGTTGTAGTGTGAATGGTGTGCAATGATGGTTGAAAAAGGTGTTAAGATGCACAATTTGGTAATTGAGAACTAATTCAATGAAAAGGTTGTTTTGGGGGATGCTATTTACTTACTATTAGTATCTAACTGGCCAATGAAACAAACAACTAAAAGTATGCCAATTTCTACTTAAATATAATCATTTTCAACAAATACCTGAATTTCATATGCCTATTTATTGCATTAATTTTAGAAGGAAAGAGCAAAATAAGAAATCATTCCAATTTGGAATAGTCCCTTCTTTGGAACTTCCCAAAATTAAGGCATCCAAGTAACGTTGAAGTTTTGGCAATGAATGATTTATGAGGATTGTCATTACCCAAAGGTATGAGGCATAAGTCTGTATAAGGACATTACCATAGGCATGTACACCAATGGGTTTCCTATGTAGGTGATGAATTATAAGTGATTATAACCATGGCTATAGGATCATCTAGATGTGAAAGTGGTATGTGCTTTGGAATTGGTTGATGTTGAAATCAAGGATAACACCCTAGTGTATGGGATTCAATGAGAAAACTTTGGTAAGGGCTTGTTCTTGCAATTTCTACCAAACTACCATTTTTCGGCATGCATGATGATAGGTTTATATGGTTGCTAATGTCATGCGACATGAATGATTACAGTGAAAAACGAGCCACTAGGAAGGTTGGGAAGTGATGACTTTTCCCATTTGTCATGAATGTCAAAGGTGCTAGACTAAATCCTCCACTCATTTTGTCATTTGATATGAGCTTGGGTAAAATTCAACTTATTTTTTAAGGATTAGATGGGGACACTAGTGATGATAGTGGATGAAGTCAGGTGACCAAGGATATCGCCTGGAAGTAGTGATATTTGTGTTGATTGGAACACATTTACTTACCAGTTTCTTTGAGTGTCATTATTTGGGTGGTTTGATGAGGATTAATGAAAGAAGATGGTTTCAATCTCATGCCTGAAGCCATAGCTGAGCTCATCCATGGATCTAAAACATGATGGTTAAAGATTGTAGAAGATAAATTGAGTTACCGCAGGAAATGGAAATGATAATGTATAGACATTGTTGCGATAATATGGCCCATCGATAGGAAACTGTGTTGATTTCCTATGAAGGTAAAAATGGAGATTATGGATTACCTGCTCAAGAAGACCCCTCTGACCTTAAGCTTGTGACACTACCATGACTTGATGATAAGATGGTCAAAAGCCTTAAGCAGTTTAGCATATTGGAATATAAGCAGATGGATGGAATGATGTACAGGAATGGAAATACACTGGTGAACTACCATCATTAGATGGTAAGTTTGCAAACAAGATATTTTGATGAGGAGGTTCACTTTGATGATCAAAGGTTGGGGGACCATGTGAAGAGGTAATCCATAGGCATTCATGAGACAATGGGCTTGGAATGGAAGTTTATTGGGAACATGATGGGATTACTTTGATGTAAGTACTTTAGTTCCATTTTCCTAGCTAAAGAGTGTGTGACCTAATGGGCATGAAAGAAAACAAGAAAAAAATAGACATGATGGCAGATGGTCAAGACTATACAAACAAGTTCATGCATGACAAGAGTTGTTTTATTTACTTGAATTAATTAGAAAAGATGTGACAGAAGATGTAAAAGAGGATCCTTTATATAACAAGGTGGAAACATAAGAAACTGAGATTCTAAGACTGTTGAAGACCTATAACAAGTAATTGCTAGAGCGGATTCTGAATCAATATCCGGCAATAAGACATGAAAAAATGTTGCAACTTAATTTATACACGTATGGAGTAAAATGGCACCATGAAAAGTGAAGTCCTATTGAAGATAGATACTAATCCCTTTAAACAAACTCTGAAGTAATAGGATTGCCCCTTGAAGATACTTGAATTTTACACAAGATGTTTAGAGACAGTGAAGGAATGCAAGCCTGAGAACACGATTAAATTAACGTAGATTATCGAATTGCGAATTGAGTCAAGAGGTTTTATTTTAAGCCCACCAAATATGGAGGAAATCCAATGTCCAATAAGATTCTAAAAGAATGGAAAATTTTAAGTAAGAAGGAGAAATGTCTTGACCACAAGGGATGAGTAAGTATGGACAAATCTTTTCCTTTGTTATTTGATCATTGGAAAAACGTGAAGTCTAAGAGAAAAATAAAAACAATGCTCAAGGTAGAGTGTAGACAAAGAAGAGAAGAAAAATAAAAACTGTAGAGCTCAGCAATGTTAGTTTAAAATAGATTACCATTTTTTTTAAATGGTTGAGATTAAGAGGGTCAAATGAGAATGCACACTACAAAGGGTATGTCCTATTTTTGTGTCCAGAAATATAAGATACCTATTGTGTGTGCACTCCCCATTTAGATTAGTGAAGTTGATAGTAAATTATTTTTCGAGCAACTCAAAACATACAAGGGTAGAAGTCTATCTAAGACCATGTACGATGGTGATAATTAGATTTTTCATAATTTTTGGATGGATGTTATAACTTTTTTTTAATTTTCGCAAGTGCACACATAACTAGAAGGAAAATGAAATATATGTGGTAGATGAGGGGGTTACTCGACGAAGTCAACTCCAAGAAAAATAGTCGAATTCCTTAGTTTTTTTAATGCATGTAGACCATGGTAGTTTAGACGAGACGTTTTTTAAAAAAATTGTAATGACAAATGAATCATAAATTGTGTACAATATAACGTATGCAAATAGAATATCAAATTAGCAAGAAAATAAGGCACTAGTAAAAGTGAAATTATGGATCTAGATAAGCATAAAGTAAAATATATCTAGGTTTTAGTCAATGATGACCTAGGCTGCAGAGGTCCAGTTAATGGTGACTGGAGTAGACCGATCTTGATATCGTAGAATAAAATGCAGATTTAATATTATATTATAATGTATGATATATCGAGGATGTTTACAGGCATGTTATTTTAATGTTGATAATTACCTACAGAACATGGATCTGTATTCAGGGGATTACATAAAGGATGCAAAAAACCTTAGGTAGATGGATATCCAAGGAACTATGGCCAAGTTCCTATGGTGACTTGGTTGAATTGGTAAACGACCAAAGAAGATAAAACGCAAGCGCGCTGAATAATGCGCTCTAGGAGTTTTTTTGTTTCAGAAATAGAAACAAATATTGTCATATATTGGGAGGGATAATGCAATATAATGCATTGTAAATAGGAACTCAGGTCATATTATAACGTGAACATGTTATAACGCGAGAATTCGAATTTCGGCTTGAGTGAATTGATAACCGATCACAAATAATGCACTCACATGAAATGATGGATCTAAATCTCTGATGGCAGTTGGACCTGCAAAATGTTAGTGTTATAGCATGCCCATAGCCATAATACGAGGACGTTATGGCCAAAATGGAAAAAAGTCAAGATTTGTGTTGAAATATTATGGTCCCCAAAGTCTCCATAAATGATACAAGCAAGCTCAAACATACTCCAAGAATACTAAAACAATTACAGAGAACTACTCAATGCATGGAAATATAAGTTCACAAGATAGCCTGAAGATCTATGATGTTGCATCCTTTGAGAAAGGAGGGGAAATGTGGCTTTATAGGGTCAATGACGACTTGGTTGGGTCGTTTCCAATGACGGGGAGCCATCTATTTGGGTGGTGGTAGGATGCCTAGCTCAAGGAATCAAGCCCATTAGAAGAGGGATTAGGGATTTAGAAGCGTTAGGTGGGTTAGGGCTATATATAGAAGTGAAATTGGTAGATGAGGGATGAAATTGAGTAAATAAAGGCTAAGAGGAGCCTAAGGATGAGTAAATATGGATTTTAGGGATGATAAACAACCTAGACAATAGAAATTGGGATTTATTAGATAATGAGATGAGGATTGCGGTATAATTGATGAGAACAATCCATAAATTAAAATGGATAGGATAATAGATGGAAAATATGGGAATATTAATAAAATATGAATTAAAATAAAAGGGGGCTAGATATGTGACCATGGTGAATAGAAGCGAATGCAGGGTGACAAGGGTAATGATACCAATTTTTCATGTCTACAGTAATTTTGAGACCACTTCTTCAAGTTGACACAACAAAACATTCCTAATGTTACGAAGATGACATTGCATGTTGATGATAAATCTTATGGAGGAGAAACTTTGGGTGGAACACATACAATGAAATTCACCATGAACTACATTTAGTCACCATGACTTCATAAAAGGAGTGCACATGACTTATGGAAACAAGTGTTTTCCCTCAATATATCAACTTAGCTTAAGAACTAGTGCATTTCAAGACTTTCTATTTTAAAGTTGATGACTTAGATAAACATACCTTTCTCAATTTACACCAGGGATTCTTTAAACATATCTGTAGCAAAATAGTAACTTACTTAAACACCATCCATTTCACAGTTTTCACATGAAGATCTTCATACCAAACATTATGCACATTCTTTCCAAGGACTAGAACATATTTGTATAGTACAATTAGCTAAAGAGAACTCCAAAACACACAAATTTTATTTAGATTAAGTATTCTACACCTCTTTGGATTTTTACAAATTTTCACTCATGATTTGGAGTTAGAACCTTTCATTTTGTACCTTTCACTTCAAGGAGGAGGTTTGGAAGGAGAATTTCCTTGTTAGCAAAATGTTCATAACTTCTTTGTTACTCAACCAAATTTAATATTTTTTTTGCAAAAATTTAGGCTTAGAGTGTTATTCAAAACATACTTCTATGATTTATCCTAAGAAGGCTTGATAATTTTGTTTGGGTGCTAATAAGACGGGGTGATCAATTTGCATTCCTTAAGAAGCCAATTTTAGAGAAACTTGCATAAATTTCACAAACCTCTTCAAAACTTCATGAAACTTGACATGAAACACTAAAATACATCATTATACATACTCTATAGGTTGATTAGAAATAAATTTTGCTATATAGCTCATACCTATCTCATTTACCTCAACATTCATTGTTAGTCATCAAGGTCAGTAGGGTGAATTTTTGAAATTTGCTTCCAGGAGCTAAAATAAGTATTGTTATTTCTCATACATTCCCTATTAAATATTCCTAAGATACTCCCATGCCTACCTAGTCTTTCCATACCATGAAATGAGCTCTTCCACCTCATTAGGCTTTAGAACTAGGCCTACATGAGGTAGTTACAAATGTGACTCCCAACATTTGACCTGTTACTCACTCCAAAATATTTTTCACATGTTGAAACTATAATTTCTGACATGTAAAACATTTGAGTCAATCATACTAATAAATTTCATGATTCCATTGGATTCCTACCTCATAGACCAAACTTGTAGCATCCTCAACCTATCTTGGAATCAATGTCACTCACTCCTTTTCCATCAGTGCCACTTGACATCAATGAAAACACCAATGACCATGGTTCAACAATATCCCCCTTTGGCATTGATGGAAACCTACTCAGAAACCATGATGAAAAACACACACCAACAACTCACATCACCATTCCTAGTTTCTAATAGTAATCTACCCCCTTGACATCTATGACAAAGGGTCTTGCATTAAACAAGATAAATAACATACAAGAAACTATTTACAAAGCATAGAATTACCTCAAAAGGCTCCTCATTGGATTAGTATTATTGTCTTTCCACATGTGACTTGACTAGCTATATGGATCTCTTCTAATCATCCTTAATGCTCCCCCTAAACTTATTCTCTCCATATTCATCCATATCAATTCACCATGCTCACCAAACAATATTATATTGTTCCCTTAGGATCCTATCATACTCCTTTGTCTGAACCTACAATTCATCAATCACTTATCTTTCACTCAAGATAGAAGAATGGATCAGTCCTATAAAAAAAACCTAAGATAATTTGTCCAATGAGTTCTCTTTCCTTTTCCTCTCCATACACTAACTGAGCAAGATAAGTTGTCCCCCCTTGAAAACTACCATTTATATCCATTGTCTTGTGCTTCACTATATTATCAAGATTTCTAGGGAATTTTAATTTCATCACTAGACATGTTTAACCACTTAGCCACTTTCTATGTTTCAACAATACTTATATATCATGTGGGTCAGTATTTTAATCTTATTACAATCATTAACATGAGCATGATACATGACAACACCATGATTTATTTTCACTCCAACCCTCTTGACATATTTTCTCACAAGCTTATTAGTAGTTTAAATTTTCTTTATTCCTTTATTACTAGGTGTATCCAAATAACCTTATGATAGTTTATAATGATCCATTATTCATCTCATTTACAAAATCAAATAATTAATGAGATTAGTCAAACAATTGTTGAGATTCATAAAGATTATGCCAACTTCAAGATCAAACTTCATAGTTTAATCTAATTCTTCAAGATATGTTGCATGATTTTGTCATCATTAGATGCTTCAAAATGGGACATCATTATATTTTTTCCATGAGAATTGTCCCATTGTTTGTTGACTTTCCAATTCTTCCAAAAATTTTAAGACTAGCCATGAATCTTTTGTGTGAGTTCTATAAGACTCTATTTGCATTCACCATACCTTCTTGGCCCAAATGAGAACTTTGTTTGAATAAACTCTTCAAATTTATATCCTTGAAGTATTATATATAACATCCTAATATGAGAATTGCTTATAGCCACTGAGCATACCATGAAGCTATTTGAAAGGTCTTTTGATAAATTTTTTTATTAGCAACAACCTTCATTATCTCTTAGCAAGCCAAAAATTACTTCACAGAGACTTTACATATAACTATTCATTGTGAAAAATTAACTTTACTATGCTCAGAATTATAAGATTCCAAATTACTTCTCCATCTCTACCTCTAAGTAAATTTATTTTTCTTGCATTGCCTTCATTGGCATCAATACCCATTAGATAGATTCAATATTTTAGAGAGTCCTACACTTAGCATTTTGAAATACATCCTTCATTCCAACGACAACTAGAAGCTTGAATTGTGATTGGGAGTAGACCTATCACAGTTTGTATGAATTTGGTATTTTGCACCTCCTTTTCATAGCTTTAACGTTGAGAACCTATCCATAAGTGATCTCCTTGTACATCTTTGAAGACCAGGTTACACATTCAAAGATAATTTTCTAAATTTGAGACTACAACATCTAACCCTTATTTCAAAATATAGTGTTTGAAGATTATTCCTCTCTTTGTGCTACAAACATTTATTCTCTTATTAAAAAGACTACCTACAGACTATGTTCACTTCTTATGATATTTCTTACATGAAGACACCCTAATAGGTAATACTTTAGGCATAAGAGAAAGAAGACACCATTCCTTTTTCATGATCACCCAAGAGAATAATTTGAAGGCTTGAGAACAGTATAAAAGTCATGATATTTTTGACTCTTTATTAACTTAGAATACTAACTTACACAATTTTCCAAACAATAATACTTTCATAAGATTTCAAAATAATTCCTAAGTACTGTGCTTAACCATAATGACACAATTTGTGGGCAAGACTTGTTTGAGGACCTGAATTACATGATGTAGCCTATTCACATTTGAAAACAAAGAGGGGGGAAATACATGTCAAATATTTTTTGCATGAACACAATTTATTTACAAAACTACTCAAGAAGACATTAAAGACTTCAACCTTACCAATATTGTAACTTGGGACTATTCAAAAATTCTTTGATTTTGACATATCTTGACAGTCTAGTGGAGACTCCAATAAAAAACAACTGATGAGAATATTCGTTCAGGGAAACCTTTGATCTATTCACTCAATTTTATCATGAATTTTTTTTTCATTGGCCATTTGAAAAGTAAACCATGCTTCTTTAAGCTAATATATACCTTCTAGAAACCTAGAGAAGGCATATCTTCTTGTGAGATCTCTTAAAATAGGATAAATTCATCAAAGAAACATGATGACTCAACACTTTTCCTATTAGTGCTTATATTCTTGTTAGTTTTCTTGGATGTATTCCTTGGTAAGACATCCACATCATATTGTTATTGCAAATTCACAGCACCCCCAAAATGACCTATGGATCTGATTTTCTAAGGAAATGTCATTTGGTGTGAATGCACAACATTAGGCTTTCCCAAAGTGTGGGACCTTTACAAATGGGGAAAGCTCTCCAGAGAAGGCTGGTTCCTCTTCCTAAACTACCTACCACAAGCTATTCCAGTGCAGGAAAGCTAAATCTAATCCTAATCTAACTTCCAAGGAGATAGGGAGAGAAAGAGAAAAGATGGAAAAATAGAGCCTACACTAAAATGGTGATACATTAGAGAAGGAAAATGTTGAAACATCTATCAAAACTGCCATGGAAACAAAGAGAGGTGAGAAATGGAAAGGATGGACAAGTGCATCACAAAACCAAGGATGGATTTCACACAAAAAATGTTCCAAAACTCCATGAACACAGCTCCAAAACCTGCAATGAACATCCAAACATGCACAAATACCTGCAATGAAGAGAGGCAAGAAGAAAACAAGCAAAAACGAGCAAGGATGGACAAATGCATCACAAAACATGTTTTTATTGCTCCAGAAGTTTGCACAAAACATCATTTTAATGGTAAGAGGAAAAAAATTGCCATTACAGAGTAGGGGAGGAGGTTCAAACTCCATTTTTTACCCTGGGGAAGAAAAGAAGGGAGAGGTAGAGAAGAATGATGAACACAACTATACAAATGAGCCAAAACTGGCTTTTAACCATCGAACAGAATGAAAGAAATGTGGAAAACATGGGTAAAATTTGATTTGAAACTCCAACCACAAACAAATCCCTTCAATCTTTCCTGTAAAGTGATGGGCTTCATGGAAAAACCCATACGCCAAAGTACATTGCTCTGCAGAGCAAGAAAGAGGCCCATACTTCATTAATTTTGGTGGTTGGGGCTGTTTTCTATGTTTTTTGCATGCCAGAGACGTTTTCCCCATTTTTCTCCCACAAATATCCATCAAAAATCAAAATTAAACCATCCATCGTGTAGATAATTTCACAAGCTTTCCAATGATATAAAGAATTGAAAATATGAGCTCAGGATCGAAAGTTATGCCCCTCTGAAGATTTAGGGCAAAAATGGCAAAATTAGGGAAAAATTCAGGTTGGCGGGCCGAAATTTGAAAATTTTCCTCTTTTTTGAAATTGGGAAAATTTCCCAAAAATCTCCCATGCCCCACCACTCTGCTGACACATGGCATCACCTGGTTGTTCACTAATGGAATCACGGATCTCTAACTTCACCTTTTTCCTTTTGAATTTTCATTGGAAAATTTCCCAAAATTTACCTCCCACTGGGCTCCGACACTCCACCGCTGACGCCATTTGGCACACATCATCACTTGAGGGACCATTTGATTGGTTGATGGGGACATGGGCCACAATTTTCATCACTTTGTGCACCCTTTTGTACCTTTGCACTTTGGAAAAATTCTCCAAAACCTTCCAGTGCCACCCTAACTCCCACCGCTGACTGGACATGTGGCGCATCCTCATTCAATGTGGGGGCCTTTGCAAATTTTCTCCATCCTCCTCCGTGGGCTGATTTTTTCCTTTACACCTCCGCCAACCTTCTTGGAAAATTTTCCAACTTCACTCTACCGACCTGACCTCCATGCCTTTCCATGTGGCACCATTTCATTGGTCATGGGCCTGTCTTGGGAAAATTTCCCCAAAAAACTCCGCCAAGCCATAACTCAAAAATTACAAGGAGTTAGGAGGAAAATTTTACCTTTCTAGAAAGGTGAGAAAATTCTCTATCTGATGAAGCCATTTCAAGAATATTTTGAGTGCTTGAAATGTGTGAAAATTGAAGTTGAAGCACAAGGAAGGAAAGAATGAAGGCAAGTTAGCCAAAATAAGTAGGGGGCTCATTTTGGATAACAATTTTGGCGACTCAGAGGGGTCATCTGCCTGCTAGATGAATGATCAGTGGCCTTTGAAGCATCCATTGGGCATGGAGTCAAGCTTGATAAATTGATTCTGATCTGAACTATGAAAATCTGACCTCTAAGCCACTTGGAAACCCACTGAACTTGGAGTTGATCTTCACCAAAATGCCACTGAAATGGACTGTGCAAGAGTAAATACAACAACACCAAAAACTATGTACAAAATTGGAAATCATACATACCCCAAATGGGATATGTAGAGTGTGCACAAGCACTTCTTCTACTGAAAGCAAACCTACCTACTCTACTCTAACTAGAAGCAAAGGTGGGCTAAACAAACCCTGCAACTTGGTTGTGCAAAATAGCTTCCCTTCTTAAAAATTGGCAGCCATGCAAATGATTTGGAGCTGAGTATGGCTGCTTGGATGAGTGGAAAATCAACAAGAAGCTGGTCTTCTACCCAAATTAGCAAGGTGTCAACTGAAAACAAATTGAATACCTCTTTTAGTTGCTCTGCATTTGGATTGAAGAGGTATGGCAGCTGATCCTTGGTACTTTGTAGCTCATCCTCATGCTTAGAAGCAAGCATGACTGGTTGTGACTTCTCCTTTGGCTCCAATGAAGCCAAATACCTGATTGGGAAAGGTCTAATCCATTTGATATGCCCATAGCTCTGATTTTCAACTCCAAAAATGGAGTCTTCTTGTAGACCTTCTTGAATGGATGGTGTGGAAGAAGTGGTGGAACTCTTCTGCTGTTTTCCTTCCCCTTCCATGAAGAACATGGAAGATTAAAATCTTCCAATCTTGATTCCAAAAGGCTGCTATAAGATGCAGGCTGTTGCAATTGAATGCTCTCCTCCATGACAATAGGCTCTTGTGTTTGGAAGGTGGATGAAGGAGGATAAAATGGTGTGATTTCAACTGGTTCTTCTCCATTAAAACAAGCCTCCAAATCTAACAGATAAACTATCTCATTGCTGTCCTACTTCAAATATTCAACTTCCTCCATGGTGTTCTCTTGATCAACTTGATCACCATGTTTATCTTCATTCTCAAAGGTGAAGTTTGAAAGATCAAACTCCTCTTCAGCACTAGAACTTGAGAGAGATGAAGTAGAAAGAAGAACTGAAGGTTCTTCTATAGCCTGTTTTGTGCTCAAAGCTTTTGGATCTGCACTTTTCTCCCCCATAGCAAGAATGTGCTCCTCTTCTTTTGGATTTGGAGCAGCTTCTCCTTCCTCTTGCTACTTGAAGACAATCTTGCTCTTGATTGAACTCTTCCTCTAGCATGAAGTTTGTCAAATCAAACTCCTCAATCTTCTGCTCTAGAAGACAAGTTAGGGCTGCAAGATCTCTTTTAGATATTTCTTCTTCCATGGCTGATTGTGCAACTTCTATTGGATCAACAACTTCTTCCAGTAGAGTTCCAATGTGGACACTACATTCTGAGCAAAATGATTGCTGATCTGCTTCTTCTTCTTCTTCTGCTGCAACAAAATCAGTCCTAACCACCACTTGTTCTTCAACCTTTACCTCCTCTGTAGGCTTGACCATCAAGGGGATATTTTTTATCCCAAATTTGAGAGCCCAAGCTTACAAAACTTCTAATCATTTCTTCTTTGTTTGGCTCTTCTTCTTGCTATCCTTGACTGGCATTCTGATTTTTATCTTCCCAACATGGATTTAGGAATGCAAGAGGAGGGGTGGGTTGTAACTCAATTTATTTTACAATTATTTTTGGTGGTGGAGGAGGTAGAAAATCTTGTTTCTTTGGAGGGAATGGCTGTTTGGAAGGGAAAAGGACAGAAGAATTGAGATGGGGTGGAAGACTAGGGGATGGAGAAATGGAATCAACACTTGGGGTAGCATGGGCTGGATTTGGAATTTGGCATTCAAAATGAGATGGTGCTGCTTGAGGAATGGAAAGAGAAAAACTAGATGATGGTGTAGAACTTACCCATTGACAAGGTTGCTCAACACCAAGTTTATAGGCCTCTATCTCCAGTGTCCATTGTGCAAGTTGGGGCAGCATCTCAATCATGAAGTCAAGCTTCTCCTGAGGGCTATAATGTCTTGGAAAAGGGCCTCCCCATGGACAGGGTGCTCTGAAACCAATCTGAAATGCCTTCATTTGTGCTTGAGCCCTTGATTGCACCATGCCAACCTCCATTTTTTGGATTTTCTCCAAAAAATCAGTATCTTCTCCTTGACTGCCCTCATCATATGCGTATCCTTGTGCTTGATGTGCTTCATAGCCAAACTGATTTTGGCCTTGCTCATATGGATATGCATACTGATTTTGAATTTGATCAAAATGCTGACCTGGAGGCTTTGAGAAACATGTTAGAGGGGAAAATATTGCTGCTATTGTAAAATGTGAATTCCATGATGGAAATGAAGTCATGATTGCACAACTTCATGAAATGAAAGTAGATGGAAGAGATGGAAAGAATAATGAATGGAAATGAATGGAAAATTGGTCTGCAACTTAGAGAATGAGTTTTTTACCATATGGAGTCACCAGATGTGCTTTTGAATATGCCTCCAAAGGTTGAAATCTTTAACAGGAACACACCAACCTACAAAAATAAAGTGGAAGACCTCTAAGGTCCCACCGAGGCATGCCAAAACTGTTAGTGCAAATTCACAACACCCCCAAAATGACCTATGGATCTACTTTTCTAAGGCAATGTCATTTGGTGTGAATGCACAACATTGAGCTTTCCCAAAGTGTGGGACCTTTGCAAATGGGGAAAGCTCTCTAGAGAAGGTTGGTTCCTCTTCCTAAACTACCTGCCACAAGCTATTCTAGTGCAGGAAAGCTAATCTAATCCTAATCTAACTATTCCAAGGAGACAGAGAGAGAGAAAAGAGGGAAAAACAAAGCCTACACTAAAATGGTGATACACCAGAGAAGGAAAATGTTGAACATCTATCAAAACTGCCATGGAAACAAAGAGAGGTGAGCAATGGAAAGGATGGACAAGTGCATCACAAAACCAAGGATGGATTTCACACAAAAAATGTTCCAAAACTCCATGAACACAGCTCCAAAACCTACAATGAACATCCAAACATGCACAAATACCTGCAATGAAGAGAGGCAAGAAGAAAACAAGCAAAAAATGAGCAAGGATGGACAAATGCATCACAAAACACGTTTTTTATTGCTCCAGAAGTTTGCACAAAACATCATTTCACTGGTAAGAGGAAAAAAAATCCATTACAGAGTAGGGGAGGAGGTTCAAACTCCATTTTCAACCCTAGGGAAGAAAATAAGGGAGGGCAGAGTAGAAAGAATGAACAACTTTTTTACAAATGAGCCAAAACTAGCTTTTAACCATCGAACAGAATGAAAGAAATGTGGAAAAACATGGGAAAATCAATTTGAAACTCCAACCAATAAAAAAATCCCTTCAATTTCTCCTGCAAAATGATGGGCTTCATGGAAAAACCCATACACCAAATGTACATTTCTCTGCAGAGCAAGAAAGAGGCCCATACTTCATTAATTTTGGTGGTTGGGGGAATTTTCTATGGTTTTTACATGCCAGATACGTTTTCCCATTTTCTCTCCACAAATCTCCAAAAAAAAATTTAAATAGTCCATCCTGTAGAGGATTTCACATCTTTCCAATGATATAAAGAACGTGAAAATATAAGCTCGGGATCAAAAGTTATGCCCCTCTGAAGATTTAGGGAACAAATGGCAATTTTTAGGGCAAAATTTGGGTTAGCAGGCCAAAACTTGAAAATTTTCCCCTTTTCTGAATTTGGGAAAATTTCAAAAAAAATTCTTAATGCCCCACCACTCCACTACCACTTGTCACTCTCTGGTTTATCCACGGGCCCTCAGGATCACTTTCTACCCTTTATGCCTTTTACATTTTTTCCATGGGCTCGAGGACTCACTTGACAATGGATGCAGATCAGGTTTCTAGGTTGATCACTTTGGCATCCAGTGTGATTGCATAACATTGAATCCTTTCTCCAAGTGTGGGACTTGAAAAAATGAGAAAGGATTCTCCAGAGAAGGCTGGTTCCTATTCCTCTGTTCAGATGCACACGAAATATGCAGAGGGTTTTCTCAAAACCTAATCTAATCTGCCAAGGAGACAAGGTAAGAAGATGCATAAAATAAATCTAAGCTAATAGAGGTGATGCACCGAGGAATGAAGAACACCTATTTTTCCAGTGAACACAGACCATTTGAATGTGATATAAGATCATGCACAGATGACAAAACCTGCAGTGAAAGACCAGGAGGATGCAAAAATGAACACAGAGAGGGCTGAGAATCATCCACAGACATGCATTACTTGCTCCAAAGATTGATACAATACACTACAGAATGCCATGAGGCAGAATAGTATTACAGTTCAAATGAGAGGTTCGAACTCCACAAATTCACCTGAGGAGAAGAAGGGAGAGGCAAAACAGAAAAATGTTCGACCCTTGAAAAGAAGCTCCTCTTTACAATATATAGAAAGAATGAGAGAGGAAAGAGAGAGGGGAAAGCCAAATCTACCCCAACCACCTCCAGGTTGCATTCAATTCATCTCATTATGGCAGAAGCGGCGGATCCTGGCAAAACGGCGGGCTGTCTAACAGAAGCGGCGAACTGTCTGCTGCATTAAAGTTGTTTGTTGAAGCATTACTTCTGCTTGTTATTTCACGCCAGAGGTGTTTCTTGATTTTATCTCTCCAAACTGAACCAAAATGCAAGATTGACCTTGGAATCGTGTAGAGAATCTCACAAGCTTTCCGTTGATATAAAGAACGTGCAAATCTGAGCTCTGGATCGAAAGATATGTCGATCTGAAGATTTAGGGCAAAAACAGGCCAAAACGGATTTTGAAATCTTTCCCACGCTCTGCCACCTGGATGACACGTGGCAGGTTCTGATTCGCTGAGAAATTCTCTCTCCTCCACCTCTCGGCGGGCTTTCTTTTGAAATTTCCTTGTGGGCCCTAGCTGGGACACGTGGCACTATCCCATTGGTTCGGGCTGACCCTTCAAATCTCGCCCTTTGACTTTTTGACCTTTTCCCTTGTGACACGTGTCATGATTTGGTTGGTTCTCGGCCCTTTCGGCTCCTTCGCATCAACCGTGTCCATTTGTCCCAGATTTCCCAGTGCTGTTTGGGACAAAATCCTCTGATTCGCCCGAATTGGGCTTCGGTCGTCGCTCCATTTGTCCGACTTGTCCCTGTGCATTCGCGGGACAAATTCTTCCGGTTCGCCCGATCGGCTATTCGCGTCCTCGCGGCCCAGATGTCCCATTTGCTGCCTGGGACAAATTTCTCATTTCGGCCGAACCGGCCGGTTCGCGTATCTTTGTCCCAGATGTCCCAAAGCAGTTAGTGCGAAAGTTCTCCTTTTCGGCCGATCCGGCCTTTCCGCGTCCGCCGCGTCCTTTGTCCCACTTGTCCCAGTTTTCCTTAGTGCTGTTTCCTATTTCGGCCGAACCGGCGGTTCGCGTCCTTGTCCCCTTGTCCCTTTGCTATTTGGGCCGCCTGTAGGCTTTTCGGCCGATCCGCGCCTTGATGTCCCAAATGTCCCGACTGTCCCGGGGACTAGGACTTAGCCGATTTTCACATTTTTTTCTGGCCCAAGCTTATCTTCTGCAACTTCTTCAACATCTTCTCAGAGCTTGCTCTTTTCAACCTGAGACGGGAGAGTTAGAAAAATTTTGAAGGGACCCTAGAAACATGACTTTTTTCCTGAATCAATCTATCTTGCCTGGGACTTGAAATTCTGATGCATGTTATCAAATTACCCTGGGGGGTGAATTTTGGATAACAATTTTGTGACTCAGCGGGGTCACCTGCCTGCTAGGTAGAAGATCAGTGGCCTTTTAGCGATCTATTGGGCATGGAGTCATAAGCAATAACCTGAAACGAGCCTGATATCTAATCCCGAGCCTGATACTGCAACTTCTTCTCCAACAACACTCTGAACTGTAGAAAACAACCTGAGAGCAGCAAAACCTGTGCCGAAGCACTTAGGAAAACTGAAACCTAACTACAACAGGACAATGTGCACAAGCACTTGGAGGAATGAAAATCTAATTAATATTTACAAGGTAGTGAACTTCCCTCTAGAGGCAACGCTTGAGATAGATTCCATTGACTGGAATCTGCAGTTCTTCACCATCCAATGAGGCCAATTGGAAAGCATTGCTGCTCTTGCGCTTCGTGACCATGTATGGGCCACTCCAAATGGCATCAAATTTGAAATGCCTTCCTGGTTTTGCCCGATCTGCATCCCATTTCAACACTAGATCTCCAACTTGAAAAGATCTATCCTTGGCCTTTCTGTCAAAGGTCTTCTTGATCAAAGCTTGATCCTTTTCCATTGCTTGGGATGCCTGATTTCTGATCTCTTGCAGCTCCATCAGCTCTGCATATCTCACCTCCATAGGCTCAAATTCAAGCAACTCCAGCTGCTTCATGAGTTCCAATGTTGGCAACTCAAGTGACATGGGCAAGATTGCCTCTCTTCCATAGACAAGCTTAAATGGAGAATTACCTGTGGATCTTTTGGGAGTGATCCTATCAGCCCATAAGGCTGATTTCAGTTTGGTATGCCAAGCCCTCTGATTCTCATCAAGAGTCCTCCTAATGATCCCTCAGCAAGTTCTTGTTTGTAGACTCGGCCTGGCCATTACCTTGAGGGTAATAGTTTGATGAAGTGCTTAGGTAGATCCCGTTCTTGACAGCCCACTCAGTCACCTTAGATCCAATGAATGCCAATGCATTATCAGAGATTATTGTAGCAGGTACACCAAATCTGGTAGTTATCCCCTCGTAAAAGTCCAAGATGCTAGACTCATTCGCCTCTTTGAGTGCTACTGCTTCTGTCCATCTGGTGAAGTAGTCCGTGGCTGTCAAAATCCATTTGTGCCCTTGGCTTGAATTGGGATTGATGGCTCCAATGAAGTCTAAACCCCATTGCATGAATGGCTGGTCAACTGAGATTGGATGTAATGGAAGGGCAGCGAGTCTCTCTTTTCCTGTGAAGAATGCACAATTCTTACATCTCTTGATCCATGCATAGCAATCACTAAAGATTTTAGGCCAATAATAACCAGCCTTCATGATTTTTAGAGCTGTCACTCTTGGTGCAAAATGGCCACCAGCTGGTCCATCATGAAACTCTTTTAATACCCTTTGGATCTGACCTGTGTTAATGCATCTCAGCAGCACTCCATTCACATCCTTCTTGAACAAAACTCCATCAATGATGGTATATGGAACAGCCTGCAACCTGAAGTATCTCCTCTTCGCTTTGCTCATTTCTGGAGGGCATAGGCCTGTTTGTAGGAAGTGCATAATGCCTTGGGTCCAGCAAGGAGTCGGGGCAGCATTGTCTTCTTCTTGTCTGCCACTCGGCTCATGGCTGTCTTGAACTGTCAAAACAGCCTCTTCTTCGTTGCATACTTCTTTTTGCTTCCCCAAAACCAGCTGCTCACACAATCCTTTCCCTCTTACCAGCTTGGTGATCTTGATCTCAATGTCATACTCCATGACACGGGTGATCCAACCTGCCCTTTTCTCATTCAAATCCTTGTTGAGGAGGAAGTCCTTAACCCCAGCATGTGAGACCAGCAACTGGACCTTGTTGTTTGAGACTAAATGCTTGAATTTCTTCAAGCTTCTGATTACTGCAAGCACATGCTTTTCAATAAAAGAGTACCTCACTTCGCAGTCATCTAGGCTCTGGCTGAAGAAGGCAATCGGCTGTTCATCATTATCTTTGTTCTGCTGTACCAGAATGGCAGAAATAGTGTCATCACCTCCAAATGCATAGAGGATGAAATCCTTGGAAAAGTCTGGGTTGATGAGAGTGGGTGCTTGGGAGATGGCTTCTTTGATTGCTTCAAAACTCTCCTTGCCTTCTGCCGTCCACTTGAAAGCCATGCTTTTCCTTAACATTTTGGTGATGGGCTTGACAAGGGCTGCAAAATCTGGGACAAACCTCCGAACAAAGTTTATCCTTCCCAGGAAACTCTGAAGGGCTTTCTTGTGGCTTGGCAATGGTAGAGCTCTTATGGCTTCAACCCTCTCTGGATCAATTGCTAATCCTTCCTTGGAGACAATATGGCCAAGGAGCTTCCCTTCATGTGCAAGAAAGATGCACTTCTTAGGATTTAAGGACACTCTGAACTTTCTACACCTCTGAAACACTTGCCTGAGGTGAAAGAAATGGTCTGCTGCATTCTTTGAGAAGACAGTAATATCATCTAGGTATACCAGCACTATCTTGTTGATCAAGCCTTTGAATGCCATATCCATAGCTCGCTGGAATGTTGCTCCGGCGTTCGACAGTCCAAATGGCATCTTCTTGTAAGCATATGTGCCCCATTTGGTTGTGAAGGCTGTCTTGAACTGGTCTTCCTCCTTTACCATAATCTGATTGAAGCCTGAGTAACCATCAAGTAGTGAAAACCTTTCTGAACCAGCTACGACCTGCAATATTTGCTCCATGGAAGGGAGTGGATAATGGTCCTTGAGAGAGGCTCTATTCAAATCTCTGAAGTCAACACACAGCCTGATCTCTCCACTCTTCTTTCTGACTGGAACTAAGTTGGCAACCCAACTAGAATGCTTGATTGGGAATATGATTCTTGACTCAATCAGCTTGTCCAATTCTTTCCTCATGAGAGGCTCCATGTGTGGATTGACTGGTCTCTGTTTCTGCCTGACAGGCTTAGTATTTGGATCCAATTCGATGGTATGCTGAGCTAAGTTGGGATTGAAACCTTTCAAGTCTTCATAGCTCCAAGCAAACACGTCAGGGAATTCTTGACATAGCTGTATGAACTCACACCTTTCTTGCTCAGTTGTCATCTTTCCAATTTGCAATGGCTTGTTCTCTTCTACCAAGATGGATACCGAATCTTCTCTCTTGACCTGAATGTTTGCTTTCTCCTTTCTAAACTGATCATTGGGGTTAAAAATGGACTCCAAAGTGATAAGTCCCTTGGGCAGCTTGTCAGTTCTCAGCTGTATCACTTGGTCACCATATTGCTGTTCCAACTTTTCTTGATTCTTAGCTGAGAACTCAGCTTCTTCTTGCAAGAAATGGATGATTTGCTGGTCATTCTCAAATACTTGCCAACTGACATCGTTATCCGGCACTGAAGGCCTCACAATCACGTGGATGTTTGGCTGTACCTTGTCTTGTTGAATGTTTTCTACAATGTCAAAGGCTGCCCCTACTGCTGCAAGCCTGTCAGCAGCTTGATTCTCTTTCCTAGGAATGGCTTTGATGCCGAAACCCTCAAAATCTTCCATGAGGTCCCACACCCTGTTCTTGTAGCACCTGAGTAGATCATTTTTGGCAGCATGCTGTCCCTTGACCTGATTTACAATCAATTCACTGTCCCCAAAAACTTGCAAGTTCTTTATTTTTTTCTTGATTGCCCAATGCATCCCTTGCACCAAGGCTTCATATTCAGCAGTGTTATTGGAGCATGCAAATTGAAATCTAAAAGCTGAATAGTACTTTACTCCTTGAGGTGAAACAAGCACGGCTCCACCTCCTGCACCTTGTCTACTCCTTGATCCATCAAAAAACAGCTGCCATACCTCATTGTCATCCTTGTGGTTTGGCTTAGTGATGCTAGGAATAGGTTGACTTTCTTCGTGTATACAATAGACTCCTAGCTCAGATTCTTCTATTCCTTGATAAGGATCAAAAGCATGCACCTTGCTTGCCCATTCATCAAGAGTTAGATCCGGGATGTTTCCAACTTTAGTGTCAGTTTCATCCGTGCTTGGGTGATCTTCTTGATCAAATGCCGAGCAATTGGCATTAATCTGACTTGGAGTGTAGGGCTCAATATGGAAGTTTGCAATAGGTTCAGATCTGATTGTGGTCTTAGTTCCATATCTTGTCCTGAATAGCATGTGAGACCAATCAGCGGACAAATATCCCCCAATCTTGGCAGTGAAGTCCCTTGACAAACATAGGGCAAAGAGTGGTGGAAGGTCTATGACTGACACATCTTGTAAAACAACAACATTTGGACATGCGTGCAAGGTAAGACTCAAATTTCTAATCACTCCAACTGTTGCTATTGCTGTCCCATCCAACTGCACTACCCCTTTGGATGTTGTTTCATACTGAAGCCCTAGCTGATCAGCTATTTGTTTGGGCATGACAGAGCTACTTGCTCCAGAATCAATCATGCAATTATGCACTAGCTGATTTCCAATGATTAATGAAACATAGAAAGGAGGGGGTTTCAACATCTTACCTTGTTGTCCTCCATGATTTCCTTCAGATTGGGCAGCATTTGTAAGCACTTTGTCTTGCATCTGCTGATTCGAAGCTGGCCAGTCCTTCATGGCAGCTTGCAGCAGATCTCTTTGGCCTGGGATGGATAGGGATTCCCACATAGATATATTGACGTTTGTCTTCTTCATCTGATCAATGATACTGAATGGTGATGAAGGATCTCTCTGCTGTCCCTTGGTTTGCACATTTACTCCTTGTATGTGGGCAGCAACAGCTGGCATTTGAGTTGGCCTAGGGGCTGTTCTTGGCTGCCCTTGTGCATTTGAAACGGGATTTTGCTTGCCAATCATTTGTGGAGCCGTGGAAGGTTGTGGATTGGCTGGGGCTAATGGCTGCTCTTCACCCAAATTTCTCCTTTTTGACCTTGTGTTTGCTGCAACACCTTGAGAAACTGCCTGGTTCATGCCACAAAAATCCTCTGCTTGCCAATTTACCAATGTGGTGTCATTTGGGGCTGATTGCTGTTGGAATGTTTCTTGTTGTTGGCTGTTTTCTTGACTGTTCTCACCCTCCACACCAGTAGTTGTTACCATTAAAGCTTGAGTCAAAGCACCATTGAAGCACATGGATTGATTATGAGGCTCATTACATGGAAAACACCAATCATACTCCTGGGAAATGTTGTTTTGTGCTGGTACTAATGCCTTAGAGGCAGATATGGCATTTGGATTATAGGGCTGGAATGGTCTATTGGCAGGAGGCCTTGCTTGATTCTGATTTGCAGCTGGATTGGGTGGCCTTTGAGGCTGATATAGCTGCCTATTAGGTTGAGCTTGAGGCTGATACGAAGGTCTAAAACCTTGAGCTTGCTGTCTCTTGAGTGTAACCAGCTCATTACCTAAATTTTGCAGTTGCTTCATGACCTCTTGAAGCTCATTTGGGGCACTTGGAGATGAAGTGGAAGCTTCATTTGAACTCTGATTTCTAGGAGTGGGAGAAGGAGCTAAGACAGGTGCTTGACTAGTACTTGGGCTCTCTAAACTTGGATATAATGGCATTGGAGGCCTAGGAGCTAGCTTGCCAGCTTGAATCAGACAATTTTCAGCTCTAATGGCAATACTATAAGCAGCAGGGATAGTTGTGCCTCCCATAGATTGAACCAACATAGAAATATCAGAATTTAAAGCTTTAAGGTAATATAGAAAAGCACCTTCTGCTGTTGGCCTGACTGCTACTGGAATTCTATCCCAAGACCTTTGAAATCTGAAGTTGAAGTCAGTTAGCTGCTCATTGGAAGCTCTCTTGATGGTTGTCAGCTGCTCCAAAAGAGACAAGTTGTCTCCCTTCTCTCCAAATTGATCATGAAGTGCAATACACAGCTGATTCCAGTTTGTGATAGAGCCAGCTCCAAGGCTCCTAAACCATTGCAATGCTTTCCCCTTGAATGAAGACGCCAGCAATTTGACAGCTACTTGCATCTCATTAATCTCATGGATTGCACAAATGTTAGCAATGTCTTTGACATGATCACCAGGAGTGGTCTGATTTTCTCCAGTGAAGTACGGAATGTTCTTCAATGCTGCAACTGGGATTGGATTTTGTGCATTGAGAGCAAGTGGGCTGCTGCCTGTGAAGTTGACATAGGGGTTCAGTGGTTGCGCCATTCTGATTGGTCGAAGAACTCTTGAATACTGAATGAAAGGCCGATCAGGTGGAGGAGTTGAGAGAGTTCTGTTTGGTGGAGGTGGAGACCTTTGAATCCTTCTTCCTCTTTGCCTTCTTCTTGGAGATAATTGCAGGTATTCAAACAGCACCTCTTCTTCTCCAACTCTTGACCTTGTGATTCTTCTCATAAGCTTTCAGGCCTGCACTGCTGAAACCAGTTGATCTTCCTCTTGGAGTCGCCAGATATGCGAATAATAACTCTTTTCAAGCAAGAGAATTGCAGCAGATGCATATCAAATTTGCTGCAATAAAAATGAGACCTCTAGGTCCCACCGGGCGTGCCAAAACTGTTAGTGCAAAATCACAGCACCCCTGGATGCAGATCAGGTTTCTAGGTTGATCACTTTGGCATCCAGTGTGATTGCATAACATTGAATCCTTTCTCCAAGTGTGGGACTTGAAAAAATGAGAAAGGATTCTCCAGAGAAGGCTGGTTCCTATTCCTCTGTTCAGATGCACACGAAATATGCAGAGGGTTTTCTCAAAACCTAATCTAATCTGCCAAGGAGACAAGGTAAGAAGATGCATAAAATAAATCTAAGCTAATAGAGGTGATGCACCGAGGAATGAAGAACACCTATTTTTCCAGTGAACACAGACCATTTGAATGTGATATAAGATCATGCACAGATGACAAAACCTGCAGTGAAAGACCAGGAGGATGCAAAAATGAACACAGAGAGGGCTGAGAATCATCCACAGACATGCATTACTTGCTCCAAAGATTGATACAATACACTACAGAATGCCATGAGGTAGAATAGTATTACAGTTCAAATGAGAGGTTCGAACTCCACAAATTCACCTGAGGAGAAGAAGGGAGAGGCAAAATAGAAAAATGTTCGACCCTTGAAAAGAAGCTCCTCTTTACAATATATAGAAAGAATGAGAGAGGAAAGAGAGAGGGGGAAGCCAAATCTACTCCAACCACCTCCAGGTTGCATTCAGTTCATCTCATTATGACAGAAGCGGTGGATCCTGGCAAAATGGCGGGCTGTCTAACAGAAGCGGCGAACTGTCTGCTGCATTAAAGTTGTTTGTTGAAGCATTACTTCTGCTTGTTATTTCGTGCCAGAGGAGTTTCTTGATTTTATCTCTCCAAACTGAACCAAAATGCAAGATTGACCCCGGAATCATGTAGAGAATCTCACAAGCTTTCCGTTGATATAAAGAACGTGTAAATCCGAGCTCTGGATCGAAAGATATGTCGATCTGAAGATTTAGGGCACAAAACAGGTGAAAACGGATTTTTAAATTTCTTCCCGCACTCTGCCACCTGGATGACACGTGGCAGGTTCTGATTCGCTGAGAAAATCTCTCTCCTCCACCTCTCGGTGGGCTCTCTTTTGAAATTTCCTTGTGGGCCCTAGTTGGGACACGTGGCACTATCCCATTGGTTCGGGCTGACCCTTCAAATCTCGCCCTTTGACCTTTTCCCTTGTGACACGTGTCATGATTTGGTTGGTTCTCGGCCCTTTCGGCTCCTTCACGTCCACCACGTCCATTTGTCGTGGATGTCCCAGTGCTGCTTGGGACAAAATCCTCCGGTTCGCCCGATTCGGCCGGTTCGCGTCCATTTGTCCCACTTGTCCCTGTGCTTCGCGGGACAAATTCTTCCGGTTCGCCCGATCCAGCCGATTCGCGTCCTCATGGCCCAGATGTCCCATTTTCCTCTGGACTGTTTGTTCTCATTTCGGCCGAACCGGCTGGTTCACGTATCTTTGTCCCAGATGTCCCAAAGCAGTTAGTGCAAAAGTTCTCCTTTTCGGCCGATCCGGGCTTTCCGCGTCCGCCGCGTCCATTTGTCCCACTTGTCCCAGTTTTCCTTGTGCTGAAGTTTCTTGTTTCGGCCGGTTCGCGTCCTTCGCGCACTCTTGTCCCACTTGTCCCTTTGCTATTTGGGCCACCTATAGGCTTTTCGGCCGATCCGCGCCTTGATGTCCCAAATGTCCCGACTGTCCCGGGGACTAGGACTTAGCCGATTTTCACATTTTTTTCTGGCCCAAGCTTATTTTCTGCAACTTCTTCGCATCTTCTCAGAGCTTGCTTTTTTCAACCTGGACGGGAGAGTTAGAAAAATTTCTGAAGGGACCCTAGAAACATGACTTTTTGCCCTGAATCAATTTATCTGCCTGGGACTTGAGAATTCTGATGCATGTTATCAAATTAACCCTGGGGGGGTGAATTTTGGATAACATAACCTTCTTGAAAAATTTTCCAACTCCACTCCACCAGCCCAACCTCCTCTGCCACATGGCACCATTTCGTTGGCTGCAGGCATGTCTTGGGAAAATTTCCCCAAAAAACTCTGCCGAGCCATAACTCGAAATTACAAGGAGTTAGGAGGAAAAGTTTACCTTTCTGGAAAGGTGAGAAAATTATCTATCTAATGAATCCATTTCTAGAATATTTTGAGTGCTTGAAATGTGTTAAAATTTAAGTTGAAGCACAAGGATGGAAAGAATGAAGGCAAGTTAGCCAAAATAAGTAGGGGGCTCATTTTGGATAACACATATGAGTTCTCACTTTCTAATTGAATACCTGATAGGAATACATGATGTGCCTCATGCACCTATTCCAAAACTATGTAAGGAATAAGTTATTTATTCTTTGTACTTTAATTTTCTCCCTTCTTCTTGCCTTTTTCATTACTTTCTGATGTATTGTTTGTACTAGCTTCTCCCATTACTATATTATATTGATGTGTCTCTTCAAATTTTTCCCAAGATATCTTCTTATCATTATTTTCTATTTTAACTTCTAACTTTTCTTTCTTGACCTTTTATATCCATTTTACTTTCTTATTTCTAGTATCTCTATCAACCATGGTTGATTTGGTCTCATTATTATAGTTTGTCTTTCATCTGAATATACTTTTGTCTTATCTCTTGAATGAATTCATTTTGTTTCTATATCTATGTGATTCATGATAATTTTGGAAAAATTCCCTTTCCCATGACAGTTGAAGAATATAACGTGATACTTTCCTATTGAATTCTCTTCATCCCAAAACTAACCTACTGGTTCTTATAGGAAATACTCGGCTATGTGATCATTTTCTTTGCAATTGAAACATACTATGTTATTTTCATATTCATTCCTACAATCTATCCATGGATGTTATTCATCTAATCTTCTCTTACATTCTATAGCTCTATGCCCAAAAACATTACATGAAAAGAAAATTCCATGAAACTTACTTGAGAAGCTCCTTGCATTTGGCTACCTAAATGTCTTCTTCTGTTATTTGTTTTCCTTATTGATATCAAAACATCCTTAACCTGATACATGACTTGATTCATCCTTCAATTCCTTTTTCCTTGCTTGTTCTAGTTCCTTTCTTAGGGTTTTTAATTATACATTTAATCTCTCACATTATTCACTCTTGGCTTGGATAGTTTCCTAACATAGCTCACACTCTACTTAATTTTGATTTTCTTGAACCAGTTTTGATTTGTCACTAGAAATAATTTGTTTGATTTTTAAGTCATCAAGTTGGTTAGTGACTTATTCCAACTCAATCTTCAAGGTCCTTAGTTATTCTTCATATTTAAGGAAAAAAAAAATTTGTCTCTGAAATCCTTTGACACTTTTTCAACAAATGAAGCCATATCATTGAGTTCTTGACTATGATTAACTTCTTTGGCCTTGATTTCCATATTTAACTCATTTATAAGAGCTTGAGAAATTTCCTACTTATTTTTCAACACTAATTATGTTAATGAACCCATGATTAGGTCTTTCAGATCACCTTTAAGCTATTAAGATTGATTCAAGAGTACTAGTCTCTGATACAAATTGTTGGAAACTAGAGCAATGAGAGGGGGTGAATTGGTTTCTAATCAAACTTTTATAGAAAATTTCATTTCCTCAATCTTGATATGATGAAAAAATAAAACCATACACAAACAAGTAACATGAGAATGTACACAAAGACACATAATTTAAATTGGGAAACCCAAACTAGGAAAAAACCGAGTGAAATAAAGAAACATGCTTAGGAAAAAATTGTCCTATATCTGTTCCATTGATTTCATGGTTGAGATTCAACTCAACCTGGAGTTGTAACTCCATTTTTTTTACCAAATAGACACTTAGTATTTGAAAAGGCTCAGCCTATCTAGAAACTTCAACTCCCAAGTTTGGTTCAACAACAACTAAAATTTAGTGAGCTTTAACTCATAGGGAAGCTACAAATCCCCACATGTTAAGCTCCAACTTAGATTGTTTCAAAAAAATTGTCACATAGAAACTGTTGTCTCATATAAACGATAGTGACATCTATATTAGTTCACTATTATATTCAAATTTTCTCCCCAGCTGACCTCTCTCCTTCTTATCAAATCAATACACTTTTTCAATCATATAAGGATTACAATCCTATGTACTATCATATCATTATTTCATTAATTGAATCACTCATTCCTGATATAATAATTTATTCATGAAGACACCACTTGTTTATCTCATACAATTTATGGTTTCAATATCCTCTTTATCTCTTCTTTCAAAATACTTATTTCCCTCTACACTTGATTTTTATTTTTATGCATTTACAACAGAGTCATCTCCATTCTTAGCTCATTTTGATCCTAACTCTACACTCTTACCCTAGATCAATAACTCATTCCTTCATCATGTGTGTCATAATTTTTCATAGATAATTCTATCAATAACCATCAAGCCTTTCTTCATACTAACTATTTTTGTATATCAAGAAGGTCATTTTTGACCTGTCATATTCTCACAATATCTTCAAGACTCAAACACTTATTTCCTTCTATATTTTTAGCAAGAATACCACTAGACCCTATTTTACAACATCTTTATCTTTTCTCATTATCTACTCTTTTTTACTTTTCTACATATTTGATACCTCACATTTCATTTCAATTTCAAATGATTCTTCACCTTTTACTTTTTCACTCAAAGGATATTCAAGTTAGACGAGAGATATTCCAAGCTTGTAACTGTCTACAATATGTTAATTTTTCATCATAGACTCCTGACCTTCTTCCAAGAATTTTTAACTTCTCCATGATCTCCTACACATAGAATAAGGATGTTTCATGTCTCATGAATCTTTATCTTATTCACTTATAGCTATACCTTACACCTTCCCATGAGAACTAACATTTCAATCAAACAACATTTATGTTTCAAAAAAATCAATCAACATTTGCATTTCACTGTTTTGAGCAACAAGATTGGTCTTCATAAATCAAACAACACTGTCATGTACTTGAAATTAATTAATTAACCTTATTTTTTAGTCAAGTGAATCACAATTTATTATTTCAAAATTCTTTTGAAGAAAAACTACATTTATTTAACCAAATTAGATAATAATATAGAGATATTGGTTCTTACTTCAAGATTTTGGCTCTTAGATGTGCTACTTTCAAGCCTTGTCAACTCTTTAATCATGTTTAAGGCCAACCAGAGATGATTTTTTCCATATTTCATCCTTATGAAACTTTAGATGAGGTATCATGCTCTCGAAAGTAGATAAAATGCACAAATGAAGAATTAGCTTCTCCTAAATTTACACTATAGAAAGTGGTTCCAACTCTTTCATGACTGAACTGTTATGAAGAAATTAATGAGAACATGATTACTTGATCTAAATCTTGAGAAATATATTACATGAGATAATGAAAAATATATGTTCAAAAATTTAGACATTTTCATTGGCTCATTTTTGAGTTATGAACTATTTTCTCTCTCAAACCCTAGCCTTAGGGTTAGTACACATGTTCTAGACTGAGAGGGCTCAAAAATCAACACCTTGGTTATAGATTGATGATTTTAAATACATTTTCTTCCTAGAGAACTGAACATGCCTCATACACCTTTTCAATTCTTTGTTTCACCTTATAACCTTGATAATTAATACCAGGAACTCATTTTTCAGAGCACACTTATTAATGTCACACCCTATTTTGGCCTTGGTGATACACAACTGAGGAGGATTTTTTAATTTGACACCTCAAGTACTTAAAAATCATCAACCTTAAGAAAAAATTTCATAATTGATGATAATTTTATTTTTGATACCACTTATTCATGTTGGCACAAAAGTATAGTCCTAATGTTACGAAGAAGAAACTTCATGTTGATGAGAAATAATACACATTGCATGAATATCTTATGGAGGAGACACTCTAGCTGGAACACATATAATGACCTTTACCATGAACTGCATTTATTCACCTTGACCTAGTGAAAGAAGCTCATATGACTTGTGGACACAAGTGTTTTCCCTCAATATGTTTACCTCACTCAAGAACTGGTGGGTTTCAAGACTTGCTCTTTTAATTTTGATGACTTAGATAAACATACCTTGATAAATTTACATAAAGGATTATTTAAAATATTTGTAGACAACTAGTAATTTACTAAAACACCATCTATTTCACAGTTTTCACATGAAGATCTTCATACCAAACATCATGCACATGCTTTCCAAGGAATGAAACATATCTGTGTAATAAAATCAGCTAAGGAGAACCCCAAAATACATTAATTTGAATTAGAGTAAGTATTCTACAAATCCTCAGAGTTGTACTAATTTTTACTTATTATTTGGAGTCACAACAATTCATTTTTTGCCTACCACTTCAAGGAGGTTTGGAAGGAGAAATACCTTGTTAGAAAAATGCTCATAACTTATTTTTTTCTCAACAAATTTCCCTAAAAAAAAATTCAAAAATTAAATACTGGACTGTTATTCAAGAATTAATTCTATTATTTATTTGAATAAGACTGGTTAATTTTGTTTGGGTGATAAGAAGACATGGTGGTTAATTTACATTCCTTAACAAGCTAGTTTTAGAAAAACTTGCATAAATTTCAAAAAAATCTTCAAAACTTGATGAAACTTGACATGAAGCACTAAAACACACCCTTATACATAATCCATAGGTTTATTAGACATAAATTTTCTTGTATAACTCAAACCTATCTCATTTACCTCAACATTCACTATTAGTTCTCAAGGTCAGTTTGGTGAAATTTTGAAATTTTCTTTCGGGAGCTAAATTGAGTCTTGATATTGCTCATACATACACTATTCAATGTTCCTATGATACTTCCATGATTACCTAGTCTTTCCATTCCCTTAACTAAGCTCTTACACCTCATTACGCTCTAGAACTAGGCCTATATGATCCAATTACATCTTTTAATCCCAATATTTGACCTATTAATCACTCCATAAGCTCTTGCACATGATGAAACTATCATTTATGACCTATTAAACATTTTATTCATGCGTACCAACCACCTTCATGCTTCTAGTGGACTCTTTCCTCACAGAAAAAAAATGTAGCATCTTGAATCTATTCTGGAATCAATGTAAATCACTCCTTTTCCATCAATTCCTCCTGACATTAATGAAAAAACCAATGACCAGGGTTTAACATAAGGTTCCAACTTCATGATAATAATATTGACTATCTTAGGAATCCATACCTTCTTTACTTTGGGATCTTCAACCCTATTTATCTACCTAGATGACTCACAATGAGAGTACCGAGGAATATGACCTTCTTAGTGATACTTATAACAAGCAACATCATACTTAATTCTTGACTGATATATATTTTTATTTATTTCATTAATCCATGAATACCCACTCTTTAAGACATATGACTAAACTCATTGTAAGCATAACATTAACCATGAAAATAACTAGCATACATCGTAGAATATTGATCTTCTTGCTTACAATAACATGCTTATCTTGATCTTCAAGACATGAATTGTTACATTCATATCCTCTTTTGGTATCAAATGAAACCAACATCTATCTTGTCACGAGGATACTTATACCTACTTAAAATTCTATCCAAATCCTTGGTGCTCTTCTGAACCTCTCATAGGAATTCATCCTGTTGGATAACTACTCCAACTCTTCCTTCAAAAAGCTCAATTATGATTTATATCTAATGCATTTATCATATTTAACATTTATCTTTACTTTCAAATCCTCAACCTAATATTCCATCTCTTTAAGTATCTTTTATTCTCATTAACCATGAAACTGATTTGTTTCTCATTGTCTTTGATCATTGAATTCAATTTGAGATTATTTATTCTTTCAATCACCAATCCTTATTGTAATTCTACCTCAACCTCTTTATTTCCATCATCATCATAAGCACTTATATCACTGAATTTTTGATGGATTCTCATGATCTTTATCCAATTTTATCATTTTGTGCTTTAAGGATCACCTCAAGTTTGTTAAGATTGCTTCAGAGGTCATACTTTGATACCAATTATTGGAAGCACAACTAATGGTTGGGTGAATCAGTATGCATTAAAAAATTCATTCAATTAATAATTAACATCCATGAACCATTAAATTTAACGTATCCATTAAACATGATTAACCAAAAACATGATCATACACCATAGAAACACCAGATTTAAGTGGGAAACCCTTATAGGGAAGAAAACCCACTAAAAAAATATTTATTATAGAAATGAATAAAATTTGGTTGAGTATGAACCTAAAAAGTATTAAAAATACATAATTTTAGTGAGGCACCAAACCCTAGATTTAGTAGAGCACCAACTCTACAAGGAGAACCAATCCCTAAATTTAGTAAAGCACCAACCCTACAAGGAACACTAATCCCTTAATTTAGTAGAGAACCAACTCTATATGGAGGTACCAACCACCTAGATGAATCAACACTAACTCAGTAGCCTAAATTATTTTGTCACATATAGACTATTACAACAACAACTGATGATGACTCTATCTAGCTCTGCTTTCTTCTATCTTCTCCAAATCTTCCTTCTTTTCTAACTCACTAAATAAATTCTTCACTAAGATGATTATGTGATTTGAAATGTCTCTCTAGAAACATTAAACCCTCTAGAACATCATGACACAATCTATATCCTCTTTATATGGTCATAAATACCTCCTTCACCTCTTCAAACTTCCCTCTTGCTTGCACTTTTCCATCCTCTCTCAACCACACAATAGGTCTTCTTTAATTGTGTGTGTGTGTGTACATGAATTATGATCATACAAACACCTAGGTCAAAATTCATAGAGAAAATACTCTTAAAATAAAATGAATAAATCATCCAAATATCATTCGTAATCCACCTTAGGTTTACAATAGCATATGAATACTCAAATCATTCATTAGGATAAAAGTAGGCGTAATGTACTCACACACCTCCTTCACAAAATTTGAGTCTTATTGGGCCTACATGGTGTTAAAAAAACCTATCAAAGCACTCAAAATGTTTTTTAAGTCAAATTCATTCCTTCTACAATATTTTTCAACTCTGCACCATCAAATCATGTAATGAAGCCACCATTAAGAACAAATATCCTCACTAGATTTGTGACCTACAAAACTAGTCTTCAAACACCATAAAATCACTTCAACCATGCAATTTTTACACATGAATATAAATTTCATGACCTTAGGGTCATCACTAAATCCATCAAAAAACCTCACTTGGACTGTAAGATCCTAAGAAGACCTTTGTAACCAAGTCACCACAACTTTCAAAAAACTGCCCCAAAAATAGTCTTGCAATATATACTTCCAAAGACATCCTAAGAGCTTAAAATTTATATGAAACCACTCAAGACATGTATTATGTCTTCCATAATTCCTTAAAAATAAATTTATTTAACATGTCTAATGTAAAACATGAGAGTAAACAATTCTTCTTTATAAACTTAGAATTTATTATGGGTTCAACTTATTGTCAAGACACCTAAATTCCATTTAGAAAAATATGGAGGATTCCTTTACAACCTTTAATCATCATACTTGGTCAAGAAATAAAATCTGGTCCACTTTAAGAAATATCTTCTCCATCACTATCTAACTAGGGTTTAAGGAGGGTTTTAGATCACCTTACCTTCTTAATGATTATTCATAAAGATATTCTCGTTAAATATATATATATATATATATATATATATATAGGAACATTGAGCTATGAACATTCCCCAAATACCATGAATATCTTATCCTCCCATGCATAATTCACATGTGTGAACAATCACCAAACATTCCTTCTCGAGTTGGGTTTCTCACTTTCTAGGATCTTGATAGAGAAAAAATCACTTTCCATGCTAAATATTGCAAACCAGGGTTTGAAAAGTTTCCCAAAACTCTAGGAAACCTTGTTACACATTTCCAAATGTTCAAATTTTTATACTTGGATTAGAAACATATCATCTCACCTCATTAGTCTAACTAGGACATAGGCATAGGTCTAGTGCAGAGCTAGAAAACATAACTAAACCATGTATACACACTCAAAGACACTTGTGAGTGTCTTGAAACATGATATTAACGTTATCCATTATATTTCCATGCATGAACATATCATACATACCTATGAACCACCTAATTCTTTATGAATTTTGACTAGGCCTCCTAACAATGCTTCTTGATCATGCTTGTACATTCCATGTTGACCAACTCATGAATTTTCCACTCTTTCCCACCTACAATATCCTTCAAAAATATTCATGAAATCATCAAAACATCCTCCTACCACTACAATATCATTGCAAGTCACTATACCTACTCAAGACACGTTAGGACACCATGTCATATCATCAATGAGACCAAACAACTTAATTTGGCATGATAAAAATGAAGGAAACTATTAATCAACCTTCATGTTCCTTTCTCCTTTTGACATCAATGAAAACACCATTTTCCAACACTATCTTCTTGAGGCATGATATATTTGTGTTATTACCCGTTACATGTTGTTTATGTAGTTAAATCTTAGGGTAATGGCCAAAAAGTGAAAGTTAGAGTTATAGTACTTTAAAGGTTCTCAAATCATGTATAAATATGAAGGGTGAGATAACTAAGATAACTAACAAAACAATTTGGATATTAGATCAATAGTTTTCATGATAAATGTAACTTTTGATACATATCTCCATTCAAGATGTGATTTGAAGAGGATTATGTGTGATGAGGTAAGTAAGAAAAATGCCAAAAATTTTCTTGCCACCAAGAAATAGTTTGGACAAAAAAAATAAAATTTAATACAAATATTAGTTCAAGCCATAGTTTGATGCAAGAAAGTGTGATGAGATAACTATGTGAATTACCAAAATAATTATAGCCATTGAGTAATGTCTTTCAGGTTATTCACACAGGATGAAAACTAGAGTTGTAGTACATTGAGGGTACCCAAATTTTATATGCAAATGTGTGGCATGCCAACTAAGATAATTTCCAAAATAGTTCAAGATGTAGAGCATTAGTTTGTTTAAAAAATGTAACTTTTTATATAGAGCTTTGTTTAGGACATAGTTTGAAGAAAAATGTGTGTAATAAGATTACTAAGTGAAATGCCAAAATAAATCAGCACACCAAAAAATATTTTTTAAAGCATTAAAAAAATTATATTATGTTATAACACTCTACATACGATAGAATAAATAATTTTTTAAAAATTAAAATATGTTTTTTCCATTTATCTTAGGATAAATATTTGGGGATGAATTTGGGTGATATAATTTATTCCAAAAGATATGGTGATATGTGTTTTTAATCATAATAGGATATTGTAATGCAATTGGTTTCATGGTTTTAAACTTTTTCACTAAAAAATTATTCTCATGCAAAATCACCGTCTCAGGTATAATTGTCACTTTATCAAATTTTGAGCCAACAATAGTGTGTAGGTAATTTTTTTAGTTTGTTTGACCTAGACATACATAGACACATGGTCCCAACAAATAAAATGATTCCAAGTGGTGTAATGTTGAAATTTCAAGAATATTATAGCAGGAGATTTTTTTTTGCTAGAATTGAAGAAAATTTGAATTGTGGGAAGAGTTAATCACAATTATTATTTTTCTCATAAATTTTGCACATGAGATCCATTATGGGAACCACTTTTGGTATTAGAAATATTATTAAAAATATACATAGTGATTATAGACTTGAGAAGAATTAAAGTGTATTTTGTGACCTATTTTTAGGTCTCTTCTCTAATTTCATAAAGCATGAAGTAATCTACCACCTTGAGAATAAAACATCCAAACTAGTTCTATGAGTGAGAACTAAATCACTTGAAAAGTGAAAAATATCTTCTCCTTGACTCAAGGACACTGCACATGTTATTCTCTACTGATGTATTTTATTGTCATAGGAGAACATATTAGAATTATAATATAATTTCTACATTTCACTCTGAATTGGATGTGTAAAGTGTTTATTGATCCATTTCCAATTGTCATTTGATGCGTCATAGGACATTGTGATCAATCAATGCCAATAAAATAAAGATCTAGGATTCATAGATCATGTTATAAAATAAGGTGTTGATAGTTTTTATTCTCTTTTCATTTGTTGTAATTGACTTAGAATATTCCTAATACCTTTTCATCCTCAAATAGACATAACGAAGGTATAATTGGATGGATAAATTCATCATCAGAGTGTTTTGTCTCATGAGTAAATATTTTTTCCAAAGTTAGCACTCTATTTCTTAATTTACCTTTCTAATTCAAAGTGTAATTGTTATAGAATTTTCAAAAAAATTTGAAACTTTTTTTGTGGCTATTGAGTATAAATATTAGTATCTAACAATGAGGTAGTTATTTGTGTTGCGTAGACACTTGTATCTATTTATTTATAAAATAAATTCATGATCTTATTTCTCTATATTTTCTATGAATTGTTTCAACATCAGTTTCTTGACAATATTTGATTTGTTTCTCTAATTTATAATGAAATTTCCATGTAAGATAATATTGTTGTATGTCTTAACTATGGTGGAGTGTGCAATAATTGTTTAAGTGTTGTACTCTTTTAGTTTTTTACTTATTCATTTTCTATGAATTCCGGAGACTCTTTTCCAAATCGATTCTAAGAATTGATCATAGTTACTCTAACCACTTCTTTTTGAAATATTTTCATTAAGATACGCATACCTTACTAAAATATACATTTTTATTTATAACTTCCTTGAGGTTTTACTTACTATAAATTAGGATTAAGGTTTTTCATCTTTCTTATCTTCATCTCTACTTGTAGTAAGAGCAATTAGATTTTAAATTATGGACATATTTACTATTGTAATCTTATTTCTACAACCTTTTCCCAATCTTAATTAGATTTTTAATTCATCTTGATAGTGAAATAAAATTTGATGGAACACCACAATGAAAGGGATACTTAGCTATTTTTTTTTGGAATATAGAATTATAAATGTTGTGCTATTTTACACATTCTAGTTTCTAAAGGGTCTTTCCCTTGGGTATCATATACCCCAAAGAGTCAAAGATTAACCACCTTTGTAACACCCCAAATTTCACAACCAAAAAATAAATAATATACCTATAAGTCTTTTAATGTTGTTTGACACAACAACTACTATTATTGTATTGAGCACAAGACACACAACACTAGGCCCACATATACACTAACACTCACAATTTTCATTAACCAAATTAAAACATAACTTACATGTGTATTTTCACACGTGTTTTCTTTTATTCCTTAAGAAATTTTAGATGACGAAATCATAGCTAACTTCACTAAGACACATGATACCAACATCCCAAATAAGGTTAATTTTATTTTTTGTATTCTTTCATGAGTTAGTTTCATATCTATAATCTCATTAGTTATTTCAAAATAATTTTAGTTTTATTTCTTATCAAACTATTGGTTTTGAAATACATGAATTCAACATGTGACCTAAAGTGCACTCTATCCATTACACTCATTATGAGATTCTTACTTTTGAGTTCCTATCACATGACATGTTTTCTACTCATAGCTCTGTGTATAGTTCCTACATTATAAATAATTCCAAGGTATTACATAATAACATGATGAAGCAATTTGTCCTTATTACAATATCCTCAATAGTTAAGTTTCACACTAAGAATGATTCTTAACAAGATTTAGATTAGTTATGACATATAATTCATCCATGATGTAATAATACTTTATTATTTAAGTTTTTATTTTAAATACTTTACAAGGAAAGTCTAGTTGGGATTATATATGCAATAGGGTTTACTAAACCCATTTACATCTTTAGGAACTTCCCTGATATTCTCATATCCATTGGTATATGTTTCATAGTTTGGAGATTAATTTTCACATATACTACTCAATACAAAAATCACTCATGAAGCAATTTGTCAAGTAATCTCAAAATGTAAGGTGCTAGAGAAATCCTAAAAGCCAGAAGTCAATCCCACATATTCCTCCTTTCACTTTATACTCTATAGATGTAGAGCCCACCCTTGTGGGACCCAAACATAAGACCAAATATACCAAGATAATTTTTTTTACTTCCATTTACTTGGTATAACTATATGATACTAAATGTCACAAGAGATTGTTTAACACCACATGAAACATTTACACCTACAAGAAGAGCATACAAATATCAAATGACACAAGATGCAAATTGATGCCACACTTATATAAATCAACGCCACACTTATATAAATCAACAAGTATGAAACCACGAGCTAACCAAAACATGAAAATTAGGAATAGGAACCTTTCACAATATAACATTTTCATGGTTATCTCCTTATTGAAATCATATTTCATTATTAACATCAAAGGTTTTGAAGAGCGCTTAACATGCAAACATATAGTCACATTCACAATGCTATAATTTATTCATTTATTTTCAGATTTAAATTATAAAAAAGTAGACTTAATTGGATTCTTTTCTATATTACTATCATTTCCATAACTCAATATTATATTGAAATATTATAATGCACATGTCAGTGTCTCCTAGATCTTGGTCTCAAACTAGAGTTTCTGATTCACCTAAAAACACATTTTCATAAAACATTTTTGTTATGATTCAATAAATGGTTGGATTCACTTTACATATGTGCATCAAGAGTTTCATCTTCCAAGGCTTAAAATTTCATGGATCATTACATTCCATCATTAAACACACAAAAGGAGTTAACATTGATTTTAAGGAAATGGAATCCATATTTTGTTTACTCAAAACATCAACACCTTAGAGACACCTTTTGGATGGATGAAGTTGACTATAGTTCTTTTAAAAACCAATGGCATATAAAATGTTCATAGGTTTTAATAAAAAAAAAATTCACTCAAGGAATCTACGTGTACATAAAGTCATATTTTGAGTGGTTCAAAAAACTTTATCTCACAAACTTCCAATTGTTACTTCCTTTAAAAAAATGATAACTCAAGATTACAAATTAAATTCTAAAGGTTTTTAAAAAACTCACTCACATTTGACTCTTGCATGCTCATGATCCTCTGGGATATTTTGGTGTTGTGGTGATTATTCATGATGGTGGAGGATTTTGAAGAGTAATGTGTCATTTTCTTATGATGTGACAAACATGGTACTTGAGATTATATGAATCCACCTATTGTGCATACCAATTAGTGTGGAATTATTATGATGATTGATGTTTTTGTGGAATATGGATAACATTAAGTTCTTGCGTGGGGTTAAGTCATTATAACTTGTTCATTCTTTCAAGAAAGTTTAAAAAATAGTGTGCTTTGGATTTATCCTGTTGATGGGTCTTGTTATTCCTTTGATTTAATTAACTTTCTGTTGATGTCATATTCAAACCAGGGGTGTGTTTGAAGCTATATGCAAAAAGAATAATCTTAGTGATCTAGTAATTGACTATAAGTTTATTTTTGTTTATTTTTTTTATGAGGGGTTTTTGCAATGTCTTAAGGACTTCTTGGCCAAAACCTTTATTAAAATCACACTAGGAAATTTTTTTGGAAAGAAACACTCTTTGTAGAAATGAATTGCTGGAAATAAACACACATTTTTGGAATGAAATAGATTTATGAAAATAAAAACACATTACAGAAATAAACACACAATTGAGAATGCTTGGAAAATGATTGCAACGAAATAAGAACTTAATATAGAACACCTACACTGACAATTCTACAACAGATTTCAACTTAAGGAATTGAAAGCATTTACAAATTTAACAGATCTACAACTATTTTCTTTAAAAATATAAATACCAACAAAAACGAGGATCCTGGTTCTTGGAGGAGTGGGCCCTTGCTCCACCTCGAAACAAGGATTGGACAACTTAATTTTCTCTCAAAACAGAAATGACTATTTTATTGATAAAATGTTCTGCATTATAAAAACCGTGTTGGTTCTTTCTATCCCTCTATCTAATCCTCTATGTATCGATCTATATCTATTTTTCCTATATATAATCTATCTACAGGTTTGTATGTATATACTTCTTCCAGGGGTGCATTTATGGCCGTAACTGTTCCACTGATATGATGGAACTGAATCGTGCCCAGAATAGATGCTGAATTGGAACATGGCTGGACGTACAACTGTGTGATAATTATCCTAGATCTATGAGTATGGAGAGTTGGAAGTCTTCTAATCTGCTCTTGATTGATAGGATCATTGATTTGACAAATCACCGGCCATTTGGAAAAGATTCTTATCAGTTTCAGAACTAAAGGAAATCATTCCAGGTCTAACCGAGAGAGTTTCGGAGCTATCTGTAGGAGTTCTGGAACTAATTCTGATAATTCTAGAACTAAGTACTAGAGTTTTGGAACTAAGTCTGAAAGTTCCAGAACTAAGTGACAGAACTTCAACTGCGTGGTGGAGTTCTGAAACTAAGTCTGGCAGTTCAATAAACCGTATTGATTCCAATGCTTCCAAAAACATGTAATCCGCTTCATATTTGTTCTTCCACCTGATTGTGACCTGTTTTATTACAAAACTGAGTTTCCAAAGCACTTAGTTAGGAATTTCAGAGTTTTTAAATGTTAGAACTACAATCAACAAAATATGGACTATTACATCCTAACTTATATTAGATCAAACAAAAGTCACAAAATGTAATCAAACTTGATAAAAAGGAGAGTCAAATAAGATCATTTATTGTACATTATTGAGACATATTCTTGCCTTATCATCTCCCCCATACTTACTTGTTTGTAAGTCCCCTTACAAACTTTACTCTTCAGATCTTGGGTCATGGATTCTACATTCCAACTGATTTCTCAGGTCAAATGGTTGATACTAAATATTCCAGTGTTTTAATTCAGAGGTGTTATATCCTGATCCTAATGCTACCTTCTTCAGCCATGCCTCAAATTTAGTGGGATCTTGTGGTTCTCTATTCTGCCATGGTGACATGGGGGTGAGAAGGAGTGGAGGTCTTGTTCTCATTCCCATCCATATGCCTCTGTGCTTTTCATTGATCTGAAGAATTAGTGTACATAAGGATTTTTCTCTATGAAAAATACAGATTAAGTTTGTGGGAGATATTACTTCCCCTCTTCTTAATGCCAGCGTGAGAAATTCCCATATTTTCAAACATGCCTCATAAATATCTTCAAATTTTTCCTCTTCATAAGAGGTGATTACATTAATACTTCTCTACAAATTGGTAAGATAAGGTTCCTTGAACCTTTTATCAAATGCATGGGATCTAAAATGTGTAGCAAAGGCGGATGGTTTACCATAATGAATCCTCATATAGAGACCAGATGAACTAGCCTTTAACAGATGCTCTAACTCCCTCTCCTTCCATGCAATCTAATTTTGAAGAACAGAAACAAATGCATTAAGCTGGCTCTCCCCTACATACAAATTGATCATAAAACCTGAGTTCTTTTCCAGCATGAAATTACAGAGATAGAATTCATAGAGAATATTTTTCTACTCTGTATTGGCTAAGGAATAGGCTAACATGAAATCAACTTCATCTTTTATTTCATGTGGAAGGCCACATGCTATCCTTGAAACAACTGCCAGCGAATGAATTGTTCCTCCAAAAACACACTATATGCAGGAGAAGGTCTCCTGCATGCAAGCAATTTCTCACTCATCATGCAAACCATTTGTATTTTCACAAGATATTTAAATTTTTTGTTTTCTTCTTTGTAAAACTTTTCTTCCCATTATTTTCTTGCTTTCTTCTCTTCTTCTATCTTGCTTTTCAAGTCCTCATTGGATGTCTTGGCTTCACTAAGTTCTCTACAAGTATCATCCCATAGTTGTTTAAGTGGCCAATAAGTTAATTCAGTTTGTGCAGAGACTGTTGACAGAGTAGTTTGTTTTCTGGAATTTTGACATTCTTCCTCTTTCTCCATTATCTGTTGTTTAACTCTTGTCAATTCCTCAGTCTTGTTAGTGAGATGAGTTGTTAATTCCCCAATGACCATTTCTCATTGTTCCAATTTAAGTTTAAGAAAATTCAACTCCTCATCCTTTTCTCTAATAATGAGTTCTGCTCTAGACAAAAACAAAGCCTATTTAACTTGTTGTTTCTCTTCTTTCTCTGAAAGTTCCTTGGGGGTTAAGCATTCTTCTTCTACCAGAGGGGATTTCCCTTTCCATTTCCAAGATGCCAATTCATCTTCTTCATGTGATGGTGCTACTGATTCACCCATCTCTTGGAAAACTTGTTCCTCAAATCTCTCATCTTCTTTTTCTATCTCTGTTTGGCTTGGTCTAGGAGGATTCATGGCCATGCTGCCAAAATATCAGCATAGCTTCCTTTTCCAGCCCTTCTTGATCTTCCATCTCCTCCAGAATTTCTCTAGACCTTTTATGAATTCTCCTTCTTTGAGGAGCCTCAAAATGTACAGAAATGGGTCTCCTCCTAGAGCTTCTTCTAATTTTCACCTCTTTCTCTTTCCTAGGTGAACTATCACTATCAGAGACAGATATTAGCTCTCATGTAGCTACTGCAGAGGAAGGAATTTCTTTAGAAGGCACAATAGGTTCTGCAGTTTTAGTCCTTCCAAATCTTCTTCTTTTTGGTATTTCCTCTCCACCTAGTTCTTTCTTTTCCTCTACAGTGGCATCAATTTCCAAATTAGTTGTAGGAGCAGAAGGAGTTTCTATTACTCTCCTGAGAATATCAAGGTTCTGCTTAAACTTGCTAAGAAATTTCTCCCACATTTCTTCTCCATTTTTCTTCGAAAGAAAATGGTGCTGGCACACTAAATGCACTAACCCATGATGTTTGATTATTCCCACACCCCAGGAATACCTCTGGGCCATTGTATGGATGGAGTAAAAAAGAAACCCTGGAAGGTTTACTATATATTCTAGTTTTGTAGCTCCATATCTAAGGTATATGAGTATCTTCAGAACTTCTCTTCCTACCAACCCAAACTAACCATCACAGGTTAAATACTTGACTATCCAAAATTCCACTCTGTCAAAGGGTTTGGGAAAGCTAGCCCTTTTGACCCATTTTATGATTTTCTTTGTGTTGTAAATATATTGGGGTTCAGTTTCCCCTTTTTCAGCAGGGTTTCAACTAATTCTTTTAATGTCCCTCTGACAGGGTTTGGGACATGCACAATTGGCACTCCAGATATATTACTTATTGTATTCACAGAAAAAGGAATGAAAACATTTCTAACCTTTGTCCTGGATTGCTCTAAATTTATAATGAATTCTCTTACCAATTCTTCATTATACTTGGGGAACTTTCTCAGAAATTCCAGCCATCCTTCCTGTTGAAAGATAGCTGCCACTTCTTCATCTGCAATGAGATGGGTATGATCCTTTGGTTATGAATTCTTTTTAATCCCCATGATATAGAGGTGATTCAAATTCGTTCTCCTTCAAGTTGTTATTCTATCTCCATTGGCAACAAAATTCTTTTCTTAGCTGTGGAACAGACATAATTAGCTACAGAACTTAGCTGCGGAATGCAAATCGAATTATGTTGTTTCTTCCTTGGAGTTTTTATAAAATTTCTTCTTCACTTTGTTTATTTCACCTAATTGATATCTCATTATAAGTGTTCTGCCACTTTTGTTCCACCGACATCACCCTCATGATTACTCACTTTTAATCATAATGTACAATAGATGACTCATCATATCAAATTTTAAATCAAATCTAATCACACATGTGAAATTTTAATCTAACCTTTAATAAGTTAAAGACATAATTACCATCCTTGATGATGTAATCCCTCCGTCATGATGACTCATCATTCCTAAAAAGTGAAACAAAAGGAAAATGGTTAGAAAAATAGCTGGAATTCCAAAGATTTTTTTTATTTTGAATTAGCCATTTATTTGAGAAGATCAACCGCCATTGCTGGTTTTCAATTGATCTCTGAGAGAAACTTTTTTTGGGGGAAGAGAACGCCATTTACTGGTTTTCACTCTCTTCCCTTTTTTTTTTCTGGGGGGCGGGAGGGAAGAGAATGCCATTTACTTGTTTTCATTCTCTTCCCTTTATTTTGGATCTATCCATCTAATTATTTGATCATTTTGGAAGAACTGGGTTCTTCCATATGATCAAATTCTTTATCTGCTTCAATCTTGCCTCAAGAATTCATCCTTAGTAGGAGGCTTCCTATAAATCTTTAGCCTATGACCATTGACCAAAAATTTTCTTCTACTTCCATCAATGGGAAGTAACTGAATATAACCATTGTCAAATATCTAATCAATTTGATAGGGTCCTAACCATCTAGTTCTCACCTTGCCTTTGAATTGTTGGTACTTGGAATAAAATATTAATGCCCAGTCCCCTACCTTGAATTACCTCTTCTTGATATGTGTGTCATGCCATTTCTTCCTTTGATCTTGGATTATTTATGTCTGCTGAAGTGCTTCCATTCTTAACTCATCCAACTCATTGAGTTGAAGAATTCTTTCCTTTTGTGTTGCATCCAACTCAATACCCACTTTAACTGTCGTCATTAGTGTCTGTAGTTCAAATTCAATAGGTAACAAGGGATTTTTCCCATAGACTAACTCATATGGTGAAAACCCTGTTGTAGTCTTCTAGGTTGTATTATAAGCCCAGACAGCCTCTGGTAGTCTTTTTACCCAATCTCTTCTTCCTGCTTCAACTGTTTTGGTAAGGATGTTTTCCAATTCTTTCTTTGTTACTTTTGCTTGTCCATTTGATTGTGGATGATAGGGAGATGAATTATTATGTTTGATTTGATAGTACATTGTGAAGTCTTGGATCATGATAGACATGAATTGTGGCCCCTGATATGAAACTATACTTCTTGGTGCACCAAATTTTACCATAATTTTGTGCCAAAGGAAATCAACAACTGCTTCTTCAGTGGCATTTGTTAAATCCTGCACTTCTACCCACTTTGTCACATAATCAGTACACACAAGAATGTGCTCTTTTCCTTGTGAAGGAGGATTAAAGGGACCAACAAAGTCCAATCCCCATCTTTCAAATGGTTCTATAACTACTTGAGGTTGCAGAGGCATTTCATTGGTGAAGGTTGGTTGTCCCATCCTCTGACAAGGATCACACCGCTTGATATATTTCTTCACATCTTTGTACAGAGATGACCAATAATAGTCAATGCCAAGTATCTTGTGAGCTATTCTTTTTACTAAAAAAGTTTCCTCCACTTGGTTCATCATGACATGCCCTGAGTATGTCAAAGATTTCATCTTCTCTCACACACCTGCGTAAAACCAAATCAGGACCACATTTAAATAACATCTCATTTAACCATTTAAAGTGTGCACTGGTTTTGATTAACTTCTTCATTTGTTTCTTAGTGAAAGAAGGAGGAAACTTCCCTGTTGCAAGATAATTTTCCATGTCAGCAAACCATGGTGTATTAGCTGAAATAGCAAACAATTGTTCATCTGGAAATTTTTTCTTAACTGGATCTTGCTCCCCTGTAGTGGTTAATCTTGACAAGAAATCAACTACCACATTATATTTTCCTGGATTATCCACAATGGTAATATCAAATTCCTATAAAAGTAATAACCATCTAATTATCCTACCTCCAACCACTAGTTTATTCATTAAGTATCTAATTGTTGAGTGATCTGTATGTACAAATATCTTGTACCCTGTAATATAATGTCTGAATTTATTAATTGCATAGATCACAGCCAGAAATTATTTTTCAGTGGTAGTGTAATTTCTTTCAGTGGGAGTAATATTTTTACTAAGATAGTAGATAGCATACATTTTTCCTTCTTCATCTTTCTGTCCCAAAACTGCACCAATTGAATTATTTGAGGCATCAGTTTGGATGTGAAAATTTTTCTCCCAATTAGGTCCTCTCAATATTGGGGAAATTATTAATTTCTCTTTAATTTCTTCAAAAGCATGTTGAAACTTTTCATCCCAAAGAAATTCATAGTCCTTGGTAAGAAAATTAAACATGGGGGCAAACAATTTTACTAAAATCCTTGATAAAGCACCTGTAGTATCCAACATGCCCTAAAAATGACTTGATATCTGTGGGGGTTTGAGGAACAGGTAAGTTTGAAATAATCTTGATTTTGTTTTGGTCAACTTGAATTCCTCTTTTTGAAATATGGTGTCCTAATACAATCCCTTCATCAACCATCATCAAACATTTTTCATGGCTAAGAGACAAGTGGTGTTTCTCACATCTTGTCAATACTCTGTCCAAATTTTTCAAGGCATCATCAAATGTATCTCCATGCATAGTAAAGTCATCCATGTATACCTCTACACAGTCATTTGTTAGGTCTGCAAAAATTGCTAATACAACTCTTTGAAAGGTTATTGGAGCATTACATAGTCCAAATGGCAATACCCTGTAAGCAAAGGTACCCCATGGACAAGTAAAGGTAGTTTTATCCTGATCTTCAGTAGCAACTCTGATTTGATTATATCCACTAAAGCCATCTAGAAAGGAAAATTATTATTTACTTGCAAGGTTGTCTACAACTTGATATATGAGTGGTAAGGGGAAATAATATCTTAGTGTGGATTTGTTTAGTTCCCTATTGTTGGGACCCTATTGTAGCTACCAATTCTTAAAGGTGCGTAGACGTGCACAGCTAGAGGAAGTGTGTAAGTGAAGACGCACAAGGTAGAATTCAAAAGACTTCTTAGAGAACCAAGGATATGTGTGCCATGTGAATAAAAATTCGGGACTTAGCCATTTTTTGACCTTTTGGACAGAACACATGAAGAACGTGTTCCATTTGGATAAGGTTCCAGCCTGGTGATAGGGTGTCCTAGAAGGAATATACCTTGCGATAGAAAGATCCAAAAAGTTAATCATGACATGGAGAGGCATGTACCTGGGGTGACCCACATCTTGACACTTGGGGCTAGATCTAAGGCTATAGATGATTTTTTTAGAGCTCAGATGCATATTTATACGTGCGCCCTTGGCAAAGAAAAGAGATAGAGGTAAGGTAGTGAGAGCTCTTGTAGAATTACTGGTGAGAACTATGGGATGAAATTGGGTAGATGATTCTAGGAAGGATGTAATGGGGAAATGGGGAATGTAAATTTTATTTTGTAAGCATACATGTATGGATCCAGATATGGTGCATGACTGTGGTCTGCCTCTCTGTGATGTTTTGGAGTAATACTATGAATGAATGTGATAAGGTTACCACTATGTTTATGTTAAGATCTCCTTCCTGTATTATCTGCATGTTTCCACTATGCTTTTGATCTTGTATAATCATGAAATTTACTTGAATGTTAGTCTAATTATGGATTTACAACTTCCTAGTTCTAGTTAATTCTATTGGTGCTTTGTTACTATTATGACTGAAGGGGTGTAAAATTTGTCCTGAGATCTATAGCTTCTTCATGTCTATTAAATCACTAAGTTAGAATCATGAAGTATGCCTTCCACTGAGCTCAGCTAAAAGAGAGACTCGGATCCCTCTCACGCACCTCAGGTGAGCACCCAGTGCCTGATGGGTGATAGGCTAGACGTGCATGAGGTTCCCTTGTTCTTAGTGGGGTACAAAAATGACTACATCTTGGTTCCATTGTCAGGAACTCTTTTCAAAGTTGTAGTGGAACATGGCATACATCATTATCTGTGTAAAAAGTGATGGTGGAGCGCTTAGCACTTGAAGGTGTTGAAGATTAGTTTAAAAGCATGGAGGATGAATTCACTCAGATATTCAATACTAGACCTAGGTTTAACACACGAAGATGGGTGGAGGACACTCTTTATCATGATTTGTACGAAACCTTCTTCTGTTGTTTCCCAGTAGTGTTATTTGAATGGCTCTCAGCTTATACATCTAGATCAGGGTGGTATTATAAGTTCACACCCTTGGACCCAAGAAACATATCAGAACTTGCAAGATGTTGATCTAACGTGGACCCATGCTATAGATCATTGGTGGAAGGGAGTATTGACTAGCTACACTCTGGAATACGCCATTTCCACGTATTCCTATCTAGAAGTTGCTGAGTTTGAGTTCTTGTGAGAGCCCAGAGGATCATTTCTACGTGTTATCCCCTTGGCGATCAAAATCTTGATGGTAACCATGGGTTTAGAGGCATTTCCTATGGCCGGCTAAACCACCTGAGCACTTGGTGAGGAAGCTAGGTTGGGGATAGATGGCTGATATAATGACTGAAAAGGAAAGGGAGGAGAGACGGCTCAAGTATAATGAAGCGCGTGAAAGGGAGATCGATAGATAGCATGGGATTACAAGGGGGTTATGGAGCTAGACATGGTGGAAAGGAGTTGAGGTTCACGCAGAGGATGTGGAACCTGAACAGTCTGTGATACCCCATCTTGGTAAGTGCAGGAGAGAAAACCTTGTGGCTTCTGATGAGAGTCTGTCGCGTAGAGAAAAGAAGATTCATTGGTGTGCATCTGACCCCACCTAGCGACCAAACCTTGGCACTTGGTTTTTTTTTGATCCATTTGATTTTAATGAAAGCAACTGAACCTAGAGGGAACAATGACTTCTATCCATTTGATATCGGTGGAAGAATGTTTGGATCATGTATAATAGTAGTTCCAGAAGGTACAACATTCTCGTCTGGGACTTCTATGGCTTCACACACTATTCCACAATTTATTTGGAACGACGGGAATGTTTATGACAAGGCACATACCCAACATGATATGGCGGTGTTTTGGAAGCTGGTGTTAGGAAGTGGTGGAGGAAATACCAGGAAACCAAGGACTGAGAGGATGGCAATTCAGTTCCTCCTCAACAAACTATCGATGCATCTACACTTAATTTAGTGGGACAAATGTGGAGCATTGCAGCAGTGTGACTGCTAAACTGCAGGCCCTGTACTTAACACAGTGAGGATCAAAATCACAGAGGTGGAAGTGGCGGAGCTAGTGGCTCAGGATCTAGTGGATCATTGGCAGAGGAGGAAACCCATTCTTCCAACCAAGGGACTGTAAAATCGAGAGGAGACAAGGAATAGCCACCTCCAGAGAAGTCTTCTTCAAGATGTCCTGCTCCTACACTTACCATATTACAAGCTATTATAGTGGGCATGAGCTAATCTGTATCTCCTAATCTAACCCATGCCATGTGCATAAGAGATGAGAACTGCTATGGCGCACTAAAAGGGGATACACGACCCAGGAGAACGTTCAAAATTCTAGTCAATTTGCCATGACTGACCTTGCAAGGAGGTGACGCACATAGTTGGTATAGAAAGTATGATCCTCATCAGACTGTTTATGGATTATACTTTTCATGCTAGAAGAATGTCCCAATTCTTGGTGGAGTTCCACATACCTAAATTGGAACAGAAGAGCATCAGCTCTCTGCAATGAAGAAATCCAGATTCAGGGAATGGCAAAGAACATGTGGATGAATCATGATGCATCACAAAACACTTTGCTATCACAGATCCACCCTTGCACAGAACATGCATTCCATTAGTCTAAAGGGTTTATCAAACCCATTTAGAGCAGGGATTTATCTCAACGATGTTCATCAACCCTAGTGAAGCGAAAGTGGAAGATACTTTACGAGCAGGCCAGAATGGTCCTGTTAACATTAGTGCACACCCTTACAATATATAGGCTCTGATTACTGGGCTAGAAAAGTTGAGAGGAATTATTTGCCCTAACACATCTCTCAGATGTTCGCAGTGGGATGTGGTGCATAGATTATGTCCTATCAGGGCAGAAGCAAAGGAAGGTTGCTTTGGCAATATGTGGCGGTTGTCTGGTGCATTACATGTTGTTAGTTGAGCATCTAGTGTCTAGCTTAATATTTCATGAGGACCAGATGTGTCTTCAGATTTTCTATTGCTAGCACGCGATAAACATAAATGCAACATTGACCCTGGTTACGTGTACAATATATCTCAACAACACATGACTCCAAGGATTGTAGATGATTCAAGAATCGTGAGGTAATTGATCTTGGTGTGCATCAGAAGATGGCATTCAATCTGTTAGAAGGACACGAAAGTAGGCGAAGAATGGATTTTGAGAAGGAGGTACTGTGGAAGAGGGTTACACGTGGTAGCTCTAATTTGCTATGAAATGATGGTCACTGTGGAGGAACTCTAGTGAGTTCCCACGTAGGCATGTCTCTTAAATTGTTGACTTAGCCACGTGGGTTCCATTAAATGGGACACGTGTACACGATCTTCTATTTGTTTGGCTGCTCAATTCACCCTATGACTTTTCAACCTTTACACATGAGTACACAAAGATTCCTCGAATTGTTATCGGACCTGACATCATGAGTCAGTAGTATCGATCCAAGGATGTGGGTCACTACTGGATTATCCAGAAGCTGTTGACGCACAAAGGATCTCGCGAGTAATACGTGAATCAGAAAGGCTTTGTTATGGTAACAACAAGGGCAGAGTTGCAGTGCACAAGGGATAGTGGCACCTTTTAGATTGACCTTCTCGGCTGACCTATCGGAAGAAGTAGCTTCGCGTATTTCAGTATCTTTCAGCAACCCGGACGTCCCATCCAGAAATTGATTTCTGGACCTTTTGGAAACCGACCGGATGTCGGCCCATTCAGGTAGTTTCCCTCCATTGCTTAAAAGAGCAAACTAAAAGCCAATTGCATTTTTGAAATACTCTTTGAGGATGACTTTGAGCGTTAAGGTTCGGCCGGTTTGTAGAGAACACTAGTGAAGTGTAGGAGTCCAATGTTCCATTCCCCTAACTGCCCCTTTACTTCGGCCAAATCTTAAAGGTCAGTCAAAGGTGTGCACGGGCCAGCAGGAAGCACCACAGTACTGAAAGGAAGCATCCTGACATGTAAACCTCCCAAACAGGCTTATTGATTATGAACCGACTGGATCATTTCGGCTTGCCATGCGAAGTAGCGGATTTGGATGACTTAGTTGTCCCATTTTCACCCCCCCAGCTTGTGCTGGACATTGATAACTTACATGAAGATTCACAAGTTTTCCATTGGCCCGAACTAGAACGAGCTCTTCTGCAACCTTGCGTGAACTTTCTCAGAAGCTAAGTCCTCCAACTACCAGGGGAGTTAGAAAAAACCTGAGGGGACCCTAGGAATGAATTCTGGCCCTAAGCTCAATCATGTTCACCTGAGAATCTGATGAGGACATGGTGCGACACCAGGGGGGTGATTTTCACGACCTATGACACTCCAAAAGGCCAGTCAATTTGTGAGGATGTTACAAGGATGCTTAGATGCATATTTGGTATAGAAAGTATGACCCTCATCAACTTAGTTTTGGATTATAGACAGTGTTGAGAAATGCATTCTTGGTGGAATTCCACATACCTGAGTTTGAACAGAAGAGCATGGAACCTCTCTCAAAGAAATCTAGCAGGATGTAATGGCAGAGAGCATGTAGGGTATGATGCATGCATTTTAAAACTCTATTGTCTAAATTATCTTATGACTTTATCCACCTTCACAACATGCTTAGTGGTTTATTCATAGGGTTGATCACACCCTTTAGGAGGGCTTTGTCTCATAAAACATTCATGGACCTGCATGAAGCGTTGGAAGCCACTTTGCATGTGCTGAGGCAGTTGGTAGTGTTGACACTGGTGTTAGCCCATTTCTGGAGGCTTAGATTGCTGCCATGGCTAAGAAATTGCAGAAATTATCTGCCAACATAGTTCCAAAGATTCACAAAGGGATGTGGTGCACAGATTGTAACGTAGAAGGGCACACAAAGGATAATGGTGGGATATGTACTCGGAAGGTGGTGCACGCCATAGTGGTAAATTATGAAATATGATCACGAGGACCATGATGCAAGTAGGTGATCCCCCTACTACAAGCATGCGATCCATAAAAACTGTATCTTGTTATTGCCCTAAAGATATATACCTCAACCACACATGACACCAAGGATTGTAGATTGATTGACCAGATTCATGAGGCAATTGATCTTGGTGTGCGCCAGACTAGCATTGCCAGCAGTTCCAAAGGAGATGGACATGGTATGAAGAGTGGAGATGGAGAAATGTGCATGTGGAAGAGGGTTTCAGAGGATTTTGTGGTCATGGTAACTGTGGGAGGAAGAAGTGAGTTCCCACGTGGGACATGCTTTAATTGTGGAGCCACAGACCATTATAAGCGTGAATGTCCAGATCTTCTACAATGCTCATGGTGTGGAAAAAAACATAAGTATGAAGAGTGCCCAGAGTTATACAAACATATGAGTCAGCAGTGCTGGAAGGATAAGGGCACTACCATGGTGAGTATTAAGAAGGTTGACATGTAATGGCTCCCGCGAGTAATACATGAATCAGAACTAGAACTTGTTATGGTAACAACAAGGGTGGAGTCTATGCATGTGCAAGGGAAGTGCCTAGGCAGAGACCTCTGGTTTTGAGAGAAGAAGTAGTACATGGGAAGTATCCAAACCCTGGCTCACCAGAAAGAAGTCTACCAGGAAACCATGGATGTAATTTGAAGCTTACAAGGGGAGATCCAATGCTTGAAAGAAAAAACTAGAAAAGATGAGCAAAGAAGACCAGTAGAAGCACCAAAGGATGACTTGGATGAGGTTAAGGAGGTGTGTAAACTACTGAGGTAGGAGAATATTATTCCCCTTCTAGGAGCATGGTTGAGAGAAAAGGTACCGTGTGCCAGGGAAGAGTACGAAAGGTAGATCCTGCATGCAAACCTCCCACCTCACAACCTTGATTATGACAAAGAGATTACCTTGAACGCAGTAGTGGATGGATGGTTGCTTAGCAACATCCTCATTGACACAGGCGCAGAGGTTAATGTTCTCACTCTGGATGCCTGGCATCAAATGGGAAGACCTACATTACAGCCATCTTCAAATGTGTTGTATATGGAAAATAAGACAAAGGAAATGCCCATAGGTGTCTTGAAGGATGTGACCATTACCATTCAGGGGACTAGGTTCACTGGGGATTTTGAAGTCTTGGCGCTTGCCGAGGCAGATAATTTCCCAGCTTTACTTGGGTGCCCATGGTGTTATAAGAATAATGCAGATCTCCAGTTTAACAAGGGGTACATAAGCTTTGAAAACAAGGAAGAGAGGGTGATTATACCACTTGCTGATGGGAATTCCACCCCCTATACTGAACCCCTTGGAGAGGAGGTCCTGGACAGAATATATGTGCACTCCATAAGAGATCCAGAGACCATCCACCCTACAGAAGGAGTCATCCAGTTTGATGATGCTCAATCTGTCAGTGATACTACCAGTATAGCATGTGATAATTGGGCACATGGGACTTATGAATTGATTGGGTGACATCTGAAAGGATCGGTGACCAAGGTAACAATGGCACATACAGTTTGGCGCCTAGGAGGAAAGGCAATAACCAAGTATTTTGGGGATGCATACCCTGAGGTCTTTTAAAGAGAAATGGAAGCTCAATGGAGGGAGGACGAGCGATGAAGTATGCTAGGTTATGTTTTGATAGGCACAACAGTGAGGTGGTGGGCCGCACATAGTGAAAACTTGTTGGAATGGCACAAAGTTAGAATTGCACTCACTGTCTGATTCTTGAAGAGCAACATACCCACCACTATCAAGGATTACAATGGCAATGGACCCACCTCTTCCCACATTCAGGCATGTGAGGGTTTGGTCTGGGGAGAAGGCATGGAAGCTTTACCACCCTCCCTTTGGGTGCACAAGATGTATTCAACACTACAAGGATGTGCGCGTGCTTGGTACATCCATTCTGAAACACGCCACCAAATGGGAAATTGGCAGGAGTTAGCGGCTGACTTGGTTCACACATTCGAGTACCGAAGTACCAAGAAACCAGTTGATGAGGCATTGCAGACTATCAAGCACCTCACTCTGGGGGATTGTGCCATGGTGGAAGATAGATTAGTAAACTTACTTGGTGGACCTAGCTTGGAAGCACGGTTTGAAGAGGAGGAACCAGAAGACCTACAATTCGAGTGCGTGTGTGCTGAAAAGGAGAAAGGAAAGATGGTATACGTTATTGATGGAGAGGAGATGGAAAGCCTGAATGTCGACCATTCGGTTGGAGCACGTGAAGTAGTTGACAGTGTGGATGCATGTGCACGCGTGTATCATGAACCACTCAAAACCAAGAAAGTTAACATCGGCTCGGAGAAGGAGCCCAAGGAAGCTATCATTGGGGACTACTGGTCAGACAAGGAAGTATCAAAGATCATCGATCTCTTGCGTGAATTTGAGGATTTATTCCCATGTGGATACCATGAGTTGAAAGGCATCCACCATTCATTGGGGGAAATGAGGATAAAGTTGAAAGATGGTGTGTGCCCGGTCAGGAAGAGGCCTTACAGGATGAATCCCAACATGCGCGTAAGGGTTAAAGAAGAGCTAGACAAAATGATAGCATCCGGTATCATTGAGGCTGTGGAGGAATCAGAATGGATAAGTCCAATGGTGATCAGCATAAAGAAGGATGGGTAGATTAGGATATGTGTGGATTACAGGGAATTGAATGTTGTTTGTATCATAGATCCTTTTCCCACCCCCTTCACTGAAGAGATTTTGGAAGGAGTTGCTGGGTGTGAGGTCTATTCCTTTATGGATGGATTCTTCAGGATATCACCAAGTAAGGATTGCCAAGGAAGACCAAGAAAAGACAAATTTCGCCACCGAGTGGGGAAGCTTTGCATATACGGTCATGCCCTTTGGATTGAGGAATGCACCCACTGTATTTTTGCGCATAGTGGTACAAGCATTTAAGGACTTCATCCACAAGTTCCTTCAAGTGTATTTGGATGATTGGACAGTGTATGGATTGGTAAGGGACCATTGTGATAACTTGAGATTGATGTTTGAAAGATGTCGGCAGTTGAGGATTTCCCTCAACATCAAGAAATGTATCTTTGCAACTCCTTTTGGAATGTTGTTGGGGCATATCATATGCAAAGAGGGCTTACTGGTGGATCCCGTGAAAGTTACAGTTATTGTGGGGTTAGGGGAGCCTACCAGCCAAAGCACCATGCACGGATTTCTTGGACACACTGGGTACTACAGAAAGTTCATTAAGGGATACACCAAGATCGCCGCACCTTTGGAAATATTGCTCAGACATAAGAGTGCCTTTCAGTGGGGAGAGGCGCAATAGAGGGCATTTGACACTCTAAAAGAAAGGCTTATCACCGCACCTATTCTATGATTCCCATCCTGGGATAAACCTTTCCATGTCCACGTGGATGCCTCTGGTATAGCAATGGGAGCCATTCTTGCTCAACCAGGAGAGGGGATTGTTGATCATCCCTTGTGTTTTGCAAGTAGAAAGTTGACACCAGCAGAACAGAATTATACAATGACCGAGCGCGAGGCATTGTCAATGATCTACGCACTCCACAAATTTAGACAATATCTACTGGTGACTCCCTTCATATTCTACACTGACCATATGGCCTTGAAGTATCTAGTAAACAAAGCAGTGTTACAAGGGCGCATATGTCGTTGGGTACTTTTATTTCAGGAATTTGAATTCAAAGTGGTGGTAAAACTAGGAAAGAACAATTGTGGGCCAGATCATTTATCAAGGATTGATTCGGGAGAGGATGCACAAAGTATCGAGGAAACCATGCCAGATGCACAACTATTCAGGTTGCGGTGCGCACCCTCAGAATTAGAAGACATTGTTGTTTTTCTCAAGGAAGGTGTGGCACCCGAAGGGATGAATGCTCTGGAAAGGAAAAGGTTAGCCATACGCATGCCATGCCCTTCATGTTGATCAATGGGGATTTGTATAAAATGGGCCATGATGAGGTTTTACACCGGTGTGTATTAGAACATGAGCACGTAGCTATAATAGAAGAAGCCCATGGTTGGATTGCTGGAGGACACTATGTGGGGAATGCAACCACGTGCAAGATCCTAGTCACCGGACTATGGTGGGAGATGATTCACCAGGATTGCATTGAGTTTTGCAAGGCCTGTGACCACTGCCAGTGCCTTGGAAAACCTGGAAGAAGGGATGAGATGCCCTTGTGCCCCATCACCAGTGTGGAACCTTTTGAAAAATGGGCAATAGATTTTGTCAGACCAATCTCACCAGCTACGCGAAGGACTAACTCGTGGTATATTATTACCTGTACTGATTATCTGACAAGGTGGGCAGAGGCCGCGCCCACTAAGGATTGCACCGCAGCCACGGCTGCTAGATTTTTGTGGGAAAACATTATCAGCAGGTATGGGTGCCCATTAGGTTTAACAAATGATAGGGGCACTCACTTTCTTAAATGAAACCATCAGGATTCTATTGGCAGAATTCATGGTAGCCCATCACAAGACTACCCCTTATCACCCTCAGGAAAATGGGACTACAGAGGCATTTAACAAAATCCTTAGTCACACATTGACTAAGATATGTGATGTGGGTAGGTAGGATTGGGATGACAAGGTATCAACAGTTCTTTGGGCATACAGAACAACGTATAAAAGGTTGAACAAGGCCACACCATTTCAACTGGTGTTTGGCATGGAGGCTATTTTACCAGTTGAATTCATGCTACCATCACTATGTATATAGCACGCGTAGGGGGGTTGGATGATGAGAAAGCACTGGAAGAAAGAATTGATGAATTGATAAAGTTGGATGAAAGGCGCTCACTAGCAAGATGGAGCCAAACAACTGAAAAAGCTAAGCAAAAGGCATGGCATGACCGCCACATTAAGAAAAAATAGTTTGAGGTTGGCCAGATGGTATTGCTATATGATTCAAAATTTCTATGCCATCCTGGAAAGTTGAAGGTGCATTGGTTGGGTCCTTATGTAATTTCATACATCCTTGATTTGGGCGCGTGCCAGTTACAAGTGCTAGATGGAACAAAATTACCTGGACACTTCAATGGGAGTAGGCTGAAGCCCTACTATAAATAATGCTTCTTGGTGTTTGTAAATAAGGTAGTTTTTCCAGTTAGTTTAGAATTTCCTTTTATGCTTTTCCTTTCTTGTATTTCCCTTTCACGTTGTTGTTTTGTTTTGTGCCTTGGGCACCGGTAACCTTATTACTTTTTGACTTATGAATGCGCAGAGGACCGCACATCATTTTAGTGTGGGGTAAGGTGATAAAGAGAGGCATGGAGTTATTCTGTAGGAGGATTGGGTTGGTAGACCATTTGAATTGGCCCTGTTGAAAAGATGCATTAGGAGAAAAGAAGGCAGATGGTGGCAAGATAAGGTTACATTGGAAATCCACGTACAAAGGAGAAAAAGTGCAAAAACATGAGGTAGGTGAAAGCAAGAATCATGAGGATAGAAGAGGTGCCTTTGGTGGTGGTAACATGCATGCAAGAGTCTTCTGTCAAGATGGATTATTTGCATGCCAGAAGGTTGGAAACAGTTTTCATGCAAGGATTGGGCGCAGGATAGTTTTTGTGCAAGGATTGGGCACAGGTGGAAAAGTTTTCGTGCAAGGATTTGGCACGTAAGGAAAAGCACTGAAGTTAGGTTTGTTTGGAAATTCCACATTAAACATGGTCGTACGGTGGTAGGTAGCCTAGCCTTAAATGTGTAAAAGTGGGAAAAGCTATAAATACAAGAGTGGGCATTTCATTATTTTACTTTGTGAAAACAAGAAGAGTGATTTTCTTTCAAGAGCTAGGGTTTCGAAGACTGACTCGTGCGAAGGAAAATCCCAAAAACTTAAGCGCAACCGGTCCATTAGATCTACAAACTAGTGCAAAAGTGATTCATGGGTGTGAGGAACATTGTGAAGAAGTTCCGTGATCGAAGGAGAAAAGTCTGAGATTAGGGTTTGTGTTTTAGGGCACGGGGCATGCGGGGGGAAAACGTTCAAACAAAATTACAAGTTAACCTGGGAATGAAAGCAAGGGGTAAAATGATGGCCACAAAACTAGTTGATAAACCTGTAGTACAATCCAAGAGGGGAAAGGGTAAGGGAAAAGGAAAGAAGAAAGAAGAAGAAATCCCCTTGGATACCAATGAAGAATGGTACTCGGAAATGCAATACCCAGATGGGGTTTTGCTGGGGCAAGAGTGGGAGTCCCACATCAGACAGATGCCCGTGATTGACTACAATCACCGATCAAGCACAATCATGAAGGAAATGGCACTGGAGCTAGTGTGCCCTACAAATAAATGAACACCTGATGGGATGCCAATCTACAGTGACATAGTCAAGGTGAAAATGGAGAAGGTAGGGCTTCTCCAGCTTTACGAGTTACCATATTTTGGGAAGCCTGAGTGCTTGTACCAGTGGCTGATGACGCATGTGCATGAAGACTTCTTCTGCTTCGCAGGGTGCAAAATGTGCATAACTCCCCAGTTAATTTCACACTTTACAGGCCTAAGCTGTAAAGGGGATGCACTCATAGATGACCTCCTAGGATGAGGAGGTAATTAAAGAAACCATTACATCCCAGGAATATAAGAAGGGATCAAGGTACTACGATGTTGTGGATATCAGTGATCTGGTGATGAAGATGGCCGCGCACCTTGTTTCCAAGCTGAATGGACAAGAGAGGTGGACCCAGGTGAGCAAGCCCTGGCTGAATGTCTACAGGAAGGTCACGGAAGGCACTGTGTACAACATCTCCCAATACATAGCAGATGAGATCATAAGCAGCACAAAGAAGGGAGGAAAGATATTATTTGGGAACATCATGTTAACAATTGTGTTCTCAGAAGTCGGGGTGCTAGATGCATCTGAACAAGTTTGTATGGGAGTACCCCATGAAGACCCTTCACCCGCGGAGAGGTTCCAGAAGTATACATGTGAATCAATGACAGGGGTGCACAAGGCGCGCTTGGATAAATGGTATACGTGCCTCAGGAATGCATTCGGGGCTGAATGGTGGATCCCAGAACAACTCCCCATGGCAACTGAAGGAGAAGCAGAGTTTGTGGTATACCAGCACTTCTGCATTGGCAGATTCATCTTGGTGGATGGCAGTTGGAGTCCCTGGTGCAAACTCCCCTTCTCATTTACTACCCAATTTTTCCAGGTGGGAGTGAACAGGTACAAGGAGTCGAAGAAATTAAACCTTGACCTGTCCACCCTTGACAGTGAACACAGGGAAATGAGAAAGAAGCTGGTCTACCTGGGGAAGCACACGTACGTTGAAAGATACGTATCACAAGATGTGCACATTGTAAGGCCCATGACCTTACCTATTGCTGAGAGTGATGCTGCCAGGATCTACCTACGCATAAGGCCAAAGTTTGAAAAGGGTGCATACGTGGAGAATGAGATATCCATCCCAGATGACCCTATTGGCAGAAAGAAGCCCATGCCAAAGTGTAAGGAGAGAGAAGAGAAAGAGGAACAGAGGGCGGTGGAGGAGCAGGATGTAGGTACCGTGGGGCCAAGTACCTACGTCTGGAAGAAGAAGAGGATGGTAGTTAGGGAGAAGACCCTGGAACCGGTAAAGCCACCATCTCCTGAGGAGCCCTCAGATGAAGAGAAGACCGCATCTCCTCGAGCCAAGAGTCTTCAGCGGAAGAAGAAGAAGAAAAGGTAGAGAAGACCGAAGGCACAAGCACCTTTTTAGGCAAGAAGAATGTTGATGAAGGAGAAGAGCTGGAGGTGACCCAAGGGAGGATAAGTATAGATGACTCAGGGGAGGGAGGAGAGGAAGAAATTGATGCATTCATCTTTGCAAGGAGGAAGAGCACCCAGGGGGAGGAGGAGGACTCACAGAGTGAAGAAAGGAGTGAAGGGGCAAGCACCAAGGAGCAAGAAATGCCCAAGCTCACCCAGGAGGAGATAGATGAAAAAGTGACAAGGGAGGTGGAAAAAATGATTGATGCCTTGGTCGATGAGGAGTTGGGGTGCAACGTGGAGCTCATGCTTGGTGAGTTCAAGAAAGAACAAAGGGAGAAGAGTGGAAGTAGCACAAAAGGCCCAACTCTTTCAGTGACTGTTCCAAAGGGCATGCGCATGGGAAGTAAATGCGTGGAGGAAGGAAGATCGGTGATGGGGTATGTTAATGACCCTAACAAAGTTTTGTGCGCATGCTTCTAGAGTACCATGCCCACCAAGGAGCTCACCGCCATGGAGTCCTTCGATCCTGAGGGTGGATACCCACACACGAGGAAAATTTTATCATGGGCATTCGACTCCCACATTGATGAGCCTGAATTTGAAGTTAACCAAGAGGTAATACTAGAGCTCTCTAAGACAAAGGGGGTCAACCCCCTCATAAACACATAACACTTATTAGATGAGAAAGTGTGTAATGTGATCAACAAGGTCTCCATGGAGGTAGAGGAAAGGCTCTTCTGCAGAAATGACAAGATTAAAGCCTTGGAGGACCTGTTGGAAAAGAGGAAGGAAGAAGTAGTTAAGCTGACAAAGGAACTCAGCCTTGAAAAGCTGATCAACGCTCAACTACAACGGGAGTTACAGGAGGAGAAAGCTAAAGTGTGTGAAGTCTCCAAGAAGGTGGAGCTCATCTCCCAGGCTATTATCATGAAGCACCCAGACCTTAACCCTCCCGCACAAAAGTATGGTTCCTCCCTGGAATGCCTTGAGGACTTGACTCGGATCCTCACCATGGAAAGGTAGCCTTTGGCCTTGGAGTCGGTAGAGGATATAGCTGCATGTTTGGAGAAGGAGGATAAGCTGAAGGTAATCATGCTCATAGCTGAATACAATAAGGTCCTGGCTGATGTAAGAGTAGCTGCACAAACCGCAGGGGTCACCTATGACCACTGTGCGGATCAGGACAAGGTGACAGGCATGCTACTTGCAGACAATGAGGCTGAGCTAAAAGACTTCAAGGAGAAGAACAAAGGCAATAGAGCAGAATGAGAAAATATTTTAGCTGAGGTAGAAAGAAAATCTGAAGCTATTGAGGCCCTTTGGGTCTCAATCAAAACACGGCTTAAAGAACTCTACAAGACCATTACAAGGAAGATGGATGCCTTGGAGGATCTTGTGAAGGAACTGGAAACCGTGGTGGAGACCATCACCACAAAGGGGGAAGGGTTAACCTTTGATGAGGTGAGCGCATTGGTCAGAAACCTTTGCAAAAGGGGCACAAGATGAGGTCAGTGCGTGGGATACGCTGGAGGCTGACCTACGGCAGAATTTTCCCCTTCTTCTTTAGGCAATTTTTCCTCTAGTCTTTCTCCCACCACATTCTTTATTCTTTCCCTCCATTCTTTTACAAGGCAAGGCCTTGCATTTTTGTACTACATTCTTTGAGAAGGCTGCCGAGGGTAGAGAACAGGTGAAGTGTGGGGTAATGGTGGGCCCCTGATATAGCTTCCAAATCTTAAAGGTGCGTAGGTGCGCACGGCTAGAGGGAGCGCACAAGTGAAGGCGCAAGGAAGAATTCAAAAGCGGTTCTTGGAGAACCAAGGACAAATGTGCCACACAAAGAACAATTCAAGATTTAGCCATTTTTCAGCCTTTTGGATAGAACACATGAAGAACGTGTTCCATTTGGATAAGGTTCCAGCCTGGCGACAGGGTGTCCTGGAAGGAATATACCTTGCGATAGGAAGATCCAAAAATTTAATCATGACATGGAGAGGCATGCGCCTGGGGTGACCCACACCTTGACACTTGGGGCCAGATCTGAGGTTGCAGAGGAGTTTGTTAGAGCTCAGATGCCTATTTATATGCACACCCTTGGCAAAGAAAGAGAGACACAAGTGAGGTAGCGGAGCTCTGCAGAATTACTGTGAGAACTATGGGATAGAATGGGTAGATGATTATAGGAAGAATGTAATGAGGGAAATGGGGAATGAAAATTTTATCTTGTGAGTATACATGTATGGATCCAGATATGGCGCATGACTATGGTCTGCCTCTCTGTGATGTTTTGTAGTAAGACTATGAATGAATATGATAAGGTTACCACTATGTTTATATTAAGATCTCCTTCTGTATTATCTACATGTTTCTACTATGCTTTTGATCTTGTATAATCATGGACCTTACTTGAATGATTGAGTATATTTGTGGATTTACAACTTCTTAGTTCTATTAATTCTATTGCATGCTTTGTTTCTGTTATGACTGAAGGGGTGTAGAAGCCATCCTGAGCTCTATAGCTTCTTCATGTCTGTTAAATCACTAAGTCAGAATCATGAATTATGCCTTCCACTGAACTCACATAAAAGAGAGACTCGGCTCCCTCTCACATGCCTCGGGTGAGCACCCAGCGCCCATTGGGTGATAGGCCAGCGCGCATGAGGTTCCCTTGTTCTTAGTGGGGTGCAAAAATGACAAATTTCCTTGAGATAGAATGCTAGACAAAGGGAAACATGAAGAGTTATGATACTTATCTTGTTGTAGGTTGAACTCCTTGTCACTGCTGTTTTCTAGAAATTCTTCATCATCTCCTGATATATGTGAAGATGAAGCTACATATTATTCCTCTCCCCAAGATAAATCTCATTCCTTCAGAGTGAAATTATCTTCATTTGTAGGGAATTACTGTTGGTGTGGTTCTAGAACTAATTATGATGGTTCCAGAACTAACTTTGATGGTTACATAATAGATTCTGTAGGTTTCAGAACAAATTTTGCAGGTTCTGGAACAAATTTTGTAGGTTCTGGAACTATTCCTGACTACTCCAAGGACAATTGGTGTACATTCAATGGTGGGTTAATCATATCTTCTATTTCCTGTACATGATCCTGCAATGTTATCATAGCCAAAGAAGATAAATTTTGTTCATTAATATCAAGATTATCAACCCATAATTGCTCTTGATTGTCAATAAAAGGTCATGCAGAGGGATATAATGAAATTTTCTTAGAATGCTTACCATTTGAAATAGTCATATCACATGACCTGCAATCAATTAAGGTAGAAACTGTAGCTAACCATGGTCTTCCCAAAATAATGGGATAACTAAGTGTTTTACCTTTTGGATGCAATATAAGGAAGTCAACTAGATATTCCCATGACTCCACCATAACTACCACATCTTCAATAAATCCTTTTGGTTTTGTTATAGACTTGTCTGCCATCTACAATATGGTGTTAGAAGGTTGTATACATGTTAATGGTAATGTTTTCAAAGTGTCCACTATCATTACATTTATAGCTTCTCCCAAATCAACCAAAACATTTTGTATATCTTTATTCCCTATAGAAATATAAATAACAAGGATTCTAAGATCTCCATATTTGGAAAGTAGGATATTTCCTGCTAATAAATAAGCAAGTTTCCCATCTACCTTAATAGTCATGGGGTACTACTTTTTTCTTCCAGGTATTTTTAAACATAACAGTTTGATTAACTTGTTCAACTTTGGAATATTCTTGATTTCTTGCAAAAATGGTATTTCAATATTTAATTTTCTCAATTCCTACACAAATTCAAATTCCTTGGTTCCTATAACTTCTTTAAATATTTCTGGAAATGGAGTCTCAGTAGAGTTTCTTTCTGGTTCCTTATCTCTTTCTTTTTCATCTTTCTTGGGGGCAACCAGACTAGGGGTTTTAGTTTCTTCTGTCATTTTAGTGATGATAACAGGTGGACTAGTAACTATATTTCTAGATCTAGTGTGAATATCCTTATAATCTATAACATTAAGATCAACTAGATTCTCTTGTTCTATTCTAGAGACAGGGGTTGTTTGTTTGTTTCTAGGATTAACAGCTGGTTGTGCTGGTATTTACATTTGAACCACATTTTCAGTTTGTGAATTTTGTGCTAGGGAACTCATTATGGCTTATTAATTTTGATTAGGATATGTTTTCCCTTGAGCATAGTTATTAGGGATCCATTTAGGTTGTGACCAGGCATACTAATTATTTTTACCAGTTCATGGTTTTTGGTGTCTTTGAACATACCAAGATTGACCTGCCCAATCCGGGGGATTCCAAGTTGGTTTAGGGACCCAATGTGGTTGTTCCCAACTTTTTGGTACTATTTGAGCAACCCATGGCATCATCCAATGATTAGGAGATGACCTTGGCATGAACTATCCTTGGATAGGTTGTCTCTAGAAAAAGTTTACTTCTTCTGATGTGTTGGTTTATTTGAGCTGGTTTCTTATAAATAGAAGAAGAGAACAAACATTACTCTCACTGTCCCTAGATTCATAGATAAGGAACATTTCCTGTTTTATCCTGAGGAAAATCTCTTAATGCATTCTTTTTCCTACATCTAGGACAATACATGGCTAATGGTTCAGTCTTATCATTTGCTTTGGTTTGTAATCCATCCATGGTGGAGGTTAATTGAACTAGTATGTCTTTTTTAAAGTTTTCCAATTCATCCATTAGGTTGTTCATATCTGGATTCAAATTTTTAACTATTTTTCCCTTTCTAGGTCTGCCCCTTGTCCAAGAATAGATTCTACAAATTTATTTGATTTCATTCATTCTTAATTGATCAATGTTTCCAGCTCTTATTAAATCAATGGTTTCCCTAGATTCATCATCTAGACCTTTGAGAAATATGGTTTTGTGTAACTCTTCTTGAAGTACAAATCCACATCTTTTACTCACAAAGAGGAATCTATCCAAATAATCTTCCATATTTTCATTCTCTTCCTGTTTGATTTTGAAAAATTATTCCTTCTTATTTATCCCTCTACAGTAATCTTGATATTTGTCTAGGAATGCATTTTCCATTTTTGTCCAATTGGTAATAGAATTAGATGTTAATCCCATTAACCACCTCATTGTTGCATCCTTCAGGGTAGATGGAAAAAACTTGAGATTTTGATTATCTTTCTTGTAATCATAGGTCTGACACAATATTTTTTTAAATTCAAACATAAATTGGTTAAGATCCTTAGATGACATACCTCCAAATGTGGGAAAGTGTGCAGGTGAAATTTTCTTCATAGTGGTTTCATCATCCTCCAACTGAATGGGATAGATAAAGGTCCTATAAGGTTCTCTTTCAACATCTCGTTCCATATCTCTAGTATTTTCTAGTCCTTTATCCCAATCAATGTGGTATGTGATCTGCTTTGGAGATGGTGAAAATTCAGGAGTAGGAGTTTGACTACTCAATTGTGAATCAAAACTTGCTCTAAATGGGTCTTGAGATATAATATTTTTCCTAAAGGCTCTACTTCCATCTGGTGATTGATCCCATAATTCCAAAGGTGGAAGTTATACTTCTTGTCTAACAGGGGAAAATGGTGCTTCTAATTCCTGGTCAATTTCCTTACTTGAACTAGAGGATGTTGATAATTATTGTTTAGATATTTTTGGGAGAAAATATACCCTTGGACTCTCTTGATCTACTCATAAATTTTGTGATAGCTTAGGGAATATTTATTCAATTACTATATTTATGATTGTTACTCTTGTTAACACCTAATTAGACAATTCTAACTAGTTTTCTTCCCTGACAACGGTGCCAAAAATGATGGGTGTCATTATTCCCTTCATTTAATCAACTTTCCGCTGATGTCATATTCATACCAGGGGTAAGTTTGAAGCTATATGCAACAAGAATAATATTAGTGATATAGTAATTGACTATAGGTTTCTTTTTGTTTATTTTGTTTTATAAGGGGTGTTTGCAATGTCTTAAGGAATTCTTGGCAAAAACCTTTATTGAAATCACACTAGGAAAACTTGCTAGAAAGAAACACTCTTTGCAGAAATGAATTGCTGGAAACAAACACACATTTACGGAATAAAATAGATTGCTGAAAATAAACACACATTACAGAAATAAATACACAATTGAGAATGCTTGGAAAATTATTGTAAAGAAATAAGAACTTAATCTAGAACACCTACAAGGACAAGTCTACAAAAAATTTAAACTTAAGGAATTGAAAGCATTTAAAAATTTAACAGATCTACACTATTTGATTTAGAAATATAAATACCAACAAAAATGAGGATCTTGGTTTTTGGAGGAGTGGGCCCTTCTCCACCTCGAAACAGGATTGGACAACTTAATATTCTCTAAAACTAGAAATGGCTATTTTACTGATAAAAATTTTCTTCATTACAAAGGTCGTACTGGTTCTTTCTATCCCTCTATCTAATCCTCTATGTATCGATCTATATCTGTTTTTCCTATGTCTAATCTATCTGCAGGTCTGTATGTATATACTTTTTCTAGGGGTGCATTTATTGTCATAATTGTTCCATTGATACGATGGAATTGAATCATTCTAAGAATAGATGTTGACTTGGAACATGGTTGGGCGTATAGCTATGTGATAATTATCCTGGATCTGTGAGTATGGAGAGTCAAAAGTCTTCTAATCTACTCTTGATTGATAAGATCATTGATTTGACAAATCATAGGCCGTTTAGAATAGATTCTTATCAGTTTTGGAACTTTAGAAGAGTTCTGGAACTAAAGGAAATCATTCCAGGTCTAACCGAGAGAGTTTCAGAGCTATCTGTAGGAGTTCTGGAACTAAGTACTAAAGTTATGGAACTAAGTGATAGAATTCGTAACTGCGTGGTGGAGTTTTGGAATTAAGTCTAGCAGTTCCGAGACTAAACTGTATTGATTCCAATGCTCCCAAAAACATGCAATCCACTTCATATTTGTTCTTCCTCCTAATTGTGACCTATTTTATTACAAAACTGAGTTTCCAAAGCACTTACAAATTTTTAGAGTTTTTAAACGTTAGAACTATAATCAATAAAAGATGGACTATTACATCCTAACTTATATTATATCAAACAAAAGTTGTAAAATGTAATTAAACTTGATAAAAAGGAGATTCAAATAAGATCATTTATTGTACATTATTGAGACATATTTTCTCCTTATCACCTACTATATATGTGGTTCCTTGCTTGTTTAAGTATCTCATGTGATGTTGATTTACTTTGTTTGAGCCCAAATGGTGTTGTGTAACAAGTAATCAAAGACAAAATTATTCCGGTAATTTTTATTGTTCTCTTTAGGTGTAGAAATTTTGGGGCATAAAAATGACCATAATATTCACATAGTTCATTGAGAACTCAAGGTTAATATATAACATAGGGTTAAAATTTCATTTGGTCATTTCATGCGATAATTTCATTTGTATGGTGGCTTAAAAGAAAAAACTTACCTCAATCCACTAGTAGAGATGCTACAAATCACTAACTTCCTATTTCTAATAATGTATATGTTCATTTCATCCTAGGAAGGTATGGTTTACCATTGTGTAATAGTATTATTGGATTTCCTTGTTTTTTTCCTTTTTAGGGTGAATATTTCAATAAAATATTTTGTAATTTTATATTATAATAAAACATACATACACAAGAACCGTACCCTTCATTTGTATTTTTATAAAAAGTATTATTTAGTTTTATTTTGATTAAAATTAGGAATTACTAACTTGAGGGTCTTTCCTTACTTAAATATTGTATGAAACCTATTCCATATCATTTTCTAACCCACATTACCACCTTCATAAAATATTTCCAAATGACAAGAGATTTATTTTGTAGAAAATTTCACTCACCATGCTATTTTCCAATGAAATATTTTACTAATTGACCATTATACCATCCATACTTGTACACATACACATTCTTACTAATAAGCTTCTAGGGAATGCATGTGGAGGTAGATTCCATGTAAGTATGCCAATGGTTAATTTTGGGTCTTTTACTAAGGTAAAATCATTATTCATATACTTTTACTTATGTTATTCCTTGGTTAACTGGTGTCCCTAGGATTTCACCTTGAAATCTGGGACCACCCCTTTTTAAATTTTTCATTCTTCTTAAGTGATGGTTCATGTTTTTTTGTTTTATTTTTCATGTTGTTGTTTGCATTGCTCAAAGGTATCTCTAGGAAGTCATAAAGCAACGTTCATCAAATACCCATATGCAAAATCTCACTCAATTCCCTTCCCAGACTTAGTTTGGTTATATAAAAGTGTTTTATTTATTTTAATATTAAATAAATAAATTTCTTTTAAAAATAAATTGGCTAAAATTGGAGAATTTAGGTTATATAAAGCACTTCACCCCATCAAAAATACCACACCATGATTACTTTCACCTACTTTCACCTCAAAGTGGACCATTCACACAGGGAAGAGTTTTACAGACTAGCTAATTGGAGAATTATTTTCAAGCAATTTCCCACAACTTCTTTTAGGTATTTTGTTTTTATTTATTTATTTTGTGTTTTTCATTTTTGTCTTTCTCTTTGTTCCATATGGAAATTCCCCATAGATTTTATTTCTTCTTGTTAGATCTGTTCCCTTTCCTAAGGTTTTGAAAAGTCATTCTTTGCCTCAAAAAATGGAAAATTAATTGATAAACGTTGGTTTTCAAGCTCTTATTTTCAACGAAGCCCTGAGAAAAGAATGCAATGTTTTGGAAAGGAAAGTATTGATTCTAGTGTGGATATCTGTGGCCATGTCTGCCAATTTGAAAAGATTTCAATTTCCCTTGTATTCACGTAGTTGTTCCTTCAAATCTTCCACACAATTTTCCTAAGCAAGTCATGAATGCTGGCAACCTTGTCTTCTATTTTCCACGTATCCTTCCCTCTCAAAATCAACACAATTATGGTAAAGATCCAAGGAAAGGTATTTAAGTGAAAATCATGGATTTCAAGTGTCTTTTCTACCAATTTGAAGTTTCCTTCCCACTTCAAAATCCACACAGGTATTTTAAAGTTCACTTAAGTGAAATCATGAATTTTCATAGTCTTGCCTTCTAGTTTGCAAAGCTTCCTTTCCACTTAAAAATCGACAAAATTCTTTAAAATATCACTTAAGTGAAATCAATAGTTTGTCTTCTAATTTGCAAAGTTTCCTTTCTACATGAAAATCCACATAGATCTTTAAAATCTCACTTAAGTGAAATCATGAATTTTATAGATCTTTAAAATCTCACTTAAGTGAAATCATGAATTTTCATAGTCTTGTCTTCTAATTTTCAAAGATAACTTTCCACTTGAAAATCCACATAGGTCTTTAAAAGATCACTTTAGTGAAATCATGAATTTTTAGTCTTGTCTTCCATTTACAAAGAATCCTCCCTCCTTAGCATTCACAAAGCTTTGTGGAATCAACGTAAAATTTGTGAATAAAATAAAAGACAAATAAAGGAATTACATGGATATTTAGGCTATTGTATTCTAAATTGAGAGAATATTTCCCTTCTTCACACCATCCACTCATCCTAGCATTCACCCAGATTTGTAAGAAGGAAAACATTTAAAGTTGTGTAGATTCTGAGAAGCTTGTCTTCTAAATTCAATGCATCTATTTCCCTCTCCAAGCATGAAAAAATCCTTGCATCGCATCTAAGAGCCCAAAAATATCCCATGTAAATGCATAAAATCTCTTAGTTGAGCCCACTTTGAGCCTACTTATATTTTCTTGCACTCGGAGTAATTCAAAGAATTCAAAGTTGCCCACATGCAATAAAAATAAAAGGGTGATGAGTTGAATGTTTGTCTGAATTGTTTACGCCGGAGTATTTCACTTGTGCACATACTTGTGAAAATTACGTTGAGGTTAATGTCAAATACATTGAATATATCTTCATAATCAGGGGGTAGCAATTGTAGCCTTCTATGCACAAATAGTTCCAGCTCTCACAATTGCAAAAACTTCTAGTAAAAGTGGAAAAGGGAGATTCTCAGACAAAAGCTGGTTCAAGCAGAATGAAAGGGGTGATGGCAAAGGTTATCCGACATAATCATGCATAGTGTCCAAGCTCGCTGAAGTGAGTGATACAGACATGGGGCACGTGTCTATCAAACGAATTAATAAACAGATCAGAGGGCAAGAATTGAAGTGTTGTAGTTGGAATAATTTCTTTCTTATTTCTTCTCCTTTTTCTTCTCCTTCTTATTTTGTTGGACAAAAATTGTAAAACTAAAGTAATTGGTTAAAAGCCATTACTTCAAGTTGTTTAAAAAAGTCCTTTAATTAAGAATAGGTGGCAGACATGCAAGGCATTGATTTAGTCTTCAGTTGTAAATCATGCATGTCACGCAAAGAGGAATTCCAGGAGGAAGATTGCCAACTGTTCCCTTTTTATAGCTTCCGCATGCGGGAAATCATTGAAAGTTTCCTGTTTGTATTTTTCCTCTATGCACTATAAATAGAGGAAGAGCCTATGAGTTAGAAAATGGCAGTAATTTGTTCAGGAGAACTTGTTTAACAAAGACTTTTGTAACTGAGAGCATTTTTAAGATTTTAGACTTTGTGTTGGAACCCTTGATGTGATTTCTATGAAAGTTGGGTATTGAATAAAAGGTGGATTTCTGGAGAACTTTGTGTCTACAGTGCTTTGCTGAGTACTTCTTTTGAAAGGTTTTAGATAAACTTTGTGTTATCTTAGATCTAGGTTAGAAGTTATTCCTTTCCCCCCTATTGCTGAATGGTATGATCTTTATGTGTTTATTTATTTTATGTTGATGAGACCAACTCTGATAGCTATTGGTTGATTCAACACATCTTCCTTTCTTCTTTCCCTACTTCTATTTTCCCCCCCTTCTGCAAATATCCCATCACAAATGCTTACTTGCTGCCAAATTACCCAGTTGTGGTTCACCGAGCTGAGGGAATTAAAGTAAAATCCCTGAAAGTAGTTCCTAAGATTCGCCCTTGCAAAATAGATAAACATCTTACACTAGAGCTTCACCGTTAAATGAATGAGATTTATCTCATGATTGTTCAGGTTTTACGCTGTGCATAAAATCTAGCCAACAGAATTCTGCCGCTACTTGCATTATGAACAATACTTGGTTCATGACCAAAGCTTTTCTTAGCCAGTTACCCATCTACTGCCGTTTGGGAGAAAGTCCTGAAACTTGGTTAAAATCCAATTCACTTGCGATCCTCTAATGATCAATGGATTTTGGCTCCCTGGAGATCAATTTTATAAATTACAGGCTGGACCAATTTAGATTCTAATCTCCTTACTCAAATGAGCAACGGGTGATATAGGAAAGTGGATGTTATCTTCTCTCGTCCTTTGATAGACAGAAGTGTATACTTTATCACCCCTTGCATGAAATTTCTGATTGGCCAAACCAATAGCTCCTGAACTTATTCACTGTAATGCCCCTTTCTTCAAAGGACTGCGTCAATCATAATGTAAAATGCCATTTCCACTTGGCTTCCCCAAATACAGAAATCAGATTTTTGGAGCATAGGAGGGATTGCCAAATTCCGGACCTCCAGAACGTGAATCCACCATGCCTTAGTTACATCAAAATGCGGAGTTGGAAATTCCAAAAGATAAGGGGATGATAGAGAATAGAACTGTAACGACCACTTGGCTTAACAATTCTTCACACGTGGCGTACTAAGACATTGAAAATGAATGACGACATCTCTCCTTAATTTTAACCAATCATGAAGATGCTATTCCAGCCCACTTGGCTGGAGAATGGAATAATCGCTTATCTGCCTAGTACCATAAACCACAACTAGGAATTAACTACTGCAGCAGAGTACAACTAAGAAATATTCAGGGCCGAAGCTGAAGTTTCCACTACCCCTGTAAATACCAATGAATCAGTGATGCTCTAGAATCTAGCCTTATGCAAGCCAATGTGAGGATGCTTTGTAAAATCCAAGAGATCTACACAAAATGTCTGAGCTTGGTCCCCTTAGGTGAAGAGCACTCAAAAGCGTTGATTCTCCACCCAAGAATCCCCTTCCTAGGAGGGTGCCAAATTGATAAGACCTGTGATATCTCACTTTCTTGCAATGCCCTAGTTGCGAACTCAAAACATGAACTTTCAGTTTGAAATTACAAGACCACCAATTGTAGAATGAAATGAGCCTCCAACCTTGAACAAGGAAGGATTTCGTCTTCCTTACGTCATAAGGCCGAATTACATTACCCCGCTTCCCTACTAGTGGAATGGAATTCAGCTATCAACCCCAAAACCCAGTCAAAATTCAATTTTCAGATAAGGAAACAAATGGCCCAGGGAAATGAGTCTAAGTGACCCCTTGCTTTATCCCATAAGGTGGCTCCAACAACCCCATGGAGGAAAGTCACCTTATGACCGTCCTCAATAAGAAGCTTACCATTTATCAATGTATTCACTGAGTTCCTCCAACCCTACTATTTGACCTAACATACATACATGTGGAAATGAACTAAAGAAATCATGTAAGGTGTTGATAACTTCCACAGACTAAAACATGACCAATAATCCCTTTTGTACCTACTTCTGCCCACGGGATGACCTCTGGACAATGTGCTTGTCTCATTACCCTCACTTTTCATGAATCCCATTCGTAAAATTTGAATATTACAGTACAGGGTAACAGATGCATCATGGTCATATTGTTATGTCGGTATTCTACCTTGTGCAAACCCTTAGTCAGGGTTGAAGGATATGTTTACTGAATATTGAAAGGATTCTCGCCTTCCTGAATCCCTAGTCTTACAAAGGGGTATCCCTTTACCTTCTCTTGGTCCCAAAGATCAATTATGGGAGTTCTTCATCTCAACCACAGGTCATATGAGATTATTTCACTAGTTTTTGAATTCTCTAAACCCCAAAACTGTGGCTTTTCACCTCTTTAACACTTAGCCGATTAGTGCCTCATAAGAAAACTAGAATTCAAATTTCAGAGGATGGATACTTGAGATATTTTCCTAAATACTTAAATAGACTAGTCAAATGAGTGCAATCACCAAGACCATCTAATGCATCAAAATACCTTTTTCCTAAAGCCAAAGACAGTCCTTCCTAAAACAATGTTGCAGTTGTTAACCCCCCATCATCTCCTAAAAAAATAAAACCTTTTTATGTCTCCTTATTGCTTAATGGTTTCAAGTTACACAACTGCATTTTAGATTAAGGTGCTTCTAACAATGTCATGCCAGCTAAAGTTGCAGATGCTCTTGGGTTTACCTTGACAAAGACCATAGGAAGGTGTTATTCCATGGAAAGACAAGTCCATTTAATTGGACAGATCAAAGATGCACAAGTTGTTTTGGCAACTTTCCCTGACAAAAGATTGAAAATGACAATCATAGTTGTAGATATTCTTGTCTCCTACAGGACGTTGCTTAGCAAAAACTTCTACAAAGAACTGGGAGGATAGGTAAAGATGGTTTGGTCATGTTTTCATATTCATATCAAAGGAATAAATCAGAATTTAGAGCCAAAAAAGATGTCCAAGTACATGGTTACAAAATCTGAGGATCCCATATCTCATATTCTTTTTTAGGAATCTGACTATGATGTCTATTTCTTGGAAATGGGTAAGGAAATTCAAGAACTACAACTCCAACCAGAGATAGAACAAGAAGAAGTTGAAAAATTTTGGACCCTGGAGTTTAAGGAAATTTATTTCTCTTTTAGATCAGGATCCAGTGTTCTATTAATATCTTCAGATGATGAGATATTCACATACTCCTATAATTTGATGTTTGAGAATACCACCAATACGACGGAGTATGAAGCATTACTGCTAGGAATGGAGAAAGCTAGAAAGAAGGGAGTAAAACTCCTCAAAGCCCAAGGAGATGATGAAATTATAGTAAATAAAGTGTGAGGGAAATATCAATTCAAAAGAGATAATATGAGGCATTCTAGAGATAGAGTGCTTTTTGCCACACTCGGTTTTACAACCTTCTCTCTTGACTTCATTCCAACAAATCAGAATTCCAAAATAGATTCTTTAGCATTCATAGCTGCACTATTAAATCCGGATAGACCACCATCCATATTCACATAAATAAATTATAAGGTGGAGATGGTCTACATCCCAAATTCCCTGATAATGTTGAACAATGACAGATTTTCAATGACGAAAAATAAATACATGCATTTCTAGAACAAGACAACTTTGACGAGTTGTATTTTGAAGGGAGTAAATCACCACCAAGATAAACATCCATAGGATAAATTGATCTAGATTATGATGAAAATAGTGGAATAATCCAATTGAAAGGTAAAAAAATCCCCAAGGTTTTATTTTCCTTGGAAGATATTTTTAACAAGCATGATCAGTACCTGAAGAAAACTAAATAATATGGTGATATTTTTTCCTATGAAGTGTAGCCAATAAATCTGGGTAAAAAGGATGAACCCAAGATTGTGAATCTTGGGAAGTTCTGCTCTAAACAAGAATAAAACCTTGACATAAATCCTACAAAGCTAGTAAGAAACAGAGGTCTATGCTAATTGATGACAAAGATAAGACAAGATGATCCACCACAAGATGAAGTTGATTAAAAATTGCCCATGGTTCTTTTTGTAAATCTAATTGATGAATGGTACGGTAAAATTACTTACTTCATGACATATGGGGAATGCCCAAATTATTTCACTCATAAGGATAAGTGTACCATCAAATTAAAAGAAAACTTATTTGTCCTTTGGGATAATGGCTTGTATAAAAAAGGAATTGATGGTGTATTTCTTCGATGTGTGGATAAAGCTCAATAGGACCAGTTGCTAAAACAATTCCAGGACATGTGCTATGGTGGCCATTTCTTAGCCAAATTCATTACACACAAGATCCTTTAAGAAAGGTATTACCATCCCACCCTCTTTAAAGATACTACAAATTGGGTATCTAAATGCAAAACATATCAGCAATTTGTTAGACGTGTCAAATTACAAGAACTAACCCTAAATCCAGTTGTAATTAATGAACCATTCTAGCAATGGGCCATTGATTTCATTGGTATGATAAATCCTCCTTCTAGTGATGGTCACCATTACATTCTAATGGTAACTGACTATTTTAGTAAATGGGTAGAATCCATTCTAGTCAAGGAGGCTTCTTTTAAGGAGGTATGCAACTTCATCAAACAAAATATAATTGTGAGATTTGGTGTACCTCACAAAATAGTCATAGAAAAATGCTACAAATCTGTCCTCTGATGAGATAAATGAATTTTTCTACACTCGCTGTGTCCATTTAGTGCATTCTTCCAACTATTACCCTCAGAGAAATGAACAAGAGGAATCCAACAACAAGAATTTGATATAAATAATCATAAATATGGTAGAAGAAAATCATAGAACTTGACATAAGATAATTTTTGATGCACTATGGGAAGATAGGATTACACCAAAGAAATTAATAGTTATGTCTCCTTTTTAACTGTTGTATGGGATAAATGCAGAAATACCTAGTACTATTAAATCACCTGCCCTTGAATTATTTAAGACCATAGAAGATGTTACATACCAAGATGCCCTGGATAAAAGAGTTATTTATCTGTCTGAGTTACAAGAAGTGTGCACCCAAGTGGTAGATAGGTAGGATGAACATCAGTTGAAGGTAAAAAATGTATTTGAAAAGAAGGTCAGAGATAGGAAGTTTGAGATCAGAGACTAGGTACTCTTGTGGGATAAGAGACATGAACTGAAGGGCATGCATGGTAAATTTGATTCACTATAGAAGGGGCCCTTCATGATAAAGTGAACTTCCAGAATGGATAGTTTCATCCTTTCCTACCAGGATGGAACTGATTTATCATTGTATTTTAATGGGTAGCATTTGAAGATTTTCAGGAATTGAGATACAGGGTAAAAATTGTGGTACATAAATAAAAATTTAAGTTGTTTTCTTTTCTTCTTTTTTTATTTGTTTAAGTTTTCTGACCTCAAACCCAATGGATGAGACATGAAACTAGAGATGGTGGGACATAATCTTCACTTCTTTCATTTTGATAGAAATAAATATGTCCATAGACGTAGACAATTAGTGTCCCCAAGATTTCATCCTGAAATCTGGGACTCCCCTTTTTTAATTTTTTGTTCTTTTTAAGTGACGGGTCATGTTTTTTTGTGTTTTTTTTGCCTGTTGTTGCTTGCATTGCTCAAAGGTATCTCAAGGAAGTCATAAATCCATGTTCGTCAAATACCCATATGCAAAAGCTCACTCAATTCCCTTCCCAGACATAGTTTATTTATTTAAAAGCATTTTATTTATTTTTATATTAAATAAATAAAGTTCTTTTAAAAATAGATTGAGCTAAAATTAAGAAATTTGGGTTATATAAAGCACTTCACCCCATCATTATTACCACACCAGTATTACTTTCACCTCAAAGTGGAGCATTCACCCGGGGAAGAGTTTTTACAGACTAGCTAATTAGAGAATTCTTTTCGAGAAATTGCCCACAACTTCTGTTAGGGATTTTGGTTTTATTTATTTCTTTTGTGTTTTGGTTTTGGTATTTCTCTGTGTTCTATTTGGAAATTCCCCATAGATTTTATTTCTTCCTACAAGATATGTTCCCTTTCCTAAGGTTTTGAAAATCCATTCTTTGCCTTAGAAAAAGGGAAAATTAATTGATAAACATTGGTTTTCAAGCTATTATTTTCAACGCAACCCTGAGAAAAGAATGCAATGTTTTGGAAAGGAAATTCTTGATTCTAGCATGGATGTCTTTGGGCCTGTTTGCCAATTTGAAAATATTTCAATTTACCCTATATTCATGCAGCCATTCCTTCAAATATTCCATGTAATTTTCCTAAGCAAGTCGTGAATTTTGAAAGCCTTGTCTTCTATTTCCCATGCATCCTTCCCTCTCAAAATCAACGCAATTATGGTAAAGATATAAGGAAAGGTATTTAAGTGCAAATTGTGGATTTCTAGAGTCTTTTATAACAATTTGAAGCTACCTTCCCACTTCAAAATCCACACAAGTATTTAAAATCTCACTTAAGTGAAATTGTGAATTTTCATAGTCTTGTTTTCTAATTTACAAATCTTCCTTTCCACTTGAAAATCCACACAGGTATTTAAAATAACACTTAAGTGAAATCATAAATTTTCATAGTCTTGTCTTATGATTTTCAAATCTACCTTTCCACTTGAAAATCTACATAGATATTTAAAATCCCACTTAAGTGAAATTGTGAATTTTCTTAGTCTTTTCTTCTAGTTTGCAAATATTCCTTTCCACTTGAAAATCCACACATGTCTTTAAAACCTTTTGCAAAGAATCCTCCCTCCTCAGCATTAACGAAGCTTTATGGAATAAGCACAACCTTTGTAAAGAAAATCAAAGGTAAATCAAGGAATTGTGTGGATATTTAGGCTATTATCTTATAAACTGAGAGCAGACTTCCCTTCTAAAATTCACACCATCCAATCATCCTACAATCCAAATTGATTTGTGAGAAGGAAAGCATTTAAAATTGTGTGGATTTCGAGATGCTTGTCTTCTAAATTCAATTCAACTATTTCCCTCTCCAAGCATGCATACATCCTTGCATCCCCTCTAAGAGCCCAAACGTAGTCCATGTAAATGCATGCAATCTCCCAGGTTAGCCCACTTTGAGCCTACTTATATTTTCTTGCACCTCGAGTAATTTCCAGAATTCAAATTATCCCACATGCAATAAAAATAAGAGGGTGATGAGTTGAATTTTTGTCTGAATTGTTTATAAAATTATTTCACTTGTACACATACTTGTGAAAATTAAGTTGAGGTTAATGTCAAATACATTGAATATATTTTCAGAATTAGGGGAAGAAATTACAGCTTCTGTACAAATAGATCTAGTTGTCAAAATTGCAAAAGATTTTGGTAAAAGTGGAAAAGGGAGATCTTAGATAAAAGATGGTTCAGGCAGAATAAAGGGTGATAAAAAAGGTTATCTGACAGAATCATGCATAGTGCCCAAGCTCCCTGAAGTGAGTGATACATACATGGGGAACATGTCTATTAGTGAATTAATTAACAGATCAAGGGAAATAATGAAGTGTTCCAAATGGAATAAATTCTTTCTTCTTTCTTCTCCTTTTTATTCTTTCAATTTTTTTTTGTAAAATTAAAGTAATTGGTTAAAATTTATTACTTAAATTTGTTTGAAAAGGTCCTTTAATTAAGAATAGGTGGTAGATATTGGCAGATATGGAAGGAATTTATTTAGTCTTCAGTTGTAAATCATTCATGTCATGCAAAGAGGAATTCCTAGAGGAATATTTACAACTGTTTCTTTTTTTATAGCTTCTGCATGTGGGAAATAATTAAAAGTTTCCTATTTGTATTTTCCCATCTATGCACTATAAATAGAGGAAGATTCTACGGGTTAAGGATGAAAATAATTTATTCATCAGAAATTGTTTAGCAAAGGCTTTTGTAACTAGAGCATTTTTGAGAAATTTTTGTCTACAGCGCTTTGCTGATTACTTCTATTCAAGGTTTCAGATAAACTTTTTGTTATCTTAGATCTATGTAAGAAGTTGTTTCTTTCCCTTATTACTAAATGTTGTGATCTTTATCTATTTATTTAATTTTTGTGGATGAGACCAACTCTGATATATATTGGTTAATTCAACACATCTTCCTTCCTTCTACAAATATCCCATCAAAACTGCTTACTTGTTACCTAATTACCTAGCTATGGTTCACTAGCTGAGGGAATTAAAGTAAAACACCTTAAAGTAGTTATTAGGGTTCACCCCTGCAAAATAGATAAACATATTACATGGGATATTCACCATTAAATGAAGGATATTTATCTCATGACTGCTTAGGTTTACGCTATGCATAAAATACATCCAACATTAACATACCTTGATTTAGTCATATATATATAACATGTTTCCTAAGAGTTAACCCATAGACTACTAGACAAAATCCTAACACATTATACTAGAGTTACAATATTGTTGGTTAGGTTCCATCCTAATCGAGTTAACCATTTACAATCCCATCAAGGGGGTTTGTTTCATTTTCCATTTAATGATACATTCTCACGGGAGTATTATTTATTGCATTTTAATTTTATCTATTTTATTTAATACTAATATATATATCTACAACTAAGGTCATATTTATAACTCGTGTTCTCTATATTACAAAGACGATTACATGTATGGTAAATCTAAACAAGAAAATTACTCATAGTTCATTATTTTAAATTAATTTATTCCCTTCCTAGTTCTCTAATGTTTAGTTAATACAAAAATGAACACATTCATCATTATACACATGAGAATGTTGTGAAATGACATTTGAATTTCAGTTAAGTGATGAAATTATACCATTATCAACATATAACCCGCAATTAGTATTACACCCATGTCATACTAGCCATTTCATAACATGCCAATGCATTAACATTTTCAAAATATTTACATAAAACAATAATTACATTTCTATGAATAATAATAATAAAGGTTTATCCTTTTCAATTACATTACATTCAAATATTACATGCTACTACAAAATAACAAAATAATGCCATTAAATCCTTTTGTCCATGGTACCTAAATACAAAATCATATTTGGACCTAGAATATGTCATAGAAATATCCTATAATCTATCACATATTATGTATTTGAAATTTCCATTCAAAATGATATCGAACTCTTTGTATGTAGTTAGAGAGGGTAAGGAATACATCTTCTATTTAATTGCATTTTCAATTTATAGAGAGAGAAGAGAGATAAAAACATAGTATTTCCTAGAAACAAATTTCTTAATCCAAGTAAATAATAGATGTTTAATATATTCATGTGATATTTTTTGAAAGTATCTCAATAGTCATTAATCTTAAAGGTGGTCCAATGACATTTTTCTATTTACTGTTACGGTATTACAAAATCAACCAATTTATCTAGAGTTGATATGAAATAGGGTCCAAAAAAACATAATAGACTCAAACAATTTTTTTTCCAGTTTCAATACACTCCCCTATATGTTAAGAAACCACCAAAATTGATGCAACTCATTTATGACAACCAGGGTTCAATTGGTTACTATCTTTTCAAAGATAATTACCATAAATGTGCTAGTTTGTTCTTATTATAGAAGGTAAAGTGGCCACAAAACCCACTTTGAAAAGTATCTTCCAAAGTAGTTTTCTTAAAACTAAAATTTGATTCTAACTGTCATGGTAGAAATCTATAGGAATGTGGTGGTATATTTTAGCTTCACAACACAGATCCCTAAACTATAAGCCAAAACCAAGATGAATTTATAACTTTTGGTAGTCATCCCATACTAAAAAACAAACAAATGTGATCATAAATGAATTCCATTAAATGATCATAAACAATTGTTGTAAGGTTTTATCTGATATTCCATGTCACCAGAAAACACAATAAAACATTGACATCTCCACTATGGGAGTTAGTGAGGCATTTTGCACATTGTTTTCAAAATTCTTTACTAACGTTTGCAAGGTGTTTTAAGGTAAAGTGTATGTATAAAATATCACGTTCATCTAAAAAATAGTGGCTACATTTCCCAAAATTACTTGTCTAAGTTTTCAATTATTCTCATGTCAAATTCCATGAGCAAGGTCAACACTACAAAATAGTCATTTTGGTTATGCGGAAACAATTTAAAGTTTAATGTTTTGAAGCAATACAAGTTGTTTCATTTAATAAATACATTAGCATAACTCGATTTTAATCTTTGATATAATTGTGAAAATAAAGCTACCAATATGATAATCATGCTAGATAGAGAAAAGAACCATTATTATGAACAATGAGACTCCATTTTCATGAACAAATGTAAATCAATGATATTTCCAGTTTCTAAACTCTTGGAGACAATCTTATCAGAATTATATCTTTATAAAAAATCATAGATTATACACTAATTTTTCCATGAGATCCAAACTCTATCTACTATTTGTCAAATGAACCAAATTCCTTGACTATGATTTGTATAAATCTCCATAATCCATTTTAAAGGTCTTATTTTATTTTTTATTTGTTGTATAGACATGGAGTATGTTATAAATAGCGAATAAATATTTGTCAAGTTGGTTTTGGGAGGAAACATATAATGAATGGGGGTTAAATTTACACCTTCACATTTGGTTTGGACCATTTTCAATGGCCAAGGAAGTCAAACAACGCAAAAATCCTCTTCTCCCAATCAAAAAACATTTGTGGAGATGACATGATGAAGGAGGTACTACCATTCACTTATGATAATCAAGAAACCACCCTTTTGATCTTATCTTGGTGTATCATGAGTGCCCATCTTGTACAAAAAGAAGCTATAAATGAGAGATGATTGGGATAGATTCCCCCAAAAATGTGCTCGGCTGGAAGAAAAAACTTAAATAAAAATTTCCAAACATCTTGCATAAAAGGATGTTAAAAAATAGTCAAATGCTCCTCCATGGAATAGACCTAGAAGGCGCTAACAAAAAGGAATGTGAATTTTTTTCTACATATATCAAAGCAATTTGTGAAGATTCCATACTAGTTTCAAATCTCTTTGTTTAGGAAAACACACATGGAGGAAGTGGCTGGGAGAAAGAAAGACTCAAACACATTTTGACAAAACCATTTTCTGCCCTTCCAAATTTTAAAGCTCCAAACTTAAAAGGTTGCGTATAGTATGAGAAAGTATGTTTGTAAATGGAGTTTTGTTTCAATTAAATTAAATTTATTTTTTCCTATAAGAACATGATATCATGTGGCCTCCACCAAAACCCACCTTCCTCCATTAATTCCTCACCCATCACTCTCAATCACCAAAGAAGTAATTCATTCCTTTTATTTTTTCCATTTTTATGTATTTATCCTATTTAATTAATCATTTATTTTTCTATTAATTTAATCTACTCAATTAATAAAACACTTCATTATAAAAAAATATGATGTTCAAGGTTAGGTTATAGCCTAAATAAGACATAGTTAGTTCCTATCACTTAGTAAATGAAATTCAAAGCCATTCACGAAATTCGGATGGTGGATGTTTATTATTATTATTATTATTATTATTATGCATTCATGAATTAAAATGACAATCCACATGATGCTCAACACTGAGATTGACATGGAAAAATGGAGGTATCTAATTACCATTAAAGTCCAATAATGCACAAAACATGGAAATACACGAAATGTGATAACAAATGTTTTCATATCTATAACATTCAAAGGATTTAATGATGGAAACCAAAATAATCAAGGTAGGATTGAACTCATATTAACCCCATGTTATGGGGTAAGGCATTATAACCTTCTCATTTATTTCCTCAAATCTACCCTTAATTGGTGAAGAATTTTGAAATTATAATGACTTATCCCCTTATATTCACCTATTTATACACTAGAAAATATTTTAGTTCAAATATATTGGTTTCATTTCTAGGGATTACTTGTCCACAAATCTATTTACTTTACTCCTCACCTATTTTTTGTTATTTTATGATAACTATGGTATTGTTTGTGATATATATGGTTGCAAACACTATATTATGAAATTTGAGTTATGAGATGGTGTTATTATGTTAGTATTTTAATGACCACCTCAAAACAAAATTATTTATGTCTAAATTGTGTATACTTTGAGGTATTAGTGAATCCCTTGATGTTGAAAACTAGTAGAACCTATGTATTTATTAATTTTTAGTTAACTTGTTTTCCATTTGACTTGAATTGATTCGTGTGACTCAAATTTTATATAATTAGAAGGGTTACACTATTTTTTTAGATAGTATTCATATAAAAAATTCATCCAAAATTACCGCTCATAAAATTAGAAACTAAATAAAGTAGACTTGGAAGCTTGTGGAGGAACAAGGCATTTGTGAAAACATTTTAATTCAAGATATTGGGGAGAATGAATATTATTATTATTATAGATTTTAATCAACAATTAAAAATACCAATCACAAAATTAACCATCCTTTTATTTGTGGAAGTAATAGTAAATTACCCTCCCCTGAAAAAAGACAAAAGTTTCTCAGTTTTAAACTTCACTCAAAGAGTATGTATTCCTTAATTTCCCACACCAAACCAATAGTACCCTTAAAATATATAGAAATGGATCCAAGCAAAGACCCACCATTTATATTTTTTTTCATAAGACTCGATTTTTGAATCACCCTCTTGAGCTAAATCAGCCTAGCGTTAACCATAAAATGATCGGGAATAATTGTGAGCCAAATACTTTCAGACATAATTTGAATGAAAATATATTAAGGAAGATTTTTTTATTATTGTTAAATGGTTTTGAAGGGGACCATACCCCGTAGTATAAAAAGGCTAAAAATTTAGGATTTACAATGAAAGTATTGTGGTTTTTTATAAGTGGGGGCCACACCCCAAAAAAAAATCCAAAAAATCTATATGAAACAATGAATATCAAGGAAGGGAAAGACTAACTACAAGAAGCCCAACAATAGAGCAAAAAACAAAACAATAGCTGCAAAATCACATCATAATAATGTTGAGACAAAAACCAAGTAACAACAAAGGCCTATTTGAGAAAATTATTAAAAAAATTTAAGCATCCTTCAGGGCCTTATACAAATTGATGGAAGTTTGTTGGGTAGGGTCATGGTTGCTCACTATTATGGCCTTATTTTTGAGTTTCCCATCATTCCAAACACCCTCTAGGATACCACTTATGTCACATATTTGTTTTACTTTAATTTGAATAAAATCCAATAGTGCTTTGTGCATGGAGAGCTAGTTTATTTGATTGTTCACTACTTATTGCACTCTCTCCTCTAAGGCACTGTGATGTTTGGTGTGATTTTCCATCTTCTCCTCAAGCCTTGAAATAACATAAGGTTCCAATTCCTCCTTGCTACCCTTATTAATAAGAAAGTCAACATTTTCTACTATTTTCTTGATAGTTTCAGCCTGTTGCTTCAATTAGAAGACTAGATGATATGAATAAGGTCATGAGACGTAACAATATATTTTCCCTTAGTATCACTACACAAAAGACTTTTAGCTAGGGGTCAGAGGTGGAGGCTTGGAAGCTAGGAGTTTTGGTTCTAAGTTTAGGCTGCTAAGGAGAGTGGCCTAAAGGGTGGGGAGTGTTGTTGGCCACAAAATTGTGGAAGTACTAGTGTAGAAGAAAGATAACCCCATCATGAAGGGGGATACCACGCAAATGGGCTTGGACATCAAGGACAAATTTATCAAGTGAATGTAGAATATAATAGGAGAAACTGACCTTAGCAAAGTGCCTAAAATTGTTCAAAAGGACCAAGTGATGGATCAGAAGAGTTGAGTAGTGACCTTCCAAGGTTATGTACCTCAAAAGAATTTTAGAAACATCTCCAAATGGGGGGATATAAGAACAAAGAATACCTGATTTCCCAATCTGCATGGCTTCCTCTCCTTCCACAAATATTTTTTCCTCAGTGTCTTTATCAAATTTATTTATGTAAAACTTAATCCCATCCATACCTAAACCGGTAATGAAGAAAATCAAGCTCTCGATTATGGTAAAATACTTACCCTTGAAGGTAATTACCCTATCTTTCCATTATCTAAATTCCACAGCCATCAAGATTCCTATGTTTTTGAATCCCATTCATAGTTAAATCTTTGCAAATGGAAAATACTTATCCAAATCATAAAGAAAGAAGTAGGCTCGTGGATGATGCCAAGTGTCCAACTGGTGTAACTTCAAGAGTCAAAATAGGGAGTAAAGTCTCAAAATCCCACAGGGTTTCCATGTGGAGCTAACTACAAAGGTCCCACCCAAAAAGGGGTTTTGACATTAAATGCAGTGGGGTCCTTTACTTTCCCAAAGGAGTGAAACACTATGCTCATGGACGATGCCAAGTGTCAACACAATGCATTCCCAAATGATAAAGAGAAGAAAAAATCTTAAGGATGCGCGGGCCTCCCATGTGGATCTTACAACAAATGAACTCTAGGTTCGAAGTAGGTCACAAAAGGTGACAAGCCATGTATCACGTATGAGTGATTATGAGACTTATCTACAAGATCTAAATACTCAGGAATTTTTCAAAATATCAGAGGTAAAGGGTCATTTGGATTGTCAATTTAGTAGTGAGTTAATGTGTATCCCCATGTGAAGAGTGCCAACCTACAAAGACTCAAGTTATTCATCTGCATTCAAAGGGTCATTTCAGTATAATGACAAAATATGTGCCGCTTGAGTCATGAGGCTGAGAACCAATGCACAAGGGATCAAAATATTTGGTTATGTATTAAAGAGACAAGGGGATGTTCCTCAAAAGGTGATTCCATCTCAAAGGATTCGGTTACAGGATAGTTAAAGATGCATTAAATAGGCATGGATCTCACTCTTTAGAAAGGGTAGATAATGGGAAAGTGTGAGAAAGATCTCAAAAAATATGTTCCTGTCACTTCGCTCCATTTATCATAATTAAAAGTAGTTGGAAAGGAGTAAGGGAGGGATTCTTATCTCCTCTTCCTCCTATATATATTTTACACAAAAGAGCTAGAAATATATATAGAAGTAGTCAGAGATAAATTATGGAAGTCATTAAGTTTTCTTCTCTGTCTCAAGTCCCTCTTCTATAAAAGACAGGGGCCTGGAGCTCTAGTCTTCTTCCTGGGTTTTGTAAAAATAATCTTACCTCTTTTCTAATGTAATAGTGTGCAAAATTATTGCAGTAATATATATGCCTTTTGGTGTATTCTGGTCATCATTTTCATATATTTATTTTCTCTGATCACCTTTATTTTTCATGTATAAATTGTTCATCTTCAAATGTTGTTGTTATTTTTGAAGTTGTGCTTAAGTAGTTTGAGGTAGTGTTCTATGTGATATTTTCTAGCCTATGGTGCAATTTTGTCCACCCTTTTCAGTCGTTCACCATTTCCCTTTTTCAGACAGTTGTGGTCTCGATTGATCTCTTAGAAGGCTCGTTCGGCACATCACCCCCATTAAAATTCATGTTTTGTCTCACTTTTCTAACCCTCATCTCACACTATAGAGAAGGACCAACTTCTTTAAAATCTAGAGGTCTCCTTAGGGTGCACGTCCCACTAACCTAAGGATTCCCATGACTCTGATGGTCCAATCTGCCAAGGATGATCATCAACAGTTTTCCTGGCACACCAGGTGGGACGACTCAGAGTGATATTTTATCATGGCATTAACTCGGTCTGTTCTTGATAAAGTTCAAACTTCAATGAATATAATTGTGGATCACATCCAATGACTCCACATGGTCTGGAAAAATCATTACAAAGGCTCACAGACCTCCCTCTCATCCATTTCCACTCATCTTTCTTTCCACGTCTTCCATTTCTCTTCATCCTATGGAGTCATGCAATCATGACTTCATTACCACCAAGGGATCATCCCCTTGTCCATCTCCAAGCCACCCATTCCACCCTTCCCCTTTCTTTGAGCATATATACCCCTTGCACCAGCAAGAAATGGCTCTAAATCCAAAATAAGAGGAGCATATGGTGAGAAGTGATACAAACTCAGGAGGTTTGTATCACAAGATGAGTAATAGAGAAGCTGTAGAAGTTGCCTCTATTTTTCATCCCCAGAAAGAAGCTCCCATGGAAGATTTTTTATCAATGGGATTCATATTGCAAGATGAAGCCACATATGATGGAGAATTTGTAGACTCAAAAACCATCATACATAAGTGGGAAGATTTGACAAGAGGAGGAAGAAGATAAGCTCAAGTGCTTATCATATTTGGGGGGATGCCTTGATGAAGAAGGTCTCGTGGAAATAATACCCTTCACCACTTCATCGACCCCACAACAAAGGAATCCTTCTACTCACAACAGATCCCCTGGGACTAGTCCAAGGGCTCTAGGAAAAAGTATTATTGAGAGATTTTTTATTTCAATCGAAGATCCTGGATTCACTGAAAAAGTTGCTAAAAAAAAGGAGGGAAAGGATAGGGATGACACCCTTCAGAGAAGCCTACAAAAATGCCCTGTTCCAAAAGATGCAATGTAGAATGAAAGGAAGAATCAGAGAGTCAGACCGACTCCCACCAAAGAATGGTCCTCCTCAAGACCAAGGAAAGCCTCAACACCAGTCATGCTCACTTCAGGGCATGAGGATAATTTTCAAGACCTTGAGGGTCAACTACAACACCTCCAACCAAGAGAGGAACATCTCAAGGAGGTATTCATTCTGTTCGCTGATACCACGGGTGGAAGAGAGAAAGGTAAAATTTCACTCTTGTTACATGCCATATCAATAGATAAATTAATCGTATGGCCATGCTTTATAAGAAAAGGAAACCATTTTTCCTTTCTTATTTCAATTTTTGTTTAGCTTGTATCGAATCAATTAGATTAGGAGTAGGAGTAGATTTCTTTCAACAAGATAAGTGCTTACACACAATCTGTATGACTCATTTGAGGCATGTATGTTTTTTCTTTTCTATAGGCCCATGCATATATTACTCCATTAAAGAGGAACCAGATCCTATAAGAAGACTTCAACTCATTGGAGAATTCACATTTGTTTGAGACAATTGTAAGCTTCACTATGAACAAATGTAGAGAAACTAAAATCATTCAGGGGATTCTGTTGGCTGTTTTTTCAATTTTCTACTCACAAATATTAATTACAATTTTTTTTATTATGAGAGTAGGAAGGTGCAAGGATCGGTCAACAACTATGAAGGCTCCATAGCATCCAAAAGTTTTACTAACCGAGGTTCGGAGTGGCTTTGAAGCACAATTCCAGACCAAATTGATAGTGGGAGATTGTGGGTTCTTTCCATTTAGTAGGCTAATGGTCCCAGTGAGTCACTAGACTATTATCTAAATTCCACAGCCAGGAATATTCCTACATTTTTGAAGCCCATTCAGAGTCGAATATTCACCAACGGAAAATAATTAGCCAAATCATAAAGAAAAAGAAGGCTTGCGGATGATGCCAAGTGTCCAAGCTGATGCAACTTCAAGATTCAAAGGAGGGAGTAAAGTCTCGGAAGCCCACAGGGTTTCCATGTGGAGCTAACTATAAAGGTCCCACCCAAAAAGGGGTTTTGACATTATATGCAGTGGGGTCCTTTACTTTCCCAAAGGATTGAAACGGTGTGCTCGCAGATGATGCCAAGTGTCAGCACAACGCATTCCCAAACCTTGAAAAGTAGCATAAATATTAATGATGTGCGGCCTCCCACATGGATCTTGCAACAAATGAAATCTAGGTTTGAAGTAGGTCACAAAAGGTGACAAGCCATGTATCACGTATGAGTGATTATGAGACTTATCTACAAGATCTAAATACTCAAGAATTTTTCAAAATATCAGAGGTAAAGGGTCATTTGGATTGTCACTTTAGTAGTGAGTTAATGTGTATCCCCATGTGAAGAGTGCCAACCTACAAAGACTCAAGTTATTCATCTACATTCAAAGGGTCGTTTCATTATAATAACAAAATATGCATTTCTTGAGTCACAAGGCCAGGAATTAATGCACAAGGGATCAAAATATTTGGTTATGTATTAAAGAGCCAAGGGGATGTTCCTCAAAAGGTGAGTCCATCTCAAAGGATTTGGTTACAAGATAGTTAAATATGCATTAAATAGGCATGGCTCTCACTCTTTAGAAAGGGAAGATAATGGGAAAGTGTGAGAAAGATCTCAAAAAATATGTTCCTGTCACTTCACTCCATTTATCATAATTAAAAGTAGTTGGAAAGGAGTAAGGGAGGGCTTCTTATCTCCTCTTCCTCCTCCTATATATATTGTATGCAAAAGAGATAGAAATTTATATAGAAGTAGTTAGAGATAAATGTTGGGAGTCAATCGGTTTTCTTCTCTGTCTCAAGTCTCTCTTCTGTAAAAGAAAGGGGCCTAGAGATCTAGCCTTCTTCATGGGTTTTGTAAAATCAATCTTTCCTCTTTTCTAATTTAATAATGTGCATAATTATTGGAGTAATATATATATGCCTTGTGGTGCATTATGTTCATCATTTGCATATCTTTATTGTCCTTGATCACCTTTATTTTTCATGTAGAAACTGTGCATCTTCCAATGTTGTTGCTATCTTTGAAGTTGTGCTTAAGTAGTTTGAGGTAGTGTTCTATGTGATATTTTCACACCTATGGTGCAATTTTGTCCACCCTTTTCAGTCATTCACCATTTCCCTTTTTTCCGATAGTTGTGGTCTCGATTGATCTCTTAGAAGGCTCGTTCAGTGCATCACCCTTGTTAAAATTCATGTTTTATCTCTCTTTTCTAACCCTCATCTCACACTACAGATAAGGACTAGCTTCTTTAAAATCTGGAGGTCTCTTTAGGGCACATGTCCCACTAGCCTAAGGATTCCCATGACTTTGATGGTCTAACCCACCAAGGATGATCGTCAACAGAAATAACAAACCAATTATAGCTTAATATCAACCCCCCAACCTCACAAATGTCATATCCCAAACACAGATACCCAAGACAAAGGAACCAAAGATATTCTAGATAAAGTAAACAAAAATTATAAATCTTCCAAGAAGCTCATCTCTCAAAGATGAAATATAAAAAATAGAAAAAAATGGATCGTTTGGGAGAGATAACTCTCTAATGCTCAAATTACACAACATCATTTCTCCACATGTTCTAAATCCATCAACAGTACTTAACTAAATGGACAGGTGGCCTTGTCTTCCTTAGAAATTATGGCTCTTATTATATGATATATTTCCCTATGATCATGCTAAATTTTAAAATAATTATTGATGATGCCATCATTTGCAAGTGCATTAGCAACACTATTCCCCTCCCTATATATGTAGCAAATATTAATGTTGTTGAACCCTTTACATAAGGTCTTGGCCTCATTGATGAAATATTTTATGGTATAGCTAAGGGATTGGATTACAATGAGGTTTTTTATAATGTTCATAGAGTCTCCCTCAATAACTAAATTTCTCACCTTGAGGTCTCTGGTAGTTCTGATTCCCTAGAGAACGAAAAGAGACTTAGAATAGTGATTTGATTATTTACCCATGGGATGTACATAAGTAGTAAGGGTATGACCAAGATGGTTTCTAATGAAACCTCGACCACCATTAGATTTTGGGTTTCCCTTAGAGGCACCATCAAAATTCAATTTTTTCCAACCTTTAGGTGGGGGAGTCCATTGAAAAAGAGATATGTCAATGCTGGGTGTTTGAACTTGAACCTTTTGAATATCAATATTCCAAGAAATTAAGAACCTCTCATCATCCTTGTGATAATTAACATTCTTGGATGGCTTAAATTTCATAATGTTTTCCTTGGCTGCAACTTTGATATCATTTAAGAGGATTTTTCTAGATTTCCTGGTGTTTATGAAAATGACGGAGTTGCAATCCTTCTAAATTATCCATATGGTGTATGGAAATATGATCCTGCAAAACTTCCTAAGCATACCATGTTTAAAAGGAGGATACCATTGTTCCCAGGCTTGAACAATATCATCTATAATTGACCAATCTTTTCCAAATATGCTAAAGATAAGTTTCCATAAAGTAACAACAATAGGACAATGCAAGAGAAAGTGGTGTATTGACTCATTCTCATTCTGACATTGGTAGAATTTATCAGGCATGGTGATACCCTCTTGATGAGGTTGTCAATGGTGAGGATGATCTTGTTCAAAACCAACTAGAGGAAATGGTTGATTTTGGGAGTGATTTATTTATATCAAATCTTTCTCCAGTCAAAGCCATAGGGAGTTTCATCAGCATACAGTTGGTACCCTGTTCTCACCGAGTAATCTCCATCAGAGGATTGAATCCATATAAAATCATCTTTATTTTTAATATGCTTGATTGATATGTGGTTGAGAATTCCTTGCAAGTCCTCTATGAGATCTCTATGATAAGAAATTTTAGAGTTTAAATCCTTCCATTGGAGCCTTCCATCAACACTATAAATATTGTCACTAACTTGTTGACCAATTTCTATTGTAAGGCTATTTTTGAGCTTCTCCAAGAATTTTTGTTAAGAAAGATTTATTTCTATGAGGTGCAAGATTTATCCAATGAAGTAGTAGTAGATATTAGAAGGATATTTCCCTTATTTCAAGGAAATAATGCAGTTCTAGGTGATCAAAACTTGAAAGTTTTTCTAGTAATTTTATTGATGATTATGATATTATAGATGAGGATGTAGTCAACAATATGTTTATTCAAAAATTTGATAAAAGTTATTGTGACTAGTTTGATGCATTTCTAGATGGTCGTATTGACTCTTGGACTTTGATGAAGATAAACTTTTAACTTAGTTTGGTGATATGATTGATCCTAATATTTTGATTAATGAATTTGAAAGAATTAAAAAACATGCCAATGGGTCCCAATGAGTGTGCATAAGATTTTAATCCCTTACACAAAAAAATTATGATTCGGTTACCACATAATGTTAGGCCTACTGATATTGAGTGTTTGATAAAGTATTGTGAATATTTTGATGATAATGATAGATTTTATATTATAGGTAAAGGTCCAACTAATTTCAGAGATGATTACACACTGGAAGTTAATATCAATGATAATATTAGAGTGATTAGAATTTTTTCCAAGATAGGTGATGTAAAACTCATCACACTGATTGAAAATAAATCTCCAAGTTATTCATTAAGCCTTGATAAAAAAAAATTACATTAAAAAATTGTCTAGATTTGAAAGATCTAACTTATAGAGGGCATCATAATGAGAAATGATTTCCTCTAATAAAAAATAAGAAATATATAAATAGAAGACCACTAAATCATGATAGAGAGCCTATACATTATAGATCACATGATATAGGAAAGAAATCCTTTTAGAAATAGATAATTCCTAAGTATAAAAGTACGGAGAAAGAAATCAGAAACCCTCTTATTTCCAATAATGATGAGGTAAATCATATTGAGAATTATACATTGTGTGAGAAGTTATTTATGCTCCACCCTTATTGTTTATTTTTCGTAGTTAGTGATTTTTTTAATGATGGTGACAGTGATCATGAGAGATTGGAATTAGTTGACATGTTAGATTTCAATGAATATTTAGTTAATTTGGAATAGACTAATGAGTTTCCATATCATGAATTTTAATGGTTGAGATATGAATCGATCAATAAATTCAATGAAAACATACCATATAATGAAAACATCCTTACTATGACAAATCTTGAAAAATATTAGATGAATAGTGATTACAAGTTTATAAATAAAAAGAATTCAAACATAAAAAGGGATCTCATGGAAACTTCATTTGAGAATAATAATACAAGAAATAATGACATTGTTAAGAAGAATGATTCGATTCCATAATAGAAAATAATCCCACCATAACCCACCAAAAAAATGAAGTTTGTATAATAGATGAAAGTATGACTCTATTGATTACTAGTGTCAATAAGATATCTACTTGTTATAAGATTCCCATTTAGGATATAAGGAGGAGAGTAGAAGTTGAGTCTCTTGACCCAAATTAAAATATTACCTTTTCAACCTCTAATTTTGGAAATTTATTTAAAAAATATTTTTCCTCATTCATATATGTTGTTAATGCCACTATATTACCCCAAATTCACCCATATCAAGTATAGTGCATGTGATATGGATACTACTATGAACTACTTTAAAATTATAGTGAAACTAGTTGAATTTTTAATAATTCCTAAGCATAAAAAATAGATAACTTAGATTCCTCAAAGAAAAAAGTTCCACCCCTTCACCTACCTCTAGTATAGAAACTAGAGAAGTGAATAACTACGAGTTTTTCCTAAATTTATGTGGGAACAACACTTATTGAGATTCAATCGGATATATATCTATTTTAGAGCACATTTCTTATGAATGGATGGTTATTACATAATTCCATGTTATACTCATGGTCATATTGTAATATAACTCCATTGGATGTTATGAATGAGCTAGTTATAAAGATGTCAACAACATATAGTAAATTTTATGCTATGGATTCTAGAGAGCTACTTATAGTGGGATGTATTATGGTATTAGTGATTTAGCTTACAACTTTCCCTAGGAAATTCCTAGCTATGCATATTGTGGTGGATGATTTCCCTGCTAAATGGAGTATGTTTCTATAATGTAAGTGAGATACCTCACTATGAGGTAATATTTATATGGATATGTATTTTTACACCATATCACTTGAGGGAGAAAAAAATATGTTTTGTAGGGAGAAAATTATGCATTTTGATTGAATATTTGCAAAGAGATTTAAATTAGGTGTTGTCAACTGATATGGACTATTAGATGGGAAAATTGACTAAGTAAAAAAATATAAGAGGCTTGCATGCAGGAACACACACACATAGAGGAATATGGGTAGTGTGCATGAGGGCATGCATGGATGTTGGAAAATGTAGCGCACAGGAATACACCCACACAAGAAACAAAGATGGGACTTAGCTGATTTTATAGGTTGGGATAAAAATAGATTTGGAGTACCAAGCAAGAAAGTGAGAAAATCACATATAGATCACACATGGAGAAGACTATTAATAATATTAGAGCAATATTTATATTTAGGAACATTCTATTATTATTTTTTTTTGTAAAAAGCATGTACTTGTACACATGGCTATTATTAGGAAAGAAAACATACAGTTTATTTTGGTGAGCATGCCTATTATTAGGATAGGGCATAGGTAGCGAAGGTCAACTCCCCACCCCTATATACAATTGATGTAGGTAAGTGTTTTAATAGTTCTTGGTTCTTGAGTTCTCTATACTTATCAAAGTTATGTTGTTCTGATACAGATCTAGGTTTTAGTATTTGCATGTATCTTCAACTGCACTAGTACATTGATTGTTATGTATTCAACTTCTACTGTGTAATAATTTTTGGTTTAGTGGATAATTGTTGATGGATTTTGGAAGTGGATATAATTGATTATGTTGATATAATGGTTTAGTTAATCTTTTTATTGTTTAGATTATTAAAGTTCCTTTATTATATGTGTTTCCAAGATGATGCAAATGTAATGGTTATTTATACATGAATGATTACTTGGTTAAATATAATTATGGAAATGCATTATAACGTCTTGAAAAACAACTCAAAGGGGGGACCTGGTATTTTTCCGCACTCTGGGTGATCATTCAAACAAGTATGAATGAATTACCAACATGCATAGTGTGTAAGTACAAATTAAAGACTACAATTTTCTTCCATTTTCAGGACCTCTGTTTAACTTGTCTACCAAGATGTTTCATGTAGATGACATCAAACTATCTTTGAAAATAATTGAAATTTTGGTAGAAGACATACAAGATAGGCTTGTATAGAGGTATATCACTGGACATGTTTTAAAGACACGTAAGTGGGTAGAACATAATATTTATCATGAATTGTACGAGATGTTCTTCATATTTTTCCTAGTAGATTTGTACCTATGGTTGGTGGCGTACACATCAAATAGAGATTACTGTCCTATGCCAATCATTTGGAAACATGAGGATTATCAAAATCTCTTTGATGTAGATGAGGAGTGGACTAGATTTTTAGACTACTGGTGGCAGGTTTTTTGCATAATTATTCATTGGAGTATACAATTACTACATATTATTTCCCTGAGGAAGATGGTTTAAGTTCTTGTGTTATCCCAAAGGATCTTATTTGTGTGTGATACCCTTAGCTATGAAGATATTGATTATAGAACTAGATTTGGAGAGATTACCTATGACTAGCTAAATCCCCACCATGTGCATGGGTAGGAGTAGGTGTGGAGAAGGAAGGCAGACTTGGTGAAAGATAAACAAAGAGAAGAAAGATGACTCAAGTATAATGAAGCTTGAGAGAGGGAAATTGAAGTAGCAACATTGAGTTGAGAAGAATGATGGCTCGTAAAGGTTTTGAATCTACAATGGAAGGAGAGGAGCCACAACATCAATTACGCCCAACCTTGGGAAATCGTAGTAGAGATTCCCCACGGGATTTGGATGAGAGTGTGTCAAAGGAGAGAATGAGAACCTATGGGTGCACATCTGACTCAGCCTAGCTACCTATCCCTTCCGTTAGGTGTTCCAAATCCAAAGGTAGTTGAAGGAAAGAATAGTGAAGGTAATCAGGACAGATACAAGTAGAAATCATTTTTTGTTGAATCAGGGAGTGCAACAGACTAGTAACACACCCATGGTAGCACAACAGGCACTAGTGTTTAGGTGTTATCTGTACAGGATTATTTACAGGTGCATCAATAAGGGAAAGTATTGGCACACAGACCAATTGGAAGAACTTTTATAGGTACAAATACATGTAGATAGTAGGTTTCCAGTTTAGCACAACAATTGGGACACAAGGAATTTCATCAACTGAGACCACAGGCCATAGTAGGTGACATGGGAGGATCAGGAGGATAAGGTTAGTAACCGCATGGAGAAAATATTGGTGGAGGAAAATTTGGATATGGTCCTAATCTAGGGACAAGGACCCAACCACCACCAATAGCCACCACCAAGACATCAACCTTAACAACCACTTCATCAGACACCTCAAGTCTACTTTGAGATGTCTCTTCACTTGCTAGAGTATAGAGGTGTGGAGGATACAACAAAGCACACACATAAGTGTGAATTACTATGGCACGCTAAGGGAATTATAACTTTAGATAGAAAGGAAAGCCAATTTTCCACTACGCTTCAAGGGTGTGCACATAGTTGGTATATGAAGTATAATCCACACCAGACTGTGGTGGATTATGATGCTTTGTGCACAACATTTTTGAATGAGTTTCACATTCCGAAGTTTGAGCAAAAAAGCATCAGTGCATGCTCAAGGACATCAAGCAGGGTTTATCAGAAAGTGTGAGAGAGTATGATGCACATTTTAAGACATTGTTATCTAAATTGTCTTATGATATACATCGTAGTCAACATGCATAGTGTTTTTTTGGAGGATTTCTGACTCCATTCTAAAGGGCATTATCTCATAAGACATATATGGATCCGCGTGAGGCCTTGGAAGTAACTCTACACACTAAGGCAGTTAGAAGTGTTGATACTGGAGTGAGCCCATTTTTTAGAGGCAGATAATAGCTATGGCTAAAGCAGTTGGAGAATCTCTCTACCAATTCAAAACACGAAACACACAGTGGTATATGGTGCACTGATTGTGAGGTTGAAGGACACACTAAGGATAATTTCCCCATGCAAGAAATGTGCATGTGTTGTTACAGTCTTGTGATATTTTCCATAAGAACCATGATGTCTATAATTTACCACTCTTGCAACACGTAACTATGAATAATGTATCCATGTACTACAAGATTTTTGATTCACACACTCATGATATAAAGGATTATCAGGCTGATAGATCAAATCCATGAGGCATGTGAAACTGGATTACAATAGACCATAGTGGTAAAAAGATCTCAGGTACATAAATGATCAACCTTCTGAAGAACGTAACACTGGAGGAGGTGGATTCCATGGAGGATATAGAAGCAGAGGTGGAAGTGGTAGAACTATATTTCCTCATGGGACCTTTTATACTTGTGGGTCCCTGAATCATTACCAGTGTGATTATCCCCAAAATATAATATGTGAATATTGTGGAAAGTAACATAAGCTTGAGGACTTCCCTGACCTTTATGAGTACATATGAAAGAACAAGAAGAAGGAAAAGGGCATGGGGATGATCAAGGTACACACATGAAGACTGATCAGTGGATGCCAAAGAAGATTCCTGATCCTAAGTTACAACTATGTTATTGGTTACTACACAGTGCAACATGTGCACATGTGTGAGCCTCTTAAAGATAAAGCCCTCATCAGAAGAGAAGATATTATACATGCCAAGTATCTAGATGTTTCTCATCAGAAGGAGGTATATCAAGAGACTATATGAGTTATTAGATATCTACAAGGTGAAATACAGTGCTTGAAGGAACAAGCTCGTGAGAGATAACTTGTAAAGAATTTTGATCTCCTGCATAAGGATGTGGATGATATGAAGGATATCTGTAATATGTCACGATAGGAAAATATCATCCCACTACTAGGGGAATGGTCTATGTGAGAAGGTACCACATGTTAGGAGTTGAGTGCAGAGTGACATATACTACATGCAAAAATTTCCACCATAGAAACCATGAGTATGATAAGGAGATTATGTTGGATGCAGTGATTGATGGGTGGTTGGTAAGTAATATTTTAATAGATACAAGTGCTGAGGTGAATGTGCTAACTCTGGATGCATGGAATCAGATGGGGAGACCAACATTATAACCATCTTCAAATGTGTTGTATATGGCAAATAAAACAAGGGATATTCCTATTGGGGTGTTGAAGAATGATTCCATTATAATTTAGGGAGCCAAGTTTACTAGAGACTTTGAGGTATTGGAGCTTGTTGAATTGGACAACTTTCCTGCATTACTTGGGCGTCCCTGGTGTTATGAAACAATGTTGATTTCCACTTCAATAAAGGATACATCATATTCAAGAATAAGGATGAGCATATGATTATACCTTTGGATGAGGAAATAGCTACACCTTACGTCGAGCCATTAAGTGAAGATTATTTGAATATGATTTATGCATGCACAATGCATGAGACCTGTGAGACTATGGAACCATCCAAGGAAGGCGTGTTTCAGTGGGAAGATGTGTAGTTAGTTAGTGACACCACAAGTGTTTCTTGTGATAATTGGCCCATGACACATATGAAATGGTCGAGGTGTGAGATGAAGGGGAGAGTAACCAGGATGATCTAACCACACATGGTTAGGTGCATGAGAAAAGTTCAGTTACCTAGATATACTGGTGAAGAAAATCCTAAATATTTCTTACGCACCATGGAGGAACATTGGAAGAATGAAGGTGATCAAAGGAAAATGTTTTGGTTTATACTTTTCGTGGAACAACAATGTGCTGGTGGGAAACACACAGAGATAACTTGTTAGGATGGCAAGAAGTGAGAATCACCTTTTCAACAAGGTTCACTCGGAGAAATGTGCCTACACTTATCTATGAGTATGATGGGAAGGCTCATGCTTTGGTACACGTTCATAACTGTGAGAGACAATGGACGCAAGGCCTAGAGGATTTACCACCATCTATGTGGGTGCATAAGTTCTATTCCACTCTGTGCACCTTATGCATGCACATGGTATGTGCATGTTGAGATCAAGAAAGAAATTGAAAGATGAGGAGATATGACTGTAGGTATGGTACATGCATTTTATTACTTTTCTAATAAACCTCTAGTCCATCAAGGATTGCAGATCATGAAGTGCATCACATTAGGGGATAATGAAAAATCAGAAGAGATCATGTTTGAGTTTCTTGGAGAACTATGATTCTAAGGTGTGCCAAGATAAGGAGACAAAGGAGATATAAATGAGTCATGCATGGAAGGAGAAAGAAAAGGATTAAAATGGTGTATCTAATTAATGATGAAGAGGTAGATGATTTGGATATTAGCCACACAGAAGGTGTCTGTGAAGTAATGGACACTGTAGATGAAAAGGCATGTGCATACTATGCACCCATGAAGACAAAGAAGGGAAAAATTGGTACTGAAGATGACACCCAAGGAGGCCATTATTGGTGATTACTGGTCAGAGAATAGGAGGTATAAAAGATCATTGAGCTTCTTCATGACTTCTAGAATTTTTTCCCATGAGGTTACCACGAGTTGAAAGGGGTGCACCTCTCATTGGGAGAAATGAGATTAAACTAAAAGAGGGTGTGAATCCAGGTTGGAAGAGGCCTTATAGGATGACTCCAAACTTACACGTGTGGGTCAAGGAAAAATAGATAAAATGCTTAAGTCTAGGATCATTGAACTATTTGAGGATTCTGAATGGGTTAGCCCTATGGTAATCAGTATCAAGAATAGATGGATAAATCAAGATCTATGTAGATTACAAAGAACTCAATGCATCATGTGTGACAAATCCTTTTCCTATGCCATTCATGGAATAAATCCTTGAGGGCATTGTAGGGCATGAGATATACTCCTTTACTTATGGTATTTTCATGATATTATCATCTACAAATTACACAAGAGGACTAAGAGAATACCACTTTCACCACTAAATGGGAAGCTTTTCATATACTATTATGCTATTTGGATTGAAGAATGTTCCCGCTAAATTTTTGCACATTGTTGTGTAAGCCTTTTATGATTTCATTGACAAATTCTTGTAGGTTTACCTTAATGATTGGACTACTTATGGTTTGGCTAAGGATCATTGTGATAATTTGAGGTTTATGTTTGAGAGATGTATAAAATTGAGTATTTACCTTAATATTAAGAAGTGTATTTTTGCTACACCATTTGAAACTTTTCTTGGGCACATCATTTGCAAGGAAGGATTGTTGGTAGACCTAGCTAAGATAGCAGTAATTTTGGGCTTAGAAGATCCTACCAATTAGAGTGAAGTACGTATATTCTTGGGGCATACAAGCTATTATAGGAAATTTATCAAATGGATATGAAAATATTTCTATACCACTAGAGGAATTACTTAAGACTAAAGGAAAATTTCATTGGGGTGATGCATAACAACAAGAATTTGAGACATTGAAGGATAAGCTTACTATTACATCAATCTTGTTCTTTTCTTCATGGAACAAAACCTTTCATGTACATTTTTATGCCTTTTCTATGGCCATTGGTGCAGTTTTGGTACAACTTGGAGATGGTAATGTGGATCACCCCATACAATTTTCAATGTAGGAAGTTCACACCAGTAGAGCTGAATTATACTACCACTGAGCGCAAAGCATCGTTAATGATCTACGTGCTTCACAATTTTTAACAATATTTGTTGGCTACTTCATTTATCTTTTATACATATCATATGGAAATGAAGTATTTAGTCAAAAATATTGTTTTGCAAGGGCACATCTATCAGTGGATACTTATTTTTCAAGAGTTTGATTTCATCAGTTGTTGTGAATCCACAGGAAAGAATAATTTAGGGATCATTATCAAACAAGAATCAATTCTGGACTGAGGATGTACCTGAAGAGTATTGAGATACATAATGCCTGATGTGTAGTTGTTTAGGTTGAACCACACACCACATAGATTTGGAGGACATAACAATATATTTTTGCACTGGATTGGTACCGAAAGGAATGAAGTCCCTGCAGAAAAAGTAGATTCTTATATGCACAATCCCTTATTATCTGATTGGGGGTGACTTGCAATAAATGGGAAGAGATGAATTCTTACATCGATGTGTTCTAGAACCTGAGTGTGAAGTTATCATGGAGGAATCTAATGGAGGTGTTATAGGAGGACATTATGTATTAGATATAAATACATGCAAGATCCTTATGGTTGGCCTTTGGTGGGAAACTTTGTACAAGGATACTAAGGATTTTTTTAAAGAATGTGATCATTTTCAATGAATTGGAAATCCTGGAAGTAGGGATTAGATTCCCTGAGACTCTTTGCGAATGAAAAATATTTTGATAAGTGATCAATTAACTTTGTAGGACCTATTACACCATCTACGTGTAGGACTAGCATGCGCTACATTATCACTTGCACATATTATTTGACAATATGGGAAGAGGCTGCACCTACAAAGGATTGCACTAAATCCACAACAACAAGGTTCTTTTGGGAAACTATTAATGTAGGTATGGTTTCCCATTGAGCTTGACCAGTGATAAAAGAACTCCTTTATTGAATGATATAATCATAATTCTATTAGCCAAGTTTATGGTGGTATACCATAAAAAAAATCCTTATCACCCTCAAGCTTATGGTAGTGTAGAAGCTTTCAACAAGATATTGGGATAAACTATTACAAAGATTTGTGATGCTGGAAGAAAGGATTGGGATGATAAAGTGTCAGATGTACTTTAGGATTACAAGACCACATCAAAAAGGTTAAACAAAGCCACACCCTTTTAGCTAGTGTTTGACATAAAGGCACTAACACCTATGAAATTTTTTCTGCCATCCTGATGTATTGTGTGCACAAGAGGTTTTTCAAATGAAAATGTTGTTAAAGAGTGCATTGAGAAACTAATGTAATTAGATGAAAGGTGCATGATGACTAGCTTGTCGACATAGACAATGAAAATCACAATCTCCCCCCCCCCCTTTCTTTTTGAGGTAAATATTGGGATCGTATGGATTTCTAAAAAATCCATGTTGTATGAGATACTCATCAATTTTGATGTACCATGCTTGGGGTGCCTGTTTGAGGCCATACATAGATTTCTTGAGTTTGCATACCTTTGCTTCTTGACAAAGTAATACATATCCCTTAGGTTGAGTCATGTAGAATTATTCTTGTAAATCTCCATTCAGGTAGGCACTTTTTATGTCCATTTGATGGAATTTCCAATCAAACTGTGTAGCTAGAGAAAAGATCATCCTAATCATTTTGATCTTAGCTGTGGGAGAAAATGTCTCCTCATAGTCAATTCCTTCTTTTTGTGTAAACCCCTTTGCTACAAGTCTTTCTTTATACTTGTCCATTGTCCCTTCTGCTTTGTATTTTGTTTTGAATATCCATCTGCATCTAGTGGGTTTCTTCCCTAGTGGAAGATTTAAAAGATGCAAAGTGTTGTTTTTCATTACTGACTTATATTCATATGCCATGGCATCTTTCCAATCTTTTGACTATAGGGCTTCCTGGACAGTAGAGGGATCATCAGACTCAATAACTCTATTCATCAAAGAAAATTTAATTTCTTCTCTTACTTTATTGTGAGTCCATGGTCTAGGGGTGGATGTATCTGGTGGAGCATCCATTATTACATCTTGTAACGTGCTAGTACACCACTTGGGCATACACTGAACTATTCCCGTGGGTCGTGGTTCTATGAGATCAACACCATAATCCCCATTAACACTTTCATCATCAGTGGGAACATCAGTTTTAGTTTTTATAAGTGGCGACGAATTGACATCAAGTGAGTCTAGAGGAGGAGCCTTTGCTTCCTTCTTCTCAAAGAACTCAACATCTCTACTGGTGTAAACTTTCTTGGTCTTTAGATCCATTTAATCTATACCTAAAAGTCTCTTCATTGTACCCAATGAAGATGAGTTTTTGTGACTTCATGTCCAATTTATTTTTGTTTTTCTTGGGTATGTGCATACTTTCTTTGCACCCGAATAATCTAAGGTGTGAAATAGATGGTTTCAGATTTGACCATGATTCTTGTGGTATTACTTCATCAAGAGAAACTATGGGTAATCTATTCAACAAATACATTTTTGTCTTTACTGCTTATGCCTAGAATGTCTTTGCAAGTCGAGATTCATCGATCATGCGTCACACAATTTCCATGATAGTAAAATTTATTCTCTCAACAACACCATTTTTTTGTGGTGTGTGTGGAGGCATTTTTCAACAAATCCCGTGAGTGTATAGGTAGTATTTGAACTCATTACTGGTGAATTCCCCCCCTCAATCTGAGTGGAGAGTTCTGATGTGATGAACTATTTCATTCTCAAATACTACTTTGAACTTTTTGAAAGTTTCAAAAGCTTCACTTTTCTTGTGAAGACAAAAAATCCACATTTTCCTTGAATATTCGTTAACATATAGCATAAAGTATTGAAATCTAGAATGACTCAGTTGCATCAGACCACAAAGATCGGTATGAACCCAATCAAGCTTACCATGAGCTCAATATACAGTCTTCTAAAATGAATCTCTATAATTTTTTTCATGCAAGGAAGTGAGGACATGTGTTTGTATCCTTCTGAAGAGATGATAGCCCATGTACCATATTATGCCAATGAAGTGTCTTGAGATAATTGAAACTAACATGACCAAATCTTTGATGCCAAAACTGTGCTAAGGTAGAGTTTTTAGCCATAAGTGCCTGATCATCTCTGTGGAAAAAATCAAGTTGGAACATGTGTCCCACATTGGAGCCATTTACAACTATTTTGTAGCCTCGTGATTTATCTCAAATGAAACACATTTTCTTTCCAAAGTGACTATCAAAGTCATTTTTAAGTTGTGATCTAGGAGTTGACTAACTGAAAGTAGATTCTTTGTCAACCCAGGGACATATAAGACATATGATAGTCTACAGTTGCGTGAACCAAGGGGTAGAGAAAGTTTCCCAATCCCCTGAATTTTATATGAAGAATCATCGCCCAACGAATCATATTTTTTTGAATGTGTTTCCCTCATTGAGGTAAACTAGTCTTTGTGGCCATTCATGTGTCGAGTGGATCATGAATCAACATACCAGACATCACTAGATGATGTGGATGGTTCACTTGATTGAGTAGTGTACAAGAAGTCTTCATTATATGATTGTTCTTCTTACTCAACAACGTTTCCTTATTGATGGGGTATTCTTTTCCAGTTCCCATTTTTCTTCCCTTGATTTTGGTTAGAATTCCCCTTGTAAGATTATTTTTATGGAGGTCTAAAGTTTTTTGATGAACGTTTCTTGTCAGTATTATATTAACAATATTTTAAGTCATGTCCTCTTTTATAAATTGGACATTGCTTATTCTATTGTTTGTCCCCTTGATGTTGATATTGATTTTGATGTTTGGATTTTTTATAGGAAAAAGGTTTTCCTTTCCCTTTTCCTTTCCATTTTTGATGTGAAGAAATTTCCTACTCCTCTTCATCATCCTTATTATGCATGGCTTCCTCTTGTTGTAGTAGGTTAACCATCTTGTCAAAACTAACTGTCAGATCTAACACGTTTAGTGTTGTAAAAAAAATGTGGTAAGAATAGGGGAGTGATCTCAGAACAATGGGAATGAGAGAATCACCTATCACCACTTCTCTCAGGGCTATAAGTGAATCCCTCAACTTTGTAACTCTTCTTAAGAAAGCTTCAATTTTCTCATTCTTCTTGAACTTTAATGTATGTAAATGAATCTGCAAATTTAGTATGACATTCTTTTTTTTGGCCTCATAAACTATGTGCACTTTATCCCATGCTTCTTTAGTTGTTTTGGAATCTCAAATGTGGGGTTGCACATCATCAAAAACTTCAAACAAGATGATGAGTTTGGCCTTCTGATCTACTTTATCAAACTACCAATGTTGTGTTGTATTAATAGTTAATCTGGTTAGATTACCATTCACAATTGTCTAGATATCTTCAAACTCAAGTTGTGTCTTGATTTTAGTCTTCCATGTAGCATAGTTGTTTCCTCTGAGTAGTTGTGAATCTAGAAGAAAAAATTTGGGGGCATTGGTGCCCATTTTGTAGAAATCACTAATAGGGTTTGGCTCTTATCACTATAGGTCTAAGTTCTCCCAATCTATATACCATTAGTTTGATATACCAAACCTTTCTATATACATGCCCTTCCGATATACCTGGTGGTACGTTGAAGAAGCTCACCATTTCTATATACCCGATGGTACATGAAAGAGGCATTAACATACATGAAAGAATTCAATATGTGGTACCAAGACAATACTGAAAGGGGTCTATGTGATTATTGACACCGGCTTATAGAAATATCCTCATACACATACGTAACTTTGCTATATACTTAGATAATTTATCAGTTTAGATTTATGTCATGTAATCATTCATAAATAGATGGGATGACTCATAATGTGTGCACTGTGACCTTATTACTCCCCATCGATTTAAAGGGTCGATGCCTAGATAATGTTGTTACGGCTATATTAGGTGTTAAGTGCAATAGTGGTCGCGACGAATTTACCCGTAAGCACTTCCTAGAGGCACTGTATATACCGAACATTATGAATGAGATCTAGGATCTCGTGAGTGTTTTAGAACCAATATTTACTATTTTTTATTACAACTCTCTACTAGTTTCTGAGAACTTAAAATATTTCTGATTGACTATGACCACATGTAAATTAGTACAATATACTGAAGCATGTAATTAAATTCAAAAAATTTGAAAAAAATTGAATGACAGGTAAATTGTTTTTGTTTTATGGACCCTGATGGTCTCTAGAGCCCAATATGGCTTGTTGAGAAAAAAATGTAAAAAACTAGCTCAAAATGAAGTTTTTAGGAAGCCCTCCTTTGGAAAAAAGTGCTCAGAATGCAAAAATATGGAGAGTGGAGGAATTTTTTTTCCCTAAAATAGGGTTTTTCTCGCTAAATTTAGTTAGTTATAACTAAATTTGAATTTACCACTAAAATTACCGATTCCACTAAATTTCTCACCAAATTTGGTAGTGGGTGAGGGAGGGGGATTTGACCCCTTGACCTCTCTTGATGGGAAGTATCTTACAAAATTTGCTAGCCACTTGGGTGGCTAAGCTAAACAAGAATGTATAAAGAAAAAATTGTAATTAAATACTTCCAAACTGTAAAACCATACCTCTTTAGAAAACCACGGTTTGGGAAAGGTCATTTTGAGAAAAAAATCTAGCAAAGAGAAAAAATGACAAGCGGTTTTGGCAAGAATGAAGGTGGTTTTGAGTGTGTATGGCACCTTAGATCAATTTTCTTCCTTCCTTTGAGCTCGTAATATCTTCCTCAGTGTATTCAATCCTCCTCAACCTTAATTGTAATGAATAAAGGTCACTTTGATGAATTTGATGGTGGTTTTAAGGAATTTGATGATGTTATTGCATGGGATGGGGTTGGGAAGTTACAGAGGCAACTCTGGCTCTCCTTTTCTTACACAAGCTTCTCTAATGCTCCTCAAACTCTGCTGCAATCCTCCAATATCTTTCAACCTGCTTTAACACTAAATGTAATTTCACAAACAGGGACGGAAGCCTGTATATTTTATTAATGTGAAATTAATCAACCATTACAATGGAGTTCTGTAATATTTATACATATTGGACAGCAATATACAAATAAATAAATGGGTTTCACAGGTACAACCAAAATCACAACTTCCAAAATACATCTAGGAAGCAACAATAATTAAATACAAACAAATAATAATTGTTACAACTACGTAACAATATAACCTATGCAATACTATGAAAAATATTGTTATAAATTTTTATAACAATATATAAACTAATTACCTTATTAAATAATTAAATATTAAGGTAATATAATGCATAAATTAACCTAACATCACGTTGGAGCTAGAATACTAAGAAAGTGTGACATAAATCTTGGCAGGATAGGCACATCAAGTGCAAGTCTTTTGAAGTTGGAAATATATTCCTTCTCTATGACTCCAATTTTTTTCACCACCTAGGGAAGTTGAAGGTGCATTCGTTGGGAAATTTTGTAGTAACCAATATACTTGTGTCATGCGCATGTCAATTGTAGGTGTTGGATGGAACAATGTTTCCCAGTTACTTTAATGGGAGTAGGCTGAAGTCCTTCTATAAATAATCTCTTGGTATTTGTAATAAGGCAATATTACCACTTAGATTAGGTTTTTTGTTTATGTGTTGTGTTTTGAATTTTAATTGTTTACACTTTTTTTATTCTGTTATAATAAGCGCACTTATGCATAGTAATATTATAACTATCTATTGATTTCATGCGTAGATTACCGAACATACATTTAGTGTGGAGTGAACCATGTGTGAATGCATAGAAAACAGATCATTTTGGTACTAAGACTTGAGGATAAGGTGAGGGAGATGATCACGTGAAGATTTAAAGGTGGGATTCTATTTCTAGGATGCATGCAAAGAAAAAATAAAGAGGTGTCACAGGTGCAAGAATGATGGAAGAATTTCTCAGATTGAAGACCATGCGAGGAAAAGGTCGCACAACCTAATGTGAGGTAGACAATAACATGATGTACTACATGGTATCAAGAGCATAGGAAAAATGTGTTATGTCATAGGTAAGCACACATGAGGATGTGTGTGGCTTATAAGTAGTAAGTGTGCTATAAGGTTATGACTACAGTATACGGAAGAAAGCATAGAAAAGTGTGGAAAAATTATAAAGCATAGTTAAATATGTAGTACAGTGGTAGGTGAGGAGAAATTAATGTGATAAAAATTTGGAAATATAAAAAAAGGGCATCAAAGGAAGCTCATTCTTTACCTTTCCTTGTGAATACTTCAAGCAATAAAGAAGTGTGAAGCCAAGTGAATCTATAACAAAGTTAGAGAGAAAGAAGAAAACCAGTTTGAGATGCTACATGGCCTGATTGTGAAGCTTCTTTAGGTTGAATTTTAAGGCTAGAGAAAATTCTTGGAGGTTTTTTTTTTAAGAATACGGTTGTGATATGGTTTTTTATGAAAACCAGAAACTCAAATTTGAGCTACAGCATGAGATATTCTAAGTTTTGAAGTAAGCATTGTGTAGAAGAAGTAATGACATTTGGAAGAGCACCTATGACAACAACAAAGTGTAAATGAAATTAAAAAAGAAGTGGAATTTGAGGTGAAAGAAGCACCAGAAGAGTGAATCTCAGAGATGCAGTATCCTGAGGAGATTATTATGGGACAAATCTAGGAGTCCCATATCAAAAAATGCAATCATTTCTTAGACTCATATGAGTGTGAGATAGAGAATGAGCTGGTATAGAAGAAAAACCAAAGGACTACTAACGATAAGCTAATTTGTGATTATAAAGGGCACCGGGTTTAGGAAGGCAATGGATTTATTCAGCTTTATGAGTTTCCCTATCTTGGAAATCTTGAGTACTTCTATTAGTGTATTATGTCATAGGTCCATGAGGAATTTTTATATTTTTAAGAAAGAGGGTGTGCATTACCATGCCAATGATTATAAGAATCATGGGGTTGCACAGTGTAGTCTCTATTTCTTTCTCAAAACCCTAGACGTGCTGGCATACCACTTAGATAAATATGAGAGATCACCCGAAGCAAAAAAAGGTATAAGATCCCTCTTTTTATACCATATTTTTCAATTTGTTAGCATGATCATTCATATATTCCATAACCATAAGTAATTAAAGGTAAAGTGTAATGAGAATCAGCTCATAACCATAGCGCATAATGAATCAGATAAGGATCAATATCAAGTTTACCATACAATAACCATGATTAGAGACATCAAAAACTAATATCCATCCACAAAGATCCATTATATTAAGTCATAAAAAAACCCATAGCTAAATACATCATAATTACCATCACAAAGTCATGAGTGTAAACATACCAGTAACATAACTCTATTACAATTCCAGTCGTGTCTAAACCATATAAATCAATACATATACATAATAGTGCGAACTTTCCCTTCACCACTTATGTACTCTCAAAATAGGTTGCATGCTAAAAATATCCATGCACCACTACAAAAGAAACTAAGGAAGCATGCAAGATTTTCCTAATAATAGATTACCTATAATTAACTCTAGATCTAATCCTATTATTAGCCTCCACCCTTGCATGATGATTTATCTTCTTTCTACATGTGACCTCTCTCAAAATAGACTTTTCTTCAACCCCAAGTCTTCATGATTTAATCCTATCTCCAAAACTTTTCTTGACCACCACTCCAACCATTTATCTTCTAATTCCATTCAATGGTTTAAAATGTGACCAAGTCACGAGGTATTTTACCTGGTAATGAGCCTTTGTGCACTACCTGTTCCACTCCTGTGCACACCCTTACACCTACATTATTCACATATAACACTCTCACACCACCCATACTTAGTGTATTTCATGGGTGAAACATTACCTCACACTACCTAGATTTTCGTCCCTAGAAATTCTTTAACCATGTAAACAAAATTGTTGAAGGATGTAAAAAAATTTCAACGCCAAAAAAGAAACATCATACTAGTAATTTTAGAAGGTGCTAGAGGATTAAGGATATTTGGAAACTTTGTATCTATCCCCTCTACCACCTTCTTCCATTTTCATAGTCTAATGTTTTTTTAAGCGCAGCCTCTATAATCTCTAACACTTGATCGGGAGTGATTTCTTCAACTCTTCCCTTCATCTCCTTTATGACCACCATTAGTTTTGTGCATGTGCCCTCAATATCATCCATATGTTCCAGTATAGAATTATGTAACTTGCCTATGCACAACTCTAGCTTCTCATGCTTTGTTTTAATCTTGTCCTTCTATGTTGTGGTCTCAACAATTAACTGTGTGTGCTCAATATTGTTAGTTGCGGTATTTTTTTAGATATTATTTATTAAAAATTCTTCATACACAAACCTAACATAAATGTAGGGCTTGCACTTCTGGCATCTATTGAATTCTATATTTGATTTTTTTCTTTCCTCCTTAAGTTTGGTGAAAAAGTCCTCCAACTTATTGATCCTTCCTTAAAAAACAAATTTATTGTTCTCTTTCTTCTTCATTATTTCCTTGAATGAAAACCCTATACCACTTTTGATATTGACAATGAGCATCCTGACCAGATCCTCTAAGTATTCTGTCTCATCCTCATAATCTATTTTGGCCTAGCTAACTAAAGAAGGGAACTATCCCAAAAATTTCTTCACGAGCATACCAGATCTATCATATGCTTCCCTTTTTCTTTTTGGTTCTCCATGTAAGCCCTTCCATAGTGTATCTACTTCGCACTCCTTTTACTTCATTTTTGTAACAAAGGTACGAATAGTGGTGCTAGAGTATAAAATTATCCTTAACACTTCAAAATCTATCTTATTTAAGGTGTTGAATGCCTACTCATCTGTTAAATGGTTTAGATCTATATCCTTGTACTTCTCTTTGGAATTATTATTCAATATAATTGTTTAAATTACATGCTCACTTACCTCAAATTCAGGTTCCTCTAAATGATTATGTAAATTCCAACTTAGTATTTTCCTTTTCTTGAACACCCCTCCATCTTGTCCCAATGTCTCACAAGCATGAATCTTCTCTATTGGTATCTTGTTATGAAAACACACTCATAATACCTTTGTGGGGTCATCCATGAAGTCCATATTATGTGACCTAGGGGTCTACCACTTCCTCTATGCCTTTCTATTGGTTCTATATTTCTTGGGAGTGTGTTTACTTATACCTATTCCCAAACTTCTATCCTCCTTGATAAAAAAGTGTCACCATTTTATTTCTCTCCTTTTACCTCTTTATGTTCTAGTTTAATTTCCTTCAATGGGATCTTATTTCCTTCTTCATGCATGGGTTCTTTCTTCTTCTCCCTCCTTTATGTGAGGTTCATAAGAATGTCTGCCATTAATGGAGGAATGGTTGTAGAAATAGAAAATGCATGTACTCATTCTAGTAAAGAAGTAAAAACACTAGATATCTAAGCATAGATACATCATAATGTAAAAGTAAAAACTACAACATCACAAAGAGATCAGATCTGAACCATGAGAAAAATGAAGAACACTAGGGTTTGAACCCATAAACATAGATATTCATAACAACCCTTTATATATTGATTAACAAATGTTTACAGTAGCCAGATTACATAAAAAAGGTTCAGCAATAGATCAGTTACATCATTATACCATTAGCATCCTACCCTTCCCATGGATCTGATCCAGAAACCCTATATTACCCCCTAGAACCATTACATAATTTTCACCAAAATACACCACACATATGTACTTACTCACACTCTCTACACGCACACACAATACACACACTTTTTCTAGATCCAAAATGCCTCCTTAAGTAGGATAGGAGCTCACCTAATCATCATTCCAGAAGTAAGATCACATGCCAAATGTCATCATATTATGTTATACTTGAGTTTCCAAGCCATGCAGATGCCAGCTAGCCATAACAACCTCCACTTTACATCCCGTAACCATAATGATTCCCTGGAATATTATTTTCTTGAGCTTCAAGTCTCCATGTAAAAACCTTGTCATCATTACGCTTATCCGCAACTTCATGTGTTTTGAATGTGATACCCTTCTTTAACCAAAATATGGCTAATTCCTTAAACCCTTAAACCCTTTCTTTCTTCCATGCGCAAACCTATCTCTCCTCGCATGCGTTCACTCACGCGTGCTTTTCTCCATAGTGCCTTCTGTGCTCATCCTCTTCTTTAGGACTTAGTCATTTTCTGGGCTCAACATCACCCCACACTAAAGGTGTTGTCCATCCTCAGAAACAATCTATCTTCAACAAAGAATAAATAATGGAGGGAAAGAATAACCTATATCCATCTTGTGCCAAAGAACAAAAGAATTTTGTCTACTGTTGTACAAGGATTGGGAAGTCTTTATTCAAGGATGCTTCAATATTATTCAAGCATCCACCTCACTTTGTGCTTGTTGAAATAAATCCCCTATCAATGCACTGACTTCATCAAATGATAACTCTTCACCTTTAGCCTTCAGTGTATCAACAATACTTTCCATTTTCCTGCTAAGGTCGCTCAACACATCCATCCTTCGTGTAACCTGGGGATATAATTCCTTCACTTTATTTCTAATGAGACCCTTAAGATTTTGATCACCTCAGACTTCTTCTCGACTTCTGCTATGATCTTGTCCCATTCCACCCTATTACCCTTGTTCTTTTCCTAGAACTCCTTTAGGTCCACCTCATGGGTAGCAACCAATACACTTGCCACCATATCCTTGTCTCCACAGTTGTCATAGACAACTTCGGCCATGTGTGTTGTGGTTTTTACAGAGGCAAGGAGCTCAGAGTACTGAGTTATGGTCTCTTCAATTTTCAAATTCTCTTGTTCTCTTTGTCATGCCAAAACTTCCTCCACCGAATCCAACACAAGTGGTTTCCTCTCCATCATGATCATGTGCATCGAGTCCTCTAGGTAGTGGAAATCCAACTCATACTTCTGTTCAGGAGGGGAAAAATCTAGGAACTATAAGATAATGGAGTCTGAAATATTCTCCACCTTCTTGTAAGCTCTGTGCACTCTCCCCTTTTCTTCTCTCAACTCATCCCTCAGTTGTGCAATTATTGACTCCTTCCCCTTTATCTCCTTGTCTCTCTCAATTATCTCCTTATTCTTTTCCTCCAATTCTTCCTCTAAGGCTCTGATTTTGTTATTCCCTCCCAAATAACCTTGCCTCTACTTCCATAGATACCTTGTTGAGCACGTTACACACTTGCTCATCCATTAGCCATTGGGCATCCACAATTGGATTAACCTCATTGGGGTTCTATGTGGTTACCAATGCTCCTGCATCAACTTCAAACTATGGTTCATTAACATGGGACTCAAAATTCCATGAAATTTTTTTACTTGTGCACGTGTATGCACTATCTTTCTCAAATGATGACCAGTAGAAGACTTGGTCTGTAGGCACCATTGCTTTTTAAATGCATGCATAGGGCCTTTTTTGGATCATTGAAATAAGTCATTATGTGTCCTTGTGTTGCCACCCACCCTTACCACCTGTGTGCACTCGTGTTGGGAAGCTGACTGCTAAACTGGGATCTCTACCCATGCTCCCATACTCTTTCTCCACTTCTTCCATGTTGCACTCCACCTCGTGCTCTACCAAATCCTTGATGATACCTGCTACTTCCCTTTCCACTGTGTCATCCAACTATTCATCAGACATGTGCAGGGTCCTATGCACATTTGTCCCTACTTCCTCTTCACTTCCTTCTTCTTGAACACCCTCCAAAAAACTCATCTTGTTCTTCATCAAATCCACATACATAAAACACCGAGGGATTCCCACCTTCTTCATGCTCCTTCATTCTCCTCCTTGGACTCATCACCCTTCATGCTCTTCATCTCCTCAGAGTCTGAACTTTGCGCCATCTTTTTCTTCTTCTTCACTGGTGACTCCTCTATCATAGGGGACCTTTCCTTCTTGGGTGACTTCTCCTTCACCAAGGATTTATTCCTTTGAGTGTAAGTACTTGGGCCCACGCCTGACTCTTGCGACCCTATGGTCTGAACTATATGCGCACTCGACACCCTGTTTGTTGTAGTTTCCTCCCTCTCTCTCTCTTTTCCCCTTTCTTCCTTCTAGCAGGGTCCTCAGGGATGGAGACATCATCCTCAATGTATGCACCCTTCTCAAACTTGGGCCTTAGGCATATGTACACCCTTGTCATCATGCTTCCTACAAGTGGTAATGTTATGGGCCTTAGCATATGTATGTCATGAGAGACATACTTCTCCACATATGTGTGCTTCTTAGGATACACTAATGTTGATGCACAGTGTGTAGTGATCATGATCTACCTCACTTAGATAAAATCTAAGTTTCTTGGCCTCCTTGAACCTATTAACTATGCTTTGAAAATACTTCATTGTGAAGGCAAAAGGTAGTTTACACCATGGGATTTTGGTGCCATCAGTTAACGTGAACCTACCAATGCAAAAGTTTTGGTACACTAAAAACTCAACCTCATCCTTTACCAAGGCTGGTAGTTTCTCTAGAATCCTCCATTCTACCCCAAATGCATCGTGCATCCACTTGTACCACTTATCCAAGTGCACCTTATATGCAGCTGTCATTGTTTCACAAGTATATGCTTCGAATCTCTTAGTTGGGGATGGGTTCTCATCAGGGTACTCCCAAATGTTTTTATTCGGTCTATTGGACACTCCAATCTCAAAAAACACAATGGTAAGGAGAATATTACCATACATAATTTTATCTCTGTCATGTGGACATCAATGATATCCTCCACAATGAAGGCCGAGAGGTTGTAGATTGTCCCTTCTGAAATCTTTCTACAAATGTTCAACCATCTCTTGTTCACTTGCATCCACCGTTCCTTCCCATTTAACTTGGTGAGAAAGCATGTGGCCATCTTCATGACTGGGTCAGTAATCTTGGAAATATCTAAATAGCACTTGCCCTTCTTGTATTCATATTCCTTGGTTGTCTCCATGATAGCCTCCTTGTCATCCAAGTCATCATCCAGCGACTCACCTGTGTAGATAAGTCCACTGTATCTGGAGATCAATTTGGGGTTATGTGCATTATCCTCCCTATGAAGTAGAAGTGATATTCATGCACGCATGACATGAGCCATTGGTATAATCTCTTAGGTTTTCAAAAAATGGAAACTCAAAAAGTTACAAAAGCCCATCCTTCTCTAGTTTTGTCTTCACAAAGTCATCATACACTAGTTTGTCATCATGTGTTCTCTCTCCTGTTGGGAAAATGAGCTCCAATGCCATCTCCTTCTTAGTGGTATCTTTCCTATGGTTATAATCACTTATAACCATCTTACGCACATGAGAGACCCATTCCATCCCCATTAAAATGTCATCTGGGTACTGCATCTCTGCATACCACTCTTCATTAAAACTTGTCGATGCGATTGGATTTCCTTTTCCCTTGCCCTTGCCTTTCTTTAGTGAAAAGTTTGATTCTTTACTTGGTGCCATATTTCTCATCAATCCCTTGTAATTTCTTCCTTGCATCTTCTTTAACACTACTCAATCCCTCGGCTCCACTCCTGTGAAATTTCTTCAAAACCCGTGCCCTATCTCTGCAAACCCTAACCTGGAAAAGTCTCCTTCCACAAGACAACATAAAAACTCATGGAAATCCACCAAAAAATATCCTCCATGCACACCATGTACTATGTTCCACTCTGGTTCAAAAATATGTCAAATTCTCTACTTTGCACGTAACTCTTCACAAATTTTCTCTCAAGGATGCCCTAGTTTGCAAGAGCTCTTCAAAAAACAAACGCAAGGTAAAAAAAATAACTTACCTTGAACTTATATTTATAGATTTTTGCTTTTTCCTGCATTAACTCCCATGCCACCTACCACTGTACAATCACATTAAAGTCAAATTTTTCCAGTGCTATCCTCCCACATGTTTAGCCTAGAACTTTTCCTTGTGCAAACTTGCACGAAACTCCCACAACCTTTTGGCAGTGTAAAAATGCATTGACCATAGAACCTTATGTGCACTCATAGTGCCAAAGTCAATCTTCCTCTACATCTTAATCCTAGTTCTTATCACCACCTACCTCATGTTGCTCTGTGCTTTTATCCTTGTACGTGGTTTTTATAAAGCTTTTGACACCAATCTCCACCCATAATCACTTCTACTACGTGTGCTCCTCTAAACCCATGCACTTTTGATTTTCTCATTCGGGCCACCAATCAACATCACTCCCAGCACTTTCTTCTTACCACACTATTCACTGAAACTCTTCTTTACACTCTCCACCCCACACTAAATAGATGTGTGGTCCTCTACGCATAAAACACCTTTAGATAGTAACTGGATACCGACACACAAGCACGCCCACAACAAAATGAAATAAAATAAAAGCATAACAATGATGAAAGGAAACACATATAAAGGAAAATGCATTAAGGGAAATCCTAAGCTAAATGAAATACTGCCTTATTTACAAACACACAGAAGACTTATTTATAGTAGTGATTCAACCTACTCCCATTAAAATAACAGGAAACTATGTCCCATCCAGAACTTGTAACTGGCAAGCACCTGAATCAAGTATATAAGATATAACATACGGTCCCAACCAATGCACTTTGAGTTTCCTAGGATGGCACAAAAATTTTGAATCGTATAGAAGAACCATCTACCCAACCTCAAACTTCTTGTTTTTAATATAGCAATCATGCCATGCCTTCTGCCTAGCTTTCTCCATCTTACTGGCTCCATCGGGCTATAGCACGCCTCTCATCTAACTACATTAGTTTTTCTATGCACTCTTTAAGTGTTTTCTCATCAGCCAATCCTCCTGCATGTGTAATATGTAGGGATGGTAACATAAAATCAATGGGTAGAACAGCTTGCCAAACACCAAATGAAAAGGTGTGGCCTTGTTCAATCTTTTATAAGTCATGTGATATGCCCATAGCACTGTAGAGACTTTTTCATCCCAGTCCCTCCTTCTGACATCACAAATCTTAGTTAATGTGTGGCTCAGTATCTTGTTAAATGCCTCAGTAGTTCCATTAGCCTGAGGGTGATAGGGCGTAGTTTTGTGATGGGCCACCAAAAACTCTGCCAATAAGATTCTAACTATCTCATTCAAAATGTGAGTATCCTATCACTTAATAAACTCAACAGGAATCCATACCTGCTAATTATATTCTCCCATAAGAACCTAGCTGTTGTAGCCATTGTGCAATCCTTTGTAGGCATTACTTTTGCCCACTGAGTAAGATAATATATACAAGTGATAATATAATGTGAACATGTCCTACGCACGGCAGCTGGGGAAATAGGGCCCACAAAGTCAATTTCCCATTTTTCAAATGGCTCTACACTAGCAATAGGTCTTAATGGCATTTCATCTCTCCACCCTAGCTTACCAAGGTGCTGTCAATGGTCACATGCCTTGCAATACTCTATACAATCCTTATAAATTGTCTCCCACCAAAGGCCTTCCAATAGGATCTTACACATGGTCACATTCCCTGCATAGTGTCCTCCTGCAATGCCACCATGAGCTTCCTCCATAATTACAGTATGTTCATGTTCCAACACACAGCGACATAAAACCTCATATTAGCCTAGCTTGTATAGGTCTCATTAATCAACATATAGGGTGTGGTGTGTATATCCAACTGCTTTTTCTCCAAGGCCTTCATTCCTTTAGGTGCCACACCCATTCATAAGAAAACAACAATATCCTCCAAATCAGAGGGTGCATGCTACAATCTAAACAATTTTGCATCTGGCATTGTGTCCTTAATGCTTTACACATCCTCGCCTGAGTTTATCCATGATAGATGGTTCGGTCCTAAATTCATTTTTCCTGGTTTTACAACAACCAAAAATTTAAACTCTTGAAACAACAAGATCCACGGCATATGCACCCTTACAAGACATGCTTGTTTACCAAGTACTTGAGCACCATATGATCCATGTAAAAGATAAATGGAGTAGCCAATAAGTATTTCCTAAAATTTGTAGCACATAAATCATAGATAATGCTTCACGCTCTGTTGTTGTGTAATTTTTCTCGGTGGGTGTTAATTTTCTACTTGCAAAACATAAAGGGGTGATCAACAATCCCCTCTCCAAGTTGTGCTAACACTACTCCTATTTCCATACCTGATGCATCCACATGCACATGAAAGGGCTTATCCCAAGAGGGAAAGTGCAAAAAATGGGTGCATAGTAGTGAGTTGATCCTTTAGCGTGTTAAAGGCCATCTATTGCACCTCTCCCCAATGAAAGGCACTCTTATGTTTCAAAAATTCTTCTAAAGCCATTACAATCTTGGCATATCCTTTGATGAAATTCATGTAATATCCCATGTGCCCTAAGAATCTGCATACCACACTTTGACTGGTAGGCTCCTCCAACCCTAAAATAATGACAACTTTGGTAGGGTCTACCAATAAGCCTTCCTTGCATATAATGTGACCTAGTAATGTGCCAAATGGGGTAGAAAAAACACATTTCTTAATGTTTAGAGAGATACTTAACTACCTACACCTCTCAAACATCAATCTCAAATTGTCACAATGATCTCTTACTAACCCATACATTGTTCAATCATCCAAGTAAACTTGCAGAAATTTATGGATGAAGTCTTGAAAGGCCTGTACCACGATGCACGAAAATACAACAAGCGCATTCTTAAGCCCAAAGGGCATAACCATGTAATAAAAATTCCCCATTCAGTGGTGAAAGTAGTCTTTTTTGGTCTTCCTTTTACAATTCTTACCTGATGATATCCTGAGAATCCATCTGTGAAAGAATAGATTTCTCACCCTGCGACACCTTCCAAAATCTCCTCAGTAAATGGGGTTGGAAAAGGATCTATCACACATGAAGCATTTAAATCTATATAATCAACACAAATCCTTATCATCCCATCCTTCTTAATACTAATCACCATTGGGCTCACCCATTCAGATTCCTCAATTTACCTCAATGATTCCAGATTCTATCATCTTATCAATTTCCTCCTTAACCTTTACACACAAATTCGGGTTCATCCTGTATGGTCTCTTCCTGATGAGGTGCGCACCTTATTTTAACTTAATCCACATTTCCCCTAATGAGTGATGAAATCCCTTCAATTCATGGTACCCATACGTGGGAACAAGTCTTGGAAATTACACAATAATTCAACTATTTTTGAAACCTCCTGGTCTGTCCATTAATCTCCAATGATGGCTTCTTTTGGCTCTACTTCTATACCATTGTTAAATTTCTTTGTTTTCAAGGGCTCATGGTAGGTGCATAATTTCTCATCTACTTTTTCAAATACTTTGCACATACCTTATGTATGGTCGATATCCAATTTTTCTACCTCCTCGTCATCTATCAGGTATACCAACTTACCCTTTTCTTTTCCAGGTAGACGTGCTCAAGTTGTACTTCTTCTCTCCTTCTTCTGGTTCTTCTTCCATGAAGCATGCACCTAACTCAGGTTCCCCTAACAAATCTAGGATTCGGTCCTCAACCATGGAACTATCTCCCAAGGTAAGGTGCTTGACTACGTACAATGCCTCGTTCACTAATGACTTAGGACTTAGATACTCAAAGTTTTGAATAATATCCTACCATTCAACTCTTGCCAATTTCCTATCTAATGATGTAGCTCTGAATGGATATACCATGCGTGCACAACCCTACAAGGTGGAATAGAACTTATGCACCCATAGTGAAGGAGGTAAGGCTTCCGGTCCTACCATCCAGGATTTCTCACATTCCTGGACGTGGAATGAGGTAGACTCCTTCCCATGATAGTCATGTATTGCAGAGGGTGCATTTCTCCATAGAAACCTAATAGAGAATGTGATTATCACTTCACACCACTCTAGAATATTGTCTCGATGGGTCACCCACCAACGTTTTGTTATTCTGTGCAAGGTATAAGTAAGCATATTCCTCCTTTCTACTTGACATGTCCACTATACCTCCATCATGTGTAAAAAGACATCAGGGTTACCCTCTTTAGTGTAATAACTTGGTAATTGTCTTCCTCCTAGGCACTGTCTAACTGAGTGTGCCCTAAAAACATCTAGTCATAGTGCCCTTCAATTGTCTTCCAACCAACTCATAAGTAACATGTGCCCAATTTTCACGTGCAATGCTAGTTGTATCACTCATGGAATGAGCATCTTCCCATTGAATGAATCCTCTCTTGATGGATGAATGGAAATTCAGGGTCTCTAATGGTGCGCACATAGATTCTATCTAGATTCATCTTATCCCAAAGGGTCTTCCACATAGGGCACAGACTTCCCATCTGTTAGTGGAATAATGACAAGATCCTCTTTGTTCTCGATAACTTATGTACCCTTTGTTGAAGTGCAAGTCAACATTATTCTTATAACACCAGGGGTGTCCAAAGTAAGGATCAGAAAGTTATCTACCTCAACAAGCTCTAAGACTTCAAAATATCCAGTAAACTTTTCCCCTTGGATGGTTATGGATGCATCCTTCAATACTCTGATGGGCATAGCTTTTTTCCTATTTTCCATATACAATCACATTTGAAGATGGCTATAATGGTGGTTTCCCCATGTGATTCCATGCATCCAAATTGAGAACATTAACCTATGCACCCATGTCAATTAGAAATGTTTCTCAAAATTCATCCATCAACAACTGCATTCAGTGTGATTTCTTTTTCATAATCAATACGGTGAGGGGGTAAGATTAACATGCAAGACCTTCCTCTCGTGCTCAGCATCCAGTCAGTACTTTTTCTCTTAGCCATTCTCCTAACATATGGATAATATTCTCTTGTGCAGCATGTTTTGGACACTTCTATGGGACCTCATCCATGTCCTTATGTAGGACCTCTAACATTCTTCTTTTACTCTAACTTCCATTACTTGCTGGTTTCAGACAGTGAATCTCCCCTTGTAGGATTTTAATAACCTCCAATTCTTATGGTAAACATTTGTTCTAATGGCTTGGATTACGATACTCTTCCATGTAATACTTCAATTTTGTCCCTTGATGAGGGGCCTTTCTTTGGTTGTTCCTTGACGTACATAGCTTCCACCCATTGTAGTTAGTAAGACAGGTTCTAACTGAGGGTTATGTGCATACCCTATGGATCCACACGATCATTTCACACTCACTATCCCTGTGACCTATTTCCTTCCTCTGGTTCTAGCTCATGTGCTCATATAACTTCAGGGCATTCTCTTCATAATTTATGCTTCTTCTGCACCATGAGGCATTGGAGAAAGCTTTGCATGCTATGGGACATTTCACTTGTAGTGTTCATTAGATCTTTAACAATTGTAGAAAGTTTCATGGGAAATTCACTCCTACCTCCTTCTCCACCATGTTACCTCTGAATGTCTTGTGTGAAAATCTTCCTTATTCCTCCATCTTGTTGGCTGGTTGGGTAGATGACCTTCATTCTGTAGAAGAACTTCCAATGTCATGTCTGGCACACACCAATATCAATGACATCTGGATTTAGTCTGTCAAGGGAGTTCCTCTATATTGTGAGTCCACCATGGAAATGAGAATAATATTTATTACTTTGGGGTAAGAAGAAGGAAATTCTTGTGGAGCGCATGATGAAACAATGGGATGAATCTACTTGGATCATTGATCTCCATAAAAAATTTCACAATTCCAATGAGGCATGGCTTCCACCATAGATTTCATGGGCAACTATCAAATTTATGTGTCTGTTTACCTCACAATCCATGCACCATAGTCCACTGTGAATCTCATGATCTGAGTTCGAAGATATTTTTAAAAAACCTACTTTGCCATGACAAAGAATGTTATGCTTCTAAAAAAGGAACTTACCACATTATTAAACACTTTGAATGGCCTCAGCAATGATGAAGAGAAGGCTTCCCTTTCACATGGATCCATGAAACTCTTGGTTGGGGGAGAGCGTTGTCTTTCATCTGAAGTTGAATTATCAATCCTCCAGACAAACCACTAAGCATGCTGCGAGGGATGGATATCTGGATAAGGACAAATTTGATAGTTTCAGAGTCCCTTGTACAATTCATGTGTAATCCTTCCCACATGATGTGCCATGAAATTGTGACAGTTTGCTATGGAGAAATGATGTTGTAATTGATTCTTTTATACATTTGAATTGAGGACATTTGGATTCTTATTCCATTGGAAAGGCATAAATGAAGTTGTTAATATTTTCTACCACTGTTGAAATGATGTAAAGTATATGAGTGGCATTAATAAATACATCATGGTTACCCTCTCTAGTGTAATCAGGTGAATTCCTTCCTGCTAAGCACCTAATTGAGCACGCTCTAAAAACATGAGTCACAGTGCCCTTTAATTATCTTCCAACCAACTCATAGGTCCCGTGTGCCCAATTGTCACAGGAAACACTCATTGTATTACTTATGGAATGAGAATATTCCCATTGAATGACTCCTGATGGATGGAAAAAATCATGGTCTCTAATGGTGCGCACATAGATTCTATCCTAGTACTCTTATCCCAAAGGGTCTTCATAGGGCACAAACTTCCCATCCGTTAATGGAATAATGACGCACTCCTCTTTTTTCTCGAAACTTATGTACCCTTTGTTAAAGTGCAAGTCAACATTATTCTTATAACACCAGGGACATCCATGTAAGGATGGAAAGTTATCTTCCTTGACAAATGCTAAGAGTTAAAAATATCCAACAAACTTTTCCCCTTGGATGGTTATGGATGCATCCTTCAATACTCTGATGGGAATAGCCTTTTTCCTATTTTCCATATACAATACATTGAAATATGGTTGTAATTGAGGAATCCCCATATAATTTCATGCATTTAAAGTGAGAACATTGACCTCTACACCCATGTCAATTGAAATTTTACTCAATAGCCATCCATCGACAACTGCATTCAATGTGATTTATTTTTCATAATCAATACGGTGAGGGGGTAGATTAACATGTAAGACCTTCCTCTCATGCTCGCATCTAGCACTCAGTACTTTTTCTCTTAGCCATTCTCCTAACATATGGATAATATTCTCCTGACACAGCATCCTTCACACTTCTATGACCTCATCCATGTCCTTATGTAGGACCTCAACATTCTTCTTTTGCTCTAACTTCCATTACTTATCTTTCAAACAATGAATCTCCCCTTGTAGGATCCTAATAACCTCCATGTTCTTATGGTAAACTTCCTTCTAATGGATTGGATTACGATACTTTCCATGTAATACTTCCTTTTGCATGATGAGGGGCCTTTTCTTTGGTTCTTCCTTGACGTACATAGCTTCCGCCCACGTAGTTAGTAAGACAGGTTCTAACTTAGGGTTATGTGCTACCAAGGATAATCTTGCTTCACACTCACTATCCATGTGACCTTTTCCTTCCTCTGGTTCTGGCTCATGTGCTCATACAACTTGGGGATCTCTTTATATTTATGCTTCTTCCTACACCATGAGCATTGAATCAAATATGGACATTTGCACTTGTAGTGTTCATTAGATCTAAAATTGTAGAAAGTTTCATGGGGAAATTCACTCCTACCTCCTTCTCCACCATGACCTCTGAATTCTTTGTGAAAACCTCTTCCTTAACTTCATCCATCTCCATGCCCTTCATACTGATGACCCTCATTCTTAGAACAACTTCCAATGTCAGTCTGACACACACCAATATCAATGACATCATGGATTTAGTCTATCAATCAACATTCCTCTGTATTGTGAGTCACAAATGAGAAAATATTATAGTAAGAAGACACATTCTTGTGGAGTGCGTGATGAAACAATGATAATCTACTTGGATCATGATCTCTATAAAAAATTTCACAATCCAATGACATGGCCTACACCAAATTTCATGGGCACCTATCATTTATGTGTCAGTTTATCTCACAATCCATGCACCATAGTCCACTGTGAGTCTCATGATCTGAGTTCGAAGATATTTTTTCTACCTACTTTGCCATGACAAAGATCTATGCTTCTAAAAAAGGGACTTACCACATTATCAACACTTCTAATGGCCTCAGCATGTAGAGAAGTTTCCAACACCTCACATGGATCCATGAAACTCTTTTGGGGAAGTGATCATCTGAAGGGAATTATCAATCCTCCAACAAACCACTAAGCATGCTGCGAGGGATGGATATCATAAGACAAATTTGATAGAAGAGTCTTAAAGCATGTGTCATACTTCCACACACTCTCTGCCATACCTTGTTGAATTTCCTTGAGCATGCTACTACTCTTTTTCTCAAATTTAGGAATATGGAACTTTTCCAAAAAGGCATCATGTAGTGTAATATAATCCTACCACTATATTTGACATGTGCAATATCCATCATGTGTACAAAAGATACATCAGGGTTACCCTCTCTAGTGTAACTCAAGTGAACTGCCTTCCCTAGGCACCTAACCGAGTGCACGCTCTGAGGATGCATGAGTCACAATGCCCTTTAATTGTCTTTTGACCAACTTATAGGTCCCATACGCCAAATTGCCACAGGGACAACGCTCAGTTGTATCACTTATAGAATGAGCATCTCCCCATTAAATGAATCCTCCTGATGGATGGAAAACCTCGGGGTCTCTAATGGTGCGCACATAGATTTTATCCTAGGTCCTCTTCTCCCAAAGGTTCTACATAAGATGCGACAAACTTCCCATCCGTCAGTGGAATAATGATGTAATGCTCTTTGTTCTCGAAACTTATGTACCTTTTGTTAAAGCGCAAGTCAACATTAGTCTTATAACACCAGGGGCATCCAAGTAAGGCTAGAAAGTTATCTACCTCGGCAAGCATGCTAAGACTTCAAAATATCCAATAAAATTTTCCCCTTGAATGGTTATGGATGCATCCTTCAATGCTTTGATGGGCATAGCCTTTGTCCTATTCACCATATACAACACATTTGAAAGATGACTGTAATGGGGGCCTCCCCATTATGATTCCATGTATCTAAAGTGAGAACATTGACCTCTACACCCATGATCAATCAGAAATGTTGCTCAAGAGCCATCCATCCACAACTACATTCAATGTGATTTCTTTGTCATAATCAATACTGTGAGGGTGCATATTATCATGCAAGAACTTGCCTCTTGTGCTCGCCTCTAGCGCGTCAGTAATTTTTATTTTAACCACTCTCCTAATAGAGGGATAATATCCTCCTGGCGCAACATCCTACACACTTTTCTATGACCTCATCCATGTTCTTCTGTAGGGACCTTAACATTCTTTTCCTATGCTCTAACTTCCATGTGACTTACTCCTTTCAGACATTGAATCTCCCCTTGCAGGCTCCTAATAACCTCCATGGTATCTTATGGTAAACCTCCTTTTAATGGATTGGATTAGGATCCTTTCCATGTAATACTTTCCTCTGCATGTAATGAGGGGCCTTTGCTTTGATTCTTCCCTGACGCATGCATGACTTCTGCCCTGCGTAGTCACCAAGACAATTTATAACTATAGGGTTATGCGCCACCCTAAGAATCCACTGCAGATCAACTTGCTTCACACTCACCATCCTCGTGCCCTTGTCCTTCCTCTGGTTTTGGCTGATGTGCTCATATAACTTGGGGAGCATTCCTCATACTTATGCTTCTTCTTGAACCATGAGCACTATAGAATCAAATCTAGACATTCACACTTGTAGTGTTCATTAGATCCACAATTGTAACAAGTGCCACTGGGGAAATTCACTCCTACCTCCTTGACCACCATGACCTTTGAATCCTCTGTGAAAACCACTTCCTCAACCGCTTCCATCTCCGCATGCCCATCATACTAATGACCTTCATTCTTAGAATTGCTTCCAATGCTCAGTCTAGACTCACACCAATATCAATGACATCAGGGATTTGGTCTATCAATGGACATTCCTTTGTATCGTGACTCATAAATGAGAAAATATTACAATAAGAAGAAACATTCTTGTGGAGCACGTTCTGACAACAACTAGCATAATCTAATTTGATCATAATCTCTGTGAAATATTTCACAATTCTAATGATATGATGCCTGCACCGACTTTCATGGGAAATTGTCCTTTGTGTGTCCTTCTACCTCACAATCCGTGCACCATAGTCCACTGAAAGTCTCATGAGTCCGAGTTCGACAAACAAGTTTTTCTAGTTGCTTCGCCATGGCACCGATTTGTGCTTCTAAAAATGAGACTTACTCGCAGTGTATCAATGCTTCCGATGACTTTAGTATATAGAGCAGCCTCCAAGGCCTTGCATGGATCTATGAAAGTCTTGTGGGAAAGCGCTCGTCTGAAAGGAGTTATCAATCCCCCAACAAACCATTGAGCATGTTATGAGGGATGGATATCATAAGAAAAATTTGACAGAAGAGTCTTAAAGTGCATGTGTCATAATCTCCGCATACTCTCTACCATACCTTGTTGAATTTCCTTGAGCGCGCTAATGCTCTTTTTGCTCAAACTTAGGGATATGAAATTTTTCCAAAAGGGCATCATGCAATGTAGTATAAGGCACAAAAATACATCACGGTTACCCTGTCTAGTGTAATGTAGTGTAATATAATCCACCACCGTATGATGTGGGTCATACTTCAAGCACTATGCTATGCACATGCCCTTACAACGTAGTTGCAAATTGGATTTGATTTCCACTCTAGGGCAGCTGATACCCTTAGCGCACAATAGTAATTCACATTTGTGTACATGCTTTGCAACATACGTCAACATCCTTGTAATCAAGTAAAGTGGAGAGACATCTCATAAAGCACCTGTACTGATGGTGTTGTGGCCCTTGTCCCACTAGATCCAGGACCTTGATTCCCTCATGTGTTTCCTCCACCACCAGATCCACTAGATATACTAGCTCCTATTTCTACTTGATCCACTAGATCCTCCTCTTGTCAGTAGGTAAGGGACCTAAAGCAATGGTTACACTCTACGTACCCACCATCACGCTAAGCTGTGCGCCGATAGTCTATGACATTGAACCACTTCTAGACTGCGATACCCAAACTTTGTGTACACACACCTTTCCTAAATGATGTGCCTAGATAGGATTCCTCCAAACACATGAAATTTCTATGTTACCATATAGATGAACTAAGGGAAAAATTATATCTACTAGGTGCGCCCAACTACCAATACCAATACCAAATGGATTAACAAAACTTATCTCAAGAACTAGAAAACTAAGTTACCGAGGTTTGTTCACCAGGTGGGCTAAGATGCGCACCTATGGCTCTCCTCCTTTCTCCATATGACAACGAGTTCTCAGTAGAACTATGAGGGGGTTTCTCTCCCGTGCTTTCCAAGATGGGGTATTAAAGACTGATCTTAGGTTCCACATTCTCCGTGATAAACCTCAAATCCTTCCTACAATGTCTTCCTCCATAATTCCATCACTCCTATAACTTGCACTTTGTCTTGCCAACTCCCTTTCTCGTGCTTCATTATACTTGAGATGCCTCTCCTCTCTTTCTACTTCTGCTGTAGGATCCACCATCTTTCACCACACTAGCTTCTGCACCCCATGCCTAGTGGGAAGTTAGCTAGCCATAGGAAATGCCTCCATACTCAGAGTGATGATCAAGATCTTAATGGCTAATGGTATAACATGCAAGAATGATCCTCTTGGCTCTCATAAGAACTCAAAATCAGCAATCTTTGAGAAATAATATGTAAAAATCCACGTATTCTAAGGTATACCTAGTCAACACTCCACTCCACCACTTATGAACGACATGAGTCTAGTTCAGATCAAATTGGCATACATGCATTCTTAATAATACTCTTCTTGGGTCAAAACACGAGGTCTATAATACCAACTCTTCCTTGATGCATATGCTAACAACCATTTATACAACTCTACTGGGAAAACAACAAAAGAATGTCTCATAGAGCTCATGATACAGGTGATTCCTCTACCCATTTACGTGCATCAAACTCAAATCTAATACTGAATCTCTGAGAAAACTCATCCTTTGTGATTTTAAGCCAAGTATCAATGACACTTTCCAAGGTCAAGTGTTCTGTCATCACGCATCACTCTCACAACATATTCAAAAGAGGTCCTCGAAAATGGAACCAAAATGTAGTCTTGTTTCCCTTACTCCCTTTAAACCCCAAACACGTTGGCCTATCACCTAACATAAGTTGGGCACTCACCCGAGGCGCATGCGGGCACTGAGCCCCTCTTTTATGTGAGCTTCATAATAATGTCCATCATTAATGGAGGAATGGTTGCAGACGAATAGGAAATATGCATATCCATTCTAGCAAAGAAGTAAAATCACTAGATCTAAGCATATATGCATCATAATGAAAAATTAAACACTACAACATCACAAAGAGATTAGATCTGAACCATGAGAAAAATAAGAGTACTAGGGTTTGAACCCATAAACACAGATATTCATAAAAACCCTTTATGTATTGATTAACAACTGTTTACATGTAGCCATATTACATCAAAAAGGTTCAATATGAGATCAATTACATCATTCTACCATTAGCATCCTACCCTTCCCATGGATCTGATATAGAAACCCTATATTACCCCCTAGAACCATTACTAATCACCTTTCTATAGAACTACACCACACATATCATACATACTCGACCTTATCTCTCTTCTATCACACACACACACACACACACACACACACACACTACACACACGCACACTCACACACACACACACACTTTTCTAGATCCAAATTCCTCCTTAAATATGATAGAGCTTACCTAATCATCATTCTAGAAGCAATCCCACATGCCAAATGTCATCATAATCTATTATACTCGAATGTCCAAGACATACAGATGCCAACTAGCCATAACAACCTTTACTTTACAGCCTGTAACCATAATGATTCCCTAGAATATTATTTTCTTGAGCTTTAAGTCTCCATGTAACAACCTTGTTATCATTACACCTACCCATAGCTTCACATGTTTTTCATGTGATACCTTTCTTTAACTGAAATGCATCTAAGTCCTTAAACCCTTTCCTACTTATGTGCACAACCCTATATCTCTTCTTCTTCAGAATTTGTCTCTGAACTAGAGATATCTATAGCATTAGTGTAGTTAGTTATTACTTTCTCTACATTGCCCTATTGTGAGGTTCCTGCACCTCCACTACTACTCCTTCAAGAATAATACATTCTCTTCCTCTAGGTTTTGATCTTTTTGTGTTCTTCATATACTACTTCCTTCTCAGGGGCTTCTTCCTCACACACCATTTGTATGGGTTGAAAAATTATTCCACTAAGCTGTGGGATGGTGGATTCTATCACCTCCACCTTGAATCCTCTCTAATTATTAGGTCACAAGTGTAAAAATAATCTACTTATCAATCCCTTAAAGGTAACATTCACCTGGGGGTGTATGTCCAACATATCTAGTTCCAATACCTCCAAGTACATTGGTCTAGAGTCGTACCTATATGTCGCGCACAATGTATGCATGTCTGAATCAACTTTATCTGCATCAAATGCTAACTTTTGTGTGTCCTTGATCTGATTGATAGAATACTTGAGGTATCATGTAGAGAATGAAAATGGTAGCTTGCTCTAGGGGCCCATCTCCCCTTTCACCATCCTGAATCGTGCAAGGCTAAAGTGTTGCATGACCACAAATTTCACCTGCTCCCTAACCACCATGGGAAATTCATGTGGAATGCACCATTCATTCTTCAAATTCCCCTCTCAGTCTGTCATACCACTTATTCATGCATGCCTTATATGTGCTTGTGATGGTGCCATCACAAGTGTACCCTACAAATTGTTCCATGGGGATGGATGTACTGGTGGGTAAACCCACATATTATCCTTGGGTCCATCTGGCACCCCGATATCCCAAAACATGATCAATAGTAATATTGACCCCCACGTGATCTTGGTACCTTCCTTATTCTACAATCATGCTTCTTCTATGATTCCATTCATAATAAATTTGCAATTTTGTAGTGTGCCCTTTTTGAAATTTTGTATGCCACATATAGAAATTTCTTATTCACATCCATCTAACGCTCAGAAGCACCCAATTTTAAGATCACTAATCTTGAGGTAACCCTAAATGTAGGATCATCCAAATCCACAATGGTCATTTCCCTACCACCCTTTTCATAACATAATTGCAGGGCTAGTTCTTCTATCTTTTTTGTCACACATAAATCTAAATCCATGTCTTCCCCTATGCTCCAAAGACTATGTGACACACTCAATTAATTGAGTGGTGAGCCACATTATCCTTCTAGTGAAGTAGAAGAAGTATTCATGCACCCGTGACATCAGCCACTAGAAGAGATGTGTGGGTTTCCCAAAGAAAGGGAGCTCCCACAACTACAACACTCTGTCTTCTCTAACTGCCCTCACAGAGTCATCAATTAAGGGGTTTCCAGCCTCGTCTACTCATCAGAAGTAATTTCTTCAAGATCTTTCCCTCATTTTCTTCTCATTCTCCTCCATGTGCAGTGATTATTCTACTCACTGATCTTGCATTTGGTAAGCTTCGACTTCCAAATATCCACCCTAAGCACACTAGGGGGATATTGCATTTCTGAGTAAATATCTTCTAGGGGTTCTTCTGTCACAACCTCAGGATTTTTTGTCCTCAACCTCCATGCCTTTAGTGCCATTTCTCTGCAATCGTGTGCCCTAGGTGTTCTGCGTTACAAAATTTCCTCCTACCCCGAGCTCTACAAAACTTGACCACTTCAAAACGTACGCAACCCTCTTCCTATGTGCTCTAGTATTGGTTTGAACTCACCTTCCCACAAGGAATCACACACAGTATCCATGTACCTCTAGTTCATACATTCTTCTTGTCACTTAGAGCTCTTTGCACTTCACTCGCTCGGTAGCTCAAATTTTCTTCAAATGCAAGGTATCTAAATGACTAACCTAGACCCCTATTTATAATTTTTCAATGACCCTAATGTCCCTTTGACCCACACTTTTTAAGTTACTTTTTCCAATAAATCAATTTTTGATTCTCTATCCACTTTCATGACTCACTTTTCACACTACATTCGTAACCTTATGGCACTCTATACTAATTCTTAGCCACAAACCTCCTTCGTGTGACTTCATGTGCGAAAGTACAAAACCTCTGTGCCATATCCCAAGTAGTTCACCATGCCTTTATCTACTTCAGGTTACACTACATGATCATCTTCCCTATGTGGTCTTCAATCAACCAATTTCTCTAGAACACCTGTTACACAACACTTGTAACCCCTTTTTCATGTCCACGCCATCCTTCCAGAGGATACCTTCAACCAAACCAACCTGTATCAAGAGGGGGCCAACCATTCTCATCTCTGTACTTCGATCCACCCCACACTAAGAGTATGTGTGGTCCTCTGTGCATGAATTCACTTAGATAGTAATCAGCTACTAGTGCACAAGTACACTTATTAGAATCAAAACACTGAACTAAATTGATAAAGCATAACAACGATGAAAGGAAACACATATAAAGAAAATGCATTAAAGGGAAATCTAATCTAAATGGCAATACTACCTTATTACAAACACCAAGAAGACTTATTTATAGTAGGGCTTCAACCTACTCCCGTTGAAATAACTAGGAAACCGAGTGCCATCCAGTGCCTGTAACTGACAAGCACCTGAATCAAGTATATATGTCACCACATATGGTCCCAACCAATGCACCTTCAATTTCCCAGGGTGGTGCAAAAACTTGGAGTCATAAAGAAGAACCATCTGTCCAACCTCAAACTACTTATTCTTAATATGCCTATCATGTCATGCCTTCTTCCTGGCCTTTTTTGTCTTCTAGCTCCAACGTGTGATGGTGTGCCTCTCATCCAACTACATCTGTTTATCTATACACTCTTCAAGTTCTTATTCATCATCCATTCCTCCTGCATATGTAATATTTAGGGAGTGTAGCATAAATTCCACCGGTAAAACATCCTTCGCGCCAAACACCAACTGAAAGGGTGTGGCTTTGTTCAATATTTTGTAAGTTGTCCTGTATGCCCAAAGTACAACAAGACTTTATCATCCCAGTATTTCCTTCCAACATCACATATTTTTTCAATGTATGTCCCAATATCTTGTTGAAAGCCTCAGCAGTATCATTGGCATGTGGGTGATAGGATGTTGTCTTATGATGCGCCACCATAAACTCAGCCAATAATATTCTGATAGTATCATTCAAAAAGTGTGTGCCCCTATCACTTGTCAAGCTCAACGGACATCCATACCTACTGATAATGTTCTCCCATAAGAACCTTGTTATGTAGCTACCATGATAATCCTTTGTAGGCAGCTTGCTTCTTCCATCCTAGTCAGATAATCTGTACATGTATTAATACATCGTGATCTAGTCCTATGCACAGGTGGGGAAATAGGACCCACAAAGTCTATTTCCCATTCCTCAAAATGTTCTACACTTGCTATTGGTCTCATCAGCATTTCATCCCTATTCCTAGGATTCCCAAGGTCCTGACAGTGATCACATACCCTAGAATACTCTTTACAATCCTTATATAGTGTTTCCCACTAAAGGCTAGCCATAAAAATCTTGCACGTGGTAGCATTTCCTACATAATGTCCTCTTGTAATCCCACCATGAGCTTCCTCCATTATAGCTTCACGCTCATGTTCAAGTACACACCGGTGCAAAATATCATCATGACCTAACTTGTATAAATCCCCACTAATTAACATGTAAGGAACGATGTGTATGGTGAGTTGTTTCTTATCTAAGCTCTTTATCCCCTCAGGTGCCACACCAATACAAAAAAACACAACAATGTCTTCTAAGTCAGAGGGCATGTGACTCAATCTAAATAGCTGGGAATCTGACATTGTGTCCTCAATGCTTTTCATTTCCTCACGTGAGTTAATTCTTGATAAATGATCTAGCCTTAAATTGATCTTTGCCAACTTTACCACCACGATAAAGTCAAACTCTTGAAATAAGAGAATCTATCAACATATACGACCTTATAAAATGGGCTTATTAACCAAGTACTTAAGTGCCATGTGATTTGTATAAAATATAAAGGGAGTTGCCAAAAAGTATTGTCTAAACTTGTGCAACGTGTAAATCATGGATAATGCTTTGCACTCTATAGTTGTATAATTCTTCTTAGCTGGGGTCAACTTCCTACTCTCTAAATAGATAGGATGATCAACAAACCATCACCAGGATGTGCTAACACTCTGCTAATGGCCATGCTAGAGGCATCAAAATGTACATGAAATAATTTTGTCCCAAGAAGGAAAGCGCAGAATGGGACTAGAAGTAAGTCTTTCCTTTAATGTCTCAAACACTAGTTGTTGCACCTCATCCCAATGGAACTTTCCTTTACTTTTCAACAATTCTTCCAAGGGCACGGAAATATTAGCATATCCCTTAATGAACTTCCTATAATAACCTGTATGTCCAAAAATCTGCACACCTTCACTCTGATTGGTAGGCTCCTCCAAACCCAAGATAACTGCAACTTTAGCAGGATCTACCAACAAACCTTCTTTGCATATAATATGTCCCAACAAAGTCCCAAAGGGTGTCACAAAGATACACTTCTTAATGTTGAGAGAGATGCTCAACTGCCGACACCTCTCAAACATAATTCTCAAATTGTCACAGTGATCTTTTACTAACCCATATATAATCCAATCATCCAAATAAACATGTATAAAATTGTGTATAAATTCCTCAAATTCTTGTACAATAATGCACTAAAAGACTGTAGGCGTATTCTTCAACCCAAAGGGCATAACTGTATATGAAAAACTTCCCCACTCAGTGGTGAAAGTTGTCTTTTCTTGGTCTTCTTTAGCAATCCACACCTGATGATAACTAGAGAATCCATCAGTGAAAGAGTAAATCTTGTTCCCTACAACCCCCTCCAAGATATCCTTAGTAAAAGGTGTGGGAAAAGGGTCTATGACACAAGAAGCATTCAATTCTCTATAGTCCACACAGATCCTTATCCTACCATATTTATTTATGCTTATCACCATGGGGCTAACCCAATTTGACTCCTCAATGGGTTCAATGATCCCAGATTTTAAATAATTATCAATATCTTCCTTTACCTTGATGTGCAAATTAGGATTCATCATATAAGGATCAATTTAAATGGATGTGCAATTTCCTTTAAATTTATCCTCATCTCACCCAAAGAGTGATGCACTCCCTTAAACTCATGATATCCTCATGAAAATAAGTCTTGGAATTCACACAACATCTCAATAATCTTTGCAATCTCTTATTCAGACTAATAATGACCAATAATGTCCTCTTTAGGCTATGCTTCTATCCCAATTTTGACCTTCCTTCATTTTTATAGGCTCATGATACCTGCACACCTTCTCATCAACACTATCTAAGACCTCACACATACCTATAGTGTGATCAACATCCAAATTCTCTACTTCTTCATCATCAATCATGTAAACTAGCTTACACTTCTCTTTTTCTAGCCACATATGCCTAATCTACTCCTCATCTGTATCTTGTTCTTTAAATCAAGACTCAAAATATATCTCTCCAAACATATCTAATAGGATTTCCTCAGCCTTTGCACTATATGTAAGGCACTTCACAATCTGTAATGCTACATTTACTGGAGGTTTGGTAGAAAAATAGTCAAAGTTCTAAATCATACCCAAAGTCATCTCCTACCAACTAACTATTTCTCTTATAATATCTACATGAACATACCATACACACATGCAACCACTTAGTGTGGTATTTAAATTATGTATCCAGAGTGATGGCAACAAGGCCTCCTATGCCTCTATCCAGAGTCTCTCCCACTTTTGAATGTGGTGATAAGTAGGATCCTTCCCATGGAATTCACATATCTAAGAGGGTAAATTGTTCCTTAGAAACATGGTAGAAAAGGTGATTCTCATTTGGTGTCATTCTAATAGGTTATCTCTGTGTGTATTCCACCAACATGTTGTTTTCCTAGGTAGGGTATAAATAAACATATTTCTTCTGTCACCCGCATCCTTCCACTAGGATTCCATGGCACATAGAAATACATCAATATTTCCTTCACCAATATATCGAGGTACCTAGTTATGACCTAATCTCCTAACCATGTGCAACCTGATTACATGAGTTACTGTGTTTTTGATCTATCTCCCAACCATTTCATACATTTCATGCACCAATTTATCATAGGAAATCCTATTTGTATCACTCATAGACTGAGCATCATCCCACTAAATAATACCTTCTTTAGATGGATCAAGCACTTTAGAATCCCTCACTATGTGTGCATATATCCTATTAAGTTCCTCTTCACTCAAGGGTTCAACATAAGGTGTAAATTTTCCATCCATCAAAAAAATAATTACACACCCCTCTTTGTTCTAAAAACTTATATAACCTTTATTAAAGTGCAGATCAACATTATTCGCATAACACAAAGGGCACCTAAGTAATGCTAGAAAAATATCTTCTTTTGTAAGTGTCAAGACCTCAAAGTCCCTAGTAAACTTGGCCCCATTTATAGTAATAGTGGCATCCTTAAATACTCCAATGGGCATAGTTGTAGTCCTATTCACCATATACAACACATTCAAATATTTTGCATTTATCACCTATTTATTTGTAATAACAGGCTTCTGTGTTAGGATCTCATGATCATGCATAGCCTCAACATGTGTAGTTACTAACATAGGGAGCATCTCAGGATCGAGTGTACTATTAGGCATCCAATGGTTTTCTACGACATGCTACAATTTTATCATCCCCATGCCCTTATCATTCTTCTTATATTTCTTACTCATGTGCTCATATAACTCAAGACATTATTCAAACTTATTTTTCTTCCCACACCATGTGTAAACTACGTTCTAAGTGCATTCACACCTACAATGATTAGGCAATCTACAGGTAAAACAAGTTCCGTGAGGGAAGTCACTTCTTCCACTGCCATGACCACAACCTCTTTATCCTCCATGGAAACCTCAACCTATACCTCTACCAACTTCATCAGAGCACCCTTCATGATTCTTTCCCTCCTTCTCCTTTGAATAATTCATGACACTAGTCTGATGCATGCCAATTTCAATAGGTTCATGAATATGATCAATCAATCTACAATTTTCCATATCGTGAGTGTGAGACTTAAAAATTTTATAAGAATAAGTCACATTCTTCCAAATCACATGTTGTAATAGTAGGCATCTACTCAAATCACGATCCAAGTGACAGATCTAATAATCCACCAACATGGTGCACATTAATTTATGAGGGAAGCTATCTTTAATATGTCCTTCAACCTCACAATTTGTACACCATATTCCATTGTGTGTCTCATGAGTTGAATTAGACAACATTTTCTCCAAATACTTCACCATAGATGTTATCTTTAGTGTTTATGCTCCCAACTACCTTAGTTTGTAGATCTACTTCCAAATCGTCGCATAGATATGTAAGCATATTATGAGAGAGTGCCCTTCTGAAAGGTTTGATCAAACCTCTAAAAAAACATTATGCATGTTGGATGGGGTGAATATCATTAAAAAAATTGAATAACAAGGTTTTAAAATGTGCATTATACTCCCTTACGATTTCAGTCATGCCCTACTTAATCTCCTTCAGTTCACTGATGGTTTTCTATTCAAACTCAGGTATATAGAACTAAACCAAGAAAGCATCACACAACATGTTTTAATCTATAGTAGTCTGGTTTGGATCATACTTCCTATACCAACTATGCACACACCCTTGCAAATTAGTAACAAACTGACTTTCCTTCCACTCAAGAGTTGTGATTCCTTTAGTATTCCATAATATCTCACACATGTGAAAATTCTTTATTGTATCCTCAATTCCTTTGTACTATGGTAGGCGAAAAGGCATCTCATAATAGACTTGATGTGGTTGGTGTGGACCATGCCCACCATATCCAAAACATGTGTTACCTCCAATATTCCCTCCATCTCTAGAACCCACCAGATCCACTAGATCTTGAGCCTCCAAATCCTCCTGATCAACTGCCTATTGTTAGGAATTTAGTATTTACATTATTATGGGTGATTTACCATTTGGTAAATATTATGATTATATGTAGAATATATTATTATAACAACAATATATTCATATAGTTTGGTTGCACAAGTAAAAATATTCATGGGTAAATCATTATTCTCCTTCCTATTTTGTAGGAGGTTTAATTTTGTCTTTATGGCTATATAATAGCCTATGTAGTGGCAATTGATTAATAATAGATATTGTGATGTACTATTTTGACTCTAACAAAATTTTAGATTTGGTATTAGAGCAGGTTGACTGTAATGGAATATTACTATTTTTATGGAGGGAAATTCTTCGAGGTTTTATTGTTTCCCTGAACATGTTTTAATATTTATCATTTGCATCTACTTTACTATGCCACAATTTCTCTTCCTACTGTATAGAGCTCATTTATTGATATATAGATATGAATTAGTATATACTAGTTCTATATGATTGTTTTTTAAAAGGCTTAGATAGAGACCATATGTACGTGTATAATCTATCACACACTTGGAGATCATGAAGGAAAATTGAAAAAGTATAGAGAGGGATTTTTATAGATAGATCTGTGAATCATATGTCAGGTGAGGTATCACCAAGAAACATCCTCACAAATCTTAATCTTTCTCCCCTACACAAATTTCAGTCAAAGTAGTGGTTTGATCTGATTTTTATTGATCTCTACCAAGATTTCATTCTCATCTAGATCACAATGTTTTATCACAAGAGACAGAAGGACCTTCACATAGATTTAAAAAAAACAAAAGCAACAAATTCAATTCTCCATTAGTATCAAAAATTATCAACTCATCTTTTTTTAATCACCATAGTTGCAAAACATTTGTGCATTAGATTATCCATCATCGGTCTTGTTATCACCATCTAGTTTTTTATTTTCATGCATTTGGATCACATCATCCATCATGCGATAGTATTTGGCAATCATTTCTACACACATATGATCTACATACAAGTTTCTTCGTACCAATTTTATTCACCTTGTGGAATTTATGGGCATTACCAGATCCATCAGAGAAGAGTTTTTCCTTTAAAAACTCATGTTGGATTTCTCGCTTAGGACTCATTATCTCTCATTTTATGTAGCATCTACCTAGTTTTGATAAAAGGTTTTCTAGATTTTTGGCATTCCATAGACGTAGATCTAGTGTGTCCTATTCAAAAGGAATTGCATGCAATTTGGTTGTCGTGTGTTGGTCGTATTATATCGACAAGATACATTGCATAAGCACTTCTTGAACATGAGAATCTAGAAGAGGTTCAATCTTAGCCTTTTTTAGGTATTCTTTTAATTTTTTTTTTATAATTTCATAGAGATAGTGTAATTAGAATGGTAAGTCAGGATTTATTACCTTTAATCTAGGCTTTAAAAACATTCATGTCTATTTTGTTTTTTCATCAATTTTGAGCGTGTCTTGTATCTGTGTCTATAGTATCTATTTAATAATGGTGTGGTTTACTAATGTTCATCAAGAATAGTTTTTTAAGTCATTAAATCATTGTCAAAACATTTAAGTCAAAAGTATCATTAGAATTCATTTTTTGTGTTGTCAAATCATGTGACCTAATTGTATTATCAAAAGTATATTGTCTGTGTCAGATATATTTCAATGTAGAATCCTTTTGTTTGAGTCAAAATGTCATCGTAAAACTCATGAGTCATTGTCAAAAGAGTTAAAATATTGTAAAAATAAAAGAAAATTGCCTCATGGATGCATTTTTTGGTGTTACCCCGATGTTCAAAAAATAAATTGTTTCATATTGTGGGAGGGATACTATATAATAAAAAATGTGGAAATAGTTGATCATCACATATTTATCCAGCTGATTTAGCAACACATTCACTGGAGGACGGAGGAATTGGAGGAATGAGTTCAGATAGAAACCTCTCATAAGTCATCAACAATGGGGCCACACTTTTGGTATGATGACATTTGTTTCCATTGTGTTATGTGGATTTTGGGTTTTTCAGTGTGGCATGAAAAATAAGAACAGATGATGTAAATTCCTGTTCACTTGTGTGTATTCCTCTTGTAACCCATTTTAGTAGAAACATTGTAGAATATTGATCAAAACGTATTGTAGAAGTCATGTTGTGAAGTTTTTTGGTAAACCAGAAAAACCAATTGTGTAAGGTTTTTGGTGAACTTGTAAAACCAATTGTGAAAGGTTATTGGCACAACTACAAAACTAATTAGGTAAGGTTGTTGGTAGAATCCAAATAAAACCATCAGTGATGGAATAAATGTGCCTTGGCACATGTGGGAGTTTTGTGCATGCCTAATGTTGCACAGTTGAGGAGTTGATCATGAAGACACAGAGGTGGCACACTACAGTCAAATAACGAGATATGTTTTACCATGTAAAAACTAAGGTGGAATGTTAGGAATTTAGTATTTACATTGTTATGGGTGATTTACTATTTAGTAAATATTATGGTTTTATGTAGAATATATTTTTGTAACAACAATATATTCATATAGTTTGGTTTCACCTGTACAACTATTCACAGGTAAATCATTATTCTCCTCCTTATTTTATAGGAGGTTTAGTTTTGTTTTTATGGCTATATAATAGCCTATGTAGTAATAATTTATTAATGGAAGATAATCTTTTTGTTGTGTTATTTTGACTCTGAGAAAATTTTAGACCTGTAATGTGCACTAAACCAGAGGATGAGATAATCTTTGTTCCAAATGTTGTATAAAAATGAACTCTCACAGTTTGCAAATTTTTGCTACTTCTAGAAGTATTACAAATGTTATGTGTGCCCATATTCTATCTTGATGACGTGGTAAAAAATATACCATTGATCAGACCACCAAACAAAGAAGATGTCTGCGCATCCATAGATGAAATTTTTGTCCAAGGAAATTTTGTACTTAACGGAAAATTAAATCTACCTATTGCTACTTTATCACCAACACTAGGCTATTTCTCAATAATTGGTTCAAGAACTGGAACACCAAGCACAAGGAAAAGGTCACTAGGTGGGATCAGATACGCACCTATGGTCCTTATTCTTTCTTCTTCTAATATACTCTCATCTAAAGCTAAAGAGGATTACCGAAATGGGGGAGGACCAGCTGCTCAAATTCCACATCCTCCACGTGAACCTCAAATCCTTTATGCATCACCTATCTCAACAACTCCATAGATCATCAATGTCATGCTTCTTTGTCAATTCCCTCTCACACACTTCATTATACTTAATATGTCTTTCTTATCTTTCCCTTTCTATTGTAATATTCGTCATCTTTCACCACATCTGCTTCTACCCCTGCGTGAAGTGGAGGTTTAACTAGCCATAAGATGTTCTTCCAAATCTATATTCACTAACAAGATCTTAATCGCTAAAGGGGTAACATGTAATTAAGATCCTCTGGGTTCGCACAAGAACTGAAAATCGACAACCTCTGGATAGGAATAAGTCGAAACAATGTACTCCAACACGTAATTGTGTAAAAAACCACTCCACTAATGATATAAAGTGCATGTGCAAGTCACATGGGCATCATACATATCCTAGTAATCTTATTTTGTCCAAATAATTGATCTATACCTCCAATTTTTATTTGATGCATATGCTACCAGCCACTTGTACAAGTCTATGGGAAAACAACAAAATAATGTCTCATAGAGTTCATTATACAAATGATCTTAAACCCACATGTGAGCATTGAAATCAGGTCTATTATTATCTCTATGAGAAAAATAGTCTTCTAAGTCCACGACCCAACTTTCAATGTTGTCCAAACTCAACCGATACGTCTTCATCATGCAACATCCTTGTAATATCTTGAAAATATGTCCTAACAAGAAAACAAAAATGTTGTCATTATTTCCTGCTCCAAACCAAAGACACATATACACATCACTCAGACAGATATGAGAACTCACCCAAAGCATTGAAAGGTACCAAGTCCCTCTTTTTATACCAGATTTTTCAATTTGTTAGCATGATCATTCATATATTCCATAACCATAAGTAAGTAAAGGTAAAGTGTAACAAGAATCAACTCACAACCATAGTTCATAATGAATCAAACAAGGATCAAGATCAATTTTACTATACAATAACCATTATTAGAGACGTGAACAACCAATAGTCATCCACAAATATCCATTATATTAAGTAATAAAAGAAACCATACCTGAATACATCATAATTACCATCACAAAGTCATGCACGCAAACATACCAACAACATAACTCTATTATAACTCCAATCATGTTTAAACTATGCAAATCAATATATATATAATAGTGGGGAATTTCCCTTCATCGCCTATGTACTCTCAAAATAGGCTGGATACTCAAAATATCCATGCGTGGCTACAAAAGTAACTAAGGAAGTATGCAAGCTTCACCTAATAATAGATTACCTATAATTAACTTGAGACCAAATCCTATTATTAGCCTCCAACCTTGTATGAAAATTTATCTTATTTTTGCATGTGACCTCTCTTAAAATAGACTTTTCTTCAACCCCAATTTTTCATGATTTAATCCTATCTCCAAAACTTTGATTGACTGTCACTCCAACCATTCATCTTCCAATTCCATCTCATGGCTTAAAATGTGACTAAGTCCCAAGTTATTTTACTTTTGTGTGAGCCTCTGTGCACTACCTATTCTACTCCTACATGTACCATCACACCTACATTTCACGTGTCCAACACTCTCTCACCACCCATACTTAGTGTATTTTAAGGGTGCAACATGTAGCTTAGGCAAAAAAATAGCAACAGATATGGATAATGAAGTGGGAGTAGAGGTCACTGAGTGTGTAGGAGAGGTAGAACCATGTCAATAAAATATGGCTCCACATTGCAAAGAAGATGACTAAAGGAACCATATACAACATTTGTGTTTTCATTGCAGAAGGAATCATAGAAGAGGTGCACGTATGGGATAAGATAACTTGGGGAGAAATCCTCCTGTGTATTTTCTTTACAGAAATCAGAGTACCAGGTGACCCAAATGATAAAATGTTAAAATAACCACCTAAGAACAAATCCCTTGCCAATATATTTACAAAGTACACCTACAATGGAATTACTAACACTTATAAGCTAAGGGTGGATAGATGGTATAGGAGAATTCATAAGGCATTCAAGCATGAATGACACATTCCTAGTAATTTTCCCTTAGTCTTAGATAGGAAAGATGAGTTTGTTGAATACCAACACTTTTTCCTTAGAGTATTATATATAAATAATGGTGAGAAGGGTTCATGGTGCAAGCTTCCACATGCCTTCAAAGAAAGGTATTTTAAGGTGTCAATAAACAAATTATTGGACTTGTGAAAGCTCATATTTGATGTTGATAACATAGATTATGACTACCATATACTGCATAAGACATATGTGTACCATGGGAAGGAATCATACATAGAGATTATGATATCAATATCAATTCAAGGACCCTATAAATCAGTAATGAGGAAGCATAAAAGGTTTATATATACCTGAATCCTAGATTAGTCGATGAAAAGTACATTGAGGATGAGATTAAAAGCCTATAACCACCAAAAAGCAAATAGATGGCTGGGAATAAACAAACATGTGAGGTCAATCCTCCCAAGAAGGAAGAAGAAGAAAATGCTAAGGATGAGGAAGAGGAAAAGGAAGAAAAATAGGACAATGCCATGCTTGATCAAAGCTCTAGAAGTAGGTTGACGAGAACATGCGAAGAATGAGATAGTGGCACAAGAAGATCAAAACTTGTAAAGTAACCAAAAGTCACCCTTCCCAATTCAAGCTCAAAGAATAAAAAGAACAGGATATGAAGCTTGGTGTGAAAATGAAACTGATGAGGAAGAATTTTTAGAAACTCTTGTGTGGGAGAAAGAAATGAGAGAACACAAAAATCAAGTCTATGAAGTGGAGGAAGAAGTTCACAACAAGGAGAGTGTCACACATGATGAAAAGCTACATGTGGTACATGAAGCTCATGAATAACATCTCGAGGGTGAAGAGGAAGGAATGGAAGAAAGAACTGAAAAAGAAAAAAGTGTCATAAAGGACTAGTGCATGCACCCAAAATGAACAACATGTAATGATAGAATGGCACACTAGTGGAAGGAGGAAAAAGGATGAGGTTATGAACACACCTCAAATAAGTTACATTGATGATCAATCTAAGGTGTTACACACATGGTTTCAAATTTCAGTAGTGACAGCTAAACTTTATGATAGGGAAGTGATCAACCCAAAAAGTGTGACAATGCATTAAAGGAAGATTTTATCATGGAGTATGCAGGCTCATATAGATAATCATGATTTTGATATCACTGATGAGGTATTTTATACACATAAATTGAAGAAGGTGCTGAGGAAAATTTTGATGGTAAGGCCAACAGAGCTTACCGATGAAAAAGCCAAAAATTATCTAAACAAGATGGCAGTAGAACTAGCTTGTAGGAACATGGATAAGGGAGACACCATCTAGGCATTTCTTGAAGATAAAAAGGATAAGGTGTAATATGTTCAATGAATTACTAAGGTGAATGAGAAGGTGGAAAATCACATCAAGACTGAATTAGACATGGTTGTCCATATAATAGATGAAATCACAACAGTGTGCCTAGATTTTGAGGATAGAACTAAATAATTGTACCCCTTGACATTGCATTATTTGTAGGATTTGGTTTGTACAATTTTAGAATAAAATACAAGTGTGTAAGAGACAACACAAGAGGACTTGTTTGTTGAGATGGAAAGGAATACGAATACTATTGCATGTAAGATAATATAATATGAAACCATGTGCCAAACAATGAAGGATGCATTGAAGAAGGTGAGATGGGATTTTGACCATTATAAATACCTTGACCCCATCCTAAAGGAATATACTACTAAAGAGGATGAAAATTTGGCACACGTTTAGGCCACGAAGAAGGATGGAAAACTTAGTCAAGAGGATATTTTTGCAAAGATTGCAAAAAATTGAGATGCCTTAACGATAGTAAGGGATTCTTATGAGACGAGGTTGAAGGAGCTAGGATCCCTCATCGCACAAAAAATGGATTTTATGGAAGGAATGATCTCAAACCTTGCAAGAGTGATAAGGGAGATAAAATATAAGGGAGAGGATATAACCTCTAAAAATATGATGAACGTAGCTATGTTGATTCTAGATACAGCTACTAAGGGGCTAGTAGAATGGGATGTGTTGGAGATATCTCTCAATAAGGAGTTCCTTGAGTTGTAGTCAATTGAGTAAAGATTAGTGCATTTTAAATTGTTTTTTCACTATATATTTTCATTCCTTGGGTTCATACATTATTTATTCTTTGTCTAAGTCTTATCGAGGATGGAAAACATGCATAGTAGTGGGTAATGTTGGATTGGGAAAATTTACTAAGTACAAAAGCATAGGAGACTTACGTGTAGGAATGCACACGCATAAAGGAACATTAATATCTCACAGGAGGGAATGCATGGATGTTGGATAGGGTAGCACATTGGACTAAGCCCACATGGGAAACAAAGATGGGACTTAACCAAATTTCCATATCCGGATAAAAATAGACTTTGAGTATCGAGAAAGAATGAGAGAAAATCACATATAGATCATAAATAGAGAATATTAAAAATTGGATTATAGCAAGACTTATATTTAGGAATATTCTATCATTATTTTTTTGTAGAAAACATGTAAGCTTGTACACATGGCTATGATTAGGAAAGAAAGAATGTGGTCTAGTTTTTTGAGAACTCATATTATTAGGAGAAGGAATGGGCAGTGAAGGGAAAGTCCCCACCACTATATATACTTGATGTATGTTAGTGTTTCAGTATTTCTTGGTTATTGAGTTCTATATACTTAGCATAGTTATGATATTCTGATACAAATATAGGTTTTGATACCTATGTGCATGTTCCACTGCACTAGTACATTGACTGTTATGTATTCATCTACTAATGTGTAATGATTTTTGGTACAGTGGATGGTTGTGGATGGATTCTGGTAATGGATATGTCTAAGTATGGTGATATAATGGTTCAATTAATCTTTGTTATTACTTAGATTGTTAAAGTTCCTTTATTATATGTGTTTTAAAGATGATGTGAATATAATGGTTATTTATACATGAATGATTACTTGGCAAAATATCATTATGGGCACACATGTTAACTTATTGAAAAACATCTCAAAGGAGGTACCTAGTAGTTACGCGCACTTTAGGTGAGCATTTAGACAAGTATGAATGAAGTTCCAATGCACATAACATGTAATTAAAAATTAAAGACTACATGGACATAGATAAATTTGTGGATAATCCCTGTTTGATTGAAAATCACATTGATCCTATTTATTTTCCATGGGTTAATACTGGTGATTTTGATGATTTATGGACTATTTTGATGGAGCATTTTCTAAAGGATGGATATATCCTAGATTTTTATTGTATTCCCAAAAATAAACTACATCTAAACTTGCACGCAATCTAAATTTTGAGTTAAAAAATAATGTGGCTAAGTATAAGGAATTTCTAATTAAAAGAGGAGATTCTAGATACACTAGATTTAAAAAAATAAATTTTGATATTTTGAGTATAACTACAGGATCCATCCTTAGGAGAGATATTTTTATTCCCAAAGATAAATTATTACAATATATAGAGTAACCTTTGATTTTTGACCTTTTCTATTCTTTAGAAAGAATTTTCTTCTTGACATTTGACTTTCGTTTTCTCTAGCTCTTATTTTTTATTAAATGTAATAATGGTTTCCATGTATTGCTTAGGATAAATCCATCATATTTATTCAAATTGTTGGGAAAATTTTCTGTTTCAATGGATTCTCAGATTTGATTCTCCCTCTAGTGCTCAATTCTTGCAATGAATTTTATATCTTCAATGCAAATATGATGTTTAAATTTAGAGGAGTGTTTTGCAAGTGTAGTGCTCATTTCAACAACCACTTGAGACCCAAGAAATAACCTAAGGTTAGCTAGAAAAATTATGGAATAATTTTATTTTTTTGTTTAGGGGTGAACACCATTGAGTTGCTAGACAACAGTTTGCCACTGGCAGGTTCTGAAACAAAACCCATTTACCAAAACACAAGTTTTATTTATTAACTAATATGAACTTCACAAGGTTCAAATTTTAAGGTTAGATGTTCTAGTTAGTTTCAGGGAGAAATCTGCCCCATACCCACTCTCTAACAGGCTCAGAGTTTCAACTAGATTTTCTCATAATTAATGCTTCCAAAACTTCCCTATACCATTCCCAATGGATAGGAAATTTTCTCTCCTTTTTGGTGATATAAAAAATTCCTCCTAACTCCTTCGGGAACTCAGGATATGGTCTGACGGAGTTTTGAGATCAAAATTTCCCTAAGGCGAACACATGTCAAGAGGAGGGGAAAACACCTTTGGTAGGTTGGCGGGTTATGGGGTGGATTTTGAAATTTTTCCCCATGCGGTGCAAAAGATAAATTTCTCCCAAACCTCCGCTACCATCCCAAGGTGCCATGTGGCATCCTCTGATTGGCTGCGGGTCAGTGGGGAGAAATGGAAAACTTTTCCAAAATTTTCAAAAAAACTCAAAGGGCAAAAAGTTTCCGCTCCTCCGCCGCTGCCTCGTGACGACACATGGCAGCCTTTGATTGGCTGTGGGCCAGTAGAGTGAAATGGAAAATTTTTACTGAACCAAATTTTTGAAATTTTTCTAAGGGCAATTTGACGAGAAATTTTTGGGTTGCGGGCCCGCTAGGGAAAATTTTCCCAAATTTTCCCACCAAGGCACAAAAACTTCAAAGTGCCATAACTTGAGCTAGAAAGCTCAGTTTTGGGAAAACAAGGACTTTTCAGAAAGCTCTCGATGCCCTCTTTGTATAAAAAACAAAAATTCTACTTTTTGGTAAATTTTAAGGGGTAAATGTTGTGAAAAGTATTTGTAGGCCTTTAATTAGCAAACTGGTAATTTCTAACTTCCAAATTTTCATTGAATTGGATCTCCTCCTTCACTAAACATGCCAAAAAAACATGGAGAATTGATCTGGGAAGGGTTTAAGTTGTTTTAGGAGGGTGATTTTGTTTAATTGATTTTGAATTGAATTTTTCCAACAAATGATATCAAATGGTTAATTAAGAGATTGAGTTCAATTTTGCAATGGTTCAAGTTATTCTATTAAATCTTATTTATCCATTGATTTCATTGCTATTATATCATGTTGAATTTTAAGGTTTCCAAGTTTATTTAAATGTGCAGGTCCAAACTGTGCATTTTATTTGAATTTACTAGTTTTTAAAAGTCATAATGCCAGTGATCAAATTTTAAAGGATTCATTTATACATTTTATCATTTACGTGTGATTTATAGTTTCTAGACAAATAAAATGCAATTAAATGACTGAAATCAACTATTCTAAACTCGAGGCAATTCTGATTTCAATTTCATATTTTTTTTTTCTCTAAAAAAAATACGCAACATTATTCCTTCATACACATTTACTTTCCATTGCAAATAACGGAACTTCAAATCACAATTTGATATTCTCATTTCATCACAACAATGCAATATAAGAAGTGAACTTGCAATTCTTTATTGACTTCATTTATAAACTTTTACATCTTCACATTCCTCCATTTCTTGAAAGCAATAACAAAATTCCATTTCTTTCCAATGAATAGAACAAAAATTAAATGTCTTTTACAATTTGAATATCTAACTCCATAATCAAATTATATACATCTTTCTTTCACAAATACATGATACAATATCATCCACAACAAGTGGGAAAGGGATTACAATGAATGTGTTTCCACAAGGGACTGTCAAACTGTATATTTTTCTTTGCTCCAGGACAGTAACATGCACATTTTCTTCTTATCCAAATGATCACAATAAAGAGGGGAAAAGGCAACGCTCTCCACCCAACCAAGACATCTAATGAAAGGATAATCCTTCCTTCATCTTTGGCCCCCAAGATCGAACCAAAATACAATAGAAGGTGCAATTCAACCATGACATCAACTAGTTTCCACACACAACATTCTTTCACATACACATTTCCTTTTTAAAACACAATGCAACACCAAAAGTAAACAATAGTTCACAACTACATTTAAAACATATCAAAATAGAACTCAGGCTTGATCTTACAAGCCAAAGGAGCAAGGTCTATGGGGGAAGCTACTTATGCCTCCCAATTGGGAATTGGGCATCCACCAAATACAAACCACCAAGTAATTCATCACACACATATCCTTATGCCCCCCCACTGATTCTCTCCTTATGCCCCCCACATATTTCCTTATGCCCCCCACAAGTAAGAAATGCAAGCTATTTATTTTCCATGGTGGATCCCAAACCCAAACTCCCTCCACAAAATTTTGATGCCAATGGCATTCCCTTATGCCCCCCCACAAGAATTCCCCATAGCCTTCTCCTACACCTTCCCTAAGGTAGTCTACCCAACCAAGCAACAAATAAAACAAGCATGCATTTTCCACACAACACCACAAGAAAATAACATAAATAAAAGAGAGCTAAATTACTACCTCTCCATGGTGAATTTGCTTCCCAACAACAAGCTTTCCAAGAAAAAAACATAACTCCAAAAAACAAGCTTTCCAAGAGAATAACACAGCTCCAAAAATAAATCTTTCCAATACAATAACACAGCTCCAAACAGAAAGCTTTCCAAGAAAATGCGCCCCTAAGGAAGAAACGCAAAAATGATTCAACAACCCAAAACAAGAAGGGAGTTTCAAATATATAGAAGAGGGAAAGAAGAGGCTGATGTGGATCCATGTAGGATGCCACATCACACATCCCTCAAATCAAACACAAAAGAAAAAGTTCCATTCTCCCAAGCACAATAAAGAGGTGGGTGAAAATATGACAAGTTACTTGCACACTCAAAAACAGCCCACACCTCAAGGGACAACCATTAATCAAAAATGTAAGAAAGTGCAATTAAAAACATGCACAAAAGAATAAAAATGCATTACAAAGGTCACAAATCACATCCTCAACAATAAGTATGGTTGCTAACATAAATTTAGAGGCATGGGACAAGTTTTACTTGTCCCACAAGCTTCCAAAAACAGCCCCCAAGGTCAAATTCGAATTTCCATGGAGGTAGAGTATTTCTTACTCTAAAATCTGACTTACACAAACTCTTACACCTCTTACACATTAAGTATAAATAGCCAACAACTCTAATAATCACTTTCCAAATCCCAATTTAATTTAATTAAAGTTTAACTATATGATCTCTCATATTAATATTCCACAATTAATTAATTAAAAGAAGAGAACACATTACAAATAAAATACATAAAACAATTAAAAAAAAAATTACCATAAAAATATAATACACAACCCATGGTCACATATAAAGATGATTCCCCCCCATGGGAATCTCTAACAAAACAACACACAACACAATAAAATGAGTTGCCATGGTGACCGTGTTGAATTCACCTAGAATTCCATTTTGGTTGGTCTCTGATCCCCCGATGTTTTGTTGTGATATTTTTAACCTGTAAAATGTAAATACCTCCTTCAGCCTCGTGGCCATATCAGAACATCCAATATGATACAAAAATCACAAAAATCAACTACACAATGAATCACAACAACATCGAAGTCACTTATTACATCATTTGCATTTTTAATCAACAAATATATCCGCATCATAAAATATTCATTTTCCAGATCAAATCACAATATCCAACAACATCCATAAAATATCCATGTCCAATAATATATCATCATCCACATGTTAGGTGTCTCTAATAATCATCATGCATCATAATCAAATCAAAATCCACAATAATCCATAATCCAATGTCTAGCAGCATACTAAATCAAAATATAGTAATGTCTATAATGAAATCCATAGTATCAGCATAAGCATCAAAAGGTGTCAAAGGGAAGTGGGCACTACATCTCCCTCCCCTTAGACTTCAACTTCCTCCTGAAAGTCACTGGAACAAAGATGGAATGAAGTAGCATCCTCCCAGGTAGCTGCAGTCTCATCATATCTATCCCACTATTCCTGAACCTGATCAACCTATCTACCTCAAAGGCCCGGGGTCCTATGATCTAGGATACGAACGGGCTCCACCATTACCTACCCTTGATCCTTGCACCTACAATGATGTCCAATCCAATACATGAGAAAGATCTGTAATATATCTCCTAAGAACTGAAACATGAAACACATCATGTATGTGAGACAAGCTGGGTGGCAATGCTAGATGGTAGGCCAAAGGGCTGATACACTCCAAGATCTCAAAAGGACCAATGAATCTAGGAGCTAACTTAGAACCTTTTCCATAATGGATAGGGATCTTATGTGGCCTGACACGAAGGAACACCTTCATGCCCACATCGAAACTACGATCAATCCTAGGTTGATCCACATACTTCTTCTACATGTCCTATGCCTCCTATAATCTCTGCCTGATCAACACTACCTACTGCTCCATGTCCTACAAAAGAGCTGGTCCAAGAGATACTCTGTCCTCTAACCTGTCCCAGCTAAGAGGTGTCCTGCACTCTCTACCATACAAATCCTGAAAAGGAGCCATGCCTATAGAACTCTGAAAACTATTATTGTAGGAAAACTCCACTAAGTACAAGTACTCCTCCCACTTAGACTGCTGATCCATCACATACATCCTGAGCATATCCTCCAAAATATGATTCACTCACTCGGTCTGTCCATCTGTCTCAGGGTGATATGTATGCTGAAGTTAATCCTCATCCCGAGGACATACTGCATGGTAGTCCAAAAGTGTGAAGTGTATAAAGGATTGCGGTCACAAATGATCTTCCATGGAATCCCATGCAACCTGAACAATCTCATCGAAATATACTCGTGCCACTACTCTAGCTATATAAGTGGTCTTCACTAGAGAAAATTGAGCCACTTTTGTCAATTTATCAACCGTGACCATAATGGCATCATGGTGATATCTCGACATAGGTAGCCCAACAATGAAATCCATGGAAATGGTGTCCCACTTCCATTCTGGTATGGCATGAGGATAAAGAAGGCATGTAGGATGTTGATGCTCAGCCTTAACCCTCTGGCACTCTAAACACCATGACACAAACTGAGCCACATCTCGAAAAAGTCCTCTCCAGTGATACAACTGTCGCAAAGTGGTGTGCATCTTCTTCACCCTGGGATGGGCTGAATAGGGTGCACGATGTGCCTCTACCAAGATGTCCTGCCTCAAGCCTCCATCTCTGGGAACATATATCTACCTTTGTGTCTAAGAAGACCATCTTCCTCTAAGGAAAAACCATCAAACTTCCCCTCAAGGGGTCTCTGTGACTCTATCTCTGCTCGTACTGCAATGTAGAAGCTGTCAAGAGGAAGCTACTGAAGAATCCTACTCTACAAATCTGTGCTCACTGAAGTGGCCATAGCCACATGTCTCCATCTACTGAGAGCATCTACTACCACATTCTCCTTCCCCTTCACATGCTCTATCTCCATGTCATACTCACAAAGCAACTCCATCCAACGCCACTGATGAGCATTGAGATTGGGCTGCGTGAAGAGGTGGTGAAGACTCAAGTGATCTGTCCTGAGTGTGAATCTTCATCCAAGAAGAAAGTGTCTCCATCTAACCAAAGCATACATGACTTCCACAAGCTCAAGATCATGGGTTGGATAATTAAGCTCATGATCCTTGAGTTTGTGAGACTCAAAAGCTATTACTCTGTCATCTTGCATCAACACACCTCTAAGCCTTGCTAAAGAATCATTTGTGTAAACAAAGAACTCACCCTGTGGATCTGGAACTGCAAGAATAGGTGTTGTGGTGAGGCACTCCTTTAGTTTCCTGAAGGCCTGCTCACATCTATCTGACCAAACAAACTTCTTCCCTTTCCTCTGAAGGGAAGTGATAGGGTGCGCAATCTGTGAGAAGTCCTGAAAAAATCTCTGGTAGTAACCTGCTAAACCCATGAAGCTGCACACCTTGGTCACTATAGTGGGTGCTAGCCAATCCATAATGGCTCTAATCTTGGAAGGATCGACTACGATACCTTCCCTAGAAATGATATGACCCAAATATTGCACCTCTGTCTGGAAGAAAGCACACTTCTCCAAGTTCCCATAAAGTTGCTGCTCATGAAGACACTGAAGAACCTGTCAAAGGTGCCCCTCATGCTCCTCATGTGTACGTGAGTATATCAAAATGTCATCTAGGAAGATGAGCATGAAGTGATCTAAGAAGGTCCTGAATACCCCATTCATCAAACTCATGAACACTGCGGGGGCATTCGTCAAACCAAAAGGCACCACTGTGAACTCATAGTGCCCATATCTCGTATGGAAAGTAGTCTTATGAATGTCACCTCTAAAATCCTCAACTGATGGTAGCCTGACTTAAGATCAATCTTAGAGAAAACTATGGCTTCCTTCATCTGATCAAACAAATCATCAATATGAGGAAGAGGATAATGATTCTTGATCATTACCTTGTTCAACTGATGGTAATCAATACACAACCACAAGGATCCATCCTTCTTCTTCACAAAGATCATAGGTGCACCCCAAGGGGATACACTAGGATGGATAAGGCCCTTCTCCAAAAGGCCCTCAAGCTGCAACTTGAGCTCACAGAGCTCTGGGGTGGTCATCCGATAAGGTGCTCGTGAGATAGGCTCTGCTCCAGGAACTAGATCTATATGAAAATCAATCTCACGTGGGGGTGGTAACCCTGGTAGCTCCCCTAGAAAGACATTAGAAAACTCTCTCAAAATGGGATGATCATCTAGTGATGGTCCACTAGACCCATCCTCTGATCTGTCACTGACTGTAACAGCATACATCTGACAACCCCATCGCACACACTGCTTAAGCTACATAGCTGAGATGGTGTGAATAGAAATGGGTCTCCTGACCCCTGAGATCACCGACTCAACTCCCAAATCATCTGCACAAGATATAGTCTTGTGATAACAATCCATCCTGGCCCTATGTGTAGATAACCAATCCATACCTAAGATGACTCCATATGAGCCCAAAGGAAGGATACAAAGATCTGAGGTAGTGGTGAAAGGTCCCAAATCCACCACACACTCCTTAACTAAGGAGTCCACAGAGATCTTGGCTCTAGAAGCCATCTCGACATCCCAACTAAGACCCTACCTAACTGCCACCAGCCTGCATCGCTCTACTAAAGATGGTGCAATGAAAGAATCAGAAGAACCAGAATCAAACAGTACAGAGGTAGGAATACCACCAATGCTACTTGTGGTCTCAATGACTGTGCTCTGATGCTCTACCTGGTGGTTCTCAACCGCTGCATAAATCCTGTGGCTGCGTCCCATGTCACCAACAGTCAACTCTGAAATATGTGCCTTACCCTTGTTGTTAGGGTTATGTGGGAAATCTCTCCAAAAGTGTCTAGTAACTCCACAACCAAAACATCCTCCTGATCCACCCCAATGAGTAGCAACTCTAGTCGGTGCCCTAGAAGCCTATGGTGTGGATCCTAATGATCCGGCTATGGTCTGTTGTGGCCTCTGCTGTGAGCTCCTGCTGACTGAGCTCTAGGTCCACCCTGTGTCCTGATGGGACCCCTAGGAGGAGGCCCCATACTCTGACCTCTCTGTGCATCAGCTCTCTATGGAGGTCTATGAGGTGGGTGGGACTGCTACTACTGTTGTTGTTGTGGCCTAAAGGATGACTGTGTTGTACCCTAGCCACCATGAGGAAGAGGTATGAAACTTCTTAATCTACCATCTTGCATCTGCTATATACGGTTTTGGACTCAGTCTCTAGCCTATTGGGTCTTACCTTGAGTCTCCTCTGCAATATAGGCCTTCTCGATGGCCTTTGCTAATGTCTGTGGATAGTGGATCCGCACTGCCCCTCCAATATCCAAATTCAGGCCCTAGATGAACCTGTGAATCTACACCTGCTCATCCTGCATATATTCTACATACTGAAGTAGATCTAGAAATCTACTCTCATACTCTGCTACAGAAAGAGAAGCCTGTCAGAGGTCATGAAACTCATCAATCCTCTATTGTATGAACCTCTGTGATAAATACCTACTCCTGAATCTCTCCTCAAATAGCTCCCAGGTCACTGTCTCTGAATCTACATGGAGCTTCTGCTCCTCTGTCCTCCACCATACTCCTGCTCCATCCCTCAGTAGATGGATTGCAACATGAGCTTTCGTGTTGCTAGAACAAGGACAAAGCTTGAAGCAACCACTCAAGCTCACTAGCCAGGCCTCTGCCTAAAATCCACATGTATCACCTGAGTAATGTGAGGACCGAAGCTTCAGGATCTCCCTGATGTGATCCACTGCTGTGGTCTGTCGGCCTCTAGGTCTCTCTGCATGCTCATCCCTAAGCCTAGGGCTTCGAGACCTCTCTCTACGCTCTGGAACTCTATCACCCTATCTCCTAGGTGGTGACTCTGCTCTGACTGACTCTGCATGGGATTTCTCTCCTCTATGCTCCTCGCTATGTCGAGGAGATACCTGACCCTCGATAGAAGGGGCTCTATCATGACTAGCTTGCATGTCCTCCTCCTAATCCTCCACGTAGAGTGGCATTAAAATCCTGAAGGGTCTGTAGAATCTGAGGTAAAATGGCTGCTACACCCTGATACGGTGGTGGTGGTGGTGGTGAGTCTGAGTCTCTGTGAAGGTTTCTCTCACTCCGTCTGAGCCTCCTGCACAGACCAAAGTGAGAGTTAGTTCATTTTGCTAAGTTTTACACAACTTCCATGTTTACTAAAATATACAAATTCTTGCTAAGTTGTTTTCTAGATTTACAAGTGTACTAGGTTTAAGTTTTCATGTCTCAAGTTTTCTAGTGTGCCCAATGGTCCAAGCCTTTGAACCACTGCTCTGATACCAAACTGTAGTGCCCGTTTCAACAACCACTTGAGACCCAAGAAACAACCTAGGGTTAGCTAGAAAAATTATGGAATAATTTTTTTTTTTGTTTAGGGGTGAACACAACCGAGTTGCCAGACAACAGTTTACCACTGGCAGGTTCCAGAACAAAACCCATTTACCAAAACACAAGTTTCCTTTATTAACTAATATCAAGTTCACAAGGTTCAAATTTTAGGGTTAGATGTTCTAGTTAGTTTCAGGGAGAAATCTACCCCCATACCCACTCTCTAACAGGCTTAGAGTTTCAACTAGATTTTTCTCATACTTAATGCTTCCAAAAATTCCCTAAACCATTCCCATTGGATAGGAAATTTTCTCACCTTTCTGGTGATATAAAGAAGTCCTCCTAACTCCTTTGGGAACTCAAGATATGGTCCGATGGAGTTTTGGGATCAAATTTTCCCCAAGGGGGACACATGTCAAGAGGAGGGGAAAACTCCTTTGGCGGGTTGGCGGGTCGTGGGGTGGATTTTGAAAATTTTCCCCATGTGGTGCAAAAGAAAAATTTCTCCTGAACCTCCACTGCCACCCCCAAGGTGCCACGTGGCACCCTCTGATTGGCTGCGGGTTGGCGGGGAGAAATGGAAAACTTTTCCAAAATTTTCAAAAATACTCAAAGGGAAAAAAGTGAGGACACGTGCCTCTGATTGGCTGTGGGCCTCGTGAGGACAAATGGAAATTTTTTTCCAAAATTTTCTGATTGACACTACTGATTGGCGATGGGCCGGTGGAGGAAAAATGGAAATTTTTTTCCTGAACCAAATTTTTGAAAATTTTCTAAGGGAAATTCGAATGGGAAATTTTTAGGTTGCGGGCCCGCCAGGGAAAATTTTCCCAAATTTTCCCGCCAAGGCACAAAAACTTCAAAGTGCCATAACTTGAGCTAGAAAGCTCAGTTTTGGGAAAACAAGGACTTTTCGGAAAGATCTCGATGCCCTCTTTGCATAGAGAAACACAAATTCTACTTTTTGGTAAATTTTAAGGGGTCAATTTTGCAAAAAGGATCTGCAGGATTTTAATTAGCGAAACTGGTAATTTCTAACTTCCAAATTTGATTAAATTGGATCTCCTCCTTCACTCAACATGCCAAAAAGACATGGAGAATTGATCTAGGAAGGGTTTAAAGTGTTTTAGGAGGGTGAATTTTTCAATTGATTTTGAATTGAATTTTTCCAACAAATGACAACAAATGGTTGATTAAGAGATTGAGCTCAATTTTGCAATGGTTCAAGTTATTCTATTAAATCTTCTTTGTCCATTGAGTTCATTACTACTATATCATGTTGAATTTTAAGGTTTCTAAGTTGATTTAAATGTGCAGGTCTGAACTGTGCATTTTATTTGAATTTACCAGTTTTAAAAGTCACAATGCCAGTGATCAAATTTTAAAGGATCCATTTATCAATTTTATCATTTAAGTGTGATTTATAGTTTCTAGACAAATCAAATGCAATAAATGACTTAAATAAACTATTCTAAACTCGAGGCAATTCTGATTTCAATTTCATATTTATTTTTTTTCTCTAAAAGAAATAAGCAACATTCTTCCTTCATACGCATTTTCTTTCCTTTGCAAATAACAGAACTTCAAATCACAATTTGATATTCTCATTTCATCACAACAATGCAATATAAGAGATGAACTTGCAATTCTTTATTGACTTCATTTATAAACTTTTACATCTTCACATTCCTCCATTTCTTGAAAGCAATAATAGAATTCCATTTCTTTCTAATGAACAAAACAAAAATTAAATGTCTTTTACAATTCGAATACCTAACTCCATAATCAAATTATATACATCTTTCTTTCACAAATACATGATACAATCTCATCCAAAACAAGTGGGAAAGGGATTACAATGAATGTGTTTCCACAAGGGACTGTCAAACTGTATCTTTTTCTTTGCTCCAGGACAGTAACATGCACATTTTCTTCTTATCCAAATGATCACAACAAAGAGGGGGAAAGGCAACGCTCTCCACCCAACCAAGACATCCAATGAAAGGAGAAGCCTTCCTTCATCATTGGCCCCCGAGCCCCAACCAAAATACAATAGAAGGTGCAATTCAACCATGGAAACAACTGGCTTCCACACACAACATTCTTTCACATACACATTTCTTTTTTAAAACACAATGCAACACCAAAAGTAAATAGCTAGTTCACAACTGCATTTAAAACATATCAAAACAGAACTCAGGCTTGATCTTGCAAGCCAAAGGAGCAAGGTCTATGGGGGAAGCTACTTATGCCTCCCAATTGGGAATTGGGCATCCACCAAATACAAACCACCAAGTAATTCATCACACACATTTCCTTATGCCCCCCACAGAATCCCTCCTTATGCCCCCCACAGATTCTCTCCTTATGCCCCCCCCACAAAGTAAGAAATGCAAGCTATTTCTTTTCCATGGTGGATCCCAAACCCAAAACTCCCTCCACAAAATTTTGATGCCAATGGCATTCCCTTATGCCCCCCCACAAGAATTCCCCATAGCCTTCTCCTACACCTTCCCTAAGGCAGTCTACCCAACCAAGCAACAAATAAAACAAAGCATGCATTTTCCACACAACACCACAAGAAAATAACAAAAATAAAAGAGAGTTAAATTCCTACCTCTCCATGGTGAATTTTCTTCCCAACAACAAGCTTTCCAAGACAAAAACACAGCTTGAAACAACAAGATTTCCAAGACAATAACATATCTCCAAAACTTAACTCTTCCAAGCTTTCCAAACACAGCTCCAAACAACAAGCTTTCCAAGAAAATGTGCCCCCAAGGAAGAAATGCAAAAATGATTCAACAACCCAAAACAAGAAGGGAGTTTCAAATATATAGAAGAGGGAAAGAAGAGGCTGATGTGGATCCATGTAGGATGCCACATCACACATCCTCAATTCAAACACAAAAGACAAAGTTCCATTCTCCCAAGCACAATAAAGAGGTGGGTGAAAATATGACAAGTTACTTGCACACTCAAAAACAGCCCACACCTCAAGGGACAACCATTAATTAAAAATGTAAGAAAGTGCAATTAAAAACATGCACAAAAGAATAAAAATACATTATAAAGGTCAAAAATCACATCCTCAACCATAAGTATGGTTGGTAACATAAATTTAGAGGCATGGGACAAGTTTTACTTGTCCCACAAGCTTCCAAAAACAGCCCCCAAGGTAAAATTCGAATTTCCATGGAGGTGGAGTATTTCTTACTCTAAAATATGATTTACAAAAAATATTACACCTCTTACACATTAATTATAAATAGATAACAACTCTAATAATCAATCCCAATTTAATTTAATTAAATTTTAACTATATGATCTCTCATATTAATATTCCACAATTAATTAATTAAAAGAAGAGAACACATTACAAATAAAATACATACAACAATAAATAAACATTAACCATAAAAATAAAATACACAACCCATGGTCACATATAAAGATGACTCCCCCCATGGGAATCTCTAACAAAACAACACACAACACAATAAAATGAGTTGCCATGGTGACCGTGTTGAATTCACCTAGAATTCTATTTTGGTTGGTCTCCGATCCCCCGATGTTTTGTTGTGATATTTTTAACCTACAAAATGCAAATACCTCCTTTGGCCTCGTGGCCATATCAGAACATCCAATATGATACAAAAATCACAAAAATCAACTACACAATGAATCACAACAACATCAAAGTCACTTATTACATCATTTGCATTTTTAATCAACAAATATATCCGCATCATAAAATATTCATTTTCTAGATCAAATCACAATATCGAACAACATCCATAAAATATCCATGTCTAATAAGATATCACATCCACATGTCAGGTGTCTCTAATAATCATCATGCATCATAATCAAATCAAAATCCACAATAATCCATAATCCAATGTCTAGCGGCATATACTAAATCAAAATATAGTAATGTCTATAATGAAATCCATATTGATAATGCAATGAGAGGTATAAATGTGCAATATGCTCTAGTATATTTGAGTTTGGTTGGATAATGAATTCTAATAATATATATCGGATGGAGTGGGGATAATTTTGATATCCGACTTGAATGAGGGATGGAATATGACTCCACTATATAATTTGGTGGATCTGATAGGATGGAGATATCCCTGTTTAGGAGATTTCTCAGTGTTTTCAATAGGAAGTCATAAATGGGGCTTAGAAGGACCTTTTCTTGTTAAAATTCTCTACAAGGAGTAGCATATGGAGGTGTAATTGGTCTATAAGGAAATGGATTGACTACGATGTCGAAAGGGATCTGGTCTCTTTATGGGTGGTGACTTTGGACAAGAGTATTTCTGATGAGACAGGTTGATGCTTGAAATCCCTCTGGATTTGATCATATGAGTAGTAACCATTACAGGCATGGATGGAATAATGGTCAAAGATTTTAGGTCCTATCTGGGATGAAGTCCTCATGGATAAATTCAGTGCAAGACTCTTGTTGCTAATGTGTTCCTAAATCTACAATTTTTTGAGCTAGGTGGTGATAATGAGCATGATTACTTAAAAATACAAAACAATGAATATACTAATTTAAGAAAACAAGTCAAGCATGAAATGTTTTCTTTATCTTGATTAATTCTGAAAATGTGAACGAATAAAGAATGGGATATGGATAACAAAGGTACCTAACAAAAGGTCCATCGTGAAGGTTGGTTTTGACCTGGTAGTTTTGTTATGTGTGAGCCCTACAATATATCCAAAGGTTTTACATGAGACCATAAGGTCAATAAATATAGGATGTTATAACACAAAAATAACACCGCGGATTGAATTTTCCTATTGGGTGATGACAGATTCTAATTAGGTCCACCTATGTTTCAAGAATTTTTTTTGATATCTGAATTTTCAATGAGTGTGTTGGAATGTGTGTGGAGATCCCATGTAAAATCCTACTATTTGTTCAATTAAATTCTCCTCTGAAGGTTACACTAGGTAGATTGCAAGAAAGAGCTGCAAGAGGTTCAACGTTTAAGCCCAAAACCAGGGTATGTGAAATTTTATGAGAACAACCATAGTAAAGAAAGGAAAATGTGATGCAAAATGGAGAAAAAAAGACAAAAAATAGGAATACTTCTAGTATTGATTGCTTTTTCCTCCTTTATCTAATCTTTAAGAGAAGGAAATAAAACTAGAGTGATAATCCAAGAAAATGGCGTAGAGAGCCCAACACATAGCTAAGAAAAAGGTTAGGACCTTACCTGTAAACATTTAGTGGAACTAATAATGTTAATTAAGGAAGTGCTTGAAACCAGATCCTTAATTAGTTTACAAAATGAAATAGATTGCAGACTAAAAGGTGAGGTCCCACCGGAGCGTGCCAAGAATGTTTGATAATATTTCCACACTAATTATTCCAGATTAGTGAAAACCAACTTGAGAATCCGAAGAAACCTAAAAATATGGGAGGGTTGAGGGATCTCCCTGCCTGATGTGGACTGATGTGTACGCAGTGGCTTGAGAAAAATGATCCTCCTCGAACCGATTCTCTCCACGTGCACTTAACAGTAACTCGATATAAACACAGGTAAAAATGATTAGCCTCTTCAATACCATATTGAAGTGAGCAAATCTCCTTTATCTGGTCTTTGGTAATTAATTCCTCCTAGAAACGAGAGTATTCTTTAATAGAGGATGTCATCCTAAACGTACATGATAATCTCTTGAAGAGATAAAGATGATCTACCTGAAGTTTTATCATGAAGATGTGGAGTAAAATAATCCTTGAAGGAATATATTTGATAAGTCTTGAAACATATCCCTGATATAATGATTGTTTCTCAATTCTCCAAAAGCTGCTTCCAGAATTTTTATTTTCCATTCAAAACTGAAAACCTATGAGCGGGTCAACGCCGACCTTAGACAGTGATGATATAGAACTGTGTATTGGCCATAAATAACTTTTCATCAGCCTGTTCCATGTAGAGTCACTAGATCTATGGTGTCAAACTACAGGGAGATAGGTGGAGTTCCACAAACAATAAATATCCAATAGAGGAGGAAGAGATCTAGTTGACAATGACCGGGGGTAGCATAAAAAATCTGATTGACGATATGTGTAGCCATCTAAAGTGAAGATATGTCAATGCCTACAATGAGCATATTATTCTACCATGGCTTCCATAGCCCTTCCATAAGTGGAATATTTGTGTATATCTTTGATACTCTAAACTTCATCTTGATTGAGAATCATAGGGGATGTGGAAGGTTATAGCTTAGTGGAGTCTAGGATCCAAAACCTTATCTCTTAGTCAATAATAACTTGATGAAGCTAGAACTTCCTACTTGATTTTGTTCTTCTGAACTGTTCTAATAGTCTGGATTTACCCTTACTCCAATCTCTCAATAACGGTCTTGGTTACTATTTCTGGAGGTTATGCAGCTCACTCTTAGGAGTAGATTCTCCATTGGAATCCTAGAAAGCTCTAGGTCAGAGGCTGATAAATCTTGCTCTACCTTATAAACTCTAGGCTTTGCAACCTCTAAAACTTCTTGGCCTTGAGAATATGTCACTATTCTTGAATTTTTTTTTAGCTCTCATTGCTAGAGGAGGAGGGAGTAGTGCCTAACAAGGCTGCCACAACATCAAAATCTGGTCCTGCCAAATGGGAAGAAGTTTTCCTCTTCCTGGTATCAACTAGGGGTTGTACCCATGCAAAATTAGAGGAAGAAGAAGAAGGAACAGGAGGTCCAAGAGTAAGTGAGCTCATGACACTTAAAGTATTCACCAGATTTTCTTCTAGTAGAGATGTGAGTGAGGGCATCTCGAGCTTCTTGAGCAGAGGAATCATTGGTACTTGGAGGTTCAGTGTTACGCACTTCCTTCTCTTTTTCTATGGTAACTTCTGAAGTTCCTGCAGGTCTGGTACTTCACCATCATCACTTTCACTGAGAAAAATAACATTCTTTAGCCTTGAAGGTAGTTTTGAATGCCCTGAAAGGGGTTCTTCCTCAATTGGCTCTTGTTTAACCTCCTTTATCTTCTTTTTGGTATACTTGAGTAGAAGAAGAGGGGGTAGATGATTCAGGTTATTTATTTGAGGAAGGAGGAGGGGTTTATGTAGGTACCTCTATGCTAAGTGTATGTGATTCCTTCCTAAGTGTTGAAGTATCTCTAGAAGAAGATCCACTTTGATTCTTCCTAAGTTCTCAAACCTTTCTGTCAATCCAAACCTTGGTTTTTATAAAGACAGGGGCCAAAATCTCAACCAAGTCATCCTTCTCCTTGAGAATATGTACCAATCTAGATCTTCCAAAGGAGTATGCTTGATTAATGTCTCATATTCATAAGACTGGATCAAGTATTCATTATCATCTTGGAACCCTTCAGGAATTTGGTAAAGATTGAGCTCCTTTATCAATTGCAGAGAGAATCTACCATAGTGCCTCTGCCTTGCTTCAAAATCATCTACACAATCAGCCCAATAGTCTTCAACATTTGACCTGTGATGATAATTTATTCTAAGGTTTTTCTCAATGAACTTCTTCAAATCAAAATAGGTCCTAGGCCTAGAAAAAGTGGATAGTTGATGGGAGTAAGGGCCCTTTCTATATTTTGAGCATCCAAGGATGTTTTTGCATGTATAGTTACCCAAGGAAATAGGAAAATGCAGACCAGATATTTTCTTGTCCCTGCAGGTTCTATGCAATTTATCCAATTGCCTACATACTTTAATTAGAGCCATCTTGTCACTACAAAACATGGGGAGCTTGAGAGGTGTGTTTTCATAACCAGCCAACCTGATATATGAAAACCTCCTGAACTGAATGAAGAAAGCTCCATACTTAGCTATCAAGTCCATGGCCTCATCAAAAAATCTCTTGGCAGTATCACCTTCTAAGATCCTCACAATATACATGGTAAAAGGCATCATTAACCCTCCTGAAATTGATTGGTTGCTAGTTTCAAGGGGTGAATTGAGGGCAGTATGCATAAATGGGTTCATCCTTCTGGCCCTCCATGTATGTGAATCCAAACCACTGTCGGGATCTTGCTAGGGAATAAATGAGATAAGAAGTCATATAGAACTTCTTAGTTTGCTGTACATTCGACAATTACGCTGTCAAATTTATACCCAATTTATGTTCTAACTACCTTCGCAGATGATGTTGATGAGAGGGCACATCCAAAAGTGAAATTCATTGGTAGAGGGAAATCCCATGACACGAGCTAGCAAAATGATGAAATTAGACAACTCTTCATTTAAATCAGCCCTAACTAATTCCTTAGAAATTTGGGATGCTCCTTTCTTAGGGTTCTTCAACCATGATTTTTCTATCCTTGCCTTATATTTTATCACTTTCCTACTCGAATAGAGTTTGAGCATGAGCTTGAGTGATAATGATGGAGTCTTCAACTTCTGGAATTCACAGATTAGTAGAAATGGTAGTAACATCTAGTTTGGTAATCAGCTCCCCATCCATATTAGAAAGTTCTTTGGTGTCTGAGTTAAAATGAGCCTCGAAGGTGAGCACAGTGTCAGTACATTTTACAGAGATAGGGAAGCCCACCACATATGCAAGTCCACTATCATTGATCATTTGTGCCATGGGGGAAGGACTAGGGCTAGTCAATTAGTTCAAAAAATCCCCAAAATCCAGGTGTCGAACCTCACTATCCCCAATATTGGGAACAGAGGACTCGAGAGGTGAAACTTGTTCTTGACCTTGGAATTTAATCTTCATGTTTTTAGTGTATAAAGAAACAACCTTCAAGGATTGAATCCACAATGAAAAGTGTAAAGGGAATGGGAGCACAAGAAAACAATGTCAAGTGAGTAGTGTGTCAAATGCATAGAGGATAGTCCCATTAAATAGTTGTTTAGGAGAGAGAATGTCATTAAATGTGTATTAAATTCATATTACACTGACTCAAAAAGATAAGAATTGGGAAGAGTGGAAAAAAATGGCCTGGATGGTCTTTTGTACATTTGGGACCATGAGGGACGCGAAGACACGATCCGGCTGACATGGGTGATGCGGGTCAAGTGGGGCCAAATGAGCACAGGCAGTCCAAAAACTTGGAAACATGCAAGGGACACAAAAATGTGATTTGGATCGATGCATGCAATGTGGGGGAAATTGGGGACAGAAGGGACAGACGTACTTTTGGGATAGATGGGACAAAATTACGTAAAGGATTTGATCCATCTGACCGATGTAGGTGATCGGGGAACAAAAATCCCTGGACGAACTTCGAACATACGGACCAAAAAGTTCCAACATAACTGAAAGTTAAAATATTTTCAAGAAATACAGCTGATTGGGGAATAGAAGGCCCAACAAAAATTGGAAGATGCAGGACAAAAATGTCTGACAGACCCGCAAATCATCAAAATGACTCCAAAAAATGTGAATTTTGCTATTTCCTTAACTTTTCACTTCACTAGTACATCACTAAATGGTGTCAACCCAAAATTTTCATTTTTTTTACTTTCAAAAGAGGGGAAATTTTGAGAGGAAAAAAACTGGCTATTTTTGGGGATGACTTGGCTAGATCAGAAGAACAAGACAAGGAAAGAAATCTAGAAAACCAAGGGGAAGAAGACCAGTGCCTTATCTATTGGGCCATAGAGTCCAAAAGAAAACCAATACGGAAGGTAACACACAAACAGGGAAAAGCTAACACACCCTATACATAATATACAAAGAGACTTCCTATTCACCTAGGACTTGAACAATTTCAGGTACTACCCACTATAAGGAAGTGGGAGAGAGGAACCATCCATGTAATAAAGATAGAAAGAGTTCTCACCAGCAAAGTGCCTAATTTTTAAAGGATCGAGCCAAAGAGAATCAAACTTACCATGGCTTCCTCGAGGCTCATGTATTTTATCCCATAGCAAAACAATGTCTCTAACTTTGAAATATCTAGATCTAGCCTTCTTGTCAAATAGAGATTTCACCTTCTGTTGGTGGGCATATATTCTATCAACAACATGCAGCCTATCTTCATTCAACTTATGAAGGGACATGATCCTTTTATCTAAAGAATCATTGAAGCTAGTGTCTTCAATGGCATTAATTAAGTACAAAGCTGGTAGCTCCACTATTACTGGTAATTGAGCTTCCATGCCATACACCACTTGAAAAGGGGACATCCCAATAGATATTTTAGGTGTAATCCTATCTACCTAAAGAGCATCATAGAGTTTCTTGTGCTAGTTCCTCTGAGATTCATTAACCAGTTTCCTTACTATAGCCACCATATTCTTGTTTGTTTATTCTTCCTGTCCATTCCCTTGAGGATAATAATCTGAAGAGTGAGCAAGGGAAATTCCATATCCATAACAGAAATCCATCATCTCAGTAGAAGAAAAATTTGTAGCATTAACAGTCACAATCTTGCTTGGCACTCCAAACCTTAGCAAGATGTTTTCTGTGATAAAATTACATACTACTTCAGAATTAGTAATCTTTACTGGAATGGATTCTACCCACTTAGTGAAGTAATATGTGGTAGTAAACACATGAGTGTATCATAAACTTGAATATGGGTTGAGTGTTCCAATGAAATCTAAACCACACTATTGAAAGGGATCTTCAATCACAACTTGTTTTAGCGACAAGGCAGCCAGTTTGGGTCTTCCCACAAAAGTTTGACAAGCTTCACATTTATCAACCCATTTTGATGCATCTTTAAACAAGGTAGGCCAATAGTATCTAGCATGAAGAATCTTGTGGTCAGTAACAGTAGACGAGTAATGACCTCCACATGCTTGATCATGGAAAGCTGAGAAAAACTTCTTCTATTTTTCTTTGTAAAAGCATTTGAGAAATCTTCCATCCATTCCATGTTTGAACAAAGCATTCTCCCACAACACATACTGGGCTGATCTTAGCTTGATAGCTCTCTTCTCCTTGGTAGTCAAGTTAGAGGGACACTCCCCATAGGTGAGAAAATGAGCAATATCAGCATACCATTCATCTGTCGAGCTGAGAAATAGAACAATAGGAACATCAACCTCCTCCTTAGGTAATTCATGACTAGCTCCTTGAGCAATGAGTTCACACAATTCTTTACCCTGAACTAGTTTGGTTAGTCTAATGTCAATATCATATTCTTGAACCTTTGCTACCTAGTTTCCTCTCTTAGTTCTAAATTCTTATTGCGTAAGAATAGACTTGATGGTTGTATCAGGCACAAGCACCACAGAGTGAGAGTTAAGAATATAAAATCGAAACTGCTTGACAACTTTAACCACTACAAAAGCATGCTTCTCCATCATGGTGTATTTCAACTCATGATTTTTTAGAATGTAGCTCATGAATGCAATTAGGAGATCATGATCATCAAAATATTTCTGGGTTAATACAATGGCTAGGGTGCTTTCTGTGGCATAGCAATAAATAATAAAATCTTTACTAAAATCTGGACATGGTAAGATAGGAGTCCAAGCAATAGTTTTTTCTATACCTTCAAAAGCTTCTTTGCCTTTAGAGGACTAGCCAAACATTTTCTTTCCTGTCATCATTTGAGAGATATTCAAAGTTAGCTCTGCAAAATCAGGAATGAATCTTCTTAGGAAGTTGATCTTACCAAAGAAATAATGCACTCCCTTCTTACTTGTGGGAAGAGGAATCTGCTGAATAGCTTGAACTCATTTAGGATCAATTTTGATTCCATCTTTAGAGACAACATGCCCCAATAATTTTCCCTCTGTGACACAAAAGATAGATTTCTTGGGATTCAAAGAAACCCCATGTTCTCTGCATTTCAAGAGAACTATTTCCAGATGCTGAAAATGATATGCTCTAGTTTTGGAAAACACAGTCAGGTCATCTAGATACACAACAATACATTTTCCTTTCAAAATTCCAAAAGCTAAGTCCATAGCCCTTTGAAAAGTGGCACCGGTATTAATGAGTCCAAAATAAATCCTCTTGTAGGAAAAATTACCCCAAGGGGTGGTGAAGTTTGTCTTGTGTTGATATGTGGTATTAACTTCCACTTGATTATACCCTGAGAAGCCATCAAGCATGGACAACATTTCAGACCCTGTAACAACTTGCAAAACTTGATCCATCATGGGTAGAGGATAGTTGTCCTTTAAAGAGGCCTGATTTAGATTCCTGAAGTCAACACAGATACGAATCTCACCATTTTTCTTCCTGACAGGCACAATGTTGGCAATCCATGTCGAATGGTGGATGGGGAAGATAATTTTAGCTTTCAATAATTTTTGTATTTCCTAAAAAATGGTGTCAACAATCTTTGGATTGTACTGCCTTTTCTTTTACTTGAAAGGTTTAATCCCAGGTTTGAGAGGAATGAAATGTTGCATTTCCTTTGGTTGGAAAGCTTTTAGATCCTCATATGAATATGCAAGAACATCCCTATACTTTTTTAAGAGGTTCACCACCTTCTTCTTTTCTTCTTGTGTACAAAATTTTCCAACATTCACCATTTTAGGGTCAGCAGAGCTCCCAATGTTAATCTTTTCATACTTAGAAGATTGCCACAATCCTGTAGAAGCTTTAGACTTAACAAACCTATCATGTTTATCAAACAATTCCTCCAAACTCACCAGCCCTTTAGGAATCTTGTTACCTTTGAGTTTGATGCACCCATATTGGTTTGTCTCCTCTTTGACACCCTCCTCATGGGAAGATACATTCTCATGAGGAAAATTGTTACTTCCTTCGAAGTACAATTGTTCAAAGTTATCCCTGAGCTCCAAGAAAGAAAGAAAATGTTGATCATCATTGAAAATTTTCCAGTTACTTGCATTATCAGGCACACTTGGCCTATGGATCATTTCAATGGTGAATTTTTCCTGAGAGAAATCAGGGTGAGGTATCAACAATGATCCTGAGACAGCTAGTGAATCAGCCCTGGTGTTCTTTTCTCTCGGTACAACTTCAATGGAGAAGGCATCAAGAAATTCAATAGAATCCCAAACTTGATTCCTGTAATGCTTCAACCTTCTATTCTTTACTTGGAAAAGGTCTCTGACTTTTTTAACAACTAGTTCTGCATCTCCATGAGCCAGAATATTCTTCACACCTTTTTATTTTACCATATTAAGTCCAAGGATGAGGGCTTCATACTCTACCGTATTATTGGTATTTTCAAACTATAGCTTGAATGAAAAAGGATGGACTTTTCCCTCAAGAGATACCAACGCCACACCTACTCCAGATTCAGCTGAGGAGTAGCTTCCATCAAATTCTAGATTCTAAACACCATTAGGATCATGAAGTACTTCTTTGGGAAGTTTAGTTTCCTCTGGAGACATAATCATATAGTTACCATGTCCAATATCCTCATAGAGTATTTGTGCTTTGGGATCATCCATTTTTTGCACAATATACTTAGATTGCTTCTTAGGAAACAACTTCTTCATCTTTCCATTGACTGGTCTGAGGGCATGTGACCAATCCATTTGAATCTCTTCTCCCACATCCTTACAAAAATTCCTACTTAACAACATACCATATGAAGGAGGGATATCAACTACCAGAATAGTAGCCAAAACCTTCTTCTCTGGTAAAGTAGCAAAAGCTACTTGTGCATCTTTAATCCTTCCAACCAAAGGCACCTCCTTACTCTCCATAGAATAGCAGGACCCATAAGTGCGTGTGAGAGTAAGACCCAAAGCATGAGCCACTTTGGCAGGCATTACATTATCTGATGCTCCTGAATCTATGACACAGTTACTAAGTTTATGGCCTGCTATAAGAAGAGTCACATAAAATGGTTTGATTTTCTCATTAGGTGAGGTGACTGTAGCTATAAGGTTGGGTTGGGGTGTAGAGGATGGAGTAGGTAAAAGGCCTTTAGAGGTAGTTTTGGAATGGGAATTGACAAAGTGGACCATTTTGGCAAAGGCTTTAGGGTGGGTTTGATAATACTCAGCCTCTAAAATTTGAACCTTTGTTTTCTTAAGGTGATCAATGATATCAAAAGATCCAGAGGTGGATGGGCTATCATCACTAGGAATCTTAGGCTTATCAGGTTTAGGAGCTAGAGAAGAAGAAGCTTTAGCAGTAGAATTAGGAAAAGAAGAATTAGCAGAACTCACCTTCTGTGTGGATGCAGTGGGAATAGGAGATCCTCTTTTTGCAACAATGGGGATAGTCATGGGATGTTCCTTGGACCTCTTAGCGGGATGCATCACTTTATCCTTCTTATTGGTCTATTCCTGAGTCATGAAAGCATATGATTCACTATTCATAACTGCTACTACTTCATCATAATCATCCTCTTCATCGACACCTTAAATGGTGAAGATATTGACTTGAGATCCCTCAAGTTCCTCCAGTTCTTCATCAACCTCTTCTTCATGTTCTTCACAATCTTCATTAATCTCTTCTTCTTCAGGTTCTTCAACCTCACAAGCTACATTAATAAGGACCTTGATGGGTGGCCCCTCAATTTCCAGCCTTGTCTAAGAGGACAGAAAATGATTTCTAGACTAAAAATTCCTCCTTGGAACATATGCATAAGGAGCATGCTGAGCCAATTGTTTCTTGATGGCAATGAGGTCATTAGCAAGCTTTGCACTAATGGATCTGTATTATCTCCAGGAGTAGAATAATAAGAAGAAGAAGAAGCTATAGATTTGGAGGGATCTCTTTTCAACTTACCAGACATGATCAAGTCATCTTCAACACTAACAACTAATCTCTAATCCTCAACCAATGTTGCAAGGTTGGCTCTTCTCAATGCGTAGCTAACTTTAGGAAATTGAGCATTCAGGAAGAAACATTTTTGAATTTTATCTACATGGCTGAGTGTCTAGTGGGATCTTGTTAATCAACTTGTTGAACCTGGCCACAAATTCCCTCATGGGCTCTTGTGATTCTTTCTTTATTTGAGAAATCTGGCCAGCAAAGCATGCACATCCTCTGTAGGTTTGAAATGGTTCTCAAATATTGTCCTCATCATGGTCCAACTAGTAATGGCCCCAGCAGGAAGATGATAGAACCAATCTACTACATTATCTTGCAAAGTTTCTATAAAAAGCCTCACCGAGACATCTTCATGTTCAACTCCAAGGACTCCACATGCAACTATGAAGGCTGCAATATGTTCATTAGGGTGCACCTTACCATCACCTTTGAACTTGGGGAAGTTCTTTTTGTTACCCTGACGTAACTCATGCAAAGGCTGAGGAAGGGCAAGAGGCCCAACATGATGGCCCTAAGGTAATGGAACTGCCATCCTTGGAAATACTACTTGAAGGGGAATTGAAACACCAGCAAGAATTAAAGCATGAAGATTAGGGCTGAGTTTCTCTTGAGGAATACTACTTCCAAGAGTTCTATCTTTCAATAGGGGTGTTCTTGTGGAACAAGCTCTTCTATTTCTCCCTGTTGAAGGAAGAGGGAAACCTTGCTGCTCCAAGAGCTGAAACTGAGAATCTTCAATACCAAGGGCTCTCCTACCATGAGTAAATTGTAGAGTCACCAGATCAAAGAATGATCAAGAAAATGTTCATAAAACTGGAATACGTTCAAAATGAATCCCCAGTAGAGTCACCAAAAAACTGTTGGTTGTCAAATAAGGACTTTATTGAAAGAAACAGTCAGGGGATAGAAATTCCCTCCTCTTTAATGGGAGAGGTTCCCTTATTTAAAGGCAAAAACCTATTTACAAATGTACAATGTTTAGCTTTAATGAGGAACTCTGATATCATGAAAGTGTTTGATATAACAGATCATCAATACAAAAGGATAGAAGAATTAAGGAATGGGATGGGGCAGAAAAGAACTCTCAGGAAATATAGATAACAAAATAATTCCTTACTGCACGCCATAATGGAATCATATAGAACAAAATCATTTGCATTTAAAAACCATAAGATATTATTTCATAGACACAAAGTTCCAGAGATGACATCCACAAGAATACAAAGCTTCTTGAAGTAAAACAAACTAATGATCCAATAAATTTTAACAGATAGCAATGAAAGAACAAGAGTAGATGGAAACAGAAAGAGAGATCTTCTTGTATTGATAGCTTTTTATTCCTTTACACTTTCATAATAAACAGAGTTCCAACCCCTGAAAATGGTGTAGAGAGCTCATTATATAGCTTACAAATTGGTTACACTTGGTAACAATTTATTTTAACTAAAATGTTAATTAAGGAAGTGCTTGACACAAGATCCTTAATTAGTTTACAATGAGCTCAATTTCAGAAAAAGGAGGAGAGGAGAAGCTAGAAGAGAAAACATCCACTTATTGCTGAGGAGGGCCCACCGACTTGAGAATTTGTTGCCTGAATATTTTCAATGCTTCAGCTATCTCCCTGCCTCGTGGGACTGATGTGTTGGTAGTGGCTTGAGACCAAGTGCCTAGAAATTTCTCCATGTCCTTATCAAACTCGGTATGTTCAAGGTATTATTTATTAGCCTCTTCAATAGTAAATTGAAGTGAGAAAATCTCCTTTATCTTCTCTTTGGTAATTAATTCCTCCTTGAACAGGTTTTCTTTAACAAATGCCCTGAACTAAGTTTTAATCTCTTGAAGAGAGAAAGGAACACCTGAAGTTTCATCATGAAGATGACAGTGAATATCCTTGAAGGCAGATACAACACAAGTCTTGAAAGATTCTCCCTTCTGCCAACTGTTTCTCAATTCTCCCAAGGCTTCTTCCAGAAATTTTATTTTCCATTCAACACTGAAAACCCATGACCTTGACAAGTTGTCCTTGACATCATCAAAAAATTTATTGGCCATCAATATATTTTCATCATCCTATTCCATTAGGTGAAGATCTATGATGCAACTACTCCAAAGTTTCAGTTCTTTGTCCATAGTTCCAATAGAGGAGGAGAGTTTTTGTTGCAGGTTGGCCACCTTCTCATTGAGTTTGAAGGCCTCTACAATAAAATTCAAGCCTGCAATGATCATGTCATCTACCATGGCTTCCATATCCCTTCCATAAGTGGAATATCTGTGTATATCTTTGATACTCTGAACTTGATCCTGACTGAGAATCATAGAGGGTGGAAAGGCAGCTAGTGGAGCAGGATCCAGGACCTTATCTTTAGTCAATAATGACTTGATGAAGCTAGAAAGAACTTGATTTTGTTCTTCCAACTATTCTATAGTTTGTTTACCCTTCTCCACTCTCTCAATAACCTTGGTTATTGTTTCCTGGAGGTTATGCACCTCACTCTCAGGAGTAGATTCTCCCATTGGAATCCTAGAAAGCTCTAGGTAAGAGGCTAATAAATCTTGCTCTACCTTATCAACTCTAGGCTTTGCAACCTCTAAAAATTGTTGGCCTTGAGCATCTATCACTATTCTTGAAGTTTTTTTAGCTCTCTTTGCTAGAGGAGGAGGAGTAGTGCCTAACAAGGATACCAAAAAATCAAAATTGGGTCCTGCCAAATGGGAAGAAGGTTTCCTCTTCCTACTATCAACTAGGGGTTACACCCATGTAAAAGTAGAGGAAGAAGAATAAGGAACAAGAGGTCTAAGAGCAAGTGAGCTCATGGCACTTAAATTATTCACCATTGTTGCTTCCAGTAGAGATGTGAGTGAGGCATCTAAGCTTCTTGAGTAGAGGAATCAGTGGTACTTGGAGGTTCAGTGCTAGGCACTTCCTTCTCTTTTTCTATGGTAACTTCTGAAGTTCCTGCAGGGTCTGGTACTTCACCATCATCACTTTCACTGAGAAAAATAATTTTCTTTGGCCCTAAAGGTAGTTTTGAATGCCCTGAAAGGGGTTCTTCCTCAATTGGCTCTTGTTTAACCTCTTTTATCTTCTTTTGGTATACTTGAGTAGAAGAAGAGGGGGTAGATGATTCAGGTTCTTTATTTGAGGAAGGAGGAGGGGTTTGTGTAGGTACCTCCATGTTGGGTGTATGTGATTCCTTCCTAGGTGTTGAAGTATCTCTGGAAGAAGATCCACTTTGATTCTTCCTAAGCTCTCAAACCTTTCTATCAAACCAAACCTTGGTTCTTACAAGGACAGGGGCCAAAATCTCAACCAAGTCATCCTTCTCCTTCTTGTACCAATCCAGATCTTCCAAAGGAGTATGCTTGATTAATGTCTCATAGTCATAAGGCATCAAGTATTCATTATCATCTTAGAACCCTTCAGGAATTTGGTAAAGATTGAGCTCCTTTATCAATTGCGGAGAGAATCTACCATAGTGCCTCTGCCTTGCTTCAAAATCATCTACACAATCGGCCCAGTAGTCCTCAACATCTGACCTATGATGATAATTTATTCTGAGGTTTTTCTCAATGAACTTCTTCAAATCAAAATAGGTCCTAGGCCTGAAAAAGTGGATAGTGATGGGAGCAAGGGCCCTTTCTATATTTTGAGCATCCAAGGCTGTTTTGCATGTATAATTACCCAAGGAAATAGGGAAATGCAAACCAGAGATTTTCTTGTCCCTGCAGGTTCTATGTAATTTATCCAATTACCTACACACTTCAATTAGAGCCATCTTGTCATTACAAAACATGGGGAGCTTGAGAGGTGTGTTTTCATAACCAGCCAACCTGATATATGAAAACCTCCTGAACTGAATGAAGAAAGCTCCATACTTAGCTATCAGGTTCATGGCCTCATCAGAAAATCTCCTGGCAGTATCACCTTCTAAGAGCCTCACAATATACATGGTAAAGGCATCATTAACCCTCTTGAAGTTGTGGTTGCTAGTTTCAAGGGTGAATTGAGGGTAGTATGCATAAATGGGTTCATCCTTCTGGCCATTCATGTATGTGAATCCAAACCATTGTCGGGATGCTGCTAGGGAATATATGAGATGAGAACTTCTTAGTCTTTTGTACATTAGACAATTTCTCATTCAAATTTATACAAATGATTTCTACCCAATTTATGCTCTGACTACCTTCATAGATGATGTTGATGAGAGGGCATATCCAGAAGTGAAATTCATTGGTAGAGGGCAATCCCATGACATGAGCTAGCAAAATGATGAAATCAGACAGCTCTTCATTGAAATCAGCCCTAAATAATGCCTTGGAAAGTCGAGACGCTCCTTTCTTAGGGTTCTTCAACCATGATTTTTCTATCCTTGCCTTATATTTATCACTTTCTTTCTCAAATAGAGTCTGAACTTGAGCCTGAGTGATAACGATGGAGTATTCAACTTTTGTAATCTGTAGAGTAGCAAAAATGGTAGCAGCATCCAGTTTGGCAATCAGCTCCCCGTGCACATTAAACAATTCTTTGGTGTCTAAGTTAAAATGAGCCCCGTAGGAGAGCACAGTGTCGGCACATTTTATAGAGATAGGGAAGCCCGCCGCATATACAAGTCCACTGTCATTGATCATTTGTGCCATAAGGGAATTATTAGGGCTAGTCAATCAGTTCCAAAAATCCCCAAAATCTAGGTGTCGAACCTCACTATCCCTGATATCGAGAACAGAGGACTTGAGAGGTGAAACTTGTTCTTGACCTTGGAATTTAATCTTCATGTTTGTAGTGTACAAAGAAACATCCTTCAAGGATAAAATCCACAATGAAAAATGCAAAGGGAATGGGAGCACGAGAAAATGATATTAATTACAGGGATTCGAGCAAATGATGTCAAGTGAGTAGTGTGTCAAATTCATAGAGGATAGTCCTATTAAATAGCCATTTAGGAGAGAGAAGGTCATTAAATGTGCATTAAATTCATATTACACTGACTCAAAAAGATAAGAATCAGGAAGAATGGAAAAAACTAGCCTGGATGGTCTTTAGTACATTTAGGACATGAGGGACGTGAAGACGCAATTTGGCCAATGTGGGCGATGTGGGTCAAGTGGGCCAAATGAGCATAGGTGGTGCAAAAACTTGGAAATGTGAGGGACACGAGGGACATGAAGATGAGATTTGGCTGATGCGTGCGATGTAGGGAAATCAGGGATAGAAGGCACAATCACTTTTGGGATAGATGGGACAAAAGTACGTGAAGGACCCGATCCAGCCGACGTGGGCGATCGGGGAACAAAAATCCCAGACGAACTTGGAACATATGGACCAAAAATTTCTAACATAACCAAAAGTTAAAATATTTTCAGGGAATGTGGCCAATCGGGGAACAAAAGGTCTGGCAGAACTTGGGACATGTGGGACAAAAATGTTTGACAGACCCGCAAATCATCAAAATGACTCCAAAAAGGGTGTCAACTTTTCACTTCACTAGAACATCACTAAAGGGTGTCAACCCAAAATTTTCAATTTTTTTGACTTTCAAAAGAGGGGGAATCTTGAGAGGACAACAAATATAATGAAAATTTTAGTCAAGGGAGATTATGAATTAATTATATAATAGATAAGAAAGGTATGAGAAATATAAATGAGAGGCTTACACAATATATAAATTCTATTTTGGATTCACTTGTGTTTTTAATTCATTCAATATCATGCATGGATAAAAATCAATAAATTCTATTACATATCAACTTATTATTCATACTACTATCTATTAGAATAACTTAGTTGATCCTTTTTGTATATATGATGTTGAGATCTTAGTGTAATTATCTATCCAAAAAATGTCAATCATTGGAAAGTGTTTGAGTATATAATCAAATATTAGGTTTATGATTGGAACAACTAAGTTTGAAGAAAAATTCATGGATTTATAACCTTTTTTTGAAAATTAAGAGGAGAAGAAAATTCTCTTAGGACAAGATGTGATTTAGTTGAAGAAAAATAAAATAAAAAAGAGGATGTGTGACATCGGAAAGAGATTTTGATGTTACAGGTGGAGTAAAATAATGAGATTTCCTAGTACTACATGATATTGAAGAAGTTAATTTGTGTACCACTTTATCACCCAAGAATATTTTTATTATAAAATGTATGAAGGATGGTGAAAAGAAATATTTTCTCAATATGTTATAGATGTATAGAGATTTTATGCCATGGTCATAAGATGACATAAAATGGAATGACATGAGAAACCATCTGAGGTAAAGGCTCGAGAAGAAGGAAAAAGAAAATAAAACCACCAAGAAACCACCAAAAAACTTAAAGAAATTGTGGACAAGGAAAACCCCTTTGCATGCCTTGAAATCCAGGAGAAAAACTTCATGGAGGAAGGGGAGTATTTTGAGAAATCGTAGATAAATTAGCTTCTTATACCATTCATAGAGATAGAGGAAGAGGATGAAATATAGAAGAAAGATGAAGAATCTTTAGAAATGTCTTAAGAAGAATCAATGGAAGCATCAAAGTAGAGACAAGAAGCAAAACATCAAGATGAGGAAAAAGGAACAACAAAAAAAGACAAGGAAGGATTATAAATAGTTCTAGATGAAGAAAAAGACCCACGAAAAGGATCAAATCAGAAGAAGAGTGAAGAAATGAATATCATAGTGACTCCCATTAAAGGGAAAATAAATACCCGAGAAGCCTCATCCTATAAAACCCCCAAAATAGCTGATGTAGGGGGGAAAAACAACTAGAGGAAATTTGTCTAACAAAGAGGAGAAAAAAAGAACCACAGAAAAGGAAATTGCAGCAGGAAAGAAAAAAAATTTGGACTTCAAAGGGTCAAAAAAACCTCATAATATTAACATAAGAGACCTCAATGGAAAATGTAGAAAGTAAATCTTCTGTTATTGCACTTTCTTTGGTTTTTTATTGGTTCCGGAATATTCCAAAATTGTATTATGACCGGTTTTGGGTTGGTTTTATGTTGTATGCTCTGGTTGTTTTTGATGTGTATTTTAGTTTTGACTCATGAAATGTATATGGTCATATCTGGATTGTAGATTGGTAGTGAAAATTAACTTGCAGCAATTAGTATGCTATTTATTAATCTTCATTCATTTAATTATCAAACCAAGGGACATAGAATTTCAATAATGCCAGTGTTGTATGAACAATTACAGATATTTGGGAGGTATAAAGATAAATTGTTGTCACTATAATTTGAGAAATAACAATTCTTAGAAACAAACTAAATTCTAACTGGAAGTAAAATACTAAGTCTAAGGGAAAACATGTAAACTCACAACACAGATACATAATTGAGTTACTGCTAATCTAATCATGTAATTAAATTAAACAAACAAACAAAGGAGAGGGTTAGCAAACCACAAGTGGGCCCTGTCTTGGGTGCTAATCCATCCTAAGGCCTATGAATACAACTTATGAATATATTTCATATGTTTATTATATAACTTAAGTAACTGATTAGTTTGATCAACCAATTCCTAAATCATGAATTAAATCAGTTAATTCCTTGTTAATTTTCAATGCATAATTGTATGTTGGAGTTGATTCATCTCTTAGTTCTCATGTTTGAATTGTAATTTATCTTTCCATTTACACATGTAAGCTCAATTATGATTTCCACATTCCACGAGATTCTCAATATCACAAATTATTCATGTGTGTGATATCATTTGGCTATGAATGCTTTATTGTAGACAAGTCCTTTTTATGCATGCGAGTTGCTATAGAAAATGTTTTAGTTGTAGATGATTCTTGTTTACTGCAGATGGGTTGTTGTGTATGGATCCTTTGGCTATATGTGAATTGTTCCATATATAAGTTTATTACAACAAGAGACATCACATGCATAATTAATCAAACATCTTATTGTAATCAAGAGAATAAATGCATACTCACACTACTAAAAAATAAAGCTAATTGATGAAATCTATATTAATATGTGTTCATGTCATAATGCTTAGGTTATAATGAAATGTCTCAGCACTATAACAAGGGAATACAAGTGTAAGGCTACAAATTTCTCAAAAAAATACAAAGGATGAGTTGTTTAGAAAGAGAATTTAACAAATCATCACACCCCTAGACTTAAGTCCTTGAATTTACTCATTCAAGCTTCTGTAGGTTCCTCAACTGGCTTAGAGTCTACCTATATGGTGCTACATAAGCATTTGAAATAAATTAGAACATATATCCCTACTGACTTAGTGGAGAAGTATGCATCATTGAATATGTACATGTCCCAAACCATGTCTTAAATCATCTCATCCTTTGGTATATCACCAAACCAATGCAGTATAGGGAAGTGGAAGATTGGTGGGTGATAACCAATTTAGATCCAAGTGTTTGCATATTTAATAGAAAAGTCAATGTAAAAATTTACCCTTCTCATAGTTGGGATTGTATTAGGATAGGATTTCATCTCCTTCCTTTGCATTTTAGGGGCCATCTCATTCCAATGCATGTGGCATGCTTTTACTATTTTCCTTCCACTATGGATAATCATGTTCCTTGTTCATGTGCACGTTTTCTCATTTTCCATGCCCTCTTTCTGATATCTTTGTATTCTATATAATTGTTATACTCTTCTATGAATTCCTTTAGATTGGAACCATCAATGGTTCAACTTTCTACAAGTTCCTACAGTCTCCCACCTATTTCTCTCTGTCCAATTCATTCATGAAGTAAGAAATAAGTGATTTTACTAGGATATCTCCAATGTAAAGGATTGGAATCCAATCTTTATCATATTCAATGGAATAATTATGCATGTATAACTCACATAACAAGAATTGAATTTCTTGAGGACTGTTCAAATATAATGTAAAGAAATTCCTAGATCCATTGATGTTAAATTTCATGTCATAGTTAACACAGGTAAGTTGGAGCTGAAATCTTTTATTCTTACGGCAAATAGTGTAGACATTTGAGGAAGGATTGTGTCTGATTATTTCATAGGCTACTTTAAGTGTCTCATTTTGTTTGTTATTCAACCTTTAAATTTCCTCGTATCTGGCCTTAAGTTCATTGTCTTTTTCCTTCATGTCTTGTTGGTGTTGGAAGAGAAGTTATTCCTTCTTCATATCCCACTTTCCTTGTAACCTATTAACATAGGTTTCAAAATAATGTACCTAGTAGTCCAACAAATTTTTTTGTGTTCCTATGCTCATACAAATTAGTTTGGCAGGTTATTTGACAACTTTTGTGATGATGATATGTGGCTATAATGGGGCCATATAAAACTGGTGCATGCTAACGTGTGGCAATAATGGTGGAGTAGGATCTAGTATGGTCTCAACTATATCCTTAGTAACTACAAGAACATTCTCATGTAATGTCTCAATATGTTCTACATCAAATTCATGAACAATATTTTCAATAATTTATTCAACAACATGGGGCATATCATCCCTAACTTCCATCTCATTAGTTTTTGGCTCAAGAACTTTGTTTTTATGTCCTTCCTTGATACTCTATTCATCATCCTTAGCTACATGAGTTGTATCCTCCTTTTCATTGTCGAATATGCTTCCTTTATGATGTTCATGAGTTTCCCCAGCATGAATTTCCTTTGCCTGTTCTTCCATGGTAGGGATTTCTTGAACCATTTTCTCTCCATTTTCTTCTCCCTTCTGCACTTTCATACCCTCTATGGGATCCATAGGACCTTGTTGCTTATGAATTTCAACTTCAACACCTTCCTAGTCTATGTACATTGATGTGGCCTCAATATTTTCTTCTGTAACTTCTTTATCACTATCAAGTGATATGGTTTATGGCTTTGTGGGATTTGATGTTTTTGGATTTTTATTTTTCATCCTATGAGAATGCTTAGGTGGTGTAGGAATGGATTTGGAGGACGTAGGAGTATACTTGGAAGACTTATAAGTGGTCTTAGAATATTTTGTCTTTCCCTTTGAAGTGGATGGTTCATGATTTTAAAATCCAAGTAGGGTTTCAAAAATGAGAATCCTCTAAGGGGATATAGGAATGGGGTTCTCTTTAGTAGGTGGCGTCTTTTTAGAAAGAGGGGGATTTATGGGAAAATAAGTGGAAACTGTGGGTTTAGGCTGATAAGTAGAAGTTACGAGTTTAACTGTATGAGTGGAATAACTATCTGTACTTCTTATTTTCTTCATACGCCTTAATAATTCATTAATATTATTGATCCTTGAAAACTCTCTCCAATTCAGTTCAATATGTTCTCTCTCCAATGTGTGTTTGATAACTATGGTAATAAGAAAATGGTGGTAAAGTGCTGACCTTCCTCTCTGTGATTCTCTACTCATCTTTTTCAAGATCTCATTTAAGAGATTTGGTACATTAACATGCCATCATTCTTAAAGTGATTGAGTAACTTGAAATGGAATGTATTTATTCTATACTATCTACCCTCGCAAGTAAAATACTTGATAATATAGATGGTAATTTCATCCTAGAGTGGTTTGAGAGAGGTTCTAAATGTACCTTGGTGGTCAGTTATGAAGAAATCATCTTCATCAACAAATTCTCGTTGAGTTTCTTCTGGTTTTAATTTCTCATGGAAAAGTTCTCCCTCTACAAAAAGCCTAGTAATTGCCAAAAAAATATCATCATTCACCTTCATTATTAAACCCTTGACCCTAGATTCTCCATCATTAAATAGGTCACACTCCCCTTTGGTCCCTCGACAAATAAATACCTTCATCACATTCACCTAGCCATGGCCCCCTTCACCCCACTAATATTAATTTAATTAATTAATTAAAATTAATTCATTATCCTCACCATATTTATTATTTAAATATCTTAATTTAGATAATGCCCACACTTACACCTCACCTAGACACCTCATCAAGCCAACTCACCCTAAGACCTATTCTTAGTAAGTTTCCATAACTAACTAAGACTTACCCAAACCCTAAAAATCAATGCCTACATTCCCTCTAACCACATTCCCACATGCTTACAGGAAGCTTCCATCCTAATCTGTGGGTTAGTGACATGAGATCCCAGAAAATCAAGGGGATCTGCCTAGTTTAGTAAACCTAGGAAATCCTGCCTTGACCGACGCCGGTTACCCCTAACCATCGTCGGTTAAGATGGAACCACCGTCGGTCACCTTTTAATCCCCAAAACAACCTTATTTTGGAGGTTGGAAAACATTGGCAGATTCCTGAGAGATATCACATCTTTTGAGAACAAGTTTCATGAGAACACACATGCAAGGAAGGAGATCAAGCATTTTCTCTTACACAGGCATCCAACATTCACCCAGAAACCATCCAGCACTCACCCCAGCACAGATTTGATCCAACCAAGGAAAAAGGAATGCACATGCAGCCCATGCAGGAGCTTTCCAACATTTGGTGATCCTCAACAACATTCAACCTCTTACCAGCACCTTCATCCATCACTCACAGGCACCCAGAACCATATTTCAAGTAAGTAGAACAGTTTACTCCTCTAGTTCTTTCATTTAATCATTATATTGTCATCCTTTGTTCTCTTAGCCACCCATTGACCTCCTTTAATACTCACCCCTCCATATACCCATTAAAACCTCACCAAATCCCATCCAAATAGCCTAATACCTCATTCCAGCCAACCAAGTCCTTTGTGCAATCATAAGGGAGACCCAAAGCTCATTCTGTGGCATTCCCAGTTTTCCACAGTAACCGGCACCAGTTCTCCCCAACCGGTGTTGGTCACCCTTAACCGGCATCGGTCTCTGTATTTACCAATAGAGCCTAGAATAGTGACCTACCCACCTATTCTCACATCACCCTTAATCACCTGTGACCTGCCTGAGACCTCTGTCAGACCTGCAGAGAACCAGAACCAACTACTTGACCTTCGGATCTTATTTTAACCTAGCCTGTTAGATTAGATCTTTCTTATTGTGTTTTTAATGAGATACCTAAATCATTTCAATTACAATAGGATTTACTTCATTACCAGCATTAAATTGTTTTAAACAGTGGACTGACAACCATCTAGGAAGTATCACACTTCCCAGATCTAGCACACGCTAGGCAGTTCACTGCACATATTGTTTAACTCTTTCTGGTGGTCTTGTGTTCCATTTCAGGTAGTTCCTCCTAGCCAAAAGGAAGCTCTCACGATCAGCTGTGGATTCAGAAGTCATACGCATGCAACAACCCAACAACCAGCATTTCAACAGGTATTCCTCCTATGCCCATTACCCTATTATGTTTTGTCAATTTCAAAGAAACGTCTAAGAATCAGGTGAAACATTTTGGCATGCCCGGTGGGACCCATTCGGGGTTCCTTGCATTTTATTCATTCCTAGGAAAATTTGTGTGTTTGTTTCCCTTCTAAAAAGCATACACATTAATTTTCTTCCTTGGTAACCCTCTTTTTCTTTCTATTTGCTCTAAAAGAAACCTTTCTTTTGGTGTACTTAAAAAGAATCATTTCTTCTTGTTTTCTACATTTTAGTGAAAGAGCATCCCTCTTCCTATTCATCCATTTGTGTCATCGAACTTCATATTTCGATTTGGGCTTAAAATAAGTGCATTGCATTCTGATTTATCACATTAGCTCACATTAATTGAGGGCAACCTATACGCTGGAAGTCATTCCCAGCTGATGGTTGACAAATGAATCGTAGAAAGCACATCTCATCTCTCTCTCTCTGAGTCTTGCCAAATTGCACAAATTCAAAACAAATACATATTCTTAAACAACATCTTTCCTGGGAATGCCTGTCAATGATCACACTGATCTGAGGATTGGTAGGTACTCCCCAGCTCACTGCTCTATCGAGTCATACTTCAGAGTGAAGCCCGCCCCCGCCATAACATACCTGAAACCTCACCTTTTAGATCTCCTTCTTTGTAGGAAGCCATCCTCACCAAAAAACTCTATTTACAGTTCATGAGTCAGTCCTTAAATAGCATAAGCTAAACAAAAATAATAGAAAAGGCACTCTTAGGATCACATTTTTCTTAGTGTTTCTGCTTGGCTTGCATTTTGAGGTGAGAGGTCACATTCTTCATATTTCTTATTCATCCTTGCATGCTCCTCATCATAGTTGGTGTATTCCGGCTTCATCTGAGTGTTCCTGGACCATATTCTCATCATTCTCAGAATTCTAGGTCTGATTCCACATCAGATTTTAATTCACAACCATTTTTCTTTCATCACTGTTTCAATTTCACAGTGACCGGTGTCGGTCCAGTGACCGTCGTCGGTTACCCCCTGACCATCGTCGGTTATACCCAACCGGCATCAGTTCACTGTCATTTTGGTTAACCTACCCAAAAGGACATTTATTCACCTTCTTCAACTATTCAGAGTCCCTGTCACTACTATCATTCCCATTGACCTTGTAAAACTCATCAGTTTGGCATACCTGTCAATTTGACCTTATACCTTGTTTTTGACTCACTGTCCATTTCCCACAGTGACCGGCAGCGGTTACCCCTAACTGGCGTCAGTTTACCCTGACCGGCATCGGTTATCCTGTGCCACTTTCCAGCCAACATTTGGTACCTAATCCACTTTTTACCACCTGTTTCACCTGTTCTTGTTGTATTTTTCTGTGTCATTTACAGAGAAGCAGCCCAACCTGATCAGTACTTGTTCACATGGTACTGATGCGTCAAAAAGCTAGCACCCTCGTATTCCATGCCAGTTGTCAACCACTCCCACCTAGCCCTTCACCACCTTTCATTTTATCACCCGCCATGGATCCTATCCAACCTATCACTATCGCTATTGGAGATGAGGAGTTCACATGACTCCTTGACCAAAACCCTGTTGCCTTGTAGTTTTACCTTTCCCACTCATCCACTCGAGATGCCTTGGGTCAGTTGATATATGGCATGCCCGTATCTATCCCCCCGACTCTCACTCCCACTCCTGCATCAGCCCCATCTGGCTCCGTGTTGCCCGCATCTACCTTACCCCCAGTTGTTTCGCAGCTAGGTCCTATACCTGCTATGACTGTAGCATCTGCTACATCCGTTGCACCTGCCACATCCACCATACCTTTGAAAACCACCCAAAACACAACCTCATCCTCCCCTATTGTCTTGTATATACCTGTAGCTACACTAGCACCTCCGGTGTCAGTGACCTCTACCCCTTTTCAGAACGTGGTCCTTTCCATTCCACAATCGTTAGCCCCCATTTCCACTAGGGTTACCATGACCCTTCCACCTCCATATACGTACTATCAGTAGCCTCCTGTTTCATCTATTATTCACTCTGGGTACGTACCCCCTATTTCACTACCTCCTTCTCAATCTACCGAAATGGAAACACCATATACTGGAATGCCACCCCCATTACATGCCCAACACCAACCCTCTTATGCTACAGGAGGCACCCAATCATCGCAACCTACCAATGACCTAATCAAATTGATGATGGACAAGATGCAGACATTAGAGGCATTGGTTTCTGGCTCCCGCAATACTCTCACCTATGATGAAATTTGTAATGAGCCCTATCCACCCATCCATTCCTATTCGTCCATACCCCATGCATTGGGAGATGCCTAAATTCAACTGCTTCAATAGCAAGGAAGACCCACAACAGCATTTGTGGTCATTCAAACATGGGTGCTACCTAATTGCTCATGATGATGCTTTACTCTTAAGGACCTTTCCCATGTCTCTGACTGGACCTGTGTTAGATTGGTATAGTGGGTTACCTAGACACTCTATATTTTCATTTAATCAGGTAGCCCAAGCCTTCTTGGATCACTTCTCCATCAATATCATCAAGAAGGTTACCATGACTGACCTATACTCCATGCGTCAGTATGAGGATGAATCTATCACAGATTTTGTCACTCGCTGGCGTAGCCTGATCAATCAACTCACCTTCCAACTACCACAAATAGAACTCATCGAGCTCTTCACATGGGCTTGTGCTAGACATATCTCACTGACCCTGCAGGTTCAAACTTTCTGAACATTTGATGAAGCATTCACCATGGCATGAAAGTTAGAGATTCGGGCCATCGAAGAGAAGAAAATCCAATTACGCAATAAGAATTTGGCATTCAAGTCGAATGATACCTCTTCTTCTTCCAAACCACAGAACAATTATTCAAAGGCTAAGGGCACCGCTAACACAGTGGTACTCAAAGCCGGTCCGGCTCATCCATCGAGTCAGGCTACCCCCACATCTAATCTCTCACCCATCAGACTTTTCAATTCAGATGAGAACAATGGAAATACACCCCAATTGGGGAGCCTTACTCTTCTGTCTTAGAAAATCTCATCAAAGTTGGGGCCATCACCCTTCCACCTATAAAACCACACACTGGTTTTGACCCTGCTCACCCCATGCCCGCATGGTATAAAGAACATGATTTCTGTAACTATCATCGAGTAAAGGGTCATAGTGATAAATTACATCACTTTCAAAAATATTGTCTAAGAAATGCTCAAGAAAGGCAAGTTAACTGTGGATAATCCTAACACACCTGCCAATCAAAACCTACATATCTTCAAGAAACCCTTTCCCAATCATGCCCCTTCATCTGATCAAACTGGTGAGACCTCAACTCATGATAGCCATACCCGCGAGGTCCATGCTATTTTTAGTGATGCACCTGTTGCTTCCCAATTACCCCATATTCCTTCCATAGAGGAAATTCTAGCCCAAAATCCTCCTTCTGCATTGGAACCTACCTCACCTATTCCTCCACCCATAGAGGAACACCTTTCACCTCCTTCCTCACCTATGGAGGAGCCTTCTGCTAACATCGAGACCATTTCACCTTTGGCTTCTCCACCTAGAGAACTGACACCCACAAGTACTTCTTCACTCCATGGAGGATACTTGTTTACCTACTCCACCCACAGAGGAGCACCCATCATCTCCTCCACATATAGAGGAGCACCCCTCATCTCCTCCACCTATCACAAACCCAATAGAGATACCTTTGCCTCTAGGTGAGCATTCTCCATCAGTTACCCAAGATCCTGCAGACCTACTTTTGGCTCTCTTACCCATGGAAGCTGAAGCTAATGAATTTCCCATCTCTAAGACACATTTTACAGGAATAGCCATTGGGTCCTCATCAACATCACCTACAGACGTGTCATTCTCACATTTGGCCGATCACCTAGATTATGTGGACAGAGCCTTATTGTGGGGGCATCTTCTGCTTCCTGTTTCAACACAAATGCAGATGTCACTTGCTGATACTTCCACTATCTACCCAAAAATATTTCGACCAATCAAACTGAACACAACCACCTCTATCACAACTTCTTCCATGAACCCTCCATCATAAATCAACACATACCCTTACCCATAACCCAACCTACATCTAAATCCAAACCCACACCTACATCATCTTCCTTGACTAAACCTATCACTACCTTAGGGGTCACCCCAACCACCAGCCTTACTCATCCACCTATCAAACTAGATTTAGCTACATCCTCCAAAGTCAACACCACACCTACTCTGGCACCCAAACAGAAGAACCAAACCCATAGAACTCATACCCCAGCTATGCCAATCACACCTGCACCTGTCCATTCTGTCTTAGGACCTCAGCTTCCCAGCATGGTTAAGAAACTTCCACCCATCAATAAACCAAAAACACAACAGCCCACTCCTTCCTCACAAACCTCTAACCTACCCAAGCACCCGACATGACTTACACCTACACCTGCAGCATCTTTACCACCCATACCTCCAATAACCTCAGCAACTTCTTCATTACCCACTACACTTCAGTCTCTGTCTCTCACACCCCCTACTCGACCCACATCATCTACCTTCACAGCACCTCCATTATCCCCATGGGTAACTCACCCTCTTCCCCCATCTACTTTTCCCTCTAGATCTCGTACACCCATATCACCTTTACCCAAGAAGGTGCAACCCAAAAACAAAAATCCGCAACCCTCCAATAAGGTAGTCAAAGCAACCATACACCCTCCTACCCATTCATCTACCATACCCCTACCCAAACAAACATGACCAACACCCAAGACTACTCTAGCACCCAAAACCATGGCTCAACCCACTCCCCCTCCTGCAAGGACCGTTCCTCAACAATCAGCCACACCTACTTCCCATTGTGATCCACTAGCGGGGTCCTATGCCAAAATATTAACCAACCTCCTTGAGACTTCTGTTATCACATTACCGCCACTCAGACCTTATGACCCCCTCAAACCCAAGCCAAAAGGGTTTGATGACACTAAAATTTGTGCCTACCATCGTGTGCCAGGGCACGATGTGGAGAACTGCAAGGCTTTGAAAACCATCCTTATCCAGTTGTGTCCTCTGGAAGCCAACTTTGATGATGACGACCTTCTTGATGAGGACACTACTTCACCGACACCCATTCCCATAGTCCTTCCCTCACTTCCCACTCAACAACCATGACCTCCACCCCCACAGCTCCTAGAACCACCTCCAAGATTTGAAATTAACATGGTTCACATCAGAGAACTTGCCACACCATCACCTAAATGTCGTTGCGCCCAGCTCACCTCACAGGGTTTTTCTCCTCCGGTAGGTTTTTTCCCATCATGTCATTATACCACTCACCCTACACCTTCTCCATTTTCCAACTCCCCTCAGATCAACATGATCCACGTTACTACCCATGCTCAAAAGGATAAAGGTAAGGAAAAGGCAACTGACCCACCAACCAATCCTATACCCAACATACCATCTGCACCCACACCTAAGATTACTATCCGTGGACCCACATACCCTATTTCTAATGGGGTCACACATCGCACCATGCTCAAACAATTACACCAATCTCCCCTCAAAATGTCCCTATATGACCTCATCCAAACCTCGGAATCCCATCGTCAAGCTCTCATGGAGGTTCTTCAATCTATTGAGGTTTTACCCAATGACCCTACACCTGTAGCCTCCATTATCACACCCCATCATGTAGCCTCTCTCACCAAATTACCACCTTTATCCACACCTCACCCTACTCACCAAATAGCCTCCCTTAGCTTCTCAGAGGAAGAGATCACACCGCACCAAAAAGATGACCCAGACCTAGCCCTCTTCATCTCTGTCCACATCGATGATATATGTGTACGATGTGTAATGATTGATGGGGGCACTAGCATTAACATCATTTCATCCCATGCATTCACTCAAATGCACATACCTGACAATTACATGCATAAACATCCTGTCATGTTGTGTTCATTCAATGACGCTATCACCTCTACACTAGGCACCATCATCCTCCACATTTCCGTGGGCCCCCGCACTATTCCTGAATTATTTTACATCTTGGAGGGGGAATTTCAATATAACTTGTTGCTTGGCAGACCCTGGATTCATGTCATGGGTTGCGTTCCTTCCACTTTGCATCGTTGTGTAAAGTTTGAACATGAAGGACACACCTATACCATTCCAGCTGATCCATCACCTTTTAAAACATGCAACATGCTTTACCAACCTAATGATGTGTTTATACCCATTAATTTTTCTACCTCCATGACTCCTACCACTTCACATATGCCTCCACTTACCAGTACAGTCGCCACCTCCACCGCACATGCCTCTTCCACTCCTACTGCCACCACAACCTCCACAGCCAACCCATCAGTCTCCCAATCCATTAACTCCACCTCCGCATCGACCTCTGACACATCATCTATTCCTGCTACCCACATACCAACCACTGATCCCTTGGAAGGTGTTTTTCAATGCCTCACTCTGGGGGAATACCACCTATATAGTGTCAACACATTCCTTACTCCACAAGAGTATGGAAGTCTTCACCAACACCCTCGCTATGATCACCACATAGGAGAACACCTCCTTTATGGTCCTCCTCATCTTCATACTAGTCTCACCTATGGGGGACTTGATACTACCCATTACACACCCAAACCACCGTCACAAACCCACCCATTTTCCACTGACTTCCAGTCTCTCACCAATCACCATTTTTCCCACACCTTCCTGCACCGATGTGCATGGAAGGGTTTTGGTTTTGGATTTTATGAGCAAGGCCACCATACCATTATTCCATGTACCACCCACAAACATAACGACCGTAGTGGTATCGGCTTTCCTGAACCACCTACCAAACAGGCCCGCATTGAACTCATCAAGGACATCAACCCTTCTCCACCTTCTTCACCCGCTCTGCCTTCATCACCACCTTCACCGATGGAGTCGATGGATCCTGAATCTATCCCTCCTAATTTTTTTTTTCATAAACACCATTTCCTTGGGGCCTTTGACTTATCAACGTGAGGGTGAGGCTCCTTCCTCTCTTCCCTTCCTGTATCCTGAAATGATCGATGATGATACACCTTCAATTAACGTCGTTCAATGTCAGGATGATGAATCTATACTCACCTACCTTGGTGCAGAAGACTCATATATTCATCGGTCGTTACCCTCTGAGACATAAACCATGTTGAATGAATTGACTATCGAAATCAACATTCATACTCAGGATGACCCGCACATCCTAAAGATCGGTCAATCTTTGGATGCTGCTGAACAGGAAGCCATCACTTCTTTTCTCAAAGATCATAACCATGCTTTTTCTTGGTCTTATGTAGACATGCCTGGTATTGACCCCACCATAGTGGTCCACAATATCGTAACCATTCCTGATGCCAAACCCATCAAACAAAAGCTGAGGAAAATGCACCCTCGCATTGCCCTTCTCATCAAAGAAGAACTTCAACGCCTTCTTTCTATTTCCTTCATATTACCCATTGATTATCCTCGTTGGATTTCTAACATTGTCCCTATCACTAAGGTGACAGGGGGACTCCGCATTTGCATGGATTTCCGTGACCTCAACCTAGCCTACCCAAAAGATGACTTCCCCTTACCTGGTATTGACCAACTGGTTGACCTTACTGCTGGTCATGAGATGCTATCACTCATGGATGGCTTCTCAGGTTATAACCAAATCCTGCTTGCCCCAGAGGATCAACATAAAACCACATTCATCACCCCTTGGGGGACCTTCTGCTATCGAGTCATGCCTTTTGGCCTTAAAAACACTGGTGCCACATATCAGCGGGCTATGACTTACATCTTCCATGATATCATGCATCGTATATTGGAAGATTATGTGGATGATCTCCTGGCCAAATCTAAACACCGCTCTGAGCACCTTACCATCCTCAAAACCATTTTTGACCATCTCATTAAATATTTCATCCACATTCAGCCTAAGAAGTGTGTCTTTGCGGTCCTCTCAGGAAAACTCCTGGGCTTTATCATTTCCCTACGTGGTATAGAAGTTGACCCTACTAAAGTCAAGGCCATTCTTGAAATGCCTCCACCTACTAACCTTAGACAACTTTGTAGCCTGCAAGGTAAGTTGCAGTCTATTCACCGTTTCATTTCACAATTATCTGATTGGTGTCAACCATTTCATCATCTTCTCAAGAAGGATGTCTCCTTTAAATGGGATGATGACTGCCACAAAGCTTTTGAGGCCCTAAAACAATACCTTCTCCAACCACCCATACTCATTCCACCTAAAGATGATCAACCTTTCTACCTATACATCTCAGCTACCGATCACTCCTTGGGAGCCATGCTCACTCATCGTGATGAACAACACAGGGAGCAGGTGGTTTATTACATAAGCCATACTCTTTTGGACTATGAAACCTGATACACCCATCCCAAAAAACTTTTCTTAGCCTTAGTTTTCATTGCCACCAAACTCCGCCATTACCTACTCAACCACAAAACCTATGTTGTGACCAACACCGACCCCTTACACTTCATGTATGCCAAACCTTATCAAAATCAGTGTGCCACACATGGCTTATGCTTTTAGCTGACCTTGACCTTGAATTCATTCATCAAAAGTCCATCAAGGGCCAAGCTATCACTGACCAATTGGCTGATGCACCTATTTCTGGGGATCAACCCTCTAATTTTGACTTTCCAGATGAGTCAATTGCTACCCTTTCCTTGGATGAACCCACTTACCAAATGACACTCTTCTTCGATGGTTCCAAGTGTCAGCGTGGGGGTGGGGCTGGTATTATCCTCATTCCACTTGATGGTGAACCCATGCCTTTGTCTTTCAAACTAGATTTTGATTGTACAAACAATATTGCCGAATACGAAGCACTCGTATTAGGTCTCCAAGCCACCTATGCCCTAGATGTAAAATCAATCAACATCTTTGGTGATTCTCAATTGGTCATAAACCAAGTCAATGGTATATACCAATGTCGTAATGAGATACTTCAAAAGTATAAACATCATGTAGACATACTTTTGACCACCTTTGACCATTATACCCTGCAAACCATCCCTCGTTCAACCAACAAATTTGTAGATACCATGGCCTGCTTGGCTTCTCAAATACCCGCTTCGCCTGCCAATTCTAAAATATTTGTCACCGTACAATGACTCCAATCACCCTCTTACTTACCTCACAATGTTTACTCCATTAGAACCGTCTACCCCTGACCCGAGTGACCTTTGGTATAAACAATACTCTGACTATCTTTCTCTCTCCATCTTACCCCCTGATCTCACCCGTAATGGACAACGTGCCTTCCTTAAAAAGGTCTCTCATTATGTCATCATGGGGGGCCTCCTCTATAAGCATAGACTTTGATGGTATTCTCTTACGATGCCTCATAAGTTCTGAAATTCCTTATACCATTAAGGAAGTTCATGATGGCATATGTGGAGGTCACTTCAGTGGCCTTGTTGTGGCTAAGTGTATTCTTCACCTAGGCTATTACTGGGTGACCCTTAACCATGATTGTTGTGACTATGTCAAGCATTGTGTAAAATGCCAACAACATGCCAACCTTCATCATACACCCAGTCATGCCTTACAGGTCACCCGTGACCTTTGGCCCTTCTCTCAATGGGGTTTGGATCTTGTCAGAGAGATCAACCCCCATTCTTCCCAATGACATCAATGGATCATCACTGCTACCGAATACTACACAAAATGGGTGGAAGCCATACCACTCATCTCCATGAAAGCTGAGAAAATATGTGAGTTCATCAATCATCACATCATTTGTCACTTTGGTGTTCCTCATCACCTCATCACTGACAATGGAAAACAATTCAAAAACAAAACATTGCAAAAACTTTGCGACGCCTTTGGCATTCAGCTAAGTTTCTCATCACCTTATTACCCACAAACCAATGGCCAAGCCGAATCCACTAACAAAACCCTAAACAAAATTCTCATGAAAGTGGTTAACGATACTGGGAAGGATTGGCATATGCACATTCCTTTTTCCCTATGGGCATACCGCACTAGTATTCACACTTCCACTGCTGCCACACCTTTTTCTCTGGTCTACGGTACAGAGGTTGTTCTACCTCTCGAAGTCCAGATTCCCTCACTCCACATTTCTCTCCATGACATGCTCAATGATGATGACTTTTGTCAAGACCGTTTAGCACAACTTGAGTTATTAGATGAATGTCGTCTTAACGCTCTTGATCACCTTCAAGTTTACCAAAAACGTATCAAACGTGCCTACGAAAAACGTGTCCATGAACAAACCTTCCAAGTTGGTGACCTTGTCCTGAAAGAAAATCAACATGTAACCAAAGTAGAAAAAAGTAAACGGGGAAAATTTGTCTCCTAATTGGCTTGGACCATACATCGTGACTCATACTTATGGATCAAGTGCTTATCATTTATCTTCACTTGATGGTAAACCCGAACCTGAACCCCTTAATGCCTTGCATCTTCGACCATTCTATTGTTGACTTTTAGTCCTACCTCACCTTTTTCTTCTTTCCATGCTCGTCCCTTGAGTGCTATCCACTTCATACACCTCACCAATGATTAAACAAGAATCATGTGAGTACCCGTCACTTGTTATCTTCTCTTGAATATGTGTACCATGGTGCTGCACATAGCATGATTCTCATGGATACTTTTTGTCTACCTTTAGATGAGATCCCATGGTCGTTTCACCCTACTTTTTGAACAAGAGTCCTATTCTTCACCTTGGTCTTGTCCATGACTTCAAAGCCCTCACATGGGACCCAACTCCTTGAGTCAAACTTCTAACAAAAAGATGACTCCCTCAAAAGGACATCTTCCTCTCAGCAATCGCTGCTGTAAATAGACTGCTCCCTCGAAGGACAACTATGTAAAGCTAAAAAAAAACAAGTGAGAGAATTTGAAGCTTCCCGCATCGATCAGCTTCACGAAGACCTCAAGGAGTTAAATTCCTCATCCCATATAGACTTCCCGCATCGATCAGTCTATCTCAAATACAAGTCAAAATAGAAACTTTTTAGTCATGGACTTGCCCATTGTGACCTCGGATCTCTTGCCCAAAGAGCATGCCACCTCATACCATATAAAAAATTAACCACCTTTCACCTTTCTCACCATTCCCACTCCCATTTCCTACTGCCTCAAGGGACCTCTTGGAAACCAAGACATTTGGTGATCATGTGACTACTTTTCACCTTAGAACAATCAATCATGCAATGTCTTTAGGGTCTTATGTTCATCACCTCCTCCAAGGTATGATCTACTCAGTATGATCCTAACCAATCAGGTGGCTTTATTGCCTCCTCTTATCTTTTAACCATCTTTATTTATGTTTTGATTACCTTATACAGGACTTGGTCCTCGACACTTACCTTTGGGGTAATCTTCTTCTTTTGCCACAATCAACATCACCTATACCAATTTTCCTATAACCCACACACACCTAACAGACCTAAACCCACAACATGCCTAAAACCTACCAACTCATTTTCATACCCCCTCATATTCTTCCCTAGCTTATGGGAGAACTACATCGGCCTGAGGTCCCTTTTCGTCAGGACTATGTAGGCAGCACTCTGAGGGCATGGGGCCCTTGGAGGTTAGCTCGCCACTCTCTACCCTAACCAATCCATCTTTCATCTTCCTAAAATACATTTTACCCCACTTAGTTTCCTTTTTATATCAAAAATTGAAAATTAAACCACATACATAACAAGTTGCTTAACATTTTTATCCTCATCACAACATACATTTATTACGACTACCATTTCTCTACCATCATCATGCATATATTATAAACATCTCACACATGACCCATATTATCATTCATTATACAAATTATTGAATCACAACTTCAACTACTTTAAACACAACCATGCCTAAACAAACCTGACTCCACCATGCCTAAACCAACTTGACTCAACCATGCCTAAACCAACCTGACTCCACCATGCCTAAACCAACCTGACTCGATCCATGCCTAAACAAACCTGACTCATCCATGCCTAAACCAACCTGACTTCTCCATGGCATGCCTAAACTACACCGGTCCCCTCCTCTCCATATCATCAACCTAACTTCTCCCATCTCATACACCAAATCTCTACTCCCCATGTCTCCAACAATCAAATCACATCACTCCGATCCAAATTTTTTTTTGTGGATGCCTCTCACCAACCTAATCACCCACCATTTCACTGCCACCTACTTACTCCCATGCTCATTGTCATGGTGGCACATCTGGCCACTGCACAGTGGCTTTTCCCTCTTTACCTCTCTCTCTCCAACCACTTGTCATTTTCTCAATTCACCTAATGAAAAATGAATAACAAAAAACATGGATTTGTTTTTATAATAAACCCAACCTAACCGATGTTGGTTTTACCTTCAACTAGCATCAGTCGCATGCCCTACCTTACCATGGTCATGTTACACTATACCGGCATCGGTTACCCTTGACCAGAATTGGTCACCCTCTTTCACCCATATTTTAACCTATTACCCCACCTATCCCTCCTTTTTTCCACACCTACCCTTTACCCTGACCATTTCCCTCTGACTATTTACCTCACCCTCCTGACCTCATCATTTACTACCTACCCTCATCCTCCTTTGGGGACTCATTATTTTACCCATACCTCGGCCTTACCCATGCCGTGACCTAGATACTTGGACCTGGAACATCGCTAGTGACCTTTGACCTCATGTGTTCACTATACCTTGCGGCACTGTTACCTGTGTTGATTGACCTAATGACCTTACCTTGCCTCTTGCCATGACTGTTTATCCTGACCCTACCTTGGGTGTACCGGAACATACCTAAACGTTCCTACACCTCACCTACGTTGTGCTTCCTGACCATATCCTATACCTTGGATACTAGAATCACTTCAACCTTGTTTGGATGAACCTATCGACCTTAGACAATGTAGAGTTTGCCTACTCTTCAACCTGGTAATGTGCTACAGTTTATACATGTGCGTGCATTTGACTGTTACTACCTTTGACCCTGACCCATTACCTAGATTACCCGAGTAGACATGGCTCCTTCTTTTTCCCCTGTTACCCACCTTCCTTTTCATCACATTTACCTTTTATCAAACCACTCACCGATTCTACCTTCTACCTCATCAGTTCCTGGTTTGAGGGGGATCACCTTCACCCACACATGGGGCAACCACATCTTATTTTTGTTAGCGTCGCTTACCAATACAAGCTACGCAACAAAAAGGGGAAAAATGTAGACACCAAAATTAGGTCACACTCCCCTTTGGTCCCTCGACAAATAAATACCTTCATCACATTCACCTAGCCATGGCCCCCTTCACCCCACTAATATTAATTTAATTAATTTAATTAAATTAATTCATTATCCTCACAATATTTATTATTTAAATATCCTAATTTAGATAATGCCCACACTTACACCTCACCTAGACACCTCATCAAGCCAACTCACCCTAAGACCTATTCTTAGTAAGTTGCCATAACTAACTAAGACTTACCCAAACCCTAAAAATCAATGCCTACATTCCCTCTAACCACATTCCCACATGCTTACAAGAAGCTTCCAGTCCTAATCTGTGGGTGAATGACATGAGATCCCAGAAAATCAAGGGGATCTACCTAGTTTAGTAAACCTAGGAAATCCCACCTTGACCGACGTCGGTTACCCCTAACCATCGCTCGGTTAAGCTGGAACCACCGTCGGTCACCTTTTAATCCCCAAAACAACCTTATTTTCAAGGTTGGAAAACATTGGCATATTCCTGAGAGATATCACATCTTTTGAGAAACATTTTCCATGAGAACACGCATGCAAGGAAGGAGATCAAGCATTTTCTCTTGCACAGACATCCAACATTCACCCAACAACCATCCAACACTCACCCAGCAAAGATTTGATCCAATAAGGAAAAAAGGAATGCACATGCAGCCCATGCAGGAGCTTTCCAATGTTTGGTGATCCTCAACAGCATTCAACCTCTTACCAACACCTTCATCCATCACTCACAAACATCCAGAACCAGATTCCAAGTAAGTAGAACATTTTACGCCTATGGTTCATTCATTTCATCATTGTATTTCATCCTTTGTTCTCTTAGCCACCCATTGACCTCCTTTAATACTCACCCCTCCACATACCCATTAAAACTTCACCAAATCCCACCCAAACAGCCTAATACCTCATTCTACCAACCAAGTCCTTTGTGCAATCACAAGGGAGACCCAAAGCTCATTCTGTGGCATTCCCAGTTTTCCACAGTAACCGGCACCAGTTCTCCCCAACCGGCATCAGTCACCCTTAACCTGGCATCGGTCTTTGTATTTACCAATAGAACCCAGAACAGTGACCTACCCACCTATTCTCACATCACCCTTAATCACCTGTGACCTACCTGAGACCTCTGTCAGACCTGTAGAGACCCATAACTGACTACTTGACCTCCAGATCTTATTTTAACCTAGCCTGTTAGATTAGATCTTTCTTATTGTGTTTTTAATGAGATACCTAAATCATTTCAATTACAATAGGATTTACTTCATTACCAGCATTAAATTGTTTTAAACAGTGGACTGACAACCGTCTAGGAAGTATCACACTTCCTGGATCTAGCACACGCTAGGCAGTTCACTGCATATATTGTTTAACTCTTTCTAGTGGTCTTGTGTTCCATTTCAGGTAGTTCCTCCTAGCCAAAAGGAAGCTCTCACGATCAGTTGTGGATTCAGAAGTCATACGTGCGTAGTAACCCAACAACCAACATTCCAACAGGTATGCCCATTACCCTATCTGTTTCGTCACTTTCAAAGAAACGTCCAAGAATCAGGTGAAACACATCCATCCACTATTATGAAAATATTGACATATTTATGGTTGGTTATAGATTTAGGAATGTTTAGTTGGCTCATGGCAAATTAAATCTCCCCCCATTTTGAATTTTGTAGATTACTTAAGATTTGATAGGGAAATTACAAGTTTTTGAAGAATGATGCAAGAATTTGATTATGGAATACTATTTGAGTGCTCTCTTTTTGAATTTTGAGATCATATCATATGAAGCGTAGAAAGGAGATGAATTTTAACTGATTTGATTGCAACAAGCATATGAGGTAAGGTGGTGTGATAGAGTGGGGCGACATGGAGCAATAGATCATAGGTTAAATTTGGTGATATATAATTTTTATTTAAATAAATTTATGACATGGCATAAATACTAATTAAAAAGAAACATACTAATATTACTTTGATAGAGTAGTATGAGTGCACTTAGCCCGAGGAATATTTAGGGTGATGATTGCATATGTATTGTGGTAATTGCACCCTTGTTGCATGTTGATTTTTTAATGTTGTGAAAATGGTTGCTACAGGCCTATGAATCATTTATACTATAGGAACCTTAAATAAAATAATTCCCATAGAAGGAATGCGGACATTTTTTGGTACCAGTCATCTTTTTCACCACTCACAAATGCAGATTATTCCTTATTTTTCTTCATGCAATCATAAGTTCTACCAAACATAAAAACCAAAACATATATTTTCTGCATGTTGCTATAAGCGGAACATCCATTCTTTATATTATCTTCTTGTGTTAGAGATTATGCACTCTTGCAACATATACATCAAATCCTTTAAAACAAAAATTCTAAGAAAAAAATAAATGTTAGTTGAGTGTTGTTGATCACCAAGAAGGTTTATCACATCAATTTTATTCACCCTTGGAGTATTGAGCAAGCTTAATAAATGAAGGCCACTAAAATATCTCAATCCTATGAAATCTTAGAAGATGAACCCATCGGGTCAAATTCTGATCTTAATTCTGATGTCCTGATCTCCATCCTATTTTGACTTCATCTAAACTACTCAATGAAGGTGATTTTATTAGTAGGCTTATTGTACAACTTTAACCTATGACCATTGATCAATAATTTGAACCTTGTAAGGTCTATGGTGGTGAGTTTTACAACTCTATTGGGAAATATTTTAATCTCATATAGACCTTACCACCTTGTCCTCAGGTTTTCCCATGTGGTATTTGTACTTTGAACTAAATAAGAGATCCCAGTTATTGGGCCTCAAATTATTAGCCAAATACAAGAAGATGTGTGGGCGCATGGGACCTATTTGAAGAAGGGCATGCGGGGTTAAAGTTATGTACAAGGAAGGGTTTTAATCAGGGATTTTGTAAAACCTAGCACATGCATGCTAAGAAAAGTAATATAGGGTTTTATCTATCCCATATTCATAAGTTCCTAGTAGTCACTCAAGAAAAACTCATGAGCAAGTTTCAAAAGTGGATAAGATGATAATATTAGAGTAAGGTGTAGAAGGCTCAAAAAAGGAATATTCATATGCTATGTGATGGAAGGTTCCATCAAGAACATCATTTCACCCAGTGGAGAGCTCAGATCAAAGGAAGCATGCTCCATTAGAGGACCACTTGGACACTTGAACAGCTGATTTATTACCTCAGAAGGCATGGACAGTGAAATAGGGAAGCTTATATATTGAGGAAATTGCATGGGTAGTAGAAGGAGATAGCAAAGGACTCTGGTGAGTTTGATGAAAGATAATAGGAATATAACTAGGGTCATCCTATAGAGTATTGCAGTCTGGAAAAGAGGCAAAGCTCTGCATAAATAGCCATGGATGATTGTATGGGTTGGCTAATAGTTTTAGCATGAAATTTTAGGAGTGATGGACACATTTAGAGGGATGGGTCTACATTCATCCTGTGTAATATGTAGGAAGCATGAAGCTTAAAGAGTTCTGATGCATGACTTGGCTCTATGTTATTATATGAGTGCTTGTAATGACTTGGTAAAGGAATGTAATGTGGTTATTAAACAAGTTAATATGAATATAATGTTAGTTATGAATCATATATGTGTTCATGGTTAGTATTAATACTCTGTGCATTTCCTTTATTGTATGTTAACCATTTTACATATGTTGTCTTGTCATATTTCTCTTTTTGGATGCAATTCCCCAGGTGACAACTCATTCTAGGTTTGTTAAAATGTTGTATGGTCATTCTTACCTATTAATTCTACATTTGATGTATATCTATCATAAGATGGATGCACACCTCACAAGAATCACATAAAGGAGGGCTTGACACTCATGCATGCCTCGGGTGAGTGCCCAGATGTACCTGATGGGTGATAGGCTGTTCACGCATGGGATTAGACTATTGAGTCTAAGGGTATAAAAATGACTACATCTTGGTTCCATTGCCAGGACCTCTTTTCAAAGCTATTGTGAGAAATGGATACATCCACATATTGGTTCCATGTGAGTAATGATAGAGTTGCATTAACCTTGGAAAGTGTTGAAGCATGGTTCAAGAGCATGGAGGATGAGTTTTCTCAAAGATTCAGCACTGGACCTGAGTTTGATATGCATAGATGGGTAGAAGAGAACATATACCTTGAGTTGTATGAGACATTCTTCTGTTTTTCCAGTAGAATTGTATGAATGGATTTCAACATATGCATACAGATCAAACTGGTACTCCAGACCATGCGTGTGGACCCAATATGACTATCAGAGGCTTCAGGACGTAGATATGACTTAGACGCGTGTTGTTGATCACTGGTGAAAGAGAGTACTGACCAATTATACTTTATAATACACTATTTCTACGTATTCTTTCCTAGAATGTTGCTTGATTTCAAAGTTTATGCAAGGGAACTTAGAAATGATCATTTTTGCATGTTATCCCTTTAGCTATGAAGATCTTGGTTATTACTCTTGAGTTTAGAAGAATTTCCTATGGTCAACTAATCTTCTTCTGAGCACTGTAGGTGAGGAAGCTAGGGTGGAGAAAAATGACATGACATTACGTTATGGAGCCTAGGAAAGGTAGAGAAGCCTCAAAATGAGTAATAAGTATAGATGAAGCTTGTGAAAAGGATATGGCTAAACAACATGAGGTTACCAAGTGTGATGGATCTATGGATCCAGTAAACATTGCAGGAAGGATTTGAGGTTCATGCAGAAGGATGTGGAACCTAAGGAGACCTGTACTACCCCATCTTGGTGGAAAGCATGTGAGAGATAAGTCCCCTTAAATATTCTGATGAGATTTCGTTGCATGGATAAAGAAAAGCTGTCATCAACACACATGTTTGAACCCACCTGATGACCAACCCTTGGCACTTGGTTTTCTAGATCAAGGGAGAAGTATTGTTAAGAATAGTTTGGTATTGGTGGGAGTAAATGATCTAGTGAACTGGGAGATATAATTTCTCATTTAAGATAGCATAATGGCTACACAATGGCCATAGTTTTTATTTGGAGGAAGGTTTTTGGAAATGGTGCAAATACTCACCTGAAGGTTTAAGAAGTAGAAGGGACATCTGGGAAAAGGAAGCACATTAGACACACAACTTGAAGTGGCACTAAATATCACAAACCATGACGATTTTAGTTCAGTGGGACATTGGGGACACTAGGCATGACCACTTCTATGATCATTTGCCTGCAAACTGCAGGAGGAGGATTTGGTAGGATCTGGAGGAACACTAGTGGACTTGGATCTTAGAGGATCTGGTCAGGAGGGAAGGACCTGGAGCAGTTCATAAATGTCAAGATCTGGTGTTGGAGGTTAAAACATAAGCTATAACCAAGGTAGTTAAGATTTGGTGAGGACAAGGGCCTCAACCACCTCCACAAGTATTTATTATGAGATGTATTTTGCACTTACCATTAATATCAAGGTATTGAAGATGCACATGAGAATGTGCACAAGTGTGAAATATTATGTTGCACGCAAAGGGGATCACTACATCTTAGTATGAAGGAAAGTTGGTTTGTAAGGTACTTTGTAAGGGTGCATGCGCATAGTTGGTATAGGAAGTATGACCCCCATTTCAGATGGTCATGTATTACATCTGCTTTGAAGAATGCCTTCTGTAGCAAATTGTCTCAAATATCCTTGAGTTCTAGGAGCAGAAAAGCAATCAGCACCCTATGAAGGAGATCCAACAAGGAATGGTAAGAGAGTGTGGGAGAGTATTAGATAAGCATAATTGTAAATTCAAGGTACTCTATTATCAAAACTATCCTATTACATGTCATGATGCTTTCAACATGCTCAATGGTTTTGTCAGGGGGATTGATAACACCATGTCCTTAGAAGGGAACTGATCACAAAAAGACTTTCACAGATCCTCGCAAGGAGTTGGAAGTTTCCCCTACATGTTGATAAATCTGTCAGGAGCATTGAATAATGAGTTTTTAATCCTTTTCTGGAATATCAAATAGGTGTCTAATGGATAAGCTAGTTTGAGAAGATGTCTGTAAACTCAGTAAGCATGAGGTTCATAGTGGGCATTGGTGTATAGACTGTAAAAGCGGAGGGAACATACAAAGGATATTTTCCCAATGACAAAGGGGGATATGTGCTATGGTGGTAGATTGTGAAATTTTCCATGGGGATCATGATGAAAGTAGGTGCTCTCTACTATATGCAATCCACAAGGAAGAGTTCTCTTGATATTACAAGATATGTACCTCTATAACTCATGATACCAAGGATTGCATACTGATTGATCAGATCCATGATGATATTTATATTGGTGTGTGCCAAAATAGTCTTACAATCAGTTCCAAGGATGATGACCATCATTATGAAGGGCGCACAGATGGAGGAGCATGTGGAAGAGGTTTTTACAGAGGATTCTATTGTCGCAGTAACTACAGAAGAGGAAAAAGTTAGTTTCAACAAGGAACCTATTATAATTTTGGATCTATAGAGCATTTATACACATTAGTGTTCTGATCTATTACAATGCTCATGGTGCAGGAATAAACATAAGTACAAATAATGTCTAAAGATCTATGAGCATATGAACCAACAACATCGGAATAAAAAAGGCACTGGGATGGTGAGAATCAAGAAGGCCAATTCACAGTGGATGCCATGAGTGGCACGTGAGTCAGGGATAGAAATTTTATAGGTGATGACATGAGCAGAGGCCGCACACGTTAGGGAGATGCCAAGACAAAGGACACTAGTTTCAAGAGAGAAAGTGGTACATTGAAGATATCTTGACCCTACTCATCAGAAGGAGGTGTATCTAGAGACTATGGACATGATTCAAAGTTTACAAGGGGAGATCCAATGTCTAAAGGAGTAATCTGAGTAGTTAGAGAAAAGGAAGAATACCAAGGTTCTATAAGATGACTTGGATGAGGTTAAGGAATTATGCATGTAACATTCCCATTTTAAGACTTTAGAAAAAAGGAATTTTTTCTCTCTTTTTAAAAACATAATGTTCTCTATTCTAAATAAAATATCATTTAAAACACACATTCCATGCCAATAAATCTCATAACAGATAACCATATGTAGCTGTAATGACTCAGTATGCTACCAATCTCTCATTCCATGACTTGGTTAACAATTGATCTCTCATGTTAACTTAAAGTATAGAATACTTTATGTATACTACGTATACTTGGATTCTCCTACCCTATTCCGGGTACTAAGTTATCTTTCTAAAGAACCTATTAGAATATTTATTACCAATATTCATCTGATATCATGTTACTTTAAACTAGGTGATATAGGACAACACAACTAGTAGCTTGTGATACTTTGGCAAAATATTTTCAACATACTATTCATGTTACTATTCCTAGAAGACATACTCGTCATTCCAGAATATGTCCTTCACCTCACTCTTCTATTATCTAGATTGGTCTATACTGACTACCATCAGTCCACTTGCCCAAGGTTTAACCCTAGTCTAGGTTAGAAACATAATTTATTATAGGAAGACAATCACAATGCCTTCGGGTATATGGGAATACTCAGTTGACCTAAGTCAACTGGATGTTCCAAGGTTCCCTAAGGCATTGAAATATACTACCTATCCTAAACATGCTACTAAATTAACCTAGAGAGAAACAGATTTCAAGTCCTTATTTGTGTGTAGATCTAGACGATTAATGTAGAAGGGTGTTTCCACCTGTCAATTACAACATCGTATCCTTGAGAAGACCCATGTCTTCTAGAAGGTATAGTCCTATAGTTGGCATGTGCCAACATCCTACAGAAACTACCTAATCACAATGAGCATACCCCAAGGAGGTTATTAATAAATTATTAATTTGGATTATTTCATAGATTACAGTAACCCTACTAAACCCTAATCCAATACTCCATAAGTCCTTTTCTATATTCGATTCAATTAGTTATTAAATAACTTCATTAACTTAAGATTTATTTTTATATTCGATTTTCTTGGCTTAATGAACAAATATCCAAAATAGGCCAACAACATCATAAGTTCCATTATAAAGTAACTTACCCATTCAAAGAAGGTGTAACCACCAAATAGGTTCAACTATAGAAGATTTTATAGGAAATGAAGTCTAATGATTTAATGATCATATCACCATTCTTTAGATTACATTCCTTTGAGTGAGGAAGAGTATTCCTCTACATGATTAAGTGTTAGGGTTTGTCATACCCTTCTTATCTTTCACAATTTATATAGTTTTACTGCATATTCATAACACATTTCATTACTATGTTATAATTGTTTAGATAAAGATCGTTATCTTATACAACTTAACAAGATGCATCTTAATTAGGGAAATTAAACTAATTCCCTTTATCTAACAGATCAAGTTTATCCAAATTAAGCATATAATAGATAGTACAAATATCATCAAGATAGGATTTCCATTTCCTTTATAAAATATAAGATAATTTATACAACCAATACAAGTAATTCTCAAACATCAAATTCATCACTATAAACTTATACATTTACAAGAATATGCATTTTAGGCATACTGTATAACATATAGTCTCTATTCCAAAAAGAATATAACTTTTCTTTTTCAATATAATTCAAGAATGAATCAAAACTCTTTACATAAGATAAAAAATTAAATAAGCCAATGCATCATGAAAGTTCTTGTCTTCTTTTATCACTTACAATGTCCATCTACAAAAATTGCTAGCTTGGTCAGTTCAATGAACTGAGCATGATAAGCACTAATCACTAAAGTAAAGTGATTTCCACTAATTGTTTCATTAATCAACTCTACTTTTATGAAACAATTAATATGCATCATACGAATAATAATAAGTAATAACATCAAGAAAGAAGTACAATTAAGAGAATTTGAATTCACTTTTAAGAAAAAAGCATAATTTAATCTGCAACCTCAGAATTATATCACAAGACTTAATCGGTCCTATCAATTACTTTAAAATAGTCAACAAGTCTTGTCCTTTAATCATTCCATAATCCGTAAGAATAGAAATACACATTTATCTTTTCTAAGAAGCAAAAGAAGTTATTTACAATATAATCTCATGTTAGTATGCTTCTTGTTCCCATATAAAGAAAAGAAGAGAATCAATACATAACTATTCCTCATACACAATTATACTGAAGGAAAGAATCAGGTTTAGTACAAACAATACTACCTCAGTCCAAGATATCAATATAAGGAGTCCATAAATAAAGAGGCAACATTAACCAAGAGTCTCAATTCAATCCAAGCAGATTTAAAACAGTCCAACTAAAAGCCTTACTAACTTTTGTATATTAATAGATTATGATTCAAAGGTCTGGAACCAACCTTTCCAAAAATATAAGCTATACTCCAGTAAAATAAATTCTCTTAACCAATCCAAAAGAAGTTTCCATCTCAGAAGAGAGTCAATTAAAGAGAAGTTCAATCAATGAACTTATACAGTCAACAAAAAAAGGGATCTCAAACCGAAAAGGACCCAATCAATATTTCATTTCATTTATACTATGAAATGAAATCCTCTATTAAGTACAAACTTAGAAATTCTATAGCTAGCTCCCAAAAGAGAACTCAACAGAATGCACAGTCAAATAATTCACATTACCAACTTCCATTACAAAAATTACAAATTGAAAACCTATTTCCATTCACCCATCTCAAGTTCAAATTCAAACTCTAAATGAATTTCAAAGTATTGTCTCTAAACAACATACAGTACCTAAGAGATCTTATTCACTTCCCTGTCTAAAACCCAGAGATCCATTCAAGTAACCCAACAAGGAATAGAAATACGCAATAGTGCAAGATAGACAAAGGTCAATAAAACTCATGGAACCAAAGACTTAATTTCCAAGCATTTAGAACAGGGATGCAACATCCCTTCATACTACACTAGCATACAAGGTTTAAATTCAACATTCAAAGAAAACCCTCAAATCAGATGAAAGATCAAAATGTAATAAGAAACTAAACAATTTGTTTATGACAAGTAATGTTACAAACTTCTTCCAAGTCGACTGAAAAAAATCATCCTCTCAAGTTCCATTCAAAGGCTTATGACAGGTAGGAATTTTTTCAACATCAAGACAAAAAAGAAGTAAATAATACATTCCAAAAACCTCTACAACTAATACGACTATCCCATAACAGAACGTAGTTCTAGTCCATATATTTCAAGAATAAAATAGTCAATCTTCCCAAAAGACATGGGCTCACTCAGGGAAGAGAGAAAGAAGGTGCATTCCTGAAATTCACATGCCCTGTCAAGTTTGAGAACACAATTTGGCCTGAAGGACAAAATAATACAACCATTCCCTCACAAGAATAAAAACAGAGGAGGTTTCAAAGAGAAATTTCACGGTCTATGTCTGACTGAAATAGAACTCTCAAGACCCCTTTGAGCAGACAGTCTGAAAAGAGAATAAATCTTTTCAAAACCAAAACCCAGCTCACAAAATAAGTAAACACATCAACTCCCACATAGATCTAGAACACACAAAAATAGAATACCTATACAATGTCAAATATGAACTTCGAACATAAGTTCAGACTTTACCAGACTCTAACACTGGCTTAGTCACACAAAAATCTAGTGCGAGTCTAGTATTCATAGTTCAATAATTAAGGATAAGACCTTAGCTCCGAGTAAAAGTATAGAGAAAAACTCACAACTCAACTACAAGTTCAGCATAAGAACTAAATATAAGTACAATGTCGAATACGAAGGCTCAACCAAAAGTTCAGATCTACACTAAGTTCCATTTAGTCCAAAATGAACACAAGGCCCCAAAAAAAGTACATAACAAAGCACAAAGCTTCACACAAGCTTAGAACATCCATGGAGCTCTATTACAACTCCCTGAAACATAAAACTTAAACAAAGATACAAAACCAAACAAACTACAATGTTAGTTTAGAAAGGCCAAGGAACTCTACTAAAAAATCAACGAACTAATGCTCTTAATGATAGTTCAAAACGAAACATATGGAAACGTGTGCCCATTCAGAGAACACCAGACTTGCATACAAGCTACAAATCTTTGAAAAAAAAATTCATTTGAATACCACCAAAAACTAGTACAGATAAAGTTCTCAAAGGTGACTATTAACAATAAAGGATTAACATTCCAAAAACCACATAGATTTCAAGAAAACATGCAAGTAAATAACCAAATACATCATGAAAAAATATATATATCCAGTGACCAGAGTTGTTTTAATGATTCATTTAGAAGAAAGCAAGAATTTTAATGGGTAGAGCATATCATTCCTGATAGTGCCTCTTCCAATTCGAAGAAGACTTCTAACAAGGTTTATAACACCTCTTCTTCTCCAAGCAAGATCAACCAACAATAATATTTTTCCACCATGCCTCATATATTTTCCTCGAATCGAAAATAGATCAGAGAAATCAAAAATTTCCACAAAGTGCCGATCAAATTGTTGGTTCGAAGAACCAGATAGCTCCATGCAAAGAAAAAATTGTGAAGCATGTAAAGCAAAATAACCCCCAAAAAATCCACCAGCATGCCTTCCAAGAAGGTTTTCTCACCAAAACCAAGGTGAATTAATGACATTAAATTGTATATTCCTACCTACCTCTCCTTGCCACTGCCATCCAAAGTTGGCGAGACCTAATTAAACTTCCACATGCATTTCCAAACTTAGTGATGCCTCCACGTAAGTTCCACTAAATTTCCATGTAATCACCAAATTTGGTAGTACTCTACCCTATTAAATAAAAATCACATCTCATTAATAGCTTAGGAACCGCAACTTAGCTCCCACTTTCCAATTGAGGCATAGGTTCCCTTTCATACCCATTAGTTTAGAATAGATACAATTTGCTTAGGTTAGATCGTAGGTTAATTTAAAAGTATAACCTTAAGATATAACCTTCAAACAATAGATTCCCACTTAGGTTAGGACATAGATTAACCAAATAGTGTAGGCAATAGGTTAAAAATAACTTAGCATCCCTTAGGTTATTTCCCTTCGTGATAACTTACTATTAACAACTTAGGTTAGGGTGTCATCCCACATAGAGTGGCATAGAAAGAGTTAGGAAAATTTACTTGAGTCTTGAATCCCATTAGGATATACCTTATGAGATCTAGGACACATTATATTTTCTCTTTCTTAAGAATCTTGAAACAAGTTTTTATTTCCCTTCATGCCATTAAGCACCCTGGAAGGGTCAATCAAGAAGAGCTGAGCACAACACAAAATAGAATGCAGGCTTAGTATTTAAAGAATTTGCAAAAAACACAGGTTCAATCCATTATATATTTTAACCAATGAATGTCATTTTACCATACATTTTGTTAAGAAGATTTAAAACATTCATTAGATCATTAAAATTGATACAAGGATGATTTAGTAAAAAGAGATAAGTTTGCAACCCTAAAAATACTATTACATCTTATCAACAAGAAGTGAAAATGGATTCCTAAAATCCTTACCATTTCAGTCCACTGAATCCAAGATAAAAGATGATTTATCCATAACAAGCATGATTTTCAACCATCAAGGAAACATTCCTAATTTAATAAAATCACATGCCAACACTTATAATGAAAAGAGAAGTATAGTAGTTTGTTCAAGGTGTTATAATGCAGGATGTTAAAGCAAGATAATATCATTCTCTTGCAAGGAGAATGGCTAAGAGAGAAGGTACCATATGTCTGAGAAGAGTGTGAAAGGTAGGTTTTTCATGTAATCCTTCCTCCTTACATCTTTGACTATGTTCAGGATATTACTTTGAATGTGGTTTTTAATGGATGGTTTATGAGTAATATCCTCATTGACATGGGAGTAGAGGTTAATGTTCTTACCTTATATGTCTAACATAAAATGGGAATGCCTGCATTACAGCCATCTTCGAATGTGTTGTATATGGAAAAAAAGACTAAGGTGATGCCTATTAGAGTCATGAGGGATGTCGTTATCACCATTTAAGGGGACGAGTTCACTAGAGACTTTGAAGTCTTGATACTCAGAAAACAAATTCCAATATTTCTTGGGCACCCATGGTGTTACAAGAACAATGTTGACCTATGGTTTAACAAAGGGTATATCAGCTTCGAGAACAAGGAAGAAAGGGTGATCATTCCTCTGATAGATGGGAAGTCAACACCCTATGCCGAACCCCTTAGGATAATAAATCCTTGATAGAATCTATGTGCACTCCATTAGAGATCCTGAGATAGTTCATCCCATAGAGGGAGTCATCCAGTTTAAAGATGCTCATTCCTTAAGTGATACCACTAGAATGACATGCGAAAATTAGGCACATAAGAATTATGAGTTGATTGGGTGAAAATTAAGAGGAAATTTAATAAGGTTAACAAATTTTTGATCAGTCAAGTGCCTAGGAGGGAAGAAGTTGTCAAGTTATTCTGGGCGAGCATACCCTAAAATTTTCTTACAAGAAATGGAGGATCAGTGGAAAAGTGAGGATGAGAGAAGGGGAATGCTTAGTTATAAATTGCTTAGAACTTTAGCATGCTGGTGGGCTACACATCATGAGATCCTCCTAGAATGATGCGAGGTAAGAATCACATTTTCTGTAAGGTTCTACAAAAGCAACGTGCCCACGATGACACAAGACTACCATGGTAAAGAGACCAATTCATTTGATATCTAAGCATGTGAGAAGGCCTGAATGGGAAGCATAAAAGCATTACCACCTTTCTTTTGGGTGCATAAGTTGTATTTCACCTTACAAGTTTATGCATGCACTTGGTATATTAATTTGGAGATGCATCATCAAAAAGGTAATTGGCAGGAGTTGGCGGTTGATCTCATTCAAGCTTTTGAGTATAGGAGTACCAAGCCATCAGTAGATAGGATGTTGCAGGAAATCAAGTGCCTTACAATGGGAGATAGTACTATGGCATAGGATAGGTTATTAGAGTCACTGGGTGAGCCTTATTTGGAAATGTTCCTCAATGAAGAAGAATCAGAGGAAGTACAACTTGAGCATGCGTGTATGGAAAAAGAAAAAGAAAAAATGGTCTATGTAGTAGATGGAGAAGAAATGAAAACTTTGGATGTTAACCATTCTAAAGGTATGCACGAATTCATAAAAAATGTTGATGAGAGAGCACGCACCTATCACAAGCCCTTAAAAACCAATAATGTTAATATTGGGATAGAGACATAACCAAAGGAAGCTATCATTGAGGACTATTGGTCGGAAAAAGAAATTTCAAAGGTCATTATCTTATTATGCGAGTTTTAGGATTTTTTCCCTTGCAGGTACCATGAACTCAAAGACGTTCACCATTCCTTTGGGGAGATGAAGATAAATTTGAAGGAAGGTGCATGCCCAATTCGGAAGAGGCCTTATCGAATGAATCTGAATTTATGCTTATGGGTCAAGGAAGAAATAAACAAGATGATAACATCTGGTATCATTGAGGCAGTGGAAGAATTAGAATGGATAAGTCCAATGGTTATCAGTATCAAGAAGGATGGAAGGATAAGAATCAATGTTGACTACAAGGATCTAAATGCAGTATGTGTCATTGATCCTTTTCCAACCCCCTTTATTGAAGAAAGTTTGGAGGTAGTAGCAAGTCACAAAGTCTACTCTTTCACGGATGGGTTCTCAGGGTATCACCAAGTCAGGATTAAAAAGGAAGACAAGAGAAAGAAAAATTTCTCCATTGAATGGGGAATTTTTTCCTACATGGTTATGTCTTTGGATTGAAGAATGCACTTGTTATGTTCTCACACATCATGGTACAAGTATTTCAGGATTTCATCCATAAGTTTCTTCAAGTTTACCTAGATGACTGTAATGTTTATGGATCGGTGAAAGACCATTATGACAATTTAAGAGTGATGTTTGAGAAATGTCATAAATTAAGGATATACCTCAACATTAAGAAATGTGTCTTTTTTACCCTATTTGGAACCATGTTAGGACACATTATATGTAAAGAAGTCTTACTAGTAGATCCCACAAAAGTTAAAATTATTATGGGATTAGGGGAGCCTACAAGTCAGAGTACAGTGCATGGATTACTTGGGCATACGGGGTATTATAGGAAATTCATCAAGGGATATGCTAAGATCACCATGCCTTTGGAAGAATTTCTAAAACACAAGAGTGCCTTTCAGTGGGGAGAGGCACAGTAGAAGGAATTTGACACTTTGAAGGATAGGCTTGTCATGGCACCCATATTGCATTTACCCTCTTGGGATAAGCCTTTCCATGTGCATGTTGATGCCTCAGGGATAGCTATGGGAGCAGTACTAGCACAACCTAGTGATGGAATTTTTTATCGTCCCTTGTGTTTTGTAAGTCGGAATTTGACACCAACAGAACATAATTACACAAATACTAAGCGCAAAGCATTTTCCATGATCTATGTGCTACACAAGTTTAGGTAGTATCTATTGGCAACACCATTTATATTCTACATGAACCACATTGCATTGAAGTACTGAGTCAACAAGACTGTGATGTAAGGGTGAATATATCATTGGGTCCTATTATTTCAATATTTTGAGTTCGCAGTGGTTGTGAAACTAGGAAAAAGAAATTCCATAGGAAACCACTTATCAAGGATTAACTCAGGGGAGGATGCACAAAGTATTGAGGATACCATGCCAGATGTAAAATTATTTAGGTTACGGCACACACCCTCAAACTTGGAAGATATCACATTGTTCTTAAAAATAGGTTTGGTGCTAAAGGAATGAAGGCTCTGGAGAGAAAGTAATTAATAATAACCATCACACCCTACATGTTGATTAGTAGAGACCTATATAAGTTAGGACATGATGAGGTTTTGTGCTGATGTGTAATGGAGCATGAGCGTGTGGTAATTATGGAGGAAGCACATGGTGGGATTGCAGAAGGACACTATGCAAGAAATGTTATCGCGCAAAAGATTTTATTATCATGGATTTGGTGGGAAACCATCTAATAGGATTGTATTTAGTATTGCAAGGAATATAACCATTTCTAATGTCTTCGAAAACCTGGGAAGAGGGATGAAATTCCCTTGTGACTAATATCTAGCACTAAACCATTTAAAAAATGGGCAATCAAGTTTTTAGGGCCAATTTCTCCATCTATGCAAAGGACCGGTTCACGTATATCATTACTTGCACTGATTACTTAACACGCTAGGTAGAGGAAGCACCTACAAAGGATTACACCGCAATGACAACTACTATATTTTTATGGGAGAACATAATCAATAGGCATGGTTGTCCTTTAAGTTTAACAAGTGATAGAGGTACACACTTTCTCAATGAAATGGTTAGGATTATGTTAGCATAATTTATGGTGGCCCATCACAAGACTACCCCTTATCACCCTCAAGAAAATGGAACTATTGAGGATTTTAACAAAATACTAAGTCATACATTGACTAAAATCTATGACGTTGGAAGACAAGATTAGGATGACAAATTATCAGTCATTCTATGGGCATACAGGACAACCTATAAGAGGTTGAAAAAAGTGACACCATTTCAATTGGCTTTTGGTGCGAAGGATATTTTACCAGTTGAATTCATGTTACCATAAATGTGTATAGTGCACACGAGGGTTAGCTAATGAGAAAGTGTTGGAAGAAAGGATTGATAAGTTGATGCAGTGAGATGAAAGGAAGTCACTTGTTAGATGGAGTCAGAAGACAAAAAAATCAAGACAAAAGGCATGACATGATCATCATATAAAGAACAATCAGTTTAAGGTTAGGCAGATGGTTTTTTTGTATGATTCTAAGTATCCATGCCATCCTAAGAATTTAAAATTCAATTGGTTGGGACCCTACATCATCTCATACATTGTTGATTCAAGTGCTTTCTAGTTACAAATGTTGGATGGGATGAGATTACCAAGTCATTTCAATGGGAGTAGGATGAAGCCCTACTATAGATAAGTCTTCTTGGTGTTTGTAATAAGGTAGTGTTGCCAATTATCTTAGAATTTCCCTTTATGATTTTTATTTTCTTTTGTTTCCCTTTCTCGTTGCTTGTTCCTTTCTTTATGTTTCATTTTGCACCTGTGCACTAGTAACCACATTATTTTTCTAAGGTTGTGTATGCGTAGAGGACCACACATTATCTAAGTGTGAGGTAGAGTAGTATAACGCAAAGTATAGGCCTAAAATACAAGTTAAATGGCCCAATAGAAGGAAGCATGTAAGGTTGAGAAAGCATATGAGGAAACATTGGATGATGAATTTTGGTGTCAAAAGGGTTGTAACAAATACCATATACAAAGGATGAAGAGCACAGGAAAAACATGAGGTAGGTGAGGGAAAAAATAGGGTAAAGCACAGAAGAAGTTCCTACAGTATTGTAGATGTGCCTGTAAGAGTCTTCAGTTAGGGTATATTTTTGCATGCCAGAAGGTTGTAAAGAATTTTTCACACAGGATGTGGCACATGGTAAGGGTGGTTAAAGTCATATTAGTGGAAAGATATACATTTAATGTTAAGGTATGTTGGTAGGTGGAATATAATTTATTACAATAGGGAAGCAAAAACTATAAATACAAGGTTGGGAAAGTCATTGTTTATCTTTCTATTATGAAGTTGAAGTGCTCTCGCAAACTAGGGCATCCAGAGAGAAATTTTTGCAAATGAAGAAGAATCAGAGAAATTTGATTATGTGACTAGAGTGAATTTACACACTAGAAGGATGAAGTACATAGGCATGAGGAAAGGTTATCTGTGGTGTGTCGTCTTATGGAAGATTGTCCTAGTTATGGTTTGGAAGCTAGGGCATGGGGACAAAAGGGTTTATTCCAGGAGTTGAGCTTTGGAGTGGAGTTTGGAGTGTAGGATAGTAGTAGAGCAGAGTTAGAAGACCGTATTTGATCCTAATAGAAAATATGGCACCCAAAAAACCAACCATTTCACCAAAGAAAACAAAGGGAAAGGGCAAGGGAAAGTAAGCTGTTACTATCACGAGCACCAACAAGGAATGGTATGTGGAAATGTAATACCCAGATGGAGTATTTTTAGGAAAGGAATGGGTGTCGCATCTGATGCAAATGACAATGAGTGGTTATAACCATCACATGAGCAAAAATGAGAAAGAAATGGTGCTAGAGTTGGTCCATCCAGCTAACAAGAGGACACCAGACGGAATGACTATTTACAAGGATGAGGTGAAGGTCGAATTGGAGAAGGCTAGATTGTTATAACTATATGAGTTACCTTACTTTAGCAATCCTGAGCACCTTTATCAATGGTTGATGTCACACATGCATAAGGATCACTTTTATTTTATGGGGAACAAGATGTGCATAACACCACAACTAATATCCAAGTTCACAGGCCTTGTTTGTGAAGGAAATAGTATAGATGATGATCTGAGCGACAAGGAGGCTATCAAGGAGACTATAGCCATGTATGACTATAAAAAGGGGTCACAATACTTTGACATCACAAAAATTCTAGACCCTATTATGAGGATGGCTGTGCTCTTGGTGACCAAGCTTAATGATTAGGAATGATGGACACAAGTGAACAAGGCATGGCTAAATGTATGCCTGAAGATACCAAAAGGAACAATCTATAATTTGTCCACTTTCATCGTGGATGAGATCATAAGCAATGCATAGGAGGGAGAGAAGATATTATTTGGTAACATCTTCCTCACCATTATATTTTTAGATATTGGGGTACTAGATGGGCTAGAATTTTTTGTTTAGGAGTATCAAGATGAGGATCCCTCACCTGCAAAGAGATTTAAAAAATACACTTGTGAAACAATGACGGAAACTCACACGGCATGCCTGGAGAAGTGCTATAAATGAATGTGTGATGCATTTAGGGTAGAGTGGAGGATCCCAAAGCATTTTCCTGCACTCGTGGATAGAGAAGAAAATTTTTTAGTGTACCAATACTTCTGCATTGGAAGATTTACTTTAACAAATGGGAATAAGGGTCTATGGTGCAAGCTACCCTTCTCCTTTATTGTGCAATACTTTAGGTAGGGGTCAACATGTTCAAGGAATTAAAAATACTAAGGTTTGACCTTTATGAATTGGATCAAGACCACTGTGAGCTACGTCAAAAGCTCGCATATCTTAAAAAGTGCATGTACATGGAGAAGTATGTCTCCCACGAAGTTCAAATGATGAAACTAATAATGATTCCAACCGCTAGAAGAGATGCTACAAGGATATATCTTCACATAATGTCAAAGTTAGAGAAAGGTACATAAATGGAGACTAATGTCTCCATACTAGAAGACACCATAGGAAGAAATAAGGCCATGACAAGGAAGAGAGAATGAGAAGAGGTGAAGGAGAAGAAGGCACCAAGTGTTCAAACTGCAAAATTGGTGGGCATGCTTGAAGTAAGTGCTAAGCCTAGTACTTATGTGTGGAGAAATAATTCCCCTATTAAGGAAAATACCCTAGAAGAAGAGGAGCTATTTTATGAAGATCAACTCACCCATGAGGAATCACCAATGAAGACATCACCTTTCAAGGAGAAAGAAAAAGAAGAATCTCTTGTACTGGAATCCCCTGTACGAAAGAAGTAGAAGGAGACAGATGAGGAAGAATCAGAAGAGTCAGAGAGTCTAGATGCCTACATCAGCAACAAGGATGATGATGACAAGCCTAAAGGAGGTAAAAACCTTCTAGCCTATGATGTACATTATTCTAAGGAAGAGGGAGATGAAGAGGAGTATAACAAAGGAGATGGGGAGAAGAATGATGAAGAAGAAGCTAAGGTTCAATTCAAAGGGGTGAGTATAGGAGTAAATACAAAGGATCAAAGGACCCCAAGCCTCACGAAGGAACTGGTAGAAGAGGCCGTAGAGAGAGAAGTGGCAAGAATTATCAAGGACCTAGTAGAATAAGAGGTAGAACACAACGTGGATGAGGTGCTGAAGGAAGTTGAGGAGGAAAGCATAGGAAAAGAATATGGCAACATGGGGGGAGATCCCAGTTTTGGTGTAAGCTTTCCAAGGGCTGTACACATAGGGAGGAAGAGAATAGGAGTAAAAAAGGTCAAGGAATGGATTACATCGATGATCCAAACAAGGTGTTGCACGTGCACTTTTAGAGAACTATACCAATAGAACAACTCTTGGCCATGGATTCATTTGATGAAGAAGGAATGTACCCACATATAAGAAAGATGTTATCTTGGGAATTTGAGTCCCACATGGATGAACCAAAATTTGAAGTGAATCAGAGAGCACTAATGAAGGTTCTAGAAGCCAAAGGGATAAATCCATTGGTGAATGCTCAGTAACTATCAGATGACCAGGTCTGTAATGCACTTAACAAGGTTTTAGTTGAAATTGAGGCCAAACTATTTACGAGAAATGATAGATTGAAATTCCTGGAGGAGGAATTGGAGAAGAAAAAGAAGGATCTCATGGAGAAGAGAAAATTCCTAAAACTAGAGGAGTTAATCATCTCTCAACTAAGGCGTGAGCTAAAGGAATAAAAGTCTAAGCTGTGTGAAGTCTCCAAGAAGGCGGGGATGATTACAAATGCAATTTCCCTGAAGCATCTTGATTTAACAGTTCCTGATCAGAATTATAAGTCAGCCTTATAATTTCTTCAAGATCTTACTCACATTCTCACAATGGAGAAGTGACCACTTGCTTTGGAATCTGCAAAAGAGGCGCAGGTGCACTAGGAGAAAGAAAATAAGATGAAGGTTTTCGATATCGTGGCTTGATATAAATAACTTCTTGTAGAAGTGAAGGCCACCATGCAATTCACTGAAGCTACCTATGATAACTACATAGATAGTGATAGAGTGGCAAACATCTTTGTGGCCACCCATGAAATGGAATGCAAGGAGTTCCAAGAGAAAAATAAGGGGAATAGAGTGGATACAAACAAGATCCTGGTTGAGGTGGAGAATAAATCAAAAGGATTCAAGACATTGTGAGGCTTGATTAAAATCTTGTTGAAGGAACTCTACCCCCAAATCACCTATAGGATGGATGCCCTTGGATATTTGGGGAAGTAGTTGGAGATTATTGTTGACACCATGAGCACAAAAGGAGAGGAGTTGAGTTTTGAGGAAGTGAGCACCCTGGTGGGTGACCTCTATCAGCAAGCTCATAACAAGGTTGATGCTTGGGAGAAGTTAGAGGTAGAATTAGAGAAGGATTTCCCTATCCTCCTATGACAATAAACAAGTTCCCAATTCTTTCATTCTTTCTCCCATTTCTTCATTCCCTTATTATTTTAAAAAAATTTAAGAGCCCGTCACTCTTTACTCTTTGAAGAGTGTTTCCGAGGATGGAGACCTAACATATTGTGGAGTGATGTTGGAACTCAAATTATTATCTAAGTACAAGAAGGTGTGTGGGTGCATGGGACCTAGTTGAAGAAGGGCACGTGGGGTTGAAGGTGCCCAGGGAAGGGTTCTAGCAAGGTTTCATAGAACAAATGACATGCATGCATAATTCAAGACATGTTTTGGACTTATCCATATTTGGTGTGCCAGGTAGAACATGAGAAAAGCATAACCCTTGTGGATAAACTTCCAGCCTAGAAACTATAGGATCAAAAAGGGAATATTCCATGCATGCGATGGAAGGTTCCATAAGAACATCATTGCACAGAGTGGAGAGATCAGATCAAAGGAGGCATGCTCCATTAGAGGACCACTTTGACACTTGGTAGCCGATCTATTACCTCAGAATGCATGGTGGTGAAGGAAGGGAAGCTATATATTGAGGTGCATGGGTAGCAATAAAGGGAGATAGAAAGGATACTGGAGAGTGAAAAGAGCATAGAGGTATATACATGGGGTCATCCTAAGAGAGTAGTGCACTGGAAAAGAGGGAAAGCCCTACAAAGATCTCATGGATGATTCTATGGGTTGGGATTAGGGAAATTTAGGAGTGATGGCACACTTAGAAGGATGGTTTTGTATTCTCCTTTGTAATATAATAAACATAGTAAAGTTTTGATACATGAATTAGCTCTGCATTGTTTATATGAGGGCATGTTATGACTTCAAAGGATTGTAATGTTGTTCTTGAACATGTTAATATGAATATAAGGCTCTGTTCTGAATTATATAAGTGTTCATGAGTATAATCCTTATGCATTTCCTTTATGTATGAACTATTTTCAAGTGTGTACCTTGATTTGTAACAATCTCTCTTGGTACTCAATACCTTATAAAGATGTGGTCATATAATAATTTGGAAATAATCTCACTCTTCTGATTTGGTAATGCTTTCACTTTTGTCCATTTAGTAAGGTAATATGTGCACACCAAGATGTATTCCTTCTATTGAGATTTAGGATCTATTTTACCAATGAATTTGAAGCCCCACTTTTCAAATGGCTGCAATGGCATCTCATCTGATTTGGTAGTCTTACCTATTATTTGACATCTATCACACCTCATTGTATATAATGTTGCTTCCTTATGTAGTGTTGGAAAATAATAACCTATTGTCAACACCTTCTATGTTGTTCTTTTTTTAGAAAAGTGTCCTGCACATGGTTTAATATGAAAATATCTAAGAACATCATATATTTCCTCATCATCAATGATCCTTCTCATGACATTATCCTTGTGTGAAATAGAAATCTAGTTATTCAAGAAAAATGCACACTCTTCTAAACTATGTATTTATTTTCAGAATAGAGGTAGTGTGGAGACCAAATAATTAGCTATATCAACATACCAAGGTGTTTTAGTAGTAATGAAAAATAGATGCTCATCAGATAAGGATTCATCAACCACTTGTTCTTCATCATTAATCTCCATTCTTGAAAAAAAACATGCTACAACGTTGTCCTTACTAGGCTTATCCACAATAGTGACATCAAACTCTTGTAAGAGTAGCAACCATCTAATTATTCTACTACTCACAACTGGTTTATTGATCAAATATTTAATTGTTGCATGATCAGTATGAATGAATACTGGATAACCTGTGATGTAGTGCTTGAATTTATTGATGGCATAAATAACTACTAGGAACTCCTTCTCTGTTACTTTGTAGTTGAGTTCAGCATGCTGCAAGTTCTTACTAACATAATAAATTACATAGTTGAGAACTCCATCCTTCTGTCCTAAAACAACTCCAATGGCATGGTCTGAAGCATCAATATGAATGTGGAATGGAAGATTCCAATCAGGTCCTCTCAATACAGGGTTGTGGTTAACAATTGCTTCAAGGTTTGAAATGTAGTTTCACATTTTTCAGTCCACTCAAATGTAGCATCCTTTCCCAATAATGCAAACAATGGAGGTGCCACTTTTCTATAATCTTGTATGAATCTTCAGTAATAACCAACATGGCCAAGAAATATCCTGACATCTTTTTTCTTCTTTGGTGTTGGTAGGTTAATGATAATAGATACTTTTGCTGGATCAACTTATATTCCTTGAGAAGAAAGGTAATGTCCCAACACTATTCCTTCAAACATCATCATGTAGCATTTTTCATTACTCAAGGACAAGTTGTGTTCTTTGCATCTCTTCAAGACTTTGTCTAGATTTTTCATGGCCTCTTCAAAGGTGCTGCCATGTACTATGAAATCATCCATGTATACCTCCATGAAAATCATTTTTCAGATCTGAAAAAATGCTTAAAATTTCTCTTTGGAATGTAGCAGGTGCATTGCATAAGCCAAACGGAATAAATGAATAAGCATAAGTTCCTCACGGACATGTGAAGGTAGTTTTGTCTTGATCTTCTGGTGTAATTTGAATCTGGTTATAGCCACTATATCCATCAAGAAAAGAGAAATATTTCTTACTATCCTAAGTGTCAAGTACTTGATCAATGAAGGGAAGAGGAAAATGATATTTCTTTGTTGCTGCATTCAACTCTCTATAATCCATGCATATCCTCCATTTTCCATTCTTCTTTGGCACAATGACAAGGGGTGACACCCATTGACTATCTGAAATTGGATATATGAATCCAACATCCAATAATTTTTTAATTCTCCTTTCACAATATCCCTCATTGTTGGGTTCATTCTTCTTTGTGGCTTGCTGATTGTCTTACAAGTTTCCTTGATATAAATATTATGCTTGCAAAGCTTAGGATGAATTCCACACATGTCTCCATATTCCCACACAAATGTTGCTCTATGTTTTTGAAGAATGGTTATCAAATTCTCTTGTTCTGTATTAAGTATCTTGTTCACGTTCATGTGCCTTCCTGAGGTTATCTCCACTTGCTTGGAGAGATCTATCATTGAGCACACATTGCTTGCTCACAAAATTTAGTATGCAGTCATGGGGAAGGAGTTGATGAAGAATAAAATTCTTACTTGGAACATCCATAATGAATTTTTTTGGTAGGACTTGATCAGAGGGACAACTTAAACACCTTAGTTTGTTATCCACTTCCTCATTTCTTCCATAGTTGTTCTGCATGACGTTGGAAAGAACAACATCTTCTTCTTGTCCTTCAATTGTACATGAATTTTCCAGCATCATGAGCTACTATACAAATCTCTGGTCCTCTTCTGGTTCCTCAACCCAAATGGTTTGATCTTCTTCATTCAAAGGTTGTGTAGGAGGATAAAGCATAAGATTTTTAGTGTCACTTCCATTAGAAATAATCATATTACCATACCTGCATCCTATGAATGCATCCATAGTGGCCAACCATGGAATTCCTAAGATGATAGGATATCCTCCTAAGCTTGATTTTTTGAAGAAAATAAATTCAGTAGGGTAATCCCAAGAGTCTACCACTACCACTATGTCCTCCAGGACTCCTTCAGATCTCACTGTTCATCTATTTGCAAGTTGTAAGAATTTAGTTGTTGGCCTTAGTCTTTCCAAATTCAAATCATCCATGATATTCTTGGTTATGATGTTTATGGTTTCCACCAAGTAATTTAGAGTGTTTTTTTTGTGCCATTAATTGAAACATTTACCAATGGACTGCCTATATCTATATATTTGGGCAAGATTGAATTTCCAAGCATAATATCAGCTAGTTGTCCAATAACTTGTACAGTAGATGAATCCTTTCTCTTCCTGCCTAGTTTCTTTATGTATAGGTCCTTAACCAACTTATTATAAATTGACACATCCTTAATGGCTTGAATCAATGGAATTTTGACACAAATATCCCTTAGCTGGTTAACAAAATCAAAATGTGATTTGAGGTCAATCTTCTTTTCTTATAGTCTTTCAGGAAATGGTGGCTCATTAAGCTATATTTTATCCTTGTTGGAATTTTTCTTAGGTTGTTGTGGATCATCTTGCAACGTCTTCTAGCTCTACTATGGATTAGTCTACAACATGTTTTTACTTTGCTGTAGATCATTTTGTAGTGTCTGTGGTTCATCCACAATCTCTGTAATAGTGGGTCTACTTGGTGGAGGAAGTGCTCTTCCTGAGCGTAGATGGATATTGTCAACATCAAATGAATAGGTAGGGTATTGAGTTGGTTCAGTGGTGTAGGCTGGATGAGAAAATTTATTGTTGGGGTTAGGTGTTGGTTGAGTTAGTAGCTGAGTTTCCTTTGGTTGAGAGTTTTCTTGGGGATTTGGCATCAGAGCTTGTTGTTGAGGGTAAGGAGGTTGATTGTAGGATTTTTGGTAATTATGAGGTGGGTTATTCCACTTCTACCCTCCTCTCCAAGGTTGCTTCCATGATTGAGGGGTTGTTTCCATTGTTGTTGGCCTTGAAACTGAGGTTGCCACTATTGTTGATATTGGTTAGGATATGGAGCCCAACCTTGAGGATTAGCCCAAGGTGGGGGTTGCATATATGGATTATTAGACCAATTTTGAAATGTTGGCATAGGGTCTTGTGACATACCTCCTTGCCTTGGCCATGTATTCCTTTGAGCAACATATAACACTTGCCCATCCTCTGTTTCTCTCATCCTAAATTCAGGTGAAGCCTCCTTTTCTTTTGCAATGTTTGCCAATCCTCTGCATCCGCAGACATATTTCTTTCTTTTGCATGCATGAAAGAACTCTATGAGTGCTACCTCTATATCTTACCTTTTATTCTTGGCATGCAAATCATCTAATTGAGTGGCCATGTCATTGAAAATATCCTGCTTCATGTTCTTAAACATGCTGACAATATCTGACTTGGATATGTCCCCAATTGTTTTGGTAGCTGATCCACCTCTTGATCTTACATTTCTTATCCTCTTCATAGTATCTCTTGAGTAATTCCTGTAGGCTTCACATATTTCTTCAAAGGTAGCTTTTGAAATGTCTCCTAATCTAAACAAATCCATAACATCCATGTCCTCCTCACTGAGTCCCTTCAAAAAGAGTAATTTGAGAGATTCAGGAGGTAGTCTTGTGTGCCTTGTCTTATGAACGCAGAACAAGAATCTTTCTAGGTAGTCTTCCAATGGTTCATCCTCCTTTTATGCCATTTTTTAGATTTCATCACCTCCTCTGCTACTCAACTTGCAGTAGTCCTGATACTTATTGAGGAACTTCTCCTTCATCTATGCCCAAGTGGTTACAACATTTCTTCCTAAACCCATGAACCATCTCAAGTTTGCATCCTTGAGTGTAGCACAAAATAGATTCAATTTATGTGCACTTGTAGTATAATCATAGCTCCTACATAAAACATCAAACTCAAATAGAAAGTGTTTGGGTCTTCAGTTATGGATCCATGAAAGTTAGGCAAGGTTGAGGGAGAAATATTCTTCATAGCAACAGCTTCATCATTGTCGGTAATGGGAAACTCAAAGGTAGTTGCCCCATTTTGAGCATTTTGGTCTACTTCTTCTGCCATATTTGGCTACTCAGGAAAAGATTCATAAATTTCACTTAGAGGATGTTCTTCTATTATCAAACCTTATACAAAGGAAGATATAATTTCTTTAGAATATGATATGGAAATATGTGCTACTTGTGGATTGGGTAAAAATCTACCATGGGCATCTCTCAAATGGTGCATGCATCAACTACTCAACTCACTCAACATATATTAGTGGGGGGTATGGAGGTGAATTTCCTAAAACCTAAACTACTTCTAAGAAATGAAAAACCTCTCAAAAACCTTATAACTTGGTAGTATCCCTGACAAATAAACCAAAAATGGTGGTGTAAATTAACTTGCAATAATTAGTATGTTGTTCATTAATCTACAATCATTTAATTATCAAACCAAGGGACATATAATTTCAATAATTCCAGTTTTCTATGCATAGTTACAAATATTTGGGAGGTATAAAGATAAATTATTATCACTAGAATTTGAGAAATAACAAATCTTGGAAAATAAATAAATTCTGATTGGAAGTAAAATAGTAAGTCTAAGGAAAAACATGTAACTTTGAATAAAAATACATAATTGATTTGATTACTAATATAATCATGCAATTAGATCAAATTAATAAAAAAAGGTGAGGGTTAACAAACCACAAGTGGGCCTTTCCTTGGGAGCTAATCCATCCTGAGGCCGATGACTACAACTAATGAACAAAACTCAGAATTTTTATTGCATTGGCATGAAGATTACAATTGGAAAATACACAAATTCCTCTATCTATTGATTCAATCTATCCTCACTCTTACAACATTAATCATTTCCTTTTTTATATCTCATTACAATAGAAAGTGTGAAGAAATAAAGTCCTACTAGGAGTTCTAATTAGATCAAGTAAAATATCTTAACCAAATAATCCAGAGACTAGATGCATGCAACAAAAATAATCAACATGTGTTTACATGTTAATCACATAACTTAAGTAACTGATCATTTTGATCAAATCAGTTCCTAAACCATGAATTTAATCAATTAGTTCCTTGCTAAGTTGCAACACATAATCAGATGTTGGAGTTGATTCATCTCCTAGTTCTCATGTTTGAATTGTAATTTATCCTTCCATCGACATGTGCAAGCTCAAGTGTGATGTCCATGTTCCACGAGATTCTTAAGATCACAGCTTATTCATGTTTGTGACCTCCTTTTTCTATGGACGTTTTATTTTAGACAAGTCCTTTGGTTGTATACGAGTTGTTGCAGATGATGCCTTGCTATAGATGATTCCTTTTGGTTGCATGTGATTTTTTGCATATACAAGTTTCTTACAATAAGAGGCATCACATGCATCATTAATCAAACATTTCATTGTAATCAAGAGAATAAATGTGTACTCACAATACCACAAAATAAAGCTAATTAATGATAACTATATTAATAAGTATTTATGCCATAATATTCACATTATAATGAAATGTCTCAGCAACATAACTGGTGAATCCAATTATAAGGCTACAAATGGCTCAACAAAATACAAACATCTCTTTGTAGCCTTATGTAAAACCTTGTAGATAGAAGCAAAAATCAATTGATCTGACCTTGTAAAAAAATATGGAAGATGCGTAGAGAAATTTGAAATAAGGAGGAATCATATATCCAATAAGGTTATCCTAATGGATTTCTAACTTAGTTATAGTAATAAATAACAATATAGACATCTTGTTGTGCATGGATTTCATAAAATATAAATAAAATATTTTTGAAGAAAAAGTATCTAATGCCAAACATGGATCACCTACTTGATTTCTACAGAATTCCATTGGATCATAGTCGATGTAAATTCTCAATGGATTCTTTTGTTTAAGAGATAATTAAAAAAATATTTCTTACTCCTTGGGGAACTTATGTGTATTTATGCATATACTTTGGTATTATTAATCTTGGATCCATGTTTTAGATAGATATGGATTATGAGTTTGATAATTTTATTAATAATATCATGGTGTTTTATTAGGATGAAATTACCATGTTTTCCATGATAAGGAAATGCCACATGTATCATTTGGAGAAAATTATTCAGAAATGTAGGGAGTTTGGGGTTTCCATAAATCCTTAATAATGAATTTTTGGGGTACAAAGGGAATTTTTTTGGTCATAGTGTCCAAAAAAGTATAACAATTGATTCGGAAAGAATAAAATCCACTGATAGAATTCTTATTCCATGCTCTAAAAAATGTGTTTAATAATTTTTATGCAAAATAATTTTGTTAGACATTTTGCATCTAAAATTTTCTAAGATCATAATCCCAATTACCAACATATTGAATAAGGAACATGTGATTCAATGTAATGCTGAAGTAAAATTATCATATGTTGATTTGAAAGAGGGTCTTAAGAATGAATGCATGCTTTTAGTCTATATTATGGTAGGTATGTTTTATATTTTTTCCTTTTCTTCTCCTCATACAGTATTTTTGTTCCTACTATAAAATAATAGTAATGAGCATGAACAACCCATAAATGTTTATAGAAAGGATTTTCAACATGATGAGATTAATTTTATTATCATGGAGAATAAATCATATGATTTAATTAAAGTGGTGAAATATTTTAGATCTTACATTCCCATCTCAAATTTCAAATCATATGTGACCCATACCATGGTCAAAGACATCTTGAATCAACTAGAAATTTTAGGGAAGAGATACAGATGGGTTAATAAATTTTAAGAATTTGATATTGAGGAGAATTCCAAAATTATTTTGAGAAGGTAATGAGTGGATATATTGATGATGAAGTCAAATCTCTATGTTTTTGTAGTCAATTTTCAATATATGAGTGTTGTACAAACTACATATGAACTATGTGAATTTAACCGATACAAAGACATTATATACATTTTGAAACATTTGAATTCTCCTCCAAATTTGAAATAGCATAGAATAGATCTCTTAGACTAGTTTCTCATAAGTATGTTATAGTTGAAAGAGGATTTTCTTGGATAAATACAAAGGGTTATCATGTGGTGTGTAAATCAAGAGTAGTTTATAAAGTTAGTTAAAGATTTACAACTTGGGTTGTGTGGAGGTCATTATGCAAAAAAAATACTAATATTAAAATCATTATAGTTGGAATTGGTGGCATTAATTGTTTAGATAAGTTGGTAAGGAAATTAGGAAGTGTGACCCATGTCAGCACTGTTTTAGGAAGATTAAAATATTCTGGTGATCTCCCTCTTGTTCTAGTTAATACATAATCTCCATTTCAGCAAAGGGGAATGGATTTTATTAGATAATCATTTATCAATCAAGTTATGGTCATTGATGGATATTAATTGCAATTTATTATTCTATAAAGTGGGTTGAATTTATCCAAATGAAGAATGTGATTCACATAGTGGTGATGGATTATTTAGAAAAATATAATCACTATATTTGGTGTTCCTAGTAAAATTGTAGTTGATAATGTTGTGTGCTTCAAATTTTCCCCTCTAATTAAAATGTTTGAACAATTTAGGATTAATCTAACATATTAATCCAAATAATACCCACAGTTAAATGTGAAGCTGATTCTAGTGATAAGAACATAATAAGAATAGTTAGAAGGACTCTAAAATTTAACAAAAGAAAGTGGGAAGAAAAGTTAAGGTATTCTATTTGGGTATATAATATTACTCCATACAAAACCACATGAAATAGTAATTTTGAGTTATTTTATGGTATGAATTCCTCACTACTTCTAACTTTGTTGCTACACTCTTTTCAAATATTTCAAAAAGTAAATTTTGATGATGTTGACCCATATGCTAAGAGAGTCAACTAACGTATCTAGCTAAATAAAGGTAAAAGGCAATAACATGAGAGCCATATGAATTTTAAAATTAAAATGAATATATTTTTAAATAGAAAATATAATGCTATAGAATATGAATGATTTGGTGTTTGTATAGGATAATAGGCATGAATATATGGGAAAGTATAGGAAGTTTGATTTACTTTTGACTGAACCATATATACACATAGATAATAATACTTATTTCCTATGATATCTTCATGGTGAAGTGTTAAATTTTCCTTTCAATGGAAAACATCTCAATAATTATTTTACCTAGTTATATCATGGGAAATGAAGTCCTTGTATAGTGTACTTATGTGTGTATTTCCCTTTTCACTTCTATGCATGTATATGTCTGTTGGTTTCTACCTTATTTTATCTCATTTTATCATTGGGTATTGGTTCTCAAGGTTATGTCCCCAATTTAGCCATTCAAAACATTGTTCACATTGTAGTTGCTTATTTTGAATTATTAAAAAAAATCATTTTTATTAGAATGTTTTTGCTAGAACTAGTGTTTGTCAAAGGTCCATTGGTTAGTTTTGATTTCTATAGATAAACTTATAGAGGACGAAAACCTCAAGAAATTCAATTCTTTCAAATGTTATATCAGTACATTATTTGATCCCAGGCCCATGGAAGAACTTGAAATTTTAGATTTGACTCATTATATATCAATTAGTTCAACTTAGTCACGTTTTAGTTATAAAACTGAGTTGTTGAGGAGATTTGATTCATTTGTGAATAAAGAACTAGTCTACATCTACCACAAGTTTTCTAAGATCTCTAGGTTTCTATAAGAGGAACCTACCCCCCTACAATACCATTTATTAGAGCTAAAAAAATTCATGTAGTTTTTTAGGAAACATTTTGTTTAAAATTTGAGTTAAAATGTATTCCAAAAATTATGGTGGATGGTATTCAGATATCCTCATGATAAGATATTTCAATGCAATTAGTTCAATGGGTTTTCACATTGTCAATAAAAATTTATGCTCATGTAAAGTCACCCTCTAAGGTAAATTTTTCACATTAATTCAACAATAGTGTATGGTTCATTTATTACTTTGGTTGAGTTGGAATTCATTCTAGATGAGTGGTCCCACAAAATGATGTCAAGTGGCGTAATGTTAAAATTTTAGGAAGAATGAATGTAGTGGGAGAATAAGTTTTTGCCAAAATATGAAGAAAATTTTAATAGTGGGAAAATTTGATGTCAAATATTATTTTTCTCACAACTTTTGCATAGATGTTATATTATTGGAACTATTTTATCATTAGAAAGATTATTTAAAAATATACCTAATGATTATAAATTTGAGGAGAATTAAATTATATTTTTTGAGTAGATTGTGACCGAGTTTCAAATATCTTCTCTTATTTTACAGATCATGGATTAATCCACCACTTGAGAAATAAGAATCCAAAGTGGTCCTATAGGTGAGTAAAATATCTCTCGACAAGTGACAGTTTTTTTCTCTTTTATTTTATGTTACCGCACATGATCTTATCTATTGATGAATTTTATTTTCATGGGACAACATATAGCACTTATAATAAAATAATGCATTTACCTCCAAATTGGATGTGCAAATTGTTGATTACTCAATTAATTCATTGACACTTGTCATATTATGCTTCATAGGACAATGTGAGTAATCCATTTTTGTAACATAAATAGATGGGATTAGTAGATTATGTGATAGATTTTGGTGTCAATAATTGTTCTTCGCTCTTCCTTTGATACAATTCTTGTGGAATATTCCTAGGAACTTCACATTTCTCAACTAGACACAAAAATTTAAAAGTGGATGAATAAACTTATCATCTATATCTTTTGGCTCATGAGTAAACTTTGTTTTCACAATTAGCATTATTCCCCTAGTTTTTGGAGTAGTTGTTAGTGGTAACCTTTTTAATTCAACATGATTTTTTTTAGAATGTTGAAAAAATATTTAAATTTTTTAAAGGATATTGAATGTAAATATCACTATCTGGCTATGAGGTAATTATTTGCATTTTATAGAAACTTATAGCTAATGTTGTATAACATCCTTGTATAATCTCATTTCTCTTTATTTTCTACAATTTTTTCAACATAAATGTCTTGAAAATATTTTATGTGTTTATCTAATGCATTACGAGAGAGAGGTCTTAAAATATGATCTTGTTTTATGTATAAATTATGGTGGGGTTTGTAATAACTGTGCATTTTGTTTCTTCTTTTAATCACGTTATTACTTAATTTTTAATGAATTATGGAGACTCTTTTCCCAATGGATTCTAGGAATTGATCATGGTTAATTTGAACACTCCTTTTTGTAAAATTTTCATCAACCTATACCTTACTAAAATATCCTATCATATTTGTAAATTACTTGAGGTTTTAGATGTTGAAATTTAGGATTGAGGTTCATAGATTTTCCTTTATTCATTTAGGCTTGTAATAAGAGAAATTAGATTATAAATCATGGATATGTTTTCTAATGTAATAAATTTTTTTGCAATGTTTACCAATTTTAATCAATTTTTTTTATTCTCCTTAATAGTGGTAGGAAATTGGATGAGAAATCATAGTGGTTAGGCTTCCTAGCTGGGTATGCTTGTATTCTTTCCTTTTTTACATATTTTCACTTTGCATATATTCAAATGAAAACAATTTATATTACAAGTTCTATTAAAGTTATAGTAAACTATATATCATGGAAATTGAATATACTATATGTTGTAAGTTTCATCATAGAGCATATTAATGCAAGGCATAAAAGCATAATTACAAAACATAAATTTGACTAAAGGAAAAGTGTGTTTACACACTCAAGTACAATTTCCTTAAAGTATACAATTTTCAATTTCATACTTAAAGGGGAAATTTAGACACTCAAAGTTGGTAATATTGTCTTTGAAAACCATTGATTTGACTATACATTATTTCTATGAAAAATTCTACTTCTTTGTTCCTTCTTAACACTCTGTAAGGTCTGTTGTTTATCTTATTTGTCCTTGCAAATTGAAAAATAAAAAAATATTAGAATGAAATATACAAAACCATAGGAAAAAAATCAGTTCACTAGCTTAAAACATTATTTTGAATATTACATACTCGTGTTCAGGACTGTACATTCTATTTAGGTGTAGACACCAAATTTGGGTCACACTCCCCTTGGTCCCCTTTATTTAACTAACATAACATATTCACCTGACCATGGCTCCTTACCCTACATTCATATTAATTTAATTACTTAAAATTGAATTAATGGTCATCGTCACATTATTAATTAATTTAATTACTTTAATTAAGTTAATTTTACCTCACCTAGACACCTCACCATGGACTTATTCTTAGTCTATTAATTAAGTAATACCGAGTCTCTACTTATCTTAACCAACTGGGACTCTTTCAAACCATAAAATTAAATTCTTATTCATTCTCCAACAATAGTCCTACTTATCTAAGTGCTAACCCTCACTTGAGACCCAGATTGATAATCAGAGAATACCAAAAATAGCAAAGATTTTCATATTTTTGGCAAACCTAGGGTTTCCCACCTTAACTGATGCCGGTTATCCCTCAACCAACACCAGTCACCTTGACCTTCATTGATCACCTTATATACCCTTTTGCAACCTGTTACCGAGGTTTGTAATTTTTGAGTTCAGAGAGTTCTATTTTATTCAAGCACAAATCCGAGACTTCTGAGCATCCAGATGACGGAATACACTCAACCATAGGCACGAATAAGAACCTGATGCTTGTACCAAGGCATTAGAATATTCATAGGAACACTCTGGGAAATATTTTTGTGGCACTAACAAAAAATTTCTTCACGGATCAACCACTTCCTTCCTTCACCTACCAGACCTACAAATACAAGAAAGTGTATTTGATTTTCATCATTTTGTACTTTCTTAAAGTGTAGGTTCATTATCTTTCATTATCAGATATTGTTCTTTCCTACATTATTCCATCCCCACATTCTTACCAATCTACATATCTAACCACCCACGACCTTCTGGATCTTTGTACTTGACCTCTATGCATTCTTGAGTCTTCTTTCCCAACTATCCTCCCTTTATCCTAGTGCAATCACAAAGAAGTTCAAAACTAATTTTATTTAATTACCCCCAAATTTCCCCTACCAACACCGATTATCTTTACCATCATCGGTATCCCCTCTATACTGGCATCATTCATCAGGCCAAAGTCAATTTATGTGTTATCTCATTCACTTAACCAATAAGACCTCAAACCTCACAAAACCTCACCAAAACTTGGTACCACACTTACAATCTCACAAGAAAACTTTCCAACTCTTTCTGTAGACATAGACAGAGCCTAGACACCCATTTTTACATTCTTCCATTTCCCATAGTAACCAATATCGGTTATACCATAGGCATTGGTCACCCTGACTGACATCTGTCTCTATTCCTAGTAAAACTGCCATAAACCAACGAGCTTACTAATCACCCAAAACCAAATAAAAATTCACCAAATCTTACCCAAACCCTATTTTTGACCCTCAGACCACCTTCCCAGCTTACAACCTGAACTGGGACCTTCACCAGTTTAGTTATCAAGCATTTAATTGGATTAACAAAGATAGTAGTATGAGACACCTAAATTAGAACACTAATATTAGATTATTTTATTTGCATGTTTACCTATTTTATATTGAGTTATATATTAGTGGATTGACAACCATCAAGAAATCATCACACTTCCTAGATCTAGCTCGTGCTAGATAGTCCACTAACTTTTTCTATTAACTGTATCTTGTGGTCTTGATTTGTATTACAGGTAGTTCCTCCTAGTCAAAGGGAAGATCACATAATCAGCTTGGATCAGAAATCAGAAATGTGCACACTCAACCTTCGACCAACATAACAACAAGTATTCATCCTTTTCCTTTTTACCTTGTTTGTTTTATATTGCACAACAATTTGGTGAAACATCAGGGTCATGTCATATGGTCCTAAACTCTTCGTATGGTCTTAAATCGACACATATTCTAATTATACTATCAAGTTCTATTTTTTTTGGGTCTTATACTTATTTAGTTCAACCTTTATTATAAAAATCATCTACATAACCCTATATAAGAAAGTAAACAATACCTCATTTGTTATCTTAGAACTTTTAGGGAAATGCACTATATAAATAAATTCTTACACCTATAAAAGGAATTCAAAGATCCTTAAATATCATAATTACACATCCATAGTGATTTGGGATGCACCCACATGATGTCCAAAGCTACATAATAAGTCAAGCTATCCATATATCTTATCTACAAACATCTAAACATTCTATCTCCAAGTATCTTAGAAAGAACCAAGTCAAACAAATACTGGTCAAAGTAGTTTATAAATATGATTGATTTATTTAGATATTAAATGTTAGGTGGAGAATGGCATGAGGCTTGATGCCTCTTAAAAGTATATCCAATGTTGATGATATGTAGGGGTACCTGTAGACACCTAAAATTAGCACCACTAATTCTTGTGTCTATGTCTGCTAGAACCTCTTCGTTATCACGTCTAATCCTTATATTAATCCATGTAAAATCTACATCCCTCATCATCCCTTATCTTTATTAAATACATCAACATCAACATCATCACCATACTTACCTTGCATAAGTCCTTATTTATAATTAAATATATCAACATAACCTAGGTTATACATTTATAAACCTCTATTCTCCATCAATTAATTAAATACTAATACCCACCCCATAAACCCAAGTCCTATAATCGACATCTTTCTTTAATCAATTAATACATGATTACATAACCCTTCCCTACATAATCCTAAGTCACATCTACACTCACGCCACATAAAATCCTCTTACAAATGTTAAATCTCCTCAACCACCATATAAATTTCCTAGAATCCACCCTAAATGCTAAACTAGGAAAATTCCTAAACAAATAAGGCATATTCCCCAATGAAAATCACATGTCTATAAACAACAAAAAAAATACATACCTGAAATAAAAAACAATTTCTCTTAATTTAGCAAGTTTTTCTATCCATATCCCTCATAAAGTTAGAATAGATTGAAATCGCCATCGATCCGGTTAATCACCGATGATTATTTAAGACTGTTTTCCCACCTTTCTCATGGATCCCCAACTTCAATTCAAGAGTTTCCTGACTAGCTCACAGTCATCCTAGACTTGTTCCAATTAGAGACCTTTCTTAAGGAATATATTACAATCTCACTTATTATTATTTCTCTTCACAATCATAATTATATTCAATCACTCTTCTTCATTAGTCTGGGGAATCTCAACATCAAGAAATCCTCAAGATTTCTGCATCTCTCCTCATCAATTACTTATCAACTAGTTACAATACATCAAGAATCCTTTTCTAGCCTTTAGAGGATCCAAATGTCTAAAAATCAGTTTTAAGTGTCTTTGGTGTCAAATCACCTCTCCCTCTCTTACCATCCAAAGGCCATTCAAATCAATACAATCTTTTTCTACATCTACAGAATCCAATCTTATCTGGTGACATCATCAACTCTCTCACCTTATACATCAACTGGAATGAGGTAAGTATATTATTATTATATCATTATTATCTTATTCACTATCATTTAACAACTTTATCAAAAATTTTGTCTCACTTTTTATCAACTTGTTAATTTGTAGCAATCTTGGTGATTCACACAATCGTTGATTGATCTTGGCCCCCAATCACCAGCAATTTATCCAATTGCCAGTGATTCCTATCTATCAGACCCCTTTACCATTACATCTCACCTTTCTGACATTCAAAATTCAATCTTGACCAACACTCTATCTCTGTGAGTATCTTTCTATCCTATCACTCTCCTTTGAGCCATATCCAACTCCTTTGAGCCATCCTTAGCATTTTATCAATTGTCTTAAATAAAACACATTGCTCAACTTGCCTTTATAAGCGTATAGCCTACATCATCTTTTATCCTTTGATCCATATATCATTTATAAAAATTAGATGCATTATCCCACTTTCCTTTACGAGCACATATCTACATCCTTTCATCCTTTGAGCCATATTATGATTCCCAAACTCCCTTTGGATCAGGAACCACCATCAGACCAACATATAGCCTTGGACCATGTCAGTCCCTTTGCCTTTGCATTGGTTATATCGTTTGTTATATTTTATTATTGGTTATCAATTTATTTTATCATTATTCATATTAATTTCTTGAACAGCAGATTGACATCCTTGCAAGGAATTCCATTGACTTTATGGGGTTGGCCTTTTCCAGGTAAATCCACCATAGATTTGTTTAATCTTGTCTAGTGTAGTGTCTTTTATTATAGATTTATTTGTAAGAGAGGAATTTATACAATTCTTACATGAAGCGCAACATCAAGCATCGTCAATGCACATCCATGGGTATAAAACTAAACCCCATCATTCTGAGGTTGGTTAAATTTTACTTTCTTGCTTAGTAAATTAAGTTAAAGAGGTGGGATTTATTCTCAACATCTTGGCATGCCTAGTGGGACCCTGTCCCTCATTTAATTTTTTAATTTCATTAAAATATGGCATCTATTTTTCATTTTTGGTTCTTTTGCATGGTAATCACTAGTAATTTAGATCCAATCATCTATTCAATCTAATGAATCTCCACATGATTCAATCTAAATAATGATTTTATTACTTTTTCTTTTCTCCAGATTAGTTTCTAGTGTTTATCTGGTGTTTCCTTTACTTTCTTTTAGTTAGATTTACATACTTTCTTGTTTTTGTAAATTCATTATGGAAAATTAAGAAAAGAAAATTCTTTTCATCCACTAGAATATCAAATTTTTCATATCATGTTTATTGTTAGTAATTTTGGCATCAATTTGTATAATCACCTGTGATTCCTGCAATTATTGATGATTCCCTGAATTCTTTATTACTTCATAGTTGTTTTCTCTTTTTTATGATTTTTGCTTTTTTTTTGCAGGTTTTTTGTTTTCTAGAAATTTGGTTTTCTGTTTGTTGGATTGATTTTACTTTAAAAATTGCTAAAAAATAAAAAAAAGGAAGCGTTTATCACAGTGAGTCCTAAATCCATATTTTTCTTTTCAGTATTGCATTATTTTGTTGATTCTTCTTCATCAAAACAATATTTTATTTTGGTTCTTAAAAATAACAACTACATTTTGTCTGCTCACATAGTATTAATTAAGAAAAATTAATCTGTTGCATTTAATTTATTTTCCCCACACACAACCAACCACTTGAACATCAAAACACATTTAAACAATTCCCACCTAGGTGATAAACATTGGAATTTCATCACCTAATAGGGATCTAAATCAATGTTTTAGCCAAGTATAATCACATGTCTATTGGTATATTGGCTAAGCACCTGAACACCCTTATCATTGTGGGACCATGAAGTGAGGGGGTAGGCCCCAATACCAAGCCCGTATCTACAGTAGTACATAGAGTTGGGCTTCATGTATCTTCAGGTATATTGAGGACTCCACCCTTAAACATACTTAAAACCATCCATAGCTTTCCATTTCATAGGAATCATCAACCATTTTACACATTTCACTTTTTCATAATTAAATGAAGATAATTAAAATTCTTCTGCTTGACTTGTCCATTAAATTTTTAGCTTTCTTACGGATTTTTTTGTATCATCTTAGTTGTTATTTCATTTAATATGGATCAACTCTCTACATCAATATATCCTTCTAACCACTATGTTTCATTTTTACAATCATCTTCATCCACTACCTCTTCATTTTTTTACTCTAATCAATATCAAAACATTTCCTATACAGAATCTAGTCCTTATCAATCTTATCAATCCACCACATATTATTCAATATCATTAAGCTCTAGCATGTTTTTAGAGCCATCTAGACCATATTATGTCCCTTATGGAACTTCTACCCTTCATCCAATCCAACAATCATATAATAACCCCTTCCAACAACCTATGACTATAATTTACAATCAAGATATTTTCAAACTATTTCTTCTCAGTCCATGTCCAATGTATATCATAAAGCATTATATTCCACATCCCCCTCTTCATCACAATTACACAAGAAACTTAATATCCCATCTCCATCTAATCAGCCCATATCTACTTTAATATCCCTTTTAGTACCTCAGACATCCCAAACCCATACAAATATCCCTACTCAATCTCAATCAATCCCTCTCATATCAACAAAAATAACATACTCAAAATTTTTCCACATCTCCTCATATCCCTTTATTACAATCCATTTTGCAAACAATATCCTCTCAAGCTATCCCTTATCAATCTCCACATAAAGTTGATCCACAAAAAAATCATCCTACTTCACATTTTCATCAGTTAAATCAATCACATCTTCTTGTTAATCCCTTCACATCTAACCTCACAAATGATCCTTTGCAAGACTTATCAAATAGATTAGACAATTTAGAAGCCACCACCAAGGGATCCAAATACGTCCTCACTTATGATCAGGTTTGTAATGAGCCCATCCATCCATCCATCAGTTTTGTATAAGTCCTATCCTCTGCATTGGGAGTTTCTTGAATTTACCTTGTTCCATGTCTAGGAAGATCCTTAACAACACATATTATTCTTTAGAAACTTGTGTTATCTCATTTTCCATGATCATGATCTCCTTCTTAGAACCTTTCATATGTCCTTGTCAGGAGTTGCCTTGGATTGGTACAATTTCCTTGACATTCTTTGGTCTCCTTCACATAGCTAGCCATGTTATTCCTCAATCACTTTGCTATAAATGTTACTTGTAAAATCACCGTTTTTGACCTTGCTACAATTAAACAATCTAAAAATGAATCCTTTGGATATTTTATAATTAGATGGAAAAACACCATCAATCAATTGTCCTTTCCACTTCCACAATCAAAGTTAATTGAGTTATTTACTCAGGCCTGTTCTCATCACACCTCATCTAATCTTCAGATCCACACATTTTAGACCTTTGAGGAATCCTTATCCATGGCCAAGAAATTAGAAAACCAAGCCCTTGAAGAAGGTCATCTTGATCCTCAACCCACACATGTTCCATCTGATTCCCTCAAATATTCCTACAATTCAGATGAAACTACACATCAGGGTTCATTTTAAGAGACCTCTTAGAAATCAGAGGTGGAAAATACCTAGTGAATATCCTCATAACCAGTTTCACGGAAAGGTGAATTTTTTGGGGGTCTGACAACAAATTTTTTTCCTGATTTTTAAGGGTGTGACAGAAGGCTATAGATGGGCACACACAGATTATTAATGTTGTTGCGTAAATATATTGTTATCAAAAGGTTGCACATTGTGACGTGTGACATCAACCTTCTTCTGATTGCATCACAGGTTCTGCAGCGCGTCAACCACCCTCTATGTCGCATGACAAAAAAATATTTGTGTCATGTAAGCCAATCAAAAACCTCACTATCATACAAATCTAATTCCTCTGCACGTCTTGTCACACATCAATAAACTCCTCCACACTCCTATCGTGCATCAATAAACTCTGATTGGCACACTACTCAATCAAACTCTCTATCATGCATCTAAAGCCTCCACCCTCCTGTCACACATCTGTAGCCTCCACCCTCATATCGTGCATTTACTGTACTTGATAATACATATGCCCCCGGGTGGTATGAGTGAGCTAGTAGTGTTTTACCTAGTGAATAATCTAGGATTATATAGGGGATAGTTTCAAGGGTAGGTGAAGCCAACCCCTAAAAAAAATTAAATCTGTAATTTTTTAAGTGAACAAGTCACTGACCTGCACCATAAAATTCACCTTTTCAAATTTTTCAAAAATAGAAATATTCTCCATATTATGAATATTCACCACTATTGTTGTAAAATGACTCTATCCCTATCTACACATTTTCCATCATGAGTCCCTTAGGTATTCCTATGATTAAGATGAAGCTACCATGCATGATGTCTTTACTTGTCTTCCTGATCTAATCCCTTCATTAGAATTAGTTCATATAGATATTAGACATCCTTCAATTCATACCATCAACTCTATTACACAGGTTCATCCTCATGAGGACATCCCTTCATCACTAGTGCTTCCCCTTGAAAACTCAAAACCATTGGATCTTATTTTTGATGATTCTCACACATTAGCATCACATATATCCATTGTCCAAACATCTGTCACCTCCTTACAATGGCTTTAGACTCCATCTTGGAATCCATTACTAAGAAAGCCTCTATAATTGAAGATCTGACATCCTAACCACTTATTGAACTAATTGAAGAATCTAGATAGATCATGTAATCCACCTCAATCATGTCTTGAAAACATTTCTCCCTCATCTCAATCAGATCCAATCCTACTCACCATCTCCCCACTTACCATCTAGCTTGGAACATTTCCTTGAATCAAATACTAGACATAATCAAATACCATCACACCACAACCTGTCCTTCATCATTTGATATGAGTCCATTTCCTTTATCTAATGTAAATTTTATAGAATCCAAAACCTATCACATCTATTGCCTTATCCTCATCATCTATCATAAAACCTCCTCCTTTACCTAAAATCAACATTATAAAATCAAGACACACATCATTTAAGGTCTTAAATTTTTCATCTATTTTAGGACCCCATCCTTTATCACAATCCAAATCTATAAAATCTACAGTTCCACCCTCATCATCTATTTTGGGTCCCCATCCTTTATCTCAATATCACATCACACGATCAAACCCTACCTCATCCATAATATATCCCTCCTTGTCTATTTAGGTACCTCATCCATCATCCAATTATATCAATCCAAAATCATATCCTCTCTCTTATTAACCTCATGATGTCCCTATGATGTTCCAACACCATACAATATCTATGAATCCACCCCCATCCAAACATAAGACTCGCACTAACAAGAATTTCCGTAAATCAAAATGAAAATAAAAATTCATTAATTGAAATCCCCCAAAAGGGAATTATGTCAACATCCTTGAGAGGCTCATGCAAGATTCTCTTATCACATTATCACCAATAAAAACACCCAACCCACATACTCGTAGAAACCCACATGGTATGATCAAAACAAAACATGTGCTTATCATAGAAGCCCCAGTCACAAAATAGAAGAGTTGTAAAGTGCTTAAAGCAATAATTCAATGAATCTTCCTTGTTGATGATATTCTCCCAAAATAAGACCATCCTAATTCATCCTTGATATCATCAACACCTCCACCCTCATTAAAATGTCACTAGAACCTTCTCTTTAAAGGTCCATCAATCTAATTAGCTACCTTCCATTGAAGGTATATCAATATTGTTAGACCTTCCATTGAAGGTCCATCAATCTCATTAGCACCTTCCATTGAAGGTCCCTGAATCTCTTCAACACCTTCCATTAAAGGTCATTCAACTTCATCAACATCTACACACAAACCACTAAAAATTTCCTCACCGATATATCCAAACTAGGGGGTCATCTTCAATCTAATATTAAAAAAAATATATCGTATGTCTTCTCATCACCTTCTAGTAAAAGTACCTCATCTCAAAATAGTACGATTCACTCATCTATACAAACCCAAAACCACCATACAAAAAGAAAAGGTAAATCGAAATCTTCGTCATATACACCTCTTCATAAATTACCCTTTCATGTCCCATATAATTTTTAAACAATTACTTTGTCAAGACCTCCTTTATTTACCATATATGTAATCAATCAAGATCAAAATTTATATCATCTTAAAGACACCATGCCTTTTGATGCATGTCATTTCCATCCAAAAATCCATGCTAAGAAGACTCCTCTCTACTGAGACCTCATAAGTACTATATTGCACATTCCCCTTGCTCATCTTCATCAAACCTATCCCATCAATCGAATAAAAATTTCATTACTCTAGAAAGGAGTAAGAATAAAAAGTTTTCCCTTGACTGGATCGGTCCATATAGTATGGATCAACCTTTCAATATGTTACACTTGCATCCTTTCTATTGTTAACAAATCAACCATCATGAGAGTAGTCACATCTAAGATCTTATCATTTCATCAAGCCATCCATTTTGTGGTTATCCATCACTATCCTAAATACACCTTAAAGATGAGCCCCACAACTCTGTTCATCACATCTTTCACATGGACAAGTTCCTCCTTAACATTAATCCTGCAATAATTACATCCATCCACCTTGTATACCAACCAAAAGATGTCTCAGGGCACACATTTGTAGGTCATGCATATATTCATCTCTTCCCCTCCTTGAAACAGTCTATTAGGGTCTTTCCCTAAGCTCAAAATGTATGTAAATTCTATGGATGCTTCCTCAAAAGTAAAAAAAAATGAAAGACTGATCCCTTAAAGGAAAACTACCCATAAAAGTAAAATACTGATTCCTTGAAGGATGGATATCTCTATAAGAATCAAAATTCAAAAATCAAAACTGTCAACCATACCCTTGAAGGATGGATACTTATGTAATAAGGCTTCCCACTTTGACCAGTCTTCAAAAAGTTAAAATTTAAAAGCATCCTAGGAAATCTTCCCACATTGATCAACTTTCCAATTATAGAAAACATCTGGCATTGATCATTTTTCTTCAAAATAAAAAATGTAAAGTTGGGGCATTTACCTATGAAACCATTGAAAAGAGAACATATTCTCTCATACAACTAATTTATGTCTTCCCTTCTAATGTTTTAGGAAGGTACACTTTTTCACTTTATCTCTATATTGAAGATCATATGAGTGACTACCCATTGTTGGTCATCTGTTAACATTTGTTTGAAAGAAAAAAAGTGCAAGCACCTTCATTCCATTGTTTCCCATCACATATGTATCAAATATAGTACAAAGTAATCAATCCAAATTTCATTCTTGACCATGGTTGTGACAAAATTTAAGATCAAATCAATGAATCTTAACATCAACATCAACATCATCATAAATAAATAAAATATAAAACACTAACATCTCTTAACATCAACACAATCCTAAATACATCTCAATATGACTTTATTGTGTTTAAAACATCACATTTAGTTGATCAAATCAACATTTTTCAAACAGATACCTCCTCAGGTAATTCATATTTCCTTTTATCCCTCAGCTTTGCTAAGTCATATGTCTATAGGATATGAACTCTTTAGTTCCCCTATCACTTGAATTCATGGCCTCATAAGCCTACCTTTTTGGAGGTATTTATCATTCATCCTTTGACCTTATATCCTTTATATCACTACGCAATATGTATACAGGATATGAACCCTCTGGTTCTGCTATCACTTGACTTCGTGGCCTTGTAAGCCCACTTTTGTGGAAACATATATCATTGGTCCTTTGAACTTATATCTTTTCTATCACTAAGTCATATGTCTATAGGACATAAAACATTTGGTTCCCCTATCACTTGATTTTATGACAAAATTTATCTACCTTGTCTTGGGGCATCATTCTATCATCCCTCATCACACCTCATCTTTTTATCTTTTCATCTTTTTATTCCAAACTAGTGATTGATTCCCTTTTAGGTCATCAATCCCTAGTTTGAGGGGGAACATTATCATCACACGATTCTACATCCCTCACTTACATCACATCTCATTTTTGTCTCGTGGATTATCTAAAACCACTAAAAAAAAAGGGGAAAAATGTAGACACCTAAAATTAGCACCGCTAATTCTTGTTTCTGCATCCGATAACACCTCTTTGTTTTCACGTATAATCCTTATACTAAGACATGTAAAATCTACATCCCTCATATTTATTAAATACATAACCATCACCATAATTACCTCACATAATTACTTCTTTATAATTAAATATATCAACATAACCTATGTTATACATTTATAAACCTATACTCTCCATCAATTAATTAAATACTAATACTCACCCCATGTAAACTCCTCTTACAAATGTTAAATCTCCTTAATCACCATGGAACTTTCCTAGAATCTACCCTAAATACTAAAATAGGAAAATTTCTAAGAAAATCAAGCCTATTCCCCACCAAATATAACATGTCTACAAAAAACCCAACGAATCCATTCCAAAAATCAAAAACAAATTCTCTTAATTTAGCAAGTTATTATATCCATATCCCTCAAAAAATTTCAAACAAACCTAAATCACTGGTGATTCAGTGAATCACCAACAATTATTTGAGACGGTTTTCTATCCTTTCTCATGAATCTAGAATTTTAATTCACGAGCTCTCTCATTTCTAAATTAGTTCACAGTCATCTAGAATTTTCCTAAAACAAAGATTTTCTCAAGGAATATGATGAGGCCATAAATTGGCCATAAATTACCATTATTTTGTCCTTCCAAGTTACCTTTAAAAGTGGATTTAAATGTAATCTAGGAAATTATAGTTTGCTTAAGATAGAATATATGATATATATCTTGTTCATTCTTTATAAATCTTTTGTTATCTATTTTTTTGAGTAGTCCTATTGATTATTTGGGAAAAGATGCAAAGTCTTGTGTATACAGGCCATAAAGGAAAGATAATGCTAGTATTAGGAAAAGTGGAATTGATCATTAATAGTACATTTAAAATCAGATCTAATTTCATATTCAGATTACTCTCAAAAAATTATGCAAGTTCAAACAAATAATCATCTCAATCTAAGGTTGCATGAAAAAGTTATAGTTGTTTTAAGTTAGTCATGGAACTCACAAAGTTAGTTCCGGAACTCACACAATTAGTTCCAGAACTTGTAGGTTTAATTACAAAACTCACAGATTTAGTTCTAAAACTTGTATCAATTGAATGACAGTTAGTTCCAAAACTTTCAATTCATGGAAAAATTAGATTTAGTTCTGGAACTTGCATAAAAGGAATGACAACTTTAGTTCTGAAACTTGCATCAACAGAATAATAGTTTTTGAGGGATTATGAAAAATCATAGATTGTAATGGGAAATCTGAGAGAGGTTTTTATTCATAGAAATGTTTTTAACAAAAAATTCATTCATATTTGTTATAGGTTTTACTATTGAAGAGAGATCTAACTTTTAGTGAGCTGTAGTCTAAGGAAACGTGTATCAGACGAGCACTAAAAGTTCCATAAAAAGAGATAAAAAAGTAAAATGGAAAATATGAGAGAGGTTTTTTTATAGAAATGTGTTTAACAAAAACCTCATTCAAATTTTTTACAGTATTTACCAATGAATAGAGATCTAACTTTTAGTGAGATGCAATGCAAGGAAACGTGTATCAGACGATCACTAAAAGTTCCATAAACAGAAACAAAAAATTCAAATAGAAAATATGAGAGAGGTTTTTGTTCATAGAAATGTGTTTAACAAAAACCTCATTCATATTTGCTACAAGTTTTACCAATGAAGAGAAATCTAACTTTTAGTGAACTGCAGTATGAGGAAAAAGCTTATTTAGACAAGCGTCAAAAGTTCCACAATCAAAAACAACAAAGTCAAATGGAAAATCCGAGAAAGGTATTTGGTAAAAATCATATTTTGAGGAAAATCCTCATTCCAATAATGTAGAGGAATAAAATCATTATGATTCTTGTTACCGAAAGCAAGGAGAAAATTTGGGAGCAAATCTTCCTAAAATAAGTGAGATAAGATTTGACTTCGATAATATATCTCTCTCCATATTTTGTGGAGATGGAGATCTTAGTTGTTAGGATTAGGAATAAAGATAAGATCAGATTTTATTTCCTAAAATAAGGAGTTGGTTGGATGCATGAATTATAAATGCAACCTTCCACACTTAAGATATGTAATTCTTTTCTCCAAAGAAATACATATATATTCTTTCCTCTAAAATGTTATGTAGTTTTAAGATCTCATAAGTATGATTTAAATCCTCTTCCAAGGAATGAGCTAGCCACTCATTCCAAGGAAGATGGATATGTGTATTTATGTTTATGTTTATTCATTTGTCTTTAATTCATTCTGTTGTATTGTTTATATCTTTGTATTGTGAAAATTCAGTTTGTTGTAAACCTGCAGGTGTTTCATTCAATTATGTTTATTTTTAATTCAGCAATTTCATTTATGCAAGTGTTCCTTTTAATTCATGCAAGTATGTTTCTTTCGTGCAAATTTCATTTACAAAAATGTGCCTTTTAATTCATACAAGTGTGTTTCTTTCATGCAAAATTTATTTTTTCAAGTGTTCCTTTCAATTTCCACAAGTTTGATTTATTTTATGCAAGTTTGGTTTGTGTTTAAAGGAGTTACTTTCCAAGATTTTCTTCTCTTAATACATACAACCTTTGCACACCAACCCGGATTGACATTATTAATGGTGAGGATTGAAGGACCTCATTAGAATACATGTGACAATCTTAGTGTATTTTTTCTCTCTTAACATCAATTTTCAATCATTCTTCTTCTTTAGAATATCAACATCAAGTGATCAAGTCTCAAGTTTTTTCATCATCAATTATCTCTCAGTGTACAAGACATCAAGAATCCTTTTCCAACCTTAGTAGATCATATAGAACATTAAAGTGTCAATTAAACAATAACCTCTCCCTCTCTTGGAACATCCAAATAGCCCGAACCCAAGGGAAATATTTGAAAACATATACAGACTCCTTTTATCTGATAATATAATCAAATCTTATTCTTATACATCAACTGGAATGTGGTAATTACATTTTATTGACATTATCATCTTATTATTGTATCATTTAATAGAAACAATCAATATTATCTTATCTTTTATCAACCTGTACATAATCTATAACAATTGTCAACAATTCACACTATCGCCATAGATTAGCCCCCAATCCCCAACGATTTATCCAATCACCAGTAATTCAATCCTGTCATACGCCTTTACCATTGTAGCTTTCCCTTCATAAATTTAGACTTCAATATTTACCAACACTTTGTCTCTGTGAGTATCTTTCAGTCCTATCACACTCCTTTGAGCCATATCCAGCTCCTTTGAGCCATCCTAAACATTATATCAATTTTCTTAAATCAAAAAAATTACTTAGCTTTCCTTTGTAAACGTATAGACTACATCATATTTTCTCTTTGAGCTATCTATAATTTATCCAAATCAGATACATTATATCGCTTTCCTTTGTGAGCACATATCTGCATCCTTGTTCCTTTAAGCCATTTTGTGATCACTAGATTCCCTTTGGATCGGGAAACATCATCAGACCAAAATATAACCTTGGACCATGTCAGTCCCTTTGCCTTTGCATTGATTGGTTATATTGTCTGTTTATTAGCTTATTTTATCATTATTTAATTAATTTCTTGGACATGGAATGACATAAGGATGTCCATTGACTTCTAGGGACTGGCCTTTTCTAGGAAATCCACCATATATTTGTTTAATACCATCTTTTCTAGTGTCTTTGATTGCATATTTATTTGCAAGAGAGGAGATTATAACATTATTCCACAAAGTGCAACATCAAACATCATCTATCAACATCCACGGGTATCACTAAACCCCAGATCTTCTGAGGTTAGATTATATCTATTTTCTTGCTTATTTAATTTGAGTTGAAGAGGTATGAATAATTCTAAACAATTCCCACAACCCTTATAATGTTTTATTTACAAGAATCTTGAACCGTATATAGGGTTTGAGGTGATATTTAGTACATTCGGAGAGATTCACTACATGTTTGACAACTAGGTATTGATAATGAAAAAAATATAGAAAGGTGAGCAACCTAAAAATTTGTATATTCATGGTCATAGCATGTCCACCACCATAAAAATGGGATAGACCATATGCTATGGTCCTAAAATTATGATACAGTCTTGACCTAGGTGCATACATAGTTCTAGTCTAGTTTTAAAGGTTTATCAGTCTCAACTCTTAATGTTTCTCTATTTTAAAGTCCTAGATCTCTCCATGAACCATCATGAATTATCTAAGTACTTTCGTAGTTCAATTTTCTGATTTTAATTGTATGTTAGTGTTATTTAGTGTATTTCAATCCTTTATATCTAATCTGAGTTACAAATATGAATTAGTTTTTGTCTTTATTATATTTCTAAGTCAATTCACATTATCCCACACCTAATTAAATTGTCCTAAAATTTAATTAAGGGTTAAAAACTTATTATAAGGTTGATACCTCTTTGTCTCTCATCTAAAATAATTCAAACATCCCTTCCCTAATTATTTTAGGAAGACCCAATTAAACTCAAGAATTGTCCAACATGGTTGTCAAAGATAGTTGCATTCATTTAGATATCACATGCTAAGTGGAGAAAATGTGCAATTTGACACCTCTCTGAGGTAGTGATAAGGATGATGGTACATAGGGGATCCCAAAAGCCAAATAAATTGTGTTTCTTAGGACTTCCTATCCACAAATAGGGTTTAATATCATTTAGAGAGCTTTCCAACATGACTGAAAAACTAGGGTTTAATAGTGATAGATAGTTCCAGGTAAGAGACTATCTTAGTTAGTAGTAGAATCCAAATTCAAGAATGTAATGAAGTAGTAGGTTGAAGACTATAAGGAACTAGTAGGTTTAAGATTTTAAGGAAGTAGTAGGTTCAAGACTATATAGTATGATATTAATAGATTTGTATAATTTTGTACCATGACATTTTCCACTTAGTATCTAGAAGGAATCATCATTAGGTTTAGAACTTTCCATTTTAGCATTGCATCCTCCTAAAACTTCCCAAAATCATCTATAATAAGTTAAGCTAACTAATTCCTTTGATTTTTTAATTTTGTATCTTATTTAGCATATTATTTACAAGTAAATTTTCATGATAAATGTCTAGCATACAAAATTTAATTTTTTTCACAACAACAAAAACTACACTTGAAATTTCCCTTCTCGGTCTATGTAAACATTTCCTCATGTAATTATTTAAACTATGTTTCCCTTATTATGGTTGAGAGGAACATGCTAACATGATTTTCAAGTATGTTTCATGTGTAGAGAAGCTTACCTAGATTCTTTCTTAAAGATATTTAGATCTATGAAAGAATAGTTCTCTTAAAGGCTTCAAAGGGCTATCTTTTGGTATTTTTTTCATTGGTGAAAATACTTCAGAGGCCTACAAGGAATATTGAAACCATCCAAGATATAGTTGGGATAGAATTTAATTTGTACAAGGTAGTTTACAAATATTCTGTGGAGATAATTGAGGTCAGGAATAAGTTAAGAAAAAACAGGTATTTTTCAGAAAGGCACTAGGGAATGCACATTCACAAGGATCTAGTCACCTTATTCCAATGGTTTCAAGAGCCTCATGAAGTTTTGGGAGCTCATATCCTAGGAATTGGAAATATGATAGATCTTAATTCATGGTACAATAATCAAAACAAGATCCTAGGAGGGTATTTCTACAAGTAGTAACTTACTTGAAAGGGTTTAGACACCTTGGTAAGAGTTATGAGATTAATAAAACATAAAAAATGGAATACATTTGATCCTATTAATTTTCCATTTGTTCAATTAGTTCATACTCATTCTAGACTCTAAAGGAAAATAAACTTATTGGCATACATATAAGGGAAAAATTGGAAAGTGGGATGAAAAGGAAAATTACAAGATGAATCATGTCTTTAAATTTTGGGAATGGATTTTTCAGGCATTTTTGAATCAACATATTATAAGGTTGTGACTCTAAACTCCATGTATTTCTTTGGAGTCCAAGAAATCACTCCTTAGTTTATTTTCATGTTGCATTTGATGACATCAACACTCTAATAAGCTTGTGTGGGGTTATAAAGACATGATTTCCATTTATCCCAATAGTCAAAGGGGCATAGGGGACACAAAAGTGTGCCCCTGCCCCCATTTATTTGTATGTTTCTACACTTAAAATGTAACTTAATTTGTTAAAAATAAGTTCTAAACCCATCTTAAGTTAGATTTGGCATCTTTTCCATGGTAAATGGAAACTTGGTGGAATTTTACACCCATGATATCCATTTTTCCCTTTGTCCCAAGTACAAGGGAACATGGAGGACGGAAAAATATTCTCCCCTATGGAGGAGAAGTTTCAGAACTTGAAAACAAAACTTGTGGTGTTAGGGAGATGTTTTCAACTCACATGTTTTGGCACCATCCTCATGATAAATTCATCCATATATAATTTTGGAGGGGGTGATGAAACTTTATCCCTTTTCTACATATTTTTTAGTGTGGAACCTCACTTACAACCTCCATTAGACCTGGGTTATCTTAGTTGGGTTTAACACGGGATAAATTGTGCAAATGGGAGGGGAAAAAAGTTTGAAAGGGCTATGTAATTAAAATACAATAATTAGTCACTTTTTAGTATGATGTTATGCAACCAAAACTTGTTTAGACATCCTCCATGGAAAAAAAATTCTTTTTACTCATATCTTCCAAACCCCAAGCCTATTGCTCATGAAACTTTGACAGTCCCTTCCTCTCTAGAATGCCTTTAAGATGAAAATAATATTGATTCCATTTATTTTATGAACCTTTTTTATATGCAAATGAATTTATCATCCATAAATAATGTTTTCTCATATCTACGGAAACTTAGAGAGCCAAATTACCTGAAAGTTAGAGAAAATGATCTCCATAAAACTAGCGTTCATTTGAGAATTTGTTTACATCATGAATTTGAGTGATTTTGAAGATATAGAGGATTGATATTTTTCAGTATTCTTGCACCATTCAAGAAAAATTGTAGACCAATATTTTTCCTTTTCATACCTATAGAGATCCAGATGAGAGAAACCCCTAAAAATAAGAGTAAAGCATCTCGATGTAAAATAGAAAAAATTGAGACAAATTTTTTTTTGAACCAACACCAAGAAGACCAATTTATATTTTTAGTAAGTATCTACTAGGTAACGTACTAAAAATTATAAGTTTTAGAAATAGTCAGTTCTCAACACCTTAGTTCATTCTTCCAAGATTAAAACTCTAAAAAAATGACAAATGGATAAAATTGCTAAAAAATAGACACTCGTGTATGAATTAATAAAGTTAGTAAGTGTTTAGAATGAGATCAAAATTGTAACATGTGTTCCTCCCCTTCATATATCACTTATTTCATACTTCACATAGGTCAATTCGCTAGTTTGTAATCAAATTCCCACATTTTTGAATGTGGTGTGCATAAGGTGTCTCAGAGTGACGGTTAAATTTAGAAACATGGTGTGGAATGTACCTCATGAAAAATTAGCAGAAGGGATTCTACCAAAGTGTTTCATTTAGAGAAAATGTTCACCTTTTTCAAATCACATGAGGCTATTTTTAGCTTGTGTATGATAATGTGACCAAGTTTCAGGAGCACCTCTAGTAAACATCAGTCTATTTATGACACACTCCATTCTAAGAGGTACTCCTCAACATTTTCAAATCTCTACCTATCATTATGTGGTGACCATCTCTTTGGATATTTCCTCATAGAAATGGTAAGGAAAAATTTGTTTTTATGGAGAATTAGTATTCTAATTGTGACTCAAGCATAAGGGAATCCCTCTTGGTTCCCAATTTTGGTATCAAAGTGCATTTTGGTCTCTTTGTGTTTCTCAACTAATCAGATTTGTTGATCAAAAGATGAAATCAATTATTCATTCAATCTCCTACCTTCACCCATCTTAGGTCAGATTTTTTTTTCCCTCACATTTCATTAGTCACTTAGTTTCCAAGGTAGAAGGATATTCATGGTTGTATGTGGGAAATTATTTCAAGTTCTTACCAAGTACAATAGGGTCTTAAATGCATGTTATTGTTTCATGGATTGTAAAAATTGGGTCAAGTGAAAGAGAACATTCTTCATTAATTTATGTGGTCAAATCTTCAAGTGTTTCTCACTTGTTTCCTTAGTGTACCTAACAAGACTACAAAATTTCATCATTCTAGGAGGCTTCTCATAGTAAATAAGAGGTGAAGGATTAGAAGTCCATCACTGGATTGGTGTATTTCACCAGTTCATCACTGGAGTGGATCTTCTTCATGATTAGATATTCTTCATCCCTCTTCATTTGAGATTGGATCTTATTTTCTCTCTCCTCATTATTTCTCCATTCTCTCTCTTATTTTCTCTCTCCAATTTCTAATTCTCCATTATAAAAGTACTTTATGACTATTTTTTCATATTCACTTATGTGAATATGCAATATTTTTATTGTAATATTTCCCTTTCCATTAAAAATAAATGGGCATATTTGTCACTCCTAGTGGAATGTGAATAGTCACAAGTGATAGAAATTTTGAAAGGTCATGTGGGGGTATTTGAAGAGCCTCATTATGAGAGATGTAAATTGGAATGGCTTCTCCATTCTAAATGGTGAGATTTTCTTGGTCAATAGATCCCATTGTATTACTACAAGAAAGAAAATACAATTCTTCTATCTATTTGTCTTATATTTTCCTCTTCATCTCAAATTTACTCCATGAGCATGTTTACTTGTGCAATATTATTTAAATGATATTTTATTTTCTTGTTTTTTGTTCCTTGTTATTTTACATGCATAATTCTCATTGATAACTTGGAAATATTCTAGTTTTATGTCAATAAAACTCATCTTTTTATTTATTGGGTAAAACCCCCTTCTCACTTTATCCCCTCTCTCCATGCACACACACACCTTTCCTCCACATCCATTTACACATAGGTTTAGTGTATTATTCCTATGTTATTCTTGATAAAAATGCATCCCATGATGGCTAGAGTAGTGTAAATACTTCATGTTTTCAATAAATGGAGTTGTCACATTCTTAAGCAAAGGGACAGTCACAGAGCATTATTGAAAGCCTCTAGTTTTTCCTTGGGAAAAATTATTTGACCAATAATTTTTGGTTCCCATCACGCGGAATATTTATCTTTCCTATACCCTATAATGATCCATAAGATTTATTAATAGTAAAAAATATAAAAACATGAAATTTGATGTTTTAAATACACTATTATTTTCTCATGTTTGTTGCAAAATTTCTCGCAAGATGGTTGAAAAGAGATAAAATATATTAGATATATTGAGAGGTATTGTTGAGGAAAAGTTTTAATATCTTAAAATAAAACAATATCAGATCCAAAAAAATCCATATTACTTCTCTCAAGCATCATCTTCATCTAGTACATCGATTCATACAATAGGAAATCCAATTAAGACTCTTTCTGAATCTCCATATGCACCACTGCTAGTTATTCTTCCCCTAGAAGAAGTAGAAGAAGAAATGGAAGAAAATCAAATACATAATCCATGGGAAATGAATACTTTTCCTCCTGGTATTACACCACCTCTCCATGAATTATCGAAGGGATCTCGCAATAATTTTCCCAAATTCAAAGCTAATCATAATCAACTTCCTAAAGATCATATTGAAAATTTCATCACTACATATGGAGATCTTAGAGTTGAAAATGAGGATGTTTTAGTAAGGTTTTTCAAGGAGTAACTTCAACAGAAATTAGTTGAATGATTCTACCTCTTTTCCTCTCCATCCATTACAAATTGGAATGATATAAAAACTAGGTTTGAAGCCATATTTAAATTAGGTGAAGAATTTCAATATCTTCTTGTCTAATTGGTCCAAATTAAGAACAAATCAAATGAACTCATGAGAGATTTTGTGGCCCGATTTAATACACTATTGAAAATAATATCTATGGAATCTTCACCATCCAAGGATAAAAAATAGATTATTCATAAATACATAATTTCCCAAGGTAGGATTTATCGTATAGAGAGTTCAACCTCAAACTCTTTAAAATGCCCAAGAATATGCCATCGAAGTAGAAGATGATCTTATTTTTCTTGGAAAGTGAAGAATCCAAATGGTAAGAAAAAGAGTCAAACCTCTAAAGAAGGTGCCATGAATTCTCAAAAATTGGCTACTTATGTGATTTCATTGAAAAATAAAAATTGCAAAAGCCACCTTTCTAAGGGAAGGTTATTATTATCCCAAATTTTCCACCCTCGAGTCAATTTGGATAAAACATAAAAATTGGATTTAGCCATTTTTTATAGGTCTGTAACATTCAAATGGACATCAAATTACATTGCTTAAAAACATTGGCTATTGGCTTTAAAAATCAGATAATACTACTTGAGTTTACTGCGGGATTGTATGGAACTTAGTGTTTTGTGGGTTCTCCTAACCCGTGAAACAAAGGATAACGATCAAGGACTTGGGTAAGTTTAACTTAAACCCACACAATAAAGGATAAAAGGGATAGTGTTATGAGGAAAGAAAAAATAACACGTGGCACGGATCAAAGGCGTCAGAAGAGGACAAGTGGAGCCATTATGGAATTTCCTAAAGAGATTGACCCTTCCAAACTTCAAAGTCCTAGAACTCAGCCCAAGTTTATATTTTTTCAGGTATGGGTAGATCAGAAAAAGTCAAAGGGACATGTGGCAATTATTTTGAGCCAAAATTTTCTAAGTCCCTAAAACTTAAAATTTGTGATGTGAAGAGTTACATGGAACCTTTTCATTAGCTCACATTTCACATTTTGAAAAAACTAACACCCAAAGTACCTTGAGCTTTATTAATGGCTCACACTTTGTAGTTGTCAGTTGGAGCTATCAAGGATCTTACATTGTGAAGTACTTGTAACCTCCTCATTGGCTTACACTTCACAAATTTTTAGTGGATAACTAAAGATTCCGAGGTAACATGGAACATTTCTATTGGATAGAGTTTTTTAGTTATCAGAGGAGTTCAAAGAAAATACTGACAATGTAAAGTGTGTGGAGATTTTTCATTGGCTCACACTTCACAATTTTCAAAAAGACTATTCAAAATATGAAAATTCATCAAGGCTTGGAGATTCCTCATTAGCCAATGCTTCGTATGTGTTAGAGGGGAAAATCAAAGAAAATGACATGTAAAGAGCATGGAGGATTCTCATTGGATCACACTTCACAATGTTTAGTCAAGGGGATTTGAAAATTTTAATTACAAAGATGTGTGGCAATATTATATTGGCTCACATTTCAAAAAGAGATGAAAAAAGATAAATGATAGTCTGAACAATGTGAGAAAAATGGTAGCAGAAATGCTATTGGCTGATAAAAAGTATAAATGATACTGACCAATAGCAAGGAAAAATGCTATCAGCTGGTAGCAAGGAAAAATAAGAAAAATGCTACTAGCTAATAGCAAAAGTGTAGCTTGCGGTCAGAAAATGGCCAACAAATGGTCAGTGAAAGGTCAATAAAAATGATATCAGCTAACAACAAGGAAAAAATTCTATCATCCGGTAGTAATAAAAATTCAATCAGCCAATGAAGGAACAAGGTGCAACTAGTCATCAACAGGAGCTTGTCTATGAGTTGATCATTAATGGTAGTAGTTTAGGTAGCTCAACTACTCATCAAACAATTAATGCCTGGTAGGTGGAATCTCATTTTCTATATATATGTAAAATTCACCCATTTAAGGGGCTTATTGGGCTTTTCTTCTATAGTAATGACACCATGCCAAAATGGCGACTGACTTCCTATAAGTTCTAGACCTCAAATTTGGCCTCTATAATGTAATTTCGTGCCTTTTGCCTTGAATATAATCGAATTGTGCATATTTTAAAGCATATAGAATCTGTTTTGTGGCACATTTTTTCTTCCCTATCTTGTTTTACTTGCAGTATTGTTTTTTATATTTTTTCTGGGTATGTTATGTGTAGAAACACCATACCAAAATGGTGACTGACTTCCCATGAGTTCTAGACCTCAAATTTGGTCTCTATAATGTAATTTTGTGCCTTCTACCATGAATATAATCAAATTGTGCATATTTTAAAGCATGTAGAATATTTTTTTATGGCACATTTTGTCTTCCCTAACTTGTTTTACTTGCAATATTACCTTTTCTTGGCATGTTGTGTGTATTTGTGCTTACAGGTTACAACTTTGTTGTGTTGTCAATGTGTGGGTGAGTGGAAAATGTGGTTTAGGACTTGTGCCACATTTTTCTTCCCTCTCTCCCATATTCTCCCTTTCCTTACCCTCATGAAGAGAGCTCAAGCACCCCCTTTTTTCTGGTGTTATCACTTCCTCTTTTAGCTTAGGATTCCCCTTTTTGTGTCTCCTTCTAACCCTAGTCCCTTTGAATGTGTAGGTTAAGATTAGTAGCTGAATTTTTGCTTCCTTAAGAGTAGTTTTAGCATTATGAATAAGTAGAGGAACCATCCTTCTCTAGAGGTTTTTCTTAATCATAGGGGTCCCACACCTTGAGGCAATCCCATGTTAGTAAATAGTGGGGATCTAAAATGTGCAAATACTAGGGTGCTAATGTTTTTAACATAACAATTTTGGCATGCCCATTGGGACAGGTTTGAAGAACCTTATCACTTCAATTTATCAAGTTTGATGCACTCTTGGTGAATATTTCAACATTTGTAGGAACTTTCAAGTACATATGAAAAATCCAGTGTTCTAAATAACCCATCAACTCATCATCAGACCTTTCCCTTTCCTCCCATTCATTTCCATCCATTAGTTCCTTTCCTTTCCATACTTTTCCATTTTATTCTTTCATGAAGTTGTGTAGTCATGACTTCATTCCCTTCATGGAATTATTATTTACAACAACATAAGTCCCCTCCATCCCCATAGTTTCAAAACCATCCTTCAAATTAGTTCTATGAGCCCTATCATGTTGAATAAGCACATAACCTAACCCCCACTAATCCATATGCTTATTTTTCTAACCGTGATGTTTATGAAGAACAAGGTTATGCAAGTGATGTGGTGATTTCATGGAAGATGTTGATTTGTAGAGGAAGATTAAAATAATTGAGTCAAGCATGGTGCAAATCAGGGCTACATGTCAATTGAAGGCATTCAAAATCAGTTTTAGGAAACCTTGTCCATGGGTTGGTCCTATGCTGAGCTGGTTCAACCCATAGTAGAATTTGAACTTCATGGTTAACAGGCTACCCCAAATTACATAATGGACTGAGTTATTGGAGGCTCATAAGTCTAGTGTTAGGTAACCCTGTCAATGGGGTAGTCCCATACTACCATCTTATATCCCTCCCATTCCTCCTCCCCATCCTATACTATCTCAACCCACTTTCTATATTCCTACCTTTCTTCTTGTTGCCTCCATTAAGGATTCCCTTTCTACATATTCTAATCTTCCACCCCACCTTAAGTTAGCTACCCTATTTCCTTCCAAATATCCATCTCCTTCACATGAATAAAGTGTAAAATATTCCCCTCCACTGAAAAAATTACAAAAATAAGTAGAATCCCAGCCCAGTTGTCCTCTTGCAATCCCAAACCCATTTTAGGAAGAACAGAATAAAAAAATCAGGCAAGGAGGAAATCAAGTTAAATATTCTAGCAAAGAGGACCTTGCAAGAAATTTGATAGAGTGGGCTGTAAATTTCAACTTCAATAAGATGCCACAGCTGGTTAAGCCTTCAACAGAGGTAGGGATTGCAGAACAAAAGGTGGAGGCTGATTTTGTAGATGAACAAAAACAAGAAGAAGATGACCAACAACCTCAATGCTCCAAGTGTAGTGTGCATGTTAGAACTATATTCTCAAAATAAATTGGTTCATCACAGTTTATAGAATTAAAAGAGAGGAAAGAAACATCTCAAAATGAAGAGGATCACATAGAGGAGAGAAAATCAGATTCAGAGGTTCTAGATGAAGAAGATATCATTGAGATATTATTACTTTCTTTCACTAAATCTGATGTTGTTGATGAAATTTTCATGTAGGAGAGTCATGATGACACCATTTCAAAATAAGAATTCATCACAGAGGAGTCAGAGTATTTGGTAGAGTTGTTTGTGGAAGTACCACAAGGCACAAAACAAATTACAAATAGCCGCCTTTAGGAAAGTCTGCAGGATGTCCCCATCCACAGGGATGAGCTTCAAAATAATGGAAAAATCAAAAGGATCAACAAAATGGTTATAAAATACCCTTACCTAATCATATACCTAGCTATCTTGGATCCAAAATAAGAGTTTCCAACGGTCATGTTCATTTCATAACATGAGGAATTATCTTCAATGCACCAAAGGTCAACAAAAAAACCTCCAACCAAATGTAGAGAAACTAAAGGAGGTATTCATTTTATTTGTTTTTAATAATTTGGGAAGGGTGGAAAATATTTTTGCACTCTTATTAAAGGCTAGGTTCATTATAAAGTTTAATTACATGACCACATTTTGTAAAGAAGGGAAGTTATTTCTCATTTTCTCTTTGAGACTTTGTTTAGCTTACTTTTCCTTCAGATAGGGTAGAGTAGGTAGGTTTATTTTCATTAGAACAAGTGTTTTTGCACACTCTACATGTTTAAATTTCAAACATGTATTATTTTTAATTTTTGTACATGGTTTTTGAGGGTTTGTGGTGGAATAAGATAATTGGAGTAGTTTTATAGATTCATTTAAAGCTCCATAGACCAGGATAAGCTCACGGCGGATCCAGGAGAGATTTTTTAAAGGAAAATATTAATTTCTTCAAAGTCAGGTTTGAATCCATGCCCAATGGATGCATAAGGATACTGATCAACTTTAGAAGGAAAATAACCCCTAACGGTCACCAAACTATTATCCCAAATTTACTCTGCGGGGTCGATTTAGATAACACATTAAAAATGGACTTAGCCATTTTTTACATGTTTGTGACATTCAAACATTTGTAAAATTGCATTTCCCAAAATCATTGTCCATTGTATTTTTAAAAATAATAGTATTTAATTTTACCATAGGTTTACATGGAACATAGTGTTCTAATGGTTCTCCTAACTTGCGAAATAAAAGAGTTTGGTCAAATAATTAGGTGGGTTTAACCTAAACCCATAGAACAAAAGAAAAAAGGGCTAGTGTTACGAGGAAATAAAGAAGACACATGGCACAGATCAAAGGCATCATAATAGGACACATAAATCCATTCTTGTATTTCCTAAGGAGATTGACCCTTTCGAACTTCAAAGTCTCAGAACTCAGCCCAAGTTTATAGTTCTTTAGGTCTAGGCATGTCAGAAAATTCAAAGGTATAGGTGGAAACTCTTTTAAGCCAAAATTTTCTAAGTCCCCGAAACTTAAAAGTTGTGATGCGAAGAGTTATGTGGAACCTTTTCATTATCTTGCATTTTGAATTATGAAATCACTGAAAACTAAAGTACTTAGAGATTTCTTAATGGATCACACTTCACGGTTGTTAGTCAGAGCTATCAAGGATATGACATTGCGAAGTGTGTGGAACCTCCTCATTGGATTGCACTTTGTAAATTTTCAGTGGAGAGATAAAGAGTCTTGCAAGCCAGAGGAAATGTGGAGCATTTATATTGGCTAGATTTTTATAGTTTTCAAAGGATTTTAAAGAAAAGAATGAAAATGAAAAATGCGTGGAGGTTTTTCACCATCTCGTACTTCACGATTTCTAAAAAGACTATTCAAAATCTAAAAATTCATCAAGGCATGGATATTCCTCATTGTCTAATTCGTTTTAGGTGTTAGAGGGTCAAATAAAAAGGAATGACATCTGAAGAGTGTGGAGCCTTCTCGTTGCATCACACTTCACATTGGTCAGTCAAGGGGATTTTAAAAATTGAATTATGAATGTGCATGGAAACATTTTATTGGAACACATTTCTAAAGGAGATGAAAAAAGATAAAGGATGGTTTGACAGATGTAAGAAACATGGTAAGATATTATTGTCACATATTTCGTAAAGGCCAGAGATGAAGAAAAGGAAAAATAAATAAATGAAGAAAAGCATGACAATACTGTTGGGATTAGCCCACCGGTTATACAGACAATATATCAGATCTAAGCATACATGCAATAAAAGTGGATATTCTACCAGAAGAAATATACAAAACAAGAGATATAAATCAACACCAGATTTAATGTGGTTCACCCAGTGTGGGCTACATCCACCAAGAAACAAGCCAATATATTATCCAAAGCTTTCAGAAGATATACAATGAAGATTTACAATCTTCCACACCTCTCACGATGTACAATAATTTCTTTCTCTCAAGCTTCTCCTTCTTCTCCAAGAATTCTCTCTCCCACAATTATTTTCACAATAATCATTAACACTCTCCTCTAACCCTAAATTTCTAGCTTATAAATACCTTATACAAACTTAGGGCACTTAGCCATGCAATTACAATCAATAGATATGACTTTAATACTAAAATTAGATCTAATTCCTATGAGTTAAATAAAACACTCACACACAAGTAACCGATGTCGGTTAGCCCTAACCGATGACGGTTCCTACTTTCCTGACCAATGTTGGTCATAGGTGACCAATGTCAGTCCCTTCATAACCAATTTTTGTTACTGTGTTTTCCAGCAAGTTGATATAGCATGCTAAACTGAAAGTAATTGAGCTCCACATCTCAACAATATCCCACTTGGAGATAAATTACTACACTATACCTGTACAACATCATCCTTGGATCCTTTTCTTAAATTTGTTTCTTCCTCTTCAAGTCTTAAACTTGAAGACCAATAAAAGTGGAGTGTAGATCCAACTTCTATTTTGTGAATGGCTTCATTAGCATATCAGCATGGTTTTCACTCGTATGAATCTTCTCCATTTTCAGTTTCCCATCCTCCAATACCTACTGTATGAAGTGATATCTCAACTGAATGTGTTTCATTCTCGAATGAAATATTAAGTTCTTTTCCAAATGAATTACACTCTGACTATCACTGAACAATTTGTAATCATCTTGCTCCTTTCCCAACTCTTCCATGAACCTGCTCATCCATATCATCTCTTTCTTATCCTTTGTAGCTACAACATACTCTTCCTTTATAGTAGACAAAGCCACAACCTTATACAATCTTGATATCCAATTAACTTCCATCCCACCTACTATGAAAATATATCTAGTAGTGCTCCTTCTACCATCCAGATCTCCATCCATATCCAAATCAACATAGCCACATAAAGAATTATCTCAACATATATAGCATAGCTACATGCTAGATGTCCCTCTCAAATACCTAAGTATCCATTGGAATTATTTCCAATGCTCTTTACCTAGGATTGGCCATAAATCTACTCACAACTCCCACTACCTGTGCAATGTCTAGTCTGGTACAAACCATAACATACATGAGACTCCCAACTACTGAAGCATATGGTACTTGTGTCATGTATTTAACCTCCTCATGTGATGAAGGACACTGATCTTTTCTCAATTTGAAGTGTCCAGCCATAGGTGTACTTACAAGTTTTGAATTATGCATTTTAAACCTTTCTAACACCTTGTAGATATAATCCTCCTGAGACAAATACAATTTCTTGTTCTTTCTGTCTCTGTGTATTTGCATGCCAAGGATTATTTTTGCAGCTCCTAAATCCTTCATAGCAAATGTGTGAGCTAGATTTCCCTTAAGCTCACCAATGTCCTGCATATTAGATCCTGCAATAAGTACATCATCCACATACAATAAAAAAATAATATAGCTCCCATTTTCAAGCTTCTGAAATAAACACAATGATCAAATTCATATCTCAAGTAACAATGTTCATGCATGAAACTATCAAACCTCATGTACCATTTCCTTGGAGCTTGCTTGAGCCCATATAGGCTCTTTTTCAACCTACACACTAATTTCTCCTTACCCTTGACTTCATACCCAAGCGGCTACTGCATATAAATATCTTCATCCAAATCACCATGAAGGAAAGCTGTCTTCACATCTAGTTGCTCTAAATGCAAATCATCTACTACAACTATACTCAATACAGTATGTATGGAAGTCATTTTAACAATAGGAGAAAATATTTCACCAAAGTCAATACCTACTTTCTATGCAAATCCTTTTACTACAAGCCTTTCCTTGTACCTTTTATGTCCACCCTCTTCTTCCTTGATCCTATAAACCCATTTGTTTTGCAATGTCCTCTTACCTGCTGAAAACTTAACCAAATCCCAAGTCTAGTTTTGTTCCAAGGATTCCATCTCCTCATCCATGCCATGCTCCCACTGTACATGGGTCTCATCCTACATTACTTCTTCAAAACTTTCTGGTTCACCATTATTAGTCAATAATAAATAAGAATAAGAAGGTGTAAATATTTTTGGAGGTTTACTTACCCTTTGTGACCTTCTCACAGGAGTTTGGGGTACCAGAGGCTCATTCTAGACCTCCTAGACATTTGTTTCCAATTCTGATAGTGACCAACACCAGTCACCTGTAGTTGATGCCGGTTCTACTAACTGATGCTAGTTTGGCTCTTTTGTAACTTATACCAGTTCAGATGACCGATATCAGTTATGGGTCAACCGACATGTAACCATGTAGGTATGAGTTTTAAATCTGAGAGTTCATTTTCATTCACAAACTTCTCAACTAGTTCATCCTTGGGTACCAAAATTTGATCCCTATACATTCTCTTTTCATTCCATTCAATGTCACGAATCCTAATAATTTTAGAATTATCTAAATCCCAAAAATAGAATTTGTAATCACCATATCCATAATCAATGAAAGTACATCTCTTTCATTTTTCATCCAACATTTTTCTATTTTCCTTATCAATATGCACAAAATTTTCTAAACAAAAAAATTTAAGAAAATAAATATCTACCTCTTTTCTAGTCCCATCTTCCTCTGTTATTCTTCCATATAGTGAACTTTAAGCCCCATGGTTAGTCAAATAAACCATTGTATAAATTTCTTATGCCCAAAAATACAAGGGAAATCCAATGTGTATCCTCATACTTCTAGCATCTTCCGTGATTTTCCTGTTCATTCTTTCTGCAACACCATTCTCTTGTGGTGTTCTTAGAACCGTCCTTTCTCTATGTATTCCATTCACTGAAAAATAATAATTGAAAGCCTTGCTAAAATATTCACCACCATTATCATATCTAGGGAACTTTAACTTTGAATTTGATTCAATATCAAAAAGGGATTCCCATCTTTTAAAAGTTTCAAAAACATCATGTTTATGTTTAATAAAATAAACCCATACCTTTCTTGTAGGACCATCAATGAAAGTAACATAATATTGGGATCCTCCATGAGAAGCTACCTAGGATGGTACCCACACATATGAGTGTAAAAGCTCCAATTTTTGCTCGTTCTTAGTTGCCCCAACTTTGAGAAATCTCACTCTCTTTTGCTTTCCAAAGACACAATGCTCATAGAAATCAAGATCTAAATATTTCAAATTTGATAACTTACCCTTAGCCTTTAAGATATGCATTCCTTTTTGACTCATATGGCCCAAACAATTATGCCACATGCATGCATCTAAATCTGAAGTAGATAATGCAGAAAAGGAATCAGTAACACAGGTAGATAAATATAACGTTCCTACCTTATTGCCTCTTACCACAAAAAAAGTACCCTTGGTGACTTTCCAAGAGTCTGTTGTGAATGTAACCATGTAACCAACTTCACCTAGTTTCCCTACAGAAATAATATTCGTCTTGAGGATTAGCACATGCCTAAGATCTTTCAATACCCATGTATTTCCATTTTGTAATTTTAGATGAACTTCCCCTTTACTAGTAATATTTTAAGGTTCATCATCACCCAAATAAATATGCCCAAAATTTCCTTGGACATAATTTCTGAAATAACCCTTATTAGGGGTTGCATGGAAAGAAAATCCTGAATCTAAAACCCAAGATTATATTCTATTATCCAAAGAAAGAATAAGAGCATCTTACATTACCTCTACTGCAATATTTGCCTCTTCAGTTTTTTCTAGGTGTTGTTACTCTTTATCCTTTAACCAACAATATTTCTTTACATGTCCTTTCTTTCCATAATTCCAATAGGTAATTCCCTTAACTCTTGATTTATATCTACCATTCCTTGACTTTGATTCCCCATTATTATTACTCTTAGATCTCTCCTTCTTCCTACCTCTTCTTTCTACATTCAAATCATTCCTAGATGATGATTCCTTTGTACTTTTCCTATGAATTTCTTCATTCAAGATTATAACAACCACATCATCAAACTTAAAAATATTATTAGAATTTTTTTTATCACTAACAGCCATTACCAAGTTATCCCAACTATTAGGAAAAGAACATAAGAATAAGATTACTTTCACTTCATCATAAAACATAATATCAACCAATTTTAACTGATTTATAATAGACCAGAAATCATTCAAATGACTAGTTGCAGATCCACCTTCATGCATCTTATAAATAAATAGTTTCTTCATCAAATACATTTATTTGAAGAACTATGTTTTCCATATAAATTAGCAAGAGATTTCATTAACTCTACTGTAGATGTCTCTTATGTAATATTAGAAGCCATATATGCTTTTAGGCTCAATCTTATAGATCCCAAAGCCTTTCTATCAAGAATCTTCCATTCTTCATTAGTCATCTTCGTAGGTTTATACTTTTCATACAACAGTAAGTAAAAATATCTTTGATACAGATAATCCTCAATCTGCATCTTCCATAATTGATAATTTTGGCCATTAAAATTCTCTACCTTGTATTTTTTTTTTCTTCCATTGTTGTATCTCCAACTCAATAAGAAAACCCTTTGTGAGTAAATCTATCAATACAAAAAATGCTCAAATAAATATATGATACCATTTGTTGGAATTAACACACCGGTTGTAAAGATAATAAATCATATATAAGCATACATACAATTAAAGCGGATATTCTACCAGAAGAAATACACAAAACAAGAGATATAAATCAAAACTAGATTTAACGTGGTTCACCCAGTGTGGGCTACATCCACCAAGAAAAATGCCAATATATTATCCAAAGCTTTTAGCATACATACAATGAATATTTACAATCTTCCACACCTCTCACAATGTACATTACCTTCTTTCTCTCAAGCTTCTCCTTCTCCAATAATTCTCTCTCACAATTATTTTCACAATAATCACTAACTCTCTCTTCTAACCCTAGCTTATAAATACCTTATACAAACTTAGGGCACTTAGCCATGTAATTACAATTAATATATATGATTTAATACTAAAATTAGATCTAATTCCAATGAGTTAAATAAAACAATAATGCATAGGTAACCGATGTCGGTTAGCCCTAACCAATGACAGTTCCTAATTGCTTAGACGATGCCGATTATAGGAGAGAAATTTCGGTCCCTTTATAATCAATGTTGGTTACTATGTTTTCCAGCAAGTTGATATAGAATACTAAACTGAAGTAATTGAGCTCCACATATCAACAACTGCAAACCAATGAGAGGTAGAAAATTTACAAAAGGAAAAGAAAACACACATTAGCAAAGGTCGATACCCAAACTAATTATAGGTTGCCACATGTCAAATTCATGTGCTTCCTGACAGAAAAATCTTCAAAAGGCCATATCTTTCAACTTAGAGCTCTAAATCAGACACATTTTATATCATTGGAAATATCTCCTTGATCCCTTTAATTTGGCATCGTTAGAATATGATTTTGGTGGTGTTTAATGGGTCAAATTTGAGAACATGGAATCATAGGTAGAAAATATCAATTTGAGAATGAAATCAAGATAATCAACTAGCTCAACCACAAGAATTGATGAAACATGGATTCATTTCATTCTACAGGGTGAAATAGACATAATAATGGATTTACAGAGTGCCTATGTGCTTTGAAGAAGAATTCAATGCAGACTGTTGGGGATTGAAAGTGTGAAAATCCATCCCTTTTCTATTTTCCCTCTTCTTTATCTTATCTCTCTTTCTCACGCTATATATTGTAAAATATTTCATTTGAAAGACAATAAACATTCTAATCTATAAAGTAACTATGTCAAAATGGTCTCCCAAGAAGATATGAACTTCAACCCTTCATTTTGTCTTATGTAGATGATTTCTTTCCTTCTATTTCAATTGTAATGGATTGTGCATATCTTAAAGCAATAAAAATATGTTTTGTGGAACATTTTTTCTAGCCTAGCTTTTTTATATTTGCATTCTTTCCTTCCTTTTACTCTTGCAATGGATTGTGCATATTTATTTCCTTTGTAGGATCTATTTTAATTTTGTTCAATGTATATAACCCTGTATTGGTGCTATCACGTACCTTAGCTTAGGAATTTTTAATTTTATGTATCATCCTTTCTCCCTAGTCCATTTACTTGTTATTTTAGGATTATATAGCTTCATCTCTATCTTTAGGAGTAGTTTTAGTATTTGAATAGGTAAAGGAAATCATCCTTCTCCAGAGGTATGTCTAAGTTAACAATCCCACACAACAAAGATACAACCTAATGTTACCTCAAAATCCTTGAGTTGTCTATGACTCAGGGTTGTGTGTAATTTTGATCTCTAATAGTTATCCAAATCAAAATTAAAATCATAATAAAAACACAATAGGTGGAGGAGAAATAAAATTATTTCTTGAAGCACCTGTTGTTAATGCCACATTTGACGTAAGGACAAAACAAAGAGTATGATAATTCTTAAATTGAATATGAAAATAATGACTAAATTTTAGTAATTGATGAGATTGAATCTACTGGAAACATTAGTTTTTGTTCATATACCCATTCTTTGGTTGATGAAGATGATGAAAATGTTGTTGATATGAATAGTCATTCTTATGTGGTGTTCATTTGTTCAAAGTCTTGAGAGAGGGATAATTCTTGCAAATTAAAAGATCCTCAAGTGGAGACTGTTGGACCCTAAATATTGGCTAAGTACCAATAGGTGTGCACATGTAGGATCAGTAAATAGAAGGGTTCTTAGGGAAACATACATAGGAAAAATTGTGTAAGAAGGGTTTACGTGAAACCAGGGCATGCGGGGGAGGTAGAATGAGGGTTTAAAGGACTTAACCATATTTTCCATAATAGAGTCACTTGAGGAAAAATGTGAGGACCTGACTGGGCATGATAAGTGGATAAGGTGATATCCTGGAACCTTAGAGGCCAAGAAACAGATATTCCGTGTAGAGAATATTCCCAGAGGCATCATTACAGTTAGTGGAAGGTTTTGCAAAGATGATAAGAATTTGCCAATGGATGACCACATTGATACTTAACATGTGATATGGTCAAAAGAGACATCATGGAAGTGGACACTGATCCTATTTAAAGAAGTTCTTGGGACATGAACGAGTGGGAAAATATATAGAAGGGAGAGAAATGAGAAGGTAAATAGAGAGAAGGAAGGTAATAAGGTCCTACAGAAATTTTAGGAAGTGTTAAGGGTTTAGAGCTCATGATGCTAGGGTTTAGAGTTCTTAGTGTTAGGGGTTGTAAGGGATATCATTAAGAAAATTTATGGGTAATGGGGTTTGTAACGAGGGTTATAATGGGAAAATCATAGTTAGGATCTTTGATCAGATAGTTTTACAGAAGTGGGAATTCTATCACTTGATATTTATGGTCTGAGATGACCCTTTTGAATGTATTATGACTACCAGAAACCCTTTTAAATCAATATACATGGATCTATTTTGTACATTTTTATCATGGGTGTAAAACCTCATGTTATTTGGCTTATCATGACTCATATTTGGTTTCTTATGCTTCATATAATGTTTGTTTAGCTTCTGTGATTCATTGATGTGTATATCTACTAGTTATATCTTCTTTCTTTTTTATTAGATGTATGTACATCTGTTCTGAAAATAATCCTCAATTAATGTTAGAACTCTCTTGCAAAGATCACATAAAAGAGGGAATCAGCACCTGTGCATACATTGGGTGAGCACCCAACATATGCTTGGTGATAGGCTGGTGCGATTGGGGTTAGATAGAAGTATTGAGGGTAAAATGACTACATCTTGATTCCATTTTTGGGACCTCTTTTGAAGCTATTGTGAGAGAAATGTGTGATGACGGAGTGCTTGACCTTGGATAGTGTTGAATCATGAATCAAAAACATGGAGGATGAGTTTTATCATAGGTTTAGTACTGGATCTAAGTTTGATGCATGAAAATGGGTGGAGGAAAACTTGTATCATGAAATCTATGAGGCATTCTTCTGTTGTTTCCTTTTAGAGTTGTATGAATGGCTATCAACATATGCATCAAGGAAACTTTGATACTATAGACCTCATGTTTGGAACCAAAAGGAAAATTAGTGGTTGCATGATGCTGATCTGACCTAAACCCATGTTGTTGATCACTAGTGGAGAACAGTGTTGACTATTTATACCCTGCAATATGTTATTTCTACGTATTATTTCCCAGAGATTTTTAAGTTTGAGTTCTTGAGGGATCCTAGAGGATTTTTATTATATGTACTATTCCACTGGCTATCAAGATCCTAGTCATTGATTTGATTTTGAAAGCCTTTCCGATGGCTAGTTAAAATCCTACTAGGTACAGGGTGTGGAGGATAGTGTGGTAGAAGATGGCAGACCTTTCAGCGGAAATAAAGAGAGATGAGAGGAGGCTCAAGTATAATGAAGCTCAGGAGAGGGATTTGGTAAGACAATGTGAAGTTACAAGAATGATGGATTTATAGAGGTAGACGTTGCGGGAAGGATTTGAGGTTCGCACGAAGGACGTGGAACCTGAGTAGTTTGAGCTACCACATCTTAGAAAGTGCGGAAGAGAAACCCTCTTGGATTCTGGAGAGAGGTCATCATATGAAGAAAGGAGAAGATACATAGGTACGCATCTTAACCCACATGGTGATCAAACCATTGCACTTAGTTTTCTAGTTCCTGAGATAAGTTTTGATAATCTAGTTGGTATCAGTATTAGTAGTTCGAGTGAAACCTAGGAGGTATAATTTTTCATTTGGTACATCTATGGTTGCACAATCATTTCCTATGTTTAGGGGTATTTTTTCTAGCACAACATTTGGGTAAGGTGTTAAATCAAAAGGCTTGAGTATCATGTCTAGGAACAATGCATGAAACACATTTGGGAGTGGTTCAGTATCACAGACTATTGGTGTGTATTTTAGTGCAACAGTGGGTTCGAAGGGTGAAACTACATTAGGCCCCTTACCTATGATAGGAGGAGGATCTGATGGGTTTGGAGGAGTTGGCACTAGTGGATCTAGGGGGTCTATTGGTGGAGGTAACATCAGAGGGAATCAAGGTCCTAGATTTGATGGACAAGGTCCACAATACCGTCAACAGGTGTTTTATGAGATGTCACTCCACTTACCTGATTACAAGGGCATTGAGGATGTTGCAAAACATGTACACAAGTGTGAGTTACTATAGTGCATGAAGGGAATAAATTCCCCAAATTGGAAGGAAAGTAAGTTTACAATGACATTGCAAGGAAACACGTATAGATGGTATAGAAAGTATGATCCACACTAGCTAATGGTGGATTACATTGCGATGCATAATTCCATTTTGGCATAGTTCCACATACCTGAGTTTGAACAGAAAAGCATCAATGCGTTGAAGGATATTTAAAAAGGAATGGTGAAGAGTGCATGGGAGTATGAAACATGTTTTAAGACTCTCCTTTCCAAGTTATCTTATGACATTCACCCTTCACATCCTGCTCAGTGGTTCATCAGAGGACTAATCACACCATTTAGAAGAGCACTTTCACATAAGACTTTTATGAATTTGCGTGAGGCCTTGGAGGCTACCTTACGTGTTGAGGTAGTAGGAAGCATTGATAAAAGAGTTAATCCATTCCTAGAAGCCCAAATTTCTACAATGGCAAAGAAACTGAAGATATTTTGTGTGAACTCAGCTCATGATACTCACAACAGGTTATGGTGTACTGATTGTGAGGTAGAAGGGCATACAAAGGAAAAATTTCCTTGGAGTTTAGTATGTGTGATGATGGTAGACTATGAGATTTTCCATTGAGATCATGATGTAATTAGGTGTCAACTACTACAACATGTGATCCATAAGAATGTGTCTTGTTATTACACAATTTGTACCTCTACTACTCATGACACCAAGGATTTTATATTGATTGACTAAATACATGATGTCATTGATACTGGTGTGCGTTAGACTAGTATTACAAACATTTCCAAAGGATGAGGGTCATCATTATGAAGGGTGTACAGATGGAGGGACTCGAGGAAGAGGACTTTCATCGGAGGATTTAGAGCTATGGTAACCACGGAGGTGGAAGAAGTGAGTTCCCACATGGGACTTGTTAAAAATGTGGGTCTATAGAACACTATAAGTGTGAATTCCCTGATCTATTAATGCTATCTGGTGTGGGAAAGAAGCACAAGTATGAGGAATTCTCAGAATTATTTTAACACATGAGCCAAAAAATGTAGAAAGAAAAAGGCATCTAGGATGGTAAAGCATGAAGAAATTCTGACTCAATAGTGGATGCAAAGGGTGGCATGTGAGTCAAATTTAGAACTCTTTACTAGTGATGATGCGAGATGAGGCTACACATGTGCACGAGGGAAATACCAAAGCAAAGACCACTCAGTTACTAGAGAAGAGGTGGTGCATGGGAAGTATCTGGACCCTACTCATTAGAAAGAAGTCCATCAAGAAACCATGGATGTGATAATGAAGTCTATACATGGAGATATCTAGTTCTAAAAGAGCAATCATAGGAAGTTAGAGAAAAAGAAGAGTGTTGAGGCTCCACAAAAGGATATAGATGAAGTCAGAGAAGTGTATAAAAAATGTTAGGCAAGATAATATCATCCCTCTTTCTAGGAGAATGGCTATGGGATAAAGTACAAAGCGTGCTGGAGGAGAGCATGAGAAGACATGTATTACATGCTAACCTTCCTCCTCATAGCATTGACTATAATAAGGAGATTACCTTGAATGCATTTGTTGATGGATGGCTACTTGAGAAATATTTTTATTGACATGGTGTGGAAGTTAATGTTCTCACCCTAGATGCATGGAATCAAATGGGAAGGCCCCCATTATAGCCATCTTCAAATGTGTTGTATATGGCTAAAAAGACAAAAATAATGCCCATTGGTTATTTTAAAGGATGATTGTTATCACTATCCAAGGGGTGAAATTCACTGGAGATAATTCAATGTCTTGGCACTTGCTGAGGTGGAAAACTTTTCCATTGTTACTTGGGAGCCCCTAGTGCTATAAGAAAAATTCTAACTTACATTTAAATAAGGGGTGGATAAGTTTTGAGAACAAGAAAGAACATCTTATCATCCCTTTGATAGATGGAAAGTCACTGCCCTATATTGAGCCCTTAGGAGAAGAAGAGTTGGACAAAATCTATGTGCACACTATCCGAGACCCTAAGATTGTGCAACCAATAGAAGGCATTATTCAGTGGGAAGATACTCAATCTATAAGTGATACAAATAGTGTGGCATGTGAAAATTAGGTGCATACGACATATCAGTTAGCTAGAAGGTAGTTAAGAGGCTCAATTGATGAGAGTAACCAAGGTGTGCTCAGTCAGGTGCTTGGGTGAAAATAAGTTACCAAGTTACACTGGAGGAGCCAACCCTGATTTTTTTGTGAGAAATAGAGACTCAATGGAGATGCGAGGTTAAAAGGAGAATTATGCTTAACTATAACTTACTTGGGACCGTAACATGTTGGTGGGCAACCCATCATGATAACCTTATAGAGTGGTATGAGCGAGAATCATGTTCTCTGTTAGGTTTTTCTGAAGCAATACACCTATTACTATATAAGAATATCATGGGAAGGAACCCACCTTGTTTCACATCTAGGCATGTGAGAAGGCCTGGTTTGAAGGTGCGGAATCATTCCCTCCATCTTTATGGGTTCATAATATTTAATCCACCTTATAAGGTTGTAAGCATGCACATGGTACATTCACTCAGAACTGTGTCATTAGATAGGAAACTTGTAGGAGTTGATGGCTGACTATCCTTCAAGATTTTGAGTATCAGAGTACTAAAGTCATCGGTGCATGAGGTGCTATGTAGGTTGTTAAGTGCCTAACTATGGAATATAGTGCCATGGAAGAGGATATAGTATTGGAGTTAGTGGGTGAACCTATCTTGGAAGTGCTCTTTGATGAGGAAGAGCTCAAAGGAAATACATCTTGAGCGTGCATGCATGGAAAAAGAGAAAGGAAAATTGGTATACATGATAGATGGTGAAGAGGTGGAACACTTGGATGTTAACCATATTATGGGAACATGCGAGGTTATGGATAGTATTGATGAGAAAGTGCGCACCTACCATGAACCCCTAAAAACCAAGAAGGTTAACATTGGTTCAAAGGTGGAACCTAAGGAAGCTACTATTGGAGATTACGGGTCAGAAAAGGAGGTTTCAAAGATCATCGATCTGTTACCCAAATTTTAGGATTTGTTTCCATGCGAGTACCATGAGATGAAAGGATTTCACCACTCCTCAGGAGAAATGAAGATCAATTTAAAGGAAGGTGTGTGCCCAATTCAGAAGAGACCTTATCAAATGAATCCAAATATATGTGTCGAATTCAAGGAAGAGATTGACAAGATGATTGTATCAAGAATCATTGAGGATGTTGGAGAATTATAATGGATAATTCTAATGGTCATCAACATTAAGAAGGATGGAAGGATAATGATTTGTGTTGATTACAGGGATTTGAATGTGGTATGTGTCATTGACCCTTTTCCAACCTCTTTCACTGAGGATATCCTGGAAGGAGTAGCTAGGTGCAAAATCTATTCTTTCATAGATGGATTCTCAGGATATCACTAGGTTAGAATTGAAAAGGAGGACCAAGAAAATACAACCTTTTCCATCGAATGGGGAAGTTTTTCCTATACGGTGATGCATTTTGGACTAAAGAACACGCCTACTTGTTTTTTACGCATTGTGGTTTAGGTCTTTCAAGACTTCATCCATAAGTTTCTTCAAGTCTACCTTGATGATAAGATGGTTTATGGATAGTAAAGGAGAATTGTGACAATATGTGGCTGATGTTTGAGAGATGTCCAGGTAGTTGAGTATATCCCTCAACATTAAGAAATGTGTTTTCGCTACTCCTATTTGGAACCCTGTTGGGGCATATCTTATGTATGGAAGGCTTGTTGGTGGATTCTGCCAAAGTCATCGTTATTGTGGGATTGGGGGAGCCTACTAGCCATAACATGTTGCATGGATTCTTTGGGCATATGGAGTATTCCTGAAAAGATATTAAGGGGTATGCCAAGATCTTCATGCCATTGGAAAATTTACTGACGTAAAAAAGTACATTTCATTAGGGAGAGGCGCAACAGATGGCATTTGACACTTAGGAAGCACACATAAGCTTCATCATCGTAGGCTCATATTACACATTTTGCAGAAGGATAGGGATAAACCATTCCAAGTACATGTTGATGCTTAGGGATGGTCCAATTAGAGTAGTGTTGACAGGCTACTTTTTGGAGATAACGTATTAGATCACTCGATGGGATGGAGGACTTGTTGACACAAAAATTCTATTTTGAGTAAGATCTATCTACTAGTGCCAGTGCATGAGTTCAAGTTATTGATAGGATTACTGCACTACCAGTTAACTTTAAGCAGTATTTATTTGGAAATTCCCTTGCATATGTGCATAAATAGTAATATGGTACATTGACTATTAGTCAGCAAGATCATTTTATGGGAAGGGTAAGTGATGACAGGGGAAAGTCCCCATTATTTCAGGATATGTATTAATCTAGTTGTTACAAAGACATTTCGTAAGAGCTATTTGGGGCATGACCATATTTGATGCAATGCATAGAATTATGATAGGATATTATAAGAAGCTTCTCTATTTAATGTTTTTAATATAATGGAGTGTATTGGTTTAATGGGTATAATAACATATGCACATATGTTTAGATTATAGAGAACGCCCTATGACTTGGAAGATATTGTTGTTGTAGACACCAAAATTGGGTCATGCTCCCCTTGGTCCCCCGTCGAATAACCAACTCAAACATATTCACCTAACCATGGCCCCTTCCACCCCACATTAATATTAATTTACATTTAATTAATTAAATTAATACCATCCTCACAATATTCATTACTTAATTATTTAAATTAATACATAATTTCCACCTCACCCTTAGACACCTCATCTAGCCACCTCACCCTAGACCTATTCTTGGCATGTTTCTAGGAGAAGATAACTAACTAAGACTTCGTCTCACTTACCTTAATGAGCTAAGATTCGTAGATTTAACCCTAAAAATCAATGCCTATTATCCCTCTAACCATTTCTCATGCTCATACAAAAGGTAATATCCATTTTCATTCTGGATGCATGAAGAACCTTTCAATATGATTAGAAGATTTGCCATTTTTAGTAAACCTAGGGAATCCCACCTTAACTCGACGAGTACAATTTCCACCTACTTTCCTAAACTGAGTTCCAGTCAACCTCAGAGGAACCATTATTGGTTACCATTTATTCACCTTATCAACCTTTTTTTGGGTTGACACATCCTGAGATCAAAGTGAGGGAGAAGAGAGATGGCAGACCTAGTTGTAGGAGAGAAACAAAGGTCTTTTATGTACCCAAACATCCATGAACCAGGACTAGGAAGCATCCAGAGCCATTGTACACTCATGGGACATTTCGGGAAGCATCACTATTTGCACCAAGCTCCATCTCACCAACCAATCATAACCACCACCCCAGCCATTAGATCGTGCAACATAATAAAATGGCCCTCACTGATCATTTCACAATTATTCTAATGCCATAGAGTTGTTATGCATTTATGTTATCATTCTTTGATTAATGCTCCCCATTCCTTCATTCTCCACTTTCTGTGAAATCTCAATACCTCACCCACCCTTTTATCTAGAAATCACCTATCCAGTCACTTAAGTACCTTTTAAGTGCATTTTTCAAAATTCTCACAGACCTTTCCATCACCTCCTTTAGCTCTATTTAACCTCACCCAGACACCTACAATCATTTTTTTATTGAACTACTGGAATTACCTTCTGACTTGTACTGACATCGGTTACCCATGACTAGTTCTGTGGATCTGATGGATAAAATCATCAATTATACTAGACCAAGGTCAATCTCTATGTTTTACACCTTTTCCAATAATATAACCCAAATGACCTTCTACCAAGTGACCTATGGGCAACCCAGAACCTAACCCTACACCAGTCCCAGATACCCTGACACACCTACCCTTCAAATCCAACTATAGCCTAACCTATTATGTTATATTTTCTTATTGTGCTTTAATGAAATACCTAAATCCTATACACTATGGTAGGAATTTTCTTATTTATTTCTTTAAGTTTTTTTAAATAGTGGATGTAATCATTTTTGCACCCACCAAGAACAAGGGAACTTCATGCATGTCGTCCTATCACCCAGTGGGTGCACTGGGCTGCTCACCCGAGGCACACGAGAGGGAGCCGAGTCTCTCTTTTATGTGAGTTCAGTGGAAGGCATACTTCATGATCTTGACTTAGTGATTTAAAAGAAATGAAAAAGCTATAGAGCTCAGAACAACTTCTATACCCCTTCAGTCATAACAAAAGCAAAGCGCACAATAGAATTAATAGAACTAGGAAGTTGTAAATCCACAAATAGACTTAACATTCAAGTAAGGTTCATGATTATACAAGATCAAAAGCATAGTAGAAACATGCAGGTAATACAGAGAAAGGATCTTAATACAATTTTCATGGTAACCTTATCATATTCATTCATAGCATTACTTATAAAATATTACAGAAGGGAGACGTAGTCATGCGCCATATCTGGATCCATACATGAATGCTCACAAAACAAAATTTTCATTCCCCATTCCCTGTATTACATTCTTCCTATAATCATCTACCCATTTTATCCCATAGTTCTCGTAGTAATTCTGTAGAGCTCCGCTACCTCACTTGTGTCTCTTTTCTTTGCCAAGGGTGCATGTATAAATAGGCATCTGAGCTCTAACAAACTCCTCTGCAACCTCAGATCTGGCCCCAAGTGTCAAGGTGTGGGTCACCCCAGGTGCATGCCTCTCCATGTCATGATTAGCTTTTTGGATCTTCTTATCGCAAGGTATATTCCTTCCAGGACACCCTATTTCCAGGCTGGAACCTTATCCAAATAGAACACGTTCTTCATGTGTTCTATCCAAAAGGCCGAAAATGGCTAAGTCCCAAATTGTTCTTTGTGGGTGCGCTTCCTTGGTTATCTAAGAACCATTTTTGAATTCTGCCTTATGTTGCCTTCACTTGTGCACTTCCTCTGGCCATGCATGCCTATGCGCCTTTAAGATTTGGTAGCTACATTAGGGTCCCAACATTACCCCACACTTCACCTGTTCTCTGCCCTCGGGAACCTTTTCAAAGAATGCAGTACAAAAATGCAAGGCCTTGCCTTGGAAAAGAATGGAGGGAAAGAATAAAGAATGGGGGAGAGAAAGAATAGAAGGAAAACTACCTAAAGAAGAAGAAGGGGAAAATTTTTCCATAGGTCAGCCTCCAGCATATTCCAAGCACTGACTTCATCCTACACTCTAGTGCAGAGGTTGCCAACCAATGTGCTCACCTCATCAAAGGTTAACCCTTCCCCTTTTGTGTTAATGGTCTCACCACAGTCTCCAGTTCCTTAGCATGATCTTCCAGGGCATCCATCTTCCTCGTAATGACCTTGTAGAGCTCTTTTAGCTGGGTTTTGATTGAGACTCACAGGATCTCAATAGCTTCATAATTCTTTTTCACTTCAGCTAGGATCTTTTCTCCCTCAGCTCTATTGCCCTTATTCTTCTCTCTGAAGTCTTTTAGTTCAGCCTCGTCACTGGAAAGCAACATGCTTATCACCTTGTCTTGATCCGCGTAATGGTCTTAGGCGACCCCCGTGGTTTATGCAACTATCTTCACATCAGCAAGCACCTTGTTGTATTCAGCCATGAGCATGATGAATTTCAATTTTTCCTCCTTCTCCAAGCATACAACTACCTCCTCTATTGACTCCAAGGCCAAAGGTTGCCTTTCCATGGTGAGGATCTGAGTCAAGTCCTCTAGACATTCCAGGGAGGATCCATACTTTTACGTGGGAGGGTTAAGGTCTGGGTGCTTCATGATAATAGCTTGGGAGATGAGCTCCACCTTCTTGGAAACTTTGTGTACCCTGGCCTTTTCCTCCTGAAGCTCCCTCTGTAGTTGAGTGCTGATTAGTTTCTCAAGGCTGAGGTCCTTTGTTAGCTTAACTACTTCTTCCTTCCTCTTCTCCAACAGGTCCTCCAAGACTTTAACCCTATCATTTCTGTAGAAGAGCCTAGCCTCAATTTCCATGGAGACTTTGTTGAGCATGTTACACACTTGCTCATCTGATAGTTGTTATGTGTTTATAATGGGGTTATCCCCCTTTCCCTCAGACAGCACTAGTACTGCTCCTTGGTTAACCTTGAACTCGGGCTCATCGAGGTGGGAGTCGAATGCCCATGATAGCATCTTCCTTGTGCATGGGTATCCACCCTCAGGATCAAAGGACTCCATGGCGGTGAGCTCCTTGGTGGGCATGGTACTCTGGAAACACACATGTAAAACTTTGTTGGGGTCATCAACATATCCCATCGTTATTCTTCCCCCTTCTCCACATTTACTTCCCATGCACACGCCCTTGGGAATAGTTACTGAAAGAGTTGGGCCTTTTGTGCTACCCACACTCTTCTCCCTTTGCTCTTCCTTGAATTCACCGAGTACGAGCTCTGTGCTGTGCTCTAACTCCTCTTCGACCAAGGTATTAATTATCTTCTCTACCTCCCTTGTCACTTTCTCATTCACCTCCTCTTGAGTGAGCTTGGGCATATCTGGCTCCTTGGTACTTGCCCCCTCACTCCTTTCTTCACTCCATGCACCTTCCTCCCCTTGGGTGCCCTTCCTCCTTACAAAGATGAAAGCATCATTTGTATCTTCTGCTCCCTCTTCCCCTGAATCATGGACATCAATCGGCTCCTGATCCACCTCCAACTCTTCCTCTTCATCATCATCCTTTTCACCTATATAGGTGTTTGGGTCATCTGTATCTTTAGACTCTAGTTCTTCCATCCCCTTTTCTTCTTCCTCTGCTAAAAACTCCGGGGTTGGGGATGTGGTCTTCTCTTCATCTGAGGGATCCTCAGGGGATGGTGGCTTCGCATGCTCTGGGGTCTTCTCCCTTACCACCGTTCTCTTCTTCTTCCAGATGTAGGTACTTGGCCCCATGGTACCTACATCCTGCTTCTCCACCGCCCTTTGTTCCTCTTTCTCTTCCCTCTCCTTACGCTTTGGTGTGGGATTCATTCTTCCAATAGGGTTATCTGGGATGGATATCTCATTCTCCATATACGTGCCCTTTTCAAATTTTGGCCTTATGCATAGGTAAATCCTTGTGGCATTTCTCCCAGCAATAGGTAAGGTCAAAGGCCTTACAATATGCACATCCTGTGACACGTACCTTTCAACGTATGTGCACTTCTCTGGGTAGACCAGCTTCTTTCTCATTTCCCTGTGCTCTCTGTCAAGGGTGGACAACTCCAGGTTTAATTTCTTCGACTCCTTGTATCTGTTTACCCCGCTTGGAAAAATTGGGCAGTAAATGAGAATGGGAGTTTGCACCATGGACTCCAACTGCCATCCACCAAAATGAACCTACCAATGCAGAAGTGTTGGTAGACCGCGAACTCTACTTCTCCTTCAGTTGCCATGGGGAGTTGTTCAGGGATCCGCCATTCAGCCCCGAATGCATTCCTAAGGCGCGTATACCATTTTTCTAAGCACGCCTTATGTACCCCTGTCATTGATTCACATGTGTATTTTTGAAATCTCTCCGCAGGTGAGGGATCTTCAGCAGGGTACTCCCACATGAACTTTTCAGATGCATCCGACACCCTGATTTCTGAGAACACAATTGTCAACAGAATGTTTCCAAATAGGATCTTTCCTCCCTTCTCCGCACTGCTTATGATTTCATCTACTATGTATTGGGAGATGTTGTATACGGTGCCTTCCGTGACCTTCCTATAGACATTCAGCCAGGGCTTGCTCACCTGGGTCCACCTTTCTTGTCCATTCAGCTTGGAGACAAGGTGTGTGGCCATCTTCATCACTAGATCACTGATATCTGAGATGTCATAGTACCTTGATCCCTTCTTCAATTCCTTGGGATGCTATGGTTTCTCTAATTACCTCCTCATCCTGGAGGTCATCTATGAGCGTGTCCCCTACACAGTTGAGGCCTATGAAGTGTGAAATTAGTTGGGGAGTTATGCACATTTGTACACCCTGTGAAGCAGAAGAAGTCTTCGTGTATGCGCGTCATCAACCATTGGTACAAGAACTCGGGCTTCCCAAAATATAACAACTCAAAAATTTGGAGAAGCCCTGCCTTCTCCATTTTCACCTTGACCATGTCGCTGTAGATTGGCAACCCATCAGGTGTTCGTTTATTTGTGGGGCACACCAGCTCCAGTGCCATTTCCTTTGTGATTATGCTTGATCGGTGATTGTAGTCAATCATGGTCATCTGTCTTATGTGGGACTCCCACTCTTGCCCTAGAAAAACCCCATCTGGGTATTGCATTTCTGAGTACCATTCCTCATTTGTATCCAAGGGTATTTCCTCTTATTTCTTCTTCCCTTTTCCTTTACCCTTTCCCTTCTTGGATTGTTCTGCAGGTTTACCAACTGGTTTTGTGGCCATCATTGCACCCTTTGCTTTCATTCCAAGTTATCTTGTGAGTTGTTTGAAATTTTTCCTCGCACACCCATGCCCTAGAACACAAACCCTAATCTCTAATTTTTCTCCTTCGATCACGGTGCTTCTTCACAACGTTCCTCACACCTGTGAATCACTTCTTCTCTAGTTTGTAGATCTAACGGAATGATTTTGCTTAAGTTTTTGGGATTTTCCTTTGCACGAGTCAGTTCTTGAAACCCTAGCTCTTGAAAGAAAATCACTCTTCTTGTGTTCACAAAGTAAAATAATGAACTGCCCATTCTTGTATTTATAGATTTTCCCACTTTTACGCATTTAAGGCTAGGCTACCTACCACCGTACGACAATGTTTAATGTGGTGTTTTCAAACAAAACCTGACTTTAGCGCTTCTCCTTATGTGCCCAATCCTTGCACGAAAACTTTTCCACCCACGCCCAATCCTTGCGTGAAAAGTTTTTCACCCGCGCCCAATCCTTGTGCAAAATTTTTTTCCAACCTTCTGGCATGCAAACAATCCATCTTGACAGAAGACTCTTTATGTGCGTGTTACCAACACCAAAGGCACCTCTTCCATCCTCATGATTCTTGCTTTCACCTACCTCATGTTTTTGCACTTTTTCTCCTTTGTACATGGATTTCCAATGTAACCTTATTTTGCCACCCATCTACCTTCTTTTCTCCTAATACATCTTTTCAACAGGGCCAATTCAAATGGTCTACCAACCCAATCCTCATGGTAGAATAACTCCATGCTTCTCTTCATCATCTCACCCCACACTAAAATGATGCGCGGTCCTCTACGCATTCATAAGTCAAAAAGTAATAAGGTTACTGGTGCCCAAGGTGCAAAACAAAACAACAACGCGAAAGGGAAATACAAGAAAGGAAAAGCATAAAAGGAAATTCTAAACTAACTAGAAAAAACTACCTTATTTACAAACACCAAGAAGCATTATTTATAGTAGGGCTTCAGCCTACTCCCATTGAAGTGTCCAGGTAATTTTGTTCCATCCAGCACTTGTAACTGGCACATGCCTGAATCAAGGATGTATGAAATTACATAAGGACCCAACCAATGCACCTTCAACTTTCCAGGATGGCGTAGAAATTTTGAATCATATAGTAATACCATCTGGCCAACCTCAAACTTTTTGTTCTTAATATGGTGGTCATGCCATGCCTTTTTCTTTGCCTTCTCAGTTGTTTGGCTCCATCTTGCTAGTGAGCACCTTTCATCCAACTTTATCAATTCATCTATTCTTTCTTCCAGCACTTGCTCATCATCCAACCCTCCTGCGTGTGTTATACGTAGAGATGGTAGCATGAATTCAACCGGTAAAAATACTTCCGCACCAAACACCAATTGAAATGGTGTGGCCTTGTTCAATATTTTATACGTTGTTCTGTATGCCCAAAGAACTGCTGACACCTTGTCATCCCAATCCTGCCTACCCACATCACATATCTTAGTCAATGTGTGACTAAGGATTTTGTTGAATGCCTCTGCAGTCCCATTTTCCTGAGGGTGATAAGGGGTAGTCTTGTGATGGGCTACCATGAATTCTGCCAATAGAATCCTGATTGTTTCATTTAAGAAGTGAGTGCCCCTATCACTTGTTAAACTTAATGGGCACCCATACCTACTGATAATGTTCTCCCACAAAAATCTAGCAGTTGTGGCTGCGGTGCAATCCTTAGTGGGCGCGGCCTCTGCCCACCTTGTCAGATAATCAGTACAGGTAATGATATACTGTGAGTTAGTCCTTCACGCAGCTGGTGAGATTGGTCTGACAAAATCTATTGCCCATTTCTCAAAAGGTTCCACACTGGCGATGGGGTGCAAGGGCATCTCATCCCTTCTCCCAGGTTTTCCAAGGTGCTGGCAGTGGTCACAGGCCTTGCAAAACTCAATGCAATCCTGGTGAATCATCTCCCACCATAGTCTGGTGACTAGGATCTTGCACGCGGTTGCATTCCCCGCATAGTGTCCTCCAGCAATCCCACCATGGGCTTCTTCTATTATGGCAATGCATTCATGTTCTAATACACACCAGCGCAAAACCACAAATCCCCATTGATCAACATGAAGGGGTGGCGTGTATGGCTAAACTTTTCCTTTCCAGTGCATTCATCCCTTTGGGTGCCACACCTTCCTTGAGAAAAAAGCAATGTCTTCTAACTCCGAGGGCGCATGCCGCAACCTGAATAGTTGTGCATCTGGCATGGTTTCCTTGATACTTTGCATGTCCTCTCCTGAATCAATCCTTGATAAATGATCCAGCCCACAATTGTTCTTTCCCAGTTTTACCACCACTTTGAATTCAAATTCCTGAAATAAAAGTACCCAACGGCATATGCGCCCTTGCAACACTGCTTTGTTTACTAGATACTTCAAGGCCATATGGTCAGTGTAGAATATGAAGGGAGTCACCAGTAGATATTGTCTAAATTTTTGGAGCGGGTAGATCATTGACAATGCCTCGCGCTCGGTCATTGTATAATTCTGTTATGCTGGTGTCAACTTTCTACTTGCAAAACACAAGGGATGATCAACAATCCCCTCTCCTGGTTGAGCAAGAATGGCTCCCATTGTTGTACCAGAGGCATCCACATGGACATGGAAAGGTTTATCCCATGATGGGAATCATAGAATAGGTGCGGTGATAAGCCTTTCTTTTAGAGTGTCAAATGCCCTCTACTGCCTCTCCCCACTGAAAGGCACTCTTATGTCTGAGCAATATTTCCAAAGGCACGGTGATCTTGGTGTATCCCTTAATGAACTTTCTATAGTACCCAGTGTGTCCAAGAAATCCACACATGGTGCTTTGGCTAGTGGGATCCCCTAATCCCACAATAACTGCAAATTTCATCAGTTCCACTAGTAAGCCCTCTTTGCATATGATATGCCCCAACAACGTTCCAAAAGGGGTACAAAGACACATTTCTTGATGTTGAGGGAAATCCTCAACTGCTGACATCTTTCAAACATCAATCTCAAGTTATCACAATGGTCCCTTACCAATCCATACACTGTCCAATCATCCAAATATACTTGAAGGAACTTGTGGATGAAGTCCTTAAATGCTTGTACCACTATGCATGAAAATACAGTGGGTGCATTCCTCAATCCAAAGGGCATGACCGTGTATGCAAAGCTTCCCCACTCGGTGGTGAAAGTTGTCTTTTCTTGGTCTTCCTTGGCAATCCTTACTTGGTGATATCCTGAGAATCCATCCGTAAAGGAATAGACCTCATGCCCAACAACTCCTTCCAAAATCTCTTCAGTGAAGGGGGTGGGAAAAGGATCTATGATACAAACAACATTCAATTCCCTGTAATCCACACATATCCTAATCCACCCATCCTTCTTTATGTTGATCACCATTGGACTTATCCATTCTGATTCCTCCATAGCCTCAATGATACCAGATGCTATCATTTTGTCTAGCTCTTCTTTAACCCTTACGCGCATGTTGGGATTCATCCTGTAAGGCCTCTTCCTAACCGGGGTGCACACCATCTTTCAACTTTATCCTCATTTCCCCTAATGAATGGTGGATGCATTTCAACTCATGGTATCCATGTGGGAATAAATCCTCAAATTCACGTAAGAGATCGATGATCTTTGATACTTCCTTTTCCGACCAGTAGTCCCCAATGATAGCTTCCTTGGGCTCCTTCTCCGAGCCGATGTTAACTTTCTTGGTTTTGAGTGGTTCATGATATGCGTGCACACATGCATCCACACTGTCAACTACCTCACGCATCCCAACCGAATGGTTGACATTCAGGCTCTCCATCTCCTCTCCATCAATAATGTATACCATCTTTCCTTTCTCCTTTTCAGCACACGCACGCTTGAATTGTATGTCTTCTGGTTCCTCCTCTTCAAACCATGCTTCCAAGCTAGGTCCACCAAGTAAGTTTACTAATCTATCTTCCACCATGGCACAATCCCCCAGAGTGAGGTGCTTGATAGTCTGCAATGCCTCATCAACCGGTTGCATGGTACTTCGGTACTCGAATGTGTGAACCAAGTCAGCCACTAATTCCTGCCAATTTCCCGTTTGGTGGTGAGTTTCAGAATGGATGTACCAAGTGCGCGCACAACCTTGTAGTGTCGAATATAACTTGTGCACCCAAAGGGAGGGTGGTAATGCTTCTGCACCTTCTCCCCAGACCCTCTCACATGCCTGGATGTGGGAAGAGGTGGGTCCATTGCCATTGTAATCCTTGATAGTGGTGGGTATGTTGCTCTTCGAGAATCAGACAGTGAGCACAATTCTAACTTCATGCCACTCCAACAAGTTTTCACTATGCGTGGCCCACCACCTCACTACTGTGCCTATCAAAACATAACCTAGCATACCTCATCACTCGTCCTCCCTCCATTGAGCTTCCATTTCTCTCAAAAATACCTCAGGGTATGCATCCCCAGAATACTTGGTTATTGCCTTTCCTCCCAAGCACTGAACTATACGCGTCATGGTTACCTTGGTCACTGATCCTTTCAGATGTCACCCAATCAATTCATAAGTCCCATGCACCCAATTATCACATGTTATACTAGTAGTATCACTGACAGATTGAGCATCATCAAACTGGATGACTCCTTCTGTAGGGTGGATGGTCTCTAGATCTCTTATGGAGCGCACATATATTTTGTCAAGGACCTCCTCTCCAAGGGGTTCAGTATAGGGTGTGGAATTTCCATCAGCAAGTGGTATAATCACCCTCTCTTCCTTGTTTTCAAAGCTTATGTACCCCTTGTTAAACCGGAGATCTGCATTATTCTTATAGCACCACGGGTGCCCAAGTAACGCTGGGAAATTATCTACCTCAGCAAGTGCCAAGACTTCAAAATCCCCAGTGAACTTAGTCCCCTGAATGGTAATGGTCACATCCTTCAAGACACCTATGGGCATTGCCTTTGTCTTATTTTCCATATACAACACATTTGAAGATGGCTGTAATGCAGGTCTTCCCATTTGATGCCAGGCATCCAGAGTGAGAACATTAACCTCCGCACCTGTGTCAATGAGGATGTTGCTAAGTAGCCATCCATCCACTACTACGTTCAAGGTGATCTCTTTGTCATAATCAAGGCTGTGAGGTGGGAGGTTTGCATGCAGGATCTACCTTTCGTGTTCTTCCCTGGCACGTGGTACCTTTTCTCTCAACCATGCTCCTAGCAGGGGAATAATATTCTCCTACCTCAGCAGTTTACACACCTCCTTAACCTCATCCAAGTCATCCTTTGGTGCTTCTACTGGTCTTCTTTGCTCATCTTTTCTAGTTTTCTCTTTTAAGCATTGGATCTCCCCTTGTAAACTTTGAATTACGTCCATGGTTTCCTGGTAGACTTCTTTCTGGTGAGCCAGGTTTGGATACTTCCCATGTACTACTTCTTCCCTCGAAACTAGAGGTCTCTGCCTAGGTGCTTCCCTTGCGCGCGCGGACTCCTCCCTTGTTGTTACCATAACAGGCTCTAGTTCTGATTCACGTATTACTCGCGGGAGCCATTACACATCAGCCTTCTTAATACTCACCATGGCAGTGCCCTTATCCTTCTGGTACTGCTGACTCATATGTTCGTATAACTCTGGGCACTCTTCGTACTTATGTTTTTTTCCACACCAGGAGCATTGTAGAAGATCTAGACATTCGCGCTTATAATGGTCTGTGGCTCCACAATTAAAGCATGTTCCATGTGGGAACTCACTTCTTCCTCCGTGGTTACCACGACCATGAAATCCTCCATGAAATCCTCTTCCATGCACACCTCCATCTCCATGCTCTTCATACCGATGTTCATCTCCTTTGGAACTGCTGGCAATGCCAGTCTGGTGCACACCAAGATCAATTACCTCATGAATCTGGTCAATCAATCTATAATCCTTGGTGTCATGTGTGGTTGAGGTACATATCTTACAATAACAAGACACATTTTTGTGGATCGCGTGCTATAAAAGGGGGCACCTACTTGCATCATGGTCCTCGTGACATATTTCACAATTTACCGCTACGGCGCGTACCGCCTTCCGAGTACATATCCCACCATTATCCTTTGTGTGCCCTTCTACGTTACAATCTGTGCACCACATCCCACCATGAGTCTCTGGAACTGTGTTGGTAGATAATTTCTCCAACTGCTTAGCCATGGCAGTGATCTGAGCCTCCAGAAATGGGCTAACACCAGTGTCAACACTACCAACTGCCTCAGTGTGCAAAGTAGCTTCCAACGCTTTGCGTGGGTCCATGAATGTTTTATGAGATAAAGCCCTCTTAAAGGGTGTGATCAACCCTCTAAAAAACCACTGAGCATGTTGTGAAGAGTGGATATCATAAGACAGTTTAGACAATAGATTTTTAAAATGTGCATCATATTCCTGCACGCTCTCTGCCATTCCCTGCTGGATTTCTTTGAGAGAGCTAATGCTCTTCTGTTCAAACTTAGGTATGTGGAATTCTACCAAGAATGCATTTCTCAGTGTGGTATAATCCACAACAGTCTGATGAGGGTCATACTTTCTATACCAACTATGCACGCGTCCTTGCAAGGTCATCACAAATTGACTGGCCTTTTGATCCTAGGTCGTGATCCCCTTCACATGCCATAGCAGCTCGCACTTATGCACATGCTCTGTGACATCTTCTATCCCACTGTAATCTGGTAAGTGTAGAGACATCTTGAAAAAGACTTGAGGAGGTGGCTGAGGCCCTTGTCCTCCCGATCTAGTCCCTTGGTTTCCTCTGGTGTTTCCTCCTCCACTGGACCCACTAGATCTTGAGCCACCAGCTCCACCACTTCCACCTCCAGATCCTCCTGTGTTAGGTACAGGGCCTGTGTTTTTCATGCCGAATGCTCCTGTCATTCCACTAAATTGTGCGTCGACAGTTTATGAACTAGTGTCACTCCCAGTTGTATTTCCTCCATCAGTTCCTAACATGCTTCCAAAACCAGCTGTATATGTGCCTTGTCCAAAAATTCCACCAAATACTAGAATAGTGTGTGAAGCCATAAAAGTACCAAATGAGAAGTTGTATCTTCTGGGTGCCGATCGGTTGCTTCCACCGATATCAAATGGATCAACTGTACTTTTCCCTTGTTCAAACAAACCAAGTGCCAAGGTTCGGTCACTAGGTAGGGTCAGATGTGCACCAATGACTCTTCTTTCTCTATGTGATGGACTCTTATCAGAAGCCACAAGGTTTTCTCTCCTGTGCTTACCAAGATGGGGTATCACAAACTGTTCAGGTTCCACATCCTCTGCATGAACCTCAACTCCTTTCCACCATGTCTGGCTCCATAACCCACTTGTAATCCCACGTTGTCTATCGATCTCCCTTTCACATGCTTCGTTATACTTGAGCCATCTCTCCTCCCTTTCCTTTTCAGTCGTTATATCAGCCATCTTTTCCCCAACCTAGCTTCCTCACCAAGTGCTCAGAGTGGTTTAGCCAGCCATAGGAAATGCCTCTAAACCCATGGTTACCATCAAGATTTTGATTTCCTAGGGGGATAGCACATGTAGAAATGATCCTCTGGGCTCCCGTAAGAACTCAAACTCAACAACTTCTAGACATGAATACGTGGAAATTACATATTCCAGAGTGTAGCTAGTCAATACTCCCTTCCACCAATGATCTATAGCATGGGTCCATGTTAGATCAGCATCTTGCAAGTTCTGATATGTTTCTTGGGTCCAAGGGTGTGACTTATAATACCACCCCGATCTAGATGTATAATCTGAGAGCCATTCAAATAACTCTATTGGGAAACAACAGAAGAAGGTTTCGTACAACTCATGATAAAGAGTGTCTTCCACCCATCTTCATGTGTCAAACCCAGGTCCAGTATTGAATCTTTGAGTGAATTCATCCTCCATGCTTTTAAACCAACCTTCAACACCTTCCAGGGTTATTCTCTCTATCATCACTCTTTACACGGATTATGATGTATGGCATGTTCCACTACAACTTTGAAAAGAGGTCCCAGAAATGGAACCAAGATGTAGTCATTTTTGCACCCACCAAGAACAAGGGAACCTCATGTGTGCCGGCCTATCACCCAGTGGGCACTGGGTGCTCACCCGAGGCATGCGAGAGGGAGCCGAGTCTCTCTTTTATGTGAGTTCAGTGGAAGGCATACTTCATGATCTTGACTTAGTGATTTAAAAGAAATGAAAAAGCTATAGAGCTCAGAACGACTTCTATACCCCTTCAGTCATAACAAAAGCAAAGCACGCAACAGAATTAATAGAACTAGGAAGTTGTAAATCCACAAATAGACTTAACATTCAAGTAAGGTTCATGATTATACAAGATCAAAAGCATAGTAGAAACATGTAGGTAATACAGAGAAAGGATCTTAATACAATTTTCATGGTAACCTTATCATATTCATTCATAGCATTACTTATAAAATATTACAGAAGGGAGACTGTAGTCATGCACCACATCTGGATCCATACATGTATGCTCACAAAACAAAATTTTCATTCCCCATTTCCCATTACATTCTTCCTATAATCATCTACCCATTTTTATCCCATAGTTCTCATAGTAATTCTGTAGAGCTCTCGCTACCTCACTTGTGTCTCTTTTCTTTGCCAAGGGCACGCATATAAATAGGCATCTGATCTCTAACAAACTCCTCTGCAACCTCAGATCTGGCCCCAAGTGTCAAGGTGTGGGTCACCCCATGCGCATGCCTCTCCATGTCATAATTAGCTTTTTGGAATCTTCCTATCACAAGGTATATTCCTTCTAGGACACCCTGTTGCCAGGATGGAACCTTATCCAAATGGAACACGTTCTTCATGTGCCTGCTATCCAAAGCCATGAAAATGGCTAAGTCCCGAATTGTGCTTCGTGGGTGCGCGTCCTTGGTTCTCCAAGAACCCTTTTTGAATCTCTACCTTGCACTTATTCTCCAATAACCCTTGAATGCCTTACGCACCTTAGCTGCTTCCTCCGACCATGTGTGCATCTACGCACCTTTAAGATTTGGTAGCTATTTTAGGGTTCCAATAGTGGAATGAGTAGCCATCTGAGTATCGCACTTCATAACTCAGGATCTAGCACGCACTAGGCAATCCACTGTCATATATCCATTTATATTCTTATTTTGTGGTCTTGTTTTCTATTTCATAAGTTCCTCCTATAAAAGGAACTCTCACAATCGAGTATCCTTTGGGCACAATAAGTCAGAACAAGACACGCAACAACCATCAACTGGGTAACATCAACATAGATATTCCTTATTGTGCCCTACCCTTATTTGTTTCGTCATTCAATATTTGGTAAAGAAAGTGGTGAAACATTTTGGCCTGCCCTATGGGACCCATTAGGGGTCCCTATTGCATTTTCTTGAATTCACCTAGGTGAAATTTGTAATTTGTTATCCTTTAAAAGGCTTACACATTAATTCATATTCTCTAGTAATCCTCTCTTCTTTCTAATTACCTCTAAAAGAAACAGTTCTCTTGGTGCATTTAAAAGCCAATCATTCTTAGTTTCTTCGCTTTAATTCATCTTAGTGAAAGAGCATACCCTCTTCTATTCATCATTTGCTCCATCGAATGTAATGTTTTCAAAACTTTGTTCCTTAAAATTTGATATGCATTACATTCTAATTTGTTGTATAGCTTATCTCACATTAAAATTAGGGCAACCTATATGCTGGAATGTCATGCCCTACTGCATGGTTGACACATAAGAATCGTAGAAAGCACATTCTCTCTCTCTCTCTCTCTCTCTCGATGTCTTACCAAACTACAAAAAAATTAAATATACATGTCTTTGTTAAACAACATCTTACCTGGGAACACCTTTTAATGATCACATAATCTGAGGATTGGCAGGTACTTCTCCCACTGACCACCTTCGTTATCTTCTGTCTAGTCATTAGGCCTTAGAGGTACGGCTTGTCCCCCACCATCTACATACCTGAAACCTCTCCTTTTAGATATCCTTCTTCTAGGAAGCCTTCCTCACCATAAAACTCTATTCTAAATTCACTGGGAGTGATTATCTCATTCTCTAAATCAGCATAAGCTAAAAAATTTCATTCAAATCACTTGCCTTAGGCGTAGGTAGATCCTATTAGCATTTGATTACCGTGCATAATAGGAGGTGTTTAGGACTTACATTGCACATCCATTGACATGCTTATCATTTTTAATGACCCATTACATTAACTGCTCAAAATTATAGACTAGCTTCATTAACATCTCTTCTGAGTGTGTTCTATCATTACATGGACAATACTCCAGGTTTAATTTGGGTTCAATTCCGTTATTTTTTTACCTCAACTATTCACAACAATGCCATTATTAGAACATATAATGGGTTTTGCACCTCTATGGACCCAATTGCCATCCACTGAAATGAACCTGCCAAAGCAAAATGCTGGTACATGCGAACTCATCGGTTCTCCTTTGGATGCATGGGGAGTTTTCTTAGAATAGACCATCAGCCCCGAATGCTATTCTTTAAGTGTTATACCATTTGTCAAAGAAACCTGTGGACAATGTTCATTGATTCACATGTGATCTCTCTGTAACACCCTAAACTATTGTTATTTCCTCCTTTGCATTCAAGTGTTGATATGTGATTTTCCCTTATGAGGATATGTTCTTTTGATTATAGGAAGTCATGCTTGATTTGGTTGTCTTTTCTGCTCTTGAGATCTTTGATTGAACTGGAATATGCTTGGATTCATTTTCTTTCATTTCTTGCATGTGAGTGCAATCTGACTTCTGGAAGATCGTAAACTTATCTATCTCTATGACTCATCCTTGGATCAATTACATTGATCCAAGGGATGTTTTAAATATATTCGGAATGAACAATTATGTATTGACATTTCATGAATTAATAAGTCTGGACTGAACTTAGAATATATAAGTTCTTTTTATTCTCCTTCATATGAAAATATTTCTGGTTGTGGAAAGTTTTGTTGGATTCTAGAAATTGACCCTGACAGGTCATTGCAATTGAATTTTGGTTTAAGCCATTTATGGCTAAGGAGAGAACCTGGACTTAAGCCAGGTAAGTGATATTGTTGTTCTGATCTAAAGCTATCTTACTTGATGCAAAATCCAAAATCTAATCTGGAACGTAATATTCTGTTGAAATTCTGAAAGGTGATTTCAACCTAATCTAAGTTTGGCGTAAACATGAATCTGGAAAGGTTACTAGTTATTAATTTAAACTAGAACCTGTTATTGCAAGGTTGGTCAATCTAACCTAGTTCCTAAACTATGTATTTTGGATACTACCTAAGGGTTTATCTAAACCTAATGCTAAGGTAATTGACTAATGTTATATCCTAAGGTGTTAAATTTTAATTTCCTATGATCTAACCTAAGTCATTAACCTATCCTAAACTATTGCTATGAATGGGAACCTAAGGGGTCGCAAGTGTTGGGCGGTGGTTTATTATGGCATTTAAGATGGGGATAAGGTTGAGGGGATATGAGTACTGCCAACTTTTTGGAGGTTAATTTGGTTAGTGGGGGTATACGTGGCAGCACCTCTAAAAATGGAAACTCTTGTTTATTTTAATTTGGGGCTTGCCAACTTTGGCGGGCGGTGGCAATGGAGAATAGGTGGGAGAAATGGAGTTAATGCAATTAATTTGCATGGGTTCTCGAGCTCATATTTCTTTGGGAGGCATGCAAATGGAATTTTTCTTGGTTGTTTCATTTTTCATGCATTCTTTTTTTCGCTCTGCATGTACACTGGTTTTTTGAACCAGTAGTTTTTGCTTCGTTGCATGGAAATTTTGAAAGTTTCAAATCTATTTCTGGTTCGTGGGGAATATATAAGGCATGGAGGAAGCAGTATTTTGTTTTTTGATCTTTTGTGGAAAAGGATGGAAGAGGAAGGCTCAGCCAGAGGTCTTCTTCGATTTTTTTAGTGACACTATCAGGCATGATAGGCCCTAACTGTTAAAACCTTGCTTTCCATTAAATGTTTTTATTAAACAAACTTTGTTCTGATGATTTATGTGCATTTTTTCTTGCCTGGTAAAAATGATTTTTGTGGGTTTGTGTGAACTTGGATTTTTGGGTTAAATCTGGAGTTTTACTTGAAGTCTGTGGGAACTTGTTTGCATTACATTCCATTCATGGTGGATTTGTGAACATTTGAGTAAATCTGGAAACTTCACAGGGTTTTAAATGGTTGAAATTTGTTATTGATTTCAATTTCTTTAGAAGTCTCTATCATGGAAATAGATCTACTGTTCTCGTTAAGTTTGGAGTTCGAACAGTTGTTCCTTTTAAATTTCTAGAATCATATGAGCTGGGTTGAGTCTATTTGAATCAAAAATTGTTTGGCAAATGGAATAGTTTTGTTTATGTATGCTTGCTTATTACATTCACATTTTTACTTTATAGTTATTTGGTCTGTGAATGAATTCATGAACGGTTTGCTTGTATTACCCTATGAAACTTGACTGTTATAAGTTGCGTGATTTAGAAACATTGTATTTGGTTTAAGTCTGTACCTCCTCATGCGAAGGGGTTTGAATGTTTTTAAGTTCGCAGGTACTGCGAGTAAGGTAGTATATGGTTTAGTTGCTTGTTTTTGTGAATAACCATGAGTATTAGTAATATGGTTATGCACAGGAGGAAAAGTACTTGGATGAGTTGTGTTTTTCTGGTGAATTCTTGGTTGATCTTGGAAAAGCATTAATAGGAAATTATGTTTAATATTTTTGGATAGATAAGACTGTGTTTAATGTTTACCTTTGACATGATTGTGAAATATAGTTCTTAAGGCCGTATTAAATGATGGTGGAAAACTCTTTTTGAAACCGACTTAAAAGTCGACAAGTTTTATCAATGTCCATTTATTACATGCCCTTTTGAAGTTGGAATTAGGGTTGTAATGTTTTGAATGCAACTGAAAGATCTATTTTATTCTAGACTGATAATGCATAATTCATTACTATGATATGAATAGTATGGCTTTTGGGTATTGTTGAATCTGTATTTCAAATACGATTATTAATACTGTATATGCATTTTTGTTTAGTGTCTTGTAATAAAATAGCAACCGAACAGTGCAACGGTTCAAATGATTCAGTCTTTGATTATTTGGTAAATGAGGGTAATGTGAAGTTACCCTAACTTGATTTTAAACTTGAATGGTTTGAGTCTTTGAAGAAATGTAGACTGTTTCATTTGGATCGGGATTATAGTCTGAGTTTTGATCAGTTTGTAACGTTTTATGTTAAAAGTTGTTATTGGCTTTTATTGGATGTATAGTTGTAGATCCTGTAGGGATCTATTGGCAAACCAATAAGATGGCTCTACCTGACCCGAGCTAATGGGTGAACTTAAGTGTTAGAACTACTCATCTTCTCCTTCCTTGTTGGAATAATGAATGTTTATTACTCCTTGGAAGTTTGATGTCATTCTAAACTCGATTACAATAGTGTTTTGATCTTCTCTGTTTTCTCTCTCTGAGCTGAAAAGGAAAATTGTGAAAGGGTTTTAAAAATAAGAAAGTTTTAATACTCTCTTTTTGAATGTTAGTGTGCTCTTCCTTAGAATTATATAAGGAACTCAAACAGTAAGGTTATGAGATGACTTGACTGTTATATTAAGTTGAAAGAAATAGTAGGAGGTGGGATCCTAACCTGGAAGACTCCTTTCGTTTTATAGCAGTGTTAAGATCTTGTTTTAGACTTACTGTTTGCTATTCTTTTTGCAAAAAGGGAATTCAGTAGTTAATGTCTTGCATACTTTTCATTGATTGAAAATCAAGTAGAATGAGATGGAGGATAGATTAGTAGGAGAAATTGCAGGTGGCAGTTAATCCATCCCTTATGTTTGAATTGCTTTTGTATGAACCTGTTTGGATGAATACTTTAAATGGTTTAGTTTTTAAATAGAAGTTGATCAAATCATGATATACACTGTTTCAGCTTTTTCGGATGGTTAGGTACTTAATAAACAGAATGTTCCTTCTTACTTTCTTGCATGAAATGAGATGATTCATCCGAAATAGATTAAGTTGAAATTATTTATGAAACTTAAGTTATGATATGAGCTGTATTATTAATGTAAGGAAAGAAAAACCAGAGTAGATTACGTTATGAATTACTGGAATCAATTACACTTTTAATTTAGGGCAGGTAGTATAGAATATACATCCTGTCCACTTTTGTTTTAAACAGTGTACTAAGACTTTTCTTATTTTGACATTACTTAAAGCTTAGAGAGTATGAAGTAATTGTTGGCATTATAACAGGGTTGTTTAATTGAAACAATTAGTGGAATGCAATTATTTTAAGGATTAGTGCCTATCATGCTCAGTTCATTGAACTGACCCGTGCTAGTAATTTTTGCAGATGGACTTCGTAAGTGGTAAAGGAAGGCAAAATCTATATGATGCATAGACTGCTCTAAGTTGATTCTTATGAAGAATTCTGATTTGATTTCTAAATTGTATTGTGAAAAGAAAAGTTATCTTTTTTTTGTTTGAAGGATATTATCCTAAAGTATGCTTAAAATGCATAAGTTGTAATTGTATGGGTTTGGATAATGAATGGAAAAGTGAGAAATTACTTAAGTTAATTTTGTAAATTATCTTGTTTGGGATGATCTTTTTATTATCTTTATGATTGAATGTGTATTCTTATTGATATTATACAATGGAACTTAGATGAATTTCCTAAGTAAGCCATAGCTAATTAAGTGGTTGAATACTACATTCTTGATTAAGTGAATCATTATAACTTATGATGTGATTTAAAACTGTAATACAAATCACTGCAATTACAAGGAACATTGAGGGTGGGTTAATCCCTAAAATGTATCTATGAAGAGGAAGATGACCTTCCTCTCTTATAATGAAATAAATATAAAAGGAATATATGATAATAAATCCCTAAGACTTAATGGTACTAAGTCTGATATATATATATATATATATATATATATATATATATATATATATCAGCCTAACAGGTTGTTACACTTCCTTCATTGGATAAGTTATTTAAAATAATTGAACATAAATAGTTGTTGTCCTGTTTTTGGATAATGGGTTGTTAGGTCCCAACTAACAACCTGGAAGCAACCTTAAGTTAATTAAGATATTTTTGAATAACCGAATCCTAATTCAAAAGGGAACTTAAAAGAATGTTGGACCCAGGGTTTGGGTGGGTTGTCATAATATGTAGTCTTTTAACCCAAACATAACTTAACGTAAGTAAATCCTTGGAGGTATGTACATCTTTTCAAGGTTGTTCTGTAGGATTTTGACACATGTCAACTGCAAGGTTGTACCTTTGAGAAGATTAAGATCTTCTCGAGGATACAACAATGCATATGACATGGGGTAATACCCTTCTGCACTGATCGATGAGATTTACACACTTTGAACTTGATCAAGATTTCTCTCTAGGGACTGGTTAGGACCATATTCAGGATATGAGGTAGCCGTTTGAGATTCAGGGTACCTTGTCACATGGGTTTAACTCAGGTTGACCCAGTATGCCAATTTACCCTTAGTTTTTGAGAGCTTCTTCATATCATGACTTATGATGTTAATCTGAACTAGAGTGAGACCTTGGGTAAGGGGACTGACGGAAGTCAGTGTAAGACATTCTATATAACAATAGAGTGGGGTGAAGGATGTATTCTAGATTGACGAGTATGCCGTCAAGGAATAAGTAATACAAACAATATGTTCTAAATATTTGGCCAAAGTATCGCAAGCTGCTGATTGTGTTGTCCTATGTCACCTAGTCTAAGGATCATGATGCCGATGAGTATTGGTAACAATTATTTAGATAGGTTCCTTGGACAGATCACTCAGAACCCATAGAATAGGGTAAGAGAACCAAGAATATGAAGTATTCGATAGAACACTTCAAACTCAATGTTATACATGAATAGATCGGTAGTTCACCGAGTCATGAAATGAATAGATCGGTGGTAAACCGAGTCATTTACAACTGCATATGGTAATCTGTTATAAGAATGATTGTTATGTGATGTGAGTTCTAAATTATGTATTTAGAACAGAGAACATTGATAAAAATAAAAAATAAAAATAAAAAAAAAAAAATCCTTGTTTCTAAAGTCTTAAAATGAGAATGTTACACACTCCATGGCCATGAAGGAATCCTTGGCCTTGGACGTTTGTAAAACTTTCAACTATGGAGGAAAAAAATTGTAGGTTACATGGCATTTTGCAAGAAAAAGGTGATATCATATAATTCATCACAACAAGAAACAATCGGTGATGGATTTTAATCCTATGGTGCCTTTTTATCTCCTAAAATCATTGAATAAATAACATCTATGAGGTCTTCCAGTGTAACTTTGTGAAAGTCTAGAATACCATTTATGCCCTTATGTTTACTGTGGACGTTCATGTTCCTTTTGACATAGAAGAAAAATTAGTCTCAAGGCCACTTGCTAAGATTTCAATGAACGAAAACTTGTTGTATATTTCCTAAAATGGTATGTGTTTCCTATGGCATAACCTTATATTTTAATATGTCCTTGAAAGCTTGTTTTGTAATCTTTCAAATATTAATGAAAATAAATTCTTATGTGGGACTATGCCCTTTGAAGCTACTCAATATATAAATGGGAAGCTAATGCTTCATTACTTTTCATTCATGTTCTAAAAAATATTAATGGGTGACATACTACATAATGTAAAGGTAGAAAGTATACAAGTTTAATAGAATAACCTAGTTAAAATGATAATGGACACATAACATAAGCACTTGAATGTTATCTATCGAAAAAAATGTTGAAACATGATTGTAATAACAAAACATGTAAATGAAATCACTCTTCATGAGCTAAGACAATGATGAGGAAACATGTAAAATATAAATGATAATGGATGGTTTGATGATTGTAATAAGTGTGTTAACACAATGAAATATTATAAAAACTCTAAATATTGAAACCTATGTTAATGATGGTTAAGAACTCGGTATCTCCTTGTTTTAATCCTTTTACCATGTATTAGACTATGCTCGTATGATTGATCGTGGTATGATATGTCAATAGAAATGTTAGACACCTTGTTCATATAATGAATGTTCTCATGATCATTATTTATCATTAACCCCTATTAAACATATGGATTAGAATAAGGAATCAAGTTATTTCTATACAAATATCACATAGTTATGGATTAGAAACCAATGATGGTCTCCTCAAATCTTCTTTAAGCTCAATGAGTATGAGAAATCCATAGTTACTAGAATTTTTTTCTCAATGAAATCTGTAAATGGTCTATTAATGATCGTATTAGAAAATGGTTGTAGATACCTGATATTCATAACTTTGTAAGCCACATAGATTGGGAGGAATCAAAGAAGGTAAACTTTTTACGGTTATAATGAATATTGGGTGAAAATCACAATTCAAGGACCAAGGGATAGTACTTTATACTCTTAAGTAGGGGGTTCAACCTCATTATCAAGCCAAAACTTGTTGAATAAATATCCTTTGAAATTTAAGTGAACCATGCTACCGTATACTTTGAATAATTGTGACATGAGACATATGTTCTTCCAAAAGTTTGCAAACATTATCCATGAATTTTATTATTCCAATGACTTAGAATGAGGACTTCCTATGTGAGAAAGATGAGTATCATCCATTGTAAATCTGAGTTGACTTCATATCCATCATGTGTTAATATTAGTATCCTCTCTTCAACCTTTACCTCACAACTAGGAATCATGGAGTAGATATATTATGGAGGATTCATTTTTTTTCTTCATAAAATTATTGAAAGGAATTTTCCCACTTGGTGTAGGTGTTCATGTGATTTCTAGGTATCGTCAAATTGATGCTTAATGTACTTGGACCTGACGCTTGTGTTGTGAATCATAACTTTATTAATCATATTTTGCTTTTGATGCACTTTATAAATACCATGAAAAACCAATCTAATGTAATACATGAAAACCCTACCAAATCAATGGACCACCTTTAAGTGATGGTAATCGACAGCTATGATGGATGTAATCCTTGTAATTTTGCATCAGACTATTATTGTTGAACTAATAACTTGATGATACATAAGAAAATAGCATGATGGTAATGCCTAGGTGCATTTATTTATCATAAATTGTTAGTAACTAATCTTGTTAAGGCAAGTGTGAATAGTTTCTTTAGTGGTGCATTTTATTAAGAAAAAACATTCTATTTTTTTGGTTAGTGTTTGAGTGGTAATATAGTGAGCATTACAATTGGTATTAGAGTAGAGATTAAAACACTTGAATGACTCAGATAATCATTGTTATCAAAGTTATGTGTACTACCATGCAAGTTAGTGCATTTTATGAGTATTCAGGTTGAGGCTTGATGGGTGTGTATTGGAGTCTTGTTGGTGTCCTCTCTAACCATCCTGGGACAGAATGTAACTAGGTAGGTATATTGTAGATGAATAACATGTCTAGTGAATCAAATTCTACTTTTCAATGGAATGATTGTTGAAATGTCTTAACCAATAAAATTATATATATTATTTCATTGATCTTAGTTTGGACCATTTTTGGGAAAATAGTACCATTCGGTGACATTTGGAGATAGATTGAATAGTTAACCTCAAATGAGATTAGATTTGTTAGTTGATCTTGAGTTTTATAAGGAATACCAATGGTTCTTGACTTAATGAGAGCATAGATTTAGTTAGTAGGAGACTTTAATTATCTCTTAAGTTTCACTTCATTACTAGTTTTGCCAGTCGGAGATATCATTGGTAGTTATTGGAGAACATGGTTCGTTTCTTTTGAGTTCTATATAATCAATGGTTATGGCATTTTCCATGGCACTAAATGACAGTGACCTATTAGAGTAGGTATTTACCTTAGCTCATGTTCACCTAGGTACTTTATTTTCCTTTATTGTATTTATTCTCACCCACTTATGTGTGTGGATATTTCTTTTATCTTATTGAGATATTATGAGATATTATCTAGTTGTTAGGTATTGTTCTTTCCTTGATCTATGGTATTGACTAGATCCTTGATGTCTAGTTCTCTCCTAAATCTATGGTCTTGACTAGTTCTTTAATGACTAGTTATTTCCTTGATTTATGGCTTGATCTACGACCTTGATTGGTTCTTAGATTGTTATTCCTTTCCTATTTAAGCAAGGCTCATTCTCAATGTGTTGTATTGAGTTCCATAATAATATATGATATTGCTTCTCATTTGTTTGCAAAGGTTTATGTAAAGTTATTCTGGCGAATTACTTTCATCTTATTGATCATGGTGTTTAATTAGCATCTGTGTTCTTGGCTTGGTATGATTTGGTTATCATTCCTTTCATGGTATCAGATTTGGAGATTGTTGTTGGCATCCGTCTATAAGTTTTATTTTGCAAATATATTAATTTTATATTCATATATTTGGGATTTGGTCTTATTTTGTTGCGTGCATGTTTATTTGAAACGGAGGCTTACATTGGATCCTAAAGGTGGAAAACCCTAAGATCAATTGTAAGCTTGGCCATTTTTGGAGGCAGTTGTTTTTCTAGGTTTTTTGTATTGTTACAGGGAAGCACACTAATCTGCCTCGGGATGTGTGCCATGAAGATAAAAATGGGGGATTATTTTTTGGGTTTGTTGGATTTCTCGAGATCTGACACAGTTCAATTGTTCTGTTGTAGCATATCTTGTCTTGATTTACGTGCAGGAAGGTTTTCAGATCTTTCCTTTTTTGGCAGGGTCCACGGATGCTATGCATGTTTTTGCTATTTTAGGTAAATCCGCATGTTGTTATTTTCAGCAAATGAATGTCACTGTATACATAGTCTAGAAATAGTAATTTTTAGCATAAGAGGAAAGTCAGGTGTGCCTTTCTCAAAAACACCTTGGAATAGTAAGTTGTGCCACCCATTAAAATCCTTAGCCCTTGGTCATATGGTATGGTCATATGAGGGCTTAAAGATTGTGATTCCTACTAGTAGGTGCTTAACTTCAGCCCCCTTTAATTTTATTTGTGTGATGAAGGCAACAACAATTTATTTTGTTTAGTGGCAACTAAAATAAATAACAGAGAAAATATTAAAAAGCTTGTAACTTTTGATCGGTAACTCGGTTTTGAGTGCCATTTTTTACAAAAGTGCTTGTTTTTTTGTGCTCTTTCCATTGGAAATATTTATTTTGAGACTTGCACTATAATTATAAAGTGCCAAATATGGAGGAGTGTTGTAATCAATTATGGACACAATTTCGGCTGAGCCCGACGTCCTAAACTTTTGGGAGTTGCATTTTGTACCTATCATGGATTCTGAGAATGATATGCTTTTCTCTGAAGTATGTGGACTTCAAGAGGATATTTTAAAATTTGTGGAAGAAAATAGATCACTCAAGAAGTGAAATTCTCTTCTACAATCACTCATTCATGATAAGGATACAATAATACACTTCCTGCAGAACAAACTTGCTAGCCTACAACATCACCATCATATTGTGGACAACCATATCCATGCTCCTAGTCCACTTGCAGCTATTTGCTCTTGTACCCACTGAAATTGATCAGTCAGTCTTTGAGTCTATTCCTGCTCTTGATGCTCATACACCTATGAAGCTTGTTACTGCATGCTCTTCCACATTTGTGCCTATTACAATACCACATGTTGTGTATCCTACTTCTGCTCAGCTGCATGGCTTTTTTAAGAAGCATACCACTGCATTCAGTTCTCGTATGCTCTGTTCTATGGGTCTCACTAGTGGAGTCATTAGACAGACATTCATAGGGTATTGTTTCCTCTATTCCACATGTTAAGTGGAATTCTCGTCATGACATTGGTTTTCGAGCAGATACTTCATTGGGATCACACATTGACAAAGCTCATTTTTTTATTTACTTGAATCTTTCTGAGGATCATGAGCAACACATGAGTTCTACCTTCACTCAGGCTTGAGAAACCTGAGATTTTAGCTGTCAGACATGATCAACCTGACACACATTCTGATGTTCTTTTGCATGCACCCATTGTGCATTTTACACCAAGTCATATGCAGGCATCTTCTTCATCCATCCGTGTTGATTTGGGGTGGATATCTGATCACTCATGGAGGTGACATAGGCATTCATTGAGAGGACTCTACAGGTGTGGCTCCTCCACCATTCGGCCTCTTGCTCCACTTTCTATACCTTCTGCATTGTGATGCTTCTTGTTTTGAGCATTTTTCTTTAGCAGGTGTAGTGTATCTCTCTTGTTTGTTGAGAGATTTTGTATCTGTATTTTCGACACTTTTGGCATGTTGACAGTATCTCTTGTGGGGGATCTATTCTGGTGAATTCCAGTGTTATTTTTGTCAGTGTTTGAGTAGTTATTTTGACAACTCATACAGATTTGTAGCATCACTTCACCCATTCAGAAGTATGGGAGGGTGTGGTGTTGATCCTACTTCTTCGGGATTTTGTGTCCTTGCCTTGTTACCTTGGCTTTTCTTGGATCGTGACACTCTGGATTTTGTGTCCTTTCCTTGTCCTTGCCTTGTTGCTTTGGTTTTTGTTCTTGGATCGTGGCACACCTATTTGCAGTAGTTGATCGAATTATGTTTGGTGTTTTTTTTTACACTTTCGACATCACTCCATTGACAGTCTCCTTGTATGGAGCTATTCTGGTGAAGCCCAGTGTCAGTTGTTTTTGAGTTTTGTGATCAAGTAGTGGATTCAGACCATAGTGCACACCAAAATTCTTCAGCATTGTATGATTTTTTGAGCTGAGCTTCTTGGGATGCCTTGGAGCGGGTCTTTACTCTCTTTACTTTGTTGTTACTAGTTTTGGGTACCTTGTGGCGTCCCTTTTTTCCCAGTTATTGTACATGAGTACCTCATCAGGCCTAGTTTTCGAGACTCATACTGTGGACATGCCACTTCTATTTTGGCCCCTAGCTTCACTTGAGGGGGGTGTTAGAGTAGGTATTTACCTTAGCTCATGTTCACCTAGGTACTTTATTTACCTTTATTGTATTTATCCTCACCCACTTATTTGTGTGGATATTTCTTTTATCTTATTTAGATATTAGGAGATATTATCTAGTTGTTAGGTATAGTTCTTTCCTTGATCTATGGTATTGACTAGATCCTTGATGTCTAGTTCTCTCCTAAATCTATGGTCTTGACTAGTTCTTTGATGACTTGTTATTTCCTTGATTTATGGCTTGATCTATGACATTGACTGGTTCTTAGATTGTTATTCCTTGCCTATTTAAGCAAGGCCCATTCTCAATGTATTGCATTGAGTTCCATAATAATATATGATATTCTTGCTCATTTGTTTGCAAAGGTTTTATGTAAAGCTATTCTGGTGAATTACTTTCATCTTATTGATCATGGTGTTTGATTAGCATCTGTGTTCTTGGCTTGGTATGATCTGGTTACATGTCACCATTTACCATGTGCCCAACTCACACCTCTTCCCATAACCCATCAATACATCTACACCCAAAGAACCTACCCACACCTATATCATCTCCTTATACTTAAACCCATCACTATCTTAGGGGTCATGCCGACATTAAAACTCTTAATTACCCACCCATCAAATTAGATTTAGACACATATTCCCAAACCAACACTAAACTTATTCCAGCCCCTAAAAAGAAGACCCAACCTCCTAGACCTCATACACGAACCTTTCCTACCACAACATTATCACCTTCACCCCTTCCATCCATTATAGGATGTCACCCCTCGACCCAGGTGAAACAACCTCCATCCACTGGTAAACCAAGAATGCAACAACCCACCTCCTCATCATGAACCTCTAATATGCCCAAGTGACCCACATAGCCTCCTCCATCACCTGTAACCTTTTGACCACCCATACCACCACTACCATCCATAACTTCTTCACTACCCATGACACTTTCTTCCCTTCCACTCACACCTTCTACCCAACCTCTACTGACCACCTCCATAACAACTCAGTTACCCCCATGAGTAACCATCCTCTTCCACCATCCACTTTTCCCTCTACATCGTGTACACCTTTGTCACATTTTCCCAAAAAGGTGCAACCTAAAGCTAAGAATCCGCTACCCTCCAATAAGGTAGTTAAACCAACCAAACCTTCCATTGCTAGCTCTTCTACCATGCCAATACCCAAGCAGATGTAATCAATACTGAAGACCACCCCACACACCAAATGAGTGAGCCAATCCATTTCCCCTCCTATAAATCCTCTTCCTCCATAATCATCCATACTTACACCCAAACCCACATTCACCTCCCATTGTGATCCCATAGCAGGGTCTTATGCCAAAATATTAACCAATCTCCTTGAAACTTATGTCATTACATTACCAACTCTTAGACCTTACGACCCGCTCAAACCCAAACCAAAAGGGTTTGAAAAAACTAAAATTTGTGCCTACCATCGTGTTCTAGGACATGATGTAGAGAATTGTAAGGCTTTAAAAACCACTCTTGTCTAATTGTGTCCTCTTGAAGAAAATTTTGACGATGACTATATTCTTGATGAGGACCTCATTTCACCTTCACCAATTCCCCTAGATCTTCTTCCATTACCTACTCAATGACCAAAATCTCCACCCTCACAACTCTTTGATCCACCCCCAAGATTCAAAATCAACATGGTATATATAAAAGAGTTCACCAAATCACCACCCAAATGCCAATGTGCCCTACTCATTTCACAAGGATCATATCCCCCACTAGGGTTTTTCCCCTCATTCTACTATACCTTCCATGAGATAGTCTCTTCATCCACCTCCCCTCAAATTAACATGGTTCGCCTTACCACCCATGTACAAAAAGACAAGGGAAAAGAAAAGGCAACTGGCCCATCAACCAACCCTGTACCCAACATACCATCTCCACCCATTCCTAAAGTCACCATTTGAGGTCTTGCATATCCTATTTCTGATGGGGTCACACATCGCACAATGCTAAAACAACTGCACCAATCCCCCCTCAAAATGTCTTTATATGACCTTATCCAAACCTCTAAGTCACATTTTCAAGCCCTCATAGAGGTCCTTCTATCTATCAAGGTTTTACCAAATGACCCCACACCCATAGCCTCCATCATTACCCCTCACCATGTAGCATCTCTCACTAGGTCATCCTCTTCCTCTATGCCTCCACCTACTCGCCAAGTTACCTCCCTTATCTTCCATTCCAATGAAGATATCACTTCCTTCCATTCTGACGACCCCGACCCTACTCTTTTCATCTCTATCTTTATTGATAATATACACATACGACATGTTATGATCGATGGTGGTGCTAGTATTAACATCATCTCCTCCCATGCATATAACCAAATGTGAATATCTACCAATTGCATGCATGGTAACTGAATTATGTTGTGATCCTTTAATGACACCATGACCTCTACGCTAGGTACCATCATTCTCCATGTCCACATGGGTCCCCGCACTATCCTGAAACTTTTCTATGTCCTAGAAGGGGAGTTCCAATATAACTTGTTGCTCAATTGACCTTAGATCCACACCACGGGTTGTGTCCCTCGACTTTACACCGATGCCTCAAATTTGAACACAAGGGACATAATTACATGATCCCTACCAACCCATCACCTTTCAAGACCTGTAACATGCTATACCAGCCCAATGATGTGCTTGTACTAGTCAAGGCATCTTCCACTATCCCTACTTCACCTTCACCTACAAGCCCATCTACCAAAACTACCACTACCTCTTCTACATCTAACCTGGCTATCCCCACTGCTACTACAGCCTCTACCACTGACTCACCTATTTCCCCATCATCTAATGAGTCATCTATAACCTGTTGCTACCCACATATCAACTACTCGTCTATATCCACTTAAAATGTGTTTTTTAATGCCTCACTCTGGGGAAATACTACCTATACAATATCGACACCTTCCTCACCCCGTAAGAGTATGGGAACCTATGTCAACACCCCAGTTATGACATCCACATTGGTGACATTTTTCCTTATGGCCCTCCCCACCTTCACACTAATCTAATGTATGGGGGACTTGATATGGCCACCTATAAACCCGAACCTCCATCGCGAACCCAACCATTTTCATCTGACCTATACTTCCTCACTTACTGTATCTTCACTCACACTTTCCTCCACTGGTGTGCATGGAAAGGATTTGGCTTTAGCTTTTATGAACATGGCCGCCATACCATCATTTCCTGTACCTCTCATCAATGACCATAGTGGAATTGGTTTTGATGCACCACCTTCCAAGAAGGTTCACGTCGACCTCATCCAAGATGAAAAACCTTCCCCACCTCATTCACCCACATTACCATCTTCACCCACGGAGTCCATAGATCCCAAATTTATTCCTCCTAACTTTTTTTTTTGTAAACACCATTTCCCTGGGACCTCTGACCTATCAACGTGGTGGTGAAGCTCCCTCTTCTCTCCCATTCTTGTATCCTAACATGATCGATGATGATACACCTTCTATTAATGTCATTCAGTGTCAGGATGATGAATCCATCCTCACTTACCTTGGTGCGGAAGATTCTTATATTCATCAGTCGTGACCTTTTGAGACGTAAACCATGTTGAATGAATCGACCATTGAAATCAACATTCACACTCAAGATGACCCATGCATTCTAAAGATAGGCCAATCCTTAGACGCTACTGAAGAGGAAGCCTTCACATCTTTCCTTCGAGACCATAGCAACGTGTTTACCTAGTCCTGTGCCAATATGCCCGGTATTGACCCAAAAATTGTGGTCCACAATATTGTAACCATTCCTGATGCCAAACCCATCAAATAAAAGCTGCGAAAAATACATCCTCTCATTGCTCTTCTGGTCAAAGAAGAGCTTCAGTGCCTTCTCTCAGTTTCCTTTATCTTACCCATTGACTAACCCCAGTGTATTTCTAACATTGTTCCTATCACAAAGGTGACAAGGGGACTCCGCATTTACATGGACTTCCGTGACCTCAACCTAGCTTTTCCCAAAGATGATTTCCCCCTACCAGGCATTGACCAACTAGTTGATCTCACCATTGGCCATGAAATGCTATCACTCATGGATGGTTTCTCAGGCTACAATCAAATATTACTAGCTCTAGAGGATCAACACAAGACTGCCTTCATCACCCCTTGGGGGACTTTCTACTATCGAGTCATGCCTTTTGGCCTTCAAAAATGTTGGTGCTACATATCAACAAGCCATGACTTACATCTTCCATGACATCATGCATCGCATATTGGAAGATTACGTAGATGATATTTCTTTCCAAATCCAAACATCGAACCAAACACCTACCTGTCCTTAAAGTCATCTTTGACCATCTCATCAAGTATTGTGTGCATCTTCAACCAAAGAAGTGCGTCTTTATGGTACTTTCTAGAAAACTCCTGGGTTTCATCATTTCTTTGTGGGGCATAGAAGTCAATCCTGCTAAAGTCAAGGCAATTCTAGAAATGCCTCCACCCACTAATCTCCATCAACTTCAAATCCTACAAGGTAAGTTGCAATCTATTCGTCATTTTATCTCGTAGCTTTCTGACCGTTGTCAACCATTCCATCATCTTCTCAAGAAAGACGTGTCATTCACATGGGATGATGAATTCCATAAAGCCTTTGAAGCCTTAAAACAATACCTCCTTCAACCACCAGTGCTCATTCCTCCTAAGGATGACCAGCCCTTTTACCTATATATTTCTGCCACTGACCATTCTTTAGGTGTCATGCTTTCTCATCACGATGACCAACACCGAGAGCAAGCGGTTTATTACATAAGTCTTACCCTTCTAGACTATGAAACTAGATATACCCACGCCAAAAAACTCTACTTAGCCTTAGTTTTCATCACCACCAAACTCCGCCATTACCTACTTAATCAAAAAACCTTCGTCATTACTAATACTGACCCATTACACTATATGTACACCAAACCCTATCAACATCAGCATGCTGCACATTGGCTTATGCTTCTTTCCGACCTTGACCTTGAATTCCTTCATCAAAATTCCATCAAAGGCCAAGCTATCACTGACTAACTAGCCGACGCCCACTTTTATTGGAATCAACCTTCTAACTTCGATTTCCCAGATGAATCCATAGCTACCCTCTCTTTAGATGAACCCGCTTACCAAATGACACTCTTCTTCGATGGCTCCAAGTGTCAGCATGGGGGTGGGGCTGGTGTTATCCTCATTCCTCTTGATGGTGAACCTATGCCTTTGTATTTCAAACTCAATTTTGATTGTACAAACAATATTGCTGAATATGAAGCACTTGTATTGGGTCTCTAGGATGCTTATGCCTTGGATGTTAAGTCCATTAATATATTTGGTGATTCTCAGTTGGTTGTAAACCAAGTCAATGGTATATACCAGTGTTGTAATGAGATACTTCAAAAGTATAAACATCATGTAGATATACTTTTGACCACCTTTGACCATTACACACTTTAAACCACCCCACGATCTACCAATAAATTTGTGGATACAATGGCCTACTTGGCTTCTCAGATACCTACTTCACCCACTGACTCTAAAATATTTGTCACAATACAAAGGCTATAATCACCCTCTTATTTACCTCATGAGGTCTACTCCATTGGAACCATTTCCCCTGACCCACGTGACCTTTGGTATAAGCAATATACAGACTATCTTTCCCTTTCCATTCTACCCACTAATTTCACTCGTAATAGACAACGTGCCTTTCTTAAAAGTTTCTCCCGTTATGTCATCATGGGTGGTCTTATTTATAAGTGTGGTTTCGATGGACATTCTCTTACGATGCCTTACCAGTTTATAAATTCCCTACACCATTAAGGAAGTCCATGATGGAATTTGTGGAGGTCACTTTAGTGGTTTAGATGTAGCAAAATGCATTCTTCACCTAGGCTATTATTGGCCAACCCTAAACCATGACTGTTGTGATTATGTCAAACATTGCATGAAATTCCAGCAACATGCTAATATCCATCACACACCTAGTCATGCCTTACAGGTCACATGAGACCTTTGGCCTTTCTCTCAATGGGGTTTGGATCTTGTCGGTGAGATCAACCCCCATTCATCACAATGCCACCAATGGATCATAACCACTACTGAATATTATACTAAATGGGTAGAAGCCACCCCCCTCATTTCTATGAAAGCTGAGAAAATATGTGAATTCATCAACCATCACATCATTTTTCACTTTGGTGTTCCTCACCACCTCATCACTGATAATGGAAAGCAATTCAAAAACAAAACCCTACGCAAACTATGTGACACTTTTGGCATCCAACTCAGTTTCTCATCACCTTATTACCCGCAAACCAATGGCCAAGCCAAATCAACCAATAAAACCTTGAACAAAATTCTTATGAAGGTAGTCAACGACACTGGGAAGGATTGGCATATGCACATTCCTTTCACCTTGTGGGCCTACCACACTAGTATTCACACTTCGATGGCTGCCACACCTTTTTCTCTGGTCTATGGTACCAAGGTTGTCTTACCTCTCGAAGTCTAGATTCCATCTCTCCACATCTCACTACAAGACATGCTCAATGACGATGACTTTCACCAAGATTGTTTGGCACAACTTGAGTTATTAGATGAACGTCATCTCAATGCTCTTGACCATCTCCAAATCTATCAAAAATGTATAAAATATGCCTATGAAAAATGTGTTCACGAATGAACCTTTCAAGTTGGTGACCTCGTCCTAAAGGAAAATCAACATGTAACCAAAGAGGAGAAAAGTAAATGGGGTAAATTTGCTCCTAATTGGCTCAGACCCTATATCGTTACCCATGCCTATGGATTAGGTGCTTATCGTTTGTCTTCACTCAAAGGTAAACCCAAACCTGAGCCCCTTAATGCCTTGCATCTTTGACCATTTTATTGTTGACGTCAAGTTCTATACCACTTTTTGTCAGTTGATCACTCATCCCTTGAATGGTGTTCACCTTCCATATTACTCATTTTGAGGATCCACGACTCAACAAGAATCATGTGATTACCCGTCACCTTTCAGCCTTATCTTTAATATGAGTACCACGGCTCTACTCATAGCATGATTCTCATGGATACTTTTCATCTTCTTCAAGATGGAATCCCAAGGTTTTTCATCACTTGAAACCACCTCTTTCATAGTTAATCTCTGTGTACTATGGTCTTGTCTTCTAAACAAGAATCTAATCTTCCTCTATAGTCTTGTCCATGACTTAAACGTCCAAAAACAAAAAGGGATGCAACTCCTTGAGTCAAAATTCCAGCAAAAGATGACTCCCTCACAAGGGACATCTCTTCACTCTAATTCCTCCACTATAAATAGACTGCTCCCTTGAAGGAAAACTATATCAAGTCATGTCACAAATCCAATAAAAATATCCCAAAGCTTCCCACATCGATCAGCTTCACGAAGACCTCAAGGAGATAATATACTCATCCCATATAGACTTCCCGCATCGATCAATCTATTCAAAAAACAAACAAATGAAGAAAAAGATGAAATTTTCATCATGGACTTTCCTATTTTTGATCCTGGGTTTCTTGTTTTGAAAAACACGCTATTGTACACTAAGTTATGCTAAACTGCTCATTCTTACCTCCTTTCCTTTTTTTCCTAATTTTCTCTTTACTCAAGGGACTTTCCGCGACCATGACATTTTCATGATTATGTGACTTTCTTCACCCTTAGAATGGTCCATTATGTGATGCCTTTAGGGTCTTACATTCATAAGCCCCTCTTAGGTATGGTCGACTCATTAGGGATCTTATCAATTAAGTGGCTCTTTTACCACCTCTTACCATTCACCTTCCTCATTACTTATTGATTATCCTATACAGGACCAGATCATCAACACCTATATTTAACAATCACTCAACCATGCCTACAACCTAAACTCAATCATGCCTATAACCTACAATAAACCATGCCTCACACCTACCAACCCATTCCTCTACTTTATCATAAACTTCCCTAGCTTATGGGAGAACTACATTGGTATGAGGTCCCTTTTCTCTAGGACTATGTAGGCCGCACTTCGAGGGAATGGGGTCCTTGGAGGTTAGCTCGGCCACTCTTTACCCTAAACAATTTCCCTTTTCACTTTCCTATTCACATTCTACCCTAGTTAGTTTCCATTTTATATCAATGACTTGAAATTAAACCAAACAAGCATCAAATAATACACATTTTATTACATCATCAAATCATTCATTTATCATTTTCACATTTCCACTATAGCACATATTTGGAAATTAAAACCATAACCTGTATATACATTACCATTTCCCCCCCCATGTTACCTATAATTGGGACATTACCTCATACCTAAACATAACCTGACTCAGCCATGCCTACAACCTGACTCAACCATGCCTACGACCTGACTCAACCATGTCTAAACATAACCTAACTCCATCATGCCTGATCAATGACTTATGACTCAACCATGCCTAAACATAACCTGACTCCATCATGCCTATAACCTGACTCAACCATGCCTAAACATGACCTGACTCAACCATGCCTACCACCTGACTCAACCATGCCTATAACCTAACTCCACCATGCCTACCACACCTATTTTTCATCCATCTATACATAACAATCAAAGGCTGCCATCACAAGTACATCATCAGCCAATCATCCATCTCATCATACAAATCTGTGTATCCATACAATATACATTGATGCCAAATAATAATCACAATCTCTCAAAAAATCTCATATACAGCCTCACCATCTTCGGCACACAGGCTAGTATATGATCAAAAATAACAAAAACTATTGTATATAGCCTCACCATCTTCAACACACAGGCCGGTATATATATATATATAAAATGTGTCAACAACATAGATACAATGATCATAAATGGTGACTAATCATCACCCCACCTGATATCCATCCCTGTCTCATCAGTCTCCTCCATCTCCCCTCTAGTGGGGTGCCCTGCCAACCTCTCTCCACCTCACCTCGGTCTACCCTATGATGGCCCCTCACCTGGAGCTAGCCTCTGTACATTGGTCACCTCACCCTAACCCTATCCCGGGGCTCGCCGGCCCCCTGTACTCTCTACACTATGCGTACGAGACCTGGTCCTCTCACTCGAGGCCTGCTGTGCTCTGTACTCTACATAGGATGGGATGTCTATCCTGACAGCCATCAAGTGATCCTGATAATATGTGCCTCTCCTAGGGCATCCCTGAACCTGGCCATAGGTACTGTCTATAGAGGCGCCATCAATCTCGGCCCCTGTACTTATCTCTCGGGACCCTGTCCCCTAGTACCTGTAAAGAGGGACCTATCCTATGCCTGTGCCTATAAAGGGACCCTGGACCTGTATCTGGGCCTGAAGGGCCAACTGCCTGTGCAGTGGCCAACTGGTCCTACAAACCTTGTAACCTACACTTGTAGGGAGCCACTGTACCCCATCCCCATCTCCACACTATGTGGGTTCCTTTCCCTACTCTACCTGGGCATGTAGAGTAGTCACCTATGCCTGTAAAGTGGCAACCTGTGCCTCTGAACCTGTCACCTACCCCTGCATTATCCCCAACTATGTAATCAGGGTAGCCACCTGACCCTGTAGGGCATCACTTTTCACTGTGATGGTGGCTAAATATGGCTACCCTCGACGATACTACTTGTAAATGTGCATCCCACCACTATCTGTATCTATTAGTAACCATGACATCATCAATCCACCAGTCTATCACCTGCTCCTCCTGCCCTGTCGGCACTGTCAGCTGTGGTAGAGGCAAAGGCCTCTCCACGTCATCCCTCCTATACTGTGGGAAGGGTGGGGGTATATCCTGAAGTAGCCTTAACTACGTCAGACCCTATCTACGGGTATCATCTCGTGCTCTCCTGCACATCACCCCTCTATCCATCAGAGTAGTTTTAGCTCCTGTAGCTCCTCGGCCATCCACCCATATGATGGGAAACCCACATATGGCCTCCAAATGATGTCCATGCTGGACAACCCCTCTAGAAAATGCCTGTAATAGGCTATATAGTGTGTAGCTCTAGCAACTCGATGCTCCCCAATCATTGGCACCCATCACCTGAAGCCCACCTGAACAAAACCCGGCTTAAATGCATCAGCTAGGGGCATACCAACTGGACGCACACACACCATGTGCTCATATTCCCAGCAATGAAGTAGGAATGTATAACATAGGCTAAACCATTGTAGTTGCCCATAAGCCCATATCTCTCTATATAACTATACCAGGAATGCAGGTGCCCATGTAAAATAGGTCCTATCCTCCACCATATCATACAAAACCCCATCATTGATCATGGGAATCTCCCACCCTCTACATCTGGTAGTGTAAAACAACAGACTACCTCCATCAACAACACCACTAGCCTCATCTCCTCTGAATGGGCCCAGTACATATCTCAGTAGCTCATATTGGCACTATGGAACCTCAACTCAGCCAACCCCTCACCAAACATGGTCAACATAAACTCCTCAGATGCCTCTGAGGAGATCGAATACACCTGCATCCCCACTATCGGTAACCGCATGATCCTGTACACATCCTCCAAGGTGACTGTGATCTCACCCATCGGCAGATGGAATGTATTGGTCACCAAATCCCATATGTCGATGAGGGAAACCATCAAACTCAGATCTTAGACTACGTGCTGGTAGTGTTTGACCCCAATCAGGCCAACCTCTACAACATGGTGCCAATCATCGACTGTCACACTCCCTCGTACCTCCACGAGCAGGGTGGTACCCTATCTCACATCCGTAGCTGCTCTCTGGCCTACATTCAACAAATCACAAACATTATTAATGCTTGATTTTACCCAACATTCCCCTTAACCACTCACCTTTTTCCCCACCCCTCAACCGCTATCTATTTGAACCACTTTACCTATCCTTTTCCTTTACCTTTCCTTGACCTCTATCCCTTTAACCCTAACCGGCACCAGTCAATAGTGACCGACACCGGTCCTTTATAATTGGCATCGGTTCCCCATACCTAACCAACATCAGCTTATACCGACCAATGTCGACCATACCTTGACCAACGTCGGTCACTGTCACCACACCCAAACCTGAAACCCTTATTTTTCTATCCCCAACATACCAAATCCCCCTATTCACCTATCTCATTCTACTCAATCCTCACCTCTATCCCTCCCCACCCTTATTTTTCCTATCTATGCCCTCTCCCACCCCTCCTTACGTCATTTTAACCACAATTTTAATTTATTTAACCTACCCAACCCTCCCAACCCATTTTCCTTTCTTCCCCTACCAAATATGTCGAAACGATTAGCTCTTACCTCATCTCGACATCGCCTCTATGGTGGCATGTCTAGCCACTGCGTCGGTGGCCCACCCGAACCCTCTCCCACCTCTTCCATGCCAAATCTACCTCCAATATCTCTACAAATCACCTCGCTCCACCTGATCTCATGGACCCATCTACCTGGCTCTCCTCTCCAACTGGATCTCTCCACCTCAGCAGGGTATCATTCCTCGTACTTTTCTCTTGACAAAGCACAACTTGTTCAATGCTATGTCATTTTCCCAAAAGTCAAAATGTACAAATGAATCCATATTATAAAGATTTTTATTTTTATACACAAATCGACATGACCGATGTTGGTCAAGTTGTGCCCTAGAAAACCAATGTCGGTTATATCCTAACCGACATCAGTTACCTACCATGCTCCTTTCAATATCTTTTTCCCATTCTTGACCCACATTTACCCTTCCCACCACCTTGTTGACCTAACCCACCCTTTTTGACCACCTACCTACCAGCCCATCCTACCTATACCTATCCTTAATTACATTTCAGGACCTATTATTTTACTCATCCCTCAGCCTTTCCCATGCTATGACCTACAAACCTGAACCCAGACCACTGTTCATGACCTTTAAACCCATGTGCTTGTTATACCTTGCGATGTTGTTACCTGTGTTGTTTTTCCTGATGACCTTACCTTTCTTATTGTCATGTCATTTATCCCAACCCAACCCATGGTGTATTGGAACATACCTAAATGTTCCTACACCTAACCTCTGTTGTGTTTCCACACCATATTCTATACCTTGGATACCCGACTCACTTCCACCCTGTTTTGATAGACATATCAACCTTGGACGTTGTCAAGTTTGCAATATTTTCACTCTGGTAATGTACCGTAGTGTATAAGTGTGTGTATGTTTAATTGTCACTACCTTTGACCCTAGCCCATTTCTCTGTTTTCCTGATTTGACCTTTACCCCATTACCCATTTTTACCTCCACCTACCCTACCCACACCTACCTACCTAACCATTTTTTAAGTGGATATTCCCATGTCCTCACCCATTGCATCTTGCGATGATGGTACCTATTTTTCTCAACCTAATAGCCTTACCTTTCCTATGGTCGTGACCCTTATCCAAACAAACCTTGACCTTTTGAATGTACCATAACCACACCTATGCATTCCTGCATCTTATCCCATTAAGTACCCGGATTGTATCCTTTACCTTGGATACCAGACCTCAACAACCCTTGTTTGGATGACCTTTATGACCCTAGCTAATGTACATTTGTTATATTGAGCAACCCAGGTATCTCATGGCATTTCACAATGTGTGTGTATGTCTGAATGCTCTACCTAATCACCCACCCTACCTCTTACAATCACCATACCCTCGACCATCACCTTCTTCACACCTAACCCTGTTTTCTCAAACCACCCACCTCCTCATTTTATCAAACCACTCACCGCTTCCTTCTCTCACCTCATCGGTTCCTAGTTTGAGGGGGGTTACCTTCACCACGCTTGGGGAAACATCACCTTCACCCACACATGGGGCAACCACATCTTATTTTTTTCAGCGTCACTTACCAATACAAGCTACGCAACAAAAAGGGGAAAAATGTAGACACCAAAATTGGGTCACACTCCCCTTGGTCCCCCGTTGAATAACCAACTCAAACATATTCACCTAACCATGGCCCCTTCCACCCCACATTAATATTAATTTAATTAACTTAATTAAATTAATACCCATCCTCACAATATTCATTACTTAATTATTTTAATTAAGCTAATTTCCACCTAACCCTTCCACCTCATCTAGCCACCTCACCCTAGACCTATTCTTGACATGTTTCCATAACTAACTAAGACTTGGTCCCACTTACCTTAATGAGCTAAGACTTAGTTTAACCCTAAAAATCAATGCCTATTATCCCTCTAACCACCTTCCCACTCATAAAAAAGGTAACATCCATTCGGATCCAGGGAAAAAGGAACGAACCTGATCCAAAATATGTGAGATCTACCATTTTTAGTAAACCTAGGGAATCCCACCTTAACTGACCCCTAAACCGACCGGTCACCCCTAAACCAACACTCGGTCAACCCAGAACCACCGTCGGTTACCATTTATTCACCTTAGTAACCTTGTTTTTGGGTTGACACATTCTGAGATCAAAGAGATGAGAAGAGAGCTGCATGTAAGCAGAACCAGAGTCTTTTCACGCACCCAGACATCCACAGCTAGCACCAAGATAGATCCAGAAGCATTTGCACTCATGGTGACATTCTAGGAAGCATCACTATTGCACCAAGCTCCATCTCACCAACCGATCATCACCACCACCCAATCATTGGACCTACAACATTGGTAAGTGTGTTTATCACTGATCATTTCCATTCTTATTCTTTCCATAGAGTTGTTATCATTTTTGTTATCATTCTTCCATTAATATCCCCATTCCTTCATAGTCTACTTTCTGAAAAACTCAAACCTCACCCACCCTTTTACTAGATCACCTATCTTGGCCCTTCCACCTCTCTGAGTGTTCTCAACATTCCCATAGACCTCACCATCCCCTCATTTAGCTCTATCTAACCTCGCCCAGACTCTGCAATAAGGTTTTTATTGAACTACTATCACCCGACTGTACCAACGCTGGTTACCCATGACCGTTGTTGGTATCTCCTAAACCATCGCTAGTTATATCCGAATGATGTCGGTCTCTCTGTTTCATACCTTTTTCCAATAATAGAACCAAATAACCTTCTACCAAGTGACCTAAACAACCCAGAACCTAACCTTGACTAGTCCCAGTACCCTGACACTTACCTACCCTTCAGATCTGACTATATCCTAGCCTGTTATGTTAGATTTGCTTATTGTGCTTGAATGAAATACCTAAATCATATCAAATATGGTAGGAATTTTCTTATCTCTCACTTTAAGTTGTTTTAAATAGTGGATTGAAAACCATCTAGGGAGTATCACACTTCCTGGATCTAGCACATGCTAGGCAGTCCACTGTCATATATTATTTAACTCTTCTTTTGTGGTCTTGTTTTCTATTTCAGGTAGTTCCTCCCAGCCAAAAGGAAGCTCTCACAGTCAGTGCGTGTTAAAGCATGAGTGCGTTGTAATCATAGAGGAAGAATATGGTGGAATTGTAGGAGGAAACTATGCTAGAAATTTCAACGCGTAGAATATTTTTCTAGCAGGTCTATGGTGGGAAAGCATTTACCAAGATTGTATCAAGTATTGGAAGGCCTATGACCACTTCCAATGCCTTGGTAAACAAGGAAAAAGAGATAAAATACCATTAAGACCGATTGCTAGTGCATAGTCATTCAAGAAATGGGAAATTGACTTTGTAGGCCGTATTTCTCCAGCCATGCGAAGGATAGGTTCACATTATATCATTACATGAACATACTACCTTATAAGGTGGGTAGAAGTGGTACTTACAAGAGATTACAGAGTAGTGACATCAACTACGTTCTTGTGGGAAAATATAATCAGCAGGTATGGATACCCGCTGAGATTAATAAGTGATAGGGGTACTCATTTATTAAATGAGATAGTTTGAATATTATTAGTAGAATTCATGGTGGCCCATAATAAGACTAACCCTTATCACCCACAAACTAATGGAACTGCTAATGTGTTTAACAAAATTACGATCACACATTAACCAATATTTGTGATGTGGGGAGAAAGAATTGGGATGAAAAAGTTTCTACTATGTTATGGTCATATCGGACTACTTATAAGAGACTAAATAAGACAACACCTTTTCAATTGATGTTTGGTGTGGAAGATGTGTTAACTGTTAAATTCATGTTACCATCACTATGTATAGCAGGTTCATGAGGGTTAGATGATGAAAACACACTTAAGGAGAGGATTGACAAGTTGACGCAGTTATATGAGAGGCAAACTATTGCTCACTAGAGTCAAAAAATAGAAAAATATAGGTAGAAGGCATGACATGATAGACACATCAGGAACAAATAGTTTAAGGTTGGGTAGATGGTTCTCTTGTATGATTCCAAATTTTTGTGCCATCCTAGGAAATTCAATGTCCATTAGATGGGCCTATACATTATATCCTATATACTTGATTCAGGTGTTTTGCAATTACAAGTGTTGGATGGAACACAGTTTTCAGGCCATTTCAATGGGAGTGGATTGAAGCCCTACTATAAATAATTCTTCTTTTTGTTTTTAAACAAGGAAGTATTTCCAGTTAGCCTAGGATTTTCTTTGATGTAGTTTCCTTTCTTTGTGTTTCTCTTTCTTGTTTCTTTTTTTTGTGCATTGGTAGGCACTTTTTATTTTCAAAAAATTTCTATATGAAAAGGACAACACATTTATTTTTATATGGGGCAGAGTGATGTGGAAAGTGATAGAAGCTATGGTGGTTGATGGAATGAGTTGAAAAATCAAAAACACATGGATTGGAAGATCGCGTGTAGAAGAGGTGAACAGAAGGGAAGGATGGTGTTAAAAGGATTTATAGAAACCATGTACGAGAATGAAAAATGTAGGAACAACATGATCTAGCCGATGTCAAGAACTAGGATTATGACACAGGAAAAATTTCTTCGACAATGTACACATGCATTTAAGGATACATGGTCAATAAGGGGTTTTTGTGCACCTAAAGGTTGCTGATTTTTTTGCGTAGGATTGAGCACGCAGGAAAAGTGTTGAAGGTTGGAATTGGAAACATATGTCTTTATTACAAAATTACATTAGTAGGTGACATGACATTTATTGTAGAGAAGAGAAAAATTTATAAATAGAAGATTGAGGGTGTGTTATTTCCTACCTTATGTTTTAAGTTATCAGAGAGCTCTGGAAAACGAGGGCATCCTTATGAAGAAGGTTTGAGAAGAGTTGATAAGATTTACATACATATCTCGTTTGATCAGTGAACTAGAGTGAAAAGGAGTACATAGTCATAAGTGGAGAAGGTTGTGTGGAATAATCCCATGGGTATTGCGTCATCTTGTGTAAAAAGGGTTTTCTAGGTTAGGGTTCTATAGCTAGGGAATGGGGTTTGTAGGAATTTTTTCAAAAGAGTGGAGTCACGAAGTTGAGCAGAGCTAGGACCAGGAAAGAGGAAGAAGTTTTAGGACCTGATGAAGGAATAACACCAAGGAAAGTAGAAAATATTTCACCGAAGAAGGTAAAGGGTAAGGGAAAATAACGCATTTCTACCAGTTTCAATGAAGAATGGTATGCAGAAATACAATACCCAGATGACATATTACTTAGTAAGGAATGGGTTTCTCACATTAGAAAGATGGCCGTAAGTGATTACAACCATCAAACGATCACCAAAGAAAATGAGATGACACTAGAATTGGTTCTCCCTAAAGAGAAGAGGAAACTAGATGGAATGCCTATCCATGAAGACAAAGTAAAGTTAAAAATGGAGAAGGTTGGGTTATTGCAACTCTATGAGTTTTCCTATTTCGGCAAGCCTGAGCAACCATACCAATGGTTGATGTCACGTGTGCATGAAGATAACTTGTATTTCATAGGTTGGAGGATGCACATAACCTCCCAACTAATTTCTAAGTTCACCAGCCTTATCTATAAAGGAGAATCATTGGACAATGATTTGGGAGACAAATAATCCATTAAGAAGACTATCAAAGTTTATGACTACAAGAAGGGTTCACATTACTTCGACATCTCTATAATTAATGACCTAGTGATGAGGATGTCCACGCACTTGGTCACAAAGCTGAATTGGAAAGAGAGATGGACACAAATCAACAAGGCCTGGTCAAATGTATATTATAAGATCTTGGAGGGGACCATCTATAACCAATCAAATTTTATTGTAGAGGATATTATAAACAACATGTGTGACAGAAAGAATATCATGTTTGGTAACGTCCTCCTCACCATTTTATTTTCCAAGATTAGAGTGTCTGATTGGCTGGATAAGTTTGTTTGGGAATACCCAGATGAGAACCCCTCCCCCTTAAAGAGGTTTGAATAGTATACTTATGACACCATGATGACCACTCATAAGGTGTTCTTAGAAAAGTGGTATAAGCGGATGCGCTACGCATTTGAGGATAAATGGATAATACCCAAGAAGTTTCCTTCACTAGTATAATGAGAGTATGATTTTTCTATATACCAACATTTTTGTATTGACATATTTACTTTGATAGATCGAACAAAGATTCCTTGGTGTAATTTTCCTTTCTCCTTCACATCACAGTAATTCCAAGATCGGGTCAATCGATTCAAAGAGGAAAAGAAACTCATATTTTATCTAACTGTAGTAGATCAAGATCACTGTGAGCTGCGCAAGAAGTTAATATACCCCAAGAAGTGCACCTATGTGGAGAATTATGTCTCCCACGACATGCACATGTTGAGACCAATAACCTTTCCCATTGTAGGGAGGATATCAACAAGGATATAATTTTTCCTAAGGCCAAAGTATGAAAAGGAACTTATATTGAAGATGATGTCTATTGGTTGGATATTTTGTCAATCCAAAATATGAAGTTCAACCACAATACATGGGATTAAATCCCTCCTCAAAGACAGGTGAGGCTGCCTATTTATTACTAATCTAAAACACAACATAAATAATATATACAATATTCACACTAATCTAACCATTGGTGTTGGGATAGAATCCCGAAATCCATATCCACACGATGCGAAGATGTTGTTTTTGTAAATGGACTGGGTTGGAAATTATTACAATGAAAGAATCACAATGGAAAGGAAATGAGAGGAACGCATTTTATTTCGAGTAAACACAGAGCACGAAATAATCATACGAGCTTTAGATCACAAATATAATGTTTGAAATTATTAGGATCGTCAAGATGCTAAACAAAGAATAGCCTAAGATCATGAACATAAGAACAATATCTTAAGAAAAACACATCTCACAACACAAAGTTTGCGAAAATAGTATCAGCTTCTATTCCTCAAATGATTAAAAGAAAACACAAAGTTTTTCTTCTTCACAATAGCTCCCAATGTTCCAAAAATCTCTACCTTGGAATGCATAAACATCCCTTATTTATAATAAAAAGAGTCAAGAGAAAATAGGACAAACCCTATAAAACAGTCTTTTAAAAAGAGTCCTATTTTGCTTGGCTCTCACGCAGGAGACCAAGTCACAATATGATTCAAAAATGTGACGAAACAGAAATGAAAAAGACATGTCAATTTCAAGATTGAAATGACACGTCGCATCGGGACTTAATCTGAATCGTCATCTTTTGCTTCTTCATCTTTCTCTTCCTCCAGCTGAGCCTGTTTGTTCTAAAATTCTTGGAACTTCCAGATTATACCTTGCATTTCATTTTCGTCAGGTGCAGTTGAATGATCACTCAAAACTTCACAGGTTTCATGAGTGTCACTGGCACTACCGGGAAGTTTCCTCAATCTTTTGCTGAGTCTTCTCAAGGCCTCCAAAGAATGTTCAATCTTTACAAACCTGTCAATGATTTCAATACCAAATCCGTGAGTTGGTTCATGCTGAACAGACTCTTGGACTTGTTTGAAAAGATCGTCAGCTGATAGGATGCCTGAATTTCCAACTGACACTTTTGCACAATTTTTCAGCAATTCTTCTTCCAGGTCACTTTTTCCATCAATCAATTGATCCCTTGATTCTCTCAATTTACCACAGGCTTCGTTGAGAATCTTTACCCTGAACCTGATGGCTTTGGTCAACTAGAAATGCTTATCCACATGTGGGATGATGCCTTCTTCTACCAAGAGGTGTGATGGTATTTACTTTAATGCCTGGAGAGCTTCGAAAGTCAAATCAAGATGTCTAATTTCTTGGGAGAAATCATCGTCCATCTTTTCTCCATCACTCTGAATATTCCCCAAAGATTGATAGACTTCCATGACGTCTTGAATCACTTCCTTCCCCTGTTGGAGCAGCCTTTGGATCCATTCATCGACCACCCTTCCTTTTTTATTAATCTTCTCAATTATAGGCACTGATGAGAAATCGAATCCGACAGGGACAGAGGAAGATGGTATGGATTCAAGGGGTTTTGAGAGCTTAAGCAATACCTCAGTCAACTGCTCCACCTTTCCTTTAAGCTCATCTCTGCTGTCTTTTGTTTCCTTCAACTTCTGGCACAACACGTTTGTAGCATCCCGTGCATCCTGTTGTGCCCCTTCTGTTGTCACTTTTCCTAGAGTCACCCTGGTTATCTGATAGTCAGAGGCTGTTATGTCCTCTTTGGTTTTGTTAGTCGCAGGAGTGGCGATCTCTACAAACTTGAGCCCTGAAGCGTCCACCAAAACCCTTGAAACTGTTTTGGGTTTCTTGGCTGATTTAGCAGTAGAAGCCTTGAGTGAGCTAAAATCAAAGGCTGGTATGGGTACAATCACATTCCTCTTCCTCAGAGTTTTCTCGAGTAGCCATTGAGGCGTGTTAGAGGGAGTTGCCACTACTTTAGAAGTTGGTATCACACTTTTAGGGGGAGAAGGATCCATTAGTGGAGGGGAAACAGTTACCAATGTGTTAGCAGATTCAATAAAAAGAGGCACAGGAGGGGGCATGTTGGTGATTAATTTGGTCCCAGTAGAGAGGGTTGAGAGTCCAAAGAAAATACTGGCCATGACCGAAGAATTAGATGGGGAAAGAGGAGATAGAAGTGCTTGTGAAGGAGGAAGCGTAGATCCCGACTCCAAAGCCCGAGATGTAAGAGATAAGGTCCCTTCAGTTGGACAATCAACAAATGGTAGAACTAGCAGCTGGTTTACTTCTCCTTCCAAAGAAATTTCTCCTATTTCTAGTGGTGTTGGTGATTCTGGCACATTCACCATTTCAACTGGAGAAACAATTGAAGAGATTTCTCATTCTCTTCTCTTCTTGACAAACTTGACCTTTATAGGTCCCTTAGAAGATCTTTTGTCCTTTCCCTTTTTGGAGGGCCCCGCCTCTGCAGTAACCAACTTTGAAAAATTATCATCTTTAAAACTCATTCCCCAAGAGGTGAGCCATGCTTTGGTGCATGCAAGAATCAGGGCTGATCTATCCGTAACGGAGGCTTTTTCACTGACAGACCAATCAATAGGTGGGAAAACATATCGATCTTCATTCAATCCATCATAGGAAGGATCCAGAACACTTTCATTATCACTAGCACCATCTGGTATGTTAGCGAGCTCAAGTGTTTGAATCTCAACAAGTGTCAATCTGCTATGATCTTTTCTTCGGACAACAACCTCATCACGTAAATCAATCCAGATGTCTTCTATGCTTGGTATGTGCAGGTGCAGAGTTCCATATGCCTTAAGGACTCCTCAAAAATCAAACCCGTCTCGGGGCTTCATGTGCTTCTTCAACTTATCTTGAAGCTCATGGACAACGTTCTTGGCTTTCACCACTGTCGAACAAGTATACCTTCCAATAGAAATTGGGAAAGATATAATGGCAGCCTTGTGTTTACTCTGTTGGAACTTGTGAAAATCCAACAATTGCCTGACCAACTCCATCAAGATTAGTTTGTCCCCTGGATATCTGGGCAAACGGAAAGGATCCCCTGGGTACATGACTACTCAAAGATATGTGAACTTCTTAAATTGTAAGAAGACACAACCCCATTTTAAAACTTCAGTGCATGCCTCATCTGAGACTCTTGTTTTCCTTAATTTAGGGTTTAGCATGCAAATGTTCTCGTAAAAGAAGGCGTCATTTACCCTTTTGAATTGATCTTCGGACCCTTTTCTTGTCAGCTGAGGAAAATACTAATAAACATGGTCCACTGTCTTGTTCCCCTTGTGTCCAACCCGGGATAGTTTCTCATGCCGGCTGCTGCATAGGTGACATACGAGGACATATAAAACTTTCTCGTAGACAAGGACTGTTGTCATTTGAGAATCTATCTCATTACTGATAAGAGTACCCCAATCAATTCCCTTTTTATTTTTCTTAATAATGATCATGAACTGATACATCCATCCTTGGAAAACATTTTATTTAGGAAAACAAAAAACCAAACTCAACAGAGTAATGATATCATCGATTTCATGAATGAAATCACTTCTGGGAACAAGTCTTGGGAACCTGGAAACAGCCGGTTTGGCTTTGATTAGGAACTTCTTATTCACGTGCTTAATGCAATCTTCCTGATCATTGTCCCAAGATTTTTGAGCTGACTTGATATCCACCTCTCCATATTCCTCAAAATTAGGCAGCTTGAGAAGGTCATCGAAGTAACCTCCGTCCAACTTGATTACAACTTCTCCCGCCTGGTTTTTCACAGAACGAGAAGCAGAGTCATAATTCGAAGCACAGGCTAAGATGAACTCAGGGCACTGAGTGGACATAGGGAAACCTACTACAAGAGGTAGACCATTGTCAACTATTGATTTAATCCATGGAGTTTGAGAACAGCTCTTGAACCTATTCCAAAAATCCTCCATATCTATGTTTTCGAGCTCTGTATCCTAGATGTCATAATTACAATCAATGTAGGAGGGAGACTCCACCTTCTTGAACTTGTACTTCATCCTCCCTGATTTTTCAGTCTTATCTTGTGATGGACCAGGGTTTGACATGAGGAATTTCAGAGGAGAGTGTCAGAGATCAGAAGATGTTGAACACTTCGGAAAACCTGACACACTGGGAGGATGCCAGAGAGTTTAAATAACCTGACACACTGGGAGGATGCCAGAGACTTTGGAAAACCTGACACACTGGGAGGATGTTGGAGAGTTTGGAAAACTAGACACTTAAAATTTTTTGATATACTGCCGGTTTTGAACATTGCAAAGCACCCTGCGAAACCCGAGAAGAGGGAATAGGGTATTTGTTGAGTTGAAACATGCAAGTTTTTTCTTCACTGTTGATATCCCCAATATATTTTTAATTACAATGACATCTTTAAGGAATAAACAAAGTGATAATTCCAAAAGGGGTAACCCTAAAACACAAACCTAATTTAGAAAACAACCCCCAAAATGGAAAAGATAAAACCCCAACAACCCTGCTAAGAAACTTGGAAGAATTCCTTACACAATTATTCCACAAAAACCATAAACAAAGAATGAAGATAAATACCTTCAATCAGAACAAGAAATGATCAAAAATGAGCAATGCAATCAGGTACAGAGGCGAGTCGGGTTTCTGGGTCGAAGATGCATGTGTGAAAATCCATGAGGTAAAAAGTACGTCTGGTAAAAATGACGTGGAAATCCGAATATATATAAGAAAATTCACATTTAATACACTTAAGTAGACACATGCCAACTACCCGAAAACTCAGCATAAATGCCATGTCAGCGTGCTTAGGATATCTAGAAACCCGACACAAAGAATTTTAGAGAAATTCAGGTTTTGGGTTGCGGGAAACATGCAACATGAAGCATCATGTTTGATACCTAGGAAACCCGAAACAAAGGAGTAAATCAGGCTTCAGGGAGCGGAAGACATGCGATATGAAGCATGTTTTGACGAAGGTGTGTTCCGATGCTTAGAAGGTCCGCAAACATGACTCGCCTTACTTGATGTGGGTTTCGGGTTTCGAGGAACACATGACATGAAGCACCCAAAACACATGTTGTCTTGCTTGTGAAACCTGAAAACCCGATTATCTCTCTCTGAGAGGTGATCCTTAGAAAATCAGCTCCAAAAATTTCTTAGGGTTATCTCATTTTTGGCGTAAACTCAAAAATGAGATAACAACTGGCTCTAGTTGGGGACTTCCTTTGTGATATCAAAGGAAGAGAACTCAGAATCTCTGGCTTTATCCATTGGGCTACGGAGTCAGAAAAGAAGAAAACCAAAAAACAAAACGAGGAAAGAAAGAAGACTAAAAGCAAACACACGACAGAAAGTAAAGTATGTACAATGCAAGAGAGCATCTTACATTAGTGATGGAACAACTTTAGATGTTGGCCGCTGAAAGGAAATGGGAGTAACTCTCCATCAAGATATGATAGAAGGAAACTATTTTCACCACTCAGCTGATGGATCTTAAAAGGTCCTTTCCACAAAGAATCAAACTTCCCATGCATTCCTTTCTGCTCCCTCCTCTTATCCCAAAGCAACACCAGGTCTCCAATCTGGAAATTACGTTGCCTTGATTTCTTGTCAAAAAATTTCTTTACTTTGCTTTGATGATCTGCAATGTGATCAACCACCTTGCTTCGTTCCTCTTCTAACCTAGCTAGGTACATAACCCTTTTCTCAATAGAATTTTGAAAAGACATATCTTTGACTGCTTTGGCCAACTGTAAGGCTGGCAACTCCACTGAGATAGGTATCTCAGCATCAATCCCGTACAACACTTGGAAAGGAGACATTCCTATAGCTCACTTTGGGGTAATCTGATCAGCCCACAATGCATCATACAATGCTTTGTGCCATGTCCTCTGGTTTTCATCTACTAGCTTTCTAATTATGGTAACCAGGTTCTTGTTGCTAGACTCAGCTTGCCCATTGCCTTGGGGATAATAATCAGATGAGTGAGCCAGGGTGATGCCAAATCCATAGAAAAATTCTGTCAACTCATGCGACGAGAAATTAGAGGCATTATCAGCCACAATCTTGTGAGGCACACCGAATCTGACAATTATATTTTCTTTAAGGAACTTGCACACAACTTCTGAGGTTGCTTGCTTGATTGGTGCGGCTTCCACCCACTTGGTAAAATAGTCTGTAGCAGTCAGCACGTAATTGTTTCTGGCACTGGAGGCAGGATTCAACGTTCCAATGAAGTCAATTCCCCACTGGCGAAAAGGTTCTTCAATCACTACGGGCTTCAAGGGAAGAGCTGCTAGCTTGGGACGACCAATGAAATGTTGACAAGCTTCACACTTGGACACCCACTCTGCTGAATCCCAGAAAAGAGTAGGCCAATAGTACCTAGCCCGCAGGATCTTATAAGCTATTACAGAGGATGAGAAATGTCCTCTGCATGCTAGGCTATGGAAGGATTCTAACAACTTTAACTATTGTGATTTATCAACACAGCACAGGAATACACCATCAATACCTTTCTTATATATCCCATTATCCCACAGGAGGTATCTTGCAGATCTTAACTTGACCGTCCTCTTCTCCTTTTGGCTTAAATGCGGGGGGCATTCACCATAAGTTAGAAATAAAGCAATATCCATGTACCATTCATCAGTTGTACTCACGAAAAGCACCATGGGCAACTTAGAAGAGGTGTCTTCGGTATTTTTGCATTCTGCTTCCACATGGTTTTCCATGATCAATTGGCACAGGCCCCTTCCTCGTACCAACTTGGTAGGTCTAATGTCCAAGTCATACTCCTGAACTTTAGCTATCCAGTTACCTCGTTGACTACCCAGCTCTTGTTGAGTCAAAATGGATTTAACGGCAGTGTCGGGAATGAGAACGAGGGTATGGGAGTTCAGCACATAGTACCTGAAATGTTTCACCACTCGTACCACTTCATAAGCATGCTTTTCAATTTGTGACATCTTTAACTCATGTTCCTTCAATGGACAGCTCATAAATGTGATGGGAGCTTCAATTCCCTCCCCGTTATCCTGCATCAGGATGGCTGACACTGTGTGAGCAGAGGCATAGCTATACATGATGAAATCTTTTTTGAAGTCTGGACATACTAGGATAGGAGCGCAAGCAACTACCCTTTTGATTTCATCGAATGCAAGCTTCCCTTCAGTACTCCATCGAAATGGAATTTTTCCTTTCATCATCCCAAGGATATCCTTGGTTTTATCAGCAAAATCAGGTACAAACCTTCTTAGGAAATTGACCTTTTCGAAGAAGGAATGAACTCCTGTTTTACTTGTGGGTAGGGTAAGGCTCTGAATGGCCTTTACCCATTCTGGGTCGATTTTGGTTCCTTCTCTAATCACGATATGACCCAGCAACTTTCCTTCGGTCACTCCAAACATGGACTTCTTGGGATTTAATGAAATCCCATGACGCCTGCATCTCAAAAGTACTTGCTCTAAATGATCATAATGATCACTCCATTTTTTGGAGAAAATGGTCAAGTCATCCAAATATACTACTATGACTTTGCCCATCAGGTCTCTGAATGCCAAGTCCATAGCTCTCTGAAAGGTGGCTCCGGCATTGATCAAGCCGAAAGGCATCCTCCTGTAAGCAAAGGTCCCCCATGGGGTTGTGAAGGCCGTCTTGTGTTGATCCTCCGCAGCTACCTCAACTTGATTATATCCTAAAAATTCATCGAGCATGGATAGAATTTCTGATCTAGTAACGGTCTGTAACACCTGATCCATAATAGGCAAGGGATAATTGTCTTTTAACGAAGACTGATTTAGGTTCCAGAAATCAACACAAATCCAAATTTCGCCATTCTTCTTCCTGACAGGGACGATGTTAGCAATCCAAGTGGAGTGATGGATTGGAAAAATAATTCTGGCATCTAACATTTTCTGAATTTCTGCCAGGATAGTCCCTGAGATCTTGGGATTGTAATGTCTTTGTTTCTGCCTGTACGGTTTTACATCAGGCTTCAAAGGGATACTGTGTTGTACGTCTTTGGGCTTGAAGGATTTTAAATCTGCATAAGACCAGGCTAAGACATCCATGTATCTTTTCAGGAGTGAAGTGAACTTTTCTTTCTCCTCAGGGGAGCAACATTTCCCAATATTCACCATCCGAGGTTGATCAGACGAACCTAGATTGACTTGATCTACTTCCGAGGAAGAAGCTCCTTCAACTTGTCTTTTGTTTTGAATAAAACGGTCATGCTTGTCAAACAAACCCTCCAGAGAAACTAGACCTTTGGGTATCTTGTTTCCTTTAAGCTGAATAAACTCACCATCAATCTCTTGATATGGATCTGAAATTGATTCACGGAAAGCTGATTCAGAACCTTCAAAGTATAACTCACTAAAATTGTCAGCCTTTTCTAGAAAAGTCAACACTTGTTGATCATCATTGAACACTTGCCAATGAGCCGCGTTATCTGGGATGCTGGGACGATACATGATCTCAATGGTGTATGTATCTTGTTTGAACTGAGGATGAGGGAGAAGGAGGGATGTAGACATGGCCAAAGAATCAGCCTTGTCGTTACAATCTCTCAAAACTACCTTAATGGAGAATGCATCAAAGCATTCTATATTATCCCAAACTTTGTTCCTGTAATGTCTCAAGCGATCATTTTTTACTTGATAGATTCCCTTGACCTAATTGACAATAAGCTCTGCATCCCCTTGAACTTTGAGATTTGAAATTCCCTTCTGTCTGGCCATTTCTAATCCTAGTAACAGAGCTTCATATTCAGCCGTGTTATTAGTATTATCAAACTGTAATTTGAAAGCATAGGGAAAAATCTCAGAATTAGGAGATATAAGAACTACACCAGCGCCTGATCCGGTGGCTGAACAGCTACCATCGAATTCAAGGGTCCAAATAGCATTAGAATCTTCTTTCTTAACATCTACCACCAGTATCTCTGATGTCATGAAATAATTTCCAAAACTAGCATCTTCGAAAAGAATTTGAGCCTTAGGGTCATCTGATTTGGTTACCAAATACCTCACCTGAGGTTCTGGATGGAGAACATGATAAACCCCATTGACTGGAATCCTTTCCTGGGTCCAATCCATATTAATCTCTCCTCCGACGTCTTTACAAAAACCTCTACCCAAGAGGATACCGTAGGCTACAGGAATGTCAGCAACTAGAATAGTCATTTTCACTCTCTTCTCTGGGAAGGCAACGAATGCAAACTGTGCATCTTTGATTTGACCAATCAAGGGAACTTGCTTGGTTTCCATGGAGTAACATCATCCATATGACTTAGTCAAAGTAAGCCCAAGGGCATGGGCTACTTTTGCAGGCATAACATTGTCGGAGGCCCCTGAGTCGATGATGCAATTACTGAGCTTAAACCCATTTATTAGCAAAGACAAATAAAATGGTTCAATATTTCCTGAAGAAGAAGTAGAGGTCAGATTGTTCTAAGGTGGGGGTTGAGTAGGGTTTGGCAAGAGACCTTTTGGAGGTGAGGGAATGATGGCTTTACTTCTAATGAATTTGGTGAGCTTTTCGAACTGCTCAGGATTTGACTGAAGGTATTCTGCTTCTGACATTTGGATCTTGGTTCTTTTTACATGATCGATAATGTCAAAAGTAGTATAAGAAGGGGTGATGGTAGGCTTAGTTCTAATCACGTGAGCTTGAGCTGAGGCACTGACCTTAGGAGAAAAAGAATGAGGAGAAGTTGGTACCTTTTTGGTGACTTCTCTTTCAGTTTGTGCTGAAATGGGAGTACCTCTCTTAACTATGGCTATGGGAGGTTCCTTGTTCTTCTCCTTGGGGATTTCAAGAGGTTTTCTTGGATTCTGAGATTGGGATCGAGTGAAGACAGCAAATGACTGACCATCTGGTGCACATTCATCCTCTTCATATTCCAAATACCCAATGCTGGAGTCACCAGCCGAATCGTCATAAGACTCATCAGCATATCTTGAAGCTTCAAAAGTCTCGGGGGAATATTGTTCTTCGGGTTCTCCCTCTTATTCGACTATTTATACTGCTGCATTGATGGGAGGAGCTTCGATTGCCAGTCTTGGTTGAGCAGGAGTTAACTGCGGCCTATCTCTTATAGGCACACCATTGGTGTTATTGAAATTCCATCTAGGGATATCCCGGTACGGAACATTACTCACCTGCTGGGACATTTATTTTTTAAAGCAATCAAATCATTAGCCATTTTTTGGATCATAGGATCAGTATTACCTTGAGAAGAACCTTGATTTTTAGGTTTGGGTACATCTTTCCTGATTCTTCCGGCCAAAATGAGATCATCCTCTATTTCAATAGCTGTTGACTGAGCGATAGCCAAATCTGGGATAGCTGACCTTCTTAATAGAAAGCTCACATCAGGAGGCTGAGCATTAATGAAGAAGCATTTCTAATTTTCTGGAGTTGGTACAGCTATTTTTGGAATCTTCAGGATCAGCTTGTTAAACTTTGCCATGAAGTCCCGCATGGGTTCATGCGATTCCTTCTTCATATGGGTAAGTTGTGCTAACAAAGCATGAGAATCTTCGGCTGGTTTGAAACGTGCTTCGAATTTGGTCCGCATGGTAGCCCAGTTTGTGATGCATGCATTCGGAAGGTGATAAAACCATTCGGCTGCTGCACCGTGCAACGTTTCAATGAAGAGTCGAATAGAGACATCTTTGTGAGCTACTCTGAGGACACCACATGCTATGAAGAAAGATGCAATGTGTTCATCAGGATGCTGCTTCCCATCCCCATTGAACTTGGGAATGTTTTTACGTGATCCATGTGGTAACTCGTGCAATGGCGGAGTTAAAGAAAGAGGACCAATAGCTACGCCCCAGGGCACAGGTTGTGCTGCCATCCTTCTGACAAGAGTGCGTATGGGGATCTGAGTGTCAAACAAGAAAAATGTGTGACAAGTTGCAGACACGTCTTCGTTCTTCAGGGATCCGGTTTCTCCGAACAGGCGAAGAACTTCTGGTTCAGTTAGAAATAACGCTGTTGGGGGAAAGACTGAAATTGTGCCGTTGTAGCAATTCAAAGAGTGGATCAATTTCACCCCGAGCTCGGCAGGACCGAGTGAAGATATTTTTGGCCAGTTTGAACCGGGAAAGAGATCTTGTTGAAAATAAGGCAAATACGGAGTCGCCAGACACCAAGAGGATAAGCTTTATACTATAAATCCGTATTCCCCAGCGGAGTCGCCAAAAACTGTTGGTTGGATATTTTGTCAATCCAAAATATGAGGTTCAACCACAGTACATGGGATTAAATCCCTCCTCAAAGACAGGTGAGGCTGCCTGTTTATTACTAATCTAAAACACAACATAAATAATATATACAGTATTCACACTAATCTAACCATTGGGGTTGGGATAGAATCCCGAAATCCATATCCACACGATGTGAAGATGTTGTTTTTGTAAATGGACTGGGTAGGAAATTATTACAATGAAAGAAGCACAATGGAAAGGAAATGAGAGGAACGTATTTTCTTTTGAGTAAACACAGAGCATGAAATAATCATACGAGCTTTAGATCACAAATATAATGTTTGAAATTATTAGGATCATCAAGATGCTAAACAAAGAATAGCTTAAGATCGTGAACATAAGAACAATATCTTAAGAACAACACATCTCACAACAAAAAGTTTACGAAAATAGTATCTGCTTCTATTCCTCAAATGATTAAAAGAAAACACAAAGTTTTTCTTCTTCACAATAGCTCCCAATGTTCCAAAAATCTCCACCCTTTGGAATGCATAAACATCCCTTATTTATAATAAAAAGAGTTCGAGAGAAAATAGGACAAACCCTATAAAATAGTATTTTAAAAAGAGTCCTATTTTGCTTGGCTCTCACGCAGGAGACCAAGTCACAATATGATTCAAAAATGTGACGAAAACAGAAATGAAAAAGACATGTCAATTTCAAGATTGAAATGACACGTCGCATCGGGACTTAGTCTGAATCGTCATCTTTTGCTTCTTCATCTTTCTCTTCCTCCAGCTGAGCCTGTTTGTTCTGAAATTCTTGGAACTTCCGGATTATACCTTGCATTTCATTTTCGTCAGTGCAGTGGAATGATCACTCAAAACTTCACAGGTTTCATGAGTGTCACTAGCACTACCGGGAAGTTTCCTCAATCTTTTGCTGAGTCTTCTCAAGGCCTCCAAAGAATGTTCAATCTTTACAAACCTGTCAATGATTTCAATACCAAATCCGTGAGTTGGTTCATGTTGAACAGACTCTTGGACTTGTTTGAAAAGATCGTCAGCTGATAGGATGCCTGAATTTCCAACTGACACTTTTACACAAATTTTCAGCAATTCTTCTTCCAGGTCACTTTTGCCATCAATCAATTGATCCCTTGATTCTCTCAATTTACCACAGGCTTCGTTGAGAATCTTTACCCTGAACCTGATGGCTTTGGTCAGCTGGAAATGCTTATCCGCATGTGGGATGATGCCTTCTTCTACCAAGAGGTGTGATGGTATTTGCTTTAATGCCTGGAGAGCTTCGAAAGTCAAATCAAGATGTCCAATTTCTTGGGAGAAATCATCGTCCATCTTTTCTCCATCACTCTGAATATTCCCCAAAGATTGATATACTTCCATGAGTGTCTTGAATCACTTCCTTCCCCTGTTGGAGCAGCCTTTGGATCCATTCATCGACCACCCTTCCTTTTTTATTAATCTTCTCAATTATAGGCACTGATGAGAAATCGAATCCGACAGGGACAGAGGAAGATGGTATGGATTCAAGGGGTTTTGAGAGCTTAAGCAATACCTCAGTCAACTGCTCCACCTTTCCTTTAAGCTCATCTCTGTTGTCTTTTGTTTCCTTCAACTTCTGGCACAACACGTTTGTAGCATCCCGTGCATCCTGTTGTGCTCCTTCTGTTGTCACTTTTCCTAGAGCCACCCTGGTTATCTGATAGTCAGAGGTTGTTATGTCCTCTTTGGTTTTGTCAGTCGCAGGAGTGGCGATCTCTGCAAACTTATGCCCTGAAGCGTCCACCAAAACCCTTGAAACTATTTTGGGTTTCTTGGCTGATTTAGCAGTAGAAGCCTTGAGTGAGCTAAAATCAAAGGCTGGTATGGGTACAATCACCTTCCTCTTCCTCAGAGTTTTCTCGAGTAGCCATTGAGGCATGTCAGAGGGAGTTGCCACTATTGTAGAAGTTGGTATCACACTTTCAGGGGGAGAGGGATCCATTAGCGGAGGGGAAACAGTTACCAATGTGGTAGCAGATTCAATAAAAAGAGGCACAGGAGGGGGCGTGTTGGTGATTACTTTGGTCCCAGCAGAGAGGGGTGAGAGTCCAGAGAAAATACTGGCCATGACCGAAGAAGTAGATGGGGAAAGAGGAGGCAGAAGTGGTTGTGAAGGAGGAAGCGCAGATCCCGACTCCAAAGCCTGGGATGCAAGAGATAAGGTCCCTTCAGTTGGGCAGTCAACAAATGGTGGAACTAGCGGCTGGTTTACTTCTCCTTCCAAAGAAATTTCTCCTATTTCTGGTGGTGTTGGTGATTCTGGCACATTCACCGTTTCAACTGGAGAAACAATTGAAGAGATTTCTCGTTCTCTTCTCTTCTTGACAAACTTGACCTTTATAGGTCCCTTAGAAGATCTTTTGTCTTTTCCCTTTTTGGAGGGCCCCACCTCTGCAGTAACCAACTTTGAAAAATTATCATCTTTAAAACTCATTCCCCAAGAGGCGAGCCATGCTTTGGTGCGTGCAAGAATCAGGGCTGATCTATCTGTAATGGAGGCTTTTTCACTGACAGACCAATCAATAGGTGGGAAAACATATTGATCTTCATTCAATCCATCATAGGAAGGATCCAGAACACTTTCATTATCGCTAGCACCTTCTGGTATGTTAGCGAGCTCAAGTGTTTGAATCTCAGCAAGTGTCAATCTGCTATGATCTTTTCTTCAGACAACAACCTCATCACGTAAATCAATCCAGATGTCTTCTATGCTTGGTATGTGCAGGTGCAGAGTTCCATATGCCTTAAGGACTCCTCGAAAATCAAACCCGTCTCGGGGCTTCATGTGATTCTTCAACTTATCTTGAAGCTCATGGACAATGTTCTTGGCTTTCACCACTGTCGAACAAGTATACCTTCCAATAGAAATTGGGAAAGATACAGCGGCCTTGTGTTTACTCTGTTGGAACTTGTGAAAATCCAACAATTGCCTAACCAACTCCATCAAGATTAGTTTGTCCCCTGGATATCTGGGAAAATGGAAAGGATCCCCTGGGTACATGACTACTCGAAGATATGTGAACTTCTTAAATTGCAAGAAGACACAACCCCATTTTGAAACTTCAGCCCATGCCTCATCTGAGACTCTCATTTTCCTTAATTCAGGGTTTAACCTGCAAATGTTCTCGTAAAAGAAGGAATCATTTACCCTTCTGAATTGATATTCAGACCCTTTTCTTATCAGCTGAGGAAAATACTGATAAACATGGTCCACTATCTTGTTCCCCTTGGTGTCCAACCCTGGGATAGTTCCTCATGCCAGCCGCTGCATAGGTGACATACGAGGACATATAAAACTTTCCCGTAGACAGGACTATTGTCATTTGAGAATCTATCTCGTTACTGATAAGAGTACCCCAATCAATTCCCTGTTGATTCTTCTTAATAATGATCATGAACTGATACATCCATCCTTGGAAAACATTTGATTCGGGAAAACCAAAAACCTGACTCAACAGAGTAATGATATCATTGATTTCCTGATTGAAATCACTTCTGGGAACAAGTCTTGGGAACCTGGAAACAACCGGTTTGGCTTTGATTAGGAACTTCTTATTCACGTGCTTAATGCAATCTTCCTGATCATTGTCCCAAGATTTTTTGGTTGACTTGATATCCACCTCTCCATATTCCTCAAAATTAGGCAGCTTGAGAAGGTCATCGAAGTAACCTCCATCCAACTTGATTACAACTTCTCCCGCCTGGTTTTTCACAGAACGAGAAGCAGAGTCATAATTCGAAGCACAGGCTAAGATGAACTCGGGGCACTGAGTGGACATAGGGAAACCTGCTGCAAGAGGTAGACCACTGTCAACTATTGATTTCATCCATGGAGTTTGAGAAGAGCTCTTGACCCTATTCCAAAAATCCTCCATATCTATGTTTCCGAGCTCTGTATCCCGGATGTCGTAATTACAGTCAATGTAGGAGGGAGACTCCACCTTCCTGAACTTGTACTTCATCCTCCCTGATTTTTCAGTCTTATCTTGTGATGGACCAGGGTCTGACATGAGGAATTTCAAAGGAGGAGAGTGTCGGAGATCAGAAGATGTTGAACACTTCGAAAAATCCGACACACTGCCGGAGACTTATGGAAAACCCGACACACTGGGATGCCAGAGAGTTTGAAAAACCTGACACACTGGAGATGCCGGAGAGTTCTAAAAACCGACACACTGGGAGGATGCCGGAGAGTTCGGAAAACCCGACACTTTAAATTTCTGATATACTGCGGGTTTTGAACACTGCAAAGCACCCTGCGAAACCTGAGAAGAGGGAATGGGGTAATTGTTGAGTTGAAACATGCAAGTTTTTCTTCACTGTTGATATCCCCAATATATTTTTAATTACAATGACATCTTTAAGGAATAAAACAAAGTGATAATTCCAAAGGGGTAACCCTAAAACACAAACCTAATTTAGAAAACAACCCCCAAAATGGAAAAGATAAAAACCCCAACAACCCTGATAAGAAACTTGGAAGAATTCCTTACACAATTATTCCACAAAAACCACAAACAAAGAATGAAGAAAAATACCTTCAATCAGAACAAGAAATGATAAAAAATGAGCAATGCAATCGGGCACAGAGGTGAGTCGGGTTTCTGGGTCGAAGATGCATGCATGAAAATCCACGAGGTAAAAAGTACGTCTGGTAAAAATGACGTGGAAATCCAAATATATATAAGAAAATTCACATTTAATACACTTCAGTTGACACGTGCCAACTACCCGACAACTCGGCATAAATGCCATGTCAGCATGCTTAGGATATCCGGAAACCCGACACAAAGGATTTTAGAGCAATTCAGGTTTTGGGTTGCGGGAAACATGCGACATGAAGCATCATGTTTGATGACCCGGGAAACCTGAAACAAAGGAGTAAATCGGGCTTCGGGGATCGGAAGACATGCGACATGAAGCATGTTTTGATGAAGGCATGTTCCGATGCTTGGAAGGTCCGCAAACCTGACTCACCTTACTTGATGCGGGTTTCGGGTTTCGGGGAACACACGACATGAAGCACCCAAAACACATGTTGTCTTGCTTGTGAAACCCGAAAACCTGATTATCTCTCTCTGAGAGGTGATCCTTAGAAAATCAGCTCCAAAAATTTCTTAGGGGTATCTCATTTTTGGCGTAAACTCAAAAATGAGATAACAACTGGCTCTAGTTGGGGACATCCTTTGTGATATCAAAGGAAGAGAACTTAGAATCTCTGGCTATATCCATTGGGCTATGGAGTCAGAAAAGAAGAAAACCAAAAAAACAAAACGGAAAGGAAAGAAAGAAGACTAAAAGCAAACACACGACAGAAAGTAAAGTATGTACAATGCAAGAGAGCATCTTGCATTAGTGATGGAACAACTTTAGATGTTGGCCGCTGAAATGCAAAGGGAGTAACTCTCCATCAAGATATGATAGATGGAAACTATTTTCACCACTCAGCTGATGGATCTTAAAAGGTCCTTTCCACAAAGAATCAAACTTTCCATGCATTCCTTTCTGCTCCCTCCTCTTATCCCAAAGCAACACCAGGTCTCCAATCTGGAAATTACGTTGCCTTGATTTCTTGTCAAAAAAATTCTTTACTTTGCTTTGATGATCTACAATGTGATCAACCACCTTGCTTCGTTCCTCTTCTAGCCTAGCTAGGTACATAACCCTTTTCTCAATAGAATTTTGAAAAGTCACATCTTTGACTGCTTTGGCCAATTGTAAGGCTGGCAACTCTCCACTGAGATAGGTATCTCATCATCAATTATGTACAACACTTGGAAAGGAGACATTCTTATAGCTCGCGTTGGGGTAATCCAATCAGCCCATAATGCATCATACAATGCTTTGTGCCATGTCCTCTGGTTTTCATCTACTAGCTTTCTAATTATGGTAACTAGGTTCTTGTTGCTGGACTCAGCTTGCCCATTGCCTTGGGGATAATAATCAGATGAGTGAGCCAGGGTGATGCCGAATCCATAGAAAAATTCTGTCAACTCATGCGATGAGAAATTGGAGGCATTATCAGCCACAATCTTGTGAGGCACACCGAATCTGACAATTATATTTTCTTTAAGGAACTTGCACACAGCTTCTGAGGTTGCTTGCTTGATTGGCGTGACTTCCACCCACTTGGTAAAATAGTCTGTAGCAGTCAGCACGTAATTGTGTCCGGCACTAGAGGTAGGATTCAATGTTCTAATGAAGTCAATTCCCCACTGGCGAAAAGGTTCTTCAATCACTACGGGCTTCAAGGGAAGAGCTGCTAGCTTGGGACGACCAATGAAATGTTGACAAGCTTCACACTTGGACACCCACTCTGCTGAATCCCAGAAAAGAGTAGGCCAATAGTACCTAGCCCGCAGGATCTTATAAGTTGTTACAGAGGATGAGAAATGTCCTCCGCATGCTAGGCTATGGAAGGATTCTAACAACTTTAACTGTTGTGATTTATCAACACAGCGCAGGAATACACCATCAATACCTTTCTTATATATCCCATTATCCCACAGGAGGTATCTTGCAGATCTTAACTTGACCATCCTCTTCTCCTTTTGGCTTAAATGCGAGGGGGCATTCACCATAAGTTAGAAAGAAAGCAATATCCGTGTACCATTCATCAGTTGTACTCACGAAAAGCACCATGGGCAACTTAGAAGAGGTGTCTTCGGTCTTTTCACATTCTACTTCCACATGGTTTTCTGCGATCAATTGGCACAGGCCCCTTCCTCGTACCAACTTGGTAGGTCTAATGTCCAAGTCATACTCCTAAAATTTAGCTATCCAGTTACCTCGTTGACTACCCAGCTCTTGTTGAGTCAAAATGGATTTAACGGTAGTGTCGGGAACGAGAACGAGGGTATGGGAGTTTAGCACATAGTACCTGAAATGTTTCACCACTCGTACCACTGCATAAGCATGCTTTTCAATTTGTGACATCTTTAACTCATGTTCCTTTAATGGACAGCTCATAAAAGTGATGGGAGCTTCAATGCCCTCCCCGTTCTCCTGCATCAGGATGGCTGACACTGTGTGAGCAGAGGCGTAGCTATACATGATGAAATATTTTTTGAAGTCAGGACATACTAGGATAGGAGCGCAAGCAACTGCCCTTTGATTTCATCGAATGCAAGCTTCCCTTCAGTACTCCATCGAAATGGAATTTTTCCTTTCATCATCCCAAGGATATCCTTGGTTTTATCAGCAAAATCAGGTACAAACCTTCTTAGGAAATTGACCTTTCTGAAGAAGGAATGAACTCCAGTTTTACTTGTGGGTAGGGTAAGGCTCTGAATGGCCTTTACCCTTTCTGGGTCGATTTTGGTTCCTTCTCTAGTCACGATATGACCCAGCAACTTTCCTTCGGTCACTCCAAACATGGACTTCTTGGGATTTAATGAAATCCCATGACGCCTGCATCTCAAAAGTACTTGCTCTAAATGATCATAATGATCACTCCATTTTTTGGAGAAAATGGTCAAGTCATCCAAATATACCACTATGAATTTTCCCATCAGGTCTCTGAATGCCAAGTCCATAGCTCTCTGAAAGGTGGCTCCGGCGTTGATCAAGCCGAAAGGCATCCTCCTATAAGCAAAGGTCCCCCATGGGGTTGTGAAGGCCGTCTTGTGTTGATCCTCCGCAGCTACCTCAACTTGATTATATCTTGAAAATCCATCGAGCATGGATAGCATTTCTGATCTAGTAATGGTCTGTAACACCTGATCCATAATAGGCAAGGGATAATTGTCTTTTAATGAAGACTGATTTAGGTTCCGAGAAATCAACACAAATCCGGATTTCACCATTCTTCTTCCTGACAGGGGATGTTAGTAATCCAAGTGGAGTGATGGATTGGAAAAATAATGCCTCTAACATTTTATGAATTTTAGGATAGTCCCTGAGACTTGATCTTTCTGCGTATACTACATCAGGCTTCAAAGGGATACTATGCTGTATGTCTTTGGGCTTGAAGGATTTTAAATCTGTATTCTAAGACATCCATGTATCTTTTCAGGAGAGAAGTGAACTTTGCTTTCTCCTTAGGGGAGCAACATTTCCCAATATGCACCATCCGAGGTTGATCAGACGAGCCTAGATTGACTTGATCTACTTCCGAGGAATAAGTTACTTCAAGTTGTCTTTTGTTTTGAATAAAACAGTCATGCTTGTCAAACAAACCCTCCAGAGAAACTAGACCTTTGGGTATCATGTTACCTTTAAGCTGAATAAAATCACCGTCAATCTCTTGATATGGACCTGAAATTGATTCGCGGAAAGATGATTCAGAACCTTCAAATTATAACTCACTAAAATTGTCAGCCTTTTCTAGAAAAGTCAACACTTGTTGATCATCATTGAACACTTGCCAATGAGCCGCGTTATCTGGGATGCTGGGATGATACACGATCTCAATGGTGTATGTATCTTGTTTGAACTGAGGATGAGGGAGAAGGAGGGATGCAGACATGGCCAAAGAATCAGCCTTGTTGTTATAATCTCTCAAAACTGCCTTAATGGAGAATGCATCAAAGCATTCTATATTATCCCAAACTTTGTTCCTGTAATGTCTCAAGCAATCATTTTTTACTTGATAGATTCCCTTGACCTGATTGACAATAAGCTCTGCATCCCCTTGAACTTTGAGATTTCAAATTCCCTTCTATTTGGCCATTTCTAATCCTAGTAACAGAGCTTCATATTCAGCCATGTTATTAGTATTATCAAACTGCAATTTGAAAGCATAGGGAAAAATCTCAGAATTAGGAGATATAAGAACTATACCAGTGCCTGATCCGGTGGTTGAACAGCTACCATCGAATTTGAGGGTCCAAATAGCATTAGAATCTTCTTTCTTAACATCTACCGCCGGTATCTCTGATGTCATGAAATAATTTCCAAAACTAGCATCTTCGAAAAGAATTTGAGCCTTAGGGTCATCTGATTTAGTTACCAAATACCTCGCCTGAGGCTCGGGATGGAGAACATGATAAACCCCATTGACTGGAATCCTTGCCTTGGTCCAATCCATATTAATCTCTCCTCCGACGTCTTTACAAAAACCTCTACCCAAGAGGATACCGTAGGCTGCAGGAATGTCAGCAACTAGAATAGTCATTTTCACTCTCTTCTCTGGGAAGGCAACGAATGCAAACTATGCATCTTTGATTTGACCAATCAAGGGAACTTGCTTGGTTTCCATGGAGTAACATCATCCATATGACTTAGTCAAAGTAAGCCCAAGGGCATGGGCTACTTTTGCAGGCATAACATTGTCGGAGGCTCCTGAGTCGATGATGCAATTGCTGAGCTTAAACCCATTTATTAGCAAAGACAAATAAAATGGTTCAATCTTTCCTGAAGAAGAAGCAGAGGTCAGATTGTTCTGAGGTGGGGATTGAGTAGGGTTTGGCAAGAGACCTTTTGGAGGTGAGGGAATGGTGGCTTTACTTCTAATGAATTTGGTGAGCTTTTCAAACTACTCAGGATTTGACTGAAGGTATTCTGCTTCTGACATTTGGATCTTGGTTCTTTTTGCATGATCGATAATGTCAAAAGTAGTATAAGAAGGGGTGATGGTAGGCTCAGTTCTAATCATGTGAGCTTGAGCTGGGGCACTGACCTTAGGAGAAAGAGAATGAGGAGAAGTTGTTACCTTTTTGGTGACTTCTCTTTCAGTTTGTGCTGAAATAGGAGCACCTCTCTTAACTATGGCTATGGGAGGTTCCTTGTTCTTCTCCTTGGGGAGATTTCAAGAGGTTTTCTTGGATTCTGAGATTGGGATCGAGTGAAGACAGCAAATGACTGACCATCCGGCGCACATTCATCCTCTTCATATTCCAAATACCCAATGCTGGAGTCACCAGCCGAATCGTCATAAGACTCATCAGCGTATCCTGAAGCTTCAAAAGCCTCGGGGGAATCTTGTTCTTCGGGTTCCTCCTCTTCTTCGACTATTTCTACTACTGCATTGATGGGAGGAGCTTCAATTGCTAGTCTTGGTTGAACAGGAGTTAACCACGGCCTATCTCTTGCAGGCACACCATTGGTGTTATTAAAACTCCATCTAGGGATATCCTGGTACGGAACATTACTCACCTGCTGGGACATTTGATTTTTTAAAGCAATCAAATCATTAGCCATTTTTTGGATCATAGGATCAGTATTACCTTGAGAAGAACCTTGATTTTTAAGTTTGGGTACGTCTTTCCTGATTCTTCCGGCCAAAATGAGATCATCCTCTATTTCAATAGCTGTTGACTGAGCGATAGCCAAATCTGGGATAGCCGACCTTCTTAATAGAAAGCTCACATCGGGAGGCTGAGCATTAATGAAGAAGCATTTCTGATTTTCTGGAGTTGGTACAGCTATTTCTGGAATCTTTCCGGATCAGCTTGTTAAACTTTGCCACGAAGTCCTGCATGGGTTCATGTGATTCCTTCTTCATATGGGTAAGTTGTGCTAACAAAGCATGAGAATCTTCAGCTGGTTTGAAATGTGCTTCAAATTTGGTCCACATGGTAGCCCAGTTTGTGATGCATGCATTCAGAAGGTGATAAAACCATTCGGCTGCTGCACCGTGCAACGTTTCAATGAAGAGTCAAACAAAGACATCTTCGTGAGCTACTCCGAGGACACCGCATGCTACGAAGAAAGATGCAATGTGTTCATCAGGATGCTGCTTCCCATCCCCATTGAACTTGGGAATGTTTTTACGTGATCCATGTGGTAACTCATGCAATGGCGGAGTTAAAGAAAGAGGACCAATAGCTGCACCCCAGGGCACAGGTTGTGCTACCATCCTTCTGACAAGAGTGTGTATGGGGATCTGAGTGTCAGAAAAGAATAACGTGTGACAAGTTGCAGACACGTCTCGTTCTACAGGGATCCAGTTTCTTTGAACAGGTGAAGAACTTCTGGTTCGGTTAGAAATAATGCTATTGGGGGAAAGACTGAAATTGTGCCGTTGTAGCAATTCAAAGAGTGGATCAATTTCACCCCGGGCTCGGCGGGACCGAGTGAAGATATTTCTGGCTAGTTTGAACCGAGAAAGATATCTTGTTGAAAATAAGGAAAATACGGAGTCGCTAGACACCAAGAGGATAATATTTATACTATTAATCCGTATTCCACATCAAAGTCGCCAAAAACTGTTGGTTGGATATTTTGTCAATCCAAAATATGAGGTTCAACCACAGTACATGGGATTAAATCCCTCCTCAAAGACAGGTGAGGCTGCCTATTTATTACTAATCTAAAACACAACATAAATAATATATACAATATTCACACTAATCTAACCATTGGGGTTGGGATAGAATCCCGAAATCCATATCCACACTATGTGAAGATGTTGTTTTTGTAAATGGACTGGTTGGAAATTATTACAATGAAAGAAGCAAAATGGAAAGGAAATGAGAGGAACGTATTTTCTTTTGAGTAAACACAGAGCACGAAATAATCATACGAGCTTTAGATCACAAATATAATAGCTTAAGATCATGAACATAAGAACAATATCTTAAGAAAAACACATCTCACAACACAAAGTTTGTGAAAAATAGTATCAGCTTCTATTCCTTAAAATGATTAAAAGAAAACACAAAGTTTTTCTTCTTCACAATAGCCCCCAATGTTCCAAAAATCTCAACCCTTTGGAATGCATAAACATCCCTTATTTATAATAAAAAGAGTAGAGAGAAAATAGGACAAACCCTATAAAACAGTCTTTTAAAAAGAGTCCTATTTTGCTTGGCTCTCACGTAGGAGACCAAGTCACAATATGATTCAAAAATGTGACGAAACAGAAATGAAAAAGACATGTCAATTTCAAGATTGAAATGACACGTCGCATCAAGACTTAGTCTGAATCGTCATCTTTTGCTTCTTCATCTTTCTCTTCCTCCAGCTGAGCCTGTTTGTTCTGAAATTCTTGGAACTTCCGGATTATACCTTGCATCTCATTTTCGTCAGGCGCAGTGGAATGATCACTCAAAACTTCACAGGTTTCATGAGTGTCACTGGCACTACCGGGAAGTTTCCTCAATCTTTTGCTGAGTCTTCTCAAGGCCTCCAAAGAATGTTCAATCTTTACAAACTTGTCAATGATTTCAATACCAAATCCGTGAGTTGGTTCATGCTGAACAGACTCTTGGACTTGTTTGAAAAGATCGTCAGCTGATAGGATGCCCGAATTTCCAACTGACACTTTTGCACAAATTTTCAGCAATTCTTCTTCCAGGTCACTTTTTCCATCAATCAATTGATCTCTTGATTCTCTCAATTTACCACAGGCTTCGTTGAGAATCTTTACCCTGAACCTGATGGCTTTGGTCAGCTGGAAATGCTTATCCGCATGTGGGATGATGCCTTCTTCTACCAAGAGGTGTGATGGTATTTGCTTTAATACCTGGAGAGCTTCGAAAGTCAAATCAAGATGTCCAATTTCTTGGGAGAAATCATCGTCCATATTTTCTCCATCACTCTGAATATTCCCCAAAGATTGATAGACTTCCACGACGTCTTGAATCACTTCTTTCCCCTGTTGGAGCAGCCTTTGGATCCATTCATCGACCACCCTTCCTTTTTTATTAATCTTCTCAATTATAGGCACTGATGAGAAATCGAATCCGACAGGGACAGAGGAAGATGGTATGGATTCAAGGGGTTTTGAGAGCTTAAGCAATACCTCAGTCAACTGCTCCACCTTTCCTTTAAGCTCATCTCTGTTGTCTTTTGTTTCCTTCAACTTCTGGCACAGCACGTTTGTAGCATCCCATGCATCCTGTTGTGCCCCTTCTGTTGTCACTTTTCCTAGAGCCACCCTGGTTATCTGATAATCAGAGGCTGTTATGTCCTCTTTGGTTTTGTCAGTCGCAGGAGTGGCGATCTCTGCAAACTTATGCCCTGAAGCGTCCACCAAAACCCTTGAAACTGTTTTGGGTTTCTTGGCTGATTTAGCAGTAGAAGCCTTGAGTGAGCTAAAATCAAAGGCTGGTATGGGTACAATCACCTTCCTCTTCCTCGGAGTTTTCTCGAGTAGCCATTGAGGCATGTCAGAGGGAGTTGCCACTATTGTAGAAGTTGGTATCATACTTTCAGGGGGAGAGGGATCCATTAGCGGAGGGGAAACAGTTACCAATGTGGTAGCAGATTCAATAAAAAGAGGCACAGGAGGGGGCATGTTGGTGATTACTTTGGTCCCAGCAGAGAGGGGTGAGAGTCCAGAGAAAATACTGGCCATGACCGAAGAAGTAGATGGGGAAAGAGGAGGTAGAAGTGGTTGTGAAGGAGGAAGCGCAAATCCCGACTCCAAAGCCTGGGATGCAAGAGATAAGGTCCCTTCAGTTGGGCAGTCAACAAATGGTGAAACTAGCGGCTGGCTTACTTCTCCTTCCAAAGAAATTTCTCCTATTTCTGGTGGTGTTGGTGATTCTGGCACATTCACCGTTTCAACTGGAGAAACAATTGAAGAGATTTCTCGTTCTCTTCTCTTCTTGACACACTTGACCTTTATAGGTCCCTTAGAAGATCTTTTGTCTTTTCCCTTTTTGGAGGGCCCCGCCTCTACAGTAACCAACTTTGAAAAATTATCATCTTTAAAACTCATTCCCCAAGAGGCGAGCCATGCTTTGGTGCGTGCAAGAATCAGGGCTGATCTATCTGTAACGGAGGATTTTTCACTGACAGACCAATCAATAGGTGGGAAAACATATCGATCTTCATTCAATCCATCATAGGAAGGATCCAGAACACTTTCATTATCGCTAGCACCATCTGGTATGTTAGCGAGCTCAAGTGTTTGAATCTCAGCAAGTGTCAATCTGCTATGATCTTTTCTTCAGACAGCAACCTCATCACGTAAATCAATCCAGATGTCTTCTATGCTTGGTATGTGCAGGTGCAGAGTTCCATATGCCTTAAGGACTCCTCGAAAATCAAACCGTCTCGGGGCTTCATGTGCTTCTTCAACTTATCTTGAATCACATGGACAATGTTCTTGGCTTTCACCACTGTCGAACAAGTATACCTTCCAATAGAAATTGGGAAAGATACAGCGGCCTTGTGTTTACTCTGTTGGAACTTGTGAAAATCCAACAATTTCCTGACCAACTCCATCAAGATTAGTTTGTCCCCTGGATATCTGGGAAAATGGAAAGGATCCCCTGGGTACATGACTACTCGAAGATATGTGAACTTCTTAAATTGCAAGAAGACACAACCCCATTTTGAAACTTCAGCCCATGCCTCATCAGAGACTCTCATTTTCCTTAGTTCAGGGTTTAACCTGCAAATGTTCTCGTAAAAGAAGGCATCATTTACCCTTCTGAATTGATCTTCAGACCCTTTTCTTGTCAGCTGAGGAAAATACTGATAAACATGGTCCACTGTCTTGTTCCCCTTGGTGTCCAACCCGGGATAGTTTCTCATGCCGGCCGCTGCATAGGTGACATACGAGGACATATAAAACTTTCCCGTAGACAGGACTGTTGTCATTTGAGAATCTATCTCGTTACTGATAAGAGTACCCCAATCAATTCCCTGTTGATTCTTCTTAATAATGATCATGAACTGATACATCCATCCTTGGAAAACATTTGATTCGGGAAAACCAAAAACCCGACTCAACAGAGTAATGATATCATTGATTTCCTGAATGAAATCACTTCTGGGAACAAGTCTTGGGAACCTGGAAACAACCAGTTTGGCTTTGATTAGGAACTTCTTATTCACGTGCTTGATGCAATCTTCCTAATCATTGTCCCAAGCTTTTTGGGCTAACTTGAGATCCACATCTCCATATTCCTCAAAATTAGGCAGCTTGAGAAGGTCATCGAAGTAACCTCCGTCCAACTTGATTACAACTTCTCCCGCCTGGTTTTTCACAGAACGAGAAGCAGAGTCATAATTCGAAGCACAGGCTAAGATGAACTCGGGGCACTGAGCGGACATAGGGAAACCTGCTGCAAGAGGTAGACCACTGTCAACTATTGATTTCATCCATGGAGTCTGAGAAGAGCTCTTGACCCTATTCCAAAAATCCTCCATATCTATGTTTCCGAGCTCTGTATCCCGGATGTCGTAATTACAGTCAATGTAGGAGGGAGACTCCACCTTCCTGAACTTGTACTTCATCCTCCCTGATTTTTCAGTCTTATCTTGTGATGGACCAGGGTCCGACATGAGGAATTTCAGAGGAGAGTGTCGGAGATCAGAAGATGTTGAACACTTCGGAAAACCCGACACACTGGGAGGATGCCGGAGACTTCGGAAAACCTGACACACTGGGAGGATGCCGGAGACTTCGGAAAACCCGACACACTGGGAGGATGCCGGAGAGTTCGGAAAACCTGACACTTTAAACTTTCTGATATACTGCGGGTTTTGAACACTGCAAAGCACCCTGCGAAACCCGAGAAGAGGGAATAGGGTAATTGTTGAGTTGAAACATGCAAGTTTTTTCTTCACTGTTGATATCCCCAATATATTTTTAATTACAATGACATCTTTAAGGAATAAACAAAGTGATAATTCCAAAAGGGGTAACCCTAAAACACAAACCTGATTTAGAAAACAACCCCCAAAATGGAAAAGATAAAACCCCAACAACCCTGATAAGAAACTTGGAAGAATTCCTTACACAATTATTCCACAAAAACCACAAACAAAGAATGAAGAAAAATACCTTCAATCAGAACAAGAAATGATAAAAAATGAGCAATGCAATCAGGCACAGAGGCGAGTCGGGTTTCTGGGTCGAAGATGCATGCGTGAAAATCCACGAGGTAAAAAGTACGTCTGGTAAAAATGACGTGGAAATCCGAATATATATAAGAAAATTCACATTTAATACACTTCATTCGACACGTGCCAACTACCCAACAACTCGGCATAAATGCCATGTCAGCATGCTTAGGATATTCGGAAACCCGACACAAAGGATTTTAGAGCAATTCAGGTTTCGGGTTGCGGGAAACATGCGACATGAAGCATCATGCTTGATGACCCGGGAAACCCGAAACAAAGGAGTAAATCGGGCTTCGGGGATCGGAAGACATGCGACATGAAGCATGTTTTGACGAAGGCATGTTCCGATGCTTGGAAGGTCCGCAAACCCGACTCACCTTACTTGATGCGGGTTTCGGGTTTCGGGGAACACACGACATGAAGCACCCAAAACACATGTTGTCTTGCTTGTGAAACCCGAAAACCTGATTATCTCTCTCTGAAAGGTGATCCTTAGAAAATCAACTCAAAAATTTCTTAGGGTTATCTCATTTTTGGCATAAACTCAAAAATGAGAGAAGAGAAAGAGGGGAGGCTCCTGAGAAAAATTTGTTGAGCACATAGAAAATACAGGCATTTGGGGCACAAGAGTTAGGCATGGGAACAAGTACTTACATCCACCAGAAGAGGTTTCCCATTAGAAAAGAGTCACCACAGAAGGAAGATTCAACATAGAAGGAAGATTTTCTAGTAAAGGAATAGTCACCTGAGAAAGAAGAAAAAGAGAAGTGCCTTGAATTGGATTCACCAGTAAGGAAAAAGAAAAGGATGAAAAAAGGGTCAAAATCAAGAGAAATATAAAGTATGGAGGCGAAAAAGGGTGATGAAGACAATGACGAGCATGCCAAGGCTCATAATCATCCTGTGTAAGATGTACATGATTTGGATTCAGAAGTAAATTAAGAGAAGGATGAAAGCAAGGAAGTGCTCATGACAAGGGGAGAAGTGAGGAAGTAAGTATGAAATATCAAAAGACCCTAACCCCAACCAAGGAGTAAATGGATTACACTATAGAGAGGAAGGTCGTAGGTATTATCCAACAGTTGGTGGAACGAATCATCGAAGAAGTGCTGACTAAAAATGAGGAGAGAATGAGTATAGGAAAGGAGTATGGAAGCATGGGAAGAGATCCCAGCTTAGTAGTATGCTTCCCTACGACAATGCACATAGATCGAAAAGGCACAATAGTGGTGTAAGAACATGAGATGAATTCCATTAATGATCCAAGAAAGTTACTACACATGGTCTTCCAAAGTATCATGCCCACCAACAAAATCCTCACTTTGTCTTCTTTTGATGAAGAGGGTGTGTACCCTCACATGAAGAAAATGTTGTCCTAGGAATTTGAGTCCCATACTGATGAACTCAAGTTTGAAGTAAATCAAGATGCACTGGTGAAGATACTAGATGCCAAAGGAGTAAACCCTCTAGTAAATTCCCAAAAAATGTCTCATGAGAAAGTTTACAATGTGCTCAATAAGGTATTAGTGGAGGTGGAAGCAAGATTTTTTGGCAGAAATGAAAAAATAAGGTTTCTGGAGGAAGAGATTGAGAAAAATAATGGGGATATCATTGAGCAGGACAACGAGATAAAACAAATGGAATTGATCAGTGTGTAATTAAGACGTGAGATGAGGGATAAAAAGGAGGTCTGTGAAGTACACAAGAAGATAGATTCCATTTTAGATGCCATTATCTTGATGCACCCATACCTGGCCCCGCCTGAGAAGAAATATGATTCAACCATGCACTACTTGAAATACTTGACCCACATCCTCACCATGGAAAGGCATCCACTCACATTAGAGTTATCAGAGAAGGTGATGACATACCATAAGGAGGAGGAAAAGTTAAATATTGGGGAGACAGTGACTCAGTACTCTGAGCTCCTTGTCAAAGTAAATATTGTTGCATAGATGGCTGAAGTCGTGTATGAAAACTATGCCAACAAAGACAGGGTAACAAACATATTATTTGCTACACATGAGGCAGATCTAATTTTTTTTTAGGAAAAACAAAAAGGCAACATGGCAGAGCATGATAAGATCCTAAAAAAATTTGAGAAGAAATTGGAAGCAATCAAAACCTTTTAAGGTTTAATTAAGAATAATCGAAATGAACTATACCCCAAATTCACTCACACGATGGATGTGCTAGGCAATCTTAGCAAGTAGCTAGAAAACATTGTAAATAAGTTAAAAGATGATAGTGATGAACTGAGTTTTGATGAAGTAAGTGCATTGGTTGGTGATATACTTTAGTAGGTGAAGGGAGAAGTGGATTCCTAGGAAAATATCGAGGCATCTGTAAAGAAGGAGTTCCCACTCCTCATGTAGTAGTAGCATATTCTTCCATTCTTCCATTCTTTATTTATTTCAATTCCACTATTCTTTATTCTTTGAAGAAGTGGAATGTTTTCAAGGACGGAGAACACATGTAGTGTGGGGTGACGTTGGACCTAAATATTAGCTAAGTACCTAGAGGCACACATGCAAGATCAGTAAATAGAAGGGTTCTTAGGGAAAAATGCATAGGAAAAAGTGTTTAACTGAAACCAGGGCATGCGCGGGAGGAAGAAAAAAGATTTAAAGGACTTAGCCATATTTGGCATGATGGAGTCACTTGAGGAAAAACATGAGGACCCAAATAGGCATGATAAGTGGATAAGGTGCCAACTTGGAACCTTAGAGGACAAGAAAATTATATTCCACACAGATAATATTCCCAAAGGCATCATTATAGTTAGTGGAAGGTTTTACAAAGAGGATAAGAATTCACTAATGGAGATCCACATTGACTCTTGGCACACAATATTCTCAGGAGATAAGTCATGGTGGTGGACATTGACCCTATTTAAATTAGTGCCGAGGACAAGAATGAGTGGGAAGAGAGATAGAAAGGAGAGATGTGAGGCTGCTAGAAGGTACAAGAGTTTTGAGGGAAGGAAGGTAACAAGGTGCTACATAAATGTTAGGAAATGTCAAGGGCTTGAAGCTTATGATGCTAGGGTTTAGAGTTCTTAGTGTTAATGGGTTGTAAGGGATATCATTAAGCAGATGTATGGGTACTAGGGTCTGTAATAGGGGATATAATGGGAAAGCATACTTATAATCTTTAATCAGATTATTTTACAAGGATTGGATCTTTTTCATTTGATGTATATGGTTTGAGATGGCCCTATTGAATGTATTATGGCTACCATAAACCCTTTTAAATTAATATATATGGATTTATTCTGTACATTTTTCTTATGGGTGTAAAACCTCATGTTATTTGGCTTGTCATGAGTCAGATTCTATTTCATGTGCTTCATATAATTTTTTTTAGCTTTTGTGATGCATTGATGCGTAGATCTATTAGTTATATCTTTTACATTTTTGAGTAGATGTATGTAATTGTTTTTTGAAAATAATCCTCCATTAATGGCGTAACTCTCTTGCAAAGCTCACATAAAGGATGGGCTCAAAACCCACGTGTGCCTCAGGTGAGCACCTAACATATGCTGGGTGATAGGACAATGTGTTTGGGGTTAGAAAGAAGTATTTAGGGTAAAATAATGACTAAAGTGACTCTAAAAAACATTAACAAAAGAAATACTGCTACTACCCTTTCCCATGAAATATACAAAGAATAATACTAAAGTATAAACAATTTCCACACCAAATTCCAATATGGGTAAGTATACCTCTCATTTTCTAGGTTTTACCCCAATTTTTGCATTCAAATGTAATAATATGAACAAATATAGTACCAACACCATTCTAAGAAGTATTCATCCTCTTGCTACTACATATAAACCTTTACCCTCCTCTGAGTCTCATTTTTACATTATTAAACATGTAAAGAATCCCACTATCTAAATTTCCAAATTTGAGTATTTTAGAACTCATTCCCAAGAAATTTTACAAATTGATGCTTGTTATCAAAGGAAGTGATTCAAATTCATGTTCCACAAACCTAGTTATAAAAGAGTCACTTTTCAATCTTAGTAATATTACATATCAAAACCTTCTTGAATCCACATCTTTCTCTTATATAAAAATTAAACCCTTGTACCTCTCCTTGTTGGTCAATGGATACAAATCAAATAAATTCATAGTTTACTTTTGTGCCTCAGATAACATCATGTTTGAAAAAAATGCACATGCTCTTAATATCACCCTCATCCTTGAGATCAGTCACTACTATTCCACGGATATCAAAGAAGTACCTCTCATTGGTAAAGTTAACAATGTTCAGGTATCACTTGTTTACTTTCTTGATTATAAGGTCAATGTAAAAATAATAGTAACATACATTCCATCTATATACATGATTTTATTTAGCTAAAGATTCTGTAGTGATAATTTTGGAAATATAAAGATGTATTAATAATATTCCACCATACCAGTCAAAGGTACCATGAAGAATTATTTTCTGATAAATAAGGTGAAATATATTATTCAGAAGGAAAATGATTGAAGGGTAGACATGGTGTATTAAGATTCAAAGTGTTGTAACTATTTCATAACTTCAGAAGAAAAGTATGAAGCTCCTATCTTGATGGAAGAGTTCCCAAAGGTGGTAGAACTAGTCACCTAGGATGATTTAATGGATCCTGAATCAAAACATGTTCTCTTCCCATTCAACATGGATATTGTTTCTTGATTTGAAAATTATGAATATTAGGTATCCCTTGACTTACAAGAAGAAAAAATCCAAATGATAAGAAATATTGATCATGAGAAAGAGGATGTTTCAAATGAGTTTGGAACCTATGATTTCTAGGTTTCCAATAATCTCCTCAAGACCCAAGGTGAAGGTTTATAAAATGAATAAGAAGGTGGGTATGGAACTGTTAAGAAATATAGAGTTAACATGTTATTTACATATGATTGAATAATATTTACGTATGTAAAAGTTATCGTGTGATTAATATGGTAGTACGGTTATATTGTTATTAGGTTGGTTGGTCATATATTGTTATAACAACAATATATCAAAAATAGATTATAGTTTTGGGAGTATTTGTAGGAGATTGGTTGTCAAATAAGGACTTTAATGAAAGCAACAGTCAGGGGACAGAAGTCCCTCCTCTTTAATGGGAGAGGTTCCCTTATTTAAAGGCAAAAACCTATTTACAAATGTACAACGTTTAGTTTTAAAGAGGAACTCTGATATCATGGAAGTGTTTTAAATGACCGATTATCAATACAAAAGGACAGAAGAACTAGGAAGTGGGAAAAGGAAGAGTAGCATTCTCAGGAAATATAGATAGCAAAATAATTCCTTATAAATGCTGACCTAAGATCATATAGAACAAAGTCATTTACGTTAAAGCCATAAGATGTTATTTCATAGACATAATGTTCTAGAGATGACATCCAAAAGAATACAAAGCTTCTTGATGCAAAATAGATTAATGATTCAATAATTTTAACAGATAGGAAAGAATGAATAACCACAGATAGAAACAGAAAGAGAAGTCTTCTTGTATTGATAGCTTTTTAACTCTTTTACACTTTCAAAAATAGTCAGAGTTCCAGCCCCTTAGAATGGCATGGAGAGCTCATTATATAGCTTACAAATTAGTTACACTTGGTAACCGTTTCTTTTAACTAAAAGATTAATTAAGGAAATGCTCAATACAATATCCTTAATTAATTTACAAGGAGCTCAACACTTAAAAATAGAAGGAGAAAAAGAGAAGCCAGAAGAAGAAACATCTGATTATGGCTGAGGTGGGCCCACTGATTTGAGGATCCGATATCTGAATTTCTTCAATGCTTCAGCTATCTCCATACCTCGTGGGATTTTTGTGTTGGCAGTGGCATGAGACCAAGTGCCTAGACATTTTTCCATATCTTTATCAAACTCGGTATGCTCCAGGTATTCTTTATTTGCCTCAGCAATTGCAGATTGAAGGAAGAAAATGTCCTTTATCTTCTCTTTGGTAATCAATTCTTCTTTGAACAAGTCTTCTTTGACAAATGTTCTGAACTGAGCTTTGATCTCTTGAAGAGAGAAAGGAACACCTGAGGTTTCATCATGAAGATGGCAATGAATATCTTTAAAGGCAGAGGAAACACAAGTTTTGAAAGATTCTCCTTTCTGCCACACGTTATTTAATTCACCCAGTGCTTCTTCCAGAACCTTCATTTTCCATTCGACACCAAAAACCCATGCCTTTGACAAGTTATTCTTGGCATCATCAAATACATTGTTGACCAACAGGATCTTCTCATCAGCTTGGCCCATAAGGTGAAGATCTGTAATACAACTAGTCCAGAGCTTCAACTCTTTATCCATAACCCTTATTGAGGAAGTGAGTTTCTGTTGTAGATTAATCACCTTCTCGTTGGCCTTGAAGGCTTCCTCAATGAAATTCAAGCCAGCTATAATCATATCATCAACCATGGCTTCCAAGCCTTTCCATAGGTAGAATACTTATGTATATCTTTGATGCTCTGAACTTCATCCTGGCTGAGAATCATGGGGGGCGGAAGAGCAGCCAGTGGGGTAGGATCCAAAACCTTATCTTTGGTCAATAATGATTTGATAAAGTTGGAAAGAACTTGATTCTGTTCTTCCAACTGTTCTATAGTTTCATTGCCCTTCTCTACACATTCAATAACCTTTGCCACTATTTCTTAAAGGTTATGAACGTCACTCTCAGGAGTGGATTCCCCCATTGGGATTCTAGAAAGCTCTAAATCAGAGACCAAGAGATCCTGCTCTGCCTTATCAACCTTGGGCTTTGCAACCTCCAGGAACTACTGGCCTTGAGCATCAGTTACTATCCTTGAAGTGGTCTTGGCTCTCTTAGCTGGAGGGGGAGGAGTAGTTCCTAGCAGAGCTGCTACAACATCAAAATCAGGCCCTGTTATCTGAGAGGAAGATTTCCTCTTCCTGTTGTCAACCATGGGTTGCACCCAAGAAAAAGTAGAAGAAGAAGAGGAAGGAACAAGGGGCCCAAGAGCAAGTGAACTCATGGCACTTAGAGTATTGACCATTTTTGCCTCTAGCAAAGAAGTGGAGGGAGTATCAGGAGCTTCCTTTGTAGAGGAGTCTGTGGTACTAGGAGGCTCTGCACTAGACATTTCCTTTTCTTTTTCAACAGTAACTTCAGGAGTTCCTGCAGGATTTGGCACTTCACCATCATCACTCTCACTAAGAACAATAATGTTCTCTGGTCCTGAAGGTAGCTCTGGATGCTCAAGAAGAGGTTCTTCATCAATTGGTTCCTGTTTAACCTCTTTGATCTTTTTTTGGTATACTTGAGAAGAAGGAGTAGATGACTCAGGCTCTTTCATTGAGGAAGAATGAGGGGTTTTCTCAAGAACCTCGGTACTGGTTGTATGTGCTTCCTTCCCTGGTGTAGAGGTGTCTCTGGAAGAAGATCCACCCTGATTCTTCTTGAACTCATGAACCTTCCTGTCAAACCAAACTTTAGTTCTTACAAGAACAGGGGCCATAATCTCAACCAAATCATCTCTCTCTTTTTTGTACCAATCCAGATCCTCCAAAGGAGTGTGTTTGATTGTTGTCTCATATTCAAAGGACTGTAAGTCCTCATCATCCTCCTTAAGTCCTTCAGGAACTTGGTAGAGATTGATATCTCTAATGTGTTGTAGAGAGATTCTGCCATAGTGCCTTCGTCTGGCTTCAAAATCATTTGCACAATCAGCCCAGTAATCCTCAGTATCTGGCTTGTGATGATAGTTTATCCTGAGGTTCTGATCAATAAACTTCTTTAGATCAAAGCAAGTTCTGGGCCTGAAGAAATGAACAGTGATAGAAGTAATAGCCCTTTCTACATTTTGGGCATCCAAAGTTGTTTTACATGTATAGTTTCCCAAAGAGATAGGGAAATGCAGGCCAGTGATCTTCTTGTCTCTGCATGTCCTATGTAGCTTATCAAGCTACCTGCATACTTCAACCAGGGCCATTTTATCACTGCAGAACATAGGGAGCTTGAGGGGTGTGCTTTCATAGCCAGCCAACCTGATGTATGAAAACCTCCTGAATTGGATAAAGAAAGCCCCATACTTGGCTATCAGGTTCATAGCTTCATCATAAAATCTCCTAGCAGTGTTTCCCTCCAAGAGTCTTACAATGTACATGGTGAAAGCATCATTGACTCTTCTGAAATTGTGATTGCTAGTTTCAAGGGTAAACTGAGGGTAGTATGCATAAATAGGCTCATTCTTCTGGCCCTCTATGTAGGTGAAACCAAACCACTGCCGGGATGCAGCCAGGGTATACATGAGATAAGAAGTCATATAGAACTTCTTAGTCTGTTGAACACTAGACAACTGCTCAGTCAAATTCATGCAAACAATTTCGGCCCAATTAATGTTCTGCTTGCCCTCGCAGATGATGTTTATGAAGGGGCACATCCAGAAGTGAAACTCATTGGTGGAAGGAAACCCCATGATACGGGTGAGAAAAATAATAAATTCAGACAACTCCTCATTAAAATCAACCCTGTATAATGCCTTGGAGAGTCGGGATGCTCCCTTCTTAGGGTTCTTTAACCATGATTTTGCTATACGTGCCTTGTATTTGTCACTTTCTTGGTCGAACAGGGTTTGAGCTTGGGCACGAGTGAGAATTATGGAATCTTCAGTCTCTGGAATGCGTAGGGCAGCAGCAATGGTGGCAACATCTAGTTTCACAATTAATTCCCCATGCACATTGGTGAGTTCCTTGGTATCCAGGTTAAAATGGGCTCCGCAGGCAAGCACCATGTCTGCACACTGTACAGAGATAGGAAAACCAGCCGCGTATGCAAGTCCACTGTCACTAATCATTTGTGCCATGGGAGCAGGATTAGAGCATGTTAATCTGCCCCAAAAATCCCCAAAATCTAAGTGTCGAACCTCACTGTCTCTGATATCAGGTACAAAGGTCTCAAGAGGTGACACATGTTCTTAACCCTGAAACTTGATCTTCATTTTTTGCAATGCACAGGGGAATAACCTTCCAAGATCAAAATCATGATGAGAATGCAAAGGGATACAGGGGCATGAGAAAATGACTTTAATGGCAAGGATTCGAGCAAGAGATGGCAAGTGAGCAATGTGACAAATGCATAGGAGATAGTCCAATTAAATAGCCATTTAGGAGAGAGAAGGTCATTAAATGTGCATTAAATTCACCTCGCACTGACTCAAAAAGATGAAAAGTGGGAAAAGTGGAGAAAACTGGCCCAGATGGTCTTTGGTACATTTGGGACATGAGGGACGTGAAGACGTGATCCGGCCGATGCAGGTGATGTGGGAAATGTGGGCCAAATGAGCACGGGTGGTCCAGGAACTTAGATACGTGAAGGATGCGAGGAGGACATGAGGGAGGTGAGGATGTGATTCAGGCTGATGCATGATGGGGAAAGTGGGAACAGAAAGCCCAGATGCATTTGGGACAGATGGGACAAAAGTACGTGAAGTACCCGATGTGGCCGATGTGGATGATTGGGTAAAAGGAAGTCTGGGTGAACTTGGGACAAATGGGCCAAAAAGTTCTGAAAAAGCTGACAGTTAAGAATTTGTGGGGAAAGTGGCCGATCGGCGAATAGAAGGCCCAGAGGTACTTGGGACATGAGGGACAAAAATGTCTGACAGACCTGCAAATCACCAAAAAGACTCCAAAAAAACAATTTTCACTATCTCTTCAAGTTTTATCTTCACTAGAACATTACTAAAGGTGCCAACTCAAAATTTTCAAAATTCTGACTTTCAAAAGAGGGGAAATTTTGAGAGGACAACAGCTGGCTCTTTCTGGGGATGACTTGACTAGATCAGAAGAATGAGGCAAGACAAGAACTCAAGAAAAACTCAGGGGAAGAAGACCAGTGCCTTATCCATTGGGAAAAAGAGTCAAGGGAAAACCAATACAGAAGACAACACACCAAAAACAAGGAAAGGAAAACAACAAAGGCAAGGGAAAGCAAACACACCCTATACATAATATACATAGGACTTCCTTTTCACCTAGGACTTGAACAATTTCAGGTACTGCCCACTATAAGGAAGTGGGAGAGAGGATCCATCCATGTAATCAAGATAGAAAGAATTTTCACCAGCAAAGTGCCTGATTCTAAAAGGACCAAGCCAAAGAGAATCAAACTTACCATGGCTTCCTCGAGGTTCATGTCTTTTATCCCACAACAAAACAATGTCTCCAACTTTGAAATCTCTAGATCTGGTTTTCTTGTCAAACAAAGATTTCACCTTCTCTTGATGGGTAGATATTCTATCAAAAACCTGCAGCTTGTCTTCATTCAACTTTTGTAGATACATGATCCTTTTATCTAAAGAATTACTGAAACTAGTGTCTTCAATGGCCTTCATCAAATACAAAGCTAGTAGCTCTATTGTCACTAGTAGTTGGGCTTCCACACCATACACCACTTGAAAAGGGGACATCCCAATTGCTCTTGTAGGCATAATCTTTTCCACTCAGAGAGCATCATAGAGCTTCTTGTGCCAGTTCCTCTGAGACTCATTAACAAGCTTTCTCACTATGGTCACCAAATTTTTGTTTGTTGATTTTGCTTGACCATTCCCTTGAGGATAGTAATCTGAGGAATGAGCAAGGGAAATACCATATCCATAACAAAAATTCATCATTTCAGCAGAAGAAAAATTTGAAGCATTATCAGTCACAATCTTGTTGGGTACTCCAAACCTTATCAGGATGTTCTCTTTGATGAAATTACATACTACCTCTGAAGTGGTACTTTTAATTGGGATAACTTCTACCCACTTAGTGAAATAATCTGTGGCAGTCAACACATGAGTATGCCCTACACTTGAAGATGGGTTGAGTGTTCCAATAAAATCCAAACCCCACTGTTGAAAGGGTTCTTCAATCACAACTGGTTTAAGTGGCAAAGTGGCTAACTTTGGTCTTCCCACAAAAGTTTGACAAGCTTCACATTTATCAACCCATTTTGATGCATCCTTAAACAAAGTAGGCCAATAGTACCCTACACGTAGAATTTTGTGGGTAGTAACAGCAGATGAGAAATGACCCCCACAGGCTTGGTCATGGAAGGCTGAGAAAAGCTTCTTTTGTTGCTCTTTGTCAACACATTTCAAAAATCTTCCATCTACTCCACGTTTAAACAAAGCATTTTCCCACAACACATATTGTGTTGATCTTAGCTTGATAGCTCTCTTCTCCTTAGCAGTTAAGTGAGATGGACACTCACCATAGGTGAGGAAGTGGGAAATGTCAGCATACCATTCATCCGTTGAGCTGAGAAACAAAACAATAGGAACATCATCCTCATTCTTAGGCAACCCATGACCAGCTCCTTCAGCGATGAGTTCACATAGGCCTTTACCCCAGACTAGTTTAGTTGGTCTGATGTCAATATCATATTCCTGAACCTTTGTGACCCAGTTTCCTCTCTTAGTTCCAAATTCTTGTTGTGTAAGAATGGACTTGATGGTTGTATCGGGCACAAGTATCACTGAGTGAGAGTTAAGGATATAAAATCGAAACTGCTTAACAACTTTAACCACTGCAAAAGCATGTTTCTCCATCATAGTATACTTTAGCTCATGATTTTTAAGAATATAGCTCATGAATGCAATTGGGAGCTCGTGGTCTTCAGAGTCTTTCTGGGTTAACACAGTGGCCAGGGTACTTTCTGTGGCATAGCAATAGATAATAAAGTCCTTGCTAAAATCTGGACATGCTAAGATAGGAGTCCTAGCAATAGCCTTTTTAATGCCTTCGAATGCTTCTTTCCCTTCAGGGGACCAACCAAATGTTTGTTTTCCTTTCATCATTTGGGAGATATTCAAAGTTAGCTCTGCAAAATCAGGAATGAATCTTCTCAGGAAGTTGATCTTACCAAAGAAAGAATGCACTCCCTTTTTACTTGTAGGAAGAGGAATCTGCTGAATAGCTTGAACTCGTTCAGGATCAATCTTGATTCCTTCCTTGGAGACAACATGTCCCAACAATTTTCCCTCTGTGACACAAAAGATAGACTTCTTGGGATTCAAAGAGACCCCATGTTCTCTGCATTTCAAAAGAACCTTTTCCAGATGCTGAAAATGATCTGCTGTAGCTTTAGAAAATACAGTTAGGTCATCTAGATACACCACAATACATTTTCCTTTCAGGATTCCAAAGGCCAAGTCCATAGCCCTTTGAAAGGTGGCACTGACATTAATGAGTCCAAAGGGCATCCTCTTGTAAGAAAAAGTACCCCAAGGAGTGGTAAAGGTAGTCTTGTGCTGATCTGCAGTGTTGACTTCTACTTGATTGTATCCTGAGAAACCGTCAAGCATGGAAAACATCTCAGCTCCTGTAACAAGCTTGCAACACCTGGTCCATCATGGGTAGGGGGTAGTTGTCCTTCAGAGAAGCCTGATTCAGATTCCTAAAATCAACACAGATCTGAATCTCACCATTTTTCTTCCTAACAGGCACAATGTTAGCAATCCAAGTTGAATGATGAATGGGAAAGATAATCTTGGCCTTCAACAACTTTTGTATCTCCTGAAAAATGGTGTCAGCAATCTTTGGATTGTACTGCCTTTGCTTTTGTTTGAAAGGTTTAATCCCAGGTTTGAGAGGAATGAAATGCTACATTTCTTTGGGCTGAAAGGCTTTCAGATCATCATAAGAATAAGCAAGTACATCAATGTATCTCTTCAAAATATTTACTACCTTCTTCTTTTCCTCTTGTGTGCAACATTTCCCAATGTTCACCATTTTGGGGTCAGTAGAACCCCCAATGTTAACCTTTTCATATTCAGCAGATTGTTGGGCTCCTCTAGAAGCTTTAGCCTTAACATACCTATCATGTTTATCAAACAATTCCTCCAGACTCACCAGCCCTTTAGGGATCTTGTTACCTTTTAGTCTGATGCACCCATCTTGATCTATCTCCTCTTTGACACCCTCCTCATTGGAAGATACACTTTCTCGAGGAAAATTATCACTTCCTTTGAAATATAATTGTTCAAAGTTATCCCTGAGTTCCAAGAAAGAGAGAAAATGTTGATCATCATTGAAAACCTGCCAGTTGCTTGCATTATCTGGCACACTTGGTCTATGGATCATTTCAATGGTGAATTTATCCTGAGAGAAATTAGGATGAGGTATGAGCAAAGACCCTGACATGGCTAGGGAATCAGCCCTGGTGTTCTTTTCCCTTGGGACTGCCTCGATGGAGAAGGCATCAAGAAATTCAATAGAATCCCAAACCAGATTCCTATAATGCTTCAATCTTCTATTCTTTACTTGGAAAAGGTCTCTGACTTGTTTAACAACTAGTTCCGCATCTCCCCATGAGCCAGAATATTATTCACACCTTCCTCCTTTTCCATGTTAAGCCCAAGGATGAGAGCTTCATATTCTGCTGTGTTATTTGTATTTTCAAACTGTAGTTTGAATGAGAAAGGATGAACCTTTCCTTCAGGAGATATCAACACCACACCAGCTCCAGACCCAGCCGAGGAACAACTTCCATCAAATTCCAAATTCCAAATGCCATTAGGATCATGAAGTACTTCTTTGGGGATGTTCTGTTTCATCCTGAGACATAATCATATAGTTTCCATGCCCAATACCTTCATAAAGTATTTGTGTTTTGGGATCATCCGTATTTTTCACAATATACTCAGATTGCTTCTCAGGCAACAACTTCTTCATCTTTCCATTGACTGGTATAAGGGCATGTGACCAATCCATTTGAATTTCTCCTCCCACATCCTTACAGAAGTTCCTACTCAACAACATACCATATGAAGGAGGGATATCAGCTACCAAGATAGTAGCTAAAACCTTCTTTTCTGGTAAAGCAGCAAAAGCTACTTGTGCATCCTTAATCCTTCCAACCAAAGGCACCTCCTTACTCTCCATAGAATAGCAGGACCCATAAGTGTGTGTGAGAGTAAGACCCAAAGCATGAGCCACTTTGGCAGGCATGACATTATCTGATGCTCCTGAGTCTATGACACAGTTGCTGAGTTTATGGCCAGCTATGAGGAGGGTTACATAAAATGGTTTGATTTTCTCATTAGGTGAGGTGACTGCAGCCACAAGGTTTGGTTGGGGTGTGGAAGATGGAGTAGGAAAAATACCTTTAGAAGTATTGGGTGAAGTTCTGGAATGGGAATTGACAAAGTGGACCATTTTGGCAAAGGCTTTTGGATGAGTTTGATAGTACTCAGCCTCTGAAATTTGGATTTTTGTCTTCTTAAGGTGATCAATGATATCAAAAGATCCAGAGGTGGATGGGCTATCATCACTAGGAATCCTAGGCTTATCAGGTTTAGGAGCTGGAGAAGAAGAAGTTTTAGCAGTAGAATTAGGAAAAGAAGAATTAGCAGAACTCACCTTCTGTGTGGATGCAGTGGGAATAGGAGATCCTCTTTTTGCAATTACGGGGATAGTCATGGGATGCTCCTTGGACCTCTTAGTGGGCTGCATCACTTTCTCCTTCTTATTTGTCTGTTCCCGAGTCATAACAACATATGACTCACTATTCATTTCTGCTACTACTTCATCATAATCATCTTCTTCATCAACACCTTCAGTGGTGAAGAAATTAACTCGAGATCCCTCAAGTTCTTCCAGTTCTTCATCAGCCTCTTCTTCAGGTTCTTCAAAATCTTCATTAATCTCTTCATCATCAGGTTCTTCAACCTCACAAGTTGCATTAACAGGGACCTTGATGGGTGGTCCCTCAATTGCCAGCCTTGTCTGAGAGGAAGGAAAATGATTTCTAGGCTGAAAATTCCTCCTTGGAACATCTGTATAAGGAGCATGCTGAGCCAATTGTTTCTTGATGGAAATGAGGTCATTAGCAAGATTTTGTACTAATGGATCTGCATTAGCTTTGGGAGTAGAAGAAGATGAAGAAGAAGCTCTAGATTTGGAAGGATCTCTTTTCAACTTACCAGACATGATCAAGTCATCTTCAATGCTAACAGCTAATCTCTGATCCTCATCCAATGTTGCAAGGTTGGCTCTCCTCAATGCATAGCTAACTTCAGGTAGTTGAGCATTCAGGAAGAAACATTTTTGAATTTGATCTACAGGCTAGGTATCTGGTGGGATTTTGTTAATCAGCTTGTTGAACCTGGCCACAAATTCTCTCATGGGCTCCTGTGATTCTTTCTTTATTTAAGAGATCTGAGCTAGCAAAGCATGTACATCTTCTACAGGTTTGAAATGGTTCTCAAATCTTGTTCTCATCATGGTCCAACTGGTAATGGCCCCAACAGGAAGATGATAGAACCAATCTGCTACATTATCTTGCAAAGTCTCTACAAAAAGCCTCACCGAGACATCTTCATGCTCAACTCTGAGGACTCCACATGCAACTATGAAAGCTGCAATATGCTCATCAGGGTGCACCTTGCCATCACCTCTGAACTTGGGGAAGTTCTTCCTGTTACCCCTGGGTAACTCATGCAAAGGTTGAGGAAGGGAAAGAGGCCCAACATGATGGCCCCAAGGTAATGGAACTGCCATCCTTGGAAACACTGCTTGAAGAGGAACTGAAACACCAGCAAGAATCAAAGCACAGAGATTAGGGCTGAGTTGCTCTTGAGGGATACCACTCACAAGGGTTCTGTTTTCAACAGGAGGTGTGCTTGTAGAATGAGCTCTTCTATTTCTCCCTGTTGAAGGAAGGGGAAAACCTTGCTGCTCCAAGAGTTGAAACTGAGAATCTTCGATTCCAAGAGCCCTCCTACCGTGGGTAAATCTTAGAGTCACCAGATCAGAAAATGATCAAGAAATTGTTCATAAAACTGGAATCTGTAAAAAATGAATCCCGAGTAGAGTCACCAAAAACTGTTGGTTGTCAAATAAGGACTTTAATGAAAGCAACAGTCAGGGGACAGAAGTCCCTCCTCTTTAATGGGAGAGGTTCCCTTATTTAAAGGCAAAAACCTATTTACAAATGTACAACGTTTAGTTTTAAAGAGGAACTCTGATATCATGGAAGTGTTTTAAATGACCGATTATCAATACAAAAGGACAGAAGAACTAGGAAGTGGGAAAAGGAAGAGTAGCATTCTCAGGAAATATAGATAGCAAAATAATTCCTTATAAATGCTGAATTAGGATCATATAGAACAAAATCATTTACGTTAAAGCCATAAGATGTTATTTCATAGACACAAAGTTCCAGAGATGACATCCACAAGAATACAAAGCTTCTTGATGCAAAATAGATTAATGATTCAATAATTTTAACAGATAGGAAAGAATGAATAACCACAGATAGAAACAGAAAGAGAAGTCTTCTTGTATTGATAGCTTTTTAACTCTTTTACACTTTCAAAAATAGTCAGAGTTCCAGCCCCTTAGAATGGCGTGGAGAGCTCATTATATAGCTTACAAATTAGTTACACTTGGTAACCGTTTCTTTTAACTAAAAGATTAATTAAGGAAATGCTCAATACAATATCCTTAATTAATTTACAAGGAGCTCAACACTTAAAAATAGAAGGAGAAAAAGAGAAGCCAGAAGAAGAAACATCCGATTATGGCTGAGGCGGGCCCACTGATTTGAGGATCCGATATCTGAATTTCTTCAATGCTTCAGCTATCTCCATACCTCGTGGGATTGTTGTGTTGGCAGTGGCATGAGACCAAGTGCCTAGACATTTTTCCATATCTTTATCAAACTCGGTATGCTCCAGGTATTCTTTATTTGCCTCAGCAATTACAGATTGAAGGAAGCAAATGTCCTTTATCTTCTCTTTGGTAATTAATTCTTCTTTGAACAAGTCTTCTTTGACAAATGTTCTGAACTGAGCTTTGATCTCTTGAAGAGAGAAAGGAACACCTGAGGTTTCATCATGAAGATGGCAATGAATATCTTTAAAGGCAGAGGAAACACAAGTTTTGAAAGATTCTCCTTTCTGCCACATGTTATTTAAATCACCCAGTGCTTCTTCCAGAACCTTCATTTTCCATTCTACACCAAAAACCCATGCCTTTGACAAGTTATTCTTGGCTTCATAAAATACACTGTTAACCAACAGGATCTTCTCATCAGCTTGGCCCATAAGATAAAGATCTGTAATACGACTAATCCAGAGATTTAGCTCCTTATCCATAACCCTTATTGAGGAAGTGAGTTTCTGCTGTAGATCAATCACCTTCTCATTGGCCTTGAAGGCTTCCTTAATGAAATTCAAGCCAGCTATAATCATATCATCAACCATGGCTTCCAAAGCCTTTCCATAAGTAGAATACTTATGTATATCTTTGATGCTCTGAACTTCATCCTGGCTAAGAATCATGGGGGGTGGAAGAGCAGCCAGTGGGGTAGGATCCAAAACCTTATCTTTGGCCAATAATGACTTGATAAAGTTGGAAAGAACTTGATTCTATTCTTCCAACTGTTCTATAGTTTGTTTTCCCTTCTCTACTCATTCAATAACCTTTGTCACTATTTCTTGAAGGTTATGAACCTCACTCTCAGGAGTGGATTCCCCCATTGGGATTCTAGAAAGCTCTAAATTAGAGACCAAGAGATCCTACTCTACCTTATCAACCTTGGGCTTTGCAACCTCCAGGAACTACTGGCCTTGAGCATCAGTTACTATCCTTGAAGTGGTCTTGGCTCTCTTAGCTGGAGGAGGAGGAGTAGTTCCTAGCAGAGCTGCTACAACATCAAAATTAGGCCCTGTTATCTGAGAGGAAGATTTCCTCTTCCTGTTGTCAACCATGGGTTGCACCCAAGAAAAAGTAGAAGAAGAAGAGGAAGGAACAAGGGGCCCAAGAGCAAGTGAACTCATGGCACTTAGAGTATTGACCACTGTTTCCTCTAGCAGAGAAGTGGAGGGAGTATCAGGAGCTTCCTTTGTAGAGGAGTCTGTGGTACTAGGAGGCTCTGCACTAGACATTTCCTTTTCTTTTTCAACAGTAACTTCAGGAGTTCCTGCAGGATTTGGCATTTCACCATCATCACTCTCACTAAGAACAATAATGTTCTCTGGTCCTGAAGGTAGCTCTGGATGCTCAAGAAGAGGTTCTTCATCAATTGGTTCCTGTTTAACCTCTTTGATCTTCTTTTGGTATACTTGAGTAGAAGAAGGAGTAGATGACTCAGGCTCTTTCATTGAGGAAGAATGAGGGGTTTTCTCAAGAACCTCAGTACTAGTTGTATGTGCTTCCTTCCATGGTGTAGAGGTGTCTCTGGAAGAAGATCCACCCTGATTCTTCTTGAACTCATGAACCTTCCTATCCAGCCAAACTTTAGTTCTTACAAGAATAGGGGCCATAATCTCAACCAAATCATCTCTCTCTTTTTTGTACCAATCCAGATCCTCCAAAGGAGTGTGTTTGATTGTTGTCTCATATTCAAAGGACTGTAAGTCCTCATCATCCTCCTTAAGTCCTTCAGGAACTTGGTAAAGATTGAGATCTCTGATGTGTTGTAGAGAGAGTCTACCATAGTGCCTTTGTCTGGCTTCAAAATCATCTACACAATCAGCCCAGTAATCCTCAGTATCTGGCTTGTGATGATAGTTTATCCTGAGGTTCTGATCAATAAACTTCTTCAGATCAAAGCAAGTTCTGGGTCTGAAGAAATGAACAGTGATAGAAGTAATAGCCCTTTCTACATTTTGGGCATCCAAAGTTGTTTTACATGTATAGTTTCCCAAAGAGATAGGGAAATGCAGGCCAGTGATCTTCTTGTCTCTGCATGTCCTATGTAGCTTATCAAGCTTGCCTGCATACTTCAACCAGGGCCATTTTATCACCGCAGAACATAGGGAGCTTGAGGGGTGTGCTTTCATAGCCAGCCAACCTAATGTATGAAAACCTCCTGAATTGGATAAAGAAAGCCCCATACTTGGCTATCAGGTTCATAGCTTCATCAGAAAATCTCCTAGCAGTGTTTCCCTCCAAGAGTCTTACAATGTACATGGTGAAAGCATCATTGACTCTTCTAAAATTGTGATTGCTAGTTTCAAGGGTAAACTGAGGGCAGTATGCATAAATAGGCTCATTCTTCTGGCCCTCTATGTAGGTGAAACCAAACCACTGCCGGGATGCAGCCAGGGTATACATGAGATAAGAAGTCATATAGAACTTCTTAGTCTGTTGAACACTAGACAACTGCTCAGTCAAATTCATGCAAACAATTTTGGCCCAATTAATGTTCTGCTTGCCCTTGCAGATGATGTTTATGAAGGGGCACATCCAGAAGTGAAACTCATTGGTGGAAGGAAACCCCATGATATGGGTGAGAAAAATAATAAAGTCAGACAACTCCTCATTAAAATCAACCCTGTATAATGCCTTGGAGAGTCGGGATGCTCCCTTCTTAGGGTTCTTTAACCATGATTTTGCTATACGTGCCTTGTATTTGTCACTTTCTTGGTCGAACAGGGTTTGAGCTTGGGCACGAGTGAGAATTATGGAATCTTCAGTCTCTGGAATGCGTAGGGCAGTAGTAATGGTGGAAACATCTAGTTTCACAATTAATTCCCCATGCACATTGGTGAGTTCCTTGGTATCCGGGTTAAAATGGGCTCCGCAGGAAAGCACCATGTCTGCACACTGTACAGAGATAGGAAAACCAGCCACGTATGCAAGTCCACTGTCACTAATCATTTGTGCCATGGGAGCAGGATTAGAGCATGTTAATCTTCCCCAAAAATCTGTGAAATCTAAGTGCCGAACCTCACTGTCTCTGATATCAGGTACAAAGGTCTCAAGAGGTGACACATGTTCTTGACCCTGAAACTTGATCTTCATTTTTGCAATGCATAGGGGATAGCCTTCAAGATCAAAATCGTGATGAGAATGCAAAGGGATATAGGGGCATGAGAAAATGACTTTAATGGCAAGGATTCGAGCAAGAGATGGCAAGTGAGCAATGTGACAAATGCGTAGGAGATAGTCCAATTAAATAGCCATTTAGGAGAGAGAAGGTCATTAAATGTGCATTAAATTCACCTCGCACTGACTCAAAAAGATGAAAAGTGGGAAAAGTGGAGAAAACTGGCCCAGATGGTCTTTGGTACATTTGGGACATGAGGGATGTGAAGACGCGATCCGGCCGATGCGGGCGATGTGGGAAATGTGGGCCAAATGAGCACGGGTGGTCCAGGAACTTAGATATGTGAAGGATGTGAGGGATGCGAGGATGTGAGGGACACCAATGCATGTGATTCGATGCATGATGGGGAAAGTGGGAACAGAAAGCCCAGATGCATTTGGGATAGATGGGAAAAAAGTATGTGAAGTACTCGATGCAGGCGATGCGGATGATCGGGTAAAAGGAAGTCTGGGTGAACTTGGGACAAACGGGCCAAAAAGTTCTGAAAAAGCTGACAGTTAGGAATTTGTGGGGAAAGTGGCCGATCGGTGAACAGAAGGCCCAGAGGTACTTGGGACATGAGGGACAAAAATGTCTGACAGACCCGCAAGTCACCAAAAAGACTCCAAAAAATGCAATTTTCACCATCTCTTCAAGTCTTCTCTTCACTAAAACATTACTAAAGGTGCTAACTCAAAATTTTCAAACACAAAATTAACTAGCCCCATAACAAAATTAGGTCTCTACAAGAACCGCGAGTTCTAAATTCAAAAAGCGTAGGAAGTTGCGACCATCTGCGATGGTATGCATGATGCGATTATAGATTCGAAAATACTTTTATCAGGTTAATCTTACACATTGCAAAACTTTGTGTAATTTTCGAAGTGTAAAAAATTGTTTCATTATACGGCTAGCAACAAAAATGAGTTAAATTGAATTTCGCAGATACATGTGAGATATTTCATAATTACTATTAGATTATTTTATTATTACATCCCAAAGTTGATGTAATCTGAGCAACTATGAGCGGTTTACAGACCGACAATTCTTTCGAATTTCTCCAATATGATACTTCACAGTGAGATAATTATCTGACAAAATTACAATAACTAACAATAAAAATTTGGAGAAAAAGCATGGTTGTCTATAAAAATATGCGCCATCCAAGAACATAGTCAAATAATATGAATCGCGTTGGATACTATAAAATATATGAGCAACAATCCTGATCGATGATGCAGCAGTGTCGATTTTATAAATCAAATCATCTTGTCAATAGTAATGTTGTCGAATATCTATGATTGGCTGAAAATGAAATCTAAATCGAGCGTATAAGTATACATGATCTAAATCCGGATTCGCTAAATAAACCAATCTCTTCTTCAGATATTTTGCGTAAGAAAGTGTATGAGAGGTCCATTGGGTGAGCCTGTCGGCTACCATGTTCACACAGTGAATTTGCCTAAAAAAGTCCTGCGCTCCTACAACCATCTATCTTTACCAATGTCATTACATCCTAAAATTGAATCCATATAAGAATACTCTGGTATTATAGGAAACAAATGGATGCAAGCAAACCTGACCTAGCAAAGCATACAGTAAATGCTTCAGCATCGATTCCCATGGATGGAAGACTAGATGGATTGGCACGTCAATGGTGTCATTTGAATAGGCTATGTATTTCTCAACAACGCTTGCGATGATCTCGACTGTCTGAACTTCCTGTATCACAGCAATGGCAGGAGATTAGCAAATGCCCAGTACATAAACAATTTATGATTATAAACATGCATAGACCAAAATGCGGTGATGACCAGTTTTAAGAAACTTGTATAAGAACTTATGGAAAAAATAAGAATTCCTTCCTAGATGAAGATCTACAAAGTAATAAAAAAACAGGATGACCACCCCGGGACTACAACTCATTTTCGATGCGCTCTTGGAAGAATGGTGTCGATATTGAAATTTCACCAAGCATTGCCAAAGTTTCTGTCAGACCCAAATATCTCCAGGTTTTGAAACATAGATTCCAGAGGGCTGTTAACAGAATGGATGCATCGCTACAATTGCATGGCACAAAATGTTAGCAACGATTGGACAAGACTAAATAATCATAATTTAATCATAGAAAAGGAAATATATACCTGGCTTTATAGGGGATGGATTTGATCAATCTGAGCCATGAAACTATGGCCGATGTTACCATTTGGCTTTCGTACAATTGATTAACTTGCTCCTTCACCCAAATGAATAGGGATTAGATGGATATGGATGAGCACGACGTTTCATACAAGATAAATTCTCATGGTTGACCAATGATAAATCACACCATAGTCGGCCCCAGGTAAACGCAGACCAAATAATGGCCTAGAAATAAGTAACTTGTTTCATTTTAGAGGACAGAGATATACTTGTCTTCATCCCCACAAGATTCGTATGAGTATTAAGACTGCAGCAAAATGATCTTAGGGAAAATAAAGATAAACTTGCACTAAGTTGGTTCTAGAACTAGCGTAATGCGCCTCCCACCATTGTACAAGTTTTGTTATGACACATAATTGCAGGTGTTGTACTATAAAATATAAGGTGGACAAATGTGATGTAATGAGATAAATTGAATTTGGAACGGCCATATCGCTGGGTATCATAACGCCTGACCATGGAAAAATTCATGATACCAAATTTTGGTTACTACATTTCCACCCCCTTTTTGATGACCAAAGTGACATTGGGAAGAAAAGTATAACACGCAATAAATGAAAGAAGACAAAGATTGTAGATCTCCTCACTATACATCACAAACTAAAATGAAGTCAATCAAGTTTAAAAGATACATTCATGAAAGTGAGTGAATACAGGCAAGCCTTCATATCAAATGGCTCTGTCAAATAGATTATATGGTAAAAAAATATCCTAATTGAGTTTTCATTTTTTTGTAAAGTTGGGCATTCATAGTATAGAGAATGGAGGTCCTATGTTTAACCCTCAATTAAAGTCCACTCGCAAGAATGGATAGTTATGATTGATATTCCTAACCAATGTGTGACAGCATGTCGCAAGTACTGAATGGAGTAATCTGACCAACGTCCCTGAATGTGTGCCAAAAGGAAGGCAATGGTATCAAAAGTGTGCGCCTACGTATACAAAGGTGGTATTAAATTTGACATCTGGTGGTCCCTGTATCACACACAAAAGTTTACCGACTGGTAGAGACTATACTAACACATCATAAATGTATTGATTCTTCTAATGAACAAAAAAAACAATCAGTTCATCGTAAATTAAAGCTCTCATAGGATTCATTTAAGAATTTCACAAAATAGTGTCCAAAATTAAGATCAGTTCCCAAGGAGCAGGACTTTTATGGGTCATGCCCTAACTGGGTGCTAAATGTCCCACAAGAATTATCTACACCCAACATCCGTCTTATGTAGAAACGCTCAAGGAAAATGTTGAACCCTATTTTCATTAAGATGAAATTTGCATAAGAATGTTTTTAATTCAAAAAGAAGTTTATATGATGCGGTGGACTAATGTAATTAACAAGAACATAAGAGAATGACTCATAAATTTGTAACAAGAAACTAGTCTAGGGAAAAGCAACATTGTTGAGTTATAATAGTTCATATTTTAACATTTCTTTATATGAAACATCTCTATCCAAAATTCGGCAATTTGCATTTACAAATTCATTCTAGCATGATGTATAGATTAGTGATACAATCAATTCATAAGCGATTGGGAACCTACAAGGTTACTTGCATTGATGCTACTTAAATTTAGTTAAATCACTGATATTAGTTATAAGGACATAATTGCACATGCCCCCATTTACATTTATGACATATTTTCCTTTGGAAATCAAGGATTTTGTACTCATTCAATCATGGCCATCATATTCAGATTGGCACATGGTACTACCAAACAAATCCTGGGATGGATTTTTGAGATATGTGCATTACTGTCAATTAGGACAAAATATGTCTTACCTAAATTTTCGGCTCAGGGCTCATTAATAAGAATGATAATCTTCCAATTTTAGGGGATTAATTGGTTCCATAAAGAATCCCAAAATTTCAATTTGGACATTGAGATTTATTCTAGATGTAGAAACTTGAATTATAGGAGTACAAAGGACTTGCATTATTAGCATCATATTACAACATTTGTGACCAATGCTCACATCACAAATACACTCTTTCGACTAAATTATCATACTGGGATATTAACCAAAAATATCATCTAATTTAGCCAAATTACTTATTTCACCATTTTCTTTAAGTTTTTAGATGAAACAGATAAGGGTACAAGTCATAGGAGGAATACCTATTGTGATGGTCAGTTGGAGGTTGTTGCACGCATTCTGACTTCTTGATCCAATGCTGACTGTGAGAGATTCCTTTTGGCTATAAAGAACTACTTGAAATGTAAAACAAGACCAAAAAAGAGAGTTAAATAATATATGATAATGGATTGCCTAGCGTATGCTAGATATGGTAAGTGTGATAGTTCCCAAAAGGTCGTCAATCCACTATTTATAAATCAATATAAAATAACTTAAACGTGTAAATAAAAGAATCTAGTGCTAGCATTCTGATTTGGGTGCCTCAGATTACTATCAGTGTTGATATGATTAAATACTAAAATGTTATGCAGGTAAAGGTTTTGGGTTGGTTTGCAGGTAGCGCAGGTGGTCTACACTTCTTAGAATCAATTCTTTAAGGTTGGGTGATATTTTGGGTTGGAGGGTGAGGTAATTAGGTTATTGGTCTAGAATAATATTATCAGACATAGAGATTGATGCCAGTTAGGGTGAGTGATGTGCTAGTTTAGGTAAGACCAATACTGGTTTGGCAGGTGACCAATATCAACTTAACTATGGAAAGTGGCAGGGAAATAATTCCTAGGGTGTTTGGGATCTCTTTTCTCTTGAAACAGAGAGTCGAAGAGGTCTCTGTGGGGGAGGGTGAGGTGACATGTCCAAGATAGGTGTGGTAAGTTTTTGATTGAGGTTTAGGGTAGACTAAGGGTTGAGTTGTTAGGCTGGGTTAATATTCATAGTGATAGATATCGATTAATGAGGCAGATGTCAGTATAAGATGAACCGACCATGGTTAGGGTTAACTAGTGTCGGTGACTATGGGGAACTGGAGGATGCTTTAAAATGAGTTTTTGGGTCCTCTTTGTGATTGCGTAAAGATTTTGAAGGGTGTTTTTGTGGTCTACATGAGCGATGTGGTTTTGGGATAGGTTTTTGTGAAGTTTAGGTGGGGTGTGATGGGATGGTTGATAGAGAGAAAGCTGAAGGATAGATCCATGTAAGAACAATGAATAGATGAAGGAAAATAGAGACTACAACAACAAGTGACAGAGGAGAAACAAACTTAATTGGATTTCATAAGGGTTATAAATTCCTATAGTGGTGGAGAGGTGGTTGGAGATGTTGGTGATAGTTGATCTATGGAATGGTGCTCAGTGATATGATAGTGCTTCTTGGAATTCTTCCATGAATGCAAATACATTATGATCATTCTTTGTGTTGGCTATGGCTATCTAGATGTGTGAAAGGGATTTGGTTCTTGCTTGTATGTAGATATCCTTCATTCCAAATCTTGAGAATGTGGCCAACCTCTCAAATAAGGTTACCAAAAATAATATAAGGTAACAGATGACGGTTTAGGGTTGACTGACATCGGTTAAGGAGGGAAATCCTAGGTTTACTAAAAATGCTATGTCTTGGTAATTTTTTGGGCCAGCTCATACTATTCTCATGGATCAAAATGGAATATTCAATTTTTATGAGTGATAATTTGGTTAGAGGGTGAATAGGCATATGATTTTAGGGTTTCACTAAGTCTTAATAAATTAAGGTAGGTGTGACCAAGCCTTAGTTAATTATGGTGAATGAATGTTGAGTCCTAGTAAAGGGGAAATATGCTAAAAATAGATTTTTGGTGAGGTTTATAGGTGATGTGGTGGGGTGAGGTGTCTAGGTGAGGTGGAAATTAGTTTTAATTAAGGTATTTAAATAATGAATGAAGTGAGGATAAGTATTAATTTAATTATAAATAATTAAATTAATATTAATGTGGAGTAAAAGGGTCATGGTTAGGTGAATATGTTTAAGTTGGCTATTCGAAAAGGGACCAAGGGGATTGTGACCCAATTTTGGTGTCTACATTTTTCCCCTTTTTATTGCATAGCTTGTATTGGTAAGCGACGCTGACAAAAATAGGAAGTGATTGCCCCATGTGTGGGTGAAGGTGATCCCCCTCAAACCAGGCACTGATGAGGTGAAATACAAAATTGGGGAGTGGTTTGATAAATGTGTAGGTGGGGAAGATAGGTGGGGAAGGGTTTGAGTACTATTAGAAAGGGTGATGGTTAACTTGGGTAATAGGTAATAGGTTGGGGTCAAAATCAGGTCATGGGTAATGGCAATCAAACGCATGCACACATGTATAGATTGCAACATGTACTATGTTGAAGAGCTTGCAAACTCTACATCATCCAAGGTTGATAGGTTTATCCAAACAAGGGTGAAGTGATTCAAGTATCCAAGGTATAGGATATGGTCTAGAAACAAAATGTAGGTTAGGTGTAGGAATGTTTAGGCATGTTCTGGTACACCAAAGGTTTGGTTGGGATAAACGACACAGTAATAGGAAAGGTATGGTTGTTAGGATAAAACAACATAGGTAACAACATCGTAAGGTATAACGAGTACAAAAAATTTGAGTTTCCACATAATCAACGATTGGTTGGGTAGGGTTGGGTACATAGGTTATGGGAAAAATGGGTACAAGAAAAGGTCAAGGTGATCAGGCGGACACGCACGCACAAATTGTGGTAAGGTAGCTAGGTGGGAGAGCTCGTAGACTCCACATTGTTGACAAATCGGTACAGTTATCCAAACAAGAGTTGTTGAGGTCTAGCATCTAGGGTAGAGGATATGGTTTCAAAACAAAACTAGGTAAGATGCAAGAATATGTAGGTGTAGTTCTGGTACATCCAAAAGGTCAAGGCATTGTTTGTGTAGAACACTTAATAGGTAGGCAAGGCAAGGTTATTGGGTTCGCCAAAATGGGTAACAATGGTGTAAGGTGTGGTGTGTATATAATGTTGAAAGGTGCAATAGGGTGCTAGTAGGTGGGATAGGGTTGTTTGGAGGTAGATATGAGGATGGGAGGGGAAAAAGGATGCCTTAAGGGTCAAGGGAAAGAATATAAGGTTTCTTTGGTAATTGGTGAGGGTGTGGGAGAGTGATAAGTAATAAGGTCATGAGGGTGAGGTGTAAAGTTTGGGTCAACGTTGGGTTAGGTGGAAAAATGTTATAGATAAGTAGATGTGGTGTAATGTGGGGAAATGGGGTCAAAAAATGATAACCGACACCGGTTATGGCAAACCAATGTTAGTCTAGTGAAACCGACTGTAATAGAATAGGGCACACGATCGATGTCATTCAAGTTAAACCAATATTGGTCAGGTCAAGGGTAGGGTAAAAAAGTAAAAATCTATATGTTATGGATTCATTTGAACCTGTCCACTTTATAGAAAATGATAGAGCAAAATTTTTTTATCATTTTTTGTGAAGAAAAGGATGAGGTGTTATAGAATGCTGAGTTGGAGGTATCTGAGTTGTTAGAGGAGGTAGGTGGACGGACCTAGATATCAGAGGGGTTGATGATTGATGTTGACATTTTGATTATGATTTTTGATAGATATCGGCATGTGTTCCAAAGATAGTGAGGTTGTATATGAGATTTTTGAGATTTTTTTGATCATATACCGTCCTATGTGCCAAAGATAGTGAGATTATATATGAGAGTTTTGATATTTTTTATCATATACTGGCCTGTGTGCTAAAGATGGTGAGGTTGTTTATGAAATTTTTTAGAGATTGATATTATTTTGTATCAGTGTATATTGGATGGATACATAGACTTTAGTGATGAGATCGATGATTGTGGATGATGTACTTGTGTTAAAAAAAAATGATTATTAGTTGTATATGGATGGAAACTAGGTGTTTTTAGGCATGGTAGAGTCAGGTCCTAGGCATGGTTGAGTTAGGTCATATGCAATGGTAGAGTTAGGTCATAAGAATGGTGGAGTCAGGTCACTTAGGTATGTTTGAGTTAGGTGAGTTAGGCATGGTGGAGTTAGGTATAGGCATAAGGGAGTCAAGTCATTTAGGAATGATGGAGACTTGTTTCTAATTTTTATTTAATGCCTAAGTTATTGGTAACATGGGAAATAAATGATGAGTTATATGTATGTTATGGTGTAGATTTCCAAAATATTTGATATTATAGAAATGTGAAATGATTTATTGGTTTTTTTATGATGTGAATCATGGTAGATATGTATGTTTGTATTAATTTCCAAATATATGTTGTACTAGAAATATAAAAATGATAAATGAATTATTTGATGATGTGATAAAGATGTTTTCTAATTAGTGCTTATTTGGTTTAAATTCCAATTATTGATATAAAACGGAAACTAACTAAGGTAGTGTTGGTTTGAAAATCTGTCGCATGGACAGATCTATGGATAGACGAGCCAACAGTGTGCAGGGCTTAGCCCCTCTTTGAGACAGCAAAGTGAAACTGGTTTATTGCTATTTCTACTAGCAGGAACCTATGCAAGTCTCAAAGATTCTGCCTTCGGGGGTTGGGATCTCATCCCAGTAGAGTGTTCCAGGCTGCGAAAAGAAAGGAATGAAAGAGGGAGAAGAGAAAGAACAGATCCGAAGGGAGAAAAGAAATGAATTCCAAAGCAGAAAGGTCAGAAGATTTATGTTTTTAGTTTGGTAGTAAACAGAGCCAAACCTACTTGCATAAATAAACAAAGCAATACTGATAAACAAATGACGGAAAAGTAGATATGAATCCAACAGATTAAACACATACAGATCTAACGTAAGAAAGATCTAATGTATAACATAGCTATTGAGCACAAAGTCTGAATAATTGTATTACTGTTCTCTTCTGTTACAAGAAAGCTCAAAGTCTTTCTCTCCTCACTTCTATTTCTATCTAAAAAATGTTTTTTTTTTTAATACAACAAGTATTCCCATATTTATAGAAGATGAGGGAGAGAGAAGGCAAAATGGAGCCAACCACCTATTTACAAAGATATTTACAAAATATCTAAAAGTCATGTTGACTTTGACAACTTGGATGGATGACATCATCACATGATGCAACATGGATGATGTCATCATTTGTGCCAACACATTTTAGACATTTCGAAAAGAAAGTCGGAGAATAGAGAGAAGAAGAAGAAGAAGAAGAAGAAGCAGAAGAAGAAGCTACTCATCATCATCATCCTGTGGCCGAAAAGGGGTTGCCTGTTTCTGATGCTGCTCAGGAGATGATATATGGAACTAAGCGCGGTATTCCAAAAACTTGCTAATCATCGGCCCAAATTGATCCTGTGATGGATCCTTGTGCCGTTCACTGATTGCTTCGCAAGTCTCCCGCTTGTCTATGAGCTTTTTCGGGAGTTTGGAATAATCTTTCCCTGCCTCGATAAGGAACCCGATGATGTCCCTACAGGCCAGTAGGTTGTTGATAGATTCAGTGTCGAATGTGACCTCTGGCCCTGTCCCTTGAGAAGCTATCTCCTTGAAAATCCGGATAGTGTCATTAGCTGATCTCAAGGTAAGGGAAGGAGTGAGCAACCCTAGAGTCATGGCGAGAACAACTTTCTCCATTTGATGCATTGCATCCAGGGCCTCTTCCTTTACCTTTTCTGTCTTTTCCAGAACGAATTCTAGCTGATCTATCCGATAGTCCAGAGTGGACATAGTTTTGTTGAGGGCCCTTGGATGGCCGAATACTCTGAACTTGACCAGATCTTCGACAAAATAGTTGAACATTTGCTGGAAGGTCTCGTGCTGGAGTCTAGCATGCTCTAACTCTTCTGATATCAGACTTGCTAATGCTTGGAGTTCCTTATTCGCCTTTCTGATGTTCAGGTATAAAATGGTATACTCGGCGATTACTCTTTCACTATCCTTGAGGATTTGGCTCCTCGAAGCAAAAACGGCCATACCTTGCTTGCCGATCTTTGAATAATCATTGATCTTCTCCTGACTGAGCAGCTCAGGAGTCTCAGCGGAAGTTGTGGGATGTGCACTTCCCATCTTCTGTAAGGCTTGAAGCAGGTATTTGTTCTGCTCCTTCAGTAGCCTTTTCTCCTCTTTCGTTTCCTGAAGCTTTTTGCAGAGTGCATCAACTGTGGAAAGAGCTTCCCCCTAGAGACTTTCAGAAGATGTCCCCATTGTGACTTGGGTCACGGTGAATTCTATCAAAGACAGATCTTCTTTCTCTTTGAGGGGGTTGGGGTATGCTATTTCCATGACTCTCTCACCTGCAGCGCTCTTCGAGAAGCGTGTAACCGGCTTCTGTTTCTTTGCTCCTTTAGCTGGAATGACTGAAAAGTCCATCGGAGCGATGGGGACTTTCCTCTTTTGTTGGCTCAGCTGCTGAGAGATCCAATCTGGTCCTATAGAAGAAGGACCAGAGATAGAGGGGGAGGTAGCAACGGTAGAAGAGGCGAAAAACGTGGAGACACGGGGCAGCGGCATTGAAAGAATAGCCTAAGAAGTGTCCATGGGAGGAAGGGAAACCGCAACTGAAGAAGACATAGGAAGGGAAGGGAGCTCAGAGATGAGGGAAGAAATAGAGGAAGACAAATCAGCAAGGGAGGAGAAGATAGATGAAGAAGCAGGGGAAAGGGTAGAAGAAGGGGCAGAGGACACGACCAAAGGGGTGGTCGTTTGAGTCACTCGAGGAGGGGAAGGAAGAGAAGAAGAAGGGATAGAAGGGACCTCTGAAGTTATAGCGACGCCGAAATCCTGGGTGGATGGGCGTATAGGACTATCCTCTGTCAATTCTTCCTCCAGAGTTATAACTTGTTCAGGCTCTAAGGGAAGAGGACTTTCAGGGGCTTCTTCCTGAATGATGCTAGGTTCACCTTCTGCACCTTTGCCTTTCAGCTGCTTTTTGGACCTTGGAGGTGCATTGCCCAAAGGGGAAGTTGTGAAATCTACCCTGAGGTAGATTAGTCCGTTCATGCGGCACCAATGCTCTGTTCTCCGCATAGTCTCCTTGACCCTCTCCTCAATTGTTTGAGGAGCCTTGTTCCTGTCAATGGCCAGGAAGGGCCAATTGTCCCCATCTGTGTCTGGAAGCCTTCAGGGACAATGGCCACTCCGTATTGGATGATTTCCGCCAATGCCAAGCGAGAGTGATCCTTTCTTCTAAGTTCCGCCTCATGGAGAATGTCAATGTAAATATCCTCAATTTGAGGGACATGGATCGGATCGAGCTTCACTTTTGGCAAGCAGCTTCTTGGGTCGAAGGTAGGCCTGGCTGGGAAGTCATGCTTCAAGTTGAGTAGCTCCAGCTCTGCGAAAATTTCCTTCGCCTTATGGTGGGTGGAGCATGTGTATCGGCCCACTTTGAGGGGGAAAGGAGTTCCACCTTCTTTCTTTTGAGGCACTTCTCATGGTATGTGACCAGCTGCCTTGACAGTTCTAGTAGAATTAGCTTAGGCCCAGCATACCTTGGTAGCCTGGTTGGCTCTCCCAAAAAGTTGGCAGCCCTCAGATAGGTGAACGTGGGAAATTGGGTGAACAGGGCCCCCCATTTCTCTGTGACTGCCACTATGTTTTTGGTCGTCCGGCTATGAGTCATGTTTGGCCTCAGTAGGCAGATGACATGATAGAAGAATGCATCGTTAACTTTTGCGAAATGTTGGATGCTATTCTCCAGCCTAAGCTCTGGGTAGTAATCAAATATCTTGGCCTGAGGCCATACTCCACTTCGGTTTAGCCCCAGATAATCCCTTGCCGACGCTGCAGCGTAGACTACATAGGAGTTCATATGGAACACTCCTGTTGTGGCGAACTGTTGTAGCTGCTCAGAGATGGTGCTGCTTATTATTTCACCCCAGCAAAAGTGCTGATTGGGTAAATTTTTATTCATTGTCTCCAAGTACCGCAGCATCCACTTATGGAAATAGTGGGCATCTGAAAGCCTGAAGACTCTGCTCAGGAAGGTGATAGTATCGCTGAGCTCCTCTGAGAAATCACTTTGGTGGATAGTCTGTGGCCACCGGGTCACCACCTTCTTGTTCTTTAGGTAGACCTCATTCATCAACTGCATGCATTGGTCTTCATTGTCTTCCCAGGCCTTGATGCATTCTCGTTGGCTAACAGCCACGAAGTTCCGGTGGTGAGGGATGCCGAGCATTATTTCAAAATGACGGGCAGTGAGGTTTATGACTACCTCGCCCTTGCTATTTTCGACACATCTTGTGTCTTTGTTGTAACATTGGGCAATCACCATCATGAATTTGTTGTTGACAGCGCTGACGGGGATTCCTCCGGTGAAGTGCAGGGCACTGCCTATTAACTTGTCCATCCATGGACTTCTTGTAACTTTTTGAGTCCTAACCCAAAATTCCTCCATGTCAATGTGACCCAATTCTGAGTCTCTGACATCCATACTGCACTCAGCCTGTGATTCGGGCATCCTGACCTTCTGATATTTGTACTTCATCTCTTCCTCTGTCAGCTTAGCCTTTCCTCTTGGTTTGGTGGGTTTCTTGCTTGACGTAGACATGTGTTCTTTCTAACTCAGTTGCTGATCTGCATGAAGAAGAAGAGAGACCCAATCCAAAAAGGTTGAATTAGTCATTTGATCTTCCATTGGAATGCTAGCAGAAGAAAGAGTTAGAGATTTTAAGGCTCAGGGCGCAGGGCGCATGAAAAATGCAACTGGCAGGCCAAATAGATAAGGCGCACAGAAAAGGAATGTTGCAGAGGTTAAACTGGCGCCAAAGGTGCATGGCGCATGGATGTAGCAGATTGCATTTTATGGCAGGGCACATGGGAATTGTATGTTACATTGGTATTCGATGTGCCCTTTGGCGCATGGATGGATCGTGTAACATGGACTTTTCGTGCGCCAAAAGGGATATGGCGCGGCGCATGAAGGGTTTACACAACATCATGTTATTGGCGATCAGGGGTGCGCCCGCACCTTTATAGCTTTATACTTGCGCGCAGAAGGCTTGTGTTGCATGGAAGCTGGGTGCGCCCTTTGGCGCATGGAAACGGGATGTAACATGGATAAATGGTGCGCCAAAGGCTTTTAAGGAGGCGCGGGATTGACACTTGTAGCATGCGAGAAAGGCGCGCCTTGAGGGCGCATGAGTTCTAGATGCAGCAGGACAAAAGGCTGCGCCATTGGCGTGGATTTCAATTATGCAACAAGGTGGATAGATGCGCCGAGGGGCGCAACTGTTTTAAGTGCAACAAGACGCGCCAGTGTGCCATAGAACTAAACTCTTTGCTCAAACGTTTTCATTCTTTCGTCCATTTCAAAGGTTGCTTGGACATATAAGGTTTCAGAGAAAAGTTTATCAGACCAAGCCATTTTCAAAACAACACCCCTTTACCAGCAAATCTGGAAAGAGGGAGGGAAGGGAGGAGGAAAAGAAGAAAATGAGACGGGACAGCACAGGGGGGGAAGCTAGTTCAATCCAATTCTTATTTTAAAACCGGCCAGCAAGCCAAAACACAGACCAAGAACACTTAAAGAACCGAAAGCACAAAACGGAAAAGAGGGAGAACCTCTCACCTTGGATATATAGCAAAAGTTTGGAGAGCGGGTCCACAGGGCGATGAAAACGACGGAGCAGAGGCTGACAAGTCCAGAATGATCACGTGCTTTGCAAAAGAATGAAAATGACATTGGGCGCGCACGTATATTTATAGAAAAACTGGTCATCAATGCACCAACCACTTTTGGAATAGTGCATGAAAATTGCTATCGACAGGAGAAAGCGTGCGCCCTTTGGCGCACGAAAGTATTTGACACAGAAAAGCGCGCCTTTGGCGTTGCATTGTCGACATGAATTATGTGTGCCCTTTGGCACACCGAAATTGGCGCACCAAAAAGTGGCACCGAAAAGCAACAAAAGTAATGTCAACAATAAGGCACATGCGCCTTGGCGCACGCAAAAGAGACTCAACATCCTTTGGTGCACTGAAAGACGTGCTAACATGGAAAACCATGCGCCAAAGGCTTTTAAGTGGGCGCACCAAAACTTTGTGTTGCAAGGAAAATCCATGCGCCCAGCCAAAAAAGGCTCAAAAAGACTAAGTTCAAAAACTAGATTTCCCGGGAAGGGATTTTACAACGTTTCGAACACGAAGGATCCCTAACGAGGGATCGAAACAAAATTTTCGGTATGGTTATCGGTAAAATTTCCCTTGTCAATTTTACGGGATAACAGCTGGCTCTTTCTGGGGACTATCCCTGAGCGAACTCGGGGGTAGAGAATCCCAGATTTCATGTGCCTATCCATTGGGTACGGAGTCAAAAACAAGGGGGACTAGAGGGAGAACAAAGGAAACACACAACCAACCGAAAGCAAACACACGACGAAAGAAAACACACAACAAAAATATAAACTGTACAAAGAAGAGAGCAAGCTCTACTTCCTGAAGATCTTGAGATGTTGCCTGCTATAGGGAAGCGGGAGTTCAGCTCCATCTAGATATGAGAGATAGAAACTATTCTCTCCATTGAGTTGCTTGATTTTAAAGGGCCCTCTCCATAGGGAATCAAATTTTCCGTGCATGCCCTTTGGCTCTCTTCGCTTGTCCCATAAGAGGACGAGATCTCCCACTTGAAAATCTCTCTGCTTGGCCTTTTTATCAAAAAGCCTCTTTACTTGATTCTGATGTTCAGTGATCCTGTCGACCACTCTTACTCTCTTTTCTTCAAGTTCCGCAAGATACATGATTCTCTTTTCTAGAGAATTCTGGAAAGTTTCATCTTCGATCACTCGTGCCAAGCGTAGAGCAGGAAGTTCCGCAGAAATGGGCAGTTCGGCATCAGTGCCATATAACACTTGAAAAGGTGACATGCCGAGAGATCTCTTGGGAGTAATGCGGTCCGCCCACAAAGCATCGTACAAAGACTTGTGCCACATCCGCTGATTCTCATCTACTAATTTCCGTATGATGGTCACCAAGTTCTTATTACTGGATTCCGCCTGACCATTTCCCTGAGGGTAATAATCCGAGGCATGTGCTAAAGTTATCCCATATTCATAGCAAAAACTAATAACTTCCCGGGAGGAGAAGTTAGAAGCATTATCAGCAACGATTTTGTTTGGAACGCCGAACCTGACAATGATATTTTCTTTGATAAAACTGCAAACCACCTCAGAAGTGGCATGCTTGACTGGTATGGCTTCCACCCACTTGGTGAAGTAATCCATTGCTGTAAGGACATAGCTATGTCCGGCACTCGATTGAGGATTGAGTGCGCCAATAAAATCAATTCCCCATTGCCTGAATGGTTCATTGATGATGACCGGCCTTAGGGGAAGGGCAGCCAACTTGGGCTTGCCGACGAATTGTTGAAAGGATTCACACTTTGCCACCCAGGTAGCCGTATCTTGAAAGAGCGTTGGCCAATAGTACCTGGCTCGAATGATCTTGTGTGCTGTCACGGAAGAAGAAAAATGGCCTCCACAGGCTGAATTGTGAAAACTTTCCAGCAGTTTTACTTGCTGGGGCTTGTCAACACATCGCAGGAAGACACCGTCTATCCCGCGCTTATATAAACCGTCATCCCAGATGACATATTTAGCTGCCCTGAGCTTTATAGTGCACTTCTCCTTTGCGGTTAGGTGCATTGGGCATTCGCCGTAGGTAAGGAAGAAAGCGATGTCGGAGTACCACTCATCACTAGTTGCAACAAATAAAACTAGAGGCAGAGAATCAGGTTCCTCTAGAGGGCTTTGCTCTTTGTCGGTACATTCCTCTTTTCCTTTAGGATTTTCTGAATCTTTGTTTTCAGCCATTAGCTGACACAGGCCCTTGCCCCTTACCAGCTTGGTTGGTTTAATATCCAGGTCATATTCCTGGACCTTTGCGATCCAATTCCCTCTCAAACTTCCTAACTCCTGCTGAGTTAGGATTGATTTCACCGCCGTGTCAGGGACCAGCACCACCGTATGCGAGTTTAGAATGTAATACCTAAAATTCTTCACTGCTTTGACAACAGCAAAGGCATGCTTTTCCAATTGAGTCATCTTCAACTCGTGAGGCTTGAGGGGAGAACTCATGAATGCAATTGGGGATTCAATGTCTTCGGAATTCTTTTGCATTAAGATTGCAGACACAAAATGTTCAGATGTGTAGCTATACATGATGAAGTCCTTGGAGAAGTCGGGACATACCAGGACTGGTGCATGAGTAACAGAAGATTTTATTTCTTCAAATGATCTTTTCCCTTCTTCACTCCATCTGAAAGTGGGTGATCCTTTCATCATGTTCAGTATGTGGCGAGTCTTTTCAGAAAAGTCAGGAACAAAACACCTAAGAAAGTTCACCTTTCCGAAGAAAGAATGAACACTAGTCTTGCTTGTAGGCAGAGTAAGGCTCTGAATAGCCTTAACCCTTTCAATATCTATCTTCATTCCTTCTTTGCTAACCACATGCCCTAGCAAATTCCCTTCCGTAACTCCAAAAACGGACTTTTTGGGATTTAGGGAAATTCCATGTTCTCGGCACCTGGCCAATACTTGCTCCAAGTGATCACAATGATCACTTCATTGTTTAGAGAACACGGTTAAGTCATCTAGATAAACTACAATGACTTTTCCCATCATACCTTTAAATGCGAAGTCCATGGCCCGTTGAAAAGTAGCACCTGCATTAGTCAGGCCAAAAGGCATCCTGCTGTAGGCAAATGTACCCCAGGGAGTAGTGAATGTTGTTTTGAATTGATCTTCAGGTGAGACTTCAATCTGATTGTAGCCTGAAAAACCATCAAGCATGGACAGCATCTCTGATCCAGTTACTGCTTGCAAAACTTGATCCATTATCGGAAGAGGGTAGTTGTCTTTCAGCGAAGCTTGATTCAAGTTTCGGAAGTCTACGCATATGCGTATCTCGCCATTTTTCTTGCGCACTGGCACAATATTCGCTACCCAAGTACTGTGATGGATAGGGAAGATGATTCTTACATCCAAAATCTTCTGAATTTTGGCCTGGATCATGCCCGAAATCTTAGGATTATAATGCCTTTGCTTCTGGCGAAAGGCTTTGACATCTTCTTTCAGCGGTATGTCATGTTGAACGTCCTTTGGCTTGAAGGACTTTAGATCGGCATAGGACCATGCCAACACATCCATATATTTCTTCAGCAACTTGACAAATTTCCGCTTCTCTTCAGTCATGCAACATTTGCCAATGTTTACAAATTGCGGGTGTGCCTTAGAACCTATATTGACTGGTTCTGTCTCTGGGGATGAGTCAAGACCATCTCGCCTCTTCTTTTTCACAAAACGGTCATGCCTGTTAAACAGGCGCTCCAGAGAAACCAGGCCCTTCGGAATTTTATTTCCTCTGAGCTGACATATGCCATCTTTCTCCTCTGATTCTTGGTTTTGACCATTGATTGATTCACGGCATGTAGAAGTGGATCCTTCAAAATACAACTCGTCAAAATTTTCTGATTTTTCTAGAAAGGCAATGAGGTGATTATCATCGTTGAATACCTGCCAATGCTGAGAGTTGTCTGGCGTGCTCGGGCGGAAAACCACTTCAATGGTGTATTTGTTCATTTTCAAACCCGGGTGTGGGAGCATGAGAGATGCTGAAACGGCCAATGAATCGGCCATGTCATTTTGAGCTCTTAGAATTGCCCCTATCGAAAAGGCATTAAATTCTTCGATGTTGTCCCATACTGCGTTGCGGTAGTGCCTGAGCCTTTCATTTTTTACTTGGTAAATCCTTTTGACCTGATTTACAACTAGCTCAGCATCCCCTTGTACCTTTAGATTTTTAATTCCCCTTTCCTTTGCGGCTTGCATACCGAGTAACAGAGATTCATACTCAGCAGTATTGTTAGTATTGAAAAAATGCAACTTGAAAGAAAGAGGAATTACCTCCTCTTCAAGAGATATTAGCACGATTCCGGTGCCACATCTACTAGTCACGCAACTGCCATCAAACTGCAAGGTCCAGATCTCATTAAGATCCTTTTCTTGAACAAAAATGCCCTTTGTACCTGTCTCGGTAGATAAGAAGTAGTTCCCCATCCCTGATGATTCAAAAAGGATTTGGGCTTTAGGGTCCTCAGAGCTAGTAACCAAGTACTTCTTTTGCGATTCTGGTTCTAAAGTCTACATCACACCTTTGATGGGTATTCTAGCTTTAGACCAGTCCATGTGAATTTCTCCACCAACTTCGCTGCAAAAGCTTCTTCCCAGCAGAATTCCATAGGCTGCTGGAATGTCAGCAACGAGGACTGTCATTTTTACTCTTTTATCTGGGAAAGCTGCAAACGCAAATTACACGTCTTTGATTTGACCAATCAATGGCACTTGCTTGGTTTCCAATGAATAACATCTGCCGAAAGGTTTGGTAAGAGTGAGGCCCAAAGCATGGGCGACTTTCGCCGGCATGACATTATCGGAAGCTCCAGAATCAATTATGCAGTTGCTCAACTTATGGCCATTGATTAGGAGAGAGAGATAGAAAGGTTCTATCTTACTTGATGTAGATGTTGAAGCAACATTTATGCGGGATTCAGGGGGAGTGGAAAGGATTCCTTTTGGGGAAACCTGCTTAGGTATAACAGCTTGACTCTGAATGTATTTGGTCAATCTCACAAGCTGTTCGGGATTTGACTGAAGGTACTCGGCTTCAGACATTTGGATCTTGGTCTTCTTAGCGTGATCTATAATATCAAACGCGGCCAAGGGTTGCGTTGGTGAGGGAATGAGTCCTTCACTTCGCGATGGTGGAACAGGGTTACTGATCTTGATAGGAATATGAGGGGGCTGATTCGGAGGAGAGATGGGCGGAAAAGACTTCTTTGCAAAAGACTTAACTGGGAATTGAGTAGGAAGAGGATTACCTCTTCTAGCAATGGTTGGAGGCACGTTTGACACGACCTTCTCCTTCTACACATGGACAGCAACTTCCGCTTCCTTTCCTTGTGAGCGGGTAAAAACAGCGTAGGATTGTCCGCTTGCATAGCCCTGAGTACTCTCTTCTTCATCAGATTCATCCTCATCGAATTCCATGTATCGAATAGTAGAGTCACTAGTCGGCTCACCGACATCTTGATCATCTTTGCCTTGAGGCAAAGGTTCTTCATAGTACTGCTCTTCCTCTTAAATTTCGGCCAAAGCATTGACCAGAGGAGCTTCAAGCGCCAACCGTGGAGCAGTTGCAGGTAGACGCGGTCTTTGTGAAACATTGTTGGGAACGAAACTCCTTCGTGGAACGTCTCAGTATGAAGAACTAGGAGCTTGGGCCAACTACTTTTTCAATGCGAGCAGATCATTCGCCATCTTTTGGAATGCCGGATCAGACGAAGTAGCAGGCAAGGGATCTGAAGATTTGGACTTTGATGATTCCTTTTTCAACTCACCAGATATTATCAAATTGTCTTCTATCCAAATGGCAGCAGCTTGAGCGAGCGGTAGGGTAGCTACTCGCTCTTGAAGGAGCAAGAAGCTGACTTTTGAGCTCATGGCATTCACGAAGAAACACTTCTGATTCTCCGGTGTTGGAAGCATGGCAGTAGGGACACGGTTGATTAATGCATTGAACCGGGCGACGAAATCGTGCATAGTCTCATTGGCTTCTTTCTTCAGGTGAGTGATCCGTGATAACAACGCAAATGCATCTTCTGAAGGCTTGTATCTGTCTTCAAAATCTTCCCACAAGGTTGCCCAACTGGTGATAGATGCGGCCGGCAAATGCTGAAACCATTCGGCTGCGGGCCCTTGTAGAGTTTCTAGAAAAAGGCGAACCGACACATCTTCGTGAGTCACGTCCAAAATACTGCATGACATAATGAAAGTAGATATGTGGGAATCTGTGCTTTGATTTCCGCTCCCGTCGAATTTAGGAAAATTATTTCGGTTTCCGTGAGGGAGCGCGTGAACTAGATGTGGCAGTGCGAGAGGACCCATAGCATTTCCCCATGGTACCGCCATTTGAAAGGATGGAAAAAGCACACGAGCTGGGAGGGTGGTTCCACTGAGCAGCAAGGCACTACAAAGGGATGTAGATGCTCCTTGTAAAGAATTTTTCTTCATGGAGGTGAGACACTCCTGGATGACCGGCTAGCCGAGCTTAGCACTGAAAAACGTGCCGGTGTTACGCTGAAATTTTGCCTTTGAAGCAGATCAAAAGTAGGATCAACTTCTCCACGGGCTCTCCTGCTGCATGTAAAAGGTTCACTTGCCAGCGTACCTTCCAGATCTGCGATGTTATGGCACAGATTTAAACTTTATTTTTGGGTGTACTTGCTGATTTTCTGGTTTTTCTGACAAAAACCAGCAGCAGGTACTTTTCTAGATATTTAAATACTATCCTCTTCGAAAAACTGATTGTGGTTAATGACAAATAGTAGCGAGGATAAGATGGCAGGGAAGAATAGCAGGCTGATTTTCAGATCTGATTTTTACTTTTTCAGAGGGTTTTAAACTTTTTTAGAAAATAGTCAAAAACTCAGATCTACGGAAAAATGCTAATTTTGATAAAAACTCAGCGAACTAAAGATCTGTAACTAGGCCCGATCTATGGATCTCAGAAGAAAATTTTCAATTTCGGGCACTTTTGCAAATTTTTGGATTTTCAACAAAAAGTTCAGATTTACAAACTGGCAGCGATTTTATTATTTTTCTAATTTTATATTATACCACCACCATAGATCTGACAGATCTATCCATTCCCCAGCGGAGTCGCCAAAAACTGTTGGTCTGAAAATCTATCGCATGGACAGATCTATGGATAGACGAGCCAACAGTGTGCATGGCTTAGCCCCTCTTTGAGACAGCAAAGCGAAACTGGTTTATTGCTATTTCTACTAGCAGGAACCTATGCAAGTCTCACAGATTCTTCCTTCGGGGGTTGGGATCTCATCCCAGTAGAGTGTTCCAGGCTGCGAAAAGAAAGGAATGAAAGAGGGAGAAGAGAAAGAACAGATCCAAAGGGAGAAAAGAAATGAATTCCAAAGCAGAAAGGTCAGAAGATTTATGTTTTTAGTTTGGTAGTAAAAAGAGCCAAACCTACTTGCATAAATAAACAAAGCAATACTGATAAACAAATGACGGAAAAGTAGATATGAATCCAACAGATTAAACACATACAGATCTAACGTAAGAAAGATCTAATGTATAACACAGCTATTGAGCACAAAGTTTGAATAATTGTATTACTGTTCTCTTCTGTTACAAGAAAGCTCAAAGTCTTTCTCTCCTCACTTCTATTTCTATCTAAAAAATGTTTTTTTTTTTTGAATACAACAAGTATTCCCATATTTATAGAAGATGAGGGAGAGAGAAGGCAAAATGGAGCCAACCACCTATTTACAAAATATCTAAAAGTCATGTTGACTTTGACAACTTGGATGGATGACATCATCACATGATGCAACATGGATGATGTCATCATTTGTGCCAACACATTTTAGACATTTCGAAAAGAAAGTCGGAGAATAGAGAGAAGAAGAAGAAGAAGAAGAAGCAGAAGAAGAATCTACTCATCATCATCATCCTGCGGCCAAAAAGGGGTTGCCTGTTTCTGATGCTGCTCAGGAGATGATATGTGGAACTAAGCGCGGTATTCCAAAAACTTGCTAATCATCAGCCCAAATTGATCCTGTGATGGATCCTTGTGCCGTTCACTGATTGCTTCGCAAGTCTCCCGCTCGTCTATGAGCTTTTCCGGGAGTTTGGAATAATCTTTCCCCGCCTCGATAAGGAACCCGATGAAGTCCCTACAGGCCAGTAGGTTGTTGATAGATTCAGTGTCGAATGTGACCTCTGGCCCTGTCCCTTGAGAAGCTATCTCCTTGAAAATCTGGATAGTGTCATCAGCTGATCTCAAGGTAAGGGAAGGAGTGAGCAACCCTGGAGTCATGGCGAGAACAACTTTCTCCATTTGATGCATTGCATCCAGGGCCTCTTCCTTCACCTTGTCTATCTTTTCCAGAACGAATTCTAGCTGATCTATACGATAGTCCAGAGTGGACATAGTTTTGTTGAGGGCCCTTGGATGGCCGAATACTCCGAACTTGACCAGATCTTTGACTGAAAAGTCGAACATTTGCTGGAAGGTCTCGTGCTGGAGTCTAGCATGCTCTAACTCTTCTGATATCGGACTTGCTAATGCTTGGAGTTCCTTATTCACCTTTCCGATGTTTAGGTATAAACTGGTATACTCGGCGATTACTCTTTCACTATCCTTGAGGATTTGGCTCCTCCAAGCAGAAACGGCCATACCTTGCTCGCTGATCTTTGAATACTCATTGATCTTCTCCTGACTGAGCAGCTCAGGAGTCTCGGTGGCAGTTGTGGGAGGTGCACTTCCCATCTTCTGTAAGGCTTGAAGCAGGTATTTCTTCCGCTCCTTCAGTATCCTTTTCTCCTCTTTTGTTTCCTGAAGCTTTTTGCAGAGTGCATCAACTGCGGAAAGAGCTTCCCCCCTGGAGACTTTCAATGGATGTCCCCATTGTGACTTGGGTCACGGTGAAATCTGTCGGAGACAGATCTTCTTTCTCTTTGAGGGGGTTGGGGTACACTATTTCCATGACTCTCTCACCTGCAGCGCTCTTCGAGAAGCGTGTAACCGGCTTCTGTTTCTTTGCTCCTTTAGCTGGAATGACCGAAAAGTCCATCGGAGCGATGGGAACTTTCCTCTTTTGTTGGCTCAGCTGCTGAGAGATCCAAGCTGGTCCTATAGAAGAAGGACCAGAGACAGAGGGGGAGGCAGCAACGGTAGAAGAGGGGAAAAACGTGGAGACACGCGGCGGCGGCATTGAAAGAATAGCCGAAGAAGTGTCCACGGGAGGAAGGGAAACCGCAACTGCAGAAGACATAGGAAGGGAAGGGAGCTCGGAGATGAGGGAAGAAATAGAGGAAGACAAATCAGCGAGGGAGGAGAAGATAGATGAAGAAGCAGGGGAAAGGGTAGAAGAAGGGGCAGAGGACACGACCAAAGGGGTGGTCGTTTGAGTCACTCGAGGAGGGGAAGGAAGAGAAGAAGAAGGGATAGAAGGGACCTCTGAAGTTGTAGCGACGCCGACATCCTGGGTGGATGGGCGTATAGGACTATCCTCTGTCAATTCTTCCTCCAGAGTTATGACTTGTTCAGGCTCTGAGGGAAGAGGACTTTCAGGGGCTTCTTCCTGAATGGTGCTAGGTTCACCTTCTGCACCTTTGCCTTTCAGCTGCTTTTTGGACCTTGGAGGTGCGTTGCCCAAAGGGGAAGTTGTGAAATCTACCCCGAGGTAGATTAGTCCGTTCATGCGGCACCAATGCTCTGTTCTCCACATAGTCTCCTTGACCCTCTCCTCAATTGTTTGAGGAGCCTTGTTCCTGTCAATGGCCGGGAAGGGCCAATTGTCCCCATCTGTGTCATTATACACCTTATCTACTTCATCTTCCGTAGTCTGGAAGCCTTCGGGGACAATGGCCACTCCGTATTGGATGATTTCCGCCAATGCCAAGCGAGAGTGATCCTTTCTTCTGAGTTCCGCCTCATGGAGAACGTCAATGTAAATATCCTCAATTTGAGGGACATGGATCGGATCGAGCTTCGCTTTTGGCAGGCAGCTTCTTGGGTCGAAGGTAGGCCTGGCTGGGAAGTCATGCTTCAAGTTGAGTAGCTCCAGCTCTGCGAACATTTCCTTCGCCTTATGGTGGGTGGAGCATGTGTATCGGCCCACTGTGAGGGGGAAAGGAGTTCCACCCTTCTTTCTTTTGAGGCACTTCTCATGGTATGTGACCAGCTGCCTTGACAGTTCTAGTAGAATCAGCTTAGGCCCAGCATACCTTGGTAGCCTGGTTGGCTCTCCCAAAAAGTTGGCAGCCCTCAGATAGGTGAACGTGGGAAATTGGGTGAACAGGGCCCCCCATTTCTCTGTGACTGCCACTATGTTTTTGGTCGTCCGGCTGTGAGTCATGTTTGGCCTCAGCAGGCAGATGACCTAATAGAAGAATGCATCATTAACTTTTGCGAAATGTTGGATGCTATTCTCCAGCCTCAGCTCTGGATAGTAATCAAATATCTTGGCCTGAGGCCATACTCCACTTCGGTTCAGCCCTGGATAATCCCTTGCCGACGCTGCAGCGTAGACTACATAGGAGTTCATATGGAACACTCCTGTTGTGGCGAACTGTTGTAGCTGCTCAGAGATGGTGCTGCTTATTATTTCACCCCAGCAAAAGCGCTGATCGGGCAAATTTTTATTCATTGTCTCCAAGTACCGCAGCATCCACTTATGGAAATAGTGGGCATCTGAAAGCCCGAAGACTCTGCTCAGGAAGGTGATAGTGTCACTGAGTTCCTCTGAGAAATCACTTCGGTGGATAGTCTGAGGCCACCGGGTCACCACCTTCTTGTTCTTTAGGTAGACCTCATTCATCAACTGCATGCATTGGTCTTCGTTGTCTTCCCAGGCCTTGATGCATTCTTGTTGGCTAACAGCCACGTAGTTCCGGTGGTGAGGGATGCCAAGCATTAACTTAAAATGACGGGCAGTGAGGTTTATGACTACCTCGCCCTTACTGTTCTCGACACATCTTGTGTCTTTGTTGTAACATTGGGCAATCACCATCATGAATTCGTTGTTGACAGCGCTGACGGGGATTCCTCCGGCGAAGTGCAGGGCACTGCCTATTAACTTGTCCATCCATGGACTTCTTGTAACTTTTTGAGTTCTAACCCAGAATTCATCCATGTCAATGTGACCCAATTCTGAGTCTCTGACATCCATACTGCACTCAGCCTGTGATTCGGGCATCCTGACCCTCTGATATTTGTACTTCATCTCTTCCTCTGTTAGCTTAGCCTTTCCTCTTGGTTTTGTGGGTTTCTTGCTTGACGTAGACATGTGTTCTTTCGAACTCAGTTGCTGATCTGCATGAAGAAGAAGTGAGACCCAATCCAAAAAGGTTGAATTAGTCATTTGATCTTCCATTGGAAAGCTAGCAGAAGAAAGAGTTAGAGATTTTAAGGCTCAGGGTGCAGGGCGCATGAAAAATGCAACTGGCAGGCCAAATAGATAAGGCGCACAAGAAAGGAATGTTGCAGAGGTTATATTGGCGCCAAGGGCGCATGGCGCATGGATGAAGCAGATTGCATTTTATAGCAGGGCGCATGGGAATTGTATGTTACATTGGGGTATTCGGTGCGCCCTTCGGCGCATGGGATGGATTATGTAACATGGACTTTTCGTGCGCCAAAGGGATATAACGGCGCATGAAGGGTTTACACAACATCATGTTACTGCGATCGGGGGTGCTCCAGCGCCTTTATAGCTTTATACTTGCGCGCAGAAGGCTTGTGTTGCATGAAAGCTGGGTGCGCCCTTTGGCGCATGGAAACATGGGATGTAACATGGACAAATGGTGCGCCAAAGGCTTTTAAGGAGGCGCAGGTTTTACAGCTTTGTAGCATGCAAAAAAGGCGCGCCTTGAGGGCGCATGAGTTCAAGATGCAGCACGATGGCGGGGTGCGCCATTGGCGCGGGTCCTTGAGCATGTATGTAACATGGCGGGTAGATGCGCCAAAGGGGCGCAACTGTTTTATTGTTACAAGGCGCGCCAATGCGCCTTTAGAACTAAGCTCATAGCTCAAACTAACTTTTCAAATTCTTTCCTCCTTCAAAGGTTTCTTGGACATATAAGGTTTCATATAAAAGATTTACTCAGACCAAGCCACTGTTTCAAAACAACTCTCTTTCCCCAGCAGATCTGGAAAGAGGGAGGAAGGAAGAAGGAGGAAAAGAAGGAAAACAAAACAGGACAGCAAAGGGGGGAAAAAGCTAGCTTAAACACAATTCCATTTAAAACCGACCAGCAAGCCAAAACACAGACCAAGAACACTCAAAGAACCGAAAGCACAAAACGGAGAAGAGGGAGAACCTCTTACCTTGGATATATAGCAAAAGATTTGGAGAGCGGGTCCACAGGGCGATGAAAATGACAGAGCAGAGCTGACAAATCCAGAAATCACGTGCTTGCAAAAGAATGAAAATGACATTTGGGCGCGCATGGATATTTATAGAAAAACTGGTCATCAATGCGCCACTTTATTTTGAAATGGCTACATGAAAATTGCTGTCGACAGTTGGAAAGCGTTGCCCTTTGGCGAAAATATTGTATTTATAAGTAACTACTCAATGCTTCAGATTAATGAGCGCGCCTTTGGCGCACCGAAAATTATATTCTTCACACTAAAAAATTACTACATCAGAAAAACTCATATGCTTGCATTTGGCACACGCAAATCCTAGCTTCAACATCCTTTGGCACATCAAAAGGAGTCAACTACATGGAAAACCATGCGCCAAAGGCATTTTTAATGGGGGCGCCCAAAACTTTCATTTGCAAGGAAATTCCATGCTTCCCAGCCAAAAAAGGCTCAAAAAGACTAAGTTCAAAAACTAGATTTCCCGGGGAGGGATTTTGCAACATTTCATACTTCAGGGGATCCCTAACGAGGGATCGAAACAAAATTTTTGGTATGGTTATCGGTAAAATTGCCCTTGTCAATTTTACGGGATAACAAAAATTTATACTAAAAAAATTACACTTTCAACCACCTATTCAAGTTCAAAAACATACTTTTATGAAGATATTCTCTTCCCTTAGTTTTGACCTTTCACATTCATATACAAATACCGTTCACATTATATTTCACAACTTATTGATTTGAAGACAAAGAGGAGATAAATAGAATTTGGTAACTGCCCTTAATTTAGGTCATATTGCAATCAATATTTTGACATTTTTAGTTACACATTAAGAAATATTAGATGGAACTAGGAGTTTAGAAGGACAACATGTGGCAATTTTAAGTCCTTGCACCTTTTCATGTATAAGTTTCCATCTCAAAGGACTAACTCTGTCAACACAAGAATGGTTGTTCCTTAATTCTGCGAGCTCATGACTGTGCAGTACACCAGAGGTTTTGAAAATACCACTGGATATCAAAGGATTGATACAAATATCTATGTTCAAGATATTGAAAATACCTCCTTTATGTCATCCCATTTACACTTAAATCATTTGACACCTAAGCTCATTCTGTAAATTAGATAGATAAGTATATTGAGGAACTTTGAAAACTTTAGTTCATAGGATTTGAGAATGGAAGAAATACTGATATAGCCTAACAATGAAAATAAGCAAGGATATTAAACCCAATATGGCAAGGCCATTATACAAAAAACATCACTCATTTATCTTCTTGAACTTACCTCTTCCTCTTAAATGTTTTAGGTTTCATTCAAATGATTAGGGTTAATGAGAATACTTGTTGAGCTATTCTCTTTACATGCTTTCTAACACTTAGAGAAAAGATTACCTCTGCCAAGACCTTTTTGTCTTGGAATTCTTGTTAAATACCAATCAAGATTTTGATGATTTTGAGGAAACCTTCATCCTTATGGAACTTTACTTCCTTTCAAGAGGTCTCAGACTCTCAAAAATTGATAAAAACCCTAATTGCATTTAATTAAACTGTATTTCAGTTAAACTGGGTACGAAGGAATTTTTTTTGAAGAACTTGAAGGAGACCATGGACTATTTTCGATTTGAGACTGATGAAAAATCGGTTATTGGATGACCCCTAAACATAGATGTATTTAAATTTTTACAAAATTTAGATAATTCAAAAATGAGTTAATTCAAATTTTCCTTCTAAATGCTATGAAGAGGGTTTATTTCAATGTGCAAAAGCCTAAGATGACTCAATGGCAAGTTCAATTCTTGATTATTACTTGATGGTTTAAAAAAAAAATGTTACTTCCTAGAGAACTGTGCAACCTTATACACCTTTTCAGATCCTTTGTTTCCTTATAACATTGAAAAACACTTCTGGTATTTCAACTCATTTTCTAGAGCATAGTCAAGTGAAGTATCACACCCTATTTTCGATCTTAGAGAACAATGAGACCTTTCTTGAGTTTTTTTTCATAGCATTCGACTAAGATGGATCTCATACACCTTGTTTTAACCTTAAATATTTTTAATTTCAATTTTCCTCCTTTTCTTGACCGAAATTTTCCTAGTTCGAGGTGAACCACATTGGTAATGTATGTTAGTCAACTTTTTTAGTAAAATACAAGCTTCAACTATTTTCTTAGAGATTTATTTTGGTCAAATTGAGAATATTGTTCCCTTTAACACCTCAACAATAGTCTTAAAAATCCTCTTAATCACAGGGCTAGGTCATAATTGATGATGGCAATAGAGATGAGATCACTTCTGAGGATTTAACACAATGGTACAGTCATAATTAATAAATAAGGATTCTAGAAGTTTCAATGAGGTGCACATTGCATGGCTATATTTCACAAGGAGACACTTCAATGGGTATTTACAATGACCTTAACCATTTATAATGCAGCTAATCATAAGAGTATTTTTCAAATGGTAATGCATACTATTGGTTGATTTTTTACAAGTCTGTAGAGAGAAATCAATGACAACAAGCATTAGACTGACCCCATCACATCCAAAGCATAACATGGACTACATTGATTCAACCTTGACCTATGTGAAAGGAACTGATGTATCCAAGGAGTTTTGAGCCATATGGCTTATGGACATCAATTTTCCCTCAATATGTTTACTTAGCTCAATGAAATAATGCATTTAAAGAGGGTAATATTATTTTCAAGTTGATGACTTAGATAAAATACTCATCTCTATATGGCATCATGGATTATTTAGAAATCTCATACTCAACTATTAATTGAATTAAACACCACCCATTGTCACAATTTTTCAATGAAGATATTCATACCAAACATCGATGAAGGAATGATTTCCAAGGATGTGACAAATGTAAAGAGTTATCTAAGGAGAACCTGTAAAACCCACCAATTTGACTTATATTAAATATTTTACACCTCTAATGGGATTAGGAATAAGTTTAACTCATGATTTGGAGTGAAAACTAAAACTTATTTTGTGCCTACCACTTCAAGAAGGATGACTTGGTTTAGGGAAAAAATGTTGTTACAAAAATGATCATAACTTCTTTGTTTCTTGTGAAAAAATGAGGTTTTGCAAAAGCTGAGGTAAAATTGGATTATTTTCAGACAAGAAATTTAAGTACAGAGAGTACAATGAATACATCAAGGAGGCTTTCAGAGGAGCCAAGAATCCATAGTGCTCAATTTTTATGGGTCTTAAGAAACTAGAAGAAAAACTTGAATAACTTCAAAGTATAAACACAAACCGATGTTGTTATGAAATTTGACAAGAAGCACTAAAACAATTTTTGTTACATACTCTGTCAAAAGTTGGTTCTCTATAAATTTTCCTGTGGACATCTCATAAATATCATTTATCTCACTATTCATGTTATTGAAAGTCAAAATTCAAAGGTAGTTGTTTCACCTAATTCTTAGATGTTTCTTTGAAAGTGACGAAACAGATAGGAAAACAGGCAGAGGAGGAATACCTGTTGAAATGTTTGGTTGATAGGTTGTTTGCGCATATGACTTCTGAATCCATAGCTGATCGTGAGAGATTCCTTTTGGCTAGGAGGAACTACCTGAAATGGAACACAAGACCACCAAAAAGAGTTAAACAGTATATGCAGTGAACTGCCTAGCGTGTGCTAGATCTGGGAAGTGTGATACTTCCTAGATGGCTGTCAGTCCACTGTTTAAAAAAATTTAATGTTGGTAATAAAGTAAATCCTATTGTAGTTAAAATGATTTAGGTATCTCATTTAAAACACAATAAGAAAGATCTAATCTAACAGGCTAGGTTAAAATAAGATCCGAAGGTCAAGTAACTGGTTCTGGGTCTCTGCAGGTCTGACAGAGGTCTTAGGCAGGTCACAGGTGATTAAGGGTGATGTGAGAATAGGTAGGTAGGTTACTGTTCTGGGTTGTATTGGTAAATACAGAGACTGATGCTGGTTAAGGGTGACCGATGCCAGTTTGGGAGAACCAGTGCCAGTTACTGTGGGATATTGGGAATGTCACAGAATGAGCTTTAGATCTCCCTTATGATTACACAAAGGACTAGGCTGGTCAGAATGAGGTATTAAGTTGTTTGGATGGGATTTGGTGAGGTTTTAATAGGGATATGGAGGGGTGAGTATTAATGGAGGTCAATGGGTGGCTAGGAGAACAAAGGATGAAAATACAATGATGAAATGAGTGAACCAGAGGAGTAAAATGTTCTACTTACTTGGAATCTGGTTCTGGATGTCTGTGAGTGAGGAATGAAGGTGTTGATAAGAGGTTGAATGTTGTAGAGGATCACCAAACATTGGGGAGCTCTTGCATGGGCTGCATGTGCTCTCCTTCTTACCTGATTGGATCAAATCTGTGCTGGGGTGAGTGCTAGATGGTTGGGTGAATGTTGGATGTCTGTGCAAGAGAAAATGCTTGATCTCCTTCTTTGCATGCGTATTCTCCCTGAAACTTGTTCTCAAAAGATGTGATATCTCTCAGGAATCTGCCAACCTCAAAAATAAGGTTGTTTTGGGGGTTAAAAGGTGACCGATGGTGGTTCTGGCTTAACTGGTGGCGGTTAAGGGTAACCGGCGTCGGTTAGGGTGGGATTTCCTAGGTTTACTAAACTAGGTAGATCCCCTTGATTTTCTGGGATCTCATGTGTTGGCCCCACGGATTAGGATGGAAGCTTCTTTTAAGCATGTGGGAATGTGGTTAGAGGGAATGTAGGCATTGATTTTTAGGGTTTGGGTAAGTCTTAGTTAGTTATGGCAACTTACTAAGAATAGGTCTTAGGGTGAGGTGGCTTGATGAGGTGTCTAGGTGAGGTGGATATGTGGGCATTATCCCAATTAGGATATTTAAATAATAAATATGGTGAGGATAATGAATTAATTTAATTTAAATAATTAAATTAATATTATAGTGGGGTGAAGGGGGCCATGGCTAGGTGAATGTGATGAAAGTGTTTATTTGTCGAGGGACCAAAGGGGAGTGTGACCTAATTTTGGTGTCTACATTTTGCCCCTTTTTGTTGCGTAGCTTGTATTGGTAAGTGACGCTGACAAAAATAAGATGTGGTTGCCCCATGTGTGGGTGGAGGTGATCCCCCTCAAACCAAGAACTGACGAGGTAGAAGGCAGAATCGGTGAGTGGTTTGATAAAAGGTAAATGTGATGAAAAGGAAGGTGGGTAATAGGGGAAAAAGGAGCAAGGTCTACTCGGGTAATCTAGGTAATGGGTCAGGGTCAAAGGTAGTAACAGTCAAACACACACACATGTATAAACTGCAGCACAGTACCAGGTTGAAGAGTAAGAAAACTCTACATTGTCTAAGGTCGATAGGTTTATCCAAACAAGGTTGAAGTGATTCTGGTATCCAAGGTATAGGATATGGTCAGGAAACACAACATAGGTCAGGTGCAGGAATGTTTAGGTGTGTTCTGGTACACCAAAGGTAGGGTCAGGATAAATGGTCATGACAAGAGGCAAGGTAAGGTCATTAGGTCAATCAACACAGGTAACAGTGCCACAAGGTATAGTGAACACATGAGGTCAAAGGTCACTAGCGATGTTCCAGATCTCCAAGAATCTAGGTCACGACACGGGTAGGGCCGAGGTATGGGTAAAATAATGAGTCCCCAAAGGAGGATGAGGTTAGGTAGTAAATGATGATGTTAGGAGGGTGAGGTAAATGGTTTGGGTAAAGGTGGGGTGGGGTAAATGGTCAGGGTAAAGGTTAGGTGTGGAAAAAAAAGAGTGATGGGTAGGGTAATAGGGTAAAATTTAGGGCAATGTGTAAGAGAGGGTGACCGATGCCAGTCAAGGGTAGCCAATGCTGGTAGAGTGTAACCAACCATGGTAAGGTAGGGCATAAGACTAATGCTGGTGAAGGAAAAACTGGTGTCGGTTAGGTAGGGTTTATTATAAAAACAACCATGTTTTTGTTATTCATTTTTCATCTAGTGAATTGAGAAAATGACACAAGAGAGAGAGAAAAGGGAAAAGTGTCTAGATGGAATGGAGAGTTGAGTTGGTGAGCCAAATGGGGGTGATTGGTTAGTGAGAGGTGGGTCCACAGGATTGGTGTGTGTGATTTGATTGGTTGGAGGCGTGGGTAGTGATTTGGTGATGGTAGAGGCCGGAGAGGGATTGGCTGGGCCACCGGTGCAGTGGCTAGATGTGCCACCATGATGAGTACAACATGATGAGGTAAGCGTCCAACTCTTGTTGTGTTTTGTTAGATAGATTAGGTGATTTGGAAAATTGGGTTTTTGGTTTTTGTTTTGGGTGGGGGAAAATAAAATTTGGAAATGGGAGGGTAAATTGGGTAAAATAGGAGTGGGGAGAGAGATAAGTGGGAGAAGAGGGGAGGGGATGAGGTGTAGGGGAGTTGTAGGTGATGTTGGGTGGGTAGAAGTGTCAGGGGTGGTAAGTTTGTGAGAAGGGAGGGTTTGGGGGTCACGGGTTTTCACCACGACAGTGACCGGCGTCGGTCGGGTTTAGCCAGCACCGGTAGGGTTAAACTGGTATCGGTCACAAAATAGGTGACTGATGCCGGTTTAGGGGTGATTCAGGTCAGTTAGAGAGAACCGTCACCAGTTGGGTTTTGGAGAGCAAGGGGCCAAAAGTGCCATAGGTTGGGTAGTTGAGATGGGTAGGGGGAAAATAGGGTGCAGGAAATGATAGTGGGTGAGTATGGGTATGATAAATGTAGATTAATTTGTTGTTTGTATTGGATGCAGGGGAGATATCAGCTACACATGCGGGATAGGGTTCCACCCCTACTCGTGATAGTTCATAGCACAGTGACCCCTGAGGAGTTGTGGCATGTGGAGGAGGTGGGCCTGAGTGGGGTCTGATGCTACCGGCATGTAGTCCGGTAGCCGAGTCTGATGGTCACTCTCATCGATAGATGGGATTCTATGACCAACACATTCCACCTACCGACGGGTGAGATTATAGTCACCCTGGAGGATGTGTTCAAGATTCTGTGGCTACCCATATTGGGTACACAGGTCTATTCGATCTCCTCTGAGGCCTCAGAGGAGTTGATGCTGATGGTGTTTGGAGAGGGGATGGCCGAGCTGACATTCCATAGTGCCAGCTTGAGCTATGGGGAGATGTACCTAGCCCATCTGGAGGAGACGAGGCTAGTAGTTCTATTGATGGAGGCAGTGTGCTACTTTGCACTGCCAGATGCAGAGGGTGGGTGGTTTCCCCGATCATTGATGGGGGTACTCCATGACATGATGATAGATTAGAACCACTTTACCTGGGTGCCAACATTCCTGGTGTAGCTATACAGAGAGTTATGGGCATATGGGCATGTCTGTGCAAGTTCAGCCTATGTTGTACCTTTCTACTTAATTGTTGGGCATATGAGCACATTTTTTGTGTGCATCCCATGGGTATGCCCAAGATAATGCCTTTCTGTCATGATTTGTATGAGTGGGATATAGGTGATGGGTGCCTACTATTGGAGAGTGGAGATCAGACAGGCCCACACATGATGTGGCCTATTACAGGTGACTATTGGAGGGGTTTTCTGGGGTGGATATCATTTGGAGGCCATATGTGGGCTTCCCATCATATAGGCATATGCGTGATGAGCTAGATGGGCACAGCTACTGAGATGGATATAGGGTCACCATGTTGGGGAGCACGAGATGATCCTAGTTGACAGAGTTAGGTGGTAGTTTGGGCTGCTACAGGACATACCTCTGCCCTTCCCGCAGTACAGGAGAGATGATGTGGAGAGGCCCTTACCTCTACCACAGCCGATAGTGCCCACAGGGTAGGAGGAGAAAGCAATAAACTAGTAGATTGATGATGTCGAGGTCATAGATAGATATAAATAGTGGTGGGAAGCTCATTTATGAGCCAGTACCACCCAGGCTGGGGCAGCCGCTGGAATATTGATGAGCTGGGGTCATAGATAGTCCCCATATCTAGCCATCTAGCCACCATCATGGTGCAGAGGGATGCCCTACAGGGGCAGGTGGTAATGTTGATTACCTAGTTGGGTATGGTGCAGACACAGCTTGCCAGCTTAGAGGTGGAGGTGGCCGAGTTACATGTACAGGTGGCCAGTCTTCAGGCCCAGATGGCCCAGGGTGGGGATGGAGATGGAGATGGAGATGATGGTCAGGTGGCTGCCCTACAGGCACAGGTGATAGGGTTGTAGGGCTAGTTGGCCACAACACAGACACAGATTGGGGCTTTACAGGCCCAGATACAGGCACAGGGGTAGGGGCCGATGGCACCACCATAGGCACTGGGACAGGGTCCCAGTTCATAGGTAGGGGTGGAGACAGGGTCCCATAGGATAGGTATAGGGGCCGAGGCCTATGGGGCCACCATAGACCATGCCCATATCTAGGTTACGGGATGCCCTAGGTGAGGCCAGATACTACCAGGATCAGTTGATGGTGGCTGGGATAGACTTTCTATCCTATGGAGAGTACAAGGCATAGTAGGCCTCGAGTGAGAGGATGAGATCCCACACTCATAGTGTAGAGAGCATAGGGGGCCATCGAGCTCTGAGACAGGATCAGGGAGAGGCCACCAGCTCATGGAGACCAGCTCTAGGTGATGCGCCAGTAGGGACCCAGCCACCACCTATGATGGGTGGGGAGATGTTAGTAGGTCACCAGACAGGGGCCGAGGAGGTGGAGGGGACAGGTGATACCGATATGGAGGATGTCCACTGAGAGGGTGCCTGATATATGGCTCCTAATTTTTGACATAGTTTTGAGTTTTGATATATACTGGCCTACGTGCTGAGAGATTGTTATAGAGGATATATTTTTGATCACATACTGGCCTGCGTGCTGAAGAGAGTGAGGATGTATGAGAGTTTTTGTATATTTTGAGCATATACCGGCCTGCGTGCCGAAGAGATTTTGTATTGTTTTATTATTTTATTGTATATGAGACCAGCCTGCATGCCGATGACATTTTGTATTGAGTATCGGCCTACGTGCCAATGATTTGTTTGAGATAGACATGATGGGATATTCGTGCATATTGTATTGAGACACACATATTTATTTATATGATGAGATACATGAGATGCTTGATTTGTTGGTGTTTTGATGAGACTTTTAATTTTTTGTTGTGATATGGATGGAAACTAGGTGAGTTAGGCATGATGGAGTTAGGTTGGTTTAGGCATGGATTGAGTCAGGTTGGTTTAGGCATGGATCGAGTCAGGTTTGGTTAGGCATGGATCGAGTCAGGTTGTTTAGGCATGGATCGAGTCAGTTTAGGCAGAGCATAGGCATGGTTGAGTCAAGTCTTAGGCATGGTTGTGTTTAAATTAGTTGAAGTTGTGATTCATTAATTTGTACAATGAATGATGATATGGGTCATGTTGAAGATGTTTTATAATATATGCATGATGATAATAGAGAAATGGAAGTCATAATAAATGAATGTTGTGATGATGATAAAAATGTTAAGCAACTTGTTGTTTGTTTGGTTTAATTTCCAATTTCTGTGATATAAAAAGGAAACTAAGTAGGGGTAAAATGTGATTTAAGAAGATGAAAGATGAATTGGTTAGGGTAGAGAGTGGCCGAGCTAACCCCCAAGGGCCCCATGCCCTCGGAGTGCTGCCTACATAGTCCTGGTGAAAAGGGACCTCAGGCCGATGTAGTTCTCCCATAAGCTAGGGAAGAATATGAGGAGGTATGAAAATGAGTTGGTAGGTGTTAGGCATGATGGGTTTAGGTCTGTTAGGTGTGAGTGGGTTATAGGAAAAATGGTATAGGTGATGTCAATTGTGAAAAAGAAGAAGATTACCCCAAAGGTATGCGTCGAGGACCAAGTCCTGTATAAGGTAATCAAAATGTAAATAAAGAAGGTTAAAAGATAAGAGGGGGAAATAAAGCCACCTGATTGGTTAGGATCATAGAGAGTAGGTCATACCTTGGAGAAGGTGATGAACGTAAGACCCTAAAGACATTGCATGATTGATTGTTCTAAGGGTGAAAAGTAGTCACATGATCACCAAATGTCATGGTTCCCAAGAGGTCCCTTGAGGTAGTAGGAAATGGGAGTGTGAATGGTGAGAGGGGTGAAAGGTGGGTAATTTTTATATGATATGTGGTAGCATGCTCTTTGGGCAAGAGATCCAAGGTCACAATGGGCAAGTCCATGACTAAAAGTCTTTCTGTTTTGACTTGTATTTGAGATAGACTGATCAATGTGGGAAGTCTATATGGGATGAGGAAATTAACTCCTTGAGGTCTTCAGGAAGCTGATCGATGTGGGAAGCTTCAATTTCTCTCATTTTTTTTTTTGTTTTTGAAAGAGCTTTACATAGCTGTCCTTCGAGGGAGTAGTCTATTTATAGCAGCGATTACCGAGAGGAAGATGTCCTTTTGAGGGAGTCATCTTTTTATTATAAGTTTGACTCAAGGAGTTGGGTCCCATGTGAGGGCTTTGAAGTCATGGACAAGACCAAGGTGAGGAATAGGATTCTTGTTTAGAAAGTAGGGTGAAACGACCATGGGATCTCATCTAAAGGTAGATGAAAAGTATCCATGAGAATCATGCTATGTGCAGTGCCGTGGTACACATATTCAAGAGAAGATAACAAGTGATGGGTACTCACATGATTCTTGTTTAATCATTGGTGAGGTGTAGAAGTGGATAGCGCTCAAGGGATGAGCATGGAAAGAGGAAAAAAGTGATGTAGGACTAAAATTCAATAGTAGAATGGTCGAAGATGCAAGGCATTAAGGGGCTCAGGTTTGGGTTTACCATCGAGTGAAGATAAACGATAAACACCTGATCTGTAATTATGGGTTATGATGTATGGTCCAAGCCAATTAGGAGAAAATTTTCCCTGTTTACTTTTTTCTGCTTTGGTTACATGTTGATTTTCTTTCAGGACAAGGTCACTGACTTGGAAGGTTTGTTCATGGACACATTTTTCATAGGCACGTTTGATATGTTTTTGGTAAACTTGAAGGTGGTCAAGAGCGTTAAGATGAAGTTCATCTAATAACTCAAGTTGTGCTAAATGGTCTTGATGAAATTCATCATCATTGAGCATGTCATGGAGAGAAATGTGGAGTGAGGGAATCTGGACTTCGAGAGGTAGAACAACCTTGGTACCATAGACCAGAGAAAATGGTGTGGCAGCAGTGGAAGTATGGATACTAGTGCGGTATGCCCATAGGGAAAAAGGAATGTGCGTATGCCAGTCCTTCCCAGTATCATTAACCACTTTCATGAGAATTTTGTTTAAGGTTTTGTTAGTGGATTCGGCTTGGCTGTTGGTTTGTGGGTAATAAGGTGATGAGAAACTTAGCTGAATGTCGAAGGTGTCACAAAGTTTTTGCAATGTTTTGTTTTTGAATTGTTTTCCATTATCAGTGATGAGGTGATGAGGAACACCAAAGTGACAAATGATGTGATGATTGATGAACTCACATATTTTCTCAGCTTTTGTGGAGATGAGTGGTATGGATTCAACCCATTTTGTGTAGTATTTGGTAGCGGTAATGATCCATTGATGTCATTGGGAAGAATGGGGGTTGATCTCTCTGACAAGATCCAAACCCCATTGAGAGAAGGGCCAAAGGTCACGGGAGACCTGTAAGGCATGACTGGGTGTATGATGAAGGTTGGCATGTTGTTGGCATTTTACACAATGTTTGACGTAGTCACAACAATCATGGTTAAGGGTTGGCCAGTAATAGCCTAGGTGAAGAATACGCTTAGCAACAGCAAGGCCACTGAAGTGACCTCCACATATGCCATCATGAACTTCCTTAATGGTATAAGGAATTTCAGAACTCATGAGGCATCGTAAGAGAATACCATCAAAGCCACGCTTATAGAGGAGGCCCCCCATGATGATGTAACGAGAGACCTTTTTAAGGAAGGCACGTTGTCCATTACGGGTGAGATCAGGAGGTAAGATGGAGAGAGAAAGATAGTCAGAGTATTTTTTATACCAAAGGTCACTTGGGTCAGGGGTAGTGGTTCTGATAGAGTAAAATTTTTGAGGTAAATAAGAAGGTGATTGGAGTCATTGTATGGTGACAAATATTTTAGAATCGGTGGGTGAAGTGGGTATTTGAGAAGCCAAGCAAGCCATGGTATCTACAAATTTGTTGGTTGAATGGGGGATGGTTTGAAGGTCATAATGGTCAAAGGTGGTCAAAAGTATGTCTACATGATGTTTATACTTTTGAAGTATCTCATTACGAAATTGGTATATACCATTAACTTGGTTTATAACCAATTGAGAATCACCAAATATGTTGATTGATTTGACATCTAGGGCATAGGAAGCTTGGAGACCTAATACGAGCACTTCATATTCGGCAATATTGTTTGTACAATCAAAATCTAGTTTGAAAGACAAAGGCATGGGTTCACCATCAAGAGGAATGAGGATAACACCAGCCCCACCCCCACGCTGACACTTGGAACCATCGAAGAAGAGTGTCATTTGGTAAGTGGGTTCGTCAAGGGAAAGGGTAGCAATTGACTCATCTGGAAAGTCAAAATTAGAGGGTTGATCCCCAGAAATAGGTGCATCGGCCAATTGGTCAGTGATAGCTTGGCCCTTGATGGACTTTTGATGAATGAATTCAAGGTCGAGGTCAGCTAAAAGCATAAGCCATCATGTGCAGCACACTGATTTTGATAAGGTTTGGCATACATGAAGTGTAGGGGGTCAGTGTTGGTCACAACATAGGTTTTGTGGTTGAGTAGATAATGGCAGAATTTTGTGGCAATGAAAACTAAGGCTAAGAAAAGTTTTTTGGGATGGGTGTATCAGGTTTTATAGTCCAAAAGAGTATGGATTATGTAATAAACCACCTGCTCCCTGTGTTGTTCATCACGATGAGTGAGCATGGCTCCCAAGGAATGATCGGTAGCTGAGATGTATAGGTAGAAAGGTTGATCATCTTTAGGTGGAATGAGTACGGGTGGTTGGAGAAGGTATTGTTTTAAGGCCTCAAAAGCTTTGTGGCAGTCATCATCCCATTTAAAGGAGACATCCTTCTTGAGCAGATGATGAAATGGTTGACACCGATCAGATAATTGTGAAATGAAATGGTGAATAGACTGCAACTTACCTTGCAGGCTATGGAGTTGTCTAAGGTTAGTGGGTGGAGGCATTTCTAGAATGGCCTTGACTTTAGCAGGGTCAACTTCTATACCATGTAGGGAAATGATAAATCCCAGGAGCTTTCCTGAGAGAACCATGAAGACACACTTCTTGGGCTGAAGGTGAACACAATATTTAATGAGGTGGTCAAAAATGGTTTTGAGGATGGCAAGGTGCTCAGAGTGGCATTTAGATTTGGCCAGGAGATCATCCATGTAATCTTCCAATATATGATGCATGATGTCATGGAAGATATAAGTCATAGCCTGCTGATATGTGGCACCAACATTTTTAAGGCCAAAAGGCATGACTCGATAGCAGAAGGTCCCCCAAGGGGTGATGAATGTGGTTTTGTGTTGATCCTCTGGGGCAAGCAAGATTTGGTTATAACCCGAGAAGCCATCCATGAGTGATAGCATCTCGTGACCAGTGGTAAGGTCAACTAGTTGGTCAATACCAGGTAGAGGGAAGTCATCTTTTGGGAAGGCTAGGTTGAGGTCATGGAAATCCATGCAAATGCGGAGTCCCCCTGTCACCTTAGTGATAGGGACAATGTTAGAAATCCAATGAGGATAATCAATGGGTAATATGAAGGAAATGGAAAGAAGGCACTGAAGTTCTTCTTTGACGAGAAGGGCAATGTGAGGGTGCATTTTCCTCAGCTTTTGTTTGATGGGTTTGGCATCGGGAATGGTTATGATATTGTGGACCACTATGGTGGGGTCAATACCAGGCATGTCTGCATAAGACCAAGTGAAAGTGTGGTTATGATCTTTGAGAAAAGAAGTGATGGCTTCCTGTTCAACAGCATCTAAAGATTGACCAATCTTTAGGATGTGTGGGTCATCCTGAGTATGAATGTTGATCTCGATAGTTGATTCATTCAACATGGTTTGTGTCTCAGAAGGTAATGACCGATGAATATATGAGTCTTCTGCACCAAGGTAGGTGAGTATAGATTCATCATCCTGACATTGAACGACGTTAATTGAAGGTGTATCGTCATCGATCATTTCAGGATACAGGAAGGGAAGAGAGGAAGGGGCCTTGCCCTCACATTGATAAGTCAAAGGCCCCAAGGAAATGGTGTTTATGAAAAAAAAAGTTAGGAGGGATAGATTCAGGATCCATCGACTCCGTCGGTGAAGGTGGTGATGAAGGTGGAGCGGGTGAAGAAGGTGGAGAAGGGTTGACGTTCTCGATGGGTTCAATGCGGGCTTGCTTAGTAGGTGGTTCAGGAAATCCAATACCACTATGGTCGTTATGTTTATGGGTGGTACATGGAATGATAGTATGGTGGCCTTGCTCATAAAATCCAAAACCAAAAACCCTTCCATGCACATCGGTGCAGGAAGGTGTGGGTGAAATGGTGATTGGTGAGAGACTGGAAGTCAACAGAAAATGGGTGGGTTTGTGATGGTGGTTCAGGTGTGTAAGTGGTAGTATCAAGTCCCCCATAGGTGAGACTGGTATGAAGATGAGGAGGACCATAAAGGAGGCATTCTCCTATGCAGTGATCATAGCGAGGGTGTTGGTGAAGACTTCCATACTCTTGTGGAGTAAGGAATGTGTTGACACTATATAGGCGATATTCCCCTAGAGTGAGGCATTGAAAAATTCCTTCCAAGGGATTGGTGGTTGGTATGTGGGTAGATGGAATAGATGATGTGTCGGAGGTCGATGTGGAGGTAGAGCTAACAGATTGGGAGGCTGATGGGTCAGCCGTGGAGGTTATGGCAGTGGTAGGAATGGAGGATGTACGTGTGGTCGAGGTAGTGACTGGTACTGGTAAGTGGAGGTGTAGGTGAAGTGGTAGTGGTTGGAGGTAGATGCCTTAATGGGTATGAGCACATCATTGGGTCGGTAAAGCATGTTGCATGTTTTAAAAGGTGATGGATCAGCTAGAATAGTATAGGTGTGCCCTTCATGCTCAAACTTTACACAATGATGCAAAGTGGAAGGAACACAACCCATGACATGAATCCAGGGTCTGCCAAGCAATAGGTTATATTGAAATTCCCCCTCCAAGATGTAAAATAGCTCTGGAATAGTGTGGGGGCCCACGTGAATGTGGAGGATGATGGTGCCTAGTGTAGAGGTGATAGCATCATTGAATGAACACAACATGATAGGATGTTTATGCATGTAATTTTCAGGTATGCGCATTTGAGTGAATGCATGGGATGAAATGATATTAATGCTAGCACCCCCATCGATCATTACACATCGTACATGTATATCATCGATGTGGACAGAGATGAAGAGGGCTGGGTCTGGGTCATTGGTTTAGTGTGAGTGTGATCTCTTCCTCTGAGAAGCTAAGGGAGGCTACTTGGTGAGTAGGGTGAGGTGTGGATAAAGGTGGCAATTTGGTGAGAGAGGCTACATGATGGGGTGTGATAATGGAGGCTACGGGTGTAGGGTCATTGGGTAAAACCTCAATAGATTGAAGAACCTCCATGAGAGCTTGACGATGGGATTCTGAGGTTTGGATGAGGTCATATAAGGACATTTTGAGGGGAGATTGGTGTAATTGTTTGAGCATGGTGCGATGTGTGACCCCATTAGAAATAGGATATGTGGGGCCATGGATAGTTATTTTAGGTGTGGGTGCAGATGGTATGTTGGGTATAGGATTGGTTGGTGAGTCAGTTTCCTTTTCCTTGCCTTTATCCTTCTGAGCATGGGTAGTGATGTGGATCATGTTGATCTGAGGGGAGTTGGAAAATGGAGAAGGTGTAGGATGAGTGGTATAACGACATGATGGGAAAAAACCTACTGGGGGAGAAAATCCTTGTGAAGTGAGTAGGCACAATGACATTTAGGTAATGGTGTGGTAAGTTCTCTGATACAAACCATGTTAATTTCAGATCTTGGGGTGGTTCTAGAAATTGTGGGAGTGGAGGTCATTGTTGTTGAGTAGGAAAGTGAGGGAAGGACTATGGGAAATGGGTGTCGGTGAAGTAGGGTCCTCATCAAGAAGGTCATCATCATCAAAGTTGGCTTCAGGAGGACACAATTGGATAAGGATGGTTTTCAAAGCCTTATAGTTCTCCACATCATGCCCTGGCACATGATGGTAGGCACAAATTTTAGTGTCATCAAACCCTTTTGGCTTGGGTTTGAGGGGGTCGTAAGGTATGAGTGGCGGTAATGTGATGACAGGAAGTCTCAAGGAGGTTGGTTAATATTTTGGCATAGGACCCTACTAGTGGGTCGCAATGGGAAGAGAAAGTGGGTTTAGGCGTAGGTGTGGTTGATTATGGAGGAATGACCTTTATAGGAGGGGGAGTGGGTCGAGCTATGGTTTTGGGTGCTAGTGTGGTCTTGGATGTCAGTCGTGTTTGTTTGGGTAGGGGTATGGTAGATGAATGGGTAGGAGGGTGTATGGTTGTTTTGACTAACTTATTGGAAGGTATTGGATTTTTGTCTTTGGGTTGCACCTTCGTGGGTAAAGGTGATATGGGTGTATGAGATCTAGAAGGAAAAGCAGATGGGGGAAGAGGTCAAGTTACCCATGGGGATAATGGAGGTGCTGTGAAGGTAGATGATGTAGGTCATGTAGGGGGTGTGAGGGACAGAGACTGAAGTGTAGTGGGTAGTGAAGAAGTTGCTGAGAGTATTGGAGGTATGGGTACTAAAGATGCCATAGGTGTAAGTCATGTTGGGTGCCTGGGTATGTTAGAGGTTTTTAAGGAAGGAGTGGGTTATTGTGTTTTTGGTTTATTGATGGGTGGGGGTTTATTAACCACACTGGGATGTTGGGTTCCTAGAATGGATGAAAAGGGTGAAGGTGATGTAGGTGTGATTAGCATAACTGGGGTAAGAGTTCTATGGGTTTGCTTCTTCTGTTTGGGTGCCGAAGTAGGTTGGGTATTGACTATGGAAGATGTAGCTAAATCTATTTTGATAGGTGGATGAGTAAGGCTGGTGGTTTGGGTGACCCTTAAGGTAGTAATAGTTTTAGGTGAGGAGGACGATATAGGTGTGGGATTGGACTTAAATGCATGTTGGGTTATGGGTAAGGGTGTGTGTTGAGCTATGATGGGTGTCGTGGAATAATTTGTGATAGAGGTGGTTGTACTCAGTTCAATGGGCTAGAATATTTTTGGGTAGATAGTGGAGGTATCAGCAAGTGACATCTACATTTGCATTAAGGTAGGAAGTAGAAGGTGCCCTCATAGCAATCCTCTGTCCACATAATCTAAGCGGTCAGCCAAGCATGAGAATGACATGTCTGTAGGTGATGTTGATGATGAATTAATGGTAATTCCCATAAAATGTGTCTTAGAGATGGGGAATTTGTTAGCTTGAGTTTTCATGGGTAAGAGAGCTGAAAGTAGGTCTGTAGGATCGTGGGTAGCTGATGCAGAATGTTCACCTAGAGGCAAAGGTATCCCTACTAGATCTATGATAGGTGGAGGAGAAAATGGGTATTCCTATGTAGGTGGAGGAGATGATGGGTGCTCCTCTGTGGGTGGAGGAGATGATGGGTGCTCCTCCATGGACTAAAGAAGTAATGTGGGTGACAGTTCCCTAGGTGGAGAAGCCAAAGGTGAAATAGCGTCGACATTAGCAAAGGACTCCTCCACGGATGAGGAAGGAGGTGAAAGGTGCTCCTCTGTGGGTGGAGGAATAGGTGAGGTGGGTTCCAATGTAGAAGGAGGACTTTAGGCTAGAATTTCCTCTATGGAAGGAATATGAAGTAATTGGGAAGCAATGGATGCATCATTGAAAATAACATGGACCTTGCGGGTATGGCTATCATGAGTTGAGGTCTCACCAGTTTGATCAAATGAAGGGGCATGATTGGGAAAGGGTTTCTTGAAGATATGTAGGTTTTGATTGGTAGGTGTGTTAGGATTATCCATGGTTAACTCACCTTTCTTGAGCATTTCTTGGACAATGTTTTTGAAAGTGATGCAATTACCATCACTATGACCCTTTACTCAATGATAGTTACAAAAGTCATGTTCTTTATACCATGCGGGTGTGGGGTTAGAAGGGTCAAAACTAATGTGTGGTTTTATAGGTGGAAGGGTGATGGCCCCAGCTTTAATGAGCTTTTCTAAAACAGAAGAGTAAGGCTCCCCTAATTGGGATGTATTTCTGTTGTTATTTTCTTAATTGAAAAGTATGAATGGGTGAGAGATTAGATGAGGGGCTAGCCTGATTTGACGGATAAGCTGGGCCAGCCTTGAGTAACACTACGTTAGTGGTCCCCTTTTCCTTTGAATAATTGTTATTTGGTTTGGAAGAAGAAGAGGTATCATTCTACTTGAATGCCAAATTCTTATTGTGTAATTGGATTTTCTTCTCTTCGATAGCCTGAATCTCTAACTTTCATGCCATGGTGAATACTTCTTCAAAGGTTCAGAAAGTTTGAACCTATAGGGTCGATGAGATATGTCTAGCACAAGACCGTGTGAAGAGCTTGATGAGTTTGGTTTGTGGTAGTTGGAATGTGGGTTGATTGATCAAGCTACGCTAGCAAGCAACAAAATTTGTGATAGATTCGTCATTACACTGACATGTGGAGTATAGGTCAGTCATGGTAACCTTCTTAACATTCCCATTGAGAATTGAAGGCTTGGATGAAGTGTCTAGGTAACAACCATGTGTGAAAGACCAATCTAGTGCAAGTCTAGACATGGTTGGGCTCAAGAGCAAAGATCATCATGGGTGATTATAACATCCTCATTATACCTTTAGAACAAGCAATTCTTTCCGAATTTGATTATTGTAACATCCTCATTTTTTTGATAATTGCATCCTGGTTCTAAATACATAATTTAGAACTCACAAATCAAATAACCATTCATATAACAGACAACCATATGCAGCTGTAATGACTCGGAGTACCTCCAATCTATTCATTCCATGACTCGGTAATCTACCGATCTATTCATGAGTAATAAGAGTTGGTGTTTTTTATTTAACACTTCACTCTTGCGGTTCTCTTCCCTATTTTGGGATTCAGAATGCTCTGTCTAAGGAACCTAACTGAATAAATGTTACCATTATTCATCGGCATCTCATCCCTTAGACTAGGTGAATTAGGACAACGCAATCAGCAGCTTGCGATACTTTGGCCAAAGATTTGAAACATACTGTTTATGTCTCGTATTCCTTAACGGCATACTCGTCAATCTGGAATACGTCCTTCACCCCATTCTTATGTTATATAGAATGTCCTACACTGACTACTGTCAGTCCTTCCTTTCACAACTGAATCACTCGGAGGCAGATTAACAAGGTGATAATGTTATATGGATGCCCACGAGGATTAGGGATATGGTGACATACTGGTTCAACCTTGCAGTTCAACCAGTGTGTCATGATACCCCGAATCTCCTAGGCAGCCTTATAACATGACCACGTTCTTAATCGGACCCTGAGTAACTCGTGCGAGATCAAAGTGTAAATCTTAGCGATCAATGCAAAGGGTGTCACCATAAGTCACCTGCATTGTTGTAACTTCGAGAAGATCCTAATCTTCTCGGAGGTACAACCCTGCAGTTGACTTGTGTCGTCAACCTTTAAATCCGCCTCGAAAAGATCTACTTAATAACATGCGTTACGCACTTGTGTTTTAAATTACTTTAAAGACTTTTCCCTAAGGTTAGCCTTTCCCGATCCCTGGATTCTTCGTCTTAAGACGACCCTTCCTCTATAAAACCCATTACATGGTGGAGTTATTAAGGTCAAGATCTCATCAAGGAGTCATTAGAATATACATGATTCTCAAACAAAAGAATTGGACAATATCTCATAGCGTTTACTTGAGATGGCCATCTGAACCCCATTAGATTTATATCAGTTCTCCTAACTGAATTTATATCATACTTATTAGTATAAAGATATAAATGATTAAGAATCCAATTAATATTGTCCTGTCATACTCAGGACTAGGGATTAGTAATTTAATTCAGCTTGTTTAGCGTTCTGGTTAGGTTCATTTTTAACCTATCTTTTAGAAAGACAATTGTTTAAATTCAATATTGCTTTCGCTAGAACAATAAGATCTGCTAAACACTCATATGAATTCAACCACATTTTCTTGTAAGCTTTCATTGTCAATCACAAAAGCATCCAAATTACACAAAGATAACATTGCCATTCTGGTATATAAACCGAAGAAGGTCAACTATCAAAATAAGAATACAACACATAAGTATCAAATACTTATTCCCATTCCTTTCAGAACTATACAATTACATTTTATGCAAACAGCATACTTGATACAATGCTTAACGGAAAAGAAACATCTTTCCACATATAGTACATTTATAAAATCAAGCTGTAATTCATATAAAACAATTAAATAATCTGATCATCCTGTCAGATCTGCATTGCTTTTACCACTTACGGCAACCATCTGCAAAAATAGTCAACATGAGTCAGTTCGATGAACTGAGCATGATAAGCACTAACTGTTAAAACAATTGCAATCCGTCAATTGTTTTCATTAAACACCCTGTTTAAATGAGATCAATTATCCAAACAAGTAAACATATTCAGAATATGCCTTTATAATACAAAATTGACTACAAACGTGTAACTCTATCAACGTTACAGAATAGTCCTAAACACTTCTCAAATATTTCATCAAATATTAAGAATCAAGAACGAAAGTATCCAAACAATTATCTTGAATCCAAGATTAGCAACATTGGACAGATCGTTACTTTCATCAGAAAAGGAAATATCATAGCAAATCATGATTTCCTCCAACAAGATACAAGAACAATTCAAAATGTTAGACAGATACCGACAAGTATTACAATAATAGAAGAGAAAGAACCAAATCATTCATACTTCCCTCCACACAAGTTCACTACTGTACCGTCTACACATATGAAATACATTCATCTAGTATGTATACGAACAAGTCTGTCAAACCACATGAAGAATCACTGTCATAATAAAAATCGAACACAACAAGGCTTTTCGACCCAAGTTCGAAATCAAAGAACCTCTAGTATTGCGGTCAACAATAGACTACATTGCATTAGGCTATTGGATGTTTCCCTAAGACTAAGCCAAGTCAATCACACAAAATTTCCGAACATGCTCAGTCTCAATCAGACAGGAGTAAACGGAAAAGAATATAACCAATCTATTCTCACCTTGGCACATTCAAGTCAAAAGTAGGTATTCGTGACTCATTTCAACAGAGCCAGAACACGAGATAATTATCCATACTCAAGGAACTCAAACAGTGACAAACGACAGTGTCCAAATATAGGGTTCAATAAGAGACAGAAATACAGGTTACCTTATAAGAATTCAAATGATTCCAAACAGTAGTAACAAGACAAATAATTGCATACGATTCCATCTGAGCTCACCAATCGGAGCATAATAAAAATCAGGCAAGAAAATTTAATTACTGATTTCAAAACAAGGAATCCGACTGAACCCTTGCAAATCTTTTACACAAATTTGCACAGACTGAAGACGTAAAAATATACCAAAAGAATCTGTACCACAAAATCTTTGCGACACGATGGTATTCTTACGAATAACAGAGATCAAAATACATATTATTCCCTTAAGTCGCTGGAACAACAATTTCCAATATTCATCTATATTCAGCCATGAACAGTGATTCAAGCACATAAATCATTCAATCGACTCCACAGAGTCATTCAGATTAAAATGAATATGAATTTATATTTTACATTGCATACTGTTAACGGGTTATTATCCATAACCACGGAACCCAACAACAGTATAAGATAAAATAGTTAAAGAATCAATCTAAGCCATTTAAGGTAAGCATTCAACAAAAATCAAGTGTAAGCAAATCAAATACCGAAATTTCATAACAAGGGATTCAACTGAGCCTCGTCCAAATTCCCGAACAAGCTTACACACAAGGAATGTAAATGCATACCCAGGAAGTCAGTACTAAATTCCATTACAAAAAACAGAGGTCGTATGACCTGCTACTTCTACAAGATTCCAACGGAATTCAAGTTAACAAAACTCAAGGAGTTATCTATATCCTCAACAGTGGATCATAATATACGATTTGTTCAGAGGACCCCATAGAGTCGTTCTAATAAAATACACATATCCAACATTCAAATATAAATATGTATAGATTCCTCAGTGGTCCATTCATACAAGTCATTCAATAAACTCTACAGAGTCATTCCAATATATAATATACATACATCCATAATGCATTCTGTAACGGTTAAATCTCGTTACCCCAATGAAAAAGGAAACAATTCCAAAAGAGTTGCAATAAGATACTGTCACACCGAAAGATGTTATTCACAAACAACCTTCAAGACAAAAACGAAACCCAACAGTATCAATAACTACCATCATCAAAACCCACGACAGAGCTTACAAAGATTTCATAACACTGAACAATCAAACAGTTCCATCAATATTTCTTCCGACTGTTTCCAAAACAAGAATCAACGACCAAAAATCGACAGACATAACACTGGCCTATACCCATCACAGGAACGATTCATGGGCTCACGCCGAACAGGCCGAGCATTCATACATTTCACATGTTTCACATAATTAAGCCAGAATGCAACACAAAGAAATAATGCCACAGTTCGAATTTAATAAACACCCATCAAAGGATAAATGAAAAATTCGAACCAGAAGAGATACTGTGCCAAAATCACACAATGAAATCCATAGAAAAACATCTAATTCCTCAAATCATTTGAACAGAGTTGTTCTAATGAAATCACTTGAAAGACAACAAGATTTTTAAAGGTTAGGGCCTAACATGCCTGGATTTTTGCTCAAATTTCCGAAGCAGACCACTGGAAGAGCTCAGACTTCCTTTTCCTTTTCCAAGTTAGAGCGACCAACAAAATTTTGCTATCTCCAAAACATATATACTTTCCTTGCCAGAGAAAAGAGCTAGATAACCTCATACTTGCCATGCAACACAAAGAAGACTGGTGCGAAGAACCAGTGAACAGGCAGAAGGAAAACCTGAAATTCGCGATAAGCCAAAAAAACCAACAAACTTTCCTGTTTGCATGCCTTCTCGCGAGTTCCGAGCTCGACTACCGAGCACATTGAATGCAATTACACCAACTTTCCTGCTCAAACTCCACTGCCACCGACCGCCAAAATTGGCGACAGTCAAATGAAATCTCAAGTTCATTTTTAGTTTTGGCGACCTGCCACGTCGGCACAAGTTAGCCGTTCCCAAAACCTCCGCCAAGACCTGTCCTTCATCCTTATCCATGCATTTAATAACATAGAAAATGCCGCCCATGGTTCGCACCCCTCCATAGGCCCCTTTACATTCTTGCTCATAGTTAGGTTAGTATCTTAGGTTAGAATTTAGGATAATACTCATTCTAACCATATTACACATAGATACTAACTTAGGACATTAACACATAGCCTAGGTCTAGGTTAGATTAACACTAATCTAACCCCTAGGTTAGGTTTAGTCTTAGGTTACTAATCATTTAATAATTCTAGCTAGGTCTGCATTCTGTAAACTCAGAAAAAGACCTACATCATACCTTCTTGAACAGGGTTAGCTCCTGTTCTGCCTTAGGCTGTAGAATCGTATGTAAACGAATTATTACCTGGTCCACAATCGAGACCTTCCAGATATACTTCCATATCGGGAACCAATTCATTTCACTTGATCAGCCTGAGTCATACTCCTGACTAGCTTATTAAATGCTTCTAGACCTTGCAACCTGTTCAAGGTCTGTGATTTTAATTCATCATGAACAAACTTAAAGCATTACTTGGATCAATTCCACTGATCCAAGACTAGATCTTATAGATGGATAACTCTATAATTCATTCCGAGATCAGATTAAACTCAGATACAAAATGAAATAAATAAAAGAGTCTAATCATATTCTGACTCAGTCAAGATCTGCAATCTGCAAAGAAATTACAGTACATATCAAGCATGATTTCCAAATCGAGGAACATATCCTTTTACAAGAAATCACATATCAACACTTGTATGCTCAGGAGAAAGTAACATCAGTTCAGGGTGTTACATGCTTCCCTCCTAAAAAGATTCATCGTCCCGATGAATTACATATTAAATTAACCTTCAGGTCAATCAATTTATTATTACGCAAACAATGTGACTACTTCCATAATTGAATAGTTCCAGAAATCAATGTCACAACACATTTTATTCAACCTGAATAAAGTCTGCCTTCATCTGGCTTTCATAAATACTTAAAAACAATAAGTTCATAAAAGTATGTTTTGTCAACAGATTTCATTCTGTTGAAAAAGAGAAGGAAAAGCAATTTTCATCTCTTCCAGATTTTCCCAAGTTGCACTTTCTTCGCTAAACTGGTCCCACTGGACCTTACATTGCTGTATTTCACGATTTCTTAAATGCAATTGGCGAGTTTCCAGCACTCGTGTGGGTTTAACCACGATTATTCCTGGGTCTTGGACCTGCAAGGAATTCCAATTTAAAACATGTGACAGATCTGAAACGTATTTCTTAAGCAAAGAAATATGGAAAACATCATGCATGCGAGATAAAGCAGGTGGCAATGCTAAACGATAAGCTACAGGATTGATTATTTCGACAATTTCGAAAGGTCCCACAAATCGAGGTGACAACTTGGCAGCCTTGCCAAAAGTTATAGAACTCTTTCTGGGTTTAACACGAAGGAAAACCTTATCACCAAGCTCAAACCTTCTATCAACCCGCTTAAGGTCAGCATAGCTCTTCTGTCTATCCGCTGCTTCCTTTAATCGTTCACGAATCAGCTTAACTTGCTGTTCCATTTCTGTGAGAATCTCTGGTCCAATTACCACTCTATCCTCAACACTGTCCCAACTAACAGGGGTTCTGCACTTTCTTCCATAAAGTGCTTCAAATGGTGCCATCTTAAGAGATGAGTGATAAGTGTTGTTGTATGCGAACTCAACTAATGGAAGATACTCTTCCCATTTATACTGTTGATCCATGCAATACATTCGCAACATGTCCTCCAACACTTGATTTACTCTCTCAGTTTGTCCATCCGTTTCCGGATGATATGCAGAACTGAAGTTTAGTTTCGTTCCAAGAGCTGCGTTAAGCATTTGCCAAAACCTTGACGTCATTCTAGGATCCCTGTCATATATAATCAGTTCTGGTACACCATGTAACCTGAAAATTTTGTGCACGAATCTTTTGGCCAGCACCGGTGAATCATCCTTTAGATTTCCAGCAATGAAATGAGCTACCTTGGTCAGTTTATCTACAACTACTAGGATAACATCATGTTTATTCCTGGACATAGGTAGTCCTTGTACAAAATCCATGGTTATTACTTGCCATTTGTACTGCGGTATGCTATGAGGATATAACAGTCCAGCAGGGTGCATATGTTCTGCCTTCACCCGCTGACATTCCAGACAATGAGTCACAAAATTAATCACATCCTTTTTCATACCTTTCCAGAAGTATTGCTGTTTTAAATCAGCAAGCATTTTTGTGATACCTGGGTGTCCAGAGAAAGGTGAATTATGAAATTCAACTAACAACTTCTTTCTCAAATCGTTAAGCATAGGTACATATACCCTGTTTTCATAACGCAAGATTCCTTCATTATCAAAATGAAAACCTTTATACCTCATATCCTTAGGTTCTGCAGCAAGCGCTGCTTTTACTTGCTGAAAGTATGCATCTGATTCTGAGGCACTTTTTACCTCGTCTTTAAACTGAGTTCTTAATGTTATAAGAGCAGAAATGTGCCTCCTACGACTTAGAGCATCAGCTACTCTATTCTCCTTCCCTTTGATATAGCTAATATCAAAGTCATATTGTGATAAAAACTCTAACCACCTTCTCTGTCTGGCGTTCAGATTGGGCTGAGTAAAAATATATTTCAGTCCTAAGTGATCAGTTTTCAACTCAAAAGGTTTCCCAAGTAAATAGTGTCTCCAGACTTGAAGTGCATGAACAATGGCAGCAAGTTCCAAATCATGAGGGGCATAATTCAGCTCATGTAACTTAAGTTTTCTACTTTCATATGCTATGACCTGATCATTTTGTAACAAAACACCTCCAAGGCCTTCCCCAGAAGCATCCGTTACAACAGTAAAACTCCCATTAGGGTCTGGTACAGCTAGTATAGGTGCAGAAGTCAACTGGTCTTTCAAACTTTTGAAAGCCGCTTCGCACTTATCATTCCACATGAATTTCTTATCCTTCTTCTGCAATGAAGTTATTGGTGCAGCTACTTTAGAAAAATCCTTTACAAATTTTCTATAATAACCAGCAAGACCCATGAAGCTTCTTACTTCATGCACATTCTTTGGTGCAGGCCACTCAGTTATTGCCACTATTTTTGAAGGATCTACAGCAATTCCTTCTTTACTTATAACATGACCCAAATAGTGAACTTCTGAATCAAAGAAAGAACATTTGGATAACTTACCATACAACTTTCTCTTTCTCAATATTCCCAAAACTATCTTCAAATGCTCATTGTGCTCCTCAACGATTTTAGAATAAATGAGAATATCATCCAAGAATACAAGTACAAACTTGTCCAGGTATTCTTGAAAGATATTGTTCATTAAATTCATAAAGGCTGCAGGTGCATTAGTTAACCCAAAGGGTAGAACTGTGAATTCATAATGTCCATACCTTGTTCGGAAAGCTGTTTTATGAATATCTTCCTCTTTAATCCTTAACTGATGATAACCAGATCGAAGGTCTATCTTAGAATAAACCGCTGCTCCACGCATCTGATCAAACAGATCATCGATCCTAGGAAGTGGATATCGGTTCTTGACTGTTGCTTTGTTCAACATCCGATAATCAATACACAGCCTTAGTGTTCCATCCTTCTTTTTCACAAATATCACAGGTGCTCCCCAAGGTGAAACACTTGGTCTAATCAAACCTTTAGACAAAATCTCTTGCAACTGTGCCTTAAGCTCGACTAACTCAGTAGTAGTCATCCGATAAGGTGCTTTGGATATAGGTTCTGTCCCTGGCTTGATTTCAATGGAAAATTCAAATTCTCTCTTGGGTGGTAACCCTGGTAATTCCTCAGGAAAAACATCCCTGAAACCTTGTAAAAGAGGGAATCGTTCCATGAAATCATCATCTTCTTCTGAAGATTCAGATATCTTTACCGCATAAAGGGTACATCCTTTATTTTTAGCCTTTTTAAGCTGCATAGCTGACAGTTTTCTAACTGAAATTTCTCGTTTCACACCTTGAATCTCTGCTGATTCCAGCTGATCATCTAAACATTTTATGTTCTTTTCATAATAGTCTACCTTTGCTTTATGGTCTGCTAACCAATTGACACCGATGACAATGTCATACGATCCTAAAGGTGCGACATAGAGATCAACTTCCGTGGAAAAGTTAGGTAAGTCAAGGACTGCTCCAAAAAGACACATACTCACTGTATGAACAGAATTATTACCATACTGTACAGTCCATGATTTATCCATTTTTCCAGCTTTTCTTTTAAGTTTTGAAGCAAGTTTATTAGATATAAAACATTCAGTAGCTCCTGTATCAAAAATAATAGTGACAGGTATGCCGAATAACTTACCCGGAACTTCTATAGGTGTCACTTGCTTTTCAGCTTGTTTGTCCGCTACTGCAGCATGTATCTTATGCTGCTGATTACGATCATCCTTCTTCAAAGGGCACTGATTTGCGTAGTGATCTTTGCCACAATTGTAGCAGCCTCCTACAGGTCCCTTTTTAGGCTCAAAGTTGCCTCCAGTTTTGTAATTGTCACGCTGTCCTCCATAGGGCTTCTGCCCATTATTTTTAACAAAATTTTCCCTTGCATTTCTAGCAGGCTTATTTACTGCTGCTTTCTTATTGTTATCTCCTGGAAACTTACTCTTGTTTCCAAACTTTTTCCATGGTCCTTTTCTGGGTGCAAGAGAGGTTGAAGAAGGGTTTGCAGTCTTCTTCCGCACTTCCTCCTTATGGGCAGAAATAGCCTTTAATTTCTGTTCTTGCCTTATGGCCTTTTCAATAACTCCTTCCATAGTGGTTGGACTGTGAACATCGACCTCTCCCCCTATCACAGGATTCAATCCCATGATGAATTTCCGTATCCTAAACTTTTCATCAGTTTGATACTGCGGTACATACTTGAGGAGTTTTGTAAACCGCTCCCAGTATTCAGTTACCGTTAGCTTCCCTTGAGCTAAGTTCTGAAATTCTATCATTTTCTGATCATAGAAAAGTTGTGGCAGCCAACGTTGCCTAAAATATCCTTTAAATTGATCCCAAGTAATATTGGTCTCATCAATGTTTAGTTCAACTTTTCGGCTATCCCACCACGAAGATGCTTCGTGAGAAAGCTGATAGGCTCCCCAAATAGCTTTGGTTTCCTCTGAGAATTTCCTTATTGCAAAGTACTTATCCATTTCGCTGAGCCAGTTCTCAGCTCCATCTCCTAATGTGGTGCCATCATACTTAGGTGGACTTATCCTTTTTATATCATTAGTGAGTTCTGCTGCCAATCTGGCCTTTTTGTTTTCTGGTTGGGCAGGTGCATTCCCAGCATTAATATCAACACCCATGTCGGGGTTGTCCTCAGGAGGTTGCTGATTATTATTATCAGCTTCTTCATCCTCCTCATTCCCCATCACCTGCTGTTCAAGTACAGCCAAGCGATCTCTTGTGTCCAACAGGGCAGCAAGGATCTCATCAAGTTTCTGGGTTGTTGCCGCTCCTCCTTCAGGTGGAGCATTATCCGCAACGTTCCCCCTTATTCTAACCATTTTCTGTTACAAGAAAATTCAGGTTTTTATCAGATTATGGACTCAATAGGTCCAAGAGCTGCAACCTTAAGCTCTGATACCAAGATGTAACATCCTCATTTATACCTTAGAACAAGTGAATTTTTTTTTTTTTTTGATAATTGCATCCTGGTTCTAAATACATAATTTAGAACTCACAAATCAAATAACCATTCATATAATAGACAACCATATGTAGTTGTAATGACTCAGAGTACTTCCGATCTATTCATTCCATGACTCGGTAATCTACCGAAGCAGAATTCTTCAAAGGGCACTGATTTGCGTAGTGATCTTTACCACAATTGTAGCAGCCTCCTACAGGTCCCTTTTTAGGCTCAAAGTTGCCTCCAGTTCTTGTAATTGTCACGCTGTCCTCCATAGGGCTTCTGCCCATTATTATAATTTTTAGCAAAATTATCCCTTACATTTCCAGCAGGCTTATTTACTGCTGCTTTCTTATTGTTATCTCCTGGAAACTTACTCTTGTTTCCAAACTTTTTCCATGGTCCTTTTCTAGGTGCAAGAGAGGTTGAAGAAGGGTTTGCAGTCTTCTTCCGCACTTCCTCCTTATGAGCAGAAATAGCCTTTAATTTCTGTTCTTGCCTTATGGCCTTTTCAACAACTCCTTCCATAGTGGTTGGACTGTGAACATCGACCTCTCCCCCTATCACAGGATTCAATCCCATGATGAATTTCCGTATCCTGAACTTTTCGTCAGTTTGATACTGCGGTACATACTTGAGGAGTTTTGTAAACCGCTCCCAGTATTCAGTTACTGTTAGCTTCCCTTGAGCTAAGTTCTGAAATTCTGTCATTTTCTGATCATAGAAAAGTTGTGGCAGCCAACGTTGCCTAAAATAGCCTTTAAATTGATCCCAAGTGATATTGGTCTCATCAATGTTTAGTTCATCTTTACGGCTATCCCACCATGAAGATGCTTCGTCAGAAAGCTGATAGGCTCCCCAAATAGCTTTGGTTTCCTCTGAGAAGTTCCTTATTGCAAAGTACTTCTCCATTTCGCTGAGCCAGTTCTCAGCTCCATCTCCTAATGTGGTGCCATCATACTTAGGTGGACTTATCCTTTTTATATCATTAGTGAGTTCTGCTACCAATCTGGCCTTTTTGTTTTCTGGTTGGACAGGTGCATTCCCGGAATTAACATCAACACCCATGTTGGGGTTGTCCTCAGGAGGTTGCTGATTATTATTATCAGCTTCTTCATCCTCCTCATTTCCCATCACCTGCTGTTCAAGTACAGCCAAGTGATCTCTTGTGTCCAACAGGGCAGCAAGGATCTCATCAAGTTTTTGGGTTGTTGCCACTCCTCCTTCAGGTGGAGCATTATTCGCAACGTTCCCCCTTGTTCTAACCATTTTCTGTTACAAGAAAATTCAGGTTTTTATCAGATTATGGACACAATAGGTCCAAGAGCTGCAACCTTCAGCTCTGATACCAAGATGTAACATCCCCAATTTATACCTTAGAACAAGTAAAAAAAAAATATTATTTTTTTGATAATTGCATCCTGGTTCTAAATACATAATTTAGAACTCACAATCAAATAACCATTCATATAACAGACAACCATATGCAGCTGTAATGACTCGGAGTACTTCCGATCTATTCATTCCATGACTTGGTAATCTACCGATCTATTCATTCCATGACTCAGTAATCTACCGATCTATTCATGAGTAAAGAAAGTTGGTGTTTTTATTTAACACTTTACTCTTGTGGTTCTCTTCCCTACTCTGGGATTCAGAATGCTCTGTCCAAGGAACCTAACTGAATAAATGTTACCATTATTCATCGGCATCTCATCCCTTAGATTAGGTGAATTAGGACAACGCAATCAGCAGCTTGCGATACTTTGGCCAAAGATTTGAAACATACTATTTATGTCTCGTATTCCTTAACGGCATACTTGTCAATCTGGAATACGCCCTTCACCCCATTCTTATGTTATATAGAATGTCCTACACTGACTACTGTCAGTCCTTCCTTTCACAACTGAATCACTCGGAGGCAGATTAACAAGGTGATAATGTTATATGGATGCCCACGAGGATTAGGGATATGGTGACATACTGGTTCAACCTTGCAGTTCAACCAGTGTGTCATGATACCCCGAATCTCCTAGGCAGCCTTATAACATGACCACGTTCTTAATCGGACCCTGAGTAACTCGTGCGAGATCAAAGTGTAAATCTTAGCGATCAATGCAAAGGGTGTCACCATAAGTCACCTGCATTGTTGTAACTTCGAGAAGATCCTAATCTTCTCGGAGGTACAACCCTGCAGTTGACTTGTGTCATCAACCTTTAAATCCGCCTCGAAAAGATCTACTTAATCACATGCGTTACGCACTTGAGTTTAAATTACTTTAAAGACTTTTCCCTAAGGTTAGCCTTTCCCTGATCCCTGGATTCTTCGTCTTAAGACGACCTTCCTCTATAAAACCCATTACATGGTGGAGTTATTAAGGTCAAGATCTCATCAAGGAGTCATTAGAATATACATGATTCTAAAACAACAGAATTGGACAATATCTCATAGCCTTTACTTGAGATTTCCATCTAAACCCCATTAGATTTACATCAGTTCTCCTAACTGAATTTATATCATACTTATTAGTATAAAGATATAAATGATTAAGAATCCAAATTAATATTGTCCTGTCATACTCAGGACTAGGGATTAGTAATTTAATTCGGCTTGTTTAGCGTTCTGCTTAGGTCAACCTATCTTTTAGAAAGACAATTGTTTAAATTCAATATTGCTTTCTCTAGAACAATTAGATCTGCTAAACACTCATATGAATTCAATCACATTTTCTTGTAAGCTTTCATTGTCAATCACAAAAGCATCCAAATTACACAAAGATAACATTGCCACTCTGGTATATAAACTGAAGAAGGTCAACTATCAAAATAAGAATACAACACAAGTATCAAATACTTATTTCCATTCCTTCCAGAACTATACAATTACATTTTATGCAAACATCATACTTGATACAATGCTTAATGGAAAAGAAACATCTTTCCACATATAGTACATTTATAAAATCAAGCTGTAATTCAATATAAAACAATTAAATAATCTGATCATCCTGTCAGATCTGCATTGCTTTTACCACTTACGGCAACCATCTGCAAAAATAGTCAACATGAGTCAGTTTGATGAACTGAGCATGATAAGCACTAACTGTTAAAACAATTGCAATCCGTCAATTGTTTTCATTAAACACCCTGTTTAAATGAGATCAATTATCCAAACAAGTAAACATATTCAAAATATGCCTTTATAATACAAAATTGACTACAAACGTGTAACTCTATCAACGTTACAGAATAGTCCTAAACACTTCTCAAATATTTCATCAAATATTAAGAATCAAGAACGAAAGTATCCAAACAATTATCTTGAATCCAAGATCAGCAACATTGGACAGATCGTTACTTTCATCAGAAAAGGAAATATCATAGCAAATCATGATTTCCTCCAACAAGATACAAGAACAATTCCAGCTGTTAGACAGATACCAACAAGTATTACAATAATAGAAGAGAAAGAACCAAATCATTCATACTTCCCTCCACACAAGTTCACTACTGTACCGTCTACACCTATGAAATACATTCATCCAGTATGTATATGAACAAGTCCGATCAAACCACATGAAGAATCACTGTCATAATAAAAATTGAACACAACAAGGCTTTTCGACCCAAGTTCGAAATCAAATAACCTCTAGTATTGCGGTCAACAATAGACTACATTGCATTAGGCTATTGGATGTTTCCCTAAGACTAAGCCAAGTCAATCACACAAAATTTCCGAACATGCTCAGTCTCAATCAGACAGGAGTAAACGGAAAAGAATATAACCAATCTATTCTCACCTTGGCACATTCAAGTCTAAAGTATGGTATTCACGACTCATTTCAACAGAGCCAGAACACAAGATAATTATCCATACTCAAGGAACTCAAACAGTGACAAACGACAGTGTCCAAATATCGGGTTCAATAAGAGACAGAAATACAGGTTACCTTATAAGAATTCAAATGATTCCAAACAGTAGTAACAAGACAAATAATTGCATATGATTCCATCTGAGCTCATCAATCGGAGCATAATAAAAATTAGGCAAGCAAATTTAATTACTGATTTCAAAACAAGGAATCTGACTGAACCCTTGCCAATCTTTTACACAAATTTACACAGACTGAAGACGTAAAAATATACCAAAAGAATCTGTACCACAAAATCTTTGCGACACGATGGTATTCTTACGAATAACAGAGATCAAAATACATATTATTCCCTTAAGTCGCTGGAACAACAATTTCCAATATTCATCTATATTCAGCCATGAACAGTGATTCAAACACATAAATCATTCAATCGACTCTACAGAGTCATTCAGATTAAAACGAATATGAATCTATATTTTACATTGCATACTGTTAACGGGTTATTATCCATAACCACGGAACCCAACAACAGTATAAGATAAAAATAGTTAAAGAATCAATCTAAGCCATTTAAGGTAAGCATTCAACAAAAATCAAGTGTAAGCAAATCAAATACCGAATTTTCATAACAAGGGATTCAACTGAGCCTCGTCCAAATTCCCGAACAAGCTTACACACAAGGAACGTAAATGCATACCCAGGAAGTCAGTACTAAATTCCATTACAAATAACAGAGGTCGTATGACCTGCTACTTCTACAAGATTCCAACGGAATTCAAGTTAACAAAACTCAAGGAGGTATCTATATTCTTAACAGTGGATCATAGTATACGATTTGTTCAGAGGACTTCACAGAGTCGTTCTAATATAATACACATATCCAACATGTAAATATAAATATGTATAGCTTCCTCAGTGATCCATTTATACAAATCATTCACTAAACTCTTCAGAGTCGTTCCAATACATAATATACATACATCCATAATGCATACTGTAACGGTTAAATCTCGTTACCCCAATGAAAAAGGAAAACAATTCCAAAGAGTTGCAATAAGATACTGTCACACCGAAAGATGTTTATACTCAAACAACCTTCAAGACAAAACGAAACCCAACAGTATCAATAACTACCATCATCAAAACCCACGACAGAGCTTACAAAGATTTCATAACACTGAACAATCAAACAGTTCCATCAATATTTCTTCCGACTGTTTCCAAAACAAGAATCGACGACCAAAAATTGACAGACATAACAATGGCCTATACCCATCACAGGAACGATTCATGGGCTCACGCTGAACAGGCCGAGCATTCATACATTTCACATGTTTCACATAATTAAGCCAGAATGCAAACACAAGGAAATAATGCCACAGTTCGAATTTAATAAACACCCATCAAAGGATAAAAGAAAATTCGAACCAGAAGAGATACAGTGCCAAAAACACACAATGACAGCCAAAAACACACAATGACATCCATAGAAAAATCATCAAATTCCATAAATCATTTGAACAGAGTTGTTCTAATGAAATCACTTGAAAGACAGCAAGATTTTTAAAGGTTAGGGCCTAACATGCCTAGATTTTTGCTCAAATTTCCGAAGCAGACCACTAGAAGAGCTCAGACTTCCTTTTCCTTTTCCAAGTTAGAGCGACCAACAAAATTTTGCTTTCTCCATGGCATATATATTCTCCTTGCCAGAGAAGAGAGCTAGATACCCTCATACTCGCCATGCAACTCCAAGAAGACTGGTGCGAAGAACCAGTGAACAGGCAGAAGGAAAACTGAAATTCGCGACAAGCCAAACAAACCAACAAACTTCCTGTTTGCATGCCTTCTCGCGAGTTCCGAGCTCGACTACCGAGCACATTGAATGCAATTACACCAACTTTCCCGCTCAAACTCCACTTCCACTGACCACCAAAATTGGCGACAGTCAAATAAAATCTCAAGTTCATTTTTAGTTTTGGCGACCTGCCACGTCAGCACAAGTTAGCCATTCCCAAAACCTCCACCAAGACCTATCCTTCATCCTTATCCCATGCATTTAATAACATAGAAAATGCCACCCATGGTTCGCACCCCTCAATAGGCCCCTTTACATTCTTGCTCATAGTTAGGTTAGTATCTTAGGTTAGAATTTAGGATAATACTCATTCTAACCATATTACACATAGATACTAACTTAGGACATTAACACATAGCCTAGGTCTAGGTTAGATTAACACTAATCTAACCCCTAGGTTAGGTTTAGTCTTAGGTTACTAATCATTTAATAATTCCAGTTAGGTCTGCATTCTGTACACTCAGAAAAAGACCTACATCATACCTTCTTGAACAGGGTTAGCTCCTGTTCTGCCTTAGGCTGCAGAATCGTATGTAAATGAATTATTACCTGGTCCACGATCGAGACCTTCCAGATATACTTCCATATCGGGAACCAATTCATTTCACTTGATCAGCCTGAGTCATACTCCTGACTAGCTTATTAAATGCTTCTAGAGCTTGCAACCTGTTCAAGGTCTGTGATTTTAATTCATCATGAACAAACTTAAAGCATTACTTGCATCAATTCCACTGATCCAAGACTAGATCTTATAGATGGATAACTCTATAATTCATTCCGAGATCAGATTAAACTTAGATACAAAATGAAATAAATAAAAGAGTCTAATCATATTCTGACTCAATCAAGATCTGCAATCTGCAAAGAAATTACAGTACATATCAAGCATGATTTCTAAATCGAGGAACATATCCTTTTACAAGAAATCACATATCAACACTTGTATGCTCAGGAGAAAGTAACAACAGTTCAGGGTGTTACATGATTAAGATAGAAAATCTTCAGTGTCCTTGGTGCATCACCTCTATTAGCTTAGGTTTATTTTACACAGGTCCTTCTTAGACATGGGAAAGGTCCTCAAGAGCAAAGCATTCATTAGGTGTGATTGAGTAACACCCATGTTTGAAAGACTGAACAAATGAATGGAACCAGTCTTCTTTGCGAATTGAAACCTTTCTGAATTTAGGCATTTCCCAATGCATGGGATATGGATGGATAGGAATTCAATGGATATGCTCATTACAAATCTCGTCATGGTGAGAGTATCGGGAACCTATAAATCTGATGCCTCCAATGTCTGAATCTTTTCCATCATTAATTTGATTAGGTCGTTAGTAGGTTACAATGATTGGGTGCCTCCTGTAGCAAAAGAGGGTTGGTGTTGGGCATATGATGGGGGTGGCATTCCAGTATATGGTGCTGCCGTGTAGGTTGATTGAGAAGAAGGTAGTGAAATAGGGGGTAGGTACCCACATAGAGTGAATAATAGATGAAACAGGAGGCTACTGATAGTATGTATATAGAGGTGGTAGGGTCATGGTGACCCTAGTGGCAATGGGGGCAAACGATTGTGGAATAGAAAGGATAAATTTTTGAAAAGGGGTAGGGGTCACTGATATAGGAGGTGGTTGTGTAGCTATGGGTATATGCAGCAGACAACAGGGGTGGATGAGGTTGTGTTTTGGGTGGTTAGTCAAAGGTATGGTGGATGTACAGGGTGCAATGGATGTAGTAGACATAGGAAGTCATAGCTTGTATAGTGACCTAGCTCATGAAACCACTCAGATGGGTTGATGGTAAGGTAGATGCAGGAAAGGCATGGTACTAATAGGGGCTGATGTAATGAGTAACAGTGATAGTTGGGGGGATAGATACAGGGCATGGTATATCAACTGGAATGAGGCATCTAGAGTGGATGAGTGGGAAAGATAAAACTGCAAGGCGGCAGGGTTTGAGGTCAAGGATTCGTGTGAACTCCTCATCTCCGATAGCGATAGTGATAGGTTGGATAGGACCATGATCTGGGTGATAAAATGGAAGGTGGTGAAGGACTAGGTGGGAGTGGTTGACAACTGACATGGAATACAAGGGTGGTCTATCTTTGGACCGTGTATCAGCACCATGTGACATAGCACTAATGATGGTAAGACTGCTTTCTTTAAATGACATAGAAATACAACAGTTGATAGGATAGATGAGGCCATGGAAAATAGGTGAATTTTAAAATTTAGATGGAAAATGGCACTGTGTTGCTAACCGATTTGGTTAGGGTAAACTAAGCCGGTCACAGGTAACCACTTTGTCACTGGTGGAAAATTGAACAGTTGGTCAAAAACAAGGTATAATGCCAAATCTGATAAGTATGTCAAATATGATGAGATTTACCAGTGTACAATGAGAATAGATAAATAGTGACAGGGACTTTGAAATAGTCGAAGAAGATGAATAGGCCTGGTTCCTTTTGGGTAGATTAACTAAAAGGACTGAAAATTGATGCCGGTTGGGTATAACTAATGATGGTCAGAGGGTAACTGACGAAGGTCAGTTGGAGACACTGGTACTATGAAATTGAAACAGTGATGAATTCTTAAAATGTGGTTGTGAATTAAAATCTTGATGTGGAATCAAACCCAAATGATGAGAATGATGAGAATATGGTCCAGGAACACTCAGATGAAGCTGGAATACACCAATTGTGATGAGGAGCATGCAAGGAGAAACCAAAAAATGAAGAATGTGACCTCTCACCTCAAAATGACTAAGCCAAGTCAGAAACACTAAGAAAAATGTGATCCTAAGAGTCCTTTTCTATTATGTTTGTTTAGCTTATGTTATTTAAGGACTGACTCATGAATTGTTGGTGAATAGATGTTTTTTGGTGAGGATGGCTTCCTACAAAGAAGGAGATCTAAAAGGTGAGGTTTCAAGTATGTTATGGTGGGGTCAGGCCTTCTGCTCTGAAGTTATGACTCGATAGATACGAGCTGGGAGTAGTTGTATCCTGATGATCAGTGATGTTGACAGGTACGTTCCCAGGAAAGATGTTGTTTAAGAATATGTTTTTGTTTTGAATTTGTGTAATTTGGTAAGACTCAGAGAGAGAGAGAGAGATGTGCTTTCTAAGGATTCATTTTTCAACCATCAGCTGGGAATGACTTCCAGTGTATAGGTTTCCCTAATTAATGTGAGTTTAATTAGAAAATCAAGAATGAAATGCAATGATTTTTAAGCCCAAATCAAAATATGGAATTCAATGACACAAATTCCTTGAAGAGGGAGAGGGATGCTCTTTCACTAAAATGTAGAAAACAAGAAGAAATGGTTCTTTTTACGCACACCAAAAGAAATCTTTTTTTTAGAGAAAATAGAAAGAAAAAGAAGGTTACCAAGGAAGAAAATTTTATGTGTAATTTTTAGAAGGGAAAGAAACACACAAATTTTCCTAGGAATGAAGAAAAACACAAGGAACCCTAGATGGGTCTCACTAGGCATGTCAAAATGTTTCTCTTGATTCTTAGATGTTTCTTTGAAAGTGACGAAATAGATCGGGTAACGGGCGTAGGAGGAATACCTATTGAAATGTTGGTTGATAGGTTGTTGTGTGAGTGTTGACTTAATTCTAATCCAAAGCTGATCATGAGAGATTCCTTTTGGCTAGGAGGAACTACCTGAAATAGAACACAAGACCACCAGAGAGAGTTAAACAATATATGCAGTGGACTACCTAGCATGTGCTAGATCCGGGAAGTGTGATACTTCCTAGATGGCTATCAATCCACTATTTAAAACAATTTAATGCTGGTAATAAAGTAAATCCTATTGTAGTTAAAATGATTTAGGTATCTAATTTAAAACACAATAAGAAAGATCTAATCTAACAGGCTAGGTTAAAATATGATCAAGAAGGTCAAGTAACTGGTTCTAGGTCTTAACTGCAAGTTTAACAGAGGTCTCAGGAAGGTCACAGGTGATTAAGGGTAATGTGGAATAGGTAGGTAGGCTACTATTTTGGGTTGTATTGGTAAATACAAGACCGATACCGGTTAATTCGGTGATAAATGCTAGGTAACTTGGGATCATCAATAAGTCTAGTTACAACATGGGATATTGGGAATGTCACAGAATAAAAGGCTGTTAGATCTTCCTTATGATTGCATCAAGGACTAAGGGTCAGAATAGGTATTAATTTTTTGGATGGGATTTTAAAGGTTTAATCAGGGATATGGCCAAGTATTAATGGGTAGGTCAAGGTGGCTAGGAGAACAAAGGATGAAAATACAATGATGAAACAAATGAACCAGAGGGTAAAATGTTCTACTTACTTGAATTGGTTTTGACCGATGTCAGTGAGTGAGGAATGAGGTGTTGTAAGAGGTTGAATGTGGTGGTTAATGAAGTCACCAAATTTCTTGAGCTTTTGCATGGGCTTCATGTGCTCTCCTTCTTTCTGGATTGGATGAAATCTATGCTGGGGTGAGTGTTGGATGGTTGCTGGGTGAATATTCGATGTCTATACAAGAGAAAATGTGTGATCTCCTTCCTTGCATGTGTATTCTCCCTAAAAATTGTTCTCAAAAGATGTGATATCTCTCAGGAAATTCCAACCCAAAATAAGGTTGTTTTGGGGGTTAAAAGGTGACTGATGGTGATGAAGCTTAACATGTTGCTGGTTAAGGGTAACACAGCATCAGTGACATAATCACAATTTCCTAGGTTTACTAAACTAGCCCAAGATCCCCTTGATTTTGGTGGGATCTCAAGTGTTGACCTCCACAAATTACTGTGGAAGCTTCCGTGATTTTAAGGAATTTCAGGAATGTGGTTAGAGGGAATGTAGGCATTGATTTTTAGGGTTTATAAATAAGTCTTAGTTAGTTATGGAAACTTACTAAGAATAGGTCTTTAGGGTGAGGTGGCTTGATGAGGTGTCTAGGTGAGGTGGATATGTGGGCATTATCCCAAAGATTTAAATAATAAATATGGTGAGGATAATGAATTAATTTAATTAAAATAATTAAATTAATATTATAGTGGGGTGAAGGGGGCCATGGCTAGGTGAATGTGATGAGGTTGACGTCTCGAAATAAATAGGAAGGTGATTGTAACCTGTGTACTATGACAAATATTTTCAAGTCATATGGCAAGGCAAGTATCTGAGAAGCCAAGGAAGACCATGGTATCCTGCAAATTTATTAGTAGAACATGGGATTGGTTTGAAGTTTGAAGTCATAATGGTCAAAGGTAGTCAAAAGTATGTCTACATGATGTTTATAGTTTTGAATTATTTCATTACGACACTAGTATATACCATTGACTTGGTTTACAACTAGTTGGGAATCACCAAAGATATTAATTGATTTAACTTCTAAGGTTACATGGCGGTTTGAATTCCTAATACGAGTGCTTCATATTCATTGATATTGTTAGTACAATAAAAATGTAGTTTGAAGGATAAAGGCATAGGTTCACCATCAAGAGGAATGAGGATAACGCCTACACCACCCCATGACTGACATTTGGAACCATTGAAGAATAAGGTCATTTGGTAAGAGTATCATCCAAAGAGAGGGTAGTATGGATTCATCTAGGAAATTAAAGTTAGAGGGTTGATTTCTGGAAAGAGGGATGTCTGCTAGTTGGTTAGCGATGGCTTGGCCTTTGATAGATTTTTTATGGATGAATTTTTGGTCAAGGTCTGCAAGAAGCATTAGCCAATGTGCAGCATGTTGATGTTGGTAGGGTTTGGCATACATGTCATGTAAGGGGTTAGTATTGGTGAAGACAAAGGTTTTTTGGTTGAGTAGGTAATGAAAAATTTTAGTGGTAACAAAAACTAAGGATAAGCAGAGTTTTCTAGCATGGGTGTATGTAGTTTCATAGTCCAAAAGGGTATGTATTATGTAATAAACCTTTCTCTCTGTGTTGATCATCATGATGAGGAAAGCATGGCACCTAAAGAATGGTTTGTAGTAGAAATGTATAGTTAAAAAGGTTGGTCATCCTTAGGAGGAATGAGCACTAGTGGTTAAAGAAGATATTGTTTTAAGGAATCAAAGGAATTTTAGCATTCATCATCCCTTTTGAAGGAGAATTCATTTTTAAGGAGATGATGAAATGGTTGGCAATGGTCGAGAAATCTATGAAATAAAGTGACAATAGATTAGATTGACAACTTACCTTGTAAACTTCAAAGTTGGTGAAGATTAGTACTTGGAGGCATTTTGATAATAGCCTTACTTTTATGATAGGACTTCTATTCCATGGCAAAGAAATGATGAAACCAATGAGATTTCCTGAGAGAATAGTGAAGACACACTTCTTAGTTTGAAGCTGAACACAATACTAGATGAGGTACAGTCAAAAATGACCTTAAGAACTGTAATGTGCTTCGGCTCGATGTTTGGATTTGGAAAGAAGGTCATCTATGTAATATTCTAATATGTGATGCATGATTTCATGGAAGATATAAGTCATAGCCCACTAATATGTAGCAATAGCATTTTTAAGGAAAAAAGGCATGAATCGATAGCAGAAGGTCCCTGAAGGAGTGATGAAGGAATTTTTTTGTTGATCTTATGGAGTGAGTAATATTTGATTATAACATGAGAAACCATCCATGAGTGATAGCATCTCATGGACAATAGTGAGATCAACTAGTTGGTCAATTCTTGGTAGAGGGAAATCATCTTTGGGGCAAGCTAAGTTGAGGTCACCAAAATCCATGCAAATGTGGAGTCCCCCTGTCACTTGTGACAGGAACGATGTTAGAAATCCATAGGGGATAGTGAATGGGTAGGATGATGGAAACTGAGAGAAGGCACTGAGGTTCTTCTTTGATAAAGAGAGTAATGCGAGGATGCATTTTTTTCAGCTTCTATTTTATGGGATTTGGCATTCAGGAATGGTTACGATATTGTGGACCACAATTTTTGGGTCAATACTAGGCATATTAGCATAGGACCAAGCAAAAGTGTTGCTATGGTCCCGAAGGAAAGAAGTAAAAGCTTCCTATTCAAAAGTATCTAAAGATTACTCCTATCTTTAGAATGTGGGGGTCATCTTGAGTATTAATGTTGATTTCAAAAATTGATTCATTCAACATGGTTTGCATCTCAGAGGGTAACTACCAATGAATATAAGAATCTTCTGCACAAAGGCAGGTGAGGATGGAATCATCATCTTGATATTAAATGACGTTACTAGAAGGCATATCATCATCGATCATGTCAGGATACAGGAAGGTAATAGAAGAGGGAGCCTCGCCATCGGGTTTATAAGTTAGAATTCCTAGGGAAATTGTGTTTACAAAATTTTTTTTAGGAGGGATAGATTCGGGATCTATAGAACTCTGTGGGTGAAGGTGGTGACATTGGTGAATGGGGTGAAGAAGGTTTTTCTTCCTCAATGAGGTTGACACAGGATTTCTTGGAAGGTGATGTAGTAAATCCAATGCCACTATGTTCATTGTGTTTACGGGTAGCACAGGAAATGACAGTGTGGTGGCCTTATTCATAAAAATGAAGCTAAAGAATTTCCATGTGTAAGAGTGAAGGAAAGTGTGGGCGAAGCAGCGGTTAGTGAGGGATTGGAGGTCAGATGAAAATGGTCATGTTTGGGATGGAGGTTTGGGTGAATAGGTGGCAGTGTCAAGTCCCCCATATGTTAAGTTAGTGTGAAGGTGGGGAGGACCATAAGGGAAAACCTTGCCTATGTGGTAGTCATAATGAGGGTGCTGACGCAGAATTCCATACTCTTATGGAGTGAGGCATGTGTCAATATTGTATAGTCAGTACTCCCCTAGAGTGAGATGTTGAAAAATATCTTCTAAGGGATTAGTAGTAGATATGTGGGTAGATTAGATAAATGATTCACTAAATGATTGGATAGGAGGGGTATTGATTGGTTAGGAAGTAGATTGGTTGGCAGTGGATGCTACAATGGTAGTAGGAATAGAAGAATCAGATATAGGAGAGGTGGTGGAATCATTGGTGGATGGGCTTGTCGGTGAAGGAGAAGTGGGAATAGTGGCAGATGCTTTGACTGGTTCAAGTACATCATTAGGTTGGTATAACATGTTACAAGTTTTGAATGGTGATGGGTCAATGAGGATGGTATAGTTATGTCCTTCATGCTTGAATTTTACATAATGGTGTAAATTTGAAGGAATACAACCCATGAAACAAATCCAGGGTCTACCAAGAAATAGGTTATATTGGAACTCTCCTTCCAAGATGTAGAATAGTTTTAGGATAGTTCGAGGGCCTAGGAAAACGTGAAGGATAATGGTGCCAAGGGTGGAGGTGATGGCTTCATTGAAGGAGATAAACATAGCTGGGTTATTATGCATACAATTAGAGGGGATACACATTTGATTATATGCATGGGAGGAGATGATGTTAATGCTAGCACCACCATCAATCATAATGCATTGTACGCATGTGTTATCAATATAGATAGAAATGAATAGGGTGGGATCATGGTCATTTGACTCGAGAGGTACAATCTCCTCATTAGAGAAGCTGAGGGTGGAGACTTGAGGAGTGGGAATGGGGGTAGAAGAAGGAGATGATTTGGTTAGCGAGGCCACATGGTTAGGGGTAATAATGGAGGCCACTAGTGTGGGGTCATTGGGTAAAACTTCAATGGATTGTAGAACCTCAATAAGGGCTTATCTATGAGATTCAGAAATTTGAACAAGATCATACAATGACATCTTTAGAGGGGACTGATGTAATTATTTTATCATTACGCGATGGATGACCCCATCAGAGATAGGGTATGTAGGTCCACAGATGGTGATTTTGGGTGTGGGTGCAAATGGTATATTAGGTACAGGGTTGGTTGATGGGTTGGTCACTTTTTCTTTACCCTTTTCTTTCTAAGTGTGGGTGGCAATGTGAACCATGTTGATCTAAGGGGAGGGTGAAAATGGAGTAGGTGTAGGATGAGTGGTGTAATGGAATGATCAGAAAAAACCTACCGGGGGGAGAAAATCCTTATGAAGTGAGATGTGAACAATGGCATTGGGTGGTGATTTGGCTAATTCTCCAATACGGACCATGTTGATCTCAAATGTTGGAGGTGGATAAAATGGTTGTGGGGGTGGAGATATTGATCACTGAATGGGTAAAGGATGATGGTGTGTGGTGGTAGGTGAAGGTGGAGCATGGTCCTCATCAAGAAGGTCATTATCATAAAATTTTTGTATAGAAGGACAAAATTAGAGAAGAATGGTTTTCAAATCCTTACAAGTTCTGACATCATGTCCTGGCACACATTGATAGGCACAAATCTTGGTTTCATCAAACTGATTTCGTTTGGGCTTGAGATGATTATAAAGGAGAAGTAGTAATAATGTGATGATGGATGTTTCCAAGAGATTAGTTAAAATGTTGGTGTAGGACCCCACTAACAGATCACAATGGGATGTGAGTGTGGGTTTGGGTACATATGCGGATGATCACGAGGGAAGAGGATTTATAGGAGGGGGAATGGGCCAGTCCATTGGTTTGGTAAGTGGAGTCGTCTTAGGTTTTATTAGGGTAGAAGAGCTACCGATGAAAGGATCTGTTGGTATGACTACCTTATTGGAGGGTAGTGGGTTCTTATCTTTGAGTTGCACCTTCTTGGGTAAAGGTGACATGGGAGTATGGGACAGAGAAGGGAAAAAATATGGTGGAAGAGGATGGGTTAACCATGGGGGACAACCGAGTCATAGTGGAAGTGGTTGGTTGAGTCTGGGTAGACGGTATGGGTTGAAGTCGTATAGGCAAGGTTAGGGTTATATTAACTAGTGGAGGTATAGGTGGTAAGAAGTTCACAGGTGAAGGTAAGGGTGTTTGGTTTTTGGGTGAATGAGGTTTAATGAAGGCTCATGATGAGGCATTAGGTTACTTAGTTTTTGAATGACCTTTGATAGGAGACTGTTTGGTCAACGTTGATGGATGGGGCCTTGGGATGGATGGAAGGCAGGAAGGTGATAAAGGTGTAGTAGGCGTGACCTATGTATGCAACCTAGAAGGTTGGGTTTTCCTTTTAGGTGGAGGGATAATGTTGGTGTGGGCTTGGGAAGATGTGGATAAGTCCAATCTGATAGGTGGGTGAGTAAGGCTTGATGTCAGAATGACACCCAAAGTAATGATGGGTTTAAATACGGGTGAGGGGATAGGTGTGGGTAGGTTTATAGATTTGGGAATTGTTTTAGTTGTGGGTAGAGGTTTAGATGTAGGTAGGGATGATGAAGAAGAATAAAAAGATGTTCTAATTATCATGGTAAATGTTGATTTGGTTGCCTAAAATACCTTTGGGTAGATCATGGGATTATACTCAGGAAACATTTACATTTGGGTCAAAACGGTTAGCCAAAGATGTCCCTAGAACATGGAATGATCAATGCAATCCAAATGATCAACCACCTGTGAAAATAGGAATATAGAAGAAGAGGATGGAATGGGTTGGGTGGAAATCCATGTGAAATATGTCTATGAGATAGGGAATTGGCTATCTTTAGAATCTGTAGATAATAGAGATGAGATCACGTCAATGGGATCCTGAGATGCTTGGGGAGAACTACCCCCAATAGGTGGTGGTATGTCTGACAAGTCTCCCATGGGGATGAGAGATAATATGTGGGGTGATGTATACTTCTTCCTTGGTGGAGGAGATGGTGATGATGATTCTTTTATGGATGGGAGAATTAAGAGTGTTTACTGTTTGGTAGGTTGTGAGGTAGACGGTGAAATGAAATTGGTAGAAGTTGTGGGTTCTTCCATGAGAGAAAAGGGGATGAGGGGGACTCCTCTATGGGTGAAAGAGCAGAAGTGGTATGCTCCTCTATGGGTAGAGGAACTCGTGCTAAAATTTCCTCAATAGATGAAGTAGGTAGGTTTTGAGGAATGGCTGGTACGATATCAAGAACCACGTGGAATTCATGGACATTGTTGTCGTTGGAAGAAGTTTCACTATTTTTATTGTACACTGATTTATGATTAGGGAACAATTTTTTAAATATGTGCAAATTTTTAGTTGCTAGCATGTTCAGGTTTTCCATGAAAAGGTCTCCATTATCTATCATCTCTTGGACAATGTTCTTAAAATTTATGCAGTTACCATCATTGTGGCCTTTAACACAATGGCAATTATAGTAGTTGTGTTCTTTATACCATGAAGGAATAGGATGAGCAAGATTGAAACCTGTATGAGGTTTTATGGGAGGAAGTGTAATGGCTCCATCTTTAAGACATTTTTCCAAGACTAAAGAATAGGGCTCTCCAATCGTGGTTTACTTTCGCTACTCCCCTTGGAGTTTAAAGGCTTGGACAGGAGAAATATTGGAAGAAGGTTGGTCTTGATTAAAAGGATGAGGTGGTCCTCCCTTGAGGACTACTACGTTGGAAGATAATTTGGGCTTTGGATAGTTACATTAGGGTTTTGAAGATGAAGAAGATTCATTTGATTTGAGCAGGGCATTCTTGTTTTGTAATTGGATTTTCTTCTCTTCAATGGCATGAATTTCCAGCTTTCGTGCCATGGTGAATGCTTTATTTTTACCTACAGAGTTGGTGAGATGTGTCTAGCAGAAGCTTTAGTGAACAAATCAATAAGTTTAGTCTGAGGTAGCTGGAACGTCAATTGGTTAAAATTACTCTTCCAGTGGGCAATGAAATTTTTGTTAGATTCTTCTTTATACTATCGACTTGAGTAGAGATTGGTCATAGTGACTTTCTTGGTAACATTAATTGAAAAATGGTCTAAGAAAACTTGGGCTACTTGACTAAAGGAATAAATGGAATGTCAAGGTATTCCACTATACCAATCTAATGTTGGTCCTGTCAAGGACATTAGGAATTTTTTTAGCAGCAAAGCATCATCGTGGGTGATTAGGTAACACCCATGTTTGAATGACCGCAAGTGTTGATATAGGTCTTCTTTACTATTGAAGCAATTTAATTTAGGCATTTCCTAATGCACAGGGTAGGGGAGAATGGGAATAAATGGATGGATAGGTTTTTTACAGATTTCATCATAAGTTAAATAATTATGGGAGCCAGACACAGATGCTTCTAAGGTCTACATATTTTCCATCATCATTTTCAAGAGGTCGTTAGTATCTTGTGATGAATGGGTACCCTTGTAGAAAAAGGGGTTGATGCTAAATGTATGAGATGGGTGGTATGCTAGTGTATGGTGGTGTTGAGTATGAGCACTATGTAGGTGGAATAGATGTAGGTGGCACATATCCAGAATAAGTGATAGATGATGTCAAGGGTTGTTGGTAGTATTTGTAAGAAGGTGGGGTAGTTGTAATAACTCTAGTGGTGATTTGGGGTAGGAACTGCGGGATATAAAGGATAAGGTTTTGAAAAGGGGTCTAAGCTTCTGACACCATAGGTGGTTACGATGCAATGGGTATATGTGATGTGGTGGGTGCATATGGGACTATATTTAAAGCAGCTATTGGAGGGACAATTGATGTCACAAGTGTGATAGATGATGTAGACATTGTAGTTATAGCGGCTGTGGGATCTAGTTGAGACACAATAGGTGGTAAAGTGGATGACAGTAGTACCGAGCTAGTGCTATCTGACACAAAAGTAGGGGTGAGAGAAGGAGGGATAGATATGGGCATGTTGTATATTAACTATCCTGTGGAATCCCGAGTGGAAGAATGAACAAGGTAGTACTAGAGGGAATTTGGATTCTAGTTGAGGAGTCTCACAAACTCCTCATCACCGGTAGCGATTGGGATGAGCTGAGTCAGATCCATAGCTGATGAGATGGATGGCGATGATGGACTAGGTGGGAGTGATTGATGGCTAGCATAAAATATGAGGGAGTTAGTTTGGCTGCGAGTCAACACCATGTAAATCAGTGTATATCAGGTGAACTGTACCCTATAAATGACATAGGGAACAACTGAGATGGGACAAAATAGATTATGAGAGGGAAAATTAGTAAATGTTTTGATTAAAATCAAAACAAAGAGACCAATGCTATTCGTACTAACCGATGAAAGTTAAGGGGTGACCAATAGCGGTCAAGGGTGATTGATGACGGTTACAAGAACAGATACTAGTTACTATAATAAAACAACTGTTTCAGCAAATGAGGTAGAAACTGATGATTATAAAACATGAAATTTCTATTTGATGATTGTTATTAGATTACAGATAGTATAATGATACACAAAGACTCTAAATATAAGAAAAGATGAGATAAGTTTCCTTTGGGTAAACTAACCAAAGGAACAAGGAACTGACACTAGTTAGGTAAACCGATGATGGTCAGATGTAAACTGATGATAGTCAATGGACCGATGTTGGTTACTGTGAAATCTAAAAAATGAAGAAAAATGTATTTTTGTGAATTTATATTGGATGAATAATCAACCTAGAAGTTTGGGGATGATAAGATGAGGTCCTGACACACTCAGAGAAAGTTAGAATACTCAAACTATGAATGAGGAGTGTGAAAGGCAAAAATAAAAATGAAGAATCATATCCTCACACCTCAAAATGCAAGTCAAGCACAAAGCTAAGAAAAATACATAATCCAACAAGTGAATTTAGTGTGTTTATCTTATGCTATTTAAAATACTGAATCATGAATTTAGATTAGAGTTTTTGGCTAGGAAGGATTTATATGAAGAAGGAAATTCTAAAGGTGAGGTTTCAAGTTATGTTATGGTAGGGCATGTCGTTCCCTGATGGGGTACTAGACAAAGATAACCAGTTGCGTGCCCATTGTCAATCCTTTAATTGTGTGATCATTAACAACTTCTTCCGAGTGGGATTTTTTTTAAAAAGATGTGTAAATTTCAAATTTTTGTAGTTTGGCAAAGAGAGAGAAGAAAGAATGTTCTTTCTACGATTCAATTATGTCAACTATCAGCTAGGCATGACTTCTAGTGTATAGTTCTCCCTCAGCTTTAATGTGAGATATAATGCAACAAATTAAAATGCTATGCAAGTGTTTTAAACTCAGATTGAAATGTAATATTTGATGTACTAAATAATTAATAAGAAGAGGGATTCTCTTTCCCTAATGCAATACTAATGAAAGAAAATAAGTGCTCTTTTTACAGCACCAAAAACACGATTACTTTGAGACAATAATTCTAATATGACATCAACTGAAATGACTCCATTCCAACATAGAATCAAGATTAGTGATAGTATATCTCATCTCCACATCAACTTAAGGCATATGTTTACACATATTTAGATACTTACCAGCTATATGTTTTGTATCCACATCTTTTACATCTCACTATCCCTAGTTTCAGGCGCAAAATCTAACATTTCATCACATGACTAGTTCCCTCTATCTGACATATCATTGGAATTCATCCCAAGTGGTTGATGGTTTAGTTTTTATTCTTGGATACCTTTATCTTAATGCATTTCACATTTTGTCAATCTCCAACCATGCCACTATTGACCAAGTTTCTTCGTTCGTCTTCAGATTAGTGAAATAGTAATAAAGAAAATAAGTAACTACAAATATAAAGGGTTTATGGTACCTTGGGATGATATGTATGGATATGAGCACAACATTAAATCCTCCTCAGTGCGAGCTAAGTGACTTGCACAAAAAATAAGACTAAGAAGGAAAATGGATTAGTAGATATATGGAGGGTTGACTGGAAAATATAGTCCCGAAAAGTATGAGATTCTTAGGATGGATGTAAACCATATTATAAACAAGATAAGATACAAATTAAATATTTATAAATTAAATGTAGTGAAATTTGATAAGATGAAGAATCTAAGATAAGATAAACTCAATAGTATAAATGTGAAGAAAGTATAGATCTAATCTAAATAGATGCTAAATAAATAGAACCTACACAGGTCAATGACAACCTGAGGCTACAGAGGGTTAGTTGATAGTGACCAGGGATGGGTGAGAAGAAAAAATGTAGAAAATAAGGCCTGCACATCTTCTTGTGGATGGATCTGAAGCTGATCTAGATTTTATAATGCATTATGATGATAAAAAAGAATCTGTAGAAGGTTTGGAACAAGTGGAAATAGAAAGGATACAAGAAAATTAGGAAAACATATGGTAAATGATATAAAAATATATTATGTCAATGGATACTGAGCTGGGACAGTGGTGACTGGGGGATGGCAGAAAAAAATTAAGATGGTAGAGGGGACAAAATGATAGGATTAGAAATTTAAATGAATGTGATCAAATAGGTGATGGGGTAGGTGACAAGAAAACAAAAATAGAGAGATGGGTCGACAGCGATCAAGAAGGGTTGATAGAAACTGAGGCTGATTTTATACTTGGAAAAATGAAATGGAAAAAAGGACATCCTTCAGATGAAAAGTAAGGTGAATGGATGAAAGAATGAGGAACTAGGATGACTTCAGAACCTACAAACACAATGAGAAAGGTTGTAAAAAGTTTATGATGATGGATCTAAGAATAAAATGACAAGAGGACTCCAAATCTCCTAAAATGAACACAAGATCTCCAAGATGGCTTCCAAATGGCTTGATAGCTATAAAAGGGGTCACATGATGAAGGAAAGATTGCAAGATCTCACAAAATCTCAAAATTACATCCTTAAACAAGGATGGCTAAAGGTGGCTTTATAGGATCGATGATGACCCTATTGAGTCACCATCGAATACAATGACCCTTCCATTTGGATGGTGGGAAGATGATGAGCTCGAGACAAGGATCCTGTAGGAAATGGGATTAGGGTTTAGATGGATAAGGACGAGTTAGAGTTGCATAGGGAAGATAAATGGGTATGTGGATGCTTGAAATAAGTAAATAAAGGCCATGTGTGGGTAAAAAACATAAAATGATGGCCTAGAAAGAGTAATATTGAGGATTTAGGGAGGACCAAAAAATTAAATGAGGATTGGGGATGATTAAGGGTGATTAGGAATGATTTAGGGAGGATAAAATAATGAGATGAGGATTAGAAGTAAATTAATCATTAACATAAATGGGATGGAATAATAAGATGGATAATATAAGATAAAAGATGGAAAATGGTGATTAATGGGATAAATTTAATTTAGGTGGAAGATAAAATTTGAATGGATGGCCATGAGTAAATGAGAGAAAACCCGGGGTGCAGGGTGGTGATACTAAATTTTGGTGTCTCTATTTGCCCTTTTTTGATGAGTAGTTTTCATTGGGAAAGCCATAAGACAAAAATAAGAAGGATGGGATAGATAATTGATTGTGTTCCCCCCCTTAAAATAGGGGTCAAAGAGACAAAGGAATTCAATCATGAGTTTGGAAGAGATAGATGATGAAAGGATGAGAAAATAAAGGCATAAGATAAGATATCCTAGATGAGGATTGAACAAAAATTAAAAAGTAAAGTAACTATATGGTCATGATTTCAGATTCACTTTGGTAGGGAACAAAGTATGGTCTTTATGGAGATGATGGAAATGTCCTATAGGCTAGTGAGTTAGAAAAAACCACAACAAAATGGACGGAAACCAAGGGGAATCCTCTCAAATGGATGTGTAAGTTGTGGGACCAATGGTCAAAGATAGATAGAAAGTATGCACAACAAATGTAAAAATGGTCAGAAAAAAGGCTAGGACAAAAGGATAGGGGTGGGATAAAAAATATGCATCCAAGGTGGGATGAAAAAGTGATATAAAATAATGGTGCCCTGAGTAGGAACACAAAAATATGGCCACAAAGGTGAGATAATGCAGGATTATAGAGAATAAAGTCTCAAGAAAAAAGAATAGGAAATAATGGTTCCCTAAGAGAGAACAAAAATAAGGACACAAAGGTAAGGATGGTAAATATGTTATTGAGAAGGAGGTCCATACATGACACAACAAGGATAACTCTCAAGGAAAAAGTGGAAGAAAAGATAATTTGAAAGGAAGGATTGATTGAAAAGAGGAAAGATGGATGGAGATAAAAAATGATAGGGCTAAGTCAATGATGACTAGAAGGGTCAGCGATAACTAGGGAAAATTAGCAGCAACCTAAGGGGGGGTTAGCGGAGACCATGTTCAATGGGCTATATAAGCCCATGGTTCATTCGAATAGGCTCTTTTGTATGCTACAAAGTGATGATCAAGAGTTATGATATATAAAGATAGGGTGATATTTGGAGAGAAATAGAGGCTAGAGGAGATACAAGGAAGTGCTTGAGGACCCATAAGATGGAAAGTTCCTAAACCCTAGATTGTTTTTAAGAAATCTTGATGTTTTAATTTATTTTTTAAATTTTTTTCACAATTTGGGGTCTGTGAGGGGGTGGTCACTGGTGAATTGGTACATTTGCCATCAACCAATCCTAGGATGGTGCTGACCTAACCTTGGATACATCGACCCAGCCTGGGTCAACGTCATTGAGGGCGAAATAAAATGAATATTCTTGATTTTTGATTTTTTTGGATAAAGTACTTGATGTTTACATGTTTAATTTGTTTTGTATACATGAAAGACCTTGTAATTGCGAGACAACGTACTTGCATTATTTGATCATATGAGGGATGATGTGACAAATGATGAGTGGAATCAATTAGCGGTGTTTGGATTGGGTGGTTTCTAATATTTCCAACAGATTCCATGAGATGTGGTCCTAATGATTGTGTTTCACCATTTTCTTTAAGGATTTAGATAAAACAAATAAGGGTACAGGCCAAGGAGGAATACCTATTGTGATGGTTGGTTTAAAGGTTGTTGCATGAGTTTTGACTTCTTGATCCAATGCTGACTATGATAGCTTCCTTTTGGCTAGAAGGAACTACCTAAAATACAAAATAATACCACAAAAGAGAGTTAAATAGTATATGACAGTGGACTACCTAGTGTATGCTAGATCTAGGAAGTGTGATACTTCCTCGAAGGCCTTGAATCCACTATTTAAAAATCAATAAAAAATTACTTAAACATGTAAATAAAAGAATCTAGTGCTAGCATTCTGATTTGGGTGCCTCATATTATTATCAGTGTTGATCTGATTAAATAATAAAATGTTATACAGGTAAAGGTTTTGGGTTGGGTTACGAGCAGCGCAGGTGGTCTGCAAGTCATAGATAGAGTCTTGGTAAGGTTAGGTTATATTTTGGGTTGTTTAGGGTGAGGTAATTAGGTTCTTTGTGTGGAACAATATTATCAGACACAGAGACCAACGCCATTTAGGGTGACCGATGTCAGTTTAGGTATGGCCCATACTGGTTTAGGGTGACTAATATCGGTCACTATGGAAAGTGGTAGGGAGTCAGGTGGAGGGTGTTTAGGCTCTCTTATGTCTTGAAATAGAGAGTCAGAGAGGTCTCTGTGGGGGAGGGTGAGGTGACATGTTCAAGATAGGTGTGGTAAGGTTTTGAGTGAAGTTTACGGTAGACTAAGGGTTGATTTGCTAGGTTGGATTGACGGTCATATTGATGTATATCAATTAAGGATGCTGATGTCGGTATAAGATGAACCAAGAATGGTCAAGGTTAACTAGTTTTGGTGACTGTGGGGATTTGGAGGATGTTTTCAAACAAGTTTCGGGTCTTCAATGTGATTACACAAAGAGTTTGGAGGGTGTTTGTGTGGTCTATGTGAGGGAGGTAGTTTTGGGAAAGGATTTTGTTAATTTTAGGTGGGTGTGAGGGGGTGGTTGATAGAGAGAAAGCTGAGGGATAAATATAAGTAAGAAAAATGAATAGATGAAGGAAAATAGAGAATACAAATGCAAGTGATGGAGGAGAAACCAAATTACTTGCAGTTCAAAAGGGTTATAAATTCTTGTAGTGGTGGAGAGGTGGGTGGAGATGTCGGTGATGGTTCATCTATGGAATGTTGCTCAGTGATATGGTAGTGCTTCCCAGATTTCTACTGTGAATGTAAATACCTTCTAATCAGTCTTGGTGTTGGCTATAGATGTATGGATGTGTGAAATGGCTCTTGTTATTACTTACATGCAAATCTCCTTGATTCTAAATCTCGAGAATGTGGCCAACCTCTCAAACAAGGTTACCAAAAATAATATAAGGTAACTGACGATGGTTTAGGGTGACCAACATTGGTTTAGGGTTAACCCATGTCAGTTAAGGAGGGAAATCCTAGGTTAACTAAAAATGCCAAATCTTGGCAATCTTTTTTTTCTTGATCAGTCTATTCTCGTGGATAAAAATGGAATGTTAATTTTTTATGAGCAAGAATGTGGTTAGAGGGAGAATAGGCATATGATTTTAGGGATTCACTAAGTCTTAGTTCATTAAGGTAGGTATGACTAAGCCTTAGTTAGCTATGACAAGTGAATTTTGAGTCCTAGCAAAGGGGAAATATGCTAAAAATAGGTTTTTGGTGAGGTGGAAATTAGTTTTAATTAAGGTATTTAAATAATGAATGAAGTGAGGATGAGTATTAATTCAATTGTAAATAATTAAATTAATATTAATGTGGAGTAAAAGGGTTATGGTTAGGTGAATATGTTTGAGTTAGCTATTTGAAAAGGGACAAAGGGGACTATGACCCAATTTTGGTGTCTACAGATTGTATTAGTGGATCAGTGGCCTTTGCAGACACACATATTCTAGTTTAGGATAGGTGAGATGACTGTCACCCTAGAGGATGTATACCACATCCTTAGGCTTCATGTTGTTTATTAATCCATAATCATTTAATTATTAGACCTAGGGACGTAAACTTTCAATATTAATAGTGTTGTATGCATAGTTACAGATGTTGGGAGGTATAAGGGAAAAATTTTGTCACTACAATTAGGAAATACAATGTTGGAAATGAACTAGTTTATGACTGGAAATGAATATTATGGCTATCATCAAAGCATGTAAAAGAAATCATAAATAAAGAATAAGTTGCTGCAAATTTAATCTAATCATGCAAGAAACTATAACAACAAACAAAAGGAGAGGGTTAGCAGACCACAAGTGGGCCCTGCCTTGGGTGTTAATCCCTCCTAAGGCCTGTGTCTAAACAATTTAACAGAACTCATATTTTATTCAATAGCATGAAGATTACAAATGGAACATATAAAAAAAATCTACCTATGGATTGATCCCCTTTCTACAGCCTTAGCATTGTTTTTATATTCTTCCCTTCAGAAGAGACGTGAAGAGACTACCTCATTACTAACAGTTACAATTTGATTAAGTACAAGATCACAACCAAGAAATCTAGAGATTCTCATGCATGCAACAGAACTGTTAAAAGGTGTCCTCATACAATGACATAACTTAACAAACTGATCAATTTAAACTAGTTATCAAATTAAATCAACTAGTTCCTTGTTGGAGTTGCAGAGCATAATCAGGTGATGGCATTGAATCTTCTTTGTGTTCTCATAACTTCTCCTTTAGAAACATGTGAAAACTCAGGTGAAGTGTCCATGTTGCTCAAGATTTCCAGAATTATGGTCTTGTATATGCATGTGACCTCCCTTGGCTGCAGGTGCTTTGTTGAGGATGAGTCCCAGTTGTTGCATGTCAGTTGCTGCAGATGAGTCCCTTTACATTGTGAATGAGTTTCTTTGGCTACATGTTAGTGGATACACATAACAAATCTTTGGAAATCAAGGCTAAAATTTATTCAAAGCACTATTTAATCATCACATTGCATTCAGAAGAATAAATGCATCCATAATCCACAAAATAAAGTAAACTTAGTAATAATTATATTAACTAATATAAGTGCCATAAGTTCAAGATATAGTAGATATGTTCAACAGTATATGGGAAACACAAGTTCAGGGGGTACACATGGATTAAAAAATACAACAGATGAGGAATTTTAAACAGTAAATAAAAGGGCTCATCACACCCCCAGACTGAGCTTCTTGAATGTCCTCATTCAAGAATTCTTGCATTCTTCCTCTTCTTTCTTGGGGTCAGCCTGAATAATGTTGCACAATCTCCTGAAGTCCATTGGTGTTGAGATACCTTCTGGTTCTATGAAGAAATAACATGCATTCCTTCTGTACCTTTCCATTAGTTTGTCCTGTAAGTCCTCATTCAACTCTATGTTTCCAGACTAGTGGGGGATATGATAGTGGAAAATTGGTGGATAATAACCAATAGGAAACCAAGTTTTTCCACATCCCTTAGAGACTTCAATATATGCATTTATCCTCCTAAAAGTTGGGATGATATTAGGATAAGAATGCATTTCTTTTCTCTGCATCTCTTTTAACATTTCTTCCCATCTTTCCTACAGGCTTGTACTATTTCCACACCATTAAACTTAATGTAGTTCTCTTGCTTCATCACGGGCCTCTTGTCTCATCATGTAAACCCTCTGTTTTATTTTCTGAATTTCCATAAACTTCCCATATTCCTCAATCATTTCTTTAGTGTTTCCTTCCTCTACCCTTATCATCAAAGGTTGTACCTTGCACAAGTGTCTGTAATCCACCATCTTCTTCTCTGTATATAACTCATTGTTAAAGTAGGAACACAGTGACCTAATTTGCACATCCCCAATGTAGAGTGTAGGTATCCAATCTATGTCATACTCTAGAGCATAGTTATACATATATAATTCACATAACAACAATTGAATTTCATGTGGCATTTTTAAATACAATCTGAAGAAGCTGCGAGCTGCACTAATGTCAAACTGAAAATATGAGTTGATGCAAGTATATTTTAGTTGCAACATTTGTTCCTTCAAGAAGACAACATATACATTTGAAGGTGGCCTACATAAGAGTATTTCATTGGTTACCTTAACAGTGTCTTCTTCTTTCTTCTTCTTCAGTCTAGCAATCTCATTATCCTTAGCCCTGAGCTTCCTATCCTTCTCTTCAATATCTAGCTGATGCTGGAAGAGAAATTCTTCCATCTCTCTATCCCACTTTCTCTGCAGCTTGTTAACATAATTCTCAAATTGTTGTACCCAATAATCCAGCAAGGTGGTTTGAGTTTCCATATCCCTACAAGCTGGTTTGGGAGGTTCTCTGAAAATTTCCTTGATCACAACATGTGGCTACAGGTTGAGTGGTGGTAATGGTGGATGCATAGGCTAAAAAACTTCACGAATTTCATCTTGGGTAGTTGTAGGACTGTCCACTTGTATTATCTCAATAGGTTCATGAATAGGTTCTGGCTCAAGGTTTTGGACAATATTCTCAATTGTGTCCTCAATATCTTGTGGAAAATAATCCATAGTGTCCATTACATCAGTCTGTGGTTTAGGTATTGACTTTTCTAGTACTTCCTCAGAATGTTCTTCATTATTTGTGGTCACATTGGCTACATTTTCAATTTCTTCTATAGATACTTCTCCTTCATGTTGTATGTGGGTTTCCCCAGCATGAACGACCTCTGTTTGAACTCCAATTGGTTCATTAGGGCTCTCATGAGTAGGTTTCTCATCTAACTCATCCTCCTTTTTCTCTTCCACCTCCTTAGTTGTATCTTCCATGCCTATGTCTTCATATGTGTCTACATGATCTCCCTACTCAACATCCATTGGAATAGGTTCCTCAATATTTTCTAGCTCTTCTTCATCACTATTTAGAAATATTTGAATGTTTCTCCTAGGCTTTAAGGTTTTGGTATTTTTAGTATGGAGCCTATGGGACATCCTTGATGGTTCATATGTTTTGATTGAAGACTTTTTTTTCCCTTGGAGGAAGAGGACTCAGGTGTGGATATATTTAGCAAAGTTTCAACAATAAGAATTCTATCAGGGGAGATTGGCCTAGTTCCTTCTCAGGAGATGGAGGTTTTTCATGGACAAGTGTTTCTGTAGGTATGGAAGTTTGTGTAGGAGTAGGGTTTCTGAGGGAGGTTTTGTGTAGGAATGGAGGTAGCAGCTAGGTTTCAGGTGGAGGAGGTGTAGAAAGAACTAACTGAGCTTCTCCTCTTTTTCTTCCCCTTCCCCAACAAATCATTAATATGTTTTCCCTAGAAAACTCTCCCCAGTTTACTATAGGATGTTCCATTGCCAATGCATGTTTCACAACTAAGGTGACAAGACAATGGTGAGATAATGCATGCCTACCCCTTTGAGATTCCTTACTCATTTTCTTTTGGCTTTCATGTAGGAAGTTAGGGAAATCGACATGTTTTCCATTTTTCAAATGATTGAGCAATTTAAAATGCACAATGTTTAACCTGTGAGTACCTACCCTCATAGGTGAAGTAATTTATAACATAGTTTGCAAAATCAGCCCAAAAGGATTTTAAAGAAGTGTGTAAGGTACCTTGTCTGTCACTGATGAAGTTCTCATCTGGGTCTCCAAATTCTCTATGCGAGCTTCATCTAGATTTTCCTTTGTAGGATACAACTCTCCTTCTGTCAGGAGTCTAGTTACTTCAGCTAGAATTATGTCATCTACCTTAACTTCAAACCCTTCACTGTGGCCTTTCATCCTTGAAGGTGGTGGAAAACTCTGTTACCATTGACTCGTTAAATCCTTGAAATTAATTAATATACTCCATCCAACCACTATCATGAAAATACTGTAGAATCTGTAGTTGATTACGAAGCTGTGAATGATATGTAGGTTCGTTCCTAATTAGGTCGCCACCCATTTTTGAATTCTTCAACTTCTTTTAGCTCTGAGAGGCAAGAAATATTTACAGTTCGAATTGATTTGGAAAAATTCAAATGAGTGTAAATATCTCGAGAACTTAATTTTTTTGAAGTTTGTAGTTGAATTACATGCAACTCGAAAGGGCATGTATTAATTGGATTTGAAGGATGCACCCATGTGAGGTGACGAAGTGGGGTGATGTGGGAGACAACTCACATTGATGAAAGGTGGCAGAAAATTATGGTAAATAAAGTTATTGACGACATGTTACAAATATTAATTATTTATAATTATTTTATCACTACTCTAATAAAGTGGATCAAGTGCACTTATCTCAAGAAGTATGTTTGATTATTGTGACATGTGCCTTGCTGGAATTTGCACCTTTGGCTACATGCAGAGTCATCATGATGCTACAAGTTGAGATGCTATGTTGCTGCAAGTGTTGCATAGAGTGTTGTAAGTGCATGTTAGAGGTCCCTTAGTAGAATCAGTTAATTCCCAGAGAGGGAAGACTGAATCTTTCTAGTGCCAATCTTTTTCATAGGTTTTTGCAGGCATAATTTGATCCTTATTTTTCTTCATGCAATCATGAGTTCTACCAATAGGAAAGAAAAACAAAGATTTGTTGCATGTTGCTACAAGTGGATGTTTTAGTCTTTGCATCATCTCCTTCTGTCAGAGATTATGCACTCCTTGGAACAAATACACCAAAACCTACAAAAAAATTTCTAAAAACAAAACATGTTAGTTGAGTGGTGATGATCACCAAGAAGGCTAATCACACCACTTTTATTCTTCCTTGGAGTATCCAGCAAGCTGAATATACCAAGGCCACTAAAAATCTCATTCCTCAACAATTTTAGATGATGAACCAATAGGTTCAACTTCTGATCTTGTCTTTGATGTTCTCATCTCCATCCTATTTTGACTTCCTCTGAATTGTTGCATGAAAGTATTCCTATCAGCTGGATTTTTGTACAACTTCAATCTATGACCATTCACCAGTAGTTTGAATCTCACAGGATCTATGGTGGTGAGTTTCACAGCCCCATTGGGAAATATTTTCTCAATCTCATATGCCCTAACCACCTTGTTCTGAGTTTTCCCATGTGGTCCTTATACTAACAGTCAAATAAGAGAGCCCAATCACCTTCTTGGAATTGTCTTGTTTTGATGAACCTGTCATGCCATTTGATCCTTTGCTTTTGTACCACCTCTGTATTATGAACAACTTGCCTCCTCATTTCATCCAACTCATTGAGTTGGAGAATCCTTTGTCTCTGAGCTTCAGAAAAATCTATGCCTAATTCAAGTGCAGTCCTTAGTGTCTTATGCTCAAATTCAATAGGGAGAACAACAATCTTACCATACAAAAGCTCGAATGGTGTAAATCCTGTTGTTGTCTTCCAAGTTGTATTGAATGCCCAAACTACTTATGGGAGTCTTTCTGACCAGTCCCTTCTGTGGAGTGCAATGGTTTTGGTCAAGATGGCTTCTATTTCCCTGTTTGTTACCTCAACTTGGCCATTGGATTGGGGGTGATAAGGTGTAGATTTCTTGTGCCTGATTTCATATTCCTTAGCTAAATCAGAGATGACTTCAGTAGTGAAGTGTGTACCTTGATCTGTAACAATTTCTCTTGGCACACCATATCTTGTGAAGATGTGGTCATATAGGAATTTAACAACTTTCTCACTCTTCTGATTTGGTAATGCTTTCACTTCTGTCCATTTAGTGAGGTAATCTATGCACACCAAAATGTACTCTTTCTGCTGAGATTTAGGATCTATTGGGACCAATGAAGTCCAATCCCCATTTGTCAAATGGCTTGCAATACCAGCTGAGGCTGCAGTGGCATCTCATCTGTCTTGGTAGGCCTACCCATTCTTTGGCATTTATCACACCTTCTGGCATACAATGTTGCATCCTTGTGTAATGTAGGCCAGTAATACCCTATTGTCAACACTTTTTGTGTTGTTATTTTTGTAGAAAAATGTCCTCCACATGGTTCACTATGGTAGGATTTGAGGACATCATATATTTCCTCATCATCTATGCATCTCCTCATAACATTATCCTACCCTGTGTGGAATAGGAAACCAACTATCCAAGAAAAATTCACACTTTTCTCAACAATATATTTCTTTTCATTATATATATAGTGTGGAGGTGTCTTACCTGAGACCAAATAATTAGCTACATCAGTATACCAGGGTGTTTTAGTGGAAATGGAAAACAAGTATTCATCTGGAAAAGAGTCATCCACTACTTTCTCTTCAGTATTATTCTCCATTCTTGAGAGAAATTCAAAAACAACATTGTCTTTACTAGGATTATCCATAATGGTAACATCTAAATCTTGTAGGAACAACAACCATCTGATTATTCTTCTACTTACAAATGGTTTTTTGATCACATATTTAATGGCAACATGGTTAGTGTGGATAAATATTGGATATCCTGTGATTTAGTTTCTAAAATTGTTAATGGCATACACAATCACCAAAAACTCCTTCTCAGTGACTGTATAGTTGAGCTCAACATGTTGCAGGTTCTTACTGACATAGTAGATTGCATAATTAAGAATATTATCCTTCTGTCCTAGAACAACTCCAATGGTGTGGTCTGAGGCATCAATGTGTATGTGAAATGGAAAACTCCAATCTAGTCCTCTTAACACAGGTGCAAAAGTTAACATTTTTTCAAAGTCTGGAATGCAGCTTCACATTTCTCAGTCCACACAAAGGCAACATATTTTCCCAATAAGACAAACAATGGTGCTGCAATTCTACTGAAATCTTGAATGAATCTTTGGTAATACCCAACATGACCTAAGAAGCTCCTCACATCCTTTTTCTTCTTAGGTGTTGGAAGATTTATAATCACATATATTTTTGATGGATCTACCTGAATTCCAGCAGATGATATATAGTGTCCTAACACTATTCATTTAGACATCATCATCTAGCATTTTTTCATTTCTTTAGGAAAGGTTATGCTCCTTGCATCTCTTGAGAAATTTGTCTAGGTTCTTCATTGCTTCATCAAAAGTACTTCCATGGACTGTAAAATCATCCATATATACCTCCATGCAATCATTGGTTAGATCTGAGAAGATGCTAAGAACTGCTCTCTGAAATGTGGCAGGTGCATTGCACAAACCAAAGGGAAGAACAGAGTATGCAAATGTTCCCCACGGACATGTGAATGTGGTCTTGTCCTGGTCCTCTGGTGTAATTTGAATTTGGTTGTAGCCACTATAGCCATCCAGAAAATAAAAATACTTCTTTCCAACAAGAGTGTTGAGTACCTGATCAATGAAAGGAAGTGGAAAATGATCCTTCTTTGTTGTTGCATTCAGCTCCCTATAGTCCACATAGATTCTCCATTTTCCATTATTTTTAGGTACAATAACAAGGGGTGACACCCATTGACTATCTGAAATTGGATATATGAATCCAACATCCAATAATTTCTTTAATTCTTCTTTCACTATATCCCTTACTATTGGGTTCATTCCTTTTTTTGGATGTCTTATTGGCTTTCAATTGTCTTTGATCTATATCTTATGAATACATAGCTTAGGATGGATCCCATGCATGTCTCCATAATACCATGAAAATTTTATCTTGTGTTTCTATAGAAGAGTAATTAACAGCTACTCTTGCTGCATGCTCAGAGATTTTTTCACATTTAGTGGATTTCCTAGAGCAATTTCCACTTGCTTAGAAAGATCGGTCATGGAGCATATGTTGATACTTATAGAATTCAATATACAATCATGTGGAAGAAGTTGGTGTAGGATGCAGTTCTTACCTGGAACATTCATAGTACTCTGCTGTGGTAAGATTTGATTCTCAGGACAACTTATGCATTACAATTTTCCATCTTCTTCTTCATTCTTACCATAATTATTCTACAGGATGTTAGAAAGAACAACATCCTCTTCTTGTCCCTCAATTATGCATGACTTCTCCAGCATCATGAGCTGTTGAACTGAGCTCTGATCTTCTTCTGGTTCTTCCACCCAAATGGTTTGGTCTTCTTCATTGAATGGTTGTGCAGGGGGGTAAAGCATAAGATTTTTAGTGCCACTTCCATTAGAGATGATCATATTACCAGATTTGCATCCTATGAATGCATCAACAGTTGCTAACCATGGTCTTCCTAGGATGATAGGATATCCTCCCAAACTTGCTTTTGGCTGAAGAACAATAAAATCAGTAGGGTATTCCCAAGAGTCTACCACTACTACTACGTCCTCTAAGACTCCTTCAGGCTTAACTATTGATCTGTCTGCAAGATGCAAGACTGTGGTTGTTGGTCTTAGCCCCTCTAATTTCAAATCATCCATGATTTGTTTTTTCATTACATTTATTGCTGCCCCCAAGTCAATCAGAGTGTTTTTAATCACTATGCCATTGATTGTAACATTTACTAAAGGGCTTCCTGGATCTATGTATTTGGGAAGAACTGAGTTCCCAAGCATAATATCAGCTAATTGTCCAATGACCTACATAGTAGATGGATCTTTCCTTTTTCTTCCTGGTTTCTTTATGCATAGATCTTTAACCAATTTTTTATAGATGGGAACATCCTTGATAGCTTGAATCAATGGAATTTTGACACAGATGTCTTTTAACTGGTTGAAAAAATCAGAATCAGATTCTGATTTGAGGTCAGTCTTATTTTCTTGTAACCTTTCAGGAAATGGTGGCTCATTACCCTACATTTTACCCTTGCTGGAAATTTGTGCAGGTTGTTGTGGATCAACCTGCAGCGTCTTTTGGCCTTGTTGTGGGTCATCATGCAACAACTGTGGTTCCTCTACAATTTCAGTAATGGTAGGTCCAGCTGGTGGAGGAAGTGCTCTTCCTGAGTGAAGATGGATATTGTTGATATCAACAGAATAGGTAGGGTATTGAGTTGGTTCAGTGGAATAGGCTGGCTGAGCAACTTTATTGTTAGGATTAGGCATTGGTTGAGTAGGTAGTTGTGTAGCTTTTGGTTGGGATCCTGCTTGGGGGTTTGGCATCAGAGCTTGTTACTGCTACTGATAAGGAGGTTGTGGATAAGCTTGTTGGTAATTAGGAGGTGGGTTGTTCCACTGCTGCACTCCTCTCCAAGGTTGTTTCCATGACTGAGGAGGTTTTCCATTTTTTTGTGGTTGGCCTTGGAATTTAGGTTTCCATTGTTGTTGATATTGGTTAGGATATGGGGCCCATCCTTGAGGGTTAGCCCAAGGTGGGGGCTGCATATATGAATTATTAGACCAATTTTGAAATGAATGCATAGGGTCTTGTGTCATACCTCCTTGCCTTGGTGGCCATGGTTTTCTTTGAGAAACATACAACTTTTCCCATCCTCTATCTCCAACATCTTGAAATCAGGTGAAGCCTCCCTTTCTTGAGCAATGTTGGCCAATTCTCTACATCTACAGTCTGATTTCTTCCTTCTACATGCATGGTAGTACTCTGTGAGTGTTTCTTCTACATCTTCTTTCTTCTTTTTGGCATGTAGAGCATCTAACTGATTAGTCATATCATTAACAATTTTTTGCTTCATGTTTTTGAACATGCTAACAATATCTGACTTGGATATGTCCCCCATTGTTTTGGTAGCTAATCCACCTCTTGATCTTACATTTCTTACCCTCTTCATGGTAGCTCTTGAATAATTTTTACAGGCTTCACAGATTTGTTCAAAAGTAGCTTTTGAAATGTCCCCTGCTCCTATCAGATCCAGAGCATCCATGTCCTCCTCACTGAGTCCCTTCAAAAAGAGTAATTTGAGGGAGTCAGGTGGTATGTCAGTGGTGTGTCTTGACTTCTAAACACATAACAAGAACCTTTCCAAATAGTCTTCCAATGGTTCATCCTCTTTTTGTGCCATTCTGTAGATTTCATCACCTCCTCTACTGCTTGGTCTGCAATAATCTTGGTACTTATTGAGGAATTTATCCTTCATTTGTGCCCATGTGGTTACAAAATTCCTTCCTTATTCCATGAACCACCTCAAGGATGCATATTTGAGTGTTGCAGGAAATAATTTCAATTTATGTGCATCGGTAGTATACTCATAGCTCCTGCACAGATCATAAAAATCAAAGAGAAAGGTGTCTAGGTCCTTCTGACATAGATCCATGAAATTTGGCAAGGATGATGGAGAAATATTCTTCATACCAGCAGCTGCATTATTGTCAGTGATGGGGAACTTGAAGGTGGTTGCCCCATTTTGAGCATTCTGATTTACTTCTTCTGCCATCCCAAGCTTCTCAGGAGCAGCTACAGAGCCTTCACTTGGAGGATTGTCTTCGAAAAGAAAACCTAGTATAGAGGTTTCTTCTTCAGAATATTTAGAGGTAAATGAAGAGATTTGTGCTACTTGTGGATTAGGTAAAAATATACCATGGGCATCCCTTGGATGGTGCATGCATCAACTACTCAACTCATTCAATGGTAATTAGTAGGGGGTTTAGTTTGAGGTGAATTCCTAAAACCTAGACTGCTTCTAAGAAATGAAAAACCCTCTTCAACAAACTCATAACTTGGCAGTATCCCCGGAAACGGTGCCAAAAATGGTGGTGCAAATTAACTCGCAACAATTAGTATGTTGTTTATTAATCCACAGTCATTTAATTATCAGACCTAGGGACGTAAAATTTCAATATTTCCAGTGTTGTATGCACAGTTACAGATGTTGGGAGGTATAAGGGAAAATTTTTTCACTACAATTAGGAAATACAATGTTGGAAATGAACTAGTTTATAACTGGAAATGAATACTATGGCTATCATCAAAGCATGTAAAAGACAGATCATAAATAAAGGATAAGCTGCTGCAAATCTAATCTAATCATGCAAGAAACTATAACAACAAACAAAAGGAGAGGGTTAACAGACCACAAGTGGGCCCTGTCTTGGGTGCTAATCCCTCCTAAGGCATGTGTCTACAAAAATTTAACAGAACTCAAATTTTATTCAATAGCATGAAGATTACAAATGGAACATACAACAAAATATCTACCTATGGATTGATCCCTTTTCTACAAGCCTTAGCATTGTTTATATATTCTTCCTTTCAGAAGAGACGTGAAGAGACTGCCTCATTACTAACAGTTACAATTTGATTAAGTACAAGATCATGACCAAGCAATCTAGAAATTCTCATGCATGAGACAGAACTGTTAAAAGGTGTCCTCATACAATGACATGACTTAACAAACTGATCAATTCAAACAACCAGTTATCAAATTAAATCAACTAGTTCCTTGTTGGAGTTGCAGAGCATAATTTGGTGATGGTGTTGAATCTTCTTTGTGTTCTCATAACTTCTCCTTTAGCAACATGTGAAAACTCAGGTGAAGTTTCCATGTTGCTCAATATTTCTAGAATTATGGTCTTGTATATGTGTGTGACCTCCCTTGGCTACAGGTGCTTTGCTGTGGATGAGTCCCAGTTACTGCATGTCAGTTGCTGTGAATGAATCCCTTTGCATTGTGAATGAGTTTCTTTGACTGCATGTTAGTGGATTCACATAACAAATCTTTGGAAATCAAGGCTAACATTTATTCAAAGCACTATTTAATCATCACATTGTATTCAGAAGAATAAATGCATCCATAATCCACAAAATAAAGTAAACTTAGTAGTAATTATATTAATTAATATAAGTTCCATAAGTTCAAGATATAACAGATATGTTCAACAGTATATGGAAAACACAAGTTCAAGGGGTACACATGGATAAACAAAATACAATAGATGAGGTATTTGAAAGAGTAAATAAAAGGGCTCATCAAGCGATTAGGCTGTCAGGGTTGCCATGGGTGACTAATGACCACATTGAGTTAGAAGTTTTATTTTTGAGATGGTGATCTGACCATGCTCATGATGATAGGGGTGATAGGGATTCCAATTAGTATATGGATAGATTTACATATCTTGAGATAGAGAAGGTGAGGTGGAATATGTACCATAACTCCCCTGCATGGCCTTGAGTAGATGTTGAGTTGACAGGGATGTGAGGCACTAGGTGGGTACAGGGGTGTTGGCCAAAGATGATTGAGGAAGTGGAGTTTGACAGAGTCTGCTAAAAGTTTGGTGTTTTGTATATGGTCCCTAAAAATCCAATTATATATAGGCATGATGAGATACAAAGGGATTTATCAATCCCTGACATGGAAAACCCATTGGAGGAGGTATGTTTGTTGTGTGATGATGATGATGATGTAGGAGTTAGGGATAGATTTTCATATTGGATGACTAGGACCTGGGCAACCTGAACCATAATAGAGGGGACTTAGGGTGGAGATGAGGAGGATATAGAGGATGAGTAGCTCCTGGAGGTGGTAATTATGGAGAGGATTCAATGGAGCTATACTGAGTATGTAAAAAGTGCAACTCATCCCTTTTGGAGGGAGACACTTCTCGCCAGGAGTGAGAGGCAACAAGACATGAGGCCTTAATTCTTTGTTAAGAGAGAGAAATAGTGATAGAGTAGTGAGATAGATACAAGAGACATAGGGAGGTATATAAATTATGATTTGGAGACCTCACACTAATTCTAGTAGTGGATTAAGGAAGTGCTACACCAACTACATCATAGGGAGCTACTAGATAGATGACACCTCCAGGTGTTATGCCCATGATCTTATACACAACTTTATCTTCTGAGACAATATATTATGAGAGGATTTTGACACATAAGCTTCCATGGACACTGAGATATGTATATTATCTAGCTACATGATGAGTAGGAGTGAGTGGCACAATGCCATATGGGAGTAATGTGAGCATGGCACAACCACTTCAAGATGAGGGTCATGATGCGACCGAGTGATTGATATAGGCATATGACCTAGGATGGTAGGACATGAGATTTTTTTTGGTACATTTTACTAATTTTGATGATGTATATGGATTGGGACATGACCCTTAGTGGTCTGTAAATTGATGTATTGATGTTCTTGTATTATTCATGATATATATATATATATATATATATATATATATATATATATACATATGATTTTTGTCATGGTTATTCACATTTCCTGTGTTAATTTATTATTTTGATGATGTTTATTAATGTTATGGATTTATTATGACATGGATGTGATTAGGGATGTTAAATCTAGATGACAGATAATATGGATTTGATTATGTCATGTCAGCTTTGGATGTTTGATCATGGATTAAATTTATATGTTGAATACTGATGTGATGAACATGTCTTGTGTGATTGTGATGTTATGGATTATGATGTAAGGTAATTGATTTGATTTAGATGCTAGAATTATGGGAAATATGTTGATAGATTTGATTTACGTGTAGATGATGATTTTTGCTTTATAAATGAAGAATTCATGGACTAAAAAAATTCAATAGATGTGATGTAATGATCTTATGTGTTAATAGATTTATGGTTATATATTTTTGAAATAGCAATGTAATAGAGGCAAGTGATGGTATTAAGAACTATATGAAATAAAATGATTAGATTAGAATATCAAAATGTGACATGAATAGGTGATGAACAAAAAAGGTACAAATCACACTTGATTATAGGAAGGTGTGCATAAAGAAAGGATGCTTATAAACATATTGGAGCTAAATAAAAAAAGGGGCCACTTAAGGAAATCCACTTGCATCCAATAGCATGTGTTAACACATAGCCATCACTAGTTAGTGATCTTAAGAGTTACAAGGGAATGTGTGAAGTGTGAAATTATAGACCTAATGTTATCACAAAAAAGGGGTTCAGATGCTACTCTTACATGGGAATATAGATTCTCCATAGGTGGGTGTCCTTAGGTTTATGCCCCATCTCTAGGTAATGACATGCAAACTGATCAATGCGGGAATTTTTTTATGAATGAGAAAGTTGATTGATGTAGAAAGATTTCTTAGGATGATTTCTTGTGATTTTAATGCTTTTCTTTATGAGATAGAAGGTTGATCAATGTGGGAAGCGTTCACTACCATGATATAAAGGGGGTAGCCATCCTTTGAGGGAGTGGTCTAGTTTTTTCTTTTATGATTTTGACTTTAGATTTTTTTTCTTCTTAAGGATGACAAGGATAATAATAGTTTTCCTTTGAGGGATCATTCTATACTTTTGAATTTTGTTTTATGAATAGCTATCCTTCGAGGGAGCAGTCTATTTGGTGTTGACCTTTTTTATATGAGCACCCATGGAATTTTGATTTTTTTATGGGGAAGGGCTTGGGATAGTTAGGTAGACCACTTAGGAGGGGACAATGAATGTACAACTGACACCCATGGACCCTTAGTGTGGTTCCAATAGGTAAATAAGAGGGTGATGGATCTAATGATCGTGGGGTTCTCACCAAGAAGGAATAACCTATCCATAAAGAATATGTTATGATTAGAGTCGTGGTGCCCATATTCAAGGTCATATATTTGAAAGAAATGGTAGACCACATGATTCCAAATCATTACAATGAAACATGAAATGGCTAATAGATGGATGGATGACCACTAAGATGACTAAGTTCACATTTTAGGTATGCTAACTATAGAAATGACACAAGTAAAATGTGTTAAGATGTTTCATTTCCAATTTACCATCAAGGGAAGCCAAATGATAGGCTCCAGACCCATACTTATGCATGATAATGTAAGGTCCAATCCAGTTGGGAGAAAAATTTCTATGTTGGCTCGTTTCTACAGTAGTGAAGTTTTGATTTTCCTTAAGGAGAAGGTCACTGATATTAAATTCACATTCTTTGAAATGTTTATCATAAGAAATTTGATGCACTCTTGGTAAACATGATGATGTTCAAGAGTGAGAAGGCAACGTTCATCTAACAACTCAAGCTGTACTAGATAATCTTAGAGATAATCCTCATCATAAACAAATTTGTGAAGAGAAACACATAAGGATGGGATTTGGATTTCAAGAGGAAGGATGACCTAAGATCCATAGACAAAAGAGAAAGGATTAGCACCCATATAGGTGTGGATGCTAGTCCAATAATCCCAAAGAGTGAAAGGGATGTAAAGATGCCAATCATGACCATATTTATTAATAGTATTGGCAAGGATGTTACAAAGAGTTTTATTAGTGGCTTCAACTTGGCAGTTAGCTTGAGGATAATATGGAGAAGATAATCTAAGATTGATGTTAAATGAGTTACAAATATTATTGAGGTATTTATTTTAAAGGAATTCCCATTATCTGTGATGATTTTATGAGGAATGTCAAAGCAACAAATGATATGATGATAGACAAAATTAACAATTTGATTAGCTTTGGTTGATGTGATTGGAATTTCTTCCACCCATTTGGTGAAGTATTTGGTAGCAATGATGATAGAATGATGGAATTTAGAAGAACGTGGATTGATGAGGCCAATGAGGTCAAGTCCCCATTGTGAGAAAGGCCAAAGGTCCTGAGCCATCTATATAGGATTTAAATAGAAATGCAGATGAGATTTGAATGCTACTGGAATTTTAAAAAATTATTAATGTAATCATAGTATTCTTGATTAAGAGAGGGATAATAATAACCCATGCAAAGGATGAGTTTTGTGATAGCCAAACCACTAAAATAGTCACCACAGATACTGTCATGGAATTCTTAAAAAGCTTGAACAAATTCATGAGATTTAAGGTAATGAAGCAAAATGTTTTCCAAGCCAACCTTGTAAAGGATGCCACCAAGGATGACATAGAAATTAACACGTTGAAGAAAGGACCTCCTACCATTTTTAGATAATTCATAGGGGATGATGGATTTACATGGATAGTCAAATATTTGAGAATACCAAAGATCACAAGGGTTAGTATCAACATGGTTGATACCAGGGATTTTTTGAATGTGAGATGGTTTATCTTGACACTGAACAAAAAATAGAAATTTTATATTCTTCAGTTGTCCAAGGGATGAGAGATGCAAGAGACAACATAGTTTCTTCTAAATGATTTAATGAGTGAGGGATAGTATGAATGGTGTAGAAATCAAATGATTCAATAAGGAAGTCAACGATGTCCTTATAATTTTGAAGGATGTAATTTTTACATTGATGAAAAACCTTGAATTTATTGATGATACATTGAGGATCCCAATAGATATGAAGGAATTCAATTCCAAGTAAGAAATAAGTTTCAATACCTAAGATGAGGGATTCATATTTCGACATATTATTAGTGCATTAAAAATTAAGTTTGTTAAGTGATAGGGATAGGAATGTCCCAAGGAGGAATGATAATCAATGCACCTCCCCCTTACTGACACTTAGATCCATCAAAGAAGAGAGTCATCTTGAGATGAGAAAAATCATGTTGGAATTTGTTGATAGATTCATCTAGGAACTATTCATGAGGAAGGTGATTATCAGAAAGAGGGGCATTAGCTAATTGAAGGATAGCTTGGCCCTTGATTCATTTTTGAGAGATGAAATCTAGGTCAAATTATGTCATGAGCATGAGCCATCGAGTGATGTAATCACTGTGATATGGTTTAGGATGCATGGTATTGAGGAGGTGAAATCTAGTGATGACATAATTTTTACAATTAAGAATATAATGCCTAAGCCTATAGGTGGAAAATAAAAGGGCACAACACATCTTTTCATCTTTAGTTTAGTGAGTCTCATAATCATGAAGGGTGTGACTGATGTAATAAACAACCTACTCCCTACCTTGATCATCATGATGTGCCAACATGGCACCTAGAGCATGATCAGATGTAGAGACATAGAGATATAAAGGATCCCACTCGCGTGGAGGGGTAAGAATTGGAGGGAATAGGAGATACTACTTGAGGTCATCAAAGGATTTATGGTATACATCATCCCATATCAAGTTGATATCTTTATTAAGAAGATGATGAAAGGGTTGGTGACAGTTGGAGAGTTGCGTGATGAAAGAATTAATAGATTTAAGGATACCTTGAAGACTACAAAGTTTCTTTGAGTTAGAAGGAGAGGTAATATAGAGGATATCCTTAATTTTTGTGGGGTCAACTTCAATACCCCTGATAGAAATTATGAAGCTAAGTATTTTACCAATAAGAAATCCAAACACACACTTGGTTGGATTAAAATGGAGGAAGAAGAGAATAAGGTGATTAAAAAGGAGTTCAAGGATGGTGAGATGGTCGTGATGATGCTTGGATTTACCCAAGAGGTCATCAACATAGTCCTCTACATTCTTATGGATGATATCATGAAAGATGTAGGTCATGGCTCACTGATAGGGGGCTTAAAAAAATTAAACCCAAAGGGCATAACACAATAGCATAAGGTCACCCAAGGAGTGATGAAAGAGGTCTTATGTTGGTCGTCTGGTGTGATAAGGATCTTATTGTACCTAGAGAAACCATCCATAAGAGACAACATCTCTTGGCCTATAGTAAGGTTAACAAGTTGATCGATGTTAGGAAGGGGAAAGTTTCTTGTAGGGCAAGCAAGATTTAGATCATGAAATTCATAGTATATATAAAGCTTTCCAGTCACTTTAGTAAATGGGTCTAATGTTGGAAACCCGTTGGGGATAGTCAAGGGGGATGATGAAGTTAGTGGAAAGGAGTCATTACAACTCCTCTTTGATAAGGAGGGAAACTCGAGGGTGTATGCAAGGTAAAGCTTCTGCTTAACCGGCTTAGCATTGGGAAATGTGATGATGTTATGGAAAACAATATATGCATCAAGGCCCAAAATGTCATAGTATGACCATGTGAATGGTTGGTTATGACGAGAAAGGAAAGTGATGAAGGATTGAATCTCATGTAGATCAATGGATTAACCCACTTTGAGAATGTGAGGCTCCTGTGGATTCCCTATGTTGATGTCGATGGTGGATTCATTGAGAAGGGTGGACATGTCTAGTGGTAAGGAATTATGAAGATATAAATATTCTACCCCCATGTGTTAATGGTAGGAGAGTCTTCATCTATCATTTCTAGATGTCAAAGAGGGAGGGACGTAGATTCACCATCACACTGATAAGTGACCAGCCCCAAGGTGATGGTGGAGACTTTAAAAAAATGTGGAGGAGATGGAAATGGTTTCATCCATATCCATAACCTCGTGAAATGGAGAAGATGGAGGATTAATGTCCATGAGCATCATAGATGGTGGAAGAGGTTCTATAGATTGTTATTTGAATCCTAGTCTAAATTTTTATGGGGTTTACAAGATTGATCAATGAAAAGTTCATGCATACCTTTTTCATAATGCCCCATTGCAAATCCTTTTCATGTGCAATGGTAAAGATAGGTGTAGGAAAAGGAATTCTTATAAATATAATCAAATCAATTTGTGTAGGGTTTCATGTGTGGTTGAGAATCTATGTTTGAAGAAGGATGATCAATGACACCATAGAAGAGGTTGGTGTGAAGATGAGGTGGACCAAAAGAAATGATATCCCTGACATTAGGTTGATACATGGGAGCTTTATCAGGTATTCCAAGTCTTTGAGGTGTGGGAAGGGCATTAAGTGTGAGAAGGTGATACTACCCCAGTGAAAGGTGATCCATCAATTTTTCTAAGGATTTATCATTAGGGAGCTTGGACGTAGAGACATATGAGCTAGTGGATGCTTTAGAAGGGTTCTATTTAGGAATGAGGATGTCATTGGGTTGATAGGTCATGTTACATTCTTTAAGTGGTGGAGTGTCCAAAGGAAGAGTTAGAATTTTCCTGTCATGTTTTGTATTTGATGCATCAATGGAGGGTGGAAGGAACACAACACATGACATAAATCCATCATCATCCTAGGAGGAAATTATGTTTAAACTCCCTTTCTACAATATAGAATAGTTCATGAGATATATTTTCACCAACACAAATACGAAGAATAAATTTTCCTAAGGCAGGATCAATAACATCATTAAATGGAAAAAGAACCATGGTTGATTGGGAAATAATGGACTTAGGGAGATTAATATGATCAAATGTGTGGGATGAGATGATGTTGATGTTAGCTCCATTATCAATCATAGAATGATGAATGAAGGTGTCATTGATATAGACCGTGATGAAAATGGGAAGGTCATGTTCCTCTAGTGTAATTTCTAGATTTTCAGTGTCATTGAAGGATATGAAGGCTAAAATAGGTAGGGACCCAAAAATATATGAAAAGGAATGAGCCTCACTATTAGGAGTGGATATGCTATTAAGAGATTCAATGAGGGATTGTTTATGGTCTGGAGAACTCTGGATGATCTCAAAAAGTGACATCTTAACTAGGGATTGGTGAAGTTGTTTCATAACACTCCATTCAATAGTACTTGGCTGAGAGGTAGATAAGACAAAGACCTTATATTTGTATGAGGGGGTGGTGGAGTAGGATCACTAAAGGGAGTGAAAATGGTGACTTTGGATTTAGATTAAGTGGGTGATTAGAATTCATGGGGATGGGAGCAAGTTGTGACTCGAACAACATCGATATAGAGTGGAGGACATTATTTGGGAGAAGTCAAGGTTAGAGGTGGAATGGAAACATAAGTATTAGATGAAAGAGGGGATTTGGCTATCATGGGTGATGAAGGTTGGGATGAGGGATTCTATGTGGTTAATAGAGGAACTTTTGATTCCTCTTCATCAAGAAGATCATCCTCATCAATAAGATTATGAATGAACATTTGAAGATCCCCACAATGTTCCATGTCATGTCCTGGTGCACGATGGTATGCAAAAATGAGGTTGGATTCAAACCATGAAGGTCTTAGGGCATTTGAATCAAATGATTTGATAAATGGAAGAGTGATTTCAAAAGTTTGGATTAATTGATGAAACATTGTTGTGTAGTACCCAATGGGAAAGGTGGAAGCATGAAATGGATTCAAGAATAGTGAATGAAGGAAGGATGGTTTTATTTGAGGTGGTTTCTTAGGAGCCTTTGATTTCATCTTATGATAAAAAGAAGAGGAATGTGGTTTTATTCTAGTATTAGTTTTTATTGGTGGTGATTTGGAGGATTTGAATTTAAATTTAATAGTGGAACATGTGGATGGTTTTGAAGGGGTGCTTTGATTTCAAATAAGGCTTAGGTTATATTGAATTTTTAATAATGGGGGTTTTAGAGGAAGGGGATGGTCCTAAAATGGAAGGATATGATCCTAAGTATGGTGATGTAACACTAATTTTGCTATGATAATTGATCTTGGGTGAAGGAATGCTTATCCTTTTATGTGTATGTGTAAGAGATTTTTGGATGGGCACACCAATTTTTATAATTTTTGATTGTGAGGGATGATATACCCTTAGAATATAGGTGAAATATTCAGCTATGATGGGTGAATTTTGTTAAGAATGGAATAGGTGTAGACGTATGGTAGTGTAGGTTGGAAGTTTAGATATTGAAGGTGGGAGATGGATTTTGTATGATGTAGTGTAACGGGTAGGTATGGTTATCATGGGTTGTCATGGTTGTAAGGTAATAGTTGGATGAAGAGTTAGTTGTCTGATTGTAGTGTGGAAGAATATAAATTTGGAGGTATATGTAATAGGTTTCGAGGTGCCAATTATAGATGGTGGTGTTGGAATTTGATCTATATTGTTAATGATATGGGAATTAGGTTCCTGTAATGTGGAAGGTTGAGTCTGATTGTTGGGTGAATGATTAGGAAAAGGTTGTTCCAAAATGTCCAAGGGTTGATTAGGTGGCATATTAGGATTGTCTACTAGAAGATCACCAGAGTCTATAATCTTTTGGACAATATCCTTGAATGTGTGACATTTCTCAATGTCATGGCCATAGACTTGGTGATATTTGTAGTAATTTTCTTTGTGGTACCATTATGTTTAGGATCAAGTTTCATCATATGATGGATTGGGGGAAGTCTAATGAGGTTGACCACCATCAATCTTGTTCAAAATAATGAACTATAAGATTCTTGAGAGGGGTGTAAGTTGGGGTCATGGTCTAGGATCTCTTTGTGGAGGCTTTGTGAAGTGAATTGGATAGTAGAATTGAGGACCTAACCATGATGGACATTGGTATACTTTTGGATTTATCATTATGTGCATGGAGAATTGGTGAACTCAGTTTTGGGTTTGTTTGATCTAATTTAAGGTGGCCTTGCTCAAGGGTGTGGAGTTCAAGTTTGTAAGCCATAGTGAATTCCTCTTGAAAAGGATTGAAAATATTGAATTTGAAGAGTTGAAGAGATGTGCTTCACACAAGATCATGAGAATAGTTCAATAATCATAGTTTTTTGAAGGGGAAATGATAATTGGTTAATGATGTTGTGTCATCATGTGATAAAATATGTGATATATTAATTTTCATACTCTCGAATGTCATAAAGGTCATTAATGGTAATCATATGTGCAATGTTGATCAAGAAATGTTCAAGAAATAATTTCGCAAGTTGAGTGAATGTGAATAGTGAGTGTTGTGGGATACTATTGTACCAATCTAATGTGGGACTGGACCAATGACATGGGAAATGTGTGAAGCATGAGATCTTGATCATGGGTGATAAGATACTATGCATGTCTAAAAGATCATATATGTTGTTGGGGATCCTCCTTACTATTGAACTTGGAGAATTTTTAGAAATTCCCAATGAGGAGGATATGGTTTCATGGGGATGGATGGATTGATGGGTTCATTACAGATTTTTTTGTATGAAAATGTGGTCTTAGATCCCAAAGTTACAACTTCAAGGTTATCCATTCTACTCAATAATTCTTGTAAGGGATCATTAGATGGTTGAGATGTTGAAGGATGAGTTTGAGATGTATATGAGGTGGATGGGTTAGTTTGTTAGTATGTTTGATATGTTTGGGGATGTGTTGGTGTTGGTGGAAGTGGTTGATAAGGGGGAATATAATTAAGGGGTTGTGATTGAATTGGTTGGGAGAAGGCTTGATGTTGATAAATGGGTATGTGGTAAGATTGGTTAGATTTAGTTTCTTGTTGTGAGATGGGAATGTTTTACTGATTTTCTATAACATTGGTTGGGATGAAATTGGTGGGTGGTTAGGATACTTGGGTTGGTTGAGTGGGAAGTATGTAATGATAAACACCTTGAAGAGGAGGTTGATAAGTTTGCATTGATTTAGATGGTTGAGGTTGAGAGGTGATTACATTGGCATGGATATGTGAAGTAGAGATGAGGGGTAAGGTTGTGTGATGTTTTTCAGATATGGGAGGAAGCAAGTTCAATTCTTGAGATGATTGAATAGAAAGGGCACACATGATAGTGGATGATGAGGTGATGGGAATAGAAGAAGGGATTGTAGTATTGATATGAGGAAAATTAGGAGGGACAAGGGATACTAATTAGGTATCTTGATGATTGTGAGGAATGAAGGAAGATGGTTGGTTAGGATCAAACTCATGTTGAGCCCTAACAAGCTCACTCATGGCTCTAGGAAAGAAAACAATAAGTTGGGAGGAAAACTTGGGTGGACTCCTGGATTAGAATGATAAGCATAAATTTTTTGCAAGGAGGTCCATCAATGGGAAGGTTGTGGTTTTATGAAGAAGATAGTCATGGAGGGAAACCAGATTTGCATTAGAAAGCTCCTAAAATTCTGCAGATCCATGAGGGATGAGAGGAGGCCCAGAAGCATCAATAGAGGTGGCCTAAAGGATGTGTGGCTGGTCTAGATGGGATATAATGGTGGAGAAGGAAAGGATTGGTCATGACATGAGTGTTTGATTGGTTCAATTAAGTTTCCTGAAGAGGTGGGATGGTAATAATGTGTTGAGTAACCATGGTAGGAATGAAAAAAGGGATGGAGGTAAGAATGGAAAGTGCGGAAGTTTTTTGGATGGTAGTGGTGGTGGGAATTGAGATGTTGTTTGATGTCATGTTTTGTTCCATTTTCTTGGCTTGAGATCATGTAATAACTGGCATGAAACAAAATAAAACTATGATGATGTTTGATTAAAACAATCAAGTCACAAAAAAAAAATCTTTATCTTGATTATTTTAAGATGTGAAAAGAAAATGAAAAAGGGCTCAAAGAGGGGTACCTAGGAAATGGCAATCTATGGATGGTTTCAGGTGGTTTTGGCTATGGATTCCTTGATATACCCAAAGGTATGTGAGGCCTAAATCTCTATAGATTTTATAACATGGCCAGAACACCATGGAGGATTTCCTATTGGGTGATGAAATCCCAATAGTTCCACCTGGTAAGGAGTGTTTGGATGTGTAAATTGGTTTGTGTGTTTTTGTGTGTGATGAAGTGAATGCAATGTGTTAAACCCCTTAGACTATATTTCCAAGAAAAAATGACAAGGGTTTATTTTAGATCCAAAGTAAAATGTGGAGATTTGATGAGGACAACAAACAAATGATGTACAATGAAAAGAAAAAATGGGGAACAAAAAATAAGGAATACCTGGAATACACTTTTCCTTTTTATTTGATCTTCAAAGAAAATAAGTGAGAAAAGGAAAATCCAAGCAATCCATGATGCAACATGAACAAGCAAGTAAACATGATCCAACACATGTTCCTTCCTTGCAAGGTTAGTGGAAATGGAAAAAATAAAGTGAAAATGAAAACAAATATCAAGACTCACCTAGAAAGTGCGAGTCCCACAGGGCGTACCAAAATGTTTACCAGATTTCTTTGTTTCCATTTAGATTAATGAACTAGTAATAAAGGAAAAGAGTAAATAAAAAATATGAAGGGTTTATAGTATCTTGGGATGATATGGATGGATACGGGCGCAAATATGATCCTCCTTCGTTGTGAGCTAAGTGACCTACACAATCAAAGAACTCACTAAGAAAAAATGGATTAGTAGATATATGTAGGGTTTCCCAAAAAATATGGTCCCAATAAGTGTGAGATTCCTAAGATGTATGTCAACCCCTTTGTAAACAAGATAAGATAAAAAAATGGATATTGATAAATTGGATGTAGCATCTATATGCATGTAAATTTGAAGTAAAACAAAAATTGAAAGTTGGATCTAAGATGATAAAAGTAGATATCTGATCTAAATATAACTAAAAAAAATCAAACCTGACAGGGGTTGATGGTGACCCGAGGCTACAGAGGGTAGTTGATGGTGACCTGAGGCTGGATGAGAAGAAAATGTATAAAAACAATGTAGATTTGCAATCCTTCCTGGATCTAAAGATCTGGATCTGATAATGCATTGTGATGATCAACAAGAACCTACAAAAGATCTGAAACATAGGAGGAACATAGAAAGGATGCAAGAAAATTAGAAAAAACTATGGTAAATATATGAAAATAGATTGGGTCGATATGACTAGACTGGATTGGGGTGGAGAATTGGGGTATTGCTAAAAGATGTGGATCTGAAGATGAGATAGGATAAAAGGAAAGGATCTGAAAGATAAATGATGGGAACAAAAATACAAATGATGGGATCTAGAATGACAGAGAAAACATAAACAAAGAGATTGGTTGAAGGTGATCAAGAAGGGCCAATGACGACTAGGGTTGATTTAGAATTGGACAAATGAAATTGGAAAAAAGACAACCTACAGATGAAGAGGAAGGTGACTGGGAATGAAAGAAAAAGGCACTAGAATGACTATAGAACCTGCAAACACAATGAGATGGCTGCAAAAAGATAATGATGACAATGGATCAAACATGCAAAATGAAAGAGGACTCTAAAAGCTCCCAAAATGAACACAAGATCTCCAAGATGGATTCCAAATGGCTTGAAAAGCTACAAAGGCAGGTCACAAGATGAAGGCAAGATCACAAAAAGCTTCAGAAAATATCAAAATTGCATCCTTGAACAAGGAGGGGTAAAGGTGCCTTATAGGGTCGACGGTGACCTGGATGGGTCATCATGACTATGGGGACCCGTCTATTTGGACGGTGGGAAGATGATGAGCTCGAGACAATGAGCCCATAGGGTTTAGATGGATAGGGATGAGTTAGGGTTGCATAGGGAAGATAAATGGGTAGGTGGATGGTTGAAATGAGTAAATAAAGGCCATGGGTGGGTAAAAACATTAAATGATGGCCTAGAAAGATAAAAATTGAGGATTTAGGGAGGATAAACAAATTAAATGAGGATTAGGGATGATTATGGGTGATTAGGAATGATTTATGGAGAATAAAATAATGAGATGAGGATTAGAGCTAATTAAGAATAATTAACATAAATGGGATGGAATAATAAAATGGATAATATAAGATAAAAGGTGGAAAATGGTGATTAATGGGATAAATTGAATTTAGGAGGGAAGATAAAATTTGAATGGGTGACCATGAGGAAAAGAGAGTTAACGTGGGGTGGAGGGTGGTGATACCAAATTTTTGTATTCTTAAAAGTAAATTTATATTAATTTTTTATTTATTACTATGAGCTACCATTTTTTTGAATGAGTCAAATTATTAGGGATTAAATTAGTAAAAATTATACTAGAGTGTATTATCTTTAAAATGTCATAATGACTCAAAAGTGTTAGTATCATCTAATTTTGTTACAATCTAGTCATTTTGAGTTGTCAATGTTATAATATTTGTTAGAATAGTCATCGTCATAGTTGTATAGTACAAAATACAGATAAATTTTTTAAAAAAATAACTCACTAACACATTTTTTAGTGTTACCCAATGTCTTGAAAATAAAAAAAATTCACATTATGCGGGGAATAATAGATAATGTGGAAACTGATGTGCTTCATATTCACATTTTGATGAGTTAGCATAATCACACTAGAGGTCAGAGGAAATGGAGGATGGAGGGAAATAAATGCATCTAGTCAGTCACCAATGAAGGGGTCATATATAATAGAGGTGGGACATTTTTTTATATTATTTTAGTTATTGTATTTGAGTGGTGTTTGTATAAATAAAAAGGTAGTCATTATGTGCTAAAGTTTAAAATGAGGAAAATGTGCATCGTGTATGCTGAGAACAATTATATAGGAGGGTAGATGATTACAGTGATCCCATGACTACTAAGATTCTCTAAATGTCAGACTTATTCATCAATTTTTTGGTGGAATTGTGATCATCTGATGAGGGATTCACTACAGTGAATTGGGTGGTCATGCGCAACAAGATCCATATGACAATATGCATACCTAAAAGTATGTGGAGGTATATGATTATGTTTCTAGTTATTGCAATGTGATCTCTTCCCATGTTCACACTAAGGGGAGGAATGTTAATAATTTCAAAATTAAAATGTTATTTACATGTGAGTAAATAATATTTACATATGTGAAATTTTTTGTATGATTAACATGGTAGTACATTTATATTGATATTAAGTTGGTTGGTCATACATTGTTATAACAATAATATATCAAATGGAAAAAAGTGGTGTTAGGGTCCACCTCTACCCCATATTCAGGAAAATTGTCTCCTATCCTTCTGGAAGGGAATCTTTCTCTTCAAATCCCCTCACACATCACTCTTGCGGCTGCTGCTTCCAGAGATTTATCTCTGGTGGGAAAACTGATGGGGCCCAGACCCCCTCTGGAAGACATTAAAAAATGGGCACACATGAAATGGACCCCTTGTGGTGCTCTGGAGATTGCAGCCATGCCAAATGGATTCATACTCTTTTACTTTAGCTTTAAAGAAGACTTCACACAGGATCTACTTGGTGGTCTATGGTTCTTCGGTAGAAGGGGCTTCTATATACGAAAATGGACTCTTGGTTTTAATCTGTTAACAGAAAATATGACGCATGTGCCAATATGGGTGTGTCTTCTAGGCCTTCCCCTTGGAGTTCATGGGATCCTACGGTTATTGAAGGTATTGCTCTTTCCATTGGCTCTCTCATAGCCATAGATCAAGCTACTAAAGCCAAAACAAGATTTATTCATTCTCATTTCTGTGTCAATGTTGATGTTAGTAGTCCACTCCAAAAATTGATTGATCTTCTCTCTGACTTTGGTGTTTGGACCCAAACCATTGAATTTGAATATATTCCACAAGTGTGCTTAATATGCAAGAGCATTGGACATAGGGCTTCTTGCTTATCCCTCTAAGCCACTATCCAAATCAAAAAACATTGATGTCATCCCTAAAAATAAAGGGAAATATGTTCCTAAAGGGGCTCCTAGAAGCTTTCCCCCATGGTAATACATCTAACCCCTTTTCTCTTCTTGAAGAGGGTGAAATTAACCTTGAGGAACCTATGGAATATTCTCTTGCCTCACAAATCCTTTCTTCACTAGTTGTTTCTCCCTTAGAGGCTCCAAGGGACTCCCCTCTTCCTTCATCTTCTGGTACTGTCCCCACTATCATCTCCCTTGCTTCCCAGCTTCCTCCCCCTTCGGTGTCTCTCCCTATGTTATCCCCTTTCACTTCCTTCCCTTTGGTTTCTCATCCTTCCCCCTTTGTTGTGGGTCTCCTATCCTCTTCCTCCCTGCTGCCCCCGTCCTCTATCCCTCTCAATTCCCCCACCCCTTTCCCTCCTATTTTTCCCAATTGATTCTCATCTTTCCCCCTCTCCCCTACCTCTGATGATAGCAACAAACCCAGGACTACCAGAAGTAGTAGTAAGAAACCTGATGTCAGGAATTGAAAAACCCCAAGGGAGAACCCTTGGGAATGTCAAGCTACAAACAAGAATCAGCTCTAAATGTGGTGCAAGGAACTCAAAGTACCATCCCCATGGTGGTGGAGAGCAAGCCTAAATCCAAAAAATGAAAATAATCTCCTAGAATATAAGAGGTCTCAACTCTTTACAAAAGAAGAGAGTCCTCAAGGATATTAGATTTAATCATTCTCCTGATATAATAATGCTCAGGAAACTAAACTAAAAAATGAAGATAACCTATCCAAGGTTTGGCCAAATGCCTCTCTGATGGCTCAAACTTCATCTAGTAACGCAGGGGACTTATGCATTCTCTGGAATCCCAAAATATTAAAAGGTGACTGCTTTATGAAACATCCAAATTTCTTAGGCATTCTCTTCCAAGAAGTCGAATCTGATGCTTACTGGATTTCCATTAACATTTATGATCCAAATCTAGAGTCACAATGGGAATAACTCTAGCAAGAAATATCAAATTTCAAAAGAAATTGTGTCAATATTCCATTTATAATCATGGGAGATCTCAACAGTACTCTCTTCCCCTCTGAAAAATAGGGTGGTTCCCCTACATGCCCATCCAACATGGAAGCTCTTTCTGAATTCATACGATGCGAAGAGCTCTTTGATATAGACTTACACGGGGCTTCCTACACTTGGTCCAACCACATAATTGGTAGGAATCATATTCAAAGTAGGTTGGATAGGGTGATGGGATCTATGGATTGGATCTTACTCTACTATGAATTTTATCTTAGTGCTTTAGCTAAAGTGACTTCTGATCACAACCCTCTGCTTCTTTGTGCTAACACTAAACTCAAATCCAAAAACCTCTGTTTTAGATTTGAGATGGCTTGGTTAGAAAATAATCAGTTAGATCCTCTAATTAAGAGATGGTGGGATATTAATATTCAGGGCACTAATATGTTCAAGTTCTCTAGAGAACTTAAGGAAATCAAAAACAACTCAAACTCTGGAAAGTTAAGGTTTTTGGTAACATCAAGCTTTGCAAATAGAAGTTGACTTAGAAAATTGCGAGCATATCTGAAGAAATTGAGAAAGAAGGCAGAATGGACCAGCTTCATAAGAAGGAAATTTCTCTTCTAAGTGACTACCACAATACATTGAAAGAAGAAGAAGCCTATTGGAGACAAAGATCAAGAGCATTTTGGCTTGAGCAGGGAGATAGAAACACCAAATTCTTCCATATCACAGCGTCCAAGCATAAGAGTCGATATAAAATAAAAGAACTATTGGCATTTGAAGGTAATCTCTTATCTACTAGTTTAGATATTTCTAATTAGCTTGTCTCATTTTACTCTAACCTCCTACATGAAGAGGCTCTTTCGAATGATAATTCCTTGAACAGGATGTTGCAACACATACCAAAAATGGTCACTGATGAAATGAATGAGAATCTAATGAAACCCTTCTCTATGGAGGAAATCCACAAGGCCTTGTTCACTATGAAAGGAGATAAAGCTCCTGGACCTGATGGATTCCCTGTTGCCTTCTTCCAAATTTTTTGGGAAATCATCAAGCAAGACCTTTACAAAGCAGTGAATGAATTCCAACACAGTAACTCTCTTCTGAAAGAATGGAACACTACTTTCATTTCTCTTGCACCTAAATCTCTCAGCTTCAAATCAGTTGCTAACTTTAGCCCATAAGTTTAAGCAATACATCCTACAAAATTATCACAAAATTGTTGGCTTCTAGATTAAAACCATTAATGAGTGGTCTCATCTGTAAGCAACACAATGGTTTCATTAGTGACCAACTTATTCAAGGAGGTATTATTATTGTTCATGAAGCTATTCATTTTTCTCAACATGCAAAGTCTCCTGGTATGATCCTTAAATTAGACATGTAAAAATCCTTTGACAAATTCAACTAGAATTTTCTCTCGTGGGTGCTTCAATGTTACGGGTTTGACAACAAATGGTGCAGCTAGATCTTCTCATGTATTTCTACTCCTTGTTTCTCCATTCTCATAAATGATATTCCGATTGGTTTCTTTAAGAAAAGAAAAGGAATAAGACAAGGGGATCCCCATGTCTCCCTTCCTCTTCCTGCTAATGGTTGACTCCCTCAGTAGAGCTTTAGAGGCAGCCAAACAAGCAACTACTATTTCAGGTATCAAAATAACTTCTCCTATCCTGCTGCTACACATAGTCAGTTTGCGGATGATACTCTTCTATTAAATGTTGCATCTATAGTTGAAGCAAGAGCTCTAAAAGAAATTCTAGAATGCTATCAAGCGGCCTCTTAGCAATTGATCAACTTTACCAAAAGTAACATAGCTTTCATAAATACTCCACCACAAACTCAAAGAAGAATAGCGGATATCTTTGGTTGCAGCATTGTAGATTTGCCTTCCTCCTATCTTGGCATTCCTCTTTTCAAGGGAAAAAAGATAAAAAGTCTATGGAACCCTGTCATAGAAAGATACCAGAAGAAGCTTGCAGCATGGAAAGGAGCTCTTCTCAGTCAAACTGGAAAACTCCAATTGGTGAAAGCTATGCTTCAAATACTACCTATATATTTCATGTCACTGCTCAAAATGCCCTCTTCTGTTGTTAATACTATCAAGAAAATACAAAAAATATTCCTATGGTCAGGTTCTGAGGACAAGAAGAGGATTCACTTAGTCTCTTAGAATGATGTTTGTAAACCGGCCAAATTGGGAGGTTTGGGACTCCGACGCATTACTGACATGAATGAAGCGTCACTTGCTAGGATTTGATGGGGAAGTGGCTTCTGCTTGTTCCACCAATTGGGTTCAAATCTTGAGATCCAGATATTTGTCACATTCTGCTAGTTTCCTTCACTCCTCCCATCCTCATGTAGTTTCGGCTATCTAGAACCCGGTGGTTAGTTCTCTACCTCCCCTGCGTGCTGACACCAAATGGCAGCTAGCCAATGGTAGCCAGATTGAATTCTGGTATGATTTGTGGGTTAAAGATAAACCTCTATGACATGACCCTTCCTAGGATATAATCAAAAGTCCCCTCATCATTCACCATGGAAAGAAAGTTGATGGTTATTGGCTTGAATCCAACTCTATCCCTTCCTGGCATATTCCTGACTAGCATGTCATTAGTGAAATGCAGAGTCAATGCTTAAAATGTTTGAGAGACTTTCTCTCTTCTCAATACATTCCTTTCTCCTTACCTACAGACGATCGTATCTGGCCTCTCTCACCTTATGGATCCTTCATGGTTAAAGCGGCTTATGATTCTCAATCATGTGTTATCTCCGGCCCTCCTCTCAACAACATCTAGCCCAAGGAGGTTATCCCTAAAATAGATTTTTTTTCCTGGCTCTCTTTTAGAAATGCCTTCTTATCTGGTGAAAATATTAAAAGAAGGGGATTCTCACTACCTTCACATTGTGTTCTATGTTGCAAGGCTCTAAAGTCCTCCTCTCACTTGCTACTACATTGTTATTTTTCTCATTCTATATGGAGCTAGCTTCTTAAACACTTTGGTGTAGTCTGGATCTTTCCAGAATCTCTTCAAGCTACTTTCTAGCAATGGTGTTCTCCTTTCTCACACCCGATTCTCTCACTTTCTTGGAAGCTTATGCTCCCCCATGGCCTCTAGGGTATCTAGAAGGAAAGAAACAAGGAGAATATTCAAATAAAATAACATGGATCCCACACAAGTAGCCAAGAGCATACAATCTTTTCTTCCAAGAAAATATCAAAAGCTGTCTCTAGAATAAATATCAGCAAAAATTCAATTTTTTGGCAACAAAAGTTGGTGTCAACAGCTTGCTATTCAACTTAGAGAAATATTGTCGGTTGTAGTACGTGCCGGGGTCTTATGGTCTCAAGACTCCCTCTTGGTTGGATCAAGATAAACATATACACAGATAGTGCCTCTAAGGGCTGACCATCCTCGACAAATATGGTGGGGGTCCTTTATTCTTCACAATAACATGGGTTCCCCTCTTAGTTGTAACTACAGCTAGATTTCAATGAGGATACTTATCTTAGGGCGGAGGAAATGAACTATTCTTAAAGGTTACTTAGAACTAACTCTTCAAGTAGCAGGAGATGGACACCTGATTGGGGAGATCTTCATTCGCTCAACATAATTAAGATCCTTAACTCAAAAGAGAAGGGTCAATGGATGATCAAGAATATAATAGCTAACATCTGTATTCTTCAAAACCACTTTCAGGAAGTCAGGTATCAGCACGTCTACAAATAAGGGAACAAAGTGGCTAACCACCTCACAAATAAGGGAGTCCTTTTGGAAAATCAACAAATTTGGTTTGGGAATTTTCCAAATGATCTCTTACTGATTCTCCATAATGATTATTCTTCTATCAATTAACTTGCAGTTTTTTCTGGTTATTAGTTCTAATTGTCGGAAATTTTAACAGAGAAATGGCATTTAATATCTAGAGGGACAGTCATCATAATTTCCCCATTATCATGATGTAATATTTAAAACGCATTAGCACATTCGGAAAACGTAATACCACATGAAGCGTATATTGTTTTAATATGTGCCTTTTCTAATCATCATCATTTCAAGTATAGGAGTACTTATGAAGCTATAGCCTCACAAAAATTAAAGATGGTCTTTAAATTCAGAGCTCCCCATAATTTTTCTTCATGTTTGAACTGGTTGAGCATCATGGGTGGGCAAATCAAGCGTATGTGAACCAGTTTCTTGCCTCCCTAGTATAAAGATGATGAAGAAGTTTGGGATGTTCTTAAGAAAAATGGTTTAACCACTTTCTTGGAAAGGATTTCGGGATACCCTGCCACTGTGTCATATCAGGTCTTAGTGACTTGGTTGAGAGGAAAAGTATAGATTATAAACATTTTACTTCACAATCTCAACCAACGCTATTTCCTCAATCCTTACTAGTTTTTTGGCATTCCAGGGGTTATTTAATTTTCAAAGGATCATTGAATGCAAAGCTGCAAGATTTCATTCGTCTGGGAGAACATCTGAACAAATTATACATGAATTCTTCGGCCTCCCTATAGAGTGGCTAAGGTTATAATGTGATCCTTTTACTATAGTATAACCGCTCACAAATTAGTATATGGTCCCCTATTGAGCTTCATCCATCTTTCCTCCCTGAAGGGGTAAGAAAATCAACATGTTTTCCTTCTTGTTTTAATCCTTAGAACATTCCATAAATTTGCTAGGGAAGGTTATGATGTGCCCTATTTTATTATCAATGCCTTTTGTATATCTCCTTTTTAACGGTCTTCATCTCTTTATCCACTTTCCTCTCCAAAATGGGTATAGAATCATCAACATGTCTCCCACCACCTAGCTAGGGAAGGTGATGGCCCTATTCTTCCTTCTCCTTTTCAGCACTTCCCCTGCTGAGACCCTCTTCTAGAAATTGTTACTCCCACGCCATCTACTTCAAGCCCCTCATCTCAACAAACATTGTCTACAATTCATCTCCCATTTTGATTCAAATGTCGCCATTTTTGGTTCCTCTTTTGAATAAGTTGGTTCCCCTACGGGTACCATCTCTCCTCCCCACTCCTCTAGTCAACCCCATCTTGAATCCCCTACTGGTGCTACCCCCTTGGCTCTTGCTATTGATATTTCCCCAATCGCCAGCTCAGATCAACTCCTCTCTGACACTCTGTTTGGGCTAGTCAAGTTGTATCCTAACTCTCCTGACAATGTTCTTTTTGCTATGGATGTTGAGAAGTTTGATGAGGATAGGGATGTACAATTGGATAATGTGGATGTCCAGATTCTATGGAAATCGACACAATTAAGCATGATAATGCAGATATTGATATACAAAAAGGAAAGAACACTTAGGTTGGGGGAAATGATGGAGCTAACAAAGAAATTGTTGGTGATGAAAACTCACTGGTTGAAGATAGTTAAATTGACCTGGTCACCTCCATCCTCGCTAAGCTCCAAAGGGCCTTCACTGTCTTGAAGGATTAGGAAATCTACACTAACAATACCAGGGCTGCCATCAACAAGGATAGCATCGAATTTCTCACCTTGGCTGAGAAGTTCACTGAAAAAATTGGCTCGGTCAAAGCCAAGAATATTGTGATCGAGCTCAAAAAGCTCTTATGATATATTTTCTGTTAGGAAATAAGAGATAAAATATGTGGAATAATCCCTTACAAAATTGCAACAGTAGAAACTAATATGCAGAAAATATTACAGATCTCAAATAAAAGTGCAGAATAAATAACACAACACAAAGAGACAAGATTTAATGTGGTTCACCCAATTTGGGCTACATCCACCAAGAATCACTTGCTCAGATTTTATTACAAGCCTCCACTCTCTCAATACAATACCCAGATCCATTTGGAGCTATGCTCAACAAAATCTACAGAATTCACACCCAAATTTAAAACACATCTGCAATACATTTACTTGTACATCTATCATATGCATAAGACCATATAAATAGACAACTGCTTAAGCAGTTTGATACAAAACCATGGGTATCAAAACCAAGGGCAAAAACCATGGGTATCAAAACAATGGGCAAAAGACTGAAAAAACCATGGGCCCAAAAGCAACCCATAATGGTTACCCATTACCCATGGGTTAATAAACCACCCATGAAAATTTGCTTTGGGGGCTTCGCCCCCGAACCCCCTTGACCCGTTCACTGGCAAGCGGGACCGCCATAAAAATACCCGAGTGTAACACATAGAAGGTGTACCACATTCTAACATACAAATAGGCTCCACAAACATAACAATCTCCCACTTGGAGACTGATTTCCACTGAGCAAGCTCTCAACCCTTCACTGTCATATGTGAAGGCCAACCAAAGCTGAACATAGCTTTAGTTTATCCCTTGTGACCACCTTGGTCATCATGTCTACATGATTCTTACTGGTATGAATCTTCTTGAACTTCAACTTATCTTCCTCTAAAGCTATCCTAATGATATGGTTCCTTAATTATATATGCTACGTCCTAGACTTGAAAAAAAAGTTCTTAGCTTTGTGTATAGCACTTTAAATCTCACTATGCAACTTACGTTTATCCTTTTTATGCCCCAAATCCTCGAGTAATTGTTGTAATAAAAAAATCTATTTTTTTGCCTCTATGGCATTGAAGCATACTCAACCTTCATGTTTAAAAAAACCACTAGATTTTTTAGTCGTGTAAAATATAGATTACTTGATGTCCTATCTATAGTGTAACTATTACCTTTCATTGCTCACTCCTGTTGTCCACATCTCTAGCCATTGTCGGAATCTACATAACCACACAAATTGGTGTCTAATCCATTATAGCATAAAACTATCCCCATGGTCCCTCTTAAGTACCAAATGATCCAAATTACTACCTGTTAGTGATATTTATCTAGATCACTCATATATCTACTAACAACTCGTACTAGCATGGGAAATATCAAGCCTATGCATACCATAGTCATACAGAAAAATACTAGTCCGCTAATTAGTAAGGTACCTTGGACATATAGTTTCTCTCCTACTATATCTTGGGACACATCTTCTTTTATAACTTAAAATGTCTTATGCCAAAGGATTCCCAACAAGGTTTATCATCTTGTAAATTAAACCTATCTAATACATTATTAATGTAATCTTCTTAAGATAAAGTGAGCATTTCCGTTCCTTCAATATCTCGAGTCTATCCTCATACTAAATATTTGTTTGGTTTCCCTTAAATCCTTCATATCAAAGGAGTCACTTAGTTGTTTCTTAAGTAATTTTATTTCCTGTGTGTTTTTTCCTGCAACTAAAATGTCATCCACATACAAGCATAATATAATATAACTATCCACCCTAAAATTTATTTATTTGCATGCAATGATTAGAATGACATCTAATATAACCTTGTTGCATCATGAAGCTATCAAATTTATTATACCATTGGCATGGATCTTATATCAAGCCATACCATATCGTTTCTTCAATTTGCACAACATCTTATCTTTGCCTTTAACTTCATATCCTTCTAGATGCTGCATACATAGATCCTCCTCCAAATCACCATGGAGAAATGAAGTCTTTACATCTAGAGCTGTTCTAAGTGCAACTTATTATGTTGCCACTATTCCAAAAATAATTCTAATAGAAGTCATTTTTACTACATGAGAAAAATATATCATCAAAATATATACCTTTTTTGTGGAAACCCCTTGACCACCAATCTCAGACTTGTATCTTTTCTTACCTCGTTATTCCTCTTTAAATTTGTACACCCACTTGTTCTGCAGCTCTTTTACGTTTTGGTAGCTTCACTAAATCCCAAGTCTTGTTCACCATGAGAGACTAATGCTCCTCATTAATGGCTTTCTCCCACTTCTTCCTCAGAATCTACCTAAATTGCTTCATCAAATCTCTCTAGTTCTCCACTGTCAATGAGTAATAAATAATAAAGAGAAGGAGAAAAATGTTCTAGCTTCTCTTCTTACCCTAGAAAACCTCCTCAATATCAGGAGTTTGGGGTTCCTGTTGAGTAGGTTCCTTGAACTGATTCATGTGTCACTTTCCCATACAGAATATCCTCTACCACTACATATTCTTTCTTAGATTCTTCCCTGATTTTTACAACTATTTTCCTTATACATAACTTTCTCATTAAATACCAAATCCCTAGATTGAATGATTTTCTTCACCATTAATACTCCAACATTTGATATCCAAAGTCATCACCACCATAACCAATAAAAGTGTATTTTTCATTATTTATTCTCTATCTTGGTCCTATAATCCTTGTCAATATGAAAAAAAACCTCACATCCAAAGACTCTAAGAAATGAATAATCAACTTTCTTACCATACCAAGCCTCCTCAGGTATGCCTCCATCCAAGGAACTTGAGGGTCCTCTTTTTATCAAGTACACAACTGTGCTCGCCGCTTCTACCTAAAAACAAAGAGGCAGTCCTACATGTAACCTCATGCTCCTAGCATGTTTCATTATTGTTCTGTTCATCCTTTCTGACACCCCATTCTGTTGCGGAGTTCTTGGAACCATTTTTTTCCTATGGATTCCATTCTTAGAACAATAATCATCAAATTCATTGCTGCAATACTCCCCTCCATTATTTGACCTGAGACATTTTAGCTTAAGACATGTTTCATTCTCTACCAAGGCTTTCCATTTAACAAAAGTGTCAAATACATCATATTTTTTTCTAATACAATAAACCCAAACTTTCCTTGTTGCATCATCAATAAAAGTAACATAATAACTTGAACCCCCAAGAGATGATACCTGAGCTAGCCCCCACACATCAGAATGTACCAGCTCTAACTTACTCTCTTTCTTCGTAGGTCCAACCTTGAGAAACCTTACTCACTTTTGTTTCCCATATATGTAGTTCTCACAGAAATCCAAACTTGTTTCTTGTATATCCAGGAAAATTCTTCTTTATGATGTCCATGCCCTTATGGCTCATATGACTGAGCCTATAGTGCCATAATGTTGTATCTGCATCTGAAGCCACAAGATTACAATCATTAGTACTATCAGTGGTTAAATACAAGGTTCCAACCTTCTTACCTCTTACCACCACAAGAGCACCCTTGGTAACCTTCCAAGAGTCAGTTGTAAATATCATAGTACAACCATCACTTCCCAATTACCCTGCCGATATCAAATTTCTCCTTAATGTAGGAACATGTCTGACATCCTTCAATAGCCATGTATTCCCATTCTACATCTTAACCTGAACAAAACCTTTTCCAACTATACTGCAAGGCTCATCATCACCAAGAAAAACATGCCCAAAATCCCCTTGAACATAATCAACAAAATAATGCCTATATGGAGCAGCATGAAAGGAATCCCCTGAATCTAAAACCCAAGATTCAGTAATATTATGCAAAGAAAGAATCAAAGCATCCTGACATACATTACTCGATGCCACATTTTCCTCCTTATTTTCTTCATCTTGTTTCTTCTTATCTCGAAGCTCCCAATAGTCCTTCTTTGCATGCCTAGGCTTTCCACAATTCCAGCATACAATCTTGTTCTTGGATTTTGATCTTGCCTGATCTTTTGATTTTCCACGGTTTCCTCTATTCTTCTGTCTCCCTCTAGTTTCCACTGTCAAATAATTCCCTAAAGTAGAAGATTCCCCAGAGCTTTTTCTTCACATTTCCTCACTTAGAATCACCCCTACAACATCCTCAAACTTCAACTTTGAGTTAGCTGGAACCGAGTTACTTACCACCATTACCAGGCTATTCCAACTCTTAGGTAAAGAGCACAAAATTAATAAATCCCTAACTTCTTCATCAAATTCTATTGTAACCAAAGCTAGCATATTCACAACCGTATTGAAATCATTTAAATGATCTGCTACTGAATTATTCTCAGACATCTTCATATTAAACAATTTTTTCATTAAAAATATCTTGTTAGAGGCAGAGGGTTTTTCATACAACTTCCCTAATGCATCCATTAGATCTCTTTTGTAGTATTTTCCTTTGAAACATTAAATAATAGCAAAGATGCAAGACACAGCTGAATTGTCCCAAGTTCCTTCCTATCCAGCAAATCCCATTCCGCATCTATCATACTTGAGGATTTTTTCACCTTCTCAGAAAGCGGAGTATAAATATCCTTCTGATAAAGGTAATCTTCCATCTGCATCTTCCAAAGATTGAAATTCTGCCTATTGAATTTATCAACCCTAGATCTTCCTTCATCTGCCATAGCTCCCACTCAAGCTAAAAACTTTCCGTGTGATTCAAAACTTCAACAAACCAAACTAGGCTCTGATACCAATTGTTAGGAAATAAGAGATAAAATATGCGGAATAATCCCTTACATAAATCACAACAGTAGAAACTAATATGCAGAAAATATTACAGATCTCAAATAAAAGTGCAGAATAAATAACACAACACATAGAGACAAGTATTTAACATGGTTCACCCAATTTGGGCTACGTCCACCAAGAATCACTTGCTCATATTTTATTACAAGCCTCCACTCTCTCAATACAATACCCAGATCTGTTTGGAGCTATACTCAACAAACTCTACAGAATTCACACCTGAATTCAAAACACATCTGCAATACATTTACTTGTACATCTATCATATGCATAAGACCATATAAATAGACAACTACTTAAGTAGTTTGATACAAAATCATGGGTATCAAAACCAAGGGAAAATACCATGGGTATCAAAACAATGGGCAAAAGACCGAAAAAACCATGGGCCCAAAAACATCCCATAATGGTTACCCATTACCCATGGGTTAATAAACCACCCATGAAAATTTGCTTTGGGGGCTTCGCCCCCGAACCCCCCTAACCCGCTCACTGGTGAGTGGGACCACCGTAAAAATACCCGAGTGTAACACATAGAAGGTGTACCACATTATAACATGCAAATAGGCTCCACAAACATAACAATCTATGTTTTTGTTATTCTATGTTTTGTTCACTCTCTAGTTTTTTTTGGAATCTCTAAGGGTATGTCTAATGTAATTTTCAATGCTTTTATTCACCGTATGGGATTTTTGTAAAGGTTTTGGGACCTTCTAAAACCCTCCTTTTACCCTAATTCCAAAAAAATGTGTAAATTTCAGATCAAATTCACAAGGAAAAATTTGAAGAAGGAATCTATATAAGATATTTTAAAGGTTACAGAAGGAACTGAAGGCCCTAAACTCAACCTTAAAACATTTACCTATGTTATGACTATGCAAGATAAATATGAGTCTGATTTTATTTCCTCACTTTATTCACAAATGATTAATAATGAAATAGTACAAACAAAAGAGTGTAATTACCCTCTTGAAACATTTTTTGATGAGTATGAATGTGAAGATGAGTCCTTCATTTTACCATTTTGTGAATAAGATTGTATTTATGATAAATGGAAGGAAAAGGAAATTCCTAAATATCCCATGAATGTCTTCATTCATAAGGATAATACATGCATCTCAGAGAGTGATATAGAGGTAAATAATGAGTCTATATGTGTGAAAGAGGAACATTTGGATCATGTGTCAAGTATAAATAAAAAAGATGTATATAATGATGCTAAAAAATTAAAACTATCTATCAAGAATCACTGCAAAGAAATAACATTCATGGAGAGCATGAAAATCAAGATCGATTACCCAATGGAAATCATGAGACTAGTTGTGAACATGATGAGCATGTAATGGTCAAAAACCAATCTTGTGATAGTGAAAAAATAAAAAATGGAAAATTAGAAATTGGAGTGAATTTGGAAATAAATGAGTAGATAGATATAATATGTTAAGGAAATGAGACATCTAAATGGACCCTCACTTATTAAAAAACATGAAAAATTTCTCAAGAAATTGAGAAAGGGATCATTTTTCATCAAACTATTCAATGGGTTTATAGAACAAAATCACTCGGTGCTACTCATACACTAGTAACATCCAAAGGAAAAAAAAGTACTATAGTTAAAGTGACTTTTCCCTCTCATGTACCATAGTTGATTTATGTTTTTTTTCCCTATTTTTTGGTGTGTTTCCCTTTATTTTGTTTGTTCCATTTTTGTCGTGTGTTTTTTTGGTTTTTCTTGTTTATATGGCTTGTGTGTTATGTGACTCTATTTTCCTAATGGATAAGGCATTGTTTTTCTCCCCCAAGAGATAATAGAGGTTTATGATTTCTTTGTTTATCCTTTGTCCAATCCAAGACAATTTCTTGAGTGATATCTAATTATTTTTGTGCTAAATTTCTAGCATGTAAAATTGAAATCTTTGGTCATGACAACCAAACCAACGCTTGAAATTTCCCTTCCTAGTTAATATAAACCTTTCATATGAATAGAATTTCAAAATTTTCACCCTAATTATTGTCAAGAGTAACATTCTAAAATTATTTTTAAGTTTTTATCATGTGTATAGAAGTGTACCTAGTTTGGTTCTTGAAGCTACTGAGATCTATGAAAAAACAATGCTCCTAGAGGCTTCAAAGGGGCTATTTTAAGGTCTTTTTATCACTAGTGAACATATTATAGAAGCCTACTTGGAAAATTAAAAATATCCAAGAGATATGTGGGAGAGAAATTAAGTTGTATAAGGTATTTTAGGAAAAAAATATATAGATAATTGAGGTCAAGAATAAGTTAAGCAAAACTGGGTCTTTTTTGGCAAGTCACTAGGGAATGCATGTTCCAAATGAAATAGTCACCTTGTTTGAAGGGTTTCAAGAGACTCGTGAATTTTTGGGATATCATATCATAGTAATTATAAATCTAAAAAATATTACTTCATATCACACTAATAAAAACAATATTTTGGGAGTGTAAAAAGAAGGAAAATTGTCCATTAGCACAGCACACAGGTATTTCTACAAGGTGGAACTCACTAAAAAGGTTTTAGAGACCTTGTGAAGAGTTAAGAGGATAAATAAATTTAAAATGGATTAAATTACACCCTCTTAATGGTACATGTTTTGGATTATCTCATACTCATTCTAGACTTTGATGAAAATTAAGCTTATTGGTGCACACGCATGGGTAAAAGAGGCAATTGAGATGAAAAAGAAAATTGCAAGCTGAATCAGGTCTTGAAAATAGTGAAAATCAATTTATTGGGAAATTTGGAGTAAAAATCATAAATTGTTGGCCCTATGAACTCCATATCTTTCTCATGAGCCCAAAAATTCACTCCTTAATCGATTTTTACGTTGCATTTGATGACATCAACACTCTAAGAAGCTTGGATGGGGATTTACAGATCTGATGTTTCTTTATCAATTTTTCTCAATGTTTAAGTTGACATGGGGAACACTAAAGTGCACTCCCCCATTTATATTTATATTTGGTCACTTAAAATGCCACTTAAGTGGTTAGAAACAAGTTATAAACCCACCTTAAGTTGGATTTGGCCCCTTTTTAATGGGAAATGGACCCCTGGAGGAATTTTACACCCATGATGTCCCTTTTTATCTTCTTTCCAAGTGAAAGGAGAGTTGTGGGACACAAAAGTGAACTCGTCCTATAGAGGATACATTTTGACACTTAATAACACAACTTGGGGTGTTAGGGAGATGTTTTACACTCACAATTTTTGGCCCCATCATCATTAGACCTTCACCCATTGTGAATTCTTGAGGGGTTGATGTACCTTCATCCCATTTTCACGTATTATTTAGGTTTTAACCATACCTCTAACCTCTACCAGACCTATTTTATCTTAGTTTGGTTTAACGCAAGTTAAAGTGTGTAAATATGAGAGAAAATAGTTTGAAATGTGGTAAGTGATTCAAATAAAATACTTAGTCATTTTTCATTGGAATTATTTTTTACTTACCCTCCTTAATTTTTTATGGTCTGATGTTATTTTTCCTAAATTTGTTGAGACATCCTCCATGGCCAAAAACCTCTTTTTTCTCGTACCTCCCAAACCCCTTGCCCATTTCTCATAAAATTTGGTAGTCCATTCCTCTCTACAATGCCTTTAAGATGAACATAAAATGGATAAAACTGAATTTTTGAACCTTTTTTACAGCCATGTGAATTTTTCATCCATAAATAATGTTTTATCAGATCCACAGAAATATAATAAGTGAAATTTTCTGAAAGTTGGAGAAAATGATTACCATTAATCTAGAATCCATATGATACTTTTTTGCACCATGAAGTTGAGTATTATTTACAATATATATGACTTATATTTCTTTATTATTCTAAACCCATTCAAGAAAAAATATAGAAAAATAAGTTTATTTTTCATATATATAGAGATCTAGATGAGAGAAACCCCTAAAAATCAAATAAAAGCTTCCTGACATAAAATAGAAATTTTTGAGACCACTTTTGTTATGATATGAAACCCGTACGACCAATTTATATTTTTAGTATCTACCATGAAACCTATTAAAAATAAAAATTCTAAGAAATATTTGGTTTTCATTACCTCAGTTCATTCAGGAATATCAAAACACTTAAAAATGACAAATTGATAAAATTACTAAAAACGACACTCATGTATGACTTAAAAAAATTATTAAATGTTAAAAATGAGCTCAAAATGGTCACATGTGTTCCTACCCCTCATGTCTCATTGATTCTAGCCTTCATGGAGGTTGATTCCTCAGTTTGTAATTAAATTCCTACATTTATGGATGTGCTACGCATAATGTGTCTTAGAGTCAATCTGCGAAATTTAGAAACATGATGTGGATTAAACATCATGAAAATGTGACAGAAGGGATTCCCCCAAAGTGTTTAATTGGGAGAAAATGGTCACCTATATCAAATCACAAGGCTATTTCTAGCCTGTGCACCATGTTATGACCAAGTTTAAAGAGTACCTCTAGTAAACACCAGTCTATTTATGACAATCCCCATTATAAGATGTACTTCTCAACATTTGAAAATATCCATCTCTCACTATTTTGTGACCATATCTCTGGATCTTTCCTTATAGGAATGGTTAGGACAAATTCAAGCTTATAGAGGATTAGTAGTTGGATTTTCACTCCAGCATGAGGGAATACCTCTCGGTTCCCAATTTTTGTCTCAAAATGCATTTTGGTCTTAATTCATTTCTCACCTGATTGTATGGGTTGATCAATAAAAAAAGAAATTTTTCATTCAATCTCCTACCTTTACCCATCTTAGGGTCAGAAAGTTTTAGGTCTTGTAGACAGAATAATTTTTTGTATTGTGAATTGTTGGTTTTTTCCAGTGGTCATGGGGCTAAACCCATCCTTTTTGGGTATGGGGAGACTTCCATTATTGAGTTTAAACTACCTAAGTCATTAGGGTAGTTATTAGGATTGGATCACATAGGAATACTCTATTAAAAATGTGGCAAAGTGCTTATACAAGGTATAAGGGAAAAAAATTAGTGGAGAGAGGAAAAGGGGAGTTGGGGAAATAAGGAGAGAGAGGAAGGGTTACTATTTTTATTAGGCTTACATAATTCACATACAATAACCAGAGTAGGTCCAAATTTGTAACACCCTTGACTGTTGTTATTTTCCTCCTTTGCATTCAAGTGTTGATATGTGATTTTCCTTATAAGGATATGTTCTTCTGATTATTGGAAATCATGCTTGATATGGATAACTTTTTTGCTCTTAAGATCCTTTGACTGAAATGGAATGACTTCTCTGAATCCATTTTTCACTTCTGGTAGGTGATTTGCAATCTGGTTTAAGAGTTGTAAACTTGTCTTTTTATCTAACTCATCCTTGGATCAATTTCAGTGATCCAAGGAATGTTTTAAAACTACTCTGTTGAATGAATGGTAAAATTGACATTCCATGAGTTAAGCTACACGCTGGACTAAACTTTGTTGTTGCAAGTTCTTTGACTTCTGTGTGAATGCACTTCCATTTAGTAGGTTGTTTTGGCTTGGGTCCTTGAAGATTGACCATGACAGGTCATTGCTGATAAAGATGGGAATGTAGCTGTTCACAGCATAAGAGATATCCAGGATCCTATTGAGGACTAACCTACGGATCCTAAGCTAGGTGAAAGTACTTCCTACCTAAGCTATGTTACTTGATATAATTTTGACTCTAACCTAAACTTGGTACTAAGGAGATGGAAGGGTTGCTAGGTATAAAACTAGAACCTAATACTACAAGGTTATTTGGTGATCTAACCTAGTTCCTAAAGCTATTGTAATTACTTACCTATGTGGAGATTACTAACCTAATTGCTAAGGCCTATTGGGGGTTAGTGGTTAGTGTTATATCCTAAGGTATAAATTTAATCTACCTAAGATCTAACCTAAGCCATTAATCTATCCTAAGTTATTGGATATGAAGGGGAACCTAAGGGGTTGCATGCATATTGGTGATGGTTCCTAAGGCATTTATGTTGTTGATAAGGTTGATTAAGGCATACGGACTGCCAGCTTTGGTAGGGGTTAGTTGGTTTGGCGGAGGCCTAGGTGGTAGTATCACTAAAAATGGAAATACATGTTATTTTTGATTGGAAATCGCCAGACTTGGCAGGTGGTGGCAAGGAAGATTGAGCGGGAGATTTGGAATTAATGAGATTACTTTTTTTTTGTGTTTTGAGCCCAAACCACTTTGGTAGGCATGCCAGCAGATTTTTGTTGGGTTGTTTCATTTTGCATGCTCTCCGATTTTCTTTCTACATGCACTCTGGTTTTTCGAACCAGCAGTTTAAACTGCACTGCATGGCTATTTTGGAGGTTTCAAATCTATTTTGTTTCATGGAATGTATAAGAAGCATTGTGGAAGAAGTATCTGGTTGTTTGATCTTTCGTGGAGAAGAGGAGAAGAAGTGAGTTCAGCTAGAGGTCTTCTTCGATTTTACAGTGACACTATCAGGCATGATAGGCCCTAACTGTTAAAATCTCTTGCTTTCCTCTAAGTGTTTTCATTAAAACAACTTTTCTCTGATGAGTTTGTGCATTTCATGCTTTATCTGGTTAATTGTTTGATGGGTTTTGTAAAACTTGCATTCTGGGTTTCGAATCCATTATACATGTGATTCTGTTGAAAATTATGTTGCATAAATGAACTATGCATACGTGAACAAAAGGTTGGTAACTCTGTTTAGCTTCTTTGGTTGTTGGAAATTGTTGTTGGTTTTGACTTCTTTTATGGCCTATAATTGTTACTGAGATCTTCCTGTGTTTGTTGAGTTTAGTGTTTGCAAACTTGTTGTGTTTGTGAACTCGAGCTGGTAAGGAACTCTAGTTCTTATGGATACTTACAAACTTAGGTTTGAGCTATTTGTTGGAAACTTGTTTTGGTGGATAGAACCATTGTAGAGATTCAGTCTGGTGTAGCTTTTTATTTCATAGTTAAATGGACAATGGATAAGCCCATATATGGCTTTGGTTTCTGTATCTCACCTTTGAAAAACATTGACTGTTATTGAAACTTGCATGCACTGGAAAAACCGTATATGGCTTAGTTTTTGTATTTCATCCAGTGAAAACTTGATTGTTTTGGAATAGTATCGAACTTTAAAATAGGGTTTGTTATCTTGGATAAATTGTACTGTGTTTGAAGCCGCTTAAGGCATGGTGCTTGTGAACTATTTCCTTATGACTATTTAACTATTATTGTAGGTTCGTTATGAACCCAACTTTCATGTTTTGTAGTCGTTTGGTCTGAACTCTGTTAAGTATCTTACATTCAGTATGGGAAACTGGGATTGAAATGATCTTAACTGAAAATGGAAGCTAGTTGTTCTTAGAATGAACTGTTTTATAAGAAGTTTCTTCTTACTCGATCTAGCTTTACGATGCTGGTGTATTTAGGGATTTGTGATTGTGATATTGTGATACATCACTGTACAATCAATTTGTTACTTTGTGTTTTAATTTAAATGGTAACCTGAACGATGTGTTGGTTCAGATATTATAGTATTTTGATTATTTTATAAACTATAGAGGGAACATGTTGTTACCCGAACTTGGTTACAAGTATTTGAATGATCTTGATCCTTTGATGGAGTTTATGCTTTACATTGTGCTTGGAATTGTAATTGAGTCCTGGACTGTATGTATTATTTTTGATGTTTGATCTTGTCTTTTGTTGGAAACCCAATCTATAGTTCTTGTAGTGATGCGTTGGCATACCGTTGAGATGGTTCTACTTTTCCTGAACTATTGGGAAGTCTTGAGTGTTAGCAAACTCCTTAGATTCTTACCTCTTTTTGGGTCCAATAAATGAATGTTATGTCTTAGAAGATTGATTACGATTCAAAATTGATTGCGGGTTGTGTTTGAACTTCACTATTTTATTATCGAGTTTTAAAAGAGAAAAGTTAATGGTAAGGATTGATGGAACTTCACTGTTTGATAGTAAAATGTTCTAGGAAGGAAAATGTTAACATATTTCTTCTTATCTTCAGGTTGTTCTGGTCCAATAAAAGATTGTTAAGTCTTTAACAGATACACTGAGAAACTTTACTATCCTTGGACTGTGTATGAGCTTTCATTATTACAATGTTTCTAATGGAAATGGTAGAATTCATGCATTATAATGGTGAAGATTTAGAAGGGAAGAGTAGCATTTAGTTTTCTTTTTCCTTGAAGTTGATCTTGTTCTCTTTCTTTGGAACTCTTGCATGAACTTAAACTGTATGTATGAGAGGAGGTAAAACTGTTTAATTAAGTTGTAAAGAAATGATTATAATTGGGATCATATTCTGTTAGGTCTCCTTTTCTAATGCAGTTGGGTTAAGTTCATTGGTTGGAACCTCCTGATTTTTATTCTTATTGGAAAAGGAAATCAGTGTTTATTAGTCTTTTATACTTGTCATTTGACTGAAATGAAGTAGAATGAGATTGAAGATAGGTTGGAAAAAGAAATTGTAACTTGTTGTTGACTGTTAATCCATCACTTCCTTCTTGGATTTCTTTCATATGGATCTGTTTTGATGAATACCTTAAAATGTTGAATTTTAATGTAGAGGACCTTTAAAGGAATAGTTTAAATCATGATATACACCTGTTTCAGCCTTGCTGATGATTAAGTACTTTGGCATATGGAATTCTTTCTTTTCTTCTTTACTTGAAAGTTAGATGAAACATCCAAGAGGGAATATGTTGTAAACACTCCTATATCTTATAGTAAAGATATGTGTAGTATTATATTTGGTAGGATTGGAAACAATGATATGTTATGTTTTGTTGTTTGGTAAAGATAATTGATGGGATCAATTATACTTTAATTTATAAGACAGGTATTATAGATTATATTATGTTCTTCTTTTTTTTAAACCTGTTTAGTATTGCTCTTCTTTTTATTGATATTACTTATGCTTAGGGAGTATGAATTACTTGTTGTTCATTAAAGCAGGGTTGTTTTTATTGGAACAATTAGTGGAATGCACTTCATTTTAAGGCTTAGTGCTTATCATGCTCAGTTCATTGAACTGACCCGTGCTAGCAATTTTTGCAGATGGACTTCGTAAGTGATAAAAGAAGGCAAAAACTTATATGATGCATTGGCTGATCTAAGTTGATTCTTGTGAAGAATTCTGATCTGTTCTTAAGTTGTATTGAAAAAGAAAAGTTATTCTCTTTTGAATGAAGGCTGTTGTCATGTAGTATGTCTGAAATGCATAAGTTGTAAATGTATAAGTTTTGAAAATGAAATGTAGAATGAGAATTTACTTGCATGGATTATGTAAATTATCTTGTACTTTTGTAAAAGAAATGGAATCCTATTCTGTTGATATTCTTCATGTTATTTATATGTTTCAATGAGTGTTCTTGGATAAGTAGGAAAAAGGGAATTAGAGTATTTTCCCTAATTGTGATGCAACTAAATAAGTTGCAGAATTTCAATGTTCTTATCTAAACAATTCATATTATTATGGTAACGTATAATGAACTTACAATGAAGAGTATGCAATTCGTAAAGGACATAAAGGGTGTGTTAAACCCTAAGAAATTAACTACAAAGAGGGAGACTCTTCCTCTCTTATGAAAAAGTAAACAAGAAGGAAGATATGATATATAATCATTAGACTTCATTTAATAAAGTCTACTAAGTTACAACCTCGGTGGTTGTTACACTTCCTTGAATAGTTAAGTCACATTAAATGGAACTTAAGAGGTTGTTGTCCTTTCTTCGTGGTAGTTGCTTGATAAGCCAAAGTTAATGAACATCGAAAGCAATCTTAAGTTAAGGAAGTTCTGCAAGGGTTAATGGAACCTGATTTGGAAAAGAACTTAGGGAGAGTTGGATTAGAGTTTGGGTAGGGTTGCTGAAATCTGCCTTTAAGAATCCAAATTAATTTAACTTTAATAATCTCCTAGGGGTATGTATATCTCGATGAGGTTGTTCTGTAGGATGCTGGCACATGCCGACTGCAGGGTTGTACCTTTGAGAAGATTAGGATCTTCTCGAGGATACAACACTGTAGTTGACATGTGGCAACACCCTTCTGCATTGATCGTCTAGATCTACACACTTTTGGACTTGAACTTAGTTTCTCTCCAGGACTGGGAAGTAGTGTAGTTACGATATGAAGTAGCCCTCTAGGACTCAGGGTACCTTGGCACATGGGGTTGACTTAGGTTGACCCAGTATGCCAATCTATCCTAAGTCTTTGTGAGCTCCTTCCTATCATAACCTACGTTGTTAACCAGAACTAGGGTTAAACCTTGGGCAAGAGGACTGACGGAAGTCAGTAAAGGACATTCTAGATAACAATAGAGTGGGGTGAAGGAATTATTCTGGATTGATGAGTATGCCGTCAAGGAATAAGTAATACGAACAGTATGTTAAAATATTTGGCCAAAGTATCGCAAGCTGCTGATTGCGTTGTCCTATGTCACCTAGTCTAAGGATCATGATGCAGATGAATATTGGTAACAACTATTCAGTTAGGTTCCTTAGACAGATCACTCAATACCCAGAACAGGGTAAGAGAACCAAGTATATGTAGTATACAGAAAAGTATTCAATACTTAGTGTTAAACATGAATAGATCGGTAGTTTACCGAGTCATGAAATGAATAGATCGGTAGTTACCGAGTCATTACAGCTGCATATGGTTATCTGTTATAAGAATGGTTGTTTTTGGAATGTGTGTTCTAAATTACGTATTTAGAACAGGGAACATTACTCAAAAAAAAAATTCCCTTGTTTCTAAAGTCTTAAAATAGGAATGTTACATCTTGGTATCAGAGCTGAAGGTTGCAGCTCTTGGACCTATTGTGTCCATAATCTGATAAAAACTTGAATTTTCTTGTAACAGAAAATGGTTAGGACAAGAGGAAATGTTGCGAACAATGCTCCACCTGAGGAAGGAGCAACAACAACCCAAAAACTTGATGAGATCCTTGCTGCCCTGTTGGACACAAGAGATCGTTTGACTGTGCTCGAGCAACAAGTGATGGGTAATGAGGAGGAAGAAGAAGCTGGTAATAACAATCAGCCACCTCCTGAGGACAACCCCAATATGGGTGTTGATAATAACAATGTTAATGTGCCTGACCAGCCAGAAAACAAAAAGGCTAGGTTGGCTGCTGAACTCACTAATGATATAAAAAGGATAAGTCCACCTAAGTTTGATGGCACCACATTAGGTGATGGAGCTGAGAATTGGCTCAGTGAGATGGAGAAGTACTTTGCAATAAGGAACTTCTCAGAAGAGACCAAAGCTATTTGGGGAGCATATCAGCTTTCCCATGAAGCATCTTCATGGTGGGACAGCCGTAAGGCTGAGCTAAACATTGATGAAACTAACATCACTTGGGATCAATTTAAAGGTTATTTTAGGCAACGATGGCTGCCATAACTTTATTATGATCAGAAAATGACTGAATTTCAAAACTTAGCTCAAGGGAAGTTAACTGTAACTGAGTATTGGGAATGGTTTACGAAACTACTCAAGTATGTACCTCAGTATCAAACTGATGAGAAGTTCAGGATATGGAAATTCATCATGGGATTGAATCCCATTATTGGGGGAGAGGTAGATGTTCACAGCCCAACCACTATGGAAGGGGTTGTTGAAAAATCCATAAGGCAGGAACAAAAATTAAAGGCTATTTCTGCTCACAAGGAAGAAGTATGGAAGAAAGTTCCAAACTCTTCTTCAGCTTCTCTTGCACCTAAGAAAGGACCATGGAAAAATTTTGGTAACAAAAGTAAGTTTCCAACTGATATTAATAAGAAAACAACAATGAATAAGACTATTGGTAATACACGGAACAATTTTTCCAGGAATAATAATAACGGGCGAAAACCCTATGGAGGTCAAAATGATAACTATAAGGCTGGAAATAATTCTGAGCCCAAAAAGGGACCTGGTAGGAGGCTGTTATAACTGTGGCAAAGATCATTACGTGAATCAATGTCCTTTGAAGAAGGATGATCGTAATCAGCAGCACAAGATACATGTTGCAGTAGCTGACAAGCAAGCTGAAAAGCAAGTTACACCTATTGAAGTTCCTGGTAAGTTATTCGGCATACCTGTAACTATTCTTTTTGATACGGGAGCTACTGAATGTTTTATTTCTAGTAAACTTGCTTCAAAACTTAAAAGAAAAGCTGGAAAAATGGATAAATCATGGACTGTACATTATGGTAATAATTCTGTTCATACAGTTAGTATGTGTCTTTTCGGAGCAGTCCTTGACTTACCTAGCTTTTCCACAGAAGTTGATCTCTATGTAGCACCTTTGGGATCTTATGATATAGTCATAGGTGTAAATTGGTTAGCAGAGCATAAAGAAAAGGTAGACTATTTTGAAAAACATATTAGTTGTTTAGATGATCTGCAGAAAACAACAGAGATTCAGGGTGTAAAACGAGAAATTTCTGTTAGGAAATTGTCAGCTATGCAACTTAAAAAGGCCAAAAATAAGGGTTGTACCTTATATGCAGTAAAAATTTCTGAATCTGTGGAAGAAAACAGTGATTTCATGGAACGTTATCCACTGTTACAGAACTACGGTGATGTGTTTCCAGAAGAATTACTGGGATTACCACCCAAAAGGGAGTTTGACTTCACAATTGAAATCAAACCAGGTACTGAACCTATTTCTAAAGCACCTTATCGAATGACTACCACAGAGTTAGTAGAGCTTAAGGCTCAGTTACAAGAACTTTTGTCTAAGGGTTTGATTAGACCAAGTGTTTCACCTTGGGGAGCACCAGTGATCTTTGTGAAAAAGAAGGATGGAACACTCAGATTGTGCATTGATTACAGGATGTTAAACAAAGCAACAATCAAGAATAGATACCCACTTCCTAGAATTGATGACCTATTTGATCAGATGCGTGGAGCATCGGTATATTCTAAGATAGACCTTTGGTCTGGATATCATCAATTACGAATTAAGGATGAGGACATTCATAAAATGGCTTTTAGGACAAGGTATGGACATTATGAATTCACGGTTTTACCCTTTGGATTAACGAATGCACCTGCAGCTTTTATGAACTTAATGAATAATATCTTTCAAGAATACTTGGACAAGTTTGTGCTTGTATTCTTGGATGACATTCTCATATATTCTAAAAGTGTGGAGGAGCATCATGAACACTTGAAAATAGTTTTGGAAATTTTGAGAAAGAGACGGTTATATGGTAAGTTGTCCAAATGTTCTTTCTATGACACTGAAGTTCACTATTTGGGTCATGTTATAAGTAAAGATGGGATTGTTGTAGATCCTTCTAAAATTGTAGCTATAATCGAGTGGCCTGCACCAAAGAATGTACATGAAGTTAGAAGCTTCATGGGCCTTGCAGGTTATTATAGAAAATTTGTTAAGGATTTTTCTAAGGTGGCTGCACCAATAACTTCATTGCAGAAAAAGGATAAGAAATTTGTTTGGAATGATAAATGTGAATCTGCTTTTAAAAATTTGAAAATTCAGTTGACTTCAGCACCTATTTTAGTTGTACCTGATCCTAATGGAGACTTCACGGTTGTAACGGATGCATCTGGGGAAGGTCTTGGAGGTATTTTGTTACAAAATGATCATGTCATAGCTTATGAAAGTAGAAAACTTAAGTTACATGAGTTGAATTATGCTCCACATGATTTAGAGCTTGCTGCCATAGTTCATGCACTTCAAGTTTGGAGGCATTATCTACTTGGTAAACCATTTGAGTTGAAAACTGATCATCTTGGACTGAAGTACATTTTCACTCAGCCAAATCTGAATGCAAGACAACGAAGGTGGTTAGAGTTTTTGTCTCAGTATGATTTTGACATAAGTTACATTAAAGGAAAAGAGAATAGAGTGGCTGATGCTCTAAGTCGTAGGAAGCACATTTCTGCTCTTATAACACTAAGAACTCAGTTTAAGGATGAAGTAAAAAGTGTTATGGAATCTGACTCTTACTTTCAGCAAGTAAAAATAGCGCTTGCTGCAGATCCGAAGGATGAAAGGTATAAAGGTTTTCACTTTGATAATGAGGGAATCTTACGATATGAAAATAGAGTATACATACCCTTACCTAATGATTTGAGAAAGAAATTGTTGACAGAGTTTCACAATTCACCTTTTTCTGGACACCCTGGCATTACAAAAATGCTTGCTGATATAAAACAACAATATTTTTGGAAAGGAATGAAAAAGGATGTTATAGGTTTTGTGAATCATTGTCTGGAATGCCAATGAGTAAAAGTGGAACATATGCATCCAGCTGGTTTGTTGTATCCTCATAGCATACCGCAGTACAAATGGTAGGTAATAAGCATGGATTTTGTACAAGGATTGCCTATGTCAAGAAATAAACATGATGTTATTTTGGTAGTAGTTGACAAACTAACGAAAGTAGCTGATTTTATTACTGGAAATCTAAAGGATGATTCTCCTATTTTGGCTAAAATATTTATACATGAAATTTTCAGATTACATGGAGTACTTGGATTAATCGTATCTGATAGATTCCCTAGAATGACGTCAAGGTTTTGGCAAAATGCTTAACGCAGCTCTTGGCACTAAATTGAATTTCAGTTCTGCGTATCATCCAGAAATGGATGGACAGACTGAAAGAGTAAATCAGGTTTTGGAGGATATGTTACGGATGTATTGTATGGATCAGCAGTATAAGTGGGAGGAGTACCTTCCATTAGTTGAATTTGCATACAATAATACATATCATGCTTCTCTTAAGATGGCACCTTTTGAGGTGCTTTACGGAAGGAAATGCAGAACCCCTATTAGTTGGGATAGCATTGAGGATAGAGAGGTAATTGGACCTGAAATCCTTATGGAAATGGAACAACAAGTTAAAATGATTCGTGAACGCTTGAAAGAAGCAACAGATAGGCAAAAGAGTTATGCTGACTTAAAGCGGGTTGACAGGAAATTTGAACTTGGAGAAAAGGTTTTTCTTCGGGTTAAACCGAAAAAGAGTTCCATAACTTTTGGCAAGGCTGCCAAGTTATCACCACGTTATGTGGGACCTTTTGAAATAGTTGAAGTAATCAACCCTGTAGCTTATCGTTTAGCACTACCACCTGCTTTGTCATGAATGCATGATGTTTTCCATATTTCTTTGCTTAAGAAATATGTTTCAGATTTATCACATGTGTTAAATTGGAATTCCTTGCAGGTCCAAGACCCAGGAATAATCATGGTTAAGCCCATTCGAGTGCTGGAAACTCACCAGTTGCATTTAAGAAATAGAGAAATAAGTCAATGTAAGGTCCAGTGGGACCAGTTTAACAAGGAGAGTGCAACTTGGGAAAATCTAGAGGATATGAAAACTACTTTTCCATATCTATTTGAACAGAATTGAATCTGTTGACTGATAATTTTTTATGAATTTATCCTTTATGACATTAAGTAAGCCAGTTTTGGGCAGATATTTACTTGATTTGAATAAAAAATTATTTAATACTGATTTCTGGAACTATAACATTTTGAAATATTTGACTTAGGATAAGAGAAGTGAATGAATTGACTGTCCTTGATGTAAATTGTTAAAGGAGATAATCATCGGGATGATGATTTTTTTAGGAGGGAAGCATGTAACACCCTTGACTGTTGTTATTTTCCTCCTTTGCATTCAAGTGTTGATATGTGATTTTCCTTATAAGGATATGTTCTTCTGATTATTGGAAATCATGCTTGATATGGATAAGTCTTTTCTGCTCTTAAGATCCTTTGACTGAACTGGAATGACTTCTCTGAATCCATTTTTCACTTCTGGTAGGTGATTTGCAATCTGGTTTAAGAGTTGTAAACTTGTCTTTTTATCTGACTCATCCTTGGATCAATTTCAGTGATCCAAGGAATGTTTTAAAATTGCTCTATTGAATGAATGGTAAAATTGACATTCCATGAGTTAAGATACACGCTGGACTGAACTTTGTTGTTGCAATTTCTTTGATTTCTGTGTGAATGCACTTCCATTCAGTAGGTTGTTTGGCTTGGGTCTTTGAAGATCGACCATGACAGGTCATTGCTGATAAAATGGGAATGCAGCTGTTCACAGCATAAGAGATATCCAGGATCCTATTGAGGATTAACCTACGAGATCCTAAGCTAGGTAAAATAATAGTATATTCCTACCTAAGCTATGATACTTGATAGAATTCTGTTTCTAACCTAAACTTGGTCCTTATTCTGTTTGAGATGGTTGAATTGTTGATTTGTAACCTAAAACTACTAATGGGGACTACTACAGGGTCCTAATTACAAGGTATTATCTAACCTAGTGTTTTAAACTAAAGCTATTGAATTATTTACCTATGTGGAAATTACTAACCTAATTGCTAAGGCCATGGTGGGGGTTAGTGGTTAGTGTTATATCCTAAGGTATAAATTTAAATCTACCTAAGATCTAACCTAAGCAATCTAATCTATCCTAAACTAATGGATATGAATTGGGAACTTAAGGGGTCGCATGCATATTGGTGATGGTTCCTAAGGCATTTATGATTGTTGATAAGGTTTATTAATGCATACGGACTGCCAGCTTTGGCAGGGGTTAGTTGGTTTGGTGGAGGCTTAGGTGGCAGTATCACTAAAAATGGAAATACATGTTATTTTTGATTTGGACTCGCCAGACTTGGCAGGCGGTGGCAAGGAAGGATTGGCGGGAGATTGGAATTAATGAAATTAATTGTTTTTGGTTATTGAGCCCAAACCACTTTGGTAGGCATGCCGGTGGATTTTTGTTTGGTTTTTTCATTTTGCATGCTCTCCTATTTTCTTTCTACATGCACTCTGGTTTTTCGAACCAGCAGTTTAAACTGCACTGCATGGCTATTTTGGAGTTTTCAAATCTATTTTTGTTTCGTGGAATGTATAAGAAGCATTGTGGAAGAAGTATCTGGTTGTTTGATCTTTCATGGAGAAGAGGAGAAGAAGCGAGCTCAGCTAGAGGTCTTCTTCAATTTTACAGTGACACTATCAGGCATGATAGGCCCTAAATGTTAAAATCTCTTCCTTTCCTCTAAGTGATTTCATTAAAACAACTTTTCTCTGATGAGTTTTGTGCATTTCATGCTTAATCTGGTTAATTGATTGATGGGTTTTGTAAAACTTGCATTCTGGGTTTTGAATCCATGATATATGTGATTCTGTTGAAAGCTTATGTTGTATTTGCTTTTTCACAAAGGAACTATGCATACAACAACAAAGTTGGTAACTCTGTTTAGCTTCTTTGGTTGTTGGAAATTGTTGTTTGGTTTCGACTTCTTTTGTTGGCCTAAAATTGTTACTGAGATCTGTTCCTGTGTTGTTGAGTTTAGTGTTTGTGAACTTGTTGTGTTTTGTGAACTCGAGCTGGTAAGGAACTCCAGTTCTTATGGATACTTTGTGGTTCGAGCTATTTGTTGGAAACTTGTTTTGGTGGATGGAACCATTGTAGAGATTTTTAGCTCTATGGTGTTAGCATTTTATTTCATAGTTAAATGGACTATGGATAAATCCGTATATGGCTTGTTGTTTTTGTATCTCACCTTGTGGAAGCTTTGACTGTTTATTGAAATTTGCATGCACTGGAAAAACCGTATATGGCTTGGTTTTTGTATTTCATCTTGCAAAAACACTTGACTGTTGTTGAACCTTGCATATCGAACTTGGAACCTGTGTTTGTTATCTTGGATAAATTGTACTGTTGTTCGAAGCCGCTTAAGGCATGGTGCTTGTGAACTATTTCCTTATGACTATTTAACTATTATTGTAGGTTCGTTATGAACCCAACTTTCATGTTTTGTAGTCATTTGGTCTGAGCTCTGTCAAGCATCTTACATTTGAGTTGGGAAAAGGGTTTGAAAGGATGTTAACTGAAAATGGAAGCATCTTTTCTTATTAGAATGAACTGTTTTATAAGTAGTTTCATTCTTACTCGATCTAGCATTACGATGCTGGTGTATTTATGAATTTGTGATTGTGATATTGTGATGCAACACTGTACAATCAATTTGTTACTTGGTGTTTTTAATTGAAATGGTAACCTGAACGATGTGTTGGTTCAGATATTATAGTCTTTTGATTATTTTATAAACTAAAGAGGGAACATGTTGTTACCCAAACTTGGTTACAAGTATTTGAATGATCTTGATCCTTTGAGGGAGTTTATGCTTTACATTGTGCTCAGAATTGTAATTGAGTCTTGGACTGTACGTATTATTTTTGATGTTTTGATCTTGTCATTTGTTTGGAAACCCAATCTGTAGTTCTTGTAGTGATGCGTTGACATACTGTTGAGATGGTTCTACTTTGCCTGAACTATTGGGAAGTCTTGAGTGTTAGCAACTACTCAGATTTCTTACCTCTTGTTGGGTCCAATAAATGAATGTTATGTCTTGAAAGATTGATTGTGATTCAAAATTGATTGCGGTTGTGTTTGAACTTCACTGTTTTATTATCAAGTTTTAAAGAGAAAATTAATGGTAAGGATTGATGGAACTTCACTGTTTGATGGTAAAGGGTTCTAGGAAGGAAAAATGTTAGTTCCTTCTTTCTTTAGGCTGTTCTGGTCCAATAAAAGATTGTCAAGTCTTTAACAGATACACTGTGAAACTTTACTATCCTTGGACTATGTATGAGATTCATTGTTATAATGTTCCTAATGGAAAGTAGAATTCGTGCATTATAATGGGAAGATTTAGAAGGGAAGAGTAGCATTTAGTTTTCTCTTTCCTTGAAGTTGATCTTGTTCTCTTTCTTTGGAACTCTTGCATGAACTTAAACTGTATGTATGAGAGGAGGTAAAACTGTTTAATTAAGTTGAAAGAAATGATTATTGATTGGGATCATATTCTGTTAGGACTCCTTTTCTAATGCAGTTGGGTTAAGTTCATTGGTTGGAACCTCCCGATTTTTATTCTTATTGGAAAAGGGAATCAGTGTTTATTAGTCTTTTTATACTTGTCATTTGACTGAAATGAAGTAGAAAGAGATTGAAGATAGGTTGGCAAAAAGAAATTGCAAACTTGTTGTTGACTGTTAATCCATCATTCCTTCTTGGATTTCTTTCATATGGATCTGTTTTGATGAATACCTTAAAATGTTGAATTTTAAAGTAGAGGACCTTTAAAGGAATAGTTTAAATCATGATATACACATGTTTCTGCCTTGCTGATGATTATGTACTTTGGCAAAATGGAATGGCTTTCTCTTCTTCTTTACTTGAAAGTTAGATGAAACATCCAAGAGGGAATATGTTGTAAACACTCCTGTATCTTATAGTAAAGATAAGTGTTGTATTATATTTGGTAGGATTGGAAACAATGATATGTTATGTTTTGTTGTTTGGTAAAGATAATTGATGGGATCAATTATACTTTAATTTATAAGACAGATATTATAGATTATATTCTGTTCTTCTTTTTGTTAAACCTGTTTAGTATTGCTCTTCTTTTTATTGATATTACTTATGCTTAGGGAGTATGAAATACTTGTTGTTCATTAAAGCAAGGCTGTTTTTATTGGAAAAATTAGTGGATTGCACTTCATTTTAAGGCTTAGCGCTTATCATGCTCAGTTCATTGAACTGACCCGTGCTAGCAATTTTTGCAAATGGACTTCGTAAGTGATAAAAGAAGGCAAAAACTTATATGATGCATTGGCTGATCTAAGTTGATTCTTGTGAAGAATTCTGATCTGTTCTTAAGTTGTATTGAAAAAGAAAAGTTATTCTCTTTTGAATGAAGGTTGATGTCATGCAGTATGCCTGAAATGCATAAGTTGTAAATGTATAAGTTTTGAAAATGAAATGTAGAATGAGAATTTACTTGCATGGATTATGTAAATTATCTTGTACTTTTGTAAAAGAAATGGAATCCTATCCTGTTGATATTCTTCATGTTATTTATATGTTTCAATGAGTGTTCTTGGATAAGTAGGAAAAAGGGAATTAGAGTAATTCCCTAATTGTGAAGCAACTAAATAAGTTGCAGAATTTCAATGATCTTATCTAAACAACTCATATTATTAAGGTAACGTGTAATGAACTTACAATGAAACTATGAAATTTGTAAAGGACATAAAGGGTGTGTAAACCCTAGAACTTAACTATGAAGAGGAAGACTCTTCCTCTCTTATGAAAAAGTAAACAAGAAGGAAGATATGATTTATAATCATTAGACTTCATTTAATAAAGTCTACTAAGTTACAACCTCGGTGGTTGTTACACTTCCTTGAATAGTTAAGTCACATTAAATGGAACTTAAGAGGTTGTTGTCCTTTCTTCGTGGTAGTTACTTGACAAGCCAAAGTTAATGAACATCGAAAGCAATCTTAAGTTAAGGAAGTTCTGTAAGGGTTAATGGAACCAGATTTGGAAAAGAACTTAGGGAGAGTTGGATTAGAGTTTGGGCAGGGTTGCTGAAATCTACCTTTAAGAATCCAAATTAATTAAACTTTAATAATCCCCTATGGGTATGTATATCTCGACGAGGATTTTCTCTAGGATGCTGGCACATGCCAACTACAGGGCTATACCTTTGAGAAGATTAGGATCTTCTCGAGGATACAACACTGTAGTTGACATGTGGCAACACCCTTCTGCATTGATCGTCTAGATCTACACACTATTTTTCTTGAACTTAGTTTCTCTCCAGGACTGGGAAGTAGCATAGTTACGATAGGAAGCAGCCCTTTAGGACTCAGGGTACCTTGACACATGGGGTTGAGTTAGGTTGACCCAGTATGCGAATCTATCCTAAGTCTTTGTGAGCTCCTTCCTATCATAACCTACGTTGTTAACCAGAACTAGGGTTAAACCTTGGGCAAGAGGACTGACGGAAGTCAGTAAAGGACATTCTAGATAACAATAGAGTGGGGGTGAAGGATGTATTCTAGATTGATGAGTATGCCATCAAGGAATAAGTAATACGAACAGTATGTTAGAAATATTTGGCCAAAGTATCGCAAGCTGCTGATTGCGTTGTCCTATGTCACCTAGTCTAAGGATCGTGATGCAGATGAATATTGGTAACAACTATTCAGTTAGGTTCCTTAGATAGATCACTCAATACCCAGAATAGGGTAAGAGAACCAAGTATACGTAGTATACAGAAAAGTATTCAATACTTAGTGTTAAACATGAATAGATCGGTAGTTTACCGAGTCATGAAATGAATAGATCGGTAGTTACCGAGTCATTACAGCTGCATATGGTTATCTATTATAAGAATGGTTGTTTTGGAATGTGTGTTCTAATTTATGTATTTAGAATAGAGAACATTACTCAAAAAAAAAATCCCTTGTTGTAGAGAGAGAGAGAGAGAGAGTAGAGGAACTTAGGAAAATGAATAGAAGAATTACAACTTTTATTTCTTAAAGTAGTGGTGGTAACCTTAACAACATACATTCAACCAATGATTTGGTTTTCCTTTATCATTTTAGGATGAAATACCTTATCATTTTTCCTTTTTTATTATTACAATCCCTTGACCACTCTATTAATATGGTTAAGAATGGAAACAGAGTTTATCCTCTTCACCATGTAGTTATTCTTCTTCTATATATGTGTTTTGATATTTCTATTCCCCGAACCTAGCCTTTTGTGCTTCCTCCTTTAGCTCCCCATGATGGCCCCTCTTCCAATCCATTCATCGCTTCTCCCTTGACTCCTCCACACTAGTTTCCAATCCTCCCCACCTTACCTCTTCTGATCCCCATACCCATTTATCTAAGACTCCCGCTTCTTCCCCTTTGTCTTCCTCTCCTCCCCCTTCCATCCCCTCTTCCTCTGCCCCCCACACTCGTAAGAGAAATAGGTATCCCTCCTAGGATAACCCCTTTATTGGGAATTTTTTTTATTCCCATCCTATTTAGGAGGAGGGTTAAGTTGTTATTGGAATCTTATCTATGGGAAAGAAAACATCCCACTCTAACAATGTTGAGGTTTTAGAGAGTAAGATCAATTACATCAATGAAGATGTCAAGGCACTAAGAGATATGTGAAATAACCACAACAAGGATAAAGGGAAGAATAAATATGGAAAGGCCCTGGCTAATGACATTAGTATGAGTATTTCAAATATTGAAGAGGAATTCGATACCTTAATATCCAAACATTGTGATGTACCGTTAATCCTTAAGTGTATTATTGACTCTATTTCCCTCATCACCAATCATTTTGAAGACCACAAAGCAAAAGAGAAATCCAGAAGGATGTGTGACTTAATGAGATCAACAAGGAACTTTCCTAAATCGAGAATTATCGTTAAAATCTATTGAATTAGTTATCTTTAGGTAGTTCCTTTCTTGATGCTTGACTCTTTTATTTATTTTGTGACAGTTGGGTTAACTCTATGTGGTGTTTTTGTTGACATTGTTCTTACAATTTGCTTACTTTGTGTTGTATTTTGGGTTCTTGCTAATTGTTAGTTTGTTACAATAATGTTTTTTTTAATTTGCGATTTATAATGTATTATCTAGGAATTGGCCTTTTTGTAACTGGGTAGGGTCCCCAACCAAAAAAACCTTTATCTTGAATAAAAAATAAAATAATTATCAACCCTTTAGAATGGAGGAGTCATTCCAATTTATTTAATTACAAATATGTATCTTCATCTACTGCCCACATAAATTTTCACCTATCCCCATCACTTGTGACCTTTCATATTCGTAGGAGGTAAGTATTTTTCTTATTAGTGAAAAAGGAATCTTACCATGGTAATGTTGGAGGTCACTTAAGGGAAAAAGATGAAATAGAAAAATGTATATTCTTAATTAAAAATTATAATATGGAGAGATAAGAAGGGTGGAGATATAGAGATAAGGATTGAATAACCTAATGAATATGAAGTCATTGTTGATGAAGGGATAACCATTCATGATATTGGACGAAGAGTTCCTATAATGAGCTCATGTCCTTTGAATTCTCTACTGAACTGGGCTACCCCAAGTGCCACTTTTTCTTCCTCTTGAATGTGGATGTAGCTCAACACTTTGATCCATATATTGGGAAATTCATTGATATATTTACACTAATTAAACCATTCTCTTTGATCTCTTGAAATGTTGTAAATATAGCCTCTGATGTTGGAAATTGACTCTATAGTATCCTTGTTGAAGGAAAGAGGATCACTTGCCTCCTTTTTGACTAGATCTTTGAAAGAGCCGATGAGTTACTATGATGATGAATTATGAGTGAGTGGAAGGGATCCAAGTTCTTGAACACAATTGCTGACACCATCCAAAATGGCTAAGGAATTTTGTTCAATACATTCAAGTTCAGAGATGACATATCCTATCTTGGCTTTTCTAGAATTCATTATGAGGATCCAAACTGAGGAAAAGTTATCACCAAATGATGTGAATACATTCCTACTCATGAGAGTATTGGAGTTGAGGAAAATCATCTCAGACACAAGTGTGAACACATACTCCCAATGGATCTTCTATTTTTCAATTTATTACCTTATTTTATTCACTACCAAAATAGTGGCAAGAACATACCTGAATAGAGACAAAAACTCTAGGAGAAAATCATTTCTTTTTTAAAGAATCTTATTAATCCATTCATCACTAGCCTTCCCTTACATCATATACCCTATCACCTTCTTGATCATATTATATTTTAAGCTACTGAAAAGAGAAATTTCTTCCATAATAAGAGTAGGTACATAATTGGTCTCTAAGAAAGGTTGAATGTAGGTGGTGATAGATCTCACATGTTCTTCTAATTTCTCAATTATTAATTTTTACTACTCATTTCAATAAAGTATGTGGGTAGATGGATCCTTGAATAAATGAGTATCACCTTTCTTCAAAGACTGATCCAATCAGATGCGGGTCAACTCATAGTGATCACCAGTCATTTCATGTACATTTTTTGTAACTTTCTGTTGGAAATTAGGACATTGAGAGGAGGTTGAATCGGTTTCTATTTAAACTTTGAAAAACAATTCAATTCAATTCATTTGTTATAATAAATATAAACCATCATTCACAAGAAGTCAACATGAGTGTACACAAAGAGAGATAATATTTAATGTTGTAAACCCTTTAAGGGAGAAAAATCCACTTAAAACAAAGAACTAAATTAGAAAACAAGGTCCTATAAAGATTACAATGATTTCATAGTTGAGAATTAGCTCAACATGGAGCTTCAACTCCATAAGTTTAACCTTGCATCTACTTGATATTTTACAAGACTCTACTTGCTTGGAAAATTTAACCCCTAAATTTAGTCAAGAATCCACTAACCTTCCATAAATAACAATTTACAATGAAGATACAACACCTTAATTTTTAAACCAATACTTAGTATTCTACATGGTTTTGATCACACAAAATTGGTTATCTCACACAACATATTGTGACCACAAAATCAGCTCATTATTCTTCTCACTTCATTTTCATGATTCACCTCTCTTCTGATCACGTAATAAGATACAAGGAAATGTTATAAAAAGATCATTCCATACACATCTTTATGTCACACTTCACTCCTTGAATCACCATTTTAAGCATCAATTTTTCATAAGTTTAAGATGTTTCACTTTTGTAATCATTTAAACATTGTTTTTTCACCTTAATCACCCTAATTTTCATAACCTTAACCATATTCAAAGCCTGATTACTAACCATTCATATTCATACATCACACCTCCTTCCTCAACTATCTCCCACACATGATCATAGGCTCTATTTTCATAAATTATTCACTCTTTATTTCTTCATTCACCTATCTTCTCACACATCTGACATTAGATCTCTAAAGATGATTTTTCACATAGAATCATGCTCTCTTATTCATGAGGATGATCCTCTCATACACCTATTTATCTCTATGCCAATTTAATCTTAACTTATGAACTCAAGATCACATCTCTTTTTATATACTCCTATCTATATTTAACCTACATTAGAAATTAATTTACAAGCATACCAAGAAAACTATATACATGAGAATACTCTCATATATGTGTCTTGGATTTCAACTTGACTCTTCACCTAGCTTGTAAAATGAGATGAAAGGTTATTTATATATAACCACTTCTAGATTTCATGATTGCATCTGATCATTTTCAATTAAATGTATAGTTTCTTAGGCCTATTAAGATTCAGTTTAATCATATTATGTGCAAAGAGAACTTATAAACTAACTAATACTCTGATTTTATTTGTAACTTTCCCTTTGACCCTTGTAATATTCATTTTGTAACTGGCATATTTGGCTTGTCTCATTCCTTCCGACAAGTGATCTTTACCTATTGTTGCATATGAATGGATTGTTTCTAAGCATTATCATCGTGTACAAGAGTTACATGATACTCCAACATTCATTATAATTATTTTCAACCTCCTTCACTACTTTATCCTTCAAACCTTGTAGGAAAACTTATGAGGACACTTCAATAATACAATACCAAGTTGAGTGATTGAAGGATAATTTAAATCTAAATATTTTCAAAATTTTAACATTGTTAATGCTATGTGTATTCTTCACATCAAAAGGGGCTTGAATTTTATTTCATCATATCTTGAAGCTCATTTTTAATCATTTACCATACTATTTCATGTACAGAAAAAAATACTCAGCTCACAGTTTTGTGTTTGCTTCAATAGCTAGAATGATCAAATCTTCAAGAGGTTTCTCAACTTTAGAGGATTATTTGAGAGACTTTAGATAAACCAAAAATACCAAAATGGTAGGACAACATCAATCTTCTTCATGGATCTTACACTAAGATAAGGTACATACAAATTTACCTTGTACAGAGAAAAACTTCCAAGTTTTTGCAATGTTAATAGTGTATTTTTCATTTTATGACTCCAATTTCATCTTTCAAGGATGATTATGATGATGCCCAACATACTAATTATATAGATTGCTTCACTCCATAGCTAAGATGTCAACATTGCATGATATTCAAAATAAACTCAATCAGGGTTTTAAGATTCAAACCTTAGTCAGCTATTTGAAGGCTTTAAATGCTTTATTATTCATTTTTACGTTAATAAAAGTATAGGATGGCTTGATCAGAGGTTCTTACTGTAAGATCATAACTTTTTTTTCATGAGATTATGTAAGATATTCATGATTTAAGGTCAATGTCATAGAGATTATCCAATTTCTCAAGAAATCATATACATCCTTCAAGAATGAGGTGGGTTACTTGGTTAAATCTCTAATTAAAGCTTGTGATTTTTTTTTATGATAATCTCCTTATGTTAGTCAAATTACCACACAAAATGTAGTCACCAACTCAGAGTACTTGGTCATAAGACTCAAACATTTATAGGATTGTGTGTGATGTCTCTTAAGGAACCAATGAGTAGTCTTGGTTTTGATTTTTCTTCCTAACCTATGTTGACTCTCATGACCATTTATAGAAGAACTTCAAGAGGAACTTATGAACCACTTTCAACAAACTGAATGTAGATTTTGTAAATATAAATTAACAAGCAAAACTCAAAATCTCGGTCCTTTTTGCTATACCTATAGAAAAATTCAAGAGCAATGGAAACTAAGCCTTCACACCACTTCATCAAAGAAAATTTGAGCTTCAAAAAATTTTCTTAGACCTATAGAATATGTTCACATTCATTTCTCAACTCAACATCATGCTTATTCACAAAACCCTTCTTCAAGCACCATGAATGGTTTAGTTTGAATGTCTTTTTGGCGGTAGGGGAGGAATATGGACTGATTTCACACAAAACATACATTGAATTACCTAAAACAATTCATAGGAAACTAATACCACATCACATACTCACTTTACACCTTGAGATATTCACATCTAGGATCTTCAAATTTACACTATATAACTAAAAACTTACAAAATAGGGACAAACCTATATGGATCAAACAGGCTTGAGAAACAAACAATGCCACCATTTTGACCTAGGAGGAGCTTTCTACAATTTGAGTGGTTGTAACAAATTCCCAAGTGATTTGGAGATCAAAAAATTCATTTCATTTCTATCGCTTTAAGAAGAAGGTTTGGTGAGGGTTTGAACAATGATAGAAAAATGAAGATAATTTTTTTGTTCCTTAACCATTTGACCTCATATTTTTTTACAAAAGTTTATTCTTGGATTTATATAAAAAAATATTGTATGATTTATCTAAATAAGTATTTTCAAGTTTTTTTGAGTGCTAAGAAGCCCGGTCACTGTTTTATCCCTTGTCTCTTTATCCAGTTTTAGTAAAACTTGAATATCTTCAACAATTTCTTCAAAATTTCATGAAAATTGACCTAGAGCAACTAAAACACCTCCCTCTACATGATCCATAGATTTTTTCTCATAAATTATCTTTTATAGTCAATACCTATATCTTTTGTCTATGATTCCACTTCTAGTTCTCAAAGGTAGTTTTTGTGAAAACTTCAAATTTTCCTCCAATAGATTAATTATGACATGTAGATACTCATAAATACTATAAGAATTGTTCCTATGCTCCTACCATGATTACATAGGTTTTTCATGTCCGTCTTTGATCTCATACACCTCATTAGGCTCTAGAACTAGGCCTAAATGGGCTAGTTTCAACTGTGACTTGCAACACATGACCTGATGATCACCCTAGAAGCTCTTTCACATCCTTAAAACACCATTTTAGACATGTGGGACACCTAAGAAAAGTACACCAATCATATCCATACCTCCAGTGGGCACCAACCTCATTAACCAAGCCTGTAACACCTTGAAACCATCCTAAATGTTCAAGAAGACATCATTAGACCACTTTTTGAATAGCATTCATCATTAAGAAGGAACCACCAAAAAACCTTCATGCCCTTGATTAATCCTCACTTCACCAATCACACCTTTTCCATCAATTCCATATGACATCAATGACAACACCAATACACTAGGGTTCAACAATCTCCCCATGTTTCAATGATGGAAACAAACTCAGAAACCTTGATGGAAAACAAATAGACTAACATCTTCAAATCATTCATACCTCATTTATGATAGCACTCTCTCCCCTTTGACATCTATGATAAAGTTTCATACATTCAATAGTATAAATAGCATGCAAGTAAACATTGAAAAAGCATAACCTTACCTCAAGAATCTCCCCCTTGGATTAGACTTGCTACCTTTCCAATTGTGTCTTTAGTAAATTTATGGATTTCTCCACCAATCAGCCTCAATTCTCCCCCTAAACCTATTCTCTTCATTTTCAGATATCTTTCTTCCGCATTCACAAGCTCAATTCTATCATTAATTTATTTTTCCTTAGATGCATAAAAAATTTTCCTTTTGGTTTTCACATCCATAGTAGCCTTGTACATCATGTGAACTAGCTCCCCTATGAAAATCCTCCTTTTCTTGGACTACATCATGCTAATTACCTAATTTATTTAATGACTATGAAATACTTATGGACATTCATCAAGATGTGTCTAGCTTTCAATATCTAAAAGATTCCTCAAAATTGGCCTTGATCGTTCTTCATATTACATAGCTATATTGGAGTATTATTGATTTAGGACTTTAATCCCTAAGCCAAGGCTTATAGGAAATTGAGTACATCTTGGATATACCCCAACTTCTTTGGCCATCTAAACCACAAATGAATGGGCTACACTATTAGCCATAAAACTCTAAAAATTAAACTTGACTGTTGGGCTGTTAGTTTATTATGTTGTTATCCCCTTGTTTTGTCGACATAAGTTTTTTATCTTAGTTCATATGCTCAGAATACTTAATATATTTCATTTTACTTTATCTTTTGGTAATGCTTTGTAAGTGATTATTACTCACTTAGGATCTTTTCCATGAGGGGTAAACCCTGTTTTATTAAATCCATAAGGATAGTCAATCTCAAACCAACTTAGGACTTTATAAGTGCTTTTTATTTACTTTTCTTGTCAATTCACTAATTGAGCTAAAAACAAATCTATTTCTAGACTTTTACCACCATATATTCATGATTTTGAGGTTTACTAGGATTTGTAGATTCCTAAGACATCTTGTATGCACCTAATACTTAAACATTTACAATTCTTTCCCTCATCCCATGTGATCCTTCTACAGGCCTGTAGCTGATTATTATTGTCCAAAACCTTAAATGAATCTATATCAACTTTACAGATGTTTAATGTCATTATGCAAGCATGTCTAACATTTTACTATAATTTTTATGTTTGTATTCTATTTACCATGACCCCTCCTACAAAGCTAATTAATTATCATTTTTCATGCATCTTGTAGATGCTTCATGCCTCACTTACCTCTGTTTCCCTTTAGAAGGACCCCCAAAAGGACTTATTTATTATTTTAATTTCTCTCCTTATAATTTTTCCTTGATAATCCATTTATCTTGACTTCCTTGACACCTTATAGATTTTCTTGAAGTCTCAAACCAACTTATCTTGTCCTAAATGCATCTTTTTGACCTCTAGGTCACTAATTTTGACCCACTACAGCCAGCAACATACTCATAATGCATGAAATATTCATTATTGACCTTCACACTAACCTTGACCTCTTTTCTCACAACCTTTTGAGCATTCAAGCTTATTCTTGTCCTTTTATCACCATGAAACACCATGCATACCTTGTAGCAGTGCATTTATACCCTTGTACTACTATGTACACCTCAAGAAGAAAATTCAAGTCTACCTACTTTATATTTTATGATCCTCTAGATTTTGAAGTATGATCATGATCTTATAGTGCTTCATTAGGTATTTTTTCATTCTAAAATACTTGTTAAAAAATAACTAACCACTTCTCTTGCTTTCACTATAGGTTCCCTGACTTATAGCATGCAGTTCTTATCTTCATAATTCATAACATATTCTATGTTCAACTTGAGCATGATTATGACCTTTTTAACACATCTTTCATTCAAGATTCTATGTAAGACATCAAGTTTTCTTATTTCCATGAGTCACCTTCAACATCTTGACTTAAAAACACTTTCATCCTTTGAGCACTTCATTTTCATATCTCTATAGCAAAGCATACAAATTTTGACCACCTTTGCAACATAGTATTTATGAAAGGATAACTATAGACATGGATTCACTTTTCTTGATCTTCATCATGACTTAAAATTTTAACATGATTTGGATGTTATTTCTTCTATCATACTGATATCTAGAAGCTTGAATTGTGGATATGGATAGACATATGATGTATCTTCTTGAGACTTATCAGAACTTGCAAGGTTTTGAAACTTTGCAACACCTTTTCATAGTAGGTCTTTGACACTAATTTTTCTCCTTTCATGATTTAGGTATTAAGATAAAGATAGAGACACACTTGACAATATGTCATTGAAAATAAAACATTTTTATCACATTTGGAATCCAAATTAGGACTTATAACTAACATATTTTAAATCACAACAAGAGTTTCTACTGATCATTTGAATCAAGAAACTTTCCTTAAGTTTTGTAATCACTTGAAGACCTCTCTTACATTGAATACAACCTAAAAGGGATGACTCAATATTGATAGAGGAAGATAACACAAACCTTGAAACCCATTGAGCACACTCTCTTTGCATGAATAATTAAGAAGGACATTCAAGGACTTCAACAAGAACTAGTACTTCGATAGAAGGCTAAAAAAATATTCCTTGAATTGGACATACCTTTACAATATGATGAAGACTCCAATCAACAACTACTTGATGGAAAATTTATTTCAAAAACATATCTTTGGATTGTTCACTCAACATCATCATGGAGAATAATTTGATTGGCAGTTTGATATGACTAATAAGGAGCATACCTTAGCTTCTTTCAGCTGATACATGCCTTCTAGAAGCCTAGAGAACACACACCACCTTGTGAGATCACCTCAAAATGGTAGATAGTAATCAAAACAACATGATGACTCAATTCTTTCTCTTTTTGTCCTTAAGATCTTATCAATATTTTTGGATGCTCTCCTTAGTGTATGACAAACTCATCTCCTAATCCCTCACTTTCTAATTGAATTCCTGATAGACATACATGATAAACTTATATACCCTATCTAGTATAGCATGAGGTAGAATTTCTTCATCACTTTCACTAGACGTGTCTTCTTTTTTCTTACTTTATCCTCACCATCTGATCTCTTGTTTGTACTAGGCTCTCCCATGAATTGTCATTGATTGTTTTGTCTCTTCATCATATGTCCATGTTATTTTGATATCATTATTTTCTTCTTCAAATCTTGAGTTTTCTTCTTTGACCTTGTATATGTATTTTACCTCCTTCTTTTCAGAGGTTATTTTAGGCATAGTTGACTTTGACTCATTTCTAGGATTGGTCTTCATGTTGGAAACCTTCTTAACTTTCCCTTTGAAGGTATGAGGCCTATTGTTGTACTTAGAATGTTCATTGTGATAGAAATGCTTTGCAAAATACCCAAAATCATGACAATTATAGAAAATGGCACTACTCTTACCTTTGAATTGGTGTGAATTTTCATTCCAACTATGATTAGAAGTCTTGAGATCATGAAATTTCCTAGAATAATGTCCTAACTTGTTGAAATTATAGCATTCTACCTTGTTCATGTCTCTTGAGTCTTCTTCTTTCCAAAACTAACTTGATGGTTCTTCTAAGTAGTACTTATAAATGTGACCTTTTTCTTGGAAATTGAAGAAAACTATATTATTTTCTTTATCACTTCTATTATCCCTCAATGGGTGGTCATATATGAAATGATTCTTATATTACTTATCCCTTTGTCCATAGTTATGAAAATAAAAACAATATCCACTAAAAGTCCTTTATACCTATATGCATTTGATTTCCTAACTGACGTAGACCTTCTTGTGTTTGTATCCTTGGTCATCTTCATACATGTTTGCATGTTTGGACCATCTTTGTCTTCCTCTCTATTATCCATATATCATCCTTTAAATCCTATCATTTTTTTAATCACCTACTACTCTCTAAATTTCTAGGATTTCATCAAGAACTTCAGTACTCTTCTCCATCTTTCCATACATCTTCAGTCAAGTTTTTGCATCCTCTAGTTCAACCTTCAGGGTTTTTAATTATTCTTCATACATAAAGCAATAATATTCTTTATCCTTAAGTTATTTTTACATAGTTTCAACTATATGATCCATCTCTTAGAAGGATTGACCATGATCAACTTCTATAAGCTTGATTTCTTTCTTTAATCCATCAATCTGGGACTGAGAAATTTCATACTTCCTTTTTAGAACCGCTTCAACTAGGTTTCTCATGTTTATTCCTCTAGGATATCCTCCAAACTATTAAAATTATTACAAAAGACCCTCACTCTGATACCAATTGTTTGAAATTAGGAAACTGAGAGGGGGATAAATTAGTGTATATTCAAACTTTTAAAAACAATTCAATTCACTTAATTTGTTATAATAAAGCCAAACCAACATTCACAAGAAGTCAACATGAGTGTACACATAGAGAGACATGATTTAATATGGGAAACCATTTAAGGGGGAAAACCCCACTTAAATCAAATAAATGACTTGGAAAATAATTTCTTGTAAAGATTTAAATTATTTCACATTGGAGCATCAACTCAAAAAGGAGATAAAACTCCAAAAGTTTAACCAAGCATCTATTTGATCCTTAGAAAGATTCTACTTGCATGGAATATTAAAATCCAAAATTTAATCAAGCACCCACTGGCCTTCTATGATAAATAAATTACAAGGAAGATCCAACTCCCTAATTAATGAGCCAATACTTAGTCTTCTGCATGGTTTTGATCACTTATAACTGGTTGTTTCACACAATAGATTGTGACCACTCAATCAAATAATTCTTATTCTCACTTCAATTTCATGATTCACCTCTATTTTGATCACCTAATCAGTTACAAGGTACCATTATACAAGGATCATTTGATACACACTATTCATGTCACCCTGATTCACTCATTGACACTCTTCATATGTTTAAGCTACTACAGCATTATGTAGTCATCGAAAATAATGTTTTCTCAACTTAATCAACATAATTTTCATAACCTTAACCTTCTTTAAAGACTGATTGCCAACCATTAATTATCATACATCATGCATCCTTTTTCAACTACCTCTCACACATGATCACATGATTTATCTTCACCAATTATTCAATCTCTATTTCTTCATTCACAAATATTCTCACATATTTGATATCATGTCTATAAAGATGATTCTACACACTGAATAATTCTCTCTTCTTCATGAGGATGATCCTCTCATACACCTATTTCTCTCTATGACGATTTCATCTAAACTTATTTACTCAATATCACCTCTATCTTTCTATACACTTATCTGTATTAAAACTACATGAACAAGAAATTTACAAGCCTACGAAGGCACCTATATACATGAAAATAATATCACATACTTCTCTTACATTTCAACTTCAACATGAATCTTCACCTAGCTCGTACAAGGATATCAGAAGGTCTTCATATAGAACTACATCTAGATATTATGATTGCATCTGATGATTTTTAGTTACAAGTATAGTTTGTGAGGCTTGTCAAAATTCACTCTAGTTATAAAATGTGTAAAGAGAAGTTCTAAATTGATTGATACTCTCATTTTATTGATATCCTACCCTCTGACCCTTGTAATATTCATTTTGTAACTAAAATATTTTTCCTAACTCATCCTTTGGAAAGTGATTTTATTTTACTCGTTGACATTCTAGACAATGGATCAGAGGGTAGGATATAGATAAAATGAGAGTATCAATCAATTTAGAACTTCTCTTTACAAATTTTTTGACTAGAGTGAATTTTGACAAGCCTCACAAACTATACTTGTAACTAAAAATCATCAGATGCAATCATAATATCTAGATGTATTTCTATATGAAGACCTTCTCACATAGAACACTTAGACCTTCTTATTACCTACCATTTGTACTATGGTATGCTATGAGGATACAATAATCCATCTGGATGCATATGTTCCTCTTTTACTCATTGACATTCTAGATAATGAGTCACAAAATCTATAACATCCTTTTTCATTGCTTTCCAAAAATATTGTTGCTTTATATCAGCAAGCATTTTTGTAATGCCAGGGTGTCCAGAAAAAGGTGAATTGTGAAACTCTGTCAACAATTTCTTTCTCAAATCATTAGGTAAGGGTACATATACTCTGTTTTCATATCGTAAAATTCCCTCATTATCAAAGTGAAAACCTTTATACTTTTCATTTTTTAGATCTGCAGCAAGTGCTATTTTTACTTGCTAAAAGTAAGAGTTAGATTCCATAACACTTTTTACTTCATCCTTAAACTGAGTTCTTAGTGTTATAAGAAAAAAAATGTGCTTCCTATGACTTAGAGCATCAACCACTCTATTCTCTTTTCCTTTAATGTAACTTATGTCAAAATCACCAACAACATGCTTATTCTTATTGAAGAATTTAGGTTTGTCTATGGATTTAGCTTCATGTTTTTTTTAATGAAAAACTTAAGTGTTCCCTTTGCAATGAGGGATTTCTCAATTTGACCATCTTTCTATATGACTTCTTCGAAGTTTGAGCCAAAATGTATTTGTAAATGAAATGCTATTTCTGGATTTAAATTAGGAACAAATATGCTCGCTAACTATTTTTCCAATAATGCACAAGGAAAACGATTGGCTAACCTGCACCATCATTGTAAAAATCCTGTAAACGTCTCATTGGGTTTTTTCTGTATTACATAAATCATTCATTATGATGTCACTTTCCATATTATAGGAGTAATGCCGTAAAAAAATTTCCACTAATGCAGACCACGTTATAATGGAGCCCTTGGGTATGCTATAGAACCATTCCAATCCCATGGCTCCTAGGCTACGAGTAAAAAGTCATATTAAGAAATTATTGCTATATATGACATCTTGGAAATCCATGTACAAGTATTTTATATGATAATGAGGATCACTTTTTCACTTATACTTATCAAACTTGGGAACGGTAAAGTGTTTTGGGAAAGCTTGTTGTAACATGTCCTTATCAAAGGGGTAAGGGCATAGTTATTCATATGAATATTTTCTATTCTAGCCTACATTTCCCTCTTCAGATGTAGTAAGCATATTTTTCATTGATTGTAACTCTTTCTGAATGACTTTCTCCTTAGTAGGTGATATTGGTCTTTGTACCTGAGTTGCTTTAAATGTATAGTCCATTGTGTGGATCAAAGTTGAAACTCGCTAAGTTTAGTTTTGTCTTTATCTTTGTACATGTTTCTTCTTGAAGAGCCTAAGTTTGCTAGCTTCTGGCTCAACTTCAAGATCTATTTTTGGAGGATCTCCTCATTAACCAGGGGGTCCTCTTCTTCATCAAATTTTGGAGGAGGGGAAGCTTTATGCTCAATTTTCACTTTACGTGAAGCTTTATAGTGAGGTTTTCATGATGGGTCCCCTTTGAAAGTGGCCTTATGTTTCCCAAAAGTGGAAGCATATCCCACATCAAAAGGATTATCCATGTCTAAGAGAGATCTTCACTCTCCTAGTTTAGGGTTAATGACCTTTATTTCTTCTTCGCGCTCTTGCGGAAGTTTAGCTCCTAATTCTAAGACTCTTACGAGTACTTGATATTTATTATAATATAGGAGTTCATCAAATCTACCTAGGTGTAATATTTGTTGGTTCTCCTGGAAGAGTTTGACTCTTCTCCGCTATGATCAATTAATAGCTCCGAGTATCTTGACTTGAGAAAAGAGAGGCGCCAAATTGTTACTCCGCTAAATGGGAAGGTTTCGAAAGGGTTTTCTCCTATGTCATGCTTCATTTGATTTGGTTTCCATTTTGCAATTTTAGGAATTACTAGTAAATGTTTGTATGCAGCTAGTGTGACCCCTAAGTGTATGGTTTTTGCAAGCCATTCAAGATGATGTTTGAACTATACTATAATGTATCCTAGATACAGTGTTATGTAGTAATTTTTTATCAAGGAAAACTCATATACACACCTAAATGTAATGATCACTCAATTTTGTTGTTACCAAACCTATGCCCTAAAATAGATAGTGAAAAAATCATATCAATATGTAGGTTAAGTTAGAATTCTAACAAGGCCTAACTACTAACGTGGTGTTGACAAAATCCCTTAAAAAGGTATACTTAAAACTAGTTTGAATGCTGATGAAATCCAAACCTTCTGAAAAATGGAAGTTACGACTAGATATAGCATTATAATGTCACCGTGATACATTAATCGAGTAATCAAGGTGTTAGTATAATGAAAACCTTATCATAGTATATATAAGGCATTTTCGACACTTTTAAAAAAGACTTAGATGATGTCAAAACCAAAACCAAGTGATAAGTATAACAAGGATTTTTTAATTGTGTGAGTAGTGTAACTGCATAATAAAGGGACTTATACCATTTTCTCATAAAAAATGAGAACATGATGTAAGTACCAAGATTGTGCATCTAGAATGCAGAACAAAACCATTAACTCAAGAAGAGACAAAAGATGAACCAAAACTCACAGCGGTGAAGATGATCTTGAAATCAAGATTGAAGGAATTTTATCAAAGATATGAAAAATGTACCTGTGCACTTTAGATGTTTAACAACCCAGCCGCAAACATGGATGGGCGTAAATAGACAAAAAAGTGGTGAGCACTATCTCTGATAAAAACGCGCAAGGTATGCACCTTTCTCACCAAAAAATGGGCGGTGAGAATGCAAGGGTATAGATCAAAAGATGAAAACAAACCAAGCGCCACTTGGGGAGAGTTTTGCCTCGTATGAAGACAAGAATAAAACTAAGTGAAAGTGGGACATAATTTAATTTTGTGATGAAAGACACTTAGATCAAACTTACAAGGATTATTTACCTTATTTAAAATAACAAGGTTCAAATTCCAAATGAGTTGTCACTTTATGATGGCTTGATGCAATAATGCACTAGCAAAGTGGGCTCCAAGATAGAATGACCTCCTTAATAAGCTCTCTCAACTAGGTGTTACAAAGCTGTCTTAAGCGAGCGTGATTTACCCAAATAGTCACTCTAAATATCTTGGGAGTATTTCAGATTTAATTTAACCCCTTCAAGCATAAAGTGGGCAATAAATGCATCCATGTGTACTCTCACTAGGGTTGTCTATACGGACAACAAAGTAACACTAACTCACAAGGAAAAGACTAGTCAAGTGGGTAAGTGGAGTGCTTCCTGTTTCATCCACAAGGTTACTCATCGGTGGATTACTTTAGGGTTCTTGGAACCACCCCCATTGTTGTAGCTTAAGGTGTTATGCCAAAGGGGTTATGTTCCAGTTGAGTGGATAGGGACATACCCTTTTCTAAAACCTGCAATACAATGTGATGAAAGTGGTGTGCTTTTATATTTCTTAACTTTAATGTGGTTTTAAGTAGTACACCATTTGAAAACCTACATAAAACATGTGTATTAGAAGTTTTGTGTTTTGGATGTCTTTCTTCTACAAGCATTGGGTCATGTAGACAACAAGTTTTAGTAATTTTCTAGTTCGCAGATTGATGTCAAAAAAAGAGAACTTTACACCTTGCTTTTGATTCCTAAGATCATTAATAGGTGCGAAGGAAGAGCATACGCAATGTGAAAAATCCTACTAAATCACATGAAAGTTAACTTTATCCTTTATAAAATAAGTGTTTTGAACATTCGATACAAGTTTTGTATAAGTGTTTCTGATCTCCAAGATCACTTTTGAAGGTGTGAGGAGAGAGCATACACACTTTTACAAACCTAGTTTAAGCTAAGAACCGAAAACACTTAACTATGCAAACTAAAATACCAAAGAGAAACTCTGTATTTAACTTATTAGTCCTAGAAATATGTGAAAAATATCAGAAAAAAAGATTTTACAGACTGTAAAAAAATATTTCCAATTTTTACACAGACATCGGTGCTCCTAAACTGATATCAGTGCTCCCCAATCGACGGGCATGCACCTAACTCATCGGATACACTTCCAAACCAAAACTAGTGAAAACCAGTATACTAAAAAACATAGATGCATCCAGAAGGACAAAGACGCTTGCAACTCAATGTGGGATCTTAGGTTTCAACAGAGACGTGCTTACAAGCATAAAATAAAAAGTTTCAAATTTTTACACAGAGGGGTTATTTTACACAGACATGGCCAGAGAGATGGAGATGCAGACCAGCCAATGGAGACACGTGTGTGTCCCTAAAGAGATAAAATTTTCCAATGATGAACACAACTATACATGTGCACTCCTGTTTTGATGAGAACGTTAGGGTTTAATGTGGATGTGCTCCCTTACAACACCTATGTGTACCCTATGAAAATTCTGCAAAACTCACATATTTTAAAAATTTCAAAAGAAAACAGGTTAGTTGTTAGTCAAAGTGTCCTATTTCTATATCAAACCCACAAAATACATGCAAATGAAGGTCATTTATCTAGTGTTAGAAACATAAATGAGGAAATAACAAGTGATTTGATCCAAAAAACTTGAAAATGAACTTTGAAGAACTCAAAAGACCTCCATTAATGGAGGATGAACATAAGTGTCCCACCGGGCGTGCCAAATGTGTTCAATGAAAATTTGCAAAAGCCATGGAATTAGAGTAAGAATATCTTAAGAAACCCCAAAGGCTTTGAACAAGCTGATCAATGGACCGTCTGATAAGAAATGAGAAAGGTTTTTACTTTGTATACATTAACTTGAAGTAAACAAACAAACTAAGCAAATGAAACTAGCCTCTATTCTTTGAAAGCTTGAAATAATGAATGTAAGAGGATCTAAGCATTCAGTTTGTGTTTAACAAAAAGATATCTCTCCATTAATGGCATCAAGGCCAATGGTTCTTCCCTTTTACTCCATATTTGTGCTATAAAATACGAAAGAAAATGCTAATAGCTAAATGGAAGAAAATGAACTACAATCTAAATCCTAAACAAAATACTATAGTTTGTGCTAGGAAGCATAGAGAATTCTTAGAAATGAGGGAGGCGATCTAGCCCTATTTATAGTTTTCCATTTGGGAAAGTGGGAGATTTCGGGTGCATGTGGGACAAACTGTAAAAGTCCAAAAAGCACTTTTAGCAAGTCAAAGTGAGATTTGACTAGTGTTTAGAGAGATATTGATCATGGTTAAGACTAGCTAACCAGTGTTTAGAGGATAATTAATCCTATTTAGAGAGAAATTAGGTTTCTGGGAAGGTTCTGAAAGGCCTAATCAATCCAATGAAGTGGATTGATACTCCAGGGAGCTAATAGAGGTGGTAAAGAAGAGAATATTAGCCAAGAAGAGGTTATTATAACCTATTTAATTAGTTTACAAGAGGAAATACGACCAACAGAGTGTTGTAAGAGGGGAGTTAGATAGGTCTAACTGACGGTGTGTCGTCAATTTACAAGGAAGAGAATAGTTAGTGCAATATTAGGAATAATAGTGCTTTTGATCAAACTATAGGTGTCTACAAGGATATCTAACAGTAGTAGGATTATGGGTCTAAGATAAATCTCAAGGTGTGAAATATTGCGCATGATGTACTCAAACTGTTATGACCAACAATGGTATACTAGTTCGATGAAGACTTTTTGTGAAATCAGTCTAAAATCCCTCTCCTGCCGCCAAAATTTGACATTAGAAACTAGAATATAATAATGGTGCTCACAGGAAAAATATTGTGAATAAGGATGTTGTCTAAGTTAGAGAAACAGAAATATGAAACATTTACATTCTAAAATTCCAACAATAGTAGCTATGAAGCTTCATAATTTTGTCTTGTCAAGTGATAAGAAAAACCACTTTTGTTTCCATGTGCTACATTCATAAGGTATCGCTTGATAGGTCATAGCACAACTTAGGACTAAGATCAACTGAATTGTTCACTAACTGATTTTTCACTTGATGCACAGTTAGTGCATCTATTGTCAAGATTGGATTTAAAGTTCTTCATTATGTGACTACCTAAAGTTAGTTTATCTGGATGGCAAATGGTTGTTTATATAGGTCATCTGGAAGTTAATTTTTTCACAACCAAGACTTCTCATTGGTTCCTTGAGAGACATCACACATAGTCCTAGAAATTTTTGAGTCTCATGACCAAGTTATTTGAGTTGGTGACTAAATTTGGTGTGGTAAGTTGAATAAGGTAATGATCTTATCAAAAAAGTGTTTTACAAGATTTGGATATATATTTACCTAAGTATCACACCTCATTCTTGAAGGATGTTTCTGATTTCTTGAGAAAGTTTAGAAGGTCTCTAACATTGGCCTTAAATCATGAAAATATTCTATCATCTCATGAAAAATGATATCTAAGATTACACTAATAACCTTTTATGCATCCATCCTACACTTGTGATTCCACATTTACAATGAATCGAATGAAGTGTCAAAATCCTCTTCAAATATCAGATAATTAACGATTATGAGGCTTAAAACCTTGACTGAGCCTATTTTGCCCTTGATCATGGTCAAGCTATAACCTCTTAGCTATTGACTCAGGAAATCCTCTTCCAGACTTAGTACATCACAAATCACCCCACTCATCCTCCAAAGGTGTCATTAGCAAGCTTCATAAAATCCTATCCTAGACATTGTCTGAAGTTGAACCTAAGCGGTCGATTAAGTATTTCCATGCCTACATTACTCACTTGGTAATGTGCACTAATCTGCGAGTGTAACAAGACCTAATCATGATTAACAGTGATTCTAATCCCTACCCTCTTGGTAGATTTTAGTCCCACATGCATCCAAAGGATAGTAAATTATTCTCCCAAGATAGGAAAACTATTCAATATCTATTAAGAGTAGCATTCTCAAGTAAACACTTTATACTATTACTCCATTCTTTGGTTTGACTATCTCATGATAATAGAATGGTAAATGATTCATAGTCAGAGATTCAAACCCTTGCTGATGAAATGACCTTCAAGAAAATTTTTATGCTGAATGAATACTTCTAACAGTGACACTCATAGCAAGTTATCTTAGAGATATTCAGTTTTCACCATTCTCCTTGAATAGAAACTCAGTTCAAGACTGTATTATTGAAGTGTCCTCATAAGTGTTCAAATAAGGTTTGAAAGATAAAGTGGTGAAGAAGGAGATTACATCATACTTAGTAAGGCATGTATGGAGGCTCAGTTTTGCATTGTTTTCATGACTAGTTAAGCATTCTTTTAAGCTTCTATCCGTGCATATGTTTACATTCCTATCACTTAGATCCCTAGGCTGAGTTAGGTAGCAATGGTGTCTGGTATTCAAAATGAATATTAGATTTTTCAATTTTCTTTGATATAGATAAAATTAGGGTATCTTTCAATTTGGCACACTTCTCAGTGGGACACATTACCCCACTTGCATTCAATCTTTACAAGCCTTTTTAACTATAGTTGTAACTAAAGTTTCATCAGATTTCAAGTCATAATATCTAGATGTAGTTCTATATCAAGACCTTCTCATATAGAACACTTAGACCTTCAAGTTATTACCTACCATTTAGTTTTAAGATTTGCTATGAGGATACAATAATCAAGCTTTTTGCATTAATGTTCAAAGGTTTACTCAGTGACATTCTAGACAATGTTTTAGTCAAATAAATTTCTATTTTTTTAAGTTGTTTCAGACTAGATTAGTAGTAAGAAGTTGTGTCTTTCATGTTCTTTGTAGAATATAAGGAGGTGAAGCCATTGTCAAAATTCAGTTCAAAATATCACCTATTATAGCTGGACCTTTTCCTAATGGAAATCTTCTCGAAAACAATGGATTCATCTGGGGAAAGTCATTGGAGGTATTATGTTAGAGAATGACTCATGTCATAACTTATAAAAATAGATTAGCCTAAATTACATGAGTTAAATTTTTTCTCCACATGATTTAGAGCTTGTTGGCATTGTGTCAGTTCACTTCAAGTTTGGAGGCCTTATCCAACTTGGTAAACCAAAAGAGGTTTCACTCAGAAATGCTTCGTTCCTTATAGAAACAGATAAGGTTAGGGTTAGGAGGAATACCTGTAGAATGTCGAGATGATGTGCGCGTACCGTAGAGAAAGATCAGGTTGACTGCGGAGAACTCCTTTTTGTCTGGGAAGGACTACCTGCAAATAAGAACACAAGACCACAAGATTTGATTAAACAATAAATGAGGAAACTGCCTTGGGCCCAGGAAATATAAAACTTCCTTTCGAAGGTGGTCAGTTTCCCTGCTAACGTGAATTAACACAAAAGACAGTAAAATATCAATTAAATTGTTTCGTTGAACTGGGTAGGGGAAAGGCTGTTTTTCCTGGTTTTGATCAAAGGAACCGATGGCGGTTACCTATAACCGATGCCGGTTACTGATAACCGATACCGGTGGGTGATAGGATCTTCTGGGCTGGTTGTGGTGTTTGTAATGGCTGGTTTTTGGATAGTATTAGGAAATGGGATGGTTAGAAGCAAAAGAATGACGGTTAGAGGCAATGGTACGTTGGATAATGGATTCAGAAATGGATTTAGGAGTACTGAGATCCAAGAAGCATAAGAAATGTTATACCGAAGGACATGCAAGATGTGACTTACTGATTTTGACGAAGATGCAAGTTGATCTCCTTGGTTGTAAACACTTCTGGTATTTCCACTCGTCTCTGCTCTGTCAAATGAAGATCTGGACTCTGTTCCTCGCTCGCAATGCTCTGTGTTGATCCAGAAATCCTTCGACTGATCTCCAAAATGAAATTCCGATCCGTTGTTTTGGTTTGGGGAGCCCATTTACAGGGAACCGATGGCGGTTGCGTAACCGACGGCGGTCGAGTAGGAACCGGCATCGGTAAGGAAAAAGTAGGCTATTTTTACTAAAATAGCCCACCTTCCCTGCTTTTCTCCCGAGAGATCAGTTGCGGGCTTGGTCAAGTGGCTAGAAGGTCGGCTTTTGGTGCGAGTAAGGAGGCATTAGTTATGGATGTGAGTCTAGACCAAGTCATGGGTCTTAATTAGGGTAGTTTAGGGTTAGGGCTAGGTCATGATGAGGTGGCAAAGTGAGGTGGCGGGTAAGGTGATGTGGATTTATCAATTACAAGGTAATTAATAAATAATTGTGCAAGGTTTAGGTGATGGGGTTAGGTTGTGAAATGAGATGTGGGTCACAAGGGGTCGTAAGACACAAATTTGGTGTCTACATTAGCCCCTTATTGTCGTGTAGCTTGTTTTGTAAAGCTGCGCGGACAATAATATGAAGTGGTTTCCCCTGTTAAGGGTATAGGTAATCCCCCTCAAATCTATCACAGATTGAGATCGCGTGAAATCAGGGATAGGATTGATAAAGGGTAAATGGTGTAGAGATGATGGTGAGATGGTGGGGTAGGTCCAAGGAAGCAGACGCACGTTGAAATGTAATAGTACGACTAGGGTACATGATTTGACTAGCAAACCAGCAATGTATAGGCAAAGGTCGATAGTTTATCCAAACAAGGGTGATATAATCCTGGTATCCAAGGCATAGGAAGTAGCTCCAGGGTATATAACAGGTAAGGTACCGGAACGTTTAGGCATGTTCGGCAGTACCAAAAGGTTGGTTTGGTTGAGATAAACGTCACGGTCTAGGTCTGGGCAAAGCTGGTCGACAGATCAAGTCAAGGACCCTAATCATGCTAAAACACGAACAGGTGAGCTCGATTGAACACAAGGTACATGATGGATGTATAAAATAAAACGTTGATTGTGGGTATGGTATGGAAGTGATACGGCCTTGGGTCAGGCCAAGTGGTTGGGCGGTGGCCCTGGGTCAGGTTAGGTGGGTAGGTTGAGGCCTTGGGTCGGGTCAAATTGTTAGGGCGAGGCCTTGGGTCGGGCCAATTGGTAGGTTGAGGCCTTAGGTCGGGCCAAATTGGTAGGTTGATTGGTCGGGCCAAAGGTAGGTTGAGGCCTTAGGTCGGGCCAAATAGGTAGGTTGAGGCCTTAGGTCGGGCCAAATAGGTAGGTTGAGGCCTTGGGTCGGGCCAATTGGTAGGTTGAGGCCTTGGGTCGGGCCAAATAGGTAGGTTGAGGCCTTGGGTCAATTTGGTAGGTTGAGGCCGGGAATGGTAGGTTGAGGCCTTGGGTCGGGCCAATTGGTAGGTTGAGGCCTTGGGTCGGGCCAATTGGTAGGTTGAGGCCTTGGGTCGGGCCAATTGGTAGGTTGAGGCCTTGGGTCGGGCTGGACAAGTGAACAAATGTTGTGCAACAAAGGTGGACAGAGGCGATATTGGTGAAAAAGAGGCAAGGAGTAAAGAACGGCAAAGAATGGGGTGAAAGTTAGGTATCAAACCGATGTCGATTCTAGATGACCGATATCGGTTAAGTGACCGATACCGGTTTCTTAGGGCCAAAATGAAACCGACATCGGTTAAGGTCGAAAAACCTATAAAAAGAAAAATACGGCCTGTCATTGTCACTTTTGTTATTTGCAATCCAAATTGACTTGTCTGACGTGGAGAGTTGATTTGGAGGGTTATTGAGTGAGGTGGAGCTATTTGATTGGTGGAGAGAGTTGATAGTGGGCCCGATTGAGGAGGAGGCAGCAGGTGATTGGCCGGGGACCCAGCAGATCAGGATTGGAGCCATGGCACAGGCAGGAGGAGCTGGAGGGGCTGGACCAGCTGGACCGCCACCACCCATCCCACCACGACGACGTGTCGTCGTACCGGTAGGTTCTAAACTCTTTATTTTATGCATTTGGTTGTGTTAAGTGAGATTGGGGGTTTGGGTAGGAATTTAGTTGTTTTAGGAAATGAGGAGTAAATAGACGTAATTGGAAAAAGAGAGAGGGTAGATAGGTAAGATAGGGTAAGGCGGCTAGGTGTGTAAAATTTGGGAGTGTTTGGGTGGGTAGAGGGGTAAAAATAGGTGAAAAATGGTCTTTGGGGGCCGCGCGGGGGTTCGGCTCGGGCAGGAGACAGGGACCGATGTCGGTCACTAGGCGACCGGTATCGGTCGCAAAAGCATAGGGTGAGGTTGAAATGGGGGGGGACCGGCATCGGTCGCGTATCGGCCGGTATCGGTGGGGAAGGGATGGGTTGAGGATGGAGTTGGGATGGGATTTAGGGTTTATGGTTTAGGTTTGAAGGTGGGTTGGGTGGCTTGTTGGGGTGTGGTTGGAGTGGGGTTGGGTGTTTGGGTTTGGGATGGGGTTTAGGGTTTAGGGTTTAGGTTTGAAGGTGGGTTGGGTGGCTTGTTGGGGTGTGGTTGGGGGTTGGGTGGAGTTGGGATGGGATTTAGGGTTTATGGTTTAGGGTTTGGGGCTTGTTAAAGGTGGGTGGGGTGGGATGTAGGGTTTATGGTTTAGGTTGGAAGGTGGGTTGGGTGGCTTGTTGGGGTGTTGGGGGTTGGAGTGGGGGGTTAGGGTTTAAGGGTGGAAAGGGTTAGGTGTGGGGTTAGAGGTTGGGTTGCGGGTCGGTGTTAGGTTTAGGGGTGGAGAAGGGTTAGGTGTGGGGTTAGGTTTTGGGTGTTACAAAAGGGGGTTTAGATGGTAAAGTAGATGTTATAATAAAGAGTAGGTCTAAGAATGTGGGTTGGTTTTGCAGGCACGTCAGCAGTTGACGATGCGTGATAGGATGCCTCCACTATTGAGTCGGATGAGGCCACACATATCTGCGGCGCATTGGGCCATCATGCGCGAGGTGGGACTCGGCGGGGTCCAGAGGTACAGAGCGATAGAGAGAGATCACAGTCTGATGGTCGCCCTCATCGAGAGATGGGATCCGGCGACCAATGTGTTCCATCTCCCGACTGGGGAGATGACCGTCACATTAGAGGATGTGTATCGCATCCTGCGGCTACCGATCGAGGGAGAGGTAGTTTTCCAGGTAGATTCAGAGACTGCCATGGATAGCATACTGCAGGTTTTTGGGGATGCAGCCGCGCTTCTTACGTATCATAGCGCGAGCATTGGATATGGTGATATGTACCGCGCACACAGACATGAGACACGGCTTGCCGTGTTGATGATGATAGGGATCACCTGCTTCGCCCTCCCGGATTCAGAGGGAGGCCGCTTCCCACGGGCATTGATGGGGGTGCTGCTGGAGATGGTGGAGGAGCACACCTGTTTCGCATGGGCACCAGTGTATCTGGTGCAATTATACAGGGAGTTATGGGGCTATCGCCGGAGGAGGTGATTTGGTATTTGTTCTACATTTTTGTTGCACTGTTGGGCATACGAGCACATCGTATGCATCAGGCCAGTAGGGCTACCCCAGCAGCCAGGGCCACAGGTCGTATACCGATATGGCTTTCAGAGGTGGTTGGGGGTCGTGGGCCAGCCACGAGCAGTTGTTGCAGGTCGGGATGTGGCCTATTATAGACACTTGCTAGAGGGCCTTACAGCAGTAGACATTGTATGGAGACCCTACAGAGGTCATCAGCCTGGCAGAGGAGCCCGCGTACAGCTGCGCCTGATCCAGTATACATTCTGGATAGCAGGACGGAGGCCGGGAGAGTACGAGCGGATACCCCTAGAGAGGGTACGCAGGCAGATGGGGTTACGACAGGACGAGCCACCTCCCTTCCCTCAGTACCGGAGGGATGATGTAGAGGCCCCACTGCCAGCGCCACAGCCTTTGGATCCAGACTGGGTAGCGGAGAGACCAGCAGGTGAGGGTGTGGATGATGCCGGGTGCACGGGAGCATACAGGGTGTGGTGGGCTGGGCAGAGAGCAGCGAGGATAGTACCGCCTGCGCAGCCAGACTTGGCTGCAGTTACGGCAGAGAGAGATCAGCTCCGGGGGCAGGTGCAGCTATTACAGGGACAGTTGGCTGCTGCACAGGCACAGATAGGTGTCCTACAGGGGCAGTTAGCCCAGGCTCAGGTACAGGCACAGGCAGCACCACCACCAGCAGCACAGCCACAGGCACAGGTACAGGTACAGGCAGCCGTACCAGCAGCAGTACAGCCACAGCCCCAGATACCACCACGGCCACAGGTGCAGGTACAGGCACAGGTCGCACCACCACTAGCACCACAGCCACAGGTGCAGGTACAGGCTCAGGGGGTATTGGTGTTAGGTGCCAGGGGACCAGCCCCAGTTCCTTCAGTGGCGCGAGATCGTTATATGGAGGTTAGAGCAGAGGCCCGTTATTATCAAGATATTCTTGATAGTACCGGAGTCGAGTATCAGGCGTATGCAGCACATAGGGCAGAGACCTCGCACAGCCAGAGATCTCAGGGAGGGGCAGCCACAGCTGGCGTGTCTGTGACGGGCAGGAGGCGAGAGGCACCACAGGGACCAGCGGGGAGAGGTGCCGAGGGCGGTGGGGAGAGCTGATAGATCCCCGACATGGTTTTGTATAGGGACATGGGCACCGGTCTGCGAACCGGTTGTATTGATAGAGGCCTGCGTGCCGACACTTATTCATTGCATTGATTCATTTATTTATTATATACCGGCCTGCGAGCCGAGTACAGGTTGTACATTTGATACCGGCCTGCGAGCCGAGTATATTTTTGATATGAGAGACCGGCCTGCGAGCCGAGTCGAGATTTTTGGTAGGTATTGCGGCCTGCGTGCCGGCTTTGGTATATTATGAGATCACAGAGGCCCCGATGTAGGACACATTGTATTTTTGAAAATTTGTATATATATAGAGACGATGTTTTGATCCATATGCAGTGTTCAAAATGTGTTTAAATATTTGGTTAATGGCTGATAATATATAGAATGTGTGATGAGTTTAATTGACATGTTGATAGATGGATGATGGTGATGTTTTTCTTTTTTGTGTACGTATATATGAATGTCATGTTATGTGATGAATTGGTGGTTTTGTGACATTGTGATATATGTAACTGATGAGTTGGATCCAAATGATGTATAGATTGATAGTTTCTTGATATCCGTAGTTGATGGTTTGTGTATTTGTATAAAATAAATGATGTTAATGAAATTGTAATGTTATGTGTGGTGGATGAACAAATGTGGTAAATGGTGTGGTTATGCAGGAAAAGAGGCGGGCGCGACAAAAATTTAGATGAGAAATGAAGAAAAGAACCCTGTTTCAAAAAGGAAGGTGTGTAACCGGTATCGGTTAGGTAACCGATGTCGGTAGTTGTATGACCGATATCGGTTACACGACCGATACCGGTTATTTAGGTATGAGTTTTTCTAAAAATAGAAAAGCTAGGGTGGCAACTTGAGTTGTAATTTTAGAGCCATGCAAGAGGTTAAATATGCGAACGCGACGCTTTTTGACGACTGAGACAGGTATTTGCATGAGAGATTTGGGTGAGAAGGAGAAAAGAGACAAGGAAAGTGAATGTGATCTGAGGTTCAGAAGGCAGAAAGACAAAGTTGAAAAGGGTGGTGATCATGGCCGAACGAGGAGAAGCATCCAGCAGGCAAGGACAAGAGGGAAGACAGGGGCCACCTCAAGCTACTGCAACCCAAGAGGTAAACGGTGTGGTTGTGATTTGATTTCTGCATGTTTTGTGAATGAGCTAGAGGAGAATAGGTAAGTAGATATGAGAAAGACAACATGATAGCCAGGGGTATAGATGAGGTGCGTGTTATGGGGTAGGTAATTCAGGGTTTTGGGTATGTCTGTGTATATAGAAAGAAATAAAAGATCAATTTATTGTCGTAGGTGGTTGTTTCAGGCAAGATGTATGTAATTGACAGTGACCGGTAGCGGTTAGGGAGAACCGGTATCGGTTACTGAACCGATACCGGTTATGTATAACCGATACCGGTTACTGGAGGAATTTCCAGAATGTTTGAAAAAAACCCTAATGGATTGAATGTTTGTTTGTTGTTTTGGTGTATGCAGGCAGAGGCAGGGTTGAGGATGAATGATAGTGTGCCAGCGCTGTTGTCGCGAATCCGAGCGGATGTAACACCAGCGGAATGGATGTTGATAAACCGTTTGGGGTTAAGTGGGATCTGATATTATTCACGAATCGCACGTAACCATGGTATGCTACAGGCGTTGATTGAGAGATGGAATCCCGAGATAAATACCTTCTATCTGCCAACAGGTGAAATGACAGTAACATTGGAAGATGTGTTTCGTATATTGAGACTCCCTATTACAGGAGAACCAGTATATCAGGCACTACCTAGCGCGGGGCGGGCAGCGATAACAGAAGTGTTTGGTCCATATGCACGGGACTTAACACAGCGAGGTTTGTCATTCACATATGGGGTAATGTATGCAGCACACCCTGAGGAGACAAGGTTAGCAGTGATTTTAATGATAGCGGTAGGGTATTATGCGTTACCGAGGGCAGAAGGGGGAAGATTTCCAAAGGCATTGATGGGTGTTATTTGGGAGATGATAGAAAGGAACGTGACTTTTGCATGGGCACCTGCATATTTGGCGGAGCTATACAGGGGTTTATGGGCTTGTAGGTGAAATCACAGGACAACGTTGGATTGCTCATACTTATTACACTGTTGGGCCTATGAGCACATTGTTTGTGTGCGACCAATAGGCCGATCCATCCAGGCAGGAGAGACCGGAGTACAGAGGTTGGGATTCCGACGATGGGTCCAGACAGAACAAGAGGCAAGATCTCAGGCCGTGCTGGGTGACATTGAGTATTACAGGCAGGTATGGGAGAGGTTGACGGTTGCAGATATCTGTTGGAGGCCCTACGGGAACTATATGGTAACCGAGAACATAGCTGAGGAGTTGAGAGGTGTAGAGCGATTGAGGTGGATCGCGGGGCACAGGCCAGGTGAATATGAGAGGATTCCTATAGATCGCGTGCGGTGACAATTTGGATTTGTGCAGGACATACCACAGGCTTATAGACCATATATGAGGATCGATGCCGAGGCAGCATTCTCACCACCCCGGCCAACACCTCCAGAAGGGCTCGAGGAGATAGCTGCCGATCGCAGTGTAATGGATGCAGGAATGACAGAGGCCTATAGGTTATGGTGGGTAGCAGAGTTGCGAGGTGTACGTGATCACCCTGACATAGCTGTGATTACAGCAGAGAGGGATCGGCTGCAGCGTTTGGTTCAGCAGCTCCAAACGCAGGTGAATGAGACAAGAAGATTGTTAGTGGTTGCGGAGTCACGAGCAGCGAGACTAGAGGCTGGAGTTCTCCATGCGAGAGGGCGTATTCAGATGTTACAGGAGAGATTGGCAGATCAGTGGGCTGGTACCAATAGCCGTGGTACCTTTGAGGACAGAGAGGCCTGGCGAGAGGGGTCGACGATCACGATCATCACCTAGTTTGGGATGAGGCGTGAGGGTCTAAATAAATGTTAGCAAGGTATAAGAATAAATAAGAGTACCGACCTGCGCGTCGATGATATAGAAGATGTATTTGTTTAACATCTAACTAAAACGAGATATGTATGTTGATTTGCGTTATAATAATAAGAATGTTGTCGTTTTGACTTTCGGTGTTTTGAAAAAGGATCAAAGAGAAATGTAATTAAATAGAAATACACAAAAATATTTATATTTACCACACATGATAGGTTATGGTAGGGGATGGTCGAGCTAACCTTGGGAGACCCCATGTCTCCTAAGTGCTGCCTACATAGCCCATTGCACAAAGCAAGGACGGGCCTCAGACCGATGTAGTTCTCCCTTAGGATCAGGGAGGGGTGAATTTAGGCAATTTGGTATGGTTTAGGCAATTGGTCGTTTGGTAAAAATTTGATGTTGGTAGGGTAATGTTGTTGGTGCTGGTAGGATAATGTTGTTGGTGTAGGTATAGGTAAAGCAAAGGTTAGCATACCCAAGTAGGAGGGAATAGTGTCCTGATTAAGATCAACACACAATCCTAGATGCGAGGCAAAGCGGAAAGAGTGTTCCGTAGGTGAAAAGAGCTAAACAAACCACACAACGTAGAACGAGCCTGAAGCCCTAAGTGCCGTGCATAGACGAGAAGTCCATAGTTGAAAAGAGTTGTATGATCACAATATATCAGGTGTACGTTACGTCCCTTGAGTTGAAACAAATGGTGAGGTGATGTGGATGATATAGCTGAGGTACAAAGAACTTGTTACAACGAAAGAGAACCTACCCTAAATAGACAAGTCCATGACCCAAAAAGTTCTTTTGAATGAGGCTTTTATTTTATTGAATGTAGACTGATCGATGCGGGAAGTCTACAAGGGATATTGATTATTTTATTCTTGAGGTCTTCACGAAGCTGATCAATGCGAGAAGCTTCTGATAAAGGCTGACTGTGTATAGCTGTCCTTCGGGGGAGCAGTCTATTTATAGTAGCAGAGATGATTTTTGTGCATAGCTGTCCTTCAGGGGAGCAGTCTATTTATAGTAGCGGCAATAGTTTGGCATATAGCTGTCCTTCGAGGGAGCAGTCTATAGTTAATTTTAGATGACTAGATGTTCTTTTGGCGTGAAGCATCTAGTTTAGTAGGAAGTTTGACTCAAGAAAATCCCTTAAGAATACGGCTTATTTTAATACTTTGAAGTCATGGACTAGACTAAAGAGGGGAAGGCATCATCAAGGGGAGGTGCGAAGTGATTTTGATTTTATTCGGAGATATAGAAAACAAAGCATATGTAGCCGTAAATGGGCTCAAGGGATGAGCAGTAGGTAGATAAGAAGTGATATAACACTAGATTCAACAGTAGAATGGTCGAAGATGCAAGGCATTCAGGGGTTCAGGTTCAGGTTTACCATTAAGCGAAGCTAAACGATAAGTGCCTGATCCATAGGTGTGAGTGATTATATAAGGCCCAATCCAATTGGGAGCAAATTTTCCACGTTTGCTCTTTTCTAGTTTGGTGACATGTTGATTCTCTTTGAGGACAAGATCACCAACCTTAAAGGTACGCTCATGAAGTCGCTTATCATAAGCACGCTTGATGCGTTTTTGATAGATTTGAAGGTGATCGAGAGCTGTAAGACGTCGTTCGTCAAGAAGCTCCAATTGGGCTAACCGCTCTTGGCGGAAATCATCGTTGGTGAGAATATCCTGAAGAGATATTCTAAGGGAGGGTATTTGTATTTCGAGAGGCAAAACAGCCTCGGTACCGTATACCAAAGAAAAAGGTGTGGCATTAGTAGAAGTACGAATGCTAGTACGATAAGCCCAAAGGGCAAAGGGAATGTGATCGTGCCAATTTCTTCCAGATTCATTGACAACTTTCATGAGGATTTTGGTTAGTGTTTTATTAGAGGACTCGGCTTGCCCATTGGCCTGTGGATAGTAAGGTGATGAGAAACTAAGTTTGATACCAAAGTTGTCACAAAGGTCTTGCAACAACTTGTTTTTGAAAGATTTTCCATTATCTGTTATCAGGCGGTGAGGAACACCAAAACGACAGATAATGTGATGGTTAATGAATTCGACAATTTTTTCTTTTTTGATTGAAATGAGTGGGATGGCCTCCACCCATTTTGTGTAATATTCGGTCGCTGTGATTATCCAACGGTGACGTTGTGAAGAGGTCGGGTGAATCTCACCAATAAGGTCTAAACCCCATTGTGAGAAAGGCCAAAGATCACGAGCGACTTGTAGCGGGTGGCTAGGAGTATGTTGAAGATTGGCATGTTGTTGACACATGACACAGTGCTTAACATATTCGTAGCAGTCATTATTGAGAGTAGGCCAATAATAACCTAGGCGAAGGATTCGTTTGGCCACGGCAAGGCTGCTAAAATGTCCACCACAAATACCGTCATGGACCTATTGGATGGTATGAGTGGCCTCCGCGCCAGTTAGACAGCGAAGGAGGATACCATCAAAGCCACGTTTATAGAGGAGTCCCCCGATGACAACATAACGCGAAACACTTTTAAGAAAAGCACGTTTGCCGTTACTAGTAAGGTCAGGTGGGAGGACAGAGATTGTAAGGTAGTCGTGGAATTGGTGGTACCAGGTATCCTGTGAATTAGTGGACACAGTATTTATCATACAAACTACCGAGGTTGAATAGGATGGGGCAAAAAGTTGTTGGACCACGACGAATAATTCAGAGTCAGTTGGCGCGGCGGGAATTTGCGAGGCTAAGCAAGCCATAGTATCCGCAAATTTGTTAGTGGAGCGGGGAATGGTTTGGATAGAATAGTGGGTAAATAAAGCTAGAAGTGACTCCACGTGGTGTTTGTACTTCTGAAGTTCCTCGTTTTTACATTGGTAGATGCCCATAACTTGATTGACTACCAATTGAGAGTCACCAAAGATATTGATAGATTTAATGCCTAAGTGTAACGCAACTTGGAGACCTAGAACAAGGGCCTCGTACTCCGCTGTATTATTAGTGCAGGGGAAATCAAGCCGGAATGAAAGAGGCATAGGTTCAGCATCAAGAGGGATGAGAACAACGCCGGCTCCTCCGCCACGCTGGCACTTAGATCCATCGAAGAAGAGGGTCATTTGATATGACTCTTCTCCGAGCGAAAGAGTGGCGATGAGTTCGTCGGGGAAGGTAAAATTGGTAAATTGTTCCCCAGGTAGAGGGGCCTCCGCAAGTTGGTCTGCAAGAGTTTGTCCTTTGATTGACTTCTGTTGTATAAACTCAAGGTCAAGGTCGGTGAGGAGCATGAGCCATCGAGCAATGCATTGGTTTAGGTGTGGTTTGGCGTACATATAATGAATGGGGTCTGTGTTGGTGATGACGAAAGTTTTGTGATTCAAGAGGTAATGTGAGAGTTTGGTGGCGACGAATGATAGGGCCAGGCACAATTTTTCTACATGTGTATACCTAGTCTCGTAATCCACAAGGGTACGACTTATATAATAAACGGCCTGCTCTCGGCGTGCCGAGTCTCGATGTGTGAGCATGGCTCCTATAGCATGGTCAGTGGCGGAAAGATAAAGGTAGAAAGGGCGGTCGTCCTGGGGTGGGATAAGCACGGGTGGCTGCAAGAGATACGTTTTGAGAGCTTCGAAGGCTTGGTGACACTCCTCACTCCATTGAAAGGCAACGTCCTTTTTTAGAAGGTGATGAAAACGGTGACATCGATTCGAGAGTTGGGAGATGAAACGCCGGATGGATTGAAGTTTACCCTGCAAACTACGCAATTGTTTGAGGTTTTTGGGTGGGGGCATTTCTAGGATAGCTTTTACTTTAGATGGATCGACGTCAATGTCACGCAAAGAGATGATAAAGCCAAGAATTTTTCCCGAAAGGACACCAAAGACACATTTCTTTGGTTGAAGACGAACAGAGTATTGCAACAGGCGATCAAAAATAATGGTTAAAACATCAAGATGTTCACTGCGATGTTTAGACTTGCCAAGAAGATCGTCAACGTAATCTTCAAGGATAGTGTGCATAATGTCATGAAAAATGTAGGTCATAGCCCGCTGATAGGTTGCACCAGCATTCTTAAGGCCAAACGGCATGACACGATAACAGAAGGTTCCCCAAGGAGTTATGAAGGTAGTTTTGTGTTGATCGGCAGGGGCAACCAAAATTTGGTTGTATCCTGAAAAGCCATCCATGAGAGAAAGCATTTGATGACCCGCAGTGAGATCAACAAGTTGATCAATACTGGGGAGGGGAAATTCGTCCTTAGGGCAAGCGAGGTTAAGATCCCGGAAATCCGTGCATATCCGAAGTCCCCCCGTCGCTTTCGTGACAGGTACGATGTTAGAAATCCATTGAGGATAGTCAATAGGCAGAATGAAGGAAACAGAAAGGAGTCGTTGGAGCTCCTCTTTGACCAGGAGAGCAATGCGTGGATGCATTTTTCTCGATTTCTGTTTGACTGGTTTGGAATCGGGGTTTAGGGTGATGTTATGGACGGCAATGGTAGGATCAATTCCTGGCATGTCAGCGTAAGACCATGCGAAAGCTTGGTTGCGAGCACGGAGAAAGGTAGTAAAGGCGGCTTGTTCTGATGTGTTAAGGGATTGTCCGATCTTCACTATGTGAGGATCTTCCTCCGTGTGGATGTTGACTTCTATAGTAGATTCGTTCAGCATGGTTTGAGTTTCAGATGGTAAGGCGCGTTGAAGATAGGAGTCGTCCGCCCCAAGGTAAGTGAGGATGGAGTCGTCATCCTGGCACTCAACAACATTAATCGAAGGCGAATCCTCTGCGATCATGTCTGGATACAGAAGGGGAAGAGAGGATGGGTCCTCATTATCGCGTTGATAAGTGAGAGGACCTATGAAGATGGCATTTATGAAAAAAAAAAGTTAGGGGGGATAGATTCAGGGTCCATCGATTCTGTGGGTGATGATGGCAAAGTGGGTGATGATGGTTCGGTAGGGGCGACGCCTTCTTCTTCCAGGATACAGCTGACAGGAGGTGTCTCTTGTGTAGGTGTTTCGGAAAAACCGAGACCACTGCGATCATTATGTTTGCATGTGGTGATGGGGATGAGAGTATGTCGGCCTTGTTCGTAAAGGCCAAAACCAAAGCCTTTCCACGCACAGCGAGTCAAGAAGGTGAGGGCGAAGCGACGATTTGTCAGGTATTGAAAATCAGATTGGAAGGGAACCATACCAAGAGGAGGTTCAGGGGTGATGGAGGATGCGTCAACACCCCCATACGTTAGGTTAGTGCGACAATGGGGTGGTCCGTAAGAGATTACCTCCCCCACGCGACGGTCGTAGGTGGGATGTGCATGTAATTGTCCATACTCCTGCGGGGTAGGGAAAGAACTAACGTTATATAGGCGGTACTCCCCCAGCGTGAGGCGATGATAAACATCTACTAAGGGGTCAGAGGTTGGGATGTTAGCTGCGGGAAGAGAAGTGGTTTGTGCGACGGTGGTTTCATCAGTTGAAGGCGTAGGTGCAGTTGAGGTGGATGGTTGAGGTACATTTGAAGAGGATGGCTGGGTTGAATGTATGGGTGTCTTAATTGGTATAAGCACATCGTTTGGGCGGTATAACATATTGCAAGTTTTGAAGGGGGGAGGATCAGCTTTTACAGTGTAGGACTTCCCCTCGTACTCAAATTTTATGCATCGATGTAATGTTGAGGGAACGCATCCCATGGCTCGGATCCAAGGATGACCCAGCAATATATTATATTGGAACTCTCCTTCAAGGACATAGAAGAGTTCGGGTAAAGTACGTGGGCCTACGCGAATGTTGAGGATCACGGTGCCTAAGGTAGAAGTAATAGCGTCATTAAATGACCGCAACATGATGGGGTTGGCACACATGCAACTAGAAGGGATGTTCATTTGTTGGAAGGCTTTTGAAGAGATGATGTTTAGGCTAGCGCCCCCGTCAATCATAACCCAACGTACTCGAATGTCTCGGACGTAAGCGGAAATGAAAAGGGCAGGGTCAGGGTCTTCTGCACCAAAGTCGATAATTTCATCTTCCAAGAAACTAACCGCAATGGCTTGTTGTTTTGAGACAGAAGTGGTGGGGGAGATGGATTGTTTGGTGAGAGAGGCAACGTGATTGGGTGTTAGAATGGAGGCAACGGGCAGGGTTTCGTTGGGTAAAACCTCTATCCCTTGAAGGATCTCAATGAGAGCTTGTCGATGAGATTCAGAAGTCTGAATGAGATCATATAGTGTCATTTTTATGGGCGATTGATGAAGTTGTTTGATCATGGTTCGGTGGGCAACTCCATTAGAGACGGGATAGGTGGGTCCGCGAATAACCACTTTAGGTGGTGGTGTAATCGGGATGGTTGAAGGAGAAAGAGACGCCGCAGGTGTGTTTTCTTTTGCTTTTCCATTGTTTTTCTGTCCTCGAGTAGCGACACTAATCATATTAATCTCGTAGACCTGAGATGAAGAAGATGGTTGGGATAATTCATGGTCTTCAAGAGGTGGGGTTGTAATAATGATCGATCTTGGTGAGGCGGGGACAGATGGTATAGTAGAGGGAATTGACGCTAGAGGTCTTTCCCTTCATAAGTTGTCTTTCTTAATCTTTCTATCCGGAAGAGGTGACTGGCGAAGGATGGTTTTTAGAGCTTTGCATCCCTCCACATCATGTCCAGGTGTGCGGTGATAGGCGCAGATTTTAGACTCATCATAATCCATAGGTCGGGGCTTAGACGGGTCATAAGGTCTAAGTGGAGGTAGGGAGATGGTCGCATTCTCCACCAACATAGCAAGGATTTTGGCATAAGATCCTTTGAGTGGGTCAAAATCGAAAGAGGATGAGGGTATTGATTGTGTGGGTTGTGGTAATGTTTGGGCGTGTTTAGTTCGTATGGGTGGTGGTTTAGCCGAGGGGTGCTGACACATGTTTTTCACTAAACGTGGTTTCTTGGACACAGAAGTTACGTTCAGCTGGTTAGATGATGAGGCTACAGATGGCGTGGTAGCGGGAAACAACCACGGAGAAAGGGGAGTGACAGAAAATAAATCCTTTGATGATGGGATTGGTTTAGGGTTGATAGGTGGACCGGATACGCGGGGTAACGATGTTGTGATACCCTTTGATCTCTGTATAGGTGTAGAAGGCGTAGGTCGTTTTGCAGAAAAGAAAGTAGGTATGATATATTGGTGTAATGTGGAGGGATGAGGTCCCAATATGGAAGGTGGGTGTGACGATGAGGGTTTTAATTGTGATACAGGCCCGGATTGCGTTCGTCTCCTAGGTAGCGGAACGGATTTATTTTTGGATAGATCGAGCCGCTTAGGCGGGTGTGTTAGATTGGGCATTGGTGAGGTCCCAAGCGTAGGGGAAGATCTGGTTAAGTTGATAGAAGTGGATGGGGCATTTGGTAGAGGTGAGGGGGGTGAAGGCGAGAACAGGGGCATTTTAAGCTTCTGTAAGCACTTCGGGTAGATGGTGGAGACATCAGGATCAGTCATTTGCATTTGAGTAGAAAAAGGGGTACTCAAACGTTCCCATAGGGCCTGTCTATCTTCTGTGGAATGACAGTCTCCAGGTGTGATTTGTAATTTTGGTACGGAAGAAAGGTGGGTTGTAATTCCAGTCCATTGCGGGTGTGACACAGGAGGTAGATGAGGCACTGTATCAATAGATGTTAGGAGGTCAACCGGTCGTTGAAAAGATTTAGGCGATGAGGGACTAATAGGTAGGAGGGCGTGTTCGAGGGGATCTGTCATGTTAAAAGAATGTGGTGATGTTAGTGTAAGAGATTTCTTGTCTAAGGATGTCAAAAGGAGTGGTGAGCCTTCCTCTTGTGTAGCAAGAGTGGTAGAAGGGGATGTTTGGGAAATAGATAAATTAGATAGCATCCGCTCACAGTCTTGTAGGGATGTGGTGTAAGAAGACTCGTTGATGAGAAGAGAAGTCCGGGCAGTTAACTCTTCTATGGGTAAAGGAATAATTTCACTTTGGCTTGATGGTGGTGAAGGAGATTCAAACTCCTGTGTTGGTGGAGAGGCTTGATTTAAAATTTTTTCAATAGAGGCTTTTGGCTGAGAATCGAAGACTGCATGGATCTCATGAACACTCTCCTCAGCTAAGATATCTTGGTTCACATTACTGCTAGACGAGTGATTCGGGAATGGCTTGTTGAAAATTTTCAGATTTCGATTAGCAGGGGCGTTAGGATTATCAAGTGTTATATCCCCTGCGTCAACCATTTCCTGCACTATGTTTTTCAACATCTTGCAATTTTCATGACTATGTCCTTTTACGCGGTGAAAGTTACAAAAGTCATTTTCTTTGTACCAGGAAGGTATTGCGCGGGTGGAGTCAAACCCAGAGTGAGGTTTAACAGGGGGCAAAGTGATAGCCCCAGCTTTGAGCAATTTCTCCAGGATGACGCCATAAGTTTCTCCCAAGGGAGTGTAATTGGTGGGCTCGGCTTTATACTTATAAGTGGTTTTCGGCGGAGCATTGGACGGTGTTTGAGATTTGACCATTACCGCGTGGATAGCTCCTTTTGATTTAGAAGAAGTGGACGCGTGAGGAGTGGTGGTGTTTGACTTGTTGGTAGAATCAGGAGTTCGGAAATTGGGGTTTTTGTTACGCAACCGCAATTTCTCTTCTTCTAAGGCTCGAATTTCTAGCTTCCAAGCCATGGTAAAGGCCTCGTCGAATGTGCGGAAAGTTTGAATTTGGAGGGTAGGGGAGATGTGCTTAGCGCAGGCCCGTGTAAATAGTTCGATGAGTTCGGTTTGAGGCAAGGCATACGTAAGTTGGTTGATAAGGCCCCACCATCGTCCAACGAAATCTGCGATAGATTCGTCTTCAAATTGTCGGATGGCATAGAGGTCAGTGATAGATACTTTCTTGGAAATGTTAATGGAGAAATGATCCAAGAAAGATTGGGCTAGTTGGTTAAAAGAGAAGATTGAGTGCTGGGTTAAAGCACTGTACCACTCCAAGGCAGGTCCTGATAAGGACATGGGAAAGGTGCGGAGTAACAAGGCATCATCATGGGCAATCAAATAACAAGCATGTCTAAATGATCACAAGTGTTGTTGAGGATCCTCTTTACTGTTAAAACGAGTAAACTTTGGCAACTCCCATTGAGGAGGATATGAATGAAGGGGGACATAAGGGTGAATGGGCTCCCGAAAAACTTGCTCGTATGTCAAGGCGCTACGACTTCCTGAAACGGAAGCCTCCAGGTTTTGCATTTTGTCCATCATTTGTTTGATGAAATCTGTGGTTGGATGAGATGATGGTGCCATAGAATAGGGATGTCCCATATAAGGTGTTGAGGTTACAGGATATGTGTATGGGAATGAAAAGGTAGGCGGAGCTTGAGAAGGAAAGCTCGTGTGAATAGGTGGCAGAGAGTAAGTCATGAATGGAGTGGTCTGAAAGAGAGATGAGATAGGGGCAGTTGGTGGTAACGATACGTGGGGTCCAAGATTAACCAAAGGAAAGCTAATCGGGGTCGTATGAACCTCTGAAGCCGTCGGATTGGGAGACGGGGCTAGAGATGCAGGAAGTAAGGCAGTGTTATCAGGAGGAGTGGGAGCTAAATGAGCAGCTATACTAATAGGCATGCCAATAAGGAGCTGACCATCAGGCGTACGGTCAGGGGCATGAGACAAATAGTATTGTACAGCGCTGGGATTAGCATCCAGAAATTTGGCAAAGTCCTTGTCTCCTACAGGAATTTGGGGGATCTCACTGGTGTCCGTAGGGTTCCCTATAGAATGTGAAGGGGGTGATTCAGGCAAAGACACAGAGCAGGCATGTGAAACCATGGTGGCGGCTTGCTTCCGAGTGATGACAACCATAGACAAGAACACACAGGAAAGTTTCAATCTATCAAGAACAAAAACAACCTCAGAATGATGAATTTGGCAAGTTGCTGGTTTGTCAGGAGCTGATGAAGACAGTAACCGATATCAGTTTAGTAACCGGTGTCGGTCATGAAGCAAACGACGTCGGTCCCTTAACCGATGCCGGTGTCAAAAATCCAGGATAAGAAGATACCAAGGGCTGCTAATTTGATTTTTAGCAGCGTTGAGTATATTTAGCAACTTATGATCACAGAAGACAAAGTATGACAGAGAAAACAGGATTTGAAAACAAGCAAGAGGCACACGCAAATCTAGAGACTAACCCTAGGGTTAATTTTAGTTATCGTGGGCTTATGCCTTTAGACGTAAGATGATGTCAGAATCCTAAACAACAAGACCTAGGGGAAATGTCAAGTTTGTTTTGGCTTATAAGGTTACCTCAATCGGGCGGAGGAATACCGCGGAAAAGGGGGGATGTTTGAGCTGTTGTGTTAATTGTGAAGTGATTCAGTATGTGTTGTGCAGTGAAACTAAGGTTAATTTCCTGTCAATACCGTGGATATCACCCCCACGTGTACGACCTGTTACTTAATCTATGTTCACTAGAATTGAAAAACAACAGGCAGGAATGCAATGCATGTGTTTTAAAACCCAAATCGAAAATTATATTTGATGAAGCAAAAGAGATGACTTTCACTAATGCAAGATGCAAAAACAAAGCAAGTTCCTTTACCAAAATAATAAAATACCTCGTGAATATTTTTAGAAGAAGAAAACAGCAGGTATGCTCCCTATAATGAAAGCAAGCAAGAAATAAAGAAAAACCCAAAGTGGGTCCCACTGGGCGTGCCAAAATGTTTCACTCAGAAATGCTTCGTTCCTTATAGAAACAGATAAGGTTAGGGTTAGGAGGAATACCTATAGAATGTCGAGATGATGTGCGCGTACCGTAGAGAAAGATCAGGTTGACTGCGGAGAACTCCTTTTTGTCTGGGAAGGACTACCTGCAAATAAGAACACAAGACCACAAGATTTGATTAAACAATAAATGAGGAAACTGCCTTGGGCCCAGGAAATATAAAACTTCCTTTCAAAGGTGGTCAGTTTCCCTGCTAACATGAATTAACACAAAAGACAGTAAAATATCAATTAAATTGTTTCGTTGAACTGGGTAGGGGAAAGGCTGTTTTTCCTGGTTTTGATCAAAGGAACCGATGGCGGTTACCTATAACCGATGCCAGTTACTGATAACCACCGGTTATTGATAACCGATACCGGTGGGTGATAGGATCTTCTGGGCTGGTTGTGGTGTTTGTAATGGCTGGTTTTTGGATAGTATTAGGAAATGGGATGGTTAGAAGCAAAAGAATGACGGTTAGAGGCAATGGTACGTTGGATAATGGATTCAGAAATGGATTTAGGAGTACTGAGATCCAAGAAGCATAAGAAATGTTATACCGAAGGACATGCAAGATGTGACTTACTGATTTTGACGAAGATGCAAGTTGATCTCCTTGGTTGTAAACACTTCTGGTATTTCCACTCGTCTCTGCTCTGTCAAATGAAGATCTGGACTCTGTTCCTCGCTCGCAATGCTCTGTGTTGATCCAGAAATCCTTCGACTGATCTCCAAAATGAAATTCCGATCTGTTGTTTTGGTTTGGGGAGCCCATTTACAGGGAACCGATGGCGGTTGCGTAACCGACGGCGGTCGAGTAGGAACTGGCATCGGTAAGGAAAAAGTAGGCTATTTTTACTAAAATAGCCCACCTTCCCTGTTTTTCTCCCGAGAGATCAGTTGCGGGCTTGGTCAAGTGGCTAGAAGGTCGGCTTTTGGTGCGAGTAAGGAGGCATTAGTTATGGATGTGAGTCTAGACCAAGTCATGGGTCTTAATTAGGGTAGTTTAGGGTTAGGGCTAGGTCATGATGAGGTGGCAAAGTGAGGTGGCGGGTAAGGTGATGTGGATTTATCAATTACAAGGTAATTAATAAATAATTGTGCAAGGTTTAGGTGATGGGGTTAGGTTGTGAAATGAGATGTGGGTCACAAGGAGTCGTAAGACACAAATTTGGTGTCTACACAGCAAGTAAAAATAGCACTTGCTGCAGATCTAAAAAATGAAAAGTATAAAGGTTTTCACTTTGATAATGAGGGAATCTTACGATATGAAAACAGAGTATATGTACCCTTACCTAATGATTCGAGAAAGAAATTGTTGACAGAGTTTCACAATTCACATTTTTCTGGACACCCTGGCATTACAAAAATGCTTGCTGATATAAAACAACAATATTTTTGGAAAGCAATGAAAAAGGATGTTATAGATTTTGTGACTCATTGTCTAAAATGTCAACGAGTAAAAGCGGAACATATGCATCTAGCTAGATTATTGTATCCTCATAGCATACCATAGTACAAATGGTAGGTAATGTGAAAAATAAGGATGAAACACTTAGATTGTGCATTGATTACAGGATGTTAAACAAAACAACAATCAAGAATAGATACCCACTTCCTAGAATTGATGATCTTTTTGATCAGATGCGTGGAGCATCGCTATATTCTAAGATAGACCTTCGGTCTGGATATCATCAATTATGAATAAAGGAATAGGACATTCATAAAATGGATTTTAGGACAAGGTATGGACATTATGAATTCACGGTTTTACCCTTTCGATTAACGAATGCACCTATAGATTTTATAAACTTAATGACTAATATCTTTCAAGAATACTTGGACAAGTTTGTGCTTGTATTCTTGGATGACATTCTCATATATTCTAAAAGTGTGGAGGAGCATCATGAACACTTGAAAATAGTTTTGGAAATTTTGAGAAAGAGACAGTTATATGGTAAGTTGTCCAAATGTTCTTTCTATGACACTGAAGTTCACTATTTGGGGCATGTTATAAGTAAAGATGGGATTACTATAGATCCTTCTAAAATTTTAACTATAATCAAGTGGCTTGTACCAAAGAATGTACATGAAGTTAGAAGCTTCATGGGCCTTGCAGGTTATTATAGAAAATTTGTTAAGGATTTTTCTAAGGTGGTTGCACCAATAACTTCATTGCAGAAAAAGGATAAGAAATTTGTCCGGGATGATAAATGTGAATCTACTTTTAAAAATTTGAAAATTCAGTTGACTAAAGCCAAATTCATAGACAAACCTAAATTCTTCAATAAGAATAAGCATGTTGTTGGTGATGGCATTACAGACTCCGAGAGAGTCCAAGCCATATAGATAGGCCCATTTTTAAAGCTTTCACAAGGACCTCCTCCCAAAGCACCTGCAAAACTTACATTTACATCCTTAACGGATTCCTTGTCTACCATCCTAAAAAAATTAGATGATGCAAAAATGGTGGAATATCTAACTACGGCGGTACCATACCCAGAGGATGCTCCAAAAATGGGTTGGTTCAAAGACCGTGAATATTGTGACTTCCACCGTGTTAAAGGACACAAGACAACTAGGTGTTTGAGACTGTGCCATTACATACAAGACCTCATCGAGGAAGGAAAGATCATTGTGGATTCTCCCCCTGAGTCCAAAAAATGTATAAATGAGAAAATGGGTATCTACAAGGAACCTTTTCCTAATCATGCAGATAAAAAGAAAAGGAAACTAGATCACAAGAAAACCTCCAATGACTATAGAACTACTACCTATGTTTACCCTACAAATGATAGTCCTTTTGATTCTCTCATTAGATGTATTAGCTCATCTAATGAACAGATCAACACCATCTGGATTTTAGAAAAAAATTACGCAGTAGGGACGAGACGTACCCACTTAGTCATACCAGATCCTGTGCCTATCCCTCAGGAAGTTCAGTATAATTTAATAAAGAAGTTAGAGAAAGAACCTGCTAGGATATCTATTCTCGATCTTCTCAAAATCTCTAATACCCATAAGAACATAATGTATAAGACATTACAAAATTTAGAGGTTTCAACAAATGCAGACCCCACAAACCTTCAATCCATGATTGCGTGCCTAGAATCCAATGATCATATTAATTTTGATCATACTGCAATCCCTCATAAAAACCTAGAACCTAACTTACCCTTATATCTCAAAGTCGTCGTTACCCATAAAAAAATCAAGAGGGTACTTGCAGATAGTGGATCTGGTCTAAACATTTTCACTTTGAAGCTGGTTAAGCAGCTAGGCCATTCAAAAATAGATCTGGGAGCTAAGACTATCACAATCATGGCTTATGATAATAAACAAAGAGAATCAACAGGTACTATAGTGGTTCTAAGGGAAGTAGGTCCAACGTGTCATGACACAATGTTCCATGTCCTTGACTTGGACCTTCTATACAACATGCTCTTGGGATGCCCATGGATCCATTCCATGTAGGTTATTCCATCAAATTTCCATCAGTGCTTCAAATTATGTCATGAAGGTCAAGTGGTTACCATTCTGGGTGACCTGAAACCATTCACACATTATAGGGCATTGCACAAATTTTCTTGTGCAGCTTATGAGTGTCCTTCTGCAGATGTAGTTATCCCCTTGCAAATAGAAGCTATGAAAAATAGATAGATTCAGAGTCCCTCATGCCTTACAATCAAGAATTTTCCTTCATTGGTAAACCCATTCTCTTCAAGGGAGGAAACGTCAGCAAAATATGGCCCAAGTGAGGCATTCACTCTTGAACAGGATTTTTTAATATCAAACTTATTAGTATCTCCTAGAACAATGGGTAAGCCTTATTTTCAGTTCAAGAGCACTTGTGAGCAATGTCCTAAACCATTGGAAAAAATTTCCATAGTGGTGTCCTATACGAGGAGAAAATGTTAGAGGATCCTACCAGCAGAGTGCCAAAAGGCACCATGGCTTCATGCCATCAAGAACTCTAGTACATCAAAGGTCACCGCATGATGTTTATCATGGGCTATAGTGGGTTTGGATGTGGTATTAATACATAAGGATGGCTAGAGCCTATTCCCATCCCTCATTTTAAGTCTAATAAACATGGTCTTGGGATAAGGCCTCATAACACTCTACCCTATGAGAATGATGCCACCTCTTCTGAACATGATGACGTTTCATCTCATTCTGATAGCGACGCAGATTCCCAATGTAGTCTGTATGAGGATCTTGCTTCCACAAACCTATTCCCAAATTTAGTGGTCCTTAGCTTATTTGAATCCATCCCCTTAAACAAATATCAAGTAGCCCTTGCATATCCTAAACTTATAGATTGGGATCAACAACTTCACGTGCCCCTATATTTCTTTGAAAATGATGAGGCATTTGTAGATTTTATGGGACTCCGGGATTTTATTCCAGCTGGGGACCACAAGAAAGGATTTACTATTCAACTTGACACCTACGCATACTTCGGGTAAGAAACAGAGATGTGTGGAAATTTGAATAAGAAGACAGTAAATAAAAGTACAACCACTTCTAAGAAACTTGGAAAAAAGGATAAATGAAAAATCTCATAGTGATAATTTTTTTGAAAAACTCATAGATAAACAAAACAAAGAGTCTAAATATAAAGTACTTTATCCATTTAAAGATAATAATGAGCCACCGTAGGAGGTCGATCTTACTCTTCCCCATGATCCTACATGGATGGAAGATACTTCTAAAATGCTTGTTGAGGAAACAATCAATGTCAACATTGGATCAAAGGAGCATCCTAGAATGATAAAGTTGGGGGCTTCACTCTCAACTCAGGAACAAAATATATTTGTAGAGCTCTTAAAATAATACACGAAGATATTTGCATGGAAATATACATATATGACTAATTTGGACCCAGAGATAGTTGTGCACAACCTCATTGTACACCCAGATGTCAAACCAATCAAGAAAAAGTTGAGAAAGATGCATCCTAAGGTGACACTCCTTGTCAAAGAAGAATTGGAAAAATGTTAGCTGCTGATTTTATTAAACCTATTGACTATTCAGAATGGATCTCTAACATAGTCCTGTACAGAAAAATCCTGTTGGCATAAGAATCTACACTGATTTCCATGAAATTAACAAGGTGTGTTCTAAGGATGACTTTTCCCTACCTAACACTGACATGATAGTTGATTCCACTTTCAGTTATGAAATGTTGTCCTCAATGGATGGATTTTCAGGTTATAACCAGATATGGATTACAAAAGAAGATCAACATAAAAAAACATTCATCACCCCTTGGGGAATGTTTTGCTAGAAATTCATGCCTTTCAAGCTCAAGAATGTTGGGAATACTTATCATTGGGCCATGCCTGTTATCTTCCATGATATGATAAGTGACATCATGGAAGACTATGTTGATGACATCTGAGTGAAATCCAAGAGTAGAAGAGAGCACCCTATGAAGTACTTAGAGCATATTTTTCAAGTGTCTACGAGACTATAAGGTTTGCTTGAACCCAAAGAAATGTGTCTTTGGTGTTTTATTAGGAAAGCTCCTAAGGTTCATTGTTTCACAAAGAGGGATTAAAGTGGACCCTGCAAAGGTTACGACTATCACAGAAATTCCACCACCTACCACTCTCAAGCAACTAAGGATTCTATAAGGGAAAATTTAGGAAATCCTTCACTTTATTTCATAACTTGTGGATAAGTGCCATCCCTTTACCCATTTTCTCAAGAAAGATTTCACATTCAATTGGGGACTTGACTGTCAGAAGGCCTTGTGCTACTAAAATAGTACGTGGTCATTCCACCTATACTCATGCCACCTACCCCAGGTGAACCTCTCCTCTTATACATTTATGCTACCCAGTTTGCTATTGGTGCATTGCTTGCCCAATATAACTTAGACCATAAAGAGAGAGCAGTTTACTATCTCAGCCACACCTTGATCGCATACAAGTTGAATTACCCCCAAATAGAAAAGACCTATTTGGCAGTAGTCTTTACATTCCAGAATCTTTGTCATTATCTCCTGGAAAATAAAACCAAACTCATATCCAAAGTTGACCCTCTCAAGTACCTTTTATCCAAACTTTCCCTCACAGGATGAATGGCTAATTGGATCATTCTTTTGAGTGAATTTGATATTGAGTTCCTGAATCAGAAGTCCTTAAAAGGATAGGTACTATCTGATTAGTAAGCAGAAGTGCCTCTCCCAAGGATGGAACCTTTGCGTCTAGATCTACCAGATGCATCTATGATGTATATTGAAGAATCTGTAGAATGGCAAGTCCATTTTGATGGATCTTTCACCTTCCATGGATCAGGAGCAGGAGTGGTGCTCATCACTCCCACAGGTGATGTCATACCAAGAGCATTCCGGTTGGGATTCCTATGCACAAATAACATTGCAGAGTACGAGGCACTCATCGCTGGCCTCAAGCTAGCTATTACTTGGAACATCTGATAACTAAGAGTCATTGGAGACTCTCAACTTATCATTAAACAAGTTAATGATGAGTACAAAGTTAAAGATGAGAAGCTTATTCCATATAAAAAGATGGTTAAAACATTTAAGGAATACTTTACACAGATTATATTTGAGAAAAAACCAAGGTTGTACAATAGATCCACGGATGCTATGGCTACTATTGGGTTTCTGTTACGCATTCCCCATCAGGAAAGTAAGATGCCTTTCTTCGTAGAGCATTTACAAGTGCCAGCATATGATATGCCAGAGTCATGTTTAGCATGTGAAGTTGTTGGTCCCTTATCCCCTTGGTATGATCCAATATTTTGATACCTACAAGATGGCACTTTTCCACCAGACATTACTCATTCTGAAAAGAAATCCCTTATCCACCGCATAGCCCGTTATACCCTCCTAGGAGGCACCCTTTATCGTCGTGGCTACGATGGGAATCTGCTTCGTTGTTTGGATGTTGCTGATTCTATCCACGCCATTAAGGAAGTACATGGTGGTATTTGTGGAGCGCACACCAACGGCATGGTCTTAGCTAAGAAGCTATTGAGAGTAGGCTATTATTGGCCTACCATGGAATCAAATTGCTGCAACTTTGTAAAGAAGTGTGAACTATGCCAAAAATATGGAAACTTAATACATGTGTCAGCACAGGCCTTGCAACCTATTACAACACCTTGGCCATTCTCTAAATGGGGCCTGGATCTCATAGGGAAGCTCCATCCTTCTTCTTCAGATGGTCATACTCACATCATCATTGCCACCGAATATTTTACCAAATGGGTAGAGGTTGTCCCTCTTACCTATGTCACGGTGCGCAAATTTCAAAATTCATCATGAACCATCTCATCTGCCGTTACGGGATCCCTTCAGCCATTGTCACTGATAATGGTAAATCCTTCAAAAACAAAATGGTTAAAACCTTGTGTCAACGCTTCCATATCCAACTCAAGTGGTCTACCCCCTATTACCCCCAAGGTAATGGACATGTAGAAGCTACTAATAAAACCCTTGTATGGATTATAGAGAAAATGGTAAGTAAAACCGGTCATAATTGGCACTTACAGATACATCCTGCCCTCTGGGCCTATCGTACTTCCATCCGCACTCCTACTGGTGTGAACCCCATATTCACTCGTCTATGGCACTGAAGCCATCATACCTCTGGAAGTGGAGCTTCCTTCCCTGAGAATATCTCTCAGAGACTATCTTGATAAAGACGAGGACTACAGAGTTGCTCACCTGACAGAGTTAGAACTATTAGATGAAAAGCGTATTAGAGCGCTCAATCACCTGAAAGTCTATCAAAACAGAGTGTCCAGGGGATATAACAAATGCATCATTCATCGGGAATTTGATGTAGGAGATCTAGTTCTAAAAGAAAATCAGAAGAACACCATCAAAGACAGAGAAAAGAAAGGTAAGTTTGAGGCTAACTGGCTAGGTCCTTATGTAGTAATTGCAAAGTATGGATCAGGAGCCTATAAACTTGCATATTCAGATGGTGAAGAGCTTCCAGAACCTATGAACGCCATGCACCTCAAGCGGTTCTATGCTTAAGCATGATGAGAATATCAGATAAGAACTAAAAAATAGAAAAAAAAGAAAAAACAAGCAAAAAAAATGGAAAATTGAGAAAACAGTAAAGAAAAAGTAGGTCATCCACATGTGAAAACCACACAATTGTGGCACAGCGGGAAAGTCTTTAGGTGAAAACCAGTTTTTCAGAGCTCAAGGAAGATTTCGCAGATGCACAAGTTACTCTTACAGCAGGATGGGTAACCCTCACCACTTTCTAGATATGACTTCCTTTGCTAGGTCTAGGAACCCTATTAAAGCCACCTTTGCCAAACCATGATCTGGCTTATTTTCTCTTATATCTGCATGAAGGACATTACCTTTTCATACTCCCATCTAACGCTAAGGGCACCTACACATTTTCACCTTCTCGTACATACACGTGTGGCATTCTACCTTTTGTATATTCCCACATCACGCTGGGGGCATCCATGCTTCTTTATTCTTGTACATTACTTTCGGAACATGACCTTAGAAAAATGTAAAAAACACTCAAAAAAGGATACACAAAAAACCTAAACATTCATAAAATCTCCCTTTTTTAGGGACGAAGCTACGACAACCGTGCAACATTGTTTTAGAAAACAATGTGAACAGTAGCCTTGAAAACTTATCTTTTTAGATAAACCCAAAAACATTAGAAAATATATCAATGTTGTCCCGCAAAAACAAGGTAATGCTTTAATTGCTTTTAGTTGTTGGTTTGTATAGTGTTGATTGTGAATACCTTTTCATGTGATGTTGTGACTTATTTGCTTAGCATAGGTTGGATCTTGTTTGAAATAATTATGTATGGCATTTGATTCATTTGTAGCTTGTATGCATTTATTAGGGTTCATTTTACTTAGATTAAAATGTCAAGTTGATCTTTGTATTATGCTTTGTCAATTCGTGTGTTTGCATCATAAGTTGTGTTGTGTTGTATAGATACAATTGTTTAGCTTTGTTAACTTTTTCTTGTATATTTGTCTCTTGCACAGTTGTTTGTTATCACATCTATCATCTATCATTCATCACATATAAAACATCATCTACTACATCATATATACAAAAATGCTAAGTATTACATCATGCATGTATGCTAAGCTAATCATCACATATCGTATCATCAATGGGGGCAAGAGGGGTTGCGCATAATCACAAATCTATCCCCCCCACACCAATATCATCTAGTATCATCCCAAGTGCTAGAATAAGAACTCATAAACATCTCATAAAAATCTAAAAACATGTGGTGTTATCTATAGATATATCATCAATATGAAAGCATGAAACATACACATCTCTAAATCTAAGGTATGTCACATACATAGAGGAAAGAGAAATCATACATCATAATCAATACTCATACAAAGCATAATCACAGTATAACATGACAAAATCATCATCAAAATGTCCATATGATACATGTATAACTGTCCAAGTCAATGCTCGAAATGTACATCATCGATACAATATGCCATCTAAAAGGGGCATGCATAAAAAAGAATCGAGCCTTCATCAAGAGGTGTCATCAAAACAATGGTACATACAACGTATACATCAAAATCACCTTCATAAGAGGCATATATACAATACATTTGTACAAAAGGAGAAGTAAAGAGCTCAATCACAGCTCTCACCCTCGCCGGGGCTCCTGGGTCCATGACCTGGAGGACAGAAGAGTGGTGGTTGTGATGGACCCGCACTAGGGGTATCACCCTGCTGTCTGGCTGGCTATTGTCCAGCCCGCTGCTCTACAATGGGGCTGCCGAACTGATCTAACTGAACGACCTGATCGTCGTGACCTAGAGCCTGTCACACTCACATCTGACTGCTCAAAAGGAACCACTCGTTACTCTGTCTGAGGACTGCCCTGAAGTAAGCAGTCCTATAATATAAAGCCTCACCATCGGACCTCATGGCATCACGTATCAAATAAAAATATCCAGAAGTGATAGCTACATGTAAGGTGGCATCTCACTCACTTATCAACCTTCCACTATCAGCCTGAGCTTGTCTAGAAGCAGCGACCTCTCGATCTCTATCTGCAGTAATAACCTGCACCTGGGCTCATGCCTGATCTCTCTGCGTAATATAACCCTGTGACTGTGCTTGGGCATGGTCCCTCTAAGCAATAACCATCTGCACCTGAGTCTGAGATTGATGTAAAAGGCTCAATATCTGAGCCCCCTATGTGGCCATCTCACTAATCTGACTCTGCCATAGGGTACTATCACTGCCCTGGGTGGCCTGTGCTCTAGCCTGATCTCTCTCCACTGTCAAAATCTACACCTGAGCATGTGCCTGATCTCACTCTGCTGTGAGGGCATGTACCTGTGCCCTGGCTGCATCTCTCTCTCCAGCCACCTGTAACTGAACAACAATCACTACCTGTAACTGCTGCTGAAGGGCAACCAACTATCCACCATCACCACCACCCTCTAGAGCATGAGGTGGCGGGCTCTTCTCTGGAAGTACCTGTTGGAGAGGGGTGTATATCCCCACTGGAATGCCTACTGGGGGAAACTCTATGTCAACCCTAAACACCTGTCTCGACCTAGGCCTAGGGCTCTGTCCCTGTGGCTACTGTAATGTTGGACCCTGTCCCCTACCCCCAACGTACCGATGTGAGTCGGGCCCACCATCATCATCATCACTATCCTCACCACCGATGACTCCACCCTCGCCACCACTAGGAGGCCCCACTAGAGGAGCTCTCATGCCTGACGTTATACGTCGCCCTAGAAACAGTCAAACGGCGTGGAAGCACATCATGATACCATGGCTGCATACTCAAGTGTAGTACTCGGATCTCTAATATGTCTCAGTGGCACCCACATAACAGGTACCACCTATAGGAAACTGGCCAGTGCTCTATCACAGGTGATCTGTTGACCCATATCAATGTACTCTCGGGCCCTATTGAGCCGTACCACCTGTCTAGCCTAGGAACATCCTAGGTACTGCCAAACTTCCTCTGACACCGATCCACCCTGTATAACTCCCACATATAGTTGTGGCTGCCTAAGATAAAATGCTCCATGGTGGCAATACCGAGCTCTAAACCATCCTCAGGCCACTGGAAATGTCTGTACGGCCTCCAAACCATGGAAGCCTGTTGTAACTCATCAAGCTCGTGGCGATAGTGATATGCATCCCCCATATATGGCTGCACATCATCCCCTGTCGGGACCCAACCCATCGTAGAAGGCTCCTCAGGAGCCCAAACTCTCAAAACACCTAAGGGGCGACCAATGGCAATGTGGTCCCACGCCCAAATCTGAAGCAAGTGGGTTGGTCCTACCATCTTCTGATGGTAGTAGGTAATCAAATGAAGGTCCCAATATAGATGTGCTAAAATGCACTGACCCCAGCAGTAGGTCTCTCCCTCTACCAAACCAGCGTATCACTCCAAGGAGGCAAGCGGAAATGAAGCACCGGTCTTGTCAGGGAGTAAGACTCCACTGACGAAGGCCATCATATAGACCACTACTCGGTCTAGCTCTAAGTCATCAATGCACCGTGATAGCCTAATGGTCATCCCACGCTATGGTATCATCGGGACGCCAAACAAATCTACGATATATTGTTGAATATCAGTCCAGCGGCTCATAGACTAGATGAGCTGACCCTGAATCGGGACCCACATAATACGCCACACATCCTTAAGAGTAATAGTAATCTCCCCAGTCGAGGAGCTGAAAGCACTGACTCTCATTGTGTCATCACTCTACTATAGCTGTCAAAAGGCCATGATCTAATGTGATTTGGGGCATATCAACCACATGAGCCAATCCCGTAACATATAGAAGGTTGTCCAGAGTCACTCTATCATCATCGTCAAACTGGGCCTCTATCATCGCTAGCCGACCATATCGCTCACGGGTCTGGAGGATGGGTAGTATACACTGCAAACAAGAAAACACACATGTATCAGTTGATATTTCTATCTACTTCTATCTAAAAATTGCTGGTAGGTCACCATTCTTCTATCTTATTTCCTGAAAATTTTCACTTTCTTCTAAGTTTGCTTCTTTTCTCCTTGGCCGGTTTACCGGAAGGATGTTCTGTTTCTTCAACATGTGTGCACCTCCTCCGATGCCTATGCCCATCCCAATGCATACATGCCTATCACCACGCGTACGCACACTCTATTTTTTTCTCCCCATCTCGACGCCTACGCCCAGTATGACGCTGACGTGCGCATGTCTCCATCGTTGTGCACGCATCCCCATTTCCCATCCCGAACATGTACGTGGCCCTTTTGATGAGTCACATGCGTTCATGTCCCTACCATTTTCCCTCCAATGCATATGCCTACGCGTATACATTTTTTGACGGATACGCGTATGCGTGTACCCATGCGAATTTTGTTTCGATGCATCATCAATGCATGCTCGTGCACGCATACGTCAAAATTCTCCTACCTAGCCTTAAAAACCCAAAAAAAATGCATTAAATGTGTAATTCACAATAAGGGACAGGCCACTCATGTAGGGTCCATCCATTGGGTATCACATGAACTCACAGATGCGATCTACTCGTCTCCTCTTGCTTGGTATTCTTGCCATCTCACTCTAGGGCTGTCACTCTCACTCATGGTACAAATTCACAAGAACTCTGGTAGAAATGAACTAGTCGTGATTAATTTACCCCCCCAGGTGGGTATATTAGGCTACCCTAGGGGCATGTTATCTCCACTGTGATCGTTTGAGCCCTTCTTCTATTCACCAAAATGATTATTTTTCTATTAAAATAATTATTTTTATTCATTTTCACACGCCTAGGGTGCTTAGTATCACCCTGCGGTCACTTCTTCATTACACTGGAATGATTTACGCATATTCCAGGCATCATTTCTTATCATTTTTCTTCTTTTTTCCTCTATTTTTCACCTGTCATAATGATTATTTTTATTAAATAATTATTTTTGGCTTGTAATTCTTCTCATCAGGCCACTTTCTGTGCTCCTTGGAACCTTTTCCTTTGCCTTTAGGTAGTTGCACATATTTTTATGAGATCTTTGATCTCTTATACAAATTCTGCCGACCAATCGAAAAATCAAAAAAATTGTAAAACCATTTAAAAAACCAAAAAACATTGAAATACTTCAGAAAATAGACTCAAACTTGGTAAACCATTCATGTACAGCTGAAATTTGTGTCTCTCGCATGGGACTCATCCCATATCTTGTTGACGTTTTCAAATATTTTGAAACAATGACTTGTGGATCATCTAAATCTTCAATCACCTACACAAGCTATGCTGCTTACTTCGTTTGTACTTTGGGGCACTATCAGTTGCCTGGTACTGTTTTCGTTGTGCACATTGCTTTTTCACTGGACCCAAGTGTCCTCCATCTTTTCCCTTGCATTATACACATTTCTTGGGGCATCATTCTTCACCCTTTTCGTTTATCAGAACATTTGGGACTACATCTTGATAACAAAATATTTGTGCAACTATCTTGAACGTTGTTGGTTTAAGTGTGTGTAATTGTACTTATTTCCCTATTAGGTGATATTGTTTATTTCTCGTATTGCATTGCATTCGTGTATGTTGCATAGAGTTGGTCATGTTTTTAGCACAAGATGGTTGTTTGTATCTTGGATTTTCATGTCATTTTACTCCTTCCATCGTATGCTTACATTTTAATAAGGACCAATGATGAGGATTCTAAGCAAAATGATGATTCTAGTATTATTTCTATAAGGCACTGGTTTGTGGATAGCTCAATATCCCTTTTTACTTTCTCATCTCCTTTCTTCTCTTTTCTCTCCTATCTTCTTTCTTTTTTGATCGTCGATCAAGTTTCTCCGTCACCCCATCAACACTCGAGGGGGCATCCTTCATCCTTCATCCTATTAATTTTTCTTCTACCCCTTCAAAATTTTCTACTCGTTTACGTTTTTCTACTTTCTTTGAAGTGACGTGGCTTATGTCACCCCAAAGAGGGGAAAATGTAGACACCTGTAGTTTGATCAAAGCACTATTATTTCTAATATTACACTTATTATTCTCTTCCTCACAAATTTATGACACCTTATCAGTTAGATCTATCTAACTCCCCTCTTACGACACTATGTTGGTCATATTTCCTCTTGTAAACTAATTAAATAGGTTATAATAACCTCTTCTTGGCTAATATTCTCTTCTTTACCACCTCTATTAGCTCCCTGGAGTATCAATCCACTTCATTGGATTGATTAAACCTTTCAGAACCCTCCCAGAAACCTAATTTCTCTCTAAATAGGATTAATTACCCTCTAAACATGGTTAGCTAGTCTTAACCATGATCAATCTCTTCTAAACCTAGTCAAATGTCACTTTGACTTGCTAAAAGTGCTTTTTAGACTTATTCATTTGTCCCACATGCACCCAAATCTCCCACTTTCCCAAATGGAAAACTATAAATAGGGCTAGACCCCTTCCCTCATTTCTAAGAATTCTCTCTTCTTCCTAGCATAAACTATAGTATTTTGTTTAGGCTTTAGATTGTATTTCATTTTCTTCCATTGAGCTATTAGCATTTGCTTTTGTATTTTATATCACAAATATGGAGTAAAAGGGAAGAACCATTGGCCTTGAATCCATTAATGGGGAGATCTCTTTCTCTTAAACACAAACTGAATGCTTAGATCCTCTTAGGTTCATTATTTCAAGCTTTCAAAGAATAGAGGTTAGTTTCATTTGTTTAGTTTTCTTGTTTACTTAAAATTAATGTATGCAAAATAGAAACCCTTGCTCATTTCTTATCAGATGGTCCATTGATCAACTTGTTCAAATCCTTTAGGGTTTCTTTAGAGATTCCATGGATTTTACAACTTTTTATTGAACACATTTGGCATGCCTGGTTGGACACTTATGTCCATCATCCATTAATGGAGGTCTTTTGAGCTCTTCAAAGTTCATTTTCAAGTTTGTTGGATCAAATCACTTATTATTTCCTCATTTCTATTTATAACACTAGATAAATGACCTTCATTTGCATGTATTTTGTGGGTTTGATATAGAAATAGGACACTTTGACTAACAACTAACCTGTTTGCTTTTGAAAATTTGAAAATCTGTGAATTTTTCATGTTTTTCATGGGGTACGCGTAGGTGTTGTAAGGGAGTGCATCCATGTTGAATTTTGATGAAGGAAAATAGGCTGTAATGGATCAATCTTACCTAGATCAAGAGGCTATATGATATCTTTGATGAATCTCACCTTTTTATGAATCTTCCTAGAATAGGGAACCTTTGTGTGCCCTTTTTTCATTATCTTTCTTTTTAGAGATTATTGTTTAATGGTTATCAGTTCCATTGAAATGTTGTTTTGTTATAATGTTTATTTATTTTAAGAATGACCACACTACCAATTTTTTGATTGAGTGTTTAATAAAACTATTGTGAATGACATCAAATAAAATTGGGATGATGTCTCATGTTTTACATATAAGCTACTTCGCATGAAGATCACCCACATGCACCTTTCTTGACTCCAAATTACTTCTTGAATGAAATAAAATTTGGGAAATATTACATACCTTTGTGATCATATCCTTCCCATGGGATGGTTTATTTTTCTTCAAAGATGGTGGTCTTGAGTTTCTCAATAGCTTGATTAGATAACTTTGACTTACTTTAAGGAGAGATGAAGGAATATTCAGGACATGACGACTCCCTACCTAGTCCATAAGCTTTGCATTTCACTCTTGATCATGATGATACCATTTTTCATTTCACAATTCAATAACTTAACCAAGGTATTACCTGATTAAAAACATGTATGTAACATATTGACACAATTTCTAAATTTTCTCCTCATGGATATGGGTTCCCTCCTCTAGATAGAAGGATTGACCTCTTAATGGAGTTTGGTGATGAGTTACATGTTTTGACCTCCAAATTGCACCGAGAAACTATAAAATCCACCTTTGATTTACAAGATGTTGGCTTGTTATCAAGCATGTATAAAATGTTTAGAAACACTTCATGAGATATGAATTTATTGAGATGACTTCCATTCTTACTTGTAGTGAGATTCTCTCATCATGCTTATGATAATCACCCTCTTAATGAATTTTAATTCTAACAGAGCTCTTGACTTTTCTCAAATTCATCACTACCCTTATATACCTTGATGCACTCTTATATGTTCCTTAAGAAAAATTGATCAATATGATGTCCTTATCATGAATTTATATGATGTCCTTATCATGAATTTATATGATGTCCTTATCATGAATTTATAATGAATTCTTCCTGCCACAATTGGAATGATTTGGGTCATCTAACTTCCTTAGTCGAACTCTGCCATGTAGAAACCACCTTAGAATGATGCTTTAGAATCATTTGAATAGTTTTAGCCTTAGTGTCATACCTGGGAGTCCTAAACAACATGTGATGACCTTGTCATGCTTATAAAATATCCTCCAATGTTGGCAGTGAAGTATGTAGATAAGCCATAAAGCAACTTTTTAGAGTGGGGGTATTATTATTATTATGGATTATTATCTTGGTGGAATTGAGAAATTAAGGACATGCATACAATGTGAGACTTATCTACACAATCTAGTTACTCTAACAGTTCCTAACATACTTAGTATAATCCCATCTTATGTTGATTATCCACTCCTTTAGACATATGATTTTTCCCATACTTGAGTCCCATTTGGTCTATAATTTGTTTTGGAATTAACCATAATTTCATTAATTTTTGAAGATTTAATCATGTAATCTATGATTTAAATTATTCTAAAATTGGATCAAGTTTGTTTTACTTACACAAAATGGTGGAGGTTTCATTTGGCTCTTACTTGGTTGATCCAAAATGGGTTTGCTTCATTGGATATTATATATCAAACCTGTATGAGTGATTGCTATTTTAGGATGACTTACAATTGGGATAGATAAGATTCAGGCCATGGTTGGTTATAATTATTAGATATCTTTGTCCTGGGATAGCTTTATGATTCATCCCAGTAAATAATGCTCATGTTGTATCTATTCTTCAAATTTATATTCAAGGATGTTGAGAATGGGCATTTGGATTATCTTTCTACTTCCACCTTACTTTAGTAAGATCAAGAAATACTTCTTGCACTTGTAGCTGATATACATTTAGGTCCCTTAGTAATGCATTTTGCATAATTAATGTAGCCATGTTTGAACCTATACCAACTCCTTGGAGTGTTAAAGAAGGTTTGAGAAGGACCAAAGTTTTCTCACTATTCTCCTTCTATAGCCCTCTTCTGTATACCTAGTGTTTTCAGCCACACATTGAAGAAGAGTTTGATTTATTCCACAAAAGTCTTCCAACTTTGCCAATTCACAAGTTTTGAGAATAGTCACTATGGGGATGCCTCTTCTAGCTATATATTTGCTATTTGAGAATTTTCCTCTGTTCATTGTATGCTTAGGCATAATATACAAGCTTACTTTGCACTGTTAATCAAATATATGGTTCAAAATGTTCACTTGGGGCAATAGTTTCAAAAATTGTGTGGATAGACTTACAAGGGAAGCACTACTCATTAATATCACACAAGATTATTACTTGGACCAAGAACCATATAGCTTGAGCATGAGCTTTCTACATTGGGATTATATGTTTAACTATGGGCTTAATAGCAGGGGAATTCCATGTTGTATATTTTACATATTTTGATCATATGTATTTGTGATGGAGGATTTTGCTTCTAATTTATGATATTAATAAAAATTGCCTTATGTTTAATTGGTACATGAAGGTTATAAGGTCATAAAATTTTATGGTTGTTGCTTCTTAATGGTGTTTTTTTTTATTATTGGCAAATAGTTTTTTGAAAGGGACTATACCCTTGTTTACAAAAGAAGGCCTAGAAGCCAGAATAAGCAAGAGAACCAGAGAGAAAAGGATCTGAATCTAAATGTGACAATGAAGTTCAAAGTATCCAAAAAACAACTACCAAGACGAGACAAAACAACAAAATTACTGCAAAAAAGCAGTAAAGGATCCGCAAAAAAATAGCAAAAAAACATACAAGGACAGCAGAAGCAATTACAACTACTTTTTAGTAGCTTTGTCAATGATGGTTTTGATATTCTTCCAGGATTTGAACATACCCAAAGTTGTCATGTGGGCAGCGTTATTATAATCCAGCTGCTCCAAGGTCTTCTTGCTTTCCTTATCATGACCCCAAAGTGTTGTCGGAACTCCACTTAGGTTGGAGACACTTTTGATGTGTTGCTCAATGAACTCCTCAATCACCCTAAAGATGGCTATGTTGTAATCATGTCAAGTTTTGGCCTTCCCTAAACGGGAATCTAAGGAGTGCAGTTTCTTGTAGATATCATCAATTTGGCTGTTGTCAACATCCTCCTCCCCCTCCTTCTTCCTCTTTCCTTTTTATTTTGCCAAGTTTTTAACTTCATCCTTCAACAATTTCATATCAGCCTCTAAGGCTTCCAGCCTTCTTGAAGAGCTATCCAAGTGCACTTCTCGGGGGCTGGCACTGCTGATATTTAGGAGGTCATGAGCAATTTCAAATTCATGAGAACCCTTCTCCACAGCAAGAGTCTCAAGGTTAAGCTTCCTAGAAGCCCTGGTAACCGGTCTCCGTGAGGTAGAGGCTAAGTGGGGGGCAGGAGCATTAGAAGGGGGAATGGGAGAAGAAGCCTGAACGGCCGGCAGGGGGGTGACATCAGCAATGGTGGGGGTAGAGAAAGGAGAAACAGGGCTGGCAGTAGCAAAGCCTGGCAGAGGGGGAATCGAGCTAGGGGAGGATGGGAGACCAGGAAACTTGAGGAGACAGCATTTGTGAAACAACAAAATGAGCCCTTGGTGTAAAGGAACCACCCGGGAATGCTTTTGAAACTCTAGAATGGAGTGTTCAAGAGAGTTCAGCAAGTAATGGGGGAAACAAACCAGACGATCCCTACGAAAGTGATTAAGAAAAATAAGGTGTTTAGCAGGAACAGTGACAAACCTTCCTTCCAAGGAGATGAACCGTATCATCATGTGGGTTACTTCATCATATGGCAGAGGGATCGAGCTAACAAGCAGGCCCACTGTTATGTAGGTCAGCTTCTCCTCTCCCTCTACAAATCTCCTCTCTTCAACATCTCTATCAACCCTTTTGTTGAAGAATCGGAAGCCCTCCAAGCCAAGGCCGGTCACTTCAGCAATAAGTTCTTCATTGACTAAGACCTTATGCCCCCCATATTCCACTGTCCTCTCCTTCCAATCCTTTGCAAAATGCACAGAGATGCTCTGATCATGCCCCTAAACCTTTTCCATGAAGTTTGTTATGCCACCCTTGCTAAGAATGCTCCACAACTCAATATTATCTTTCCATTCTGGGTCCACACTAGGCTCAATTTAACAAGGAGGACCCCCCATCTTCTTTGCTCTGAACTAATTGCAACAAATTCCTAACTGATCGCTAAAGCCAGTCCACTTTTTGCTATAGTAATCCACACAATATTAGAAATGAGATCTGTTGCTTTTCCCATGATCAGCTACGTGTCTGCTAATCTAATCCTGCTGAAAAATGCATGTGAGAATAGCCCGCTCCCTATCATCAATCACTTTATCACTGCCTTCGGTTTCCATGGAGGTTTGAATCCACCTTTTAACAGTCGCAATGCAGCCTGCATGCGTGATTTTCAAAACCGTGTATCTCCACTTGAAATTCCCCATATGATTCACACTATCTTGATTATTAGATGTGATTTGCATAAACCAATACTTTAAATCAACACGTGTGGGAGTATTTTTGAAGTTGATCCACACCCAAAAATCATAACTCATTTCTAGATATTGCTTGCGTATGGAGATCCTCCTGAATGTTGTTTTGAAGCTGTTTAGGGATGCTATTATTGTCCAAAACTGTAAGGTTAACATTAATGCCATAATTTTCCAACACATCCGCCAATTTATTACCCTCCCTATAGGTATGCATGATCCTGATGTTATTGAAAGTATGACTAATACTTATGGACTCTGCAATAAAATCCTTGATGCTCCAACTTGGAGATAAGCACTGTTTAAGAAGATTAATGATATTTAGGGAGTCTCCTTCAATAATGAGGTTCTGAATATTTTGTGTCTAGGCAATTCTGAGACCCCAAAGAGTAGATAAATCTTTGGCAAAATGATTAGTTTGAATTCCCATTTTAGCAGCATACGCAACAATCAGATTGCCTTTATGATCCCGTATCACTCCTCCCCCTGCCGCAATCCCAGGGTTTCCTTTAGAAGCCCCATCAAACTTAAATTTATACCAATTTAGATTAGGAGGATGCCATTTAATCAAATATCTATCAATGTTATTCCCAGGATTGTTCCAACTATTAATTGATCCTATCTACCAGTTGGATAGAATATATTCTTCATTTTCTGGATATCTCTTGTTCTTGGGGGGTTTAAATCCAGCAATATTCTCTTTGATACCATTAGAAATTTTACCAATAGTAATCTTGTAGTTTTGCTTTTTATTTCTGAAGATAATATCATTTCTATCCTTCCATATTCTCTAGATTAAATGAGGGATAACCAGCTTCCAGATCCTTTTAGCAACACAATGCCTAAAGGGTGGGTTCCATTGAGTCCATAGCTGATTGAGATCCTTCGGCAGCACCCAGAGAGGTGGGAAATGTGTTGTTATGAGATAAATACAACATAAAATGATGGTAATGAATGAATTGTTAGGAGATAGAATACAAAAATAAATCAATATTAATATATTATTATGAGATAGACTACAAAAACAAACCAATTTATTTATATTTATTAATAAACATAATTGTAACAATTAAACTCAATCAATCTAAGTCATCGTGGACATGTGTTGTTATGAGATAAATACAAGTCACAATTCTTTCTGCATAAAATGATGGTAATAAATTCATTGTTATGAAATATAATACAAAAATAAACCAATATTAATGAATTTTTATGAGATAGAATACAAAAATAAATTTTATTTATTTATATTTATTAATCAACATAATAGTATCAAGTAAACTCAATGAAGCTCAATAATTGTTCTTTTAAATGTTTCCAAAGACTGACATAAATTTAGGTGTGGACCCATATGTAAGTTTCAAAATCACTATGCAAAATCTACCTATTTACATTATGTCTCTATACAACATTCCTACTATCTTTAGGGATAAAATTGAAAGGATTTAGAAGAACTTCTTATGACAGGGAACAAAGGAAAGATTCAAATACCACTTGGTGGCTTGGGATCAATTTTATACTCCTAAAATAATCAATGGGCTTGGCATAAATGATATTAGAAAAATAAATATGAACTTAATTGTAAAAATGGGTTGGATAATGCTTACTAAGGAGAAACCTTGGATTGATTTCATTAAGGAAAAATATCTAGCTCAGCAAATAGTAACTTCTTTCCTTTATGATGGCCAACTACCTCATGGTTCTATTTTTTGGAATAATTTGATACAAATTAGGAATTTCATCAAACAATGTTGTAAATGGAAAGTGGGAAATGACAGAGATATTCAATTTTGGAGTGATAACTGGACTAGCTTCAGTTTAAATGATAAATTTAGTTTTTTCAAATATATTTTAGAGAAAAAGTATGAAAATAAAGTCAAAGATCACATTGAAATGGAGGGTAATAGAAAAATATAGAAACAAATTAAGGTGGAAACGAATGAGTTAAATCTCATAATATCCTCACTTCAAGTGCATTTGGATAACATACCCCTATATCAAATTGAAGTTAAGGATGAACTTGTTTGGAATAACTCATGTGATGGAGAATACACTATCAAATACAGATATAATTCCTATTTTAAAAACATCCATTGTGATTTCAAATGAAGTAGGATTTGGATACTAGAGCTAACTCCTAAAATCAATATTTCCTTTTGGCTTGTTCTCAAAGGAAGAATACTAAAAAATTACAACCTAATCAAGAGAGGCTTTATAATGCCAAATATGTGTTGCCTTTACAAAAAGAGACTGAGGACATCAAACATCTCTTTTTACATTATGAGTACGCATCAAATATCAGGAGTTTTGCTTTTTCAAAGTTCAATGTTTGTTGGATAGTGCCAAAGGAATTTCTTTAATATTGGATTCAGTGGGATCCTCCTTTTAAGAATTGTATTGTTAGGAGACTTTGGAAACTGGTTATGCCCCATATTATATGGAGAATTTGGAAAGACATAAATGAAATAATATTTAGAAATAGAAGACAGTCGTGCAAGAAAATATTTACTAATATTGGTAATGCAATTGAAGATAATATTGAATGATTTAAACCTCCCAAGAACAAGAAATATCCTGAAGATGAAGAATTTATTCTTTCAAATTGGAAGATTGATACCGAAAATTTATAGAAATGAAGAAATTCAAACATTGATAGGTCTTCAATTAATTAGATACCTCCTCCAAACTCTTGGTATAAAATCAAATTTGATGGAGCCTCTAAGGGCAACCCAGGGGAAGCTGTTGGTGGAGGAATAATTCAGGATCATAAAGGTTTTTTAGTTGTTACTTATGCTGGTAAAATGGGTAATCAGACCAATCACTATGCTAAAGCTTTATCATCTTTATGGGGTCTAAGACTTGTGAAGGATTACAACATTCAGAAAATCATTGTTGAAGGTGATTCCTTGAATATTATAAATCATCTTAATTAGATACACCCTCCAAGTTTGACTATTAAAGATTTCATTCAGGAATCTATTAATATATGCCATCCCTTCAAATATATTAAAATTGGTCTTACATATAGAGAGGGCAACAAGGTATTGGACACCTTAGCTAATTATGGTACCAATAATAATTTTACCACTTGTGATAGTAAAAAAGAACACCCCTATGGAAGTACAAAATGGTATTACCAAGGATAATTATGAGCATTCACATCTTATTTATAATTTCTAATGATATTGCATGGTATTTAATGGATAAGAAAGATGGAACATAAGAGAGGAGTAATTATAATTACTAACATCAAATTTCTCATGCTCCTTGGACCTGCAGTTGGATACTTAAAAATGGTCTAGGAAAAATAAAAAAAAACTTTTTCATGGGTGGTTTTAAGCAAGGCAATCACATAAATAGTAGAGGAAGAAATATGGGGGGAGCTCCATGTTAATCAGATTCGAACTGCGATCCTGCTTGGAAGGATAACATTGAGTTGTGGAATTATCTTCAAATGGGGGACACCTCCAGCTTTATCAGGAAAATCCAAGGTCATGATAAGCACATTTCAGTGCATTTTCCCATAGATTGGAAGGATAGGAAGGTTAAGTATGGAGGGAAAATAATGTTGATGAATGAGGATCGAATTGGAGAGGCTACTGGTCTAGATTTGGATGGCATTCGATTTTTCAGCAAAAGGGTTGACAAAAATGCTGAAGTGAATAATTTTGAAGGAGCTCATATTTTTTATGGCTGGCATTAAGGTAAGTTCCATACCAGAACCCTTCGATGAAATTACCAAAAATGATGGTGCATTTTATCTCCCTTGAAGATTGATACATTACTATCCCCACCAAACACTTGATTTTCCTTAATCACTTTAGGAGAAACTTTGTTGTTTTCTTCCCACACTATCTTTTGAGTTCTTTGGAGTGCTCCATTATTGAATTTCAAAAGCATACTAGGGCCACCCCCCTCCAATAGGGGCTCATCTTTCTCCTTCACAAGCAATGCCTCATCGAATTTCTTGCCATTTTTATTTCCCTCGGTGCTTCGTCCATTCCCATTCACAATACTCCCACTTCCAACCCAACCAACTCTCCCAGTATCAGAAATGTCAATGCTAATAACCCTTCACCATCCAAAGTGACCCACCTCCCTCTCGCTATGTCCTTAGGAGTTAAAAGGATATGGAAATGGTTCACAATATTTTTCACATTAGTAATGCAGGGCAAGAAAATGTTTCTCAATAAGAGAGGGAAAACATTCTCCTCAGAATGGAAACATTGGAAAATGAGGTAGAAAGTATTAAGAAAGAGTTACATCAGTTAAATAAGAAAAATGGGAAAAGAAATATGAATGAAAATGCGGGTTTTGGCACAGATTAGACTAATGAAATATAAAAAAATGAATTCCCTAGATAATAGACTGGGGAGGTGTAAGGATAGACATGATCACAATATGGCCTTATTTAAAGATATAAGTGAGTTTCTTAAACATCATGTAAGAAGAATCACTATATTGAGTGGAGTCCTTGATGATATTTTGGGTACAAAAAAGGAGAGAAATCATATAATCTCACACCTGAACGTTAATGATCCAACACATATCACCACTTTGGCACTTTTTACCTCCCTACAGATGATCAAATCAAGGATTGATAGGGCTTTGATGAAATAATACCTCCTGGGCAGGCTGGATGAGTTCAATTTGTTGTTTTGTTCCTAAAAGTATATTGTTTTTATGTTGTTTTGTTGCATTTATGTCCATGTCTTGATTTTTATTAGTATCTTCTCTTTTGACTATTGTTGGGCTTATTATATTATCTAGATTTAGATCCTTTTTTGTTGTTTTTTCCTGTTGATCTGGCTATTGATCCTTTTTGTAACAGGGTATAGTCCCTTCAAAACTATTTTCCTTTAACAAAAAAACCATGTACATAAATGTGTAAATTTTTTTCTATAAGAATGCATTGAGCCATCAAATTTCCAGTTGGAAAGAAATCCAAAAAAAAGTGCCTCAGTTCTTTCATGAACAAAACATTTTGTTTCACCTACGAACAATATATTTTATGCTCCATATATTTGGGTGTACTTTTCAAGATCATTTTGCATCTTTTTTGTAAACTGGCACAATATTCCCCTTCTTCAATCTTAAAATTTGTTGCTAATTTCACATTGCATTATGCCTTGATAAAAAATGAATTCAATATTTTTTAGCCAATAATTTTTTTGAATGAAGGCATGTTGTTTTCTTGAATGCAGGTATGTAAACCACAATCTAATATCAAAATATTGTTGTGTTATCCTTAAAAATTCAAGGATAAATGTACGACTGAAGTATCGGTAGCATGCATATGTTTAATGTTGTTGTATGGTTAGTGAAGTAAATTCAGTAAGCCTTGGAACTACAAAGAGAAATTCTTCTACCCCTAAAACTAAAAAAAATTCTATGAGAAATGAGATCTGAAAAACCAACCAATAACACAATTCTTTTTCAATAAATTAAATCATATATTATATTATTTGATTTTACTGATGATTACTTTCTTGTTGTATACACCTATCAATGCTAGTTTTGAGAATTTAATGGTAATAACTATCAATAAAATCAAAAATTATCATTATATAATAATCACATATGTCAATGAAATGTGAAGAATAACTAAAAAATTGTAATAAACACATTTTGAGCATTACATACTAATAACCATCAAGAAAATCTTATTAAAAATATATAATAATCACATCAAATGGAAAATGGGAAACAAAACTACAAAAATGTAATAAACACAATTTTATATATTCATTTGTTCCATTGTTGTTTGAAATAGAGAACATCCCTTTAAGGTGTATCTTACATCATCTACAACCCATATTAAGGATAGTTCTGTAAACAACAATGACATAAGCCACTTATTATTTGTAAAGTCTTTGTCAAAAAACTTTGGAGACACTTAAAAATTTATTTAGGAACTCCTTTGTTGATTACATTAACTACAACCGTACTTTCACATTTGTAAGGAAATTTTGGTGTTTTCCAAATTATTTCCAAATTATTAATAAATTTGTATCCCTCTTTTTTGTAATGCTTCATACCCCAACAAAAAAAGGATGCATGCCCACTTCAACTGTGTGTAATAGTTTCATTGCTAGTTTTTCTACATTGGCATATGTATCCTACATAGACCAGAATGCTAGTCAATGAAACTCTTGAGATACAAAAGTTAGAAATTTGGAAATAGACATTCATGGTAGAATGTGCTCATTGTTTAATTGAAATGCATTTTCCTTTTTAGAAGTATTATTTTGAACTAACAATCCTTCTGATTAAAGAACAAGAAAATGTTTCTTTGGAGGCACTACAAAAAAGAATATTAAAACTTCATTATTAACTTTTATGTATTTCAAATATGATAATTATATTTCAAAAATTATTTTTACCTATTACTTTTCCTTTATTTGTTGGTTGTATATTTTCTCTAGCTATTTCTACACATAAAAATTGAAATTAGGATATATTTATCAAATTCATTCCAACTAATATTGACAAGTAAAAAGCATTAATATTTTAACCTATTTCTTTACATATATTTTTGGTTGTATATTTTCTCCAACTGTATCTACACATAAAAATTGAAATTATGATATACTTATCAAATGGATTCCTACTAATATTGACAAGTAAAAAGTATTATTAAATTTTAAATAATACTTGATACTTGTTTGTGAGCCAACTGTCATAATTAATGGTGAAGGGTTTGATGTAGCTTCAGTATTAATCACCATCAGTTGCATTTTTTGTTGGGAAACTTGTTGTTGGATGGATGAAATCATGTTATTGGTAGGAATAATGTCTTCCTCTAATGGATTAACCCCATGGCTTGCGATTTTTTCTCCACTCATGATTATTAGTAAGGGCTCAATAGTTTCTTCCAATGAACATAAATACTTAGAGTGTAAAGTAAAAATTGTAAACAATTGATTATTGTCCATTTTCACTTAATCACTATAATACCTATTCAATCTTATATTCATTGGGTGGATACCTGTTCACTGTAATACATGTTCAATACTGTATTCACTGGGAGGATACCTGTTCTCAATTAGGAATCATATAAGAATAATAGATGTTGCATAAATTTGTTTGTTTGTATGTTAGAGATGTTACATAATCTAGTTGTATTATTTAGAGCCTAAATCACTTGTAACTTATCACCCAGGTTAGAATGATCAAAGACTTCAAAGAATACCTTTTACTTGGTCAATAAATACTTTTATCTAATTCTACCACTCTTCAAAACTTACAATTTTTACCTTATGAAATTCTCTTTAATTATTCATAATTGTCTTATATTGGCTAGACTATTAATTTGCTTTAATTATTCATTATTGTCTTATATTGTCTAGACTAGTAATTTGCTTTAATTATTCATAATTTTCTTATATTGGCTAGACTATCCTTGGTAGAGACAAGTGTTTCACTACATACCCTCAACAAGAGGGATCAAGCCTTATGTAGTTTGATTTTTTTAGAAGGTATAAGGTCCATTCCTCATGATTTCTAATATACTTTATAGAGGTATTCAAGTGATTATGTTCAATCTTGTATTGAATGTGCGGATGTTTGGTCTTCTATAGGAATCATTAAGGAATAATATATTATTGCTATATGAGAATGGACATATGCCCATTCAATATAAGAAATATTGAACTTAATCATTTTAAAACCTCTATAAAGGAAGTGGTTAAAAAAATTGTAGAGTGAGCTTAACCATGCAACAATGGAAATTTTATTGGAAATTAATGTTTCCAGTGGAGTTCTTGGGAATAGTAATCTTCACCATGATGCTATTACAAGTGATCTATTTGTTTGATTATAAACACCAATACGTTGAGAGGCATGATTGTTTCTAACTCTACCCATGATTAATAATATCATCTGGTTTCCTTTCCTTTTTAGGATGTAAGATTTATCATAGTAAAAAAAGTAAACTTTTAACTATTCATGTCAATCCCATTCTTAATCAAATAATAGAGATAAAATTTAATTTGTTTTACAATGATAATTTGTGTATTCTCACAACCTTGTCTTGTTTATAATGGGCACAAGCCCATTCTCAAACAAATAAATATTACTTTACTTTATAATGATTCTCTAAATTAGAATGTTTATAATACGCACAAGCCCAATATCATACAAACAAACAATTTATGTCTTGTAGTTATCTATAATTGTAATATACTATATAGATTATCCCTGGCAAAGACAAGTGCTACACTACATACCATTGAGAGGGATCAAACATTTATATGTAATTTTTTTTAGAATGGGTTGTGAGAATGGGAAGTGAATTTGTATAAGCAATTTACCATTACTACAAAAAAACAATTTTTGTCTTATAATTATTTATAATTACATTATATTAGGTGGACTATTGTTGGTAGAACTAAGTGCTACACTACATACCCTTGAAAGGGATCCAACTTTATGTAGTTCTCATCAAACGATATATATATATATATATATATATATATATATATATATACACACATACATACATACATATTTATAAAATTTTATACTTTTTTTAGTATAGGTTGTGAAAATGGGAAGTAGAGCAAGAATATATAATTCACGTTATGTAGTCTGCCTTTTGTAAATTAATACCTCTGTAATGGGTTACTTCCCAACTTCCCATTCTAACAAAAAGTGAATTTTATCTCTATTCTTCTTCTATGATAAATATATTATGAGAATGGGAATCTTCCAATTCGATACAAAGAAAAAATGTTTGTTTAACCCATTGCAGAGGTATTATATTGCAAAAGTCATAGTACATAATGTGAATAATATATTCTTCCTCTACTTCCCATTCTGAATTTTTTTTAATTATCTATGACTATGGGCATCTTCCTATTCAATACAAGTACAAAGGATGCCAAAATTCACAATTTCCCATTCTAAAAAAAAGTAAATTTTATATCTACTCTTCTTTTTTGATACCTATATTATAATAATTGGCATATACTAATTCAATACAAAGGAAAAAATGTTTTTTTTTCTGAGAATGGGCATATGCTAATTGTAAACATTCAACTACAAGTAATACTGAACTTAATAAATTTAATACCTTTAAATATTATGGAACATATTTAATTTTGTACCTTCTCATCTTCTATGATGTCTATATGAGAATGGGCATATACCCAAGAAATATTGAACATAATCATGTTAATAAATCTGTCAAAGTTGTGAGAATGGAGAAATTTTAACTCTTTTCTTTTTATTTAACTTCTAATTTTTGTTTACATATATTCTATTATATGAAACTAAATTTTAGGAACAAACTATATGAAGTACGTATTAATATTAGAATAAAGTAAATTTTTTAAGAATTAATAGACGTATATTCACATTTACATAATGACTATAATAAAAAGAACAAAAAATACATAAAGGATTGATTTAGAGGACATTATGGAGAACAGAGGTTCCCTAAATATCCTAGGATCATCACAATGCAAAAGTAAACTTCGAGATCTTTCCAATGACTATTTGAACATCGAAAACAGAGTTTGTATGCACATTGGATGACTGGTAAAAGTTGGTCAACCGAAAGGTCAACACTAGTCAACAATCCAACCTGGACATGACATGTGGCAAAAATGGAAACTGGAAAAAAAAGAGAGATTAATTTTGTTTAGTTATCGACCTCCGGTCTTTGTCAGGTGTAAATGTTAGTGGTGGCATTAAGAGGATCAAATTTTTTAACGGAGGGGAGCTTGGACATCATGAGAGTTATATTTACATTTCTGACATGGTGGGCTCCTAAACCACCACGTGGATGTAAATTTTTCATTTTGAGTTCAAATTTTCATTGCATGTTGATAACTAGCTTGGTCGAGTTATTTCTAGATCAGTGTGGTGATCAACTCCCCATCGAGATGATCACATTATATTACTACATGGATTGAGCTATTTCCACATTGACTAAATGGATTACTTTCCACATGGCTTATTGTACATTATTTGGCCTTATCTGATCTAACTCGGTGAGATTCGATGGATCGGTCTAATATACCATATGACTCAACTGACATGGGTAAACATGAATGAGGGGAGGATAACAATATATATCCCATGACTCGAGCTTCAAACAAACACATGACAATAGACCCAACTAACCACCATAGCCAACAAAATCAGTGATTAGCTCGCCACATGGATTGATTGACATAGTCCTCTAACACATAGCACAAGCAGAGCTTGGCCACGTAGTGGCTTCTAACCACTCACCACAACAAAAATTGATAAGGCATGACCTCAGTCATGTACTACTTGTGCGGCCAAGCCATAAAACACCTACACCCCTCGTGGCACGGTTAATGTGGGATTTTACCTACCCAATTCATAAAAAAATAGGTTGGAGAGGTTTGAACCTGCGACCTCAGCAGGAGTGAGTGGCCCAACCAACTCAACCAATGAGTTGGTTAGGGAGTGAGTTGGTTGATAAGGCTTTTATACAAAAATTTTGGGGCCCTTTAGCAATATAAAAATGGCCCTCTCTCTCATTCAACACACACTCGAGATTATTGATTTGTTAATCTTAGTAGTGAAGGGTGAATATAGTATCAGGGTTTTTTAAATATAGTATTTAAACTATATTAAAAGATTTAAATTACTATAGGCATATTTTTTTAATTATTTTTGGCCTATCATTTTTAGGTAATAATATATTAAAATATTGTGATTGGGAGTATTTTATCACTAACCAATAAGCCCATTGAGCCATTGTATTTCTCACTTGCAACACCTAGAGTATTGATCGGAGTGTCGAAGGACGCATTGTTAACATTGGAAAGACCGATCAATTTCAGAAGAAAATTATGCACCAGGAAGGTGGAGGATGATTTTTATTGATCATCAACATTCTGAGAAGGTCTGGAGTACAATTAAGCACATGAAATTCTATTAGATTTTATTGTAAGAAATAACATTGTACTTACAAATTTTGACTAGTGGAACGGTTCAAAAGAACCTCGAGATGTAGGCCATTGCTGAACTCCATAATAAATCATGTGCAATTTTCATTACATTCTTGAATTAATTTTAAATTGATTACTTAAATGGAGTAACTTGTCGGCGAATATTAAAATCCTATAGGGGTCCAAGATCAGGTAGATAAAAAATTAATCATTTTCAAATCAAGTTGGTATCAAAGCTAGTTATTGCAAGATTGGATTACAGAAATGGATCTATACCTCTTCTTCAAGTTTTCGGTTATGATTTCTTTTTTTTGGAACCATGGTTCTAGTGATGATCACTCAACATCGAGAACATGATCGCCGGATTGGGGAGTTACAAACCCACTTGGCTAGTGTTTGAGATCGGTAATGCTAGTAACAACAATACAATGTAATGTTGCAGAGAATTTTAAATGCTCCACTTAGAAAGGTAACTAAAACAATTCAGCTTCGAAAGCATCACTTCGAGAGGCTACCTTCACTAGAATTGGTCATGTTTCATCATTGTGGTAAAGGGCATGATACCGAGTGATATTGAGATTTGTTTCCAAAGAGGAGGCCTAAGTGGATGTAGAAGAAGGGAAAGGCTATTGCAAGACCCAGTACCACCCAGTCAATAGGACCATTGGCATGGGGAGCACTAATGGAATGTCCAAACATTATACTGTGACTTGCGAGTGCCTCGAGACAGTAGATTCTAGTGGTTTCACGATGACAATTAGTCACTCTTATTTTTTTTTAGACTATCAGAGTAGGATACGTGACTGTCAATGTGGTGCTCCGAATAGGACTTCCCACTACACCACTTCCTCGTACCAAAATAGTTGGTACAGAATATGGTACTCTGCATGGAGTGTCTACTAGCTATTTCACTCTAAGCTTCATAGTTTGGAGATGAGTTTCCAAAAATATCACTCTTGACATCATCCCTTTGGAGATGGAAGAAATGGTATTGGGAAAATTCTACCTAACTGGTCGGCAAGGCTATATGACTGATGATAGGAGTGGATTGGAGATTCACATTGGACATAGCTGGATGATCGAGTTCATGATGGGACATTTTTTTCATCTTTCACAAGGTGAAGATAGTGAGCCTTCTTACTCATATGTACCAGGGGATCATGCAGATCCTAATGCAGAGTCAAGCTCATATGTCCCTTCTGATCAACCAGATCTTAACACCAAGGTCATTTACAATCTAGCAAACCATCAGGATCCATATGCAGAGGATACAGAGCTAGAGGATCCACATGATACCTATTAAGGTATCCTAGATGGAAACTATGGATTCTACATTTGGTAAGAAATCCAAAGTGTAAATAAAGTTGAATTTTCTTAGCTATTGTATTTGTTTTTATGAGCATTATTTATTGCTCTTATTGTAATAAAACCATAAACTATTGTGTTAGGTAGAATGTATGAATAAGACCCCCTTTTCATAATTTTGTATACATCTGACCAATCAGGACACATTAGTCAAGACCTAATTTTAGGCAATGTTTGTACTCTATTATACTTGCATTATTAAGACCCCTTAGAGGAAAATTATTTTGGTAAATTGTTAATACCATGAGATGCAATATATTTGGTCCTTGTTGAGTTATTTTTCCAGTAGGGAAGAGAAAAACTAGGTCAATCCATGATTGCAATGTAGTGTAGAAGCAAAGTACATAAGCTGCTAAGTAGGAGAGATTTACGATAGGTTTATCATGTAAAATTATTTTCCTATAAAATTTGGTATTTAAGATTATTGTACAAAGAATCTAAAAATTGAGTAAATTTTTACATGATGTACTAGGAAATTGTAGTCAATTTGTATACCCTTTAAAAATTAAGGACAATCCCATACATGTGCCGACCTTTCACTCAATGGGTGATAGGTGCTCACTCGAGGCACGCAAGGGTGTCGACTCCCTCCTTTATGTGAGCTATGTGAGAATGCATTACTTACAATAGAAACTTAAGTGAAAAAATTAGAAAGGGGCCACACATTCATCTTAGAGCTCAGAATGGCTTCTAGACCAATGTGTCCATTCACATAAGGAAAGCATTACAAAACATATATCTAAATCATAACAAAAAATAAATGCACAGGGGTTTACACCCACTCATATGAGATGAACTAGAGCCATACATATAGTCATATTAAGCATGTTTATAACCACATTACAATAGCCCAGGAAATCATAGATTCATATGATAATGCAGATCAATGTCATGTAATCGGAATTGAACTTAGGCCTTTTACAGTAAAACAATTTTTTTTCAAACCCATCCCCTTAGTAAAAAACTCCCTTATAGATCCTCTAAACTCAAACTATGGAGCTCTCCTAGTATTCATGCATGGCTTCACCTCTTTCTCCTTCTCCCCCTTTTTCTCTAGTAGGTGCTTGTATTCATATCATTTCTCAACATCTTCAAGCCTTCATGGGGGTTGTAGATCCATTTCCAAGTGTCCAAGGTGATCTTCCATGAGAGCATGATTTTTCAGGCTCGAGGTCTCCACTCTTTGTTATGATGGCCTTCTAGAATCTTCCATCACAAGGTATTTTCCTTTCTAGGCCACCATGTTTCCAGGCTGACACTTTATCCACTCCACATGCGCAATCATGTCATGCTTTTCTAGTGTTCTATCTGATACGTTAAAAATGGCTAAGTCTAAAAACCTTTGCTCTTCCTTGTGTACGTGTCATTTGTTCTGTTAAACCCTCATAGAACCCTGTTCTATGCACCATATCCTTATGTTCCCTTCTTCAATTAGGCCTTGCACACCCATGTGCCTTCTTGTACTTAGCCAATATTTTAAGGGCCCAACATCACTCCGCACTACGCCTATTCTCTGCCCTCAGAAACACTTTTTCAAATAATAAATAATTACTATCCTAGAATCATTTGGAGAAAGAAGAGAGGAATGAACAATTTCAAGAAATAATGAAAGAATGGGGAACTATGATCATCTCTACAAGAGGAGAGGGAAAATTTCATTAAGTCTACCTCCAACTTATTCTAGGTATTGACCTCACTCTGTGCCTATTGATAGAGGTCACCAAACAAGGTTCTCACCTCTTCAAAGCTTAGACCTTCTCCTTGGGTATTCATTGTTTCCACAATCCCCTCTAACTTTTTGCCCAAATCCTTGAGCATGTCCATTCTTTGAGTGATCTAGGGATATAAATCTTTCATCTGGTTTTTAATTGAGCCCCATAATGTCTCAATAGCCTTGAATTTACTATCAACCTCAGCTAGAATTTTGTCTATTTCATCCCTATTCCCCTTGTTCTTTTCTTGAAACTCCTTGAGCTCTGCTTCATGGGTGGCAAGCAGAATTCTTGTCACTCTATCTCTATCAGTGAAGTTTTCATAGGTGGCCTTAGCAACTTCGGTGATAGCCTTCACATCCACAAGGAATTTATTGTACTGGGACACAATGGCCACAACCTTCATCTTTTCCTCCTTTTCTCTACCCGCAGATGCCTCCCTTGTAGACTCCAAGGTTAGTGGTCTTCTTTCCATTGTGAGAATGTGAGTTAAGTGTTCTAGGCATTGCAGGCTTGATTTAAATTTATGTGTGGGTGCTGTAAAGTCTAGATCTTTCAAGATAATGGTGCTCGTAATCATCTCCACCTTCTTGGAGACTTCGTGTACCCTTACCTTATCTTCCTTTAATTCATGCCTTAGCTGAGCATTGACTAGTTCCTCATGTTTTAACTCCTTAGTTCTTTTCACCAACTCTTCTTGCTTCTTCTCTAGCTCTTCCTCTAGAAACTTCACTCTGTCGTTCCTCCCGAAGAGTATGGCCTCTACTTCCACCGAAACATTATTCAGTGAATTAAAAATCTATTTGTCGGATAGCCACTGAGCATTTACCAAGGGGTTGTCACCTTTTTCCTATGGTACCTTCATTATTTCCCCTTGGCTCACTTCAAATTATCGTTCATGTCGATGTGGGACTCAAATTCCCAGGAAATCATTTTCCTTGTTCAAGAGTATGCACCTTCCTCATCAAATGATGAAATATCCAGGAGTTACTTTATTGGAATGGTACTTTGAAAGAGCACACACAACACCTTGTTTAGGTCATCGATATAGCCCATTCTCTAAACCTGTGATGCTTCTACACTTTTTCTCCTTGTTTGTGTGGCCTTAGGAAAGCTCATAACCACACTGGGATCCCCTCCCATACTTCCTTATTCTTTTCCTACACTTTCCTTCTTTGCTTCCTTCATTACTAGGTTTGGGCTATGTTCCATCTCTTACTCCACTAAGTCTTCAATGATCTTGGCTAATTCCTTCTCCATGACCTTGTTTATCTATTCCTTAGGTGAAGTTTGGGGTCCTTTGTTCTTTTGTGACTGCCTCACTTACCCCTCTGTCCTAAGTATATTCTTCTTCCTTATTATTCTCCCTCTTGGAAAAGGTGTATTCATTTTATTCTTCCTCTCCTTCCTACTCCGAGTCATGAACCTCATACATAAGATGGTCCTTACCTCTTATTTTATATTCATCATCATCATCTCTCTCACCTCTATAGGCCTCCAAGGTCTCTATATCCTCCAAATCATTTTCTTCTAGCACCTTCTGCTTCTTCTTAGCAAGAGATTCTACTTCCTTTTCCTCCTCCTCTGGTGACTTGTCTTGGGTGATGAGTTCCTAGTGCTCCAGTGCTTCTTCCTCTAGAGTATTTTCTTTCACCGACGTACTTCTTTCTTCATGTATATGTGTTGGGCTTAGTGCTTGTCCCCAATGCACTTACCTCTTATGTAGCTTAAACACTTGGTACTTTCCGCACCTCTTCCCTTTCTCTCTTCTTTAGAATGGGCATATTTCTACCTATGGGGTCCTTAGGGATGGATACATCATTTTCCAAGAATGCAAATTTTTAAAAATTTGGCCTGATGCAAAGGTATATGCTTGTTGCATCCCTTCCAATGATTAGAAAAGTCACTAGTTTCATCATCTGTATCTTGTGGGAGACATATATTTCCACGTAGGTGCACTTCTTGGGATAAACCAGCTTCCTGTGTAATTATCTATGGCCTTGATCCACCTCACTAAGGTCAAACCTTAGTCTCTTTGCCTCTTTGAATCTATTCATCCCTGCTTGGAAGTATAGCGTGGTGAAGGAGAAGGGAAGATTGCACCATGGGCTCATTGTTTCATCTGTCAACCAAAATCTTCCAGTGTAAAAGTGTTGATATGCCACGAATTCCACTTCCCCTTGTATAAGTGTGGGTAAATTCTCTGGAATTCTCCACTCCACCCCGAATGCATCGCTCATGCACTTGTACCATTTTTCTAGACGTTCCTGGTGAGTGGATGTCATGGTCTCACAAGTATATTTTACAAACTGCTTCGTGAAAAAGGGATCCTCCTTTAGGTACTCCCAAACAAACCTTTCCGGCCCATCAGGAACTTCGATCTCTAATAAGAAAATTGTAAGGAGAACATTTCCAAATATTATCTTCTCACCTTATTGCATGTTGTTGATGATTTCATCTGTGATGAAAGTAGACAAGTTGTAGATGTTCCCCTCAGATATTTTCCAGCACATGATCAGCCATGCCTTGTTTACTTGAGTCCATCTCTCTTGGTCATTGAGCTTGGTTACCAAGCACGTGACCATTCTCATCATGGTGTCTGGGATCTCTGCGATGTCAAATTAACATGATCCTTTCTTATACTCATATGCACTAACTATTTCTTCGATGGCCTCCTTATCACTTAGGTCATCATCAATGTTATCCCCTTCATAGATAAGGCCTGTGAACTTGGAAATTAGCCAAGGATTTATGCGCATCTTGTACCCTGCGAAGTAAAAATGGTCTTCTTGTATGTGTACCATTAGCCACTGATAGAGGCGCTCAGGTTTTCTGAAGTAGGGTAACTCGTAAAGTTACAGTCACCCTTCCTTCTCCAATTTAACCTTTACTTCATTGTTGTATATAGGCAGGCCCTCTATTGTCCTCTTGTTTATTGGGTGAACCAAATCCAAATCCATTTCCTTCTTTGTTGTAGTTGTGTGATGGTAATAATCACTCACCGTCATCTTACTTAGGTGTAATTCTCATTATTTTCCTAGTAACACCCCGTCTGGGTACTGCATCTCTACATACCACTCTTCATTTGTGCTTATGATGGTAGCCATTTGCTTTCCCTTGCCCTTTCCCTTCTATTTTTTAGGTGAGGTGGTTGCTTTCTTTAGTGGCACCCTTCTTGTTAGGGTAACACTTCAACCATCTTCTCCTTGCTCTGTTGTACCACTCTATCTGACCTTAATGCTCAACCTTGAAAAGAAATCCCTCCTTACGTCGTTACCTAGCTGCCAAACCCTGAATGGAACAATTATTCCATAGACGACACCTCTTAACAACTTCCTTCAACTTCCTCTATGCCTGTGTAATCCTTTCCTACTAATTTTCAGATCTGCTCTAGCCACATCCTCTCATATTTCTTTAAATTTTCTTCACACAAATCACCTTTGGATGCCTTAGTTCACGAGAGCTCTTTTCTCTTTGTAAAATATAAGGTAAATAATGAAGTGCTCATCTTCTTATTTATATTTTTTCCATCTTTCTGGAATTAAATTTTATTTTACCTACCACCATACTTGGTATTAAATATGAATTTTTCCACTACACTGACCTTACACGCCCAACCTTGCGTGAAAAAATTCTACAACCTTTTGGTGCACAAATAATCCATCTTGATAGAAGACTCTTACGCATGCATTAACAACACCAAAGGCACTTCCTCTATCCACCTGATTTTACCTCTCACATACCTCATGTTGTTCATGCACTCCTCTCTATATGTGGTTTCTTTAAGGATTCCCTGACACCAACCCTTCACATCCATCTCTTCTCTACGCACCTATTAACCTTATGTGCCTTTAGTCCTTTAACTAGGCCATTCACCACAACTTATATCGCCAACACACACTTATATTATGGGACCATCCTTTACATCACTCCACCCCACACTAAAACAAATGTGTTGTCCTCTGCACATGCACAACCTTTGAAAATTAATGTGGTTACTGGTGCACACAGTGAAAAACAAAACAACTTAAAGGAACAAACAATGAGAAAGGGAAACACAAGAAAAGAAAATGCACTAAAGGAAATTCTATACTAACTAGCAACACTGCCTTATTACAAACACCAAGAAGATTTATTTATTGTAGGGATTCAACCTACTTCCATTGAAGTGTCCTGGTAATATCGTCCCATCCAGCACTTGCAACTGGCATGCGCCTAAATCAAGGATGTATGAGATGATGTAAGGGCCCAACCAATGGAATTTTAGCTTCCCAGGATGGCACAAAAACTTGGAATCATATAGAAAAACCATCTGCCCAACCTCAAAATTCATGTTCTTGATGTGACAATCATGTCATTCCTTATTTTTTTATTTTTCATTCTTCTATCTCTACATTATGAGTGACTATATTTCATCCAACTGCATTAATTTGTCAATCCTTTCTTCCAGAGCTTGTTCATTGGCTAATCCTTTTATACATGCTATTGTTATCCAAATAGCTCTCCTAGTGATTTAGATAACTTGCATACATAGTCTGGACCTCAGTTATCTATTAAAGAATTGTGTGCACTCAAAATCACTTGACACATTCACTTGGTCATAATTTACCTCGCGCCCCTTTCCTTTTCTCCTTCCACTTCCCCTCTTGCACCCACCTTCACGCGTTCACCTTCTTCCTAGTCAGTTTCTTCCATCCATGCATGCCTCACACTTATCACTAAGTCCTTGGCCCTTTGCATGCCACACCCATTACCTTGTAATAGTTGTGCCTTAACCATACATTCTCTACTCACCAGTTTTCTTCATCTCCCTGCGTGCATCATGCATGCCCCCTTTACGCCTTCCTCTATTTTCTCCATGTGCCCTTCCCTCGTACCCTTCTATGCTAGATCATCTTTTGATATGCTTAACTGTGTCGTGCGCAACTAGTCAGGGTGCTAACAAGGTGCCAAATCCTTACAACAAATGAATGATTGACATGTGGCAGAAATGACAAATAGTTGTACATTTGGCCACCATCTCAGCCAATCGGTGTGCACCACGTGTTTTGCGTACGCTGATGACTCTGACATCTTCTGACAGCCATATCATCAGCTATAGAGCTTAGATCGGCGTGCGCCTAGACTTGTCAGAGAGCTGTTGACATCAGCTACAGTGCCAAAAATTCAAAATTCAAATTCTAGTGGATCTGGTAGGTGAGAAATGGGAAAACATCTCTCTGAACATTGATGAGTAGATCTGATTGCTCCAACCACCCAATTTGGTATGATCTGCCCTCTTTTGTCTTCAACACATCAAACAGGCATGGGGAAGCATATTTCACAGATTTCCAAGTGGATTTATAGACATTGAATGCTTCTTGTTGGTGGTTGTGTTTCAAATTCAGGTTTTCCCTCCTTTTCCCTTCTTCCTCCATGGATTCATCTATAAATGTAAGAGCAAGGCTCATTTGTTATGTTGGACACTCTGGATCCTTACACATTTTTGCTAAGGACACCATATTTTCTATATTTTTGAGTTGCAGACCTCTATGTATGGCTCTTGTAGGTGGATATCAGCCTCCTTCATCATTGTAATAGTTCTGTGCATTTTGGAAGTAATAGAAGCATCATTTTGTGACTATTCTCTATCCTAACGTGTTTGCCATTCCTTCTTCTTGCCTTTTCTTTTGCATTGTGTGTTGGTTGTGCTACTTCAAGTCCCCTGCAGTTCCATATTTGGTTGTGTTCCATGAGAATGATTTGGTGAATGTGTGTTTTGTTGTGCTACTCGTGCCTAGCCTCCTTTCACACATTCCCTGTCATTCTTTCTCAGAACAGATAGTGTTCATCCCTCTTTTCTGGTGCTATCACCTTTTTAGTGTAGTTTACTTCATGTTATCCTTCTTTCCCTGGTCCCTTGGCATTCTTAGCTTAGTTTTCCCTTTCAGCACTAGGAGTAGCAGTAGTAATAGAAATAGATAGAGGAACCGGCCTTCTCCAGAGATCCATCCCAAGCTCGCAAGGTCCCACAACTTGGGGATGGTTCCATTGTGGTCTCAAACACCTCAGCCCTTTTCGAGATCTGAGATGTGGGTGCACATTTGAGAAACCAACAGTTTCTGGCACGCTCGTTGGGACAAGCATTGAAATCTCAAATTTCATATCTCTAAGTTCTAGTGTGTGAACTTAGTGTTTCAGCCTTTGGAGGCTCATTTCAAACACATCTGGCAACTCCCAACATTTTAAGATCTCTATTTCAGTAGTCCTGAGTGCCTTTCATGAGAAGAGTGCACACAAGAAGAAGTGCAACAGCTGAAGATTCTTTTGAATACCTCCAGCTATCCCTGAGAAGAGTTCATTCCAGAAATCTCACACACGCATCTCTATCTCCAATGTGCCACGCCCATTCAACTCCTCCTCAAAACACACAACCTGTGTGCCCTGAAATGGTGCATCAACAACCTCCTCCATTAAGAAGCTTTACAAAATTTGATGGAGGGAGTCCCTTACTCCTGGCCATGCAACATGATATGCCAAATGGCATGCTCAAGAGTATTCCTTACTTTACTGGTGAGAATCAAGTCACCCCTCAGGAGCATATCTAGGATGTAGAAAATGTGTGTTCACTCTATCTGATCACACATAATGATGTAGCAGTCAGGCTGCTTGCAGCCTCTTTCAAAGGTAAAGCACTTCAGTGGTATAGAGGCTTGAGACTTGGATCTATTAGCACCTGGGATGAGCTGGGAACAACTCTATGTAATTATTTTGAAGACAAGTCAGATCACCTATCTTTGGTGGAGCAACTGACAACAACAAGGAGGGTGCCCAATGAGTAGATGACTGATTTCAACATTAGGTTTCAAAAGACATGGGATAGAATTCCTCTTATGGTAAGACCTATAACCCAACATGTTTTCCTTTATTATCTGAAGGTGCTCAACAGTGACATTTCAGTTATGATCCAATCTATGGGAGGTAGGACTTTACCAACTACTTATAGCATTGCAGTAAGGGCAGAAAATAGTCTCATTCAGGTGGGAAAGTTGGCTCCTAGACCACCCATGCCCTGGTTCCCAGAGATATCACAGGCGCCCCAACCTTCTGTGGCCCCTATTCCTATCCCTGAGCAAAGTCACGCAACCAGTTGCCTCAACATCCTATTCTCCATCATAACAAAAGGAAGATGAAGAATTGAAGGCCTTGATCAGAAATTTATCAAACAAGGTCATATCATTAGAAAAGTAGCAAGCACAAGTGTATAGAGGAAATTCCAATCAGGCACATGGACAAGGCAATCAACCTTGGTGGAATCAATACAAAAATCAAAGATACACACCCAATCATTAGAATGACAGATGACAGCCTAATTGACATGTAACCTTGCAAATCGTTCCTCATGTAACTTCTCTCCCAGCACCCAGCTGTGAGCCAAGTGCTTGTTCTAGTTCAGAACAACTTGGCATTCAAGATTCATAATGGTGCTTCCCTTGAAAAATGCCTCATAGTCAATACCATTGTGCTAATGTTGCACACGCCCAAGCCTTCATGATCCAGAATGCTTCATCCTGTGAGCCCTCAACAAGCACCCATGAAGCAGATAATCTAGAAGGACCAGAAGTTCCTCTAGAGTCCAATTTGATGTTCTTTGGCATAGAGGACTTCTGTGCAATCAACCAAGCTGCAGAAGATACAAATAGACCACGTGCCCAAGTTGTAGACAACATGAGATACAAGAAAAGAATATTAGAATCAGGCGCGTAGGTTATACCCCCGGCAACGCAAGAAGATCCTCAAAATAAGAAAGAATTAGACAAGGCATCGTGTAGTAAAGGTGCTCAAATCCCTATGCAAGAGGCCCCTCGTAAAGATCCAACTGAAACAACACATGCCCCTCAGTTTGTAGGCCAAGCCTCATCCCCAGCTAAAATTCAAGCTTGTGCACCTGAACAGTCAAGAAGGGATGTTGTTCCCCAATACACAAGATGGGGGGGCTTCCATTCAACATTGTTGACAAGATGAAGAGAACAAACATAAACATCACAATGTGGGATGCCCTGACCATTCCATCTCAGCGGGACCTATTACATGAAGCTCTAGTGCAACTCCCGTACACTGACCTGGTTATGCACAAGCACATGCTTCTGTCAGAATCTACCAAGAAGAGGAGAAACAAGTAAGTAAAGTTGTTAAAACCCCACCCTTCTATATGTCCTTGATTATAGGAAAACACCTAGTGCATAACTACATGATTGACTCAGGCACTAGTACTTCGGTTATGCCTAAAAAGATAGTTGATGTCTTAGGTTTGAAATATAGCCCTTTGTCTAAAGGAGTCCTACAACTTGATGGCTCAATTGTAACCACCTTAGGAGTCATCAAGGATCTTGAGTTAACCCTCCATGCATGTCCAAGCCTGAACAATTACTCAAGATGTGTCAATCATTGACCTGCCTCCTTTGTTTTCCCTATGTCTATCGAGAGAATTTACTGCCAAGGTGGGTGGTTACTTATCTTCTGATTGGTCTCATATGTTACTCAAGACAAGGTATGGTACCTCAGTTTACCATACAAGCTGAGCCTATATTTTCTTATCATGTAGAGCCATATGTCCTGTCCCCTCTCCAAGCCAATTGTCTTATCCAAGAAGAACAAGTTTCAGTTCCTGAAGAGTAGTCTCTTCCACCCTCTGTTCCAGACCTAGTACTTGATGAATGGGTGGAAAGGAATCAAAAATTTGATCCCTATGCTGAAGAATTGGAAGCCTATGAAACTGGGCTTGGTACTTATTGCATTCTAGAAGAAGATGCTACGCTTCTACGTGTGCTCATTGGAGAAAAAGTTCAAACTGGTCTATAGAAGTTATACTTTGATGGATCCAGAAGCAGAAAAGGTGCAAGAGCAGGAGTGGTTCTCATTTCCCCTAAGGATGAGAAATTATTCTTCACACATAGGTTGTAGTTTTCATGCTCTAATAATGTGGCAGAGTATGAAGTGCTGGTGCATGGCTTGCTCATTACTGAAAAGAAGAAAATTAAAGCACTACAGATCTTTGGGGACACATAATTGGTCATCCACCAGGTCACCAACAAATTCTAGAAAAATAATAAGCTTCTTAAAGCTTATAAACATAGAGTTTGGGACCTACTTGAGAGCTTTGATGCCCTTAATCTATAGGTAGTCCCATAAAGAATGAACAAAGAAGCTGACCAAATGGCCGCGCTTGGTTCGTAGTTTTCTCCTACTGAGGACTTTTTCAAAGGAAACACTTAGCACATTAAGATGGTAATCAGACCATCCATTCTAGACAATAACACCAGCTGGCAAGTGTTTGAAAGTGACATGCGCAGATCATCCAATTTATCTAGAATGAAGCTAAATTTTCATCAAGTATGCAAGCTGACTTGCATGACAGCTATGGTGACCAAGTAATATAGCTGAAGAAAAATAGGTTTCCTAAAGGGTTGGTCACCTTAGAGAAAATGTTTCAGCCCTGATGATGAGTTCAAGGGTGAAGAAAGATACATGTGTGCCACATAGGAGGACTTCTCCTCCATTACTATTGTGCACGGAAAAGAGCTACTGCTCAGTAGGACTTGTGTGCATGAAGAAAAATAGGCCTTCATCTCTCTCTGTCAAAAATACAGTGACATTTTCTCATGGGAGTATGAAGACCTCAAAGGTTTTGATCCAAGTGTTGCTCAACACTCCATTGACCTTGATCCTAGTATAAAGCCCGTCAGACAGAAGCAACGACTAGTCAATCCAAAAATAGAGCCCCTCATGAGAAAGGAGTTATCCAAACTCATTGAGGAAAAAATTATCTTTCCCATCAAATATTCCACATGGGTCATGAATCTTGTTCCAGTGCACAAGAAAAATGGTGAAATTAGACTCTGTGTTGATTTTAGATATTTGAATAAGGCATCTCTAAAGGATCATTATCCTTTGCCTTCAATGGAGTAGATTCTGCAGACCATAGCTGGCATGCAGATGTTCTCCATGCTAGATGGGTATTCAGGTTTCAACCAGATCCTGGTCAAGGAAGAGGATCAATTCAAAACAACATTTACAACCAAGTGGGGAACATATGCATACCAGAAAATTCCCTTTGGTCTATCAAATGTGGGCGTAACGTTTCAGCACGCCATGGATATTACCTTTAAAGGTTACATCAATGAGTTCATCTTGGTTTACCTGGATGATATAACTGTCTTCTCAAAGTAAGGCATGGATCACATGGTGCACCTGGAAAAGGTCTTTGAGAGATGTAGAGAATTTGGGGTATCTCTTAACCCCAAGAAGTACAATTTTGTGGTACAATTTTGTGGTGGCTCAAGGAAAGCTCTTGGGCCATGTGGTTTTCGAAAGATGGTATCGTGATTGATCCTAAGCACATTTCAGCCATCCTAGCCCTTTCCCTACCGGCACAAAAAAAGGCCTTACAGTCCTTCCTTGGCATGATTAACTTTGTTAGGATCTTTATCCCTAACTTTACAAGGACTGGTTCGGCCCATCACCCTTATGCTCAAGAAGGACATAGCCTTCAGATGGACAGCAGAAGGAAGAGAAAGCTTCAACAAGATCAAGAAAGAGATTTCTTGTGCGCCAACACTCATCAATCTAGATTACTCAAAGGATTTCATCCTTTATGCTTATGGTGCTGATGCAAGCATTGATGTTGTCCTAACACAGGAAAATGAACAAGGGTTGGAACAGCAAGTGGCCTTCTTTAGCCAGATGTTGAAGGATTATGAATTGAAATACAATCACATAGAGAAGTAGGTCTTCGCCATCATGTGCGTGCTCAAGAAATTCAAGAGCATGCTCACCAGAAATCATATCAAGGTGTTAGTCTCCCACTCATCTGTCAGAGACTTCATCATGGGAGAAGAAATTAGTGAGAAGAGAGCATGATGGGTGACCAAAATCATGGAATATGATGTGACTATTAAGGCCACAAAGCTGGTAAGAGGAAGTGCACTCTGTAAGTAGATTGCTGAGGATGCACAGAGTGAACCTGAGGCTTCATTATTTCTAGATGAGGACCTTCCATGTGTAGAACTTAAACAAAATATAGACCCTGGTGTGCGTGACTGGATGAAGGACATGATCACATTCCTTTCCAAGGGTGCATACCCTCCCAGTTTAAATAAAGCAAAGAGAAGACATATGAGGTTACAATATGTCCCTTATGTGTTGATTGATGGACTTCTCTTCAAAAGGAATCTTGATGGCATGTTGTTAAGATGTATCAATGGTGTGCAAACTGAAAAAGTGTTAGCAAAATTTCATGATGGATTCTCTGGTGGACACTTCTCTGCCAAAACTACAACAATAAAGATCATAATGGAAGGTATCTTTTGGCCTACCCTGTTTGTAGATGCACATAGGTGGGTCAAAAATGCAAGGAATGCACTTTCTTTACAGGAAAGAAAATATTGACAATGCTTCCCCTCCCACCAATCGAAGTGGATCAACCTTTTGAGCAATGGGTTATTGACTTCATAGGCATGATCAATCCATATTCAAGCACTAGACATAAATGGGTGCTGACATCTACATATTACTTCACTAGATGGATAGAAGCTTTCGTGCTTAAGGAATCAACTGAGGTAGTCATCCTTGACTTTCTAGAAGGTTTGACACCTCAGACCATTATCTATGATAATGCAAAGGCCTTCCTTGGTGCTAAAATCACTGATTGGGCTCTAAGTCTAGGCATTTACCTAAAAACCTCTTCCAACTATTACCCTTAGGGAAATGGTCTGGAAGAATCAACAAATAAGAACTTTATTAGAATCATGAAGTGCACAATGAACATCAGCCAAAGACAGTGGCATACAAAGGTCTTACATGCGCTCTGGGAAGATAGAATCACAGTAAAAAAGGAAATAGGAACTTCACCTTACAAGCTTATCTATGGCAAGGAGGATGCCCTTCCTTTCACACTAGAACTAAATTCATTGGCTCTTATGTAACAGCTAGAATTTGAAGCTGTAGATCAGAGAGAAATCAGGATGGCAGAGCTAATTCATCTTTAAGAACTCAGAAAATCTGGCATGATCAAGCTAGAACAACATCAAAAAACAACAAAGAAATGATTTGACAAGAAGGATAGGCCTCAATATTTCAAATTTACGGATCTATTTCTAAAATGGGATGCTTACTAGCTAAACCAGGGTGCCATTCAAAGTTTTATGCACTTAGGAGTGGCCCATACATCATCAAGTCCTGCAAAGAAGCTAACTTTTTCGAGTTAACTCATATGTATTATGGATGGAAGTGCCCTGTAAATCCAAGTAAATGGGATCCATCTCAAACCCTTCCATTAGGTTTGCTACATCATGTTGTATATATTAATTATTTTCAATTCCTCTAACTATGCTTCACGCACATTATTTTTTTGTACATAGTTCTTACCTCTAGCGTGCTTCTTGTGAGTGCACTTTTGTTACTTCTAGAGTACCAATCTTCTCTCAGTGGTTGTGAGATTCATAATAGAGTGCAAAAATTATTCTCAAGTGATCACAGGGGAATTTTCATGATTGAACAAGTAGACTTCATGCCTAATGCTTTAGGAAACTGATCTCTTTCATCTAGTAGGAAGATGGCCCCAAAATTCACTAAAACTATTATATAAATATCTTTCCTAGAGATTTGGATAACTTGCATACACATTCTGGCATTAATTTATCTATTGATGAAATGCACGCACTAAAAATAAATTGGCACATTCCCTTGGTTGTAGTTACTTATGTGCACCCTTCCTCTTCTCCTTCCACTTACCCTCGCGCCCACCTTCCACATGTTCACCTTCTTCCTAGTCAGTTTCTTCTCATCATGTGTACCTCACACTTACTACTAGGTCTGTAGCCCTTCACACGCCACACACATTACTTTGAAATAGTTGTACCCTAACCATATGTTCTCTTCTTACCATTTTTCTTCATCTCCACACATGCATCACGTGTTCCCCCTCTGTGCACCCTTTGCGCCTTCCTCTATTTTCTCTGCATGCCCTTCCCTCATACCCTTCTGTGCCAGATCATCTTTTGACATGCTTAAGTGTGTCATGTGCAACCAGTCAAAGTGTGCCAATAGGGTGTTGAATCCTTACAAAAAATGAATGATTGACATGTGGTAGAGATGAAAAATACTTGTACATTTAGCCACCATCTCATCCAATCAACGCGTGCCACGTGTTTTGCATATGCTGAAAACTTTGACATCTTCTGACAGCTATAGAGCTCAGATTAGCACATGCCTGGACTTGTTAGAGAGTTGTTGACATCAACTACAGTGCCAGAAGTTTAAAATTCAAATTTTGGTAGATCTGGTAGGTGAGAAATGGGAAAATGTCTCTCTGAACATTGATGAGTAGATCTGATTGCTCCAACCATCCAATTTGGTATGATCCACCCTCTTTTGTCTTCAACACGTCAAATAGGCATGGGGAAGCATATTTCACAAATTTCCAAGTGGATTTATAGACATTGAATGCTTCTTGTTGGTGGTTGTGTTTCAAATTTGGATTTTCCCTCCTTTTCCCTTCTTCCTCCATGGATTCATCTATAAATGTAAGAGCAAGGCTCATTTGTTATGTTGGACACTCTAGATCCTTACGCATTTTTTCTAAGGACACCATATTTTCTGTATTTTTGAGTTGCAGACCTCTATGTATGGCTCTTGCAGGTGGATATCAACCTCCATCATTGTAATAGTTCTGTGCATTTTTGGAAGTAATAGAAGCATCATTTTGTGACTATTCTCTATCCTAACGTGTTTTCATTCCTTCTTCTTTCCTTTTCTTTTATGTTGTGTGCTGGTTGTGCTACTTTAGGTCCCCTACAGTTCCATATTTGGTTGTGTTCCATGAGAATGATTTGGTGAATGCATGTTTTGCTATGCTACTCATGCCTAGCCTCCTTTCACACATTCCCTATCATTCTTGCTCAGAACAGATAGTGTCCATCCCTCTTTTCTGGTGCTATCACCTTTTTAGTGTAGTTTACTTCATGTTATCCTTCTTTCCCCGATCCCTTGGGATTCTTAGCTTAGTTTTCCCTTTAGCACTAGGAGTAGCAGTAGTAGTAGAAATAGATAGAGGAACTAGCCTTCTTTGAAGATCCATCCCAAGCTCGTAAGGTCCCACAACTTGGGGACAGTTCCATTGTGGTCTCAAACACCTCATACCTTTCCAAGATTCAAGATTGGGGTGCACGTTTGAGAAACTAATAGGTATCCATACCTGTTGATTAAATTTTTCCATAAAAATCTAGCAGTCATAGCCACACTACAATCATTTGTAGGTGTTGCCTCTACTCATCGTGTCAAATAATCAGTACAAGTGATGATTACTGCAAACCATTCCTTATCACCACTGGAAAGATTGGTCCTACAAAGTTGATATCCCATTATTCAAATGGTTCCGTGCTGGCTATTGGTCGTAAGGGAATTTCATCCCTCTTTCCAGGGTTTCCAAGGTGTTGGCAATGGTCATAGGCCTTGCAAAACTCAATACAATCTTGGTAAATGGTGTTCTACCAAATCCCTATGAGCAGGATCTTCTACGCAGTTGCATTTCCTGCATAGTGTCCTCTTACGATCCTACCATGCGCTTTCTCCATAATTGTAATGCACTCATGTTATAACATGAATTGGTGTAGAACCTCATCATGGCCCAACTTATATAGATTTTTGTTAATAAACATGTAAGGCACAACGCGTATGACCAATTATTTCCTCTCTAAGGCCTTCATTCCTTCTGGCACCACACCTGTCTTAAGGAGTACTACAATGTCCTCCAAATCCAAGTGTGCGTGCTGAAACCTAAATAGTTATGTGTCTGGCATAGTCTCCTCAATGCTCTATGTTTCCTCTCCTGAGTCAATCCTAAATAGATGATCAGGTCCAGAATTAGTCTTTCCTAGCTTCACAACCATGGTAAACTCAAATTCTTGAAATAATAGGACCCACCGACATATGCACCCTTGAAGAACATGATTATTGACTAAGTATTTTAATTCCATGTGGTCCATGTAGAATGTAAAGGGTCTTGTCAACAGATACTACCTAAACTTATGTAGAGTGTAGATCATGGATAATGCTTCGTACTCAGTAGTTGTGTAATTTTTCTCCACTGGAAAAACACAAGGGATGATCAACAATCCCTTCACCAGGTTGTTCCAGTACCGCTCCAATGGTTGTGCCTAAGGCATCAACATGAACATGGAAAGGATTATCCCAAGAAGGGAATCATATTATGGGCGCGATGACAAGATTATCCCTTAAAGTATTAAATGCCTCCTGCTATGCATTTTCCCAAAGGAAGGTACTCTTATGTTTAAGAAGATCTTCTAAGGGTGGGGCTATCCTGGCATATCCCTTGATGAACTTTATGTAATACCCTATATGCCCAAGGAACTTGTGTATTGTGCTTTGGATAGTATGCTCCCCTAACCCCAAAATGACAACAACTTTGGTGGAATCTAGTAGTAAACCCTCCCTACATATGATGTGCCCAAATAATGTTCCAAATGGGGTATCAAAGACACATTTATTGATGTTGAGGTATATTTTCAACTACTGACATCTCTCAAACATTAATCTTAAGTTATCACAGTGGTCATTCACTAGCCCATACATTGTCCAATCATCTAGATAGACTTGAAGAAATTTATGGATAAATTCCTTAAAGTATTGTACCACAATGCATGAGAAAACAACGGGCACATTCTTCAACCCAAAGGGCATGACCATATATGAAATACTTCCCCACCTAGTGGAAAAAGTTGTCTTCTCTTGGTCCTCCTTTGCGATCCGAACCTGATGGTGCCCTGAAAATCCATCCATAAAGGAGAAGACTTCATGTCCGGCCAATCCTTCCAAAATTTATTTAGTGAAGTGGGTTGGAGAAGGATCGATGACAAAAACTACATTCAAATCCCTATAGTCTACATAGATCCTTATCCTTCTATCCTTTTTGATGTTAATGACCATTAGACTTACCGACTCTGATTCTTCAACAAATTCAATGATACCCGACGCTATCATCTTATCTATTTCTTCCTTGACCTTCATGCACAGGTTAGGATTCATTTGGTATGGCCTCTTCTGAATCAAGAGAGCACCCTCCTTGAACTTGATACTCATTTCCCCCAAGGAATTGTGAACACCTTTGAGGTCATGATACCTGCGAGGGAAAAAATCTTGGAACTCACGTAATAAATCAATGATCTTAGAGACCTCCTTCTTTAACCAATAATCACTAATGATGGCCTCCTTAGGTTCCTCTTATGTACAAATTTTAACCTTTTCTATCTTTAATCACTCATGGTAGGCACGTTCCCATTCGTCAACACCATCTATTACTTCACACATCCCTATAAAATGGTTAACATCCAAGTTTTCCACTTCCTCCCCATCAATTACATACACCATCTTTCCTTTTTATTTTTCCATGCACACATGCTCAAGTTATATCTCCTCTTATTATTCTTCTTCAAAGTGCACCTCCAAGCTAGGTTGTCCTAGAAAATATTGTACTCTATCCTCCACCATAGAACTATCCCCTATTGTAAGGTGCTTGACAACTTGTAATGCCTTATCCACCAATGGCTTTGTACTCTAATATTCGAATGCTTGGGTAAGATCAAACATTAATTCTTACCAATTACCAATCTGGCGGCATGTTTCTGAATGGATATACCATGCACATGCACAACCTTATAGGGTGGAATACAACTTATGTACCCATAATGATGGCGGTAAGGATTCTATGCCTCCTACCCAAGCCTTCTCACATGCTTGGATATGAAATGAGGCAGATCCTTTACCATGATAGTCTTGAATGACCGTAGGCATGTTTCTCCTTGAAAATCTTACAGAGAACATGATTCTTGCCTCACACCACTACAGAAGGCTCTCTTGATGTGTAGCCCACTAGAGTGCTACAGTCCAGAGTAGTCTATAATTGAGCATCCTTCTCTTGCTCTCATTTTCCCACTAAGCTTCCATGTCTCGTAAGAAAAATTCAGGGTATGCCCCTTCAGAGTAACTTGGTAACTTATTTCCTCCTAGGTGCTTGAGTGAGTGTGCCTTGGTCACTTTTTTTATGGACCCCCTAAGTTGTCACCCAATTAACTCATAGGTCCCATGCACCTAATTTTCACATGCCATGCTTGTGGTATCACTTATAGAATGGGCATCCTCAAATTGGATAACTCATTCTGTAGGGTGAATTATCTCCGGGTCTCTGATGGAGTGCACATAAATTCTATCAAGGACCTCTTCTCCCAAAGGTTTGGTGTAGGGTGCCAAATTCCTATCCGTTAGAGGGATGATGAATAGTTCTTCCTTGTTTTCAAAACTGATATATCCTTTATTGAATCTTAGGTCAATGTTGTTCTTATAGCACCATGGGCTCCCAAGCAATGCTAGAAAATTTTTCTGGCTTGGAAAGTGCCAAAACTTTAAAGTATCTAATAAACTTGGCCCCCTAAATGGTAATCATTACATCCTTTAATACCCCAATGGGCATTATCTTAGTTTTTTTTTCCATATACAACACATTCGAAGATGGCTATAATGCGGGACTTCCCATTTGATGATAGACATCTAATGTAAGAACATTTACTTCTTCTCTTGTGTCAATCAATATATTGCTAAGGAGCCAACCATCCATAACTACGTTCAACGTGATCTCTTTGTAATAATCAAGGCTATGGGGAGGGAGGTTTGCATGCAACACCTACCTTTCATGCTCTTCGTTCTGGTGTGTGGCATTTTTTTCTCATAGCCATTCTCCTAGCAAGGGAATAATATTCTCTTACCTTAACATTTTGCATACTTCCTTGACCTCATCCAAGTCCTTCTGCGAAGCCTCATCATTCCTTCTTTGCTCCTGCTCTCTAGACTGCTCTTTAGACACTGGATTTCTCCCTGTAAACTCTGAATGACATCCATTGTTTCTTGGTACACTTCCTTTTATGGGTAGGGTCTAGATACTTCCCATTTACTACTTCCTCTCTTGAGAATAAAGTATTTTTCCTTGGTACTTCTTTGGCATGCACAACTTCTTCTTGTGTTGTCACCAGAACAGGTTCTAATCCAGACTCACACCACTCTAGGCATCCACTATGTGTCGCCTTCTTTATACTTACCATCAGTGCCCTTGTCTTTCTGGTGTTGTTGGCTCATGTGCTCAAACAACTCAGGGAACTCCTCATACTTGTGATTCTTTCCACACCATGAGCACTGCAATAACCCTAGGCACTCGCATTTGTAGTGTTTTGTAGATCCACAATTAAAACAGGTTCCTCATGAGAACTCACTTCTTCCTCTCCTATGGTTACCATGACCATGAAATCCTCTACAAAACCTCTTCCACACATGCCCCTCCATCTGCGCTCCTTCATAACAGAAATCATCTTCCTTAGAACCACTGGCAAGGTTAGTCTGGTGCACACCATGATCAATGGCCTCATGGATCTGGTCAATAAGCCTACAATCCTTAGTATCATGGGTTATAGAGGTGCAGATCTTATAGTAGCAAGACACATTCTTCTGAATTGCATGGTGTAACAGGGGGCATCAACTCGTATAATGGTCCCCATGAAAAATATCACAATCTACCACTATGGCGCGTACTAATTTCTCAGGGAAAATATCCTTGGCATTCCCTTCTACTTCACAATCCACACACTAAAGACCATTACGAGTCTCATGTGTGAGTTCATAGAAAACTTCTCCAACTGCTTAGCCATAACAGCAATTTGAGCCTCTAGAAAAGGGCTAACACCATAGTATCAATGCTCCCAATAGCTTCAGCGTGCACAGAAGCTTCTAACGCCTCGTGCGGGTCTGTGAAAGTATTATGTGATAAGTGCCCTTCTAAATGGTGTTATCAACCCTCCAAAAAACCATTGAGCATGTCTGTGAAGGGTGAATTTCATATGAAAATTTTGACAGGAGAGTTTTAAACCATGAATCATACTCCTGCACACTCTCTACCATTCCCTTGAATCTCCTTTAGAGCGTTGATGCTCTTATGCTCAAACTCAGGGATGTGGAATTCTATTAGGAAGGTGTTTTTCAATGCGGTGTAATCTACCACCATTTGATGGGGGTCATACTTCCTATACCAGCTATGCATGTGCCCTTGCAACGTTGTTGCAAATTGACTAGCCTTCCATTCCGGGGTTATGATCCCCTTTGCGTGCCATAGCAATTCACACTTGTGAACATGCTCTGTAACATCCTCTATGCCCTGGTAGTCTGAAAAGTGTAAAGACATTTCAAAGATTACTTGAGGAGGTGGTTGAGGGCCCCTGTCCTCCTGAGCCAGATCCTTGGTTTCCTCTGGTGTTTCCTCCGCTGCTAGATCCACTAGATCCACTAAGTCTTGTGCCTCCCGATCCACTAGTTCCACCTCCAAACCCTCCTATGACCCCAAATAATGGGCCTAAAGTGGTTGCACCTAGTGTCCCCAAGGTCCTGTTGAATTACATGCAAATGGTCTGTGAGATTGTTCCACTACCAGATGTGTGTCTTATGCCACTCCCAAACGCATTGTCCAAAACTTGTATATTTTCCCCTTTTCCAAAAACTCCTCTAAGCACTAGAATGGTATGTGTATCCATAGAAGTCCCAAATGAGAAATTATATCTCCTGGGTGATAGATGTCACTTCCACTGATACCAACTGGGTTAACGATACTCCTTGATCTAGAAAACCAAGCGCCAAGGTTTGGTCACTAGGTGGGTTCAGATGCATGCCAATGAATCTTCTTTCTCCATGTGATGAAATCTCATCAGAAGCCGAAGGGGTCTCTCTCCCGTGCTTTCCAAGATGGGGTAACACAGACTGCTCAGGTTCCATGTCCTCTGCATGAACCTCAACTCCTTCCTGCAATGTCTGCCTCCATAGATCCATCACACTTGCAACCTCATGTTGTCTAGCAATCTCCCTTTCACATGCTTCACTATACTTGAGTCATCTCTCCTCCCTTTCTTTCTCATCTGGAATGTCTATCATCTTCCTCCACCCTAGCTTCCTCTCCCAATGCTTAGAAGGGTTTAGCCGGCCATTAGAAATGCCTCTAAACTTAAGGTAACAATCAAGATCTTCATCGCTAATGGAATAGCACATAGAAATGATCCTCTGGGCTCCCACAGAAACTCAAACTCAGCAACTTCCAGACAAGATTATGTAGAAATAGTGTATTCCAAAGTGTAGCTAGCCAACACTCCTTTCCACCAATGATCCACAGGACAAGTCCACATGTCATATCTTCATCTTCATAGCCTCTGGTAATCATCTTGGGCCCATACGTGATCTAGAATACCATCTTGATCTAGACACATATGGTGAGAGCCATTTGTACAGCTTTACTGGGAAGCAATAGAAGAAATTTTTATACAAATCATGGTAGAGGTTCTCTTCTACCCATCTACGTGCATCAAACTCAGGTCCAGTGTTGAATCTCTGAGAAAATTCATCCTCTGTGCTCTTAAACCATGTTTCAACACTTTCCAAGGTTAAACTCTCTATCATCACATCATTACATATATCATGATGCATACCATTTCTTACTAAAACTTCAAAAAGAGGTCCCGGCAATAGAGCCGAGATGTAGTCAATTTTAATACCCTTTAACAAATAAGGACAATCCCATGTGCATTAGCCTATCACCTAGTGGACATTGGGTGCTCACCTGAGGCACGCGCGGGTGCTGAGTCCCTCTTTTATGTGAGTTAAGTGAGAAACCATCATCTATGTCATGAACTTAATGAATAAAGGTGGAAATGAGACATACAATTCATCATAGAGCTCAGAATGGCCTCTAGACAAATGTATTCATTCAAACAAGGGTACATTACAAATAATAGATCTGAACTCACAACAGAAAGGAAAATGCATAAGGATTTACATCCACTCATATGAAATCCATGAACATAACATGAAAAGATATAGTATATGAACCAGTCAATTATATTCATATTCAAGCATGTTGTAACCACATTACATTCAATCAGGATCTATTAGACTACCATAATGATCAGACCGAAGTCATGCATCACAACTGGACTTATGTCCTTCATCCATACAAAGAAAAATTTATAACCCAGCCCTTAATACATCACATTCCCTTATAGATCCTCTACCCAATGCCACAAAGTTTCTCGTAGTATTCTGCAAAGCTCCGCTCTCTATATTCTCCTCTCGTCTATCAATGTCACTATCTCTACCTTTTTCTTCTATGGGTGCTTGTATATATAGGCCTTTCTCAACAGTGTCAACTCAATCCTTCTGGGAGTTACAGATCCGATGCCAAGTGTCCAATGTGGTCCTCCATGGGAGCATGCTTCTTCAAGGCTTGAGCTCTCCACTCTTTTGCCATGATGGTCTTCTAGAATCTTCCATCACATGGTATATTCCTTCCTAGGCCACCATGTTGCCAGGCTGGCACATTATCCACTCCGCATGCGGATTCGGGTGACACTTTTCTCGTGTTCTACCCAAAATACGCCAATATGGCTAAGTCCTGAAACCTTAGCTCTATCCGTGTGCGCGCCACTTGGGTTTAAACCCTTCCTTAAACCCTATCCTGTGCTCCTTCTCCTTGCACGCCCTTCTTCAACTAGGGCTTGCACACCTACGTGCCTTTTGGTACTTTAGCCAATATTTTGGAGTCCCAACAGAATGAATTGAAGTACAATCAGTATTATTAAATGTACAAGACATTTGTTTAATCTGACATGAAATCTATTATAGAAACAATTAGAAACTGGATTCTATATTATGAATGAGATCTCAGGGACATATTTGTAAGTCTTTATACTCTAGTTTGACATATTTTACGGTACCTTTCGACGCTGGAAAAAAACTTCGCCAACTTGTAGACCATGTCATTGTAATAAGAAGCTACATTTCCGAGTCAAATGAAGTTTATGTCATTAACGAGGGAATTAAATGTTCATATGAAGATTCATAACCTTACCCTCGCCTTTTTGGTTGACATATATGTGTACAGTTCCTTTACGAGTAACTCTTCCCTCTATCACCCAATTCATGTGGTTTGGATGCAATTTATTAATGGTTGTTGTCGCAACAAGCTACCAAGGGCTTCATAATTATAGTTCATCCATTTATGTGAGCATCATGTAACAATTATGCAATGTCAATAACATGTATTAGATATTAATATGTAATAGACCTCAGAAGTTGTCAATCATGATGTCGATTTTAGAGATACAAATAAAGATCTAGACTACATTGTAATAAAGAACCGTATGGAACAAAACTAATGAAATTAGTTAAGAAATCATGTGTAATACACATCATGAGAAGGAAAAAGTAGAATAGGTTTCAACAATATGTCTTGACAAAAAATTAGCTTTTTTGAACCTTGCTAGCTAAACTTGATGTATAAAAGACTAGGTCAGAAGAGGGAAGATGCTACAACATGTACATCATCTTTCACAGTTTCATTAGGTCAGTAGTAGTAACAGCTAAAAAAGGTAGCAACCTAGTGTATATGTCTATAATAAGAATGTTGCAGTTTTTATTACGTAAAATATTGTTGGCATACCTAATAGACAGATATATGAATTGTTTGGTATACTTGTTTTATTAACGCTCAGTTGTAGGAAAGAGAGGGAGACCTTTACAATGTAGTTCAGTATGCATTTCCATTAAAGAGAAACACTTTCCCATATGGGAGTGATCTACATGTTTGGAACAAGTTCCCGAACATCCAAGGATATTTTCATGAATGGATTGTGAATGGAAATTAGATGTTTTGATCGAATGTTTTGATGAGATAAAAATGGAGTTCGTATGCAACATTAGGTGGACAAGTCAGTAACCTTGTCAACCACATGGTCAACCATCACAGAATGAAATCCCCTCTACGTACAACATTCCAAAATTGGAAACCACCCCAACAAAGTAAACCGCCACCTAAATTGCATTTGTCTAGTTAAACCCTATAGTGTTTTGGTCAGACAAGAAAAATTGGTGCAAGTGGATTGGGTGACAAGAGTTTCCTCAACCAATTTTTTGATCCCACCAGAAGGGAAAAAACTGAAGTACCATGAAAGAGCTATATTTGTGTTTTCGAAATAACATGCTCTCAAACCACCAAATAAAACATGTTGAGTTAAAAGCATTGCATGGGGATAACTAGAAAGAACGATGCTATTTTAGCTAGTGAGAAAATCAACTCCCCATAATCCCATTAATTAAAAGCATGGATGAGTTATTTCCACATTCGAATCCTTAGTGTCAACATGGAAAATTACACATTGACTAAAAACTTATCCAATCAGAAAGAAGATTTGGTGGCTTTAGTTGCATATAAAATAACAAGCCAACATGGCGTAACATCAGCATGAGAGCGTCGTCGTATAGCTTCTCACTGCACTGTTACACGCCTTCGACATAATTAATGTTTGGTCAAACCAATTATGTGTTATGATAAGACAATTTTAAAGCCCTAAAATTGGTTTGATTGGATGGAGATCAATGACATTTAGGTTTAATCATAACCAATTCAATGCAACATAGTGGTCTTCCATTATTGGGGGTTCCCAGGAAAATTTATTTTAGGAAGGTTAATTTTTTGAAATTATTTCAAAAATACTATTTAAAATGGGAACAAAATTAATTTCCAAAAAATGAAGGCAAAGGTTTGAATATAAATTTTACCCATTTAAGTCACATTGTAATGAATATGGTAGATTTGAAATTATTAGGGAAGTGAAGCCCAACCAACTGGCCGTTTTAAGTGGTGGGCCACTACATTAATTTATTTGGAAAGAAATTGATCTCATTAGCAAACATAATAATTAAATTAGTTTCCCTACAACCTTAGTGTGTGGGTTGGGGGTTACTGCCACCTTCTAAGCACAATTCACAATTCACTGCCACCTTAAATTAGGGTTTTTAAAGGTTTCATCACAATTCTACTATAAAAACCTCCTAAATGGATAGGAAATATTTCTTAATTATTGCGTTGGTGATTTCGTTGCCGAGAGGCCAATATATAGATTATGAAAAAATTTTGATGGAATGCATTGAAGTCATTACCTCAATAGGTGGGAGCCCAATCCCGACGGGAAGGACCTTCCAGGTGGTGGGTGGGTACAAGCCCAACAGTGCCAAAAGGATCCTTCTTAGCATTGGGAACGGTTGTTAGTTTAGATTCAGATTTATTCCAGGAAGGTGGAGGATGATTTTGTAATCTTTGTGTTGCTTGTGTGACCGTGGAGTCAACTTTTATTCTCTACAGTTAAATTTTGACATCTTTGTTTTTTTGGTAACTATATGAAATTAATTGTAAATACATAATTTTGATAGTGTAATGGTTAAAATAACTTACTAGGCGTAGTTAGATATTTATAATATTGTTGGAGAATGATCTCCTGCTTCTGATTCTCCACCAAAAAGATAAGTGAACTTCTTTGTATTATGTGTCTCCTTTATTGCATTTGTCCCATTATATAATATTAATACAGGGGATGCATTAGAGTTGCATCTCTCAATCATGTGCTCCAAAAAATGCACTGATCTCTCACATTTGAAAGGATGTTTAGGATACGTAACAAATTTCATTAGAGTTTGATAATATCCAAGGGATTTGAATGTTTCCAATCTAGATCCACTTGTCACATCTTTCACCTCCTCTATACTAGTTGAATTATGAACACCATATATGGAAAATATCATTGACATCCCTTAAAACCCATGTTTTGCATTCATAATTCCATAACATCCTTATGAAATTATTGCTGATTTTTTTACTTTTTTCATGTACATGCTTACAACAGTATGAAATAAGTATAATTGTACTGGTGGAAGTATAAAGATGCAGACACAACTCATTGTACTACACCCAATGATTGTCAGAAGATCAATAATATCTTTTTGTGAGATAGTACTCACAACATTACAAAAATCAGCAATTACAACTTCTACACTGAGTGGAAGAAAATGGAATTCCAAACCTCTCAATGTTCTACTAAGCAAAAAAGGATAAGAACATTGAAAAGAGAATTCATATGTATCTTGTATCCTTGGTTTAAAATTTATATTAGCCTCAAACACTTACAATTCAAGTACTTCAATAGCATTTTTTGAATAATTTGGTGAATTTCCTTAACTCCCTTTCCTTGATGGTGTAGCTTTCCTTTTCATTTTTTTCTTTTCATCACTAGGATCTTGACATAGTTGTGAAAAATGAGACTCATGCATGTCAATGTTTTCAATCACATTTAATTGACTGCATCTCATAAGAGCAATATATTCTAGAACTCTTTCCTGCATATAAGACATAACTTTGGCTCTTTTTTGCTCTATTATCCTTTACTCTTTTGCAGTAATATTTTAGACCCATTGCATTAACACCAGACTCTTATTTGAACCAAAATTCACCACTAATGCATTTATCAACAAGGATATATAATTCTTCATCTGTCATACCTTTTGTGCCTCTAAATAGTCCTTCTGTAAGCATATCTAATGAATTTGGCTTGAAATTAGGTCTTTAGATTTTTTTGAGAAACAAGGGAACCCACCATTGGTATAAAAATAAAAAATAAAACCCACTTATCCCAAATTTCATCTGAGAGTACAAGAAATGAAAGTTTATCATTCAAACTATCCAATCCGCCTTTCAAAAATAAGAATTTTTTTTCTTTCGAATGTCTGTATGCGAACATTAAAATAAATTTTATTAGTTAACATTCTATAAGAAATAATTTAAGTTAATTTCTATGTGAAAAAAAAAAATTAGTATAATTTATAAATAACTTCCATGTTTTGACTTTTTGTGACTATAACCATAACGTTGTGGTCTCTTCTCTAAGATCCACATTGATCTAACTTTGTATAGTTCATCAATAAATATTGTTTTAACCCATGTTTTGTTTTCCATATTATTTTTGCTTGCAAATATTGATTATTTGTTTTGTTGTTTCTTTGGAAGACAGAATACGGGAAGACCTTTGTTTGATTCTATCATGAATAGATGAAAAATTAAGATTTGCAAGGATTTATTTTTGGGCTTCCATTGTATGTTGCCCATCAATAATATAGAAATGAGTTTCACTGTCATGAATTTCATGCTCAAAATCCATCTTAATAAATAAAACACCTAGTTTTTTGTAAGGAAGAAAAATTACATACCACTAAAGAGGTATTAGGTTGCATAACATAGAGTGGACATGGAGACTGAAACTTGCTAAATCAAGTGGCGTGTATTGGTATTTTGCAGGAGCTACATGGACAATGACCAATATCAATTTTGAATGAATTTTCATCAAATAAAAAATATGAATCTCTTCAGATAATGTAGATTCACTTTTTTTAAATTCAGTTTGTGCTTGTTTTAATAATAATTTCTCTTTTGCAGATCCCTTCACCTCTTGAAAGTGTGATTCTGAAATGTATTTTTCCATCTTAGATAATTTTTGTCTTCTAAGCATGGTAAAAATTTTTGAATGTAATTTTTGTTGGCCCAATTCCTTATCCATATTCATGTGGTGGGAAACATATGAAGTAAATGCATACTGATAAAGATTTTTGAATATAGTGACAATTCCTACACAAATAGCTTGACTATTCTACACACCACTCTTGTCCCCTTCAGTGTATGACTCAATTTTCCAACCATAACTATAACATGAATCTTTGTGGTGTTTTTCTGACCTTTCCATGCCATCATTTTTGTAAAGAGAAACCTGTAATTCCATTTTATGTACTGAGCATGTTTTGGTTGTGTTGTCCACTTCTTCCACTTAAATGGATACAATAGTATCTATTATATAATTTATGCTCAGAAGAATAACAATTTGTGTGTGTTGGTCTCCCAAGGAATGAAACAACCATAGATCATTGTAATAATTATCAGGAGTGTGAACTTCAATGAACCATTCTTCATCCCTTCTTTCCCAGTCATCTGCACCATCAAAAAATGGAATTTCCTTGTACGGGGTAGTGGTAATAAGATCCATTTTTTCCTGTTACAATTTTTGTTAGTGTAATGTATATCAAAATCTTCACAGTCTTAACATTATTTTATAAAAGTAACAAGGTGTGATAATGTGCAACTTCCCATTTTAAACTCTATTATATTTCTATGATTGCATCTACCCATGATAAAAAAAAAATTGTTTTTATTCAATGGGCAGATGCCTATTCCCATGTGATAAAATTGTTTGTTTTTATTGAATGGAAAGATGCCCATTCTCATGTAAGACTTAATAATAGAAGGAAAGATGGCCGTTTATGTTACTTTTACTCTGTCTAATTTGTAAGTTTTGGAGTTTCAACAAGATTTGAAGAAAATATTTATGCTAATTTTACTCTCTCCACTTTATTTGTTCATCCTTTCCCCTTTAAAAGGGTAGATGCCCATTCTCACATATAACTAATAGAAAAAGAATAGAGATAAATATGCTCATTCTCATGTATAACTAATAGAAATCTCAGATATATCTAATTTAATAGAAGAAGAATAAAGATAACTTTAAGTTCAACATATTATATTTACTTTCTTTTAACATGGGAAGGTACTTTGTTTTAGAATGGGAAGTTGTGCATTGTGACAACCTTTATAGAAGTTGTGCATATTTATAATGGGCACAAGCCCATTCTCATACAAACAAACATTGTTTGTTTTGTAATAATTAATAATTGTATTATACTAGTTGGACTATCCCTGGTAGAGCCAAGTGCTGCACTACATACCCCCGAGAGGGATCAAACCTTATGTAGTTCTCTCTCTCTCTCTCTCTCTCTCTCTATATATATATATATATATATATATATATACAGACACAATGCTATATTTACCCCCAATGGGATAATATTATATATATCCATTAAGTTCATGTAGTTTTTTTAATATAAAATCCATTCTCATGTATGATTTGAATATAGATAAATCTTGATCAAATATTTAACATGGGAATTTAATTTGTTTTAGAATGGGAAGTGTTGTACATTTTGACAACCTTTATAGAAGTTGTGCAGTTTATAATGGGCATATAGCCCATTCTCATACAAACAAACATTATTTTAGTTTTGTAATTATTTTAATTGATTATAATTAATCTTGCTGAAGAGGTACAATCTATTATATCTTTATAATAGCCACTTGCTAAATAATAATATAGTATTTTAGGACTAATTAAGTTATCACACATGACTATATAGTGTTTCACTACATACCCTCTCAGGGATCAAGCCTTATGTAGTTCTCATTTTAGACAATGTATATTTTTTTTTAAATGACTAATAGATGAAAATACAAAAAACATTATTTGTTTAGTAAAAGTGGAGAGATTAAAATTTACTTTGAAATGCTTTTACCCACATTGAAGAAGAATAGATGTTTTCTGGCAATGGTAACCATGCTCATTTCCATCATATATAATTAGGATTATCCATTTTATGTAAAGTGGGAAATCATATTTTTTATGTCTATTCACAATATTTCTGATTAAGAATCAATCATTTTAGGTCTAATCACAAATTATATTTGTATAAATCTGGAATATGCACAAACTAATGCATTCAATTTTGCATTACATAACTTTTAATTGATCAAATCTTTGTATTCTTCTCATCATATTTCAAGATGTTAATCAAGGAAGAATAGATTTCATTGAAAAAATGTTTTTTGACTGGATACCCTAATTTGTATGCACTTTATAAATTGGAATATGCACAACTAACTTCTCTGCCCATTCTCATATAATATGAATAATAGAAGAAAAATTATTATTATAGACTGCTAGTGGAGAATAAAATTACCTTGTTGGCGAAATGGGTAATGCCCATGTTTTCACCATTAATTTAATTTAATCATTGATATGTATTAATAGGAGAACATTGACTTTTACTAGATTTTAGAATTTATGCTCATATATCAATTTTTAGTAGATCCATTCCATATTGAAGTCAAGAATTTTAGCTAACTAAATTATGAATTTGAATGATTGCATCAAATGGTTGATAAAATCATTCTCAATCAACTAATACCGTAATTTTGTTGACTACATATTAGACTCTATAGTTGAGATACCCATGAAAATTTAACTTTATTTATAGAATGGGTAGATGCCCATTCCTCATATAGGAATCATGAATAGAAGATCATAAGATATATTGTATTAGAATGGGTAGATTAATTCTATTTATATAATTACAAAAATATATTGTTTACATAATTCTATTATCTAAATTATAGAATATGCAATAGATAAATTTAATTATTAAGGATTGATTATAAAGTTCAAACTCATTTTAATTATATGAACTAACTTAGAAGAACTTAGATCATATGATAAATGGGAAAGTACCAAGTAAATTTATATATAATAATTTCCCTTATTTAGTTCTCTTCATATAGTTTTCTAATATAATAAGTATCGTTTTAGATAAATAAGTTATATATAATACATGTTGAAGTTCCTGAGTTTAGCACTACTGAAGTGAAGTGACACTACACAACCCTTGCAAGAAGGAAATGAAAAATTTTGTAGAAGTCTATTACATACATTAAATTAATATCAATTGGTTGAATATAAATTTATTAACAAATGGGAAAATAGAACTAAGGAAAACAGTCTTATCTGGCAAACTTCAAAGTTCACCAAAATTTTGTCATTAGTAGAGAATTAATAGTTAATTATTTTTGAATGGGTTACTACTACTCTTGTTGATATTTTGATTTCATCACCCTAACGAGACCACCATTGTTTTGTCATTAATTTTCCATTAGAATCATAAATGAAGAATCTTTATGATGTTAAGTAAAGTTCCTAAATTTCATTTTGTTCTTGACCATGACCTTAAATAGCCATATGAAATAACAATTATTTGACCTATTCCATCCACTTATAAATGACAAATAACCTGAACTTGGTTATTAGAATAGAAAGATGATAAAATTTAATTTGTAAAATGGAATATGACAAGATCAATAATTGGGCTAATTTGAACAAAATTAGAAACTTAATTTAGAAGAATAAGTAGAATAGAATTTAATCTCATAGATAAAAATTATGCCCTTAAAATAAGAAGATTTTTTTAATAAGAATAATATATATGTTTAAATATTTATACATATTCCAAATATTATAGAACTAAGTCAATTTTAATTCTATTATTCTTATTTGATCCATACATGAGATTCCTTATTTAGCAAGGTCAAATAATAGTAATAAAACTAAAACATTTTATCTTGAAGGAGAATATTGTCCATCCTGGCCTTGTATCATTGGTGGATCTTTTGCTTGATATTGTATGTGTCTAGTTGCATTGATGAATGATTTACCAAGCATGCAAGGCCAATATGCACATGTTCATCCTTCAGGATTAAATCAAATGAACTTCCATTACTATGATTTAACCTATGTTGAAACAAAGAGATTACAAGTTTCATAAGGTTCAACAAATTTGAAATTTCTAAAATATTTCAGGAAATTAGACCGTTTCGACTTATAGAGACCAACATTTCTTGTGTAATTATGTTGATAATGAGTTAACAAGCTCCTATTCTCATCATACACCACATTTTATAATTGTATTATATTACTGGACTATCCTTGCCGAGCCAAGTGCTTACACTATATACCTTTGAGATCAATCAAGAAATATATGATTGCTACAACCGTATGATTTCTCAAATAATGGGCATAATTATGCCCATTCCAAAAATTGAACTTAAATTTTAATTCTATTAAAGGAATTTTTACTTAACTTATTCAAAAAAACTTAATTATATCCATTTATTTGAACTTAATCATTCTTGTATATTTTCTCATAAGTTTAGTAATTTTCCATTTTCCATACATACCCTCGAGAGGGATCAAGACCTTATGTAGTTCTATTATTTTGTTTATAATTTTACTCATTTTGGCATGGACTAACCTTGGTGGAGCCAATCTTTGATGGCAGCCAAGTGTTGCACTACATACCCTCGAGAGGGATCAAGCCTTATGTAGTTCTATTATTTTATTTATAATTGTATCGTTTTGGCTAGACTAACCTTAGTGGAGCATAGTACTGGCACCACCAAGTGTTGCACTACATACCCTCGAGAGGGATCAAGCCTTATGTAGTTCTATTATTTTGTTTATAATTGTATCATTTTGGCTGGACTAACCTTGGTGGAGCCAAGTGCTGGCACCACCAAGTGTTGCACTACATACCCTCGAGAGGGATCAAGCCTTATGTAGTTCTATTATTTAGTTTTAGAATGGGTGGGAAATATTGAACTCAATCATTTTTTATGGACTAAGTATTGCCTCTCTTTGTTTATAATTGTCCAATTTTGGCTGCTATTGTTTTGTTTTAGAATACTGCCCATTATCATATTATGTTTTATTATTTTTTTTAGAATGGGAAGATGCCTATTCTCTGCCAATTCAATATATGAATCATTAAAATATATTTTTTACCACCATGACATCTTCCCATCCTCATATTATGTAGTTCTATTATTTTGTTTTAGAATGGGAAGATGTAGAACCCATTCTCATTCCGTAGATTATACCGAGCATATAGAAATCATTAAAATAATTGTTTCTCATATTATATATATTTAACACCATTTATTTATTAATTAAAGATAATTATTTTAAAACATGTCTTTTTCACTCATTGGAGGGAATTATTTACCACTAGTTTATTTATTAATTAAAGGTAAATGTTTTAAAAAACGTCTTCAACTGCTCGTTGGAGGGAAAGTGAGATCATGTTTTTTGCACACCATTATGCCAAGAATGAAAATTGGAGATATTAATGAAATTTAATCCATGCCACTACGAGGCACTAGAATGGTAAAAAATATTTGTTAGTTCAAGACCATTGTTCATCATGGTTAGATAATAGTAAGAAAAGTAAAGCATTTTATCCTGAGGGAGAATCGTGTCCATCTAGGCCTTGTATCATTGGTGAATCATGTCTATGTTTCCTTGATGTCGTATGTGTCTATTTCCATTGATGGATGATTTACCAAGCATGCAAGGGAAAGTTACACATGGTTCATCCTTCGGGATTAAATGTTGCACTTCCATTACTATGATCTAACCAACTTCCATTACTACAATCTAACCTTGCTCATATATTAAGAATCATAGATGCCCATTCTCATATAAAAATCATAGAATAATAATAGAGAGAAAATTTAAATTTTTATTTATGAAAGCCATTTTTAGATAGATATATTTGTGCACATTCTCATATAAGAATTATAGAAGATAGAATGAGAAGTTGTGCATTGTGACAGTAACATTTTTTATTTTGTAATTATTAATAATTTTGTATTATACTAGAAGACTATCCCTGACAGAGTAAAATTTGCACTACATACCCTCAAGAGGGATCAAGCCTTATGTAGTTCTCAGTTCTCATCTTACAAATATATATATTATATATATATATATATATATACCACATAGAATAGATATTCTCATGAATAAATAATAGACCATTTCATATCCATTCACATTTAGAAAACATAGAAGAATAATAGATATTTTGAATGGGCATATGACCATTCTCATATAAGAATAATAGAAGATAGAATGAGAAGTTGTGCATTGTGATAGTAACATTTTTTGTTTTGTAATTATTAATAATTGTATTATACTAGTTGGACTATCCCTGACAGAGCCAATTGTTGCACTACATACCCTCAAGAGGGATCAAGTCTTATGTAGTTCTTCTTCATCTTACCTATATATATATTCTCATTCTATATCTATATATTTATATGAGAATGGTCATATTCCCATTCAGAATATATATAATTTTATAATTTGTATATGTGAAATCTGTCATGTATGAAATGTAACATATATATTTGTGTGTGTGTGCATTATTTTTAACAATTTTTATAATTAAGAATATAATTCCCTTAGAACAAGTGTCATACCCTGAGAATTTATTAATGTTTAAATTTATTTTTATCTTGACCATGACATTATAGACCACCATGTAAATATATTGTTTACCACCATTTATTTAATTAATTAAAGGTATTTGGTTTAAAACATGTCTAACTTAGTTATTATCTTACTCTGTTAGACTTACTCAGGCATCTCAAATGTATGATATCTAATGATGTGCAGAGAAGCTATGAGGTACATCTATTTACTATTATATGCTATATAATATGTATGAAGTATGTGTCTAATTTTAGAATTTTTAGAATGGATTTTGAGTATGGGAGGTGTGTTTGTACAAGAAATATTTAACTTAATCATTTTAATGCCTCTCATATAGGAATCATAGAAGAATAATATATTATTAACATTCTAATACAAGCAATTAATTGAACTTAATCATCTTGTATTTATATAAATGAAAATAACCTAAAACATGGTTATGATAATGTTTAAAAGTTATATTTTTTCTTGACCATGACATAGCGAGACCACCATGCAAATATATTGTTTACCACCATTTACTTATAAATGAAAATAACCTAAAACATGGTTATGCTAATAGAGATGATGATGATTTATACATGTGATTGGAATATAACAAGATCAATAATTTAGCTAATTTAACAGAACATAGAAACTTAAGATAAGTAATTGTAGGGATAAAAAGAAATTTGATGTTCAGAGATAAAAAGTAGTAGTGAAAAAAAGGAAACATGAAGAGAGAAAATTACAAAATGCATATTACTGAAAAATATCATAGATGAACTATCAGTCTAGATTAGTTGTCATCATAAATATCTATTGCCTCTTCTTTGACATTAGTGAACGAGAAGGAAGAACCCACAGAGCTACCCCAAGTAGCCATATGATGGTGGCCACCACTAATAGTGACAATATTTCATAGGAATGTGTAGGTGGGAAGCAACAACTCCCGCAATATGGAAACACCAACAGAATTAGGGTGGATAGGAACATGAATCTCTGTTAAATCAATTTTTGGAATATGAGAGGTGGTGGGTCCAGGGATGTACAAAATTCTAAGACAACCTACATGAAGTGGGTGAGGGCTTGGTTCCTCTCTGCCAAAGGTTCCACCAAAGAATGATTAACCCAACCAATGTCTTCCACAAGGCCGATGAATAGGGAAAATTGTTGAGATTACAATGCTCTAGTTCTTCATCCAAACCAACCCTATGAGAGGGAAAGATAAAAAATGGGAAATCATAGCAACTTCCAATTTGTTACGGCTAACCAGAAGTAGATTCAAAACAAACACCGAGGAAATTTCTGAGTTAATCTGAGCTCTTCTGGAATAACAGAGACATGCGTCACCTAGAACATGTTCAATGGCTTCACAGACATACAATGAATCAAGCCTAAAAACCCACTTGAGACGTGACCGAGAAATAGAATTGAAAAAGGAAATTTCTCTTTTGTTGCTTCACAAAAAAATGGCAGGAAGAGAGGGCACTACCATGATGAAAGAAACAAAAAGGAGAGGAGTCTAAATGTTAAATGAGGGTGAGGAAGGCTACTTGAAATCAATCTACACAAGCCAAGGTCGAAAGTAATTACTCCTCACTGAAGTGGCTATCACTATTATTAAATAATTGCATGCATCCCTTCCCAATTCTCAAAGATCGTAGATGAAGGATCCTCTAGGAGTTGGAGCCTCTGAATCCAACTATTAGCGATGTACGATCCTAAAGACAACATACGTTAGAAAATGTCATTGAGCATTTAATATATACCAACCCAATGCTATTAAACATTTAATTGAAGCAAACCCAATTTTTGACATGATGGGATATAATTGCTCCTAGTTCTCACAAGTTTACTAATTTTCCATGTATTTATGTTTACTAAAACATAGTTATGATAATGTTTGAAATTTATAAAGGTGTGAGTAAAATTATAATGACATAGCGAGATCACCATGCAACTATATTGTTTACCACCATTTATTTATTAATTGTCAAAAAGGTGATTGGAAATTGGTGAGATTAATGAAATTTTATCTCTGAAATTTGATATATTAATGGAAGTTAAATTATTTCGATGATGGTAGATTTCTTGTGAATGGGAAGTTTTACCACGACGCTATTGCATGAAAAACCTTTGTTGATTGTTACTTTTATTATTGAATTGGTATATATCAACAAAAAATAATAAAATGTTTTTTTGTATGAGAATAGGTATTTACTCTATCTAGACATTTTAACACATTGTTGTATTAGAGTGTTTAGAATGTGCATTTTTTGATCCTCGTATGAACAAAAATTTATTGTCCTATATTGGATGGGATTGTTTGTATTGAATGGGACCATAACAGAAGTAATAAATTCTCACCTCCTTTATAGAGTTTTTAAAATGAAAATGTTCAATAGTGTTTGCATTAGAATTATTTGAATGGTGATTGATAACTCAATCTATTAAATATTCTTCTATAATTCAAAGTAAAATCATTCAATGCATAACTAAATGTAATATTATTTTTTGATTCAAATTATTTGTATGATTATTCTTCTGAATCTGCTCAAATTCAAGATTTCGATAGATCTATTTAATTATTTATAAGTATATCATATTGGCTAGACTATCCTTGGCACAGCCAAGTGTTGCACTACATACCCTCTATATAGTTCTCATCATATTAGATTATATCTTTGTAGCATTATGAAGATTTCATTCTCATATTGAAGATCAAGGTAGTGAAGATTTGAAGAATGTATGGGTTATATAGTGAAGATAATAGAAGCCCTATTTTCTTATATTCTTTCATTTTTTATTATGGTATTATGAATAATTTTCAATGGGAAGATGTCCAGTATCATAAGAAATCATGCATAGAAGAAGAATTTAATTTTTTACAGTTGCTAAAAAATTTTACTTCTTTTTTAAATTGAAGATAAGTTTCAGAGATACTTCTAACTCTTCTTTTTGATTTATTATGAGATGAAGAATATCATTTGTTTTATTTCTCTTGTATTATGATCTAGGTATAAAGATAATGCCATATTTTTTATCTTTTGTATTTTTTATATGGGTTTTAAGAATATCATTTCAATATTTTGTAAGACTTGCATAGTTGTTATCCTCCATAGTTATAAATGGATGCATCTAAATATGACCATTTCTTGCATGTTTTAGAGTCTCAACAAGATCATTCCCTTGCAAAAATATATGTTCTCAATGCGCAATGGAACTCCTATCTCACCCCATCCAAACTACTAATGTATATATAAGAAATCCACTGCCAATACTTCATGCTAAGATGGGGATTTATCTATTATGTTTTTACCAAAGTACAGAGTGGGCTTACCACCTAATGGGATGTACAAGCTTATTTTGCTAATATGTCAAAAGGGATCAAGCTTATGTTGTAGGCAATTGAGGCATGTGAGTTTATCACAGGTGAGTTGATCACAAAGTAAATTTTAATTCTATAATTCTTCTTTCATCCATAAAATGATATTTTTTGTTCATGAAAGTTGTTCATCAAGGTTAGATAATAGTAATAAAAGTAAAAACATTTATCCTGATGGTGAATCATATAAAACTTGGCCTTGTATCATTGGTGAATCATGTGTCTGTTATCCTTGATATCATTTGTGTCTATTTTCATCAATGAATGATTTACCAAGCATGCAAGTCCAAGATGTAAATGGTTCATCCTTCGAGTTTAAATTCTTCTGTTCCATTACTATGATCTAACTTTGCTGAACAAAATTCTTCCATTGTATTGTATTGGGTAGTATAGTATTTGTAATGTTTATATTACTTGAAAATAATTATTCAACAAGGTTAGATCATAGTAATGGAAGTGTAACATTTAATCTTGAATCATAAAGGATAGATAATAATATCTGTATATTTTTCAAGATGTCTATAGCTCTATTAAATAATTGTATAATTGTGTCGTATTAGATGACTAACCTAGATAGACAGTACTGCACTACATACCCTCTAAACTACAACAAATAAAGTTTTATTTATGTTATTCAAATGGCAAGTGGAGAGATAAATTTTACTTATTTTTTAGAATGGGCAGATGCCCATTCTCATATAGGAATCATGAAAGAATAAGAAGAATAGAGAATAGAGACTAAATGGGTAGATTCCATTCTCATATAAATAGAGAAAATAGAGAATTTAGAAAAGAGACTAAATGGGGAGATGTCCATTCTAGAATGGAGATGAAATTATCTTGTTTTAAAAAATTAAAAAATATAGCCGCCCATTCTTTCATATCGACTAAAGTATTCCTGGCAGAGACAAGTGCTGGACTAAATAGTAGACAAATGGATCAAGCCTTATATAGTTCTCATCATAATCTATTTTCCTTGATATTGTAAGTGTAAATTTTCCTTGATGAATGATTTACCAATTAACATGTGAGGCTAATATGCACATGTTCATCCTTCAGCATTAAATGTTGAACATCCATTACTATGATCTAATATTTTTCAACAAAGGTCTTTAACCATGATAATGATAGTTGTAAATAGATGCATCTAAATATGGACACTTAGATACTATTATCACCAAGATTTGAAAAATTATGAGATATTGTTTGATGTTTCATTTTTCGTTCCATCTTTCTTCTTTGGACTCCCTCTATTTCGTTAGACCATTTCGGTTTATGAAGCAAAATATTTGAAGAAAATTTTAGAGATACACAACCTTATTGTGTTTTAGAATGGGAAGTTATGCAAATTTCTCACAGCCTTTATAGGTAAAGAATATAGCTTGTGTAAAACTATTTGTAATGTAATGGGAATAGGATAAATTTTATAAACAGATAGAATTTTTTTGTGTAATAATGTTTATAACATGCACAAGATACATTTTAATTCCGAATATTCTTAAATAATCTAAATTTTATTTCTATTATTCTTCTTTGATTCATACATGAGAAGGGGAATCTACCCATTCAATACAATTAATATTGAACTTAAATACTTTTTATACCTCTATAAAGGATATGAGAATGAGAAGTTAGTAACTCCAAAGAAAATATATCTCCTTCTTGATTATCAAATAATGAATTAAAATGTTTCCTAAATAGGAAAAACAACTCCCAACTCAAGTTGCCAAGTAAACTCTAACTAACTCTGACTAAATCTACTCTAGATGGCGGAAATTACTATTTTTAGACATTTACTAGAGCCTGCTATTCTTACTAAGTTCACATTATTATTCCTACGGGAACAAAAATTTCCACACATATTCTACATCCTTAAATTAGAGGAATTTCCAAATTTCTAACTAATAATGCAACTAATAGACTAAAATTAACTAATGCCCAAAAATAGGGAAAAATTGAACTATAACTTAAATCCTAATTTTGGCCTTAATATGGCGGATTTAGGGCCCGAAAACGTGTTGAAAATTTTCCCCAACTAGTAGGGCGGAGTTTCCATTGCATTCATCTCATCGAAGCATGTGGTTTTAAAAAACAAACGGACACCCGGAGCTCAAGTTATGACCTTGTATGGTTCCTACTAATTTTGGCGCATCAGGATATGAGATATTAACTCATCATTACGTCTAAAAAATCTCTAGTTTTTGTCATAAATGGGAATCCTTTGAGTTCAAAATCTAGACCATAAATGTATGGACTTTCCCAGAGTTTTTGATATTTTATTAATTCTATACAATCAGTATGAGAATGGGAAAGATGTGTTGAAGGAAAAACTAACTTTTATCAATAAAAGTTTGGTTACTAAAGGTATGGTTGGTGAGTAGCAATGAACTTACAAATAAATATATGGACTTTTAAAATTTTCAAAGCAGTTAATGCATGGGAAACCAATGAAAAAGTATATTCCACTAGTAGGTGTATGAACCTTTTAGACATTTGGTAGCGACAAATATATGATGATGACAATCTCCAACATCATGTATGATTGTTTAGGATTCCAGGGTCAGATTTGAAATCATAGTCAATGTGGGATTGAAAACAACATGTCGATATTATATCAGACCTAGAAAGAAGCACTCTACATACCTTGGGGACTATCCCCTTCGAGATTTGGTAAATGCAATACAGATATGTAGTATTGACATTCTTGATACTGTATCATTAATAGATACCATGGGTAGTGTGCAACATGCAAAAATAATTACATAAACTATGTGAGAGGTAGGCCATACAATATTACTACCAATCTATTATCTTGCATAAATATCAGATGATGGATATTTATTCCTAAAGATTATTGTAGATTTTATAAACTATTTCTAAATGGATTTTGTATAAAAAAAGAAAGATAATTATCATTTCATACAGTCTTGAAGATACAAATGACATAATCAAAAGATATGAAGTTCTCATTGGTACAATGGGTAGATACCTTTATATCTTAGAAAGTTGCTCCTTAAATTTTCGCATCGGTGTTTAACCACTCAACAAAGACTCTAAATGGTTTTCACTCCAATTTCCAGTTTCAATTATAATTTACATAGAGTTCGTGATGGAAAAGATGGGATGTTGATGTTTTCAAAGGAATTTCTATTACCCTAGGCACTTTGTGGAAGTGGACAACACAACTCTCACCATAGAAGTTTTGCATCGGCGATATGTATCTTTTGTCATAGGCATCCTAGAATTGTACTCAGTAAGAATCTCAGAAAACACTTAGCACATCACTTTTCCTAGACTTTGCACTAAGCCAAAGCATCCCTACCTATTATCGAATCCCTCTTTAACGAAGCTTCTAAGATGTGGTGAAGACTTCAAAGGGACTAGTTTAGATCCATAATGACCTCCCATTCTACACTCACATGGGGCAAATTCCAGTTCTAGAGAAAAATAGACTAATTGATAATCATGATAAAATCAAGCATGCAAGAGCCAATTATAGTCAGTATTAATACTCTAGTTCAGAAAATAGATTTCATTATATAAAAAAACATAAATACATAGAAGCTTCTTACAATAATAGCATTATATGCTCATGCACGTAACAGTTCTCATAACATACTCTCACAATAATCTAGTTCTTACATACATATCTTCTATATTACGTAGTTCACTACATATTTATAAGGGTGGGGACTTTCCCTTCACTGTTTATCTAATCCAAAAATAGGTTACATGCTGAAAATAGTCATGTGCCTTTATAATTACAGCCACACATGCAAGTGTGCTAACAATAGATTTCTCCTAGTTAACTATCAGTCGCAATTCTATCTTTAGCCCACATCCACGTAAAGCACTCCATAGCCACTCTTCCAAAAATAGCTGATGCGTGTCGTGCAAGTATTTTCCCATTTGTGTGCTCCACACACCATCTTCCAAAAATGGATCATAATTGTGAAAATGGCTAAGTCCCAAATTTGTCTCTGTCCTTTGCATGCAATTCCTTTCCAATCCTCTTATGCCTTTGAACGTGCTCTTCTCTTCCGTGCAAATATTTTTTATGCCTTCTGCTAAGTGTTATACATTTTCTACTCAATTTTTTACATTTACTCACTTATGGGTTTGTCCTTACCTAAGTCCATTTCAATGAAATTGTGGGTGGGCATGTGGGATAAAAAGATAGAATTTGAAAATTATCCTCAGAGATGTGAAAAATTCCAGAGTTGGGGACATGTGAAACAACAGTGAAAAATGGTTATTACTAAGGTTTATAAAGAAATACCAAATCAAGGGAATGCGATAGATAAATTCAAAGGAAATGGAGGTTCATGTTTCAAAAAAGTTGAAATCTATCATCCCAAATAAGGGTGTTATAATCAATGGAAAAAATGGAAATGAACAAGAAAAGTAAGAGATGGAAGCTTCTCTACTTCATGGATCCCCACTAGTTGATGAAGATGGCTTCATTGAAGTAAGGAATATAAATAATAACATGAAATACTTTTCTGATCCTCATTTTCAAGTAGCTAAAACACATATGCAGGTGGAAAGGATGATTATAGTAAATAAGTTGGAGCCTCTGTTGGGAGAGATTTCAGCTAAGGAAAGAAAAATTTACACCCTGAAGAGAGGCCATAAAGAATAAAATACGGAAGAAGTATTGGGTCCTTTTTCAAATCCCTTTGTAAATTTGATGGGCTCTAAAGATGTCATGAATATCCCTAATGTTGGATCTATAGAATTTTTAGAAGTTTGCAAGATTAAGAGTATCATAGCTGGATCGATATATTCAAACAAAGAGAAATGTGCAGATCCTAGAAAGAGCAAGATAGGGGAAAACAATGTTGGAAAAGATAAAACTTCAGTTAAATATGAGGATAAGGATGGGGGAAAATCTACTCCTAAAAAAAGTAACAAGCTTTGGTAGACCCAGAAAATAAGCAGAAAGGAAGAAGATTAGCCAAAGAGATATTGATGATGGAACCCAATATAATCTCGATGCAAGGAGATTTAGAAGAAAAAAATATTAAGTGCCCAAATGATTATAATCTCATGGAATACAAGAGGGTTAAATAACCCAGTTAAGTGTAGGATCATCAAGGAGATTATTTATAATCACAAAGTGGATTTTATGATTATTTAAGAAAATAAAATGGATGAGGAACAATTTTGCAAGCTAAAAAGAGTTGTTAGAATAGGGATAATAAGGTGGTGGTGAGCTCTAGAGGGGTAGTGGGTGGAGTTTTTATCCTATGGGATCCAAAAAAAATTCATGGTTGGAACTTACTTATAAAAGAGAACCATTTGGCCATGCTATTCAAAGATAAGAAAACCAAGGAAATGTGGGTTATGTCAAACATTTATGCTCCAAAAAAAAAAGGAAAAACTTATAGAATTAGCTTTCAAAGTTCTATCGAATTATTACTGAGACTAAATGGATTGTGATGGGTGACTTCAATAATCCTCTAATACCTGGTGAGAAGAAAGAGGGAAATATTAATTTGGATGAAAGTATGGAAAATCTATAGGATTTCATAAAGTAAAATAAGCTAATGGATACAAAGATAAAAGGAGGTAAGTATACCTAGTCTAATAGGAGAAAATGGGATCAATTACTACAAGTCAAATTGGAAAGAGATCTTACCTCTTGGAAATTTTTTGATAAGGAAGCTTACCTCTTTTCCTTGCCAAGAATAGGATCTGATCACAAACCCTTACTCTTATCAATGAAAGAAAAAGAAATAAAAAGAACACCATTTAGATTTGAAAAAATGTGGCTGCAACATGAGGATATTTTCAAACTTGTCAAAGAATGGTGGAATATCAAGATCCAAGGTATTGTAATGTTCAGAGTCTCCAAAAATATTGCTAATGTGAAGAACCAATTGAAAGGATGGAATAAAACCAGCTTTGGTAATATTTTTGAAAATAATAATTCTCTTGAAAGTGAAATAACAGTGTTGTAGGCTTCATGGGAGGACTCTAGATATGAAAGAATAGAAGCGAGTCAAGAAAAAGAGAAAGAATTTCTTACTGACTATCATAACATTTTACAATCAGAGGAGACCTTTTGGAGATAGAAATCTAGAGTGTAGTGGCTCAAGGAGGAAAATAAGAACACTAAGTTCTTCCACATTGATTCCCTAAAAATAAGAGGTTATAATCGGATCTCCCACATTAATGGAGGAGGGACTACTATAAATGAAGTAGGTGAAATCTAATAGGTTTCCGTCTCTTTCTATAATAGAATTATATCTTCTTCTCCAAGTTCTAAAAGCATCAAGGAAGACTATTTTCTTGATAGAATTCCTCAAAAGGTTACATATACTTATAATTGCATGTTAGTTAAAGTTCCTTTTGTTAAAGAAATTGAATTCATCTTGAAGACTATGAGCCTAGAAAAAACACCTAGAACTGGTGGTTTCAAGACATTTTTCGTTCATTTTTTTTGGGAAATTGTGAAGATTGGTGTTTGTTTAGCCATCCAAGAGTTCTTTAGAAAAAAGAAAATGTTGAAAGATATGAATTACACTTTTTTAGCCCTCATTCCCAAGAATCATAATGTCAATGATTTTAAAAAATTCAGAACCATTAGCCTCTGTAATTGTATCTATAAGATGTGCTCAAAAATATTGTCTCTTTGAGTGCAAATTCTTCTCCCATCTATAATTTCTGATCAGCAAGGGGTTTTGTGATGGGAAGGAAGATTCAGGATATTATTGTCACAATTCAGGAAACTTTATATGATTTCAAGCATAACAAGAAAGACACTATGATAATAAATCTTGATATGGAAAAGACTTATGATAGAGTGTCTTGGAATTTTCCCTAGAAAGGTTTGGTTTTAGTGAAGACTTCAAGAGTCTTATCCATACTTGCATCACAATAACTAAGTTCTTTGTACTGGTGAATGGCACTCCTTGTGGATTTATTGTAAGTACACATGGGTTAAGACAAGGGGACCCAATATCCCCCTTTCTATTAATCATAATGGCTAAAAAATTAAGCAAATATTTGAACCAGACTAATGTTGAAGGAATAATAAGAGGTATATCCCCTATGGATAATAGTGAGAATTTTGTTCATTAGCACTTTTTGGATGACAAATTATTGGTTGGTGAAGCCATTGTTCTAGAAACCAAAGAATTCAAAATTTTGTTGTTAGATTATGAAGAAGTTTTAGATTAGATTATTAATTTTAGAGAAATCTCTATTTTTTTGTTAATACTATGGAGGAGAGATGTTTGAAAATATCTTGAATCCTTGGGTGTGATATAAAGACCATTCCTACGAGGTATCTTGGGATGTTCATTGGGACTGGTAGACCCAAAAAATTAGACTAGAATTTCCTTATTGATAGAATCATTTAGAAATTAGATGGCTAGAAGGGGTCCCTTCTTTCACAAGCTAATAAGGATATCCTTCTCAAATGTTTTATTCAAAATCTTCCTATTTATATTATGTCTATTTATAGAATTCCTAGAACTATTGCTAGTAAATTGGAAATCATTCAGAAGAGATTTATGTGGAGTGGGTCTAAAGATAAATCTAAAATATATCTCATGGCCTGGGAAAAGATTATTAAACCTAATATGCTTGGAGGTCTTAGAATAAGATACTGGGAAAAGATGAACAAATCTCTTCTTTCAAAAATGGTATGGAGACTTATTAAGGAAACCATTGTTTAGACATCCATTATTAGGAATAAATATTGGAATAATCTTAGTGTTACTGAATGATGCTTTAGTGCTACTAATTTTGAGGGATCTACCTTTTGGAAATATATCAATTGGGCCAAATCCATTGTCAGTGAAGGATGAAAATGGAAAATTGGTGATGGATTTACTATAAATTTCTAGGAAGATAAAATGGTTGGGTGAAAATCCTCTCAAAGTATCCTTTCCTAACCTACACAAGGATGCTTTTGAGAAATATGGTATAAAATTTCATAACTACTTTAATCAGGAGGACCCGTATAAAATATGGAAAAACATACAAATATAGGGTCTTATCAGCAGTGAGGAAAATGCCCTTAGCTTTTAGCCGAGTGGAGTTATTGTGGCTAAGAGAAATGAACCTAAAATTATCTATGGGGTGAAGGAAGTAAATGGTACTTTTTCAGTGAAAAGTGCTTATAATAATTATTTTGAAAAATGAAGCTCCTAATGGTTTTAAATGGGGTAGTGTTTGGATAAAGTAATTCATTCCTAAAGTGAATATGTTTTGGTGGCTAGTTTTACACGACAAAATTCTAACTATGGCCAACCTAAATAAAATGAAATTCTATATGGTTAACAGGTGTGTGTTGTGAGGGTAAGTGCACCAAGTTGGGGGACAATTAAGTGGACATCAAATCCTGAATTTTACATTAAAAATAGCAAAACATCAAATTTAGTCTTCCACGGACTTGAACCATGCCAAAAAAGTAAAAAATATGTCATAAAAATGGTACCATTGCATAGGGGATACTGTTAGATTTGTAGAAATACTGATTTTAAAGTGAATAGAATAGGATAAATATCATTTTATAATTTTTTACTAACATTATAGGTCTTTCAGACATTTTTTCCTGTGAATGTTTATGTCTATGTTTAAGACTGTAAATTTTGTTTCACTTATCAGAATATGATAAAACTTATACCATCCCAAGTATGGACAAAATTATATACATGTTAAAATATAAATATATTTGATTTCATATATTTTTTTTATGATAGTTATGGCTAGGCAAATGGAAAGTGCTCTATTTTCTAAATATTTTCAGACCACTTTCATGGAAAAAATCATAAAAATTAAAATATTACTCAAAAAAATACAAAATAAAATCCATCCCAAGATAGATAACTACATCTAACTTCTCACCAAAGGAGAAAAATATAAATCAATTTTTGGTCATCCAAAATCGCGGGCAAACGGACTATAATATTATAGGCGTTCTTTCAAAAAAAAAATAGGTAAGTCATTAATTTTAAGTGTTTAATATAGCTAAACTTGTCCGTTTCCAAAAAAAAAATTAGTATTTTAGAAACTAGATTCCAGATTGCTACGATTCATAATTATATAATTTTTTCTAATTTAGAGTGTGCATATAGCTAATAATCCCTACAAGTTGATATTATCACTGTTATTTGCAAAATGACGTCCACTTATGACCCCCTATATTTATCCATCAACTTCATGCACTTACCCTTGTCTGATACTAATTAGGATGAATTCAACCTAATTTTTCCAATATTTCATGCACTTAAATAATTCCTTAAAGTATTCCCATTAGATTAGAAAATTTTTCCCCTCTTCTAATAGCCTATACATAAGTCCTCCTAATCATATTTCTCAACCACTTATAGAAGCTAGTGGAATCATAAAACATTGGGGTGAAATTCTTTCCCAAAAGCTATCCTATGTTGGGCCTTAGGAGAGAAATTTTATAACTCAGGAAAAAAGGCGGTGCCTAAGGGAATCGGGAAGAAACAAATTTCCCTAATGCCTATTAATGCCTAGGGATTATTTTTCAAAACCCAGGGAAGATTTGGACCGGCAGAATGGGGGAAAAAACTTAGTTCTTTGTCCTGTTTCACCAATAAGGGTTTTACCCCTGCTTTCTAGGCGGGGCACAGATAGAAGGTAAATGGTTAAGGATTAATACCTGTGAAAAGGTCCGGAAGGTAGAATGCACGTGTTAAAATTATCTAAGTTGATCTTAGAGATTCCTTTTCTTTTTTTGGAAGGAATACTGTGTAAGGTTTAAAAAGACCACAAATGCCTATTAAATGCCCAAGGATGCCATCAGTGGAATTCCTAAAATGCAAGCATCCAGGAAGCATGGTGCTTCCTGAGGGAAGTTGTCAATCCATGTTTAATAACAATTTAATGTTAAAGACCAATAAGAAACTAACACCCAAAAATTCCTACGTGTCAGATGCAAGTGACATTTAGGTTCTCATACACCAAAAACACTTCGGAAATTTATGCTAGATTTCAGAAAGAAAGGTTTAAAGGTAATTACAACACTGGGTTTGTTTAAGTCAACAGGTCTGTCAAAGATCACTGTGTCAGGTTCATAGTGATTATTGGGAAGGTGGGCCAGGTTGGTTTTGGGACTTATTGGGAATTTGTTGGTCAATATTCAAAAATGTCATTTCAGAGATGTATATCCCACACACCCATGAAAGTGTTTTTCCAAAAAAGAAGGGGCGGGGATGTAGGGCCACGGAGAATTTTTTTTCAAATAACTTTTCAAAATGGTTGATTTTTTTTGATTACCAAGAGTGAAGGAATGATTCGGGTCAGTAGAGCTGTGAGAAGACTTCAAGACTTTTGCATTTTTTGGGCACAAAAGTGCAAAAGGATTAAATGGTTTAGCCCATGGATGGTCTTGCGAATATTATGGATGATAATTATATTAAATTTGACAGAAAAGTTTTTTTGAAACCTAAATGAAGTAAAAATGTCATAAGATCACATAACTTACTTTATTGGAAACTTGGATTTTGGAAAGGTTGAGGACTTTTTGGAAAGGTGTGTCAACCTCCTCTTCATGTACAAAAAACCTAAAATTCTATTTTTGACAATGACCTAGAAAGGTTAATTTAATGGAAACTTCTTTCTACCATGGTAAAATGTAAACTGAACTTTTTTAACATGGGTCAGAGATTAATTCGAATTGCCATTATTTATTCTTCAACATTTCAAACGGACATGGTAGAAGGTTTAAATTTTTACTTAAAGGGAAGGATTTAGGATGGATGTACAAGGATTAATTGATTAAGATTAGGGTCAAAATGGATTTTATTCTTTCCCTCAAAAATAGGTAGATCTTCTGCCAGATTTGGCCCGATTTAAATGTTGGGTCTGTTAGGGAAGTATTCTTTCAGCAATAGAGATAGTTTTGAAGATCTTGTTTTATTCTTCCTTGGTTCATTTTAATGTCTCTTTTGTTATTCCATTGTTACACTAGTACTCTGTATATTTTTTTGATAAATATTTGTAGGTTTGAAAACATCTAACAAAGATCTATGTATTTCAAACTTGAATTGATCTATTCCATTTGCCAAACTTTAAATATTTAGCTCATTCATTCTAATTTACCATATTCTATTTTCCTTAAATCAAAACTTGAAAACAAGAATGTAGTTCCATTTTTCCAAAATGTGTATTTAGAATGAAACAGAGAAATGTAATATTTCTTAATACAAACTTTTTCCTAGTCTTCAAACAGAGAGTTTACATTATCTTTCCAACAACCAATTTCAAAAAATAGTAACACCATTTGCAGAACATAAAACAACTTCCATTAAATTGAAATAATTTTCCTTTACAACTTTCTTTTCCATTCATTTAATCTCCTTCAAAGGCCAAGCAACATCATGGATTTTGACAAGACACTTAGAGACAAGATAGATGATTATGTATGTCATTTTGTAGCCAGGGAAGCAATCTATCTGAATTTTTAGCACTCAGGCTTTGAAGAAGTGGGTAGCACCTTAAAAGGATGTGATCTTATCCTAACTATTTTAGGTTGTGCCTTTCAACCAAGGTAAGAGAACCTATTTTGTAACCTCTGTTATTGAAGAATGCTGGTAAATCCTTCTTTTGCACAAATTTTATAGAGAAGACCTTGGGAAAATATGATCAACACACCAAATCTGACTCTCACGAGTTGTCACTTCCAGATTATGGAGATATTTTCAATACAAGGCAAAGGTTACTAAAGACATTTGGAATCCTGATTGTTCTGCATATTTTTGAAGTGGGATTTTGTTCATTTGTTGATACACAAGACAAAACAGGGGTAGTTCAGGGTGGATCTAATGGTTTTTGAATGATTTTTTGGTGGGAGATGAAGCAAGATAAAGTTGATTATACCAGATCTTTGGAGGGACTTCACAATAATGAACAACTTCAAACAACAGAAAGCTTCAAAATAGTTCAAGACATTCCTTCAACCAGAAGGTGTGCTTCAATGGAGGCCCAGATTTGCACATTTTCACACAATATTTGAGACTCCAACACGAAGGCTCAAATTAGAAGACTCAATTAAACACTAAAGTTTTGATTAATCATGCCTAAGGTACACCCGAAGACTTACAGATAATCTTTATCAACAAATGAAAGTGAATTGATTTTAAATTTGTTTATCTCATCCAAGATGAAGGCTCTTCTTGAAATGAAATTATAAATGCCATTAGACTGTCACAGGGATGATATCCTATGTGATTTCACAAAAAAATTAGTGTAAGATTGTAATAGGAATGAAAGAAACTATTTGCAGACATTCTGAAAATAAATAAACATAAAATTGCTAGAGATTAACACAAATTAATTCAAAATTGCTTAGATTCATCAGCAGGGGAAAGCTTTTAAAGCAATCTCAGTGCTTTTCAATGGCTATACATCTGCAACCAACTTGACATGACAGAAAATCTAACATAAAAGAAAATAACAGGTAATCTCAGCTTTGGTCTCTCGAAGATGAGCTTTTCTCAAAATTTTTTCTCAAGAATTCAAACTCTGACCATTTGCAAGAGTATTCTCATTGCATTTATACATTTTTTACACTCAATTTTCCCCCAAAAGAGAAGAATATTCTAGGGACCTTTTTTGTTACCAATTTGTTTCAGACATGATTTAACAAAAGATTTGAAACTGACAGGTGGACCAATTGTAAACTGATCACGTTTCTTGGGCCCTCGACTAATGACTAGGATGCCATGCCAAAAATTTTCAGGATTCCCTTTAATCATTCTTATTCTATCATGCGAGAACTCCCATTTTTAATCATTTTTCAGAGCCTTTGCATAGCTAGACTTGACAGGTCATCCCTTTTTGCTCTTGAGGCAATGCCTTTTTCACCTTTTGTGCCTATACTTTCATCATTTCATCCTTTTTTTTCCTCTGAAATTTTACTCTGTAACTTCTAGATCTGGAATTTTACATTTTTTCACGAGCTCAAGCAAAAATCCACTTAAAAAGTACCTCATATTTACAAATTGAGCTCCCAAATTGATTCAATTGAACTTTCACAGACCAAAAACGACACAAATTTGCCAAAAATTTGATGAAGAATGATGCAAAAAATGCATCTCCAAACATCTTAGAGCTTCAATGGTGGAAAAATCAAATGAAATGCACAACTACCATTGATCTTGCCTTTCAAATTTTAATTTGAGCCTTCCACATGGAAAAATGTGATTAGAAACGGGCCTGGGAGCACTTTTTGACATTTTATAACTTTTGGAAAAAGTAAAATTTTGACATTTTTCTCCGCCCCTCCACCCTTAGAAAATAGGCTTGACGTGTCCCAATGTGGGTCCCAGAGGAACCATGGCTCGATTCTGCTATTTTACCTCATTTTTGGAAAAAGGAAAATTTTCCAAATTTTCCCCGCAGCTCCTACCTCTTCCACCTTTAGCTTCTGATGTGGGTTCCAATGGACCTGCGCTTCATTTTTTCACTTTATAGTTATTTTCCAAAAAGGAAAAAGTTCCACATTTTCCCCGTAGGCTTGCACCTCCATTTTTGACTATTCAATGTGGCATTACTTTCCTATCAGGCCTGCGCTTCTTTACAATTTTATCCCTTTTTACAAAAGGCAAAAAACCTTAAATAACTTTGAAGCTTTGTTTCTCCATTTCCCCGCCTACCACGTGTCTCAATGGCACATTTTGAGATGGTCCCAAAAAGTAGAGACCCCAAACAAGTGCAGGCTCAACACATGTCTCAGTCTGGCAGAGCTTATTTTAAAAAGTTAAAGGTTTAGCGGAAGGCGCCATGTGTCTAAATCACCTTCAGAGACAATCTCCTTCGGTCATTGAAAAGCTTCAAGCAAAAAGGTGCGCTCAGAGTGAGCGGAAGCCTCCAAGTGTCCTCCTGACGCTTCTTCAAAATAAAACTTAAGGGCTCAGTCCCCAAACATGCGCGGTTCCTCCACATGTCCCAGGACCTTTAGGGAAAAAATCTTTGAAAATTTAAGTACAAAGCGGAGCCTTGGAAGCCTCCACATGTATTTTTCCCAGGTCAAATTGTTAAGGTTTCTCCTTTTCACCCTAAGGCACAATCCTCAAATGAGCCAGCCTTCAGCCCACCATGTGTCCATGGCCGTCCACCATCTAAAATTACCGGACTGCATGAAAAAATTTTACTCTAAGTCTGAAAAAAATCCAAATTATTCCAAAAGTAGTGGAATCCTCCACGTGTCCCCCTTGGCGCAACTCCAAGGCCAAACCAAAAGGTGAATTTTCAAATTGAGTTCGTTCCTCCATGTGGACAAGTTTTGGGTTGAAGTGAGCCATAGAGTTTTTAGAGTGCCCCATCGAGCAAAATCCAACCAAAAAGGGCCACATTTCCACGGAAAAATGCAGAGATGTAAATTTGACAGGGGAAAATTCACTGTCAAACCGTATAAAAAGTTCACAGAAAATTGCCATTTGAGCCCAAAGATGAATTTTTCTTCAAGGACAGAGAATTTGGAAATGTTACAAAGACTCAAATATGATCTTCTGAGCTACATCCAATCATTTTTTCCATAGGTATTTGGGAAATTCAAAAATAACAGGGAAAACAAAACGCGACTGTGGTAAATAGAAAGAAAGGAACAACTCAAGTTTTACACCCAATTTATAGATTCCTTCAGATGGACAGAGAAACAGAAAACAAATTTTGGACCTTTAAGAGATCCATGACCAAGGAAGGGACTGATCATGGCAAACAAATGGAGGACAGACTTCTTCAAGCACCAATACATGGGAGATAGAAAACATGACAGAGGCCTTATAGTGAGGAATTTCAATGACAAATAGGGCGAGACTAATTTGAGCACCAACATCGGCTCCGACTCGGGGATGGGCACTCACTGTGAGTGCCACAAGAACAAATAGTAGACCAAGTGCCAAAAATAGACCATTGGGAAACAAAGTCAAAGAATAAGCTTGCAGAGCAGAACAACTACAACCATCTTCCAAAAAATGAACCGAGAAACCAGCAAAACCAGGTCACCAAGGACCAAAATGAACAAAAACACAAAATCAGATGAGAACAAAGAACTATACACTATACAAATGGAGTATACCTTGATTCTGAGAAATCAATCAAGGAAATTCTTCAAATGCCTGCCATTAACAGGTAATTCAAGTAGTTCCCCATCTAAGTCTTTTAGGAAGAAGGTATTTTCACCAATTCGAATATCAATTGAATAAGGGCCCATCCATAATGCATCAAATTTACCATGTTTTCCCTTATCTTCATGCCTTTTATCCCATAAAATCACAAGACCCCTAATGCTGAAAGATCTGGGTGTCACCTTTTTGTCAAATATCTTCTTCAACTTTTCTCTGAACTTCACATGTCTTTGATGGGATGCCCTTCTTTCTTCATCCAGCTCAATAATCTGATTGATTCGAGCATCATATGGACTAACTTCTTGGTCTTCAATCTGTTGAAAAAACTGAAATGAAGACAACTACAAATGGAGGGGTAGCAAATCTTGAGTTCCATATACCAATTCAAATGGGATTTTACCAGTAGCTCTTTTACAGTGATTCTGTCAGCCCAAACAAAAACTTTCCAGTTGCTCACCCCACTTCCTTTTGTTCAGCTCCAAGGTTCTTCTAATGATCTTCAACAAGTTTTTATTACTAGACTCAGCTTGTCCATTTCCTTGGGGATTGTAGTTAGAAGCATATGTCAAATTGATCCCATACTCTTTACACATTGCCACCAAAGGTTTGGCTCTGAAACTCATGGCATTATCAACAACAATTTTAGTTGGCACTCCAAATCTGCATATGATTTGATTCAACATGAAGTCCATGATAACTTGGTGTGTTGCCTTCTTGGTGGGGATTGCTTCCACCCACTTAGTGAAATAATCAGTGGCTACAAGAATCCATTTATGACTAGCACTGGAAGGATAAAAATTTCCCCAATGAAATCCATTCCCCATTGTCTAAATGGGGCTTCAACTGACACAGGTTGTAAAGGAAGGGAGCTTGAAGCTTTCATTCTTCTAGAAAAATGCTGGCAACTTTCACATTTCCTCACCAATAGAGTTGTATCCTTGAAGATATTTGGCCACCAATAACCAACCCTCAATATTTTATGTGTTGTAACTCTTCCAGCAAAATGTCCCCCACAGACCCCTCCATGGAGATCAACAATTATTTTTGGGGCCTCATTTTCAGTAATGCATCTCAAGAGCACTCCCTTGGGGTTCTTCCAAGCTAACCCAAAATCAGTAATGACATACTTTTGAGAGGCTAACTTAAGATCTCTTTTCTGATTTTTACTCAGATATTCAGGGCAGCATAGATGTCTGAGATAAAATATTATATCTTTGTACCATTCAGAACTTACCAACTTTTCAAGGACATCCACCCTTTCTCCTTCTACTTCATTTACCTCAATAGTTTTACTAGTTGCTCTCAGCCATAAGCTTAGCTAGGCCCAAACCTCTTACCAATTTCATGGTTTGGATATCCATGTCATACTCCTGTAACTTGTTCACCCATCTGCATCTTTTTCTTGAGACCTCCATCTCTGATAAGATGTCTTTCACCATGGTGTGGGGAACATAAGCAACAACTTTAGAACTCAAGATGTAGGGTCTGAAAACCTTTGTTTCTTTCACCAAGGAAAATGCTTATTTCTCCATGATGGTGTATTTCAACTCAGCTCCCTTGCAATGCCTTACTGAAAAAGGAAATTGGTCTCTCAACCCCTTCACCATTCTTCTGTAACATGATAGATGCAATAGTGTTTTATGAGGTAAAAGAGAACAGTTGGAAAGGCCTCTTTTAATCCGAGGCTGCCAAAATAGGGGCATGCTTTAGTGCTTCTTTGATCCCATCAAAATCCTGAATGGCTAGCTTCTTCCACTTGATAATATGGTCTTTCTTCAACATGCAAGTAATGGGGAGAGTCAACTCAGCAAAGTTAGACACAAATCTTCTAATGAAATTGATCTTCCCAAAGAAGGATTGGATTCCCTTCTTGGTTCTTGGAATTGGAACCTTGCTGATGGCCTCTACCCTTTGGGATCAATCATGACACCATCCTTTGATACAATGTGACCAAAAACTTTTCCTTTTGCACTCCAAAATGGCACTTCTTGGGATTAAGTGAAATACCAAATTCTTGCATTAACATTTTTTCCAAGTGCTGCAAGTGATCATTTCTCTTCCTGTTTGAAAACACAGTCACATCATCTTGATAAACAACAATGAAGTCATTAATGTAACTAGAAAAAGCAACATCCATTTCTCTTTGAAAGGTTTCTCCAGCATCCATCAAACCAAAGGTAATTCTAACATAGACATATGTTCCCCAAGGAGTGGTAAAGGCAGTCTTAATTCTTTCTGATTCCTTTACAACAACTTGATTATAGCTAGAGAAACCATCCAAGGTAGAAACCAAACTCATTCCAGTCACTTAATTACAGCATATTTTCCATGTTTGGCCCAGAGGATAATTATCTTTCATTGATGCTCTGTTCAGATTTATAAAATATACACACAGCCTGATATCACCATTCTTTTTTATAACTTGCACTAAGTTTACAACCCAAGAAGAATACCTTGTTGGCTGAACAATCCCTTCATCCCTTAGCTTCTTCAGTTCTTCTTACATATCCATGGAGAGGAGTGGATTAATTGGCCTCTACTTTTTTCTGAATGGTTTTACATTTGTTTCAAGAGGAATTTAATGATGAAACAAATCCTCTCTGTATGCTTTCAACTTAGAATAAGACCAAGCCAAACAATCCTGATATTTTTTCAAAAATTGGACATAGGAATGTTTTCTTCCTTGCTCAGATTACTTCCCAACTAGATCTTCCTTGGTTTCTCCTTTATTCCAAGGTCATCCTCTTCAACATCCCTTGAGGCTTTATATACATGTTAATAATGCAATCAACATTATCAAATTTTGATTCAAGAGCAACAAACCCTCTAGGAATGGTATTAATTTTCAATTGGATGATTTCTTTTCCAAACCAAAGTTCAAATTTTCCTTCTTGCTGAATCCACACACCATTGGCTCCCAATTGATATGACTAATCAACAAACTGTCCTTGGAACATTCTTTACAAGAAACCATTTTACTCTGGGCATTCATCATCAAATACTTGCCAATTTTTTACAGTTTGTCAGGGAGAAGATGGCCTTGTTAGTACTTCAACATTATATTCACAATTGGGGTACATTGAACAAACATCAAACCAAGATCCCAATGGACATTTAAGCTTTTCTTGAAATAACATTGAACTTTCTATCATGATTGCATAATATTAAATGAGTCAAACATTCAATCGAATCCCAAACTGCATGCTTCTTATTGTTTCATTCTCTAATTTTTAGTAGCATACAATTTTCTAAATTTGTTTGACAATCAGTTCTGAGTCTCCTTTGACAATGATATCTTTAATATAATACTTCCAAAATTCTCAAACCTAATAACAATGCTTCATACTCAATCAATGTTATTAGTGCATTCAAACTTATCAGTTTGAAAGTTGCTCAAACTTCTTGTGAGCTTGGAGAACCCATCATGCAAACATCACCAAGTACCATTTCATCATTATGGAACTTCTTCTTCTTTCTGATCAAATCACATGGAGGATGGGGTAGAAACCATCTATTCATGACACCAATCAATCTCATTGGCTTCATCAACAGTAGCAACCCAGGCAGTTAGAGGATCAGGCACCATTCTACTTTCATGTGCTTGGGGATGTCTATTTGCATATCCCATGGGTCCTTTACCTCTGTCATCTGACCTCTGATCACCCCTAGGATGATTACCAAATCTTCATTTATTTTTGCCTTTTGCTGACCTTGTGAACTCTACCCAATTCCTTTCTCTTCCCAGGCTAGTTTGTAAGAGATTTCTTTGACAACCCCTGCCAAATTTTTAACAACCTCCTCAAGATCCACACTCTTTCTTGCTTGAGGTTTTTCTAGGTTTATCAGTTTAACACCCTCCCTCTTAGGAGGTTTTCCAACTACTTTGATGTTTTTCTCAATTTGTAGAGCCATGGTAAAGGCCTGCCTCAAAGTGTCAGGGTTTTTATCTCTCAAATAGTATGCAGCCTTCTAGTCAAATGCATCAATCATACTTTATAAGACATGATTCATCACATGGCCTAAAATTCACAGGAAATATTCTCAATGTCTTATTAAATCTAGTGTTAAAATCATGCACTGATTCATTAGGATTCTTCTTAATATTTTCAAATTCTGACAAAAGAAACCTAGGGTCTGTTTTATCACCATACTGCAATCTAAATGCATTCTTCATTTCAGTCCAAGAATCAATAGAGTTATCAGGTAGAGATTTATACCAGTCCCTTGCATCCTCTTCTAGAGTATGAATAAATAATTTAATGTATACATCTTCAAACTCTATTTCAAAATCCTCCATCATATTGACAAAGAGTTTCAAGTGTTGATCACCAGTTATTGCATTATTTCCTTGAAACTTAGGAAATCTATTTCTTACATCCTGTGGCACAACATTTGGATAGCCAGCCATACCTCTAAAACTGATGGGACCAAAAGTATTAATGAAAAATGGAGGTCTGGGTGGAGGCTGAGCCATATTATTCTGAGGAGGTGATCTTACAGGAGAAACAAAGTGATGAGGAGTGAGGGGTCTGTGTGGTACAGGGATACAATTTTCAGAATGACTGCCCTCTAAAGGTTCTGTCTCTTGGAAAACTCTATTAGATTTTGAAAATATAGGGGTAGATCGAGAAGAAAATGTTTCAAATACAGATGATGGACCCTCTCCAGATGGAGAATTTAATTCAACAAAGAGGCTACCTGATTTAGAAGCACTTGAGGAAGTACTGCAATCTTTCAATCATAGGTTGATCAGTTTCACCAATGGAGATCTCTTTTCTTGATGTTTGATCTCCAACAGCCTTCTGAATTCTTCTACCTTCTGAATTTAACTTTCCCAGCTCTTGAAACAACCTTCTACTAGGGTCCTTGGTGAAGAAAGATCTTCTTCCTTTCAGATTTTCAAAGATTAATAACAAATTCACATTAATAGAGGTTAAGACACTGGAATTTGTCCAAAATAAATCAACACGGAGTTGCCACTAAGGATTTTCACCTTAGATGTGCAAAAATGCACTAAAAGATAATCTGTCAAATGTCTGTCAGTATTGGAATCTTGCAAAACTTATAATATTTGATCTTCTTTTACTCAAATTTATCAATAACAATGTAATTAAAGTGCAACAACTACTGGAAACTGGGAAAATTGTAGACAGAGAATATAACTTAAAAAAAATCTCATAAATTTGCATATAGAATGAATTCTTAACAATGTATTTGCACACAACATTTGTAAGAACATTACTATGGTTTGATATCCATCCAAATATTTTCAACAAGTCCTCAGTAATGGCGCGAGAAGCATGGTTGATGTTGTAAATGCTCAAATACCTCAAATATGTATGCACATGGATAAAATTGAACTAACTCCTCGGCAATGGCACCAGAGTTGTTGATGGGCCAAATGGATACGAACTAGAAATAAATTAAAAATTTAGTCTCGGCAACGTAAATCAGTTCCCAACGATGTAAATCAGTTCCCCAGCAATAGCGCCAAAATCATGTTGGTACCCAGATTTAATCTCCTTCAAAGGCCAAACAACATCATGGATTTGACAAGACACTTAGAGGAAGATAGATGATTATGTATGTCATTTTGTAGCCAGGGAAGCAATCTATCTGACTTTTTAGCACTCAGGATTTGAAGAAGTGGGTAGCACCTTAAAAGGATGTGATCTTATCCTAACTATTTTAGGTTGTGCCTTTCAACCAAGGTAAGAGAACCTATTTTGTAACCTCTGTTATTGAAGAATGCTGGTAAATCCTTCTTTTGCACAAATTTTATAGAGAAGACCTTGGGAAAATATGATCAACACACCAAATCTGACTCTCACGAGTTGTCACTTCCAGATTATGGAGATATTTTCAATACAAGGCAAAGGTTACTAAAGACATTTGGAATCCTTATTGTTCTGCATATTTTTGCAAGTAGATTTTGTTCCTTTGTTGATACACAGGGAAAATAGGGGTAGTTTAGGGTAGGATTAATGGTTTTTAAATGATTTTGGTGGGAGATGAAGTAGGATAAATTTGATTGTACTAGATCTTTGGAGGGACTTCACAATAATGAACAAATTCACAATAGAAAGCTTTAGAACAATCAAGACACTCCTTCAACTAGAAGGTGTGCTTCAATGAGGCCCAGATCAACATGTTTTCACATAATATTTGAGACTCCAACATGAAGGCTCAGATTAGAAGACTCAATTAAACACTAAAGTTTTTGATTAATCATGCCTAAGGTACACCCGAAGACTTACAGACAATCTTTATCAACAAATGACAGTGAATTGATTTTAAATTTGTTTATCTCATCCAAGATGAAGGCTCTTCTTGAAATGAAATTACAAATACCATTATACTGTCACAAGGATGAGATCCTGTGTGATTTCACAAAAATTTTAGTATAAGATTGCAATAGGAATGAAAGAAACTATTTACAGACATTCTGAAAATAAAAAAACACAAAATTGCTAGAGATTAGACACAAATTAATTCCAAAATTGCTTAGATTCATCAGCAGGGGAGAACTTCCAGAGTAATCTCGGTTCTTGTTAATGGCTATACATCTGCAACCAACTTGACATGACATAAAATCTAACACAGAAGAAAATAACAGGTAATCTCGGCTTTGGTCTCTCAGGAAGACGACTTTCTCAAATTTTTTCTCAAGAATTCAAACTCTGACCATTTGCAAGAGTATTCTCATTGCATTTATACATTTTTTCCCACTCAATTTTCCCCCCAAAAGAGAAGAATATTTGAGGGACCTTTGCTTGTTACCAATTTTTTTCAGACAGTGACGTTTAACAAATTCAGATCCAAAATCTCCCAAGTGGACTAATTGTGAACTGATCACGTTTCTTGGGCCCTCGACTAATGACTAGGATGCCATGCCACAACTTTTCAGGAGTCCCTTTAATCATTCTAATTCTGTCATGTGAGAAATCCCTTTTTAATCATTTTTTGGAGCCTCTGCATAGCTGGACTTGACAGGTCATCCCTTTTTTCTCTCGAGGCAATGCCTTTTTCACCTTTTGCACCTGCACTTTCATCATTTCATCCTTTTTCCCTCCTTTTCCTCTGAAATTTTACTCTGCAACTTCTGGATCTAGAATTTTGCATTTTTACATGAGCTTGAGAAAAAATCCACTTCAAAAGTACTTCAGATTTACAAATTGAGCTCCCAAATTGATTCAATTGAACTTTACAGACCAAAACGACACAAATTTTCCAAAAAATTGATGAAGAATGATGCAAAAAATGCATCTCCAAACATCTTGGAGCTTCAATGGTGGAAAAATCAAATGAAATGCACAGCTACCATTGATCTTTCCTTTCAATTTTAATCTGAGCCCTCCACATGGAAAAATGTGATTGGAAACGGGCCTGGGAGCACTTTTTGACATTTTATAACTTTTGGAAAAAAGTAAAATTTTGACATTTTTCTCCACCCCTCTGCCCTTAGAAAATGGGCTTGACACGTGTCCCAATGTGGGTCCCAGAGGAACCGTGGCTCGATTATGCTATTTTACCTCATTTTTGGAAAAAGGAAAATTTTCCAAATTTTTCCCGCAGCTCCGCCCTTCCACCTTTAGCTTCTGATGTGGGTTCCAACAGACCTGCGCTTCATTTTTTCACTTTATACTTATTTTCCAAAAAGGAAAAAGTTCCACATTTTCCCTGCGGGCTTGCACCTCCATTTTTTACTATTCAATGCTGGCATTACTTTCCTGTCAGGGCTGCACTTCAACTTACAATTTTATCCCTTTTACAAAAGGCCAAAAAACCTTAAATAACCCTGAAGCTCCATTTCTCCATTTCCCCGCCTACCATGTGTCTCAATGGCGCATTTTGAGATGGTCCCAAAAAGTAGAGACCCCAAAAAAGCATGGGCTCAACACGTGTCTCAGTCTGGTAGAGTCTATTAAAAATTTGAAGGTTCAGTGGAAGGCGCCATGTGTCTAAGGTCCAAGACAGTCTCCTTCAGCTGTTGAAAAGTCCAAGCAAAAAGGTAGAGTGAGAAGAAGCCTCCAAGTGTCCTCCTAGCACTTCTTCAAAATAAAACTTAGGAGTCAATCCCCAAACATACAAGGTCCCTCCACATGTCCCAAGCCCTTTAGGAAGTTTCTTGAAAATTATAAGTAAGGGAAGGCCCAACAGAAGCCTCCATGTGTCTTTATGGTGTAACTTCAAGATGGTCCCCAAGAGCGAAGACTCTAAACGAGCACGGGCTCACAACATGTCCCAGGCCCAGAAAAAAAGTTTAAGTACTAGAGCTGAGCGGAAGCCTCCACCTGTCCCCCTGTCGCAATTGTTAAGGTGGGACCCTGAGGTGAATCCTCAAATGAGCGCCAGCCCACCATGTGTCCATGGCCTGCCAAAAACTGTATCAGCTGCATGAAAATTTTTTCTAAGTCTTGGAAAAGTAGCAGAATCCTCCACATGTCCTCTTGGCATAACTCCAAGGCCAAACAAAAAGGTGAATTTTTAAACATGTGTCGTTCCTCCATGTGGACAAGTTTTGGGTTGAAGCGAGCCATAGAGTTTTTAGAGTGCCCCGTCAAGCCGCATCCAACCAAAAAGGGCCACATTTCCACTGATGTAGAGATGTAAATTTGATGGGGAAAACTCACCCATCAAACCATAAAAATGTAGGAAAACCACCATTTGAGCCCAGAGATGAATTTTTCTTCAAGGACAGAGAATTTGGAAATGTTATAAGTTTCAAACATGATCCTCTGAGCTACATCCAATCATGTTTCAATAGGTATTTGGGATAGAAATAGCAGGGACAATGAAATGTGACTATGGTAAATGGAAAGAAAGGAACAACCCAAGTTTTACACCCAATTTATAGACTCCTTCAGATGGATAGAGAAACGAAAAAAAATTATGGACCTTTAAGTGATCCTCGACCAAGGAAGGGACTGATCATGGCAACCAAATGGAGGACATAGTCTTCAAGCACCAATACGGGGAGATAGAAAACATGACAGAGGCCACAAACTAAGGAATTTCAATGACAAACGGGGTGAGACTAATTTGAGCACCCACGCATCTTGATGTTTATGATAGGTTTAGTTAGATCATGGAACTACTTAGCTAGTTTCTTGTTTATTAACATAACTAATCTTCTCATGCATACATTTGGCATGCCCGATGGGACACTTCGTCCATCCTCCATTAATGAAGTCATTTTGAAGATTTCTTTTTGTTTCTAACTTTTCTTAGTTTCAATATTTTAATTTTATTTTCAAGCTTTCTAGATTATTTTTTCAAAGTTTTATAGATTAGTTCAAGTTTTTTATTTCACTAATATTTTTGTATTAATTGCTAAAAATCAGATTTCTTAACTAGTTTAGCTAGGATTGTCTTTCCTTTGTGCTCTTTGCAAGATCAAAGGAGGTAAAGTGCTGCTGGAATTGAAACAAATTAACAAAAATTTGAAATTTTTGGAGATTTTTTTTTTAAAATCCTATGTTTTTTAGCCACCTATAGGGAAGGTCACACATACACCTTTTTGCTAGCAAAGGCACTTTCTAACTGTCATTTTTTTACAGAGGCACGTAGGCACCTAAAACCACACTTAGGTACCCTAAGGCTAGTGCACACACCCAGACCGTGGAGCACACACCCAAACCATGGCACACATGCCCAAACCATAGCACATGCATCTCTTGGGTAGCACAGGCACCCTGCAGACCTAACCGACTGTCATTTTTTTCAAAGGCATGCACATGCATGAAAGGGCATGCATGCACCCAAATCCATGTGTAGGTGTCTCTGTAGGAGGTATGCACATGCATAAAAGGGCACACACACGCCCTAAGGGGGTGCAGGTATATCTGTTTGATCCGATTTTGGTTACAACTTTTTAGTGCTCCTTGTTTTGATCATATCTTTTGACTCGTTAACCTATTTTCAGAGTTTGAATAGGTGTAGGAAAGAGAAAAAAGTGTATGGTATAATTAATTCTATAAAAAAATACTAAAGTGCATCAGAGACCTTCAAAAAAGTAAAATACTAAGACTGTTAAAAAACTGCTAAAAATAGATTTCTAGAAATTTACGATTTTCTTGGTTTTCTAACTTTTGCAGGGTTCTAACAGTGGTTTACAGGTTTCATATTTATTAAGTTATTTTGTAATAACTTTTAAAAAAAAATTTGCATCTTCATTTGTGAAAGTTTTAAATGTGTATGCTCTTCTCTTGCACCTTTCTAGGTGATCTTGGGAATCATAAACATTTCACCACTTTCTTCATATTTGCAAAATGGTTTGATTGGCTTTCAAAGTTTGTTAAAAGGAACTCCTTTCCACATTATACTTAGTAAATTTCCATTTATTTAAATTTTGAGTGAGATACCTTGTTCCGTATGCTCTTTCCTTACATCTTAAGATGATCTGGGAAATCAAAAACAACATCTTATCTCCTTTGTATGACATTTTGGAAAATTACTAACCTTGGTATGTAGGACCAAAATCACTTGTCAAATAAAAGCATCAAAGAAAAAAAATAAAAAACCCTCTAATACACGTGTCTTCATACAAGTTACCAAATGGTGTGCTACTTAAAAACACATTTAAGATAAGAAAGATAAAAAAGCACAAATTTCATCACATTGTATTGCAGGTTTCGGAAAAGGGTACGTCTCTATCCGCTTAACTGGAACAGAACCCATTTAGCATAACACCTTCATCTACAATAGTGGGGGTGGTACTAGAAATCCTAAAGTAATCCACCACTGAGTAACCTTTTGGATGAAACAGGAAGTGCTTTGTTTACCCACTTGACTAGTTTTTCCTTATGAGTTAGCATTACCGGTTGTCCGTATGGCAACTGCAGTGAGAGTACACATGGATGTATTTATTGCCCAATGTGCTTGAAGGGGGTCGAGTAAAGCTGACATACTCCCAAATTAGTCATTGCAATTTTTTGAGTAAATCGAGCTCACTTAAGATAGAATGGCCTCCCTAATAAGATCCTTAGTATACTTTGATTTAGTTTGATTTCAAACATTGTCCCAAATCTTGAAAGGTGTCGCTTACTTTGTTTGTGTCATTTCAGTACCACTTTATCACTAATATCTTGCTTCTCCATGAAGCTTGATAGACGTGTCCAATTTGTTTGGTTACATGGATTACATTTGTAAACCTCACCCTTTAAAATTTTGGCCTTGTTGGTTGTTGAACATGTCGTTGTATCCTTTGGTTGGGATTCGCATCTACCCTTTGTTAATATTTACGCCTTGTTCATTTAGATCTAGACATAAGTATTGACATTGTGTTGATCATCTTTGCATCAAACTATCATTTTGTACACATAATTTACATAGGGATTATTTCCTTATTGATTGGCTTTGTGTTTCACACTGGCATGATTGTTCCTTGTGATCATTCACCTAGATAACTTTTTTTCGAGGATAATCCTTTTGATATCATTGGTATTGCATCATCATAATGTCTATTTTTCCTTAGAAAATTTTCAGAAAATCATGCACACATCTCCATACTTATGAAATTTCTAGTTTATTTTTATTATGATACTCGAATTGACATGTCAGTTTCTTCCCTTTGAAGGATTTCCATCACACTATCGAGGTCTAGAAATTTCTACTTAAAATGATGCTAACAATGATTGACTATCACACGGTTTCTCACACTTACAAAAATACAAAACCTAGGTTTAGGAATTCAAATAAAAAGATACCCATTAAAACTAAGCCTCATTTTATTCTTCATACTAGAGAGCCCAATCAAGTACCCTGTTCCCCACCTTCAGCTCATAGTCGGTGGTATGGTTTGATGCTTCTGATCCAAATTATTATTCATGTTCCCCCATTATTCTTCTTCTTATCTAGATCCAAACTACCATTTTGATTCCCACTCTTCTTCTGAAGACTCAGATCCCAACTATTATTTAGATACCCCTAGATTAAATCTTGAATCACAGTCCTCCCTTCCTTCATAGGACCTTTATTCCAAATCACCTCAACATTGTCTTCCTCCTTTGAAAACTCATGTGACTCCACGTTCCATCTATCAAAGATCTAATTTGGTTCTTGAGTCACGGTCCTTCCTTTCTCTGTAGGAAATCCTTCATCAATCATCTCGATGACCTCTTCCTCCATCAAAGATTTCCATGACTTGGGTTACCTCTAGTAAATCATCTAATTTGACTCATACATCATAACTTAATGGATGGCTAGGTGATCCTACTTTCCAGCCTACATTACGTCATCTTCTAGAAAAGTAATCTATGTCCAGATCTAAATCATCCATTTAGGAGATGCTTTCCTTGAATCCTACTTCCTCTCTTGAGTCATATTCTTCTGTCAATCAATCTTCCCCCTTATCAGACTTGTTTCTTCTATTCAACCTTCTATGGTTGAAGAAAAGAAACTCTACTAATTGATTTCTCTCAAAATGAAGGAACAATCAGAGTGCATGAAGATATCCCTCTAGAGGATTGCAAACAAGGATTCTTTCTAGAACTCAATATGCTCACGTATTTGGGAAAAGAATTTAATTCCTTTTATCAGAACATAGGGGAAGATCCTAAAGTCATGGAACTTGATTCTTCTTCTGTTATTCCATCTTCACCTTCTTCTAAGCATGATGATATGTCAAGGACTAACATTGATCCATGGCCTATCTTCTCATTACCAACTCATTCTTTATCTATCACCATTCCTCAATCAAAATATATCTTTGGGTTACTGCTAAGTATCCCATTGTCTTCTTCTATCTTAGAGCCACCCTTAGGTAACTGTATGACATAAAATCAACAAGTGGTTATTAGGTTAATTATTAAATAACCATATATTAATTATGCATTTCATATTTCATTATTTAATTAATTTTATTAATTAAATAATGTTGTTATTGGTTTTATTAACCATATTTGTTTTATGTAAACATCAGAGATGTTGTTATATTATTTTAACAATATTATTGTTGTGCTTCCCGGATGTAATATTTGGAAGCTAATGTATTTTAAATTTGTTGTTGCATTGTTACAACATCTCTTTTGTTTGTATCCCAGTTGTGTAATAAACACACACACACACACACACACACATATTACAGATGTTTAATACATACATACATACATACATACATACATATGTATATATATATATATATTACTTCTGTGTATCAAGTTGATTGCGTTTGATAAAATTATCATGATTTTACCCCTATTTCTCAATCTACATTTGGTACCAGAGTGAATTGAAGCTCCTGGCAAGGTTGGGGAAGGTTCCAAAGGAATAATAATTCATGGAGAAGAAACCTACATCAACGGAGAGCTAGTGTTTCCTCCAGCAACTTCCCATGTCTCCCTGCACACCCATAACCTACTGTGTAATTTCCAAGTAAATGTAAAGCAATTTCTTTTTTCCTTAGTGCCCTCTCCACTAGGCACATTTTCTCCCTTGAAACTAATCATTTTTAGTATATTTTTTTAAAAATTACCCATTAAGGGTTTTACCTCTAAATTTGGAGGTTCAGTTTAATATCGTCTACATTTGGAGGGGCCTGTCAAATTTGGAGGTGTCTCATAAGAGCCCGTATTCGAGATTGTTTATATTGGTGTGTTGTTTACTTTGAAAGCCAAGTTTTTTGTGTATGTGGCAGAGTCCAGAGCCGAGCCCTCACTGAGTAGAATTTCTAATTCAAGCTAATAAAGGTGAATTTCTTTTGCCTCTGACCATTATATTCTCCTATGGTCATGGAAAATTCTATTGGTAGGTTGTATTGAATAATCGTTTTAGTGGAAGCACAGTAGATCACAAGCTGGGAAGAGTCCCTATAGTAACCATCCTCCAACGCACCTATACAAACCAACCTCCACCGATCTGTATACTCCTACAAACAAAGTCAATGGCATTAAACAGAAGCAGTTAAAGAAAGAAATAAGAACAATGACCTGCACACAAGACAAGGCGTCAAAACTAAAAGAAATAGTGGTGGTACTAGCATATCGACCTACCTTCCATACTCCATGACCAGCACCTGCGAGCTCCCACGTTGACCCATTGCTAACACAAATCCTACACAAAACATACAAAGTAGATCAAATAATAATAAAAAATAGTCTTTGCAAGCAAACAATGGTAGTGAATACAAATAAGGTTGAAATCAATAAAAAAAGAGGGTAGTTTTTCCAATAAAAGTGAGATTTTTCAGATCCATTTCTTATGCTAAAGGAGAAACCCTAAATCCCCATTCAACTCCTCAAGCTCACGGTGCATGTGGAATGCAAGCCACATCACTTTTTTCAAAAGGTGAGTCATTTTGTCTCTTTCTTAAATATAATTTTCTTCATTTCATATTACAAGTGCACAAGCGGCCAAGGCGGTTAGAGAGAGAGCCTTAGAAGTGGGAGGTTTGGGGTTCAAATCCTAGCCCTAACAAGAATTTTTGAATTTGGCAGAACTGTTAACTTTAGTGGAAAGTTCAAACTTAGTTATAACTAACTAAAATTAGCGGGAAAATCCCCAATTTAGGGTTAAAAAAATTCCCCATTCATCTTGTTTTTTCATTCTGGATATTTTTTTGCTAAAGGACGCCTATCTAGAAATTGCATTTTCAACTATATTTTTGCAATTGTTTGGCGTAGTGGGTCATTTTAGGCTTCAGAGGCCACTAGGGCCCGCAAAACAAATTTTTTTTGCCTGCCATTCAAATTTTTATAGATTTTTAAATGTAATTGCATGCTGCAATATATTGTACTAATTTATAGGTTGTCATAAGTCAACTACAAACTTTGTAACTGATCAGAAACTGGCAGAATTGTAATAAAAAACAACAAAAAAATTGGTTCTGTAACACTCATGAGATCCTATATCTCATTCGCAGCGTTCAGTATATACGGTGCCTCTGGGAAGTGCTTACGGGTAAAGTTGTTGCGACTACTACTGCACTTAACACCTAATATAGCTACAACAACGTCATCTGGGCATCAACCCTTTAAATCGACAAGGATTAATAAGGTCACAATGCACACACTATGAGCCATCCCATCCATCTGTGAACGATTGCACGACATAAATATGGAACTGATAAATTATCCAAGTATATAGTGAAGTTATGTGCACGTATGAGGATATTTCTTTGAGCTGGTGTCAATAATCACAGAGACCCCTTTCAATACTATCTTGGTACCACGTATTGAATTCTTTCAAATACGTTAACGTCTCTTTCACATACCATCGGGTATATAGAAAGGGCAAGATTCTTCCACATACCATCGGGTATATCGGAAGGGCACGTATATAGAAAGGTTTGGTATATCAGACTGACGGTATATAGATTAGGAGACCTTATACCTGGAGTGATAAGAGCCAAACCCTGTTAGTGATCTCTATAAAATGGGCACTAATGCCCCAAATTGTTTTCTTCTGGATTCATAATTACTCAAAGGAAAAAAATATGCTGCGTGGAAGACAAAAATTAAGACACAACTTGAGTTTGAAGAGATCTGGCCTGCTGTGAATGGTACTTTAACCAGATCAACTACTGATACAACACAACAACGGTAGTTTGATAAAGAAGATCAGAAGGCCAAACTCATCATCTTGTTTGGAGTGTCTGACGATGTGTAACCCCACATTTGAGATGAAAAAATATCCAAAGAAGCATGGGATAAGTTAAGCATAGTATATGAGGCCAAGAACAAGAATGTTATACTGAATTTGTAGAGTCAGTTACACACATTGAAGTTCAAGCAAAATGAAAAAATAGAAGCTTTCCTAAGAAGAGTTACATAATTGAGGGCTTCACTTCTAGCCCTGGGAGAAGCAGTCACAGATGATGCTCTCATTCCCATTGTTCTAAGAGCACTCCCCTCTTCTTACCACATTTTTGTCACAACACTAAACATGTCAGATATGATAGTTAGTTTTGACAAGCTGGTAAACCTACTGCAACAAGAGGAAGCCATGCACAATAAGGATGATGAAGAGGAGCAGGTACTTTCTTCACATCAAAAATGGAAAGGAAAAGGTAAAGGAAAACCTAATTCCTATCAAAAGTCCCAAAATCAAAATCAGTATCAAGGGGATAGACAACAGAAGAAGCAATGTCCAATCTGCAAAAGAGGACATAACCTACAATATTGTTGGTATAATACTTACAAGAAAGGTTCATCAAGTAACTCTGGACCTCCACAACAATCTAACAAGGGACATTCTAACTACAATCAAGGGTAGAAAAAGGGGAACTGGAAAAGAAGACCCCATCAGCAAGGAAATATTGTTGAGCAACAAGAACAGTCAGACAATGAAGACTACTTGTTCACTACTCAATCAAGTGAACCATCCACGTCATCTAGTGATGTTTGGTATGTTGATTCAGGGGCCACTCGACACATGACCAGCCACAGAGATTGGTTTATTTCAATGAGGGACACACCATCAAAAAATCATGTTTTGTTGGGAGATGATTCTTCATATACAGTTTAGGGATTGGGAACATTTCTCTACCCCTTGGTTCACACAATTATAGAATTTCAGATGTCTTATATGTCCCTGGGTTGACAAATAATCTTCTTTCAGTCAGTCAACTCCTTGATCACAACCTAAAAATTGACTTTGATAGTCATTCTAGCAAGAAAACATGTTTAATTCGAGATAAATCACGATGCTCGAAAATACTTGCATATGCCTCCAATGTGGGATGCATGTTCCAACTTGATTTTGTTCACAGAGATGATCAAGCACTTGTGGCTAAAAAATACACCTTATCACAATTGTGGCATCGAAGACTTGGTCATGTAAGTTTCAAGTATCTTGAGACACTTCACTGGTGTAATATGGTACGTGGGCTACCATCTCTTCAGAAGGATACAGACAAGTGTCCTCACTGCCTAGCAGGAAAAACAACACATAGCTTCGTTCTAGAAGAGTACATTTTGAGCTCATGGAAAACTTGACCTGGTTCATACTGATCTTTGCGGTCTGATGCAGCCAAGTCATTCTGGGTTCCAGTACTTCATGCTTTGTGTTGACGACTACTCAAGAAAAATGTGGATTTTTTGTCTTCACAAGAAAAGTGAAGCTTTTGAAACCTTTCAAGAAGTTCAAAGTAGCAGTTGAGAATGAAACTAGTCATCACATCAGAACTCTCTACTCAGATTGAGGGGGGAATTCACCAGTAATGAGTTCAAAGACTACCTACAAACTCATGGGATTTGTCGACAAATTCCTCCTCCACACACACCGCAACAGAATGGTGTTGTTGAGAGAAGAAATCGTACTATCATGGAAATGGTGTGATGCATGATCAATGACTCTATACTTTCAAATACATACTGGGTAGAAGTAGCAAAGACAATAGTGTATTTGTTGAACAGAGTTCCCATAGTTGCTCTTGAGGGAGTAACACCACAAGAAGCATGGTCAAAATGGAAACCATCTATTGCACACCTTAGAGTATTTGGGTGCAAAGCAAGTATGCACATACCCAAGTAGAATAGAAATAAATTGGACATGAAGTCAAAGAAACTCATCTTCATTGGGTATAGTGAACAGACTCTTAGGTATAGATTAATGGATCCTAAGACTAGAAAATTCTACACTAGCAGATATGTTGAGTTTTTTTAGAAGAAGGAAGCAGAGATTCCTCCTCCAGACTCACCAAATGTAGATTTTTCACCAGTTCTAAAAATTGAAGCTGATGTTCCCTCAAAAGATGAAAGTAAAGATGGGGATTATGGTGTTGATAAGATAGAACCACGACCTACAAGAACAGTTTAGCGTATGCCCAAGTGGTGTACTAGCACATTACGAGATGCAAGAATGGATGCTCCACCAGATACATCCACCCCTGGACCAAGGACTCACAGTAAAGCAAGAGAAGAAGTTAAATTTGCTTTGATGAGTAGATTTATTGAATCTGATGAGCCCTCTATAGTCCAGGAAGCCCTACAGTCAAAATCTTGGAAAGATGCCATGGATTTTGAATATCAATCAGTGATGAAAAATAACACTTGGCAGCTTGTCAATCTTCCACCAGGGAAGAAACCCATTGGATGCAGATGGATATTCAAAACAAAGTACAAAGTAGATGGGATAGTGGAAAAGTATAAAGAAAGACTTGTAGCAAAGGGGTATGCACAAAAAGAAGGCATTGACTATGAGGAGACATTTTCTCCCACATCTAAGATCAAAACAATCAGAATGATCTTTGCTCTAGCTACACAGTTTGGTTGGAAATTCCACCAGATGGACGTAAAAAGTGCCTTCCTAAATGGAGATTTACAAGAAGAAGTCTACATGACTCAACCTGAGGGATATGTAGTACCTGGTCAAGAAGAAAAGGTATGCAGACTCAGGAAATCTCTGTATGGCCTCAAACAGGCACCCCAGGCATGGTACATCAAGATTGATGAGCATCTCGTATAACATGGATTTGTTATAAATCCATACGATCCCAATCTTTACCTCAAAAATAAAGGGGGGGAGATTGTGATTGTCATTGTCTATGTCGATGATCTAGTCATCACTGGTAGTTCAGTGAGGATGATCGATGCAATGAAGAAAGATCTTAATCGATCATTCGACATGACCGATCTCAGGCTGATGCACTATTGTCTTGGATTGGAAGTATGGAAAAAAGAGAATCACATTTTTGTTTCTCATATGAAATATACCAAGACAACGCTTGATAAATTCAGGTTGATGGATTACACACCAATTTGCTACACCCATGGAGAACAGATTACAGTTATCTCATTCAGATCCATCTCCTGAGGTAAGTGCCACTCTCTATCAGCAGTTGATTGGGAGTCTCATTTACCTGACCTACACTAGACCAGATATCAACTTTGCAGTAAGCTATCTATCCAGGTTCATGCAGGAACCCAAAGTTTTTCATTGGAAAGCAGGAAGGCACATTTTGAGATATCTCAAAGGATCAGTGGATCTTGGTCTAGAATACAAGAAGAACGAAAACTTCTTCTTGACTGGATATTCAGATTCAGATCATGCAGGAAATATTGATGATAGAAAATCCACTTCAAGATTTGTATTCTTTATGGGATCTGGACCAATATCATGGGGAAGCAAGAAACAACACTTCATTTCTCACTCTTCCATAGAAGCCGAGTATCATTCTGCAGGAGAAGTTGTCTGTGAAGCAATTTGGCTACGTCACATACTAGAAGGACTTGGAATACCATAGGACAAATTGACCACCATGTATGTTGACAATGAAGGTGTTCTCAAACTTGTTTGCAATCCATTTTTTCATGAGAGAACAAAGCACATTGAGGTACAAGTTCATTTCATATGTGAACATGTGTTGAAGCACAACATCCAGCTTCAATTTTGTCCAACAGCTGAACAACGAGCATATATCTTCATGAAGTCACTTGCTCGTGACAAGTTTGAGTTGTTCAGAGAATTCCTCTCCTCATCCCTTGAAACAATGCACAATTAAGGGGGGGAATGTTAGGTTAATTATTAATTAACCATATATTAATTATGCATTTCATATTTCATTATTTAATTAATGTTATTAATGTGGAATTGAAATGAGAGTGAAAGTGATGGCGATGACCAAGCTAATTGGGAAACCTTATGTCTTTGACACACAATAATGGAATCTGTGAATCTAAGGCAAAGAATGCTCTCCTAACCTGAAGGGGTGTGATGGTAGGGTCTGATATGATAGCTACTCAGAGACTCCAATCGATGTCTAGTTCAACTGAGATTCTATTGATTGGTTGTGGAATACTTGGAAAGTAGCCTGCAGGTGCCTCATATGGGTTTCCAGACAAGGTCATGGAAATTGAGACAAGAGATGTAGTGGAGCTGCAGTAACTAAGGGTGATTCTCTGGTCTTGTCCAGAAAGTCTTAGCCTGATTGGCTGCTATACTCAACAATGAAAGTTGTGTGATAATATCAGGTGGAAGCGGTGAGGATATGAATACATGTGTGTGTAAACTAGTGTCGATATCTAACTGACTAGCAGGCCCATTGGGTTGTGGGACCTGTGGGTCATAACCAAAGACTCGTTGAGGCTGAGGCCCTTGTATGGTCATGCATGCAATCAAATCCTATTTCCAGGAGTAGTCCAAAAGTCGTAGGCCTGATTAGCAGCTATGTTCAAGGTCTCTAACTATCTTATTTTCTCTACGTATGTGGCGGGTGTGCGTAAGATTGTTAAGCGCAGACTTGTGTCAATGTCAGTTATTAACTCTGGCCCATTGGGTTGTGGGACCAGAGGATCACAACTGTAGGTCTTTTCCTGTTGGACCATTGATGGTCATGCAAAATGAATTGATTTGTTTTTGGTAAATAAACTATCTATCAAAGGAAATCTAAACTATATTTTTGGTTTTTTCTCAACATATCAGGAAAAAGCAATAAAACAAACTAATCTATGGAAATAAATATTTTTGTGCTTTTCTAACTTTTCAGACAATGCATCTAATCTAATAAACAATTTTAAAACAAATAACTGGCTGGATGTAGCTAGCTATCTGTGTAGATGTGGGAATCTAAATCTAAGATCTACTCTAATTCAAATAAAATCTCTCCAACCCTACCTCAGAAGTGAAGAACAAATCATGACTCTAACAGAGCTATTGTTCACCCACAACTTCCCTGGTAATATTGAAGGGAAAAATTCCTATTGATTTGATCTACTTGCAACTATCTGATTAATTGAAATGAATTGTTTCTCTACTCTATTTGATATGCAATTGAAAATTTGACAAAACAAAGCAAACAAATACACAACTCCAACCTGGAAGAGCAAGAGCTTTGGAAAATCCAGTAGTATGAGTATCTGTCCCCTCAGTTCTTTCCTTTCTTTCTCTGAGTGTTCATGTGAGTCCAAGGATTTGGGAATGCAAAGAACAACAACAAGAGGATGGCACTTGAGTGATGGCAACTTGGAGGCAATCTGGACGTAATGCAGGTAGAAGAAAGATAGCACAAGAGATCTGAACTTGGCTATGCAATTCCTAGCAAGATTATGGTAGCACAACAATGCAAGATACACAAAATTCTCAGGCCTTTTGCTTGAATACAAGCATGGAATATATAGGAATGGAAGGATAGAAGGTTACTTCATGCACAAGGAATTGAAGAGGCAAGTTCCACTCATTAAATCTATTTAAAAATAGAAGGAACAAGGAGAACCAAACAAATGAAGATATTTTTAGCAAATTCGACTCACGGATGCGTTCAAAAGGTAAAATTAAGTGAATCGTCGCATGTAATTTCTCACATGAAGATCCTAGAAAAATCGATCAGGACCACCACCCTACGCAGGGTGGCAGTTTCAAGACCATCGCCCCAGGCAGGGTGGCAGTTTGCGAAACCGCTACCCAGGTAGGGCGGCGGTCCTGGCACTGAAGGCCAAAACAAGCACAGAAAGAAGGGGGAAGCTAGAAAAATATAAGGAAAAGATAAGTAAGGTTATCTAGGCTACAAATATATACTATGAATGGGCTTTTGGAGCTTGAACACCTTCTTGAAAGGATTTTGAATCATCACTGGGGACTTTTATAACCATTTTCCCGACCAATGTAGCACATGTAATTTTGGGTGTGTACATATTGCCCCCTTGGAGAAGCATCTTAGCCATGAAAGAGGCGTAAAATGTAGAGTCTGAGTATGGTGTTCCTGAAATGGGGAGTTAGAAGCTATACCTGACACACCCTATGTGTCAAAATCTCACCATCCAAACTCCCGCTACCTACAAAAGAAAAGGAAGACTCAAGTGCAGATAGACAAAACATCAAAAAATAAACATTAAATTAAAATGACAAGAGGACTTACCATTTGTGTGGGGACGTAGAAATATACCTGTACCAATGCTCTAGCCTTGTAAACACATACACTCAAAATGAAGTTAGAAATATCATATATATATCAAAACAAATTCATTTCCCAATTCATTTGTGCATTGTTGATTTGGATTGTTTGATTGATTTGGAGCTCTGGATTCACGATGACCATTTTTGATGAGAATACAGTCAATACGTTTGTGTCGAGATTGTGATCATGCCTCCACGAGAAGGAGATTGACCAGCACGCTTCTAGGTTAGTTATTTCCTTTATTGTCTTTTTGTGCCCTAAAAGTTTAAATGTTGAAAACTTCACATAGGGGGGGAGATTTTCAAAATTCTTTTCTTGAATAGGTCTTTAGGGGGGGCCCATAGGGCATGCTTTTATTTTGGTGAAAATGGTCAATTTTAATGTTTTTGGTCTTTTCTAGGGTTAAGGGTTCATTTTGAAAATCAGTTCAGGACCACCGCCCAAAGCAGGGCGGCGGTCACAGGACCACTGCTCAAGGCAGGGCGGTGGTCCGGGAACCATCACCCTGCACTGGGTGGTGGTTCTGGACAGAATGTCAAAACATGCTTAAAACTTAACTTTTTTTGAATTTTTGAGAGTTTACTATGTTTTTGATGAGCTTTTTGTGTGATTTTCTTTACTAACTTGCTCTTTTCTCATGTTTTGGTGGATGCAGAAGAAGGTGGAGTACATACGCTGGAGTAGAGAGAGAGAGTGTGATTGGCTCCCTGGGATTTTAGATCAGCTGACCCAGGCTGAGATAGATCTTTTGCAGTGGGTAGGTATCTAGTGGATAGCATGAGTGCCCCATGTTGCTCCTACCAGTCACATTTTGTGTGACTTATTTTCTTATTGGGATGCAGACTGGAACACTTTCCAGTTTCTAGGTGTCAGAGGGGAGTGGACCATTACTTTGGAGGATGTCTACCACATTCTTGGTCTCCCGGTACTTGGTAGGAGACTGACATTGGTGACAGTGGGGTCTAGATTTGTGATGACACAGCAGGCCACATACATGGGAGACATTATTGTCTCTTCTGAATCGAAGAAGGGAATGAAGGTTTGGTCTATTTCTACTACTCCCATTCCTATCCTTCAGAGAGCCATCATGGGTATCCTGTCCTCGAGACTGATCGGGGACAAAGGAGGAGATACACTTTTGTACTATTGGGCCCCCATCATTACACAGATCGAGGCTCATGGCCGTAAGTATGCTTGGGGAGTAGATATTCTGGGGACCATGTACCATGATTTATATAGAGTCGTTAGGTTACAGGGACAGTCCTTGAGCCACCCCACTCTGGTCATGAGTTGGGTCTATGAGTGCTTCATCCCGTATGGCAGAGGGGTGCAGGTATTAGATCCAGAGGCTATCTAGGCAGCTAGATGGATAGGCATGTCAGTGCTCTAGACTCCACATCAGTCAGTGGCCTCTCTGACTACGGCCGACATGACCCCCACACCCTATCAGGACATGGCAGGGATATGGGGTGAGGAGACCACGATGATGGTAGCTTGCTCTTCCAAGAGCCAGCTAGTTGACAGAGCCAGGAGACTAGAGATTCACCCCTTTGACCAGGTACCCCAGCAGTTCGGTCTTCCATACCCTGTCATGCTTCCTCCAGTGACGCCTGTTTACAGGACTATTCAGGAGGCACAGAGAGGTCCTAGAGGGGATCTTGGTTGGAAAGTTGTTACTCCTGGTGTGCCTATTGCAGTTAGGCATGTAGTTCAGGCTCGGTGAGTAGCTGGTGCTCCTCAAGCACCCTTACTTCAGATTGGGGTGGCTCCTACTCACAGTGGGGAGGAGGATGAGCCGATTGATTTGGACTCTGACTCTGAGGAGGAGGTGGGAGATGATACAGAGGGGGAGTTGGGTGGAGATGAGGATGAGGGGGCAGGACCTTTGGAGGGAGATGACAGTGACCTTGAGTGGCATGACACTCAGGAGATCCTCAGAGCAATGCGTGAGGAGGTGAGCATGGAGAGAGAGACTCTGGTCTCAGAGGAGACACTTGGAGGAGATGATGAGTCTGTGATGGGACAACACCATGCCTTTGGATTTGGGGAGGCTCCACAGCCACCAGCAGCACCTGCCACAACAGCCATTGATCCCACATGGATGCCTAGAGACCCGAGTATGTTCAATACTCCCTTCTCTATTTTTGCTTATTGATTTTCACAGGTTTAGTTTAGCATTCTCTTCTGACTTGCGTTCATGATTTTCTCTTAGCTCACTATCTCTTCTTTTCTTCCTTTGCAGCATCTTCACATGAGTGGTGAGAGCTCATTCATTGGGTATGTATAGATACCTTGTTGATCCCTTCGGGGAAGATCCAGACCGAGTTGACTGCTGATTCAGGGCAGCCCTTAGCTGTCGGCTGACATACCGATGTGTTCACCCCCATCTGGAAGGTCACAGAGATAGTGTCTTCCCTTCGTACCACAGTGGCTAGATATGAGACTGTCGAGCGCCTGATGAGGTGAAGTGATTCTCATAGTGAGGCTATGGGAAGTGGGTGCCACCATGAGCACTCACACCATTCAGTCCATTCTTAGTGTCATTGTCACAGCCATAGCAGGAGCCCTAGTGTGGCACGCGCCATCTGAGGGATTCCATAGGAATTGACATGTCGTTGAGCCTTTATTGATTTGATACTGTTTTTTTGACATTATATGATTTTTTTGTATGTTTTGGGCTCGTTGCGAGCATTTTTTACCATGCCTAGCACATGATGACATTGTATACAAACTTGATCCACTATGATATATACAGACTCTATTTTTGGTTTGGCATTCTATTGTATCCGAGTTGACTCTCTTTGGCTTATCTCTCATGTGTACTCTAGATATTTAGAATTTCCTCTTTTCCATGCTTTTCAGAATGTATGCAATGGGTGTGAAATGATAACAGAATGATTTTCATTTTTTTTTTGTATTTCATAATGCTGATATATGATGATGCAAACACAATGTGATTTTAAACTTAGTTTCCTTTGCAATCCTTGGTACTTTGTATTTGTCTTGACAAAACGTGATGATATAATGATATGATGAATAGATATGCTTGCCCCACTCCTAACCCCACACAACTAGTAAGATGTGAGGGCTCAACACCAAGAGTTAGAAAGGGCACAAGCCATGAAACTTGTTGAATACAGTGATGAGAGAAAGACAGAGGCTTGACAGAACCAAATTGGGATGCTACAACCTTACCCTACTCATGCTACCTCATAGTTTAGAATGTGAATTGCTCTGTAGTTTATCTAGACTTAGATCCGTAGATGGCCACTTGGTTGACAAAATCTGGTTTTAGGGTTTTGAATTCTCTTGGAATTTTGAACATCTAATTCACTTTGTTTTGACTTAAGATTTCACAGTAATTGATTTAATTGTTTATGACTTTCAGGTTTGTCAAAGAGACCCCCTATACCTTGCCCCATGCTACCAGTAAGAAGCACGGGCTTATCACCATGGAAAAAGCATAGGTGAGTAAGGGAATTTCCTTCCTTTCCCAACCCTACGTCACTAGTAAGAGATGCAAGCTCAACACCGAAGGTTGGTAGGGAAAAGAAATGTGTAAAATAAAAATTTTCTGTTGATTTGCACTTGACTTACTTATTTGGGAAAAATGTTTAGAATGTTCTTATTTCCAAGGAGATGTATGTGGGATAGATGTGACACCATGAAGCTTCTAGAACAGACTATGAACAAAAGACACCTATCCTAAGAAGAGACCAAAAGTAGAACCAAGTATGCAGGCCTTGGTATGGTTACTATCAAAACTTTGTCTTGTCTTGTTTGGATTGATGAGTGATACAGAAATAGTTGATGATACAATGAAGATTTGAAGAGACATGATTTGAATGTTTTGCCAATATTTTCAGAAGTTTTTAGGAATTGCTATAAGAATAAGCTCCTTGATCACACTTTTTACAAAATGAATGGACAGATGAAAATGCAATGTAGATGCAATAATGTACATATGAGAATGTTGATGGATCATGCATAGTATCTCTTTAGGTGAAGGGAGTTCACGGATTCACTAAAATCCTCACCTTCTAGGGTTCACAAGTGGAATGTGTCATTTTTATAGTCTTCCACCACTTGATATGGACCTAACCACCTAGGTCTGAACTTTCTTCCCTCACCGGTCTTCTTGTCTATTCAGCTATCGAGTCTTAATACCAAATCTCCTTCATAGATCTCACATTTGTACACCTTTTTATTGTATTTCTGAGCCATGTGGTCAGTGTACACACTGTGCCATTGCTCAGCATTCAATCTAGCTTTGTTGAGGCTTTCTAATTGGGAGAGATGAGCTTCTCGATAACCCTCCTCTCCTAGGATCCCATGTAGTGAAATGTGGAGGCTGGGTATTTCGACTTCAAGTGGAAGAACTGCCTCAGCACTGAATACTAAGGAAAAGGGAGTTGCTCCCGTTGGTGTTCTAACTGACATTTGGTAGGCCCACAAGGCCAGAAAAAGCTTTAGATGCCAATCTCTTTTATTCTCCTTAACAGTTTTTAGAAGAATGGACTTTAAAGTCTTATTGGTAGCCTCAGCTTGTCCATTAGCCTGAGGGTAGTAGAGAGAAGCCATGTGATGACTTATTTTGAACTTTGTACACAACTCACGTACCTCATCATTTTTGAAAGATGTGCCATTATCAGAAATAATGACCTGTGGCACCCCATACCTACAAATGATCTAGTTCAGGATGAACTTAGCGATTACAGAGCCAGGGACAGTGGTAAGGGGCATGGCCTCTACCCACTTGGTAAAATACTCTGTGGCTATGATTATGAAATTATGGCCATCTGTTGATGAGGGAGAGAATTTCCCTATCAGATCTAGGCCCCACATAGAGAAGGGCCATGGAGTTGTGATTGGTTGTAAAGCTTGTGTTGGTATGTGGATCTCATGGGAGAACTCTTGACACTTGTGGCATCTGTGCACAAACTCTACCACATCATGCTCAAGGGTGGGCTAGAAATAGCCCATCTGATGTATCTTCTAGGAAGTGGCATGGCCACTGAAGTGGCCACCACATACCCCACTGTGTGACTCATAAAGAATATTTTCAAACTCTTCAGCGTCAACACATCTCAATAGCATTCTGTCAAATGCTCTGTGATAAAGCACCTGTTCCAAGATAACATACTTAGTAGCAATTATGCATAACTATCTTCTTTGTTGTGATGTTTCCCCTTCTGGGTACGTGTGGTCCATGATGAAATTGATAATGTCTGTGTACCAAGGGCACACAGAGATAGGGGGCCTGGTTTCAATGAAATATACGCACTCATTGGGAAAGTCCAAATCTACCAAATCACCCCCATCTAATGGATTATCAGCCAACCAATCTGCAATGATTTGACCCTTAACGGATTTTTGATTTACAAATGTTAACTCAAATTCACCCATTAATGTAATGAAACACCCAACCTTTTTAGACAAGGATCCCTACATGAGGAATGTCTGTAAGTGGTCTAACTTGATGATGACCCTTGTTTCTTGATTGAGCATATAATGTCTTAAATGCTTGGTTGCAAAAACTATGGCAAGGCATTCCTTTTCTACCTACGTGTAGCGTGTCTCATAATCGAGTAACATCTGACTAATAAAATAAACAACCCGTTCTCACTTGTCATCATCCTCTTGAGCCAACATACAGGCTAGTGAAATGTCTGTAGCCCATGAATATAAGATCAAAGGGTGATCTGACCTTGGTGGCATTAGCATGGGAGGAGATAACAAAAATCATTTAACTACCTTGAAGGCCTCATCACATTCCTCCATCCAATCAATGCTATAATATTTCTTCAACAAATTGTTGATTGGATGAACGACGAAGGTTAAGTCAGGGATAAACCTTTGGATTGCACTGAGTTTCCCAAGAAAAGATCTAATACCAGACTTGTCTGATGGTGGAACCATTTCTAACATAGCTCAGATTTTAGATGGGTCAACATCAATTCCCCATGAAGATATAATGTAACCTAGGAGCTTACCACCTGTTACACCAAATACACATTTTTCTGGATTCAAATGTGACACCATACTCAATCAAGCGTGAGAGAATGATACGAAGCACCTCTGGGTGATCGTAGTGCTTCCTGGCCTTGGCCAGCAGGTCATCTACATAGGATTCCACAATTTTATGAATAAGATCATGGAATATGTAGGTCATTGCTCGTTGATATGTAGCGCCAACATTCTTAAGACCAAATGGCATGACAACATAACAATAGGTTCCCCAAGGAGTTATAAATGTAGTTTTAGCTTGATCCTTGGTAGAGATTTTGATTTGATTATATCCTGAAAACCCATCCATAAGAGACAACAAATCAAACCCAACTGTTGCATTAATGATAACATCAATGGATGGTAGTGGGAAATCATCCTTGGGATAAGCCTTGTTAATGTCCTAAAAGTATATGCAAATACAAATTTTTCCATTCTTTTTAGGAGTGGGACAATGTTGGATACCCATTAAGAATAATCAATAGGTTTGATAAATCCTACTTGGAGAAGCTTCATTAACTCTTCTTTCACCATAAGGAAAACCTTTGGTTTCATAGGTCTTGATTTCTACTTAATTGGTTTGGCATACAGCTTAGTGATGAGATTGTGAACTGTGATGTGTGGTGCAATTCCTGTCATTTCTTTGTAACTAAATGTGAAGGCTTTCTGATGTTCCTTGAGGATTTGGGTATGAATTTCTATTTCCTCTGGAGTTAGAGAGGACCCTAGTTTTAAGATTTTTGGTTCCTCCTCCATTTTGATGTTTATATCAATCATTCCCTCGATTAAGGAGGTGTTACCCTCCTCAAAATCAGGCAAGGTTGGAGGAAAATCCAAATCCCCTTCTTCCTCTACATCATAAATCTCAAGATCCTTTCTCGGAGAGGACTCAATCATTGGATTTCCAAAATAAGAGGAGGAAAGTGGAATTAGGGAAAAGTATACCTCTTGACAAGTAAGATGCAACTCTGCCAGAGCATTTAAGTAACTTAAGGTTGACTCATCCCTATCAATAGGGTGTGAAGAGTCAAGCTGGTCTTTAGCTTCCACATATGTCAACATTGACATTACTGGCACTTTGTGAATCAATGATTCAGTGCGGAGTGAAACTATGAAGTTGGTGTCCTGTAAATCACTACTTGGGGTGAAGCATGAGGTGGAAGTTGCTATAGAGTCAGCCAGAAGGTTTTTTTCATGTGGAACTACCTCGATTGATATAAAATCAAACTCTTTAGTTAGGCCCAGCATGATGGTTTTGTAGAGTTGTAGGTGTTCAGCCCTAGTCTCGTATACCTCGGATACCTGATTTGTGACTAGCTGTGAATCACCCAACACCCTAATGTTGAGGATGCCCATTCTCTTAGCTACAATGAGACCTAATAGGAGAGCCTCATATTTGGCCCCATTGTTTGTGCATTCAAAATTTAGTTTGAAAGAAAAAGGTAAAACCCTTCCTTCAGGTGAAGTAAGGATTGCACCTACCCCGACACTGAAATGACACTTGGCCCCATCAAAATGGAGGGTCCAGCAATTACTTGGAAAGATAGATGTTGAGTCATCCTTTGTGAGTTCTCATTTTATCTTGGTTACATCTACCATATAAACTTCATTCGCTGGAAGGGAACCAAGCCCCAAAGCATGTCCCATACCCATGGAATCAAAGGGGAGAAGGATAGGAAAATCCTTTTCTAATAGTTCAACAATATTTGTTGTAGTTCCTAACGAGACTGTCTCTACAACAACACTTTCATCCTTGACCGTCAGAATACCCTCGATCAAACCTGTAACCTCTAATTCCGTCATGGGAACCAACTTTTCTTCTGGTAACGTGCTTGCCAGTTTGTTTAACTAGTTGGTGGGAAGCTCAAATTCAGAGTGGACACCTGGATTTTTCCTTAAGTTGGCCAGATGTATATCAAAGGGCTTTGGATCACCTTGGGTGACAAAGACTTTCCCTAAATGTAGGAATCTGACTTCTTGGAATAGGGTGGATGGGATTGCTTTCATGCGGTGGATCCATGGGTGACCAAGGATCATATTATAGTTGGTTTCTTGATCTATAATATAAAACTCAGTAAGCACCATTTTGGGCCCAAGAGTGACTGGTAATACTATGGTTCCGATCAAGGTTTCCTTGAGACTATCATAGCCCCTCAATGTGTTTCGTGTCGAGGAGAAATTAGTCTCCCCATATCCTAACTTTTGAAGAAAAGAGAAGGGGACTATATTAACTTCTCCCCCATCATCGATCATTATGCACTTCACATAGTTGTTGTAGATACAAACCTGCAAAAACAAGGCTAGATCACCTCTACGAGCTATTTCAGCATCCACAGGCATTTTGCTTATGTCAAATACAAACCCAATATCCCTTTCGGGCTTCCCTGGAGGGAAAACGTCAAAGTCTATATGGTTTATCTCTGCCTTCGGTGACGGGGTAACGTTAGCCAAATGGTTGAGACCAAGTGCTTCCAAGAGAGTGGCTCGATGAGTGGGGGAATTCTTCAGTAGATCTAAAAAGGAAATGTGTGAAAAGGTCTTGGTTAAATCACTGATCAAGTCATAAGCCCCTACTGGCTTGCTTAGCATGTCATGAACACTATCTGACACAACTGGATAGATTGGGATTGGCTGCGATGAATAGTCTCTAGCTCTTGTTGCAACGTTAATTTGGGGTTCAACATCTAACTCAACCAAACCTACAATCTTCATTTGCTGATGACCATCCAAAGGAGGTGCCACCTATGGGTTTGATGAAGTTGAGGCTTCATGATCATGAGTCCCTATTACAATACCTTTATTTGAACCGTTAGGATCCAGTCTACCATCCTTTGGATGTGTGGGGAGAGGATCATTGAAGATTCCCAATGGTGTGTTCTGTGGAGACACCGGTCCCATATAGGTGTTCTGACTAGGTGCAGTTGGGTTGGCCAGAAACATGTCGACAAACAACTGTCTTTGGTCTTCTGGAAACCACTGCAAAAACTTATTACAATCATGACAAGTTCTTGCGTCATGCCCGTGGACCCTATGGAAACCACAATATAGGTCAGGATCGTAATCCCGAGGCCTTTGGTTTGTCCCTTGTTGTTGTCTGAATCCACGGTTGTTGTTTGGTTGTTGACTATTATAATTAACACTTTGGAACCCTTGCCCCTTGTTTTGGAATTGGTTGGGGTATTAGTTATAGCTTGGGGTGGGCATTTGTCTTTGTGGTTGAGGCTATTGTTGTTGCTTTTGTTAGGGATGATTAAAATCCACATCGTTTACCTAGGGTGAGAAATTGTTGTTTCTCTGATTGTTTGCCATTGTTATTATTATTCATGTTGTTATTCATAGCACCTATACCGGTGGGATTAACAATGTTAGGATTTTTGGGTTGATCAGTTACCCCGTCAGTCGTGACTCCATGATTCTTGTTAAGGATCTTTGGTCCTTGATTGTTGTTTGTATTGTTGGAGTAACCTAAAGTGTTTTGAGCAGGGGTAAGTTACTTCCCATTTTTTCCATAGGTTTTACAACCATTATCGATGGCTGCTTGGTTGATCTGAAGAGAACCCTCTAGCACCTCTTCATAGCTCCTTAATGGGAACTTTTGGACCTCTTCCTTCATCTCCCTGTTGAGGGAGTGAAGGAACAATTCATAGAGTTCTATTTGATCAATGTTTAGAGCACTTACAGAAGAGTAGAGAACATGTTGCCAACTCTGAATGAAGTGGGATGTGGATTCATTATGTTCTTGTTTGATATGAAGAAATTATGTAATTCCTATTTGCAGCAGCTTGTTCATATCAAAATCTTTGATAAATTTTGACACTAGTTTCTTGAACGAGTGTATTGAAGCCTCTGGTATCCTATAATACCAGTCGAGAGAAATACCTTCAAGTGTCTTAGGGAAAATATTTGCAATGACTGCATCCCATGGGAGCAGCTCTCGAATGGCCATTGCATAAGCCTTGATGTGGGCATTTGGATCACCCTCCCCTTTGAACTTTGGGAGATCAGGAAAGGGTCTCAGGAGCATGACTTCCTGAATAGAGAAATCTAGGGGTTCTTTGAGATACTCAGAATAAGTCCCCATTGCATACGTTTCCACCATTGAAGACCCTTGTTGGGGAGGTGGGGGCTGCATTGGCTACTGAAACAGGACAACATAGACATTTGGTAGGGCGTATGACATCCCCTGTGATTGGCCATATGGACCTGGGTATGAGTACATGTCTCCCTGTGGAGATTTAGAATACATGTGCATATAAGGGGGTTGATTACTTTGATATGGAGATGAAGGCGTGAAGCCAGGGAACGTCACTTTTCTGGCTGGTATAGCATTTGAGAACACACTTCTAGCTAGCCTATTGTAGATATCCATATGTAGCTTGAGGAGGCATACCCAAGGTACCCGTCCCAGTTAACAAGTCCCCATGATTTGGAGTATTCATGTATACCAGCGGATTCTGTGCTGTCGGCACTTGCCCATAGTTTTGTGAATAGGAAGGAGCCCATGCTTTCCCGACATATGAATTCTGTGTATTTTGGGAAAGCTCTAACTCCTTAACTTTATCAACCAAAGCTGAAATGACATCACCCATTGACGGGGTGATACCTTGCTTAGATACCTTTGGTTGAACCTTTGGAGGTTGTTGAGGAGAATGGTATCTCGCTATGAATTTAACATGATCTTTCCACCCCTCATTGGTTGTATTGTCAATTGGTGAAGGGGTAACATTATTGTTCTGAAGTAGGACATCACCTTGTCCTTGCAACCTGTCGAAATATTGGTTCATTTGTTGGAATTTCTGCTCACTCCTAGCATACCGTGCTAAATACTCCTCATCGAGATGGGGGAGTTGATCAGATTGTATGGTAATGGGCTGTCAAAACAATACCCGAGGAGATGAACTCACTTCACCAGTGAATGTCATGTTATTTGAACTTGATTGTTCAAGAGGATAAGTCTGAGTGACTTGATCCAATTCTTCGATGCGTACAGAAGAACCAACATTGGTTCCCTGAAGCAGAGGATTTTGAGTGGATGAGCGATTGTCTGCCCATGTTGAAAGTGAAGGTGACTATTGTGGTATGTTTGATTGGTACTGGTACATGTCAAAACCTGGGATGGGTTGACTGTACTCATCATATCCCAACATATTTGGGGGGTATAAGAATACCCACAGAATAAAGGATGGATGAAAGTGGAAATGCTTAGAGACTAGCTCTTCATGTCGGGTTCACCAATTTGTATGACAGAAAATCAACACGTAACCTTCTTCGCACCTGACCTCCCGAGGTCGTGCCGAGACAGCCGGTGTGGAATTGAAATGGGAGTGAAAGTGATGGTGATGACCAAGCTAATTGGGAAACCTTATGTCTTCGACACACAATAACAGAATCTGTGAATCTAAGGAAAAGAATGCTCTCCTAACCTGAAGGGGTGTGATGGTAGGGTCTGATATGATAGCTACTCGGAGACTCCAATCGATGTCTAGTTCAACTGAGATTCTATTGATTGGTTGCGGAATACGTGGAAAGTATCCTGAAGGTGCCTTGTATGGGTTTCCAGACAAGGTCATGGAAATTGAGACAAGAGATGTAGTGGAGCTGCAGTAACTAAGGGTGATTCTCTGGTCTTGTCCAGAAAGTCTTAGCCTGATCAGCTACTATACTCAACAATGAAAGTTGTGTGATAATATCAGGTGGAAGCGGTGAGGATATGAATACATGTGTGTGTAAACTAGTGTCGATATCTAACTGACTAGCAGGCCCATTGGGTTGCGGGACCTGTGGGTCACAACCAAAGACTCGTTGAGGCTGAGGCCCTTGTATGGTCATGCATGCAATCAAATCCTATTTCCAGGAGCAGTCCAAAAGTCATAGGCCTGATTAGCAGCTATGTTCAAGGTCTCTAACTATCTTATTTTCTCTTGTATGTGGTGGGTGTGTGTAAGATTGTTAAGCACAGAATTGTGTCAATGTCAGTTATTAACTCTGGCCCATTGGGTTATGGGACCAGAGGATCACAACTGTAGGTATTTTCCTGTTATGGACCATTGATGGTCATGCAAAATGATTTGATTTGTTTTTAGTGAATAAACTATCTATCAAAAGGAAATCTAAACTATATTTTTGGTGTTTTCTCAATATATCAGGACAAAGCAATAAAACAAACTAATCTATGGAAATAAATATTTTTGTGCTTTTCTAACTTTTTAGACAATGCATCTAATCTAATAAACAATTTTAAAACAAATAACTGGCCAGATGTAGCTAGCTATCTATGTAGATGTGGGAATCTAAATCTAAGATCTACTCTAATTCAAATAAAATCTCTCCAACCCTACCTCAGAAGTGAAGAACAAATCATGACTCTAACAGAGCTATTGTTCACCCACAACTTCCCTGGTAATATTGAAGGGAAAACTTCCTATTGATTTGATCTACTTGCAACTATCTGATTAATTGAAATGAATTGTTTCTCTACTCTATTTGATATGTAATTGACAATTTGACAAAACAAAGAAAACAAATACACAACTCCAACCTGGAAGAGCAAGAGCTTTGGCAAATCCAGTAGTATGAGTATCTGTCCCCTCAGTTCTTTCCTTTCTTTCTCTGAGTGTTCATGTGAGTCCAAGGATTTGGGAATGCAAAGAACAGCAACAAGAGGATGGTGCTTGAGTGATGACAGCTTGGAGGCAATCTGGATGTAATGTAGGTAGAAGAAAGATAGCACAAGAGATCTGAACTTGGCTATGCAATTCCTAGCAAGATTATGGCAGCACAACAATGCAAGATACACAAAATTCTCAGGCCCTTTTCTTGAATACAAGCATGGAATATATAGGAATGGAGGATGGAAGGTTACTTCATGCACAAGGAATTGAAGAGGTAGTTCCACTCATTAAATCTATTTAAAAATAGAAGGAACAAGGAGAACCAAGCAAATGAAGCTATTTTTAGCAAATTCGGCTCACGGATGCGTTCAAAAAGTGAACTTAAGTGAATCGTCGCATGCAATTTCTCGCATGAAGATTCTGGAAAAATTGATCAGGACCACTGCCCTACACAAGGTGGTGGTTTTAGGACCGCCACTGGTTTGCGAACCGCCACCCAGGCAGGGTGGCGGTCCTGGCACTAAAGGCCAAAACAAACACAAAAGTAAGGGGGAAGCTAGAAAAATGTAAGGAAAAGATAAAAAATGTTATCTAGGGTATAAATATATATTGCAAATGGGATTTTGGAGCTCGAACACCTTCTTGAAAGGATTTTGAATCATCACTTGGGACTTTTATAACTATTTTCCCACCAATGTAGCACATGCAATTTTGGGTGCGTACAGTAACCCCCCATTTTCTAATTGTGGGTCACCTCCTGGTATCCCATTACCTTCTATTCTTGGGCCATATCCTAATAATTGTTCATCCTCTTCTATCTATGGGACACCTCTAAGTAGTCCCTCCTCATCTATACTTGGGTCACTCCCTAGTATTCCCTCGATATCATCTTCTATTCTTGGGCAATGTCCTCATATCCCAATTTCTTCCCTCTTAGGGCCACATCCTAGTAGCCCTTCCTCATCTTCTAGCAATGGCTCACCTCCAAGTAGCCTAATTTATTCCATCTTAGGGCCATATCCTGACAACCCTTTATCATCTTCTATCAGTGGCTCACCTCCTGGTAGCCCATCCTCTTAAATTATTGGAGCATATCCTTTTCATCCATCCCATATTTATTCTATCAATGGTTGTGGAAAGCCCATGGTCATTTCTCACATTAGTTATAAATATCCAAATTCACTTTCATCTCCTTCACGAGATCATAAAAGTCAGACATCTGCTTATAAGAAACCCAAATAGTTTCTTAATCAATCTCAAGTAAAAAATCCTAACAACTCCAAAGCTCCTAGGAACTCACATGAACTTAGGGTTAAAAATAAAGCGTGATTCAAGAACTCACATCAACATAACCATCAAATATGGTGCAAAGTTCATAAACCTCTAGATGGGGAATTCAATCTTCCACATACGAAACCCATGTTTCAGGATAAATCACAGTCATTTGTTGAGTAGGACCTCACCATGATCATCGATATCAGGGAAAACATAAATCTTGGTAAATAATCATGCTTAGTTTCCCATTTCAAATAAATTACAAACATTGTTGTTGGATCTTACCACGTAGAGTGACTCTGTTGTTCCAACTTTTTAAAAATATCAAAAATTTAAAAATCAAAAGCGATTCAAAAATACAAAAAAAATGAGAAAACTAAGAAAAAGCAAAGGTACAAATATCAAACATTACCATCAAGTATTGCATGCACATGGGTGTTTCTTTCTTCTCTTCCTTGTTATTCTTATATAAGTTTTCTTACCATTTTCATCCCATCTATGTTATTTTGGTTAGCTTACTCACATGCATTTTATGACATTTATCTCTATGGTATCTATTTGACACTGGTATCCTATGCTTGGTCAAATTAAAAAATGACTGAACTCTTAGAGATCCTATCACAATCAACATCTAATAAAGTTGTTGCGAAGAATTTTTGGAAATATTTGTTGACACTAGACAATGTTGTCATCACAATCACTTCCATATCCTTCCATCAAGCCATAAGTGGTTCTTAACCCCTTATCAAACAAGAGAGCTGAAATAAGTTTCTAGAAATAAAAGGAATCAAAATCAATCAAAAATAAAATGCACAAAGCTACAAAGCAAAAGTAAATTGATATATTACTCTCTCTTTGCGTATTTCCAATAATCTCTATCGGGGCTATGAATGCCTGACTGTAAGTAGAGAAATGTTGTGATTAGAATCAAATACATCTCTGTCGGGGCTATGGACGCTTGGCTGGTAGTGTAGCAATGTATAGCTTTCCTTCCACCATACATTCACAAATCACATTTCAAAATCAATCATCCCTACACATTAGCTAGGGTGTCTTCACTTGTTGTCTATTAAATCTTCCCTTCAAGAGGTAAAAAATTCCATGTGCACACACTAGATCTCTATGATTGGGTAGGATTAGTATGTTATTTAGTGTCTTCTCTTGGACCTTATTCAAACTCTTACTCTAGTCCATGTCTTGTCTCACGATTTGTGCCTTGGTCTAATAACTTCTTCATCATGAGGCTTCTAAGCTAAATTCATATCATTCACATCATTCTTCTACTTTGTTTAGAAAATCCATATGTATAAGATTACTTTTTTGTCATGTTTTCAGACACCTTTATCCCCTTTCACAAAAACAATCTTCTCCTTCCTTTCTAATCATATGCTTTTAGGCCAACTTACATTGGGGTAATCCTTTCTTCTTCCCAACACTTCATTGGTTTGTGTTCACCATCATGATTGAACTTATGCATATTGGCCTTGGGTCCTGCTTCTACGCATGAAGAGTTTTCCTTTGAATTCTCCCACCAAATCACTGGGGCATTTTCACATCTTCACCTTCTTGCACATGCACGTGGCCTTTTTCCCTTGTACATCCCATCTATCGTTGGGGGCATCAACACTTCCTTGTCTTCTTGTACATATTTTTAGAAAACATTCAAGAAAATTCAAAAAAATTCAAATATGTTTAAGAAAACTTCTAAAAATTGAAAATCATCCTAAAAAATGTCACTTTTTGGTTCTCACTTGTTCATACGTGCGACTTGTAGATCATCTTGATCTACCTTCATCAACAAAAGATAAGCTACTTACTATGTTTGTACTATGAGGCACAACGAGTTACATGGTAATGTTTTGTAGTACACATTATTTTTTCATAGGAACAAAGTGTCCTCCATTTTTCTCCTCGCATGTATCCTTTCTTGGGGCACCGTCATTAAACCTTATCATTAATTCACATAGGTTGGAAATGAAGCTCGATAAAAAAACATGGTACTAATTTCTCTGTTAGGTTAGCTTGTTTACTTTCTCGTATTACATTACATTGTGTATGTTGCATGGAGTTATGAATATTTAAATTTCTCTTATTGCATTGCATTTTGTATGTTGCATGGAATTGGTGTTTTTAGCAATGGACATTTTTTCGTATATGGATTTTCATGTCATACTACAATTTTGTTCATTCTTTTTAATAAAGACCAATGATGAAGATCATTAGTAATATGATGAAAAATAAAGTTGTTTAAAAGGCACTGTGTTGGTATCTAATTTGATTCTACTTTGTAAGTGAAGCAGCACCACAGATTTAACAAGAAGCCTAGAGACAAATAAATCATCATGTATGTCATTTTGTAGCCGGGGAGGTGATTTAGCTGGCTCTTTGTCACTTAGATGTTGGAGAAATGGATAGCACCTTCAAAAGGATTTGATCTATCCTCACTACTTTAGGTTATGCCTTTCAACCAGGGTGAGAGGACCCATTTTGTAACCTTTGTTGGTGAAGGAGAATGAAGATATCCTTCTTTACACAAATTTGAAAGGAAACCTTGAGAAAATATGATCAATGCACCACAATTTAACTCTCACGAGTTGTCACTTCTAAAGAATGGTGATAGTTTCTAAACAAGGTTAAGGTTACTAAAGACATTATGGAATCCTGATTGCTTCTGCATATTTTGGCAGTAGAATTTATTCATTTGTGGACATATAGAGAAAACAAGGGTAGTTCAGGTAGGATTCATTATTTTTAAATAATTTTTTGTGGGAGATTAAGTAGGATAAACTTGATTTTTCTAGATCTTTGAGAATCTTCACAACAATTGGAAAACTAAATGACAAAATACTTCCTAATAGCAAAAATATTCCTTCAACCAGAAGGCATGCATCAATTGAGGGCTAGCTTTACATGATTTCACACAATCTCCAAGAATTTAACATGAAGGATCAAGGTAAAGACTCAATTAAACATTAAAGACCCCTAGTTCCTCATGCCTAAGATACACTCAAAGGCTTACAACAATCTTTATCAACAAAATGACAGTAAAGTGATTTTAAATTTTTTATCTCATTACAGGATGAAGGGTCTTCTCATAATGAAATTGAAAATTCCACTAGACTATCATAGGGATGAGATCTTGTGTGATTCGGAGGGAATTTAACACAAGATTACAATAGGAACAAGAAATACTATTTGTAGAAATTATGAAATAAAGAAGACACAAATTTGCCGAAGATTAACATAGATTAATTTGAAGTTGATTAGATTCATCAGTAGGGGAAGGTTTCTTGAACAATCTTAGAGCTTGTCAATGGTTGTACACTTGCAACCAACTCAACATGATCAAATCTAAAACATAAGAGATTAACAAGTTTCTCAGATGATCTGTCAAGAAGATGGGATTTCTCAAATTTTCTCATAAGAATTCAACCCCCGACCATTTGGATGACTAAGGCATGTTTTTTATGACACTTAATTTACATCCAAGCTTCCCCCCCAAGAAAATAATATTCAAGGAACCTTTTTTTATTACATGTTTGATCATGATTTCTAGAAAATGACTTTAACAGGTTTGCAACAAAAATTTCCAGTTGTTCAAAAAGGTGAATCATTGCAAATACCTCCATCATTGTTTTAACTGGGAGCATGTTTTCATCCTTCATGTATGCAACCTCCATCATTTCATCCTTTTCCCATTCTTTCCTCTACAACTTTGCTCTGCATCCAGCTTCTCCAGTAATTCACATTTTTGCAAGTGCCCAAGCAATTCCAACTTGAAAATATCAACCTTTACATTTCTTGGACTCATAAATTAAGCTCTAAATCCATTCAATTTCACTTTGCAGACAAAAATGACAAGGAATTTCATCAAAAAAAGATGAAAAACAATTCATATTCACATCTCCAAGAGTCTTAGAGAAAAAATGATGGAAAAATCAGATGTAATGCACATCAACCGTTGATTCTACCCTTTCTCAACTTTAGATTAGAGCCATCCACGTGGAAAAATCTGATTTGAAGAAAGCCTAGGGTTGTCTTTTGAATTTTATGACTTTTCAAGAAAATGCACAATTTTCACATTTTTCTCCGCCTCTCTACCTTTGAAATACAGGCTTGACACATGGCTTAATCTGGGCCTTTGATGGAGTTGCAGCTCATTTCTGCAATTTTACCCTTTTTAACAAAAAGGCAAAATTTCCAATTTTCCTCCAGCGACTCTCTTTCCACTTTTATCTTTTGATGTGGGACCTAACAGAGTTGCGCTTCATTTTTATACTTTGCTCCTTTTCACAAAGAGGTAAAAAACTTCAAAATGTTCCACCGACCTACTTTCCTGCTTGTAACTTGAAAAACAACCACGTGTCCATCTTCAGGGTCAAAGTAAGAATTTTTCCGTACCGCTTCATATTTGCTGAATAGCCAATCAGAGACTATCAGGACCATGGGGCCGATTTGGTATTTTTTAATAATTTGAACAAAGTGGTAAATTTCACCAAAAAGACCTGTCGACCTGCTTCCCCACTTGTAACTTAAAAATCTATCATGTGTTCTTCCTTGGGGCCAAAGTAAGACTTTTTCCCTACCTATTTGCTGAATAGCCAATCAGAGACTATTGGGGCAGTGGGGCCAATTTGGTATTTTTTGTAAATGTGACCAAAGTGACAAATTTTAACAAAAAGACCCACTGACCTGCTTTCCCGCTTGTAACTTGAAAAAATGCCACGTGTCCTTCTTTGGGGTCAAAGTAATTTCCTAGCCGCTTCATATTTATTGATTAACCAATTAGATGCTATCAGGGTCGTGGGGCCAATTTGGTATTTTTACAAATGTGACCAAAGTGGCAAATTTCACCAAAAAGACTTGTCAGGCTATAACCAATTAAAAATGAACACGTATACACCTTCGGGGAAATAAAGATAAATTCACTCCACCTTTATAAATTTAATCAACCAATCAGAACTCAATGGGGCCATGGGGCCAAATTGATTTTTTTGCAAACATAGCAAAAAGTTATAAGTTATAAAATAGACCCGACATGGCTCATCCAATCAAAAGAGACCACGTAGCTGAAGATGCTGAGATAAATTTTGATAGGGAAAACATGACCGTTAAACAATAAGAAGCAAGGGAACTTCACCATTTGTGCCCAAAATTGAATCTTTCTTTAAGGAAAAATAATTTGTAAATAATTCATGGCTTGGCAGTAATCCACGATGATAGAGAAGGATTTACAATAACACACTGGTAAACATAAAACTTGTACGCATCCATTCGGGGAGATAGGAAATATGAAAAACCAGGAAGATTGGGAAATTTATAGAACAAACAAGGAGAAATAAAATTGAGTACCAACACACTTGATGGATGTTAGCTCATTCCCCCTTCCTCATACTCCATTTCTTCTTCTTAACACTATTATTTCTTTTGTTTTCTTTCTGTCATCTTTTCAATCGTCAATTGAGTTCTTCCATAACCCCATTGAAAATCAATGGGGCATCCTTTGTTCCACTCATTTTTCTTCTATCCCTTCAAAATTTTCTACTTTTTTATGCTTGTCTACTTTCTTTCAAGTGACGTTACTTATGCCACCTAAAAGAGGGACAAATATAGACACTTAAAATATGCTTACACTTAGTATTTCCTCCAATCCATTCAATTTATGACACTTCGTTAATCAACCCTTCTTCACTCCATTCTTGGATGCCAATTCATGACACCTTCTGAGTTGTATTCCTCCTATAATAATCTTATTTGGCTAATATCTCTCTTATTAGCTAAACATTCCTCCTTTTAACCATTTAGAACCTCCATAGTTCTCTCTAGACCAATTTTATTGGCTTTGTAGGCTATCTATCAGTCAAAATTGGTTATTCAGGCCCATCCCAACTCTCAACGAGTCTCTAATCACTTGCTAATCAAGTTTAACTAGCCTAAACCCTAGCTAACTAGCCTAAACCAATATTAACTAAGCCTAAAACATGTTTATCCTAATCTAATATAAAAGTTATTTTTGATATTTAGTCCGACATGCATGCAAAGTTCAACATCCTCTCATTTGGAAATCTATAGCATTTTAGAATGGTCACCATCTTCCTTTCAAACTCTACAACTTCACTAATCAAGTCATTCTCTCTCACATTTGGAGATGTTTGGCATTGCAGACTCATTTACATTAACCAATCTAATAGGAATTAGATCTTGGCTATCCTCAAACATTATTTACAAGCTTTAGACAACCATCTTGTTATCCATAACTTCATAGTAGGGTTAGTATGAGGGTATCTAACTTGGCCTTGTATCCATTTTAGAGAGACCTCTTCACCTCCATTGAAGAAAACAATAAATCTAAGGTTTGATTGCTCAAAAGGCTTTAACTAGGTTCAATTTATGTTCTAATGTAATACATAAATTAGTTAGATATAAAATGATAGTGTTTTAGTTTAATTCATTACACTTGTAGAAGTTATCTTGTTTAGCACTCATATTGATGTTTATGATAGGTTTAGTTAGATCACAGAACTACTGAGCTAGTTTCTTGTTCATTAACATAACTAATCTTCTCATGCATACATTTTGGTCCAAGTATAAACTAGGAGGGACTACCAAGAGGGGTCCCATAAGATAGAAGAGAAAGAAGAGATACTAGGGTGTGGCCCAAGAATAGAAGGTAATGGACTACCAAGAGGTGACCCACAAGTAGATAATGAAGGGATCCCTTGGGGATGGCCCCAGGATAGACCTTTGACAATGAGCTACTCATCAATGACCCTAGGAGAGATTTTGATTGAGCAATGGTATAGATGGCCCCTGAATGATTCTGGTAATGAGAAGAGAGGCCATGACTCAATGCTAGACCACTAACATCTCATCATGCTCAGAGGAATGAATATGGAATAACAAAAGAAGAATCAAGTTTCATGACCTTAGGCTCCTCATTATGAAAAAAGGGATAAACTTATTTTCTCCAATATGTGAGCGCATCTATGATGCCAGGTTAAAAAAACCCACTTGAAACCCAAGAAATAACCTATGGTTAGAAAATTATGGAATAACTTTTTATTAGAAGTATCCACAACTAAGTTACAAGATAATAGTTGATCTTATTAGGATTTGGAATGAATCTAAATTACTAGAATATATTCTTTCTTCATTAAATAAAATTTCAAGTTCGCAAGGTTCAAATTTAGGGTTAGAGGTTTCAGCTAGGTTCAGGGAGTAATTTACCCCCATACCCACTCTCTAATAGGCTCATAGTTTCAACTTGATTTTTCTCATACTTATGCTTCAAAAATTTCCCTGAATCATTCCCATTGGATAGGAAATTTTCTCACCTTTCCGGTGATATAAAGAAGTCCTCCTAACTCCTCCATAAACTCAAGATATGAGAAAGTAGAGTTTAGGGGTCAAAATTTCCCCAAGGGGACACATGTCAATAGGAGGGGAAAACCCCTTTGGTAGGTTCGTAGGTCACGGGGCAGCTTTAGAAAAATTTCCCCCTGCACGGGCACAAAATCAAATTTTCTCTCACACCTCCATGGCTCCCCGGTGGACACGCATTGGGTCTTGGTTCAAAGCGAGAGAGGGTGAGGGAAGGGTGGAGTGGTAGGGTGATTTGATGAACTTCGCCAAAAGGAAGAAAAAGGGTGAAAGGTGCATGCGGGTCTGCGCATCTGCAGAGGAGAAAAACCCAAAAGCGAGGGCGAGGATGTGGGGACGTAGGGAAATTTTTCAAAAATTTCCAAAGGAAAAAACTAAAAGAAATAATGGGTCCACTCCCCCTCCGCTAGCACCCAAAGTTGCCACATGGCATCCTGTGATTGGCTGCAGGCTGGCGGGGATAAAAGGAATTTTTTTCCAAAATTTTCAAAAAGGTCAAAGGGAAAAAGGATGTTGTGCCTCTGCTGCTGCCCTGTGAGGACATGTGGCAGCCTTTGATAGGCTATGGGATATCAGAGGAAAATATGAAATTTTTCTCGAGCCAAAATTTGCAAAAAAATTCTAAGGCAATTCGATAGGAAATTGTTGGGTTGCACGCCCGCAAGGGAAATTTTTCCCAAATTTTCCCGCCAAGGCACAAAAACTTCAAAGTGTCATAACTTGAGCTAAAAATATCATTTTTGGGAAAACAAGGACTTTTTGGAAAGATATCAATGCCCTCTTTGCATAGAAAACATAAATTTTACTTTTTGATGAAGTTTAAAATGTCAATTTTACAAAAAACTATCTGTAAGCCTTTAATTAGCAAATTGGTACTTTCTAACTTTCAATTTTGATTAAATTGGGCCTTATCCTTCATTCAACATGCCAAACAGACATGGAGGATTACTCAAGGAAGGATTTTCAAAGGTTTGGGAAGTTAAATATTTTTAATTGATTTAAATTTGAATTTTTTCCAATAAATGATAGAAAACGGCTAAGGAAGGGAAATGGGTTCGATTTACAATGGTTAAATTGTTTCCTTAAGTTTTATTTGTCAATATGAGTTCCATGCTAATGTATCATGTTAAATTTTAAGGTTTCCAAATTGATTTAAGTGTGCAGGTCCCAATTGTGCATTTTTATTTAAGTTTGATTGTCAGTTTTGAATATTTACAAGAGATCAATTTCTTTTAAATTTGTATATCAAATCTTATCATTCAATTTTGGAATTTCATTTCTAAACTAATCAAATGGATTTAGTTGTTTACAAAAACCCATTCTGAATCTAAGCAATTACTAACTTTCATTTCTTTTATACACAACTCCAAAAAAAATACAAAATGCAACATTGTTTCCACATGCATTTCTTCCTTCGAAACAGAGATCTAACTATCTCTTTTGCCATACAATGAAACATTGCATTTAATTCAATAGTTCCTATAAGATAAGGTCTTTCAATTCTTTATTAATTCTAATCATATACTTTACATATTTCAATGTTGGAAAAACAATAACAACATTCAATTTATCTCTTTCTAATGTATAGAGAAAAATGCAAATGTCTTTCTCAATTCAAATATTCATTCTTATAATCAATTACAACATCATTTCTCTATAACATAACTGCTACAATTTCATCTGCATCATGTGGAAAAGGATTAAAAATAAATGTGCTTTCACAAGGGACTGTCAAACTGCACTTTTTTTTTGCTCCAGGACATCAACATGCACATTTTCTCTTTTCTCCAGTTGATCACAACAAAAGAGGGGGAAAGGAAATGCTCTCCACCCAACCAAGACATCTAATGAAATGAGAAGTCTTCCTTCATCATTGCCCCCTGAGCCCCAACCAAAATACAATAAAAGGTGTAATTCAACCATGGCAACAACTGGCTTCCACACCACAACATTCTTTCACATACACAATTTTTTTTAAAAAAACACACAATTCAACACAAAAACAGTAGTTCACAACTGCATTTAAAATCATTTCAAAATAGAACTCAGGCTTGATCATGCAAGCCAAAGGAGCAAGGTCTATGGGGGAAGCTACTTATGACTCCCAATTAGAATTTGGGAATCCACCAATAACAAACTTCCAAAATAATTCATCACCCACATTTCCTTATGCCCCCACAAAGTAAGAAATACAAGCTATTTCTTTTCCATGGTAGATCCCAAACCCAAAATCCCTCCACAAAATTCTGATGCCAATGGCATTCCTTATGCCCCCCCACATGGATTCCCCATACCATTCTCCTACACCATCCCTATGACAATCTACATAACCAGCCAACAAATAAAACAAGGCATGCATTATCCACACAACACAACAAGAAAATAACAACATATAAAAAAGAGAGTTAAATTCCTACCTCTCCATGGTTACTTTTGTCTCCAAACAACAAGCTTCAAATGCCAAAACACAATCCAAAACAACAAAATCCAAGCATGCAAATATTTCTCCAACTTCCTTAAAAAACAAGAGCTCCACACAAGAAAAATGTGCCCCAAGGAAGAATGCAAAAAGATTCAACAACCCAAAACAAGGGAAGAGAGTTTGAATTAAATAGAAGAGGGAGAGAAGAGGATGATGTGGATCCATGTAGGATGCCACCTCACACATCCTCCAATTTAAACACAAAAGACACATTTTCATTCTCCAAAGCTCAATAAATAGGTGGGTGAAAAATGACAAGTTACTTGCACACTCCAAAAATACCACACCTTAAGGGACACCAAATTAATTAAAATTTAAGAAAGTGCAATCCAAAACAAGCAACATGACTTATAAAATTCATTATAAAAGTCACAAATCACATCTCCATCCATAAGTATGGTTGGTAGATTAAATTTAGAGGCATGGGACAAGTTTTACTTGTCCCACAAGCCTCCAAAAACAGCCCCCAAGGGCAATTTCGAGTTTCCATGGAGGTGGAGTATTTATTACTAAAAAATATGAATTACACAAGCTCTTACACAACTTACACATCCCTTACAAATTAAATGCAAACAGCCAAAAACTCTTATAATTACTTTCCTATACCCCAATTTAATTTATTTAAATTTTAATCATGTGATTCCTCACATTAATCTATCACAATTTAATTAATTAAAAGAAAGGGAAAAATTACTAATAAAATAAATACAAAAATAATAAAAGAAACACATTAATAAAATACACAAACCCATCGTCACATATAAAGGAATCCCCCCCATGGAAATCCCTAACAAAACAACACACGCACATAAAACAAGTTGCCATGGTGACCTTTTCGAATTCACCTAGAATTCCATTATGGTTGGTCTCCAATCCCCCAATGCTTTGTTTTGATATTTATAACCTGCAAAATACAAATACCTCCTTCGGCCTCATGGCCATATCATAACATCCAACATGATATAAATGAAATCACAAAACCAACTATATAAATGAATCACAACAACATCAAAGTAACAACTACATCATTTGCATTTTTAATTAACAACTATATCAACATCATAAAATATCCATTTTCTAGATCTACTCATAATATCCAAAATCACATGTCTGAACAACATCCATATCCAATAATATATCATCATCCACATATAAGGTGTCACTAATAATTATCAGGCATCATAATCAAATCAAGATCAACAATAATCCATGATCAATTTCTAACAACATATTAAATCAAAACATAATAATGTATATAATGTAATCACATTATCAAAGTAAGCACCCAAAAGGTGTCAAAGGGAAGTGGGCACTACAATATCGAGTTCTAGAAATAGTCCTTTTTTTCAATCCTCTACATGGACATATTCATGTAGTCTGATTATTCCATCATCCTGAGAGAAATAAATTAGTAGAGGTTGTTTTTCTTTGGCCACAGAAGGTTGAATAGAATAAATCAACCTGATAAGTGGGGAAGATTGATTGAAAAAATAAGATGACTCAAAAGAGGAAGTAGGATTGGAGGAAAACATCTCATGAATGGACGATTTAGATCTGGACCTAAATTTCTTTTCTAGAATATGATGTAATGTAGGAGAGAAAATAAGATCACATAGCCATCCATTAAGTTACGGTGTAGGAGTCAAATTGAATGATTGACTACAGGGAATCTGAGTCATGGAAATTTTTGATGGAGGAAGAGGTCGTTGAGGTGACTGATGAAGGAGGTCCTATGAAGAAAGGGGGGACCATGACTCAAGAATAGAATTATATGTTCAATCGATGGAACTTGGAGTCACACAAGTCTTCAAAGGAGGAAGACGTCATTGATGTGATTTGGAATAAAGATCCTGTGAAGGAAGAGAGGACCATGATTCAATATTTGATCTAGGGATATCTGAACAATAGTTGGGATCCGAGTCTTTAGAAGAAGAGTGGGAGTCCAAATGGTATTTTGGATCTGAATCAGAAGAAGAAGAGTGGGGCGAAACTGAATAATAACTTGAATCAGAAGCATCCTAACCATACCACCAACTACGAGATGAAGGTGGGGAATAGGGTACTTGATTGGGATCTCTAGTACAAAGAACCAAATGAGGCTTATTCATAATGTGTATCTTGTGATTTGAATTCCTAAACCTAGGTTCGATATTTTTGTAAGTGTGAGAAACTGTGTGATAATCAATCATTTTTATCTTTGTTTTAAACATAAATGTCTAGACCTAGATAGTGTGATGGAAATCCTTCAAAGGGAAGGAACTAACATGGTGATTCGAGTAGCATAACAAACATCAACTAGCCATTTCATAAGTATGGATATGTGAGCATGATTTTCTAAAGAGGTTCTAAAGAAACATAGACATTGTGATGATGCAATAATGATGATATCAATAGGATTGTCCTAGAAAAAAAGTTTTCTAGGTGAATGATCATAAGGAACAATCATCCAGTGTGAAACACAAAGCCAATCAATAAGGAAATACTCCCTATGTAAAATTTGTGGGAAAAATGATAGTTTGATGCAAAGATGATCAACACAATGTCAATACTTACGTCAAGCTCAAAATGAACAAGGTGTATATATTAATAAAGGGTATGCGCAAATCCCAATCAAAGGATACAATGACGTGTTCAACAACCAAGGACAAAATTTTAAAGGTTAAGGTTTACAAATGTAATCCATGTAACCAAACCAATTAGACACGTCTATAAAGCTTCATGGAGAAGTGAGATATTAGTGCCAAAGTGGTACTAAAATGATGAAAACAAAGTAAGTGACGCCTTTCAAGATTTGGGACAATGTTTAAAATATGTGTTAGAAAAATTAAAAAAATTCAAATATATTTAAGAAAACTTTTAAAAATTGAAAATCATCCTACAAAACATCGTTATTTGGTTCTCACTTGTTTATGTGTGTGACTCGTGGATCATCTTGATCTACCTCCATCAACAAAGCTAAGCTACTTATTATGTTTGTACTTTGGGGCACAACGAGTTACCTGATATTGTTTCGTAGTGCACATTGCTTTTTCAGAGGACCGAAGTGTCCTCCATTTTTCTCCTCGCATGTATCCTTGCTTGGGGCATCATCATTAACCCTTTTCGTTAATTCGCATAGGTTGGCACTGAAGCTCAATAACAAAAACATGGTACTTATTTCTCTATTAGGTTAGCTTGTTTACTTTCTTGTATTGCATTGCATTGTTTATGTTGCATGGAATTAGGAATATTTTACTTTCTCGTATTGCATTTCATTTTGTATGTTGTATGGAGTTGGTGTTTTCAACAATGGACATTTGTTCGTATATGGCTTTTCATGTCTTACTACACTTTTTTTCATTCCTTTTAATAAGGACCGATGATGAAGATCATTAGCAATATGATGAAAAATAAAAAAAAATTCACTTGATGGATTTTATCTCATTCTCCCTTCCTCATACTCCTTTTCTTCTTCTTCACACTATTCTTTCTTTTGTTCTCTTTCTGTCATCTTTTTGATCATCAATCAAGTTCTTCCATAACACCATTGACAATCAAGGGGGAAACCTCTGTTCCACTCATTTTTATTCTATCCCTTCAAAAAAAAATTCTTTTTTATGCTTGTCTACTTTCTTTGAAGTGACGTTACTTACACCACCTCAAAGACGGGAAAATGTAGACACCTAAAATATTATTACACTTAGCATTTCCTCCAATCCATTCAATTGACGACACTTCATTAATCAAGCCTTCTTCACTCCATTCTCAAATGCCCATTCATGACACCTTCTCAGACGTATTCCTCCCATAATAAGCTTATTTGGCTAATATCTCTCTTATTAGCAAAACATTCCTTCTTTTGACCATTCAAAACCTCCCTAGTTCTCTCTATACCACTTCTATTGTCTTTGTAAGCTATCTATTAGTAAATTTTTGTTATCTAGGCCCCTCTCAACTCTCAGTGAGTCTCTAGTCACTTGCTAATCAATTTTAACAAGCCTAAACCCTAGTTAACTAGCCTAAACCAAGCTTAACTAAGCCGAAAGCATGTTTATCCTCATCTAATCTAAAACTAATTTTTTAGCTTTAGTCCCACATGCACCCAAATTTCAACATCCTCTCATTTATAAATATATAAATAGAAGGGTCTCCCGTCCCTTTCAAACTTACAACTTCACTCACAAGTCCTCCTCTCTCACATTTGGAGATATTGGCATTAGACCTCAATTGCATTAGCCAAGCTAATAGGCATTTGATCTTGGCTATCCTCCATTATCCAAGCTCCTCCATCTTGCATCCATAAATTCATAGTAGGTTAGTAGGAGGGTATCTAACTTGGCCTTTTAGCCATTTTAGAGAGACCTCTTTACCTCCATTGACACAAACAACAAATCTAATTTAATTTCTCATAGGTTTAATAAGTTTAATTTATGTTTTAAGTAATCATAGAGTAGTTAGATATAAAATGATATTATTTTAGTTTAATTCATTATTATAGAAGTTATCTTGTTTAACACTCATCTTGATGTTTATGATAGGTTTAGTTAGATCATGGAACTACTTAGCTAGTTTCTTGTTTATTAACATAAATAATCTTCTCATGCATACATTCATTGTGAGTTAAATGCTTCTGGAATGGGTCCAGGATGAGGTGGAGGTATGAGGATGAAATTAACTTAATTAAAATAATTAAATTAATTAATAATGTGAGGATGAATATTAATATGGGGTAAAGGGGTCATGATTAGTTAAATGTGTTATGTTAATTAATTGAAGGGGACCAAGGGGAGTGTGACCCAAATTTGGTGTCTACATTTTCCCCTTTTTGTCGTGTAGCTTGTATTGATAAGCGACGCTGACAAAAATAGGAAGTCGGTGCTCCAGGTATGAGTGAAGGTTAGGTTTCCCCAAGTGTGGGTGGAGGTGATCCCCCTCAAACTAGGAACAGATGAGGTGTTAAACGGAGTCAGTGAGTGGTTTGATAAATGGGTAAGTGATGAAAACAAGGGTAGGTTGGTTGTAGGTAAGGGTGATTTTGGTTAGGTAATAGGTAGTGGCAGTCTAACACACACACATGTATAGAATGTGATAAGGTACTAGGTTGAAGAGCTTACAAACTCTACATTGTCAAAGGTTGATAGGTTTATCCAAACAAGGTTGAAGTGGTTTAGGTATCCAAGGTATAGGATATGGTCCTGAAACACAACTAGGCAAGGTGTTGGAATGGGAAATAGGTTTGTTCCAGGGCACCAAAGGTTAGGTCGGGATAAACAACATGACATTAGGCAAGGTAAGGTCATTAGGCTGAACAACATGAGTAGCAACATCGCAAGGTATAACGAGTAAATGAATTCAAGTGTCACAATGAGTGAGGTTGGGTTGGGTGATTTAGGTAAGGCTTTAGGTAAGGCCACGGTAGGGGAAAAAACATACCCCAACTGATTCTGAGGTTGGGTGATAGGTAATAAGGTCATGAGGGTGAGGAGTAAGGTCAAGGTCAACTTTGGGTTAGGCGGAAAAAGATTTCGGGCAAGCAGATGTGGTGCCATATGGTGCAATGGGGGAAAAAGGCTAACTGATACCGGTTATGGAAAACTGATGTCGGTCTAGAGAAACCTACCGCGGTATACTAGGGCACATGACCGATGTCGGTCAAGCTAAACTGATGTCGGTCAGGTCGGGGGTAGGGTAAAAAGTAAAAATACGTATGTTACGATTCACTTTAACCTTTTTATGATTAGAAAATGATAGAGAGAAGTGTTTTTTAGAATTTTTTGTGAAGAAAAGGATGATACATTATATTAGGATGATTTGTAGGTATCTAAGTGGCTAGAGGATCTAGGTAGACGAGTCCATGAGATCATTTGGAGTGATTGGATTGGTCAGAGAATAGATAGTTTGATTGGAGGCATTGCTGTAGTAGGTAGAGGCACTGGAGGTCCACCAGTTAAGAGACTAGAGGTGCCAGTGAGGAGGAGGCAGTGTGTTGAGGTAGGAATCAATCCATATCATGTTATTTTCAATTGAAATTTGAGCTAAAATGAAAAAATGGGGTGGGAAAATTAAAAATTTGAAATGTGGGTAAAAATGAATGAAACTGGGTATTGGGAGGGTGCAATATAGATTAACTAGGTGGGAAAATGAATTGGGGTTGGGTTTAGGTGGGATTGGGGTAGAATTTAGGTTGTTTTTTCAATTTTTTCAAAATTTGGGGCATGGGGGTTTGACCCTGGGGCCAAACCAGAGACCGACGCTGGTGTGGCATCCACCAACGTTGGTTGGGTATACTTGCATTGGTGGTTAGATAGGTGACCGGTACCAGTTAGAGTGACTGGTGTCAATTTAAGGTAACTGATGTCGGTCACTGTGAAAAGTGACCTAGGGTAGAAAAGGGTAAATAATGGGGAAAACTAGATTTAAAAAACAAATAGGTAGTTGAATTTAGAGATATGAGAGGTAGATTAGAATAGAAGTAGGTGGGTTGAAGGTAGATATAGCTAGGAATAGGTGGGTATGGGTTAGGTCAAATATCGAAGGAGAGAAAATGATGAAATGGAACATGGGGACTTGTTTAGGTGAGATAAAATGGATGGTAGGTTAGTGAAATAGTTAGGAAATAGATAGGTAGGTAGAGCAATGTGGGTGTGGGGTGGGGGTAGGTAGGGGTGAATAAATGAGTAAAGTAGGTAAGTACTTGACATTGTTGAGTTTCCTGGATGCAGGCACAACATCAGTTGATGATGCGGGATAGGGTCTCACCATTGTTAGTGGAGATGTGACCCAACGTCACTGAGGACGAGTGGACGCACATGTGAGAGGTTGGATTGGTTGGGATTAGGTGGTACAGGTGGATTCGATGGGATCATAGTCTCATGGTCACTCTCATCGATAGATGGGATGCAATGACCAATACCTTCCACCTACCCACTGGCGAGATGATGATCACGCTAGAGGATGTTTATAGGATTATGTAACTACCGATTGTTGGTGAGCCTGTTTACTAAGTGTCAATAGATGGGGATTTTGAGGTGATGATTGTAGTATTTGGGAAGATGGTGAGTGACTTAACTAAGCACAATGCCTAGTCTTGTTTATGGGGCTTTGTATGTTGTACACCCGCAAGAGACATGGTTAGTAATACTGATGATGGTATCGGTGGGGTGTTATGCACTTCTAGATTCAGAGGGTGGCCAATTTCCCAGAGGATTGATGGGAGTGTTGTGAGATATGATTGAGGATTGGGTCTTCTTTGCATGGGCACCTACATATTTAGTGCAGCTATACAGGGAGTTATGGGCTTACTAGAGGATGTGATGCTACATCATCTATTGTACATTCCTACTGCACTACTGGGCATATGAGCATATTGTGGTAGTGCAGCCATGAGGACTATACCAGATTGGCACCATGGGGGATAAAGGGTAGGTTATAGGAGGTGGGTGGCCATAGGTGGTCATCCTTGAGTAGAGGAGGTAACTCATGAGTAGTATACTATAGGTGGGAGTTGGAGGGCTTGTATGTAATGGACATAGTCTAGTGGCCCTATGTCAATTTTCCAGCTTTTAGAGGGATGGTTCAGGAGCTACAGGAGTTACAGTTATTGTGGTGGATACAGGGAAGATGTGTCGAGAGCACGAGATGATCCCATTTGATAGAGTCTGATGCCAATTTAGATTATAGTAGGATGTGCCACCACCCTTCCCATAGTACTGTAGGGATGATGTGGAGAGACCTTTGTCTCCACCCTAGCCCACAGACCCCACAGGATAGGAGGAGGTACCAGTGGATATGAGATTGGATGATGCAAGGACCACTGTGGCATATAAAAAGTGGTGGGAAGCAGAGTTACAGGAAGCACCACCACCACCAGGTCAGCTAGACTTAGCCATAATGATGGTTCAGAGGGATGCCCTATAGGGACAGGTGACCACTGGGAGTTCAGTTGACAGTGGCACAGGCAGGTAGTTACTTTGACAGGGAAGGTGACTACATTACAGGGTCAGCTGACTGTTGCCCAGGAACATAGGCACATGTACAGGTACAGGCTCCTGTAGGGGATGGTGCATAGGTAGCAATAAGTGCTACAGGTATAGGTCACTAGTTTATAGGGACAGTTGGTAGCCATGCAGGCACAAGTTATGGCCTTACAGGCCCAGGTAGCTACATAGGTACCAACATAGGCACCAAGATAGGGTCCCATAGTATATGCACCGACACTAGGATAAGGTCCTCTATTGGTAGGGAAGAGTGCATAGGTGGCAGTAAGGCCGATGGCACCACCCCAGACCATATCTATGACAAGTTTTAGGGATGCCTTGAATGAGGCCCACTATTACCAGGACCATCTAGAAACTGTAAGTATTGATGTTCCCTCTTATATCGAGCATAGGGCCTAGCAGGTAGCTAATGAGCTGACCAGATCTAAGACTCATAGCTTGAGTAGCACAGGGGGTCATAAGCCCCAAAGACAGGGTCAAGGTGAGGTTACCATATCTCAGAGATCGGGCCTAGAAGAGGGCTAGAGGGAGGAGATGGAGGTTAGGCAGGGACTAATAGAGGGTGGAGAGATGCTGACATGGTGATTGACAGGGAGAGAGGAGGAGACAGGTGAGAGTGGAGAGGAGGGCCTCAAGTGGGGCTAAGATATTTATGAGATTGTATTATGATTTTGATTTTGATATATATACCAGCCTGTATGCCAAATATTTTGTGAGATTATATATGAGATTTTTTGAGACACTTGTATCCCTATGTACATATGTATTGATACACAAACATTCTCATTTATATAGTTGATGATTATTATTGGATGGATGATGTACTCATTTCAATTTCCATTATTATTGTGTATTATGAAACTAGGTGAGATTTAGGTCATGTAGGCATGGTAGGCATGAGTTGAGTTAGGTCTTGTAGGCATGATGGAGTCAGGTATAGGCATGGTGGAGTCAGATATAGGTATGGTGGAGTCAGGTATAGGCATGGTGGAGTTAGGTATAGGTATGGTTTGGTCAGGTATAGGCATGGTAGATTCAGGTATAGGCATGGTGGAGTTAGGTAATTTCCAAGTTACTGATCTTATGGAAATAATGTGTTGTATGTATGTTGTGGTTAAATTTCCAAGTAATTAATATCATGGAAATATGAAATGATTTAAGTAGAATATGGTTGTGGTGATAAAATGGTAGGTATGTATGTTTTTATGATATATTAATTTCCAAGTTTTTGTGTAAATGGAAACTAACTAGGGTAGAATGTGAATGTAAAGGGGGAAAATTGGTTAGGGGTAAAAGTGTCGAGAGCTAACCTCCAAGGGCCCCATGCCCTTAGAGTGCTGCCTAAATAGCCCTGATGAAAATGGGCCTCATGTCGATGTAGTTATTCCATAAGCTAGGGAAGAATATGATAAGGGAGATGAATGGGTTGGTAGGTTTTAGGCATGATTGAGTCGAGGTCATTTAGGCATGGTTGAGTTTAGGTCATGGTTGAGTTTAGGTTGAATAGGCATGGGTGATTTTGGTGGGAGAGGAATTCCCAGAATGTAGGTGTCAAAGGTCTAGTCTTGTGTAACAGAATCAATAAGTAAGAAAAGAGGTGAATGGTAAGAGGAGACAAAAAATCCACCTAATTGGTAAGAACCATTATGAGTCTATCATACCAAATATTGGCTTATGAACGTAAGACCCTAAAGGTGTTGCATGATTGACTATTCTAAAGGTGAATAAAGTCACATGATCATGAAATTTCACATTTTCAGCACATCCATTGAGTAGGTAGAATATTAGAAAGGAAAGATGATGAGGTGAAATGGTTTGTTTTATCATAACCTTAGTGTGAGACAACATGCCTCTTTTGCAAGATACCCAAGACTATAATAGGCAAGTCCATGACAAAAAAGTTATCTTTTTCTTTTTTATTTTGTTTTATAGACTGATCGATGTGGGAAGTCTATGTGGGATGAATAGAATATCTCCTTGAGGTCTTCATGAAGCTTATCGATGTGGGAAGCTTCAGAATATTTTTATTTTATTTTTTTTAGAAATAGTCTTCTTTTTGTGATAGACTATGTACAATAGGGCTAGCTTTTTATAGTTGTCCTTCAAGGGAGTAGTCTATTTATAACAGCAAGATGGAAAGATAGATGTCCTTTTGGAGGGAGTCATCTATTTACAAGAAGTTTGACTCAAGGAGTTTGAATTTGAAAATCCCATATATTACTTTTGAATTGTTTTTTTGGACTTTTAGGTCATGGACAAGACTATAGAGGAGTATAGGCTTCCTTTATGAAGACAAAACCATAACACACAAAGGTTAGCTATGAAAGAGAGGTTTTAAGTGATGAAAAACCATGGGATTCCATCCTAAAAAGGATGAAAAGTATCCATGAGAATCATGCCATGAGTAGAGCCGTGGTACTCATATTGAAGATAAGGCTGAAAGGTGATGGATAATCACATGATTCTTGTTTAGTCGTTGATCCTTAAAAGAGGTAGATGGAAGGTGAATGTTTCTCAAGGGATGAGCATTTAATAGACAGAAGGTGATATAGGACTTGATTCAACAATAGAATGGTTGAAGATGCAAGGTATTGAGGGGATCAGGTTTAGGTTTACCTTTGAGTGAAGATAAATAATAAGCACTTAATCCATAGGCATGAGTAATGATATAGGGTCTAAGCCAATTAGGAGTGAACTTCCCCTATTTACTTTTCTTCAATTTAGTTACATGTGGATTTTGCTTTAGGATGAGGTCATTGACCTTGAAGTTTAATTCTTGGAAACATTTATCGTAGGCATGTTTGATACATTTTTTGTAGATTTGAAGGTGATCGAGAGAATTTAAATGACATTCATATAATAACTCAAATTATGCCAAACGGTCCTGGAGAAAGTCATCATCATTGAGCATATATTTGAGACAAATCTGAAGAGATGGAATTTGGACTTTGGGGGAAAGATAGCCTTTATACCATATACCAAAGAGAAAGGTGTGGTAATAGTTGAGGTGTGAATACTAGTGCGATAATCCCATAAGGGAAAAGGAATGTGCATGTGCCAATCCTTACCAATATTATCAACCAATTTCATAATAAAATTGTTTAGGGTTTTGTTAGTCAATTCAACTTGGCCTTTTGTTTGAGGATTATAAGGTGAATAAAAACTAAGTTGAATACTGAAGGTGTCACAAAGTTTCCATAGGGTTTTGTTTTTGAATTATTTTCTGTTATCAGTGATGAAGCAGTGAGGAACAAAAAAAATGAAAAATGATGTGATGGTTAATGAATTCAAAAAATTTCTCGGCTTTTGTAGAAATGAGAGGGACGACCTCCACCCATTTAGTGTAATATTAGGTAGTGGTAATAATCCATTGATGATGTTGGGAAGAATGATCTATAAACTCTTCAACTTTGGAATTATCCACATAATCACAATTAATCGCTGTTGTTATTTCTATTAGAAAAGAACAGAGATAGCTAGTGAATGAATTATACTTGTGCTTAGAATCAAAAATTTACAGAAAAGGAAATAATATAGAATCATACACCAACAATTTTATCTTGGAAAACCTCCAGAGGAGGGAAAAAACCAGTCTGAAAGGGAAATTGCTCTTTCTTCCCACTTTTATTGGCCAAGTCAATAATAATTACAAAAATTACAATAAATATGAAAGATAAGTAGATAATATCTCACACTTCCTCCCAATTACTTGTTTTCTCTGTCTCAATTACTCCTTTCTTCTACAAATCACAATTCCAACACTAAGAAGCTTCTTAATCACTTGCTTTCATGCTTCGATGCCTTTTTTCTCTTCCATAACATGTATTTATAGTCTTTCTCATGTCCTCCTCATGCACTAGAGAATGGGAAAGGTCATGGAGGAGAAGAGACATGGACACCTTTTGGAATTCTGGGACTGTTTGCATCATATTTTATTTTCTATCCACAAGAGCCAGGACTGTTTCCCAATGCAGACCGGTGTTCCCAAGACCGCTGCCCTAGTGGGTTAGTGGTTCTATAACTGCTTGCCCTAGCAGGGTAGTGCATCCTTACTAGGAATAGACAAAACCTCAGTGTATATTTTTTAGCTTCTTCGTGTTGGCTGATCTACAAAGTAGAGTCGGTTTTGAATCCCTATGGATCACACCTCCACTGCCTTAGGTTTCTTTTGGTCCCACAAAATCTTAGTGGGGGAGTAGATGAGGAAATAATTCCCTCACTTGCTCCTTCAAGTACCAATGGGCCTGCCTTGGTGTCTTTCCTTTATGTCCAATCTACCAAGACTCCTGTGGACCTCTCCTAGTCTCTCTGTCCTTTTGTTGCAGTACTACATCCTCCTCTAATTGGACTTGTGAGTCCAAAAAAAAATCCTCAATGAAAGGTAGCAAATGTAGTTCTTCATCTTCATCTAGCATGGATGGATCATATAGGTGCAAGTTCTCATAGTTTACTATATAGTACATCCTCATGAATGATGGAAAATCAAGTCAAAAGTCATTTTCTCCAACCTGCTCCAATATGGTGAATGGTCCCATATCGTAGATGGTCTTGAGCTTCTGTGCTTGACCTTATAGTCTCTCCTTGCTCAAGTAAAGCAAAAATCTATCTCCAATATGAAGCTTATGTTCCCTTCTATGTTGATCATGCCTAGCTTTGTACTTGGCTTGAGATTTCTCTAGTTTTTCCTTGAATTTGAGATGGATTTTTCAGATCCTCTCAATGATTTTTTTTTCTCTATCACCTTTGTGTCTCATGTATCCTTCTCACCTTGTTGTATAATTGCTATGTCCAAAATATTTTTAGGTATATATCCCAAGTATGCTTCAAACGATGACTTCATAGTGGATGTGTGTACTTCCTAGTTATATGAATGTTGAATATATTCTAAGGACTCATCCCAAGTCCTCAGGTATTCGCTGTTATACCCTCTGATCAACTATACCAAAGTCTTGTTTACCACCTCTATTTCTCCATCTGTGTGTGGATGGAAAGTTGTGCTCCTCTGTAATGGTATCCATCTTGTCCCACAAAGTAGTCCAAAATTTCAACACTTCTTACAACCTATGTAATCACTGTTAGTAAACAATTATATTTGTGTGTGAGAAAGAATAATCGTAAGATCATATATTTTTTGAGTTATAAGTGAGTAAAATATTTTCCACCTCAAGATAATATGTCCCATTGGTGGAGAGACTAATAGGGATGAGATATTATACGGAGAGATATTTGGGGGACTTATAGATGTGCTCTGTACTAAATAAAACATTATAGGAGTTCAACATGTTATTTATATGTACAAACAATTTATTGAAAGAGATGACTATATGTGAGTGTTTATTACTTGTGTGATCTACCTATCTATTCATTTCATAACTCGGTGATCAACCAATTTGTATTATCTCATAACTTTGTGATCTAAGCATTTCATAATCTATTGTGGAGCTATCATTTGGCTCAAACATACCAAAAGGATCATGTATTATCATGGATCTATATAGGAGACACAAGAATGTTGTGAGAGGTTCTTGATTAGTTAATGTATTGTCATGCAAACATGTGTGAATGTATGAGTCTGACTCTTCGAACCTAATAGAGTTAAACACTGAAACAGATTCTTATCCCACATCTTGGTCAACTTTGGCATAATGCCACTATGTGTTATAAACATTTTGAGCTAACTAAAGTTTCTTCGAATTTTGAATTATAGATTCTCTATGAATCTTGTAGCAAATTGAGAGAATCAAGAGATCAATTGATTGATGGCTTGAACTAATTAGAAGACTAGCTAGATCGGAATTTCCTTACAATGAGACTGTTGTGTTTTGGCTCGGGTATCATATAAATGATGATGATCTTTACAATGATTCTAACAATTATATTGCAACATGTTCACCAAGTCACAGTACTTAAAATGGAAATCATTGACAGGTTTGTGACAACATGTTATCAATATCATCTGGTAGACTATTATTCATTTTTACAAGTCATTGTCATGATGTTTCTCGAGTTATGCTTGTGGTACTCAGGAAAGGTGTTGAAGTTTTTGAGTTGACCATTCCATATTGTTTTTTAGGCTAGTATTAGTATGCAGGCGTCTAATTTTAGCTAAAGTATAATTAAGAATTTTGGTATCAAAATGGGTGATTAGTTGGTGGAAGATTGAGGTGGATGTAGTACACTGGATTATGGGATAAAGTGCGTTATTTGATTTCAATAACTTGAAATCAATATGTCTATAAGGATCATTATTTGTTAAGGCACATAGGATTCATACCCATCATGAATTGAATCTCCTGTAGTGAACCGATGTCAACCATGGAATAGGATTTCCCTCATATTATGAATCCTATGGTCTCCCTAGTAGGATATTATCCTAATTTAGATATGATGACATGCCATGGAATTGTAAATAAGGAATATTTTTTGCAATCCAAGAGGTTGATGATTTAAGGAATATTGACACTCTATTCTGGGGCTCAAGAACATTTTCAAAACCTTTGATATTTGTATTGTAATCATTTCCAAGTGAATTGTTTACATCTATGTCCATTATAGTTATGCAAAGTTTATGCTACATGAAATTTAACTCTCATCCTTTATTGACATTGATCTTATGTTTAACCATTTTAGTAAATTACCTTAACCTAGACATATATAGAATCAAATTAATCAGGTCAATACATGTATTGTGGTGGGGTATTTTTTATTTGTATAAAGGAGACTCAGTGATGATTACTGACATTGATCTAGGTGTTTGCAAGATATGAAAAATATGTGGGTTATGTCATTATCCAAAATATTTTCATTCTGTATTAGTGTTCTGATGCATGTATCCTTATGTGGAGTACAACAACATCTATACCTGATTGCAGATATGGATAAATGGGATTATATCCGTACCCCAATGGTTTTATTAATGGTCAATACTGTACATATTATTTTTGTTGTGTTTTAGATTAGTAATAAATAAGAAGCCTCACTTGTCTTTGAGGAGGGATTTAATCCCATGTACTACGGTTGAACCTCATATTTTGGCGTGACAAAATATTCAACCAACAATTTTTGGCAACTCCACTAGGGATATATGGATTGATAAGACCGAGCTTATCCTTTTGGTGTCTGGCGACTCCGTATTTTCCTTATTTTCAAGAAGATCCATTTTCTAATTCAAGTTGGCCAGGAAGATCTTCACTCGGTTAAGCCAAGCCAAGGGTGAAATTGATCCATTCTTTGATCTACTCTAACAACATTATTTCAAAATTTCACCCAAGAGTGTTGCATCTAGCCAGGTAAGAAGTTCTTTTCCCATCTGAAGGAATCAGATTCCTCGAGAACCAAAATCTTTTGCAACTTGCTAGGCATTATTCTTGTCATATATTCAAATTCCTGTTCACACTTCATTTAAGAGAATGGTAGCACAACATGTGCCTTGGGGCATAGCTATTGGTCCTCTCTCCCTTACTCCACCATTACATGACCTACCTCATGCATCATGAAATAATATTCCTAAGTTCAATGGTGATGGGAAATAACATCCTGATGAACACATTGCCTCATTCTTTGTTGCATGCAGTGTTCTTGGGGTTTCCCGTGAAGATGTCTCTATTCGACTCTTCATTGAAACATTGCATGGCGTAGTAGCAAAATGGTTCTATCATCTCCTAAATGCATGCATTACCAACTAGGATACCATGAGATCTGTATTTAAAGCAAGGTTCAAACCAGCTGAAGATTCTCATTCCTTGTTAGCATAGCTTACCCACATGAAGAAGGAGTCTTACTAACCCATGCGGGACTTCATAGCCAAATTCAACAAGCTGATTCGCAAGATTCCATATCACACTATTCCTACTCTTGAGAATAAAAAATGTTTCTTCATTAACACTCAACCTCTGGATGTAAGCTTCTTGTTAAAGAAGATTTTTTGTCCCCAATTTGGCCACCACTCAAGCTATGGCTACCAAGATAGAAGATGATCTTATTCTGGCCGGAAAGATCAGAAAACAATCATCTAAGCCTAAAAATCAGAGTTCTTCTCAAAGTACTACTGATCTAATGCTTCAGAAGATGGCTAATGACTTGATCACTTTGAAAAATCAAATGTCTCAACAGGTGAGCAATGTTCTATATCGGGATATTCCTAGGTGAAATTTCCATAATACTAATGGTGCTCCCACAAGAGATAGACCATAGTTGATCGCTACTCAACCAAGGCTAGCTATTGAAGCTCCTCCTATTAATGCTACAGTAGAGATAGTTAAAGAAGAGGAAGAATCAGAAGTACAAGATTCTCAAGAAGCTTTTGAAGCTTTGGGATACGCTGATGAGTCCTATGGCGATTCAGCTTGTGACTTCAACATTGGGTATTTGGAATATGAGGAAGACAGATGTGAACATGATGGTCAATCATTTGTGTTCTTTACTCGATCCCAATCTCAGAATCCTAGAAAAATAGTAAAAGGATCTAAGGAGAAGAATAAAGAAGCTCCCATCGTCATGGCTAAGAGAGGCTCTCCTATTTTAGCACAAAATGAAAGGGAGACAACTAAAAAGGTAACAACTTCTTCTCATTCTCCTTCTCCTGCGCCAAATACCAGTACCTCAGTTCAAACCCATATAATAAAAACTAAGCCTACCATCATTCCTTTATATACTACTTTTGACATTATTGACCATGCAAAAAGAACTAAGATCCAAATGTCAGAAGTAGAATATCTTGAGTCAAATCCTGAGCAATTTGAAAAGCTTGCCAAATTAATTAGAAGTAAGGTTGATGTCCCTTCATCTTCAAAAGGCATTTTGTCAAGTCCTAATCAACCTTCACCTTCGACCAATATGACCTCTGGTTCTTCTTCAGGAAAGATCAAACCATTTTATTTATCTTTACTCATAAATGGGTTCAAACTAAGCAATTGCATAATTGACTTAGGAGCCTCTGATAACGTGATGCCCACAAAAGTAGCTCATGCCCTTGGACTTACTTTGACTAAATCATATGAACGGTGTTACTCCATGGAAACCAAACAAGTTCCTTTGATTGGCCAAATCAAAGATGCACAATTTGCATTTATCACCTTCCCGAAGAAGAGAGTAAAATAGACCATTCTGGTTGCTGATATCCTAGCTGCTTATGGTATTCTCTTAAAAATTGGTTTTTGTAAAGATGTTGGAGGGGAAATCAATATGGACTAGACCAAGGCTAAAATTATAGTTAATGGAGTTCCTCGTATTCTCCATCCAGAACCTCAAGTGAAGTATTTAGTCACTAAATCAAATGACCCCAAGGCTCAAATTCTTTTTGAAGATGCTGGCTTAGGGAATTATTTTATGACATCAGAGATACCAGCTGTGGATGTTAAGGAAGAGGATCCTAATGACATTTGGACCCTCAATTTTGATTGGAGCTATTCAACTATTGGATTAGGTGCCAAGATAGTTCTTATATATCCATATTTCAAGATCTTTCCCTTTGCTTTCAAATTGTAGTTTGATAATACTAATAACACAGCTGAATATGAGGCTTTGTTATTAGGTTTAGAAATGGCAAGACAAAATGGAATCCAAAATGTCAAAGTTTAGGGAGACGTGGAGCTCATTGTAAATCAAGTTAAAGGGGTTTATCAAGTCAAAAATGATCACCTAATGCATTACAGGAACAAAGTATGGGACATCATAGAATGCTTCAATGCTTTGTCTATCAAGGCAATTTTAAGGGATTATAATGAAAAAACTGATTTGTTAGACGCATCTGCATCTCTTCTCCTTCCTCATCCATAGTTCAAATAAGACACAGACACCATCGAGATTGTGTACTGTGTTAGTGTTCCAAATAATTCAGCATATTGACAAGTATTCAATGATGATCAACAGGTACTATCATTCCTTGAAAAAGATGAAAATTTTAGTGAACTATATTTCGAAGGATTAGGATCAACTTTCCACGAATCTGTTTCCAGTTCATATCAAGAGGTTGATGATGAGTTCATTTAGCAAAAAGGCAACAAGATTCCCAAAGGATTGGTTTCTCTAGAAGAATTTTTCGACAAGCATGATCGGTTTATTTAGGGTAAAAGGAAAACTGAAGGTGCTTCCTTATCAGAAGTATATCAAGTTAACCTGGGTTCCACTGATCAACTGTGGATGATAAACATTGTCAAATGCTGTTCACTGGAGGAAAAATAAATATTCTCTTCACTCTTAAAGAGATATATGAATGTGCTAGCGTGGTCATACGTGGATGTGAAGTATTTCAAGCCCAAATATGTGCAACACAACATTCCCTTGAAGCCTAAAGTTAAACCCCACAAGCAGAAGCAGAGACATTACAACCCCAAGATCTCAGGGATTATTCCTACAAAAATTTAGAAAATGATAGATTTAAGGATTATCTTTCTAATCCATCATTCCACCTGGGTTGCAAAAATATTCCATGTGAGAAATAAGAACAATGAAATCCAAATTTGTGTCGACTTCCAAAATCTCAACCAGTCTTCATTAAAGGACAATTATCTGTTTCCCATCACGGACTAGGTATTACAGATGGTTGTTGGGGGAATAATGTTATCCATGCTTGATGGATTTTCGAGATATAATCAGGTTGAGGTAGCTACTGAAGATCAATATAAAATAGTGTTCACCACTATATGGGGAACCTTTTCTTATAGAAGGATGCCTTTTGGTTTAATCAATGCCGGGGCCACATTTCAAAGAGTTATGGACTTAGCTTTTAGGGATTTAATGGGCAAGGTCATAGTTGTGTATTTGGATGACTTGACGGTCTTCTCTAAAAATTGAAGTGGTCATTATGATCACCTGGAACAGGTACTCTTAAGGTACAAGTGTCATGGGATTTCATTAAATCCTAAGAAGTCCATGTTTGGAGTGACAGAAGGAAAGTTGCTGGGTCATATTGTGACTAGGGAAGGAACAAAAATCAACCCAGAGAGGGTGAAGGCCATTCAAAGACTTACCCAACCTACAAACAAAACTGGGGTGCACTCCTTTTTTAGGAAATTTAATTTCCTAAGAAGATTTGTACCTGATTTTACTGACAAAACCAAGGATATCCTTGGGATGATGAAAGGGAAAACTCCATTTCGATGGAGCACTGAAGGGAAGCTTGATTTCGAAGAAGTGAAAAAGGCAATTGAACATGACCCCATTCTAGTATGTCTAGAGTTCAGAAAATATTTCATCATGTACAGCTTGCTTCCGCCCATACAGTATTAACAATCTTGATGCAGGAAAATGAAGAAGGAATTGAAGCTCCCATTGCTTTCATGAGCTGCCCATTGAAAGAACATGAATTGAAAATTTTGCAAATTGAAAAGCATGCTTATGTAGTGGTGAGAGTAGTGAAACATTTCAAGTATTACGTGCATAGTTCTCATACCCTAGTTCTTGTTCCCGATACTACAGTTAAATCCATTTTGAATCAACAAGAGCTAGGTAGTCAATGGGGTAACTATACGTACTTAAAATTGTAAGGTATTGCACTACCGGAACAACATAACACGTGCCCCAATGATGATATAGTTCTCCTCGCAAGGTGTTTGGGATCCGAAAAATCTCTCCAAGTATGCGTTATCATCACGCATGCCCCTGCTTAGCCCCCGTGTGCTTTGTTTTTCCCTTTTCCCCTCTTTCCTTTGCCTTTTGCTCTTCAGTTACGAAACTGCCACCCTGCCTGGGCGGCGGTCTTGTGACCGCCCTGCCCAGGGTGGCGGTCCTGTAACCGCCACCCTGCTCAGGGCGGCGGTCCTTCACGCGTTTTCCAGAATGCTCTTTTAACATGACTCATGTAAATTTCAACGTTTACCAACTTTTTTTCACCGCCTTGGGCTTGCATTAATGATTTTGGTTCCCTGGAATAGTGTTTTGCCATTGTTTATAGTTTAAGAGATCAATTTGGTTTTTACCTTGGGTAAATGCAAATGCTATAAATAGTTGGCTTGTGCTCAAGCAAATGGCCCCTCAAATTTGCCTCTGAATTTCTCATTGCAATAGATTAGTCTTTCATTTTGCTTAGAATTCTTAGCTTCATTCATTGCATGCTTAGTTAGTGTTGTCTTGTTGTTAGGAAGCCACATATCCATCTTGTGCAATTGTTGTTATCACTTCATCCAAATCAATTGGAATAGGATAGTTTGTTTTCAATAGGAAGCCATTAAAGTTGCAGGTTTTGTTCTTCAAACAGGATAGTTTCAGGTTCTGGACATTTTATGTTGCATGACTCGCAATAAATCCCACTAGGAATTGCATAAGCCAAGCTCTGTACTCTTGCGCTATCTCTCTCCTACTCGCATTGTATTCAGTCTGTATCCTAAGCTGCCTTTGTCCCAATATCTACTTCTGTTGATGCTAGCATTACACACTTTTCTGGATCCACGTGAGCATGAAGGAGCGAGGAGATCACACTGAGGGGACAAAATCACACACACCATCAGATTCGCCACTGTTCTGCAGAATCCAGGTTCTAGCTTTCAAAGTTCTAATTAGGAGCATATCAAATAGAGTAGCCAATCACTTTATTTCAGTCAATTTTACTTTCGATATTGCCAGGGAAGCTGTGGGGATTGATAGTTTCTGAGAGACTATGATTCATTCCTCACTTCTGAGGTAGGATCGAGAGTCTTTCAAATAGATTAGATCAGTTATTTCATTATTTAGAATAGATTTACAACTACACAGGCAAGTAGCTATACTCGGTTGCTTTGTTTGTTTTAAATTCGTCATTAGATTAATTGTCAATTTCTAGATATATTAAAATAGTTGCTCCTTCAGTTTCATTCATATAGTTAATTTTACATAGTTGCGAGAAGCCATATATGCTATAGATATACTTCACATAGTTAATTTTACATTGTTGCTTTTGTATGACAATCACGGGACCTAGAGAGCCCAGAGAATACGTATTCGAGCCAATCGTGCCCCAACCCAATCTCGTCACAGCAATAACTGACATAGATCAGAATCTTAGGATCCAAGTCTTCCAAACAACGGTAAATATACAACAGATCAGCCTCCAGTTAAGTGGGTTAAACATAGAAGACGACAAAGTGCACACGTTTTGGTCAAATCAACCAAACTACAGATTACCCTAGATATATATCTGCATGACTGTGGAAGGGTTTGAAAGAGAGAAAACATTCGGTTGTGATCCTTTGGTCCCACAGCCAGATGCAGGAGACACTCTCACAGATATAGATACCAGCTTAAGAATTCAGGTTGCACGAACACCTGTGAGATACTCTGAAAAGATCACACAACTGTTAATTCTGAATATAGAGGCTGAGAAAGCATATGACTATTGGATACTAGGGATTAGGGACTGAATCCGCACATGACCATAGCAGGACCACAACAAACATGAATCTATGGTTGTGACCCACAAATCCCACAGCCCAACGAGTCCATAGGTGAATCAGACATAGATGTTGGCCTACGTACATTAGTATTCAGATCTACTCCACTTCCACCTATCATCATCGAACAGTTATCCTTGTTAGACATAGCAGCTAACGAAGCTAAGGAGTTCTGGACTAGGCCAGAGAATCACCCATAGAGTCAATTATATTTACCATCCACCCTATGACCTTATCTGGAGACATACACGAAACTATCCCAGGTCATTTTCCACGTATTCCACAACCCATAGACCGAATCACGCCAGAGCTCGATATTGATTGGAGCCTTCGAGCAGTCATCCTTGTTGATCGATCTATCACACTAATTCAGGTTAGGAGGGCCTTCTTTGCCTTAGATTCACAATTTCCACTAGTGCGCGTCGAAGACATCAGATTGCCTAACTAGTTTGTCTGCATCCCACACATATTCAATCCCCACTGGCTGTCTCGGCACGACCTCGGGAGGTCGGGTGCGAGGAAAAGTTACTTGTAGATTCCCATGCTCACTTGTCACTTTTCCATCGTACAAAATTGGTGAACCTGACGTGAATTTCCTACTTTCTGGTTCGGAGTCATATTTCTACTTGCTCTTTCAAATAACGTTTATTTCATCTTATCTACCTCATCAGCTTTCACCATCAGCTTCACCAACAAAATTGGTGAACCTGACGTGAAATGAAATAGTTCTTCTTTATTTTCACTTCTTCCTTCCACCTTCACCTTTTCCCATTATTCTGTGGGTATTCATATACCCCCGAATATGTCAGGATTCGATGCATATGGTAGACCTCTCCTAGGTCTTGAAGCATACTACGCTCAACTGAATAGACAGTCATCGCCCTCGCTCTCAATATGGGGTGACAACTATTCAGATAACCAATTATCAACACAAACTCCATCGCCAAGGGTCAGATATAACTCATCTTTCCAAACAGAAGAGTTGGATCAGCTCGCTCAAACACAACAAACAGAGCCTTCAGGCTCGAACAATATGACGCTCACAGGAGAATCTAGTTCATCTCCTCAGGTACTACTTAGACCACAAATTAGTAGACAAGTTGACCCATACCTGGTTTTAGATGATGAACATTCGATACGTTATGCCAGGAATGAACAATGTTCTCGAAGTATGTACCCACCTATAGGAGGTTTACAAACACAACCCGAAGTCTCTTTTCAAGAAAATACCTCCATGCCACGTCATATAGGAAATGCCCTCGGGGAAATTTGGCAGGGCAATGATCAATTCATAGCAGGATATCACATGCCTATACAACACCAGGATATACAACAAATGCCACTAAGGAAAAATACCGTGACTTCACCAAATGAAGTCATTTCAACGTTAGTAGAAAAAGTGAGGGGATTAGAAATTGCCCAGGAAAATCACCATTCTCAATTCATGCAGGTAGGAAATTCTAATCCTCCACACCATCCTAGCCAGGTAGACCTCCTCACAGGAATAGGCACGTTAGGCATGACCCCTCAGTATTCACAACAAACCCCAACAAGAACCACCATTTCTAACACCATTCTGACACCTCCCGGTCTAGTACAAAATAATCCATTCTTGGACAATACCCCTTCATACTTAAACATGTACTCCAAATCACCACAAGGGGATATGTTCTCCTCTCCCAGCATGGTTCCTCAAACACAGGGGTTTCCTTATGCCCCCGCCAACGCGTACGCTACGCCATATCAACAACCCATTCCACCTCCACTCCCTCAACAGGCACCATCAATGGTCGAAACCTATGCGATAGGGACATATTCAGAATACTTGAAAGAGCCCTTAGATTTCACCATACGAAGCGTCATGCTTCCAAGACCTCTTCCTGATTTACCCAAATACAAAGGTGAGGGAGATCTGAATGCACATATCAAGGCTTACGCCACAGCCATCCGAGAACTACTCCCTTGGGATGGGGTTGTTGCTAAAATATTTCCCAAAACCTTGGAAGGTATCGCTCTCGATTGGTATTATAGAATACCTGAGGCTTCCATCCATTCATTCAAACAACTCATTTCAGAGTTCATCAAGGCATTTGACATGAACAAACTATTAAGAACAGGAATCAGGGAATTCTTGCACATTAAGCAGGAACACAATGAATCCGTTGCTCATTTCATCCAAAGGTGGCGTACAGTTCTTTATTCTTTAGCCAGTGCTCCAAATATGGACCAAATGGAACTATGTGATTTATTCCTTCATTCTCTCAGCAGAGAAGTGAAGGAAGAAGTCCAGAAGTTCCCACTAAGGACTTACGATGAAGTACTTGAAAGCGCTCTCCGAATAGATCAAGCGGCAATAGATAGTGGTCGTAAGACGTATGGAACAAACGGGAGGTTAATCACCACCAACCAGAATACTACGTCTTATTCCACTACCACAAGCGTCAATCAAGGACCTAAAATCCTTAATAGAAATCGTGGAGTGACAACAGATGGAGTAACTGATCAGGCCAAAAGGGTAAATGTTGTGAATACTCCACCGCTAATAAACAACCAACGAAACAACAATTTTACCCCAACAGTCAATACAGTGGATTTTAATCATCCACAACAACAACAACAACAATGGTGAAACCCTACACAGGGTCCAAGCCAAAACTCAACTGGATATCAAAACCAAAGCCAAAACCAAAAACAAAAATGCAAAACTTTAATCCTAATAGGCAACGGTTTGATCAGAGTTTTAGGCCACAATATACACCAAGTCAACAAACTAGGAATTACAATCCTAACTCGTATTGTGGTTTTCACAAAATCTGAGGCCATGACACTAGAACGTGCCGTGACTACAATAAATTCATGCAACATTTTCCAGAGGAACAAAGACAACTTTTTATAGATATGTTCTTGGCAGATCCTACATCACCAGCACCAAATACTTTTACAGGGGCAGTTTCCCCTCAAAATGCACCCCTCAAGATCTTCAATGATCCACTCCCAAATCACAACAATAACAAGTTAAATCCAAATGGGACAAACAAGGGTGTAATTACAGGAAACAATGATCATGAAGCCTCAACTTCATTGAATCCATTAGTTGCGCCACAATTAGGAAGTCAACCACGACCTAAGATAGTCAGTTTAGTGGAGTTAGATGCCGAACTACCCGTAGAAGCTGTAACAAGGACACGAGAGTATTCCTCTCAGCTAAGTCCAAGCTACCTGCTAGAGACAGACAATATCCAACAAGTATTAATAAAACCCGTGGGTGCTTACGATTTAATTAATGATCTAACGAAAACCTTCTCGCACATCTCCTTTTTGGATTTATTGAAGAACTCCCCTGCCCACAGGGCTGCTCTTTTAGAAGCATTGGGTTTAGGTCATCTAATTAACATCACTCCACCTCCCGAAACACAGGTAAACCATATAGACTTTGATATCCACCCTCCGGGGCAGCCGGATAGGGACACCGAATTCATATTCGAAATAAACAAAATGCCAACAGATGCTGAGATTGCACGCCGAGGTGATCCAGCCTTACATTTGCAAGTATGGGTTTATAACAATTATGTAAAATGAGCGATGGTTGACGATGGGGCAGCAGTTAACATAGTCCCCTTTTCTTTCCTTCAAAAGCTAGGGTATGGAGAAATGAATTGTTCCACGACGTGAAATACACTAAGAGGCTATGATAGCCTTAAAGCCACCTCGATTGGAACTATAATACTACCGGTCACCTTAGGACCCAAAACAATCCTGACTGAGTTTTATATTATAGATCGGGAAACTAACTATAATATGATCCTCGGCCGACCATGGATACACCGTATGAAGGCTATCCCTTCTACGTTATTTCAAGAAGTAAGATTCTTGCATTTAGGAAAGGTGTTCATAGCCAAAGGTGATCCAAAACCATTCGATATACACCTGGCTGACCTAAAGAAAAGACCAGGTGTGCACTCAGAGTTTGAACTCCCAACAAACCAACTTAATAAACCTACCGGCCCGAAACCGGAAGAAAAGTTGGTACCTACGACAGATCTTGAAACTATGAGCCTAGCCAAGACAATCCCAGCCCTCAAAGATGAGGCTAAGATTGTAGAAACAGTATCATTAGGAACTACTACAAAAATTGTTGAATTGCTAGAACAGGATCTACCAATGTTCCTACCATTTGATTCGGTAGGCATGGGATACACCCTAGGTGTCGGTTCTCTCCCAGCAGTAGATCTCTGCATGGTAGAGGTAGAAGATGTTAACACAACAAATATCCCAGTGCCCATATTCCCAGCTAAGTATTGGACTCTCCATTTCGATGGATCTAAATGTCGTTACGGAGATGGGGCAGGTGTAATTGTAATCTCTCCCAAGGGAAGAGTCCTACCATTTGCCTTTAAACTAAATTTTGAATGTACAAACAACGGCGCTGAGTACGAAGCCCTCCTCCTTGGCCTCATCTTAGCTAAGAGGATCGGTGTTAATAACATCAGGGTGTTAGGAGACTCGTAATTAGTAGCAAACCAAGTCTCTGAGATGTATGAAACCAGAGCCGAGCACTTACAACTCTACAAAATAGTTGTACTGAATTTAAGCAAGGAGTTTGACTTCATATCAATTGAAGCAATCCCACGAGAACAAAATCTTCTCACTGATTCAATAGCAACCTCAACATCACGCTTTACTCCAAACAGTAAGTTAGAGGATACCCGTTTCATGGTATCCCTTCGTACTGAACCACTGATAAAAACAATGTCAAATCCTCTTTTAAATGGAAATGAAAACAAATCTACTATCCTAGACCACATCGATAGTGATACAACCACTCTTGATTTCTTAAACACCTATGCGGCGTTACATCTCACCCATCACGTGGTAGATTTATCCTTAATCCCGCATTCATCCTCCTACTTCGGAAATCCCATGACAGAGCTTCCCCCACAAAAGGAACTTAGCATATACACAGTCGAAAATAGAGACGATCTGGAATTACCTCCAGCCCCACCTGAGTTTGAAGAAGGTAACGCTTCTCTAATCAAAGAAACAATCGATATTAATATCGGAACAGAAGATGAACCAAGGATATTGAAGTTAGGATCCTCGTTAACTCCATCGGAAGTAGAAATACACACTCAAATCCTCAAAGAACATTAGAAGGCTTTTGCATTTAATTATAAGGAAATGACAGGGGTTGCACCACACATTGTGGTACATAACCTCGTCACTAAATCAGATGCAAAGCCGATTAAACAAAAATCAAGACCAATGAAACCTAAGGTAGCTCTCATGGTAAAAGAGGAGGTAACGAAACTCCTCCAAGTAGGATTCATCAAGCCAGTCGATTACTCTCAGTGGATATCTAATATCGTTCCCATTCTAAAAAAGAATGGGAAGATACGCATCTGCATAGACTTCTGAGACATTAACAAGGCGTGTCCTAAAGATGACTTCCCATTACCATCCATAGACGTCATTGTTGATGCAACAGCTGGATTTGAGTTGTTGTCTCTCATGGATGGATTCTCAGGATACAATCAAATCAGAATATCTAAACAAGATCAAGCTAAAACCACGTTTATAACTCCTTGGGGAACCTATTGCTATGTTGTTATGCCATTCGGACTCAAGAACGCTGGCGCTACATACCAGCGGGCTATGACGTATATATTTCATGATCTTATTCATAAAATTGTGGAATCCTACGTAGATGACTTGTTGGCCAAGGCCAAGAAGCATTGTGACCATCCAGAAGTGCTTCGCGTCATTCTTTCACGTCTGATAGAATACGGAGTCACGCTAAATCCAGAAAAATGCGTCTTTGGTGTAACAGGAGGGAAGCTCCTAGGTTACATTATATCATCACGTGGGATTGATGTTGACCCAACCAAAATTAAGGCTGTTCTCGAAATGGTCCCACCTTCGGATGAATCTGGAATCAGGTCATTTCTCAGAAAGCTTGGTGCAATCCGGAGATTCATCCTGGACTTAAGTTTCACCATTCATCCAATCAACAATCTACTCAAGAAAGATTATAGTAATGATTCGACCGAAGATTGCAATGAAGCTTTCGACGCAGTCAAGCGTTTCTTGTTATCACCACCTACGTTAATGCCACCTAAGCCAGATCACCCGTTAATTTTGTATTCACGAGCTACCAATGTCTCGCTAGCCTGTATGTTGGCTCAAGAAGATGATGACATGAGAGAACATGTGATCTATTTCATTAGCCGAATGTTGCTCAACTATGAAACACATTATACATAGGTAGAATGAGAATGCCTTGCCATAGTCTTTACAACCAAACGCTTAAGACATTACATGCTAAATCAAGAAACAAAGGTCATTGTAAAGACAGAGCATTTACGAACTTTCCTCACGCAAGGGTCCTTGTCTAAAAAGGCTGGATGCTTTATAACCTTAATGGGGGAGTTTGAACTAACGTTTGTAAATCAAAAGTCTGTTAAAGGACAAATCATCGCGGATTGGTTAGCTGATAACCCACTAGACGGAGGCAATCTAGTAGACCTGGACTTTCCAGATGAATGCGTATACTACATCGAAAATAGACCTCCCATCTCTGAGTGTCCTTGGTATACTGATATTATTAATTACATCATGGATCATATGTATTCCAAAGGTGTTACATCACAACAAAGAAGGCAGATATGCATTATTGTAGCCAAATACGTCGTTATAGAGCAAGTGCTCTATCGAAAAGTGTTCGATGGAATGCTTCTAAGATGTGTCGACACAGAAGAATCCAAGAAGATTCTCCACGAATCTCACAGTGGAATGTGTGGAGGCCACTTCAGTGGCCATGCCACCACTCGTAAAATACATCGAATGGGCTATTTCTGGCCTACTTTAGAACACGACGTAGTAGAGTTTGTACGAAGGTGTCATAAGTGCCAAGAATTCTCCCATGAGATCCACATGCCGGCACAAGCTCTACAACCAATCGCTACTCCATGGCCCTTTTCTACGTGGGGCCTCGATTTGATAGGGAAGTTCTCTCCCTCATCTACAGATGGCCATAATTTCATAATCATGGCCACCGAATATTTTACCAAGTGGGTAGAGGCCATGCCTCTTACTACTGTACCAGGTTCTGTAATCGCCAAGTTCATTTTGAACCAAATCATTTGTAGGTACGGTGTCTCATAAATCATTATCTCGGATAATGGGACTTCTTTTAAGAATGACAAATTTCATGAATTGTGCAATAAATTCAAAATAAGCCATCATACGGCCTCCTTGTATTACCCCCAAGCCAATGGACAAGCTGAAGCAACAAATAAAACGTTAAAATCCATTCTCCTTAAAACGGTGAAAGAAAACAAACGAGATTGGCATTTGAAGTTATATCTAGCCTTATGGGCCCACCGAACCTCAATAAGAACACCAACAGGGGTGACTCCTTTCTCACTAGTATTCGGGGAAGAAGTATTTCTCCCGCTTGAGGTTGAAATACCCAGTCTCTGTATCTCATTACAAGGGATCCTGGATGAAGATGCTTACAGAGAAGCACGTCTTTCCCAACTAGAAAGCCTAGATGAAGCTAGGTTAGATGCTGAATAGCGGCACAGAGTCTATGCTGACCGGATGTGCCGACAGTATAACAAGAAGGTCTATGAACATGACATATATGAAGGTGATCTAGTTCTAAGGCTAGACAACTAGATCGACAAAAATACTGGCGAAGGAAGGAAGTTCCGGCCCAAATGGTTGGGCCCATACCGAGGCATGAAGGACTATGGAAATGGTGCATATCTCTTATGCACACTGGAAGGTGAGGAATTTGGTGAAACGGTCAATTCCCTACACCTTAAACGATTCTATGCATAAGCAACCAACACTACTTGTATAATTATAGCTACATTGCATCTTCATATAGTTAGGATCATTTTGTCCACTTGTTTTGTACAACTTTGTGATCAAGGAATTTATTCTTAAAAGTAATTCATTACAAACTTCTGATGGTATTGGCATAAACGCTCTAATCATACTTCTCCATTTTCATGATATCATCAACTATTTCGGAATCATTTCATCAAACAAAGTTAGATATGACAAAGTCTTAACGGTAACCATACCAAGATCTGCATGCTTGTTCTCACTTTTGGTTTCTTCTTAGGATAGGTGTCTTTCCTATGGTCTGTTCTAGAAGCTTCATCGTGTCACATCTATCCCGTATGAATATCTCTTTGGAAGTAAGAGCATGCTGACATTTTACTCAAACAAACAAGTCAAGTATAAATCAAACAGAAAATTTTAAATTTACACATTTCCTTGCCCCACCAACCTTTGGTGATGAGCTTGCATCTCTTACTAGTGACGTAGGGTTGGGAAAGGATGGAAATGCCCTTACTCGCCTATGCCTTGCCTATGGTGATAAACCCATGCTTCTTACTAGTAGTATGGGGCAAGGTGTATGGGGGGTCCTCTTGACAAACAAACGTGAAAGGTCATAAAATCTTGAAGTCTTGAGTCAAAAACAAATGAATCGGATGTCCAAAATTCCAAGAGAATTAAAAATCCTAAAAACCCAGATTTTGTCTACCATGTGGCCATCTACGGATCTAAGTCTAGATAAACCACAAAGCAAGTTGCATCCCAAACTATGGAGTCACTCAAGTAGAGTAGGCTTGTAGCATCCTAATTTGGTTCCACCAAAGCTTTGTCTATCTTTCATCACTATCATTTCAACACATTTCATAACTTGTGCCCTTTCCAACTCTCGGTGATGAGCCCTTGCATCTTATTAGTTGCGTGGAGTTAGGAGTAGGGGCATGTTTATCTGCTCATCATACCGGCTTATCTTCACCACTTTGCCAAAACAGATATGAGGTATCAAAATTGCTTAAAGAAGCTAAAAATTCAAAATCACGTTATATCTACATTATCATATATCAGCATCATGAAATACAAAAAGAAAGTAGACACTTGTATCATTTGTTCTCCATTGCATACATTCTAAAAAGCATATAAGCATAACATCATAGTTCACATGAGGAAATGGAAATGGAAGCAAAGCCATAAATGCCAAGAGTCTGATCCAAAAAGAATATATATATATATATATAAATGGTCAAAATTCCTGTACAATGCCATCATGCGCTAAGCATGGTCAAAACGCTCAAAGAGCCCGAGAAGTACACAAATATCACATAAAAATCTAAGAGAGCCAAGTGGCTTCTTAACCCCTATGAGATCCCTCTGAAGGTGCATGCCCATGCCTAGGACTCCGGCTACGCCGGTGCTCTGAATGCATGGAGGGCTCACGATCCCGAGGGGCAGCTGCGGTCTCGCCATGAGAATGACTCCTCATCAGGTGCTTGGATGTCCTATACCCTGCCAGCTCAGTACGGAGGGTAGATACCATCCTAGCCACATGCCAGATAGGGGAAAAGATGTCAGTATGTCTGCCAGCTACTGAGGGCTCCCCTGCATCCACAGATAGCTCTACATGGGTCCTCTCCATGGGGATCATCAGGGTATCGGTGCATACCCTACGAATCAGGTCTCGCCACTCATCGGCGGTCTCTGCAAACAAAGAATAAAAATTAATTAGAAATAAAACAAGAGATAAAACACAAGTGTAAACAAAAGGAGAGATAGCAACTAAGGCAATCCTAATTAAAAACAAACATTAAAAGGAAGGATGGTAACTTACTCGGATCACCAGGCCTCCAGGATGGATCTCTAGGGTCAGCACCTGCCACAGATGCCGCCGCTGACTGAGGTGCTCCCCCCATGGCTGGAGCGACGTAGCATCCCACAACAGACTCATCCTCCCCACCATGGCCCTGGGAGAGTGGCTCCTCTGAAACTAGAGTCACCCTCTCTGCACTCTACTCTACCCTCTCTGCCTGCATGATATCCTGAGTGTCATGCCACTCAGGATCACTGTCCTCCTCAGTCTCCTCCTCTGTCTCTCCCCCTGTGAACTCCTCAGACTCAGAGTCTATGTCGATGGGGTCATCGCTGCTATGGGTAGGACCCATGGCAATCTGAAGTAAGGGTGCCTGAGGAGCACTGGCTCTCCCTCGGGCACGTACTACCCGCCTAGCCGCAATAGGAATGCCAGGGGTAACAACTGTCCAACCCCGGCCCCTAGGACCCCCTCTGGCCTCTCGAACTGACCTGTATACTGGCACTACCGAGGGGAAGCATGCCCATGTAAGGTAGGCCAAACTGCTGAGGAACTCGGCCAAAGGGGTGTATCTCCACTTGCCCTACTCTGTCAATGAGCTGCCCTGTGGTGGAGCAGGAGATCAAAGTAAGAGCCTCCTCACCCCATAAGCCTACCATGGCCTGATATGGTGTGGCCTCCATGTCATCGGTGGTCAGAGAAGCAACTGGCTGATGAGGTGCTTTGAGCACCGACATGTCTGTCCATCTGGCTGCCCTCACAGCTCTGGGATCTGTCACCTCTACACCTCTACCATAAGGGATGAAGCACTTGTAAACCCAACTCATAACCAGGGTCAGGTGGCTCAAAGACTGCCCCTGTAAACGGACTACCCTGTACAAGTCATGGTAGGTAGTCCCAAGTATATCTTCTCCCCAGGCATAAATCCGGCCATGTCCCTCGATCTGTGCAATGATGGGGGACCAGCAGTATAATAGTGTATCTCCCCCCTTGTCCCTGATCAATCTCGAGGCAAGGATCCCCATAATGGCCTGGCAAATCAAGGGGATGGGCAAGCTAGGAATAGACCGAACTCTCACCCCCTTCTTCAAACCAGTGGAGATGACTGCATCTCCCATGTAAGAGGCCCACTGTGCTATCTGGGCCCATGAACCTGTTGTCTCAAGAGTAAGATGTCTCCTGATGATCGGGACCCCCAATATACGATAGACATCCTCCAAAGTGATGGTCCACTCACCTCGGACCCCTGGTAATCAGAAGGTGTTCTGATCAGCATCCCAATATGAGAATAAGTCACAAAGTATGTGACTGGATGGTGCAACATGTGGGACCCGTGATATACGTAGTATACCGGCCCTCTGAAGAGTATCCTGCTCATGTCTTGTGAAAGGGCATCTAATACTGTTGGGAGCCAGTCACACACTCTCTCTCTCAGCTCTGCTGAATGTATTCCTCCCTCACCTGCACACACCCAAAAACACACAAAACAGAGCAAGTTAGCATCCAAATGACATTAGAAAAATCACGAAAAACACATAAAGATGCTAAAAATGCAAAAACAATTTTGAACAAGTGTTCTTTTGACATTCTGTGAAGAACCGCCACCCTATGCAGGGCAGCGGTTTCATAACCTACTGCTCATTAAAGGTGGCGGTCTTGTAACCACCGCCCTGAAAAGGGCGGCAGTCCACGGACCGCCACCCTGTTCGGTCGTGTCCCAAAAACCCACGCGGGTTTTATAACTTGAAAAAGCAAAAAAAAAATACATGAAAAAAGGACCATTTTAACTAAAAACAAAGCCTACCCAGTAGGCGCCCCCCCTAGATGGACCTTTTGAACCTAACATTTTCAAAAATAACCCCCCCATGACAAATATTTTAGCATTTTAAAAGTTTGGAGGTAAAAATGATAAATTGAGGAAAACTAACCTGTGATCTCGCGGGTCGATGATCTGCTCGCAGAGGCATGATCGCTATCTCGTCACGAACATTTTGACTCTACTCTCGTAAGAAACTGTCACCGTGGGTCCCAGAGCTCAAAACCAACCAAATCAACACACACAAATGAATAGGAAAATGGGCCCACTTTCATATATATAGCAACCTAACTCAGTTTTTTTTTTTAATCCCTTTTTTCACAGGTTTGGAGCACCAACGGAGGTAAGTTCTTACCCCCGCACAAATGGTACGTCCTCATTTCATGTTATTTTAGTATTTATTTTTCGATCTATTTTGTCTATCTGCACTTGATTCCTCTTTTCATTTTGTAGGTGGTGGGAATTTTGGATGGTGTCATTTCGACACACAGACGTATCAGGTATAACTTCCAACTTCCCATTTTGGGACCACCATACTCGGACCCACCGTTTTATGCCTCTTCATGGCTAAAATGCTTCTCTGAGGGGGCAATATGTACGTACCCAAAATTGTAGGGTACTGCACCACCGGAACAACGTAACACGTGCCCCAATGATGATATAGGTCTCCTCGCAAGGTGTTCGGGATCCGGAAAAGCTCCCCAAGTGTGCGTTAACATCCCGCATGCCCCACTTAGCCCCTATGTGCCTTGTTTTTCTCTTTTCCCCTCTCTTCTTCCTTTGCATTTTTGAGCTTGGGCGGCAGTTAAGAAACCGCCACCCTAGGAAGGGCGGCGGTCTTGTGACCACCGCCCTGCTCAGGGCAGCAGTCCTTTACATGTTTTCCAGAATGTTCCTTTTAACGCAAATCATGTAAATTTCAATTTTTACCATCTTTTTTTCATCGCCTTGGGCTTGCATTAATGATTCTGGTTCCCTGGAATAGTGTTTTGCCATTGTTTATAGTTTAAGAGATCAATTTGGTTTTTACCTTGGGTAAATGAAAAATGCTATAAATAGTTGGCTTGTGCTCAAGCAAATGGCCCCTCAAATTTGCCTCTGAATTTCTCATTGCAATAGATTAGTCTTTCATTTTTCTTAGAATTCTTAGTTTCATTCATTGCATGCTTAGTTAGTGTTGTTTTGTTGTTAGGAAGCCACATATCCATCTTGTGCAATTGTTGTTATCACTTCATCCAAATCAATTGGAATAGGATAGTTTGTTTTCAATAGGAAGCCATTAAAGTTGTAGGTTTTGTTCTTCAAATAGGATAGTTTCAGGTTTTGGACGTTTTATGTTGCATGACTCGCAATAAATCCCGCTAGGAATTGCATAAGCCAAGCTTTGTACTCTTGCGCTATCTCTCTCCTACTCACATTGTATTCAGTCTGTATCCTAAGTTGCCTTTGTCCCAATATCTACTTCTGTTGATGCTAGCATTACACACTTTTCTGGATCCATGTGAGCATGAAGGAGCGAGAAGATCACACTGAGGGGACAAAATCACACACACCATCGGATTCGCCACTGTTCTGCAGAATCTAGGTTCTAGCTTTCAAAGTTCGAATTAGGAGAATATCAAATAGAGTAGCCAATCACTTTATTTCAGTCAATTTTACTTTCGATATTGCCAGGGAAGCTATGGGGATTGATAGTTTCTGAGAGACTATGATTCATTCCTCACTTCTGAGGTAGGATCGAGAGTCTTTCAAATAGATTAGATCAGTTATTTCATTGTTTAGAATAGATTTACAACTGCACAGGCAAGTAGCTATACTCAGTTGCTTTGTTTGTTTTAAATTCATCAATATATTAATTGTCAATTTCTAGATATATTAAAATATCTGCTCCTTCAATTTCATTCATATAAATTCATCAGAAAAATAGAAAAATAGAGAAGTCATATATGCTATAGATACACTTTACATAGTTAATTTCACTTTGCTGCATTTGGATTACGTTGTTGCTTTTGTATGACAATCACGGGACCTAGAGAGCCCAGAGAATATGTATTCGAGCCAATCATGCCCCATCCTGATGTTGTCACAACAATAACTGACATAGATCAGAATCTTAGGATCCAAGTCTTCCAAACAATGGTAAACTTACAACAGATCAGCCTCTAGTTAAGCGGGTTAAACATAGAAGACGATAAAGCACACACGTTTTGGTCAAATCAACCAAACTACAGATTACCCTAGATATCTATCCACATGACTATGGAAGGGCTTTGAAAGAGAGCAAATATTTAGTTGTGATCCTTTGGTCCCATAGCTAGATGCAGGATATACTCCTCACAGATATAGATACCAGCTTAAGAATTCAGGTTGCACGAACGCCTATGAGATACTCTGAAAAGATCACACAACTATTAATTCTGAATATAGAGGATGAGAAAGCATATGACTATTGGATACTAGGGATTAGGGACTGAGTCCACACATGACCATAGCAGGACCACAACAAACATGAATCTATGGTTGTGACCCACAAATCCCATAGCCCAACGAATCCATAGGTGAATCAGACATAGATGCTGGCCTACGTACATTAGTATTCAGATCTACTCCACTTCCACCATATCATCATCGAACAGTTATCCTTGTTAGACATAGCAGCTAACGAAGCTAAGGAAGTTCTGGACTAGGCCAGAGAATCACCCATAGAGTCAATTATATTTACCATCCACCCCTATGACCTTATCTAGAGACATACATAAAAACTATCCCAGGTCATTTTCCACGTATTCCACAACCCATAGACCGAATCACGCCAGACCTCGATATTGATTGGAGCCTTCAAGCAGTCATCCTTACTGATCAATCTATCACACCAGTTCAGGTTAGGAGGGCCTTCTTTGCCTTAGATTTGTAGATTTCCACTAGTGTGCGTCAAAGATATAAGATTTCCTAACTAGTTTGTCTGCATTCCCACGCTCGGGTATTAAGATTTCCTAACTAGTTTGTCTCGTCATTCCACTAGGGAGGTCGGGGTTGTGAGGAAAAGTTACTTGTAGATTCCCACACTCGCTTGTCACTTTTCCATCGTATAGTAACTGGATAGCTAAATTCCAAGAATATGACTTAGACATCAAACCTACCAAGTTGGTACAAGGAAGGGACCTATGCCAATTGATTACAGAAAATAATGTTGAGACAAAATGTGAAAAAACTTAAGATACCTCTTTCGAATTACCCATGGTGATTTTTGTGAGCACGACTGACAAATGGTACATAGATATTGCTTTATTTCTGACTTATGGTGAATTTCCCCTACATTTGAGCCAAAAGGAGAAGAGGAAGGTTAAGTTAAGATCCGTAAGATACATTCTGTGAGATAATGGAATGCATAAGAAAGGTATTGATGGTTTATTCCTACGATGTGTTGATAAGTCATAGAAGGTGATGTTGCTAGAGTCCTATAATCTGGCATGCAGAGGAAATTTCTCCTCCTCCATGACAGCTTATAAGATCCTGCGGGCTAGGTACTATTGGCCTACTCTCTTTCAATACTTGGCAGAATAGGTATCCAAATGTGAAGCTTGTCAACATTTTTTTGGTCACCCTAAGTTAGTAGCTCTTCCCCTGAATTATGTGGTCATTGAAGAACCTTTTCTCCATTGGGGAATTGATTTCATTGGAGTATTGAATCCTTCCTCTAGTGTGAGAAATAACTACATGATCACTACCACAGATTATTTCACCAAGTGGGTGGAAGCTATACCCATCAAGCAGGAAACCTCTGAATCTGTCTGCAACTTCCTCAAAGAAAATATAATTGTCAGATTTGGTGTACCTCACAAGATTTTTGCCAACAACACCTCTAATTTTTCATCCCATGAGTTGATAGAATTTTACTACAGGTTTGGGATCACGTTGGCTCATTCATCCGATTACTACCCTCAAGGAAATGGCCAACCTGAATCGAGTAACAAAAACCTGGTGAACATAATCAGAAAGTTGGTTGATGAGAATCAAAGGACATGGCACAAATAATTATATGATGCATTGTGGGCTGATCAGATTAATCCTAAACGAGTTATTGGGATGTCTCCATTTTATGTGCTGTATGGGATTAATGATGAGATACCTATCTCCATAGAATTACCAACCTTACAGTTGGCTAAAGCAATTGAGGATGAAAATTTTCAAAGTTCTATCGAGAAAAGGATAATGTACCTAGCTAGGCTAGAAGAAGAATGGAGCAAGGTGGTGGATCACATCACAAACCATCATATCAAAGTCAAAATCATATTTGACAAGAAATCAAAGCAACGTGATTTCCAGGTTGGAGATCTAGTACTTCTCTGGGATAAGATAAGAGATCAGAAAGGGATGAATGGAAAGTTTGATTCTTTATGGAAAGGACCTTTCAAAATACATCAGCTGAATGGTGAAAATAACTTTTTTCTATCATACCTTGATGGAGAGTTTCTCTCTCTAACTGTCAGTGGTCAACATCTGAAGTTGTTCCATCAGTAATGCAAGATGCTCTCTTGTAATGTACATAATTTTATTTTGTTGTTTGTTTGCTTTTTGTTTTCTTTCTTTCTTTGTTTTTTTTTGGTTTTCTTATTTCTTCAAACTCCGTAGCCCATTGGATAAAACCAAATATTTTGAGTTCTCTTCCTTTGATGTCACCAAGAAAGTCCCTAACTGGAGCCAACTGTTATCTCATTTTAGTGATTCCAGCTAAAATTAAGATAACCATAGAAATTTGTTTTGAAAAATTCTCCTAAAATTACCCTTTGAGGAGAATTTCAGGTTTTTGGGTTTCAACAACATGAAAACATGTTTTTTTTCATGCTATATGAAAATTGTTTCCCAAAACCCAAAACCTAAGACAAGTTAGTATTTCAGGTTTTTGGAACTATTGAACATCCGAACATGACTGGAAAAAAGCATGTTATATGTCAATTGACTTCTGAAACCTGAAACTTGATATGTCCCTTTGTGTTAGGTTTTAAGGATCTTAGAACACCTAAGCATCTCATGTTTCATGTCATCTGTTTCCTAAAACTTGAAACCTGAATTGATAACTAATCCTTTGTATCGAGTTTTCAGGCACTCCAAGCATGATGACATGGCATTAAATATGAGTTGTTGGGTAGTTGGCACACGTTTCATGTGAAGTGTAATAAATGTAGGGGTTTTAATAAATAGTTGGATTTACATTTCATTTTTCCCAATTATAATTTTGCTGCGTGGATTTTTCACTCTTGCACCTACAACCTCCAAACCCGATCGAGCTTCTTGATTGATTGCATGCTCTATTTTCGATTATCTTTAGAGATTACTGAAGGTATTTTAATTTTCTTTCCGATTTGAGGTCTCTTGTTTTCATTTTTGAAACATTCTTTTTGATGTCCTTCATCCTTTCCTTTTCTTTCTTTGGGTTTAGGGCTTTAGATTGTTTTCTTTATTTTGAGTTGCATTCCATTGATATTACTTGTCTAGAATTCACCCCTAGGGTGTTTCCTTATTCTATCCAATGGAATATACCCTATTGATAATTGAAGAAAACCTAAAAATCCTAACTGGTGAATGGCGGGAGTTTTTCATGTCCTAACACCTCAAGAACCCGATTCCTTTATTTTTCAGGTTTTGCAGGGTGTTCAACATCTGTTTGTTTCCGTTGTTTGTCAGGATCCATCAAGTGCTCAACAACCTTTGAGTTTCATCAAGTATAGGGTTTTTTTTGTGTTGGACATTTATCAATTTCTGACATACACTTTGTAGTGTATCAAGTTTCTCTAAGTGTTCAATGTCCCCTTGCTTCCGCTAGTGTTTATCAGGTTTTACCAAGTGTCAGACATATACTAAGTTATAACACTCTCTCTCCAGTGTGTCAAGTTTTGTGAAGTGTCTGACAAGACCTAAGTTCTGACACTCTTTCTCCAGTGTGTTGGGTCTGCGGGGTTGTTCAGCAAGCTTCCAAGTCTGATTGCTCAGATAAGAGTTGTCTAGGAATTCTTTCTTTGGGATTTCTCATGTCAGACCATGGATCATCTAAAGACAATTCAAACAGGTCAAAGAAGATGAAATACAAATATTAGAACATGGAATCCCCCTCCTCTATAGATTACAATTATTACATCTGAGATACTGAAATTGGTAACATTGACATGGAAGATTTATGGAACAGAACCAAGGATTATTCTTACATTCTCTAGATGAAGGTAATAACCAATAGTGGCCTCCCTCTTGCAGGAGGTTTCCCAATGTCTGCTTAGTTCCCTGAGTTCATTCTGGCCTGTGCTTCCCATTATGACTCAAACTCTCACTCGGTGAAAATTCAAGCAGGAGAAGTCATAGTGAAGTTGGATAGGGGTTATTTTGATGACCTCTTAAGATTACCTAAGTTTTAGGAATATTTTGACGTAGATCTTAAGTCAGCACATAAATCTTGGAACAAGGATCAAGATGACTACATCAAGCATGTGAATGGGAAATTCTTGATCAAGGCCAAGCTAGCTATCTCAAGGTTCCCTAAGATTGTCCCCAAGAGTGATTTCATCCTTGATTCAGTGACATCATCACCTTGCTAAGTTGAGTATTTGGACTCCCTGAGTCAAGGGACTTCTAAGGATGGATGTATCAATTCATTGTGATTATGAAGAAGAATGAACAAGGGATAGATTGGAGTAGTCTCATAAGTGATGAGATTGATTCCCAGATGAAGACAGTCTTGACTATGGAAAAATTCTATATGTCACCTATGTAGTAGTTGGCATGAGAAATTATCTAGGATTGGATGAAAAAGGAGATAGGGCTACAGAACACATATATTAGTACCTCCCTTAGCTAATAATGAAAGGTTTCGAAGATCAGTTTAGAAGGGTGAATGATGCTTTCTTTTATGAAAATATCTGCAGGATGAACACTGATCTAAAGAAAAGAAGAGTCTTTAATGAAACATGGGCCAAAGTATAAAAATGGGGTTGTATCTTCTTGAAGTTCAAGAAGTTCACATACCTTTGGGTGCTCATGTATCCAGGTGATCCTTTCAGATTGCCAAAATTCCCAAGTGATAAGCTCATCTTAATGGAGTTAGTAAGACAGTTGTTGGATTTCCACAAATTCCAACAAAGAAAACACAACGCTGTTGTATCCTTCCCCATTTCCATTGGAAGATACACGTGCTTGATGGTGGTCAAAGCTAAGAATGTAGTGCACAAGCTTTAGGACAAATTGAAGAAGCACATGAAGCACAGAGATGGATTTGATTTCTAAGGAGTCCTTAATTCATACGGGACTTTATATCTACATGTTCCAAACATAGAAGATATTTGGGTTGATCTTCGGGATCAAGTCGCCATCCGAAGAAAGGATAATATCAGGTTGAAAATTGAAGAAATCTAGATGCTGGATTTATCTGACACCCCAAAAGGTACTAAAGACAATGAGAGTGTCCTTGATGCCTAGTGTGATGGGTTGAATGAAGATCAATATGTATTCTCGCATGTTGATTGGCCCATTGCTGAGAAAGCTTGTATCATGGGAAGAGCTACTCAAGTTCTTTCCCGTACTAAGGCGTGGCTCATTTCTTAGGGAATGAGTTATAAAGAAGGAATTTTTGCAAAGCTAAATGCTTTAGAAGAGGGACCCTCAAAATGAAAAAAGGAAAAGAATAAGAACCCTTCCAAAAGGCCAATGAAGTTCAAATTTGTAAGAAAGGGGGAAGACCAAGTAACTACACCAGTGGCTACTCTTCCAAAAATAGTTGAGGTTCTTGATTCACCTCACTAACCAAAACAAGGGAGTATTCCTTCAAGAGAAGAAATTATTAAACCTTCCATTCCTCCTTTAGTAGACAGTTCATTAGTTGTAAGTCTCCCTCCCGTTTCTCAAGATCTAATTACTAAATCCTTACCTCCTCCCATTTAACCTTCCTTGCCTTAGGTTTCTTAACCAAGTTCCTCAGCCATGGCTAATATCTTCTTTGGCCTCTCACCTCTTCCCACTCGACCCTAGCTAACCGTGGACATGCCTCTTCCTACTACAACTTTGTTCCCTGAATCCACTACCATGGGCACTACACTTACAGTGGTTACCACTCCATAAGCTAATCCTCCTCCACCTGAAGATGTGACCATAACACCTACAATGGAAGCAAATTCTTCCAATATGCCTCAATGGTTGGTAGATCAGACTCCAAGGAAGAGGAAGGTAGTTGTTCCATTACCAGCCTCCAATTTCAGTTCCCTCAAGGTCACTCCCACTAAGATAGCCAAGAAACCCAAAATAGTCTCAAGGATTTCAGTGGATGCCTCAGGGCATAAATTTACAGAGATTTCTACTCCTGTAGCTGATAAAACTAAGGGTGACATAATGGTTATAGATTATCAAATCACGAGGGTGGATCTATGGAAAGTAACAATAGAGGGAGCATAGGAAGACACACAATATGCCATGAATGTGTTGTGCCAAAAGCTATGAGAAACTAAGGAAAACAGATATGAGCTAAAAGAGAAAGTACAACAGCTAACAAAAGTGCTACTCAAGCTCTCAAAGCCTCCTGAGTCAACACCATCATCTTCTACTCCTATCGGATTTGATTTCTCATTGGTACCCATGATTGAGAAGATTAATGAAAAGGGGAGAGTGGTCAATGAATGGACCCAAAGGTTTCTCCTATAAGGAAAAGAAGTCACCAAAGATACTATGGAAGTCTATCAATATTTAGAAGATATAAAAAAATATGGAGAGAAAATGGACGATGCGTTTTTAGCTGAAATCGAGAACCTAGAGTTGAATTTTGAAGCTCTCCAAACGCTGAAACAGATTCCATCCCGCATCTTGGTCGAAGAGGGCATCATTCTACATGGGGATAAACATTTTTCAGCTGACTAAAGCCATCAGATTCAGAATAAAGATTAAAAATCAAGCTTGCAGCAAATTGAGAGAATCAATTAGTTGATGGCAAGAACAACTTAGAAGAAGAGCTAGTCAAAATATGTGCTAAGGTGTTGAGTGAAGGCTCAGGTATCTTACCTATTTATGATCTTTACAAATAGATTCAAGAATTAATTCAGTGTGAACCAACTTATGGATTTTGCATAGAAATCATTGACAGGTTTGTGAAAATCAAACATTCTTTGGAGACGTTGAGGAAAGTCAACAAGAGATTGAAAAAGCTTCTAGGTAATGCTAGTGATACTTAGGAAACATGTGAAGTTCTAAGTGACCATTCCACTGCACCTAACGAGAATGAGATGTAGGGTATAATCTGAAAATTCCAAGAATTTTGGGACAAGCAGTATTTTTTGGAGGAAGATAAAGATGATGATATATAATAAGAACAATGCAACATGTCATTTCAATCTTGAAATTGACATGTCTTTTTCATTTTTGTTTCATCACATAGGAAGTAAATTTTGACTTGGTCTCCTATGTGAGAGTCAAGCAAAATAGGACTCTCTTTTAAAAGACTATTTTCTAGGATTTATCCTATTTCTCTCAACGCCTTTTATAATAAAAAAGGGATGCTTATGCATTCCAAAGGGTTGAGATTTTTGGAATATTGAGAACTATTGTGAAGAAGAAAAAAATTGTGTTTTCTTTTAATCATTTGAGGAATAGAAATCGATGTTATTTTTTGTAAACTTTTTGTTGTGAGATTCATCTCTCTTAATATACTGTTCTTATGTTCAGGATCTTAAGCTATTATTTGTTTAGCATTCTCAATCATTTTAATCATTTCAAAAACTACATTACATTTGTTATCTAGAACTCGTATGATTATTTCATGATCTATGTTTGCTTGAAAGAAAATATGTTCCCATAATTTCCATTCTATTGTGTATTCTTTTTTGATCCATTCCATTTCAAAAAAGCAACATATTTACCTATCGCAGATATGGATTCTGGAATTCTATCCCAACCCCAATGGTTAGATTAATGTTAATATTGTACATATTATTTTTGTTGTGTTTTAGATTAGTAATAAATAGGTAGCCTCACCTGTCTTTAAGGAGGGATTTAATCCCATGTAATGTGGTTGAACCTCATATTTTGGCGTGACAAAATATCTAACCAACAATGCTTTCCAAGATAACTTGCTCACCAAAACTGAGGTGAATTAATGCCATTACTTTACATATTCCCACCTATCTCTCCTTGCCACTGCCATCCAAATTTGGCTAGAGTAAGTTTAACTTCCACATGCATTTCTAAACTTAGCGATGCTTCCACATAGGTTCCTCCAAATTTCACTTGACCCTGCCAAACTGGCAATACTTACATGCATTGAAACCAAATCAAAATAAAATCTCATTAAAATATTAGGAACCATTGTTTAGCTCCCACTTTCCATTCAACCCATAGGTTCCCCTTTCATACCCATTAGTTTATGATAGATACAATTTGGTTAGGTTATATCTTAGGTTAATTTACAATATATAACCTTAGGATATAACCTTCAAACAATAGATTATCACCTTAGGTTAGGTATTAGTTTAACCAAATACAATAGGTTAGAAATAACTTAGAATCACTTAGGTTATTTCTCCTCATGCTAACTTAGTATTAGTAACTTAGGTTAGGTTGTCATCCCATGTAGAGTGGCATAGGAAGAGTTAGGTAAATTACCTGAGTCCTGTATCCCTTTAGGATAGACCTTATTAGATATAGGATACGTTTATAATATTTCTTTCTCAAGAATCCCAAAGTAGGTTTCCCTTTCCCTTAATGCCATTAAGCACCCTACAAGGGTTAATCAAGAAGCGCTGAGCACAACACAAAATAGAATGCAGGCACGATCTTTCGAGATAGTAAAGAATTTCCAACAAACATAACTTTAGTTTGTTAAGTCTCTTAATCAATGAATGTTATTTTTTCATTCAGTTTAGATAAGAAGATTTAAAACATACCTTGGATAAATGGAATTTATCCAATGATGATTCCAATTACAAATGAAAAGTTTACAACCATTCAAACCAAATTACAACTTAATCATAAGAAGTGAAAGAAAATATTGCAAGCAACAACATATCATCCCTACCATAAAAGAGCAAAAATGATTTATCCACGACAAGCATTATTTTTTAACATCCATGAAACATACATTTATCTTGAAAATCACATGTCAATGCTTGCAATGAAAAAGAGGAATATAACAGTTTGATAAGGTGTTACATACTTCCCTCCTAAAAATAATAATCATCCCGATGATTATCTCATTTTAATCATTGCATTCAGGATAATCAATTTTTATTCACTTCCTTGCAACAATATCTAAATTTTTAAGTTTTAGAAATCAACATTTATATAGCTGTTTATTCAAAACAATAGTTGTCTATCCATAACTGGCAGACTTATTGACATATAAAGATAAAATCACAAATTTTTATCAGTCAACAGAATCAATTATGTTCAAATAGATATGGAAAAATAGTTTTCATATCATCTAGGTTTTCCCAGGTTACACTTTCTTCATTAAACTGGTCCCATTGGACCTTGCATTGACTTATCTCACAATTTCTCAAATGCAACTGGCGAGTTTCAAGCACTCATATGGGTTTAACCACGATTATTCCTGGGTCTTGGACCTACAAGGAATTGTAATTTAACACATGTGATAAATCTAAAACATATTTCTTAATCAAAGAAATGTGGAAAACATCATGCATTCATGACAAAGTAGGAGGTAATGCTAAGCGGTAAGCTACAGGGTTGATTACTTCAACTATCTAAAAAGGTCCCACATACCATGGTGATAACTTGGCAGCCTTGCCAAAAGTTATAGAGCTCTTTTTTTGTTTGACTTGAAGAAAGAATTTCTCACCAAGTTCAAATTTCCTGTCTACCCACTTTAAATCAACATAACTCTTTTGTCTATCTGCTTCTTCTTTCAAGTGCTCATGAATCAATTTAACTTGTTGTTCCATTTCAGTAAGAATTTCAGGTCCAATTACCTCTCTATCCTCCATGTTGTCCCAACTAACAGGGGTTCTACATTTTCTTCCATATAATGCTTTGAAAGGTGCCATCTTAAGAGAGGCATGATATGTATTATTATATGCAAACTCAACTAGTGGAAGGTACTCTTCCCACTTATACTGTTGATCCATACAATACATTCGTAACATATCCTCTAAAACTTGATTAACTCTTTCAGTCTGTCCATCCATTTCCAGATGATACATAGAACTGAAATTCAACTTAGTTCCTAGAGCTACATTAAGCATTTGCCAAAATCTTGACATCATTCTAGGATCTCTATCAGATATGATTAATTCAGGTACTCCATGTAATCTGAAAATTTTGTGTACGAATCTTTTAGCTAACACAGGAGAATCATCCTTCAGATTACCAGCAATAAAATGTGCTACCTTTGTTAGTTTATCCACAACTACTAAAATAACATCATGTTTATTTCTTGACATAGGAAACCCTTGTACAAAGTCCATGTTTATCACTTGCCATTTGTACTGCAGTATGCTATGAGGATACAATAAATCTAGCTGGGTGCATATGTTCCGCTTTAACACGTTGACATTCAAGGAAATGTGTCACAAAGTCTATAACATCCTTTTTCATTCCCTTCCAGAAATATTGTTGTTTTATATCAGTAAGCATTTTTGTAATACCAGGGTGTCTATAAAAAGGTGAATTGTGAAATTCTGCTAACAATTTCTTTCTCAAATCATTTAGTGAAGGTACATATACTCTATTTTCAAATCATAAGATTCCTTCATTATCGAAGTGAAAACCTTTATACCTCATATCATTAGGATCTGCAACAAGCACTGTCTTTACTTGCTGAAAATAAGAATCAGATTCCATAACACTTTTTACTTCATCCTTAAATTGAGTTCTCAATGTTATAAGAGTAGAAATGTGCTTCCTACGACTTAGAGGATCAGCCACTCTATTTTCTTTACCCTTGATATAATTGATGTCAAAATCATATTGAGACAAAAACTCTAACCACCTTTGTTGTCTTGCATTAAGATTTGGCTGAGTGAAGATATACTTCAACCCAAGATGATCAGTTTTCAATTCAAAAGGTTTACCAAGCAGGTAATGCCTCCAAACTTGTAGTGCATGAACAATGGCAACAAGCTCTAAATCATGTGGAGCATAATTCAAATCATGTAACTTTAGTTTTCTACTTTCGTAAGCTATGACATGACCATTTTGTAAAAAAATACCTCCTAGACCTTCACCAGATGCATCAGTTACCACCATAAAATCTCCATTAGGATTTGGTACTGCTAGAATAGGTGCTGAAGTTAACTGTTCCTTCAAAGTTTTGAATGTAATTTCACATTTCTCACTCCAAACAAACTTTTTATCCTTCTTCTGTAAAGAAGTTATTGGTGTAGCCACCTTAGAAAAATCTTTTACAAATTTCCTATAGTAGCCAACAAGTCCCATGAAGCTTCTAACTTCATGTACATTCTTGGGTGCAGACCACTCAGTTATAGCTACAATTTTTGAAGGATCTACAACAATTCCATTCTTACTTATTACATGTCCCAAATAGTGTACTTCTATGTCATAGAAAGAACATTTAGACAACTTACCAAATAACCGTCTCTTTCTTAATATTTCCAAAACTATCTTCAAATGCTCATGGTGTTCTCAATAATTTTAGAATATATGAGAATGTCATCCAAGAATACGAGCACAAATTTTTCCAAGTATTCTTGAAAGATATTATTCATTAAATTCATAAATGTTGTAGGTGCATTAGTTAATCCAAAAGGTAAAACCGTGAACTCATAATGTCCATACCTTTTCCTAAAAGTTGTTTTATGAATATCCTCATCCTTAATCCATAATTGATGATATCCAGATCAAAGATCTATCTTAGAATATACCGATGCTCCACACATCTGATCAAATAAATCATCAATCCTAGGGAGTGGGTATCTATTCTTGATTGTTGCTTTGTTTAACATTCTGTAATCAATGCACAATCTAAGTGTTCCATCCTTCTTTTTTACAAAAATTATAGGTTCTCCCCAAGGTGAAACACTTGGTCTAATCAAACCTTTAGAAAAAATTTCTTGCAACTGAGCCTTAAGCTCTACTAATTTTGTAGTAGTCATTCGATATGGTGCTTTAGAAATAGGTTCAGTTCCAGGCTTGATCTCAATCATGAAATCAAACTCCCTTTTGGGTGGAAGACCTGGTAATTCTTTCAGAAATATGTCACTGAAGTCTCGTAACAGTGGATATCGTTCCATGACATCATTGTTCTCTTTAGTTGTTTCAACAATTTTCACTGCATATAAGGTACAACCTTTATTTTTGGCCTTTTTAAGTTGCATAGCTGACAATTTTCTAACAGAAATCTCATGTTTCACACCCTGAATCTCTGTTATTTTCTACAGGTCATCTAAACAACTAATGTGTTTCTCAAAACAATCCACTTTAGCCTTATGTTCTGCTAACCAATTAACACCTATGATTACATCATAAGACCCCAAAGGTGCAACATAAAGATCAACTTCAGTGGAAAAGTTAGGTAAATCAAGGATTGCTCCAAAAAGACACATACTAACTGTATGAACAACATTGTTTCCATACTGTACAGTCCATGTTTTATCCATGTTTCTAGCTTTTCTTTTTAGTTTTGATGCTAATTTACTAGAAATAAAACATTCAGTAGCTCCAGTATAAAAAAGAATAGTTATAGCTAAACCAAATAACTTACCCAAAACTTCTATAGGCATGGCCTGCTTGTCAGCTACTGCAGCGTGTATCTTGTGCTGCTGATTACGATCATCCTTTTTCAAAGGGAATTGATTTACGTAATGATCTTTTCCACAGTTATAATAGCCTCCTACAGGTCCCTTCCTAGGCTCAGGTTTATTTCCAGCCTTAGAGTTATCGTTCTGACCCCCATAGGACTTATGTCTGTTATTATTGTTCTTGGCAAAGTTTGTTCTGTGCATTACCAACAAACTTGTTTGTTGCTGCTTTCTTATTAGTATCAGATGAAAACTTACTTTTTATTCTGAATTTCTTCCATGGTCCTTTCTTAGGTACAAGAGATGATGAAGAGGAGTTGGGAACTTTCTTCCTTACTTCCTCCTTATGAGTTGAAATTGCCTTCAATTTCTGTTCTTGCCTTATGGCCATTTTAACAACCCCTTCCATCATGGTTGGGCTATGAACATCCACCTCTCCTCCTATAATGAGATTCAATCCCATGATGAATTTCCTTATCCTAAAATTCTCATCAGTTTGGTACTGAGGTACATACTTAAGAATTTTTGTAAACCACTCCCAATACTCAGTTACATTTAGCTTTCCTTTAGCTAAGTTCTAAAATTCAGTCATTTTCTGATCATAGTAAAGTTTTGGCAGCCAACGTTTCCTAAAGTAACCTTTAAATTGATCCCATGTGATATTAGTTTCATCAATATTTAACTCAGCCTTACGGTTGTCCCACCATGAAGATGCTTCGTGAGAAAGCTGATATGCTCCCCATATCACCTTTGTTTCTTCTGAGAAATTCCTTATTGTAAAGTATTTCTCCATTTCATTGAGCCAGTTCTCAGCCCCATCTCCTAATGTGGTGCCATAAAACTTGGGTGGATTTATCATTTTTATATCATTAGTGAGTTCAACTACCAGCCTAGCCTTTTTGTTCTCAGACTGAACATGTATGTTCACATTGTTATTATCAACACCTACATTGGTGTTGTCCCCAGGAGGTGGTTGATTGTTGTTATCAGCATCATCTTCCTCCTCATTGTCCATTACTTACTGTTCAATAGCAGCCAAATGATCTCTTGTGTCCAAAAGGGAAGCAAGGATCTCATCTAATTTCTGGGTAGTTGCTGCTCCTTCCTCAGGTGGATGAATTAATTGCAACATTTCCTCTTGCTCTAACCATTTAATGTTACAAGAAAATTTAAGTTTCATCAGATTATGGACACAGTAGGTCCAAGAGCTGCAACGTTCAGCTCTAATACCAAGATGTAACATTCCATTTTAAGACTTTAGAAACAAGGGAATTTTTTTGACATAATGTTCTCTGTTGTAAATAAAGCATTATTTAGAACACACATTCCATGCCAATCAATCTCAAATAGATAACCATATGCAGCTGTAAATGACTCGGTGATCCACTGATCTATTCATTTCATAACTCGGTGATCTACCGATCTATTTATTTCATAACTCGGTGATCTACTGATCTATTTATGTTAACTTTAAGTATTGAATACTTATCATATACTTCGTATACTTGGTTTTCCTACCCTAAACTGGGTACTAAGTGATCTGTTTAAAGAACATATCTGAATATTTGTTACCAATATTCATATGATATCACGTTGCTTTAAACTAGGTGACATAGGACAATGCAACCAGCAACTTGCGATACTTTGGCCAAAGATTTTTAACATATTGTTTATGTCACTATTCCTAGATGACATACTCGTCATTTCAGAATACATCCTTCACCTCACTCCTCTATTATCAAGAATGGTCTTTACTGACTACCGTCAGTCCACTTGTCCAAGGTTTAACCCTAGCCCTGGTTAGAAACATAATTTATTATAGGAAGATGCTCACAATGACTTAGGGTATATGGGCATACTCGGTTGACCTAAGTCAACCGGATGTGCCAAGGTACCCTGAGCCATTGAAAGCTACTACCTATCCTAAACATGCCACTAACTTTACCTAGAGAGAAACTAAGTTCAAGTCCTTATTTGTGTGTAGATCTAGATGATCAACGCAAAAGGGTGTTGTCACATGTCAACTGCAACATTGCATACTTGAGAAGACCCCTATCTTCTCAAAGGTATAGTCCTATAGTTGGCATGTGCCAACATCCTACAGAAACTACCTCATCAAGATGTACATACCCCAAGGAGGTTATTAATACATTATTAATTTGGATTATTACTCGATTACAACAACCCTGCTAAACCCTAATCCAACACTCCATAAGTTCTTTTCTAAATTTAATTCATTTATCCATTAAAGAACTTTCTTAACTTATGATTGCTTTAAAGGTTTGTTTTACTTAGCTTAACAAGCAGTTAACCAAAACATAGGACAACAATATCATAAGTTCCATTAAATATAACTTAATCATTCAAAGAAGGTGTAGTAACCAAATAGGTTCAACTAGAGGTAGAATTTATAAGAAATGAAGTCTAACGATTAACGATCATATCACCATTCTTTGGATTACATTTCTTCTAGCGAGGAAGGATCTTCCTCTACATGATTAAGTGTTAGGGTTTTTCAAACCATTCTTATCCTTCACAAACTCTATAGTTATACCACATATTCATTACACATTCCAATACTATGTTAGAATTGTTTAGATAAAAATTGTTATCTTATGTAGCTTAACAAGCTGCATCTTATTAAGGAAAATTAAACTAATTCCCTTTATCTAACTTATCGAGTTTATCTGAATTAAGCATATAACAGATATGAAGAATATCATCAAGATAGGATTTCCATCTTTTTCATAAACACAAGATAATTTACACAACCAATACAAGTAAATCTTCCAACTTTCAATTCATCATTATAAATTTATACATTTACAAGACTATGCATTTCAGGCATGTTGTATAACAAACAACCTCCATTCCAAAAATAATACAACTTTTCTTTTTCAATACAACTCAAGAATGAATCGAAACTCTTTACATAAGATCCAGAATTAAATAAGCCAATACAACATGAAATTTCTTGTCTTCTTTTATCACTTACGATGTCCGTCTGTAAAATTGCTAGCACAGGTCAGTTCAATGAACTGAGCATGATAAGCACTAAGCATTAAAGTAAAGTGCATTCCACTAATTTTTTCATAAAATAACTTATGATTTTATGAAACAATTAATAGGCATCATACAAATAATCATAAGTAATAACATCTAGAAAGAAGTACAATTAAGAAAATATGAATTTACTTTTAAGAAAAGAGCATAATATAATCTGCAACATCAGAATTATATCACAAGACTTAATTGATCCTATCAATCACTTTAAATAGTCAACAAGTCTTGTCATTCAATTATTTCATAAACCCATAGAAATAGAAATACACTTTTATCTTTTCCAAGTAGCAAATAGGTTAGTTATATCATAACTCTTATTAGTATGTTTTATATTTCCATATAATAAAAAAAAAGAATCAATACATATATCTAAATTTCAAACACTATTCCTCTGAAGGAAAGAATCAGGTTTAGAGCACACATCACTACCTTAGTCCAAAGATGACAAAATAAGGAGTCCACAAATAAAGAGGCAACATCCAACCAAGGTCCCAATTCAATCCAAGCATATACATTAGAAACTAAATCTCTTAACCAATCGTTAAGAAATTTCCATCTCAGAAGAGAGTCAATTAAAGAGAAGTTCAGGATCTATAGGAAAGGAATTCATTTCATTTATCCTATGGAATTCCTTCATATATTTCAAACTTTAACTAGCTCGATACAAAGAATGAAGCTTCAACTTTCCAATATAACAAGTTTCCTATTTCATTGTCAAGTACCAAAGAAAGAATAGATATACTGTCCCCATGGTTCAATTATTTCTCTTCCTCCATTCTAATCCCCTCAAGGAATAAGATCCACAAACAAAGAAGATATACAAGTGCAGAAGGAATTGCGAACTCAAGAATTGAATTATATTATATATTTAACATATACAAGAAGTATGAAGTTCTTTAAACAAGATATCAGTATTCAGAGATAGTATACATTAAATTAAACAAGAACTTCTAGTTTTAAATTCAACTTCCAACAAAACATAGTAAACCAATTAAGAAGGTATGAGGAGAGTAATACTACTTCCCGTAACATCAATCTTTATTCAACTGTTACCACAATCAAAGGACCAACCAGACCCATTACAGGACATAATTCTTATCCCCTCATAATATTAAAAATAGTCAAGCTTTCCGCATGACACGGGTTCATTCAGAACAGAGAAGGATAGGTTAAACTTAAATTTCTCTCTCCCTGTCTAGTTTAAGAAGGTTATACAATCCAAAGGGAGATAGAAGCATAAAAACCATCACACTCAAGAAGGCATGAAGGAGATTACAAGGAGATTACCAGTTTGGCTTCAACCTGAAACTCTACAGATCCTATCAAGTGGAAAGTCTACAAATAGAATAAGGCTTCTCCAAACCAAAACCCAACCAAACCCAACTCACAAAATAGGTAATCACTTTGATTCCAACATAAATCCAAAATACACAATCATGGAATACCTATACAATGTTGATTATGAGCTGCGAACATAAGTTCAGACTTTGTAAGGCTCCAACACTGGCTTAGATAAACACAGGATCAAATATGAGCCTAAGAGAAACATGAAGCCATAAATACGAGCTCAAAACCAAATCACTAATGCTCCAATATGAGTCCTAGTATTCTCAAATACTTAAATGAGAATAAAATTCCAGTTCAAAATACAAGTACATAACAAAACTCAACCACACGATAGTAAGTTTGGTATTCGTAAGAACTATATATGAGTACAGTTGTTGAATATGAAGATTCAACCAAAGGTTTAGAACTACACTTAACTCCAACACAATCCAAAACAAACACAAGGTCCTAATAAAAACACATAACAAATCCCGAAGCTTCAATATAAGCTTAGAACAACTACGGAGCTCTACTTCAAGCTCACGAAACACAAGACTAATCAGAGATTCAGAACCAAACAAGAAACAAGCCAGTCCAATCAACATTAGTCTCAAATGCTAGAAATAAAGCTTTGAATACAAGCTACAAAGCTTCAAATGAAAATTTCAGAGCTTCAAGTACAAGTTCACAGAGTTTCAATACAAATTCACATGAAAACCTCTAACAACCAGTACAGAGAAAGTTCCCAAAAACTACCATTAAACAACAAAGGATTCACATTCCAAAACCCACATAGATTTCATGAATACATGCAAGTAAATAACCAGATACATCATGCAAATATAAATTTCCAGTGAGCAGAATTGTTTTAATGAATCATTTAGAAGAAAGAAAGAAATCTTAATGGGTAGAGCCTATCATGCATGATAGTGCTTCTGCCAATTCGAAGAAGACTTCCTGCCGAGTTTCCAACACCTCTTCTTCTCCAATTAAGTTCAAACAAACATAATATTTTTCCACAATGCCTCTTATACATTCCTCGAACCAAAAATAGATCAGAGAATTAAAAAATAGCCACTAAGTGGAGATCAAAATGCTGGTTTGAAAAACCAACTAGCTCCATGCAGAGCAAAAATTGTGAAGCATGCAAAGCAAAACATCCTCCAACAAATCCACCAGTATGCCTTCCAAGATGGTTTTGCTCACCAAAACTGAGGTGAATTAATTCAATTAATTTGCATATTCCCACCTATCTCTCCTTGCCACCGTCATCCAAATTTTGCGAGACTAAGTTTAACTTCCACATGCATTTCTAAACTTAGTGATGCTTCCACGTAGGTTCCTCCAAATCTCACTAGCCCCTGCCAAACTGGAAGTACTTACATGCATTAAAACCAAATCAAAATAAAAATCAAATCTCATTAAAAGCTTAGGAACCACCACTTAGCTCCCACTTTCAAATTGACCCATAGGTTCCCTTTCATACCCATTAGTTTAGGATAGATAGAATTTGCTTAGGTTAGATCTTAGGTTAATTTACAATATATAACCTTAGGATATAACCTTCAAACAATAGATTGTCACATCAGGTTAGGTCTTATTTTAACCAAATACAATAGGTTATAAATAAATTATAATCCCTTAGGTTATTTCCCCTCATGCTAACTTAGTATTAACAACTTAGGTTAGGTTGTCATCCCATGTAGAGTGGTGTAGGAAGAGTTAGGAAAATGTACCTGAGTCTCGTATCCCATTAGAATAGACCTTATTAGATATAGGATATGTTTCTAATATTTTTTTCTCAAGAATCATGAAGAAAATTTCCCTTTCCCTTAATTCCATTAAGCTCCCTACAAGGGTCAATCAATAAGAGCCAAGCACAACATAAAATAGAATGCAGACATGGTCTTTTGAGATAGTAAAGAATTTGCAACAAACACAAGTTCAGTCCGTTAAGTCTCTTTATCAATGAATGTTAGTTTTTCTTTCAGTTTAGATAAGAAGATTTAAAACATACCTTGGATCAAAGGATAAGTTTGTAACCATTCAAACTAGATTACAACTTACTCATAAGAAGTGAAACAAATTATTGCAAGCAACAACATATCAACCCTACCATAAAAGAGTAGAAATGATTTATCCATGGTAAGCATTATTTTTCAACATCCACAAAACATACATTTGTTCTAAAAATCACATGTCAACGCTTGCAATGCAAAAGAGGAATATAACAGTTTAACAAGGTGTTATAACTCATGTGATTTTACTGTCTTTTTACATGCCATAAGAATACAAATCTTACTAAATCTATCAACAACAACATAGAGATAGTCATGTCCATGTTTAGACATAGGGATTCCTCCTACAAAATTTAGATAAATGTCCTCCCATGAACAATTAGGTATTGGAAAAGTCATATACAAATCTTCCTTCCTAGTCTTAGGCTTACTAGTACAACAAAGTTTACATCCTCGTATAAATTTTGATACTTCTTCTTGCATATTGGACCAATACACGTACCTTTGTAAGTTGGGATAGGGTCTTACCAACACCAAAATGTCATGCTACTTTTGAGGTATGTGCTTCCCTCATCAATAGAATTTTCTCTTCTTTCGGAACGCAAAGCTTCCCCTATCAGTAGAGCAGCCCATCTTTGAGATAACAATCTTTAATCCCTGTCCTTTCAGCCCCTTGGGACTGCAACTACTGAAATTTCACCCCAAATTCTTTGTCCTGGGCATATGCCTCTCTATAAGCTTCCTTCGTGAAGGGCTCGATTGAGAGATAGTGGCCAAACAGGGAAACTTCTCCTGTGTGGGTGGCCTAGAAAACATGTCTAGCCACCAAGTTTTTACTACCATTCTTGTATTTAATCACCGAATGGAAATATTGCCCCACTCATATTTGAGGAAACCCATCCATTTGTAGTGCCTTGCCTACTGTGATTTAGAATGTGCTTGAAAATACTAGCGAGGTTTGTGGTTAGTGTGTATCAATAGTTTCTTTACCCAACAAATAATGCTTCCATTTTTTAATTGCCTAAACTAGTGCATACATTTCCTTATCATATATTGAATATCCTTTAACTGCTGAAGTGAAAGTTTTAGAATGATAACATACGGGTTTACCTCCTTGAAGAAACATTGTGCCCATGGCATAATCACTGGCATTTGTCTCTACTTCAAAAGGTTGTTGAAAATTAGGAAGAGCAAGTACTTGAGCATTAATAATATTGTATTTCAATAACTCAAAGGATTTTTCTTGTTCCTTACCCTAGTCAAAACCATTACTCTTTACAACCACTGTGTTTAGAGGTGGTACAATCGTGGAGAAGCTTGGAATGAACTTCCACATGTATTGTACTGATCCCATAAAAATCCTAGTATATGTGGCTCCTGTTGGTGTTGGCCAATTAGTGATGGCTTCCACCTTCTTTGGATCCACTCGTAGCTCTCCTCCTCTAACCATGTGCCCAAGATAGAAAAGTTTCTATTTGGAAAATTCAAATTTCTTCATATTACAAAGTAGTTGTTTCTCCCCGAGAACTTGCAATACTTGTTGCAAATGAGTTAGATGTTCTTCCCATGTGGCACTAAAAATCAAGATATCGTCTAGATATACAATGACACATAAATCTATGAAATCCCACAATACATCATTCATCAATCTCATAAATGTAGTGAGTGCATTGCACAACCCAAAAGGAAGTACTAACCATTCATACAAACCTTGTTTTGTCTTGAATGTAGTCTTCCATATATCCTCCTCCTTCATTCTGACTTGGTGATAACCTGACTTGAGATCCAACTTCATGAAAAATTTGGCATGTTGAATCTAGTCCAAGAGATCATCTATGCGGGGAAGTGGATATCTATTATTTATGGTGATCTTGTTCAAAGCACAGTATTTGATGCACATTATCCAAGAACCATCCTTCTTTGGCACCATCACAATAGGTGAGCCATATGGTGAGGTGCTTAGATGTATCACCCCTTGGTCTAGTAGTTCCTAGATTTGTTTCTTTACTTCAGTAGTCTCGAGCAAGGATTTCCTATACAACCTGATGTTTGGTAGAGGGGATTTTGGCAATAGATGAATCTCACGCTCTACTTCCTGTTTTAGTGGTAACCCGCTAGGATCCTGAAAATACTGAATAATACTATCCAAATCATGCTTTCCCTAGTTATAAATATCTGCAACTTCTACCCCATCTTGTTTATCCTTCAATAAAAGTAAACAAAACTGATTATGATTTTCCTGAATAAGTCATTTTGTTTGGTTAGCACTTACTATAGTAACCCTTGTATTATGTTGGTGTGCCCAGATGTTGTAGTTGATCCTATTCTTCACCCATCTGTACCAGTTTTCCCTCCTCATAAATATAACATATGTAACATACAAGGAAGGAATCCCAAATACAACATCAAAAACATCAAGTGGAATAACGTAAGCTGAAAAAAAATTACATCTTGGTGGCTGTGCATCTAAGCCTCTCGTCTACATTAGAGTACTCTTCAATTTCCACCTCCCCTTCTATTTTCAAAATTTTCATGGAATTTTTCAAGTCCTTGGTTCAGTTCTTCAGATGTAACTCTAGATGAAAATTCCAACATGTAGCATCAGTATGACTATTGATATCACAATTCTTGCAAAAATTCTTGGGATCTTTACAAGTATTCGAAGTAGTGGCAGCTTTTTTACCTTTCCCTTTCCACTTACCCTTGTTACTTGTTTTCTGAAACTCTTTCTTCTGCTGATTTGTTGACTGATTTACCCTTGACTCTTCTTCTCCTTGCTTCTTTTCATCATCTATGTAGTATGCACATGCACACATGCCTCATTGATATCTTTGGGATTTATGGAGATGAATTTTCTTTGAAGGTGAGTGTGAAGTCCTCCCAAGTACTTGGTAAGAATATCCTCATCCTCCAAGTCCATGTTTAGCAACATGGCCTACCTCCAAAACTCTGTAGTATAGTCTTGCACACTTTGACCACTGCCTTGTCTAAAATACTGCCATTTAATCATTTGGTCAGTCTTGTGGCCAATAGGATAGAAGTTAGCTCTAAGTAATTCTTTAAATTCTTGCCTAGATTTCACAATAGGACACTTTTTATTTTCACAAGTGGTTAGATGGGTTTCCCACCAAACCAGAGCATGTCCTCCATTTTAAGACATTCAAAGGTGATCCTCTGTGCCTCAGTGACATTATGGATGCTAAAGTAGACTTCTAACTATTTTAACCATTTATCAAGCAACTCTATGACATCTACTTGTCCTTCAAATATTTTAATATCAACTTTCGTCTCAAACTTTAAAAGAAGTATGATCGGATTTTACCTTTTCTTTTGTTTTTGAAGTCTCTTATTCATGCTCTTCCCCATAACTTTCCTCATGGTGGCTCCTTCCTATACAAAAATTTTCAGCTAAGCCCTGAACCACTGAGTCCATGGAGTCTTGTTTGATAGAATTTGTCTTCTGTAAATCATGCAATCTCTTCTTGCCTTCTAAACATCTTATCCATCATGGTCTCCAGCATCTTGATTCTACGAACCAAGTCCTCTTCCTCCATTTGTCCTCAAATTCTCTGTTTCCACTTCTTTGTAGAAAATTTTGAATCACAAGGTAAAGCCTCTTCGCCTTTAGATCTCCTCACTGTCATACAAATCCAAGAACTAAATACCACAGTCCTAGATACTTGTTAGCTTTGATACCAAAATGATCTGTAAACTCTTCAACTTTGGAATTATCCACAGAATCAAAATTAATTGTTGTTGTTCTACTTTATATTAGAAAATGACAGAGATAGCTAGTGAATGAATTTTACTTGTGCTTAGAATCACAATTGTAGAAAGGAAAGAATATAGACTCATAAACACCAACAATTTTATCCTGGAAAACCTCCTAAGGAGGAAAAAAACTAGTTGGGAAGGGAAATTTCTCTTTCTTCCCACTTTTATTGGCCAATTCAATAATAAGTACAAAATTTACAATAAGTATGAAAGAGAAGTAGATAATTTCTCACACTTCCTCATAGTTACTTGATTGTTTTGTCTCAATTACTCCTTGCTTCTACAAATCACAATTCTAACACTAAGATATTCTTACTCACTTACTTCATGCTTTGATGCCTTTGTTCTCTTTTATAACATGCATTTATAGTCTTTCTCATGTTCTCTCATGCACTGGAGAATGGGAAAAGTCATGCAGAAGAAGAGACATGGAAACCCTTTGGAATTATGGGACTATTCGCGTCATATTTTATTTTCTATCTGCAAGATCTAGGACCACCGCCCAATGCAGACCGGTGATCCTAAGACCACTACCATGGTAGGGCAGCGGTTCTATAACTACCACCCTACACAAGGTGGCGATCCTGTTACTAAACAAAAAAAACCTCTATGTATATTTTTTTTCTTCTTCATATTGGCTGATTTGATAAAGTAGAGTCATTTTTTATCCCTATGGATAAAATAATGAGGGTTAATATATTTGACAAGATCAAAACCCCATTGAGAGAAATGCTAAAGGTATTGTGCAACTTGTAAGGCATGACTAGGAGTGTGATGAAGATTAGTATGTTGCTGAAACTTCACACAATTCTTGACATAGTCACAATAATTACAGTTTAGAGTTGGCCAGTAATAGCCAAGGTGAAGGATGCACTTAGCAATAGATAAGCCACATAAGTGACCTCCAAAAATCTTGTCGTGAACTTCCTTGATGGTGTATGGAATTTCAGAACTTATAAGTCATCGTAAGAATATAACATCAAAGCCACGTTTATAGAGAAAACCACCCATGATGACATAGTGAGAGACACTTTTGAGAAAGGATCATTGTCCATTGTGAGTAAGATCTGGAGGCAGAATTGAAAGGGAAAGGTAGTCAAAAAACTCTTATACCAAAGGTCACATGGGTCATTTTCAATATTTCCTATAAGGTTGAGTGTCTTAAATAGATAAGAAGGTGATTTCAACCTTTGTACTATGACAAAGATTTTCGATTCAAAGGGTGAAGTGGGAATTTGAGAAGCAAGACAGGCCATGGTATCTGTAAATTTATTAGTAGAACGCGAGGTGGTTTAAAGTTCATAACGGTCAAAGGTAGTCAAAAGAATGTCAACATGATGTCTTATACTTTTGAAGTATCTCATTACAACACTGCTATATACCATTAACTTGGTTCACAACTAGTTAGATATTCGCCAAAGATATTAATTGATTTAACATCTTAGGTTATGGTGGTTTGAAGACCTAACATGAGTTCTTCATATTTGGTGATATTGTTAGTACAATCAAAATCTAGTTTGAAAGATAATGTCATAGGCTCACCATCAAGAGGAATGAGGATAACTCCAGCACCACCCCCAAATTGACATTTGGAACCATCGAAGAATAAGGTCATATGGTAAATAGTCTCAACTAGGGAGAGGGTAGAGATGGATTCATCAGGGAAGTAGAAGTTATAAGATTGGTTTTTGGAGAGAGGTGCATCTGTGAGTTGGTCAGAAATGGTTTATCTTTTGATAGACTTTTGACAGATGAATTCAAAATCTAGGTCTGTAAGAAGCATTAGCCAACGTGCAACACATTGATGTTGGTAGGGCTTAACGTATATGTAATGTAAGGGGTCAGTATTGGTGACAAGGAAGGTTTTTTGGTTGAGTAGGTAATTGCAAAGTTTAGTGGTGATACAAAATAAGGTTAGGCAGAGTTTTTTATCATGAGTATATCTATTTTCATATTCTAAAAGCATACAGATTATATAATAAACTACTTTCTCCTTATGTTACTCTTCACGATGAGTGAGCATGACACCCAAGGAATGATCAGTAGTAGAAATGTAAAGGTAAAATGGTTGGTCATCCTTAGGTGGAATAAGAACAGATGGTTGGAGGAGGTATTTTTTTAAGGTGTTGAAGGCTTTGTGGCATTCATCATCCCATTTGAAGGAGACATCCTTTTTGAGAAGATGATGAAATGGATGGCAGTGGTCGTAAAGCTGAGAAATAAAGTGATGAATAGATTGCAACTTACCTTGCAAACCATGAAGTTGATGAATGTTATTAGGTGGAGGCATTTCAAGAATACCCTTGATTTTAGTGGGATCAACTTCAATACGCCACATAAAGACACAATAAAACTAAGGAGCTTTCTTGATAGAATAGGGAATACACACTTCTTAGGTTGAAGGTGAATGCAATATTTGATAAGATAGTTAAAGAAAACCTTAAGGATGGGAAGGTGTTTGGCCCAATGTTTAGATTTTAAAATAAGATCATCAACGTAATTTTCCAATATGTTATGTATGTTGTCATGAAAAATATAATTCATAGCTTGTAGATATGTAGCACTAGCATTTTTAACGCCAAATGGCATGACACGATAGGAAAATGTCCCCTAAGGAGTGATGAAGGTAGGTTTTTTTAATCTTTTGGAGAGAGTAATATTTTTTTATAACCCAAGGAACTATCCATGAGTGATAGCATCTCATGGACGATGGTGAGATAAATTATTTGGTCAATACTAGGTAGAGGAAACTTATCTTTAGGGGAATCCAGGTTAAGGTCATAAAAATATACAAATGTGGAGTCCCTCTATCCCTTTTTAGAAAGGAACGATGTTAGAGATCCATTAGGTATCATCAATGGGTAGGATGAAGGAAACTAAAAGTAGGCACTAGAGTTATTCTTTGACAAGAAGGGTAATATGAGGATGCATTTTTCGCAGCTTTTGTTTCATAGGTTTAGCATTAAGAATGGTTACGATATTATAGACCACAATGTTTGGGTCAATACTAGGAATATTAGTGTAGGACCAAGAAAAAGTGTTCTATGATCCTGGAGGAAATAAGTGAAAGCTTCCTATTCAGCAACATCAAAATATTGGCCTATTTTTAGAATGTGCGGGTTTTCATGAGTGTTAATGTTGATTTTGATGGTATGATTTCATTCAACATGGTTTGCGTCTTAGAAGGTAATGATCAATGTATATAAGAATCTTCCACACCAAGGTAGGTGAGAATAGAATCATCATCTTTGACATTGAATGATGTTAATATAAGGTGTATCATCATTCAATCATGTTAGGATACAGGAAGGGAAGAGAAGAGGGAGCCTCGCCATCACACTAATAAGTCAAAGGTCATAGGGAAATAGAGTTCAAGAAAAAAATAAGTTTGGAGGAATGAATTTTGGATCCATAGACTCTATAGGTGAAGGTGGTGAATGAGGTGAATGGGGTGGGGATAATTTATTTTGCTCAATAAGTTCGACTCGGGCCTTCTTAGAAGGTGGTTTGGAAAATCCAATACCACTATGGTCTTTATGCTTATGAGTGGTGTAAGCAATGACAGTATGGCAGCCTTATTCATCGAAACAAGAGCGAAAGTCCTTTCAAGAAAATCAATGAAGGAAGGTGTGGTCATCAAAGTGGCGGTTGGTGAGAGTTGAAGGTCTGAGGAAAACCATTGATTTTGGGAATGTGGCTCATGCGAGTAGGTAGAAACATCAAGTCCCCCCATACATTAAGTTCATGTAAAGGTGGGGAGGACTATAGCGGAAAACCTCACCTATGTGGTTATCATAGCAGGGATCTTTGTGAAGGTTACCATACTCTTGAGGAGTAAGAAATGTGTTAATGTTGTAACGACGGTACTCCCCCAGAGCGAGGCATTGAAAAACACCTTTTAAGGATCATTAGTGGGTATGTGAGTAGCAGGAATGGATGAATCACTAGATAGCTGGGAATAATAAGAATTGGATGTTTGAGTAGTAGATGGGTTGGATGATGGGTTAGTTGCAGAAGTTGTGACAACAGTGAGAATAGAGGAGTTATTTGTGGAAGATGTATCGGCAGAAGTGGTAGATGAGGCGGTGGTTGAAGAAGAAGTGGTAGTAATGGTAGATTCCTTAACTAATATAAGGACATCATTGGGTCAATACAACATATTAAAGGTATTAAAAGGTGAAGGGTCAGCTGGAATGGTATACTTATGCCCTTCATGTTCTAATTTTACACAACAGTGTAAGGTTGAAGGAACACAACCCATGGTGTGAATCTAGGGTCATCCAAATAACTTGTTGTATTGGAATTCCCTCTCTAAGACATAGAAAAATTTAAGAATAGTATGAGGACCCACGTGAATATGGAGAATGATGGTGTTAGGGATGGAAGTCATGACATCATTAAATAAATGCAACATAATTGAGTTATTATGCATGTAGTTGGAAACGATGCACATTTGGTTGTACATATGGGAGGAAATTATGTTGATACTGGAACCATCATCGATCATAATGTGTTGAATGCATATATTATCAAAGTATATGGAAATAAATAGGGTAGGGTCAGGATCATCTAATTGGATAGGTAAAATCTCTTCGTCACAGAAACTGAGAATGGATTTTTGATGAGTGGTAGCAGGAGTAGAGGAAGGGGATGAAGTGATGAGAGTGACAACATGGTGAGCAGTGATAATGGATGCAATAGGCATAGGGTCATTAGGTAAAACCTCAATAGATTGTAGGACCTCAATGAGGGCTTGACAATGGGACTCAGAGATTTGGATGAGGTTGTATAAAGACATTTTAAGAGGAGACTGGTGCAATTGTTTAAGCATTTTGTGATGGGAAATCCCATTAGAAATAGGTTATGTGGGTCCACGGATGGTGATTTAGGATGCAAGTGTAGATGGAATATTGGGTAAAAGAGTAACGAATGAGTTGGTTATTTTCTCCTTTCCTTTTTCCTTCTGGGATCGAGTGTAAATTTGAACCATATTGATATGTGGTAAAGGAGAAAGCTATTCATGATAGGTGTAGTGACAAGAAGGGACAAAATATTGTGAGGGCATATACTGGTTTTGTGAAAACAATGAAGCACATTGGAATTTTTGTAGAGGTTTGGCTAGCTCTCTTATGCAGACCATATTGATCTCAAATGTTGGAGGGGCATAAAAGGGTTGTGGAGGTGGAGATAAAGGGCACTGAATAGGCAATAGAAAAGGATGTGTTGTGATAGGTGCAGGTGGAATAGGGTCCTCATCTAAAATATAATCATCGTCAAAGGTTTCTTTGAGAGAACATAGTTGGAGAAGAATATTTTTAAGATCATTACAGTTTTCCACATCATGATGTGACACATGATGGTAAGCATAAATTTTGGTATCACAAAACCATTTTAGTTAAGGTTTTAGTGGGTCATAAGTTCTAAGTGGTGGTAATGTGATGATAGAAGTTTCCAAAAGGTTAGCTAAGATGTTGGCGTAAGACCCTGCCAATTGATCAAAATGTGAAGTTTGGGTCTAGATGGAAGTGTGGGTAACTTTGGTGGGAGATGTGTCACTAGAGGTGGAGTCATATTTGAGTAAGTTTGGCCACTTATTTGGTAGATAGTACAATTTTAGGTTTGGATTACACCTTCTTGGGTAAAGGGGTAACATGTGAACTAGTTATTGAAGGTGGTGTATTTTTAACTACCTCTTTAGAAGATAGTGGGTTTTTGGTCTTTGGTTGTAGTTTCTTAGGTAAAGGTAAAGAATAATTCCATGATGTAGAAGGGAAGGAAGTTGGAAAAAGGGGATGGATTAGCCAAGGTGATAATGGAGGCACGATGAAGGTTGTGGTAAGAGGCAATGTAGAAGGGACTAGTTAAGGAGAAGGGAACAGAATGGATAATGATGAGAATACTGGAAGTGGTGTAGGTATAAGAGGTAGAAAGGATGTAGGTGATGTCGAAGGTGTAAAATATGTAGGTAATTTGGGTATAATAGAGGATCATGATGAGTTGGGATGTTGTTCTTTTGGTTTACTCTGGATAGGAGGCTACTTGGCCAAGGTTGATGAGTGGGAACCTAGGATAGATGGAAGTGGTGAAGGTGACAGAGGATTAGTGGAAAAATATGGTGTATGTGGCCTAAGGGGTTGGATATTATTATTAGGTAGGGGAATAGTCTTTACGATGGCTTCTGAGGATGTGGATAAATCTATGTTGGGCCCCTAAAATATCAACTAAGTCCAAAAAGGGTGCATAGGTGCACGAGGTTGAAAAAAGTGTGCAAGATAAAGCACGCAGGGAAGGGTTCAGGTAGGGTTTTGGTAGAACCTAGGATGTGCACCCGTGGAGTAGAATCTAGGACTTATCCATTTTTGACCTATCAGGTAGGACGAGAAAAATGTGACCCAAGTGGATAAGGTGCCAGCCTGGCGATAGGGTGGCCTGGAAGGAATATGCCCTGCGATAGAAGCTTCTAGAAGGACATCATGGCAAGGAGTGGTGAGCTCAGGCCTAGAGGAGCATGTGCCCATGGAGGACCACATTCAGACACTTGGTGACAGATCTGAGGCCGCAGAAGAATGAGTTGGCAGTTTCAGGAAGGCTATATATACAAGTGCCTAGAAGAAAAGTAAATATAGGAAGAAATGGATAGAGGGCAGGGTGGAGCTCTACAGAAATACTGCAAGGATCTCTGTTAGCTTGGGTAAATAAGCATAGGAAAGGATGTATCAAGGGTTTGGGGGTTATAAATTTTCTTTTGAGAGCCTAGCTATATGAATCCAGTTATAATGCATGACTGCGGTCTGCCCTTCTGTGACATTCTATAATGGGCCTAATGAATGTAATGAGGTTACCAGTTTATGTGAATATGAACATTAATGGTTCTGATGCATACATCCTTCTTCATATATCTTTTTCATTTATGTTTATGAACTAAGTATGAATGCTTGTACAACTTCCTTTCTGTTTTGGTGTAAGTTCTATAATTTGTTAATCTCTTTTCTATCTAAAATGACTGCAAGGATCTAGAATCCACTCTGAGCTATATGGTGCTTGTATGTCTTATTTCCTCTCAAATCTCTTAAAATCATATCATAGATGATGTTTCCCACTAAACTCACATAAAAGAGAGACTCAGCACCTGCGCGTGCCTCGGGTGAGTGCCCAGCACCTACTGGGTGATAGGATGGTGTGCATGGGATTTCTTTCCTTTGTGATGGGTGTAAAAATGACTACATCTTGGTTCCATTGTCGGGACCTCTTTTTGAAGTTGTAGTGGGAAATGACATACATCATGATCTGTGTAATGAGTAATGACAGAGCGTTTAACTTTGGAAAGTGTTGAATCATGGTTCAAGAGCATGGAGGATGAATTTTCTTAGAGATTCAGCACTGGATCTGAGTTTAATGCACGTAGATGGGTAGAAGAGAACCTCTACCATGATTTATATGAAATTTTTTTCTGTTGCTTCCCAGTAGAACTGTATGAATGGCTCTCAGCATATGCATCTAGATCAAGCTGGTATTATAGATCACGTGTGTGGACCCAAGAAGAATACCAGAGGCTGTAGGATGCAGATCTGATGTGGACTCATGTTGTGGATCATTGGTGGAAAGGGTGTGTTGGCTAGCTACACTCTAGAGTATGCTATTTCTACATATTCTTGTCTAGAAGTTGCTGAGTTTGAATTTCTATGGGATCCCAGAGGATCATTTCTACGTGTTATCCCTCTGGCAATGAAGATCTTGATTGTTACCTTGAGTTTAGAGGCATTTCCAATGGCTGGCTAAACCATTCTAAGCACTGGGTGAGGAAGCTAGGGTGTAAGAAGATGGAAGATATTATGATGGAGAAAGAAAGGGAGGAGAGACGACTCAAGTATAGTGAAGCGCATGAAAGGGAGATTGCTAGACAATGTGAGGTTGCAAGTGTGATGGATCTATGGAGGTAGACATTGTGGGAAGGAGTTGAGGTTCACGCAGAGGATGTGGAACCTGAGTAGTCTATGCTACCCCATCTTGGAAAGTGCGTAAGAGAGACCCCTTCAGCTTCTGATGAGAGTTCATCATGGAGAGAGAAGAGTCATTGGCACGTATCTGAACCCACCTAGTGACCAAACCCTGGTGCTTGGTTTTCCAGATCAAGGAAGGAGTATCGTTGACCCAGTTGGTATCAGTGGAAGTGACAGATCTATGCCCAGGAGATATAATTTTTCATTTCCCACTTCTATGGCTACACATATTCTAGTATTCAGAGGAATTTTTGGACAAGGAGCAAGTACACAATCCTTCGGTCTCACATCTAGGAGTGGTGCGGGGTACACTAGTGGTAGTGGGGCATTATCACAGACCATCGGCATGTAGTTTAGTGGAACCTTGGGGACACTTGGCATGACCACTACAGGACCTGGTGGACCTGGTGGATCTGGTGGGTCAAGAGGAATAGGACCTGGTGGTTCTAGTGGATCTGGTGGGTCAGGAGGAATAGGACCTGGTGGATCTAGAGGATCTGGTGGCTCATGAGGCACATGACCTGGTGGATCTGGTGGATCCGGCGGTGGAGGAAACACCAGAGGGAACCAAGGCTCTGGCTCAGGAGGACAAGGGCCCCAGCCACCCCCTCAAGTCTTCTTTGAGATGTCTTTACATTTTCTAGATTACAGAGGTATTGAAGATGCTGCAGAACATGTTCACAAGTGTGAACTGCTATGGCACACAAAGGGGATCACAACCCCAGAGTGGAAGGCTAGTTAGTTTGTAACAACATTACAGGGGGGCATGCGTAACTGGTATAGGAAATATGACCCTCATCAAATAGTGGTGGATTATACTACTTTAAAGAATGCCTTCTTGGTAGAATTCCACATCCCTGAGTTTGAATAGAAGAGCATCAGTGCCCTGAAGGAGATTCAACAAGGAATGGCAGAGAGTGTGCGGGAGTATGATGCACACTTTAAAACTCTCTTGTCTAAGTTATCATATGATATTCACCCTTCACAGCATGCTCAGTGGTTTTTTGGAGGGTTGATCACTCCTTTTAGAGAGATTTATCTCATAAAACTTTCACAGACCCGCGTGAGGTGTTAGAAGCTTCTCTACACACCGAGGCTGTTGGAAGTGTTGATACTGGTGTTAGCCCATTTTTGGAGGCTCAAATTGCTGCTATGGCTAAGCAGCTGGAGAAGTTGTTATGCAAACTCAACCCATGAGACTCGTAGTGGTATATGGTGTATAGATTGTGAAGTAGAGGGGCATGTCAAGGATAGTTTCCTTTGGAGGACAGTACACACTGTGACAGTAGACTGTGAAATTTGTCATGGGGACCATGATGCAAGTAGATGCCCCTTGTTACAACATGTAATTCAGAAGAATGTGTCTTGCTACTGTAAGATCTACACCTCTACAACCCATGATACTAAGGATTGTAGGCTTATTGACCAGATCCATGAGGCCATTGATCATGGGGTGCACCAGACTAGCATTGCCAGTAGTTCTAAAGGTGATGATAACCATTATGAGGAGTGCATAGATGAAGGCACACGTAGAAGAGGATTTTGTGGAGGATTCTGTGGTCATGGTAACCATGGAGGAGGAAGAAGTGAGTTCCCACATGGAACCTATTTTAATTGTGGGTCTACAGAGCATTACAAACGAGAGTGCCCAGACCTATTGCAGTGCTCATGGTGTGGGAAGAAACACAAGTATGAGGAGTGCCCTGAGTTGTTTGAGCACATGAATCAGTAGCACCAGAAAGACAAGGGTGCTGCAATGGTAAGCATTAAGAATATGGACACACAATGGATGCCATGGGTAACACGTGATGTAGGCTTAGAACCTATTATGGTAACAACAAGAGCAGAGGCCACACGTGCAAAGGAAATACCAAGGCAGAAGAACCTGGTTTCAAGGGAAGAAGTGGTACATGGGAAGTACCCAGACCCTACTCATCAAAAGGAGGTATATCAAGATACCATGGACATCATTTGGAGTTTACAAGGAGAAATCTAGTGTCTAAAGGAGTAGTCCAAGAGGGAGGAGCGAAGAAGGAAGGTCGAGGGCACCAAGAGATGACCTGGATGAGGTCAAGGAAGTATGTAAAATGCTAAGGCAAGAGAATATTATTCCCTTGCTAGGAGCATGGTTGAGAGAGAAGGTACCATGCACCAGAGAAGAGCATGAGAGGAAGGTCTTGCATGTAAACCTTCCCCCTCACAGCCTTGACTATGATAGGGAGATCACGTTAAATGCAGTGGTGGATGGATGGCTACTAAGTAATATCCTCATTGACATAGGTGTGGAGGTCAATGTTCTCACATTGGATGCATGGCATCAGATGGGAAGGCCTGCATTACAGCCATCTTCAAATGTGTTGTATATGGAAAACAAAACAAAGGCAATGCCCATCGGTGTCTTAAAGGATGCAACTATCACCATTCAGGGAGCTAAGTTTACTGGGGACTTCGAAGTCTTGGTGCTCACTGAGGTAGACAATTTCCCAGCACTACTTGGGCACCCATGGTGTTATAAGAACAATGCAGATCTTTGGTTCAACAAGGGGTACATTAGCTTTGAAAATGAGGAGGAATGAGTCATCATACCCCTGGCTGATGGGAAGTCAACACCCTATACTGAACCTTTGGGAGAAGAGGTCCTGGATAGAATATATGTGTGCTCAATCAGGGATCCAGAGATAATCCATCCTACTGAATGGAGTTATCCAGTTTGAAGATGCTCAGTCGGTAAGTGACACCACTAGTCTAGCATGTGATAATTGGGCACATGGAACCTATGAGTTGATCAGATGACATTTAAGAGGATCGGTGACAAAGGTGACAAAGGCATGCACAGTCTGGTGCCTAGGAGGAAAAGAGCTACCTAAGTACTCAGGAGGAGCCTCCCCTGAGGTATTTTTGTAGAAAATGGAAGCTCAGTGGAAGGAGGAAAATGAAAGAAGGGGGATGTTAAGTTATGTCCTACTAGGAACTGTTGTGCACTGGTGGGAAACACATCAGGATAATCTCTTGGAATGGCATGAAGTGAGAATTTCCTTCTCTGTTTGTTTCTCTAGAAGCAATGCACCCACCACCATCAAGGACTACCATGGTAAGGAGCCCACCTCTTTCCACATCCAAGCCTGTGAGAGATCCTAGAGGGAAGGCATGGAAGCTTTTCCACCATCCCTCTGGGTGCACAAACTATATTCTACACTGCAGGGTTACGCATGTGCATGGTACATACATTTTGAGACATGCCACCAGACAGGGAATTGGCAAGAGCTAGTGGCTGACCTCGTTCAAACATTTGAGTATCGAAGTACCAAGCCATCAGTTGATAAGGCATTGCAGGTTGTCAAGTGCCTTACCATGGGGGATAGTGCCATGGCAGAAGATAGGCTACTGGAATTTCTTGGTGAACTAGGTTTGGAGGCACACTTTGAAGAAGAGGAAACAGAGGAGGTTCAGCTTGAGTGTGTGTGTGTGAAAAAGGAGAAAGGAAAGCTTGTATATGTAATTGATGGGGAGGAAGCAGAAATCTTGGATGTTAACCATTCTGTAGGGATGCGTGAGGTAGTGGACAGTGTTGATACTCACACGCGCACCTACCATGAACCTTTAAAAACTAAAAAGGTTAACATCAGCTCAGGAGAAGAACCTAAGGAGGCTATCATTGGAGATTACTGGTCAGAGAAGGAAGTCTCTAAGATCATTGATCTTTTGTGTGAATTTGAGGATTTATTCCCACGTGGGTACCATGAGCTCAAAGGCATCCACCATTCCTTGGGGGAGATGAGGATAAAGCTGAAGGATGGTGCGTGCCCGGTTAGGAAGAGACCCTACCAGATGAATCCCAATTTTACGCATGAAGGTAAAGGAAGAGATAGAAAAAAATGATAGCATCTGGGATCATTGAAGTTATTGAAGAATCAGAGTGGATAAGTCCAATGGTAATCAACATCAAGAAGGATGGGTGGATTAGGATCTGCGTGGATTATAGGGAGCTGAATGTAGTTTGTGTCATCGATCCTTTTCCAACCCCCTTCACTGAAGAAATTTTGGAGGGAGTCACTGGGCGTGAAATCTATTCCTTTACGGATGGATTTTTGGGGTACCACCAAGTCCGGATTGCAAAGGAAGACCAGGAGAAGACAAATTTCACCACTGAATGGGGAAGTTTTGCATACATGGTCATGCCCTTTGGGTTGAAGAATGCACCTGTTATTTTCTCATGCATAGTGGTACAGGCATTCCAGGACTTCATCCATAAATTTCTTCAGGTCTATCTAGATGATTGGACGGTGTATGGGCTAGTAAAATACCATTGTGATAATTTGAGGTTGATGTTTGAGAGGTGTTGGTAGTTGAGGATATCCCTCAACATTAAGAAGTGTGTCTTTGCTACCCCCTTTGGAATGTTATTGGGGCATATCATATGTAAGGAGGGCTTGCTAGTAGATCCTGCCAAGGTTGCAGTTATTGTGGGATTGGGGGAGCCAACTAGCCAAAGCGCAGTGCGTGGATTTCTTGGACACGCGGGCTACTATCAGGAAGTTCATCAAGGGGTAAACCAAGATCACCGTGCCTTTAGAAGAATTTCTCAGACATAAAAGTGCCTTCCATTGGGGAAAGGCGCAACAGAAGGCATTTGACACATTGAAGGATAGGCTTGTCACCGCGCCTATACTACGTTTCCCCTCTTGGGACAAGCCCTTCCATGTTCATGTAGATGCCTCCAGAACGGCCATTGGGGTAGTGCTTGCACAACCTGGTGAGGGAATTGTTGATCACCCCCTATGCTTTGCAAGTAGGAAGTTGACACTGGCAGAGCAAAATTATACTACGACTGAGTGTGAAGCATTGTCAATGATCTACGTGCTTCACAAGTTTAGGAAGTATCTCCTAGAAACTCCCTTTTATCTTCTACATTGACCACATGGTGTTAAAGTACTTGGTGAACAAGCCCATTCTACAAGGGTGCATATGTCGGTGGGTGCTATTATTTCAAGAGTTTGAGTTCACGGTAGTTGTGAAGCCTGGAAAGAGTAATTGTGGACCTGATCATTTGTCAAGAATTGATTCAGGGGAGGATGCGCAGAGCATTGAAGAGACTATGCCAGATGCACAACTATTTAGGTTGTGGCGTGCACCCTCAGATTTGGAGGAAATTGCAGTATTTCTAAAGGAAGGTGTGGCACTGGAAGGGATGAAGACATTAGAGAAAAAGCAACTAGCCATATGTGTCGCACCCTACATGTTGATCAGTGGGGACTTATACAAATTAGGGTGTGATGAAGTTTTGTGCAGGTGTGTACTAGAGCATGAGTGCCTCACCATCATAGAGGAAGCACATGGAGGAAGTGCAGGTGGACATTATGCAGGTGATGCCACCACACGTAAAATATTAATGGCAGGATTGTGGTGGGAAACTCTGTATAAGGATTGCAAGGACTATTGTAAAGTGTGTGACCATTGTCAGCATGTTGGCAAGCCAGGAAGGAGAGATGAAATGCCTTTGCACCCTATCCCTAGCACTGAACCTTTTGAGAAATGGGCAATAGACTTTGTAGGCCCTATTGCACCAGCAGTGCGTAGGACTGGATCATGCTATGTAATCACTTGCAGGGACTATTTAACAAGGTAGGAAGAGGCAAGCCCCAACTAAAGACTACACAACAGCTACAACAACAAGATTTTTGTGGGAGAACATTATCATGAGGTATGGATGCCCTTTAAGTTTAACCAGTGATAGGGGTACACATTTCTTGAATGAGACCATGAGGATCCTGTTAGCAGAGTTCATGGTGGCTCATCACAAGACTACACCTTATCACCCACAAGAAAATGGAACCGGAAGCATTTAACAAAATACTGAGTCATACCCTGACAAAAATTTGTGATGTCAGAAGACAAGATTGGGATGACAAGGTATCAGCCATATTATGGGCTTATAGGACAACTTATAAAAGGCTGAACAAAGCCACACCATTTCAATTGGTGTTTGGCATGGAAGTTGTTCTACCAGTTGAGTTCATGTTACCTTCTCTGTGAATAGCGTGCGCAGGAGGGCTGGCTGATGAGCAAGCACTGGAAGAGAGAATTGATGAATTGATGAAGCTGGATGAAAGATGATCACTCACTAGGTGGAGCCAAACAATAGAAAAAGCAAAGAAAAAAGCATGGCATGATCGCCACATTAGGAACAAGAAGTTTGAGGTTGGGCAGATGGTCTTACTGTATGATTCTAAGTTTTTGCGCCACCCTGGGAAGTTAAAGGTCCATTGGTTAGGTCCCTATATAATCTCATACATCCTTGATTCAGGTGTGCCAGTTACAAGCACTGGATGGAATAAAATTTCCTGGACACTTCAATGGGAGTAGGCTGAAGCCCTACTATAAATAAGGCTTCTTGGTGTTTGTAAATAAGGTAGTTTTGCCAGATAGTTTAGAATTTCCTTTATGCATTTCCTTTCTTGTGTTTCCCTTTCACGTTGTTGTTTTGTTTTGTGCCTTGGGCACCGGTATCCTTGTTAATTTTTAAGGGTTTTGAATGTGCGTAGAGGACCGCACATCATTTTAGTGTGGGGTGGAGTGATGTGAAGGAAAGCATGGGTAAAGTGCCAAGGAGGATTGTGTTGGAAATCCCAGTTGAATGGCCCTGTTGAAAGAGGTGCATGAAAGAAAAGGTGGAAAAGGATGGTTGGTGTCAAGATAAGGCTACTTTCAGATCCCACGTACAAAGGAGGAAGAAGCGCATAAACAACATGAGGTAGGTGAGAGAAAAAATCATGACAGAAGAAGTGCCTTCGGTGCTTGGTGACGTGTATACAAGAGTCTCCTGTCAAGATGGATTAGTTGCATGCCAAAAGGTTGGAAGATGTCCATGTAGGATTGGGTGTGTGAGTTAGGGAAAAAAAGTAGGGATTTGTTAGAAAAATCCACATTAAATGTTAAAAGTATGGTGGTAGGTGAAGTAGCATTTAATGCTTAAAAATGGGAAAAACTATAAATAGAGGTTCAGACATTTCATTATTCACTTTGTGAATACGAAGAGAAGAGATTTTGTGAACTAGGGTTTCCAGAGTTGATCCGTGTGAAGAAAAATTACAAGAATTTGAGTGTGAGTGACCAGTTTGGATTTACAAACTAGAAAGGAAGTGATTCATGGGTGTGGGAAGAGTTGTGGAGAAGCGTCGTCTGGTGAAAAGAGATTCCAGTTAGGGTTTGGTATCTAGGGCATGGGTCGAAAAAGAGTTTCTTCACCAGTTTGAGATCTAAACTTGGAAAGGGGTAGTAAAACAAAGCAAGTGAAAGAAGTTGAAGTGTTAACATAAACAATGGCACCCAAGAAACCAGTTGGCACACCTAAGAAGGGAAAGGGAAAAGGAAAGAGAAAGCAACAAGAAACTTATATGAAGAGTGGTATGCAGAAATGCAGTACCCAGATGGAGTATTGCTTGGGCAGGAGTGGGAGTCCCATTTAAGAAATATGTCAGTAAATGATTACAATCATCGTTCGAGCATGATCGAGAAGGAAATGGCACTGGAGTTAGTGTGCCTGATGAATAAAAGGACACCAGAGGGTTTTCCCATCTATAACGATGATGTAAAAGTGAAGTTGGAGAAGTCAGGATTATTGCAACTCTTTGAGTTGCCCTACTTCGGAAAGCCTGAGTGCCTATATCAATGGTTGATGTCACACGTGCATGAAGATTACTTTCACTTCGTAGGGCACAAGATGCACATTACCCCTCAGCTTGTTTCACATTTCACAGGCCTCATCTGTGAAGGAGAAAGTTTGGAGGATGACCTATGTGACAAGGAGGCAATTAAGGAAACTGTCACTGCTTATGCGTACAAAAAGGGGTCAAGGTACTTTGATATCACGGACATCAAGGACCCGGTGATGAAGATGGCCGTGCACCTTGTGACAAAGTTAAATGGCCAGGAGAGATGGACCCAGGTAAACAAGTCCTGGCTGAATGTTTGCAGGAGGATTTTAGAGGGCACCATCTACAACTTGTCTACATTCATCACAGATAAGATTGTCAGCAGTGCGTAGGAAGGTAAGAAAATCCTCTTTGGTAATGTCATGTTAACCATTGTATTCTCAGAGATTGGGGTGCCAGATGCAGTGGAAAAATTCATGTGGGAGTACCCTGTTGAAGACCCTTCACCACGAAGAGGTTTGAGAAGTACACCTGTGATAGTATGATGGCCATGCACAAGGCACACCTGGAGAAGTGGTACATGCACCTAAGGAATGTGTTCAGGGTGGAATGGAGGATCCCTGAACAACCACCCATGACCACCAAGGGAGAAGCCAAGTTTTTTGTGTACCAACATTTCTACCTTGGCAGATTTAAACTGATAGATGAGACATGGAGCCCATGGTGCAAGCTCCCTTTTTCCTTCACAGCTCAACACTTCCAAGTGGGAGTGAACAGGTTCAAAGAATCCAAGAAGTTGAAGTTGGACCTTGGTAATCTAGACCGGGACCATAGAGAAATGTGCAAAGGGTTGGTCTACCCCAACAAGCACGTGCATACGTGGAGAAGTACGTGTCGCATGAGGTCCAAATGGTGAGACCCATGACTTTTCCCATTACAGGAGGGTCTGCAGCATGAGTATACCTCCGCATAAGACCCAAATTTGAGAAGGGCACATATCTGGAGAATGAGGTGTCCATACCTAAGGACCCAACTGGTAGGAAGAGACCTGCACCCAAACAGGAGGAAAAAGAACCAAAGAAGAAAGTACCAAGTGTAGTGGATACACAGGCAATAGGTACCCCTGGGACAAGTGCCAGAACAAGTATGTATTTGTGCAAGAAAAATTCCATAGTCAAAGAGAAGACTCTGGAGCCAGAGGAGCCATTAGACAAGGAGTCATCAGAAGAAGAAGAGACAAAGTCACCTACACTGGAATCCCCAGTTGGGAAGAAGCAGAAGATGACAAAGGAGTCAGATTCTGAGTACACTGAGAGCTTGGGGGCCTACTAGGGTGAAAGGGATGATGATGAGGAAGATGAGCCTGAGGTAAACCAAGAACAACCTGTGTTCAATGTACATGACTCAAAGGAGGGAGAAGGAGAGAAGAATGAGTACATCTTTGCATGGAGAAAGGGCAAGCCAGGAGGAGGAAGGCACCTGGGACAAGGAAGGGAGCGAAGAGGTAAACAAGGAGGGCAGAAAGAGAGGCTGAGAAGATCATTGAGACCTTGGTGGAAGAGGAGTTGGATGCAGCACTGAGATGGTGATGAATGAGGATAAGGAGGAGAGTGGGGAAAAGGACCATGACAGCACTCGAGGCCCCACTTTAACTGTAAATATTCCTAAGGGAACATGCACGGGAGGAAAGCATGTGGAGGAGGAGAGGCCATGGATGGGTTATATTGATGACCCCAACAAAGTGTTGTGCACATGGTTCCAAAGCATGGTTCCAAAGAATGGTTCCATCAGAGGGGCTCCTGGTAATGTCATCTTTTGATAAGGAGGTTGCATACCCGTAGACAAGGAAGATGCTCTCATGGGCATTTGAGTCCCATCTTGATGAGCCAGAATTCAAAGTAAGCCATGGGGAAATAATAACATTGTTGGAATCAAAAGGAGACAACCCATTGGTGAATGCTCAGCAATTGTCAGATGAACAACTATGCAATGTGCTCAACAAGGTCTCTGTTGAGGTTGAAGCTAGACTCTTTGGGAAGAATGATAGAGTCAAATTTCTGGAAGATGAACTAGAGGAGAAAGAGGAAGAGCTAGCTGAGAGGACAAAGGAGCTGAGTCAAGAAAATTTGATCAGTGCCCAGTTGCAGTGTGAGTTAAAGGATGAGAAGGCTAGAGTGCATGAAGTATACAAAAAGGTGGAGTCCATTACAGATGCAATAGTGTTGAAGCATCCAGACCTAGTGCCTCCCACACAGAAGTATGGATCTTCCCTGGAATGCCTGGAGGACTTAACAAGGATCCTCACCATGGAGAGGCAGCCGCTAGCCTTGGAATCTGTAGAAGAAGTGGCTGCACATTTAGAAAAGGAGGATAAATTGAAATTCATGGTGCTCATAGCTGAATACAACAAGGTCCTTGCTGATGTAAAGATTGCTTCCCAGACTGCTGAGGCTGCGTACGACAACTGCGTGGACAGAGACAAAGTGGCAAGCATGCTGGTCACCAATGATGAAGTAGAACTTAAAGAGTTCCAGGAGAAGAACAAGGGGAATAGAGCGGAGTGAGAAAAGATCCTAGCTAAGGTAGAAAATAAATCAGAAGCTATTGAGGCCTTACGGGGCTCAGTTAAAAACCGGCTAAAGGAACTATACCCATAGATTACACGAAGGATGGATGCACTGGAGGATATAGGCAAGGAGTTAGAGAAAATTGTTGACACCATGAGTGCACAAGGGGATGGGTTGGGTTTTGATCAGGTGAGTGCCTTAGTAGGTGATCTTTTCCAGAGAGCATAGAATGAGGTTGATGCCTGGAACAATCTGGAGGCCGACTTGTAGAAGAACTTTCCTCTCTTATTGCTTTAAGTAGCATCATTCCCCATTCTTCCTTATTTTCCCATTCTTTGTCCCCTTTATTCTTTTTCCAAGACGTTAAGTCTTTGTGTATTTCTTTATTCTTTGAGGAAGTTTCTGAGGGTGGAGAATAGGTAAAGTGTGGGGTGATGTTGGGCCCCTGAAATATCAACTAAGTCCAAAAAGGTGCATAGGTGTGCAAGGTTGAAAAAGTGTGCAAGATAAGGCACACAGGGAAGGGTTCAGGTAGGGTTTTGGTAGAACCCGAGATGCGCGCCCGCAAAGCAGAATTTAGGACTTAGCCATTTTTGACCTATCGGGCAGGACACAAGAAAAACGTGACCCGAGTGGATAAGGTGCCAGCCTGGCAATAGGGTGGCCTGGAAGGAATATGCCCTGTGATAGAAGCTTCTAGAAGGACATCATGGCAAGGAGTGGTGAGCTCAGGCCTAGAGGAGCATGCGCCCATGGAGGACCACTTTTAGACACTTGGTGACAGATCTGAGGCTGCAGAAGAATGAGTTGGCAGTTTAGGAAGGCTATATATACAAGTGCCTGCAGAAGTAAAGAAGAGAGAAATGGATAGAGGGTGGAGCTCTGTAGAAATACTGCAAGGACTCTGTTAGCTTGGGTAAATAAGTGTAGGAAAGGATGTATCAAGGGTTTGGGGGTTTTAAATTTTCTTTTGAGAGCCTAGCTATATGAATCTAGTTATAATGCATGACTGTGGTCTGCCTTTCTGTGACATTTTGTAATGGGCCTAATGAATGTAATGAGGTTACCAGTTTATGTGAATATGAACATTAATGGTTCTGATGCATACATCCTTCTTCATAACTCTTTTTCATTTATGTTTATGAACTAAGTATGAATTCTTGTACAACTTCCTTTCTATTTTGGTGTAAGTTCTATAATCTGTTAAGCTCTTTTCTGTCTAGAATGACTGCAAGGATCTAGAAGCCATTCTGAGCTCTATGGTGCTTGTATGTCTTATTTCCTCTCAAATCTCTTAAACTCGGATCATAGATGATGTTTCCCACTAAACTCACATAAAAGAGAGACTCGGTAGTCGAAGGCATCCCCAAAGCATGGAATTATCAACATAATCCAAGCATTCGACCAAACGTGAGAATGACACCGATGTAGGGGGTATGATGTTGATTTGGTAGTAATCCCTGTAAATAATGTCTGTGAGACAGGGAAATGGTTGGCTTCAGACTCTATGGGTAGAAGAGATGAGAGTAGATCAATGTGATCCTTGAAATACAATGGAGAATTGTCACCAATAGGAAGGGATGTTGCTAAAATATCCCCTTTGGGTAAGGGAGATGGACAATTTGGATGAGGTAAGTTCATCTTTTGGCGAAGAAGAAGGTAAACATGAATCTCTTGTGGGTAGAAGAGTAAGTACTACGGGTTGTTCGTCAGGTTGAGAGGTGAGTGGGGAAACTGCATCGACATATATGGTGGACTCCTGCGTGGGTGAAGGAGAAGATAAGGGAGAATGCTTTGTGGGTAAAGGAGTAGATGAAATAGGTCCCTCCGTGGATGAAGGAACTCATGCAAGAATATCCTTGATAGATGAAGTAGGAGGAAATTGAGTAGGAAGAGCTGGTATGATGTCAAAAATAGCATGAACCTCACGAATGTTACTGTCATTGGTCAAGGTTTCACCAGTTTGGTTAGATGATGGGGTGTGATTTGGGAATGAATTCTTGAAGATGTGAAGGTTCTGATTAGCTGGTGCATTAGGATTATCCAAGATGATATCTCCATTATCTAACATTTCTTGGATGATGTTTTTGAAAGTTATACAATTACCATCGATATGACCTCTAATACGATGATAGTTCTAGTAATCATTTTCTTTGTACCACATAGGCACAGGATGAGAGGGGTCAAAACCAGTATGTGGTTTGATGGGTGGAAGAGTGTTTACTCTAGATTTTAGAAGTTTTTCTAAAATTGAAGAGTAGGGTTATCCTATGGGAGTATATTTTCATTTCTCCTACTTGAACTGAAAAGCCTAAATATGAGAAATATTGACAGAAGGCTTTGATTGGTTGGATGGATGAGATGGGATGGATTTCAAAACTATTGCATTAGAAAATCCTTTTTCTTTAGAATAATTATTTTACAGTTTGGAAGAAGAAGAGGTATCATTTGATTTAAACGCAACATTCTTGTTACACAATTATATCTTCTTCTCTTCAATGGCATGAATTTCAAGTTTCTAGGCCATGGTGAACACCTCGTCAAATGTGTGGAAGGTTTGAACTTGGAGAGTTGGAGAGATGTGTCTAGCACAATCTCTGGTGAAAAAATCTATTAACTCAGTTTGAGGAAGTTGGAATGTGAGTTGGTTGATCAGGCTCTACTAACGAGTGAAAAAATATGTGATAGATTCGTCTTCATATTGGTGTGTCACGTACAAGTCAGTCATGGTGACCTTCTTGAAAATGTTGATAGAAAAGTGGTCTAGAAAATCCAGAGCTACCTGATTAAATGAAAATATGGAATCCTAGGTAGAGCACTATACCAATCTAAATTCGGTCATGTCAAGGACATTGGGAATGTCCACAAGAGAAAATCATCATCATGAGCGATCAGATAACACACATGTTTAAAAGACTGTAAGTGTTGTTGTGGGTCTTCTTTGCTGTTGAATCAGTTGAATTTAGGCATTTCCCAATAGGGAGGGTATGGATGAATCAGAATGGATAGGTGAATGGGATCATTACAAATCTCATCATATGTCAGAGAGTTATGTGATCCGAAAATAGATGCTTCTAATTTCGGCATCTTGTCCTTCATCATTTTATAATATCATTGCTAAGTTGTGATGACTAGGAAACCCCTATAATACAAGGGGGTAGATGAGGTGGGTATGATGTGGGTGGCATCCCAGTATGTGGTGGTTTTGAGTATGAAAATAGTGAGGAAGGAATATAGGTCGGAATAGATGTAGATGGAAAGTATCCTGAATAAGTGGTAGATGAAATAGGGGGCTATTGGTGATAAGTGTAGGTAGGTGGAGTGGACATAAAGAATCTCATAGAAATCAGAGGAAGAGACTACAGATGGAGATGACGATGTTTTGGAAGGGAGTGTGGGCTGTCGACACCAATGGTGGCTGAGATGCAATAGGTATATGAGAGGTGGCAGGTGTAGATAGACCTACACTCAAGGTGGTTGATAAAGGTATGGTTGACATCGTAGGAGTGATAGATGTCAAAGGCACGACAGATGTCATAGGTGCAGAAGATATCGATGATGTAGGGTCAAGCTGGGAAACCACAGGTGGTAAGGTGGAAGAGGGTAAGGCCAAGCTAGTAGTTAGCTGATGCAGAAGTGGGTGCGAGGGTAGGAGGAATGGACACATGCATGCCATATACAAGCTTCCCTGATGAATCATGGGTAGATGAATGAGCGAGATAGTACTACAGAGAAATGGGGTTGTGATCAAGGAGTCTCGTGAACTCCTCATCACCAGTGGGTATGGAAAGATCCTGATTAGGGTCCATAGGTGATGAGATGGAAGGGGGTGATGGGCTAGGTGGGAGTGGCTGGGCTAGCGTGAAACATGAGAGCATTAGCTTGTTTACAAGTCAAAACCATGTGACTGACAATAGAATATGTATTTTGAGCTTCACTGATAATGCAGAAACACATAAGAAATGGAGAAAAATGGGTTTAAAATGTGTGATTTGATCGATGTTCTGATTGGAAAATCAGAACACAGAGACCGACGTCGGTTGGGGTAACTGATGTCGGTATGATGGGGTAACTGCTACCAGTTAGACTAGACTGATGTTAGTTACTGTGGAGAAATGAAAAATTTGTAAATCTGACAATAAATGATGAAAATGAAGTAGAACTGGACTTTGAAGGTGATATCAAAGACTCAAAGATATAGTAAAGTGACCAAGGAAGTCAAAAAGAAAATAAATATAGATTGAATGCTACTTTTGCAAGAAATGACCAAAACAACCTAAAATGATGGCGGTCAGTGAACCGATGACGGTTGATGGTGAGATGATGAAACTGATGGCAGTCATTGGACCGACACCAGTTACTGTGAAATCTGTGAAAAATGGAAAAAGTGAATTTTTGGTGATTTAGGTCAAATAAAAAGACCAACTCAGAGACTGAGTATGGTAATGATCAGCCCTAACACACTTAGAAACACTTGGAATACACCAACTATGATGGTGGAGTATGTAGGGAGAGAAAAAATGAAGAGAACAAACTCACACCTCAAAATACAAATCAAAGAAAAAGCTAGCAAACACGAAATCCTATGATGTAGATTTTATGTTGTGGCTTATGCCATTAGGACTGATTTGTGAATAGAATAGAGTTTTTGGTTACCGAAGGTGCCCTATAGAAACTGACAACTATGGCTAGTTTTAGGTAAGTTTTGGCATGGGGGATCCTTCTCTGATATGATAACTGGCCAGAAAACTAGCTAGAGCCCACTGTCAATCCTCTGATCATTGACAACTTCTTCCAAGAAAGATGTTGTTTAAGAAATGTGTAGTTTGTTTTCAGTGATTTGGTATAAAGAGTGTGCAAAATGTGAACTATGGTTCAGTTTTTCAACCATCAGCTAGGCATGACTTCCAGCATATAGGTGCCCACAATTTAGATGAGCTAGAATGCAACATACAGAAATGAGATGCAAATATTTTAAACCCAAATCCACAAATTAAATTAAATGAGAGCAATAATGAATAGGAAAGAGTATGTCTTTCACTAATGCAATACAGAATAAAAAGAAGTGTTCTTTTTAACCCAAAATACAAGTTTCACTGAGATTAGTAGGAGAAGAAGAATGTTTCCAAGGGAGAATATTTTAATGTGAACTTTATTTTAAAAATAAATAAACACACAATGATTCCCTAAGAATGAATAATGCAAAGAACCCCAAATGGGTCCCACCGGGCATGCCAAAATGTTTCACCAATAATTTTACACTTTCTAGGATGAAACAGATAGAAGGTAAATGGTTAAGGAGGAATACCTGTGAGGTGAAGGTGGAAGGTAGAATGCACGCATTGTTGATGTTATCCAAGCTGATCGTAGAGAACTCCTTTTTGTCTGGGAAGGACTACCTGTAGATGCAAAGCAAGACCACAAAAGAGTATTAAATAGCATATGACAGTGGACTTCCTAGCGTATGCTAGATCCAGGAAGAATGGTGCTTCCTAGAGAGGTTGTCAATCCCTTGTTTAATAACAATTCAATGTGAATAAGAAACTGAAATAAATAAGTCCTATTGCAATGTAATGATTTAGGTTTCTCATACACACAATACACTAGATTTTATGCTAGATATCAAAATAACACTAAATCTAATTAGAACTGGGGTTTTTTCAGGTCAGACAGGTCTATCAAAGGTCTGGTAAGGGTCTGGGCTGATTGGTTGAGGTCTGGGTTGGTTTTGGGTGAGTGGGAAGCTTGCTGGTCTAAGAATATAAAATGACACAGAGACCGATATCAGTCTGGTGACCGATGCCGGTATGGGGATGAAACCAAACGGCAATAGGGTAAAGTGATGTCGGTAGGAGAAATTGTCAATAACTTAATAAAAATGGTTTTTAGGCTTCTCTGTGATTACACAAAGAGTGAGGATGGTGTGGTTAGGTTTGTAATATAACTGAGAAGACTCAAGAATACTGAGGGACAGGTAAAAAAGAGTGAAAGGGATTGAACTGTTTGGGTAGGTGGATTGGTGAGAAGATGGAGATATCCAGATAATAGTAGAAACTGAAATTACTGAAGGAAGAAAAAATATCTATAATAAAGGAAGAAAAAATGATTAAAATCACATTACTTACTTGTTGTTATGAAGATATCATGGTTGGATGAGGGTTGGTGATTGATTGGTGAGGTGGTAGTTGGTCTAGTGCATGCTGACAGTATGACTGTGTGTTCCCATGAATGATCCAATGATCTGGAAGGGAATCCTTGCCTGTCTTACTGTGGTGGTGTGTAGACATCTTGGATGAAATAATGGCTCTTGAGATCTTGTGCTTGATTGCAATAACAATCTCAAAACTTGAAATGACCAACTTGGGTAAAGGGTTGTAAAATTCTATATAAAGGAAGTCGGATGGTGGTTTAGGTGACCAACATCAGCCGAGAGAATAAACCGGTGTCGATTAGGGGGAAATAGTCCTATTCACCAAAAGTAGGTAGATATTCCTAGATTTCGTTTGATTTCCTTGTTGGGTCCTCTTAGGAAAGTAGAGTTCATGTGAGAGAAGGTATAAATATCTTAGAAGAAGTCTATTTAGGTTTAGGAATAAGTCTTAGTTAGTTAGGTCAAGTAGTGACTCAGCACTGGGAGTGATGACTCAGTGCTGAGAGTGATGACTTGGTCAGTGTGAGTTAAATGCCCCTGGAATGGGTCCAGGATGAGGTGTCATGAGGTGGAGGTGTGAGGATGAAATTAACTTAATTAAAATAATTAAATTAATTAATAATGTGAGGATGAATATTAATATGGGGTAAAGGGGTCATGATTAGTTAAATGTGTTAAGTTAATTAATTTAAGGGGACCAAGGGGAGTGTGACCCAATTTGGTGTCTACATAGTATAGGCCTAAGTTGTTAACCTTTAAATATTATTGAACTTGAGATTCACATAGGATGGTGAAACTAGCAGGATAGGCATGTCTATGAGATCAGTTTATCAATTTATTGGCATTTAAAGGTGAACCCTAGGTTGGCTGGTTATGGCAGAGGTTCCACAGGGATCATAATGGACTAAATTCATGTTGGCCTGATTTTTCGATATAATTGATAGGTAAAATTCAATCTAACCATGTATGTGGAGGTTGTTTCTAGGTTTGTTGTGGAGGTCATTTATGTTCAAAATCAAGAACTTCCAAAGGTTTGAGGTTGAAGATGAAATTCGGTGAATATTTAGGGAATAATATCTTGTACAAAGGCTCTATATTTCTTAATGACTCCATGGTTGATCTAAGACATGGTTGTAAATTTTGAAGGTGTTAATTTTAAACACATTTATAGGGAAGCTAACAACATTGCAGATCATTTTGCAAATAAAGGGGTCATTTGTAATGGCATGAAATTAACTTCTAATTATATGGATATTGATCCTATATTTCAAACCAAGATACAAAAAGAATATGTGACTAAATCATCAGTTACTAGGAGTTATGGGACATGACTAGTTGATTGGATAACTAGATTACAGTTATGATTTATCCTTGGGATAAATTTAGCCAATAGTGCCCTAGGTTTTTGAGGTAGGTAGGGGTAAGTTGTAATTATGTTGTAATCTGAAAGGGCATTACTTGTGTAAATGCGGTTGATTATGGGTGAGTTCCATGGGTTATTGTTGATAGTGGATAGATAGAAATGTCTATTAGGTATCCTTAGGAGTGAAAAGAGGTGAGTTGCAATAAAATGGGATGGATACCATGGTTTGTACCGATGCCCAATGTGATGTTTTTCAGCATGCAAGTGAGAGATCCAGCTATGGATGTGAAAGATAGGGATGTCGCCCCTACTCTTGACAATCTTCGAAGGTTGAGGAGTGGATAGCTATGTAAAGAGTGACCTGAGTGGGGTCAGATCTACCGAGATAGCTGAATTGGACAGTTGAGTGGCTCTATGGTCATTCATGGCATCAATATTGACCTTTCAATCCATAATTTGGCTTATGTTATGGGCATGTCTTCCTAGGGTCATGAAATTTACAAACCCAAGAAAGACACTATGGAAGAATTGAATTTGTTCTTGAAAGGTAAAGAAGTACTAACTAACCACTTTTGGGGTTACTTAAGGGATTCTCTGCCCTACCCTTTCAATGGGATTGATTTAAATATGATTTAATTTATCACACTAGAAGGAAGCCATAAATGTATTTTTTCTTACCATCTCCTGATGTTAAATTATTTGATACATGGGCATAGCTATAGATTTCCTTATTATATGCTGTGTTCTCTGTGTTCCTCCTTGGCTCGGTTTAAAAAAATTAAAAAATTTGTGCCCTTACATCAAGGGTTTATTTTGGCCATTATGAGAAGGTCCGTAATGGATTTAGATAAAAAAATTTAAGGGCCTCAATGTGTTATCTAAAGCTATGGATTAGCTTTTGGTAGAGGAGGATTCTCGTTCGGGGGGAAGATACTAGTGAACTTATCCCTGTGATGGATGGTGAGAATTATAATGAGGAAGAGGTTGAATTGGTTTTGGGTCTCCAAGATCTCAGGAAAAAGGATGATAAATATATCTTGGTTAAAATGTCAGAGAAAGGTGAGACTAGCCAACTGGGAAAAGAGGTGTTGGGAAAAAACCAGAGAAAATATGTTGTCAGGAATGATGACCATGGTGTGTTGCTGGCCAAACTTGTTGCTGATTTTGTATATGTGAAGAGTGTTACTCATCTCAAAAATAACACTATCCAATTCATTCTTAATGATTGACATGCCATGAAATTGAAGGTGGAGGACTTAACCCAAATTTTGAGTGGTGGTGGAACTGAGATGCTGTAAGAAAAATGCAAGGTCTTGGAAAATGATGTGGGGTTGTTGAAGATTTTATTCCAACAGTTTACTGATAGGAGAATTTTGAATGTCAAGACCACTATCCATCAACTCCAAACCTTGATTCAACTAGTGAATGCTTATAGATAGTGAAAGGATCAAGAATCTAAGAAAAGAATGAGAGGACTGTCTAAGTATGATCTTATCAGTTTGGAGTATATGATTGATATGTTTACCAAGGAATGGGCCAATGTACTATCCAACTATGAGAAGAAGGATCGATGAGGGTTGTTTGATAGGTATGTTTTTTAGGGCATGTTAGTTTCTTTAGTGGTCAGTTTACTTTGATTTGGTTACTAAACCGATATATATACATGGATATATCATACATATACCCATAGCTATATATATGGATTAAGATTTGATATATGTATTTGATGACTATTACTGATTTTGAAGATTTTCTATCTCAAAGAGACATGGCAAAATGTTGGTGTAGGGTCACAATATCACACCCTCTTTTACCACTAATAAAAAAAAATTTGGTTTCCCAATTCAATACAAGACAAACATGTTTTTTTTAATGAGAATTACCATATGCCCATTCTAAACTTTCAAATGAAAGTAATTATTTAACAATGTTTTCATACCTATTTAAAGGTCATGAGAAGGTTGTGAGAATGGGAAACTTTCAATTCAATACAAGACATATTTTTTGTTTAGATTTGAATTGGCATATCCCCATTCTAAGCATTCAAATTGTAACATTCCCATTTTAAGACTTTAAAAACAAGGGAATTTTTTTTTTATAAATAATGTTCTCTGTTCTAAATAAAGCATTATTTAGAACAAACATTCCATGTCAATCAATCTCAAATAGATAACCATATGTAGCTGTAAATGACTCGGTGATCCACCGATCTCATTCCATACTGTTACTGATCTTTATGTTTATCTTGAAGTACTTAATACTTTATTGTATACTTCATTTACTTGGTTTTTCCTACCCTAAACCGGGTATTGAGTGATCTGTTTAAAGAACATATTTGAATATTTTTTACCAATATTCATCTAATATAACATCATTTTAAACTAGGTGATGTAGGACAATGCAACCAGTAGCTCACGATACTTTGGCAAAATATATACAACATACTGTGTATATCACTATTCCTAGATGACATACTCATCATTTTCGAATACATCCTTCACCTCACTCCTCTATTATCATGAATGGTCTTTACTAACTACAGTCAGTGCACTTGCCCAAAGCTTTACCCTAGCGCTAGTTAGAAATATAAATCATTATAGGAAGACGCTCACAATTACTTAGGGTATATGGGCATACTCGATTCACCTAAGACAATGGGATGTGCCAAGGTACCTTGAGCCATTGAGAGCTACTACCTATCCAAAACAAGCCACTAACTTGACCTAGAGAGAAACTAAGTTCAAGTCCTTATTGTGTGTAGATCTAGATAATCAATGTGAAAGGGTGTTGCCACATGTCAACTGCAATGTTGTATCCTCGAGAAGACCCAAGTATTCTTCAAAGTACAACCCTAAAGTTGGCATGTTCCATCATCCTATAGAAACTACCTCATCAAGATTTACATACCCCAAGGAGTTTATTAATGAATTATTAATTTGGATTAATACACTATTTTTAGTAATCCTGCTAAACCCTAATCCAACGCTCCTTAAGTTCTTATTTTATACTTGTATCAATTAAGTATTAAAGAACTTCCTTATAATCATGATTTCTTTTAATTTTCACTTACATAGTATAACAAGAAGTTAACCAAAACTTTACAGCAATAACATAAGTTCAAAAATATTGTAATTTCACATTCATGGAAGTTTAGCAACCATATAGGTCCAACCAAGTAGAATTCATACTAAATGAAGTCCTATGAATTATAATATTTCACTAATCCTTTTTTTGTTTACAGTTATTTAAAAGATGAAGAGTCTTCCTCTAAATGTTTTAGTGTTAGGATTATCATTCACAATATCCATAGTTTATATTGTTTAAATAATAAACATCATCTATTGCAACTAAAAAAGTTGCATCAATATAAGGGAAAATTAAACTAGTTCCCTTTATCCATCTTTTCAAAGATAACAAGATAGCATACAAATAATATAAAGAATATCAACAAGATATCTCCTTCATTAGAGTACAATATAATTTACACAACCAATGCAAATAAATCACAACTCACAATTCATCATTATAACTTATAAAATTTACAACACTATGCACTTTAGGCGTATTGCATAACAACAACCTTCTTTCTGTAAAGTATTGAGCTTTTATTTTTCAATACAACTAAGGAACGAATTATAATTCTTTACTAAGAATTAGACTTATATCATCCAATGCATCATATAAGTTTTTTCCTTCTTTTATCACTTACGTCGTCCATCTACAAAAATTGCTAGCACGGGTCAATTCAATGAACTGAGCATGATAAGCACTAAGCATTAAAACGAAGTGCATTCCACTAATTGTTTCATTAAATAAAAACTGCTTTAATGAGATAATTAATAAATCATAAAATAAGTATAAGTGATACCAAACAGAAAATAAGTAAAACAATAAATCTAGCTCCACGTTTAAGAGAAGAGTAGAATATAATCCATAACATCTACCTAAAAACTTAAAGTTCAATTGATTCTATCAATAAATTTTAAACAAACTATAGATCTTGCCATTCCATTATTTCATAATTCTATCCTAATAGAATACAAAATTTATCTTTTATATAAGATAAAAGAAGTGTTTATATCATGGTTCATTCTAGGATGATTCATCAAAATCATAAGCAAGGAATAAAAAGAACCAATACGTGCCATACCAAAACTCATAGTATCTGAAAAGCAGGTTTGGTTCATCACATGAATTATCTGTTTCCTTTCCGGGATAACAATCTTATAAAGTCAACATTTAAAGTATACATCTAAACAAATTTTCATAACAATCCAAGAAGGTAAAGAACTCAAAACAATCTAACTGCAATTCCACTTCTAATTTTTCATGTTAGAAGTTATCAATCAAAGATCTGAAACCAACATTCACAATCAAAGTAGCCCCATAAAGGATTTAATCTCTACTCAAGTTCATCCAAAAATATAGAGTACAAGAGAAAAAACTTACTCCTGTCCATCCGTATAAGGAAGGCTTAGTCAACAACATTCGATAAAACAAGCATGCATTCACTTATCAGCAAAAATTACTTAGCTACTATCATTACAACCAATGATTTGAACCAAGTAGACCAACAAGCCATATAGGAATCACCATCTCATAAGAGAATCGAGTGCAGAGAAGTTCAATCAACGAGCTTAACCAAAAGACAAAAATAAATCTCTATAAGGATAGGTCCAATAATAAATCATTTCATTCAACTGAACAAATGAATTTCTAGTTTCAAATCAAATCAGGATGAAAACATATTGCAGTCCCAAAACAGTATACAGATTCCAAGAGAATAAATATATATTTTCTTTCTCTAAAAGAAGCTAAGGACTCATTCATGGTATCAGATTAGAATAAAATCCCAAAACAACAAACTATCAAGTTCATAATTATCCATGAACCCAAGACTGAAGACTCAAAAATGCTTCACCACTTAATACGAAGAGTAAGAAGTTTGTGATTCAAAAGAACTAAACACAAAACAACTGAACGAAGAAAGTATCCTTCCTAAATAATTTCAGTGTCTAAGGTTAGTAACCCAAATCTTCCACTAAGACCCAAAATTATTTTAAAGAATCAGAAGAGAGAGTAAGAACCCAAAAATGTCTACGTCAAAAGATATCTCAATCTTAAATCCAAAGCGACAGGAACAGAAATCCAAAACAAAAATTTCACATCCATGAAATCGTGATAGAGGTGACCTAGCTTCAACAAAATAGTCAACCCAAAATGCAAGATTCCATAAGATAGAGGGGAAAGAACACCCCCTCCAATTCTCATGCCATTACCATCTTAGAGAAGTCGATACAATCGTGAAACAAAAGTTCCTTTTTTATGAGATGTTTCGAGCACCAAATCTCAGAGAGATTTCAAAATGACTCAACAAGCTATCACCCAGTTTCTTGGTGAGTAAGTTTCTCAATTAATAATTATAAGCTTAATATTTTAATAAAAGAATAAGCCAACACAAAAATACCAGAACAGAATCAAATACATCGACCCAAATACAAGTTCATAATCACTCAAGTGTTAAATAAGAGTACAATATCGAACCCGAGCTTCACACAAAATTTCAAAACTTTGTAAGAAATGAGATAAGGGTACAGTGTCACATATGCACTTCAAGAAACAGCTCAGCATTGCATAAGTTTCCAACACTGGTTTCGAACAACATGAAGCTCCAACACAAGTCTATAACTAAACACGAAGACCAAAAACAAGATCAAATGGAACTTAAGGTTCCCATACAGTTCAGAACCCTATATCGCAATGAAGGTTAGTTCAAAGCAAATCCATCTCGAATACAAGTTCCAGAATGAAAAAAAGAGCTATAGAAAACAAGTTTTTCATACAAGCTTCACATGCATGTTTTCATAGAACTTATACAGAAAGAAGATTTACAAAGCAACATTATTTTAGCCATGGTTTCATATCAAAACACCACAAGGATTCATAAAACCCAGCAAGAAAAATAACCAGACAAACATTAAAACATGAATCTTATGAGAGCAGAGTTGTTCTCATGAATCATTTAGAAGAAAGAAAAGAATCTTAATAGTTAGATCATATCATGCCTGATAGTGCTTCTACCATATCAAAGGAGAATTCCAACCGAGCTTCCAACTCTTTTTATCCTCCACAAATGATCAAAAATAAAACATATTTTCTTTCTATGCCTCATATACTTTCCTTCAATCAAATTAGAATGTAGAAACCAAAAATAGCTTTGAAGTGAAGGTCGAACTACTGGTTCGAAGAACTAGATAGCTCCATGCAGAGAAAAATTTGTAATGCATGAGAAACCAAATAACCTCCTACAAACTTGTCTTCCAAGTTTCCAAGAAGGTTTGTACATAAATACCAAGTCCCATTAACTCCATAAATGCCACTACTTCTAAATTTCTCACTTATCTTTCCTTTCCACTTCCTCCTAAATCTAGCGAATGCCATTCCATCCAAAAATACAATTCCATATTTTAGTGGAGCTTCCACATATTCCTCCACCAAGTCAACTAGCCCCTGCCAAATTTGGTAGTACTCCCATCCATTAAACCCAATCAAATCATTTAAATTCCATTGTAACCATTTCCTTAGAGGTATGCAACCCCCTTAGGCTCCCTTTTAATAGTTTAGGATGGATCCCCTAAAACTTAGGTTAGTCTAGAAATAACCTACTTAGGTATTAAAAACATTTACCAATAGTAATTCCCACCTTAGGTTAGATTCAATTCATAACCATTTAGTATTAGGTATAGTTAAAATAGCTTAGTATTACTTGACTAATCCTTCCATTATTCATTTAGCATAATGCTTAGGTTAGGACACCAACCCAACAAATTAGAATAACAGGCTTAGGTTAGAATAAAAAATCCAAATAAGTAAACGTAGCTAGAACATAGATGTTCTTACCTAGCTTAGGATACTGTTAGGATAATCCTTAGGTTTTTGGACTCCAAACTCCTCTAATGTGAATTGAATTTTTCTTACGTCCTTAATTTCTTGCCAAGATCAATCACCAAAGACCTGAGCACAATATACAGCTGAACAAAAACATGTTCACATAAGACCACAAAATTTGTATCATACAAATTTCAGTCTTCTATGTCCCTTAAACTATTGAATGCCAATTTACCATTCAATCTATGAAAAATATTTGAAACACTCCTTGGATCATTGAAATTGATCTAAGGATGAGTTAGAAGAAGAAATAATTTTGCAACTCTTAAAGCCAGATTGCAACTCACCTTTCCAAAGTGAAAATGAATTCTAGATAACCATACTATTTTAGTCTAATGATTTTTAAGAACATAAATGATTTATCCTTTATCAAGCATGATCTTGAATAGTCAAAAGAACACATCTTTATCTAGAAAATCACATGTTAACACTTGAAATACAAAAAAGGGATATAACGGTTGTCGAAGGTGTTACACAAATGCAATAATTTTTGTAAATTTTTTATTTTTGTATTATTTATTTATTATTATTCTAATACCTCTCTAAAACATTTAAATGGGTCTAAACATAAGTATATTACAAGTGTTGCACTACATACCCTTGGGTAGATGCCCATTCTTGTATTATGTAGTTCTATTAATTTGTTTTAGAAGTGGAAAATGTCCATTATCATATAGGAGTAATTAAAATATATTGTTTAAGTCCATGACATAATGTGACCACCATGCAAATATATTATTTACCATCGTGTATTTATTAATTAAAGGTAATTGTGTTAAAACATGTATTGGACTTCTCGTAATAATGATAATAGGCAGTAGCACATTCTAGACATTATAACATTTTGTTTTGGCCATATTTTTGGTTAGTTGTATTGGACTATTTATAAATATGGGAATTTTTCCATCCTCGAACAAACAAACATTTATTGTTGGGTTGTTCCCCATTTTGCATGGAAGGAGGACCATTGCAATGGAAGGAGGACCATATTAGAAGAAGAATTATAGTGTAAAAACATTCCGATAGAATTTATAGAGTTAATAATTATATCATATTGGTTAGACTATCCTTGGAAAATCCTAGTGTTGCATTGCATACCCTTAAGGAAGGATCAATCCTCTATCTATAATTGTTGTTTATTCTTTCACTTTTTGGCTCTCTCTCTTTTCATGAAGAATATAAAGGAAATTTAAGAGAAACAAAAATGAATATTTCTAACTCTTCTCAATGTGAAGAATAACATCTGGTTTTCCTTTCATAGAAAAATGGGTGATGACAACCCACTTCATCTTCATGTCATGCCCATTCGAGTAGACAGATGCCCATATGTAGTTTTCCTTATGCCTATTTTTCTCTATGATTCCTATATTAGAATGGGCATATGCTCATGTTCTAAACATTCTAATACAAGCAATATTGAACTAAAATGTCATATGCTCATTCTAAACATTCTAATACATGCAATATTGAACTTAGTCTATTTAGTACTTCTATATTACTCATAGCTAGTCCACAATGCAAGATGCTAGTGGAGAGATAAAATTTACTTACTCTATATTTATTTAAGAATGGATAGGTTCCCATTCTCTCATACAAACAAACAACATTTTTTCCATTTTATCTTGAATACAATGTAATTTTTCTAATACGTCTAATAAAATAAATTGATATGAATTGAATGGGAATATGCCCATTCAATTATAATATGAGTAATAGAAGAAAATTTTTGTCATTTTAGCACTTCTATATTAATCATATCTAACTCCACAATACAAGATGCTAGTGGAGAGATAAAATTTACTGTCTTTGTTTAAGAATGGGCGTTTTCCCATTCTCTCATACAAACAAACAAATTTTTTTTCATTTTTTTCATTTTATCTTGAATACAATGTAGTATTGTTTTTCTCTCCAGATGTAAATTTTTTTACTTCATTCTCATAGCAAAACCTAATATGATAAGAATGATAGAATAAGGGATGTTTTTACTTCTTATAGCCTTAGGGTAAAGTGCTAATGATACTATTTTTAGAATTGTCATATGCCCATTCTGATATATAATCATAGACTAAAGAATAGGGATAACACATTCTAGTCATACTTTTAGCATTTAATTACTCAAAGCTAATCCATAATGCAAGATGTTAGCAGAGAGATAAAATTTACTTACTTTGTCTTTATTTAAGAATGGACAGTTGCACATTCTCTCATACAAACAAACAAACTTTTTTTCATTTTATCTTGAATACAATGTAATTTTTCTAATACATCTAATTTAAGAAATCGATAGGAATTGAACAAGCATATGCCCATTCAATTATAATATGAGTAATAGAAGAAAATTATTTATTAAAGAACTTCTTGTATTAAATCATATCTAATTCCATTAATACAAGATGCTAGTGGAGAACATTAAATTTACTCCATATTGTTTAAGAATGGTCAGTTGTCCCATTCTCTTTTATTGAATGGGAATTTTTTCCATTTTCATATTGAATAGAAATAATAATATTGATGGAAAAATTTTACTTCATTCTCACAACAATAATCATATAAGAATGATATAATAAGGGAAGTTCACTCTCACAGCCTTAGGGTAGGTGTTAATGATATATTTTTAGAATTTTCATATTCCTATTTTGATATAAGAATCATAAACGAATAATAGAGATAACACATTCTAATAGTCTTTATAGAGGTACTAAAATGGGTTCATACCTATTCACATACAAAATGCAATTGTTTATTTAGATAAATTTAGTTATTATTTTAATGAATGGGTATTCCCATTCTCTCATACAAACATACAAACATTTTTTTCTTTAATTTTTTAATACAATTAATTTTTATTAATTAATAAAATTTTGTTCATTCTCATAGCAAATCATAAAATAATGATAGAATAAGTAAAATTGTAATTTCTCAAGCCTTATTATGCTAATGATTAAATTTTAAATAATTTAATATGCCTATTATAAGATATATTAATCAGCATTATAAAAAATGGATATAACACATTCTAATCACCTTTATAAAGTTTTATTAAAATGGGTTATAATCATTATTTACTTATTTTAAAAATCATTTTTATTCATTTATAATATAATTAGATGTTATTAATATTGTTTTAAGTATAAATATTATTAATTAATGTTTTTATTAATTTATTTCTTTTAGTTAATATGATTACTGATAGGATACATATTCTTTGTATTTAATTATTTTATGATTAAATTTTAATTAATTTATTGAATTCTAAATCATTATAAATAATGAATCACTATGATTTAATTATTTTAACTATTAATTTTTTATAATTTAATGAAAATTAAATTTTATATTTATGCACTATAATTAATTAAGAATTATAAATTATGGCGATTATGTTGTTAATTAGTTTTATAACACTTTACTATATTTTTATAATATTATTTATTTTTTTAAAAAAGAAATTATTCGTTTGATAATATAATTAGATGTTTTACTATTTTCTAGATTAATGGTAGTAATTGAAGTATTATTAGTAATGTTAATTCTTCCCAGTTAATATTGATTTGATAGGATCCAAATTTTTTGTCCTTAATTATAATATTATTAATTATCTATTTAAATTGACATACTAATATGAAAATTTTTAGTATTTCATCCAATGTAATTAATATTATTAACTATTTCATACTAATATCATATATAATCATCCTTGACTTTCTATTATTACATCAATGTTATTGAGACCTAGTTTTGCTTAACATGCCAAGATTATTCTCTTTTTAGTTTGGTTTACAGACACTTCAAAACAAACATTGTTTCAGTCCTTGAATTGAGCTTTGTTTTGGTGTTATGAACATTGGATAAAAGGTGTTGACCATATTAAATTGAAGCTAGATTCATTGATAGTTGCATATGAACTCCCAGAACATGCGTAAAAGAAATTAGGCACCTTTGCTGATTTACATTGGGTGGTGGTTTCTAAGGGACATCTCGATAGATAGCATTTCACCAAGAAAATTATAGGTAGATCAGAAGATTAGGAACAAAGGTAATGGAATTAAAATGATAGAAGATGTGTTGGGATATTCTTAGAGGAGTATTAATATAATATTTTCTTTTTTTGTTTGGTAAGGAAAATGAAGATGAATGATCCCCTATGGGCAATGTAAGCAATCCTACAATGACAGCCATAAGATACTTGGCATTTGTGACATGAAGAATCATTTTAAAATTTTCTAAGTTAAAGATGCTTCAATAGTTGTAAAAGTTTTAAATTACACAAAATTTTCATTCATTCATTTTCAATTATTTTTTTAAAGCTTTCAAAGATGAAGCAAATAACCATTTAATCCCATGATTAGTGTTAAGACTGTCCAATAATGCCCAGCTATTGTTAAAAACATTGCATTAGAACACCTAAAACATGCAAAGTAATTAAAAAGGATTTATTAGTTAGGATATCAACAAGAATTTTACTAGTACTCATATCACCAAAACTTGTTCATAAGAATAATTAGTTTCTTGTTTGACATAATAGATGGTTAGAATGATTTATTGTACCAATCCATGTGTAGAATGCTATATCTAGATTCGAGTGAAATATTATTTGATAGATTAAGAGTTTTTCTTAATTATGAGGATAATGAGTTTCTACCTATTTCATTACAATTTAGCATTAATACACATATGGTATAGTGATCACTTTTTGAATCCATATGGGTGCTCACCACAATGTTATTAATTTCTTAATAGGCACTTTAAGTTCAAGATCCATGATGAATTCTATTAATAAGTAATAGAACTATTAATTACTAATATCATATCTTGATTAGAAACACTTTTATTTCTATTATTACTTATTGTTATTGATTAATTAGTTTTTAATAATACCAACATGATTGTTTCAAATTTCAAATTTTGGTGTTTTATTTTTGGGAGGTAAATTTAATGTGTATATTATAATATCAAATTTTGAATAATCATCCACTGTTTTTTTAGTTTTGGTCATTTATTATGGTAGGTTTGATTCAAATTTTGAGTTTTTGGTGCTCCTTTTTTTAGATTTTCTGTAAGATTGATTCAAATTTTAAATTTTCTAGTTTTATTTTTGGGAGGAAATTCATAATGGTCATTTATTATGGTAGGTTTGATTCAAAATTTGAATTTTTGGTGCTCCTTTTTTATGAGGCAATTGTTTTGGTCAAGTACATTATAAAAATATTGATTTTGAATGAATCGGGTTTTTATTTTCGCTCTATTACGAATGATATTTTTTCATTCAATGATTTATCTGGGGAAAGACAAAGAACGTATATGTAGCTGGAGAAATATGAAGATACAAAGATTTTGTAGAAGAAATAAGAAAATATAGCTGTTGATAGCAAGAGAGATACAAAGATACAAAGATTTTGCAGAAGAAAGAAGAAGAAATAGCTGTCGATATAGTGATTTTTCAAGGGAAAATATTCAATATTTCTCAAACAAAATACAACAATGGAAGAGGAAGCTATTCAAGGTTTTTTATATCTCATTTTTTCCATTTACTTCTAAAGCCTAGAAATGTATAAACAAAGATATTTTAATTCACAATCAAGTATCCCTATTTTTTCATACTTATCATTTTTATTTTTATGTCTGAAAAATGTATCGATTTGTTTCAATGCATAAATGTAACAACAAAAAAATACATAAATCAATTTTTTTACATTCATAAATGTAACAAATACCAAATACACAAACCAAAATTGTTTCGTTCTTTATTTAATGTCTTAGGACTAAAATGTGTACCTGTTTATGGTGAATAAAAAATGATTAGATAGACTTAGTACCACTTGTCTCTTTCTATGTCTTTTTTTGTAACCTCTACAAAAAGTTTATTTTTCAATAATCTATGTCCCAATCAGGACAAATCCTTTTGCATAAGAAAAAAATGATTTGATAGAATCAATACCACCTGTCTCTTTCTATATCTTTTTATAACCTCTGTAACAAGTTTATTTTTCAATAATATATGAAATATCCAATCAGGCCAAATCCTTTCACATAACTTTGTCTTTCTCTACAAAATTCTTGAATGAAAAAAATTGTAAGAGAGAAAAAAATCATTGTATGTAAGAGAGAAAAAAATCAAAACCCAAGCCATTCAAATTCAATATTTTTATAATGTATTTGACCAAGAAAAATTGCCTCTTAAAAAAGTGCCAAAAATTTGAAATTTGAATTTATCCTACCATAATAAATCACCACCCTTTAATGATTAAATGCCTTTAATATCCTAATATCCTAAGTCTTGAAATTTGAATCTATCCTACCATAATAAATCACCACCCTGTAATGCTTAAATGCCTTTAATATCCTAATATAAGTCTATTGTAAATACTTAACCATGAAAGGTACATATTTAAATGCTTTAATGTCCTATTATCCCAATGTTTAGAAACATTTAAATGTTTTAAAGAGGTATTAGAATAATGAAAAATACATAGTACTATTTTTGTACATACATTCAAAATTTGAATATATAATACATTAACAAATCACCACCCTTTAATGCTTTAATGCTTTAATATGCTTTAATGTGCTTAGATATTTGAATTTATTGGACCCATTTAAATGTTTTAAATAGTATTATGTGAATAATGAAAAATATATAGTAGAATTTATTGTCATACCTATTTAGACACATGTAATGATTTAAAAATGTCCACACTTACAGAAAATATGTTTTAATAATGAAATCATGAAAATTTAAAGATGTTTTTATAATAATGAAATTTAAATACATTGTACTATTTACGTATTTACTGTGTTTTAGAATGGGCACCCATTCTCACGTCTTGTATAAAGTTATAAAAAATTTGATTCTATCCTACAATAATAAATCACAACCTTTTAATGCTAAAATGCTAAAATGCTTTAATATCATAATATCCTAAGTTTATTATAAATCTAATGCTTTGATGTTTAGACCCATTTAAATGTTTTAAAAGATATTTGAATAATGAAAAATATATAGTAGAATTTATTGTCATTTCATGTATTTTTTGTGTTTTAGAATGGGCACCCATTATCACGGCTTGTATAAAGTTATGAAATTGATTGAGAATTTTTACATTTTCTTGTATTGAATGGGTCAAAGATGCCCATTCTCATATAGGAATCATAAAATACTTGCTTGGGCAGATAGGAATCATAAAAGAAGAGTATGGATTATACATGCTCACAACTTTTAAATAGGTATGAAATTGATTGACCATTTTTACATTGTCTTGTATTGAATGGGTATATGCCCATTCTCATATAGGAATCATAAAAGAGTTGTTTGGGTAGATAGGAATCATAGTAATTAAATATTCACAACTTTTATGTAGAATGTTTAGAAAATGCACATGCCCACTCTCATAAAATCAATATTGCTTGTATGAGAATGTTTAGAATGGGCACATGCCCATTCTCATAAAAAAAATATGTTTCAATCACGACTGTGCACATGCCCATTCTCAAAAAAATAAATATTACTTGTATTATAATGTTTAGAATGGGCATATGCCCTTTATGATAGGAATAATCAAATTTACTTTGTTTTAGAATGGGCACCCATTCTCACATCTTGTTAAAAGAGTTATGAAATTGATTGGAGCTTTTTTACATTGTCTTGTATTGAATGGGAAGATGCCCTCTTCATTTAGGAATCATAGAATAATTTCTTTGGTAGATAGGAATAATAGAATAAGAATAAGAAGATTATGGATTAAAAGTCTCACATTTTTTAAATAGGTATAAATAGGAATAATATAAACAATCTCATAAAATCAATATTGCTTGTATTACAATGTTTAGAATGGGCATATGCCCATTCTCATGCAAAAAAAATTGTTTCGTCTTGTATTGAATGGGCATCACATTTTTATTCTTCCTATTCTCATATAGGATTCATAAAATACTTGCTTTGGATAGATAGGAATCATAGAAGGAAAGTATTCATTAAAAACGCTCACAAATTTTAAGTAAGTATTAAAATGAATATGTATTATGAATGTGAACATGCCTCATAAAATCATAAAATCAATATTGCTTGTATTAAAATGTTTAGAATGGGCATATTCCCATTCTCATAAAACATAAATGTTTCAATTCACATTCAATGTGCACATGCTCATTCTCCAAAAAAACAATATTGCTTGTATTAGAATGTTTAGAATGGGCATATGCCCTATTATAGTTCACATTCTCAAAAAAACAATATTGCTTATATTAGAATGTTTAGAATGGGCATATGCCCTATGTTATATGAATAATTAAATTAAATTTTTTTTAGAATGGCCACCCATTCTCACAGCTTGTATAGAGTTATGAAATTGATTGAGCATTGGGTGATGCCCCTTCTCATTTAGAAATCATAGAAGAATTGCTTAGGAAGATAGGAATAGTAGAAGAAGAATACATATACTAGTATCATTGTTTAAAATGGGCATATGCCCATTCTAATACAAACAAATATGTTTTGTCTTGTATTTGGAATCATGAATGGGAATATGACACATTCTAAAAAAAAAAATATGTTTTGTCTTGTATTAAATGGGAAATGCCCCCTTAAAATGTTGGGTATTAAAGAGTGACCTTTTTTTGTCTTGTATTGAATAGTCATATTCCCATTCTCAATACCATTATAGAGGTATCACAAAGATTAAGTTTAATATCGCTAAGATTAGAATATGTAGAATGGGCATATGTGTATTCTCTTTAATAGTTATTTTATAATGGGCATTTTCCTATTCTCATAAGGGAATCATTAAAAAAATGTCAATTATTGTTCATACTAGAGATAAATGAAAATATCATAAAAATAATTATAGAGATAACATTAGAATATGAAGAATGGGCATATACCGATTCTCTTTAATAGGAATCATAAGAGAAATTCCATTATTGTTCATAGAGATATGTGAATAAGTATCATAAAAAGAGTAGAGATAACATTTAATTTGTTTTAGAATGGGCACTTCCCCAATCTCACCGCCTTTGTAGGTGTATCCAATCCAATGTTTCACTTCGTAATGATTAATTTGATTCTTGCATACCATACGAAAATAATAAATTGTATGCATGTTAATTCAATGAACTAGTATGAATTTTCAAGTCGTAATCATGTTGAATTATTATTAAAGGAATATTACAAAATGGTTAGCTATATTTTTTATTTTCATAGAACATTTATTCAATAAACAAGGTAATAATGCAATATTTGTTGGAAATTTTTTTTTAATACTTAATTTTATAATCATAAATTCAACTACAAATATGATAACAAAGAAACGAAATTAATTCATCATCGCAATAATCAATGTAGAAAACAAGGTAATATTATCATCTAATAATGATTCAAATCTCAACACTAAATAAGATCATTTCACAATGATTTTTTTACATAATTTTTTTTCAAAATCATCATAGGAATTAATAGAGATAAAAGTTAATTTGTTTCATAATGGACAATTACCCATTATCGCAGCCTTTATATAGCTCTCAAAATTGTTTAGTTCAATATTTCTACCTATATGAGAATGGGCATATTCCCTTTCTCATATATGAATCATAGAAATAGAATAGAGATAAAATTTATTTTGTTGTACAAAAATTTTTTTTATCTATCAAGTTGTTTATCTTTTGACAAACACAGTTTATTCAATAATCAATACACCATTCAGTTCAACTACTAAAGAAATTACAGCTGTATGCATTCATACCCACGTTCATGTTGGTTACACCTAATCATTTTCCAAGTGTCAAATCATTGAACGTTTTTATTATTAATGTTTTTAGTATTGCATTGTTTTGGTATTTTTGTTATCTTGTAGATCACGCACTATTAAAGCCACTTTTTATAATAAATTTATATAGATCATTGACTTATTAAAATATTTTGTTTAATGTCAAACGTATAAAGTTGAGTCATTAAAAAAATGTATATTAAAAGGTTTGCAGATTGATTCTATATTTTATTTTTGATATAGTTTTTTCCTTTCTTATTAATCGTTTTAAACTAAAAATTAATTATATGTATTACTTTTTAGAAAATACATTAGTTTGTGTACTATTGTTTAGTGTTCAAGGCTTTTATATGTATTTTGTTATTATTTTATATGAATTATAGTTTTTTACAGTTCATAAATGGGTAACAACTACCAGTTTTACATATTTAATTTTAATTTAAGTCTCTTTATTTTATTTTGTTATGACTAAACTGTTTACCTATTTTTAGTGATTTAAGGATTTTACTTTTATATATAAATAGTACCAGTATGTCTCTTTAATAATAGTCTTTGTGTCATAAAAGTTGTACAAAAAGTATATTTTTCAATGTATCTTTGTTTCCGTGATCATGTTATCAAATCATTTTGCATAAGAAAAATATGATTTGATAGACATCTTATTGTAAGTAAAGTATCTTTCTATATCTTTTTATAACCTCTGTAACAAGTTTATTTTTCAATAATCTCTGTATCCAATCAGCCCAAATACTTTCGTATAATTTCTTCTTTCTCCTAAACAAAAATTTCCTTACAGATGCATTTTCGGTGGTAAGAGAGACATCCATCAATTTAACATTGAGCCATTCATTATTCAATATTTCCAGCTGAGGTATTCGACTAAGGAAACATTCATGGAGGAAGGAGTGTCGAAAATTCAAAATTTGAACCTCTCCTACAGCTAACAAGTGACGGGGCACCCTTTAATGGTGTAAATGGCATTTCATATCCTAATATCCTTAGTCTGTGAAATTTGAATCTATCCTACCATGATAAATGACCACCCTGTAATAGATATCACATTCCTTTTCAATATCTTAATGTATGAGAAGTCTATCCTAAATATGTAACCTCCTATAAGTGAAAATATTGTAGAGTATGTCTCTGAATATTTTTTGTAACACTCATAGATTTGGAAGCAGTTATATGGTAGATCCAGAGGTATTAGACCATAGATGTAAAAAGGTAGATATTACTATATTATTACATGTAGCCGTCCTCTGACTGCCTACCTAATACTTTATGAAGATGATCTACCAGTGGAATGCCGTAAGTGCATTATTTTCATGCTTATAAATGTACGAATGTGATTCCTGACGCATTTAAATGTTTTAATAGGTCATGTGCAGCAATGAACAACCATACCAGTTGGAAGTTTATTGTCATGCCTATTCTTTGATCTAGATTATGAGGCAATGCCCGTGCAACATGTTCACATTTAAATAGGAGTTATGTTTTAACCATGAAATCATAACAATTTTAGGGGAGTGTATATTAGGAGTTAATAATGTTACCAATAGGGGAAATAAATGTGTACCAAATATTGTACGTATTTACATGTATTAAATAGAATTGTAACCCATTATTAATAATGAGCTTGTATAGAACTCATATTAATAATATAGATTGTAATAGTTCTATTATTAGTCACAACCTTGTAATGCTAACAACTCACGTAACTATGCTTTAGTGTGAGATATATGCTAGAGTATTAGTTAGTAGATATCTTATGGTAATATGTTTGAGATTGATTGTAGGGATTGAAGATCGTGTTTGAATCCACCATTATATGGGTTAATTGATCTATATAGAGTAGACTCTATCGTCAATGCCTATTTAGAAACATGTACTCATTTAAGAGTTATTAGAATAAAGAAAATATGAGTTTTATTTTGAAATCATGATATTTTAAACATGTCTCTACAATAATGAAATCTAAATGCATATTATAATATTTGGTATGAAAGCATGGTTGGTCAAACATGTGTACCTGTGTCTCACGACTTGTCAATAAAGAGGCACATGAAGTTCTAATTAAGGTATTTCCTGAGATCCATTTATTTTGTTATTGCAGATGGGAAACTACGACATTCTGCATTTGTGAATCAACTTGATCCAGTCAATTGCATTGGTAAATCTGCATCACTCCAATTAGCATCTACACCTGCGCTCATGGACTTCTACATCCTGCACATACTATTTGCATATCCAAGCAGCACTGAAATTGAGTTACCATTTTTAAGGTGATCTTGTATTGAATGGGTATCAATGCCCATTTATCTTTTGACAAACACATTTCCTTCAATAGTTAGTTTGCAATTCAGTTTTGCTAGGAATCATAAAAGAAGAGTATGGATTAAATGTGATCATAACTTTTAAATAGGTATTCAAATGACTAATTATTGAATGTGGACATTCCCACTCTTATAAAATCAATATTGCATTGTTATGAGAATGTGTTATAATGGGCATAGTATTGCCCATTCTCATAAAAAAAAATGTTTCAATCACATCATGTGCACATTCCCATTCTAAAAAAAAATCAATATTACTTTTATTTACAATGTTTAAATGGGCATATACCCTTTATGAAATGGTAATAATCAAATTTACTTTGCAGAATGGGCATTGATTCTCACATCTTGTTAAAAGAGTTTGAAATTGATAATAGCTTTTTTGCATTTTTTCTTAATTATTGAATGGGCAAAAAGATGCCTCCTTCTCATTTAGGAATCATATAATAATTTCTTTGGTAGATAGGAATAATAGAATAAGAATAAGAAGAGTATGGATTAAATGGTCTCAAATTTTTTAAATAGGTATAAATAGAAATAATATAAACAATCTCATAAAATCAATATTACTTGTATTATAATGTTTAGAATGGGAATATGCCCATTCTCTTCCAAAAACAATTGTTTCAACTTGTATTTAATGGGAATCACATTTTTATTCTTCATATTCTCATATAAGATTCATAAAATACTTGATTGGATAGATAGGAATTCTAGAAAGAGAGTATTCATTAAAAATGCTCACAACTTTTAAATAAGTATTAAAATGACTATGTATTGATGTAATGTAAACATGACCATTGTCATTACATCAATATAAAATGAAATATTTCTTGTATTAAAATGTTTAGAGTGAGTCATAAATATTCTCATAAAACATAAATGTTTTAATTCACATTCAATGTGCACATGCTCATTCTCTAACGAACACAATATTCACTTGTAATCGACGTACATCAATTTAAATCGGGCATATGCCTCATTATCAAATCACTTTCTGAGAAAACAATAGACTTGTATTATGATGTTTAGGATGGGCATATTCCCTATGTTATATGGAGGTAAATCATTGACTTTTTCGTAGAATGGCCACGCATTCTCATGGGGCTTGTATAGATATGAAATTGATTGAGCATTGTGTCATGCCCCTTCTCATTTAGAAATCATGAATATTTTCTAAGAAGATAGTAATAGTAGACAGAATATACAAACGTTCTTGTATCAATTGTAATGTGTGAGAAATTCGGCTATATGCCCATCCTAGAATACAAATATTGTAGAGTATGTTATTTTAGTTGTATTGTGGAACTCATTGATTTTGAAAGGCTATGTAAATCCAAAAAACCACAAGTAAAAATAGATGCTTTAACTTGTATGTAAATGCGGTCCTCTGACTGCCTTCCTTCAAAATTGTTGAAGATGTATCTAGTTAGTGGGAATGTTGAGTGCAAAAAATTCTTGTATTGAATAGTCATATTCCCATTCTCACAGCCGTTATAGAGTCATATGCAACAAAGATCAAGTTTAATATCACTAAGATTAGAATATGTAGAATGGGCATATGCGTATTATTTTTAATAGTTATTTTAGAATGGGAATTTTCCTATTCTCATAAGGGTTTCATTAAAAATATGTCAATGTATTGTTCATACTAGAGATAAATGAAAATATCATAAAAATAATTATAGAGATAACATTGGAATATGAAGAATAGGAATACTTTATAGTTCTCTTTAATAGGAATGATAGTTGTAAATTTCATTATTAGCGAGTTGTAAGAGACATACGTGAATAAGCTATAATAAAAATGAATAGAGATAACATTTACTTTGATTTAGCATGGGATCACTTAGCCCAATCTCTTCAGCCTTTGTAGGTGTATCCTGATCTATGTTTCACTTCGTAATGATTAGGAATTGATTGATCTATGCATAACCATATGAAAATGAATAAACTATATGCATGTTAATTCAATGAACTGACATGAATTTTCAAATCTGTAATCATGTTAAATTATTATCAAATGAAGATTACAAAATGGTTAACTATCTTTTTTATCTACATAGTACATATTATCAATAAACATGGTAGTAATACAATCTCTATTGGAAAACAACTTTTAATACCTAATTTTGTAATCATATAGACAACTACAAATCTTATCAGAAAGAAAGAAAATTCATTTATCATCACAATAATCAATAATGAAAACAAGGTAATAGTATCATCTAATAATGATTCAAAGGTCAACATTAAATAAGATCATTTCACAGTCAATATTTTACATAAACAAAATTCATACATCATCACAGGTATTAATAGAGATAAAATTTAATTTGTTTCGGAATGGACAATTCCCCATTATTCACAGCCTTTATATAGCTCTCAAAATGATTTACTTCAATCTTTCTTCCTATATGAGAATGGGCATATTCCCTTTCTCATATATGAATCATAGAAGAATAGAGATAAAGATTTACTTTGTTGTATAATGGTCATTTCATTCTACCATGTAAGGGAAAACTAACCAGATGACTATTCTTCATCTCCGAATAAATCAAAAGAATCAATATAGATAAAATTTACTTTTCTATTATTCTGTTATGATTCCTATGTGAGAATGAGCATATGACCATTCTCATATAGGGATCATATAAGAATAGATATAGAATTTACTACATTCTAAAACTATGAAATAATTTTTTTCTCTATTATTATACTATAATTCCTATGTGATACTAGGCATATACAATGGGCATATGCCCATTCTCATATAGGAATCATAGAAGAAGATTAGAGAAAAAATGTTGCACAATGGTAAATTCTCAATCATGCCTTGAGGGAAAGAAAACCATATGATATTATTCATATCAAAATAAATCAATAGAGAAGAGTTAGAAAAATACATGCCTATGAATTGATTGGTGTTGCTGAGAAGCTTCCTTGATATATTTTCTTTCATAAGCCAAAACAGTCCAATGAAAGAGAAAACCCAAAATAAAAAGTATAAACAATCATCAATCAAATAGCTCACATGCAAGGAAGCGGTCTAACGAAATAGAGGATCCCGAAGTGAAAAGGATGAACAAAAAAAGAAGATAGATCAAACAATATCCCAAAAAAATCTTCAAATCTTGTGTTTCACAAGGCGAAATAGTCTAATGAAATGAGAAAAGGCCCATTCTCATATAGGAATCTTAAAATAATAATACATGTAAAATATAATTTGTTTTAGAATGATCAGTTTCCCATTCTCACGGCCTCCATAGAGATATTAAAAAGTGGAATGTAAAAACAATTATCAAACTTCAAAGGGCGCATGCAATAGCTTCGTGGTAAATCTTCAAATTCCTAAGAACTCCAGCTTCATCGAAAACATTAACTCTCATTAATATATCCATTGTGCCACGTAGTGACGTGAATTAAATGCCATTAATATCTCCAATTTCCCTTTAACGAATGGTTGAAGATATTTTTTTAAAACACTTTTATTTAATTAATAAATACATGGTGGTCAACAATATATTTGCATGGTGATCTTGCTATGTCATGGTCAGAAACAAATATAAATTTTTAAAAAAATCATAGACATGTTTTAGATTATTTATATTTAAAATAAACTTCCATTAATATCACGTTTGTGCCACATAGTGGCATGGATTAAGTTCAATATTGCTTGTAATAAAATGTTTAGAATGGGTATATGCCAAATCTCAATCAAACAAACATTTTGGTCTTGTATTTAATGGGAAATTTGTTTGTACAAGCAATATTAAAATTAATCATTTTAATATCTCTACAAAGGATGTGAGAATGGAGAAAAAAATTAATTTTAATATAATGTGTATTGTATTTAAGTTTAATATTGTTTTGAAAGAAATTATAAATAAAATTGTTAAGAATAGTAAATAAGACTTGAATATGTACTGTCATTGCAAATTATTTACTAGGTATGTGTGGGAATGCTAAATGTTAATTTGGGGAAACATTTATCATAGAAATCTCATATAAAGTAGGTTTTAGATTTAGCAACAAAGAATTTAGGTTGTTATTTGGAAATTACTTAAGTGTTGGATACTAGGTTTGGTATTAGGTTTGAATATAGGGATATTTCTTTATGGGTTCAACTAAATATATACCTTGACTATTTTAGCATATAATGGACATAGGTTTTCCACCAGTAGATATTTGTGCACAAAAATCTGTGGTAACTAGATGATATCCACAAAAAACTATACAAATTACAAATGACATTATCCCATTCTATAAACAATGGGTATATGTCTATTAATTACATGGTAGTTGAAGGAATATGTGCACAAAAATAAATGGAAATGAGAATGGGAATGGTGGTAAACAATGTATTTGCATGGTGGTCTCGTTATGTCATGGTCAAGAACAAATATATATTTTAAACAATATCATAGCCATGTTTTAGGTTATTTTTAGCAATATTTTAATATTGTGAACATTATTATTATTGTGCAAATAATGAGTTGGTGACAACTCGTAGAGATCTCTTAGAGAGATTCTAGGTTTGTTGAGTGAGAATAGGTATTGGGAGAGATTTGTGGGATGCTGAGTGATTAGTGGGATGAGTGTTGACTCCTAGAATCAAGGAGATCAAACTCTATATATGTAACCTCTACCTGTGAATAATATATCCCGAATGAATTGAAATCATTGTGTTCATGTTTACTGTTCTGTCTGTTTCACGGTTATAATCTGAGCAAAATTATATCATTGGTATCAGAGCGAGTCAACCATTAGCCATGTAGAGTCATGTGCTAGATTCTTCAATGGTGAAAGGGGATGGATTGGATTATTCTGCGTGAGTATATTCAAATTGCGACTGAGATAGGCCCTTATTTGTTATTTCAAGTTCATTATGGTTTGTCTACATTCTCCAGTGTATCAGAATGTCACGATTACTGCGCAGAGGAATCATTGACTTAGAATCGTGTATTTTGAAGTTTTTTTCTTATCATACTGTCCATCTGTAATGCCATTTGTTTTTACATAGCTTCGTCCAATGATTAGTCATCAATAGATATGAGACGTCATTCAGCCTGATGCCCATCATTCTTGGATCAAGAGTTCCCAAATCGTGACTTCTTCTCCCAATGACTTTTTGGATCCTCACGTTATTTCAATGTCTGTGCCCTTATCTACATGTCTGCATTTATAGTTGATCTCCCAATTTAGTTTCTCAGCAAATTGTGTGGAATTTGATCTTGTATGAAGAAGCTTCCTAACGCCTTTGTGTGGGCTCTCACCTCCCTGGAAACGAATCTTGAGGCCGTATTTCTGCATTGATTTTAAATACCATATTCCTGAGATGTCTGAGCGGATTCAGTTTTCGTGATACATTGTATTCATGACCATAACTAGAGTGCACATTCCTACATGAGAGTCATTCACTGATCTGCATACGACATCAGTAGATTGTTTCATATTGGATTGTTCTGTCACACATCCCCTGAAAGCTCAATCCATTGTGAATTATGTGACAATTAGTGGTTCTATGGATTTACAAATCTATTATAGTGTGTAGAAGTTCTGCCTTCCTTTTAGCATGCAAGTATCCATCTATAAAACTCTTACTCAATCACATTGTGAGGACTCTTCAAACGAATGATACAGAGCTCTCACACTAGCTTGTATTATTATTTGAATATCGAGATTTGCAGAGAAAGGATTACATCAGATATCATTTTTGTGTGTGGATCTCGGTCTTTGCATGAGTCGTGTTATAGTTGTCTGTTGCATTGGCTGAACCAGCTGTCATTCCCGGAACGAGTTTATACATGCCATGCGTGTTTGATCAAAGAGAAAGAATACAGTTTTCTAATACAAAGATGTTCGTCCTTTTCTTATCTGTCCACAAGATTATTTTATCATTCTGCCACTGATCTGGAAAGTCTCTTTGCATGCGACTCAGTTTTTCCGCGCACACACAAGGGCTTATTGATTTTCAGGAAAAGTTTTACCTGGAAATGTTGCAGCAACAGGCCGTTAGTCTGGCCCTTGAAGAAGAATGGAACGAGGCAAGCGTTGCAGGAAAACGCATAGAAGGATGGCTTAAAGATGTTACGGGTATCGCAAGCGTTCAAGACCCGAGGAGGACATATCCCTATGAAATCTCTGAACATGGCACCGATTTCCTGTTCATTTTTGTCAACCAGCGCGCCGTAAAAGAGGCGTTGAGAGCAGATGTTAACATAAATTGGAAGCGCTGGAGCGACGCCGTGGAAAGCAGAATGAGCGCGGATTACATGAAGAGCACGAAATGGAAGGTTGAAATGCTCGTAAAGTGGATGCCGGTTTTGGTGTATCAAGGGCAGTTTGATCTGGGGTTCGCTGTTTCGGTGGAAGAATGGTTACGGAGTGTGGATTGGAGTGGAATGAGTGAATTTTGGCGTACAGAGAGAAAGGTGTGGAAGGTAGGGACTGTTGTGGCGGGGTACATTAGATCCCATTCAAATCTGACAAATGTGGTGGTGGCGAGAGCAGGGCACGAGGCCGCTGTCGATCAGAGGGGTTCATGCCAGGTGATGATTGAATCCTGGGTTAAAAACCAGGCTGCTGCCAATACAGATCATGTTTTTCAGGCTCCAAGCTGGAATTTAACGATAGCGTAAAGTTTCTCGATGGAGGCTGGAGGCAACGGAGGAAGGAGGTTAATCAGCGACCTCTCGTCAGGCACCATCGACGAGGCCGCGGTATTGATTTGGTGGCCAAGTATTTCAGTTGTGTGTTTGATTTCATGTGTTTCATTGTTTGTAATAAGAACAGATGTTACATTCCTGTTCAGAATTGTATTTCCTTTTATAACCTCCTGATGTAAATATGTGATAGTAGAAAGATAAAAGCACAAGAAAAAGCAGCATCATGTTTTTCTTGAAGAGGATGAACAGAGGTTCATGAGCAGGGGCTCGTACCTAGGACAGAGGTCCGTTATTGTCGAACAGGGGTTCGTATTTGGTGAACAGAGGTTCAGCATACCAAGATCATGAGCATGCAGAGGCAGGCAAGCTGTAGAAGACGTGTGAATGTTTTTCTCTACATTGTTCACATTAGGGGAGTGTATGTGTGGAAATAATAATGTTAACAATAGGGGAGTGAATGTTAGCAATATTTTAATATTGTGAACATTATTATTATTGTGCAAATAATGAGTTGGTGACAACTCGTAGAGATCTCTTAGAGAGATTCTAGGTTTGTTGAGTGAGAATAGGTATTGGGAGAGATTTGTGGGATGCTGAGTGATTAGTGGGATGAGTGTTGACTCCTAGAATCGAGGAGATCAAACTCTATATATGTAACCTCTACCTGTGAACAAAAATATCCTGAATGAATTGAAATCATTGTGTTCATGTTTACTGTTCTATCTGTTTCACGGTTATAATCTGAGCAAAATTATATCATAAATTCAATATTGATTTTACAAATGCACTTCCCATTATCACAACCCGTTGTAAAAAAAATTACATTTAAATAAATATATTGTATGATAAGAACTACATAAGGATTGATCCATCTTGAAGGTATGTAGTGCAGCACTTGGCTTTGCCACGGATAGTCCAGCTACTATAATACAATTATTAATAATTAAAATAATTTTATGTTTTTATGAGGATGGGATTGTGCCCACTATAAACATTATTTCACTAGCAATATTTTCTATCTATAAGAGTTATGAGAATGCACAACTTCCCTTTTTTTTTTAAAAAGTAAGACTGTGAGAATGCACATATTTTCATTCTAAAATAAAGTAAATTGTGTCTCTATTATCATTATATGATTCTTATATGAGAATAGTTATATTCCCCTTCTAAACATCTAGTCTTATTCTACATTTCCTAATTGAGAATGGGCATCTTCTCATTACAACCATTTTTTTAATAGAGTTTTTTTTTTTTATCATTTTCATATATTAAGCAACATCTTACTCCTCCATATTTTTTTATGAGAATTGACATACTTCTGTTCTATAAACGTAATACAAACTTTATAAACATGATTTCTTGATCTGACGTCGTGAATATTTACTAACTAGTGTAATGGATTATCAATATAAAGGTCGAAGGTGTACACCCCCTCTTCCAAGGTCGAATTTGCACGAGCAACTGCAAAGCTGTTACCACTTATGCCAAGGCAATTTGCCAGCAGAGTTGCAGGAGCATGGCCATTTTGTGAGCTTGTGAGAAGATCATGTACTAGAAGATCATAAAATTAATGGAGAGAGGTTATGTCCTTTGAATTTTGGTGTATGGATAGAAAATGTGGTAAATATTATTTTTAATTTCTCAAACTTGTTACAACCTAATAAATCAATAGTTTTCGAATAAAACATTTTATTTTCAATGAAACAAAAATTTACCTTATGATTAAGACAAGGAGTGTTCAACTGGATGGTATACACCTTATACACAATGATCAACACAATTTGTAGTTCAAGGGAGTTCTTACAAAATTAATTTATTACTATTCGATTGAGTGCAAATTTGTTACAGAGGGAACAATTATAAAATGTAGTTGAAAGAGACATGGTACATTTTAATAGATTGGCCTTGCCAATACCTTTGTATGTTCATATTGAATATAGTATTCATGGTTTGTGGATTTAACAAAGGATGCTTCTTATGTGAAGGATTAACTCATAAAATGTCCCCTAGCTAGGAAATTGGCTAACATAAATGGTTCTTAGATGGATTTAATATTTTTAAAAGACTCAAAAGAGGTTAGGGTCATCATATGGGTTGCATTAGAAGAAAAAAAAACTTAGTTTTTTCATCCAATTTCATAAGATGAAACTAATCACAATCAATCCAAAAGAGTGATAAAAATATCTTATAATGTTTATAAAACATTATGTAAGCTTGAAACCCCTTATAATCCATCAAATCAAAATTATGATGAAGATATAAAATGGTCAATATTTTTAGAAAAAGTGGAAAATGTATAGTTTATTTTTTGCAAATATATTTATCTCAAAACATTACCTCTTGCTTTAATAAGAGTTCAAAACCTATGAAGCACAACTAGAGGCTTAAATAAAATTGATAGAAAGAATTTTGTGTTCGATTCATTAACAACAAATTTCATCTTCAATGTTGGTAATAAATCTATGGAGGTATATAAAATGATATTTATGGGATGGATTTTTTTAAAAACGCATGGCAATTAAATTTTATGGGTACCCAAGGAGTTCCTTCTATAAACATAAATCTAAATGGATATAAAGGCTTTTATGAATGGTAACACTGGAAAAGAGAAACAAAGGTCTAAACACTATTAGATGCAATAATCACCTTTGCATATCAAGTCCTCCCCAATTGTTGAGATAAATTCATAGATCCTGTCTACATCATAACTCAGTCTATAATATGAGGATACAAAATAAATCCTTGCACAAAATTGTTCTTGCTTCATGCTATAACAACACATATACATAACAAACTAATACTGCAGTACTTAGATCAACCAAATAGAGTATCAAGATTCCTCAGTTGAGCATAGCCTCAAAATTCACCTTCATTCAATTTAATATTAGTCACGTGTAGTAAAGCAAATGAAATTCCATTGTCAAAAAAAAAATTATCTTATAATGTGGCTACAAGTAATGCATATGCTAGAGCAAAATGATGTAGTCTGCATAAGCTGAGAAGATTGAGCTTGAACAATCTTGCATCACCCAATGGAAAACATTCATAGTTTAGTTCTGTCAAGCTTTTGGTTGCACAAATTATTTTTGTTATGTTTCACACAAGAGTCTTATTTGTATGTCTTGTATTGTGATTCTTGATAAAATGGACACAAGTGTTTTATGTAATGTTTCATTTTCTCCTGTGATGCGCTAAGGTAGTAATGATTCAATGTTGTAATTTTTTGAACATATTATATTACATAAGATTATTTAAAGTGTTCAATCCTATGGAATAAATATGGGGTGTAAGTATTTCAGACTAGTTGGTCAAAGTGGTTGTGGCAGAAATCTTGTAGAGTTCATAACTGAGATCCACATATCAAAAGGAACTTTAGATCGATAACCTACAAGGTTTCATCACTATGGCGCATTTTTGTAAAGGTGTAGAATTCATCTACAATAGCACACTAGATGATGCACATATTTTCAAAATGCGACAATGCATCAAACGTTTTGAAGAGCTTGTGGTAAAACAATGTGTGACCATTCAAATTTGTTGGTGCACATCTACTACTTAAAATACTTAGAGTCATTAAAATTATATTGAGGTAGCGTGCAAGAATTCTGGTGGAGCATTTACATGAATGCATCAAGTGAAAAAAATTGAATTTCAACCTTATATGAAATTAGTGGATGATTGTTGACATGGATATTACCTAATCCAATAATGTGTATCTAAGCATTGAGTCGAACCCAATTCGCATGAAGACATAGTTTGGGCCTTGTTGTCACATGAAAGAAAAGTTGGATAAATTTTATCCAATTTATTTACCAAAATCATGTTCCATTGAGTAAACTGGGTTCCCTTGGCAATTTTTCATATTGGGAACTTAGTCATTACACTTATTGAACAAATTACCCTTCATCAGGACTTTGTTGATCCTTTGCCTATTGCGAGGAACAAGTGGAAGCCGACAAGCCAATGGGTATTATGTTTTAAAGCTGAGTTGGGAAATATTTTATATTGTGGGTCAGCTATGTCATCTCGATGATGGAGTACATAGAGGGAAATGTAATGCGATCTGCAATTTCACCAGATTCCAATCAGGTGATTTGAGCGACAAAAGATTTATGTTTTGTGTATTAAGCTTTCGAGTAAGTGAAACCTGCGTTTGGAGCGTATGGAAGAAATCAAAGAAATTCCGACCCTAACTATGGGAATAAAAAGTATATTAAAATGGGGGAAAAGTAAATAGGAGAAGGTAGTGACTATTAGCTTCCAAATATTCACGTATTGGGAAAATGTTTTACATAGCTTTCAGAAACATAAAGACCATTTGTAAAAGGGAGGAAGTCCACATGAATTTGTTTTTATCCGAAACAAGTTAAGGGAGCATAGACATACGATAATCCAAACTAACTTTCAATCCATTTGAAAATATTGCCCAAATGAAGACTACATGGAGTCAACATATCCCAAATAATAATAATATTAACGTAAATTAATGGAAGAACTAATATAAATAATCTAATCCATTCTAGGATTTCGTTGACAAATCCATAAGCATTATATGACATTCAAATAATGATTTACAAAAATATGGACTTACCATAAACATTGGACACCCATGATGTCTTTAATACAATCAAGGAAACGCACCTAGTCAATACAAAAGATTTGAATGTTCATATTAGAAAGGTATAGAGCCACAAACATGGACCACCAACATTTGTCATAAGATTTCCAAGTTAAGGCACTCAGACTACATATAATGAATCTAGAGAAATTAACATACTACAAGCGAGTAGTAATCATGTATAGAAAATAGTGGATGAAAGTAATATAGAAAATGGAAAGAAAATACATGAAGAAAAATATGGATAATGATCATTAAACACATGATGCTTAGTCCTATTGGCTCAAAATTAGTATGTACATAATATATGACTTGAAAATAATGAGGAATTATAAAAGAACTATTTTGAGCATGGAATATCATCATGTATACTATAGAGGGATGCCCCCAAGAGAAATTATTCAGGAGCTAAACTAGCTCCTATTATCATATAAAAATTTTGTTTCCTGCATTAATTTCAGTTATTATGAATGAACATATGTGAAAGATTATAAAATATATGATATCAATCAAACCATAGTGGAAAACAACATATATAATTCTCAAGGAACTGTTAATCAATTAAGACATGTAATATAGGTTTTGTTTTTTATTTTTTCACAAATATGTGATTATGCTTTAAGTAATTTTATGAAATTAGTTGGAAATTATAGCAATAGGGATAGATTTACAAGAATTCATTTCATGAGGATTAATGGTTTGGAAAATACAAAATAAATTAGCCTTGGATTTACTCAATTCAAAATTTCCAAAAAATATATTCATGTGTGAGTTGTACAGAGGCTGACAAATTTATGTGTCATAGGTTATTAGATCTTGTCAGGATAATTGGTGGAATAATCCATGATTGAATGCAAAGTGTGTTTCAGGATAGACCTACAGGGAGGACTGGAAAATTGATAGCCAAAATACTAATGGGTTAAATGAAGAATAATGATTTAGAGTTCAAATAACTAAGGGTTAAGCCACTAGAATAATGTGTGTAGTAGATTGCACTATGGAAGCTTAATGTACTTTACAATTCCCTTAGAGAAAGCATGTGTATAGAATTCCAATCAGAGGATTAGGAATTGTTGATTCCACTATGAGATGACATGTGAAGATAAAAACCTATCTGGATCCACTTAGGAAGGTTGAATAAAATTCACCACGTGTTGGTGTAAAATTAGATTACATCCCTAAGAACATGCTACCAAGCCAAACAATCTATGTCACCTGAGCATCTAGAGTATAGGGTGTTGAAACATGGGGCCTATGTAGTAATGGTTGTATCAATCAGTACATCTAATGGGTGATTATTAGGAAGTGAATGTGGTACCACATATGAGCATTCCAAATGCACTTTCAATTAATATGTTTTAGTTTCAGTGAGTAAGAAGTGGGTCTTATTTAAGGATTGTGACATTTTAACACTATCAATAGTCATGGGAAAAATAAGATGATAAAGTACATGGAGAAATCAAGTATTTTCAAATAAGAACAAGATATTACTGTGTGAAGTGCATGAATAAAAATTAGCATGAATTTGTTAGATGCATTATTTCAATTAGGTAGTAGTCAGTAACATGATAGAATGGAGTAACATTACCATCATCTGAATCAGGAATTTTGATAGCATTTAGGAATATTGAATTTGATGTCCACTACTTAATTATTTTGAAATCCTAGCACATGTTGAAGAGGAATATGAGATACCCCAAGGAAGGAGGTATATTAAAGATACTAATGGGATACAAAATGTGAGAATTATAAGCAGAAGAACATGGAATGAGTGATCATAATGAGTTGGTGGTGTTATGAACATGATAATCATGATGCACTGTCAATAGTTACACTTTCCTTTAGTGGTCTTATGATTAGGAAACACATTCTTGACAATCTTTTTGATTTGTATTAGCAAGAGTATGAACAAGATTTCAATCAAGTAATTATTTGAGCATAATATGTGGAGGACAAGCTAAACACTTGAAGGTTTAATCATGTGGATGAGACACAAGATATAATTGAAATTGTTAGGAAATAAGGGATAAAATATAAGTAGAGTCCCTCACAGAATCACAACAATAGAAACTAATATGCAATCCCACATAATTGTGGTAATTACAGATCTGAAATAAAAGTGTAGAAATAAAATAACACAACAAGAAGAGAAAATATTTAACGTGGTTCACCCAATTTGGGCTACGTCCACCAAGAATCACTTGCTCAGATTTTATTACAAGCCACCTCTCTCTCAATACAATACCCAGATCTGTTTGGAGCTATGCTCAACAAACTCTACAGAATTCACACCCGAATTCAACAACATATTTGCAATGTCAAACTTCAATTCCTACCATATGCACAAAACCACTATTGTATGACAACTATTTAAATCACAGTTTTAACAAAACCATGGGTATCAAAACCATGGGCCAAAAATCCCATAAACCTATGGGTCAAAAATGCTACCCATATAGAAAATACATTTCCCGGAATCAGGCACATTTTCAGTTACTCCAAAAAAAAGAGGGGTTGTGCCCAATTTCTTAGGGGTTTCCAACCCCCATGAAAACCTTGGTGAGATACATGGAAGAGTGTACAGTACTTTTAGTGTACAATCTTCAAAACTTTCACACATGAAAATAGGCTCCACAACCTAACAATCTCCCACTTGGAGACTATTTTCCTCTGAATAAAGCTTCTCAACCCTTCACTATTTTCATTCATGAAGACCAACCAAAGTTGAACATAGACTTCAGTTTCTCCCTTGTGACCACCTTGGTCATCATGTCTACATGATTTTTACTGGTATGAATCTTCTCCAGCTTCAACTTCTCTTCCTCTAAATTTGTCCTAATGAAATGGTACCTTAACTGTATATGCTTTATCCTAGAGTGGAAAGTGGAGTTCTTTTCTAGGTGTATAGCACTATAACTATCACTATGCAGATTCACTTCCTCTTCTTATGCCCCAAATCCTTAAGAAATTTTTGTAACCAAATCATTTCTTTAAATTTCCTCTTTAGCAACAATATACTCAGCTTCTATGTTTGACAAAGCCACAAGCTTCTGTAGTTGTGAAATCTAGCTCATTGTTGTCCCACCTATAATAAACACATAACCTATTGTGATCCTCCTATTGTCCAAATATCTAGCCATATATGAATCTACATAACTATGAAAAGTGGTATCCAATCCACAGTAGAAAAAAATTGTCTCCATGGTCCCTCTCAAATACCAAAAGATCCACTTTACTGCCTGTCAATGATCTTTACCTGGATCACTCATAAATCTACTCACCGCTCCCACTGCATGGGAAATATCATAGCCTAGTACACACCATGGCATACATCAAACTGCCAACTTTTGATGAGTAAGGTACCTTGGACATCTAGTTTCTCTCCACTCTTTGTCTTGGGACACTACTCCTTTGATAACTTAAAATGGCCTGCCAAAGGAGTCCCAACTAGTTTAGTCATCTTACATATTAAACCTCTCCAAGACCTTCTTAATGTACTCTTCCTGAGAATAAATTCAGATTTGCGTTCCTTCCTATCCCTAGATATCCTCATACTAAGATAGGTGAGAATTCATTTGGCTGCCCCCAAATCCTTCATAAAAAGGATTCACTTAGCTACTTCTTCAGTACTTTTATTCATCCTGCATGTTTTTACCTGCAACTAACATGTTATCGACATACAGACACCGAATAATATAACTGTCATCCTCAAATTTATTTGTATACAAGCAATGGTCAAAATAGCATCTAATATAACCTTGCTCCATCAATAAGATATCAAATTTCTTATACCATTGATGTGGAGCTTGTTTCAAGGCCATACAAGCTTCTTCTTCAGTTTGCACATGACATCTCCTCTTTACCTTTGACCTCATAGTCCATCTTTGGTTGCTGCATATAGATTTCCTCCTCCAAATCACCATGGAGAAATGATGTTCAGTCTTTACATCTAGTTACTCTAAGTGCAAGTCTTCTACTGTAACTATTCCTAGAACAATCTCTAATAAAAGTCATTTTTACTACAGGAGAAAAAATATCTCATCAAAATCTATACCTTTTTTATGTTAAACCCCTTGACCACCAATCGAACAAATCCTTGTATATTTTCATTTTCTCCTTCCTCTTTGTACTCTGCAGAATCCAACCGGAGATCATATTCAAAGCATTCAATACTTTTTTCTGGTTATCTTCAAAGAAATAAAATACGTGCTTTACCACTTTCTCCCACTTCTTCCTGGGCATCTAGTGCATTGCAGCATTAAATGGCTATTAGACTCGAGTAATAATAATGTTCATGGAAGGATAAAATATAGGATTGAGTGAGGTTGCTGATTATTTATACTTGTCCACACAGATCCTCTGTTACTTGCAATATGGATTTGCCCTATTTTCCTTACTACTTATACTTCTGAAGCACATGGTCCTTAAGACCAATTATATCATCCTTGGGCATGAAATTAATAAATCTTTGTCCTCATGCCTCCATCAAGGTACTTGAGGGTCCTCTTCAAGTCAGAGCTCACTACTGCCATTACATGTAATTGCTCCAAGTTGAGAATAGGTATCTTGGAAACCTTGATTCCATTCTGGTAATCATAAATGCACTCCCCTCATTATATGACCTGACACATTTTAGCTTACAAAAGTGTCAAATACATCATATTTACTTAACTTTCCTTGTTGTATCATCAATAGAAGTAAAACTTGAACCCCCAAGAGATTCCGGCCCCCACACATCAAAATGCACCAGCTCAAACTTCTTTCTTTGTAGGTTTGAGAAACCTTACTCACTTTTGTTTCATATGATGCAGTCCTCACATAACTCTATGTTTCTGGATATATGATCTCCATGCCATGGCTCATATGACCAAGCCTATAGTGTTAGGAAATGCTAAAGGGAGGTTCCAACAATATCACCCCTGCATGTACAACCTACACAATAATGTATTCCCATTCTGCAATAGTATTACAAACTAATTATGCATCAATAATAATGCACTTGAAGTATCTGAAATAAAAGTCCAAAAATCCTCCTTATTTTATTCCTCCTTAACACAACACAAAGAGACAATATTTAATGTGGTTCACCCAATTTGGGCTACCGTCCTACCAAGAATCACTTGCTCATATTTTATTACAAACCACCATGTTCTTCAATCTACAATCTAGTACCCATATCTGAACCATTTGGAGCTTGTTGTAGTCTTTTCCTTTATGCTCAACAAACAAAAAATCTAGCTTGCAGTAATTCAGGGTTTGTTCACCGATCCAGATAGTGAATGCAAATACACATATGTAAAAATGTTACAATGATCTTATCCTACCATATCGATGATTCAACACACAAAAAACCACTATAAGTAAGACAAATGCTGATTCCCTTAAGTAGTATTACAAAACCGTGGGTATCAAAATTTAATGTGGTTATGGGCTCCACCAAAAACCATCCAATAAACAATATGGGTCAAAAATCCCTTCCCATATGAAAATAAGTAGACAACATTTAGTTTTACAAAAGTATATGGGCTAAAACCATATCGGGCATCCATTTTAAGGCGCATGTTTTTTTTATAGGTCAAATTTTTTTTGGGGGGTTATGCCCCCAAATTTCTACTACCACGGGATACCACCCTCGAACCCCAGCTCAGGGCCCAACCTAGCCCTGAACCCTGGCGAGACAACTTTGGAAAGTGTACATTACACTTAGTGTATAGTGTTGAACACTTTCACACATAAAAACATGATCCACAACCTAATAGAAGGTACTTCCCTACAATTGGCGTGTGTCAACATCCATCTAAGTTTTCCTCATTTGAGAAAACATACCTTAAATAGAAGTTAATGACTTATTAATTTTTTTCATTAAGGATTAATTGTATTAGCCCTACTGAACAACTAGGTCCATTAACCATTAGGGTTAGAAATTAAAAAATGTAATTGAAGTGAGTATGCAGATACATCTTCTCCCTAACCATTTCATAGGTTACTTTTTTTTATTTCCAATAACATTCTGATTTATGTTTTACATAACAAATTTAGCACAAACAACAATGTTGTTTGCCTACTCTCTTCCTCAAGCCCTGTCTTATATAATTTCATATCAAGTTCTTTTTTATTAGACTTCAATGGAATGAATTCTAATCCCCTTTAATTACCTTTCTCTACATTCCTATTCTAGTTAAGGAACTCATCATGAGAAAGCACACCTTCAACTATCTAAAGATACATTCAAATTTATTTCCAAGAGATCTTAAAATAGTCTATTAATCATTGCAGGGAAGTTGTCTTCCCTTTTTCTCATAAAGGGTTAATGTTCATTTATAACCCCATAATATATAACAATTTATCATCATAGTTTTATTCACCCACAAATATTTGATTTAGATATAGTCATAGTGATATAATTGAATATCCATACACAAAGGTTAACTTAATAAGTTACATTTTCACTAGAAAGGGTAGTGCATCTAATACCCCTGATCTTTATCCAATCTACTCCAAACCATAAGAGTAAGTTACTGACTTAAAAAGTAGATAAATAATTAACATTTCCATTCACATAATACCCAAAAGGTTACACATCAAGTTCAAACAAGTACAAAAATATTTTATTCATCAAGATGATTCATATAATATAAGTCCAACCACTTCAAACATTTCCAATGTCAAACAACAATAACAAAAAAAATACAAGTACAACTTTTTTTTTCATCAAATATATTTCAATAATGAACATATTTTATCATAAATGATACAATTCCTTAATAATCAAATGTAACATCTTAATGATATTTTATCATTTCATCACTTACAAAGTCCATCTGCAAAATTTCTAGCATGGGCTAGTTCATTGAATTGAGCATGATAAGCACTAAACATTAAAATGATGTGCTTTTAGCTAAATTTTCCATAAAAAGAACTTTGTTGTTATGAAACAGTCAAGAGCAATTCAGAAAGACATAACCAAAGGAAGTTACCACAATCAAATAAAGGAGAGAGAGGAAGAGATATACCAAGAAAAAGTAAGATTAAGTCATGAAATATACAAATTCAACCTTCCATACTATTACTTATTAACAAAAAAATTACAACAATAATTCATATAAGTAAAATTTCATCATAGTCTTAGTAACTCTTGATACATTAACTTACATGTTTTCCCATACTCACTTAAACCTATTTAATAGAAGGAGATAACTATCCTACTATCTTCTAGGCATAGTTCAGCTGAAGATAAAACAATAGTAATTCCATCTCAATATTTTGTTCCCCTAAAATCATCCAAAAATTTGAGATGTCAGTAATCAGATCTAAAAACATAAGAATAAAATTCAGGTTGATTCAAACATCATAACCTGACATGTGCCTCTGATATGAGTGTCCTTCTACTCAAACTTAGAATACATTTAAAATATAAGTTATAGTTTAGCAAACTAAAAATAGATCTCATCAAAGGTTAAGATTAAATAAACATGCAATAGGACTACACTCAATCCCCAAAAAATAAAACGTTACTATCATGAAGTCAAGTGAGTAGAATGGTAATATTTATCATTCAGCTTCAACTCTAGCAACCATTCAAATATTTTCTACTAATCACAAATACTTGCAAAGAATATTTCCAACCAAAGACAACCATTTAACAAACTAACGTCTGCTTCAGCTATACTTCCCTGGCACAACCTGAACTTAATTCTACCATACATGACTAGAAGATTGCATAACGAAACAGATCAAATAGGAAAACACCTTCTCTAAAGTTGAAACAGAAAGGATATTATAGAAGTGAGGGAGAGATTACTTCCTCTTAGTTCTAGCATGATTAGAAAAAAATAGAGATAACAAGAACATAAACAAACAAAATCAGTATCAACTATCCCATACCAAAATCCCAAACTGAGAATGAATTAGAGATCAAAATGAGTGGATCACAAACTAGAAGAAAGGAAAGAATGAAGAGAAACACAATCCAATACCTTCCATTCATTCTAGGAGATGGTACTAGATAGCCTTGATATTACCCCAAGATAACAATAAAACCATCTCCTTCAAGATACAACGATGCAAAGGAAAATTCCTAGAAGATCAAGTCTGAATGAACCTTCCAACTTAGACCCATAATAGCTAAGGAATGAATCAATAAGATATAACAAAAACATGAGTAATCAATTCCTCTTTTCACAAGAACATTACTTAAGATTTTTAGAATTGAAACCTTGTTTAGTGACCCAAGGACCAAGGAACAGGCTAACACAATACAATAATACAATGTTAAAGGAACCACCAAGAGGTTCAAGTTAGCACTAAAACCAAATAACAATAGAAAAAACCCAAGGGTGTTTTCCCTTCTTCATAGCACCAGATGCCATCCTTCCAAGGTTATACAAGACCCCACAGAAATAGAAGAAAAATAAAGTAATATATATATATATATATATATATATATATATATATATATATATATATATATTTAATATATAATCCTTATGGCTTCCAAAACAAAATAGGTCTTAAAAATGACTTTACATTTCTAGCGAAGAAAAAGATGTATACCTTTATAATATTTAACACACAACCAAATGACTTAACAAGTCCATGGAGTGATAAAATATTTTCCAAGAAAACTCCAAACAATTATTCCCCTAAATCCCCAAAGATCAGAGGTCTTGCAACTAAAAGAAACACAATAAAACCTAGATTCACAATTACTGAAAAGATCCTTTCTCCTAAAAAATCAAGAAATTTCAATCAAAGTTAAGATATTAAAAATATTTTATTACCTGTAGTTTACCAACATATAGGAAAACAATGTTATGTTAAGACAAGCTCCATAGTTTTAATGCAACCCAAGCTTCCTACTCAGTTTAAGCAAACCAAAAAAGGTTGCATATAGTTCAAAAAATATCTCTTACATTTTTGACTTCATCTCGAGCTCATGAAAAAGATTATAGTATAACCTATCAATTCAAATTCAGAATATTGATACCCAGATCACATTTTCCAACATATAAATGAGGTCGAATATATTCACAATAAAGAATACAAGAATTGAAATCAAAGTTCTTATCGTCCAAACAAAAACCAATATATCCCCAAGAGAATATTTCTTTTAATGAATCAATTAAGTAAAACAAAAAAAACTTAATGGGTAGATACTATCATGCCTGATAGAGCTTCTCCTTGATTTGCAAAAGATTTCCAAGCAACACTTCAATAGCCTCTTCTTCTCCACACAATGTCAACTAACTTCCAACACTTCTACCTTCTTCTTATAGTTTTTATAGAGTCAAATAATAGCTCTATGCAATGCAAAAATAACCAATCAAGAAAGAATCAAAATGGATAGGTTCGATGAGCTGAAAAATCTCATGCAAAGCTCGAGCTCGAAAATGAACCAAAAGATCAAAACAACCCAAAACCCCTCATGCATTTTCCTAGGAAGTTTTACCAAATTCAAAAACATTAAATGCAAAGGACTTTCAGTTCCCTCCATTTTCCAGACCACCACCATATCCACATTTAGTAGTGTTTAATTTTAAATTTTGCATGCAACTAAACTTGACAGAGGTGCCAACTCAACTTTCCCCAACTTTTCCCGTGCCCATGCCAAAATTAGTAGTAGGAAGAGATAATAATGAATTAAATCTCATTTATTACCTAAAAATCAATGCCACCGACCACCCAATCCCCATGTCATTCCATACATCCCCTTTAGGTTAGCCATACCTTAAGTTAGGTTAATATTAGCTTAGGAAATCAACATAGGTCCAAAGGTAGGTCTCAAGTTTAAGTCATAACATCTTAATTTCAAAAGATTGCAAAGACATAGGTTAGAATTTGCTTTAGGCTAAAGTCCCTTAGCATTAAAACATATAGTTAAAAATAGGTTACCATTCAAAGAAAGCATTGCAATCTAAAAACCGAAGATGAACCAACCAAATATCAAAATTCAAATATGTCCTACAGGGTCTAAGGACTTCATTCCTTTCCTTAGAACATTCAGAATCCAAAGATCACCTGATCTATCTGACTCGGTCGTTATGACCACAAAGTCATGAATTAAAAGCATACCTTGGATCAATGGAATTCATCCAAGGTAATTTTGTTCTAAAATAAGAATTATGAAAACAGAACCCAAATTTCTCAATTCAAGCAGTGAATTAATTCTACATAAAGTAGGTGAATTGATCCATTAAAATTAAGGAACAGTACGACAGAATGTACCTATTCAATAGATGAATTATTTTTACTGCCAACATGATTTCCAAAGTCATAAGAGTACTTTGTCATAAGACAAAATCACCTATCAACATTTAAACCTTATAAAGTAGAAATCATTGTAGGTACTAGTCATGTTTGGAGGCGTTACATACCTCCCTCCTAAAAAGCATCCTCATCCTGATGATTAGCTTAGTCAAAAATAAATCCAATCAAGAATATAACCAAAATTTAATTCTTTCCTTCGTAATTTTATAATAGAACTACATTTGAGAAATTCAAATTTTCATAATTATTCAGCATTAAAATAGTTGTTTCAGTACTAAATAATTTTAGTTTCTGCCCAAAACTGGTAGATTTATCGTCATACTAAGAATACAATATTAAAGTTTTATCAATCCACATAATCAATTCTATTCAAAAAAATATGGAAAAATAACTTTCATATCTTCAAGATTTTCCCAGGTTGCACTTTCTTCATTAAACTAGTCCCACTAGACCTTACATTGACTTATTTCATGATTTCTTAAGTGTAACTAGTGATTTTCTAGACACTCGGATGGGTTTAACCATGATTAGTCTTGGGTCTTGGATCTGCAAGGAATTCCAATTTAACACGTGATAAATCTGAAACATATTTCTTAAGAAAAGAAATATGAAAAACATCATGCATTCGTGATAAATAGGAGGTAAAGCTAAACGATAAGCTACAGGGTTGATTATTTCAACAATTTGAAAGGGTCCCACATAATGAGGTGATAACTTGGTAGCCTTGCCAAAAGTTATAGAACTCTTTTTCAGTTTAACCTGCAAAAATACCTTCTCACCAAGTTCAAATTTCTTGTCAACCCTTTTTAAGTTTGCATAACATTTTTTCCTATATGTTGCTTCCTTCAAACATTCATGACTCATTTTAACTTGTTCCATTTCAGTAAGGATCTCGAGTCCAATTACCTCTTTGTCCTCTATGTTATCCCAGCTGACTAGAGTTCTACAATTCCTTCCGTATAATTCTTCGAAATGTTCCATTTTTAGAGAGGCGTGATAATGTTGTTATAAGAAAATTCAACTAATTGGAGGTACTCTTCCCATTTTTACTACTGATCCATGCAATACATTCATAACATATCTTCCAAAACTTGATTAACTCTTTCAGTTTTCCCATCCGTTTCTAGATGATATGCTGAACTAAAATTCAGTTTAGTTCCTTAAGGATACATTAAGTGTTTACCAAAATATAGATGTCATTCTTGGATCTCTATTCGATATGATCAATTTAGGTACTCCATGTAATCTGAAAATTTCATGCACAAATATTTTTCTAAAATAGGTGAATCATCCTTAATATTTCCAGCAATGAAATGTGTTAATTTTGTTAGTTTATCAATAACTAAAATAACATCATGCTTATTTCTTGACATTGGCAACCATTGAAAAAAATCCATGCTAATTATTTACTATTTATACTGTGGTATGTTGTGAGGATATAGTAAACCAGCTAGATGCATATGTTTAGCTTTAACATGTCGACAGTCTAAGGAGTGCGTCACAAAATTAATCACGTCCTTTTTCATCCCTTTCCAGAAATATTGTTGTTTTATATCAGAAAGCATTTTTGTAATGCCAAGATGTCCAGAAAAAGGTGAATTATGAAATTCAGTTAACAATTTCCTTCTTAATTCATTTAACGAAGGTATATATACTCTATTTTCAAATCTTAAGATTCCTTCATCATCAAAGTGAAAACCTTTATATCTCACATCATTTGTATTTGTAAAAAGTGTTGTTTTTACTTGCTGAAAATAAGAATCCGATTCCATAACAAATTTTTACTTCATCCTTAAACTGGGTTCTCAACGTTATAAGAGCATAAATATGTTTCCTATGACTTAGTGCATTTGACACTCAATTTTTCTTATCTTTTATGTAACTTATGTCAAAATCATACTGAGATAGAAATTCTAACCATCTTTGTTGTCTTGCATTCAGATTTGGCTGAGTGAAAATATACTTCAGCCCAAGATGGCCAGTCTTTAATTTAAAAGGTCTACCAAGAAGATAATACCTCCATACATGAAGTGCATGAACAATGGAAGAAAAACTCTAGGTCATGCAAAGCATAGTTCAGTTCATGTAACTTGAGTTTTCTATTCTCATAGGCTATAACATGATCATTTTGCAATAAAATACCTCCAAGCCCTTCCTGGATGCATCTGTTACTACAGTAAAGTCTCCATTTGGATCAGGTACAACCAAAATAGGTGTAAATGTTAACTAATCCTTTAGAGTCTTAAATGTAGATTCACATTTTTCATTCCACACAAATTTCTTATCTTTCTTTTGCAACAAAGTTATTGGTGCAGCGACCTTAGAAAAGTCTTTAAAAACTTCCTATAGTAACCAATAAGACCCATGAAGCTTCTAACTTCATGTACATTCTTAGGTGCATGCCACTCAGTTATTGCAACAATTTTTGAGGGATCTACAACTATTTCATCCTTGCTTATGAAATTTCTAGAATAGTGCACTCCCATCTTGTAGAAAGAACATTTGGACAACTTACCATATAACCTTATCTTTCTTAAGATTTCCAGAACTATCTTCAAATGCTCATGATGCTCATCAATGCTTTTAGAATATATGAGAATATCATCCAAGAATACAAGCACAAATTTGTCCAAGTATTCTTGAAAAATATTATTCATTAAATTCATAAAAGATGTAGGTGCATTTATCAAACCAAATGGTAAAACTATGAATTCATAATGTCTGTACCTTGTTCTAAAATTTGTTTTATGAATAAATTCATCCTTGTTTCTTAACTGATGATATCCAGATCGAACATCTATCTTAGAATACACTAATGTACCATGCATCTGATCAAATGGATCATCAATTCTAGGAAGTGGATATCTATTTATGATTTTTTATTTGTTTAACATCCTATAATCAATGCATAATCTACGTGTTTCATCCTTATTTTTCACAAAAATTACCGGTGATCCCGAAGGTGAGACACTTGGTCTTATCAAACCTTTAGACAACAGTTCTTACAACTACACCTTAAGCTCTACCAATTCAAGGGTAGTAATTTGATACGGTGCCTTGGAAATAGTATTTGTTCCCGGTTTGATCTCAATTGTGAAATCAAATTCCCATTTGGGTAGAAGACCAGGTAGTTCTTCCGGAAACACATCACTGAATTTTGTAACAATAGGTATCTTTTCAAGAATTCACTATCCCCTTCAGTTGTTTCAAAAACTTTTACTGCATATAAGATATAGCCTTTATTTTTGGCCTTTTTAAGCTACATGGATGACAATTTCCTAACTGAAATCTCACGTTTTACCCCCTGAATGTCTGTTGTTTTCTGCAGATCATCTAGACAACTAATATGTTTTTCAAAACAATCAACCTTTTCCTTATGTTCATCTAGCCAGTTAACACCTATGATTACATCATAAGACCCCAAAGGAGCAACATAAAGATCAACTTCAGTGGAAAAACTAGGCAAGTCAAGGACTGCTCCAAAAAGACACATACTAACTGTGTGGACAACATTATTTCCATAATGTACAGCCCATGATTTATCTATTTTTCCATCTTTTATTTTTAATTTTGAAGCTAATTTAGTAGAAATAAAGCATTCAGTAGCTCCAGTATCAAAAATTATAGTAACAGGTATACCAAATAACTTACCTAGCACTTCTATGGGCATAACTTACTTTCCATCTTGTTTGTCAGCTACTGCAGCATGTATCTTATGCTATTGATTTCGGTCATCCTTCCTCAAAGGTCACCGATTTGTATAATGATCCTTGCCACAATTGTAACATCCTCCTATAGGTCCTTTCTTAGGCTCAAATTTATTTCCAGCCTTAAATTTTTCATTTTGTCATCCATAGGACTTTATGTCCGTTATTATTATTCTCGATAAATTTATTTTGTACATTAGCAACAAGTTTATTTGTCTGTATTTTTCTTATTATTATCAATAACAAATTTATTTTTCATACCAAACTTTTTCCATGGTTCCTTTTTGGGTGCAAGGGATCGAAGAAGAATTAGGAACTTTCTTTCTAATCTCTTCCTTATGGGAAGATATTGTTTTCAATTTATGTTCTTTCCTTACGGCTTTTTCAACAAGCCCTTGCATAGTGGTTAGGATGTGAACATCCACTTCACCAACTATAATGGGATTTAACCCCATAATGAATTTTTGTATCCTAAATTTCTCGTCAGTTTGATACTGAGGTATGTACTTAAGGAGCATAGTAAACCTCTCCCATTACTTTATTACAATTAACTTTCCTTGAGCTAAGTTCTGAAATTCAATCATTTTTTGATCATAGTAAATTTGTGGCAGCCATTGTTTCCTAAAATATTTTTTAAATTGATCCCAAGTGATGTTTTTTTCATCAATGTTTAACTCAGCCTTATGGCTGTCCCACCAAGAAGATGCCTCATGGGAAAGCTGATAAGCTCCCCATATTGCTTTTGTTTCCTCAAAGAAGTTCCTTATTACAAATTACTTCTCAATTTTCTTGAGATAGTTCTTAGCTCCATCTCCTAGTGTAGTGCCATAAAACTTGAGTGGAATTATCCTTTTTATGTCATTAGTGAGTTCAGTTGCCAATCTTGCCTTTTTATTCTTATGATGATTGGGTGCATTTGTATTAGCATTGGCTGCATTATTGTTATCAAAAACCAAATTCCCAATATTGGCATTGTCCACAGGAGGTGGCTGATTGTTATTCCCAACATCTTCTTCCTCCTCCTCATTTCCCATTACTTGATAGTTCAAGTATAGCCATATGATATCTTGATGTCCAACAGGGAAGTACGGATCTCATCGAGTTTTTGGGCATTAGCTGCTTCTCCACCTGGTGGTGGGTTTTTGCATAGAATTTCCTCTCATTTTAACCATTTTCTATTAACAAGAAAATTCTAATTTTTATCATATTATAGACATTATAGGTCCAAGAGTTGTAACCTTCAGCTCTAATAACAAGATATAACACTCTCATTTTAAGACTTTAGAAACAAGGGAATTTTTTTTACATAATGTTCTCTGTTCTAATTTAACTTAATTTAGAACACACATTCCAAGCCAATCAATCTCATAACAGAAAATCATATGCAACTGTAATGACTTGGTGGAACACCGATCTCTCATTTCATGCTTCGGTATCATATTAATCTCTCATATTAACTTAATGATTTTTATACTATGTATACTTGTTTACCTTACCATTTTTGAAGTAGCAAGTGTTTTTTTTAAGAAGCCTATCTAAATATCTATTACCGATATCCATATGAAATCATGTTTCTTAAATTAGGTTTTATTAGACATTGTAACTAACATCTTGTGATACTTTGGCCAAAGATTTTAAACGTATTATTTATGATTATATTCCTATATGGAATCCTCGTCAAACATAATACATCCTTCACCCCACTTGATCTATTATCTATAATGGTCTTTACTAACTTTTGTCAGTCCACTTGTTCAAGGTTTAACCCTAGTAAAGGTTAGCAGTGTGGCCTAGTGTGGAGGAGTGCTTACAGTGACTAAGGGTATTTAATCATACTCAATCAAATTACATCAATTGGGTTTGTCTATTCATCCTAAGTCAAGGTTATTTTACCTCAACACTAGATCATGCCCTTATCCCTACTTAGGGAAATACTATCATCAAGTCAGAGTTTATGTTAGTCTAGATGAACAAACTCGAAATGGTGTTGAAACATGTCAACTACAACACAGTATCCTCGTGAAGATCCTAGTATTTTCAAAGGTACTTCCCTTGAGTTGGTGCCTATTAACATCCTTTTGATTTTTCCTCATATGGGAAAACATACCTTAAATATAAGTTAATGACTTATTAATTTTCTTCATTAAGGATTAATTACGGTAGCCCTACTGAATAACTAGGTCCATTAACCATTAGGGTTACAAATAAAAAATTTAAATTAGAGTGGGTATGCATATACATCTACTCCCCAACCATTTCATAGGTTACTTTTTTTTTCCAATAACATTCATATTTATGTTTTACATAACAAATTCAGCACACACAACAATGTTTTTTTCCTACTCCCTTACTCAATCCCTAACTTATATAAGTTCATAGAAAGTTCTTTTTATATTAGACTTCAATGGAATGAAGTCTAATCCCATTTAATTACCTTTATCTACATTCCTGTTCTAGTTAATGAAATCATCATGAGAAAGCACACCTTCAACTATCTAAAGATAAATTAAGATTTATTTCTAAGAGAACTTAAAATAGTCTTTTAATCATTACAGGGAAGTTTTCTTACCTATTTCTCATAAAAGATTAATGTTCATTTGTAACCCCATAGTATATAACAAGTTATCATCATAATTTTATTTACACACAAATATCTAATTTAGATATAGTCATATGGATATAATTGGATATCCATACACAAAGGTTGACTTAATAAGTTACATTTTCACTAGAGAGGGTAGTGCATCTAATACCCTGATATTTATCCAATTTACTCCAAGCCATAAAAGTAACTTATTGACTGAAAAGTAGAGAAATAATTAACATTTCCATTCATAGTATACCCAAAAGGTTACACATCAAGTTCAAATAAGTACACAAATATTTTATTCATGTAACATCCTCATTTTAATACATTAGAACAAGATAATTTTTTTTATTAGTGTTTTCTAGTTCTAAATACATAATTTAGAACACATAGATCATAAAAATCATTCTTATAACAGATAACCATATACAGCTGTAATGACTCGGTGTACCGCTGATCTATTCATTCCATGACTCGGTGAACTACCGATCTATTCATGTGTATCTTAGAGTTGGTGTTTTCATCAGAACACTTCACTCTTGTGGTTCTCTTCCCTAATCTAGGATTCTGAGTGCTCTATCCAAGGAACCTATCTGAATAATTGTTACCATTATTCATCGGCATCACGTTCCTTAGACTAGGTGACATAGGACAACGCAATCAGCAGCTTGTGATACTTTGGCCAAAGATTTGAAACATACTGTTCATGTTACTTATTCCTTGACGGCATACTCGTCAATACGGAATACATCCTTCACCCCACTCCCATGTTATATAGAACGTCTTATACTGACTTCTGTCAGTCTCCTTGTCCCAATTTTTCACTCCGAATTGGGTTAATATCATAATTCATGTTATAAGGATGCCCTTGAAGGCTAGGGGTAAGCTGACATACTAGGTTAACCAATGTTCACCCCATGTGTCAGGCTATCCCGAGTCTCAGAGGGCTGCCTCATAATATTCCTATGATCTTAACCAGTTCCCGAAGGGAAGTCTTGATCAAGTTTCAGGTGTAAATCTTAACGATCAAAGCAGAAGGGTGTTGCCATATGTCATCTGCATTATTTTATCCTCGAGAAGATCCTAATCTTCTCGAGGGTAAAACCCTGTAGTTGACATGTGTCAACATCCTAAGAAATATCCTCAGAAAGATGTACATACCTCCAAGAAGTTACTTATGTTGAGTTATAATTGGTTTACAGGCCCTCCTAACTGGGTATCCTTCCCCCAACCCTGGGTCCCACACTTTTGAGTTACCTTAGGTAATTAGGTTCAGTTCGCAGAGAAAACTTTTAATAAGATTTAAGATTGCGTCAAGGTGCCAATTGGTTCCTAATAACCTTGTTTCCTCATAATAGGGCAACAGCCCTAAGTTTTCCCATAAGGAAGGTAACTAAACCCGTAAGGGTTCGTATCAACCTCGAAGACTGAAATATATCAGACTTATTACCATTAAGACATGGTTTTTTATAGCCATCAATTACATTACTTTGAATTAGAACATTATTAGGGATTAATAGAATACTCTTCCAGTTATAGCTACATATTAGGGCATAGTTCAACCTCAACTTCCCTAAAAATGTAGTGGTCTAATTTCAAATTTAGCCATATTCATAATATATAATAATTACTAACCAGAACATGTAGTATTTAACCACATAATTTTACAAGGCTTACTTAGGGAATCCATCTAGACCCCATTGCATATAATAATAAGAATGCACTCTCATTCATTCAGACAAGAGAAGATCAATTCAACAAATAAGAACACAGCCACGTAAGTAATATGTCCCCATTTCATTTATTTCCAAGCCTATACAATTACAACTTATGCACTTCGGCATATTTTAATACAATAATCACCAGCAAAAGAGTAACTTTCTTCTTATAGTACAAATTAGAGAAATCATGTCAAAATTCATCATAAAAAGCAGATTAAACAATCTATGCATCATATCAGATCTGCATGCCTTTACCACTTACGATGACCATCTGCAAAATTTTCTAGCACGAGTCAGTTCAGTGAACTGAGCATCATAAGCACTAATCCTTAAAACAATTACATTCCACCAATTGTTTCCATTAAACAACATGTTTAAATGAAATCAATTTCATCAAATCCATAATCATGAATCACGCTAATTTTCTTTCTACCATTCTAATATGACTTTATAACATAACTCATATTATAGTTACTATTTCAACTTAAATCTTTTCAGATGATTCATCTTATACAAGAAAATAAGAAGAAACAATGTGAATCTTAAGTACCTAGCCATCCGAAAACCAAGAACAGTATCAATCATGTTAGAATCACTCTAATCAAAGGAATGAAACCTTTTCAAGCTATGCAACCAATAGATTTGCATATAAACAATTTCATCAAAGGACAGATTATTGTCATAAGCACGTTCACGTAAAAGATTTCCTCTAACTTTTCATATCAATGCATAAACATTGATAAGTATAAAATTTTTTTACTATAATGCTACTCTTATACAAGTAGATAATAACTGAAATTATCATTCAGGGTAATAACGCACCTAAAAAGAAGGAAAGGAGACTTCTAGTTAAGATTCAACACTTACCACTCTTTCCACCTAATTTTAACAGTCTAATCATCTCATACCCATACTGTAGAGTTCTTATAGAAATTCTAAAGAAGAGATCACTCATAATTTCAGAGAGAGAGAGAGTACCTTCGTATTTCAAAATCCTATCACAACTATCTTCCATTACCTAGAGGAAGGAACAGAGAAATTCTGGTCTCTATTTTAACCGAGTTCAGGACTGTACAACTTCCAAGAAGAAATATAGCTATACTCTAATCCCATCAGGAAAAAGAAGGCAAGTAAAGACATACGTACATTTAGTCTCAGGCTCAGATCAAATAGAATCACCTTCAGATTTACCAATAGGCCATTGTGATCTTACAACTATACATTTAAACACATGCCAATAACGTTTCCTTCACATAAAACGTTAAAAACGATCTACTCTCATACCACCATCCTGTTCTAAAGCAACAGTCTACATTTCCTTCCTTTCTCAAACCATTTGGTCTAAGAGTTAGGATAATCTTCCATTATATATTTATTATTAATAGATCAAAACTACATTATTTCTACCATTGCATAGTTAAGTCGTTATATCATTTCAAGATACTAAACTAGAAATGCATGTACAGAGCCAATAATAGGATTCTAAATGCAAATTCAACAATGCCTCAAAATCAAAACTACCTATATCATGGTAATTATCCATGCTTTAACTATGCAAAATAAATAAATCCTTCTGAGGTATATGGATCATTTCAACCCAATTCTCCACTACAAAAAGGAAAAGCATTAGCTGCACTTAAATAACTTAACAATGCTGAATTCATTATTTTACTTATATAGTAGAATTCCTGACATTGTAAAATGTGGTTTTAAAAAGTATACTTTGTAGTCATCTGAGAGTATACACAGCCATAACTCAACCACATGTATCACCTAACTTTCACTATGGCAGGTCCCAGATTAACCTGTGAAATTGCCAGGAGATACAGAGGTTATAAAAATATGTTTTCCCTTCCTATATACATTTAAAATCATAAAAACGACAGTTTAATCAAACACTACCATGCTCACAAAACTCTGTATACATAATAACATTCATACCCCTTAAAAATAAAGGTACAGGCTTAGAATTCTACTTTATTTACAACTCATGTGACTAAACCAGTCAAGCTTTATAGAATGAACTAACACTTTCACCATAAATCCAAATTTCCTGAAGCTGTCTAGTAATAGTTAGAGTTCATACAACTAAGCAACAATTGTATAAACCAACCGTATTGGAAACAACGGTTTATTCAGTAGTGTCTTCAAACACGAAATCATCAAGCACAGAGTCTATCATGGTACCAGTTTTTAAATTCAATACCTCAGCCAGACAAAGAAAACATAAAACACTTCCAACAAAAATTGAAGTCCATATTATATTCACAACATGGAAAGGAGATTAAAGAAGAAGATTTCATCAGGATCTACGTATAACCCAGAATTCCCAAATCAACAAAAAGGAAAACCAATACATTTCTACCAGCCAAGCCGACTATACAAAAATCATATGAACAGAGTTGTTCTAATGAAAGCATTTAAAGGAAAGCAAGATTTTTAAAAGTTAGGGCCTATCATGCCTGATAGTGTCGCTAAAATTTCGAAGAAGACCTATGAATGTGCTCACACCTTCTCTTCTTCTTCCACGAAAGATTAAACAACAAAATATTGTTACCTCCATGCCTTATATATTTCCCCCAATAGAGAAGTAAACTAGAAACTCTCAAAATTTCCATGTAATGAAGAGTAGATGGCTGGTTCAAAGAACTAGTGCTCATGCAGAGTGAAAAATGGAATGCATGGAAAACAAAACAACTAAACAAAATTCCACTTACATGCCTTCCCAAGCAATCCACGCTCAAGGCCCAATGCTCATTAATTGCATTTATTTTTGTTCTCCCGCCTATTTTCCATTACCACCGACTGCCAAAGTTGGTGATTGCCAAGAAAAAATAAACAAACATTCCCATCCTTAGAGATACCACCACATAAGACTATATTAGTAATTTTTATCCTCTACTAAACCTGACAGCATTCCCTGTCCTTCAACCTTATCCCTTCTAAAATGCCATGGAAACCACTACCCATGACTCATGACCCTCCTTAGTTCCCCCTTCCTAGCATTAGTTAAGATAGGTTAGTGACTTAGGTTAGATCATAGGATATGACATTAGTCTCATTTACATAGCACTAGGTTTAGTTAACCCTTAGGAGAATTAAGCTCATAGTATAGGACTAGGTTAGATCAACAAATCTTGTAACATTAGGTTATAGTTTAGGTTAAAACTATTAACCTTACTGATTCTAGTTTAGGTCCCCTAAATAGGACTAATCAGTGTTAGAGTTCAAACAGGATAAAACATTCCTATATCTGATTCCGTTTGGTATCAATAATTAAAGCTTTAGATAAAAAAAACATATACATCTTACCTGGCTTAAGGTCCAGGTCTTTCTTGATGTTACGATATCTGGAACCAATTTCTATTTACCATGATCAGCCTGAGTTAACCTCTGGAATTGATCATTTAAAGCTCAGCCAAACTTTGTAACTATCGAAAGGTCAATAAAATTTGTTCATCATGAATAAAATTAAAACATTCCTTGGATCAATGCAACTAATCCAAGGCTGAGTCATAAAGGTGGATAAATCCATAATCTTCTAGAAATCAAATTGAACTCAGATGTCAGAATGAAAGAAACAAAAGAGTCCAAACACATTCCGGTTTAGTCAAGATCTTAAGAGTAGAAAGGATATAATCCATATCAAGCATGACTTCCCTAAACCAAAGGAACATGTCCTAATACTGGAGAAATCATATATCAACACTTAAATGCTCAGGACAAAGTAACAACTGTTCAGGGTGTTACATGCTTCCCTCCTAAAAGATTCATCGTCCTGATGATTACATCTTTTGATTTATCTTCAGGCCAATCAATTCATTGGTTTTCTAAACAAATTACCATTTCCAACTTGAATAATTCTAGAATTCAATATCGTGATACTATTCATTCAACCTGAATAAATGTTTGCCCCAAAACTGGCTTACATAAAGACATGAAAAAGATAAATTCATAATAATTTTTTTTTTCAGTCAACAGATTCAATTATGTTAAAAAAGAAAGGGAAAAGTAGTTTTCATCTCTCCCATATTTTCCCAAGTTGCACTTTCTTCGTTAAACTCATCCCACTGGACCTTACATTGTTGTATTTCATGATTTCTCAAATGTAATTTACAAGTTTCCAGCACTCGTGTGGGTTTAACCATGATTATTCCTGGGTCTTGGACCTACAAGGAATTTCAATTCAAAACATGTGACAAGTCTGAAACGTATTTCTTAAGCAAAGAAATATGGAAAACATCATGCATGCGAGACAAAGCAGGTGGTAATGCTAATCGGTAAGCTACGGGATTGATTACTTCGACAATTTTGAAATGTCCCACATAACGAGGTGATAACTTGGCAGCCTTGCCAAAAGTTATAGAATTCTTTCTTGGTTTAATATGAAGAAAAACCTTTTCACCAAGTTCAAATTTTCGGTCAACCCGCTTTAAGTCAGCATAACTCTTCTGCCTATCTGCTGCTTCCTTCAATCGTTCACGAATCATTTTAACTTGCTGTTCCATTTCAGTAAGGATTTCAGGTCCAATTACCACTCTATCCTCAATACTATCCCAACTAACAGGGGTTCTACACTTTCTTCCATAAAGTGCCTCGAAAGGTGCCATTTTAAGAGAAGTGTGATATGTGTTGTTGTATGCAAATTCAACTAATGGGAGATACTCTTCCCATTTATACTGTTGATCCATGCAATACATTCATAACATATCTTCCAACACCTAATTTACTCTCTCAGTTTTCCCATCCATTTCTGGATGATATGTAGAACTGAAGTTTAGTTTAGTTCCAAGAGCTGTATTAAGCGTTTGCCAAAATCTTGATGTCATTCTAGGATCCCTGTCAGATATTATCAATTCTAGTACTCCATGTAACCTAAAAATTTTGTGCACAAATATTTTAGCTAACACAGGAGAATCATCCTTTAGATTTCCAGAGATGAAATGAGCTACCTTCATTAGTTTTTCCACAACTACCAAGATAACATCATGTTTATTTCTCGACATAGGCAGCCCTTGCACAAAGTCCATGCTTATTACTCGCCATTTGTACTGCGGTATGCTATGGGGATATAATAAGCCAGCAGGGTGCATATGTTCTGCCTTCACCCACTGACATTCTAGACAATGAGTCACATAATTAATAACATCCTTTTTATTCCCTTCCAAAAATATTGTTGTTTTAGATCAGCAAGCATTTTAGTAATACCCAGGTGTCCAGAAAAGGGTGAATTATGAAACTCAACTAACAATTTCTTTGTCAAATCATTTAGCAAAGGTACATATATCCTGTTTTCATAACGTAAGATTCCTTATTTATCAAAATGAAAACCTTTATACCTTTCATCTTTTGGTTCTACAGCGAGCACTGCTTTTACTTGCTGAAAGTATATATCAGATTCAGATGCACTTTTCACCTCATGTTTAAACTGAGTTCTTAATGTTATAAGAGTAGAAATGTGCTTCCTACGACTTAGAGCATCTGCTACTCTATTCTCTTTTCCTTTGATGTAACTAATATCAAAATCATATTGAGACAAAAACTCTAACCACCTTCACAGTCTTGCATTTAGATTAGGCTGAGTGAAAATATATTTCAGCCCTAAATGATCAGTTTTCAACTCAAAAAGTTTCCCAAGTAAATAGTGTCTCCAAACTTGAAGTGCATGAACAATTATAGCAATCTCTAAATCATGAGGGGAATAATTCAGCTCATATAACTTAATTTTTCTACTTTTATATGCTATGACATGATCATTTTGCAACAAAACACCTCCAAGGCCTTCCCCAGAAGCATCTGTTACAACAGTAAAGTCTCCATTAGGGTCCGGTACAGCTAAAATAGGTGCTGAAGTCAACTGACTTTTCAAAATTTTAAAAGCAGATTCACACTTATCATCCCAAATAAATTTCTTATCCTTCTTCTGTAATGAAGTTATCGGTGTAACCACTTTAGAAAAATCTTTAACAAATTTTCTATAATAACCAACAAGGCCCATGAAGCTTCTCACTTTATGTACATTCTTTGGTGCAGGCCATTCGGTTATTGCCACTATTTTTTAAGGATCTACAGTAATTCCTTCTTTACTAATGACATGACCCAAATAGTGAACTTCAGTATCAAAGAAAGAACATTTGGATAACTTACCGTATAACTTTCTTTTTCTCAAAATTTCTAAAACTATATTCAAATTCTCATTATGCTCCTCAACACTTTTAGAATATATGAGAATATCATCTAAGATTACAAGCACAAACTTGTCCAAATATTCTTGAAAGATATTATTCATTAAGTTCATGAAAGCTGCGGGTGCATTAGTTAATCCAAAGGGTAAAACCGTGAATTCATAATGTTCGTACCTTGTCTGGAAAGCTGTTTTATGAATATCTTCTTCTTTAATTCTTAATTGATGATACCCAGATCGAAGATCTATCTTGGAATAAACCGATGCTCTATGCATCTGATCAAATAAATCATCAATTCTTGGAAGTGGGTATCTACTCTTGATTGTTGCTTTGTTTAACATCCGATAATCAATACACAGTCTAAGTGTTCCATATTTCTTTTTCACAAATATCACCGGCGCTCCCCATGGTGAAACACTTGGTCTGATAAAAGATTTAGAAAAAATTTCTTGCAATTGAGCCTTAAGCTCAACTAACTCTATAGCAGTCATTCGATAAGGTGCCTTAGAAATAGGCTCTGTCCCTGGTTTGATTTCAATGGTGAAGTCAAATTCCCTTTTGGGTGGTAAACCTGGTAATTCCTCTGGAAATACATCTTTGAAACTTTGTAATAGTGGGTATCATTTCATGAAATCACCAATTTCTTCTACAGATTCAGATATCTTTACTTCATATAAGGTACATCCTTTGTTTTTAGCCTTTTTAAGTTGCATAGTTGACAATTTCCTAACTGAAATTTCCCGTGTTACACCTTGAATCTCTGTTATTTTTAGCTGATCATCTAAACATCTTATATATTTTTCAAAGCAGTCTTCTTTTGCTTTATGGTCAGCTAACCAATTAACACCGATGACAACGTCATAGGATCCCAAAGGTGCAACATAGAGGTCAACTTCCATGGAAAAGTTAGGTAAGTCAAGGACTGCTCCAAAAAAACACATACTAACTGTATGAGTAGATTTATTACCATATTGTACAGTCCAAGATTTATCCATTTTTCTAGCTTTTCTTTTAAGTTTAGAAGCGATTTTACTAGAAATAAAACATTCATTAGCTCCTGTATCAAAAATAATAGTTACAGGTATGCCAAATAACTTACCAGGAAATTCTATAGGTGTCACTTGCCTTTCAGCTTGTTTGTCTGCTACTGCAGCATGTATCTTGTGCTGCTGATTATGATCATCCTTTTTCAAAGGGCATTGATTTGCATAGTGATCTTGGCCACAATTATAACAGCCTCCTACAGGTCCCATTTTAGGCTCAAAATTACTTCCAGCCTTAAAATTATCACGTTGACCTCCATAGGACTTCTGCCCATTATTATAATTCTTGGAAAAACTATCCCTTACATTTCCAACAGGTTTATTCGTTTTCATTTTCTTATTATTATCCACTAAAAACTTTTTTTTGTTGCCAAACTTTTTCCATGGCCCCTTCTTTGGTGCAAGAGAAGTTGAAGAAGGATTTGGAATCTTCTTCCGCACTTCCTCTTTATGAGTAGAAATAGCCTTTAATTTTTATTCTTGCCTTATGGATTTTTCAACAACCCCTTCCATAGTGGTTGGGCTATGAACATCAACCTCTCCTCTAATCACAGGATTCAGTCCCATGATGAATTTCTGTATTATGAACTTCTCATCAGTTTGGTACTGCTGTATGTACTTGAGGAGTTTCATAAACCGCTCCTAATATTCAGTTACAGTTAGCTTTCCTTGAATTAAGTTATGGAATTCTATCATTTTCTGATCATAGAAAAGTTGTGGCAGCCAACGTTGCCTAAAATAGCCTTTAAATTGATCCCAAGTGATGTTGGTTTCATCAACATTTAGCTCATCTTTTTGGCTACCCCACCATGAAGATGCTTCATGAGAAATCTGATAGGCTCCCCAAATAGCTTTGGTCTCCTCCGAGAAGTTTCTTATTGTAAAGTACTTCTCCATTTCACTGAGCCAGTTCTCAGCTCCATCTCCTAATGTGGTGCCATCAAATTTAGGTGGACTTATCCTTTTTATATCATTAGTGAGTTCCGTTGCCAACCTGGCCTTTTTGTTTTCTAGTTGGACAGGTACATTTCCATTGTTATTACCAACACCCATATCGGGGTTATCCTCAGGAGGTGGATGATTATTGTTACCAGCTTTATCATCCTCCTCATTTCCCATCACTTGTTGTTCAAGTACAGCCAAACGATCTCTTGTGTCAAGTAGGGCAGCAAGGATCTCATCAAGTTTTTGGGTTGTTGCCACCCCTTCCTCAGGTGGAGCATTATTCACAACGTTTCCCCTTATTATAACCATTTTCTGTTACAAGAAAATTCAAGTTTTTATCATATTATGGACACAATAGGTCCAAGAGCTACAACCTTCAGCTCTGATACCAAGATGTAAAATCCTCGTTTTAATACATCAAAACAAGATAATTTTTTTTATTACTTTTTTCTAGTTCTAAATACATAATTTAGAACACACAGATCATAACAATCATTCCTATAACAAATAACCATATGTAGCTGTAATGACTTGGTGTACCACCAATCTATTCATTCCATGACTCGGTGAACTACCAATCTATTCATGAGTATCTTAGAGTTGGTGATTTCATCAGAACACTTCACTCTTGTGGTTCTCTTCCCTAATCTGGGATTCTGAGTACTATGTCCAAGGAACCTATTTGAATAATTGTTACCATTATTCATCGGCATCATGTCCCTTAGACTAGGTGACATAGGACAACGCAATCAGTAGCTTGCAATACTTTGGCCAAAGATTTGAAACATATTGTTCATGTTACTTATTTCTTGACAGCATACTCGTCAATCTGGAATACGTCCTTCACCCCACTCCCATGTTATATAGAACATCTTATACTGACTTCTGTCAGTCCCCTTGTCCCAAGTTTTCACTCTGAATCGGGTTAATATCATAATTCAAATTATAAGGATGCCCTTGAAGACTAGGGGTAAGCTGACATACCGTGTTAACCAATGTTCTCTTCATGTGTCAATCTATCCTGAGTCTCAGAGGGCTGCCTCATAATCTGCCTATGATCTTAACCAATTTCGAAGGGAAGTCTTGATCAAGTTTCAGGTGTAAATCTTAATGATCAAAGTAGAAGGGTATTGCCATATGTCATCTGCATTGTTGTATCCTCAAGAAGATCCTAATCTTCTGGAGGGTACAACCCTACAGTTAACATGTGTCAACATCCTACGAAACAACCTCAGAAAGATGTACATACCTCCAAGAAGTTACTTATGTTGAGTTATAATAGGTTTACATGCCCTCCTAACTGAGTACCCTTTCCCCAACCATGGGCCCCACACTTTGAGTTACCATACGTAATTAGGTTCAGTTTTGCAGAGAAAATTTTTAATAAGATTTAAGATCACGTTAAGGTGCCAATTGGTTCCAAATAACCTTGTTTCCTCATAATAGGGAAACAGCCCTAAGTTTTCCCATAAGGAAGGTAACTAAACCTGTAAGGGTTCGTATAAACCTCGAAGACTGAAATATATTAGACTTATTACCATTAAGACATGGTGATTTATAGCCATCAATTACATTGCTTAGAATTAGAACATTATTAGGGAGTAATAGAATACTCTTCCAGTTATAGCTACATGTTAGGGCATAGTTCAACCTCAACTTCCATAAAAATGTAGTGGTCTAATTTCCAATTTAGCCATATTCAGAATATATAAGAATTACTAACCAGATCATGTAGTATTCAGCCACATAATTTTACAAGGCTTACTTAGGGAATCCATCTAGACGCCATTACATATAATAATAAGAATTCACTCTCATTCATTCAGACAAGAGAATATCTATTCAACAAATAAGAACATAGCCACATAAGTAATATGTCCCCATTTCATTTATTTCTAAGCCTATGCAATTACAACTTATGCACTTCGACATATTTTAATACAATAATCACCAGCAAAAGAGTAACTTTCTACTTATAGTACAAATAGAGAACTCATGTCGGAATTCATCATAAAAACCAGATTAAACAATCTGGGCATCAAATCAGATGTGCATGCCTTTCCCACTTACGATGACCATCTATAAAATTTGCTAGCATGGGTCAGTTCAGTGAACTGAGCATGATAAGCACTAAATCTTAAAACAATTGCATTCCACTAATTGTTTCCATTAAACAACTTGTTTAAATGAAATCAATTTCATCAAATCCATAATCATGAATCACACTAATTCTCTTTCTACCATTCTAATATGACTTTATAACATAACTCATAATATAATTACTATTTCAACTTAAATCTTTTTTGGATGATTCATCTTATATAAGAAAATAATAAGAAACGATGTGGATCTTAAGTTCCTAGCCATCTAAAAACCAAGAACAGTATCAATCATGTTATAATCACTCTAATTAAAAAAATGAAACCTATTCAAGGTATGCAACCAATATATTTTCATATAAACAATTCCAGCAAAGGACAAATTACTATCACAAGCACGTTCATCTAACAAATTTCCTCTAACTTTTCATATCAATTCATAAGAATTGATAAGTATACAAAACTTTTACTACAATGCTACTCTTATACAAGTAGATAATAACTGAAATTCTCATTCAGGGTAATAATGCTGCTAAAAAGAAGGATAGGAGACTTCTAGTTAAGATTCAACACTTTCCACTCTTTCCACCTAATTTTAACAGTCTAATCATCTCATACCCATACTGTAGAGTTATTATAGAAATTCTAAAGAAGAGATCACTCATAATTTCAAAGAGAGAGAGAGAGAGAGAGTACCTTCGTATTTCGAAATCGTATCACAAGTATCTTCCATTACCTAGAGGAAGGAACAAAGAAATTATGATCTCTATTTTAACCGAGTTCAGGACTGTATAACTTCCAAGAAGAAATATACCTATACTCTAATCCCATCAGGAAAAAGAAGGCAAGTAAAGACATACGTACGTTTAGTCTCAGGCTCAGATCAAATAGAATCACCTTCAGATTTTCCATTTGGCCATTTTTATCTTACAACTATAAATTTAAACAAATGCCAATAACATTTCCTTCGCATAAAACGTTAAAAATGATCTACTCTCATACCACCATCCTGTTCTAAAGCAACAGTCTACATTTCCTTCCTTTCTCGAACCATTTGGTCTAAGAGTTAGGATAATCTTCCATTATATATTTATTATTAATAGATCAAAACTACATTATTTCTACCATTGCATAGTTAAGTCGTTATATCATTTCAAGATACTAAACTAGAAATGCATGTACAAAGCTAATAATAGGATTCTAAATGCATATTCAACAATGCCTCAAAATCCAAACTACCTATATCATGTTAATTATCCATGCTTTAACTATGTAAAATAAATAAATCCTTTTGAGGTGTATGGATCATTTCAACCCAATTCTCCACTACAAAAAGGAAAAGCATTAGCTACACTTAAATAACTTAACGATGTTGAATTCATTGTTTTACTTATATAGTATAATTACGAACATTGTAAAATGTGGTTTTAAAAAGTAGACTTCACAGTCATCTCATAGTATACACAACCATAACTCAACCACATGTATCACCTAAATTTCACTATGGTAGGTCCCAGATTAACCCGTGAAATTACCAGGAGATACAAAGGTTATACAAATATGTTTTCTCTTCCTATATCCATGTAAAATCACAAAAATTACAGTTTAATCAAACACTACCATGATCAAAAAATTATGTATACATAAGAACATTCATACCCCTTAGAAATAAAGGTACAGGCTTAGAATTCAACTTTATTTCCAACTCATACGACTAAACCAGTCGAGCTTTACAGAATGAACTAACACTTTCACCATAAATCCAACTATTTACTTTCCTGAAGTTAACTAGTAATAGTTAGAATTCATACAACTAAGCAATAATCATATAAACCAACCATATTGGAAACAACATTTTATTCAGTAGTGTCTTCAAACGTAAAATCATCAAGCACGAAGTCTATCATGGTACCATTTTTTAAATTCAATACCTCATCCAGACAAAGAAAACATAAAACACTTCCAATAAAAATTGAAGTCCATATTGTATTCACAACATGGAAAGGAGATTAAAGAAACAGATTTCATCAGGATCTATGTATAACCTAGAATTCCCAAATCAACAAAAAGGAAAACCAATACATTGCTACCAGCCAAGCCGACTGTACAAAAATCATTTGAACAGAGTTGTTCTAATGAAAGCATTTAAAGGAAAGCAAGATTTTTAAAAGTTAGGGCTTATCATGCTTGATAGTGTCACTAAAAATTTGAAGAAGACCTCTAAATGTTCTCACACCTTCTCTTCTTCTTCCACGAAAGATTAAACAACAAAATATTGTTACCTCCATGCCTTATATATTTCCCCCAACAGAGAAGTAAACTAGAAACTCTCAAAATTTCCATGTAATGAAGAGTAGATGGCTGGTTCGAAGAACCAGTGCTCATGCAGAGTGAAAAACAGAATGCATGGAAAACAAAACAACCAAACAAAATTCCACTTGCATGCCTTCCCAAGCAATCCGTGCTCGAGGCCCAATGCTCATTAATTGCATTTATTTTTATTCTCCCACCTATTTTCCATTGCCACTGACTACCAAAGTTGGTGATTGCCAAGAAAAAATAAACAAACATTCCCATCCTTAGAGATACCGCCACATAAGACTTTATTAACAATTTTTATCCTCCGCTAAACCTGACAGCATTCCCTGTCCTTCAACCTTATCCCTTCTTAAATGCCATGGAAACCACCACCCATGACTTGCGACCCTCCTTAGTTCCCCCTTCCTAGCATTAGTTAAGATAGGTTAGGGACTTAGGTTAGATCATAGGATATGCCATTAGTCTCATTTCCATAGCGCTAGGTTTAGTTAACCCTTAGGAGAATTAAGCTCATAGTATAGGACTAGGTTAGATTAACAAATTTTGTAACATTAGGTTATATTTTAGGTTAAAACTATTAACCTTACTGATTCTAGTTTAGGTCCCCTAAATAGGACTAATCAGTGTTAGAGTTCAAACAGGATAAAACATTCTTGTATCTTATTTCGTTTGGATTCAATAAGTTAAGCTTTAGATAAAAAATCATATACATCTTACCTGGCTTAAGGTCCAGGTATTTCGTGATGTTACGATATCTGGAACCAATTTCTATTTACCATGATCAGATTGAGTTAACCTCTGAAATTGATCATTCAAAGCTCAACTAGACTTTGTAACTATCAAAAGGTCAATAAAATTTATTCATCTTGAATAAACTTAAAACATTCCTTAGATCAATGCAACTGATCCAAGGCTGAGTCATAAATGTGGATAAATCCACATTCTTCTAGAAATCAAATTGAACTCAGATGTCAGAATGAAAGAAACAAAAGAGTCCAAACACATTCTGGTTTAGTCAAGATCTTAAGAGCAGAAAGGATATAATTCATATCAAGCATGACTTCCCTAAACCAAAGGAACATGTCCTAATACTGGAGAAATCATATATCAACACTTGAATGCTCAGGACAAAGTAACAATTGTTCAGGGTGTTATAATTCATCAAGATGATTCATATAATATAATTCCAACTACTTCATGCATTTCCAATGTTAAACAACAATAAAAAAACAAAATACAAGCACAACTTTCTTTATCTTTAATCAAATACATTTCAATAATGAAAATATTTTATCATAAAAGATCCAGTTTCTTGATAAGAAAATATAACATCCTAAAAATCTTTTCTCCTTTCATCACTTACAAATTCCATCTACAAAATTTCTAGCACGGGTCAGTTCATTGAACTGAGCATGATAAGCACTAAACATTAAAATGATGTGCTTTTAGCTAATTATTCCATAAAAAGAACTATGCTACTAAGAAATAGTCATGAGCAATTCAGAAAGACATAACCAAAGGAAGTTTCCACACTCAAATAAAGGAGAGAGAGAAAGAGATATACCCAAGATAAAGTAATATTAATTCATGAAATATACAACTTCAACATTCCATGCTATTACTTATTAACAAAATAATTACAACAATAATTCAAATAACTAACATTTCATCATAGCTTTAGTAACTTTGTGATACATTACCTTACATGTATCTGTTCTTAGTTAATCCTATTTAACAAAAGGAGATAACTATCCTACTATCTTCTAGGCATAGTTCAACTAAAGATAAAACAACAATAATTCCATCTCAATATTTCATTCCCTTAAAATAATCCAAAAAACTTAGACGATAATAATCAATCTCTAAAAACATAATAATAAAATTTAGGTTGATTAAAACATCATAACCTAACATGTGCCTTTGATTTGAGTGTCCTGCTACTCAAACTTAGAATACATCTCAAATATAAGTTATATTCCAGCAAACTAAAAACATGCCTCATCATAGGTTAAGATTAAATCAGCATGCAATAGGACTACACTCAATCCCCCGAAAAAAATACAACATTACTATCATTAAGTCAAGTGAGTAGAATGGTAATATTTATCATTCAGCTTCAACTCCAGCAACTGTTCAAATATTTTTTACTAATCATAAATACTTGTAAATAATATTTCCAACCAAAGACAACCATCTAACCAACTAACCTTTGCTTCAGCTATACTTCCCTGGCACAACCAGAACTTAATTATGCCATACATGATAGGAAGATTACATAATGAAATAGACCAAAAAGGAAAGAACCTTCTCTAAGGTTGAAAAGAAAGAAGATTATAGAAGTGAGGGAGATATTACTTCCTCTTAGTTCTAGCATGATTATAACAAGAGAAGAGATAACAAGGGCATATATAGACAAGCTCAGTCTTAACTATCCCATACCAAAAGCCTAAATAGACAATGAATCATAGATTAAAATGAGTGAAAAAAACTAGAAGAAAGGAAAGAATGAAAAGAAACACAATCCAATACCTTCCTTCATTCTAGGAGACATACAGATAACCAATATTACCCCAAGATAACAATAAAACCATTTCCTTCAAGACACAACGATGTAAAAGAAAATTCCATATAAGAGAAAGTCTAAACCAACCTTCCAACTCAGGCCCATAATAGGTAAGGAATGAATCAATAAGATACAACAAAAACATGAGTAATCAATTCTTCTTTTCACAAAAACATTGTTTAAGATTTGCATAATCAAAACATAGTTTAATGAACCAAGGACCAAGGAACATGTTAACACAATACAACAATACAATGTTAAAGGAACCACCAAGAGCTTGAAGTTTGCACTAAAAAAATGACAGTAGAAAAAACCCAAGGGTGTTTTCCCTTCTTCATAGCACTAGATGCCATCCTTCCAAGGTTATATAGTACCCCACATAAATAGAAGAAAAACCAAGTAATATATATATTCCTTATGGGATTCGAAAAATAAATCAGGTCTTAAAAAAGTGTGTACATTTCTAGTGAAGCAAAAGAAGTATACATTTACAGGATTAAACACACAACCAAATGAATTAACAAGTCAATGGAGTGATAAACTATTTTCCAAGCAAAATCCAAACAATTATTCCCCTAAATCCCCAAATTCATAGGTCTAGAACTAAAAGTAACACAATAAAACCCATATTCACAATTATTGAAAAGATCCTTTCTCCTGAAAAATCAAGAAAGGTTCAATCAAAGGCAAGATATCAAAAATAGTTTATTACCTACATTTTTGCAACATACAGGAAAGCAATGTTATGTTAAGAAAAGTTCCATAGTTTTAATGTAACCCAAGCTTCCTACTCAATTTAAGTAGACCAAACAAGGTTGTATACAGTTCAAAAAAGATCTCTTACATTTTCAAATTCATCTCAAGCTCATGCAAGATATTATAGTATAACCTACTAAATAAAATTTAGAAGATCGATACCTAGATTGTTTTCCAACATATAGGTGAAGTCAAACAATATTCACAATAAACAATACAAGAATTGAAAGAAAATATCTTATCGCCCAAACAAAAACCAATATAACCCCAAGAGCGGACTTATTTTAATGAATCAATTAAGTAAAATAAAAACAACTTAATTGGTAGAGCCTATCATGCCTGATAGAACTTCTCTCTGATTTGAAAAATATTTCCAACCAATACTTCAACACTATCTTCTTCTCCACACAATGTCAACCAACTTCCAACACTTCTATCTTCTTCTTATAGTTTTTACAGAGTCGAATAATAGCTCTATGCAATGTAATAATAACCAATCAAATAAGAATCAAACTTTAGATTCAACATCTTGAAAAACATGATGCAGAACTCGATCTTGAAAATGAACCAAAATATCAAAACAACCATGCAAAACTGTCATGCATTTTCTTAGGCATTTTTTCCAAATTCAAAAACATTAAATACAAAGGACTGTGAGTTCCCTCCATTTTCCAAACCACCACCATATCCACATTTAGGAGTGTTTAATTTTAAATTTTTGAATGATGAAATAGATAAGGGTAAGGGCCAAGGAGGAATACCTATTAAATGTTGGTCGGTTGATGGTTGTTTCACTCGTTCTGACTTCTTGATCTAATATGATTGTGAGAGATTCCTTTTGGCTAGGAGGAACTACCTGTAATAGAAAACAAGACCACAAAAGAGAAGTTAAATGATATATGACAGTGGACTACCTAGCGTATGCTAGTTCCAGGAAGTGTGATACTCCCTAGATGGCTGTCAATCCACTGTTTAAAAAAATTTAATGTGAGAAAGAAATAAATTCCTACTGTAGTTGATATGATTTAGGTATCTCATTCAAGTACAATAAGAAAATATTAACATAATAGGCTAGGATATGGTAAGATTAGAAAGGTAGGTAGTTGTCAGGGTGTTGGGACTAGTCAGGGTTTGATTCTGGGTTGTTTAATTCAACTGATGAGATGTTATTAGGTTCTTTTATGGTTCAGGGTATAAAACACAGAGACCAATGTTGGTCTGGGTATGACTGATGATGGTTTATGCAGAACCGATGATGGTTATGTGGATAACTGGCATCGGTAAGGTCGGGGTGTAAGAGAACTCAAAGGAAAACTGATTGCAGGGTTTGATCTGGGATCTGACAAGGAGGGTAGGGTGGATAAAGAGGTTATGGAGGTCTCAGGTATACTCAGAATGAACATTAGGTGAGAATGGGTGATTTGGTGATGTGGGTAAAGGGATATTTGAGTTATAAGCTAGATAAGCAGATGGAGGAATGAGCATGTAAAGTATAAATTGATGACAGAAATAACAAAAGTTAACTACACTAAATGGAAAATGTTGGTAGAAATGTACTTACTGTGATGTAGGTTTTGATGGCTGAATGGTAATGGTGGGTTGATCAGAAGAATGGTGTTAGATATCATAGCAGTGGCTCCCAGAATGATTTTGTGAGTGCAATGCTTCAATATCTATCCTGGTGATGGCTCTGGATGTCTGGATACGTGAAAAGATGTTGGTTTCACTTGCATGTAGCTCTGATCTCCCTCCTCTTGCTCTCATAATGTGCCAACCCAAAAACAAGGTTGTTTAGGTGAATAAATGGTAACTGACAGTGGTTTCGGGTTGACCATGTTCAGTTTAGGGGTGAACGGCGTTGGTTAAGGTAGGATTCCCTAGGTTTACTAAAATGGGTAGATCTTTCTAATTTCTTGGGCACAGTTAGTTTTTTTTCACGGATCAAAATGAAAACTTCCCTTCTAATGAGTGGGAATGTGGTTAGAGATATTTTAGGCATTGATTTTAGGGTTATACCAAATCTTAGTTCATTAAAGAAAGTAAGACTTAGTTATTGTTAGTTATGGAAACATGCCAAGAATAGGTCTAGGGTGAGGTGGCTGGATGAGGTGTCTAGGTGAGGTGGTGGGGTAGAAATTAAGATAATTAGATAATAAATATTGTGAGGATATATATTAATTTAATTAAATTAATAGTGATGTGGGGTGGAAGGGGCCATGGTTAGATGAGTATGTTTGAGATGGTTATTTGACAAAGGGACCAAGGGGAGTGTGACCCAATTTTGGTGTCTACATTTTGCCCCTTTTTGTTGTGTAGCTTGTATTGGTAAGCGACACTGACAAAAATAAGATGTGGTTGCCCCATGTGTGGGTGAAGGTGATCCCCCTCAAACTAGGAACTGATGAGGTAGAAGACATAAATCTGGTGAGTGGTTTGATAAAGGTGGATGTGATGAAGAGGAAGGTGGATAGTGGGGGTAATGGGGTAAAGGTCCAATTAGGTAATCAAGGTAATGGGCTAGGGTCAAAGGTAGCAATATTCAAACACACACACATGTATAAACTGCAGCGTGGTACCAGGTTGAAGAGCATGCAAACTCTACATCATCTAAGGTCGATAGGTTTATCCAAACAAGGTTGAGGTGATTACGTTATCCAAGGTATAGGATATGGTGTGGAAGAACTTCACAGGTCAGGTGCAGGAATGTTTAGGTATGTTCTGGTACACCAAAGGTTGGGTCAGGATAAACGGCATGGCAATAGGCAAGGTAAGGTCATTAGGTCAAACAACACGGGTAACAGTGTCACAAGGTATAGCAAGCACATGAGTTCATAGGTCACTAACAATGTTTCGGGTCCAGGTAGCTAGGTCATGACATGGGTAGGGCCGAGGTATGGGTAAAATAACAAGTCCCAAAACATAATTAAGGATAGGTATAGGTAAGGTAGGCATGGAGGTTGGTTGCAATAAGGGTGGGTAAGGTCAAACAGTGGCTGGTTTGGTTAAGTGTTGGTCAGAAATGGGGAAAGGGTATGGGCAAGAGTATGACAGGTAACCGATGCCAGTCATATGTAACCGGTGATGGTCTAGGTAAGCTGATCATAGTTTATTAGGGCAGATGACCGATGTTGGTTTGGGTATAACCGACCACAGTGTGCTAGGGCACATGACTGATGTCAGTTTAGGTATAACCTATGTCAGTCAGGTCGACGTGGGTATATAAAAAGAAAAAATATGTATAATATGGATTCATTTATACGTTTGGATTTTGTGAAAATGACAGAGCACTGAACGAGTTGTGATTTTTCAGGAGGAAAGGATGAGGGATGATATCCTGCTAAGGTGGAGAGATCTAGTTGGTTAGAGGAGCCAGAGAGCTGGGTCCATGAGCATAGGGGGATCGATTGTGATTGGGTGGAGGTCAGGAGGATTGGATTTGGTGATTAGACATGGTAGAGGTGGGAGAAGGTTTGGGTGGACCACGGCATAGTGGCAAGATGTGCCACTCACACCGATGGCACTGAGATGAGGTAGGATTCTATCTGATCCTATGTTTTTGATTAAAATAGGCTATTTAAATGGGGTTGGGTGAAAATTTGGGTGTAAGTTTATTATTGGGAATGTATGGGTAAAAAGGAAGGAAATGAGGGGTGGGAAGGTCCAATGTAGGTTAAATAGGATTGGGAATAAAGCTAGGATAGGTTTGGGTAGGTTAGAGTGGAGGATTAGGGTAGATTTTGAGGGTTTGGGAAAAATGGGGGTGTTTGGACATGTTCAGCTCTACGATAGTGAGCAAAACCGGTCAAGTGTTGGCTGACGTCGGTTGTATTTGGCAAGCATTGGTCAAGTAATGGGTGACTGATGCTGGTTATACATGACCAATATCGGTCGTTGTTGATCGATGTCGGCCAGCTTTATGGGAAAATAGGGCAGTAGAGAGCAAGGGTAAGAGGTAAGGATATGTCAGGAGATGTAAGGGTAGGTTTCATGAGAGGAAAATAGGGGAGTAGGTATAAATGGCATGAATATATTGGTCTAGTAAGGGGTAAGTGGTTAGGTGGGTATGATAAGAAGTGAGGGTTGGATACGAGGTTGATGAGGTAAGGGGTGTGTTTGGTATGGTAAGGTTTTGACAATAGTGTGTGTTGTTAGGTGTAGGTGAGGGACTAGTTATGGATGCGGGATAGGGTACCTCCCTTGCTCATGGAGGTACGAGGGGGTGCGAAAGCTGAGGACTGGTGCCATGTTACAGAGGTTGGCCTGATTGGGGTCAGATGCTACTGACACATGGTCTGGGAGCTGAGTTTGATGGTCACTCTCATTGATAGATGGGACTCAGTGACCAATACCTTCCATTTTCTGATGGGTGAGATCACAATCACCCTGGAGGATGTGTGTAGGATCCTATGTCTACTGATAGTGGGGACGTAGGTGTATTCTATCTCCTCAGAGGCCTTTGAGGAGTTGATGTTGACCATGTTTGGTGAGGGGCTGGTAGAGATGAGGTTCCATAGTGCCAGTATGAGCTATGGAGATATGTACTAGGCCCATCCGGAGGAGATGAGGCTAGTAGTGTTGTTGATGGAGGTAGTCTACTACTTTGCATTACTGGATGTGGAGGGTGGGAGATTCCCATGATCATTGATGGGGGTTCTACATGACATGGTGGAGGACAGGACCCATTTTGCATGGGCGCCCACATTCCTGGTTTAGTTATATAGAGAGTTATGGGCTTATGGGTGGTTATAGAGATTTAGCATGTGTTGTACTTTCCTACTCCATTGTTGGGCATATGAGCACATTGTATGTGTGCGTCTAGTCGGTATGCCCTAGGATGATGCATTCGAGTTGGGTTTTTTTTGAGTGGGCTTCAGGCGATGGGTGCCTGTGATTGGGGAGCACCAAGCTGCTAGAGCTACACATGATGTAGCCTATTACAGGTGATTGCTAGAGGGGTTGTCTAGTGTGGACATCATTTGGAGGCCCTATGTGGGTTTTCCATCATATGGGTGGATGGCAGAGGAGCTACAGGAGCTACAGCTACTCCGGTGGATAGAGGGGTGACATGTAAGAGAGCATGAGATGATACCTGTGGACAGGGTTAGATGGTAGTTTGGGCTGCTTCAGGATATACCGCCACCTTTCCTGCAGTATAGGAGGGATGATGTGGAGAGGCCTCTACCTCTACCACAACTGACAGTGCCGATAGGGCAGGAGGAGTAGGTGATAGACTAACGGATTGATGATGCTGGGGTTACAGATAGATATAGAAAGTGGTGGGCTGCACATTTATGAGTAGTACCATTGAGGCCAGGGCAGCCAGATTTAGCCACCATCACAGTGCAGAGGGACACCCTACAGGGGTAGGTGGTGACCCTGATTACACAGTTGGGTATAGTGCAGGGGAAGCTGACAGGCTCAGAGGCACAAGTTGTTATTTTACAGGCACAGGTGGCCACTCTACAGGCCCAGGTAGCGCAGGGATAGGTACCCGCATAGGGTGGAGATGGAGATGGGGTATAGGTGGCCACCCTACAGGTGTAGATTATAGGTTTGTAGGGCTAGTTGGCCACTACACAGGTGTAGGTTGTGGCCCTTCAAGCCTAGATACAGGTAGGAGCAGGACAGGGTCCCTCAGGACAGTCACAGGCATAGGGATAGGGTCCCTCTTTATAGGTACCAGTGGGACAGGGTCCCGAGAGATAGGTACAGGGGCCGAGGCCGATGGTACCACCATAGACAATACTGATAGGCAGGTTGAGAGATGCCTTAGGTGAGGTCTGGTATTATCAGGATATTTTGATGGCCACAGGGATAGATTTTCTATCCTATGGGGAGTATAGAGCACAACAGGCCTCGAGTGAGAGGACCAGGTCATGTACCCATAGTGTAGAGAGCACAGGGGGCCATTGAGCCCCGAGACAGGGTCAGGGTGAGGCCACCAGTTCATGGAGGCCAACCCCAGGTGAGGTACCAACAGAGATCTGACCAGGACTGATGATGGGTGGTGAGATGCTAGCTGGACATCATATGGGGGTAGGGGAGGAGGAGGAGACAAGTGAGATAGATATGCAGGATATCCAGTAGGGTGATTTCTGATAGCCCTATGTATCTTCTGTTTTGTATAGTTGTTTATTTTTTATATATATCATCCAGTGTGCCGAAGAGAGTGAGGATGTACATGAGAGTTTTTGAGATTTTTGATGATATTGGCCTGCATGCCAAAGATGGTGAGGCTGTATCTGAGTGATTTGAGATGATTGTGATTATTATTGGGATATATGTTCACATGTATTTTTATACAGACTATCTGATTTATAGATGATGGTGTTTATAGTATGGATGGTATACATGTGTTAATTTTCATTGTTATTATATATATAGGTGGAAATCAAGTGGATTAGGCATGATAGAGTCAAGGTCATGTAGGCATGGTGGAGTTAGGATGGTTTAGGCATGATGGAGTCAGGTCATAGGCATGGATTGAGTCAGGTTGACTTAGGCATGATTGAGTAAGGTTGAGTTAGGCATGGTGGAGTTAGGTTGGTTTAGGCATGATTGAGTCAGGTCATATTAGGCATGGTTGAGTCAAGTTGGTTAGGTATGGTTGAGTTTCTAATTCATTAATTTGTGTAATTAATGATGATGTGGATCATGTTAAGATGATTTGTAGGAAAATGTATGATTATGGTAAAGAAATTGTAGACAAGATGAAATGAATGTGTAAGTTATGATGGTAAAGATGTTAAGCAATTGTTTTTTTTTTTGGTTTAATTTCTAATTATTGATATAAAAAGGAAACTAACTAGGGTAGAATGTGAATAGGAAAGGGGAAGAGGGAATTGGTTAGGGTAGAGAGTGGCTGAGCTAACCTCCAAGGGCCCCATGCCCTCGAAGTGCTGCCTACATAGTCCTGGCGAAAAGGGACCTCAGGCTGATGTAGTTCTCCCATAAGCTAGGGAAGATTAGGGTGAAATAGGAATGGGTTGATAGGTGTTAGGCATGGGTGAATGTAGGTCATAGGCATGGTTGAGTTTAGGTTGTAGGCATGATTGAGTGATTTTTAAATATAAGTGTCAAGGATCTGGTCCTGTTATAGGATAATCAATAAGTAATGAAGAAGGTAGAATGGTAAGAGGTGGTAAAAGAGTTGCCTAATTGATAAGAACCCTAATGAGTCTACCATACCCCAGATAGGCTTATGAACGTAAGACCCTACAGGCCTTGCATAATGGACTATTCTAAGGGTGAAGAAAAGTCACATGATCATGAAATGTTGTGTTTGCACGACAAGTCCCTTGAGTAAGAGGATTTAGGATGAAGAAGGTAAAGGAGGTGAGAATGGGTGGTTTAACGTAACTTAGTGTACAATGATCTATTTTTTGGAACAAGAAACCCAGAATCCAAAATAGGAAAGTCCATGACAAAAATTTCATCTTTTTCTTTATTTGTTTGTTTTTAATAGATTGATCGATGTGGGAAGTCTATATGGGATGGGTATATTATCTCCTTGAGGTCTTCATGAAGCTGATCAATGCGGGAAGCTTCTGAATATTTATTATATTTTTGTAATGATTGTATATAGTTGTCCTTCAAGGGAGCAATCTATTGATAGTGGTAGAATATAAAGAAGAGATGTCCCTTTTGAGGGAGTCATCTTTTGCTGGAAGTTTGACTCAAGGAGTGGTATCCCTTTTTGTTTTTAGATGTTTAAGTCATGGACAAGACTATAGAGGATGATTAGGTTCTTGTTTAGAAGACAAGACCATATCACACAAAGATTAACTATGGAAGAGGTGGTTTTGAGTGATGAACTAACCATGGGATTCCATCTTGAAGAAGATGAAAAGTATCCATGAGAATCATGCTATGAGTAGAGCCATGGTACTCATATTGAAGACAAGGCTAAAAGGTGATGGGTAATCACATGATTCTTGTTTAGTCATGGATCCTCAAAATGGGTAATATGGAAGGTGAACAATGCTCAAGGGATGAGTGATCAACTAATAGAAAGTGATATAGGACTTGATATCAACAATAGAATGGTCGAAGATGCAAGGAATTAAGGGGCTCAGGTTTGGGTTTACCTTCGAGTGAAGATAAATGATAAGCACCTAATCCATAGGCATGGGTAATGATATATGGTCCAAGCCAATTAGGAGAAAATTTTCCCCATTTAATTTTCTCCTCTTTGGTTACATGTTGATTTTCCTTCAGGATGAGGTCACCAACCTAAAAGGTTTGTTCGTGAACATGTTTTTCATAGGCACATTTGATACATTTTTGGTAGATTTGGAGATGGTCAAGAGTGTTGAGATGATGTTCATCTAATAATTCAAGTTGTGCCAAAATATCTTGGTGAAATTCATCATCATTGAGCATGTCTTGTAGTGAGATGTGGAGAGATGGGATCTGGTCTTTGAGAGGTAAGATAGCCTTAGTACCATAGACCAGAGAAAATGGGGTGGCATAGCAGTTGAAGTGCAAATACTAGTGCGATAAGCCCACAAGGCCAAAGGAATGTTTGTATGCCAATCTTTCCCTATATCGTTGACTACCTTCATAAAAAAAAATTCAAGGTTTTATTGGTGGATTTGGCTTGACCATTGGTTTGTGGGTAATAAGGTGATGAGAAACTAAGTTGGATGCCAAAAGCATCACATAGTTTGCGTAGGGTTTTGTTTTTGAATTATGTTTTCCGTTATTAGTGATAATGCGGTGAGGGACACCAAAATGACAAATGATGTGATGGTTGATGAATTCACATATTTTCTCAGCTTTGGTAGAAATGAGGGGAATGGATTCTACTCGTTTAGTGTAGTATTCAGTAGCGGTTATGATCCATTGGTGGCAGTTTTGAAGAATGGGGGTTGATCTCACCGACAAGATCCAAACCCCATTGAGAGAAAGGCCAAAGGTCTCATGCAACCTGTAAGGCATAACTAGGTGTGTGATGGAGATTAGCATGTTGCTGACATTTCACGCAATGTTTGACATAATCACAATAGTCACAGTTTAGGGTTGGCCAATAATAGCCTAGGTGAAGAATGCATTTTGTGATAGCAAGACCACTAAAGTGACCTCCACAAATTCCATCATGGACTTCCTTAATGGTGTAGGGAATTTTAGAACTTGTAAGGCATCGTAAGAGAATTCTGTCGAAACCACGTTTGTAAAGAAGACCACCCATGATGAAATAATGGGAGACACTTTTAAGAAAGGCACGTTGTCCATTATGAGTGAGATTGGTGGGTAGAATGGAAAGGGAAAGATAGTCTGCATATTGCTTATACCAAAGGTCATGTGGGTCAAGGGCAACAGTTCTGATAGAGTAAACTTCATGAGGTAAATAAGAGGGTGATTGTAGCCTTTATATAGTGACAAATATTTTAGAGTCACGTGGGGAAGTGGGTATTTGAGAAGCCAAGCAGGCCATGGTATCTGTCAAATTTATTGGTAGAACGTGGGGTGGTTTGAAGTGTGTAACGGTCAAAGGTGGTCAAAATTATGTCTACGTGATGCTTATACTTTTGAAGTATCCCATTACAACACTGGTATATACCATTGACCTTGGTTTATGACCAACTGATAATCACTAAATATGTTGATTGACTTAACATCTAAGGCATAAGCAGCTTGGAGACCCAATAAGAGTGCTTTGTATTCAACAATATTGTTTGTACAATCAAAATTGAGTTTTAAATGACAAAGGCATAGGTTCACCATCAAGTGAAATGAGGATAACACCAAGCCCCACCCCCATGCTAACACTTGGAGCCATCAAAGAAGAGTGTCATTTGGTAAGCGGGGTTCATCCAGGGAAAGGGTAGCTATAGACTCATCTGGGAAGTCAAAGTTAGAGGGTTGATTCCTAGAAATAGGTGTGTCAGCCAATTGGTCATTGATAGCTTGGCCCTTGATGGAATTTTGATGGATGAATTCAAGGTCAAGGTCAGCTAAGAAGCATAAGCCAACATGCGACACATTGATTTTGATAAGGTTTGGCATACATATAGTGTAATGGGTCAGTATTAGTAATGAAGAAGGTTTTGTGGTTGAGTAGGTAATGGCGGAGTTTGGTGGCGATGAAAACTAAGGCTAGGAATTTTTTTTTGGCATGGGTATATCTAGTTTTTGTAGTCAAGAAGGGTACAACTTATGTAATAAACTGCTTTCTCTTGGTGTTGGTTGTCATGATGAATGAGCATTGCACCTAGAGAATGGTTAGTGGTGGAAATATATAGGTAGAAGATCTGGTCATCCTTAGGAGGAATGAGCACTGGTGGTTGAAGGAGGTATTTTTTAAAGGCTCTGAAGGATTTATGGCATTCATCATCCCATCTGAATGAAACATCTTCCTTGAGAAGATGATGAAATGGTTGACAGTAGTCAGAAAGCTATAAGATAAAATGATGAATTGATTACAACTTTCCATGTAGGCTACAAATTTTACAGAAGATTAGTGGGTGGCATGGAATTTCAAAGATAGCTTTGACTTTAGTAGGAACGACTTCTATGCCATGCAAAGAAATGATGAAACCTAGGAGTTTCCCGGAAAGTACCGTGAAGATGCACTTTTTTGGTTGAAGATGAACACAATACTTTATGAGGTGGTCAAAGACAACTTTAAGAATGGGTAGGTATTTGGTTCAATTCTTGGATTTGGTAAAGCAGATCATCTGACGTAATCCTCCAATATGTGATGCATGATGTCATGGAAGATGTAAGTCATGGCTCACTAATATGTAGCACAGACATTTTTTAGGCCAAAGGGCATGACTCGATAGTAGAAAGTCCCCCAAGGGGTGGTGAAGGCAGTCTTGTGTTGATCCTCGAGAAATAGTAATATTTTATTGTAGCCCAAGAAACCATTCATGAGTAATAACATTTCATGGCTAGCGGTGAGATCAACTAGTTGGTCAATGCTTGGTAGGGGGAATCATCTTTGGGACAAGCGAGGTTGAGGTCACAGAAGTCTATGAAAATGTGGAGTCCCCCTGTCACCTTTGTGACAAGAATCATGTGAGAAATCCATTAGGGATAATCAATGGGTAGAATGAAGGAAACCAAGAGGAGGCACTAAATCTCTTCTTTGACCAGAAGATCAATGCAAGGATGCATTTTTCGTAACTTTTGTTAGATGGTTTTGGCATTTAGAATGGTTACAATATTGTGAACCCTAATTTTTGGATCTATACCGGGCATATTGGCATAGGACCAGGAAAATGCATTGCTATGATCCTGTAACAAAGAGGTGAAGGCTTACTATTCAGTAGCATATAAGGATTGGCCTATCTTTAGAATGTGAAGGTCATCTTGAGTATTAATGTTGATTTCGATGGCCAATTTTCTCAATAAGATTTGTATATCATAGGCTAACAACCGATGAATATAAGAGTCTACTGCACCAAGGTAGGTGAGGACAGACTCATCATCTTAACATTGAACGACATTAATTGAAGGTGTATCGTCATCGATCATGTCAGGATATGGGAATGGGAGAGAAGAGGGAGCCTCGCCATCGCATTGATAGGTAAATGGTCCCAAGGAAATTATGTTTACGAAAAAAAAGTTAGCAGAAATAGATTCAAGATCTATGGACTCCGTGGGTGAAGATGGTAATGTGGGTGAATGAGAAGGGGAAGATTTCTTGTCCTGGATAAGGTCGACACAAACCTTCTTAGAGGATGGAGCGTCAAAACCAATGCCCCTACAGTCATTATGTTTACAATAGTTATAGTAAATGACTGTATGGTGGCCTTATTCATAAAAAGCAAAGCCATATCATTTCCAAGCGCACCAGTGGAGGAAAGTGTGAGTGAAGAGATGGTTAGTGAGGGAGTGTAGGTCAAATGAAAATAGTTTGGTTTGGGATGGAGCTTCAAGTTTATAGGTGTCCATATCAAGTCCCCCATACATTAGGTTGGTGAAAAGGTGGGGCGGGCCTTAAGGGAAAATGTCACTGATGCGGATGTCATAGCTGGGGTGTTGACGCAGATTCCCATACTCTTTTGGGGTGAGGAAGGTATCAATATTGTATATGGGGTATTACCCTAAAGTGAGGCATTAAAAAACACCTTCTAAGGGATCAGTAGTTGGTATGTGGGTAGCAGGCATAGATGGATTGCTAGATGAAGGGGAAACAGGGACACCAATGGTAGAGGCTATAACTGCAGTGGGGATAGCGAGGTTAGATGTAGCAGAAGTAGTGGCAATTTTAGTAGATGGGCTCATGGGAGAAGGTGAAGTGGTGATGGTGGTGGATGCCTTGACCGGTACAAGCACATCATTGGGTCGATATAGCATGTTATAGGTCTTGAAAGGTGATGGTTTGAGTTGGGATGGTGTAGTTATGTCCTTCATGTTCCAATTTGAGGTAGCAGTGTAAAGTTGAAGGGACATACAACCCATGAGCTCGTATCCAAGGTTAGCCAAGCAAAAAATTATACTATAATTCACCTTCTAAGACATAGATAATAGTTCTAGGATAGTGTAGGCGACCTACACAAACATGGAGGACGATGGTATCTAGGGTAGAAGTTATGGACCTAATTAAAGGAACCGTAACATAACTGGGGTTATTATGCATGTAGTTGGCAGGTATTGCGCATTTTGGTTCATACGTATCAGAAGAGATGATGTTAATGCTAGCACCACCATCGATCATAACACATCGTATGAGTATATTATTGATATAGATAGAAATGAAAAGAGTGGGATAGGGGTCATCAGATTGGAATGGAATAAATTTCCTCATCTGAAACGCTGAGGGAGACAACTTGGCGAGTGGGGTGGAGACATAGAGGAAGGTGAAGATATAGTGATAAAGGCTACGTGACGAGGGGTAATGATGGGAGGCTTTGGGTGTACGGATCATTAGGTAACACCTCAATAGATCCTAGAAGGACCTCCATGAGGGCTTCGACGATGTGACTCAGAGGTTTGGATGAGGTCATATAAGGACATTTTGAGGGGGGATTGGTGTAGTTGTTTTAACATTGTGTGATGTGTGACCCCATTGGAAATAGGATATACAAGATCGTGGATGATGTTTTTGGGTATGGATGTGGATGGTATGTTAGATACAGGGTTGGTTGATGGGCTAGTTGCTTTTACCTCACCCTTGTCTTTCTGAGTATAGGTGGCAATGTTTATCATGTTAATCTGAGGGGAGGTGGATGAATAGGTTGTTTCATGCAATATATAGTGGTATGAGGGACAAAACCCTAATGGGGGATATGATCCTTGTAAAATGAGTAGGGTGCATTGGCATTTTGGTGGTGGTTTGGCCAAATATCTTATACAAACCACGTTAATCTTGAATCTTGGGGGTGGAGATTTTAGTTGCTGAGTAGGTAATGGGAGAAGATATGTGGAAATTGGTGAAGGAAAAATGGGGTCCTCATTAAGTATATCATCATTGTCAAATTTTTCTTCAGGAGGACATGATTGGACCAAGGCATTTTTTAAGGCCTTACAAATCTCTACATCGTGTCCTAGCACACGATGGAAGGTGCAAATTTTGGTTTCGTCAAACCCTTTTGGTTTGGGTTTGAGTGGGTAGTAAGGTATAAGAGGTGGTAATGTAATGACATAATTTTTAAGGAGATTGGTTAGTATTTTGGTGTAGGACCCTGCTAGTGGATCACAAGGGGAGGTGAATGTGGGTTTGGATATACGTACAACTGATTGTGGAGGAAGAGTATTTACAAGAGGGGGAGTAGGTTGGGCTACTATTTTTTTGTGTGGTGTGGTCTTAGGTGTTGTTCGTATCTCCCTGGGTAGGGGCATGGTAGAAGAACTGGTGATGAAAGGTTTGGTTAGTTTAACTACTTATTGGAGGGTAAAGGATTGTTTGCTTTAGGTTGCATATTTTTAGGTAAAGGTGATACGAGCGTACGAGATGTGGAGGGAAAATCCAATGGTGGAAGAGGCCGGGTAACCCATGGGGGTAACTGAGGTGTTGTGGAGGTAGGTGGTGTGGGTTTGGCAAGAGGCATGAGTGAAAGAGAAGAAAGTGTCATGGGTAATGAGGAAGTTATTGACGGTAGTAGAGGTATGGGTGCTAAGAAGGTCACAAGTGAGGGTGGAAGTTGTGTGGGTCACTTGGGTATAGTAGAGGTTTGTGATGGGGAAATGGGGTTTTGCATTCTTGGTTTACCGATGGATAGGATTTTCTTTGTCAGGGTTGAGGGGTGAGGTCCTAGGATGGACAGAAGGGGTGAAGGTGATAAGGGCATGGTAGGTGAGGTTGGAGTATGAGGTATAGGAGATTGGATCTTCTTTTTAGGGGTCGATGTAAGTTTAGTGTTAGTTTTGGAAGATGTGGCTAAATCTAATTTAATGGGTGGGTGAGTAAGCCTAGCTATCGGGATGACCCCTAAGGTAGTGATAGGTTTAGGTAAGGGAGATGATATAGGCATGCGTTTGGGTGTAGATGCATGTTGGGATATGGGAAGAGGTGTGAGTTGGGCCATGAGTGGTGCCATGGAAGGTATTGCAATATTTGTGGTTGTCTTTGGTTTGGTTATGCAAAACACCTTTGGATAGATAGTGGAGGTGTCAGCAAGTGACAGTTGCTTTGTGTTGAGACAGAAAATAGAAGGCATCCCCAAAGTAAGGCTCTATCGACATAATCCAGGAAATTGGACAAGCATGAAAATGGTGTTGTTATAAGTGGGGTTGACCTAGATTGAGTGGAAATCCCCATAAAATGTGTTTGAGATATAGGGAAATGGCTAGCCTCAGACTATGTGGGTAAGAGAGACGAAAGTAGATCAAGAAGATCTTGAAGATCTGATGGTGAAGGGTCATCAAAAGACACCGGTACTTCGATAGGACCCTCTATGGGTAGGGGAGAGGATGGGCCAACTGAATTGGAATCTCCTTGTGTTGGTGTACGTGGTGGACCTGCATCTTTTATGAGTAGGAGAGGTGCCAATGACAACTGCTTGGAATTTTGAGGGGTCAAAGGCGGCATTCTGATTATAGGATCTTCCATGGGTGAAGGGGAAAATGAAGGGGGTTCCTTTATGGGTAGAGGAGTATATGAAATAGATTATGGTACAGGTAGGGGAGCACGGGATAAAATTTCATCTATGGAAGGAACATGAGGCAATTGGGAAGCAATTGGTATGTCATCGAAAATAGCGTGAACCTCGCAGACATTGCTATCATTTTTTTAAGTATCACCAACTTGGTTGGAAGATGGGGCATGATTAGGGAATGGATTCTTGAAGATATATAGGTTTTGGTTAGTGGGTGCAATCGGGCTATCCAAGACTAGATCTCCATTGTCTAACATTTCTTGGATGATATTCTTGAAGGTGATGTAGCTATTGTCGCTATGACCCTTCACATGATGATAGTTACAAAATTCATGTTCCTTATACCACGTGGGCATGGGGTGCTTAGGGTCAAAACCAATATGTGGTTTTATAGGTGGAAGGGTAATGGTACCAACCTTAACAAGCTTTTTCAAAATGTAAGAATAAGATTTTCATATGAAAGTGTGCTTTCGTTGTTCTCATCTGAATTGGAAAGCTTGGATGGGGGAGAGATTCTCCTATGGAAGTGTACTTTTTGTTAGGTTTGATTGATGAGGGGGGATAGCCTTGATAATTACAACATTTACAAACCCTTTGGGTTTTGAATAGTTATTTTGGTGTTTTGAAGATGAAGAAGCATCATTTGATTTGAACGCGATGTTCTTGTTATGAAGTTGAATCTTATTTTCTTTGATAGCATGAATTTCAAATTTCCATGCCATAGTGAATGCCTCGTCAAAAGTGTTCAAGGTCTATCCCTACAGGGTTGGTGAGATGTGTTTAGCACAAGCCCAAGTAAATAGGTTTATGAGTTAATTTTGAGGTAATTGAAATGTGAGTTGGTTAATTAGGCTTCTCCAGTGAATCACGAATTCAGCGATAGACTCATCGTCATACTATCATGTGGAATAAATATCACTCATGGTAAGCTTCTTAACAATGTTTATGGAGAAGTGATCTAGGAAGGCTTGGTCTACTTGATTAAATGAGTAGATAGAGTGTCTTGGTAGCCCACGGTACCAGTCTAATGCAGGTCCTGTCAAGGACATTGGGAAAGTCCTCAGAAGTAAAGTGTCATCATGGGAAATTAGGTAACACCCATTTTTAAAGGACCACAAATATTGTTATGGGTCTTCTTTTCTATTAAAGCGGTTAAATTTTGCATTTCCCAATGTATGGGGTATGGTAAAATAGGAATGGACGAGTGAATAGGATCATTACAAATTTCATCATAGGTGAGGGAATTATGTGAGATGGAAATCAATGCTTCTACTGTGTGCATCTTTTCCATCATTAACTTGATGATGTCGTTGGTTGTTTATGGTGGAAGGGTTCTTCCTGTGGTATAAGGGGGATGGTATTGAATATGTGATGGGGGAGGCATTCCATTGTATGGTGATGCTGAATAGGGAGGTTTAGAATAGGGGACCGACATAGATTGTATGTATATAGAATGGGTTACATACGAGATAGGGGGTTGTTGATAGGATGGGTATGTAGGTGGGATGGTCGTTGTGACTCTAGTAGTGATAGGAGGAATTGTTTGTGGGATGGAGAGGAAAATATTCTGGAATGGAGTAGGGGTCACTGACACCATGGATGGTTGTGTTGTAATGGGTACTTGTGAGACAATGGGTGTGGACTAGGTTATTTCCTGGGTGGTTGATGACGGGGCAACAGATACGACAGGTGTGAGTGATACTATAGACGCAACAGTCATGGCGGGTATGGATCCTAACTGTGAAACTACCAGGGGTGAAGTAGGTGAGGGTAATGCCACATTATTAGGGGTTGATGCAGATACATGAATAAGGGCAGGAGAGATGGATACATGCATGTCATATATCAACTGACCTGAGGAGTCTTGGGTGTAAGAGTGGGAAAGGTAGAACTGTAAGGCTGTGAGATTCTGATAAAGGAGTCATGTAAATTCTTCATCGCTTGCAGCAATGGTGGTAGGTAAGGTTGGGTCCATGGGTGACAGGATGGAAGGCCATGAGGGACTAGGTGGGAGTGGTTGACCACTAGTGTGGAATATGAGGGAATTGGTCTGGCTGTAAGTCAGCACCATGTGAACAAGTGCTAACCAGGTAAGACTATATTCTATAGAAGACACAAAAAAAGTAGAAATAGAGAATAATGTGGTCCAGAAGGTGAATCTGGTCAATGTCTAGATTTTGAAAATCAAACACAAAAAACTGACAACGGTCAGGTTGATCGTTGATGGTTGAGGACAAACCAATGACGGTAACCAAAACCGATACTAGTCATTATGGAAAAAAACCAGTCTCAAAGAATGAAACAAGAATGTTGGATGTGTACTATGAAAACTGTGTATGATAGTAGGTATCAACAAGGGAGAAATATGATGATGCCCTGAGGGTCTAAAATAGAACAAAAAAATTGATGAAGGCTATTCCAAGTAAAATAACTAGAAAGCTAGAAGTGAACACCAGTTAGGGTTTAACCAAAGACATTCAGATGTGAACTGGTGAAAGTTGTTGGGCCAACGTCAGTGACTGTAAATTTAGAAAGAAATGAAGAAATTGGGTTTTTTGAATTAAATTAAGTGAAGAACTAAACTTAGAAACATGATAATGAGGAGATGGGGTCATAACACACTTAGACAAAGTCAAAATACTCCAAATACGATGGTGGAGTGTGAAAGGAAGAATATAAATGGAGATTCGTAGTCTCATACCTCAAAACACAATTCAAGAAGAACGATAAGAAAAAGCATGATCCTAACAGTGATTTTCTTATGTTTTTCTAGCTTATGCTATTTAGAACTGATTGTGTATATTTAGAACATAATTTTTTTCTTAGGAAGGCATCCTACGAAGAAGGATATCTAAAAGGAGAGGTTTTAAGCATGTTATGGTGGGGGTGGGCCATCCTCATAGATGATGAATTGACAAAGGCAATGAGTTGGGGAGTACCTGCCAATCTAATCATGTGATCACAGATAGATGTTCTTGGGTAAGATGTTGTTTAAGAAAGATGTGTATATTTAAAATTTTGTGCAAGTTTGTAAGACACAGAAAGAGAGAAAATGTGCTTTCTATGATTGTTTGTGTCAACCATCAGTTGGGAATGACTTCCAGCATATACATTGCCCTCATTTTAATGTGAGCTAAATGTAGCAAATCAAAATGTAATGCAACCAATTTTAAGCCCAAATTGAAAGATTATGTTTGATGATAAAAATGGTGAATAGGATAGGGTATCCTCTTTCACTAAATGTAAAAAATCAAGAAGAATGGTTATTTTTAAATGAATCAAAAGAAAATGTATCCTTTAGGGAAATTAGAAAGAAGAGAAGATTACCAAGGAAAAATATTAATGTGTGAGATTTTTGAAGGGAAAAAAACACACAAATTTTTACTTGGAATTAATAAAATGCAATATAACCCCTGATGGGTCCCACAAGGTGTGCCAAAATGTTTCACCATTTTATTTACGTTTTGAATGATGAAACAAATAAGGGTGAGGGCCAAGGAGGAATACCTATTTAATGTTGGTCAGTTTATGGTTGTTGCGCACATTCTAACTTATTGATCTAGTGCCAATTGTAAGAGCTTCCTTTTGGCTAGGAGGAACTACATATAATAGAAAACAAGACCAAAAAAGAGAAGTTAAATGATATATGATAGTGGATCGAGAAGTGTGATACTTCGTAGATGGTTATCAATCCACTGTTTAAAAACATTTAATGCTAGAAATAAAGGAAATCCTACTATAGATGACATGATTTACGTTTCTCATTCAAGTAAAATAAGCAAATCTTAACATAACAGGCTAGGCGATGGTTAGATAAGAAAGGTAGGTAGTTGTCAAGGTGTTGGGACTAGTCAGGGTTTGATTCTGGGTTGTTTAGGTCAACTAATGAGAGGTTGTTAGGTTTTGTTCTGGGTCAGGGTATAAAACATAGAGATCAATGTCGGTCTAATATGAATAATGAAGGTTTATGTAGAACCGATGATGATCAAGGGTAACTAATGTTGGTAAGGTAGTGGTGTAAGAGAATCAAGGAAAACTAACAGTAGGGTTTCATCTGGGATCTAATAAGGAGGGTAGGGTGGATAAAGAGGTTAATAGGGTTATCAGGTATACTCAGGAATGAACAATAGGAAAGGATGGGTGATTTTGTGATGTGGGTAAAGGAGATATTTGAGTTATAAGCTAGAAACAGATGGAGGAATGAGTGAAAGAAGTATAAATTGATGACAAAAATAATAGATTCTCACTACACTAAAGTGGAAAATGCTAGTAGAAATGTACTCATTGTGATACAGACTTGATGGCTGAATGGTAATGGAGGTTGATCAGAAGAATGGTGTTTATTATCATAGCAGTGACTCCTAGAATGATTCTGTGAGTGCAATACTTCAATATTTGTCCTGGCGATGGCTCTAGATGTCAAGATACATGAAAGGATGCTAGTTTTTCTTGCATGCATCTCTAAATTCCCTCCTCTTGCTCTTATAATGTGTCAACCCAGAAACTAGGTTGTTTGGGTGAATAAATGGTAACCAATGACGGTTTTGGATTGATTGACATCGGTTTAGGGGTGACCGGTGTTGGTTAAGGTGGGATTCCCTAGGTTCAATAAAATGGGTAGATATTTCTAATTTCTTGGGCATAGTTAGTTTTTTTACATGGATTAGAACGAAAACTTCCCTTCTAATGAGTGGGAATGTGATTAGAGAGATTTTAGGCATTGATTTTAGGGTTAGACCAAATCTGAGCTCATTAAGGAAAGTAAGACTTAGTTATTGTTAGTTATGGAAACATGGCAAGAATAGGTCTAGGGTGATGTGGCTGGGTGAGGTGTCTAGGTGAGGTGATGGGGTAGGAATTAAGATAATTAGATAATAAATATTGTGAGGATATATATTAATTAAATTAAATTAATAGTGATGTTGGGTGGAAGGGGTCATGGTTAGATGAGTATGTTTGAGGTGGTTATTTGACAAGGGACCAAGGGGAGTGTGACCCAATTTTTTTATCTAAAATAGGTTAGCATTCAAAGAAATCATTTTAATCTAAAATTGTGAAGATGAAAGAACCAAACATCAAAATTCAAATATGCCGCAGGGTCTAAGGACTTCATTCCTTTCCTTAGAACACTTAGAATCCAAAGATCACCTAATCTATCTGACTCAGTCGTTATGACCACAAAGTCATGAATTAAAATCATATCTTGGATCAATGGAATTCATCCAAGGTAATGTTGTTCCGAAATAAGAATTATGAAAACATAACCCAAATTTCTCAATTCAAGCAGTGAATTAATTTTACATAAAGGAGGTGAATCGTTGCAATAAAATTAAGGAATAGTATGACAGAATGTACCTATTTAATAGATGAACTATTTATACTACCAACATGATTTCAAAATTCATAAGAGTACTCCATCATAAGACAAAATCAATTGTCAACGTTTGCACCTTGTAGTCATTTTTACCCACATCACAAAGGAAAGAAATCCCATGCACATCGGCCTATCACCCAACAGGTGTTGGGCACTCACCTGAGGCACGTGCGGGTTTCGAGTCTCTCTTTTATGTGATTTTAGTGGGAAACATCATCTATGATCTGAGTTTAAGATATTTAAAAGGAAATAATACATACAAGCACCATAGAGCTCAGAACCGACTTCTAGATCCTTACAATCATTCCAGACATAAAGTGCTTAACAGATTATAGAACTTACACCAAAATAGAAAGGAACTCGTACAAGCATTCATACTTAGTTCATAAACATAAATGAAAAAGAACTATGAAGAAGGATGTATGCATCAGAACCATTAATGCTCATATTCATATAAACTGGTAACCTCATTACATTCATTAGGCCCATTACAGAATGTCACAGAAAGGTAGACCGTAGTCATGCATTATAACTGGATTCATATAACTAGGCCCTCAAAATAAAATTTATAACTACCAAACCCTTGATACATCCTTTCCTACCCTTATTTACCCAAGCTAATAGAGTCCTTGCAGTATTTTTGCAGAGCTCCACCCTCTATCTATATCTCTATCCTTTACTTCTACAGGCACTTGTATATATAGCCTTTTTGAACTGCCAACTCATTCTTCTACAACCTCATATCTATCGCCAAGTGTATGAATGTGGTCCTCCATGAGAACATGCTCCTCCAGGCCTGAGCTCACCACTCCTTTCCATGATGTCCTTCTAGAAGCTTCTAATGTAGGGCATATTCCTTCCTGGGCCAACCTGTCGCCAGGCTAGCACCTTATCCACTCTGCATGTGCAGTCGGGTCACGTTTTTCTCGTATCCCACCCAAAATACCCAATATGGCTAAGTCTTGAAACCTTTCCTTTATCCACACGTGCACCATGGGTTTCCTTAAACCCTGCCTTAAACCCTTCCCTTCATGCCTTCTCCTTGCACGCCTTTCTTTAACTAGGCCTTGTGCGCCTACGCGCCTTTTTGCACTTAGCCAATATTTCAGGGGCCCAACATCACCCCACACTACACCTGTTCTCTATCTATGGGAACACTTCTTAAATGGATAAGGAATCATAGTAGACTTATGCCTTGGAAAAATAATAAGGGGATGAAGAATTTGGGAAAGAAGAAAGAATGGGACAGTGATGGCATTACTACAATAAGCTAGGAAAATATTTTTGCAAGTCGGCCTCCAACTTGTTCCAGGCATCGACTTCATTATGTGATCTCTGGAAAAGATCACCTACTAAGGTGACTCACCTGATCAAAACCTAGCCCATCCCCTTGTGTGCTCATGGTGTCAACAATCTTCTCTAACTCCTTGCCTATATCCTCCAGTGCATCCATCCTTCATGTAATCTATGGGTATAGTTCCTTCAACCGGTTTTTGATTGAACCCCTTAAGGTTTCAATGGCCTCAGATTTATTTTCAACCTTGGATAGGATATTTTCTCACTCCACTCTATTCCCCTTGTTCTTCTCCTGGAACTCTTTAAGTTCCACTTCATCATTGGTGACCAACATGCTCGCCACTTTGTCTCTGTCCTCACAGTTTTCGTACGTAGCCTCAGCATTCTGGGAGGCAATCTTTACATCAGCAAGGACCTTGCTATATTCAGCTATGAGTGCCATGAATTTCAATTTATCCTCCTTTTCTAAGCACGTGGCCACTTCTTCTACAGACTCCAAAGCTAGGCTACCTCTCCATGGTGAGGGTTCTTGTTAAGTCCTCTAGGCATTCCAGGGAAGATGCATACTTCTGCACGGGAGGTGCTAGGTCTGGATGCTTCAACACTATGGCATTTGTAATGGACTCCACCTTTTTGTATACTTCATGCACTCTAGCCTTCTCATCCCTTAACTCACACTGCCACTGGGTGCTGATCATCTTTTCTTGACTTAGCTCCTTTGTCCTTGCAGCTAGCTCTTCCTCTTTCTTCTTTAGTTCATCCTCCAGATCTTTGATTCTATCATTCCACCCAAAGAGTCTAGCTTCAACCTCAATGGAGACCTTGTTGAGTGCGTTGCACAGTTGTTCATCTGAGAGCTACTGAGCATTCACCAATGGGTTGTCTCCTTTTGATTCTGGCAATGTTATTATTGCCCCGTGGCTTACTTTGAATTCTGGCTCATCAAGATGGGACTCAAATGCCCATGAGAGAATCTTCCTTGTCCATGGGTATGCAGCCTCCTTATCAAAATATGACATTGCCATGAGCTCCTCTGCTGGAATCATGCTTTGGAACCATGTGCACAACACTTTGTTGGGGTCATCAATATAACCCATCCCTGGCCTCTCCTCCTTTGTGCACTTTCCTCCTATGTGCATGCCCTTAGGAATAACTACAGTTAAAGTGGGGCCTCCAGTGCTGCCATGGTCCTTTTCTATGCTCTCTTCCTTATCCTTATTCATCACCAGCTCAACGCTGTGTTCCAACCCCTCTTCCACCAAGGTCTCAATGATCTTCGTTGCTTCTCTTTCTTCCACCTTGTTTATCTGTTCTTGTGTAATTCTTGGAGCCTTCTACTTCTGTGTGCCAACCTCCTCACTTCTTCCCATGTCCTGGGTGCCTTCCCCCTCCTAACTACCCTTGCGTCGCATGAAAAGGAACCCCTGTTCTTCTTCTCTACCCTTCTTCTTTTGAATCATGCACGTTGAAGATAGGTGGCTCTTGATCTCTTCTAGGATCATCTTCTTCACTATCATCTTCTTCATTTTCATCATCATTTTCACCTTTGTATCTCTCCAAACTCTCAGTTTCTTTCAAGGTGGTCTCCTCTTCTATCCTCTACTTCTTACTAACTAGGGATTTCGGTGTAGGTGACTCTATCTCTTCTTCTTCTGATGACTCCTTATCTAAGGGATTCTCTGGCTCTAGAGTCTTCTCTTTGACTATGGACTTTTTCTTGTGTGAATACATACTTGTTCTGGTGCTTGTCCTAGGGGTACCTATTGCCTGTGTATCCACTACACTTGGTACTTTCTTCTTTGGTTCTTTTTCCTCTTGTCTAGTCACAATTCTTTACCTGTTAGTTGGGTCCTCATGTATGGACATCTCATTCTCCAGATACATACCCTTCTCAAATTTGGGTCTTATGTGGAGGTATACTCGCGCCACGGATCCTCCTGCAATGGGAAAAGTCATGGGTCTCACCATTTGGACCTCATGTAACACGTACCTCTCCACGTACATGCACTTGTTGGGGTAGACCAACCCTTTGTGCATTTCTCTGTGGTCCTGGTCTAGATTACCAAGGTCCAACTTCAACTTCTTGGATTCTTTGAACCTGTTCACTCCCTCTTGGAAGTGTTGAGCTGTGAAGGAAAAAGGGAGCTTGCACCATGGGCTCCATGTCTCATCTATCAGTTTAAATCTACCAAGGTAGAAATGTTGGTACACAACAAACTTGGCTTCTCCCTTGGTGGTCACTGGCAGTTGTTCAGGGATCCTCCATTCCACCCTGAATGTGTTCCTCAGGCACATATACCACTTCTCCAGTGTGCCTTGTGCATGACTGTCATACTATCACATGTGTACTTCTCAAATCTCTTCACATGTGAAGGTTCTTCAGCAGTATACTCCCACACACATATGTATTTTTCATCTAGAACTCCAATCTCTGAAAACACAATGGTTAGCAGGACATTACCAAAAAGGATTTTATCACCTTCCTTCACGCTGCTGACAATCTCATCTGTGATGAATGTAGACAAGTTGTAGATGGTGCCCTCTGAAATTTTCCTACAAACATTCAACCAGGCCTTGTTTACCTGGGTCCATCTCTCCTAGCCATTTATCTTTGTCACAAGGTGCATGGCCATCTTCATCACTGGGTCCTTGATGTCCATGATATCAAAGTACCTCGACCCCTTTTTGTATGCATAAGCAGTGACAATTTCCTTAATTGCCTCCTTGTTCGCTTAGGTCATCCTCCAAACTATCTCCTTCATAGATGAGGCCTGTGAAATGTGAAACAAGATGAGGGGTAATGCACATCTTGTGCCCTGCAAAATGAAAGTAATCTTCATGCACATGCTACATCAACCATTGATATAGGTGCTCAAGCTTCTGGAAGTAGGGCAACTCAAAGAGTTGCAATAATCCTGACTTCTCCAACTTGACTTTTACATCATCGTTATAGATGGGAAAACCCTCTAGTGTCCTTTTATTTGTTGGGCGCACTAACTCCAGCACCATTTCCTTCTCGATTGTGCTTGAGCGATGATTGTAATCATTTACCAACATATTTCTTAAATGGGACTCCCACTCCTTCCCCAGCAACACTCCATCTGGGTACTGCATTTCTACGTACCACTCTTCATTTGTATGTGTGACAGTTTCTTGTTGCTTGCCCTTGCCCTTTCCCTTTCCCTTCTTAGGTGTGCCAACTGGTTTCTTGGGTGCCATTGTCTAGGTCCTCTTATCACTTCAATCACTTCTTGTTACTTTGTTCTTCCACTCCCTCCAACCTTAGATCTCGAACTTGTGAAGAAAACCCCTTAAACCAGTGCCCTAGTTCTTCAAACCCTAACTGGGATAGTTCCTTCACAAGACGTCACCTTCTCACAATTTCTCTTACACCCGTGAAATCCCTTCCTTCTAGTTTGCAAATCCAAACTAGTTACTCACACTCAAACTCTTCAAATTTTTCTTCACATGGATCAGTTCTGGAAGCCCTAGTTTGCAAAGATGCAAAAGTGCTTCTTTCTCCTTATACGCAAAGTGAATAATGAAATGCCTGAACCTCTATTTATAGTTTTTCCCATTTTTAAGCATTAAATGTTACTTCACCTACCACCATACTTTTAACATTTAAAGCATATTTTTCAAACAAAGCCTGACTTTTGTGCCCTAACTCACACGCCCAACCCTGCGTGGATAATCTCCAACCTTCTGGCATGTAACCAATCCATCTTGATAGGAGACTCTTATGTGCACATCACCAATGCTGAAGGTACTTATTCTATCATGATTTTTTCTCTCGCCTACCTTGTGTTGTTTATGCACTTCTTCCTTCTCTATACGTGGGATCTGAAAGTAGCCTTATCTTGACACCAACCATCCTTTTCCACCTTTTCTTTCATGAATCTCTTTCAACAGGGCCATTCAACTGGGCTTTCCAATAGAATCCTCCTTGGCACTTTACCCATGCTTTCCTTCACATCACTCCACCCCACACTTAAATGATGTGGCCCTCTGCATGTATTCAAAACCCTCAAAAAGTAACAAGGTTACCAGTGCCCAAGGCGCAAAACAAAACAACAACCCGAAAGGGAAACACAAGAAAGGAAATTCTAAATTATCTGGAAAAATTGTCTTATTTACAAACACCAAGAAGCCTTATTTATAGTAGGGCTTCAGCCTACTCCCACTGAAGTGTCCAGGAAATTTGTTCCATCCAATTCTTGTAACTGGCACACATCCGAATCAAGGATGTACAGGATTTTGTAGGGACCCAACCAATGGAATTTCAACTTCCTAGGATGGCACAAAAACTTAGAATCATACAGTAAGACCATCTGCCCAACCTCAAATTTCTTGTTCCTAATGTGGCAATCATGCCATGCTTTTTTCTTTTCTTTTTCTGTTGTTTGGCTCCACCTGGCAAGTGATTGTCTTTCATCCAGCTTCATCAATTCATCAATTCTCTCTTCCAGTGCTTTCTCATCAGCCAACCCTCCTACGCACGTTATTTACAGACAAGGTATCATGAAATCAACAGGAAGAATAGCTTCCGCACCAAACACCAATTAAAACAGTGTGGCTTTGTTCAGCCTCTTATAAGCTTTCCTATAAGCCCATAATACAACTAATACCGTGTCATCCCAATCTTGTCTTCCGACATCACAATTTTTTTGTCAGGGTATGACTCATAATTTTGGTAAATGCTTCCGTGGTTCCATTTTCTTATGGGTGATAAGGTGTAGTCTTGTGATGAGCCACCATGAACTCTGCTAATAGGATCCTCATGGTCTCATTCAAGAAATGTGTACCCCTATCACTGGTTAAACTTAAAGGGCATCCATACCTTGTGATAATGTTTTCCCACAAAAATCTTGTTGTTGTAGCTGTTGCACAGTCTTTAGTTGGGGCTACCTCTACCCACCTTGTCAAATAGTCTGTGCAAGTGATTACGTAGCGTGATCCAGTCCTATGCATTGCTGGTGCAATAGGGCCTACAAATTCTATTGCCCATTTCTCAAAAGGTTCAGTGCTAGGGATAGGGTGCAAAGGCATTTCATCTCTCCTTCCTAGCTTGCCAACACACTGACAATGGTCACATGCTTTACAATAGTCCTTGAAATCCTTATACAGAGTTTCCCACCACAATCCTACCATTAATATTTTACGTGTGGTGGCGTCACCTGCATAATGTCCACCTGCACTTCCTCCATGTGCTTCCTCTATGATGGCACTGTGCTCATGCTCTAGTACACACCTGTGTAAAACTTCATCATGCCCTAATTTGTATAAGTCCCCACTGATCAACATGTAGGGGTGACAAATATGGCTAGTTACTTCTTCTCTAATGTCTTCATCCCTTCCGACGCTACACCTTCTTTTAGAAATATTGAAATTTCCTCCAAATCTGAGGGCGCATGCCACAACCTAAATAGTTACACATCTGACATTGTCTCTTCAATGCTCTGTGCATCTTCCCCTGAATCAATCCTTGACAAATGATCAAGTCCACAATTACTCTTTCCAGGATTCACAACTACTGTGAACTCAAACTCTTAAAATAACAACACCCACTGACATATGCTCCCTTGTAGAATGGGCTTGTTTACCAAGTACTTTAACACCATGTTGTCAGTGTAAAATATAAAGGGAGTTTCTAGTATATACTATCTTAACTTTTGAAGCATGTAGATCATTGACAATGCTTTGTGCTCGATCATAGTATAATTCTACTCTATTGGTGTCAACTTCTTGCTTGCAAAGAATAGGGGATGATCAACAATTCCCTCACCAGGTTGTGCAAGCACTACCCCAATGGCCATTCTGGAGGCATCTACATGAACATGGAAGGGCTTATCCCAAGAGGGAAAACGTAATATAGGTGTAGTGACAAGCCTATCCTTCAATGTGTCAAATTCCTTCTACTGTGCCTTTCCCCAATGGAAGGAAATTTTATGTTTGAGAAATTATTCTAAAGGCATGGTGATCTTGGCATACCCCTTGATGAACTTCCAATAGTAGGCCGCGTGTCCAGGAAACCCATGCACTGCACTTTGGCTAGTAGGCTCCCCCAATCCCATAATCACTGCAACCTTGGCAGGATCTACTAGCAAGCCCTCCTTACATATGATATGCCCCAATAATGTTCCAAAGGGGGTAGTAAAGACACACTTCTTAATGTTGAGGGATATCCTCAACTACCAACACCTCTCAAACATCAACCTCAAATTATCACAATGGTCTTTTACTAGCCCATACACCATCCAATCATCTAGATAGACCTGAAGAAATTTGTGGATGAAGTCCTGGAATGCCTATACCACTATGCATGAGAAAACAATAGGCACATTCTTCAACCCAAAGGGCATGACCATGTATGCAAAACTTTCCCATTCAATGGTGAAAGTTTTCTTCTCTTGGTCTTCCTTTGCAATCTGGACTTGGTGGTACCCCAAAAATCCATCCGTAAAGGAATACATTTCGCGCCCAGTGAATCCCTCCAAAATTTATTCAATTAAGGGGGTTGAAAAAGGAGCGATGACACAAACTACATTCAACTCCCTATAATCCACACAGATCCTAATCGACCCATCCTTCTTGATGTTGATTACCATTGGACTTATCCATTCTGATTCTTCAACAACTTCAATGATCCTAGATGCTATCATTTTGTTTATCTCTTCCTTTACCTTCACGCACAAATTGGGATTCATCCGGTAGGGTCTCTTCCTGATTGGGTGTGCACTGTCCTTCATCTTTATCCTCATTTCCCCCAAGGAATGGTGGATGCCTTTGAGCTCATGGTAAATACATGGAAATAAATCCTCAAACTCATGCAAAAGATCAATGATCTTAGAGACTTCCTTCTCTGACCAGTAATATCCAATGATAGATTCCTTAGGTTCTCCTGAGATGATGTTAACCTTTTTAGTTTTTAAAGGTTCATGGTAGGCACACACATGAGTATCAGTACTATCCACTACCTCGCATGCCTACAGAATGGTTAACATCCAAGATTTCTACTTCCTCCCCATCAATCACATATACAATCTTTATTTTCTCCTTTTTCACACACACATGCTTAAAGTAATCCTCCTTTGTTTCCTCTTCTTTAAAGTGCTCCCCAAAACCTAGTTCACCAAGTAAGTCCAGCAGCCTATCTTCTGCCATGGCACTATCCCCCATGGTAAGCTTCTTGAAAACATGTAATGCCTTATCAATTGATGGCTTGGTACTTTGATACTCAAATATTTGAACTAGGTTAGCTGCTAGTTCTTTCCAATTCCCTATCTAGAAGCGTGTCTTAGAATGTATGTACCATGTGTGCGCGTAACCCTGTAGTGTAGAATATAGTTTGTGCACCCAGAGGGATGGTGGAAAAGCTTCCGTACCTTCCCTCCAGGTTCTCTCATAGGCTTGGACGTGGAAAGAGGTGGGATCCTTACCATGGTAGTCCTTGATGTCGTTGAGTGCATTGCTTCTAGAGAAACAAACAGGGAAGGAAATTCTCACTTCGCACCATTCCAAGAGATTATCCTGATGTGTTGCCCACCAGCACACAATAGTTCCTAGTAGGACGTAACTTAATATCCCCCTTCTTTCATTTTCCTCCTTCCACTGAGCTTCCATTTTCTATAAAAAGACCTCAGGGGAGGCTCCTCTTGAGTACTTAGGTAGCTCTTTTCCTCCTAGGCACCTGACTATGTGCACCTTTGTCACCTTTGTCACTGATCCTCTTAAATTTCATCTGATCAATTCATAGGTCCCATGCGCCCAATTATCACATGCTAGACTAGTGGTGTCACTTACCGACTGAGCATCTTCAAACTGGATAACTCCGTTGGTAGGATGGATTATCTCTGGATCCCTGATTGAGTGCACATATATTCTATCCAGGACCTCTTCTCCCAAAGGTTCAGTATAGGGTGTTGACTTCCCATCAGCCAGGGGTATGATGACTCGTTCCTCCTCATTTTCAAAACTAATGTACCCTTTGTTGAACCAAAGATCTGCATTGTTCTTGTAACACCATGGGCACCCAAGTAGTGCTGGGAAATTTTCTACCTTGGCAAGCACCAAGACTTCGAAGTCCCCAGTAAACTTAGCTCCCTGAATGGTGATAGCTACATCCTTTAAGACACCAATGGGCATTTCCTTTGTTTTTTTTGCCATATACAACACATTTGAAGATGGCTGTAATGCAGGCCTTCCCATCTGATGCCATGCATCCAATGTGAGAACATTGACCTCCGTGCTTGTGTCAATGAGGATATTACTCAGTAGCCATCCATCCACCACTGCATTTAACATGATCTCCCTATCATAGTCAAGGCTATGAGGGGGAAGGTTTGCATGTAGGACCTACCTCTCATGCTCTTCTCTGATGCGTGGTACCTTCTCCCTCAACCATGCTCCTAGCAAGGGAATAACATTCTCTTGCCTTAGCATTTTACATACTTCCCTGACCTCATCCAGGTCATCTCTTGGTGCCTCGACCTTCCTCCTTTGCTCCTCCCTCCTGGACTACTCCTTTAGACACTAGATTTCTCCTTGTAAAATCTGAATGACATCCATGGTATCTTGATATACCTCCTTGTGATGAGCAAGATCTGGGTACTTTCCATGCACCACTTCTTCTCTTGAAACTAGAGTCCTCTGCCTTGGTATTTCCTTTATGCATGCGGCCTCTACTATTGTTACTAAAATAGGTTCTAAGCCTACATCACGTGTTACCCATGGCATCCATTGTGTGTCCATGTTCTTAATGCTTACCATTGAAGTTCCCTTGTCCTTCCATTACTATTGATTCATGTTCTCAAACAACTTAAGGCACTCCTCATACTTGTGTTTCTTCCCACACCATGAGCACTGTAATAGGTCTGGGAACTCTCATTTGTAATGCTCTGTAGACCCACAATTAAAATAAGTTCCACATGGGAACTCACTTCTTCCTCTATGGTTACCACGGCCATGAAATACTCCATGAAATCCCCTTCTATGTGTGCCTCCATCTCTGCACTCCTCACAACGATAATCATCACCTTCAGAACTACTAGCAATGCTGGTCTAGCGTACCCCATGATCAAGGGCCACATTGATCTAGTAAATAAGCCTACAATCCTTAGTATCATGGGTTGTAAAGGTGCAAATCTTACAGTAGCAAGACACATTCTTCCGAATTTTGTGTTATAACAAGGGGCATCTACTTACATCATGGTCCACAAGATAAATCTCACAGTTTACTATCACAACGTATACTATCTTCTGAGGGAAACTATCCTTGACATGCCCCTCTATTTCACAATATGTACACCATAAACCACTGTGAGTCTCATGGGTTGAGTTCGCAAACAAAATTTCCAGCTCCTTAGCCATAACAACAATTTGAGCCTCCAAAAATGGGTAAAAACCAATATCAACACTTCTAACAGCCTCAGTGCACAGTGTAGCTTCTAACGCCTCGTGTGGGTCTATGAAAAATTTATGAGATAAGTCCCTTCTAAATGGTGTGATCAACCCTCCAAAAAACTACTAAGCATGCTACGAAGGGTGAATAGCATATGATAACTTAGACAAGAGATTTTTAAAGTGCACATCATACTCCTGTACACTCTTCGCCATTCCCTGTTGAATCTCCTTTAGGGCGCTAAGGCTATTTTGTTCAAACTCAGGGATGTGGAATTCTACCAAGAAGGCATTCTTTAAAGTTTTATAATCCACAATTGTTTGATGAGGGTCATATTTCCTATACCAGCTATGCATATGCCCCTGTAACATCATTATAAACTGACTAGCCTTCCACTCCAGGGTTGTGATCCCCTTTGTGCACCATAGTATCTCACACTTGTGAACATGTTCTGTAGCATCTTCAATACCTATGTAATCTAGAAAATGTAAATACATCTCAAATAATACTTGAGGGGGTGGCTAGGGACCTTGTCCTCCTGAGCCAGATCCTTGGTTCCCTTCAGTGTTTCCTCCACTACCAGATCCACCAGGTCCACTAGGTCCTGTGCCTCCCGAGCCACTAGATCCACTAGAATCACTAGGTCCTATTACTTGTGACCCACCACATCCACCAAGTCCTGTGCCTACTAAGCCACCAGATCCACCAGAACCACTAGGTCCTATAGTGGTCATGCCAAGTGTCCCCAAGGTTCCACTGAACTATATGTCAGTGGTCTGTGATAATGCCCCACTACCACTAATGTACCTCGTGCCACTCCTCGATGCGAGACCGAGGCTTGTGTACTTTCTCCTTGTCCAAAGACTCCTCTAAATACTAGAATATGCGTAGCCATAGAAGTGGGAACTAAAAAATTATATCTCCTGGGTGTAGATCTCTCACTTCCACTGATACCAATTGGGTCAACGATACTCCTTCCTTGATATGGAAAACCAAGCTCCAAGGTTTGGTCACTAGGTGGGTTCAGATACATGCCAACAACTCTTCTCTCTCTATGCAATGAACTCTCATCAGAAACTAAAGGGTTATCTCTTACATGCTTTCCAAGATGGGGCATCACAAACTGTTTAAGTTCCACATCCTCCACATGAACCTCAACTCGTTCCCACAACGTCTTCCTCCATAGATCCATCACACTTGTAACCTTGCATTGTCTAGAAATCTCCCTTTCAGGATATTCACTATACTTGAGTCATTTCTCCTCCCATTCTTTCTCTGTTGTAATATCTACCATCTTCCTCCACCCTAGCTTCCTTTCCCAATGATCAGAACGGTTTAGCTGACCATTAGAAATGCCTTTAAACTCAAAGAAATAATCAAGATGTTCATTTCTAGAGGAATAGAATGCATAAATGATGCTCTGGGCTCCCATATAAATTCAAACTCAACAACTTCTGGATAATAATATGTAGAAATAGCGTACTCTAGAGTGTAGGTAGCCAACACACCTTTCCACCAATGATCCACAACATAGGTCCATGTCAGATCTATATCCTACAGCCTCTAGTATTCTTCTTAGGTCCACGTGCATGATCTATAATACTAGCTTGATCTATATGCATATAGTGAGAGCCATTCATATAGCTCTACCGGGAAGCAACAAAAAAAAGTTTCATATAAATCATGGTAGAGATTCTCTTATACCCACCTACGTGCATCAAACTTAGGTCCATTGTTTAATCTCTAAGAAAAATCATCCTCTGTGCTCTTGAACAATGATTCAACACTTTCCAAAGTTAAACATTTTATCATTACTCATTACATATATCATGATGTATGTCATTTCCCACTACAAATTCAAAAAGAGGTACTGGAAACAAAACCAAGATGCAGTCATTTTAACCCCCATCACAAAGGAAAGAAACCCCATGTGCATCAGCCTATCACCTAGTGGGAACTGGGTGCTCACCTGAGGCACGTGTAGGCACCGAGTCTCTCTTTTATGTGATTTTAGTAGGAAAAATCATCTACGATCCGAGTTTAAGAGATTCAAAAGAAAATAATACATACAAGGAACATAGAGCTCAGAATGGATTCTAGATCCTTACAGTCATTCCTAACATAAAGTACTTAACAGATTATATAAGTTACACCAAAACAGAAAGGAATTCATATAATAATTCATACTTAGTTCATAAACATAAATGAAAAGGAACTAAAAAGAAGGATGAATGCATCATAACCATTAATTCTCATATTCATAAAAACCGGTAACCTCATTACATTTATTAGGCCCATTACAGAATGTCACAGAAAGGTAGAACATATTCATGCATTATAAATGGATTCATACAACTAGGCTCTCAAAATAAAATTTATAATTCCTAAACCCTTGATACATCCTTTCCTACCCTTATTTTCCCAAGATAACAGATTCCTTGCAGTATTTCTGTAGATCTTTTCCCTCTATCTATATCTCTATCTTTTACTTTTGTAGGCACTTGTATATATAGTTGTTAACATGAAATCACAACACCCCCAAATGAGTTCTAAAAATATGCTTTTCTAACGTAGAGTCATTTGGTGTGATTGTGTAACATTGAACTTTCCCCAAGGCGTGGGACCTTGAAAAATGGGAAAGCTCTCTAGATTGATGTTTGGTTCCTTATTCCTCTATTTGGGTGCATATGTATAAACTTGCAAAGGATTTGTTCTCAATCCTAATCTAAAATTTACCAAGGAGAGAGGGATAGAAGGAATACAAAAATTAAAACAAAGCTAAACTATGAGGTGATGCACCGAAGGATGATGAACACTTATTTTATTAATAGACACAAACCAACAAAATGTATACAATAAACAAGCATAGATAGGTAAATCTATAATGGGAGACTAGATGAAAGCAAAAGAGATAAGAAAGGATCTAAAATCAATCATAGGCATGTTTTATTTCTCCGTAGATTGATATAGTCCATTAGAAAGTAGCCAAGAGGTAGAAACATAATGAAATTTTTGATGGAAGGCCTGAACCCCACAAATCCCATCGCTAAGAGGAGAAGGGAGCCTACACAACAAAGAATGTTCAACCCTTTACAAGGAATTCTTCCCCCGTATTTATATATTCAACCTGAAAGAAGAAAAGAGAGAGAAGCAGGATAAGCAGGTTAAAGCTCAAGCACCACTATTAATGCCTATGATGAAATATCTCCCCAAATTCATCTTTAATGCATTGATCCTTGGTTTGGCACCTTGAAGGAAGGGGAAATGGTGAAACAGATTAAATCTGATCTGGTTGTTGAGGCAAGAATATCCTGCATTGAAAGACCGAAGATGTTTTATCCAATTTTCTTCACCTAACCTCCTCAAAATTAAATTTTTAGACCTCCATGGCATGGGAGAGGCCGATATATTTTTCAACGGCATAAAATTTGCAATATTTCAAGCCCTGAGTCAAAAGATATTCCCCTTCAAAGTTTTTATCATGTCTGTATAAGAGGGTGGGAAAACAACTTGAAAATGGGTCCCATTTTGATGTGGGACACGTGATAGCTAGATTGGAATAAAAATCAGGCTAATGAGTCTAAAATTTATATTTTTCCCTTTCCTTTGATTCCATGCTTGGCTTTGACTCAAGCCCAAATGCTGAATTTTTCCTCAGGTGGAATTGTGATTGATCCAATATTTGGTATGGGGTGAAATATGGATAACAATTTGGTTAATCACAGGGGTTTTTTCCTGGTAGATGAAAAGACCAATTACCTTGTCATATCCATTGGGCATGGATTTGAGAAAGACGGTATGGTATTATTTTTACCTCTGATTCACTAGCCTGGCTGCTTGCACTCCCAATTTTCATAAGAAATCTTGAAATGAAGGTTTCTAAGAGTAGGAAATTGTTTTAACCCAGGGCTTCATCTGTCTCTCCGAATGGACTACACAAGAGCCAAAAAAAAACACCACACTATATACAAAAATTTTAAATCATACATGCTCCAAATGGAACATGCATAGTTTGCAAAGCACTTAGGAGAACAATAATCTACACTACAATAAGACAATGTGCATAAGCACTTAAGGAAAGAGACAACTAAACTAATATGTACAGGGTGAGAACTCCCTTTTTAGTAGTAGTGCTTAAGATAGATCCCATTTACTGGAATTTGTAACTCTTCACCCTCCAATGTAGACAATTGGAAAGCACTGCTACTTTTGTATCTTGTGATCATATAGGGGCCACTCCAGATGGTGTCAAATTTGGAATGCCTTCCTAGTTTTACTTGATCTACATCCCATTTCAAAACCAAGTCTCCTTCCTAGAAGGTCCATGCTTTTTTCTTCTTGTCAAATCATTTCTTAATTGAAGCCCAATTCTTCTCTATTTCTTGGAAAGCATGCTCTCTGGTTTCCTCTAATTCTATCAACTCTGCATACCTGGCCTCCATTGGTCCAAATTCAAACATCTCAAATTGCTTCATGAGCTCCAATGCTAGCAACTCAAGTGATATAGGCAACACTACCTCTTTCACATAAACAATTTTGAATGGAGAGCTGCCCGTATATCTCTTGGGCATTATTTTATCATCCCATAAGGCCATTTTGAGTTTTGTGTGCCAGATCCTTTGATACTCATCAAGGGTTCTTCTGATGATCTTTAGCAGGTTTTTGTTTATGGACTCAACTTGGCCATTACCTTGAGGGCAATAGTTTGTTGAAGTACTTAAATAAGTCCCATTATTAACAGCTCATCCTTTGATCTTAGAACCTATGAATGTTAATGCATTGTCTAATATGATGGTTGCTGGCACTCTAAATCTGGTCACTATCCCTTTATAGAAATCCAGGATACTAGACTCATTTTCTTCCTTGAGTGCCACTGCCTTGGTCCATTTGGTGAAATAATATATCACTGTCAAGATCCATTTGTGACCTTGGCTTGAGTTTGGATTGATGACTCCAATGAAGTCCAATCCCCATTGCATGAAAGGTTGGTCAACTGAGGTTAGGTGCAATGGAAGTGATGTTAGCCTTTCCTTGCTTTCAAAGAATGCACAATTCTTGTACCTTTTGATCCATGTGTAGCAGTCACTAAACACTTTGGGCCAATAATATCCTGTTTTCATGATCTTGAGTGTTTTTACTCTTGGAGAAAAATGGCCTCCTACTACTTGAACATGGAATTCTTGTAGCACCCTCTTCACCTGATCTGTCCCAATGCATCTTAGCAGAATGCCATTAATGTCCCTCTTGAACAAGACACCATCAATAAGAACATATGGGATGGCTTGTAGCCTAAAATGCCTTGTTTTTTATTTACTCATCACATGAGGACACAAACATGTTTAAAGGAAGTGCACCATGTCTTGGGTTCAACAAGGAGTAGGTACATCATCTCTCTGTTCTTCTTGATTATCTTGCAGAACAAGAATGGCCTCCTTCTCACTTTTTGTTTCATCTTACTGACCTAAGGCTAGTTGTTCACACAACCCCTTCCTATGAACTAGCTTGGTGACCTTGATATCAATGTCATATTCCATGACATGAGTGATCCATCCTGGATGCTTCTCATTTAGGTCCTTGCTGAGAAGGAATTATTTAACTCCCGCATCGGAGACCAATAATTGGATTTTGTTGTTTGAAACCAAATCCTTAAACTTCTTCAATCCTCTGATTACCACTAGGACCTGATTCTCAATGAAGGAGTACCTCACCTCATAATATTCCAGACTCTAGTTGAAGAACACAATTGGTTGTTCTATACTTTCTTTGTTCTGTTGTACCAAGATTGCAGAGATTGTGTCACTACCACCAAAGGCATATAGTATGAAGTCTTTGGAAAAATATAGGTTCACAAAAGTTGGGGCTTATATATGGCTTCTTTGATAGCTCTCAAAACTTGATTTTCCTTTAGTTTTCCACCTGAATGTTAATTTATTCTTCAGCATCAATGTTATTGGCTTAACAAGGGTAGCAAATTTTGGAACAAACCTGCAGACAAAATTGATATTTCCCAAGAATCTTTGAAGATCCTTCTTGTGAATTGGCAATGGCAATGCTCTTATTACTTGAACTCTTTCCAAGTTGATTGACAATCCTTTCTTTGATACGATATGGCCTATAATCTTGCCTTCATGGGCTAAAAATATGCATTTTCTGGGGTTTAGTGACACCCCAAAACTCCTGCATCATTAGAACACCTACCTTAGATGGAAAAGGTGGTCTGCTACATTCTTGAAAAACATTGTAATGTCATCCAGATAGATCAACACTATTTTTTTGATCAGCCCCTTGAATGCCATATCCATTGCCCTTTGAAAAGTGGCCTGGTGTTGGATAATCCAAATGGCATTTTATTGTATACATAGGTGCCCCATTTGATGGTGAAAGTTGTTTTGAATTGATCATCTTCTTTCACCATGATCTGGTTGTACCTTGAGTAGCCATCTAAGAGGGAGAACCTTTTTGACCCAAACACTATTTGTAAGATATGCTCCATTGAAGGGAGTGGGTAGTGGCCTTTGAGGGAGGCTTTGTTCAAATCCTTGAAGTCAACACATAGGCTGATTTCTCCATTTTTCTTCCTGACTGGGACCAGATTTGTAACCCAACTTGAGTGTTTGATTGGAAATATGATGCTTTCCTCTATCAGTTTTTTCAATTCCTTCTTCATCAGAGGCTTAATATGTGGGTTGAATGGTATCTTCTTCTTCCTGATGGGTTGAGCAGTTGGATCCAATTTGATTGTGTGTTGTGCTAGTTTTGGATTGAACCCTCTTAGGTCCTTATAAATCCAAGAAAACACATCAGAATTTTTTTGGCAAAGTTATATGAATTCACACCTTTCTTGTTTGGTGTCCACTTTTCCAATTTGAAGTGTTTTGTCTTCTCCAACTGAGATTGAATCTGAATCCTCTAATTTGATCCACATGTTAGCCTTCTCCTTTCTGAACTGATCATTAGGATTGAAGATAGATTCTAGTGTCACTAAGCCTTTGGGAAGCTTGTTTGCATGTAGCTGTACTATCTGATTCCCATATTGTTGCTCTAGTTTTCTCTAGTTTATAGTTGAGAATTCAGCTTCTTCTTATAGGAAGTTAATGATATGTTGATAATTCTCAAACACCTTCTAGCATGTATTATTATCTAGCACTACTGGCCTCACAACCACATGGATATGTGGTTGTTCTTTGTCCCTCTTGATGCTTCCAACCACATCAAACATTGCTCCAATTGCTACAAGTCTATCATCATCTTCATTCTCCTTCCTGGGTATGGACACAATACTGAAGGCCTCGAAATCCTCCATGAGATCCCATATCCTACTCTTTTAGTTCTTGATCAGGTCATTTTTGATAGCATTAAGTCCTCTGACCTGATTACAAACCAGTTCACTATCACCAAATACCTGCAAGTTATTGATTCCTAGCTTCCTACTCTCCTTTGACACTGTTGAGATACTGATCTTGACACTATTGATCATATTTTAGATATTATTATGTTTTGATGTAGTTAAAAAAAAATGTATCAGGGATTATTATGGACACTATTATGTTTTGATTAGTATGATGGTTAGATGTTAGACTATGGATTAATATTGATCTGGATTCAGTTATTATGCTTGAGGATCATTGAGACATTATTATTATTATGTGGATGATGATATACTAGTTGACATGGATAGATTATTGATGTTGATTTTAGACATGTGACATTGATATTATGAATAGCTCTAGTATAGAAATCTATTGGATGATGATATAGTTGCAAATTGAATTTAAATGATAAATGTTAAATTCTTGATAATGTTGTGATTTGGATTTAATAATTGTATGTTGCTTATATCATTTGGATGTTCTGATATGGCCACGAGGCCGAAGGAGGTATTTTACATTTTGCAGGTTAAAATCACAACAATGTCGGGGGACTGGAGACTAACCATATTGGAATTCAGTGTGAAATCAACAAGGGTCACCATGGCAACTGTGTTTGATCGGTGTGTTATGTTGTGTTAGGATTTCCATTAGTGTGACCTTGGGGCATATGTGTGTGTGGTTATTATGTGTTCCCTTTTTATTTATTTTTGTGTGTATTTTATTTTGTAATGTGCTTTTATTTTAATTATTTAAATATGATAGTATTATGTGGGAGACATATAGTTAAAATTTAATTAAATCAAATGGGATGTGGAATGTGAAATTAAATGTTTTTGCTTTGGTTGAAAATGAAATTTGATATATAGATATTTTTATAACCTTATGGTAATTAAATAAATCTTATGTCAAAAGGCTATCATAAATAAATGTCATAGAAGTTAATGCATTTTAGAAGAGTGTGTAAGTTACCAAGTATGGGTTGTGTAAGAATTTGTAAGAGGTTGTAAGGCTGATTTTGGAAGGTCAAACACTCCTTCCACTTTGAAATTCGAATTTGGCCTTGAAGGACAAATTTGGAGGCTTGTGGGACAAGTTAAACTTGTCCCACACCTCTCAAAAACCTCCACCAACCATGATTATAATTTTAGAGTCAAAAGCAACTTATTTTATTATGTTTTGACATGATTTTATGAATGAAGTGATTGCACTTGTCTTACAAATTTTAAATGCATTTTCCTTTTGGGTATGGGTTGAGTTTGTGTATGTAAGTAATTTTGTCTTTCACATTTATTATGATGTATTTGCATTTGATGTGAGTTCTTTTTGGGATGAGGAAAAATGATGTGGCATCCCACTTGGAATCCACATCATCCTCCTCCATCCTCTCCTTTAAAATTTGAATTCCTCCTCATTTTGAGGTTGTTGAAGGTTGGAGATTTCACTCTTGGGTCAAATTTCTCTTGCATTTTGGAGCTTGCTTGGTGGAAGAAGTGGATTTACTTGTGCATACATTTACCTTGCTGATTTGGGACTGGTTTTTGGTGAAATAAAGACTGTTGTTTTGGAAGCAAGTCTCCATTATGGAGAGGTAGGCTCTCACTTTTTTTTTAAAAAAAAAAATTCCCTCTTTTAGCATGAATTTTGAATGTGTTTGTGTTTGCAATTCTTAGAGGGATGGGTAGAATGCTTAGGGCATGGTGTGGAGAGAAGACTATGAGGTTTATCAGAGGAGGGATAAGGGATCTACCATTGTTATTTGTTCTTGGGAGGGAATGTTGGTTTGGGATCCACCTAGGAAAGGAAATTGCTTGCATTTCCTACTTTGGTGGAGGTATAAGGAATAAATTTGGAGGAGGGATAAGGAGGGGTTGAGAAGGGATAAGGTTTATGGGATTGCTATGATTTTTGCGGTTTGCTTTTGGTGGATGCCCAAAATTCAACTTGGGAGGCATAAGGAGACCTCCATAGTTCTTGCTCTTGCTTGGCTTGCTTGCTTGGAGAAGGAGCCTTTGTTTTGATTGAAATTGGTTGTTGTAGTTGAGAACTACATCTTTTTGTTTGTGCATGTGAATGTATGTTATATGTGAAGAAGCTATGTTGTCATGTGTTGTTTTTCATGTTCCATTCCAATATGGTTGGGGCTCGGGGGCCAATGGGGAAAGATGGCTTCTCTTTTCCCATTGGATGTCTTGGTTGCGTGGAGAGCGTTGCCTTTCCCCCTTCCTTGTTGTGATCAAAAGATGAAAGAAGAAGAAAACAACATGTTGCTATTTGGAGAAAGTAGAATACAGTCTGACAGTCATCTCTTCTTGAGTAAAATTGAATGTAACCCTTCCCACTTAGAGTGGATGAATGTAATTATGTTGAAATGTGAGATGTTACCTTGTAATTGGAAGTTGTAATTGAATTGAGATGTAAAGAAGAATTATATTCCTTGTTTTACTTGGAAAGAAAATGTGAAAGATGTTTCATACTATGTATTGGACAAATTGAAATCAAATTGAAAAGGAAATTAGTTGTAAGTTATTTGAACTATCAATAAAGTGTTGGTAATGATTATATGGCAATGTATTTTGGATTTGTATTGTTTTCGTTGAAAGAAATTTTTTAAAAATAAAAATAAAAATAAGAACCTCTGTTTTGGAATGTTAAAAGATGCATGTGGAATGAAATCCAATGTTGTTTCTTTGCATGATGCATAGTAAAACTGAAATTTGGAATGTAGTTTCATTTAGAATTGGATGGATGATTTAAGAATTATTATAAGTGATTAAGTTAGAATTCTTATGCACATTCAAATGACAAATTGTCAAGTCAATTTAAAAGGAACAATTCACTGTTTTGAAGTTCAATTCTGGCAATTCACTTCTTAATAAATGGAACAGTTCACATTTATACTTCTAAATTAACTTTAAAATGTCATATGTTACTATGCCAAGACTACACCAAACTCAAATTGACAAAGTAAACTCGAGGAAACAATCCAACAATTCAAATTTTGAATCAATCCCCTTCCTAGGTCGTTTTTCTGTCCCTTGTTGGAGAAAAACACAACTTAAATAAATTGATCAAATTGACACCATTAAAACATTCTAATTCTTCCCTAAGTTGATTCCCCATGTCTGAATGGCATGTGGAGTGGAGGAAGGGATTCAATTTTTATAAAAATTACAAGTTTGAAAAACTGCCAGTTTTAAAATTATAAACCCTGCAGATCTATTTCTTAAAATTGACCCTTGAAACTTTACCAAATTCCAAAATTGATGATTGCTGTGCAAAGAGGACTCTGAGATACTTTTGGAAAGTCCTTGTTTTCCTAAAATGGAGCTTCCTATCAAAAGTTATGGCCATTTGAAGTTTTACTTCAAAATGGCCATCCCAAACCAAAAATGAAATAATTCGACCTTAGAAAAATTTAAATTTTGAACTTTGGAAAAATTTCCTAAAAATTTCCATGGCCCTGCCACCCTCTCATCCTATCAGAAGTTTCCACGTGGCACCTTGGAGGGGTGGGCCCTTAATAAAAACTTAAAATTTTGAAATTTTTCCTTGGGAAAATTTTCTCAATTTTCCCCGCAACCCTGCGGCCCCTAACCAATCACGTGCTGACACGTGACAGGGGGGTGTGCGGATCAAAACGGAAAACTTAACCATTTTTTTTACACTTTTGGAAAAATTTCACTTTTCCTCCGCCAACCTACATCCCCATAGCCAATGGGGTGTTGACATGTGTCCCCATGGGTGCACAAGTCTACACAATTCTTTTAACCTTTTAGCCCCTTGGGGGAAAAATCAAAATTTCCTCTGCTGGCCCGCAACTAATCACAAAGTGCCATGTGGCAATTTGTGCAAGCGCAGAGGCATGAAGGAAAAATTTCCTTAGGAAAATTGAAAACTTGGTTTTGGGAAAAATTTCATATTTTTCCTACGCGACCCGCCGGCCTGAACGAATCACGTGATGACACGTGGCATTTGGAAAATTTTCCCAATTTTCTCCCTAACCCCGCGGACCTCCAAGGGAAAATTTTCCCCTAAAACTCTGCCCGGCCATAACTTGAGTTTTACAAGGAGTTAGGAGGACTTCTTTATATGGTTGGAAAGGTGAGGAAATTTCCTATCCAATGAGCTTAGTTTAGGAAAGTTTTGATAACTCTAAGTGTGTTAAAAATCTAGTTGAAGTTTAGGGCTTGATAGAGAGCAGACCTGGGGATAAATTTCTCCCTGAACCTTAGTAAAACTTGTAACCTCCAAATTGGAACCTTGTAAACTTGTTATAAGATAAAAATGGAAATCTTGTGTTTGGTTAATCAGAATCTATTTTGGAACCTATTTAGTTTTCAAACTAGTGTCTTGCTACTTGTTTGTAGACCCTTCTTACAAAAAAAAATTATTCCATAATTTTCCTAGTTTGTTTCTTGGTCTCAAGTGGTAGTTGAAGCGGGCATTACACTTGGTATCAGAGAAAAGGTTCAAAAGATTGGACCATTGGGCACACTAGAAACATTGAGACTTGAAACCTAAAACTAGCAAATTGATAATCTAGAAAACAAAACTAATTGAAAATTGACATGTTAGTAAACTTAGAAAACTGAAGAAAACTCAAGGTAATGAACTAACTCCCACTCTGGTCTATACAGGGAGCTCAGACGGAGTAGGAGGAACATTCACAGAGGCTCAGAGTCACCACCACCACCACCTCCACCACCGCCACCACCACCACCAGACCAGGGTTTAGCAGCTATCCTACCACAGATTTTGCAGACCCTCCAGGATGTTAATGCTGCCCTACGTGGAGGATCAGTAGGAGGACACTCAGGCAGGTAGGAAAGAGTTACTTCCATAGAGGGACATGCACCTCCTCCACCCAGTGAGGAGGATGGGGGAGAGAATTTTCATGGAGAGTCGGCTAAAGTAGAATCTCCCTTAAGGGGACATGGTGACGTATTTCAGGACAGAGAGAGAGGTCTCAGAGCCCTAGGCTCGGGGATAGGTAGGTGGAGAGGCCCAGAGGCTGTCAGACCATGGCTGCAGATCACATCAGGGAAATCTTAAAGCTTAGGCCATCTCATTATTCAGGTGACATAGGGGGATTCCAGGTAGAGGCCTGGCTGGTTAGCTTGAGCGGTTGCTTCAAGCTTTGTCCTTGTTCTAGCAACACGAAAGCTCATGTTGCGATCCATCTACTGAAGGATGGAGCTGGAGTATGGTGGAGGACAGAGGAGCAGAAGCTCCATATAGACTTAGAGACAGTCACCTGGGAGCTGTTTGAGGAGAGATTCAGGAGTAGATACTTGCCACAGAGATTCATACAACAGAGGATTGATGAGTTCCATGACCTTTGACAGGCTTCCCTTACAGTGGCCGAGTATGAGAGTAGGTTCCTGGACGTTCTTTAGTATGTTGATTACATGCAGGATGAGTAGGTATGTATCCATAGGCTCATTCGGGGCCTTAATTTAGACATTGGAGGTGCAGTACAGATCCACTGCCCACATACATTAGCAGAGGCCGTTGAGAAGGCCTACATTGCAGAGGAGACTCGGGGTAAAACCCAGCAGGCTAGAGACCGGGTCAGGATCCGTATTCAGCAGTTACAGGATAGTAGATCGAGGGGGTCAGCTCCTCCTCCTCATGGTGGTTAGCATTCTTCTCAGTCATGTTTCAGGCCATAGAAACAGTAGCAGCAGTAGCAGTCCCACCCACCGTTTAGGCCTCCTCAGAGAGTTGATGCACAGAGAGGTCAGAGCATGGGGCCTCCTAGGGGTCCCACCAGGACACAGGGTGGAGCTAGAGCTCAGTCAGTAGGAGCTCGACCACAGAGGCCACAACAGACTATGGCTAGATCATCAGGGTCCACAACACCTACCTCTAGGGCACCTTCTGGCGGTGCTACAGTTTGGAGGACTTCAGGTGGTTGATTCAGGTGTGGAGCAGCGGGACACTTTTGGAGAGATTGCCCCCAGAACCCTAATAAGGGTAAGGCACCCATCTCAGAGCCTACAGTCAGAGACATGGGACAGAGTCACAGGATCTATGCAGTGGTTGAGAACCACCAGGCCGAACACCAGAGCATGGTCATTGAGACTACAGGTAGCATTGGAGGTGTTCCTATTTCTATATTGTTTGATTCTAGTTCTTTTGATTCATTTATTGCACCATCCTTGGTAGAGCGATGCAGGCTGGTGGCTGTTAGACAGGGTCATAGTTGGGATGTCGAGATGGCTTCGGGAGCCAAGGTCTCTGTAGACTCCTTAGTAAAGGAGTGTGTTGTTAACTTGGGACCTTTCACCACCACTTCAGATCTCCGCATACTTCCTTTGGGCTCGTATGGAGTCATTTTAGGCATGGATTGGTTGACTGCACACAGGGCCAGGATGGATTGCTATCATAAGACTATATCTTGTGCAGATGATCTTGGAATTGAGTCAGTGATTTCTGGGGTCAGGAGACCTGTTTCTATTCGCACTATCTCTGCTATGCAGCTCAAGCGGTGTGGGCGACAGGGTTGTCAGATGTATGCAGTCATAGTCAGTGACCGGACAGAGGATGGGTCTTGTGGGCCATCGCTAGATGACCATCCCATTTTGAGAGAGTATGCAGATGTTTTCCCAGGGGAGCTACCGGGGATGCCACCCCCACGTGAGATTGATTTCCATATTGATTTGGTTCTAAGGAGCAGAGCCTATCTCATGAGCTCCTTATCGGATGACCACCCCAGAGCTCTGTGAGCTCAAGTTGTAGCTGGAGGGCCTTCTAGAGAAAGGTCTTATCCATCCTAGTGTATCCCCTTGGGGTGCACTGGTTATATTTGTTAAGAAGAAGGATGGATCCTTGCGGTTGTGCATAGACTACCACCAGCTGAATAAGGTAACGATCAAGAATCATTATCCCCTGCCTCACATTGATGACTTGTTTGATCAAATGAAGGGGGCCATGGTGTTCTCTAAGATTGATCTCAAGTCAGGGTACCATCAGTTGAGGATTACGGAGGTAGACATTCATAAGACTACTTTTCATACGAGGTATGGGCACTATGAGTTCACAGTGGTGCCTTTTGGTTTGACGAATGCCCCCGCAGTGTTTATGAGTTTGATGAATGGGGTATTCAGGACCTTTTTAGATCACTTTGTGCTCATCTTTCTTGATGACATTCTGATTTACTCATGTACGCGTGAGGAGCACGAGGGGCACCTTCGTCAGGTTCTTCAGTGTCTTCGTGAGCAGCAGCTTTACGGGAACTTGGAGAAGTGTGCTTTCTTTCAGTCAGAGATTCAATACTTGGGTCATATCATCTCAGGTGAAGGTATCATAGTTGATCCTTCCAAGATTAGAGCCATTATGGATTGGCCAGCACCCACTACAGTGACAGAGGTGCGCAGCTTCATGGGGTTAGTAGGTTACTACAGGAGATTTGTGCAGGACTTCTCTCGGATAGCACACCCCATCACTTCCCTTCAGTGGAAAGGGAAGAAGTTTGTTTGGTCAGACAGGTGTGAGCAGGCCTTCAGGACACTGAAGGAATATCTCACTACAGCACCCATTCTTGCAGTGTCGGATCCACAGGGTGAGTTCTTTGTTTGCACAGATGCTTCTTTAGCAGGGCTTGGAGGTGTGTTGATGCAAGATGGCAGGGTTGTAGCTTTTGAGTCTCACAAACTCAAGGATCACGAGCTTAATTATCCTACCCATGATCTTGAGCTTGCGGCAGTTGTGCATGCTTTGGTTAGATGGAGACATTTTCTTCTTGGACGGAGATTCACACTCAGGACAGACCATTTGAGTCTTCACCACCTCTTCATGCATAGCCCAATCTAAATGCTCGTCAGAGGCATTGGATGGAGTTGCTTTGTGAGTATGACATGGAGATAGAGCATGTGAAGGGGAAGGAGAATGTGGTTGTAGATGCCCTCAGTAGATGGAGGCATTTGAGCATGGCTACTTTAGTGAGCATAGATTTACGGAGCAGGATTCTTCAGCAACTTCCTCTTGACAGTTTTTACATTGCAGCTCGAGCAGAGATTGAGTCCCAGAGCCCCCTTGAGGGGAAATTTGATGGTTTCTCTCTAGAGGTAGATGGTCTTCTTAGGCACAGAGGTCAGATATATGTTCCTAGAGATGGAGGCTTGAGGCAGGACATCTTGACAGAGGCACATCGTGCACCCTATTCAGCCCATCCTGGGGTGAAGAAGATGCACGCCACCTTGAGACAGTTATATCACTGGAGAGGACTTCACAGGGATGTGGCTCAGTTTGTGTCACACTATTTAGAGTGCCAGAAAGTGAAGGCTGAGCATCAGCATCCAGCTGGCCTTCTCTATCCTCATGCTATACCGGAGTGGAAATGGGACACCATTTCCATGGATTTCATTGTTGGGTTACCGATGTCGAGATATCACCACGACGCCATCATGGTCATGGTTGATAGATTGACAAAAGTAGCTCACTTTTCACTGGTAAAGACCATGTATATAGCTAGTGCAGTGGCACGTGTCTACTTGGATGAGATCGTCAGGTTGCACGGGATCCTGTGGAAGATCATTTGTGACCGTGATCCCTTGTACACTTCACATTTTTGGACTACCATGTAGTATGTTCTCGGGATGAAGATTAACTTCAGCACAACTTATCACCCAGAGACAGATGGACAGACCGAGTGAGTGAATCAGATTTTGGAGGATATGCTCAGGATGTATGTGATGGATCAGCAGTCTAAGTGGGAGGAGTATCTGTATCTTGTGGAGTTTGCCTACAATAATAGTTATCAGAGTTCTATAGGCATGGCTCCTTTTCAGGCCTTGTATGGTAGGGAGTGCAGGACACCCCTTAGCTGGGATAGGTTGGAGGATAGAGTATCTCTTGGACCAGCTCTTTTGCAGGACATGGAGCAGCAGGTAGTGTTGATCAGGTAGAGATTGCAGGAGGCACAGGATAGGCAGAAGAAGTACGCTGATCAACATAGAACCGAGCGTAATTTTGATGTGGGCATGAAGGTATTCCTTCGTGTTAGGCCACATAAGAGCCCGATCCATTATGGAAAAGGTTCTAAGTTAGCTCCTTGGTTCATTGGACCTTTTGAGATCTTGGAGTGTATCATCTCGTTGGCTTACCGTCTAGCATTGCCACCCAGCTTGTCTCATGTACATGATGTGTTTCATGTTTCTGTTCTTAGGAGATACATCACAGATCCTTCTCATGTGCTAGATTGGACATCATTGTAGGTACAGGATCAGGGGCAGGTGATGGTGGAGCCCATCCGTATCATAGATCGCAGGACCCTGGGCCTTTGAGGTAGAGAGATTGATCAGGTACGGGTGCAGTGGGACAGATATGATGAGACTGCAGCCACTTGGGAGGATGCTACTGTTTTATGAGTGTAGTTTCCACATTTGTTCCAGTGACTTCCAGGAGGAATTCAAGTCTAAGGGGAGGGGGATGTAGTGCCCACTCTCCTTTGACATTGTTTAGATACTGATCCTGACACTATTGATCATATTTTGGACATTATTATGTTTTGATGTAGTATGATGTATCAGGGATTATTATGGACACTATTATGTTTTGATTAGTATGATGGTTAGATGTTAGACTATGGATTAATATTGATCTGGATTCAGTTATTATGCTTGAGGATCATTGAGACATTATTATTATTATGTGGATGATGATATACTAGTTGACATGGACAGATTATTGATGTTGATTTTAGACATGTGACATTGATATTATGAATAGCTCTAGTATAGAAATCTATTGGATGATGATATAGTTGCAAATTGAATTTAAATGATAAATGTTAAATTCTTGATAATGTTGTGATTTGGATTTAATAATTGTATGTTTCTTATATCATTTGGATGTTCTGATATGGCCACGAGGCCGAAGGAGGTATTTTGCATTTTGCAGGTTAAAATCACAACAATGTCGGGGGACTGGAGACTAACCATATTGGAATTCAGTGTGAAATCAACAAGGGTCACCATGGCAACTGTGTTTGATCGGTGTGTTATGTTGTGTTAGGATTTCCATTAGTGTGACCTTGGGGCATATGTGTGTGTGGTTATTATGTGTTCCCTTTTTATTTATTGTTGTGTGTATTTTATTTTGTAATGTGCTTTTATTTTAATTATTTAAATATGATAGTATTATGTGGGAGACATATAGTTAAAATTTAATTAAATCAAATGGGATGTGGAATGTGAAGTTAAATGTTTTTTGCTTTGGTTGAAAATGAAATTTGATATATAGATATTTTTATAACCTTATGGTAATTAAATAAATCTTATGTCAAAAGGCTATCATAAATAAATGTCATATAAGTTAATGCATTTTAGAAGAGTGTGTAAGTTACCAAGTATGGGTTGTGTAAGAATTTGTAAGAGGTTGTAAGGCTGATTTTGGAAGGTCAAACACTCCTTCCACTTTGAAATTCGAATTTGGCCTTGAAGGACAAATTTGGAGGCTTGTGGGACAAGTTAAACTTGTCCCACACCTCTCAAAAACCTCCACCAACCATGATTATAATTTTAGAGTCAAAAGCAACTTATTTTATTATGTTTTGACATGATTTTATGAATGAAGTGATTGCACTTGTCTTACAAATTTTAAATGCATTTTCCTTTTGGGTATGGGTTGAGTTTGTGTATGTAAGTAATTTTGTCTTTCACATTTATTATGATGTATTTGCATTTGATGTGAGTTCTTTTTGGGATGAGGAAAAATGATGTGGCATCCCACTTGGAATCCACATCATCCTCCTCCATCCTCTCCTTTAAAATTTGAATTCCTCCTCATTTTGAGGTTGTTGAAGGTTGGAGATTTCACTCTTGGGTCAAATTTCTCTTGCATTTTGGAGCTTGCTTGGTGGAAGAAGTGGATTTTCTTGTGCATACATTTACCTTGCTGATTTGGGACTGGTTTTTGGTGAAATAAAGACTGTTGTTTTGGAAGCAAGTCTCCATTATGGAGAGGTAGGCTCTCACTTTTTTAAAAATTGTTGTTTTTCCCTCTTTTAGCATGAATTTTGAATGTGTTTGTGTTTGCAATTCTTAGAGGGATGGGTAAAATGATTAGGGCATGGTGTGGAGAGAAGACTATGAGGTTTATCATAGGAGGGATAAGCGATCTACCATTGTTATTTGTTCTTGGGAGGGAATGTTGGTTTGGGATCCACCTAGGAAAGGAAATTGCTTGCATTTCCTACTTTGGGGGAGGTATAAGGGATAAATTTGGAGGAGGGATAAGGAGGGGTTGAGGAGGGATAAGGTTTATGGGATTGCTATGATTTTGGTGGTTTGCTTTTGGTGGATGCCCAAAATTCAACTTGGGAGGCATAAGGAGACCTCCATAGTTCTTGCTCTTGCTTGGCTTGCTTGCTTGGAGAAGGAGCCTTTGTTTTGATTGAAATTGGTTGTTGTAGTTGAGAACTACATCTTTTTGTTTGTGCATGTGAATGTATGTTATATGTGAAGAAGCTATGTTGCCATGTGTTGTTTTTCATGTTCCATTCCAATATGGTTGGGGCTCGGGGGCCAATGGGGAAAGATGGCTTCTCTTTTCCCATTGGATGTCTTGGCTGGGTGGAGAGCATTGCCTTTCCCCCTTCCTTGTTGTGATCAAAAGATGAAAGAAGAAGAAAACAACATGCTGCTGTTTTGAGAAAGAAGAATTCCACAGTTTGACAGTCATCTTTTCTTGAGAAAATTGAATGTAACCCTTCCCACTTAGAGTGGATGAATGTAATTGATGTTGAAATGTGAAATGTTACCTTGTAATGGAAGTTGTAATTGAATTGAGAATGTAAAGAAGAATTATATTCCTTGTTTTACTTGGAAAGAAAATGTGAAAGATGTTTCATACTATGTATTGGACAAATTGAAATCAAATTGAAAAGGAAATCAGTTGTAAGTTATTTGAACTATCAATAAAGTGTTGGCAATGATTCTTTTAAATTTTATATGGCAATGTATTTTGGATTTGTATTGTTGTCGTTGAAAGAAATTTTGTTTTAAAAAAATAAATAAGAACCTCTGTTTTGGAATGTTAAAAGATGCATGTGGAATGAAAGCCAATGTTTTTTCTTTACATGATGCATAGTAAAACTGAAATTTGGAATGTAGTTTCATTTAGAATTGGATGGATGATTTAAGAAGTATTTTAAGTGATTAAGTTAGAATTCTTATGCACATTCAAATGACAAATTGTCAAGTCAATTTAAAAGGAACAATTCACTGTTTTGAAGTTCAATTCTGGCAATTCACTTCTTAATAAATGGAACAATTCACATTTATACTTCTAAATTAACTTTAAAATTTCATATGTTACTATGCCACGACTACACCAAACTCAAATTGACAAAGCAAACTCGAGGAAACAATCCAACAAATTCAAATTTTGAATCAATCCCCTTCCTAGGTCATTTTTCTGTCCCTTGTTGGAGAAAAACACAACTTAAATAAATTGATCAAATTGACACCATTAAAACATTCTAATTCTTCCCTAAGTTGATTCCCCATGTCTGAATGGCATGTGGAGTGGAGGAAGGGATTCAATTTTTATAAAAATTGCAAGTTTGAAAAACTGCCAGTTTTAAAATTATAAACCCTGCAGATCGATTTCTTAAAATTGACCCTTGAAACTTCACCAAATTCAAAAATTGATGATTTTTTTGCAAAGAGGACTCCGAGAGATTTTTGGAAAGTCCTCATTTTCCTAAAATGGAGCTTCCTATCAAAAGTTATGGCCATTTGAAGTTTTACTTCAAAATGGCCATCCCAAACCAAAAATGAAATAATTCGACCTTAGAAAAATTTAAATTTTGAACTTTGGAAAAATTTCCTAAAAATTTCTGTGGCCCCGCCACCCTCTCATCCTATCAGAAGTTTCCACGTGGCACCTTGGAGGGGTGGGCCCTTAATAAAAACTTAAAATTTCAAAAAAATTGCCATGGGAAAATTTTCCCAATTTTCCCCGCAACCCCGTGGCCCACAACCAATCACGTGCTGACACGTGGCAGGGGGGTGCGTGGATCAAAATGGAAAACTTAACCATTTTTTTTCTTTTGGAAAATTTTCACTTTTTCCTCCCCGTGATCCGTGCTGACATCCCAAGGATTTAGAATTGAAAAGCCAATGGGGTCACTTTTTGACACCGTGTCCCCATGGGTGTGCAGGTCCATGCAATTCTTTTAACCTTTTAACCCCTTGGGTGAAAAATCCAAATTTCCTCCGCCGGCCCGCAACCAATCACAAAGCGCCACGTGGCAATTTGGGCAAGCGCAGAGGCACGGAGGAAAATTTTCCTTCGGAAAATTGAAAACTTGGTTTTGGGAAAAATTTCATGTTTTTCCCCCGCGACCCGCCGGCCTGAATGAATCACGTGATGACACGTGGCATTTGGAATTTTTTTCCCAATTTTCTCCCTAACCCCGCGGACCTCCAAGGGAAAATTTTCCCCTAAAACTCCACCCGGCCATAACTTGAGTTTTACAAGGAGTTAGGAGGACTTATTTATATGGTTGGAAAGGTGAGGAAATTTCCTATCCAATGAGCTTAGTTTAGGAAAGTTTTGATAACTCTAAGTGTGTTAAAAATCTAGTTGAAGTTCAGGGCTTGATAGAGAGCAGACCTGGGGATAAATTTCTCCCTGAACCTTAGTAAAACTTGTAACCTCCAAATTGGAACCTTGTAAATTGGTTATAAGATAAAAATAGAAATATTGTGTTTGGTTAATCAGAATCTGTTTCAGAACCTATTTAGTTTTCAAACTAGTGTCTTGCTACTTGTTTGTAGACCCTTCTTACAAAAAAAAAATTATTCCATAATTTTCCTAGTTTGTTTCTTGGTCTCAAGTGGTAGTTGAAGCAGGCATAATTCTGTATGGTAGTTTGTAACATATCCCTCTTCCCTGGAATGTCTAGTGACTCCCATAGTGAAATGTTCACACTATTCCTTTTCATCTACTCAATAATATTGAATGAGATATCTTTTTTCTACCCCTTCCTAGACACATTTTTTTCTTGTAAATGGGTTGTTATAACCGGTTCCTGACTGGGTTTGGAAGGTGGTTTAGATTGGTTCATCATGTTGGGAGTCGTACTTGGAGTGCTAGGACCTTGTGTAGTGATGGAAGGTTGAGGGTCACCTAAGTTTAGTGGTTGGCCTTATCTAATATTTCTCCTTTTGGACCGTGTGTTGGTAGCCACACATTGAGGAGGGAACTGATTCATCCCACAAAATTCTTCAGCCTGCCAGTTGCCAAGCATAGTCTCGTTTGGGGGACCACTTTTTTGAGCTCTTTCTTACTGATCTTCCTCTTGGCCAGGTTCTTGTGGCACCACACTGGTTTACACCATCAAGGCCTAACTTAGAGTGCCATTAAAGCATGTTGATTGGTTATGTTGTTGACTGCATGGAAAATACCAACCATATTCTTGTGTCATATTGTTCTGTGCTGGAACCAATGCTCTTGATATTGAAGTTGTGTTAGAATCATACGGCCTGAAAGGTCTAGCAACTTGTCCTTGGTTTTGGCTCTAGTTTACAGTCTGAGGTGGTGGCCTATTCTACCGATACTGGGGTCTAGCTTGATATTGAGTCTGGGGTTGGTATGGCCTGGAACTTTGATCTTATTGTATTTTGATGTTCACTAGCTCATTCCCAAAGTTCTAAAGTTGCTTCATCACTTCATGAAGCTCTTTAGAGGTATTAAATGATGAAGTAGAAGGTTTAACTGATATTTGACTCTTGGGGTGGGTATAGGAGCTAATGTAGGCACTTGTCTAGTATTTGGGATTCCTAACTTAGGGTATAAAGGCATGGATGGCCTAGGAGTGATTTTTCTATCTTGAATCAAATAGTTCGCAGCCCCTATGGAAAGGCTATAGGCTGTAGGTAATGTAGTTGCCCCCATTGACTGGATCATCAAGGAAATATCAGAATTTAAAGACCTAAGAAAGTATAATAAGGAACCTTCATTAGTGGGATTTACTACTGTTGGAATTCTATCCCAAGTCCGTTGGAATCTGAGGTTGAATTCTATCAGTTGCTTGTTCGAGGCTCTCTTGATTGTTGTTAGTTACTCCAAAAAAGACAAGTTATCACCTTTTTCCCCAAACTAATTGTGAAGAGCCATGCACAATTGGAAGTTCTGGATAGAGCCTACTTCAAGACTCCTAAACCATTGTGAAGCTTTCCCTTTGAATGAAGAGCTGAGAAGATTGACTGCAATGTCCATCTCATGGATCTCATGGATTGTATAGACATTTGCAATATCTTGGACATGGTCACTAGGAGAAGTTTGATTTTCCTTGGTGAAATATGGGATGCTCTTTAATGCTGCAATCAGAACTGGGTTTTGTGCATTTAAGGTGAGTGGACTATTGCCGGTGAAGTTGACATATGGATTTGGTTGTGCCTTTCTGATTGGCCTAAGAATCCTTGCAGACTAAAAGAAAGGCCTTGCAGGTGGAGGTGTTGACAAGGTTTTGCTTGGTAGAGATGGAGACCTCTAAACACTTCTTCCTATCCTTTCTCTTCCTAGGGATAGATACAAGTATTTAAATATACCTTCTTTCCTTGATCTAGACTAGGTTTTTCTCATGAATCTCCCAAGATTGGGCTACTAAAACTATCAAATTTATTTCTTTTGGAGTCGCTAGATGTACAATTTTAAGGCTTCTTTAAAGCTAGAATCACACCAAGTATACATCAATCCCTACTATAATAATATGGAGACTTCTTAGTCCCACCAAGCATGCCAAACTTGTTAACGTGAAATCACAGTACCCCTAAATGAGTTCTAAAAATATGATTTTCTAAGTCAGAGTCATTTGGTGTGATTGTGTAACATTGAACTTTTCCCAAGGTGTGTGACCTTGCAAAATGGAAAAGCTCTCCAGATTGAAGGTTGGTTCCTTATTCCTCTATTTAGGTGCATACATAGAAACTTGCAGAGGATCTATTCTTAATCCTAATCTAAAATTTACTAAGGAGACAGGAATAGAAGGAATACAAAAATTAAAACAAAGCTAAACTATGAGGTGATGCACCAAAGGAATGATGAAAACTTATTTTTCTAATAGAAAAAAACCAATAAAATGCATAGAATAAACAAGCACAGATAGCCAAATATATAATGGGAGACCAGATGAAAGAAAAAGAGATAAGAAATGATCTAAAATTGATCATAGACGTGTTTTTTTGCTTCGTAGATTGATACAATCCATTACAAAGTAGCCAAGAGGTAGAAACGTAATGTGATTTTTGATGGAAGGATTGAACCCCACAAATCCCTTTGCTAAGAGGAGAAGGGAGCCTTCAAAACAAATAATGTCCAACCCTTTACAATGAATCCTACCCCTTTATTTATAGATTCAACCTGAAAGAAGAAAAGAGAGAGAAGCGGGAAAATCAGGTTAAAGCTCAACCACCGCTCTTAATGCCTCTTATGAAATATCTCCCCAAATCCATCTTTACTACACAAATGCTTGGTTCAACACCTTGAAGGAAGAGGAAATGACAAAACAGATCAAATATGATCTGGTTTTTGAGGCAAGAAGATCCAGTATTGAAATCCTGAAGACGTTTCCTCCAATTTTCTTCACCTAACCTCCTCAAAATTAAAGTTTCAGACCTCCATGGCATGGGTGAGGCCGATATCTTTTTTAATGGCATCAAATTTGCAATATTTCGAGCCCTGAGTTGAAATATATTCCCCTTCAAAGTTTGTATCAGGTCCGTACAAGAGGGTGGGAAAACAGGTTGAAAATGGGTCCCATTTTGATGTGGGACACGTGATAGCCAAATTGGAACAAAAATCAGGCCTATGGGTCCACAGTTTATCTTTTTCCCTTTCTTTGATTCCCTTCTTGGCTTTGAATCGGGCCCAAATGCTGACTTTTTTCTCGGGCGGAGTTGTGGTTAATCCAGTATTTGGCATGGGGTGAAATATGGATCACATTAGCCTTTTTGAACTGCCAACTCATTCTTTTATAGCCTTAGATCTATCATCAAGTGTCTGAATGTGGTCGTCCATGAGTGGATTCTCCTCCAGGCCTAAGCTCACCACTCCTTGGCATGATGTCCTTCTAGAAGCTTCTAACATATGGCATATTCCTTCATGGGCCAACCTGTCACCAAGTTGGTACCTTATCCATTCTGCATGCACAGTCAGGTCACATTTTTCTTGTATCCCATCCAAAATGCCCAATACAACTAAGTCCTGAAACCTTTGCTTTTTCCGTGCATGCGCCATGGGTTTCCTTAAACCCTTCCCTGCACACCTTCTCCTTGTGTGCCTTTCTTTAACTAGGACTTGCACACCTACGTACCTTTTTTCACTTAGTGAATATTTTAGGGGCCCAACACACCTAAATTAGAAATCATCATACATACTAGTCATTTTTTGAGGTGTTACATGTAGTTTATTCAGGAGTAGAAGGTATATTACAAGTACTATAAAGATATTATAAGAACACCCGTGATAACTCTAAATTTTGATTTGAAAACATAAAATAACTTTAGCCATAGTTTATCACTTGATAATTCTTATTTTATAACCCGCAATATGTTGGTACTTATCTCTTATTTAATTCAATATGTACATTTATCATATTTTCTAAATTTTCAAAAGAGGTTAAAATCCCTCATATATGAATCATATAATAAGAATATATATAAATTTGATACACATAAAAATAATTAGGAACAAACTTGTACCATGAGTGTGATGAGAATGGGCATATGTCCATTCTCATAAACTAAATATTTTCTTCTTATTTCATAAAACATGTACCCATATCACATTGTTTTAATTTTAAAAAGGGATCAAAATCCCTCATATAGGAATCATAGAAAAAGAATTGAGATAAAGAATATACACATAAAAGGAAATAAGAACATAGTTGTACTATGAGTGTGATGAGAATGGGCATATTTCCATTCTCATAAACTCAATATAGAATTGGGAACATACTTCTATGGCATAGTATAAATATTGGAATCTAATATTACACTACTTAAAAACTAATAATAAACATTTTGGAATCCGATAGAACACTAGATAAACACCAATAATAGAAATTTAGGAATCCAATTTAATAAATTATAAAACCAGAAATGATAATACTATAAATCTAGAATCTTGGAGAAATGTATACATTTAAAAAAATGTTGGTTAGTTGACCCTTTTTTATGTTTCTCATTATTCTAGGATGTTGTGAATGTTGAAATTTTTCTACTTTAGGAAGATTTTTATTTTCATAATATCATTGTTCATAACATATGCTATTTATAGTAAGTGGACTTACTGGTGTCCGATTATAAAGAAACCACCATCATTGAGTTTTTTCGCTGGGATCTCATGCTCCAATATACACTATTTTCATTTGCTAAATCTCTTGGAAATAAAAAAGTAACTTTCCAGGGTTTGGTTTTCAACTTTTTTTTATCAAAAAACATAGGGCATCGTATGATATGTAGCTAAAATTATCCCAAAGGTGTTTTGGAGAAGAGAAATATGGAAAATATCAATTCCTATTATATTCACAGTTAGAGAGATATGAATAAAACTTGATTTTGAAGGCTATTGATGCTCTCAAAAATTTTTGCCAACATTTCTTGAAGAAAACAATGTTTCTTCAAGGTATGAAAACAAAAAAAATTGAGTATGGGTAGCATGTGTTGATGAAATGGTTTATAAATGTGTTTTATTTCATTTTTAATGATGCAATGGGGACACATGAGATAAAAGAGAAAAAAATGTTGTATTGGAGAAATATTGAGACGTGAGAAAGTGAGGATGAGATGGAGGGGATGGGAAAATCACATAGTGAGCTGCGAGAGGTCATATGAAAGTCCGAGGGTTAAGTTTCATCATGAGGCACACCTTTGTGTCCCCTCTATCTCCTTGGTGACATCAAGGACACATAATTGCACCCATGGCAGGAGGATTAGGGTGAATTTTATTTCCCTCATGTAACATATGTCCCCAAGGAGACAATGGGGATAAGACGAGGTCAAAAGTGTGCCTTTCCATTAATAGAAATCCAAATTTTACAATGGATGACAAAAAATAGCTTGAAAACTTACATATTTCACCCCGAATGCTTAGGATGGTGCTCTTGGGTCAATGTTATATGAATTTGAGTCCAAAATACATTCCAAGACAAGTGCAATAGGTTTCATACCTTGAGTCTTCTTGTAACTCAAAAACATGGCCATTTTTATTTAGAATAAAGGCAAGAAGTTGTACTAGTTGGAATGTTTCAAGAAACCATCAAACCTTAGATCAAAATGAATATTACCACCATGTATTGGATTATTAAATATTTTTGGTGACTAATTTGTCCTCATAAATCCTTATGGATCTCTCATAATCATTCAGAGAACTTAAGATTTAGTTTTGATCTATTCATTCCTTGCATCTAAAAATTTGTTGTTGAACAAATTGTCCCTGAATGAAAAAACCTTTCCCAAATATTACTAATCTACTTCTGAAACATTCAAGGCTCTCTAATAAAAACTTTGGATACTTGATACATTTTCATAACTCTTCTGGGGATTCTACACGTTCTCCAAAATGGCCAAAATCAGCCTTTCTAGTCTTCCAAGAAAACTAGTCTTTCACTGAACTTCACTAAATGAAATCATGAACCTTGTTAAACTTCATTAAACAGTGATACAAGTTCACCACGGTCATTATGATGACTTATAAGGATATGGTAATGATCCCATAGAGGGTATATTGGGAAGGAGGATGACTCAGGAGGATTGGAAGGCAAAAACTACATTATGGCTAGGTTGTTATGTTTTATTTTTTTACATTTTTGGGCTTGTAACATCCTCATTTTAGACAATAGAACAAGTCAATTTTTTATTTTTATTTTTAATTGCATCCTGGTTCTAAATACCTAATTTAGAACTCACAATCAAATAACCATTCTTATAACAGACAACCATATGCAGCTGTAATGACTCTGAGTACCTCCGATCTATTCATTCCATGACTCGGTAATCTACCGATCTATTCATGAGTAATAAGAGTTGGTGTTTTTATTTAACACTTCACTCTTGCGGTTCTCTTCCCTATTCTGGGATTCAGAATGCTCTGTCCAAGGAACCTAACTGAATAATTGTTACCATTATTCATCGGCATCTCATCCCTTAGACTAGGTGAATTAGGACAACGCAATCAGCAGCTTGCGATACTTTGGCCAAAGATTTGAAACATACTGTTTATGTCTCGTATTCCTTAACGGCATACTCGTCAATCTGGAATACGCCCTTCACCCCATTCTTATGTTATGTAGAATGTCTTATACCGACTTCTGTCAGTCCCTCCTATCTCAACTTTATTCACTCGGGAACGGATTAACAAGGTGATAACGTTATATGGATGCCCACGAGGATTATGGATACGATGACATACTAGTTCAACCCTAGTTAAACCAGTGTGTCAAGATACCCTAAATCACCTAGGCAGCCTTATAACGTGACCACATTCCTAATCGGTCCCTGAGTAACTCGTTCGAGATCAAAGTGTAAATCTTAGCGATCAATGCAAAGGGTGTCGTCATAAGTCACCTGCATTGTTGTAACTTCGAGAAGATCCTAATCTTCTCGGAGGTACAACCCTGCAGTTGACTTGTGCCGTCAACCTTTAAATCCGCCTCGGAAATATCTACTTATTAATATGCGTTACGCACGTTGAGTTTAAATTACATTAAAGACGTTCCCCTAGGGTTAGCCTTTCCCGATCCCTGGATTCTTCGTCTTAGAATGACCTTCCTCAATAAAACCCATTACACAGTGGAGATATTAAGGCCAAGGTCTCATCATGGAGTTCTTAGAATATACATGATTCTAAGACAACGGAATTTGACAATAACTCATAAACTTCACATGAGATTGCCCTCTGAACCCCATTAGGTTTATATCAGTTCTCCTAACTGAATTAATATCATACCTATTAGTATCAAGATATAAATGATTAAGAATCCAATTAAATGTTGTCCTGTCATAATCAAGACTAGGGATTAGTAATTTAATTCAGCTTGATTAGCGTTCTGCTTAGGTTTATTTTAATCCTATCTTTAGAAAGACAATGATTTAAATTTCAATTTTGCTTTCGATAGAACAAATTAGAACTACTAAACACTCATAAGAATTCAATCACATTTTCTTGTAAGCTTTCATTGACAATCACAAAAGTCTCCAAATTATACAAAGATAACATTGCCCCTCCGGTATATAAACCGAAGAAGGTCAACTATCAAAATAAGAATACAACACATAAGTAGCAAATACTTATTTCTATTCCTTTCAGAACTATACAAATACATTTTATGCATTCAACATACTTGATACAATGCTCAACGGAAAAGGAACATCTTTCCACATATAGTACATTTAGAAAATCAAGCTGTAATTCATTATAAATCAAATTAAACAATCTGATCATCCTGTCAGATCTGCATTGCTTTTACCACTTATGGCATCCATCTGCAAAAATTATCAACATGCGTCAGTTCAATGAACTCAGCATGATAAGCACTAACTCTTAAAACAATTGCAATCCGTCAATTGTTTTCATTAAACACCCTGTTTAAATGATATAAAATTACCAAACAAGTAAACATGATTCAGACTATACGTTAGGAATATATCATGTCTATAACGTGTAATAATAATTTTCGTTACAAAGTAGTACTATATACTTCTCAAATATTTCATCAAAATATTAGGGATCAAGAAGAACAAAAGTATCCTAAGCAATTATTCATTGTAAATCCCAAGGTGAAAAAACATCAGACAATCATGATATTCAACTTAAAAAAAGAGGAATACCTTATCAATCCTGATACCATCATTATGTAAAAACAATTACAGATGTTAGTTAAACAATTATATCAACTTATAATTTACAACAGAAGAGAAATAAACAAATTGTACATGTTTCCCTCTGAATTAGCTCATGACTGTACCGTCTTTTCAAAAGCAAGGCATTCACCTAATACACATGCAAATAAATCAGTCGAGTCCATCAACAGCACTCTGTTTTGTTAAAACTTAAAATAAAGCAACTACAGTACAGTATCCTCTTGCCAAACAATGGTGTCTATCTACCAAGCAGACTCAGTATGACCTTGCGCAAGAAGCGACAGACAAGAAGATAAACACTGTAAGGCTTTTAGACACAAGTTCGAAATCAAAAGATCTCCTTTGTTATCACAGTCAACCAAAGACTCATGATCATTTAAGCAATGACATTTCCCTATGACTATGCAGAGGTATTTTTAAACGAAATCCAAGCAACATGCACAGCCACATCTATCTGAAATGTAATCAGAAAGAAAACATAACATAACACAACATAACATAACATAGTCACTCCTGAATGCATCCAGAGTTGAAAGTACGTTATTCACGACCTACTTTATAGAAGCCATAATTCATGATGTCAAGCTATTAAAGAAAACCAACAAAGCCAAGAACATTACATGTTCATACTCAGGCTTATACAGAAAACAGTGACATAGATTACCATTCGAGGATTTAAAACTAAGTCCGTAAACAGTATTCACAGTTTAGCTTTTCCAGAAACCGATATACAAGATATCTCCCATACTCATGGAACCCAACGGTGTCGAAAACAATAGTAAACCCAACAGTCTTAATTTGAAGCAGTTACACTGTTTATCTATCAAGAATTCAACTGAGTCCCAACAACAGTATACAAGATAAAAATAGTTAATGATTCTATCTATGCCAACTATGGTAAGCATTCAAAAATCAGGCGTAAGCAAATCAAAATACTGATTTCATAACAAGGAATTCAACTGAACCTCTTCAAAATTCTCGAACAAGCTTACTCAGAAGGAATCGTAAAAGTATACCCATGGAGTCTGTACCAAATTTCATTACAATTAACAGAGGTCGTATGACCTGTTACTTCTACAAGATTCCAACAAAATTCAAATTATCAATACTCAAAGATGTATCTATATCCTCAATAGTAGACCATAATATACGATTCATTCAAAGGACTCCGCAGAGTTGTTTCAATACAATAATCATATATATAAATCAATACTATCAATGGGTTGAATCCCCATAACCTCCACGCAAGGGGAAAAACAACTCAAGCAAGGTCGTATGAATACTGTAACACTGTGAGTTACCTTTTCACAAATAACTATAAAATTTCATAACGAAACCCAACCAGAATCCATAACCACCACTAAATAACAACCACGACAGAGCTTACGAAAGAAAAGGTCAATTAACTGAACAATCAAACAAATGTCCTTCAGTATCCCTTCCGACAGTTTCCACAACAAGAATCAACGAAAAGTATCCATCAACAAGCATCTCAATAGTCTGTACCCATCGAGAGAACAATTTATGGACTCACACAGAGTAGGCCATATACTTGCAATAATTTCACATATTAAATCCGGAATGCAAAACACAAAGAAATATAGCAACAGTTCAAATTTAATAAACACCCATCAAGGGATAAATGAAAAATTGAACCAGCATGAAGATACAGTACCAAAATCACACAAGAAAACCATAGAAAATCATCTATTTCCATAAATCATTTGAACAGAGTTGTTCTAATGAAATCACTTGAAAGACAACAAGATTTTTAAACGTTAGGGCCTAACATGCCTGGATATTTGCTCAAAATTCCGAAGCAGACCACTAACAGAGCTCGGACTTTCTTTTCCTTTTCCAAGTTAGAGCTACCAACAAAATTTTGCTATCTCCATGACATATATATTTTCCTTGCCAGAGGAAAGAGCTAGATACGCTCATACTCGCCATGCAACACAAAGAAGACTGGTGCGAAGAACTAGTGAACAGGCAGAGGAAAAACCGGAATTCGTGATAAGCCAAACAAAACATTAACTTTCCAATTTGCATGCCTTCTCGTGAATTCCGAGCTCGACTTCCGAGCTCATTAATTGCATTTACTCCCAATTTCCCGCTCAAACTCCACTGCCACCGACCGCCATAGTTGGCGATAGACAAATAAAATTTCAAGATCATTTTTTAGTTTTGGCGACCTGCCATGTCGGCTCAAGTTAGCCGTTTCTAAAACTTCTACCAATACCTGTCCTTCATACTTATTCTTTGCATTTAATGACATAGAAAAGGCTGCCCATGGTTCGCACCCCTCCATAGGTCCCCAATAATCCTTGTTCATAGTTAGGTTAGTAACTTAGGTTAGGATATAGGATAACACCTAGTATAACTTCATAGAACATAGATACTAACTTAGGACATTAGCTCTTAGCCTAGGTCTAGGTTAGATTAACACTAACCCCTAGGTTAAGTTTAGTTTTAGGTTACTAACATTAATAATTCCAGTTAGGTCTACATTCCGTATGCTCAGAAAAAGACCTACAACATGCATCCTTGAACAGGGTTAGCTCCTGTTCTGCCTTAGGCTACGGAATTATATGCAACAGAATTATTACCTGGTCCACGACCAAGACCTTCCAGATATACTTCGATATCGGGAACCATTCCATTTCACACGATCAACCTGAGTTAAGACTCGGGATTGGCTTTATTCAACGAATTCAGACCTTGCAACCTGTGAAAGGTTTATAATTTTTAATTCATCATGAAAAACTTAAAGCACCACTTGGATCAATACCACTGATCCAAGGCTAGGTCTTATAGATGAATAACTTTATAATTTTTTCCGAGATCAGATTAAACTCAGATGTAAAATGAAATAAATAAAAGAGTCTAATCAAATTCTGACTCAGTCAAAGATCTGCAATCTACAAAGAAGATTCAGTACATATCAAGCATGACTTCTCAATCAAAGGAACACATCCTTTTTACAAAAGAAATCACATATCAACACTTGTATGCTTAGGAGGAAGTAACAACAGTTCAGGGTGTTACATGCTTCCCTCCTAAAAAGATTCATCGTCCCGATGATTACATATTCAATTAACCTTCAGGTCAACCAATTTATCAGTACACAAACAATGTGACTATTTCCAATTTGAATAGTTCCAGAAATCAATGTCACAACACATTTTATTCAACCTAAATAATGTTTGCCTTCATCTGGCTTTCATAAATACTTAAAAAAATAAGTTCATTAAAGAATGTTTTGTCAACAGATTTCATTCTGTTGAAAAAGAGAAGGAAAAGCAATTTTCATCTCTTCCAGATTTTCCCAAGTTGCACTTTCTTCGTTAAACTGGTCCCACTGGACCTTACATTGCTGTATTTCACGATTTCTTAAATGCAATTGGCGAGTTTCCAGCACTCGTGTGGGTTTAACCACAATTATTCCTGGGTCTTGGACCTGCAAGGAATTCCAATTTAAAACATGTGACAGATCTGAAACGTATTTCTTAAGCAAAGAAATATGGAAAACATCATGCATGCGAGATAAAGCAGGTGGTAATGCTAAACGATAAGCTACAGGATTGATTATTTTGACAATTTCGAAAGGTCCCACGAATCGAGGTGACAACTTGGCAGCCTTGCCAAAAGTTATAGAACTCTTTCTGGGTTTAACACGAAGAAAAACCTTATCACCAAGCTCAAACCTTCTATCAACCCGCTTAAGGTCAGCATAGCTCTTCTGCCTATCCGCTGCTTCCTTTAATCTTTCACGAATCAGCTTAACTTGCTGTTCCATTTCTGTGAGAATCTCTGGTCCAATTACCACTCTATCCTCAACACTGTCCCAACTAACAGGAGTTCTGCACTTTCTTCCATAAAGTGCTTCAAATGGTGCCATTTTAAGAGATGAATGATAAGTATTGTTGTATGCGAACTCAACTAATGGAAGATACTCTTCCCATTTATACTGTTGATCCATGCAATACATCCGCAACATGTCCTCCAACACTTGATTTACCCTTTCAGTTTGTCCATCCGTTTCCGGATGATATGCAGAACTGAAGTTTAGTTTTGTTCCAAGAGTTGTATTAAGTGTTTGCCAAAACCTTGACGTCATTCTTGGATCCCTGTCAGATATAATCAATTATGGTACACCATGCAATCTGAAAATTTCGTGTACGAATCTTTTGGCCAGCACTGGTGAATCATCCTTTAGATTTCCAGCGATGAAATGAGCTACCTTAGTCAGTTTATCTACAACTACCAGGATAACATCATGTTTATTCCTAGACATGGGTAATCCTTGTACAAAATCCATGGTTATTACTTGCCATTTGTACTGCGGTATGCTATGAGGATATAACAGTCCAGCAGGGTGCATATGTTCTACCTTAACCCGCTGACATTCCAAACAATGGGTCACAAAATTTATGACATCCTTTTTCATACCTTTCCAAAAGTATTGTTGTTTCAGATCAGCAAGCATCTTTGTGATACCCGGGTGTCCAGAGAAAGGTGAATTATGAAATTCCACTAACAACTTCTTCCTCAAGTCGTTCAACATAGGTACATATACCCTGTTTTCATAACACAAGATTCCTTCATTATCAAAATGAAAACCTTTATACCTTTCATCATTAGGTTCTGCAGCAAGCGCTGCCTTTACCTGCAGAAAGTAATTATCAGATTCTGAGGCACTCTTTACCTCCTCCTTGAACTGAGTTCTTAATGTTATAAGAGCAGAAATGTGCCTCCTACGACTTAGAGCATCAGCTACTCTATTCTCCTTCCCTTTGATATAGCTAATATCAAAATCATATTGTGATAAAAATTCTAACCACCTTCTCTGTCTGGCATTCAGATTAGGCTGAGTAAAAATATATTTCAGCCCTAAGTGATCAGTTTTCAACTCAAAAGGTTTTCCAAGTAAGTAGTATCTCCAGACTTGAAGTGCATCAACAATGGCAGCAAGTTCCAAATCATGAGGGGCATAATTCAGCTCATGCAACTTAAGTTTTCTACTTTCATATGCTATGATCTGATCATTTTGTAGCAAAACACCTCTAAGGCCTTCCCCAGAAGCATCCGTTACAATAGTAAAATTCCCATTAGGGTCTGGTATAGCTAATAAAGGTGCAGAAGTCAACTGGTCTTTCAGACTTTTGCTTCGCACTTTTCATTCCACATGAATTTCTTATCCTTCTTCTACAATGAAGTTATTGGTGCAGTTACCTTAGAAAAATCCTTTACAAATTTTCTATAGTAACCTGTAAGACCCATGAAGCTTCTTACTTCATGCACATTCTTTGGCACAGGCCACTCAGTTATTGCCACTATTTTTGAAGGATCTACAGCAATTCCTTCTTTACTTATGACATGACCTAAATAGTGAACTTCTGAATCAAAGAAAGAACATTTGGATAACTTACCATACAACTTTCTTTTTCTCAGAATTTCCAAAACTATCTTCAAATGCTCATTGTGCTCCTCAATGCTTTTAGAATAAATGAGAATATCGTCCAAGAATACAAGTACAAACTTGTCCAGATATTCTTGAAAAATATTGTTCATTAAGTTCATAAAGGCTGCGGGTGCATTAGTTAATCCAAAGGGTAGAACTGTGAATTCATAATGTCCGTACCTTGTTCGGAAAGCTGTTTTATGAATGTCTTCTTCTTTAATCCTTAACTGATGATAACCAGATTGAAGCTCTATCTTAGAATAAACCACTGCTCTATGCATCTGATCAAATAGATCGTCGATCCTATGAGGTGGATATTTGTTCTTGACTGTTGCTTTGTTCAACATCCGATAATCAATACACAGCCTTAGTGTTCCATCCTTCTTTTTCACAAATATTACAGGTGCTCCACAAGGTGAAACACTTGGTCTAATCAAACCTTTTGTCAAAAGTTCATGCAATTGTGCCTTAAGCTCGACTAACTCTGTAGTAGTCATCCTATAAGGCGCTTTGGAAATAGGTTCAGTTCCCGATTTGATTTCAATGGTGAAGTAAAATTCTCTCTTGGGTGGTAACCCTAGTAATTCCTCAGGAAAAACATCCCTGAAACTTTGTAACAGAGGAATTTGCTTCATATAATCACCATCTTCTTTTGAAGATTCAGATATCTTTACTGCATAAAGAGTACATCCTTTATTCTTAGCCTTTTTAAGCTGTATAGCTGACAGTTTTCTAACTGAAATTTCCCATTTCACCCCTTGAATCTCTGCTGATTCCAGCTGATCATCTAAACATTTTATGTTCTTTTCATAGCAGTCTACTTTTGCTTTATGGTCAGCTAACCAATTGACACCGATGACAATGTCATACGATCCCAAAGGTGTAACATAGAGATCAACTTCCGTGGAAAAGTTAGGTAAGTCAAGGACTGCCCCAAAAAGACACATACTCACTGTATGAACAGAGTTATTACCATACTGTACAGTCCAAGATTTATCCATTTTTCCAGCTTTTCTTTTAAGTTTAGAAGCAAGTTTATTAGAAATAAAACATTCAGTAGCTCCTGTATCAAAAAGAATAGTGACAGGTATGCCAAATAACTTACCCGAAACTTCTATAGGTGTTACTTGCTTTTCAGCTTGCTTGTCTGCTACTGTAGCATGTATCTTATGCTGCTGATTACGATCATCCTTCTTCAAAGGGCACTGATTTGCGTAGTGATCTTTGCCACAATTGTAGCAGCCTCCTACAGGTCCCTTTTTAGGCTCAAAGTTGCCTCCAGTTTTGTAATTGTCACGATGTCCTCCATAGGGCTTCTGCCCATTATTATAATTTTTAACAAAATTATCCCTTACATTTCTAGCAGGCTTATTTACTACTGCTTTCTTATTGTTATCTCCTGGAAACTTACTCTTGTTTCCAAACTTTTTCCATGGTCCTTTTCTAGGTGCAAGAGAGGTTGAAGAAGGGTTTGCAGTCTTCTTCCACGCTTCCTCTTTATGATCAGAAATAGCCTTTAATTTCTGTTCTTGCCTTATGGCCTTTTCAACAACTCCTTCCATAGTGGTTGGACTGTGAACATCGACCTCTCCCCCTATCACGGGATTCAATCCCATGATGAATTTCCATATTCTGAACTTCTCGTCAGTTTGATACTGCGGTACATACTTGAGGAGTTTTGTAAACCACTCCCAGTATTCAGTTACCATTAGCTTCCCTTGAGCTAAGTTCTGAAATTCTGTCATTTTCTGATCATAGAAAAGTTGTGGCAGCCAACGTTGCCTAAAATAGCCTTTAAATTGATCCCAAGTAATATTGGTCTCATCAATGTTTAGTTCAGCTTTACGGCTATCCCACCACGAAGATGCTTCGTGGGAAAGCTGATAGGCTCCCCAAATAGCTTTGGTTTCCTCTGAGAAGTTCCTTATTGCAAAGTACTTCTCCATTTTGCTGAGCCAGTTCTCAGCTCCATCTCCTAATGTGGTGCCATCATACTTAGGTGGGCTTATCCTTTTTATATCATTAGTGAGTTCTGCTGCCAATCTGGCCTTTTTGTTTTCTGGTTGGACAGGTGCATTCCCAGCATTAACATCAACACCCATGTCGGGGTTGTCCTCAGGAGGTTGCTGATTATTATTATCAGCTTCTTCATCCTCCTCATTTCCCATCACCTGCTGTTCAAGTACAGCTAAGCGATCTCTTGTGTCCAACAAGGCAGCAAGGATCTCATCAAGTTTCTAGGTTGTTGCCGCTCCTCCTTCAGGTGGAGCATTATTCGCAACGTTCCCCCTTGTTCTAACCATTTTCTGTTACAAGAAAATTTAGGTTTTTATCAGATTATGGACACAATAGGTCCAAGAGCTGCAACCTTCAGCTCTGATACCAAGATGTAACATCCTCATTTTAGACAATAGAACAAGTCAATTTTTTTTTTTTTTTTTAATTGCATCCTGGTTCTAAATACCTAATTTAGAACTCACAATCAAATAACCATTCTTATAACAGACAACCATATGCAGCTGTAATGACTTGGAGTACCTCCGATCTATTCATTCCATGACTCGGTAATCTACCGATCTATTCATGAGTAATAAGAGTTGGCGTTTTTATTTAACACTTCACTCTTGTGGTTCTCTTCCCTATTCTGGGATTCAGAATGCTCTGTCCAAGGAACCTAACTGAATAATTGTTACCATTATTCATCGGCATCTCATCCCTTAGACTAGGTGAATTAGGACAACGCAATCAGCAGCTTGCGATACTTTGGCCAAAGATTTGAAACATACTGTTTATGTCTCGTATTCCTTAACGGCATACTCGTCAATCTGGAATATGCCCTTCACCCCATTCTTATGTTATGTAGAATGTCTTATACCGACTTCTGTCAGTCCCTCCTATCTCAACTTTATTCACTCGGGAACGGATTAACAAGGTGATAACGTTATATGGATGCCCACGAGGATTAGGGATACGATGACATACTGGTTCAACCCTAGTTAAACCAGTGTGTCAAGATACCCCGAATCACCAAGGCAGCCTTATAACGTGACCACATTCCTAATCGGTCCCTGAGTAACTCGTTCGAGATCAAAGTGTAAATCTTAGCGATCAATGCAAAGGGTGTCGTCATAAGTCACCTGCATTGTTGTAACTTCGAGAAGATCCTAATCTTCTCGGAGGTACAACCCTGCAGTTGACTTGTGTCGTCAACCTTTAAATCCACCTCGGAAAGATCTACTTATTAATATGCGTTACGCACGTTGAGTTTGAAATTACATTAAAGACGTTCCCCTAGGGTTAGCCTTTCCTGATCCCTGGATTCTTCATCTTAGAATGACCTTCCTCAATAAAACCCATTACACGGTGGAGATATTAAGGCCAAGGTCTCATCATGGAGTTCTTAGAATATACATGATTCTAAGACAACGGAATTTGACAATAACTCATAAACTTCACATGAGATTGCCCTCTGAACCCCATTAGGTTTATATCAGTTCTCCTAACTGAATTAATATCATACCTATTAGTATCAAGATATAAATGATTAAGAATCCAATTAAATGTTGTCCTGTCATAATCAAGACTAGGGATTAGTAATTTAATTCAGCTTGATTAGCGTTCTGCTTAGGTTTATTTTAATCCTATCTTTAGAAAGACAATGATTTAAATTTCAATTTTGCTTTCGATAGAACAAATTAGAACTACTAAACACTCATAAGAATTCAATCACATTTTCTTGTAAGCTTTCATTGACAGTCACAAAAGTCTCCAAATTATACAAAGATAACATTGCCCCTCCGGTATATAAACCGAAGAAGGTCAACTATCAAAATAAGAATACAACACATAAGTAGCAAATACTTATTTCTATTCCTTTCAGAACTATACAAATACTTTTTATGCATTCAGCATACTTGATACAATGCTCAACGGAAAAGGAACATCTTTCCACATATAGTACATTTAGAAAATCAAGCTGTAATTCATTATAAATCAAATTAAACAATCTGATCATCCGGTCAGATCTGCATTGCTTTTACCACTTACGGCATCCATCTGCAAAAATTATCAACATGGGTCAGTTCAATGAACTGAGCATGATAAGCACTAACTCTTAAAACAATTGCAATCCGTCAATTGTTTTCATTAAACACCCTGTTTAAATGATATAAAATCACCAAACAAGTAAACATGATTCAGACTATACGTTAGGAATATATCATGTCTATAACGTGTAATAATAATTTTCGTTACAGAGTAGTACTATATACTTCTCAAATATTTCATCAAAATATTAGGGATCAAGAAGAACAAAAGTATCCTAAGCAATTATTCATTGTAAATCCCAAGGTGAACAAACATCAGACAATCATGATATTCAACTTAAAAAAAAAGAGGAATACCTTATCAATCCTGATACCATCATTATGTAAAAACAATTACAGATGTTAGTTAAACAATTATATCAACTTATAATTTACAACAGAAGAGAAATAAACAAATTGTACATGTTTCCCTCTGAATTAGCTCATGACTGTACCGTCTTTTCAAAAGCAAGGCATTCACCTAATACACATGCAAATAAATCAGTCGAGTCCATCAACAGAACTCTGTTTTGTTAAAACTTAAAATAAAGCAACTACAGTACAGTATCCTCTTGCCAAACAACGGTGTCTATCTACCAAGCAGACTCAGTATGACCTTGCGCAAGAAGCGACAGACAAGAAGATAAACACTGAAAGGCTTTTAGACACAAGGTCGAAATCAAAAGATCTCCTTTGTTATCGCAGTCAACCAAAGACTCATGATCATTTAAGCAATGACATTTCCCTATGACTATGCAGAGAGATTTTTAAACGAAATCCAAGCAACATGCATAGCCACATCTATCTGGAATGTAATCAGAAAGAAAACATAACATAACATAGTCACTTCTGAATGCATCCAGAGTTGAAAGTACGTTATTCACGACCTACTTTATAGAAGCCATAATTCATGATGTCAAGCTATTAAAGAAAACCAACAAAGCCAAGAACATTACATGTTCATACTCAGGCTTATACAGAAAACAGTGACATAGATTACCATTCGAGGATTTAAAACTAAGTCCGTAAACAGTATTCACAGTTTAGCTTTTCCAGAAACCGATATACAAGATATCTTCCCATACTCACGGAACCCAACGGTGTCGAAAACAATAGTAAACCCAACAGTCTTAATTTGAAGCAGTTACACTGTTTATCTATCAAGAATTCAACTGAGTCCCAACAACAGTATACAAGGTAAAAATAGTTAATGATTCTATCTATGCCAACTATGGTAAGCATTCAAAAATCAGGTGTAAGCAAATCAAAATACTGATTTCATAACAAGGAATTCAACTGAACCTCTTCAAAATTCTCGAACAAGCTTACTCAGAAGGAATCGTAAAAGTATACCCATGGAGTCTGTACCAAATTTCATTACAATTAACAGAGGTCGTATGACCTGTTACTTCTACAAGATTCCAACAAAATTCAAATTATCAATACTCAAAGATGTATCTATATCCTCAATAGTGGACCATAATATACGATTCATTCAAAGGACTCCGCATAGTCGTTTCAATACAATAATCATATATATATAAATCAATACTATCAATGGGTTGAATCCCCATAACCTCCACGCAAGGGGAAAAACAACTCAAGCAAGGTCGTATGAATACTGTAACACTGTGAGTTACCTTTTCACAAATAACTATAAAATTTCATAACGAAACCCAACCAGAATCCATAACCACCACTAAATAACAACCACGACAGAGCTTACGAAAGAAAAGGTCAATTAACTGAACAATCAAACAAATGTCCTTCAGTATCCCTTCTGACAGTTTCCACAACAAGAATCAACGAAAAGTATCCATCAACAAGCATCTCAATAGTCTGTACCCATCGAGAGAACAATTTATGGACTCACACAGAGCAGGCCTATCACATATACTTGCAATAATTTCGCATATTAAAGCCGGAATGCAAAACACAAAGAAATATAGCAACAGTTTGAATTTAATAAACACCCATCAAGGGATAAATGAAAAATCAAACCAGCATGAAGATACAGTACCAAAATCACACAAGACAACCATAGAAAATCATCTATTCCATAAATCATTTGAACAGAGTTGTTCTAATGAAATCACTTGAAAGACAGCAAGATTTTTAAAGGTTAGGGCCTAACATGCCTGGATATTTGCTCAAAATTCCGAAGCAGACCACTGAAAGAGCTCGGACTTTCTTTTCCTTTTCCAAGTTAGAGCTACCAACAAAATTTTGCTATCTCCATGACATATATATTTTCCTTGCCAGAGGAAAGAGCTAGATACGCTCATACTCGCCATGCAACACAAAGAAGACTGGTGCGAAGAACCAGTGAACAGGCAGAGGAAAAACCGGAATTCGTGATAAGCCAAACAAAACATTAACTTTCCAATTTGCATGCCTTCTCGCGAATTCTGAGCTCGACTTCCGAGCTCATTAATTGCATTTACTCCCACTTTCCCGCTCAAACTCCACTGCCACCGACCGCCATAGTTGGCGATAGACAAATAAAATTTCAAGACCATTTTCAGTTTTGGCGACCTGCCACGTCGGCTCAAGTTAGCCGTTTCTAAAACTTCTACCAATACCTATCCTTCATACTTATCCTTTGCATTTAATGACATAGAAAAGGCCGCCCATGGTTCGCACCCCTCCATAGGTCCCCAATAATCCTTGTTCATAGTTAGGTTAGTAACTTAGGTTAGGATTTAGGATAACACCTAGTCTAACTTCATAGAACATAGATACTAACATAGGATGTTAGCTCTTAGCCTAGGTCTAGGTTAGATTAACACTAACCCCTAGGTTAAGTTTAGTTTTAGGTTACTAACATTAATAATTCAAGTTAGGTCTACATTCCGTATGCTCAGAAAAAAGACCTACAACATGCATCCTTGAACAGGGTTAGCTCCTGTTCTGCCTTAGGCTACGGAATTATATGCGACAGAATTATTACCTGGTCCACGACCAAGATCTTCCAGATATACTTCGATATCGGGAACCATTCCATTTCACACGATCAACCTGAGTTAAGACTCGGGATTGGCTTTATTCAACGAATTCAGACCTTGCAACCTGTGAAAGGTTTATAATTTTTAATTCATCATGAAAAACTTAAAGCACCACTTGGATCAATACCACTGATCCAAGGCTAGGTCTTATAGATGAATAACTTTATAATTCGTTCCGAGATCAGATTAAACTCAGATGTAAAATGAAATAAATAAAAGAGTCTAATCAAATTCTGACTCAGTCAAAGATCTGCAATCTGCAAAGAAGATTCAGTACATATCAAGCATGACTTCTCAATCAAAGGATCACATCCTTTTTACAAAATAAATCACATATCAACACTTGTATTCTTAGGAGGAAGTAACAACAGTTCAAGGTGTTACAATATTGGGAAGGAGGATGACTCAGGAGGATTGGAAGGCAAAAACTACATTATGGCTGGGTTGTTATGTTTTGATTTTTTTACATTTTTGGGCTTGTTGATTCACTTGAAAACAACTACCTCTAACTTGGTGAAATTTTATTGTAATGGGATATAGAGAACCTCATATTTCTCATGGATGATAATATCAGTTCCTTGTTCAAATTTGTAAAAGAGTCCTTATTACAAGTAACAAACATAAATAGACAAAAACACATGAAAAATGGGAAGGAAACACACCAAAATGGAAAGTAAAGACACACACAACTGAAAAAAAATTATAGTACATTGGGGTGAATTATTGAGGTGGGATAATAATATACACACACCCATAAATGGGTTGAGAGAAGTACATACCATCATGTAACAGTGGGCTGAATTCAAACCTCCAAAACTTAAAGATAATCATCTAACCACGTCATGCTCTCGTGATGGATATACATGGTTTGAGAATAACAAGTAATACCAATATTTCATCTTCACATTGATACTTTATAGAAAAATCCTTCGCATCTAATGATTAGTTTGTTACCTTTTTGAATTTTTTTCTTCTTGTAATCTTAACTCGATGCCTTATGACCACGAGAAGACACTCTCTCATGATTTCAAAAAATGGTTTATGTTATTTATATGAAGGAATTCATCACATTTGATTTAATTTTTAAGCATGGAAACATATTCAAAATCACTGGGAGTTTTGGAAGTGGTGAAAACAAGGTGATTTTGACTCCAATCACAAAAATATTGCATATTCTCATTCATTTGTTCCAAGTTAATTTTCTTTGTACTTATCAAATCATCACTAACATTGATATCACTTTCTATGATGGAAATATTATCTTGATGAATAAATACATCCACAATATATTCAATAATTTCCTTTCCCTTTGGTTCATCTTGGATACAATCTTATTCAAAAAATCATAAAGGGGAAGACTTGCTTTCACATTCATACTCATAAACCAAGGCTTCAAAGAGGAAATTGATCTTACCTACTTCTTCTTTCTCATTATTCAACATTTTTGCATCAAGACGAGGATTACAAATGAAATAAAACTTATCTTACATATTTATGGCATAGGTTAGGATCTCAAGATTGAGTTAAGCGTCATCAATTTCTTCCGCAATCTTCAAGATATATTACATAAATTCTTCCTTTAAAGCTGCCACATACTCATTTTCACATGTATTTGAAAACTATTCACATTTTTCCCCAAGTATATGGATGGAAATCAAATATTCACATGGCCAAGACTCTTTTGAAAAATTCTTCTTCTCCTAATCCACATTTCTTTTCATTCAGGGGTTTCCTTATTCCAAGTTTGGGAATACCTAGTTTTCATCATTTTCAAATAGAGAGAAGAGATCCATGTTACATGGGAATGGTAAACCTTTTAGTTTGAGATTCTTCAAACCATCCTCATTACAAGGGGAAGAATACAACATTGGGGATGCAACTTGATTCCATCCTAAACATCTCCTAAAAAAGTATTCTTCTTTGTATTGACAAGGGAAGACTCAATACTCAATGTGGTGATTATAATTTCATTCCTTTAGAGATGATTGGGATATCCACTCCTCAAAGAGGTCATCATCCATTTTTTTATTAGATATTATTTCAAGAAGGAAATTAGATTCTTCCATTTTATCCATTTCATTATTTGGAATTTTTAAATCAAAATGAGAGTCAAAATGAGAAATAAAACCATCAATGATTACCTCAAGTTCATCCTCCTTAATAATATTTGATGGGGAAGGAGGGTTCATCTCTTGAAAATATTTTGGTTAGTGGAATCTTTGGAAAGCACTGGATCATCTTTCCTAGAAAAAGAGTATTCATATCTCATATAAATTGTTCCTCTAAAGGGTTATGCCTCAAGCAAAAATTAATTTATGAATGGAGGTCAAAATTTCATTATTTCTCCATTATCCTCCAAGGTGGCAAGTTTAATTTCATTGAAATGCTTAATAATAGGGAATTCATGAGAAATACATAGGATTATTTCAATAAGAAACACCTCATAACATAGAGAATCATCAAGATATTCTTTCAAAAGATGAATGCCTTATTCTTCGCCATTTTGAATTGCTTCAAGAAACTCATATATTTATTACATATCCTCAACATAACTCAAAATCATAAGATATTTTTTGGATATCTTTAATGGTGTACAATGGAAGACCTATACCCAACGGAGTCGTAAAAAAGTATTAGTGAAATAATTTTTTGAGTTGTAAATTTTTGGGTTCCACCAATGGTCACGGGGTTAAGCCCCTTCTTCTTGGGTATGGTGAGGCTCACATTATTAAATTTAATAACTAAGTCTATGGGGTGTCTATTAGACCCAAGATCACACAAGCATAATCCACTAAACATAAAAAAAAATCTTTTAAAAGATGTAAAGGAGAAATTTACAGTGGAATGGAGGAGCCATTCCAATTTATAGAATTACAAATATGTATCTTCATCTACCCTTACATGAATTTTCACCCATCCCCATCACTTGTGACCTTTCATATTCCTAGGAGGTTATTATTTTTCTTATAAGTGAAAAAGGACTCTTACAATATTAATGTTGGAGGTCACTCTGAGTGAATAGGAGGAAATAACAAAAAGTACATTCTTAATTAAAAATTAGAAAATGGATACATGAGAAGGGGGAGATAGAGAGAGTGAAGGATTTATTAATCTGACGAGGATGAGTTCATTTGTGATGAAGGACTAGCCATTCATGATCCTTGAGGGAGAGTTCCTGAAATGAGCTCTTGTCCTTTGAATTCTCTACTGAACTGGACTGTCGCAGGTGCCACTTTTTCTTCCTATGGAATACAGATGTAGCTCAACACCTTGATCCATGTCTTGGGAACCTCATTGACAACTTTGCACTAATTAAAAAACCATTTCTTGTGATCTCTTGCAATGTTAGAAATAGCCTTCTGATGTTTAGCAAGGACTCCAGAGTATCCTCATTGAAGGAGAGAGGATCACTTACCTCCTTTTTGACTAGCTCTTGGAAAGAACCAATGAGTTCCTCCAATGATGAATTCTCAGTGAGTGGAAGGGATCCAAGCTTTTGAACACAGTTACTAACATCATCCAAAATCTCGAAGGCATGTTGTTCACTAGATTCAATTTTGGAGATGGCATCTTCTATTGTGTCATATCTAGCATTCATTGTGTGGATCCAAACTGGGGACAAGTTCTCATCAACAGATGTGAACACATTCCTACTCATGAGAGTGTGGGAGTTAAGGCAACTCATTTCGGACACAAGTGGGAACACCTCATCCCAATGGATCTTTTCTTTTTCAATTTCTTCCCTTGTTTTCTTCACTTCTAAAATAAGTGGCAAGAACATAAAAAGAGAGAACCTCTAGGAGAAAATCCTTTCCTTTTTCAAGAATCTTCTCAATCCATTTGTCACTAGCCTTTCCTTGCATCATATGCCCTTGTGCCTTCTTGATCATCTCACGGTCGAAGCTATTGATTGGAGAAATGTCTTCCACAGGAAGAGGAGGTACTGAATTGGGCTCCAAGAAAGGTTGAATGTAGGTAGTGAGAGATCTAACATGCTCTTCCAATGCTCAATTGTTTGTTTGTACTCCTCATTTTGAGAAAATATGCGGGTAGAGGATTCCTTGAATAAATGAGCATCACCTTTGTGTGCATAGCTTGACCCAATGAGATATGGGTCAACTCATAGTCCTCATGAGTCATTTCCTCTGTAGGTTTTGCAACTTTCGGTTGGGAAACCTCTACATATTGATTACCGGAAACTCCACTGAAAAAGTGAGAAGTTACATGTGCCTTCCTACCTTGTTTGGTCTTCAGAATATTTGTGATGGCCCCAAGGTCAGGTATTATAGCTTGTTGAGTTGTTCTTGGTTCACTTACGAGCAATTCTTGGATCCATGGGAATGTATCTTCCGAAGTAGATGTGATGTTAGCCACATGGACATCTTCATGAGCTTGATGAGGGATCACATTTTGCTCATTATGGGAAGGTTTTGTTACCAAGGAAAACATACTTGAATGCCGATGAAGGATGGGAGGCTGCAATGGATCAATCTTACCTGGCTCAAGAGGCTTTATGGGATTTTCGATGAATCTCACCTTCTTATGAAGCTTCCTAGAATAGGGAACCTCTATGCGCCCTCTTTTCATTATCTTTCTTTTTGGAGATTCTTGTTCAATGGTTCTCGGTTGCATTGAAATGAGGTTTGGTTGCAATGTCTCTTCCTTTGAGGAATGACCACACTACCAAGTGTTTGATTGAGTGTTTAAGAACCTATTTGTGAATGACATCAAATGAAATTGGGATGATTTCCCATTCTTGCATACATGGTGCTTCACATGAAAACCACCCATTTACCTTCTGAACTCTAAAGTACTTCTTGAATGAAATCATATTTGGGATGCTTACATACCTTATTGCTCATATGCTTCCCATGGGATGATTTCTTGATTCTTCACACATGGTGGTATTGAGTGCCTTGATAGCTCAATTAGCTCACTTCATCTTGCTTCTCAGAGAGATGATGGAAGATTCAGGACATGATAACTCTCGACGTACTCCATGAGCTTCACATTTCAATCATGAACAAGAGGACACCCTTTTTCACTTCACAATTCACTTCCTTGACCAAGGTCTCACCTAAGTGGAAACATTCCTATAAAAATATTGGAACCATTGCTTAATTTTATCCTCATGGAGATGAGTTCCCTCCTCCAGATGGAAGGATTGACCTCTGAATGGAGCTTGATGATGAGTTACATGTTTTAACCTCCAAATTGCACTGAGACACCGCAAATTCCACCTCCTCTGACTTGCAAGATGTGTGCTTGTTATCAAGCATGGATCAAGTGTTTAGAAACACTTCATGAGGTATGCATTGCTTGAGATGACTTCCATTCTTACTCACAGTGAGCTTCTCTCATCATGCTTATGATAATCATCCTCTTGATGACTTTGAATTTCAATGGAGCTCTTAACTCTTTTCAAAAACCTCATTTTCTGAACCTGCTACACCTTGATCTATGATTTTTTCCTTAACATAATGTGACCCTTATGATGTCCTTATCATGAATTCATAATGAGCCACAATTGGAATGAGTTAGGTCATCCATCTTCCTTCCTCAAATTGTGTCATGTAGAAACCACCTAAAAATGATGCTTTAGGATCATTTAAAAGCTTATGGAGGGTTTATTTTTATTTTGGCCGATACAAAACAACTTCTTGACCTTTTAATGATGGAAAAAGCAACAATATGAGTGAAAACAGAGCCACCTAATAAACTTTCTGCATGAAAATTGAAACTTTCTATTTTTAGTAGGTGGGTTCGGAAACTAGTTATTTTGGAGAATTTTTGGAAATTTAACACAATCCTTGTTTTTGAAGCTCCTAATCCACTTAGGATATTTCCACTGATGAGGATTATATATTTTTAGAAAGTTTCTATTTTTAGACATCTACATTTTCCTAACCTACTATTTTTAGAAAGTTTCCCAATTGACCCTTTTTCGATGTTTCTTATTGTTCCAGGATGTTTTGAATGTTAAAAGTTTCTACTTCATAGGAAACTTTCTATTTTTAGAGTCTCATTGTTCAAAGCATATGCTATTTTTAGTAAGTGGACTTACCAATGTCAGATTACAACGAAAACACTGTCATTGTGTTATGTTTTGCACCAAGATCTCGTGCTCCAATTTTCATCATTTTTCATCCACTAAATCTCTTGGAAATCAAAAAGGAAAGTTTCGATGGTTTGGTTTTTAGATTGTTGAATAAAAAAGGATAGGGAATCATATGATATGAATCTAAAATCTTCCTAAATGTGCATTTTGGAGAAGAGAAACCCTGGAAAATTTTCAACCCTGACGATTGAGATTGCACAGTTAGAGAAATGTGAAAGAAATTCTTGTTTTTAAGGCTATGGTTATTCTAGAAAAAAATAGACATAGCATCTCTGGTAGAAAATAATGTTTTTGAAGGTATGAAAACATAATTAATGGAGGATAGGTGAATTTTGTTAAATACATGGTTCAAAAATGAGTTTTATTTCAATTTTTTACTTTCCTACTAACTCTGGTTCAAACCCATGGGGTCAAATGAGAGTTTATGTGAGGTTGAAAATCAGGTTTTAATAGTGTGAGGACACAAATGGGGCTCCAAATGCGCCTTGGAGCAAGATGACAGACAAGTAGCAGCACGGGAGAAAATGAGAATTCACCTGCGGAGGAGAAATATGGATGTCTAAGGGATCCAGCAAGCATGGACGCATTTTCTTGTAGACAATGGGAAGACACAAAAGTGCGCCCGTGGTGAGGATGAGAGTGGAGAGGGGGGATGAGCTGAAAAATCACTTGTGGAGCCTGTAAGGAGTGTCTGGGGGCTGAGTTTGATCATGGGGCGAAATTTTGTCTCCTCTATCCCCTTGGGGACATGGGGGACATCAGGGACACAAAAGTGCGCCCATGGTGAGGGAGTGAAGGCATACTTTTGTGTCCCTCATGTCCCCCTTATCATCAGGGGACCACACAAGGACACAAACAAGGTGCTCCAAAGTGCACCTATGGGAGGAGGATGAGGACACAATTTTCTTTACCTCATGTCCCCCATGTCCCCAAGGGGAAAATAGGGAAAAGAGGAGGTCAAAAGTGTTCCTTTTCATTAATGGAAAGCCTATTTTTTAAATAGCTCACCAAACATAGCCTAAAAACTTATATTTTTCACCCCTAAGGATTATAATTGTGTTTTGGGGTAAAATTTTATATGATTTTACTACAAAAATAATTCTAAAACCAATGGAATAGGTTTCAGACATTGAATATTCTTGAAACTAAAAAACATTTCCCTTTTTTTAGAATGAAGATAGACAACTACATTGTTTGGAATCTTTTAAGAAAATATCAAACCTCTTATAACAATGAATATTACCACCATGTATAGGATTATTCAATATTTCCATTTCCCAATTTTTTCCTCCTAAGTCCTTATGGATCTCCCACAATCATCTGGAGAATTTAAGGTTTACTTTTAAACAACTCATTCCTTGCACTTGAAAAACCCACTATTGAACAAAATATCCTTAAATGATTGAAAATATTTTATAATACTTCCTATAATAATTCATACACCTTCAAGGATCTCCAAGACCACCTATAGATACTTGATAAATTTTCATAACTCTTCCAGGGATTGTACACATGATCCAAAATGGACAAAATCAACCTTTATGGTCTTCGAAGAAACCTATTCTTTCACTACACTTCATTGAATGAAATTATGTACCTTGTTACACCTATTTAAACACTGATACATGTTAACCACATACAATAGGACCACTTCCAAGGCCAAGGTGATGATCTCATAGGAGGCAAATTAATCAGGAGGAAGACTCGGGAGGATCGGAGAGTAAAAATTACATTGTGGCTAAGTTTTCATGTTTTGAATTTTTTATATTTTTTGGGCTATTTAATTCACGTGAAAAAATGTTTCAAATTTGATTAGTCACTATATTTCCTATGTGGAATCATCATCATGGCCACATTGTGTGGCAATTCATTTCAACTTCTCATCAAGTAAAAAAGGGTCAGAAAGGTATAGAAGTGTTTTCTGGATAGGAACGATTGGTTCAAGTGAAAAAGGGAATTCTTCATTGATTTTAATGGTCTATCCATCAATTAATTCTCACTTATTCTCTCTATGTACTTGATAGGGTTACAAAATTTCATCATTCTAGGAGGATCCTCAAAATACAAAAGAGGCCAAGGATCAAGATTCCATCACTGCATTGGAGAATTTCACTGATTCATCACATGAGTGGATCTTCTTCATGATTGGAAATTATTTGTCCTTATTCATTCAACCTTGAATCTTCTCTTCTCTCTCCTCATTCTTTCTCCATTATTTATCTTCTTTTCTCCCTCTAATTTCTACATATCCATTCTAAAAGTATTTTATGACTATTTCATCCTATTAACTTTAGTAACTGTGAAATATTTAGATTTTAAGAGTTCCCTTTCCATTAATTAGAAAGGGGAATATTTTTCAATCCTATTGGAATTTGAATATTCACATGTGATAGAAATTTTGAAAGGTGATGTGGGGGGTAGCTGCAGAGTCTCATTTTGAGAGCTGTAAATTTGAATGACTTCTCCATTCCAAAGGATGATATTTTTGTAGTCGATAGCTACAATTGTATTACTACAAGTAAGAAACTACAATTATTTTATCTCTTTGTCTTATGTTATCCTATCCATATATAATTTACTCCATGAGTATGGTTACTTGTGAACTATTATTAAAATGAAATTTGATTTACTTATGTTTTGTTCCTTGTTCCTTGACATTGTGTATTCTAATTGATAACCTAGAAATACTTTGGTTTTAAGTCAATAAAATCATCTTACTATTAATTGAGTAAAATATCCTTCTCACTTTCTCCCCTCTCTCTCTCTCCATACACACATATTTCATCGACCTCATTTTACACATGGGTTTAGTGGAGTTTTCCTGTGTGATCCACAGTTGAAAGGCCTCCCAGAATGGTTAGTATACTGGAAATATTTCTTGTTTTCAATAAATGGAGTTACCCCATTCCTTAGTAGAGGGACCTAGACCCAATGTGTTGGTGAAATCCCCTAATTTGTCCTTATGAAAAATTATTTCACCAACAAATTATGGATGGGTTATTATGATATTCATAATTATTGTTTGAATTTAATTAATTATAATAATCACATGTCTCTAACCATTACATATTTTATTGTAATTATTTCACTAAAATCATTAGGCTTCACATAAATCTAAATATGGTGTAAACATTTTGGTGAACCTAATATTATATCTTGCACCTTTTTTCAAACCCTAGTTTCACTAGGGTTCTATATCTACATTTTATATTCTAATTAAAACCTGATTTTAATCTACCATCTACCCTAAATATGGTTTACAAAATTTTCCCTATGATTTCATGGTTAGTTATACCCTTTGAATAGTCACTTTTATTTCAAGATCACCTTTTATTTCATATCACAAGAATAACAACTCTATCTTAAAATTCCTTTGATGTTATGTTTAATTTTTATATATTTGAAATAAAACCTTTTTTACTTTTGTAGTCACTTTTCCTAACAATTTAACTCCTAGGCACATCAGCATATCACCCAGCCTAAACTGGGCACTCACCTGAGGCATGCACAAGTGTCGAGCCCCTCCTTTATGTGATATTTACAAGAATGTTCATTGTTAATGAGGGAATAATGCCCAGACATAAATGCATACTTTTGATATAAAAGAGATAAAGAAACTAAATCCAACATAGATGCACAATAACATGAATGAAAACATTATATCAACATAAAGGAATAAGATCTGACCCATGAAAAATATAAATAACACAAGGGTTTGAAACCCTAACATATATATTCAGAACAAAACCATCATATTCATTCACAAATGTTTACAGTAGTAAGGAATCCATATAAAGACCAGATACATTATAAAAATTCCACTATTATCTTGTAATGGCTCCACTACCAAAGTTAGAATAGTGATCACACATATCCCTCCTATCCCTCTCTACCTTCTTGCACATACATACTTCTCTCAAATTCTCTCCTCCTTTTTTTGCCATTTAAATCAATACATAACAAGGGAATCCAAGGAATCTTCCATTACCACCTACTCATCACTCAGAGTGAAACACCTACCAAATGTGATCATGTATTTCCATACTCAAGTATCCTCAACATGCAAGTGCCAGCTAATCCATAACTAACTCTTCTTTACAACTCCTAATCCCATCATGATAACCATATCCTGGAATATGATTTCGTTGAGCTGAAAGTATCCATATCTTAACCTTATCCATAACCAATTCTAGTTATATATCCATATGTTCCTTTATCACGATGCTAAACATGATCCAAAATGCAGTTAATTCCTAAGTTTTTTTTCTTGTGCACTTTCCTAAAAGTTACTTTCATGTGAGCCTTTGTGCCTTACTAGCACATGACAAAAAATTCCTCGCCTTTGGTGCCTAAACTCCTTAAGGGCCCAACATTACCCCACACTAACTTGATTACTACCCATGGAAATCCTTCACACTCACTGAACAAAACTCCATCGACCCAAAAATTTGGTAAGGCAAAAATGTTCTTTGGCTCAACCAACTAAGTCACTAGCTAGAGAAGTTTAGGAAAATATGCATCTATCTCATCCTTAAACTTCTTCCATGCTTCTGATTATGCTAAGGATTTTACTGGTGCCTCTCCTACCATGCTAGATACTTGGTCTAGTGTGATTTATTCAACCTTCACCTTGAGCTCATCTATGACCGTCACCAACTCTACACACACACCCTCAAACTCATCCATATGTTATGTGATAGAGTCTTGGAGTTCACCAATGCAAAATTCCAGTTTCTCGCGCTTGGTCTTAACCTTGTCCTTCTACATTGTGGTGTCAACAATCAGTTGGGTGCACTTAACCTTATTTTTTAGGACCTTCTCCTAAAATGCATTGATAACTTCCTCTTCATCTACTACCTGCGTGTCAATAACTGGCTAGTGTTTTCTACAACTATTGAAACCCTTGTCTACTAGAATGTTTTCCTCCTTGAGTTGGGTGAGAAATTCCTCCAAAATCTGCAATCCAAACCTCAATAGATACCTTTTTTCCCTTCTCTTTGGTGAGCTTGTCCATTATGATCCCTACATCATTCTTGATGTTGGTTAATAACATCCCCACCAGATCTTATAAATACTCCATTTCATTACCATAATTTTTTCTGGATTGGCTCACTTGTTCCAGAAATTATTCCAGAACCTTCTTGACTAGAGTTCCACCTCAATCATACACCTCCTAGTTAGCACTTGTTCACCCTTCAATCCATGGTGCATTTCTCTATCTCCTTTTTGTCTTATTTTTTGGCTACAACCAAAGTCTGAATAGTCGCCCCTGCATCCAAACTCTGCCTTACCAACTCCAAAGACATATTTTGTAGTGTGTTACATGCCTACTCATCAGTAAGGCAGCTTGCATCCTCCACTTTATAGGTTTCTCCCTTCTTCTTCTGTAAGTGGATGGTCTCGACTACATGGTCGTTAAACTTGAGCTCATGCTCCTCTGCATGACAATGCAAAATCTAGCTTATCATCTTCTTCTTTCTTTTCATGGCCCTATCTTGGTCTAAAAGATCCCAAACATGTAGCCTCTCCTGGGAAAGGGTTCTTTAGAACCTCGTGCACAACACCATCATGATATTATCCATGAATTTCGTGTGATGGGATGTAGGTTTCTACTTCTTTCTCTTTCCCTTGCACTTTGAACATTGTTTCCTTGGGTTACTTATTCTTATAATTAACCCCTTCTCCTCCTTGATATCAAAGGATTCTCCCTTATTTTTTTCTCCGGGGCTGGTGGGTTGGATAGGTGAAGTCCCTCCCACTCAAATTTTAACATTCCCCTTCATAGTATGCACTTTCTCCTCTGTGCATGCATCAAGATTTAAATTTTTAGTGTCCACCGTAACACTATCTCTTCTCCTTCCTCTTTTTCCTTGAGATCATAGCTCCTCTGAAATATAGTGTGTAATCCTCCTCCAAGCCTATGTTAGGTGAGAATAGATACTATGTGTGCCTTCATGCTTCTCTATGTTTTGGCTATTCTCCTTCTAATTTTTCACCTTCCTCATGCTCTGGTTGTGAATCCTTGACACTACCTTGTTGTGATGTACCTACGCCTCCACTACTACTCTGATGCGTCTAATACTTCATTTTCTTGGAAGTGTCTAGTTTATTTTCACTTCCTTCTTTCTCTTCTTCTCCCTCTTCACCCTAGACTACTCTCATAGGTGGGATTGGTGCCTCTCGTTGCCTTGGAAAGGTGGATTCTAAAACCTCCACTTCAACCCCTCCTTGTCTCTTAGGGAATTACTGCACAAATACCTAGTGGATGAAACCCTTGATGGTGATATTGATCTGCAGATGTAGATTAAGAAATTATGGCTCCAAAATCTCCTTATACATTGGCCTCATGCCATACTTGTAGGTTACACAAAGGATGTGAACATCAACATCCACTTTATCATTGTCAAATGTCAACTTATGCACATTATTTAAATTTTTAATGACACACTTCATATATTTAGTAGTGAATGCAAATGGAAGCTTGCACCATGATCTCATTTCTTGTTGGGCCATCATAAACTTTTCCAAGCTAAAGTGCTTTGTGATAAAAAAATTCACTTGGTCACCAAGAACTTATGTCAACTCATGTGGGATGTTCTAATCACTCTCAAAGGCCTTGCACAATCAATCATAGCACTTGTTCATCCAAGCCTTGTAGTTATTTGTGATGGTACCATTGCAAGTGAATTGTAGAAATTGTACTATGGGAAATGGGTGTGGTGGTGGGTGAACCAATATATTTCCTTCTGGCCCATCACGGACACAAATTTCCCATAGTAAAATCAGCAATAGTATGGATCCCCATGTGATCTTTTCCCCAAACTTATTCTACACTCACACCTCTTTAATGATAGTATTTACAATAAATTGCACGAAGCTTTAGTGCACTCACTTGAATACCCTATATGCAATGTACACGAATCTCTTGTTTATATTTTTCCATATCTCTGATGTGCCTAGTTTTCAAATGATGATTTAGGTTGAGAATCTCAATTCTAGGTCATCAAGGTCTGAAATAACTTGAGCCCTTCCTCCCTTCTCATAGTTTAAAATAGGAGGGAAATTCCTTGTTTTATGAAGTGGAGCCATAAGTCTTGAGTCATATCCAGACACCAAATTCGTGTCTTACGACCCCTTGTGACCCGCATCCCATTTCGCAACCTAACCTCATTACCTAAACCTTACACAATTATTTATTAATTACCTTGTAATTGATAAATCCCCATCACCTCACCTACCACCTCATTTTGCCACCTCATCATGACCTAGCCCTAATCCTAAACTAACCTAATTAAGACCTAAAACTTGGTCTACACCTACACCCATGACTAATGACCCCTTTCTCGCACCCAAAACCGACCTTCTAGTCACTTGACCAAGCCCGCAACTAATCTCTCGGGAGAAAAGCAGGGAAGGTGGGCTATTTTACTAAAAATAGCCTACTTTTTCCTTACCGATGCCGGTTCCTACTCGACCGCCGTCGGTTACGTAACCGCCATCGGTTCCCTGTAAATGGTCTCCCCAAACCAAAAACAAAGGATCAGAATTTCATTTTGGATCAAGGTCGAAGGATTTTTGAATCAACAGAGATCATTTGGGAGTGATCAAGAGAGTCCAGATCTTCACTTGACCGAGCAGAGACGAGTGGAAAAACCAGAAGAGTTTGCAGCAAAGGAGATCAACTTGCATCTTCATCAAAAACCAGTAAGTCACATCTTGCATGTCCTCTTTTATAACATTTCTTATGCTTTTTGAATCACAGTCCTCATAAATCCATTCCTGAATCCACTACCCAGCGTGCCATTGCATCTAACTATCATTCTTTTACCTCTCATCACCTCATTTCCTAATATCACCCATAAAACCAGCCTTACAAACAACATAGTTACCCTACAGCACAACCACCCCACAAAACAACCAACCTACAGATCCTAAACCCTACCGACATCGGCTACCAGTAGCCGGTATCGGTTATCCTGACTACAACCAGAAATCAGCCTTTCCCTACCCGTTTCAACAAAATAATTTAATTGATATTTTACAGTCTTTTGTGTTGATTCATATTAGCAGGGGAACTGACCACCTTCGAAAGGAAGTTTTATATTTCCTGGGCCCAAGGCAGTTCCCTCATTTATTGTCTAATCAAAATCGTGTGGTCTTGTGTTCTTATTTGCAGGTAGTCCTTCCAAGACAAAAAGGAGTTCTTCGCAGTCAACCTGATCTTTCTCTACGGTACGCGCACACCATCTCGACGTTCAACAGGTATTCCTCCTAGCCCTAACCTTATCTGTTTCTAAAAGGAATGAAACATTTCGAGTGAAACATTTTGGCACGCCCGGTGGGACCCATTTTGGGTTTCTTTCTTTCTTGCTTGCTTTCATATAGGGAGTATACTTGCTGTTTTCTTCTTCTAAAAGATATTCACAAGGTTTTATATTATTTTGATAAAAGAACTTGCTTTGCTTTTACATCTCGCATTAGTGAAAGTCATCTCTTTTGCTTCATCGAATATCATTTTCGATTTGGGTTTAAAACACGTGCATTGCATTACTGCTTGTTGTTTTCAATTCTAGTGAACATAGATTAAGTAACAGGTCGTACACGTGGGGGTGATATCCACGGTATTGACAAGAAATTAATCTTACTTTCACTGCACAACACATACCGAATCACTTCACAATTAACACAACAGCTCAAACACCCCCCTTTTCCGCGGTATTCCTCCGCCCGATTGAGGTAACCTTATAAGCCAAAACAACTTGACATTTCCCCTAAGTCTTTTGTTTAGGATTGACATCATTCCGCGTCTAAAGGCATAAGCCCACAATAATTAAAATTAACCCTAGGGTTAGTCTCTGGATTTGCGTGTGCATCTTGCTTGTTGTTAGTTCTGTTTTCTTTCTCATACCCTGTCTTCTGTGATCAATAATTGGACAAGTATACTAAACGTTGTTAAAAATCAAATTAGCAGCCTTTTATATCTTGTTGGCCTAGACTTCTTAGACCGACATCGGTTACCTGACCGGCGTCGGCTATAGTATAACCGACATCGGTTACTAGACCGATATCGGTTATTGTCTTTCCCAACTCCTGACAAACCAGCAACCTACCAATTTCACCAGTCTGAGTTTGTTTCTGTTCCTGACAGATTGAAACCCTACTGTGAACTCCTGTCCATGGTTGTTATCACTCGAAAGCAAGCCACCGCCATGGTTTCACATGCTTGCTCTGTTTCTTTTCCTGAATCACCCCCTTCACATTCTGTGGGGAATCCTACGGATACCAGCGAGGTTCCTAAAATTCCTGTGGGAGATAAGGACTTTGCCAAGTTTCTGGATGCTAATTCTAGCGCTGTACAATACTATTTGTCTCATACCCCTGACCGTACGCCTGATGGTCAGCTCCTTGTTGGTATGCCTATTAGTATAGCTGCTCATTTAGCTCCCACTCTGCCTGATAACACCGCCTTGCTTCCTGCATCTCTAGCCCCGTCTCCCAATCCGACGGCTTCAGAGGTTCATACGACTCAGATTGGCTTTCCGTTGGTTAATCTTGGACCCCACATATCATTACCACCGACTGCCCCTACCTCATCTCTCTTGCAGACTGCTCCGTTCATGACTTGCTCTCTGCCACCTATCCACACTAGCTTTCCTTCTCAAGCTCCGCCTACCTTTTCTTTCCCATACACGTATCCAGTGACCTCAACATCTTATATGGGACATCCCTATTCGGTCGCCTCAACATATTCATCCTCCATACCTTATCAACACTTAACCCCACCATTGTCCAGCGGAGGCCCTTGGCCCAATTTGCCTCCGTTTACCACAATCGCACCATCATCTCATCCAACCACGGATTTCATTAAACAAATGATGGACAAAATGCAAAACCTGGAGGCTTCTGTTTCAGGAAGTCGTAGCGCCTTGACATACGAGCAAGTTTGTCGGGAGCCTATTCACCCGTCTGTCCCCCTTCATTCGTATCCTCCTCAATGGGAATTACCAAAATTTACCCGTTTTAACAGTAAAGAGGACCCTCAACAACACTTGCGATCATTTAGACATGCTTGTTATTTGATTGCTCATGATGATGCCTTGTTACTCCGCACCTTTCCTATGTCCTTATCAGGACCCGCCTTGGAGTGGTACAGTGCTTTAACCCAGCACTCAATCTTCTCTTTTAACCAACTAGCCCAATCTTTCTTGGATCATTTCTCCATTAACATTGCCAAGAAAGTATCTATCACTGACCTTTATGCCATCCGACAATTCGAAGATGAATCTATCGCAGATTTCGTTGGACGATGGCGGGGCCTTATCAACCAACTTACATATGCCTTGCCTCAGGTTGAACTTATCAAACTTTTTACGCGGGCATGTGCTAAGCACATTTCTCCTACTCTTCAAATTCAAACTTTCCGCACATTTGATGAGGCCTTTACCATGGCTCGGAAACTAGAAATTCGAGCCTTAGAGGAAGAGAAATTGCGGTTGCGTAACAAAAACCCCAATTTCTGAACTTCAGATTCCACCAACAAACCTAACACCACCAATCCTCACCCATCGACCGCTTCGAAATCAAAAGGAGCCGTGCACGCGGTGATGGTCAAATCCCAACCACCGTCTAATACCCCGCCAAAAACCACTTATAAGTATAAAGCAGAACCCATCAACTACACTCCCTTGGGAGAAACATATGGTGTGATATTGTAAAAATTGCTCAAAGCAGGAGCCATTACCTTACCTCCTGTTAAACCTCATTCCGGGTTTGATTCCACTCGCGCCATACCTTCCTGGTACAAAGAAAATGACTTCTGTAACTTCCACCGCGTGAAGGGACACAGTCATGAGAACTGCAAGATGTTGAAAAACATAGTGCAGGAAATGGTTGATGCGGGGGATATAGCCCTCGATAATCCTAACGCCCCTGCTAACCGAAATTTGAAAATATTCAACAAACCATTCCCGAATCATTCTTCTAACAGTAATCTAAATCAAGATATCTTAGCCGAGGAGAGTGTTCATGAGATCCATGCAGTCTTCGACTCCCAGCCAAAAGCCTCTATCGAGAAAATTTTGAATCAAGCCTCTCCACTAACACAGGAGTCCGAACCTCCTTCACCACCATCAAGCCAAAGCGAAATCATTCCTTTACCCATAAAAGAGTTAACTGCCCAGACTTCTCTTCTCATCAATGAGTCTGCTTACACCACATCCTTGCAAGACTGTGAGCGGATGTTATCTAATTTATCTATTTCCCAAATGTCTCCTTCTACCATTCTTGTTGTACAAGAGGAAGGCTCGCCACTTCTTTTCTCATCCTTAGACGAGCAACCTCTTGAACCGACATCACCACATTCTTTAAACATGACAGATCCCCTCAAACACGCCCTCCTACCTATTAGTCCTTCATCACCTAAATCTTTTCAACAACCAGTCGACCTCTTAACATCTATTGATACAGTGCCTCATCTACCCCCTATATCACACCCACAGTGGACTGGAATCACAACCCGTCTTTCTTCCGTACAAAAGTTCATATTCACACGTGAGGACTGTCATTCCACAGAAGATAGACAGGTCCTATGGGAATGTTTGAGTACACCGTATTCTACTCAAATGCAAATGACCAATCCTGAGGCCTCCACCATATACCCGAAGTGTTTACAGAAGCTTAAAATACCCATGTTCTCACCTTCACCCCCCTCACCTCTACCAAATGCCCCGTCCACTTCTATTAACTTAACCAAATCTTCCCCTACACTTGGGACCTCACCAATGCCTAGTCTAACGCACCCGCCTAAGCGACTCGATTTATCCAAAAATAAAGCCGCCCCGCCACCTAGGAGACAAACTCAATCCGTACCTCTATCACAATCAAAACCATCATCGTCACACCTACCTTCCATATTGGGACCTCATCCCTCCACCTTGCATCAATATATCATACCTCCTGCGTTTTCTTTAAAGCAACCTACGCCTTCTGCACCCGTACAGCAATCCCAGGGTATAGCAACACCGTCACCCCGCGTATCCTGTTCACCTATCAACCCTAAACAAATTCCATCATCAAAAGATTTGTTTTCGGTCACTCCTATTTCCCCGTGGTTGTTTTCTGATACCACATCATCTGTGACCTCATCATCCAATATAGCTTCTGTGCCAAAGAAACCACGTTTAGTGAAAACCACGTGTCAACACCCCTCGGCTAAACCACCACCCGTACGAACCAACCACGCCCAAACATTACCAAAACCCGCACAACCAATACCCTCATCCTCCTCCGATTTTGACCCACTCAAAGGATCTTACGCCAAAATCCTTGCTATGTTGGTGGAGAATGCGACCATTTCCCTACCCCCACTTAGACCTTATGACCCGTCTAAACCTCGACCTATAGGTTATGATGAGTCTAAAATCTGCGCTTACCACCGCACACCAGGACATGACGTAGAGGGATGCAAAGCGTTGAAAGCCATACTTCGTCCGTCACCTCTCTCAGACAGAAAAGCTAAGAAAGACAACTTACGAAGAGAGAGACCTTTAGCTTCAATTCCCTCTCCTATATCACCTGTCCCCGCCTCACCAAGATCTATCATCATTACAGCCCCACCTCTCGAAGACCATGACCTATCCCTACCGTCTTCCTCCTCTCGTATTCATGAGATCAATATGATTAGTGTTGCTACTCGAGGGCAGAAAAACAATGGGAAAGCAAAAGAAAACACACCTGCGGCATCTCTTTCTCCGTCAACCATCCCGATTGCACCACCACCTAAAGTGGTTATTCGCGGACCCGCCTATCCCATCTCTAATGGCATTGCCCACCGAACTATGATCAAACAGCTTCACCAATCGCCCGTAAAAATGACACTATATGATCTCATTCAGACTTCTGAATCTCATCGACAAGCTCTCGTTGAGATCCTTCAAGGGATAGAGGTTTTACCTAATGAAACCTTGCCTGTTGCCTCTATTCTAACGCCCAATCATGTTGCTTCACTCACTAAACAACCTATCTCCTCAACCACTTCGGGCTCTGTACAGCAAGCCGCTGCTGTCAGTTTCTCTGAAGATGAAATTATCGACTTTGGTACCGAAGATCCTGACCCTGCTCTTTTTATCTCAGCTTACGTTCGGGATATCTGGGTACGTCGTGTTATGATTGACGGGGGCGCCAGCCTAAACATCATCTCTTCAAAATCCTTCCAACAAATGAATATCCCCTCTAGCTACATGTGTGCCAATCCCATCATGTTGCGGTCATTCAATGACGCTATTACCTCTACCTTAGGCACCGTGATCCTCAACATTCGGGTAGGACCACGTACTTTACCCGAACTCTTCTATGTCCTTGAAGGAGAGTTCCAATATAACATATTGCTAGGTCTCCCTTGGATCCGGGCTATGGGATGCGTTCCCTCAACATTACATAGATGCATAAAATTTGAGTACGAGGGGAAGTCCTACACAGTAAAAGCTGATCCTCCCCCCTTTAAAACCTACAATATGTTATACCACCCTAACGATGTGCTTATACCAATCAAGACACCCATACATTCAACCCAACCATCCTCTTCAAATGTACCTCAACCATCCACCTCAACCGCACCTACGCCTTCAACTGATGAAACCACCGTCGCAAAAACCACTTCCCTTCCCGCAGCTAACATCCCAACCGCAGACCCCTTAGTAGATGTTTTTCAACGCCTTACGCTGGGGGAGTATCGCCTATATAATGTTAGTTCTTTCCATACCCCACAGGAATACGGACAGGTACATGCACATCCTACCTATGACCGTCGTGTGGGGGAAGTAATCTCTTACGGACCACCCCATTGCCGCACCAACCTAACGTATGGGGGTGTTGACGCATCCTCCATTACCCCTGAACCCCCTCTTGGTGTGGTTCCCTTCCAATCTGATTTTCAATACTTGACAAATCGTCGTTTCGCCCTCACCTTCTTGACTCGCTGCGCTTGGAAAGGCTTTGGTTTTGGTCTTTATGAACAAGGCCGACATACACTCATTCCCGTGACTACACGCAAACACAATGATCGCAGTGGTCTCAGTTTTCCTGAAACACCTACACAGGAGGAACCTCATGTCAGTTGTCTTCTAGAAGACAACGACGTCACCCCTACCGAACCATCATCACCCATTTTTCCTTCGTCACCCACAGAGTCAATAGATCCCGAATCTATCCCTCCTAACTTTTTTTTTTCATAAATGCTATCTTCCTAGGTCCTCTCAATTATCAACATGATAATGAGGACCCCTCTTCTATCCCCCTTCTGTATCCAGACATGATCGAAGAGGATTCGCCTTCGATTAATGTTGTTAAGTGCCAGGATGACGACTCCATCCTCACTTACCTTGGGGCGGACGACTCCTATATTCAACGCACCTTACCGTCTGAAACTCAAACCATGTTGAATGAATCGACTATAGAAATCAACATCCACACGGAGGAGGATCCTCACATTGTGAAGATCGGACAATCCCTTAACACATCAGAACAAGCCGCCTTTACTACCTTTCTCCGTACCCGCAACCAAGCTTTCGCTTGGTCCTATGCGGACATGCCAGGAATTGATCCTACCATTGCCGTCCATAACATCACTCTAAACCCTGATTCCAAACCAATTAAATAGAAATTGAGAAAAATGCATCCACGCATTGCTCTCTTGGTCAAAGAGGAGCTTCAACGACTCCTTTCTGTTTCTTTCATTCTGCCTATTGACTATCCTCAATGGATTTCTAACATCGTACCTGTCACTAAAGCGACGGGGGGACTTCGGATATGCACGGATTTCTGGGATCTTAACCTCGCTTGCCCTAAGGATGACTTCCCCCTGCCTAGCATTGACCAACTTGTAGATCTCACTGCAGGCCATGAGATGCTCTCTCTCATGGATGGTTTCTCGGGATATAACCAAATTTTGGTTGCCCCCGCCGATCAACATAAAACTACCTTCATAACTCCTTGGGGAACCTTCTGTTACCGTGTAATGCCATTTGGCCTTAAGAATGCTGGTGCAACCTATCAGCGGGCTATGACCTACATTTTTCATGACATTATGCACACTATCCTTGAAGATTACGTCGACGATCTTCTTGGCAAGTCTAAACATCGTAGTGAACATCTCGATGTTTTAACCATTATTTTTGATCGCCTGTTACAATATTCTGTCCGCCTTCAACCAAAGAAATGTGTCTTTGGTGTCCTTTTGGGGAAACTTCTTGGCTTTATCGTCTCTTTGCGTGGCATCGAGGTCGACCCATCTAAAGTCAAAGCTATCCTAGAAATGCCCCCACCTACCAATCTCAAACAATTGCGTAGTTTACAAGGTAAGCTCCAATCTATCCGATGTTTCATCTCCCAACTCTCGGATCGATGTCAACCTTTTCATCACCTTCTTAAAAAGGACATTGATTTTCAATGGAGCAAAAAGTGCCACCTAGCCTTTGAAGCTCTCAAAACTTATCTCTTGCAGCCACCCATGCTTATCCCACCTCAGGACGACCGCCCTTTCTACCTTTACCTTTCCGCCACTGACCACGCTGTAGGGGCCATGCTTGCACATCGTGACTCCGAGAATCGAGAACAAGCCATTTATTATATAAGTCGTACTTTGGTGGACTATGAGACTAGGTATACACATGTAGAAAAGTTATGCCTAGCCCTATCATTCGTGGCTACCAAACTCCGACACTACCTTCTGAATCACAAAACTTTCGTCATCACCAACACGGACCCCATCCATTACATGTATGCCAAACCTCATCTAAACCAACGCATCGCCAGATGGCTCATGCTCCTCGCCGACCTCGACCTTGAGTTTGTCCACCAGAAATCAATCAAAGGACAAACTCTTGCAGACCAACTTGCGGAGGCCCCTTTACCTGGGGAACAATTTACCAATTTTACATTCCCAGACGAACTCATCGCTACTCTTTCCCTCAAGGAGGAGTCGTATCCAATGACCCTCTTCTTCGATGGATCCAAATGCCACCGTGGTGGAGGATCCGGCATTGTTCTCATTCCTCTCGACGCTGAGCCCATGCCTCTTTCATTCCGACTCGATTTCCCTTGCACTAATAATACAGCGGAATACGAGGCCCTTGTTCTGGGTCTCCAAGTTGCGTTACACTTAGGTATCAAATCTATCAATATTTTTGGCGACTCTCAATTGGTAGTCAATCAAGTTATGGGCATCTACCAATGTAAAAATGAGGAACTTCAAAAGTACAAACACTACGTGGATTCACTTCTAGCCTTATTTACTCACTATTCTATCCAAACCATTCCCCGCTCCACTAACAAATTTGCGGATACTATGGCTTGCTTAGCCTCGCAAATTCCAGCTTCATCAACTGACTCTGAATTATTTGTCTTGGTCCAACAAATTTTTTCCCCATCCTACTCAACCCCAGTAGTTTGTATGATAAATATTGTTTCTGCTAACTCGCAGGATACCTGGTACCACCAATTTCACGACTACCTTACAACCTCTGTTCTCCCTTCTGACCTTACTAGTACTGGCAAACGCGCTTTTCTTAAAAACATTTCTCGTTATGTAGTTATGGGGGGAATCCTTTATAAACATGGCTTTGATGGCATCCTCCTTCGATGTCTCACCGGTGTGGAGGTCACCCATACCATCCAACAGGTCCATGACGGTATCTGTGGCGGACACTTTAGTGGCCTTGCCATGGCCAAACGAATCCTTCGCCTTGGTTATTATTGGCCTACTCTCAATAACGATTGCTACGAATATGTTAAGCGTTGTGTTATGTGTCAACAACATGCCAACCTTCAACATACTCCTAGCCACCCCCTACAGGTCACCCGAGATCTTTGGCCTTTCTCACAATGGGGTTTAGACCTTATTGGTGAGATTTACCCGTCCTCTTCGCAACGTCACCGATGGATTATCACAGCAACTGAATATTACACAAAATGGGTGGAGGCTATTCCACTCATTTCAACCAAAAAAGAAAAAATTGTAGAGTTCATTAACCACCACATTATCTGTCGTTTTGGTGTTCCTCATCGCCTGATAACAGATAATGGAAAATCTTTCAAAAATAAGTTATTGCAAGACCTTTGTGACAACTTTGGTATTAAACTTAGCTTCTCATCACCCTACTATCCACAAGCAAATGGTCAGGCTGAATCTTCTAATAAAACCCTAACCAAAATCCTCATGAAAGTTGTCAATGAATCCGGAAGAAATTGGCACGATCACATCCCCTTTGCCCTTTGGGCTTATCGTACTAGCATTCGTACCTCTACTAATGCTACACCTTTTTCTTTGGTATATGGTACCGAGGTTGTCTTGCCTCTCGAAATACAAATACCCTCCCTCAGAATATCTCTTCAGGATATTCTCACCAACGATGATTTCCGCCAAGAGCGGTTAGCCCAATTGGAGCTTCTTGACGAACGTCATCTTACAGCTCTCGATCACCTTCAAATCTACCAAAAACGTATCAAGCGTGCTTATGATAAGCGACTTCATGAGCGTACCTTTAAGGTTGGTGATCTTGTCCTCAAAGAGAATCAACATGTAACCAAACTAGAAAAGAGCAAACGTGGAAAATTTTCTCCTAATTGGATCGGGCCTTATATAATCACTCACACTTATGGATCAGGCACTTATCGTTTAGCTTCGCTTAATGGTAAACCTGAGCCTGAACCCCTTAATGCCTTGCATCTTCGATCATTCTACTGTTGAATTTGGTGTTATATCACTTCTTATCTACCTACTGCTCGTCCCTTGAGCTCATTTACCGCTACATACACTTTGTTTCCTACATCTCCAAATAAAATCAAGCTCACTTCTCACCTCCCCTCAATGATGCCTTCCCCTTTTTAGTCTAGTCCATGACTTTAAAGTCTTAAAATAACACCTTCTTATGGGATTTTCTTGAGTCAAACTTCCTACCAAACTAGATGCTTCACGCCAAAAGAACATCTAGCTATCTAAATTATATATAGACTGCTCCCTTGAAGGACAACTATATGCCAAATTATTGCTGCTATTATATATAGACTGCTCCCCCGAAGGACAGCTATGCACTAAAATCATATCTGCTACTATAAATAGACTGCTCCCTCGAAGGACAGCTATACACAGTCAGCCTTTATCAGAAGCTTCTCGCATGGATCAGCTTTGTGAAGACCTCAAGAATAGCACAATCAATATCCCTTGTAGACTTCCCGCATCGATCAGTCTATATTCAGTAAAATAAAAGCCTCATTCAAAAGAACTTTTTGGGTCATGGACTTGTCTATTTAGGGTAGGTTCTCTTTCGTCAGAACACTCACTTTGTAATAAGTTCTCCGTACCTCAACTATACCATTCACCTCACCTCACCATTTGTTTCAACTCAAGGGACGTGACGTACACCTGATATGTTGTGATCATACAACTCTTTTCACCTATTGACTTCTCGTCTATGCACCGGTACCTAGGGCTTCAAGTTCGTTCTATGTTGTGTGGTTTGTTTTGCTCTGTTCACCTGCGGAGCACTCTTTCCTCTTTGCCTTGCATCTAGGATTGTGTGTTGATCTTAATCAGGACATGATTCCCTACCACTTGGGTAGGCTAACTTTCGCTTCCCTTATACCTTTTACAACATCACCAATTCATTACCAACACCATCAACCTTACCTTACCAATATTACTATCAATACTTTTACCAACCAACCAATCACCTAACCATACCTAAATTGCCTGAATTCGCCTCTCCCTGATCCTAAGGGAGAACTACATCGGTCTGAGGCCCCTCCTTGCTTTGTGCAATGGGCTATGTAGGCAGCACTTCGGAGACATGGGGTCTCCCAAGGTTAGCTCGACCATCCCCTACCATAACCTATCATGTGTAGTAAATATAAACATTTTTTTTGTGTATTTCTATTTCATCACATTCCTCTTTATCCTTTTTTCAAAACACCGAAAATCAAAACACAAACATTCTTATTATTATCGTAACTCAAATCAACATACATATTCAGCTTTATTTAGATGTTAAACACATACATCTTCTCTATCATCGACACGCAGGTCGGCATCCTTATTTATTCTTATACCTTGCTAACATTTACTTAGACCCTCACGCCTCATCCCGAACTAGGGGATGATCGTGATCGACGACGCCGCTCACCAGGCCTCTCTGTCCTCAACGGTACCACGGCTATTGGTACCGCCCACTGATCTGCTAATCTCTCCTGTAACATATGAATACGCTCCCTCGCATGGAGGAATCCAGCCTCTAATCCCTGTGCTCGTGACTCCGCAACCACTAACAATCCTCTTGTCTCATTCACCTGCATTTGGAGCTGCTGCACTAAACTCTGCAGACGATCTCTCTCTGCTGTAATCCTAGCTATGTCAGGACGATCACGTACACCTCGCAGTTCTGCTACCCACCATAACCTATAGGCCTCTGTCGTTCCTGCATCCATTACACTGCGATCGGCTGCTATCTCCTCTGGCCCTTCTGGAGGTGTTGGCTGGGGAGGTGAGAATGCTGCCTCGGCGTCGATCCTCATATATGGTCTATAAGCCTGTGGTATGTCTTGCACCAATCCAAATTGTCGCCGCACGTGATCTAGAGGAATCCTCTCATACTCACCTGGCCTGTGCCCTGCGATCCACCTCAATCGCTCTACACCCCTCAACTCCTCAGCTATATTCTCTGTTACCATATAGTTCCCGTAAGGCCTCCAACAGATATCCGCAATCGTCACCCTCTCCCATACCTGCCTATAATACTCAATGTCACCCGTCACAGCCTGGGATCTTGCCTCCTGTTCTGTCTGGACCCATCGTCTGAACCCCAACCTCTGTACTCCGGTCTCTCCTGACTGGATGGGTCGGCCTATTGGTCGCACACACACAATGTGCTCATAGGCCCAACAGTGTAATAAGTATGAACCATCCAATGTAGTCCTGTGATTTCACCTACAAGCCCATAAACCCCTGTATAGCTCCGCCAAATATGCAGGTGCCCATGCAAAAGTCACGTTCCTTTCTATCATCTCCCAAATAACACACATCAATGCCTTTGGAAATCTTCCCCCTTCCGCCCTCGGTAATGCATAATACCCTACCGCTATCATTAATATCACTGCTAACCTTGTCTCCTCAGGGTGTGCTGCATACATTATGCCATACGTAAATGTCAAACCTCGCTGTGTCAAATCTCGTGCGTATGGACCAAATACTGCTGTTATCGCTGCCCGCCCCGCGCTAGGCATTGCCTGATATACTGGTGTTCCTATAATCGGGAGTCTCAAAATACGGAACACATCTTCCAATGTCACTGTCATCTCCCCTGTTGGCAGATAGAAGGTATTTGTCTCAGGATTCCATCTCTCAATCAACGCCTGTAACATAGCATGGTTACGTGCGATTCGTGAATAATAGCGGATTCCACTTAACCCCAAACGATTTATCAATGTCCATTCAGCTGGCGTTACATCCGCTCGGATTCGTGACAACAGCGCTGGTACACTATCATTCATCCTCAACCCTGCCTCTGCCTGCATACATCCAAATAACAAACAACCATTCAATTCCTCAAATCACCCCGGGTTTTTTCTCAAATTCTGGAAATTCCTACAGCAACTGGTATCGTTTACAGCTAACCGGTACCGGTTAAGTAACCGATACCAGTTATCCCTAACCACTATCGGTCACTGTTAATAACATACACCTTACCTAAACAACCACCTACGACAATAAATTGCTCATTTATTCCTTTCTGTCCATACAAACATACCTGAAACCCCTGATTACCTACCCCGTAACACTCACCTCATCTATAACCCTTGCTATCATGTTTTCTTTCTCATATCTACCCACTTAATCTCCCTCTTATTCAAAAAACATGCAGAAATCAAATCACAACCAAAACGTTTACCTCTTGGGTTGCAGCAGCTTGCGGTGGCACTTGTCTTCCCTCTCGTCCCTGCCTACTGGATGCTTCTCCTCGTTCTGTCATGATCACCACTCTTTTCAAATTCACCTTTCTACCGTCTGAATCTCAGATCGCATTCACTTTCCCTGTCCCTTTTCTTATCACCTAAATCTCTCATGCAATACCCTGTCTCTTTTCTCCTTATCACTCAAATCTCTCATTCAAATACTTGTCCCAGTCGTCAAAAAGCGTCGCGTTCGCGTATTTAACTTCTTGCATGGCTCTCAAAATTAGAACTTAAGTTGCCACCCTAGCTTTTCTATTTTTAGAAAAGCTCATCCCTAAATAACCGGTATCGGTTATATGACCGATATCGGTCTATCAGCTACCGACATCGGTTCCCTAACCGGTATCGGTTACACACCTGCCTTTTTGAAACATGGTTCTTTTCTTCGTTTTTTACCTAATTTTTGTCGCGCCCGCCTCTTTTCCTGCATCTCATCACCATTATCCATATTTGTCCATCCACCACACATATCATTACAATTTCATTAACATCATCTATTTTACAAAAACAAACAAGCCATCAACTAAGGATACCAAAACAAAACAAAACAAAACAAAAAACTATCTATCTATACATCATTTGGATCCAACTCATCAGATACATATATAACAATGTCCCAAAACCAGCACCAAAACATGCAACATTTCATCATATAACATGTCATCCATATATACGTGCAAAAGACATCAACATCATCCATATATCAACATGTCAATTAAACTCATCATACATTCTATATCACAAACCATTGACGAAATACTTAAAAACATTTTAAACACTACATGTGGATCAAAACATCATCTCTATATATATATACAAGTTTCAAATATACAATGTGCCCTGCATCGGGGCCTCTGTGATCTCATCATCCAACAAAGCCGGCACGCAGGCCGCAATAACTATCAAGCATCTCGACTCGGCTCGCAGGCCGGTCCCTCATATCAAAAATATACTCGGCTCGCAGGCCGGTATCAACTGTACAACCCGTACTCGGCTCGCAGGCCGGTCTATAATGAATCAATAAATGAATAAATGTAGGCACGCAGGCCTCTATCAACACAACCGGTTCGCAGACCGGTGCCCATGTCCAATATACAAATGTGCAGGGACCCCTCAGCTCTCTCCACCTCCCTCTGCCTATCTGCCTGCTGGTCCCTGTCCTGCCTCCCGCCTCCTACCTGTAACAAACACACCGGCTGTGGCTGCACCTCCCTGCGATCTCTGACTATGCGAGGTCTCTGCTCGGTGTGCTGCATATGGCTGATACTTAGCTCCGGTACTATCAAGAACATCCTGATAGTACCGGGCCTCCGCTCTCGCCTCCATATATCTGTCCCGTGCCACCGTAGGTACTGGGGCTGGTCCCCGGACTCCTACTGCCAGTACCCCCTGTGCCTGGGGGTGTGGCTGTGCCTGTGGCTGCTGGTGGTGGTATCTGTACCTGTGCCTGGGGCTGTGGCTGTGCCGCTGCTGGTGGTGGTGCCTGTGCCTGTGCCTGTACCTGCGCCTGGGCTAGCTGCCCCTGTAGGACACCTATCTGTGCCTGTGCAGCAGCCAACTGCCCCTGTAATAACTGCACCTGGCCCCTGAGCTGATCTCGCTCTGCTATCACTGCAGCCAAGTCTGGCTGTGCCGGCGGTGCTATCCTAGCTGCTCTCTGACCAGCCCACCAAACCATGTATGCTCCCGTACAACCAGCATCATCTACACCATCATCTGCCGGCCTCTCAGCAGCCCAATCTGGATCCACGGGCTGTGGTGCAGGTAGTGGGGCCTCTACATCATCCCTCCTGTACTGAGGGAAGGGAGGTGGCTCGTCCTGTCGCAGCCCCATCTGCCTGCGTACCCTCTCTAGGGGTATCCTCTCGTACTCTCCCGGCCTCCGTCCTGCTATCCAGAAAGTGTACTGGATCCAGCGTAACTGTACTCGGCCTCCTCTGTGCGGGTGATGACCTCTGTAAGGTCTCCATATGATATCTACCGCTGTCAGGCCCTCTAACAAATGTCTATAATAGGCGACATCCCGCCCTGCAAGCACTGCTCGTGGCTGCCCCACGACCCCCAACCACCTCTGAAAGCCGTATCTGTATATGACCTGTGGCCCTGGCTGCTGAGGTAACCCTACTGGTCTGATGCATATGATGTGCTCATATGCCCAACAGTGAAGTAAAAATGTAGAGCAAATCCCAAATCACCTCATCCGGCGATAGCCCCATAGCTCCCTGTATAACTGCACCAGGTATACTGGTGCCCAAGCGTAACAGGTGTGCTCCTCCACCATCTCAAGCAGCACCCCCATCAATGCACGTGGAAAGCGGCCTCCCTCTGAGTCCGGGAGGGTGAAGCAGGTGATCCCGATCATCATCAGCACGGCAAGCCGTGTCTCATGTCGGTGCGCACGGTACATATCACCATACCCGATACTCGCGCTGTGATAGGTAAGTAGCGCGGCTGCATCTCCAAAAACCTGTAGGATGCTATCCATGGCCGTCTCAGAATCTACCTGGAAGACTGCCTCTCCCTCGATCGCAGTCGAAGGATGCGATACACATCCTCCAATGTGATAGTCATCTCCCCAGTCGGGAGATGGAACACATTGGTTGCCGGATCCCATCTCTCGATGAGGGCAACCATCAAGCTATGATCTCTATCGATCGCTCTATATCACTGGACTCCGCCGAGTCCCACCTCGCGCATGATAGCCCAATGCGCTGCGGACACATGTGGTCGCATCCGCACCAACAGCGGGGGCATCCTGTCCCGCATCGTCAACTGCTGACGTGCCTGCAAAACCAACCCACAACATTAGCTCTACTCTTTACAACAATAACACCACAACCCTCTACACCCACTTTTCTTCTCCACCTAGCCACACCACGACTCTCTAACACACCCCTTTACCCACCTATTCTCTACGCTATTCGCCTCCCTCTTCTACCCAAAACAACCCACCCCAAAACACCCCATCCCAACCCAAACAACACCTAACCCACCCCCACAAATTCAACACAACACAATAACTTTAAAAAAAAAAAAAAAACCTAACAACCACTACGGACCGGTACCGGTCCCCAATAACCGACCGCGGCCCTCTTCCCACCGACGCCGGTCAACTACCGACCGACACCGGCCAAACACAAAGAACCCCCTCCCTGGATTTTTCGACCGATGCCGGTCGCTTAGCGACCGACATCAGTCGCTGTAATTTCCCGGAGCCGAACCCCCGCGCGGCCCCCCCACCTCCATTTTTTCATCTTTTTACCTACATACCCACCCAAACACCCTAAAAATCTACCCACCCAGCCGCCTTGGCTTATTTCACCTATCTACCCTCTCCCTTTTTCGAATTATTTCCATTTTTCTAATTATTTCCTAAAACATGTAAATTCCTACCCAAACCCCCAATCTAGCTTAATAACATCAACTAAACACAATGAGGGGTTTCGAACCTACCCGTACGATGACACGTCGTCGTGGTGGGATGGGTGGTGGTAGTCCAGCTCCTCCTGCTCCTCCTGGCTGTGCCATGGCTCCAACTGTCCTCTTCTGGGTCCTCAACCAATCAACTACTGCCTCCTCCTCACTCGGGCCCGCTACCAACTCACTCCTCCAGTCCAATAGTGCCACCTCAGCGAACAAATGCACCAATATCACTATTCCACCTCAGACACCCCAAATCGGTTTTCAAATTAGAAATGTGACAATGACAGGCCGTATTTTTCTTTTTATAGGTTTTTAACATAGAACCGACACCGGTCACATCGTGCCCTAAGGAACCGGCATCGGTTACCTAACCGGTACCGGTCATAGCTAACCGATATCGGTTTTGTCTTTATTCACCCAACTTTCTGCCCCTATTTACTAATCGCCCTTTCTCCCAATATCGCCTATATCCACCTTTGCTGAACACCATTTGTTCACCTATCCGGCCCGACCCAAGGCCTCAACCTACCTATCCGGCCCGACCCAAGGCCTCACCCTAACCATTTGGCCCGACCCAAGGCCTCAACCTACCTATCCGGCCCGACCCAAGGCCTCAACCTAACCATTTGGCCCGACCCAAGGCCTCAACCTACCTATTTGGCCCGACCCAAGGCCGCCCACCCTGACCCAAGGCCTCAACCTACCTATCCGGCCCGACCCAAGGCCTCAACCTAACCATGGCCCAACCCAAGGGCCCGACCCAAGGCCTCACCCTACCCATTTGGCCCGACCCAAGGCCGGCCCACCCAAGGCCTAATCCGGCCCGACCCAAGGCCGCCACCCAACCTTACCCATTTGGCCTCGACCCAACGCCGCAACCCTAACCATCCGGCCCGACCCAAGGCCTCACCCTACCCATTTAGCCCGACCCAAGGCCTCACCCTACCCATCCGGCCCGACCCAAGGCCGCACCCCAACCATTTGGCCCGACCCAAGGCCGTACCACTTCCATACCTTACCCAACATCACCAACATACACTCTTATCCACCCATCCTGTAGTTTTTTGTCCAATCGAGCTCACCTGTTCGTGTTTTAGCATAATTAGGGTCCTTGACTTGATCTGTCGACCAACTTTGCCTAGACCTAGACCGTGACGTTTATCTCAACCAAACCAACCATTTGGTACTGCCGAACATGCCTAAACGTTCCTGTACCTTACCTGTTATATACCCTGGAGCTACTTCCTATGCCTTGGATACCAGGATTATATCACCCTTGTTTGGATAAACTATCGACCTTTGCCTATACATTGCTGGTTTGCTCGTCAAATCATGTACCCTAGTCGCACTATTGCATTTCAACATGCGTCTGCTGCCTTGGACCTACCCCACCACCTTACCATCCTCTCTACAACATGTACCCTTTATCAACCCTATCCCTGATTTCCCGTTCACTCAATCTGTGATAGATTTGAGGGGGATTACCTATATCCTTAACAGGAGAAACCACTTCATATTATTGTCCGCGCAGCTTTACAACACAAGCTACACGACAATAAGGGGCTAATGTAGACACCAAATTCATGTCTTACGACCCCTTGTGACCCGCATCCCATTTCGCAACCTAACCTCATTACCTAAACCTTACACAATTATTTATTAATTACCTTGTAATTGATAAATCCCCATCACCTCACCTACCACCTCATTTTGCCACCTCATCATGACCTAGCCCTAATCCTAAACTAACCTAATTAAGACCTAAAACTTGGTCTACACCTACACCCATGACTAATGACCCCTTTCTCGCACCCAAAACCGACCTTCTAGTCACTTGACCAAGCCCGCAACTAATCTCTCGGGAGAAAAGCAGGGAAGGTGGGCTATTTTACTAAAAATAGCCTACTTTTTCCTTACCGATGCCGGTTCCTACTCGACCACCGTCGGTTACGTAACCGCCATCGGTTCCCTGTAAATGGCCTCCCCAAACCAAAAACAAAGGATCAGAATTTCATTTTGGATCAGGGTCGAAGGATTTTTGAATCAACAGAGATCATTTGGGAGTGATCAAGAGAGTCCAGATCTTCACTTGACCGAGCAGAGACGAGTGGAAAAACCAGAAGAGTTTGCAGCAAAGGAGATCAACTTGCATCTTCGTCAAAAACCAGTAAGTCACATCTTGCATGTCCTCTGTTATAACATTTCTTATGCTTTTTGAATCACAGTCCTCATAAATCCATTCCTGAATCCACTACCCAGCGTGCCATTGCATCTAACTATCATTCTTTTACCTCTCATCACCTCATTTCCTAATATCACCCATAAAACCAGCCTTACAAACAACATAGTTACCCTACAGCACAACCACCCCACAAAACAACCAACCTACAGATCCTAAACCCTACCGACATCGGCTACCAGTAGCCGGTATCGGTTATCCTGACTACAACCAGAAATCAGCCTTTCCCTACCCGTTTCAACAAAATAATTTAATTGATATTTTACAGTCTTTTGTGTTGATTCATATTAGCAGGGGAACTGACCACCTTCGAAAGGAAGTTTTATATTTCCTGGGCCCAAGGCAGTTCCCTCATTTATTGTCTAATCAAAATCGTGTGGTCTTGTGTTCTTATTTGCAGGTAGTCCTTCCAAGACAAAAAGGAGTTCTTCGCAGTCAACCTGATCTTTCTCTACGGTACGCGCACACCATCTCGACGTTCAACAGGTATTCCTCCTAGCCCTAACCTTATCTATTTCTAAAAGGAATGAAACATTTCGAGTGAAACGTTCCTCATTCTCCACCACCAGCTTCTTGAATCATGCCTTATTTGGTGACATTCCTATTTATTTACTTCATGCCCTAGGTGTTTCGAGTTCTTCCCTGTTTTCTTAATCTTACTGACCTTAAAAGCTTCACTTATATGTAACCCTTTGCTTCCCTACTACTTTCTTTTTCCCTTACTACACCTTAAGATTTTTCCATAGTTTGCAAAATGCCACTAGTTTATAAAATTCCTTCACGTCTATATCAAACCCTCATCACATTTAAATAGCTTTGGAGTAAAACAATTTTTGAAGGAAAAGGTATTTAAAAATGACTACCATTACCCCATATTTATAATTTTTCATAACCTCAATGTGTTTTACCCACACATTGTAAATTTAATTTAAATATAGTAATTTTTCCACTTAATAAAACATTTGTGACCTCACCTCTCACGTTGCAGTCGTAACCTTCTATCTTACCAATACTACTTTACTACCACATACCTCCTTCATGTGCTTCACCTACCAAAGTACATAGCCTCTACACTTTCCACTAAGTAATTTACAATGTCGTCACCTACCTCATGTTACACTGCGCGATCTTTGTTTCTTTCTAGCATGGTCTTTAATCCATCCACTCTTCACAAAACACCTCTACTGCAACACACACCCATAACACCTTATATACCACACATATCGCTCTTCTACCTTTATGTTGATCATCCCAGAATTGGGTTTCCATCAATCCAACCTCCTTAGAAATGTGCCACTATTTTATGAATTTATACGCAAATCCATCCCATACTAAAGGTATATGTGGTCCTCTATGCAAATGGAACCAAAGAAAACATAATTATCTAAAGGCGCACTAATGCACGACACAACACCAAACTGAAAAGACAAAGAATATCGATGATGAAAGGAAACACATAAAAAGGAAAATTCATAAAGGTAAATCCAAATCTAGAGGTATGAAGTAATGCCTTGTTGTAAGACACCTAAGAATACTTATTTACACTTGGCGCTCTTCACTCCACTCTCAGATTCCCATTTACGACACCATCTCGGTCGTATTCCTCCTATAATCAACTTATTTGGCTAATATTTCTCTTATTAGCTAAACATTCCTCCTTTCAACCATTCAAAACCTCCCTAGTTCTCTCTAGACCACTTCTATTGGCTTTGTAGGCTATCTATCAGTCACAATTGGTTATCCAGACCCCTCCCAACTCTCAATGAGTCTCTAATCACTTGCTAATCAAGTTTAACTAGCCTAAACCCTAGTTAACTAGCCTAAACCAAGCTTATCTAAGCCTAAAGCATGTTTATCCTAATCTAATCTAAAAGTGTATTTTGAGCTTTAGTCCCACATGCACCCAAATTCAAACTCTCCCAAGTGAAAAACTATAAATAGAAGGGTCACCCCTCCCTCTCAAACACACACCTTGTTTACATAACAAAATCTCTCTTGCATTTGGAGATATTGGCATTAGACATCATTTACATTATCCAAGCTAATAGGCATTTGATCTTGGCTATCCTCCATTGTTGAAGCTCCTCCATATTTCATCCATAACTCCAAATATAGTTAGTAAGGGAAGATTTAAAGCTTGACCATGTAGCCAACTCTGAGAGAGCTCTTCACTATTTTTGGAAGTAAACAACACACAATTTGATTGCGTAGAAAATCTAACTAGGTTCACTTTCATTAAGTAATTTCATAGAGTAGAGAGTAGTATACATGTTAGTTTTTGATGTTTTAATCAAAGTTATAATGCTTGCATGTTAGTTTCTCTTGTTTAGCTCTAATCTCATGGTGCATGGATGAGTTAGAAAAGCTTTGAGGTTCTTTAGCCTCATTCCATAGCTTTTGCAACTTTCCATTGCATACATTTGGCACGCCCGGTGGGACTCTTAGTCCATCCTCCATTAATGGAGTCATTTTGAAGCTTTTATTTTAGTTTCTAATATTTTTTAGTTTCAATGTTTCTAGATTAGTTTCAAGCTTTCTAGATTAGTTTTTCAAAGTTTTTTAGATTAGTTTCAATTTTTTAATTTCACTAACCTTTCTTGTATTAATGGATAAATATCAAGTTTCTTAGCTAGTTTAGCTAGGATTGTCTTGTTTTTGTGCTCTTTGCAGGATCAAAGGAGGTGAAGTGCTACCAAAATTGAACCAAATCGATAAAATTTTGATATTTTTGAGATTATTTTTGAAAAATCCCATGTTTTTTTAGCCACCTACAGGAAAGGGAGCACACATACCATTCTGTGCATGCAAGTACAACTCTAACTATCATTTTTTGATAGAGTCGTGTAGGCAGCCAATCTGTGGTGCACACACTCAAACTATGGTGCACATGCCCAAACCTTAGCGTAGACATCATTAGCAATCTTCCGGAGGCCATAACTTTTGCTCCCAAGCTCAAAATGACTCTGTTTTTGTTGCGTTGGAAAGGTATTGAAGAGAAATACACAATGGAATCATAAAATTAGGATTTTGACTTACAAAAAATTTATGGTTTACATTATTAGGTAAATAATCATTTTCTAATGTATCTTAAAGTCTAAAAAATTGTTTTCTTGACTATTCTAACACTTTGAAAGGTTTTGTGACACTAATCAGTTGGTTGTAGGGTTTTGTTTTGTTATTTCAACTTGCATAGCTTAAGTTTTTTCATTTCTTAGCTTGAATAAAGCTTGTAAAGTGTGTATGCTCTCTCCTCGCACCTTTTTGGTGATCTTGGAGATCAAAAACACTTGTTCAAACTTTATGTCATACTTTAAAAACACTTTTTCTATGATGCTAAAAAAGTAAAATAGATTTCCATATGATTTTTCTTAGTGGAATTTTCACATTGCGTATGCTCTTCCTTCGCACCTTTTTGGCGATCTTAGGAATCAAAAGCAAAGTGTAAATTCTCTTTCTTAAGTTTGCAAATGGAAAACTACTAAACTCGTTATCTGCAGGACCTAACGCTTGCTAAAGAAAGGCATCAAAGAAAACACAAAAACTTCTAATACACATGTTTTATGCAGGTTTCCGAATGGTGTGCTACTTGAAACCACATTTAAGTTAAAAAGATAAAAAACACACCACTCTTCATCACACTGTATAATAGGTTTTGGAAAAGGGTACGTCCCTATCCGCTCAACTAGAACATAACCCCTTTGGCATAATTCCTTAAGCTACAACAATGGGGGTGGTACCAGGAACCCTAAAGTAGTCCACCACTGTGTAACCTCATGGATGAAACAGGAAGCGCCTCGCTTACCCACTTGACTAGTTTTCCTTGTGAGTTAGCGTTACAAAGTTGTCTGTATCACGACCCTAGAAAGAGTACATGATGGATGCAATTAGTTCCCACTGTACTTGAAGGGGGAAAAGCCTGAGATACTCCCAAATTAGTCAGTGTGACTTTTTGGGTAAATCATGCCCGCTCTTAGACGGCTTTGTAACACCTAGTTGAGAGATCTTATTAAGGAGGCCATTTTGTCTTGAGGCCCACTTTACTAGTCCTTTGTCACGTCTTGGCCATCATGAAGTGATAACTTGTTTGGATTCAGAACCTTGTTTTTTGAACAAGGTAAAGAATCCACTCAAGTTGGATCTAAGTTCCTTTCATCACGGAAATTGGACGACGTTTCACTTAGCTTAGCTTCTTTCTCACCTTCAGATGAGGTGAAGCTCTGCCCAAGTAACGCTTAGTTCATTTCCATCTTTTGATCTACACCTTTGCATTCTTGTTTCCCATTTGGGGCAACAAAAGGCATCTTTCAGGAGTGTTGTCATAGATAGTGTTCACCACTTTTTTGTCCATTTACGCTCATCCATGTTTTCGGCTGAGTTGTTAAATGTCTAAAGTGTGTGGATGTGTCCTTATATCTTTGATGGCCACTTGATCTTGATTTCAAGATCATCATCATAGTTAGGATTGATTCATCATTTGATCTCCCTTTGACATGTTGCCTGTTTGCATTGTCTTCGACATAATTAAGATACTTATGTCATGTTTTTCATAAACGTGATCTAAGTGTCTGTATTGTGGTGTTACACTGTGCACATTTTAACACATCCTTAGTATACCTTGACTTAGTTTTTCTTCAAACATTGTCCAAAATATTGAAGAGTGTCACTTACTTTGTTTGTGTCATTTCGATACCACTTTGGCACTAATATCTCACTTCTTCGTGAAGCTTGATTAACGTGTCCAATTGGTGTGGTTACGTGGCTTACATTTGTAATCCTCACCCTTTAACATTTTGGCCTTGTTGGTTGTTGAACTTGTCGTGGTATCCTTTGATTGGGAGTCACATCTACCCTTTGTTAAAATTTATGCCTTGTTCATTTGAGCTTGACGTAAATATTGACATTGTGTTGATCATCTTTGCATCGAACTATCACTTTGCACACATGCATTTTCATATGGTGTATTTCCTTGTTGATTGGATTTGTGTTTCACACTTGCATGATTGTTCCTTGTGATTATTCATTCAGAAAACTTATTTTCTAGGACAATCCCTTTTTATCTCATCGATATTACATCATCACGATGTCTATTTTCCTTAGACCTTCTTCAGAAAATCATGCACGCATATCAATACTTACGAAATGTCTAGTTGGTTGTCATTATGCTCCCAAATCGACATGTCACTTCCTTCCCTTTGAAGGAGTTCCATCACACTATCTAGATCTAGACATTTGTGCTTAAAATGACGCCAAAAATGACTGACTATCACAAGGTTCCTCATACTTACAAAAATAAGGAACCTAGGTTTAGCAATTCAAATCAAAAGATTCCCATTACAACTAAACCTCATTTGGTTCTTCGTGCTAGAGAGCCCATACGGGTAACCCGTTCCCCACCTTCATCTCATAGTCGGTGGTATGGTTTGGACACTTCTGATCCAAATTATTATTCGGGTTCCCCCCACTCTTCTTCTAATTCTAATCCAAACATTTCCTCTTCTTCTGAGGATTCCAATCCAAACATTTCTTCTGATTCTTCTGATGATTCAGATCCAAACTACTATTCAGATCTAAACTATTTGGATTACTATTTGATTCCAAACTCTAATTTGACTCCTAAATCATATAATGTGACTCCTATGTCATGGTCCTCCCTATCTTCATAGGAACCTCTTCATCATACATTTAATATGACTCCTATGTCGCGGTCCTCCCTTTCTTTGCAGGACCCCTTTTATCAGTCACCTCAATGACGTCTTCTTCCTTTGAAGATATGTGTGACTCCAAATCCCTCCAATCAAACATCTAATACAATTCTTGAATCACGGTCCTCTCTTTCTTTGCAGGACCCTTGTTATTATTCATCCAATGTGATTCTTGAATCATGGTCCTCCCCTTCTTCGCAGGACCTTCTTCATCAATCACCCCCAATAAGTCTTCCTTCTTTGAAGATTCATGTGACTCAAAGTCCTTCGAGTCAAACATCTGAATCGACCCATGCATCGCAATCTACAGACTTTGGACTTAATCCTACTAGTTTACAGATGATATACCATCATATAGGTTGGTCCACACCACCTTCTTCTACTCCTGAGACATCTAGCTACACATCTTCTTCATCCCCCACATCATCTTCTTCTATCAATCATCATCAAACATCTTCTAAGTCTTCCACACCAAGTGAACCTCTTTCTTCCAATCAACCCCTGGTGGTCGATCAACAACTCATACTGATTGATCTCTTTCAGAATGAAGAAACAATCAGGGCATTTATAGGGGCATATGAAGATATTCCTTTAGCAGATTACGAGAAAGGATTCTCTTTAGACTTTGATGCGTCTGCGTATTGTGAGGAAAAGGTTGATTCCTTTTATCAAGAAATGGAGGAAGAGCCTCAGATCATGCAACTTGATCCTCCTCTTATTCTTCCATCTTCACATTCTTCATTATGTGATGAAACTCCTTGGTCTTGCATTGATCCATGGCCTATCTTCTCATCACCCAATAACTCTTTGTCTATCATAATTCCTCAATCACAATCTCTTATGGGGTCAATGCCAAGTAGCCCTTCATCTTCATCTAGGTGTGGGTCACCTTCTAGTAGCCCTCCCTCTGCTATTTGTGGGACATTTTTGAGTAGTCCACTATCTTCTATTCTTGGGGCATGCCCAACTAGCCCCTTGTCTTCTAGGTATGGATCACCCCCGGGTAGTCCATCATCTTCTATTCTTGGGCCACATCCTAGTAGCCCATCATCTTACATCTATGGGTCATGTCCTAGTAGCCCTTCTTCTTCTATTCTTGGGCCACATCCTAGTAGCCTTTCATCTTCTATCTATGGGTCACGTCCTAGTAGCCCTTCTTATTCTATTCTTGGGCCACATCCTAGTAGCCCTTCATCTTCTATCTATGGCTCACCTCCCAGTAGCCCATCTTCTTCAATTCTTGGACCGTATCCTTTTCATCCATCACATTTTCTTCTATCAATGGTTGTGGCAAGCCCATGGTCATTTCTCACATCAGTTCTAAACGTCCACGTTCACTTTCTTCTCCTTCTCGGGATCAGACAAGTCACGCGTCAGCTTATAAGAAACCCAAACAGGTTTCTTAATCAAGCTCAGATCAAAACTGCAAAGAGCTCTATAGCTCCCAACAAATCAAATGATCTTAAGGTTAAAAATCAAATGCAATTCAAGAACGCACATCAATGTAACCATCAAGTATGGTGCAAAGTACATAAACCTCTGGATGGGGAACTCAAACTCCCACATATGAAACCCATGTTTCAAAAAAAATCACAGTCATTTGTTGAGTGTGAACTCACCTCGATCATCGAGATCGGGGAAAACATGACTCTTGATAAACAAACATGCTTAGTCTCCCTTATCAAGGAATTACAAACATCGTTGTTGGATCTTACCACACAGAGTGACTTTGTTGTTCCCACCTTTCCAAAAACTATCAAAAATCTAAAAATCAAAAACAATGCAAAAATACAAAAAAAAACATGAGAAAAAACATCAAAAATCAAAGGTACAAAGATCAAACATTGCAATCAGGTATTGCGTACACATGGATGTTTCTTTCTTCCCTTCTTTGTTATTCTTCTGCAAGTCTTCCTACCATTTTCATCCCTTCGGTGATATTTTGGTTAGCCTATTCACACACATTTTGTGACATTTATCTCTATGGTATCCATTTGACCCTGGTCTTTTATCACCTTGGTAAATTAAAGAACGACTGACCTCTTAGAGATCCTATCACATTCAACATCTAATAAACTTGTTGCGAAGAAATTTTGGACATATTTGTTGACACTAGCCAATGTCATCATCATAATCACTTCCACATCCTTCCATCAAGCCATCAGTGGTTCTTAACCCCTTGTCAAACAAGAGAGCTGAAATAAGTTTTCAGAAAGAAAAAGAATCAAAATCAATCAAAAATCAAAAGCTAAAAGCTACAAAAAAAAGAAAATTGATATATTACTCTCTCTTGGGGTATTTCCAATAATCTCTATCAGGGCTATGGATGCCTGACTGGTAGTAGAGAAATGTTGTGATTAGAATTAAATGCATCTCCATCAGGGTTATAGATGCCTGGCTGGTATCAGAGCAATGTATGGCTATCCTTTCCACCATCCATTCACAAAATCACCTTTCAAAATAAATCATTCCTACACATTGGCTAGGGTGTCTTCACTTGTTGTCTATTAAATCTTCCCTTCAAGAGGTAATTAAATTCCACGTGCACACACTAGATCTCTATGAGTAAGTAGGATTAGTATGTTACCAAGTGTCTTTTTTGGACCTTGTTCAGACTCTTACTTTAGTCCATATCTCGTCTCATGATTTGTGCCTTTGGCTAATCACTTCTTCATCGTGAGGCTTCTAAGCTACATTCATATCATTCACATCATTCTTCTACTTTGTTCAGAACATCCATGTGTATAAGATTACTTGTTTTCCATGTTTTCAGACACCTTTGTCCCCTTTTACAAAAACAATATTCTCCTTCCTTTCCACCATGTAATTTTATTCCAACTTACGTTGGGGGCATCCTTTCTTCTTCCCAGCACTTCATTGGTTTATGTTCATCATCATGTTGAACCTATCCATAATGGCCTTGGGTCCCGCTTCTACCTGTGAAGAGTTTTCCTTTGAATACTCCCACCTAATCATTGGGGCATTTTTGCATCTTCACCTTTCTCATACACATGTGGCCTTATGCCCTTGTACATCCCATCTATCACTAGGGGCATCCACACTTCCTTGTCTTCCTGTACATAGTTTCAGAAAACTTTCAAAATCATCAAAAAACATTCAAATATGTTAGAAAAATAAAAAATATTCAAATATGTTAGAAAAATCAAAAAATTCAAATATGTTTCAAACATTATAAAATGTCTAGAAAAATCAAAAAACATTCAAATATGTTAGAAAAATCAAAACATTCAAATATGTTTCAAAAACATAAAAAAAAATATAAATCATCCTACAAAGCGTCATTCTTTGGTTCTTGCTTATTCTCATCATAAATGACTCGCGGATCATCTTGATCTACCTCCATCAACAAAAGCTAGGTTGCTTACTATGTCTGTACTCTGGGGCACAACGAGTTGCCTGGTACTGTTTCGTAGTGCACATTGCTTTTTCATCGGACCCAAGTGTCCTCCGTTATTCCCTTTGCATGTATCCTTGCTTGGGGCACCATCATTAACCCTTGTCGTTAATTCAAATAGGTTGGAACTGAAGCTTGATAACAAAAACATTACATTATGTTTCTCTGTTAGGTTAGCTTGTTTACTTTCTCGTATTGCATTGCATTTTGTATGTTGCATGGAGTTAGGCATCTTTTACTTTCTCGTATTGCATTGCATTTTGTATGTTGCATGGAGTTGGTGTTTTTAGCAATGGACATTTGTTCGTATATGGCTTTTCATGTCATACTACACTTTTGTTCATTCTTTTTAATAAGGACCGATGATGAAGATCTTTAGCAATATGATGAAAATAAAGTTGTTTAAAAGTCACTGGATGGATGTTAGCTCATTCCCTCTTCCTCATACTCCTTTTTCTTCTATATCCCCTTTCTTCTTCTTCACACTATTCTTTCTTCTGTTCTCTTCTTGTCATCTTTTCAATTGTCAATCGAGTTCTTCTATCACCCCATCGACAATCGAGGGGGCATCCTCCATTCTACTCATTTTTCTTCTATCCCTTCAAAATTTTCTACTTGTTTATGCTTGTCTACTTTCTTTGAAGTGACGTCACTTACGTCACCCCAAAGAGGGGAAAATGTAGACACCTAAAATATGCTTACACTTAGCATTTCATCCAATTCAACCAATTGACGACACTTTGTTAATCCCCATTCTTCACTCCACTCTCGGATGCCCATTTACGACACCTTCTCGGTCGTATTCCTCCTATAATCAGCTTATTTGGCTAATATCTCTCTTATTAGCTAAACATTCCTCCTTTCGACCATTCAGAACCTCCCTAGTTCTCTCTAGACCACTTCTATTGGCTTTGTAGGCTATCTATCAGTCACAATTGGTTATCCAGACCCCTCCCAACTCTCAATGAGTCTCTAATCACTTACTATTCAAGTTTAACTAGCCTAAACCCTAGCTTAACTAAGCTTAACTAAGCCTAAAACATGTTTATCCTAATTTAATCTAAAAGTGCTTTTTGAGCTTTAGTCCCACATGCACCCAAATTCCAAACTCTCCCAAGTGAAAAACTATAAATAGAAGGGTCACCCCTCCCTCTAAAACACACACCTTGTTTACATAACAAAATCTCTCTCACATTTGGAGATATTGGCATTAGACCTCATTTGCATTAGCCAAGCTAATAGGCATTTGATCTTGGCTATCCTCCATTGTTGAAGCTCCTCCATCTTCCATCCATTCCAAATATAGTTAGTAAGGGAAGATCTAAAGCTTGGCCATGTAGCCAACTTGGAGAGATCTCTTCACTATGTTTGGGAGTAAACAACACAATTTGATTGCTTAGAATCTAACTAGGTTCACTTTCATTAAGCTTTCATAGAGTAGAGAGTAGTATACATGTTAGTTTTTGATGTTTTTGTCAAAGTTATAATGCTTGCATGTTAGTTTCTCTTGTTTAGCTCTAATCTCATGGTGCATGGATGAGTTAGCAAAGCTTTGAGGTTCTTTAGCCTCATTCCATAGCTTTTGCAACTTTCCATTGCATAATGGTGGGTTTCTCATCTAATCTGCAATCAGTTTGGATCTATGCGCTCTTCAAGTTCTTGCTCATCAGCTAATCATCCTACACACACAATACATAGGGATAGTAACATGAACTCAATAGGTAGTACTACTTCCACACAAAACACCAATTGAAAGGGTGTGGCTTTGTTCAACCTCTTATAGGTTGTTCTATATGAAAATAGTACAAAAAAAAATCTTTCATCCTAGTCCTTCCTTCCCACATCACAAACTTTTTTCAATGTGTTGTTGAGAATCTTGTTAAAGGCCTCAGTAGTTCCATTATCTTGAGGGTGATAGGGTGTGGTCTTATGATGGGCTACCATAAACTCTGCCAATAATATCCTAACAGTTTCATTTAAGAAATGAGTACCCCTATCACTTGTTAGACTCAAAGGACATCTATTCCTGCTTATTATACTCTCCCAAAAGAACCTTAGTTGTGATGTAACCAGTAATCCTTCATAGGTGTTACTTCCACCCACCGATGTAAGATAATATGTAAGTAATGATGTAATGTGAACTTGTCCTACACAATGGTGGGGAAATAGGTCCCACAAATTCAATTTCCCATTTTTCAAATGGTTTTCACTAACAATAGGTCTTAATGACATTTCATCTCTGTGCCTGGATTTCCAAGGCACTGAAAATGATCACAGGCCTTGCAATACTCTATACAATCCTTGTATAATGTCTCCCTCACAAAGACCACCATAATCTTACACACGGTGGCATTCCTGCATAATGCGTCCACCTTCAATTCCATCCATGTGATTCCTCCATAATTTCTACACGCTCATGCTCTAATACACACCGGTGCAAAACCTCATCAAGACCAAGTTTTTATAGATCTCCACCAATCAACATATAGGGGCAAACACATAATCCAAGTTTTTCTCTCCATACCTTCATTCCTTTAGGCACCACACCCATATTATAAAAATACAACAATATCCTCCAAATTAGAGGTCGTGTGCTATAATCTGAACAACTGTGCATCTAGAATTGTGTCCTCAATGCTTTGCATGTCCTCACCTGAATTAATTCTTGAAAGATGGTCAAGTCCTAAATTACACTTTCCTTGTTTCACTACAACCAAAAATTTAAACTCCTGAAATAACAAGATCCAATGGCATATGTGCCCTTATAACACATGATTTTTACCAAATACTTAAGCACCATGTGATCCATGTGTAAAAGATACATGGAGTAGCCAATAAGTATTTCCTAAACTTATGCAACACATAAATCATAGATAATGCTTCACGCTCTATATTTGTGTAATTCTGCTCAGCTGGAGTTAACTTTCTACTTGCAAAACACAAAGGGTGATCAAAAATACCTTCTCTAGATGTGCGAATAACTACTCCTAATTTCCATACCCGATGCATCCACATGCACATGAAAGGGACTTTTCCCAAGAGGGAAAGTGCAAAATGGGCGCAGTAGTAAGTTTCTCCTTCAATGTATCAAAAGCCACTTGTTGCACCTTGTCCCAATGAATTTACTTCCTTTATGTTTCAATAACTCTTCCAAGGGCATGAAGATCCTGGCATACCCCTTGATGAATTTTATAGTAACCCATATGCCCTAGGAATCCACGCACCTTGCTTTGATTGGTAGGTTTCTCCAAGCCTAGAATAACAACAACTTTGGCAGGATCTACCAATAAACCTTCCTTACAAATAATATGACCTAGAAATGTTCCAAAAGGAGTAGTAAAAACACATTTCTTAATGTTTAGAGAGATACTTAACTTCCTGCACCTCTCAAACATCAATCTCAAGTTTTCACAATGGTCCCTTACTAATCCATACACTATCCAATCATCTAGGTAAAACTTGTAGAAATTTATGAATAAAGTCTTGAAATGCTTGCACCACAATGCGTGAAAATACAACAGTGCATTCATTAAGCCCAAAAGGAATAACCGTATAAGAAAACTTCCCCATTTAGTGGTGAAAGTAGTATTCTCTTGGTCCTCCTTTAGCAAATCCATACCCGGTGATAACTCAAGAATATATCTCCCATAGATTTGCCCTGCTACACCTTCCAAATCTCCTCAGTAAAAGGTGTTAGAAAAGGATCTATGACACATGCAACATTCAAATCTCTATAGTCTACACATATCCCTATCCTCCCATATTTCTTGATACTAATCACCATTGGACTAACCCATTCACACTCTTTAATAGCCTCAATGATCCCAAATTCCAACATGTTTTTCAATTTCTTCTTTAACTTTCACGCATGATTAGGATTCATCCTCTAGAAGGTCTCTTCCTAATGGTGTTTCCCACCAATGCACCTTCCTTAACTTAATTAACATCTATCCCAATGAACATGTCCACTCCTTCAATTCATGGTATCATATGGGGAAAAATCTTGGAAGTCATTCAGTAACTTCAATTATCTTTGTGCACCTTGATTGCGTCTACCAATAATCACCAATGATAGCCTCTTTAGGTTTTTCTTCCAATACCAATGTTGACCTTCTTTGTTTTATAGGTTCATGAAATGCATGCCCTTCTTATCACACTATCCAAGACATCACATCGTACCCTTTGATATGATCAATATCTAAGTTATCTACTTCCTCATCATCTATCAGGTAACCATCTTTCCTTTCTCTTTCTCTTCTCCCAAGCGCATGCTCAAAAGTAGGGTTCATCATTTTCTTCTTCTTCAATCAAATGTGATACCTCTAATTTTGGTCTCCCTAGAAACTCTAGAATGAGTTCTTCAATTTGGCACTATCTCCATAGAGTAAGGGGCATCCACTAACTGCAATGCTTCATTCACAGTGGTTTAGAGGATAAATATCCAGTAAAAGGTCTTAAATAATACATCCTTCAACACTTTGATCATTACCTCTTTCCAATTTCTCATATGACATACACATGCGCTGACATGGATATACCATAGGTGTGCAACTCCCAAGGTGAAATAAAACTTATGCATCCATAGTGAAGGTGGTAAAGCATTTTGACCTTCCATCCAGTTCTCACATTCTGAACATGGTACAAGGTTGATTCCTTCCCATGAAATTCAATGTATCTTAGAGGTTGCATTGTCCATGGAGAAATATAAAGAGAACATGATTCTTACTTCATGCCACTCCATAAGATTAGCATGCAAGGTCACCCACTAGCACGTTGTTGTCCCACATAAGGTATAAACAAGCATATTGCTTCTTTCTATTCATCTATCCACTATTCTTCCATAGCATGTAGAAACACCTTAGGTTCCCTCATCAGTGTAACTTGGTAAGTTTCTTCCCTAGGTTCCTTGACTAAAGTGCTTTGACAAACAGTAATTGCCTCTTTATTTCTCTCCAACCAACTCATAAGTCCCATGCGCCCAATTATCACATGCAATTATACTTGTATATCACTCATGGACTGTGCATCATCTCAATAATTACTCCTTCTTTGATGGCTCAAGCACCTTAGGATCCCTGATGGTGCATGCACATAAATTTTGTTGAAGGATATTCTTCACCCAAAGGTTCTACATAAGGTGTAGACCTTTCCAGGTCAAGTGGGATGATAATGCATTCCTTCTTATTCCTTCAAATTTGATATAACCTTTGTTGAATTGCAAATCAACATTATTTGCATAACACCATGGGTGCCCAAGTAATGCTGGAAATTTATCTGCTTCGACAAGCGCCAAGACTTCAAAATCACCAGTGAACTTGGCCCCCTTGAAATTGTAATGGAAGCATCCTTTCAAGACTCCGATGGGTAGCTTTAGTCCTATTTCAACCATGACAACACATTCAAAGATGGATGCAATGGTCAATCTTACCCCATTAATGGCCACTGCATCCAAAGTGAAAACATTCACCTCCGCACCTCGATGTATCCTTCATAAGATGTTACTTAAAATCCATTGATCAATTGCATTCAACATGATCTCCTTATCATAATCAAATATGAGGAGGAAAATTTGCATGCAAGATCTGTCTCTCACACTTCGCATTAGCCCACATGTATTACCTTTTCTCTCAACCATTCCCTAACAGAGAATGATATTCTCTTGGCACTACATCTTACATACCTCTTGAATGGCATTCATGCATAATTCCAATGACAACTCACAATCTTTTTTATGTTCCAACTTTTGCTATGGTCTCCTTCTACTATAATCCATACACCATATCTAATCACCTCCATGAGTCTATTGATAAACTTCCTTCTGATAAGCAAGATCTAGGATACTTTACCATGAATAATTCCTCTTCTAATAAATGGGCTATATTTTGGCAATCTGAGTGCATGCACCTTCAGTGCGAGTAGTAACAATACAGGGTCGAACTGTTGAATTAGTCTAACGTGGGCATCCATAGATCTTCAACATGCTTCATAATAATCCATGTCCACACCCTTATCTTGAGCTTTTTGTTGTTATGGACATCATGTGCTCATCCAGTATTATGGTGCACTCATTCATACTTATGTTTCTTTCCACACCATGAGAATTGTACAGAAAATTTGGAGTCATTCGCTGCATATAGTGATGGGTAGATCCACAATTGTAACATGTTCCATGAGGAAAACTCACTCCTTCCTCCTTTTTGTGAACCACCATGACCTCTGAATCCTTGACGGTACTTCCTCGACCTTACCTCCATCCATGCCCTTCATTATGTATTTATCTAAAATGACATCCCTTCTCCACTTATAACACTAGTCTGCCATACACACCAATATCAATTGCATCATGCTATTTGGTCTATCACTCTACAGTTCCTTATTATCATGAGGTAGATATACAAATCTTACAATAGAAGACACATTCTTCCTGGATGAGCGTGCATTATCAATAAGGGAAACCTACTTGAATCATGATATTTTGACAAATTTACAATCCACTAGACCCATAGTGTGCACTGAATTACGAGGAAACTATCCTTGGTATGACCCTCGTAGTTTCACAATCTATGCACCAAACTCCACTACATGTCTCATGTGCTAAATTTGCTGATAATTTTTCCAACTACTTCACCATAGAAGTAATTTGTTACCTCTAAAAAGGGACTTACCCTAGTATCCACACTTCCAATGGCCTCAGCAGGTAGACTTCTCAAGATCTTCACGTCAGACATGATCTGTGCGGCCAAATGTCTTATGTGAAATCCCTCCTAAAGGGCTGTTATCAAACCCACCAAAAACCACTGAGCATGCTAACTTAGGATGGATATCATAGGATAACTTTGACAACAAGAGTTTCTTAAAACAAACATCATACTCCCTTACACTCTCTGCCATGCCCTGTTTGATCTCCTTCAGTGACTGATGCTCTTTCACTAAAACTCAGGAATATGGAATTCCACTAAGAAGGCATCCAACAACATAGTATAATCACATAAGTTCTGATGGGGTCAAACTTCCTATACCAACTTGCACGCCCCTGCAGCATAGTTGTAAATTGACTTCCTTCCACTCTAGAGGTATGATCCCCTTGGCACCCCATAGTCCATTCACACTTGTGCACATGCTCCATGGCATCTTCAACTCCCTTTATACTCTTCATTATAATGAAGATACATCTCATAAATACCTCTTGTTGGGGTTTATGGACCATTGTCCACCAGATCCAGAACCTTCACGTGTGTTCCTCTCCTCCTCTTCCACGCATATCCTCTAGATCCACTAGGGTCTAAACCTAAGATGTTCTTGAACCTCCTAATGATTAAGTGGTCTGGCCAATCCTTAATGTATATGGGTCCATCACTAATATATAGTTTAATATTTAATAATATGAAATATTTATATTTCTATTATTAAATATGCTAACCTAGGTATATAATGTTTAGGTTAAATATTTAATATCATGAAATGATTATATTTCTAATATTAAATATTATAAACCTAGGTGTATGTGTCAACCATTTTAGGTTGAAAAGGTGGGTCGGGAGACATATTGATCACCTTATATAAAAGGGACTTTAGGTCCTCAGTTGATATATTCAGGAAATATATCAAAAGTATGAAAATCAAGTGATTTGGTTTTACCCTTGGTAAATAGGGTTTCAAAGGAAGCAGTGATCTTACTGGATGTAAAATAAGTTCTCTAAAGTAAAAGGTTATTTTCAAAGTGGTTTTTACCATATTGGGGTTTTCCACTATAAATACTGTGTCACATGTGTTATTTATTTCATGTAAGTATTTCTTTATTTACTTATGTTATGATGTAATATTTATTCCATAAATATTTTTGTAACATTATGTAATATGTAAGTTGATTAAACTTGCACTTATTATAATCCTTAAATTCTAACATGGTAACAGAGCGAGGTAAATTAAATAAATTAAGATCATGTTTTGTATTTTATTTATTTAATTCTAGTACGGGTTTTTTCAACCAACCTGAAAGGGTATTTAAAAGTATCTGGGGGATTTTTTTTAGAATTTATTTTGGCATTACATTTGTGCAATTAAACTCTCGGTAAATTTTTTAGGGTTTTTCAATTTTACACTAATCCCTATATTTTTTTTGGGGGAAGATGTAATATGATATGATTCTACAATTTCATTTACATTTTGTAAATTATATGGAATTAATCTTTTGTTTGGAGATTGATGTGTGCACAGGTGAAATGGGCTTCAAATATTTACCTACGTGAAAATCACATATAGAAAGAAAGAATTTATTACTATATGAAATAATTTTCATGTTTTCCATAATTTCAAATGTTTACAGGTTAAATGTTTCAGAAGGTAAATTCATACCCCTGTTCTTTGTCCCCTCTAAAAGGATTTGATTTGAAAAACTATAGTTTATAGTTAATCTATAACTATATCCTATATAATTTGAAAACTATATTATTATTTTTAAATAAATATATATATAATATAGAATAAGGTTTATATAATAATTTATATAAACATCATATTAAAATTTAGTAGTTTTGAAAAAAAAACTATATATTAAAATTATTAAACCTATTAAAATTACATGGGATTGAGGAAAGAGTCAACATACCATATTCTAAGCCTAAGTTTAAATCATATTTAAACTTAACTTATAAATCTAGGCATATATAGTTTTAAAAAAAAAAGAAACAAACCTAAGTTTGAATCATTTTTATATATATGGTTAGTTTAAAACCGCTTAAAATATCAATTTTTATTAGATTTGGTTTATATATGTTTTAAACAAGAACCATAAGTGCTTACTTTTTTTAGTAAGGGGGCCATGTTTATTTCTTGTCCACAAAGATATTACTTTTTAAATCTTAATACTTAATTAAATAAAACCTAACATGTCATCCCTAACCATAATTTATATTATCCATGTAAGGGTACACAACCCATTCATTTAGATCTTGTAGTTTTAAAAACTATATAAATAAACCTATTTAAAGGTTTTCTTTTATACAAGAGTGGGAGTGGAGACTTTAAAATGAGATAATATCCTCAGGTATAAATGCTAAGAACTATTCATGTGCACTTAAAGACAAATAAAAAGCAGGGGCTAGTTTATTGGTTCTGTTATTGCAAATCACAGCACCCCTGGATGCAAATCAGGCTTCTAAGTTGATGTTTAGGCATCCAGTGTGATTGCACAACATTGAAACCTCTCTCCAAGTGTGGGACTTGTAAAAATGAGAGAGGAATCTCCAGATTAGAGGCTGGTTCCTCAAACTCCTCTAATTAGATCTATTATTTGCACAACTGCAGAGGTTCAGATCCTAATTTTATCCTAAATTGCAAGGAGACAGGGATAAGAAATGTAAAAAAATTGAAACTAAACTAATGATGGTGATGCACCAAAGGAGTGGTGAACATTTTTGCTCATGCAAATAGACACAAATCAGAAATTGCAACATAAAACATCATGCACAGGTTGATAAGCTATAATCAAGGGTCTGAAATGAAGCAAACAACACAAACAAAGGACTGAAAGCATTCACAGAGCCTGCATTGTGATTTTCAACATCAAAATCCTTGCATTCCAACACCAAAGAGGCAGAAAAACTGTTACAATCCCTTGAAAGGTCTGATACTTCAAAATCACTTGTTGAAGGTGAAAGAAGAAGCTTGCTATGCAAAAAAGTGTTCCCCTTTGAAAAATGAGCCAAATCTGGCTTTTACAGTGCATGGGTCGAGCCCAGGAGAGAGAAAATGTGAAAAACGTGGGAGCCCATTCCTCATTGACCAAAATGCATTAAAAACAGCATGGAGGTCCTTACAAACCCATGCCCTGACATTTTTGACCATACTGGAGAAGAATGCGACCCATTTTGCATTAAAATTGGTTGTTGAAACGTCAGTTCTGTCCATGGGCGCGTACCAGAAGTGTTTTTTGATTTTCTCCCTCCAAACTAAACCAAAATTCAAAATTGACCATGGAATCATGTAGAGAATTTTACCAAGCTTTCCATTGATATAAAGAACGTGAAAATATGAGCTATGGATCGAAAGTTATGGCTGTTCGAAGATTTAGGGCACAAAACAGGCCCAAAACGGATCGGCGGGAAAAAATTTTGAATTTTACCTCTTTTTTGCATTTGGAAATTTTTTTTCAAAAAATCCCCATGCCCGCCACCTAGGTGACACGTGGCATGGCGCTGATTGGATGGGCCCTTCCTGACCACGGGTTTTCTATTTTGGAAAATTCCCTTTTTTGCCTTTGGAATTTTTTTTGCAAAAAACTCCCCCGGGCCCCCGAGCTGGACACATGGCATGCTGTTAGATTGGCTTGACAGGGGCACGAGGTCATCCTTCCCTTTGAAAATTTTGCCAAAACTTTGGAAAAAATTTCTAATTCCTCCCTGAGCGGGTCCTTAGGACACGTGTCCTCTTTTTATTGGCTCAGGGGCCAACGCTCAATCCTTTCCCTTTGAAATTTTTGCCAAACTTAGCCCTAAAAACTTTCCCGAGCCCGAACTCCCCCTTCACCTCGGGACACGTGGCCTATTTTCATTCACCACGCTGGGCCCTCTATTGAAAATTTTCCCTTTGAAAAACTTTACAAAACACTTGGCAATTTTTCCGGGCTTTCCCTGCCCTCTGATGGATGAAGACATGTGGGGCAACCCTATTTGCTGCGGGCCATGCGGCCAAAACTTTCCATTTGAGATTTTTGGCAAAAACTTAGCCAAAAAACCTGACTTCACTCCCAACACCTGCCATCCCTCTTTGGACACGTGGCGTCCCAACACGTTCCTATTGGCTCCGGGCCAAATTTCAAAAAATTTCCTGCACCAAACACTTAGTCGATTTTCACTTTGCCTTCTTCTGACACGTGTCACACTCTGATTCGCGTCGGTGGGCCCGCGGGCAAAAATTTTCCTTTTGCATTTTTGACCAAAACTTGAAATTTTTTCTAAGTGTTTTCTTCTCTCCGCCACCTCCTGGGACACGTGGCAGCTTCCTATTGGCTGCGGGCTTCCAAGGGGAAAATTTCCCACAAAAAATCTGGCCCAAGCCATAACTTGAAAAATATGAGGAGTTAGGAGGAAAACTTTACCTTTCTAGAAAGCTGAGAGAGAGCTCTATCCAATGGTGCCACTTCCAGAAAGATTTGAGTGCCTAAAAATCAAAAAATGGAGACTGAGGCACAAGAGAGGCAAGAACACAAGGAGTTAGCCACAAAAATGAGTAGGGGCACATTTTGGATAACAATTTTGGTGACTCAGAGGGGTCATCTACCTGCTAGATGAAAATACCAGTTGCCTGAAGCAGTCCATTGGGCATGGAGTCATCAAATTTTCTGTTTGGAACCCCAACTGACTTAGAATGTTGTAAAGAGGAAGATGGAATATCACCTGATGGAAGCAAGGACTGCAAAACATCTCCAGGGACAGCAAGCTGTGCCAAAGCACTTAGGGAAAGCAAAACTAACCTACAGCAAAACAATGTGCACAAGCACTTGAAGGAATGGAAACCTAAGCTAATATTTACAAGGTGGAGAATTTCCCTTTAGAAGCAATGCTTGAGATAGATTCCATTGACTGGAATCTGCAGTTCTTCACCATCCAATGAAGCCAATTGGAAAGCATTGTTGTTCTTGCACTTCGTGACCATGTATGGGCCACTCCAAATGGCATCAAATTTTGAATGCCTTCCCGGTTTTGCTCTATCTGCATCCCATTTTAACACTAGATCTCCAACCTGGAAAGATCTACTCTTGGCCTTCCTGTCAAAGGTCTTCTTGATCAAAGCTTGATCCTTCTCCATTGCTTGGGATGCCTGATCTCTGATCTCTTGAAGCTCCATCAACTCTGCATATCTCACCTCCATGGGCTCAAACTCCAACAGCTCCAACTGCTTCATGAGTTCCAATGTTGGCAACTCAAGTGACATGGGAAAGATTGCCTCTCTTCCATAGACAAGCCTGAATGGAGAGTTACCTGTGGATCTCTTGGGAGTTGTCCTATCAGTCCATAAGGCTGATTTCAGTCTGGTATGCCAAGACCTCTGATTCTCATCAAGAGTTCTCCTAATGATCCTCAACAAGTTCTTGTTTGTAGACTCAGCCTGGCCATTACCTTGAGGGTAATAGTTTGATGAAGTACTTAGGTAGATCCCGTTCTTGACAGCCCACTCAGTCACCTTGGATCCAATGAATGCCAATGCATTATCTGAGATTATTGTAGCAGGTATGCCAAATCTGGTTACTATCCCCTCATAGAAGTCTAAGATGCTAGACTCATTTGCCTCTTTGAGTGCTACTGCTTCAGTCCATTTGGTGAAGTAGTCTGTGGCTGTCAAAATCCATTTGTGCCCTTGGCTTGAATTGGGATTAATGACTCCAATGAAGTCCAAACCCCATTGCATGAATGGCTGGTCAACTGAGATTGGATGCAATGGAAGGGCAGCAAGTCTCTCTTTTCCTGTGAAGAATGCACAATTCTTACACCTCTTGATCCATGCAAAGTAATCACTAAAAATCTTGGGCCAATAATAACCAGCCTTCATGATTTTTAGAGCTGTCACTCTTGGTGCAAAATGACCACCAGCTGGTCCACCATGGAACTCTTCCAACACCCTATGAATCTGATTTGTGCTAATGCATCTCAGCAGCACTCCATTCACATCTTTCTTGAACAAAACTCCATCAACAATGGCATATGGGACAGCCTGCAATCTGAAGTGTCTTCTTTGGGTCTTGTTCATCTCCGGAGGGCATAGGCCTATGCTTAGGAAGTGTATTATACCTTGGGTCCAGCAAGGAGTGGGGACAACATTATTTTCTTCTTGAGTGCCACTTGGCTCATGGCTGTCTTGAACTGTCAAAACAACCTCTTCTTCATTGCATACTTCTTTTTGCTTCCCCAAAATCAGCTGCTCACACAATCCTTTTCCTCTTACCAGCTTGGTGACCTTGATCTCAATGTCATACTCCATGACACGAGTGATCCAACCTACCCTTTTCTCATTCAAATCCTTGTTGAGGAGGAAGTCTTTAACCCCAGCATGAGAGACCAGCAACTGGACCTTGTTGTTTGAGACTAAATGCTTGAATTTCTTCAAGCTTCTGATTACTGCAAGTACATGCTTCTCAATAAAAGAATACCTCACCTCATAGTCATCTAGGCTCTGGCTGAAGAAAGCAATTGGCTGCTCATCATTGTCCTTGTTCTGCTGTACCAAAATGGCAGAAATAGTATCATTACCTCCAAATGCATAGAGGATGAAATCCTTGGAGAAGTCCGGGTTGATGAGAGTTGGTGCTTGAGAGATGGCTTCTTTGATTGCTTCAAAACTCTCCTTGCCTTCTGCTGTCCACTTGAAAGCCATGCTTTTCTTTAACATTTTGGTGATAGGTTTGACAAGGGCTGCAAAATCTGGGACAAACCTCCGAACAAAGTTTATCCTCCCCAAGAAACTCTGAAGGGATTTCTTGTGGCTTGGCAATGGTAGTGCTCTTATGGCTTCAACCCTCTCTGGATCAATTGCTAATCCTTCTTTGGAGACAATATGGCCAAGGAGCTTTCCTTCATGTGCAAGAAAGATACACTTCTTAGGATTCAAAGACACTCCAAATCTCCTGCACCTCGTGAAGACTTGTCTCAAATGAGAGAGGTGGTCTGCTGCATTTTTGGAAAAAACAGTGATATCATCAAGGTATATCAGCACCATGTTGTTAATCAAACCTTTGAACGCCATGTCCATTGCTCTTTGGAAGGTAGCACCAGCGTTGGACAGCCCAAATGGCATTTTCCTGTATGCATAAGTTCCCCATTTGGTTGTGAAGGCTGTCTTGAACTGGTCTTCTTCCTTCACCATAATCTGATTGTAGCCTGAGTAGCCATCAAGTAGTGAAAACCTCTCGGAGCCAGCCACAACTTGCAAGATTTGCTCCATGGAAGGGAGTGGGTAATGGTCCTTGAGAGATGCTCTATTCAAGTCTCTGAAGTCAACACACAATCTGATCTCTCCACTCTTCTTTCTGACTGGAACCAAGTTGGCAACCCAACTAGAATGCTTGATTGGGAATATGATCCTTGACTCAATCAGCTTGTTCAATTCTTTCCTCATGAGAGGCTCCATGTGTGGATTGACTGGTCTTTGTTTCTGCCTGACAGGCTTAGTATTTGGATCCAATTCAATGGTATGCTGAGCTAAGTTGGGATTGAAACCTTTCAAGTCTTCATAGCTCCAAGAAAACACATCAGGGAACTCTTGACACAGCTGTATGAACTCATACCTTTCTTGTTCAGTTGTCATCTTTCCAATTTGCAATGGTTTGTTCTCTTCCACCAAGATGGATACTGAATCTTCTCTCTTGACCTGAATGTTTGCTTTCTCCTTTCCTAAACTGATCATTGGGATTAAAAATGGACTCCAAAGTGATAAGTCCCTTGGGCAGCTTGTTAGTTCTCAGCTGTACCACTTGGTCACCATACTGCTGTTCCAATTTTTCTTGATTCTTAGCTGAGAACTCAGCTTCTTCTTGCAAGAAATGGATGATTTGCTGGTCATTCTCAAACACTTGCCAACTGACATTGTTATCTGGCACTGAAGGCCTCACAATCACATGGATGTTTGGTTGTACCTTGTCTTGTTGAATGCTTTCCACAATGTCAAAGGCTGCCCCTACTGCTGCAAGCCTGTCAGCAGCTTGGTTCTCTTTCCTAGGAATGGATTTGATGCCAAAACCCTCAAAATCTTCCATGAGGTCCCACACCCTGTTCTTGTAGCACTTAAGTAGATCATTCTTGGCAGCATGTTGTCCCTTGACCTGATTTACAATCAATTCACTGTCACCAAAGACTTGCAAGTTCTTTATTCCTCTCTTTATTGCCCAATGCATCCCTTGCACCAAGGCTTCATATTCAGCAGTGTTATTGGAGCATGCAAACTGAAATCTAAAAGCTGAATAGTACTTTACTCCTTGAGGTGAAACAAGCATGGCTCCACCTCCTGCACCTTGTCTACTCCTTGATCCATCAAAAAACAGCTGCCATACCTCATTGTCATCCTTATGGTTTGGCTTGGTGATGCTAGGAATGGGCTGATCTTCTTCATGTATGCAATAGACCCCTAGCTCAGATTCTTCTACTTCTTGATAAGGATCAAAAGCATGTACCTTGTTTTCCCATTCATCAAGAGTTAGATCCGGGATGCTTCCAACCTTGGTGTCAGCTTCATCAGTGCTTGGGTGATCTTCTTGATCAAATGCTGAACAATTGGCATTGATCTGACTTGGAGTGTAGGGCTCAATGTGGAAGTTTGCAATAGGTTCAGACCTGATTGTAGCTTTGGTTCCATACCTCGTTCTGAACAGCATGTGTGACCAATCAGCAGACAAATATCCTCCAATCTTGGCTGTGAAGTCCCTTGACAAGCATAGGGCAAAGAGTGGTGGAAGGTCTATAACTGATACATCTTGTAAAACAACAACATTTGGACATGCATGCAAGGTAAGACTCAAGTTTCTAATCACTCCAACTATTGTTACTGCTGTCCCATCCAGCTGCACTACCCCTTTGGATATGGTTTCATACTGGAGCCCTAGCTGATCAGCTATTTGTTTAGGCATCACTGAGCTACTTGCCCCGGAATCTATCATGCAATTGTGCACTAACTGATTTCCAATGATTAATGAAACATAGAAAGGAGGGGGCTTCAACATTTTACCTTGCTGTCCTCCATGATTCCCCTCAGGTTGGGCAGCATTTGTGAGCACTTTCTCTTGCATCTGAACTTGCTGATTCGAAGTTGGCCAGTCCTTCATGGCAGCTTGTAGCAAATCTCTTTGGCCTGGGATAGATAGGGATTCCCACATTGATATATTTACATTTGTCTTCTTCATCTGATCAATGATACTGAATGGTGATGAAGGATCTCTTTGCTGTCCCTTGGTTGGCACATTCACTCCTTGCATGTGGGCAGCAACAAATGGTATTTGAGTTGGTCTAGGAGGTGTTCTTGGCTGCCCTTGTGCATTTGAAATTGGATTTTGTTTGCCAACCATTTGTGGAGCCATGGAAGGTTGTGGATTGGTTGGAGCTAATGGCTGTTCTTCACCCAAATTCCTTCTTTTTGACCTTGTGTTGGCTGCAACACCTTGAGAGACTGTCTGATTCATGCCACAAAAATCCTCTGCTTGCCAGTTCACAAGTGTGGTGTCATTTGGGGTTGATTGCTATTGGAATGTTTCCTGTTGTTGGTTTTTTCCTTGACTTCCCTCACCCTCCACACCAGTAGTTGTCACCATTAATGCTTGATTCAAAGCACCATTGAAGCACATGGATTGGTTGTGAGGTTCATTGCATGGAAAACACCAATCATACTCCTGAGCAATGTTGTTTTGTGTTGGCACCAATGCCTTAGAGGTAGATATGGCATTAGGATTATAGGGCTGAAATGGTCTATTGGCAGGAGGCCTTGTTTGATTTATATTTGCAGCTGGATTAGGAGGTCTTTGTGGTTGGTATGGCTGCCTATTAGGCTGAGCTTGGGGCTGATAAGAAGGTCTAAAACCTTGGGCTTGTTGCCTCTTGAGAGTAACCAGCTCATTGCCTAGGTTTTGCAATTGCTTCATGACTTCTTGAAGCTCATTTGGGGCACTTGGAGATGAAGTAGAAGCTTCATTTGAACTCTGATTTCTAGGAGTGGGAGAAGGAGCCAAATTAGGTGCTTGATTAGTGTTTGGGCTCTCTAAACTTGGAAACAATGGCATGGGAGGTCTAGGGGCTAGTTTTCCAGCTTGGATCAAACAATTTTCAGCCCTAATGGCAATGCTATAAGCCATAGGGATAGTTATGCCTCCCATGGACTGAATCAACATAGAAATATCAGAATTTAGAGCTTTGAGGTAGTAGAGAAAAGCACCTTCTGCTGTTGGCCTGACTGCCACTGGAATTCTCTCCCAAGTCTTTTGAAATCTGAAGTTGAAATCAGTCAGCTGCTCATTGGGAGCTCTCTTGATGGTTGTCAGCTGCTCCAAAAGAGACAAGTTGTCTCCCTTCTCTCCAAATTGCTCATGAAGTGCTATACATAGCTGGTTCCAATTCTGAATAGAACCTGAGGCAAGACTTCTAAACCATTGCAATGCTTTCCCCTTGAATGAAGATGCCAGCAATTTGACAGCCACTTGCATCTCATTGATTTCATGAATTGCACAAAGGTTGGCAATGTCTTTAACATGATCACCTGGAGTAGTCTGATTCTCTCCAGTGAAGTATGGAATGTTCTTCAAGGCTGCAATTGGAATTGGATGTTGTGCATTGAGGGCAAGTGGGCTGCTACCTATGAAATTGACATAGGGGTTGTTTTGTGCCATTCTAATTGGTCTTAAAACCCTTGTTGACTGAATGAAAGGCCTACCAGGTGGAGGAGTTGAGAGAGTTCTGTTTGGTGGAGATGGAGACCTTTGAATCCTTCTTCCTCTTTGCCTTCTTCTTGGAGATAACTGCAGGTATTCAAACAACACCTCTTCTTCTCCAGCTCTTGACCTTGTGGTGATTCTTCTCATGAGTTTTCAGGCCTGCACTGCTGAAACCAGTTGATTCTTCCCCTTGGAGTCACCAGATGTGTAATTTATAGCTCTTTTGAAGCAAGAAAATTACAGCAGATGCACATCAACTTTGCTGCAATAAAAATGAGACCTCTAAGCTCCCACCGGGCGTGCCAAAACTGTTGTTGCAAATCAGCAGCACCCCTGGATGCAAATCAGGTTTCTAAGTTGATGTTTTAGGCATCCAGTGTGATTGCACAACATTGAAACCTCTCTCCAAGTGTGGGACTTGTAAAATGAGAGAGGAATCTCCAGATTATAGGTTAGTTCCTAAAAATCCTCTAATTAGATCTATTATTTGCACAACTGCAGAGGTTCAGATCCTAATTTTATCCTAGATTGCAGGGAGAAGACATGCAAAAATTGAAACTAAACTAATAAGGGTGATACACCAAAGGAGTGGTGCAAAAATTGAAACTTAAACATCATGCAAGTTGATAATGTAATCAAATGCAAACCAAAGAACACATGCAAAGGTGAAAGCATTCACAGAGCCTACATTTTGATTTTCAACATCAATCCTTGTATTCCAACAAAAGACAGAAAAACCTGTTACAAAATCATCCTTCCAAAAACTTGCAGGTGACAACAAAACATCATGCAGAGGACTTAAAAATAAGCTGTAATCCAAGGGTAGTGCAAATGAAACAAACAAAGTTGGACATTAGAATCTTAAACCTTGGACTGAAATGTTGCTTTTCACAGATGTCTGTTGTAGACACCAAATTTGTGTCTTACGACCCCTTGTGACCCGCATCTCATTTCGCAACCTAACCTCATCACCTAAACCTTACACAATTATTTATTAATTACCTTGTAATTGATAAATCCACATCACCTTACCTGCCACCTCATTTTGCCACCTCATCATGACCTAGTCCTAACCCTAAACTAACCTAATTAAGACCTATAACTTGGTCCACACCTACACCCATGACTAATGACCCCTTTCTCGCACCCAAAACCGACCTTCTAGTCACTTGACCAAGCCCGCAACTAATCTCTCGGGAGAAAAGTAGGGAAAGTGGGCTATTTTACTAAAAATAGCCTGCTTTTTCCTTACCGATACCGGTTCCTACTCGACCGCCGTCGGTTACGTAACCGCCATCGGTTCCCTGTAAATGGGCTCCCCAAACCAAAAACAGAGGTCGAAGGATTTTTGGATCGAGAGAGAGCATCAGGAGCGATCAAGAGAATCCGGATCTTTACTTGGCTGAGCAGAGACAAGTGAAGAGACAAGAAGAGTTTGCAGCAAAGGAGATCAAGCCCAAGACTGCAACTGGATACCAGAGCCCTGTGATACTCAGCTGATCATCGGGAGGGAGATATCTCATCTTCTGTGTGTCAGGCCATCCTACCTCAGTTCTGCCTTTGTCATCAGAGTTCTTGGACCTGCATCTTCATCAATAACCAGTAAGTTACATCTTGCATGTCCTTTTAATAATACTTCTTAGACTTTTGAATCACAGTCCTCACAAATCCATTCCTAGATCCACTACCCGGCAACATATTGCATCTAACTATCCTTCATTTACTTCTCATCACCTCATTACCTAATATCACCCATATACTAGCCTTACAAACAACACAGCTACCCTACAACAACAACCACCCCACAACACAACTAACCCATAGATCCTAGACCCTACCGATATCGGTTATCAGTAACCGGCATCGGTTATTGTGGTTCAAAACCAGAAATCAGCCTTTCCCCTACCTGTTTCAACAAAGCAACTTAATTGATATTTTACAGTCTTTGGTGTTAATTCATATTAGCAGGGAAACTGACCACCTTCGAAAGGAAGTTTTATATTTCCTGGGCCCAAGGCAGTTTCCTCATTTATTGTCTAATCAAAATCTTGTGGTCTTGTGTTCTTATTTGCAGGTAGTCCTTCCAAGACAAAAAGGAGTTCTTCGCAGTCAGCCTGATCTTTCTCTACGGTACGCGCACACCATCTCGACATTCAACAGGTATTCCTCCTAGCCCTAACCCTTATCTGTTTCTAAAAGGAATGAAAGGATAGAAGCAACTCTATTCCCAGAAGCCGAAACATTCCGAGCGAAACATTTTGGCACGCCCGGTGGGACCCATTTTGGGTTTCTTTATTTCTTGCTTGCTTTCATATAGGGAGCATACTTGCTGTTTTATTCTTCTAAAGATATTCACAAGGCTTTGTATATTTCGGTAAAAGAACTTGCTTTGCTTTTACATCTTGCATTAGTGAAAGTCATCTCTTTTGCTTCATCGAACATAATTTTCGATTTGGGTTTAAAACACGTGCATTGCATTCCTGCTTGCTGTTTTCAATTCTAGTGAACGTAGATTAAGTAACAGGTCATACACGTGGGGGTGATATCCACGGTATTGACAAGAAATTAATCTTACTTTCACTGCACAACACATACCGAATCACTTCACAATTAACACAACAGCTCAAAACATCCCCCCTTTTCCGCGGTATTCCTCCGCCCGATTGAGGTAACCTTATAAGCCAAAACAACTTGACATTTCCCCTAAGTCTTTTGTTTAGGATTGACATCATTCTGTGTCTAAAGGCATAAGCCCACAATAATTAAAATTAACCCTAGGGTTAGTCTCTGGATTTGCGTGTGCATCTTGTTTGTTTTTCAGTTATGTTTTCTCTGTTATACATTGTCTTCTGTGATTACCTTAGAACAATTTGATAAATATACTAAACGTTGTTAAAAATCAGCAGCTTCTTATATTTTCTTATACCAGTCTTATTACACCGACATCGGTTACTGACCGACGTCGGCTATAGTATAACCGACATCGGTTATTAGACCGATATCGGTTACTGTCTTTTCCAGTTCCTGACAAACCAGCAACCTACCAATTTTACCAGTCTGAGTTTGTTTCTGTTCCTGACAGATTGAAACCCTACTGTGAACTCCTGTCCATGGTTGTTATCACTCGAAAGCAAGCCACCGCCATGGTTTCACATGCTTGCTCTGTTTCTTTGCCTGAATCACCCCCTTCACATTCTGTGGGGAATCCTACGGATACCAGCGAGGTTCCTAAAATTCCTGTGGGAGATAAAGAATTTGCCAAGTTTCTGGATGCTAATCCTAGTGCTGTACAATACTATTTGTCTCATGCCCCTGACCGTACGCCCGATGGTCAGCTCCTTGTTGGTATGCCTATTAGTATAGCTGCTCATTTAGCTCCCACTCCGCCTGATGACACCGCCTTGCTTCCCGCATCTTTAGCCCCATCTCCCAATCCGATGGCTTCAGAGGTTCATACGACACAGATTAGCTTTCCTTTGGTTAATCTTGGACCCCACATGTCATTACCACCGACTGCCCCTACCTCATCTCTCTTCCAGACTGCTCCGTTCATGACTTGCTCTCTGCCACCTATCCACACGAGCTTTCCTTCTCAAGCTCCGCCTACCTTTTCATTCCCATACACGTATCCAGTGACCTCAACATCCTATATGGGACATCCCTATTCGGTTGCCTCAACATATTCATCCTCCATACCTTATCAACACTTAACCCCACCATTGTCTAGCGGAGGCCCTTGGCCCAATTTGCCTCCGTTTACCACAACCACACCCTCATCTCATCCAACCACAGATTTCATCAAACAAATGATGGACAAAATGCATAATCTGGAGGCTTCTGTTTCAGGAAGTCGTAGCGCCTTGACATACGAGCAAGTTTGTCGGGAGCCTATTCACCCTTCTGTCCCCCTTCATTCATATCCTCCTCAATGGGAGTTGCCGAAATTTACTCGTTTTAATAGTAAAGAGGATCCTCAACAACACTTGCGATCATTTAGACATGCTTGTTATTTGATTGCTCATGATGATGCCTTGTTACTCCGCACCTTTCCCATGTCCTTATCAGGACCCGCCTTGGAGTGGTACAGTGCTTTAACCCAGCACTCAATCTTCTCTTTTAACCAACTAGCCCAATCTTTCTTGGATCATTTCTCCATTAACATTGCCAAGAAAGTATCTATCACCGACCTTTATGCCATCCGACAATTCGAAGACGAATCTATCGCAGATTTCGTTGGACGATGGCGTGGCCTTATCAACCAACTTACATATGCCTTGCCTCAGGCTGAACTTATCGAACTTTTTACGCGGGCCTGCGCTAAGCACATCTCTCCTACCCTCCAAATTCAAACTTTCCGTACATTTGATGAGGCCTTTACCATGGCTCGGAAATTAGAAATTCGAGCCTTAGAAGAAGAGAAATTGCGGTTGCGCAACAAAAACCCCAATTTCTGAACTCCAGATTCTACCAATAAGCCAAACACCACCCCTCCTCACGCATCCACTTCTTCGAAATCAAAAGGAGCTGTCCACGCGGTGATGGTCAAATCTCAAACACCGTCTAATACCCCACCAAAAACCACCTATAAGTACAAAGCCGAGCCCATCAATTACACTCCCTTGGGAGAAACTTATGGTGTCATCTTGGAAAAATTGCTCAAAGCCGGAGCTATCACCTTGCCTCCTGTTAAACCCCACTCCGGGTTTGATTCCACCCGCGCTATACCTTCCTGGTACAAAGAAAATGACTTCTGTAACTTTCACCGCGTAAAAGGACATAGTCATGAAAACTGCAAGATGTTGAAAAACATAGTGCAGGAAATGGTTGACGCAGGTGATATAACCCTCGATAACCCTAATGCCCCTGCCAACCGAAATCTGAAAATATTCAACAAACCATTCCCAAATCACTCTTCTAACAGTAACATAAACCAGGATATCTTAGCCGAGGAAAGTGTTCATGAGATCCATGCAGTCTTCGACTCCCAGCCAAAAGCCTCTATCGAGAAAATTTTGAATCAAGCCTCTTCACTAACGCAGGGGCCCGAACCTCCTTCACCACCATCAAACCAAGGTGAAATCATTCCTTTACCCATAAAGGAGTTAACTGCCCAGACTTTTCTTCTCATCGATGAGTCTTCTTATACCACATCCCTACAAGACTGCGAACGGATGTTATCTAACTTATCTATTTCCCAAACGTCTCCTCCTACCACTCTTGCTGCACAAGAGGAAGGCTCGCCACTCCTTTTGTCATCCTTAGACGAGAAATCTCTCGCACCGACATCACCGAATTCTTTAACCATAACAGACCCTCTCAAACATGCCCTCCTGCCTATTAGTTCTTCATCGCCTAAATCTTTTCAATGACCAGTCGACCTCTTAACATCTATTGATACAGTGCCTCATCTACCCCCTGTATCACACCCACAGTGGACTGGAATCACAACCCGTCTTTCTTCCGTACAAAATTTACAATTCACGCCTGAAGACTGTTATTCTCCAGAAGATAGACGAGTCCTATGGGAACGTTTGAGTACCCCCTATTCTACTCAAATGCAGATGACCGATCCAGATACCTCTACCATATACCCGAAGTGTTTACAGAAACTCAAAATGCCTATGTCCTCATCTTCATCCCCCGAATCTCTACCAAGTATCTCATCCACCTCTATTAACCTAACCAAATCTTCCCCTACACTTGGGACCTCACCAATACCCAGCCTAACACACCCGCCTAAGTGACTAGATTTATCCAAAAATAAAGCCGCCCCGCCACTTAGGAGACAAACTCCATCCGTGCCTCTATCACAATCAAAACCATCATCGTCACACCTACCTTCCATATTGGGACCTCATCCCTCCACCTTGCATCAATATATCATACCTCCTGCGTTTTCTTCAAAACAACCTACGCCTCCTACACCCATACAGAGATCAAAGGATATATCAACGTTGTCACCCCACGTATCCTGTCCACCCATCAACCCTAAACAAACTCCATCATCAAAGGATTTATTTTCTGTCACTCCCCTTTCTCCGTGGTTGTTCCCCGCTACCACGTCATCTGTAGCCTCATCATCTAACCAGCTGAACGTAGCTCCTGCGCCAAAGAAACCACGTTTAGTGAAAACCACGTGTCAACACCCCTTGGCTAAACCACCACCCGTACGAACCAACCATGCCCAAACATTACCAAAACCCGCACAACCAATGCCCTCATCCTCCTCCGATTTTGACCCACTCAAAGGATCTTACGCCAAAATCCTTGCTATGTTGGTGGAGAATGCGACCATTTCCCTACCCCCACTTAGACCTTATGACCCATCTAAACCTCGACCTATAGGTTATGATGAGTCTAAAATCTGCGCTTATCACCGCACACCAGGACATGATGTGGAGGGATGCAAAGCTTTAAAAACCATCCTTCGTCAGTCACCTCTCTCAGATAGAAAGGTTAAGAAAGACAACTTACGAAGGGAGAGACCTTTAGCTTCAATTCCCTCTCCTATACCATCTGTCCCCACCTCACCAAGATCTATCATTATTACAACCCCACCTCTTGAAGACCATGATTTATCCCAACCATCTTCCTCATCTCAGGTCTACGAGATTAATATGATTAGTGTTGCTACTCGAGCGCAGAAAAACAATGAGAAAGCAAAAGAAAGCACACCTGCGTCCTCTCTTTCTCCTTCCACCATCCCGATCGCACCACCACCTAAAGTGGTTGTTCGTGGACCCACTTACCCCGTCTCTAATGGAGTTTCCCATCGATCCATGATCAAACAGCTTCACCAATCACCCGTAAAAATGACACTTTATGATCTAATTCAGACTTCTGAATCTCATCGACAAGCTCTCGTTGAAATTCCTTAAGGGATCAAGGACTTACCTAATGAAACCCTGCCTGTTACCTCCATTCTTACACCCAATCATGTTGCTTCTCTCACCAAACAATCCACTACCCCAACTTCTTCTGTCTCTGTACAACAAGCTGCTGCAGTCAGTTTCTCCGAAGATGAAATTGTTGACTTTGGTACAGAAGATCCTGACCCTGCTCTTTTCATCTCAGCTTACGTCCGGGACATTCGGGTACGTCGTGTTATGATTGACGGGGGTGCTAGCCTAAACATCATCTCTTCAAAAGCCTTCCAACAAATGAATATCCCTTCTAGCTACATGTGTGCCAATCCCATCATGTTGCGGTCATTCAATGATGCTATTACCTCTACCTTAGGCACCGTGATCCTTAACATTCGTGTAGGACCACGTACTTTACCCGAACTCTTCTATGTCCTTGAGGGAGAGTTCCAATACAATATATTGCTAGGTCTCCCTTGGATCCGGGCTATGGGATGCGTTCCCTCAACCTTACATAGATGCATAAAATTTGAATACGAGGGGAAGTCCTACACCGTAAAAGCTGATCCTCCCCCCTTTAAAACCTGTAATATGATATACCGCCCTAATGATGTGCTTGTACCAATCAAGACACCCATTCATTCAACCCAACCATCCTCTTCAAATGTGCCTCAACCATCCACCTCAACCGCACCTACACCTTCAAATGAAACCACTGTCGCAAAAACCACTTCCCTTCCTGCAGCTAATATCCCAACCGCAGACCCCTTAGTAGATGTTTTTCAACGCCTTACGCTGGGGGAGTATCGCCTATATAACGTTAGTTCTTTCCATACCCCACAGGAGTACGGACAGGTACATGCACATCCTACCTATGACCGTCGTGTGGGGGAAGTAATCCCCTACGGACCACCTCACTGCCGCACTAACCTAACATATGGGGGTGTCGACGCATCTTCCGTTGCCCCTGAGCCCCCTCTTGGTGTGGTTCCTTTCCAATCCGATTTTCAATACCTGACAAATCATCGTTTTGCCCTCACCTTCTTGACTCGCTGTGCTTGGAAAGGCTTTGGTTTTGGTCTTTATGAACAAGGCCGACATACAATCATCCCCGTAACTACACGCAAGCACAATGATCGTAGTGGTCTCAGATTTCTGGGAACACTTACACCAAAGGAACCTCATGTCAGTTGTCTTCTAGAAGACAACGACGTCACCCCTACCGAACCATCATCACCCATTTTTCCTTTGTCACCCACAGAGTCGATAGATCCTGAATCTATCCCTCCTAACTTTTTTTTTTCATAAATGCTATCTTCCTAGGTCCTCTCACTTATCAACGTGATAATGAGGACACCTCTTCTATCCCCCTTCTGTATCCAGACATGATTGAAGAGGACTCACCTTCAATTAACGTTGTTGAATGCCAGGATGATGACTCCATCCTCACTTACCTTGGCGCGGATGACTCTTATATTCAACGTGCCTTACCATCTGAAACTCAAACCATGCTGAATGAATCTACTATTGAAATCAACATCCACATGGAGGAGGATCCTCACATTGTGAAGATCGGACAATCCCTTAATGCATCAGAACAAGTCGCCTTTACTACCTTTCTCCGTGCTCGCAACCAAGCTTTCGCTTGGTCCTACGCTGACATGCCAAGAATTGATCCTGACATTGCCGTCCATAACATTACACTGAAACCCGATTCCAAACCAATTAAACAGAAATTGAGAAAAATGCATCCACGCATTGCCCTCTTGGTCAAAGAGGAGCTTCAACGACTTCTTTCTGTTTCCTTCATTCTGCCTATTGACTATCCTCAATGGATTTCTAACATCGTACCTGTCACTAAAGCGACGGGGGGACTTCGGATATGCACGGATTTCTGGGATCTCAACCTCGCTTGCCCTAAGGATGACTTCCCCCTACCTAGTATTGACCAACTTGTTGATCTCACTGCAGGCCATGAGATGCTCTCTCTCATGGATGGCTTTTCAGGATACAACCAAATTTTGGTTGCACCCGCCGATCAACATAAAACTGCCTTCATAACTCCTTGGGGAACCTTCTATTACCGTGTAATGCCATTTGGCCTTAAGAATGCTGGTGCAACCTATCAGCGGGCTATGACCTACATTTTTCATGACATTATGCACACTATCCTTGAAGATTACGTCGATGATCTTCTTGGAAAATCTAAACATCGCAGTGAACATCTCGATGTTTTAACCATTATTTTTGATCGCCTGTTACAATATTCTGTCCGTCTTCAACCAAAGAAATGTGTCTTTGGTGTCCTTTCGGGAAAACTTCTCGGCTTTATTGTCTCTCTACGTGGCATTGAGGTCGACCCATCTAAAGTCAAAGCTATTCTAGAAATGCCCCCACCTACCAATCTTAAACAATTGCGTAGTTTACAAGGTAAGCTCCAATCTATCCGACGTTTCATCTCCCAACTCTCGGATCGATGTCAACCTTTCCATCACCTCCTTAAAAAAGACATTGACTTTCAATGGAGTGACGAGTGCCACCAAGCCTTTGAGGCTCTCAAAGCTTATCTCTTGCAGCCACCCGTGCTTATCCCACCCCAGGACGACCGCCCTTTCTACCTTTATCTTTCCGCCACCGACCATGCTGTAGGGGCCATGCTTGCACATCGTGACTCTGAGAATCGAGAACAAGCCGTTTATTATATAAGTCGTACTTTGGTGGACTATGAGACTAGGTATACACATGTAGAAAAGTTGTGCCTAGCCCTATCATTCGTGGCCACCAAACTCCGACACTACCTTCTGAATCACAAAACTTTCATCATCACCAACACGGACCCCATCCATTACATGTATGCCAAACCTCATCTAAACCAACGCATCGCCAGATGGCTCATGCTCCTCGCCGACCTCGACCTTGAGTTTGTCCACCAGAAATCAATCAAAGGACAAACCATCGCAGACCAACTTGCGGAAGCCCCTTTACCAGGGGAACAATTTACCAATTTTACATTCCCCGACGAACTCATCGCCACTCTTTCACTCAGGGAGGAGTCGTATCCAATGACCCTCTTCTTTGATGGATCCAAATGCCAGCGCGGCGGAGGAGCCGGTGTTGTTCTCATTCCTCTTGACGCTGAGCCTATGCCTCTCTCATTCTGACTCGATTTCCCTTGCACTAATAATACAATGGAATACGAGGCCCTTGTTCTGGGTCTCCAAGTTACGTTACACTTAGGTATCAAATCTATCAATATTTTTGGCGACTCTCAATTGGTAGTCAATCAAGTTATGGGCATCTACCAATGCAAAAATGAGGAACTTCAAAAGTACAAACACTATGTGGATTCACTTCTAGCCTTATTTACTCACTATTCTATCCAAACCATTCCCCGCTCCACTAACAAATTTGCGGATACTATGGCTTGCTTAGCCTCGCAAATTCCAGCTTCATCAACTGACTCTGACATTTTTGTCTTGGTCCAACAACTCTTTGCCCCATCTTATTCAGCCTCGGTTGTTTGTACGATAAATAATGTGTCTGTTAATTCGCAGGATACCTGGTATCACCAATTTCACGACTACCTTACAACCTCTATTCTCCCATCTGACCTTACTAGTACCGGCAAACGCGCGTTTCTTAAACGCGTTTCTCGTTATGTCGTTATGGGGGGACTCCTTTATAAACGTGGCTTTGATGGCATCCTCCTTCGATGTCTCACCGGTGCAGAGGTCACCCATACCATCCAACAAGTCCATGACGGTATTTGTGGCGGACATTTTAGCGGCCTTGCCGTGGCCAAACGAATCCTTCACCTAGGTTATTATTGGCCTACTCTCAATAACGATTGCTACGAATATGTTAAGTGTTGTGTTATGTGTCAACAACATGCCAACCTTCAACATACTCCTAGCCACCCGCTACAGGTCGCCCGAGATCTTTGGCCTTTCTCACAATGGGGTTTAGACCTTATTGGTGAGATTCATCCGTCCTCTTCGCAACGTCACCGATGGATTATCACAGCAACCGAATATTACACAAAATGGGTGGAGGCTATTCCGCTCATTTCAACTAAAAAAGAAAAAATTGTAGAGTTCATTAACCACCACATTATCTGTCGTTTTGGTGTTCCTCATCGCCTGATAACAGATAATGGAAAATCTTTCAAAAACAAGTTGTTGCAGGACCTTTGCGACAACTTTGGTATCAAACTCAGCTTCTCATCACCCTACTATCCACAAGCAAATGGACAAGCTGAATCCTCTAATAAAACCCTAACCAAAATCCTCATGAAAGTTGTCAATGAATCCGGAAGAAATTGGCACGATCACATCCCCTTTGCCCTTTGGGCTTATCGTACTAGCATTCGTACCTCCACTAATGCCACACCTTTTTCTTTGGTATATGGTACCGAGGCTGTCCTACCTCTCGAAGTACAAATACCCTCCCTTAGAATATCTCTTCAGGATATTCTCACCAACGATGATTTCCGCCAAGAGCGGTTAGCCCAATTGGAGCTTCTTGACGAGCGTCGTCTTACAGCTCTTGATCACCTCCAAATCTATGAAAAACGTATAAAGCGTGCTTATGATAAGTGACTTCATGAGCGTACCTTTAAGGTTGGTGATCTTGTCCTCAAAGAGAATCAACATGTAACCAAACTAGAAAAAATCAAATGTGGAAAATTTGCTCCTAATTGGATTGGGCCTTATATAATCACTCACACTTATGGATCAGGCACTTATCGTTTAGCTTCGCTTAATGGTAAACCTGAGCCTGAACCCCTTAATGCCTTGCATCTTCGACCATTCTACTGTTGAATTTAGTGTTATATCACTTCTTATCTACCTGCCGCTCGTCCCTTGAGCTCACTTACCACCACATACACTTTGTTTCCTACACCTCATAATAAAAATCAAGCTCACATAGTTTGATTCTCACTTCACCTCAGCAATGCCTTCCCTTTTTAGTCTAGTCCATGACTTCAAAGTATTAAAATAAGCCGTATTCTTATGGGATTTTCTTGAGTCAAACTTCCTACAAAAACTAGATGCTTCACGTCAAAAGGACATCTAGCTATCTACCTTATATATAGACTGCTCCCTCGAAGGACAGCTATATGCCAAACTATTGCTGCTATTATATATAGACTGCTCCCCCGAAGGACAGCTATGCACTAAAATCATATCTGCTACTATAAATAGACTGCTCCCTCGAAGGACAGCTATACACAGTCAGCCTTTATCAGAAGCTTCTCGCATTGATCAGCTTTGTGAAGACCTCAAGAATAGTACAATCAATATCCCTTGTAGACTTCCCGCATCGATCAGTCTATATTCAGTAAAATAAAAGCCTCATTCAAAAGAACTTTTGAGTCATGGACTTGTCTATTTAGGGTAGGTTCTCTTTCGTCAGAACACTCGCTTTGTAACAAGTTCTCTGTACCTCCGTTATATCATCCACCTCACCTCACCATTTGTTTCAACTCAAGGGACGTGACGTACACCCGATATATTGTGATCATACAACTCTTTTCACCTATTGACTTCTCGTCTATGCATGGTACCTAGGGCTTCAAGCTCGTTCTACGTTGTGTGGTTTGTTTAGCTCTTTTCACCTACGGAGCACTCTTTCCTCTTTGCCTCGCATCTAGGATTGTGTGTTGATCTTAATCAGGACATGGTTCCCTTCTACTTGGGTAGGCTAACTTTCGCTTCCCTTATACCTTTTACAACATCACCAATTCATTACCAACACCAACAACCTTACCTTACCAATATTAATATCAATATTTTTACCAACCAACCAATTGCCTAAACCGTACCAAATTGCCTAAATTCACCTCTCCCTGGTCCTAAGGGAGAACTACATCGGTCTGAGGCCCCTCCTTGCTTTGTGCAATGGGCTATGTAGGCAGCACTTCGGAGACATGGGGTCTCCCAAGGTTAGCTCGACCATCCCCTACCATAACCTATCATGTGTGGTAAATATAAATATTTTTGTGTATTTCTATTTAATCACATTCCTCTTTATCCTTTTTCAAAACACCAAAAATCACAACGCAAACATTCTTATTATTATCATAACTCAAATCAACATACATATTCAGTTTTATTTAGATGTTAAACAAATACGTCTTCTCTATCATCGACACGCAGGTCGGCATCCTTATTTATTCTTATACCTCGATAACATTTACTTAGACCCTCACGACTCATCCCGACCTAGGAGATGATCGTGATCGTCGACGCCTCTCGCCGGGCCTCTCTGTCCTCAAAGGTACCACGGCTATTGGTACCACCCACTGATCTTCCAATCTCTCCTGTAACATATGAATACGCCCTCTCGCATGGAGGAATCCAGCCTCTAGTCTCTCTGCTCGTGACTCCGCAACCGCTAACAATCCTCTTGTCTCATTCATCTGCGTTTGGAGCTGATGAACTAAACTCTGCAGACGATCTCTCTCCGCTGTAATCACAGCTATGTCAGGGCGATCACGTACACCTCGTAGCTCTGCTACCCACCATAACCTATAGGCCTCTGTCATTCCTGCATCCATTACCCTGCGATCGGCTGCTATCTCCTCTGGCCCTTCTGGAGGTGTTGGCCGGGGAGGTGAGAATGCTGCCTCGGCATCGATCCTCATATATGGTCTATAAGCCAGGGGTATATCCTGCACAAATCCAAATTGTCGCCGCACGCGATCTAGAGGAATCCTCTCATACTCACCTGGTCTATGCCCTGCGATCCACCTCAATCGCTCTACACCCCTCAACTCCTCAGCTATGTTCTCTGTTACCATATAGTTCCCGTAAGGCCTCCAACAGATATCCGCAATCGTCACCCTCTCCCATACCTGCCTGTAATACTCAATGTCACCCGTCACGACATGGGATCTTGCCTCTTGTTCTGACTGGACCCATCGTCTGAATCCCAACCTATATACTCTAGTCTCTCCTGACTGGATGGGTTGGCCTATTGGTCACACACAAACAATGTGCTCATAGGCCCAACAGTGTAATAAGTATGAACAATCCAGTGTCGTCCTGTGATTTCACCTACAAGCCCATAAACCCCTGTATAACTCCGCCAAATATGCAGGTGCCCATGCAAAAGTCACGTTCCTTTCTATCATCTCCCAAATAACACACATCAATGCCTTTGGAAATCTTCCCCCATCCGCCCTCGGTAATGCATAATACCCTACCGCTATCATTAATATCACTGCTAACCTTGTCTCCTCAGGGTGTGCTGCATACATTATCCCATATGTGAATGTCAAACCTCGCTGTGTCAAATCTCGTGCGTATGGACCAAATACTGCTGTTATCGCTCCCCGCGCCGCGCTAGGTAATGCCTGATATACTGGTTTTCCTGTAATAGGGAGTCTCAAAATACGGAACACATCTTCCAATGTTACTGTCATCTCCCCTGTTGGCAGATAGAAGGTATTCTTCTCTGGATTCCATCTTTCAATCAACGCCTGCAACATAGCATGGTTATGTGCGATTCGTGAATAATAGCGGATTCCACTTAACCCCAAACGATTTATCAATGTCCATTCAGCTGGTGTTACATCCGCTCGGATTCGTGACAACAGTGCTGGTACACTATCATTCATCCTCGGCCCTGCCTCTGCCTGCATACGTCACAACAACAAATAACCATTCAATCCATCGAATCCCTAAAGTTTTTTTTTCTCACATTCTGGAAATTCCTCCAGTAACCGGTATCGGTTATAAATAACCGGTACCGGTTCAGTAACCGATACCGGTTATCCCTAACCGCTATCGGTCACTGTCAATTACATACACCTTGCCTAAACAACCACCTACGACAATAAATTGATCGTTTATTCCTCTCTGTATACACAGACATACCCGAAACCCCTGATTACCTACCCCATAACACTCACCTCACCTATAACCCTTGCTATCACATTTTCTTTCTCATATCTACCCACTTAATCTCCCTCCTCCTATTCACAAAACATGCAAACACCAAATTACAACCAAATCGTTTACCTCTTGGGCTGCAGCAGCTTGCGGTGGAACTTGTCTTCCCTCTCGTCCATGCCTGCTGGATGCTTCTCCTCGTTCAGCCATGCTCACCACCCTCTTCAAATATAGCTTGGATTTCTGTCTTCTTGATCTCAGCCCACAATCACGTTACCTATCTCTTTCCTCCTTATCACTCAAATCTCTCATGCAATTACTTGTCTCAGTCGTTAAAACAGTGTCGCATTCGCGTATTTAACATCTTGCATGCCTCTCAAAATAAGAACTTCAGTTGCCACCTACGCTTTTCTATTTTTAGAAAAATCTCATTTTGGAATAACCGGTATCGGTTACCTAACCGATATCGGTCTATACTATACCGACATCGGTTAGCTAACCGACGTCGGTCACATACCCACCTTTTTCAAAACATAGTCCTTTTCTTTATTTTTTATCTAATTTTTGGAGGCGCCCGCCTCTTTTTCCTGCATACCAACACCGATAGCTATAATCTTTTCATCAAATCCACATCTCATTACGATTTCATCCATATCATCTATCTACATTACCAAAACAAACAAATCATCAACAAACGATATCAAAAACCATTAATCTATATACCATTTGGATCCAACTTAACAGCTACATACATACATTTTCATAAAATCAGCGACAAAACATACAACATTTCATAATACAACATGTCAATTAAACTCATCATTTATATCTACATACATCCCATCAACAAAAGACATCAACATCATTAATATATAACACCATGTAAATCCAACTCATCATACATCAAATATCACAAACCATCAACAAAAACATTTAATGCATTTTTAAAAACACAACATGTGGATCAAAACATCATATATATATATATATACAAGGTTTCAAATATACAATGTGCCCTGCATCGGGGCCTCTGTGATCTCATAATACAACAAAGCCGGCGCGCAGGCCGCAATAACCGTCAAAAACCTCAACACGGCTCGCAGGCCGGTCTCTCATATCAAAAACATACTCGGCTCGCAGACCGGTATCAACTATACAACTGTACTCGGCTCGCAGGCCGGTATACAATAAATGAATGAATGAATCAATGAATACATAATATGTAGGCACGCAGGCCTCTATACACATAACCGGTTCGCAGACCGGTGCCCATATCCAATATACAAATCCAAAAATGTGCCGGGATCCCTCAGCTCTCCCCACCGCCCTCAGCACCTCTCCCTGCTGGTCCCTGTGGTGCCTCTCGCCTCCTACCTGTAACAGACACACCAGCTGTGGCTGCACCTCCCTGCGATCTCTGACTATGAGAGGTCTCTGCTCTATAGGCTGCATATGGCTGATACTCAGCTCCGGTACCATCAAGAACATCCTGATAATACCGGGCCTCCGCTCTCGCCTCCATATACCTGTCCCGTGCCACCATCGCTGCTGGGGCTGGTCCCCTAACTCCTACTACCAGTGCCCCCTGTGCCTGTGCTGGTGCCGCTGGTGGTGCCTGTGGCTGGGGTGGTACCTGTGTCGCTACTGGTGGTGCTGCCTGTACCTGTACCTGTGCCTGGGGCTGTGGCTATGCCGCTGCTGGTGGTGCTGCCTGTGCCTGTACCTGAGCCTGGGCTAGCTGCCCCTGTAAGACACCTATCTGTGCCTGTGCAGTAGCAAGCTGCCCCTGTAATAACTGTACCTGGCCCCTGAGCTGATCTCACTCTGCTGTCACCGCTGCCAAGTCTGGCTGTGCAGGCTGTGCTATCCTCGCTGCTCTCTGACCAGCCCACCAAACCATATATGCTCCCGTATAACCAGCATCATCTACAGTGTCATCTGCTGGCCTCTCAGCAACCCAATCTGGGTCCAAGGGCTGTGGTGCAGGCAGTGGGGCCTCTACATCATCCCTCCGGTACTGAGGGAAGGGAGGTGGCTCATCCTGTCGCAGCCCCATCTGCCTGCGTACCCTCTCCAGGGGTATCCTCTCATACTCTCCCGGCCTCCGTCCCGCTATCCAGAATGTGTACTGGATCCACTGCAACTGTCCTCGGGCTCCTCCACAGGGGTGATGACCTCTATATGGTCTCCATACAATATTTGCCGCTGTCAGGCCCTCTAATAAATGCCTGTAATAAGCGACGTCCCGCCCTGCAAGCACTGCTCGTGGCTGGCCCACGACCCCCAACCACCTCTGAAAGCCGTATCTATATATGACCTGTGGCCCTGGCTGCTGGGGTAATCCTACTGGTCTAATGCATATGATGTGCTCATATGCCCAACAGTGAAGCAAAAATGTCGAACAAATCCCAAATCACCTCATCCGGCGATAGCCCCACAGCTCTCTATATAACTGCACCAGGTATACTGGTGCCCAAGCATAACATGTGTGCTCCTCCACCATCTCATGTAGCACCCCCATCAGCGCCCGTGGAAAGCGGCCTCCCTCTGAGTCTGGGAGGGCGAAGCAGGTGATCCCGATCATCATCAACACGGCAAGCCGTGTCTCATGTCGGTGCGCACGGTACATATCCCCATACCCGATACTCACGCTGTGATATGTCAATAGCGCGGCTGCATCCCCAAAAACCTGTAGGATGCTGTCCATGGCTGTCTCTGCATCCACCTGAAAGACTGCCTCTCCATCGATAGGTAATCGAAGGATGCGATACACATCCTCCAATGTGATGGTCATCTCTCCAGTCGGGAGATGGAACACATTGGTCACCGGATCCCATCTCTCGATGAGGGCAACCATCAAACTATGATCTCTATCGATCGCTCTGTATCGCTGGACTCCGCCGAGTCCCACCTCGCGCATGATAGCCCAGTGTGCTGCGGACACATGTGGTCGCATCTGGCTCAACAGTGGGGGCATCCTGTCCCGCATCGTCAGCTGCTGACGTGCCTGCAAAACCAACCCACTACATTAGCCCTACTCTTTATCACAACATCTACTTTACCCTCTATACCCCCTTTTATCCCCCCGACCACACCCCGACTCTCTAACACACCCCTCTACCCACCTATCTTCTACAATATCCCCCTCCCTCTTCACACCCAAACAAACAACCCACATCATACTACCACGAAACCAAAACGATACCCAAACAACCAAATCCAACAATCGACACAACTTAAATCATACCAAAACACCCCTACCCCATCCCAAAACCATACTCACAACACCTAAACCACAACCAACAATTCAACACCAAAACATAACCCAAACCAACCAAAATAACTACAAATCACTACGAACCGGTACCGGTCACCCATAACCGACCCCGGTCTCCTCTCCACCGACGCCGGTCAACTACCGACCGACACCGGTCACCACTGATCAACCCTGCCCCTAGATTTTCTGGACCGATGCCGGTCGCTTAGTGACCGACATCGGTCGCTGTAAAAATTACCGAGCCGAACCCGCGCGGCTACCCAATTCATTTTTTTTTCCTATTTCTCCCTACATACCCACCCAAACACCCTAAAAACCTACCCACCCAACCGCCTTGGCCTATTTAGCCTATCTACCCTTTCCTCTTTTCATATAACTTCCATTTATTCATTATTTTCTCCAAATCTAAGATTCCTACCCGAATCCCAAATACAACATAATACCATTAAATTCACATAATGAAGGGTTTCGAACCTACCGGTACGACGACACGTCGTCGTGGTGGGATAGGTGGTGGTGGTCCAGCTGGTCCAGCACCTCCTGCTCCTCCTGGCTGTGCCATGGCTCAAACTCTGCTTTGCTGGGTCCTCAACCAATCAACTACTGCCTCCTCCTCACTCGGGCCCACCAATCAACTCACTTCTCCACTCAACTAGTGCCACCTCAGCCAACAAATGCACCAATATCACTATTCCACCTCAGACACCCCAAATCGGTTTTCAAATTAGAAATGTGACAATGACAAGCCGTATTTTTCTTTTTATAGGTTTTTAACATAGAACCGACACCGGTCAAATCGTGCCCTAAGGAACCGGCATCGGTTACCTAACCGGTACCGGTCATAGCTAACCGACATCGGTTTTGTCTTTATTCACCCAACTTTTTGCCCCTATTTACTAATTGCCCTTTCTCCCAACATCGCCTATATCCACCTTTGCTGAACACCATTTGTTCACCTATCCGGCCCGACCCAAGGCCTCACCCTAACCATTTGGCCCGACCCAAGGCCGCAACCCAACAACTTGGCCCGACCCAAGGCCTCAACCTACCTATTTGGCCCGACCCAAGGGCCTGGCCCGACCCAACAACCTACCTATTCCGGCCCGACCCAAGGCCTCACCCTAACCATTTGGCCCGACCCAAGGCCTCAACCTACCTATCCGGCCGACCCAAGGCCTCACCCTCCATTTGGCCCAACCCAAGGCCTCAACCTACCTATCCGGCCCGACCCAAGGCCTCACCCTAACCATTTGGCCCGACCCAAGGCCTCACCCAACCCATTTGGCCTGACCCAAGGCCTCAACCTACCTATCCGGCCCGACCCAAGGCCTCACCCTAACCATTTGGCCCGCCCGACCCAAGGCCTCAACCTACCTATCCGGCCCGACCCAAGGCCTCACCCTAACCATTTGGCCCGACCCAAGGCCGCAACTAAACCAACCCTTGGCCCGACCCAAGGCCTCAACCTACCTATCCGGCCCGACCCAAGGCCTATAACCATTTGGCCTGACCCAAGGGCTAACTGGCCCTGACCCAAGGCCTCACCCTAACCATCCGGCCCGACCCAAGGCCTCACCCTACCCATCCGGCCCGACCCAAGGCCTCACCCTACCCAGCCCGACCCAAGGCCGCAACCCAACAACTTGGCCCGACCCACGGCCGTATCACTTCAATACCTTACCCAACATCAACAACATACACTTTTATCCACCCATCATGTAGCTTTTTGTTCCATCGAGCTCACCTGTTCGTGTTTTAGCATGATTAGGGTCCCTGACTTGATCTGTCGACCAACTTTGCCTAGACCTAGACCGTGACGTTTATCTCAACCAAACCAACCATTTGGTACTGCCGAACATGCCTAAACGTTCCTGTACCTTACCTGTTATATACCCTGGAGCTACTTCCTATGCCTTGGATACCAGGATTATATCACCCTTGTTTGGATAAACTATCGACCTTTGCCTATGCATTGCTGGTTTGCTCGTCAAATCATGTACCCTAGTCGCACTATTGCATTTCAACGTGCGTCTGCTTCCTTGGACTTACCCCACCTTCTCCCCATCATCTCTACACCATTTACCCTTTATCAACCCTATCCCTGATTTCAAGTTCTCTCAATCTGTGATAGATTTGAGGGGGATTACCTATACCCTTAACAGGAGAAACCACTTCATATTATTGTCCGTGCAGCTTTACAAAACAAGCTACACGACAATAAGGGGCTAATGTAGACACCAAATTTGTGTCTTACGACCCCTTGTGACCCGCATCTCATTTCGCAACCTAACCTCATCACCTAAACCTTACACAATTATTTATTAATTACCTTGTAATTGATAAATCCACATCACCTTACCTGCCACCTCATTTTGCCACCTCATCATGACCTAGTCCTAACCCTAAACTAACCTAATTAAGACCTATAACTTGGTCCACACCTACACCCATGACTAATGACCCCTTTCTCGCACCCAAAACCGACCTTCTAGTCACTTGACCAAGCCCGCAACTAATCTCTCGGGAGAAAAGCAGGGAAAGTGGGCTATTTTACTAAAAATAGCCTACTTTTTCCTTACCGATACCGGTTCCTACTCGACCGCCGTCGGTTACGTAACCGCCATCGGTTCCCTGTAAATGGGCTCCCCAAACCAAAAACAGAGGTCGAAGGATTTTTGGATCGAGAGAGAGCATCAGGAGTGATCAAGAGAATCCGGATCTTTACTTGGCTGAGCAGAGACAAGTGAAGAGACAAGAAGAGTTTGCAGCAAAGGAGATCAAGCCCAAGACTGCAACTGGATACCAGAGCCCTGTGATACTCAGCTGATCATCGAGAGGGAGATATCTCATCTTCTGTGTGTCAGGCCATCCTACCTCAGTTCTACCTTTGTCATCAGAGTTCTTGGACCTGCATCTTCGTCAATAACCAGTAAGTTACATCTTGCATGTCCTTTTAATAATACTTCTTAGACTTTTGAATCACAGTCCTCACAAATCCATTCCTAGATCCACTACCCGGCAACATATTGCATCTAACTATCCTTCATTTACTTCTCATCACCTCATTACCTAATATCACCCATATACTAGCCTTACAAACAACACAGCTACCCTACAACACAACTAACCCACAGATCCTAGACCCTACCGATATCGGTTATCAGTAACCGGCATCGGTTATGGTGACTCAAAACCAGAAATCAGCCTTTCCCCTACCCAGTTCAACAAAGCAACTTAATTGATATTTTACAGTCTTTGGTGTTAATTCATATTAGCAGGGAAACTGACCACCTTCGAAAGGAAGTTTTATATTTCCTGGGCCCAAGGCAGTTTCCTCATTTATTGTCTAATCAAAATCTTGTGGTCTTGTGTTCTTATTTGCAGGTAGTCCTTCCAAGACAAAAAGGAGTTCTTCGCAGTCAGCCTGATCTTTCTCTACGGTACGCGCACACCATCTCGACATTCAACAGGTATTCCTCCTAGCCCTAACCCTTATCTGTTTCTAAAAGGAATGAAAGGATAGAAGCAACTCTATTCCCAGAAGCTTGAAACATTAAGTGCGAAAGGACCTGTATTGGATTTTCAACATCAAAATCCTTGCATTGCAACAAATGTGTGCATGTATAATTTGCTTAATCCCTAAAAAGGTCTGATTCTTGCAAGAATTCACTTACCTAAGGTGAAAGTTCTACAATTTAGCTAAAACAAAGCATGTTCACCATCATGAAAATGAACCAAATCAAGGGTTAGATGCTAGCATTCATCAAGTCCAGGATTTGAAACTAAAATGTGAAAACACGTGGGAAACTCCTCATTGACCTAAAATGCAAATAAACAGCATGGAGGTCCTTAGTAAACTCCATGGCTATCAAAATTTTTGTCCATACTGGCTAAGAATAGGACCCATTTCGCTAATCAAAGTTGGTTGTTAAAGTCCCTTTTGTCACCTGGGCATATGACCAGAAGCAGTTTAAGAAAGATTTAACTCTTCAAATGATAAACCTTAAAAGGGCAAAATGCAAGCTCTTAGTCCTCATTAGATAATTTTACCATCTTACTCTCATTAGAAAGTTTAAAGTAACGTAAAAAGGTAGGTTGAGGGCTCTTTAGATAGCCCAAAGTTAAGGCTGTTTGACAGATTCTCATGGTGCAAAAACAGGTAAAAATGATTAGGAATGGATAAGGTTTCTTTATTAAATTTTACCCTTACATTTTGGAAGGGTTTCCAAAAAATCCCCACACTGCGTTTATGCCAAGTGGCATGATGTGAGTTGGGGGTGGGCTCAGTTCCTCTAAAATGATTAATCTAATAGTAGGTTAAGCATTATAGCCAATTGGACACGAGGCAATCTTTCAGTGTGATTTAGGCTATTAGAAGGGCACATTAAATCCAATTGAAATATTGATTTATTGGTTAACTTTGGAAGGGAAAGCTAATTAATTAATAATAATTAATTGTCTAGGTAGACATGGGCGTATGATTGGCTAATAACGCGAAGGTCATCCTAATTAGCCTTTGTATTTTTGGATAAGAAACTTAATTAATTAGCTTGAATTAATCTAATTCCCAATGAGGGAAAATGAGTGCCTTTGACCATATGTCATTGATTTTCATTCACGAAAGTGGGATCCCTTAGCACAATTTAAGTCCCTTTGAAAAATTTTGGGCGTAATTACTAGGTTTTTACAATCTTTGCCTCCAATTCTTGGTCAGACATGTGGGGCAATCCTATTTAAACTAGAGGCCATGCGGGGAATTCTTTATTTGAGATTTTTGGAAAATCTTACCCTTAAATTCTGACTTCACCCCGACTACTCATAAATTCTTGGACAGCTGGTAGGGATGCCATTTCCCAAGACCAAATGTTTGGTTGTTGCTCTTGTTGCACACCTACTTAGAAAATTTTCAGCTAGTGTTTCCCCGACTTCGGCACCAAAAATGTGACGCTGTTGTTATTCCCTTCATTTAATCAACGCGGGCAAAAATTTGTCCTATTCAAACAAAGGGTTTGTCCAAATCTATTGCAACAAGAAATTCTAAGTTTTTCTCTCTTTCCGCCATCGTGGGACATTTTGTAGCTTCTTATTGGATCTGTTTCAATTCCTTAAGGACGTCTTCCCACAAAGCCTTATTGCCGAATCAAACTTGAAAAATATGAGAAGTAGGAAACACTTTAAAGACCTTTCTGGAAAGATGAAAAACATCTTTATCCATATGGTGCCATTTCTAGAAATAAACACACTTTGCCTTAAAATTAAACAACCTTGCAAGACTGAGGCACTTGGAGGCAATAACACAAGGACTTAGCCTTGGAAGTAAACACACCTTGCAGGGGACATTCTTGGATAAAAGTGAACACGTGACAGTGAAATAAACACACAATTAGAATGCTTGGAAAATTATTGCAAATCCACATAAAAGTTTTAAATCTAGAACACCTCTGCAGGAATAATCTACAATATTTTGTAAATTTCCATAGAATTGAAATGTGTGTATGAACTAATAGATCTAAAGTAAATGAAAAGGAATATAGCTTACATGAAAAAAGGGAGGATCAATTTATTTCATTGGTCGGGTAGGCCCTTGTTGTCCGCCTCTGTACAAGATATGCAACAAATCTAATTTTCTCATCAAATCTACTTGCACATGGAAATGGCTTTTAACCCGGTTATTGTCCTTTAAACCCCTTTAATAAGGGTTATGTGTTTTTTTATATTAAAAAAATATACTATAGTTTATAATTTTTATGAACTATATGTTGTTTTTTATTTACATTTTATAAACTATATACCTTTAAAAAAAGCGTATATATTTTTACATTATAAATTATAATAAGTTATTATAATGTGTTGAAATATAACATCCCTAATATTATATAGAAGAATAAATTTTAGAATTTCACATTCTAGAAATACATAACTTTTTGTTTCATTAAATTTGACAGTCAAATGAATTAACATAAGACAATTGATGGTCATTTAGATGTCAAATTCGTAAGCTCGTAGGTTCTAAGAAACTTTCATTGTGAGGAAATTGATGTTCAAATGACCGTCATAGACCACAACAAAAAAGTCATTATGATCGGTCCATTTAGACGTCAAATTTAAGTTGGCCTAATCTTTGTCTACATTTAATTTTTTCATAAATTTGAAGCTGTTATGCATTCTTAGGGGTCTCTTCTTCACTTCTATATGGTCAGAAATATTTTTTATATAAATCTAGGGTATAATACAGAGACCTTTATATTGCAGGTTATTATTTTGATTATGAGAGGTTAATTTGCATTGTAATGACATAATTAGTTATGATCAAATAGTTTCTTTAGATCTATAAAATTTAGATCCAATTCTATTAAAACATGTTGTTTTTATTATTAATAAATATGTATCTAACTCTGTGGTACATTGTATATTTATAATGCGAGTGTTTTTTACAGGTTTAGGAAACCAATGACATCTAAGCTTTTTTCTGTCTTGACAAAACCTAGATCCTGAATGAAACCAACTACAACATTTGGGTCAAAATAGAATTTATGGCGAGGAAACTCTAGATGATTGTTTCTAGATCTAAGGTTACTCGCACTGGTCATCAAATAACTATAGATAACATGAATAAATTATTACAAACATGCAAGAGGCTCTTTTTATGATTCTATGCAATTTGAATTATGAGTACCTTCTACACATTGGTAATATCAAACATTCGAAAGAGGTATGGACACAACTCGAATCCATGCATAAAGGATAATTGGTATATCAAGGATAGTAATGAGAGTATAATTCCTGAAGGAATTAAAAGAAATGGTCTGTATATTTTTTATGATTTCTCTTCCACATCTTGTTTTATATCTCAAAGTTTGAATAATTCAAAACTATGGCATGAAAGGTTAGGACATGTTAATTATCGAAGCTTATATGAAATGTCTAGATATAATCTAGTGAAAGGTTTACATGTGTTGTCTTCTTCTCTTGAAGTTAATTCATTAAATGCTTCTAAATGATGGTTTTGATTCTGATTTAGTAAATGGTTATGATGATGTTTTGATGTTATAGATGTTTCTGAAACTCTTATCTTCCTAGATAAGAAATTAAATTGGGCTCAATCTATGTTAGAAAGTTCAAATCCTATTAACCTTAGGAAAATGACTAGAATCCATCATATGTACCATGCATTAATTACCTTGTATTTTTGAACCTGAGAAGTGCATGTAGGTTGAATTGTATTATAGGGTCTAGGTGGATATACAAAGTAAAATATAATGTTGATGGTAGTATTAACAAACATAAACTAGACTTGTTGCTAGAGGTTTCACTCAGAAACTTGGTATTGATTATGTTGAGACATATGCCCCTTTAGCTAAAATGAGTACTGTTAGACCCTTATTTGCAATTGTCTGATCAATTTGGGTGGGAAATCCACCAAATGGATAAGAAAAATTCTTTTTTTTGTGATTTAAAAGAAGAAAATTACATGTATCAACCTAAAGGATTTGAAGAAACTAGTAAAGAAAACTATGTTTGTAAATTGAGAAATCCTTATATGGTTTAAAACAAGCTTTTAGAGCTTGGTATGCAAAAATTGTTTCCTTATTTAAATTGTTAGGTTTTGTTAATTTTTCTTCTAACAATGATATATTCATTAAGCAATAAGGCTCGCATATTATCATTATATATATATATATATGTTGATGATTTTCTTATGTTTGATGACAATTCTGATTTAATTCATAGGATTAAAGAGAAATTGAAGCAATCTTTTGAAATGAATGAGTTAAAACTCTCACACCATGTTATTTGTATTACTGCATTTCATTCTATTGTTATTTTTCAAAACACAATATGCAACCATTGTATTGAAAAAGTTTCTTATGATTGATTGTAAACCATTTTCTACTTTAATGGAAGTTGGAATAAATATTGATCCTAAATCTACAGATGAAGAAGGTTGATCCTATTTTATATATGATTGTTGGTTGATAGTTTGATTTATCTAACTAAACTAGATAAGATATTTCCTATACAATAGGAATTACTTCAAGGTTTATGCAAGAACCTTTTATAGAGATCATTGGAATCTTGCAAAAAAAATTCTTAGATATTTGAAAGGAACAATAAATTATGGGTTCACATTATAATAAGAATGAAAATGCTATCTTATATGGATTTTGTGATTGTAACCATATTGATGTTATGTTATAAAATATATTGGATATGTGTTCAAGTTTTTTGATGTAGTGACTATTACTTGGAACAAAAAATACAATCAATAATCTCCATTTCTTCTACTAAGGTAGAGAATTACAATGGAAGAAGTAAAGAATCCATGTGGTTGTAACAACTATTGGTAGAGATACACATGAAGCTAAAGAGAGCATTTCTCTTTATTTTGGTGGTCGGATTTGTATTTCTTTTGATTAAGAATCTAATTCAACATCAAATGATGAAGAACATTGAGATACATATACACTTCACTCCTGAGAAGGTGTAAAGTGATGAGATAAATTTCAAGTTCATGCTGACTGAAGAGAAGGTTACTGACATCTTCAAAAAATCCTTGAGTGCTATAAAGTTTTGTCACTTTCATGAAAAGCTTGGATTGTCAGAGTTTCCATTAAGGGGGAGTGTGCATGACAATGTCACCTCTTAATGGAACTTGGTTTTTGTAAAAATACCTTCAGGCATTTGTAAAATACCTTCAGGAAAGTGTAAAAAAGACCTTCAGGCAAGTGTAAAAAGACCTTCGGGCATGTATACCTCCTCGGCTTATTTTTTAGAAAGAAGTGTAGAAAGATCTTAAAGGTAGTCTTCAGTAAACTCTTTAGTGTACTATTGAGTTTACTGGTAAACATCTAGGACAAGCATATTGTTAAGGAGGTCCTTGGTTGTAAAAGACTCCTATATGCTTGGGTTCAATAACCTTTTATGAGAACCTGTGAGAACATGTAAAAATCACAAATCATACTTAGCCACTGATCATGGGATGATCTTTGGGATTCCAAATCCTTTTGTACCAAAAGGTAAATTGAGTATGATGAAGGTGTTATAATTCCTTCAAACCGATATGCTAGCCTAAAACCTTTATGGTTTAAGGATTGTAAATCCTGTAGTGTACCATGGGAAGGTAATCTATTTGCATATGTTATGTTATCCCACTTAACATTAAGGGGGAGTGTTGGAACATAATGATTAAGTGGTTTGGCCAACCCTTAATGTATATGGGTCCATCACTAATATATAGGTTAATATATGAAAATATATTTTGGAATATAATGATTAAGTGGTCTGGCCAACCCTTAATGTATATGGGTCCATCACTACTATATAGGTTAAATATTCGATAATCATGAAAATGGTTATATTTTCATAATATTAAATATTATAAACCTAGGGGTATTAGTGATGGAACCATTTATAGGTTGATATGGTGGGTCAGGAGGCATACCACTTAATCACCTTATATAAAAAGGACTTTAGGTCCTCATTTGATATGTTAAGTCGGGAAATATATCAAAGGTGTGCAAATAAAGTGATTTGGTTTTACCCTTGGTACACTATAGGGTTTACAATCCTTAAACCATAAAGGTGATCTTACTGGATGTGAAATAAGTTCGGTTGAAGGAAGTATAACAGGTTCATCATTTTCAAAGTGGTTTTTACCCTATTGGGGTTTTCCACTATAAAGGATTGTGGAATCACATTTGATTATCCCATGATTTCTGGCTAAGTATTTCTTGTGAGTTTTACATTATGTTATGATGTAATATTTATTTAAATATTTATTATAACATTATATAATATGTAAATTGATTAAATCCATATATATTAGAATCCTCAAATTCTAATAGGGAACTACTATTACAGGACCATCAAGTGTTAATGCATAATAAGGTCATATGAGACCATCTAGAGCATGTTAGTCTTATTAAATTGTGTTGTAACTAATTCCAGACATAATGTGCTTGAATGATCAAAGTTGTAGTAATAGCTTTTTCCAGCATGATACAATATGGAATATAAGCTATAGATACAGGTCTTAAATTCCTGTCTCATCATAAGATAAGATCCAATGGTATGATTTGATTAGGTGTACTCTGATGTTATATCTATCACCTACAACAACCGGATTAGAGTAGTAGTTGAGAATTGTCTCATCTTAGTTAGAAAGCTAAGCACAAGGGATAGGTATGATAGAAAGTAGGCTTTTGGGATCAAAATCCCCTGTGGTCTCCTCATGCGAATAACCATACTCAAACATGATTCACCTAACCATAAGCCCCTTCCACCCCACATGAATGGATTAGATTGAATTAACTTAAGTAATTTTATGTGGTATCTTGCACAGCATTCATTAGTGAACTTATTTGTAATTAATGCTATGTGTTGGCACTTCATCCCTACACCTGACCAAGCCAGCATGACCCTAAAACTAAACATGGCAAAATTAAGTCATTAAGTAATTATATGATGCTTACTTGGATTAGATTGAGCTAAGATTTGGTCCAACCGTACAAGCACTTGCCTAAAATTTATCTAACCACATGTCCTGCGAAGTAGACTGTATGAGCTTCCATGTGTGATCCATGAGAATTTGTCCAACGCTAGCCCAAGAACTAGGGAAAATGATAATTTCCATTTTCTACCTTATGAACCTAGGGAATCTGAAGTTAACCAGGACAATAGTTTTCCCCTAAAATGATAAATAATTTAACTCGTAACCATCGTTAGAATACCATGAATGTGTCCTTAGAAACCTTTTTTATGGGTTGACAGTGTACAGAAATGAAGGTAAGACGAGTCAGAGATTTTCAATCAAGTAATTATAGTAAATTCATGCATCCTAGATATCCATAGTGTGAAGCATTGCACTACACTGGTCACATTTGAGGTATATGAATGATCTAATGGTATAATCAATTGCTGAGAATTCCTTCATTCTCAGTATCATCATTGACTATGTAGGGTTTATATGGACCTGTTCTAAGTCATTGGTAAGTTTGTCCTAGACAAGAATGTGTATTAGCAATCTATAGTTATGGAACATTGGATTGAGAAGTCAGAGTGGACACCTCAGCAACATGTTGTAACCGAGGGACATATTTAGATATTCCTATAATGTCCTTTAAGACCTTATCAATTTACATTTTGAGCCTAATGGATTAGGGAAAAGTGAAAGATCTTGAGCACATCCTAACATTTGGGTGCAGAGTATAAGACAGTTAGCATAGAACACCAATGCAAGATCCATTCATAGAGATATTATAGACAGATGTATCCTTTGATGTTGTGAATATGTTAAAATAGGTAGGAGAGGTCTCATGACTCCATGGTTAAGAATAAATCGACACTGTGAGGTAAGGTGTAAGCCACAGAGAGCTCAAAAGGTATGCATGTTGAAAATACATCATCATAGCTGGATTTTGTAGCTTCGGACTAAAATCTTGTTTGTGAATATAGGATTCTTGCATATCTATTAGGAATTGAGGAAGTGATCACAAGTCTGATCACCTTAGGATTCTCATTTAGATATGCTCTCCAACTATTGGTCTCTTATGTATGAGTATGCTTCCTAGGCGTACAATAGACCATCATAGTAGAATGTTACCAAGTATTCACATATGGTGTTATAAGACCTCAATTAGTGACCCTCAAGGTAAGGGTTTGATTGGTTTCATTCACAACCTACCAATGACCTCATTGAATTAATGAGTTTGAAAGGACCCATATAGTTACACTAGAGGCATCAGTATCTGGCTGACACAATTAAACCTCTCAAGCTAATGATAGAGAAATTTGTAGGTGAGCCCATTTGCCCATCCATCCTTATTGGGTATCAGCACAGAGCTCAGTTTAGAGGATTTTGAAATGCCATTTAAATTTTTCTATCTAGTCAATCACTATACAAGACCTGCAAGGGTTGCATTTACAGGGATGGCTTTCAAAGATGGAAAGAGAATAGAGAGATTTGCCCATGAAGAGGCATGTTAGGCTCCTAGGAAGAGATTCCCGAAGTCCATTAGAAAGGACCAGTATTAGAAGAGGATGATGCAGTTAGGTACCAAGAGAGTCCATCTATTCATTGAAATTGCAAGGTATCCCAAGCCTTCACACAAGACAAGGTTATCAAGTTGCCTATACATTGAAAAAGATGAGTCAGAAGGAAGAGATTATTTTATTCCACATGACAATATGACAATGAGTCTATCACTGACTTTATTGCTCATTAGTGCAGCCTAATTAACTAGCTCACATTTCATTTACCTCAACTAAACTCGTAGAGTTGTTTACTTGGGCTTGTTATAGACACATCTCACTAGCCCTGTAGGTGAATACCTTTTGCACTTTTGATAAGGAATTCACCATGGCATGAAAATTGGAAATTCATGTTATCAAAGAGAAGAAAATTCAGCTTCATAGCAAGAACATCACATTCAAATCAAATGATGATTATTCATATTTGAAACCCCATAACACCTATTCAAAACTCAAAGGATTGGCCAATGTTGTATTTATCAAGGCTGGACCCTCTCACCCATCAAACCAATCCAAACATTCTTCTAATCTCTCTCCTATCTAAGCTTTCCAGTTCATAGGAGAACAACAAAAGTACACTCCAATAGGAGAACCTTATTCTTCTGTTTTGGAAAATATTATTAAGGCTCGTGTCATTACCCTTCCATCTATAAAACCACACACTGGTTTAGACCTTGATCACCCCATGCCCACATGGTATAAAAAAGAACACGACTTTTGTAACTATCATCGTGTCAAAGGTCATAGCAAAGGTAATTGCATCACCTTCAAGAATATCATCTAAGAAATGTTAGACAATGGAGTTCTAGTCTTGGATAGCCCAAATGCACCCACTAACCAAAACCTACATATCTTCAAGAAGCCATTCCCTAATCATGTCCCATCTTCCAACCAAGATGGTGACACTTCAAACAATGATAGCAATGTCTGTGAGGTCCACGCTATTTTTGATGACATACCAGTTTCTTCCCAATTAACTTATGTTCCTTCCATAGATGAAATATTATCTCAAGCTCCCCTACCTACACAAGAACCTATTTCATATACTCCACCCACAAAGGAACCCCCTTCATTTTCTCCTTCACCCATGGAAGATCCTATAATTAGCACGCCACCTTTGACCCCTCAAATTTTTGAGTAGTTGTCAGTGGCACCTCTCCTTCTCATAGGAGATGCATTCCCACAACCTACACCATCACAAGAAGAGTCAACCTCGTCTGGCCCATCCTCTCCTCTACCCATGGAGGATCCTGTAAAAATACCATTTTCTGTAGTTTACCATGCACCATCAGACCTTGAAGAGCCCATTGATCTCCTTTCAACTCTCTTACCCACAGAGTCTAAGGCTAGCCATTTCCCTGTATCTCAAACACATTTTACAGGCATTACCACTCGATCCATGTTGGCCTCGCTTACAATAGTACCATTTTCAATCTTAGTCAATCGCCTGGACTTTTGGGATGCCTTCTACTTCCTATTTCAACCTAAATGTAGTTGTCACTCACCAAAACCTCCACTATCTATCCAAAAGTGTTTCAAGAAACCAAAAAAACACAACCACAACTATTGCAACACCATCCTGTCATCACCATATCTTGAAACACACCTCTTCCTACAACCTAATGCACACCTATGCCTAAACACCTACCCACGCCTATATCATCTCACTTACCTAAACATATCACTACCTTAGGGGTCATACCGACAGCTAGCCTTACTCACCCACCCATTAAATTTGATTTAGCAACATCTTCCCAAACCAATACTAAACTCATTTCCACGCCTAAAAGGAAGATCCAACCTACTAGTCCTGATACTCCAACCTCACCCACCACACCATTATCGCCTTCACCTCTTTTTCTAGCCTAGGACCTCACCCTTTGACCCTGGCCAAGAAACCTCTTTCCACCAATAAACTGAGAGTACAACATCCCACCTCCTCATGAAAAACTTCTAATATACCCAAACGACCCACAAAACCTCTGCCATCACATGTAACCTTCTTACCACCCATACCACCACTACCATTCATAACTTATTCACTACCCATGACACTTTCTACCCTTCCACTCACACCTTCTCCCCACCCTCTAACGACCACCTCCACAACAACTCAGTTACCTTTGTGGGTAACCTGTCCTCTTTTACCATCTACTTTTCCCTCTACATCAAGTGCACATGTGTCTCCTTTTCCCAAAAAGGTGTAACCTAAAGCTAAGAATCTGTTACTCTCCAATAAAGTAGTTAAACCAACCAAACCTTCCATCGCTATCTCTTCTACCATGCCCATACCTAAACTAATGCCCACAAGACCTAAGACCACTCCACGCACAAAACTAGTAGACCAACCCATTCCCCCTCCTGTAAAGCCTCTTCCTCCAAAATCATCCATACCTGCACCTAGACCCACATTCACCTCTTATTGTGATCCAATAGTAGGGTCCTGTACCAAAATCTTAACCATTCTCCTCAAAACTTCTATCATATAATTACAACCTCATAGACCTTATGAACCACTCAAACCCAAACCAAAAGGGTTTGACAAAACCAAAATTTATGCCTACCATTGTGTTCCATGACACGATGTAGAGACTGTAAGGCTTTAAAAACCACTCTTGTCCAATTGTGTCCTCCTGAAGAAAATTTTGACGATGTTGATATTCTTGATGAGGACCTCATTTCCCCTTCACCGATTTCCCTAGAGCCTCTTCCATTACCTACTCAATGACCAATATCTCGACCCCTGCAACTCTTTGATCCACCCCCAAGATTCGAGACCAACATGATCAACATTGCCACCTGCACCCAAAAATACAAAGGAAAGGAAAAGGCAACTAGCCCATCAGTCAACCCTGTACCCAACATACCATCTACACCCATACTCAAAGTCACCATTCAAGGTCCTACATATCCTATTTCTAATGGGGTCACACATCTCACAATGCTAAAATAACTGCACCAATCCCCCTCAAAATTTCCTTATATGACCTCATCCAAACCTCCAAGTCACATCATCAAGCCCTCATGGAGGTCCTTCAATCTATTAAGGTCTTACCGAATGACCCCATGCCTATGGCCTTAGTCATTACCCCTCACCATGTAGCCTCTCTCAGTATCTCATTACCTTCCTCTACATCTCCACCTCCTTACCGGGTAGTCACCCTTAGCTTTTCAGATGAAGAGATTGCTCCCTTTCAGTCTGACAACCCCGAACCCACTCTTTTCATCCCCGTCTTTATCAATAATATACAAATATGATGCATTATGGTCAATGGTGGTGCTATTATTAGCATCATCTCCTGCCATGCATATGACCAAATGTGAATAATTGATAATTACATGCATGGTAACCTAGTTATGTTGTGGTCCTTCAATGAAGCCATGACCTCTACCCTTGGTACCATTTTCCTCCATGTTCGCATAGGTCCTTACACTATCCCAAAATTTTTCTATGTTCTAGAAGGGGAGTTCTCATATAACTTGTTTCTCGGCCGACCTTGGATCCACGCCATGGGTTGTGTCCCTTTGAATTTACATCGCTACCTCAAATTTGAACATGAGGGACATAATTACACCATCCTTGCCGACCCCTCGGCTTTGAAGACCTAAACATTCTATACCATCCCAATGATGTGCTTGTACCAGTCAAGACATCTACCACTATCCCTACTTCACCTTCACCTGCTAACCCATCCACCCAGACTACCACCACCTCTCCCACATCTAACCTTGCTATCCCTACCGTTGTTGTAACCTCTACCACTGACCCACCTATTTCCCCTTCATCTAGTGAGCCGTCTATCCCCACTACCCACATACTAACTACTAATCCCTTAGAAGGTGTTTTTAAATTTCTCACTCTAGGGGAATACTTCCTATATAATATTGATACCTTCCTCACCCTGAAAGAGTATGGGAACCTGTTTCAACACCCCAGTTATGACATCCGCATCAGTGATATTTTTCCTTATGGCCCTCCCCACCTTCACACTAATCTAACATATGGGGGACTTGATATTGCCACTTATAAACTAGAACCTCCATCCCAAACCCAACCATTTTCATCTGACCTACACTCCCTCACTAATCGCCACTTCACTCACACTTTCCTCCACCGATGCACATGGAAAGGATTTGGCTTCGAATTTTATGAATAGGGCCACCATATTGTCATTTATTGTACCTCTTGTAAACACAATGACCATAATGGCATTGGTTTTGACACACCACCTACCAAGAAGGTTTGTGTTGACCTCATCCAGGAAAGAAAACCTTCCCCACCTTATTCACCCACGTTACCATCTTCACCCATGGAGTCCATAGATCCCGAATCTGTTCCTCTTAAAAAAAAATTCATAAACACCATTTCCCTGGGACCTCTAACCTATCAATGCAATAGCGAGGCTCCCTCTTCTCTCCCATTCCTATATCCTAACATGATCAATGATGATACACCTGCTATTAATTCCGTTTAATGTGAGGACGATGAATCCATCCTCACTTACCTTGGTGTGGAAGATTATTATATTCATCGGTTGTTACCATCTGAGATGTAAACCATGTTGAATGAATCAACCATCGAAATCAACATTAACACTCAGGACAATCCACACATTCTAAATATTGGCCAATCCTTAGATGTTGTTGAATAGGAAGCCTTCACCTCTTTCCTTCAGGACCATAGCAATACGTTTTCTTGGTCCTATGCTGATATGCCCAGTATCGACCCAAAAATTGTGGTCCACAATATCATAACCATTCCTCATGCCAAACCCATCAAACAAAAGCTTCGGAAAATGCATCCTTGCATTGCTCTTCTAGTCAAAGAAGAGCTTCAATACCTTCTCTCAATTTCCTTCATCCTACCCATTGACTTTCCCCAATGGATTTCTAACATCATTCATGTCACCAAGGTGACTAGGGGACTCTGCATTTATACAGACTTCCATGACCTGAACCTATCTTTTCCAAAAAATGATTTCCCCCTTGTTGCTCGTCAAATAGGACTTTACGAAGAGCAACAGTCAGGGGACAAGAAGTCCCTCCCTTTAATGGGAGAGGTTCCCTTATTCAAAAATGAACCTATTTACAAATATACAAAACATGATTTTCTGGTTGAACTTGGATATTACGAAAGTGTTTATTATAAAGATCATCAATTACAAAAGGACTGAGGAATGAGAGTACGAGAATGAGAAGAAAGGAAACATGCAGAATTATAGATAATAGAGTAATTCTTTATGTATGCGAAGTTACAGTGAATTGAAAACAAGATCATTTGTATCGTATAAATAAGATGGAATTTAAAGACACAAAGTTCTGTAAATAACATCTGCCAGAACACAAAGTTTCTTAACGTAACACAGATTCATTAATCAAGGACACAAAGTTCCTTCTTGGTTATACAAGATCACCATGCTTGCAAAGTTGAAGAGTATGCAATCGGCAAGACTAACAAACTGGAGACAAATGATCTTCACAAAATTTAAATGAAAGCTTAGGGATAATAGAGATCAGATAGACAAAGAATGGAAAGCCCTTCTGTATTGATTTCTTTATGATCTATTTACACTTTCAGAAAATAAACCCAGTTCTTCCTCCCTTTTTAAGAATGGCGTAGAGAGGCCATTATATAGCTTACAAATCAGTTACTCTTCGTAACCGCTTCTTTTAACCAAGAATAGTTAAGGATTGCCAACCGCAATACCTCAACTTTTTACAAAGAAAACGGAAAAAGAATGGGAAGAAGAGAAAAGAATAAGGAGAAGAAGACAAGTGGTCAGTTACTGGGAGGGACCCACTGACTTCAAAATCAGTTGCCTGAATCTTTTCAATGCCTCGGCTATGTCTCTGCCATGAGGGACTGACATGTTGGCTGTAGACTGACCCCAAAATCCGAGACACTTCTCCATTTCTTTATCAAACTCGACATGAGTATGATAATCTTTATTTACTTCTTCGATGGCAGATTGAAGAGAGAAAATCTCCTTCATTTTCTCTTTGGAGATGGAACTTTCCTTGAATAAATTATCTTTGACAAAAGCTTTGAATTGAGATTTGATTTCTTGTAAGGAAAGGGGCACACCAGAAGTTTCATCTTGAATATGACAGTGTATATCTTTGAAAGCAGATACCACCAATGTCTTGAAAGCCTCACCTTTCTGCCAACTATTCTTCAGCTCTCCACAAGCCTCCTCCAGGACTTTGATCTTCCACTCCACGCTGTAAACCCAGGACTTTGACAGATTATCCTTTGCATCATCAAAAACCTTATTCGCCAATAAAATGTTCTCATCTGTCTGTCCCATGAGACGGAGGTCTACTATGCAACTGCTCCAGAGTTTGAGCTCTTTATCCATGACCCCGATAGTGGAGGAGAGCTTCTGTTGCAAATTGTTCACCTTTCCGTGGATTTTGAAAGCTTCATCGATGAAATTCAATCCTGCAACAAGCATATCTTCCACCATGGCCTCCATAGCTCTGCCATAGACAGAATACTTGTGCATGTCTTTGATACTCTGTATTTCATCTTGGCTCAAAATTACAGGAGGTGGAAGAGTAGTCAATGGGGTAGGGTCCAAAACTTTGTCCTTAGACAAAAGAGATTTGATAAAACTTGTGAGAATCTGGGCCTGTTCCTCCAACTGTTCAATAGTTTGCTGCCCTTTCTCTACCCTCCCAATGACTCTTGTGACCATTTCCTGGAGGTTGTGGATCTCACCTTCAGGAGTAGACTCTCCCATTGGAATTCTTGAGAGCTCTAAGTCAGATGCCTGCAAGTCCTACTCTGATTTGTCCACTGTAGGCTTAGCAATCTCCAGGAATTGCTGACCTTGAGCATCAGACACTATTCTGGAGGTGATTTTGGCTTTCTTGGCACGAGAAGGAGTAGTGCCCAACAAGGCTGCGACAGCATCAAAATTTGGCCTTGAGCTCCGAGAGGAAGATTTCCTCTTTCTACTGTCAACAAGAGGTTGAACCCATGCAAAAGAGGAAGAGGAAGCAGCAGGAGGGGCAAGAGGACCAAGAGACATAGAGCTCATGACGCTCAAGGTTTGCACATAGCTGTGGTCTCAAGTTGAGATGTGAGTAGGGCGCTGGATACAATTGCTGCTGAAGAATCAATAGCACTTGGAAGTTCAGTGCTCTGGACTTCCTTATCTTTATCTGCTGGATCTTCAGGAGCATTTGCAGGGGCTGGCACTTCACTCTCTTCACTTTCACTGAGAACAATGATGTTCTCTGGTCCCAAAGGCACTTCTACCTGTTTACTTTGAGGATCTTTTTCCACAGGCTCCTTCTTAACCTCTTTAAGTTTCTTCTGGTACACTTGAGTGGATGAAGAAGGAGTGGAAGCTGCAGGTCCTTGCGTTGATGAGGCAGGAGGGGTTTGCACAGGTGTGTCTGATATGGGAGTCGATGCTTCCCTCCTTGGTGTTGAAACATCCTTGGAAGAGGATTCTCCTGAGTGCCTTCTGAGCTCTCGAACTTTCCTGTCAAACCAGACCTTAGTCCTGACTAAGACTGGAGCAAGGATCTCAGCCAGATCATCTTTTTCTTTCCTGTTCCAATCCAAGTCCTCCAAGGGGGTGTGCTTAATCACATTGTCATACTCATATGAGTATAGATCAGAATTGTCATCCTGGAGTCCTTCAGGAACTTGGTACAAGCCGAGTTCTTGGATCAATTGCAGAGAGAACCTGCCATAGTGCCTCCTTCTAGCCTCAAAATCATCTGCACAGTCAGCCCAATAGTCCTCTGTATCTGCCCTATGATGATAGATTATCTTGATGTTCTGCTCAATGAACTTCTTCAAGTCGAAGCAAGTTCTTGGCTTAAAGAAATGAACGGTGATAGGGACCAGGGCTCTCTCTATGTTCTGTGCGTCCAGGGCTGTTTTACAAGTGTAATTTCCCAAAGAGATGGGAAAGTGCAAACCAGAAATCTTCTTGTCTCTGCAGGTTCTGTGTAATTTGTCTAATTGCCTGCATACTTCAATCAAAGCCATCTTATCATTGCAGAACATGGGAAGCCTCAGAGGGGTGCTCTCATAGCCAGCAAGCCTGATATAAGAGAATTTTCTGAATTAAATAAAATAGGCACCGTAGTGCGATATCAGGTTCATGGCTTCATCTGAAAACCTTCTAGCAGTGTCACCCTCGAGCAGCCTGACCACGTACATGGTGAAAGCATCATTTACTCTTCTGAAATTGTGATTGCTGGTCTCTAGGGTGAACTGCGGGTAGTAGGCATATATGGGATCATCCTTGTGGGCATCAATGTAAGAAAAACCAAACCATTGTCTTGATGCCGCCAGAGTATACATCAGGTACGAAGTCATGTAGAACTTCTTCATTTGTTGTACATTGGACAGCTGCTCCGCCAAATTCATGCTGATGATTTCTACCCAGTTGATATTTTGAGTTCCCTCGCACACCATGCTGATGAGCGGGCACATCCAGAAATGGAACTCGTTAGTAGAAGGTAAGCCCATCACCCGAGCCAGTAGGATTATGAAATCTGACAACTCTTCATTGAAATCTGCTCAGAAGAGAGTCTTGGATAGGCGAGATGCTCCCTTCTTAGGGTTTTTAAGCCATGACTTCACCACCCGCGCCTTGTATTTGTCACTGTCTTGGTTAAACAGGGCCTGTGCTTGATCCCGGGAAACAACTATGGCATTATCCGTCTCTGGGATCCTCAAAGCAGTGCTAATGGCGGCAGCATCTAGCTTGGTGATGAGTTCCCCGTGTATATTGGTTAATTCACTCGAATCAGGGTCGAAGTGAGCTCCGCACGAAAGCACTGTATCAGCACACTGTACTGAGATCGGGAAACCTCCAGCGAAAGCCAAACCACTGTCGTGAATCATCTGCGCCATAGGTGTAGGGTTTGCATCCGCCATCCTTGCCCAAAAATCACTGAAATCAAGATGACGAGCTTCACTGTCCCCAATATTGTGAACGGAAGATTCTAGTGGAGAGATTTGCTCCTGTCCTTGAAATTTGATCTTCATATTGACAGTAATTCGGAGGACAGAGACGTGAACTTGACTTTGGGAAGGAATTACAGAGGGAAAGGATACATGCGCAGGAAATTATATTGTAAGGGTTCGAGCAAAGGATAGCGTGGAAGCAGTGTGAAAAATGCAAAGGGGGGATGCCCGTTATATAGCCGATTAGGAGAGAGAAAGACAATGAATGCGCATTTAATACATATCTACCAATTTGAAAAAGCATGATATTTGGGTAGAGCGGGAAAAATAAGCACGAATGGCACTTGGTTCATTTGGGACATGTGAGACGCGAATGCGCGAAACACGCGACTCGGCCGGATTCAGACTGAAAAGGTGACAATGGGTCCGGAAGAGCTTGGGACATTTGGGACGTGAAAGCGTGAAGTACGCGGTTCGGGCGAATCGGCCGAAAATGGAACAACTTGCACAATTTGACTTGGGACATTTGGGACAAAAATGTGTGAAGTACGCGGTTCGGGTGTTTCGGCCGAAAATGGAACAACTTGCACAATTTGACTTGGGACATTTGGGACAAAAATGTGCGACGGGCCCGAAAAAGGAACAAACTTCGGGGAGATCGGCCGATCGGGGAACAGAGCGCACTTTTGAACTTGGGACACGCGGGACAAAAATGTCCGACAGGCCCGAAAAACACACATGAAATGACCCAAAAATGTAGATTTTCTCAATTTCACGACTTTTAACACTTTCAGCACAACAGAGAAGACACTTAAACTCAAAATTTTGAAAATTCACTTCCTTAAGAGCAGGGAATTTTGAGTGGACAACATCTGGCTCCTTCTGGGGATGACATGGCATAAATTCAAGGAATGGGACAAGGTAAGAACTTAGACAAACTCGGGGAAGCAGACTAATACCTTATCCATTGGGCCACGGAGTCAAAAAGCAGAACAATACAGAAGACAACACACCAAGACAAAAAGGAAAGAAAAATGAAAACGCTGTAGAGAAAATACAAAGGACTCCTAATCACCTAGGACTTGAACAACTTAAGGTACTGCCCACTATAAGGAAGTGGGAGAGGAGAACCATCCATGTAATCAAGATAAAAGGAATTCTTACCAGCAAAGTGTCTGATCTTGAAAGGTCTGAGCCAAAGGGAATCGAACTTGCCATGGCTGCCACGAGGTTCATGCCTTTTATCCCATAACAACACAGTGTCTCCAACTTGGAAATCTCTGAACCTGGCTTTCTTGTCAAACAGGACCTTTACCTTCTGCTGGTGAACAGATATCCTATCAGCAACCTCCAATCTGTCCTCATTTAGTTTGTGAAGGTACATAATTCTCTTATCCAAAGCATCACTGAAACTAGTATCTTCAATGGCCTTCATTAGATGCAAGGCTGGCAGTTCCACTGTTACTGGCAGTTGAGCTTCTACTCCATATACCACTTGAAAAGGGGACATTCCAATAGCTCTCTTTGGCGTAATCCTGTCTGCCCAAAGAGCATCATAGAGCTTCTTGTGCCAATTTCGTTGAGACTCATTTACTAATTTCCTTATAATAGTCACCAAATTTTTATTAGTGGATTCTGCTTGCCCATTTCCTTGAGGATAGTAATCTGAGGAGTGAGCCAAAGAAATGCCATACCCATAGCAAAAATCCATTATCTCAGTTGAAGAGAAATTTGAAGCATTATCTGTTACAATCTTATTAGGTACACCATACCTTACCAAGATGTTCTCTTTGATGAAGCTGCACACCACTTCAGAAGTAGTACTCTTAACTGGAATAGCTTCCACCCATTTGGTGAAATAGTCCTGTGGCAGTTAGTACATGAGTATGACCAGCACTAGAAGTAGGATTAAGTGTTCCAATGAAGTCCAAACCCCACTGTTGAAAAGGTTCTTCAATTACAACTGGCTTAAGAGGCAAAGAGGCCAATTTGGGTCTTCCCACGAAGGTCTGACAAGCCTCACATTTATCAACCCACTTGGATGCATCTCTGAACAAGGAAGGCCAGTAATATCCTCCACGAAGAATCTTGTGAGCAGTGACCGTTGATGAATAGTGCCCTCCACATGCCTGATCATGAAAAGCTGAGAGCAACTTTCTCTGCTGTTCCTTGTCCACACACTTCAAAAATCTCCCATCTAACCCACGCTTGAACAAGGCGTTTTCCCACAACACATATTGCACTGACCTCAATTTAACAGTCCTCTTTTCTTTGGCAGTTAAATGAGAGGGGCATTCTCCATAGGTGAGAAAATGGGCAATGTCAGCATACCATTCATCAACTGATCTAAGGAATAGAACGGTAGGAAGGCCAACTTTGTTCTCCAGTAATTCATGCTTAGCTCCTTCAGCAATGAGCTCACAAAGACCTTTTCCACGAACCAGCTTGGTTGGTTTGATATCAATGTCATATTCTTGGACCTTAGCAACCCAGTTCCCTCTCTTGGATCCAAATTCTTGTTGTGTGAGAATTGACTTAACAGTTGTATCTGGAACCAACACCATGGAATGAGAGTTGAGGATGTAAAAGCGAAACTGCTTAACAGCTTTGACCACTGCAAAAGCATGTTTCTCCATCATGGTGTATTTTAACTCATGATCTTTCAGAATATAGCTCATGAACGCAATTGGGAGCTCATGCTCGTTAGAGTCTTCTTGAGTCAAAACAGCAGCTAAGGTATTATCTGTGGCATAGCAATAGATAATAAAATCTTTGCTGAAATCAGGACAGGCTAAAACAGGAGTTTTAGCGATAGCTCTCTTGATACCTTCAAAGGATTCCTTTCCTTCAGAAGACCAACCAAATGTTTGCTTCCCTTTCATCATCTGAGAAATATTCAAAGTTAACTCTGCAAAATCAGGGATGAACCTTCTTAAAAAATTGATCTTACCAAAGAAAGAGTGCACGCCCTTTTTACTGGTTGGGAGAGGAATTTGCTGGATAGCTTGTACTCGTTCAGGATCAATCTTAATACCATCTTTGGAAACGATGTGCCCTAATAATTTTCCCTCTGTGACACAAAAGATAGATTTTTTAGGATTCAAAGAAATCCCATGCTCTCTGCATCTTAGCAGAACTGTCTCCAGGTGATCAAAATGATCCGCTCTTGTTTTGGAAAACACTGTCAGGTCATCAAGGTATATGACAATACACTTCCCTTTCAAACTTCCAAAAGCCAGATCCATAGCTCTCTGAAAAGTGGCACCAGCATTAATAAGCCCAAAAGGCATTCTCTTGTAAGCAAAGGTACCCCAAGGAGTAGTGAAAGCTGTTTTGTGTTGATCTGCAGTATCAACCTCTACCTGATTATATCCCGAGAATCCATCAAGCATAGATAACATTTCAGATCCTGTTACTGCTTGCAAGACCTGATCCATCATAGGCAAAGGATAATTATCTTTCAAGGAAGCCTGATTTAGGTTCCTGAAATCAACACAGATGCGGATCTCACCATTTTTCTTCCTAACAGGCACAATATTTGCAATCCATGTTGAATGGTGAATGGGAAAAATGATTTTGGCCTTCAACAACTTCTGAATTTCCTGAAAGATGGTGTTAGCTATTTTGGGGTTGTATTGCCTCTGTTTCTGCTTAAAAGGCTTAATTCCAGGCTTGAGTGGAATAAAATGCTGCATATCTTTTGGTTTGAAAGCTTTCAAATCTTCATAAGAGTAAGCAAGAACATCCTTATACCTCTTTAAAAGATCAATTGCTTTCTTCCTTTCATCTGTTGTGCAACATTTTCCAATGTTCACGAGCTTAGGATCAGTAGAACTCCCAATATCAATCTTGTCATACTCAGCTGATTGCTGAGGTCCAGTAGAAGCTCTAGACTTCACATACCTATCATGTTTATCAAATAGTTCCTCCAAACTCACCAATCCTTTAGGAATCTTGTTTCCTTTGAGATTGATGCATCCATCCTGATCTGTTTCTTCTCCTTGGGTGACTGCTTTGTCAAAGGGCACACTTTCACGAGGTAGGTTGTCACTTCCTTCAAAATACAGCTGTTCGAAATTACCCTTGAGTTCCAGGAAGGAAAGCAAGTGTTGATCATCATTGAAAACTTGCCAGTTATTGGTATTATCAGGTACACTAGGCCGATGGACCATCTCAATGGTGAACTTATCCTGAGAAAAGTCAGGATGAGGAATCAGTAGTGACCCTGAGACTGCTAGTGAATCAACCCTGCTGTTCTTCTCCCTAGGTATTGCCTCAATGGAGAAAGCATCAAGAAATTCAATGGAATCCCAAACCTAGTTCCGGTAATGTTTCAACCTTCCATTTTTTACTTGAAAAAGGCTTCTGACTTGCTTTACAATCAATTCTGCATCACCACGAGCCAGAAGATTCTTTACACCTTGTTCTTTGGCCACTTGCAGTCCAAGAATGAGAGCCTCATACTCTGCTGTATTATTAGTATTTTCAAACTGCAACTTAAATGAAAAAGGATGTAGGCTTCCTTCAGGTGACACCAGTAGGACACCAGCTCCAGAACCAGCTGAGGAACAACTTCCATCAAACTCTAAAATCCAAACACCATTAGGATCTTTAGGTGACACTTTGGGAAGTTGGATTTCATCAGGGGACATAATCATGTAGTTTCCATGACCCATATCCTCATAGAGTATTTGTGCTTTAGGATCATCCATTTTTTGCACAATATACTCAGATTGCTTCTCAGGCATCAACTTCTTCATTTGTCCATTAACAGGTACGAGTGCATGTGACCAATCCATTTGAATTTCTCCACCCACATCCTTACAGAAGTTCCTACTTAGCAACATCCCGTATGAAGGAGGAATATCTGCTACTAAGATGGTAGCCAAAACTCTCTTTTCAGGAAAAGCAGCAAAAGCCACTTGTGCATCTTTAATTCTTCCGACCAGGGGCACTTCTTTACTCTCCATGGAGTAACAAGATCCATAAGTGCATGTGAGGGTCAAGCCTAAAGCATGAGCTACTTTAGCAGGCATCACATTATCTGAGGCTCCTGAGTCAATGACACAATTACTGAGCCTATGACCAGCTATAAGAAGTGTTACATAAAATGGTTTAATTTTGTCATTAGGTGAGGTGACAACAGCTACCAGACTAGGCTGTGGTGCAGAAGGAGTAGGTAAAAGGCCTTTAGAGGTGGTTTTAGAATGGGAATTAACAAATTGAATCATTTTGGCAAAAGCTTTGGGATGGGTTTGATAATACTCAGCCTCTGAGATTTGAACCTTAGTCTTTTTCAGATGATCAATAATATCAAAAGACCCAGAAGTGGATGGGCCATCATCATTTGAAATCCTAGGCTTATCAACTTTAGGAGAAAAAGAAGTAACTTTACTAGCAGGATTGACAGGACTCACCTTTGGTGTAGATGAAGTGGGGATAGGAGATCCTCTTTTTGCAATTACAGGGATAGTTGCCGACTGCTCCTTAGATTTCTTGGGGGGCTGTGTCACTTTCTCCCTCTGATTTGTCTGCTCTCGAGTCATGACACAAATGATTCGCTATTCATGTCTGCTACCACTTCATCATAATCATCTCCATCATCAATGCCCTCAGTGGTGAAGAAATTAACCTGAGATCCCTCAAGTTCATCTGCTTCATCATCAAATTCCTCCACAAACTCCTTCGCAAGCTTCATTATCCTCATCATCATCTGGCTCTTCAACTTCACAGGTTGCATTTACAGGAACTTTAACAGGAGGTCCTTCAAGTGTTAATCTTGTTTGAGAAGCAGGCAAATGATTTCTGGGCTGGAAATTCCTCCTTGGAACATCTGCATAAGGAGATGCTGAGCCAATTAGATAGACAAAGAATGGAAAGCCCTTTGTATTGATTTCTTTATGATCTATTTACACTTTCAGAAAAGCAAAGCTTAGTTCTTCCTCTCCTGAAGAATGGCGTGGAGAAGGCCATTATATAGCTTACAAATCAGTTACTCTTCGTAACTAACTTCTTTTAACTAAAGATTTAGTTAAGGACTGCCAATCGCAATACCTCAACTAATTACAAAGAAAACGAGAAAAAGTTGGGAAGAAGAGAAAAGAATAAGGGGAAGAAGACAGGTGGTTAGTCTGAGACTGGGAGGGACCCACTGACTTCAAAATCTGCTGCCTGAATTTCTTCAACACCTCAGCTATGTCTCTGCCATGAGGGACTGACGTGTTGGCTGTAGACTGAGTCCAAAATCCAAGACACTTCTCCATTTCTTTATCAAACTCGACATGAGTATGATAATCGCCTTTATTTGCTTCTTCAATGGCAGATTGAAGAGAGCAAATCTCCTTCATTTTCTCTTTGGAGATGGAGCTTTCCTTGAATAAATTATCTTTGACAAAAGCTCTGAATTGAGCTTTGATTTCTTGAAAGGAAAGGGCACACCAGAACTCATCCTAGAAGATGATAGTGTATATCTTTGAAAGCAGAGGACAACCAGTGTCTTGAAAGCTTCTCACCCTTCTGCCAGTAAAACTATTCTTCAGTTCTCCCAAAGCCTCCTCCAGGACTTTGATCTTCCACTCCACGCTGTAAACCCAGGACTTTGACAGATTATCCTTTGCATCATCAAAGACCTTATTTGCCAATAAAATGTTCTCATCTGTCTGTCCCATGAGACGGAGGTCTACTATGCAACTGCTCCAGAGTTTGAGCTCTTTATCCATGACCCCGATAGTGGAGGAGAGCTTCTGTTGCAAATTGTTCACCTTTACGTGGAGTTTGAAAGCTTCATCGATGAAATTCAATCCTGCAACAAGCATATCTTCCACCATGGGCTCCATAGCTCTGCCATAGACAGAATACTTGTGCATGTCTTTGATACTCTGTATTTCATCTTGGCTCAAAATTACAGGAGGTGGAAGAGTAGTCAATGGGGTAGGGTCCAAAACTTTGTCCTTAGACAAAAGAGATTTGATAAAACCTGTGAGAATCTGGGCCTGTTCCTCCAACTGTTCAATAGTTTGCTGCCCTTTCTCTACCCTCCCAATGACTCTTGTGACCGTTTCCTGAAGGTTGTGGATCTCACCTTCAGGAGTAGACTCTCCCATTGGAATTCTTGAGAGCTCTAAGTCAGATGCCTGCAAGTCCTGCTCTAATTTGTCCACTGTAGGCTTAGCAATCTCCAGGAATTGCTGACCTTGAGCATCAGACACTATCCTGGAGGTGATTTTGGCTTTCTTGGCACGAGAAGGAGTAGTGCCCAACAAGGCTGCCACAGCATCAAAATTTGGCCCCGAGCTCCGAGAGGAAGATTTCCTCTTTCTACTGTCAACAAGAGGTTGCACCCATGCAAAAGAGGAAGAGGAAGCAGCAGGAGGGGCAAGAGGACCAAGAGACATAGAGCTCATGACGCTCAAGGTTTGCACAGCTGTGGTCTCAAGTTGAGATGTGAGTGGGGCACTGGATACAATTACTGCAGAAGAATCAATAGCACTTGGAAGTTCAGTGCTCTGGACTTCCTTATCTTTATCTGCTGGACCTTCAGGAGCATTTGCAGGGGTTGGCACTTCACTCTCTTCACTTTCACTAAGAACAATGATGTTCTCTGGTCCCAAAGGCACTTCTACCTGTTTACTTTGAGGATCTTTTTCCATAGGCTCCTTCTTAACCTCTTTGAGTTTCTTCTGGTACACTTGAGTGGATGAAGAAGGAGTGGAAGCTGCAGGTCCTTGCGTTGATGAGGCAGGAGGGGTTTGCACAGGTGTGTCTGATATGGGAGTCGATGCTTCCCTCCTTGGTGTTGAAACATCCTTGGAAGAGGATTCTCCTGAGTGCCTTCTGAGCTCTCGAACTTTCCTGTCAAACCAGACCTTAGTCCTGACTAAGACTGGAGCAAGGATCTCAGCCAGATCATCTTTCTCTTTCCTGTTCCAATCCAAGTCCTCCAAGGGAGTGTGCTTAACCACATTGTCATACTCATATGAGTATAGATTAGAATTGTCATCCTGGAGTCCTTCAGGAACTTGGTACAAGCTGAGTTCTTGGATCAATTGCAGAGAGAACCTGCCATAGTGCCTCCTTCTAGCTTCAAAATCATCTGCACAGTCAGCCCAGTAGTCTTCTGTATCTGCCCTATGATGATAGATTATCTTGATGTTCTGTCTCAATGAACTTCTTCAAGTCGAAGCAAGTTCTTGGCTTGAAGAAATGAACGGTGATAGGGACCAGGGCTCTCTCTATGTTCTGTGCGTCCAGGGCTGTTTTACAAGTGTAATTTCCCAAAGAGATGGGAAAGTGCAAACCAGAAATCTTCTTGTCTCTACAGGTTCTGTGCAATTTGTCTAATTTCCTGCATACTTCTATCAAAGCCATCTTATCATTGCAGAACATGGGAAGCCTCAGAGGGGTGCTCTCATAGCCAGCAAGCCTGATATAAGAGAATTTTCTGAATTGAATAAAATAGGCACCGTAGTGCGATATCAGAGTTCATGGCTTCATCTGAAAACCTTCTAGCAGTGTCACCTTTTCGAGCAGCCTGACCACGTACATGGTGAAAGCATCATTTACTCTTTGAAATTGTGATTGCTGGTCTCTAGGGTGAACTGCGGGCAGTAGGCATATATAGGGATCATCCTCGTGGGCATCAATGTAAGAAAAACCAAACCATTGCCTTGGTGCCACCAGAGTATACATTAAGTACAAAGTCATGTAGAACTTCTTTGTTTGCTGTACATTGGATAGCTGCTCCGCCAAATTCATGCTGATGATCTCCGCCAGTTGATATTTTGAGTTCCCTCGCACACCATGCTGATGAGTGGGGCACATCCTAGAAATGGAACGTTGGTTAGGGTAAGCCCATAACCCGAGCCAGTAGGATTATGAAATTTGACAACTCTTCATTGAAATCTACTCGGAAGAGAGTCTTGGATAGACGAGAGATGCTCCCTTCTTAGGGTTTTTAAGCCATGACTTCGCCACCCGTGCCTTGTATTTGTCATGTTGTCTTGATTAAACAGGGCCTGTGCTTGATCCCGGGAAACAACTATGGCATTATCCATCTCTGGGATCCTCAAAGCAGTGCTAATGGCGGCAGCATCCAGCTTGGCGATGAGTTCCCCGTGTATATTGGTTAATTCACTCGAATCAGGGTCGAAGTGAGCTCCGCATGAAAGCACTGGTATCAGCACACTATACCAAGATCGGGAAACCTCCATGAAAGCCAAACCACTGTCGTGAATCATCTGTGCCATTGGTGTAGGGTTTGCATCTGCCATCCTTGCCCAAAAATCACTGAAATCAAGATGACGAGCTTCACTGTCCCCAATATTGGGAACGGCAGACTCTAGTGGCGAGATTTGTTCCTGTCCCTGAAATTTGATCTTCATATTGACAGTAATTCGGAGGAGCAGAGCGCGCAAACTAGACTTGGGAAGGAATTACAGAGGGAACGGGATACACGCGCAGGAAATTAGATTGCAAGGGTTCGAGCAAAAGGATAGCATGGAAGCAGTGTGAAAAATGCAAAGGGGGTTTCCCGTTATATAGCCGATTAGGAGAGAGAAAGACAATGAATGCACATTTAATACATACCTACCAATTTGAATAAGCATGATATTCGGGTAGAGTGGGAAAAATAAGCATGAATGGCACTTGGTTCATTTGGGACATGTGAGACGCGAATGCGCGAAACACGCGGCTCGGCCGATTCGGGCGAAGTAGGGAAAAGACGCACAAATGCCTTTTGGGACATGTGGGACGAAAACGCGCGTGACACGGTTCAGGTGTTTCGGCTGAAAATGGAAGGCCCGTTTGACTTGGGACATTTGGGACGAAAAGCATGAAGTACGCGGTTCGGGCGAATGGGTCGAAAATGGAAGCAACTTGCCCGATTGAATTCTGGGACACTTGGGACATGAAAGTGTGCGAAGTACGCGGTTCGGGTGTTTCGGCCGAAAATGGAACAACTTGCACAATTTGACTTGGGACATTTGGGACAAAAATGTCCGACGGGCCCGAAAAAGACAAACTTCGGGGAAATCGGCCGATCGGGGAATAGAGTGCACTCACATTTGAACTTGGGACACGTGGGACAAAAATGTCCGACAGGCCCGAAAAACACACAAAATGACCCAAAAACGTAGATTTTCTCAATTTCACGACTTTTAACATTTTCAGTACAACAGAGAAGACACTTAAACTCAAAATTTTCGCATATTCCCTGTGACCTCAACCTAGCTTGCCCCAATTTTTGATGGACAACACCCCCTCTACCAGGCATTGACCAACTAGTTGATCTCACCATTGGCCATGAAATGCTATCACTCATGGATGGTTTCTTGGGCTACAATCAAATATTAATAGCTCTAGAGGATCAATACAAGAATTCCTTCATCACCCCTTGGGGGACTTTATGCTATCGAGTCATGCCTTTTGGCCTTAAAAATGCTGGTGCTACATATCAATGAGCCATGACTTACATCTTCCATGACATCATGCATCACATATTGGAAGATTACGTAGATGATCTTCTAGCCAAATCTAAACATCGAACTGAACACTTGTCCGTCCTTAAGGTCGTCTTTGACCATCTCATCAAGTATTGTGTGCGTCTTCTACCAAACAAGTGTGTCTTTACAGTACTTTCTGGAAAACTCCTTGGTTTCATCATTTATTTGCATGGCATAGAAGTGGATCCTCCTAAAGTCAAGGATATTATGGAAATGTCTCCACCCACTAATCTCTGTCAACTTCAAAGCCTACAAGGTAAGTTGCAATCTATTCATAATTTTATCTCGCAACTTTCTAACCATTGTCAACCATTTCATCATCTTCTCAAGAAAGACGTTTCATTCAAATGGGATGATGAATGCCATAAATCCTTTGAGGCCTTAAAACAATACCTCCTTCAACCACCAGTGCTCATTCCTCCTAAGGATGACCAGCCCTTTTACCTATATATTTTTGCCACTGACCATTCTTTAGGTGACATGCTCACTCATCACGATGACCAACACCAAGAGAAAGTGGTTTATTACATAAGTTGTACCCTTCTTGAACTACAAAACTAGATATACCCACGCCGAAAAACTCTGCCTAGCCTTATTTTTTGTCACCACAAAACTATTCCATTAACTACTCAATCACAAAACCTTCGTCATTACTAATACTGACCCATTACACTATATGTATGCCAAACCCTATCAACATCACATGTACCCACACACACTGGCTTATGCTTCTTACTGACCTTGACCTCGAATTCATTCATAAAAATTCCATCAAGGGTCAGGACTATTGCTGACCAACTGGCTGATACGCACCTATTTCTGGGAATCAACCATCTAACTTCGATTTTCCCTAGATGAATCCTATAGCTACCCTTTCCCTGGACCAACCCACTTACCAAATGACACTCTTCTTCGATGGATCCAAGTGTCAGCATGTGGAGGTGGGGCTGGTGTTATCCTCATTCCTCTTGATGGTGAACCTATTCCTTTGTCTTTCAAACTCAATTTTGATTGTACCAACAATATTTGTTGAATATGAAGCACTCGTATTGGGTCTCCAGGTTGCTTATGCCTTAGATGTTAAGTCAATCAATATCTTTGGTGATTTCTCAATTGGTCATAAACCAAGTCAATGGTATATACCAGTGTCATAATGAGATAATTAAAAAGTATAAGCATCACGTAGACATACTTTTGACCACCTTTGACTCATTATGCACTTCAAACCACCCCACTGTTCTACCAATAAATTTACAGAATACCATGGCCTATTTAGCTTCTCAAATACCTCGCTTCACCCACTGACTCTAAAATATTTATCACAATACAAAGGATACAATCACCCTCTTATTTACCTCATGAAGGTATAGTCCATCGAAACTGTTGTCCTTGACCCACGTGACCTTTGGTATAAGTAATATGTAGACTATCTTTCCCTTTCCATTCTACTCCTGATCTCACTCGTAATGGACAACGTGCCTTTCTTAAAAGTGTCTCCCGTTATGTCATCATGGGTGGTCTTCTTTACAAGTGTGGCTTTGACAGAATTCTCTTACAATGCCTTACAAGTTCTGAAATTCCCTACACCATTAAGGAAGTCCATGATGGAATTTGTGGAGGTCACTTTAGTGGTTTAGTTATTCAAAACATGCATTATTCGCCTAGGCTATTATTGGCCAACCCTAAACCGTGATTGTTGTGATTATGTCAAACATTGTCATGAAATTCCAGCAACATGCTAATCTCCACCACACACCTAGTCATGCCTTACAGGTCACACGAGACCTTTGGCCTTTCTCTCAATGGGGTTTGGATCTTGTCAAGTGAGATCAACCCTCATTCTTCACAATGGCATGACCAATGGATCATAACCGCTACTGAATATTACACCAAATGGGTAGAGGCCATTACCCTCATTTCTATAAATATCAAGAAAATATGTGAATTCATCAACCATCACATCATTTTTTGCTTTGGTGTTCCTCACCGTCCCATCACTGATAATGGAAATAAATTCAAAAACAAAACCCTATGATAGCTTTGCAATGCTTTTGGCATTCAACTCAATTTCTTGTCACCTTATTACCCACAAACTAATGGCCAATCTGAGTTAACCATTAAAACCTTGAACAAAATTCTTATGAAAGTAGTTCAATGATACTGGAAAGGATTGGCATATGCACATTCCTTTCACCTTGTGGGCTTATCGCACTAGTATTCACACTTCGACTGCTACCACACCTTTTTCTCTAGTTCTACGTGTACCCGAGGCTATCTTACCTCTCAAAGTCCTAGATTCCATCTCTCCATATCTCACTACAAGACATGCTCAATGATGATGACATTTCACCAAGATCGTTTAGGCGCAACTTGAGTTATTAGATGAATGTCGTCTCAATGCTCTTGACCATCTCCAAATCTACCAAAAACGTATCAAACGTGCCTATGAAAAATGTGTTCACGAACAAAACCTTTTAGGTTGGTGACCTCGTCCTAAAGGAAAATCAACATGTAACCAAAGAGAGAAAAGTAAATGGGGAAAATTTTCGCCTAATTGGCTTGGACCCTATATCATTAACCTTTCCTATGGATCAGGTGCTTATCGTTTGTCTTCACTCAAAGGTAAACCTGAACCTGAGCCCCTTAATGCCTTACATCTTCGACCATTTTATTGCTAACGTCAAGTTCTATACCACTTTCTATCAGTTGATCATGCTCATCCCTTGAGCACCTATTCACCTTCCATATTACCCATTTTGAGGATCCACGACTCAAAAAGAATCATGTGATTCCATCACCTTTCAGCCTTATCTTCAATATGAGTACCACGTGGCTCTACTCATAGCATGATTCTCATGGATACTTTTCATCTTATTCAATATGGAATCCCATGGTCATTCATAACTCAAAACCACCTCTTTCATAGTTAATTTTTGTGTGCTATAGTCTTATCTTCTAAACAATAACCTAATCTTCCTCTATAGTCTTGTCCATGACTTAAACATACAAAAAACAAAAAGGGATATAACTCCTTGAGTCAAAATTCTAGCAAACAGATGACTCCCTCAAAAGGGACATCTCTTCACTCTAAATTCCACCACTATAAATAGACTGACTCCCTTGAAGGACAACTATATCAAGTTATTTCACAAATCGAATAAATATATCCAAAAGCTTTCTGTATCAATCAGCTTCACAAATATCTCAAGGAGACAATATACTCATCCCATATAGACTTCCCACATCGACCAGTCTATTAAAAAAACACCAACAAATGAAGAAAAATATGAAATTTTCATCATGGACTTTTCTATTTTGGATTCTAGGTTTCTTGTTCCCGAAAAACATGTTGTCGTACACTAAGTTACACTAAACCGCCCATGCTCACATCCTTTCCTTTTTAACCTAATTTCCTCTTTACTTAAGGGACATTCTGTAAATGTGATATTTCATGATTATGCAACTTCCTTCACCCTTAGAATGGTACATTATGCAATTCCTTTAGGGTCTTACGTTCATAAGACCCTCTTAGGTATGGTTGACTCATCAGGGTTCTTATCAAATTAAGTGGCTCTTTTACCACCTCTTACCATTCACCTTCCTCATTACTTATTGATTATCCTATACAGGACCAGATCCATTGACACCTATATTTACTCAACCATGCCTACGACCACTCAACCATGCCTATACCTTGACTAAACCTAAACTCAATCATGCCTATGACCTACATTCAACCATGCCTCAACACCTACTAACCCATTCCTCTACTTTATCATAATCTTCCATATCTTATCAGAGAACTACATCGGCCTCAGGTCCCTTTTTTCTAGGACTATGTAGGCAACACTTCAAGGGCATGGGGCCCTTAGAGGTAGCTTGGTCACTCTTTACCCTAACCAATTCCCCCTTTCCCTTTCCTATTCACATTATACCCTAGTTAGTTTCCATTTTATATCAATAACTGGAAATTAAACTTAACAAGCATCAAATAATACACAACTTATTATATCATCAACTTATTCATTTATCATTTTCACATTTCCACTATAGTATATATTTGGAAATTAAAACCATAACATGTATATACATCACCATTTGTCCCCCATGTTACCTATAACTAGGACATTACCTCATACCTAAACAAACTTGACTCCATCGTACCTGCCTACCATAAATTCAACCTGAACTCAACCATGCCTATGACCTGACTCCACCATGCCTAAACGTAACATGATTCTATCACACATATAACCTTACTCAATCATACCTATAACCTAACTCAACCATGCCTACACATCACTTGACTCCACCATGTCTACCACACCTATTATTTATACATCTATACATAACAATCAAATTTTTCCATCACATGTACATCACCATCCAATTATCCATCTCATCATAACAATCTGTGTATCCATATAATGTACACTGACACCAAATAATAATCAAAATCTCTCAAAAAATATCATATATAGCCTCACCATCTTCGGCATGCAAGCTAGTATATGATCAAAAATAAAAAAAATATCATATACATCCTCACTCTCTTTGACACGCAGGTCGGTATATATAAAAAATAGAAACAACTATACAAAACAAAAGGTACATACGGCTATCAGACATCACCCTGTTAGATATCCTCCATATCAATCTCACTTGTCTCCTCCTCCTCTGCTACCATGTGGCATCTCACTAGCATCTCACCACCCAACATGGGTCCTGGCATAATTTCTACTGGTACCTAACCTCGGGATGACCTCCATGAACTGGTGGCCTTGCCTTGACCTTGTCTTGGGGCTTGATTACCCCCTGTGCTCTCCATACTATGGGTGCATGACCTAGTCCTCTCACTCAAGGTTAGTTATGCTCTATGCTCTCCATGACATAGGAAATCTATCCTTGCGGCCATCAGCTAATCATGATAATACCTCACCTCACCTAAGGCATCCCTAAACCTCCCTATAGGTACTTTTGTGGTGGTACCATCAACCTCAACCCCTGTACATGTCTCTCGGGACCCTATCCCACTAGTACCTATAAAGAGGGACCCTATCCCTGTGCCTGTACCTGTATTGAGGGATCTTGTCCCACCCCTTCCTATATCTAGGCCTGAAGGGCCACAACCTACACCTGTGTAGTGGCCAACTGGCCCTACAAACATGTAACATGTGCCTGTAGGGTGGCCACCTATACCCCATCCCCATCTCCACCCTATGTGGGTGTCTATCCCTACGCTCCCTGGGCCTGTAGAGTGGCCACCTATGCCTAAAAAATGGAAACATGTGCCTCTAAACCTATCAAATGACCCTACACTATCCCCAACTATGTAGTTAGGGTAGCCACCTACCCCTGTAAAGCCTCCCTCTACACTATGATGGTGGCTAAATCTGGCTGCCCTGGCCTCGATGGTACTACTCATAAATGTGTAGCCCACCACTGTCTGTATCTATCAGTAACCCCAACATCATCAATATGTCAGTCTGCCACCTGTTCCTCCTACCCTGTCAGCACTATCAACTATGGTAGAGGTAGAGGCCTCTCCATGTCATCCCTCCTATACTATGGGAAGGGTGGGGGTATATCCTAAAGTAGCCTGAACTACCATCTAACCATATTTATGGGTATCATCTCATTCTCTCCTACATGTTTCCCTTATATCCAATGGATGACCTATAGCTCTTGTAGATCCACGGCCATCCTCCCATATGATGGGAAACCCACATATGGCCTCCACATGATGTCTATGCCAGACAACCCTTCTAGAAAATTCCTATAATAAGCTACATCATGTGTATCCCTGACAGTCTGACACTCTCCAACAGAAGGTACCCATCATCTATAGCCTACTCGGACCAAGCCCACCTCAAATGCATCTAGACGGGGCATACCAACTGGACACACACACACATAATGTGCTCATATGACCAAAAGTGTAGTAGAAATGTGAAACATAGGCTGAACCTCCGTAGTCTCCCATAGGCCCATAACTCTCTATTTAGCTGCACCAAGAATTCTGGTGCCCATACAAACCAGGTCCTATCCTTCACTATGTCGTGAAGAACCCCCATCAATTCCCATGGGAATCTTCCACCCTCCGCGTTTGGCAATGCAAAAAAAAAAAACTACCTCCATCAACAACACCACTAGCCTCATCTCCTCTGGATGATCCTGGTACATATCTTCGTAGCTCATTCTAGCACTATGGAACCTCATCTTTGCTAGTCCCTCACCAAACATGGTCAGCATCAACTCCTCAGATGCCTTTGAGGAGATATAATACACCTACATTACCACTATTGGTAACCATATGATCATGTACACATCCTCCAGGGTGACTGTAATCTCACCCATCAGAAAATGGAAGGTATTAGTTGTTGATTCCCATTTTTAAATGAGGGTGACCATTAAACTCAGCTCCCAGACTATGTGTCAATAGAATCTGACCCTAATCAGGATAACCTCTGCAACATGGTGCCAATCATCAGCTTTTGCACTCCCTCCAACCTCCATGAGAAGGGGTGGTACCCTATCTCACATCCGCAGCTGATCTCTCTCCTGCATCTAATAAACCATCACATTAATACACCTTGATCATATCTACAATCACCCTTGACACCTCACCTATACCTATTACTCTACCTCTTTTCCCCTCGTAACTTACCCTCTCATATCATGTCCTATCTACCCACCCCAACCCTAACTAATTACCATTCCACCATACCTATTTGAACCTCTCACCCATGTTATTTTCCCATCCACAACATCTTATTATACCATTACCTATCTCACCCACCCACCTTACCTCATTATTTGTCCAATTTTCTCCAAATAATGACCAACACTGGTTTAGGTACGACCGACCATAATCAAATTCAACTGACATCGATCACCTCATTTGTGATCATTGCCATCTCACACCAAGTGATGTAAGCCAACCCTTGACCAATGTCGGTCACTATCACATCAACTAAATCCGCGATACCCTACCCTATTTCCCTCAGCTCTCCATCTCATTCGGTCACTTTCCACCTTTTCCTCTCTCCTCTGTCATTTTTTCCCATTTGGAAAATTACAAATGATTTCACAAAAAGTGGAAATTTCTTTTATTAACCACACCCCGACCTAACTGGTGTTAGTTATACCTAGACCAACATCGGTCCAATACCCTAGAAAACCATGGTCAATTATACCTAGACCGACATCGGTCATGTGCCCTAACAAACCATGGTCAGTTTACCTAGACTGTCATCAGTTAATCATGACCGGTGTCAGTTACCTATTTTGACCCCATGACAACCCCTTATACCTTATCTACTTGCCTGCAACCTTTTTCACGTAACTCGACACTGACACTAACCCTCCACCTCATCCTTCTGACCTCATCATTTATCACCACACCTCACAATCAGTTGGGGCATATTTTTTCCCCTTCCATGGCCTTACCTATGGCACACATCCTTTTTCCCACACCTGACCTCATGTGCCATGGCCTATGTACCTGAACCTAGAACATTGTTAGTGACCTTTGAACCACTGTACTCGTTATACCATGTGACGCGGTTACACCTATTTTTTTAGCCTACCAACCTTACCTTACCTATTTTCATGTCGTTCATCCTAACCTTACCTTTAGTGTACGAGAACATACCTAAACATTCCTACACCTGACCTCTATTGTGTTTATGCACCATATCCTATACCTTAGATACCGGACTCACTTCAACCCTATCTAGATAGACCTATCAACCTTTGATGATGTAGATTTTGCAAGATTTTCACCTTGGTACCATGCTACAGTTTATACGTGTGCATGTGTTTGACTATAACTACCTTTGACCTTGGCCCATTTCCCTATTTTCCTGATTTTACCTTTACCCCATTACTTGTTTTTACCTCCACCTACCCTCCCCACACCTACCTACCTAACCATTGATTATGTGGATATTCCCATGTCCTAACTTATGGCATCTCATGATGATGGTACCTTTTTTGGTTAGCCTAATAGCCTTACCTTGCCTATGATCATGAATCTTATCTAAACAAACCTTGACCTTCTGACCTTTTGGATGTACCGAAACCACACCTACGTGTTCTTGTATCTTACCTTGTTGAGTTCCTAGACCGTATCCCTTACACTAGATACCGAACCTCAATAACTCTTGTTTGGATGACCTTTACAACCCCATCTAACGTACATTTTTTATATTGAGAAACCCTGAGATATCATGGAATTTCACAATGTGTGCATGCGTTTGAATTCTCTACCTAATCACCCACCTTACCTCTCATAATAACCATACCCTTGACCATCACCTCCTTCACACCTAACCATGTTTTCTCAAACCACCCACCTCCTCTTTTTATCAAACCACTCACCGCTTCCTTCTCTCACCTCATCAGTTCCTAATTTGAGCTGGGTTACCTTCACCCACACATGGGCCAACCACATCTTATTTTTGTTAGCTTATCTTACCAATACAAGCTACGTAACAAAAGGGGTAAAATGTAGACACCAAAATTTGGTCATACTCCCCTTAGTCCCCTGTGGAATAACCAACTCAAACATATTCACCTAACCATGGCCCCTTCCACCCCACATTAATATTAATTTTATTAAATTAATTAAATTAATACCCATCCTCACAACATTCATTACTTAAGTATTTTAATTAAGCTGAATTTCCACTTCATCCCTCCACCTCACCTAGCCACCTTGCCCTAGACCTAATCTTTGATTTTTTCCATAATTAACTAAGACCTGATCTTACTTGCCTTAATGAGAAAAGATTTGGTCTAACCCTAAAATAAAATGCCTAATATTTCTCTAACCACATTCCCACTCATTATAAGGGAAGCTTCCATTATGATCCGTGAGAATAAACCAACCTAGCCCAAGAAATCAGAAAGATATGGCATTTTTTGTAAACCTAGGTAATCCCTCCTTAACCAACATTGGTCACCCCTAAACCAATGTCAGTCAACCTGAAACCATCGTTGGATACCATTTATTCACCTTAGTAACCTTGTTTTTGGGTTGGCACAGTCTGAGATCAAGGAGACGAGAAGAGAGTTGTATGCAACTCAAACCCAATTCATTTCACGTACCCAGATATCCATAGCCAACACCAAGACAGATCTAGAAGTATTGCACTCATGGCGACATTCTAGGAGGCATCACTATTGAATCAAGCTCCATCCCACCAACCTATCATCATCACCACCCAAGCATTAGACTTGCAACATTAGTAGTTCTTCTGAGCCAAAAGGAATATCTCATAGTCAGCATTAGATTGAGAATTTAGAATGCACACAATAACTATCAACCGACCAACATAAATAGGTATTCCTCCTTGTCCCTTACCCTTATTTGTTTTGTCTCAATAAAGTAAAGAAAATAGTGAAACAAGGTCATGAGGTGGGTTCAAATTTGTACCTTTAGTCCTTCTCATTTTTTCATTTGATGAGATCTCATCAGAAGCTGAGGGGGTTCTTTTCCTGTGCTTACCAAGATTGGGTAGCATAGACTTCTCAAGTTCAACATCCTCTACGTGAACCTCAAATCCTTCCCACAACATCTTCCTTCATATATCCGTAACTCCCATAATACCTTGTTGTCTCACCAATTGTCTCTCTCACACTTCATTATACTTAAGTTGTCTCTCTTCTCTTTCCACTTCTACCATGGGTTATTCCATCTCTCACCACACCATATTTTGTGTCCCATCCTAGTGGGAGTTTAACTAGCCATAGGAAATGATTATAAACTCAGAGTGATGATCAAGATATTAATGGCTAATGAAATAACACACAAGAAAAATCCTCTCGGTTCTCATAAGAATTCAAACTTAGTAACCTTTGGGAAAGAATAAGTAGACACTATGTACTCTAACGTATAATTAGTCAACACACCACACCACCAATGATCAACAACATGAGTCCAGATTAGATCAGCATCATAAAGCCATTGATAATATTCTTGGGTCTAAACACATGCTCTATAATACCAATTCCTTGAAGCATACATCGACATCCATTCATATAGATCTACTGGAAAAAAAAAAAATGTCTCATAGAGATCATGGTACAAATTCTCCTCTACCCATGTACATGCATTAAACTTAGGTCCACTATTAAACCTCTATGAAAACTCATCCTTTATGTTCTTAAGAAAAGTTTCTATGATATTTAAGGTCAAGGATTCTGCCATCACACATAATTATTATGATAGCTTCAAAATAGGTTTGGGCGATGGAACCAAGATATAGTTACTTTTTCTAACCCTTTAACTCCCAGGTGCACCAGCATATCATCCATCATGAATTAGGTTCTCACCCAAGGCATTCACAGGCATCGATCACCTCCTTTATGTGAGCTTTGTAAGAATGTTCACATTTAATGGAGGAATGTGTAGAGACATAAATACATACATTATATATAATAGATATAAAGAAACTAAATCCAGCACAGATGCACCATAACATGACTTACAACATTATATCAGCATAAAGGATTCATGTGTGACCCATGAACAATATAAATAACACAAGGGTTTGAAACCCTAAGATAGATATTAAGAATAACACCATCATATTCATTCACAAATGTTTACAGTAGCCACATACATCAAGGAATCCATACATAGACCAGATACATTATCAGAATTCCAGTATTATCTTCTAATGGCTACACTACCAAAGTTACAATAGTTATCACACTTATATCTCCTATATCTCTTTACCTTTTTGCACATACATAATTCTCTCTCGCATTCTCTCCTCCATTTTTTGCCATGCAAATCAATACATAACAAGGGACTCTAAGGAATCTTCCCTTACCACCTACTCATCACTCAGAGTGAACCACCTACTAAATGTCATCATCTCTTGCCATACTAAAGTATCCTCAGCATGCAAGTGCCAACTAATCCACAACTAACTCTACTTTACAGCTCCTAATCCCATCATGATAACCATATGCTATACTATTCTTTCCTTGAGCTACAAGTCTCCATGTCTTAACATTATCCATAACCAATTCTAGTTGTATCTCCAAGTGTTCCTTTATCATGACATTAACCGTGATCCAAAATGCAGTTAAGTCCTGAGTCTATTTTTTTCCGTGCATGATTCTCCACACTTTCTCAAAAGTTACTTTTGCATGAGCCTTTGCACCTTACTAGTGTGTGAAAAAACCTTCCGTGTCTTAGGTTCCTAGACTCCTTTGGGACACAACAATTTTCCCTAATGTTTAAACACTTTCTGGAATTTAAAAATTATTATTTTTAGTAATTAGAGCATAATATGAATAATATACACTTTTGGCAAAATTCCTTGGATATTTCTCTTCTACATAATTCAGCTCAAAATTACCTTTCTCATATTGGTCATTTTCAATTTATATTTTCATAAATGGTAATTTTTTTAATTTGACAACGGTTGTCTTTTCTAAAACTCATATTTAGGCCTACCTTTAGTTTGGGATATATCTCACAGATAATTAATATATTTTAAAATATCTTAAGAATTTATCATAATATTTTCATATAACACTAAATAATATTTTTGTTTCTCCTAAATTTTAGCACAAATATTGGAATTCTACAATTACTAATTTTAGTGATAGGGGTATAACTTGATAAATATATAATTTATTCACAATCCTCTTGAGGCATTTTCACATAATAATTAGACCATAATTTACATCTCTTGGTTTCACAAAATTCAAATTCTATTTTGATACACACACACACACACAAAACACACACACACACACACACACACACACACACACACACACACACACACACACACACACACACACACACACACACACATATATATTCACCTTATTCATTTGATAACAGTTACTTTTATAAAAAGTCACTTTTTTTATTGACCCTCATCATTGATATTAGTCCCCTCTTGGTGCATGGTTCTTCTCATTATTGTATGCCTGCTTATTCTACTCCTAATTACTATAATGGAATCATATCAATACCCCACCATATCATTCCTTGAGTTCATTTTACTTAATCTTGCATGTAAATATTTTTTGAAATATTTAAAAATATTCAGATTTTTGTTGACAATGGCCTCCTTCTACATGTGCAATTCACCATCCCTTAAACTTTGGTTAATTGTACTATCATAGAAAATCGACCTGGCCTGAACATTTCCGATATTTATTTTTTACATCCATTCGACATCCCCCACTAAATATTTCCCACCCTTTGATGCAGATCTAGATCAACTTCAATCAACACACAAGATTAATTTGCTCTCAAATTCTAAAACAATATTCTTCTTGACAAGAAACTCACTCTTCCTAGGCTAAACTACCTCCTTGAAGAGTCAAAATTTACCTTAATAAACTATTTGGACCTATATTCTTCTTTATCCCTATTTCAAATCCTTCTGATGGGCTAACTCAACCTTAAACCTGGAAAAATGTGGAAGGAATCACCAATTTAAGTCTATTTTTGAAAAAAATGTCTGAAGGAGCTTCTAAAGGCATTTCAATGGTGGTTTCAAGGTTAGGATTCTCCAAAAATACCTAGAACCAATTAAATATCTACTTAATATCTTTTTACCTCTCTAATGGTGTGATTTAAGTTTCAAGGATCAAAACCTAATACTTCTCCTCAAATCACTTTTTCCATCCTTAGTCCTCTATAACTTCTTCTAGCTTTGTATTAGGAGGTTTTCAACCTGATATTATGTTCTAGGAACTTAATTGAGGATCTAATGAAACTTTTGAATAACCTTTTGGGATTTATATGTAGGTAAAAAATTTCAAGTTAGACTTCTTTAGGAAAATTCCTCTCCAAAAGCTCATTCTACACCTTGAAACTAGGTCTTAAGAAGACCTAAACATGATTGAAGTTGTTCCCTAACCAAAAAATTTAAATTTATTAGGAGATCTTGTAATTTTATTTAATATTCTCTCTTCTTTAATTATTATAGTCTTAAAATCCCAATTTCAAACCTTGGTTTAGCTTGGATATGCTTAGTTCTTCAAACCTCATTTCTATACAAAATCCACTTCTTAACAATCTTCCTCCTAAGTTGTCGTGAACAATGGTTATATGATAAGGATTCAATAATTTTATATTCCTAGATCAATGAGATAAATTTATCTAGGTTGTTTTCTAAAATTTTATACACTGAGTCACTTTCTAAGGTCTTCAAATGGTCATCCTCCACTAAACCCTCTCTTAGTCACTTGAAACAAAAATGTGGTTTATAGTTCTTCTTCAAATAATGTTATAAATACTATGATTTTCTTGATTTCTCTTGGCTTAAAGCTTCATAAAAATTTTCAAATAAGGTGTTTAGATTTTATTTTCAAAACCTTAGATCCCTTTGAACTCATTAAGGCCTTCATGTAATTATTTTTTTGTCAAACCCTGTCTAATATTTCTAGATAATCTTGAGAATGAGTATTTTTCTATAAAATCAATTACAAATAGTTTCAAAGGCTCTCCTTTCTTTTAAATATCTATACCATCTACCTTAATGGTTTAAAAATACCAGACAAGCTCATTTCACCACCTTTTACCCAAGTTAATTCAATGTTCCATGTACCTTACCCTTGCTAACAGGATATTGGTTTCTCCAAAAGGTTTCATGACAAATAAAGAACAAATGATTCATCTCAAAGATTCCCAAATCTAATATGATGTATACATATTTAATTTTTAATCCTTCCACTCACATGAAATTTTTTTTTTTAGATCTAATCCTTGAATCAACAGTCACAATCTATCAGACTCCTTACTCTTATACTGACTACACAAAATTTCCAGTTCATTTAGATATCAATGTCATAATAAATAAAATAATTCAACATGCATAAATATCAAAATACCTATATCACTAAGTTCTTATCCTTACACATGTATTACAAAGCCTTAAACATAAACCCTAGGATAAAATTATTCACATTTTGCTAGAAAAATAAAAAATTTCACCCAAAATTATTTCAAATATTGAACTCATGGATCCTCATTCAAATGGAATGAGGGAAAATTAGTTACATTGAGATATATATACATTCATAAGTCCTTAAAAATCAATATTGATCCTTTAAGAACCTTGTTTACATGATGGATTCTTGCAAAGCATTAAAAAACACTCAACTAAAACTCCTAGTTGTTAACACCTAACACTAATTATGAATCCAAGGGATCTATAGGTCTTATTACAATCTTAAAACATTCTTGAAGATGTATGAATGACCCATAAACCACCTCAAAACTCCTAATCCAAGCCAAAATGGCCTTCAAGATTCAAATATGCATTTTTGGAGGGAAAATGCAAAAAAAAATATTTGTGAAGGACTTAAACTAGACTAACTACACTAATGACTCCTATATAACCTCATGAACCTACTAGCAAGCCAAAATGTAGTGATTAACCCAATATCTATTTACATAGTTAGGGAGGATGCTCCTGCATCATACTCCCAGGGGAAAGAGGAAATTTTTCCCCATATCCTGTGTTTGCAAAATTGTTTCTTCCTTCTTCCTTTTCTTCCAGCTGATGATGATCCTCTTGAGAGGTATCTTAATTGGATACCAAGCTTCCTATGTATTTATAAACTCCTCCATACTTCTCACAAACTTCTTTATGCTTGTATTGATCATGCATTTTCCTAACAAAGTGATCTTAAGAGTGTTTTGAGTCTTCTTTTCCTTATGTTTGAGGTCATCCACATGTTCCATGTTCATATGAAATGAACTAAACCTTCATTTATGACTATTGTACTACCTTCACCATAATCCTTTTGTCCTTTTTTCTCACTCTCAAGGTTAGAATATATTGGTTTTGACTTGAAAAAATCATCTTTCCTTGATGGTTCTTCCTGTATACTAGTTAGCAAACCTATATACCTCATTAAAGAAGAGATTAGATAGAAAACATTGATTTTCAACCATCTCCTTGTTCACCATTGTCACTTCATATTTTATTCCTTTATGACCTTTTACTTTCTTTGACTCTTAGGTTGTGTTTCCATACTTTTCAAGATTGTTTTCACCATTTTCTAGATCCGAATTCCTCCTTACTTTATCATACTCTATACCTTGTTGTACCTTTCTTGAAATTTGTGCTCCTAAGAGCTCTTTTTTATCTTCTTTCCATTTGTGAACTGTAAATACTCCTTTTCCACTTCCCTTGTTATATTCATTTTGCAAATTTCCTTGTGTCTTCTTCATATCTCTTAAAAAATAATCCACTCCATTTAATTAATTCATACTTGTACATTCACATTTCAATAAAATGTTAGAATCAACATTTAAAAGCTTGCATGCCTCTTATTTCTTTCTTATAACCTATTCTTGATCTTCCTCTTTCAAATAGCTTCCTTTCCTCACTCATCACCTCTTTCTATTTATTTTTCCTTCATCTCACTCTTTTCCATCATCTCTTGAATTTTCATTACTAACTGATTTTTCTTTATCTCAGTTGGCCTTGAAGCCTTCTCAGCACTTTCACTATCTGATTTTATCTTCTTCTCTTACTTTCACACTTGCTATTTCTCTTATCTCTTCTTTAATTTCTCTTCACTCCCTTCTCTTAAGTGCTTATTTTGTGTACTATACCATTCTTTCCATCACAAGGATGTAAAAACAACTCCAATGCCTCTTCTAAGACCTTTTCAATATCTTTTCACTTTCTCTATACCTTTGCTTGTCCACTTGCTTATATTTTCTCTCTTTGTTCTCTATGCTCTCACTAACCTCACAAGATTCTTTCTCCTCAATCCTTCTTGTTCTTTAAAAAACTGAAAATATACTTCTTGCTTCATACCTACATTAACATCTTCCAACCCAGTTGTCAAATATGATAACATAAGGCTTAACAAACCCTCATAAGTCTCTTTACATGTTTCTTTTGTTTGCATCAAATATCTCTTTGTTGATAGCATCATGACTAACCCTATTTGTGGTGTTTGTTCTCCTTTAATGGGAAAAAGTGTATGAATTTGTCCATGTGCTACAATAGTGTAGGTATTTTTCTTTCCATCATACATTTCTTTTCCTATCATACTTTCATGGTCTTCCCAACAACACATGAAAAACATCCATTGGAACCAAATCACACAACACTTTATCTCTATATCTCCCAATCTGAAACTCTACCTGACACTGTTCCCTAACCAAGATATGATGTCCTTTTTACATCCAAGATACTTGATATGGGTTAGGGTGCATGGTAGTTTTTAGTCCTATCTTTTCTACCATCTCAAAAGAAAAAATTTAGCTGTACTCCCACTATCAATGACCACATTACAACATTTCCTTTAGCTTTACATACAATTCTAAATAAAACATCTTCTTTGAGTTACTTCATTCATCACTTTACCTAGTTTCAAAAGTACTCTTCTGCATAAAAATTACTTACCTCTATCTTGTAGAATCTTATCAGAAGCTCTATCATCATCTCTCATCCATGTATCCATCTCTTTGCATTCATATGCCTTGTGTCCTGCATATTTCTGACACTTATAACACTTACCTGTAAATTGACACTATATTACTTGTCTCTCTCCTTTGCATAAGACTCATCTCCATCCTCATTTATCTATCATTTTCCTCTATATCAGTCAACCTTCTCATCAAAACAATCATCATTTATCCATCTTCTCTTCCAAAGATGGCCTTCCCTCTTCTCTCACTTGCACCATATTATCTTCTCTTTCTTCTCCTAATCACTATCTCAAACAATATCCTTGTATTATTTTCAAGAATCTATTTACACTTGCTCTAATACCAAATGATGCAGAGTCTAGATAAAAATTCAATCCCAAAACACTCTAACTTACCAAAAAAAATATTACTCTTATTGTTTAGAAGAACTCCTATTCCTAGGTAAAATGCCTCCTTCGGAGGTCAAGTTTGACCTTAATCAATTCTCTCCTTGCAACCTTTAATAATCTAGAGGTTGAATTTCCTCCCAATGGATTAAACTTCAAAGGATCCAATCACATGTTAAGGAATCTTCCAATTACATCAATACCCCAATCTTGTACCTAGTAAGCTTACTAATTTCAACTTGGCCATGCTTCTAAACCAATCACAATCCCTTTAGTCCTAAAATGGTCAAACTTGGACAATCTCATAGAAACACTTAAAAACAATCATTGCAACTTTTCCAATAACATGTAGATTTCCTCCTAGATTTAGGCTACCTCAACTTTCAAGAAATCAATTTCTCCATTAACTTACCTCGTCAGGATCTAGTACTTTTTAGTTTCCATAGTCACTTGTCTAGCTCTTTAGTCACAGTCCCTTCCATTCTTAGACACTTTTCAAGGCTATCTTATTCAAATAAGACACTTTAATCACCAATTATAAGATTTTGAACCTCATTACCATCTATTTACTCATCTTTAAGAAGTTTAGGGTTGTCAAATTTAACAAAATTACACTTTCTTTATAAACCTCTGTCTATGCCTTTAGGTTTCTCAACCCCTAAATGAACTGCTAGTTTTAAATAACTCTCAAGAAGAATATTTGATTCGAAAGATAATTCCTTCTTTCCTTTTGTAACCTTAACTATATATCTCCTTACTTCCAATTTTAAGAATTTTTATAGGTTAAATTTTCATGGAAAATGGGTTTTTCTATCAAGAAACCCTAGTTATAGGGTCTTCCTCTAAGTCTGTGAATAATGGGGAAAGAAATTTTAAAAAGAAATTTTAATTGGATCGATTAAATTTATCATAGAGTTGTCTAAACTTCAAGTTTTGGAAGGTATTTTCACCCTTTACCAGTGACTCTCCATAACACCTTAATCTTTCAAACAATTCAACCTCCACAAGTGATTTAAAATATTCACTTTTGACATGTGCTCAAGTCTTTCTTAACTACCCTGTACACTTTAGGCAAATATGTTGGTCTGAATTCTTAGATTTTATTCATATTTAATGATCTAGACTACCACTGTTAAGGTATTTTAAACAAAATCACATTCATACTCCCTAAATCTCGATTATTTTCCCTTCATGGTAACTCATTCTTTCTTCATAAAGTTAACATTCACATCTAGATTAGGCTAGATTCTGGTTATAATTCTGCACACATAAATTACTCCCTTCAAATTTTTAGAACAACTACTGCTTTGAAATGATATAATGGGGTTCACTAAGTAAATACTCTCATTATCATTCACTAAACATAAGCTTCAATTACCACCATTCTTACAAGCTAATATTTTCCCACTTGGTGCTCTTGTCTCTTCTAATGAGGACTCAGGGTATAGGCTTCACAACCTCTAAGGATTTCAATAATCAACATAAAAAAATACCTCTATCTCATAGATATCCTTAAGGAGTAATTTGCAAGTATGTAAATCCTTTGATTATATTCACTCTTACACTCACATGGAACACCTTTTAAGTTGGATAAATCCCAGCCTTACATCAATCTGCACAGTCTTTCAACCTTATCATTACAGAGTTGTTGAAGATTCTTTAGTGGACATAAACATGCTACCCAATATAAGAAATCAATGAATCAATGCATAAATAACAGAAAATAATACCTATACCAGTCAGGATCTTCATCCATAAATACACATGAAAAAATCTTAAAACATCAACACACAAGAACAAATAAAACATTCACAAGTTTGCTAAAAACAAGAATTTTCATCAAAAACTCCTTCAAAACTCTTAAACCTATGGATCCTCATTCAAATGGAATGAGGGTAAAATTAGCTACATTGAGGCATATATATGTCCACAAGTCCATTTAACTGAATCTCGACCCTTTTAACCCCTTGGTCACATGATGGATTCTTGCAAATGATTAAAACACTTAACTATAACTCTAAGTTTCTAACACCCCACATTAATTATGACTCCAAGGGATATATAGGCCCTATTACAACCTTAAAATATGATTGAAGATCTATGAATGAACCATAAACCACCTAAAAACTCCTAATCCAAGCCAAAATGGCCTCACAATTCAAATTTTCACATTTTCAAGGGAAAGCAAAGTTTGAATTGAGAAGGACTAGTTACACCCTATCACACATAAATGACCTTTAAGTATTGTGCTACTATATATAATTTTGACATGTATACTCTTTGAATAAAGAGACATTTTATTGCTCCTAATCTCACCTCCATATAATTTTTTTTTGATCCTACTCATACCAAAATTCCAAATTGAATGTCTATAAAAAATTCTAGTGATGCTACTTGAATATCCATATTAACATCTATTTTTCCTATATTAATGTTCGTACTCAAATATCCATACCAAATTCTATTACTCCCATTCAAATATCCATAACCAGGCATATGCTACTTCCTTTCACCAATATGGGATTAAATATATGTTTTTACAAAAATGATTCATTGGATAAGGTCTTGGTTCTCATACACAAGGTATTTTTGAGCCTATTACATTTCCTACCATTATCGTATGCTAAAGTTTTGGGTATAACCCTCATATTACACAAACCCTTCATCTGATATTTTCATCAACAATCCTTTGACTCCTTAGGATACATATTTCCTTTTTCCATGTATAGATTATTGATATCATGGTACACACGATGATAACTCTTACGTATAATCGGATACTATGACTAATGTTCTAATGAGAAAAACAAAACATAATTTATAACAATTACGTAAAAATCATACATATTTGGAATATAATGTAATAATAAACCCCCTAATCACATAATTTTTCACTTTCCACCTAATATTCACTTGTTTCAATACCCTTCTCAGATACTTGGGTGTGTATGTGGATCTCAAGTCCTTTTTTCACAAGAATACGTTTTTGTACATTTTCCCACATAATATGGTGAAGATGATCACTACACTAATTTTTTTCATATTTATACTATGATATCACACATTTAGTTTATTCCTTATTCTTGATATATCTACCACGACTACATTTATCGATTATATATCATACTTCACACATTAATCATGCATTTACTTTATCCACTTCATTTCCAATACCGTCTTTCACAACATTACCACTACCATACCCCTTGCATTTGAGTCACCTTCTTCCACACAATCATGTCCTAAGTCTACACTACCTTCTCTATTTTCTCAACATCCTATGGAGATTCTCATTGAATATCTCATTCTTACACCTCCTTTGTTTACATAGCTTATAAATTTTAAAATATAAAAAACATAGATATATTTTAAAAAACATAAAATATTCATATATTTTTTAAATTTAAAAATCAGGACATGTACACTTCACATAAATTGTTATCACTTTTCTTTATATATGTTCTTTATCACTTTCGTTTGATATATATCATTCTTATATATTATTTACACACATGGATTCAAGAGGAAATTTTAACATTGATGTAGGATATACACAGAGTGGTACACTATGATACATGTTGGCCAAACCTTTACCAATACCTTCTACTTTGGATCATCTATTTTAAGTACATCCAAGTTCTATTGTTCTATTATAGTTCCTTTCTACTTATTCATTATGTTTGATCACATATATTATGTACATATCAACTTCTGCGATAACATGAATAAAACATGATTCTAGTGCAAAAATTGACATCTCTTGTTTTACATATTTTGGTTACTATATCAAAATATCATGTTCTAACACTGTTATTTCTTACATAATGTGTTTTTTTCACTATTTGTGGCATATGTTCCTTTATTTTATTGTGATAGTATGGGTGTCCCATGCTTGGGGAATTTTCACTCTCTTATTTACTTTTTCTTGCTCTTTTTTATAGGCCTACGAGACTTGGTTTTCTTGTGACACCATGGGTATCCCATATTTATAGCTTTACACATTTCGTGTGACATTGTTTGCATACTCATTGCATCTGATTTCACTATTTTTGTAATTTTCTTCTCCTACATGCATTTTTAAACTATATAATTACTATTATTATATGATCTTTATATTTCTATTTTTTTATTATTACATGCCATGGTTTTCACCATGTGCAAACACCTTCCTTTTATAGGTATAGGTTCTTCAAGGTGGCCACCATCTTCAACATTCTACACTCTCCATACTATTTACTAGACATCTTGTGCATGGGTACACATATTTTCTTTTGATCCAAGTGCTCAAACATGTTTTCACACACGACTCAAAAGAGGGGGCATTCATCTAGGTATATTCTACACTTACAATAGATAGAGGAAAAAATTTGGGGAAAAATACATGTACAAATAGGGTACATGTACTCAAAATATATTCAAACATAGAAATTTAGACAAAGATGCACATGTTTATAAAAATATAGATTGGTTAAGACCATATAGTAAAGTCCTAATGCTCAGTCACACATTTTTTCCCAAATGTAAGTTAAATCAACTTTCTCAATAGTTTTATATTTTAGGTACTACATAGGTTTCTAAGTATAATTTTATCACATTTCAACTCAATTTAAACTAGTTACAAGGGGCATGAAGTACTTCACTTCTTCACCATGGAATTCATTTTCTACTACAGTTTCATAAATCTTGGGGGCCATAAGTCTCTTTCCTCCATTTTCATTTCAGTATATTACATTTTCTACTCAGTTGTGTGGCACATGGGAAGGGAATGAAGGCACTCATTCTATTTTCTAATATGTGTCCTTATTTACAAAATTGGGCCTAGATCCATCTACAACTGTGTAGCCCGTTGGGTTATGAAAGGTATCGAAGCGGCTAAGTTCTTCATAGACAATCCTTCCTTTCCTCTTGCACTCAAAGGGGAAGATATCAGAGTTGCTTGAATAAGTTTGATACTAGGTCTTCTTCCTTAGTCAGGGTGTTTTGACACTTCATTCTTCTTTATCTCCTTTTTCATTCCATGTTGGGTTTGCATGCACCTAACATTTGGTTTCTCCTCACACAATTGGGAACTAATCACCCCCAATCCTTTGACAAATTTCAACAAATGTCAAATCTTCAAGTACAAGAAAAGCATGAGAGCTTCTCCCTCCACAAAACAAATAGGTGTATTCCTTCCTTGTTTACATCTTTTCATTTCATTTTTATGCAAATGTAAATATTTCATGTTACACTTTACATTTGAGTTAAAGTTTAATTCTTTATCATGGACATTGACTACACTCTATGTTGCAAGTTTCATCATGGAGCATGCCAACACCAAACACAACAGGAATCTGCAAAACAAAATTTGAGTGAAGAAAAAGTGTGTCTACACACTCAGGTATCTTTTCCTTTAAGCATGTAATTTCATTTCATACTTAAAGGGGGGAAATGTAGACACTCAAATTTGGTAATTCACTCTTTGACACTACTAGTTTTGATAATACACTCTTACTAAGATAAATACAACCTTCCCATTCCCACTTAGCACATTTTGAGGTCTTTTATTTATCTCATTTATCCTTACACATTGACATGTCATCAAATTCTGAGAACACAATGCATAAAATCCATAGACAAACATCAAATAACAAGCTCTAAACTTCAGATTACATGTTTTCATCCTTGGTCAAGGTCATACAATTTGGTCAGGATATTATATCCATTCTTAGCCGACTTGTATGATCTTGGACCAACATGTTCTCTCAACTTTACTTTCAAATTCATATTTTTATTGGGTCTTCTAATCTCTCTGGGTCGGCCTTTCTTAGATAAATCACATATGCAGAACCCTATATAAGCAAGTAAACACTACCTCATTTGCTAACCTAGAAATCATATGGAACTACATTGATACACTCACTTCCAACACTTGTAAAAGGCACCCAAGGCTCCCTAAATATCACAATAACACATCTACAGTCATTAGGGTAGCAATATCTATAAGTTATAAGCTTCTTACCAAGTTAAGACATTAATATCTCTCATCTACAAGCACTCAAACATCCCTTCCCCAAGTATTTTAGCAAGAGCCAACTCAACTCAAGCATTTCCAAAGATGGTTGTCAAATCTAGTTGCATTCATTTAGATATCACATGTTAGGTGGAGAATGAATGTGTGGTTTGATGCCTCTTCGGAGTAGTTGCCAATGTTAGTGGTGCATAGAGGTTCCCACAACCCAACTAATGTTTATTTTTTAGGACTTTCCCATCCAGGTTTAGGGTTTGAGATGATTATATTCAAGAGCTTCACAACATGATCTTACAACTAGGGTTTGATAGTGACAAATAGTTCCAAATTAGGTGACCAACTCATGAAGTGTACAGAAACCTAAACTAAGTAGGTCTAAGACCATACTAGTAGGGTCAATACTAGTATGGGTACAGTCTTAGCATAGAGTTGTACAGATCTATGTCCCAGGTCAATTTCCAATTCACAGTCTCTAGAATGAAGCATACCATCGTTAGGTTTATATCTCCCTGTTCCTAGCAGTGTGCATCCTCCTAGAACTTCCCAAAATCATACTGTAATCAGCTAAGTGCACTCATTCATTTATGTTTTCAAGTTTGTATCTTATCTAACATATCAGTTACAAGTATAAAAGTGTTATTTTGATTTTAGTAATTAATGTTAGAAGTTAATTAATCATAATAATCACTTTTCACTAACCCTTATATCCTTTATTGTACTTAATTCACTAAAATCATTATGTTAGTTGTAGTCCTCAAAAACCTAAAGCTAACCTAGTGCCAGGGATACTATCCTCTAGATTTATGACATTGCCACTCCCTGAGAACCTTTATAACTACACATTTTGGCTGGAATAAGATCGGTCCCCTATATTTGAGAACCCAATTTTGAACCTCTCGTTGACCTTTCAAAAATATATATCCTTATATTTTATTATGAATAGTTTTGTATTATGTTTTACATATTAATTCTATAGGTATTATTTTGTACCATGTTTGTAAGGGTCGCGTGGCATTATTATGTGTACTTATAATTTCTTAACAAGTTATTTTTAGTGCATGTTTTTATATACTCATTTACCTAGTCCCACTCAAGAAAACCCTCTATATAAGGCACAATGTATTAAGAGGCTATGTAAAGAATGTGATTACCTTATATAATATCATGATTAATTTGTATTTATCATGGAATTATGAGGTAAATGGAGTGTGTAGGGATTGTGTTTTATTATGATAAATAAGTTTTAAATTTGTACAATATTATCTATTATATGTGTGGAAATTTTCCCTTAGTGTACATATGGAGTTGTAAATTATATTTTGGACGTGAAAAAAGCTTAGAAACTTGACGTTGTGTTTTTAAATACATTATAATTTGGCACCTTACTAGTTTCTTGACTATAATGAAGGGAAATTTGGTAAATGTACTTGTTACATGAGAAGCTTGTTCACATTTTGGTGAAGTATCTTGTTAATAGGGGTGTTTGATTTACATTAGAATTATATATTTTTGGTAAGGTTTCCTTATTATATGATTAGATTGTCATGTATAATATATAATTTGATTATTGTGGTACTATGAAATATATAGTATTTGTAAAGGAAAACCCTTAAGTGTAGACATAATATTGTAAAATTAAATCTTTAATGAGTCTTTGAGGGATGATAATAAGTCTCAATATTTCCCATCACCATCCATCATCCTTAGTAGTATAATGGGTCTTATCATAGAAATTTGAATATATGTATATTTATGCATATATACATAAATGTGTATGTATGATAGATTCAAAATTTGTAGTGTGTATAATAGCTTAGGGCCTGATCATTTGTAAAGGTTACATGTTCCTTGATGAAAGCATGGTTAATTTTTAAGTTTGACGATATTGATGATATAATGCTTTTTATGAGATCTCAACTTATGAGTGTTGTGTAAAATATTGTTTCTAATAATTATAAGAATTAGTATTTCAAGTGAAAAACAATTTAACACTCATTCGTTCCAAGAGACAGGGGATGAGAAACCAAATTTACTCTTCCATTCTATTTCATGGATACATATATTGAGACATGTAAATACTATATTTTAATGTTTTTCATTATTGTAAATGAGAGAATTATGACATGTTAAAATTATTATAATCATGCATATTATCATCCAAATTACAAAGAGACAATTGTGATGATCTCTTTAGTATAATGGATGTAGAAAGTGGTGATTGTTTTCTTTAATTAAGTAACCATGAATAAATTTTTATATTGGTAATTTTAGATAATTTACTTCAGATATTCATAAGCATGCTTCCACTATAATGTTCAATTAGATCAGTTAAGTGGTATTCATAAAGAAATTATATTATCACTTAATGAGGAGTAAAAAATGGATGTTGTGATTAGTGAGATGTTACATGTAGTATCATAATTGATTTTTAGCTCTAGGAAAATTTAGAAAATTTATATAAAACTATGTATTTGAACTCATTTGAATTATCTTATTTATTTTCAAAAAAATGGTGAGAACTAGGAGTGGGAGGGGTAAGGGTTCTATTGACCATTGTGGAAAAGTTTTATACAAAAATATGGAACCTAACGATGAAATTATAAACAACATTGAGAATAAAAATGATGGAATTCCTTAGATTAACCCTAACCTAACTGTACTTAAAACCATAGAATCACTTCAATCATAGTTGGATGATCAAAAAAATATTTTGGTTGAACTTTTCCACACTCATTAGAATGTACAACAAGAATAACATCCTTTTAATTATTTGTAAGAAAGGTAGTTAACTCCTTTGTTTTGATAATCTTACCATGACATACCTTGTAAAATGTAAAAACATTATGATAACTAAAAACTTTACTAGCTTCCAAGAATTTGGGAGACAAAATACGGGAAAACAATGAGCCCTACTTAGTAGGAATGAAGAATAATTTTAGTATAGAGGATATGTACTCCAACATTTTTTCATGCATTAGTATCTTCCAAGTGGAGGGAGATGTTAAACTCTATTGGGAGGATAGGTTTACCATCAAAGGCTATGACATAATCCCTATCACATGGGAAAATTTTTGAAAATAGTTTGGAAGTGATACCTTTTATCCTATCATATAGAGAGGAAAATCACCCACTTCATGTTTTATAGAAAGGGGAATTTTTAATTTTTGATTATGTGGAAAAATTAATCCACCTTCTCTATCATGTGGACTACATGCAAGATAAGGATTCTAAGATGACCAAATTTAAAATAGGTATTAATCATATTTTGATGCATGATGTTGACGTCACTAAACCTAAAACCCTAGATTATTATTTAAAATAATACTATAATGATGAAGTAATGGAAAAATATAGAATGAAATCAAGACATGAGTTCCATATTAAGAGTAATCATAACAAGTCATTTTCTACCCCTTAAAATATTTGGAAGAAAAATAATTTTGAGAAGCATAGGGAAACTTTATGTGGATAATTAATATAGTGGAATCCTAAGAATTAGAAAAACCTAAACTTGTAGAAGAGGTTCACATGAATTATAGAGCATGCAATAAATATGAAATCATATAAAAGAGATGTGTGGTAGAAGTTTACAATAAACTACCGAGATGAAAGAAGAAGGTCACAAAGAAGTGGAAAATATTGAAGAAGAGTCCAATATATAAAAATGGAGTGTGGAAACAAGAGATAAGTGTAGAAGTAGGACTAACTACCAAATATTGGTAGAACGCCGACCGTGAGGAAACTAGTCAGGAGAAAGAAGAGGTCATAAGATGTAGGCCAAAAGTAAGGAGTGTTGTCAGATAAAGTGATAAGAATGATGAGAGATGTGGCCTAAAGCTAAAAACATGGAGGCACATGAAAAATAAATGTGCATGATAAAAAATGTGGTGCATAAGGAGGGTTACATTGGGAAATGATATAATACTGAAGAATCAAGATGAAGGGTGTGAAGAGGATAATGAGCACAAAGAAAAGGAGAGAAGGGTGCACGGAGAATTCAGGACATGAAAACAATAGTTGGAATTGGTGGAGACCAAGTAAGGGAGGTGTAAGAGTATGTGAAATACTAGGTGTCATGAGCTATAGGGAGAAAACCATGAAATGAAGCACTAAGAAGGAAAGGAAGAAAAAGAAATAGGAAGATCACACATAATTTTTGAAGGGAAGCATGAAGAGATGATGTAAATGATTATATCATAAGAAGATGTAGCCTAAGGTAAGGGAGTAATAAACGTACGAAGATCATGACCTAAGAAGATACGGATATAATGACAGTTAGACGAGGAAAGGACTGATGGATCATATATGTAGGGTCACATGGTTGATTCCATTCAAACAATGGAATAGTCAATAAATAGGAACCAGCTTCCAGATGATGTTGTGAGAGGATATTAGCCAAAAAAAATTATGCAGATAAGGAAAGTAGAGAGGAAATATTTAAATATAATTTCTGAGAAGGAAATTCAAAGATCCAACACAGAGGAAAGAGAAGCAAGAAAGGTTGGGCATACGGTAATAAATAACCAATGATTCATGAAGGTTGGAGGATATTGAAGGTGTGAGTTTTTAAGGGCCAAAAAGAGATGAAGGGATATCAAGTATTCCAAGAGAGAGAGTGTGTGTGAGAGAGAAGGGGGAAAGAGATAGTCTAGGATTGACCGTAGAGATGAAGTGAGGAGTAATTCTAATTAGCCCTTGGAGGCAGAAAAAAATATATATCCCTTTGAAGGAAGAAGAATCTGTAGATGTCATATGTCCATTGAAATAAATAGATGGAACATAAATAGATCTAAATCTGATATGTTAACTATGGGGGCAGGATTAAGGATTACTTAGTAGATTCCATATCCTCATCAAGTTATATCAAAGCATGATACTTTCCTATAGATGAGGTTAATAGACCACTTAATGTGAGGCAGATAGGGGGGGTTTTGTTTTCTCCTTCATGTGAAGGTCGGTAATTAGAATAGGAGAAAAGTAAGAGATGATTGGAAAGATGAAACCAATAAAGAAAAATAATTTATGTACATTTCATGAGGAAGATAAAGGAAAAAATCATGGATCTTCGAGTACTGCAAGAGGTGTGGACCTAATTATAAATTGTGGAAAAATACAACCCAAGAAAATGAGGTCTTATCACCGTGAATGGTGAGGAGGTGAAGAGAAAAAAGGACTCAATAAAAATTTAAGGTCATGATGGAGTGAACACAAAAATGATTCCTTTAAGTTTGATAAAGAAGGCATGTGTAGATATACCACTAAAGATTTCATGGGAAGAGGAAAATGGATAAAAAGAGCCTAGTTTGGGAGCACCATTAAGAGAAAAGTGTTCAATTGCATAAGTACTATAAAAAATATACAAGTGAAGGAAAATTATCTAAAATTTCATGAGATTATCTGGAGACATGAAATCATGCACTTATTACTATTTTACTATGTCGACAAGTATGTTATTATATGCACAGATCTTAAGTAAAAAAAGTATTCACTAGTGACACAATCCGTTGTCCATCTACTTGATTTTATTATTTATATTGTCTTTATCTCTCACATATTTCATTTATTTACCTAGTTATGGTCAGGTCATAGGGATCCTTGTATGTCAATTTGTTCACATATTTTTTCAATTATCACATGACACTAGCACCTAGGTGCTCATGTCCATTCTAGGCACTCTTATCGTCTTTATTATTTCTACACTTTTTGAAATTTATGGTCAACCTTTCTAGTTTTCTTATCCTTATCCTGAGCTTATAATCAAACTTTTTTTTGACTAGTGTCTAAGTTCAAACAAGATAGCCATATATATACACAATATACACTCTATTATTCTAGCTGGAAATTATAAGGGGCAATCATATCTACATACTATCACTACCATCACAGGGACTACATTTTTGGGTTGCATACACTACATAGGAAGGGGAAGTTCTCAATTACATATCACATAGTTACATATTATATAACTACAAGCCCACTTTCTTAGTTTCATTGGTGTGAGGGAAACCTAAGGAAAATATTACACACACAAGTAAAAAGAACTACATAGATTCTAGAATGTAGTGCAGTACTCGGTCATAAGTTAACTCTTTGGGTGACCATTAGGGTCATTATGACTTCACATATTACATTTTCATTCTGATTTTATGTGTTTGTGAGATTTTGTAGATAGCTAGGGTTTGTTTTGTAGATTACAGGTACCCTTGGCAATCAAAGAATGAATATCAGGTAATTGATAGAAAGTGATAGGAAAACCCTAGTGACGTAGAAGAAAGCATATTACGATATTTTACATAGTCACCAACACCCATGAACATTCACAAGTGCCCATGCACCCCTGTCTAACATCAATATCCCATGTCCACCATCATGATCATGATTTATATTTTAGAGGGAGCATTTACGGCATTGTTCCAATCATGTTCAACACTTTACACTACCTATATCAGTTCTAGATAGCATTGCATTTAGCTAGGTCATTCATCTCTCATATTTACTCATAATTTTTCATTACTTGAGTGCTTATAATTTGTATATCTATTTAATTTTATCACATCAGTTACTCCATAATTATATTTAATTCATATTTTATTAAATTAGTATCATTCTAGTGGAGGGAGGAGAGATGGTTTTCGGGGACCATGAGTGCCTGATGGTATTCGCAGAGATGTAAAAGGTGACCATGGTGGTGTAAAGAAAAGGAGAGAATGAAGGAACACACAAGAAACATATGTGCAAAAATTATCTTGAAGGAATAGTAGATGGAACATGCCACATAGAGTGTATAAGAAAAAACTGTGATCAAAATGAGAAGAACAATAGGGTGCATGGAGAAGTAAACTCCAAGAGGATTATAGGAGAATGAAGATAATAATGTGTGGATAAATTGGAGTACCATTTCAAGGGAAGTGAAGAAAAACATGGAATATTATTAAAGTACACATGGAACAGGGAATACCCAGTAAGGAGATCCGTGGAGACCTTGAGAGAAATTGTGTAGAGAATAACATAAAAAAAAGGAGTGTACGCACCAAAGGATCAATAGATATAATTCAAATAAATTTTAGGATAATGTGGAGGAGGAATTTAGGATCGAAAGAATCTAGGAGTGGTCTTAATAATAAGAGGTTTCCCCTAAGGAAAAAATTGTAGAGTAACAAAGATAATTTTTTCAAGTACGCATAGATAGAGGAACATAAGGATTAGGATAGATCATCAAGGATCTCAATGATTCACCCCATGGAGAGACTCTAGAATCCTTGTGCAAAGACAAGAGGGAAAAAAGGATGTGGTGTGAAAAAATTATGAAAAAAGGAGGGCATTGTAAGAAAAGGACATCAATAAGAATGTGATCTTATAGATCCCAAGAGGTGAGGGACAAAAGAATCCCTCAATAATTCCTAGGTAAGGGATATTTGGAGGCACATGAGAATTATGTCAAGAGAAAAGCTTAAAGAAAATTTTACACAAATAATGACAATGAAAGAGTGACCATAGAAAAAAGTGAATTTTATAGTCAAGTCATGCAGAAGTATCCCTAAGCAAAAAGGGTGGAAATAAGAAGAAAAATACATAGAAAGGAGGCTCTATGAGGAAAGGTTGTAATGACAAGGATAGATAAGAAAGGATAAGTCTAGTGGAAGAGTATAATTTAGAATAGGATGAGTGAAAAAATACTTACATATGGAAGATATGAAGGTGAGGAAATACTCACAAGGAATAAGTCTCATTGGAAAATCCTTATAGAGAGGGATAAAGGAAGAAAATAGAGAAAATAGATACTTTTGATGAGGAAGGGTGAGAAGAGTTCATGGGGAGGAGGAACCATATAGTCACTAGGGAGTTTATAAGGATTGGAAGAGGTTTCAGAGGAAGCATGAGATAAAGATGGCTTGATAGATAAAGAAGTTGAGACTATCTTCCCAAAGGGTGGTTTTACCGCTCACCGAATCCACTTAAGGAGGACCTCAAGTTTTAAGTACCCTAGGTGTTTGATGTACTGGTATCTTGGGACTAATAAAAAGCTACACCAGTATAATAGGTGCATTAGAATTAGACTACACATAAGAGAAAAGGAAAGTGTAAAAATAAGACATGTGACATAAGTTTACAATAAACTATCGAGATGAAAGAGAAAGATAAAAAAGACACGGTAGAGATTGAAAAAGTGATTTGTAGCCATGAAAGGAGTGAAAAAACATGATAGAATAATAACATTAGGAATAATTGTCAAAGATAAGTAAAACACTGAACATTAGGAAACTATTCAGGAGAAATAAGATTTCACAAGAAGTATGCCAAAAGTAAGGAGGGTCACTAGAGAAAGTGACAAGGATGAAGAGAGAGGTGTCCTGAATCCAAAAAACATGGAGGTATGTGTGGAATAAATTCACATGAGACAAAATTTGGCACGCAAGGAGGGTTACGTCATGAAAATAAATAAGGAAGAAGAACCAAACTAAAGGATACTATATTAAACAAAAACTTGGGAAACTATGTAAACTAGACTAGCACCTAGTAGCCTAAATTTTGCACCAAATTACTCAATAATCATCAGATAAGAAATTAAAAAAAACTTAAAAATCATGCACTATGAATCAAATAAAAAACATACTATGTTTACTCTGCTCTATAGAAATCTTAATAAAATTGAACCTAGTTATATTCTAAGCAATTAAATTGTGTGTTGTTTGCTCCTAAAAATAGTGAATATATCTCTTCAAGTTGGCTACAAGGCCAAGCTTGGATCTTCCCTTACTAACTAGATTTGGAGTTGATGGATGTAAGATGGAGGAGGTTTCAACAATCGAGCATGGCCAAGATCAAATGTCTTATAGCTTAAAGCTACCACAAATGAGGTATAATGCATTTCCAAAGTCTTGTGATATTTTGTTATGTAAACAAGATGTAAGGTTGAAAGGGTTGGCTTAACCTTCTATTTATAATTTTCCAAATGGAAGACTTTAATTTTTGGGTGCATGTGGGACTAAAGGTAAGCCAAAAATCACTTTTATATTAGATTAGGATAAACATGCTTTAGGCTTAGTTAAGCTATGTTTAGGATAGTTAAGCATGATGAACGAGTGATTAGAGACTCATTGAGACTTGGGAGGAGTCTGATTAACCATTTGTGATTGATAGATAGCCTAGGAAGCCAATAAAAGTGATCTAGAGGGAAAGTTTGAATGGAAGATGATGTTTAGCTAATAAAAGGGGGTTTATTAGCCAAATGAGTTGAATATAAGAAGAATAGAGCCAAGAAGGTTTCGTAAATAGGCATTTGAGAATGGATCAAAGAAGGGTTGATTAACGAAGTGTCATTAATTGACAGAATTGGAGGAAATGCTAAGTGTGAGCATATTTTAGGTATCTACATTTTCCCCTCTTTGGGGTGGCGTAAGTGATGTCACTTCAAAGAAAGTAGACAAGCATAAACAAGTAGAATTTTTGAATGGATAGAAGAAAAAGGAGTAGAATGAATGATGCCCCCTCGATTGTTAATGGGGTGATGGAAGAACTCGAGATGATCGAAAAGATGAAGAAAGAGAAAAAAAGAAAGAATTGTGTGAAGAAGAAGAAAAGAAAGGGGATATAGATTATGAGGTAGGGGGAATGAGATAACATCCATCTACTTCCTTTTAAACAACTTTATTTTTCATCATATTGCTAGTGATCTTCATCATCAATCCTTATTAAAAATAATGAACAAACTTATAGTATGACATGAAAAGAAATATACAAAAAATTTCATTGCCAAAAACACCAACTCCATGCAACATACAAAATACAATCCAATATGAGAAAGTAAAATATGCCTAACTCCATGCAACATACATAATGCAATGAAATATGAGAAAGTAAATGATGCCTAACTCTATTCAACATACATAATGTAATGCAATATGAGAAAGTAAACAAGTTAACCTAACAGAGAAACATAATGTAATGTTTTTGTTATCAAGCTTTAGTTCCAACCTATTTGAATTAATGACAAGGGTTAATGATGGTGCCCCAAGAAGGATACATGCAAGGGGAATAACATAGGACACTTGGGTCCTATGGAAAAATCATTGTTCACTACGAAAAGTACCAGGTAACTCATTCTGCCCCAGAGTATAGATGAAGCATGTAAACTAGCTTTGTTAATGAGGTAGATCTAGATGATCCACGAGTCATGCACATTGAGAATAGGTCAAGAACCAAAGAGTGAAGTTTTTGTAGGATGATTTTGATTTATATTGTTTTTTATTTTTCTTCAAACATATTTGAATGTTTTTGTGATTTTGAAATTTTTCTGAAACTATGAACAGGAAGACAAAGAAACATGGATGCCCCTAGCGATAGATGGGATGTAAAAGGGCATAATTCCACGTGCATGCACAAGAAAGTGAAGATGTAAAAATTACCTACCATTAGGTGGGAGTATTCAAAGGTAAAATCTTCATGCATAGAGGATGGATCAAGGCCAATATGGATAAGTTCAATCATGATGATGAACGTAAACCAATGACGTGCTAGGAAGGATCAAGGATGCCCCCAACATAAGCTGGCCAAGAAACACATGATAGAAAGGAGTGGAAGATTTTTTTTTTGAAAGGGGACAAAGGTGTCTGTAAACATGGAAAAAAGGAAATACTATAAACATGGATGTTCTGAATGAAGTATAAGAACAATGAATGTTATGAATGTAGCTTAAAATCCTCGCAACAAACAAGTGATTAGCCAAAGACACAAATCATGAGATGAGATAAGGACTAATGCAAGAGTCTTGAAAAAGTTCCAAAAAAAAGACACTTGGTAACATACTAATCTTGTTTGCTTGTCAAGATCTAGTGTGTGCACGTGGAAATTAGTTACCTCTTGAAGGGAAGATTTAATAGGAAACAAATGAAGCAAACTAGCCAATGTGTAGGAATGTATTTATTTTAAAAGGTGATTTGTGAATGAAGGTGGAGGGAGATTCATACATTGCTCCATTATCAGTCAAGTGTGTCCATAGCCCTGAAGGAGATGCATTTGATTCTAATCACAACATTTCTCTACTACCAGTCAGGTGTCTATAGCCCTAGTAGAGATATTGGAAATACCCCAAAGAGAGAGTTATATATCAATTTATTTTTGCTTTTATCTTTTAGTCTTTTGATTTTTGATTGATTTTGATTCTTTTTCTTTCTGAAAACTTATTTCAGCTCTCTTATTTGACAAGGGGTTAAGAACCATGGATGGCTTGATGGAAGGAGATATGGAAGTGATTATGATGACAGACATTGGATAGTGTCAACAAATATGTCCAAAAGTTTCTTCGCAACAAGCTTATTAGATGTTATAGTGATAGGATTTCTAAAATTCATTCATTCTTTAATTTACCAAGGTGATAAAATACCAAGGTCAAATGGATACCATAGAGATAAATGTCACAAAATCCGTGTGAATGAGCTAACCACAATATCACCAAAAAGGATGAAAATGGTCAGGAACTTGAGCTTACAGGTGTCCGAATGAGTCCGTTTTTTTTAAACCAATGTTTTGAAGGGAAGAAAGAACATCTATGTGTAGTTTTGGCAATACCTGATTGCCAATGCCAAACATTTGATATTTGTACCTTTGGTTTTTTTATTTTTGGGCATTTTCTCTTATTTTTTTGTATTTTTGAAGTTAGAAATTTTAATTTTTAGAAGATGCATTTTTGATAGTTTTTGGAAAGGTGGGACCTAAGAATAAAGGTTCAATCTACATGATAAGATCCAACCTAGAAGATTTGTTTTGTTGAGTTTCCTTGATAACTCGAGATTAAGCATGTTTTCTTATCAAGATGTAATCATTATCTCAATAACAAAGCAAGAGATTTTCTTTTGGAGTTCATATTATTTCGGTATATCAAGTTTGTGAGCTCATACTCAACAAATGACGAAGGGATGATTTATCTTGTAAAATGGATTAGGGGAAGAAAAAACATATGTGAGGATACTTGAGTTCCTTATCCATAGGTTTTTGTTTTCTAATTTGTTTGTATACTTGATGGTTGACATTAGATGTGCATTCTTGAATTGGACTAAAAAAGACTTTTGATAACCCAACAAGATTTTTGGAATCCTTGATAAGGGAACATGTTTGTTTATCAAGAGTCATGTTACCTTGGTCTTAATGATCATGGTGATCTTGATTAACAAAATTGCGATTTTTGAAACATGGATTTCTTATGTGGGGAGCTTGAGTTCCCTATGATAGTTTTGCATTCTGCACCATACTTGAGAAGTTGCATTGGGAGAATCAAAAACTTTCAGATGAGTTGTTGGGATAGGATCTCTTTGCAAGATTTGAGCTTGATTAAGAAATTGTTCTGGTTTCTTATAAGCTAACGTCATGACTTTTCTGATATAAGTGGGAGAAGAACATGGATGTTTAAAATGATATGATGGATCCAGAGAATATGGTCCAAGGATTGAAGATGATGGACTACCTGGAGGTGAGCCACTAATAGAAGATGATGAAGGGCTACTAGGATATGGCCCTAAGATGGAAGAAATTAGGTACGAGGACATGGCCCAAAAATATAATATGATGGTGTCCTATAGATGAAAGAGGATGAAGGGATACTAGGATGTGGCCTAGAAATAGAAGATGATGGGCTAATCGGAGGTGTCCCATAGATGGAAGAGAATGAAGGGCTATTATGGCGTGGCCCAAGAATATAAGGTAATGGGTTACCCCAAGGTGACTCGTATATGAAAGATAATGGAGGGATACTAGGAAGTGACCCCGGAATGGAAGAAGATAATGAGGGAATACTAGGGGTAACCCAAGTATAGACGAGGAGGACTACTCAGAACTGTCCCATAGATAGAAGAGGATGAAGGGATACTAGGACGTGGCCCAAGAATAGAAGGTAATGGGCTACTAGGAGGTGACCCACAAGTAGAAAATGGAGGGCTACCTGGGGTGGCTCTAGGATAGAAGAAGATGATGGGCTACTCAGTGGTGACCCAAGGTGATATTTTGATTGAGGAATGATGATAGATAAGGAATGATTGGGTAATGAGAAGATAGGCCATGGATCAATGCTAGACCTCGGCATCTCATCATGCTTAGAGGAAGGTGAAGATGGAATAACAAGAAGAATCAAGTTCCATGACTTTAGGCTCTTCCTCTATGTTTTGAAAAAGGGATCAATTTCTTCACTCTAATATGTGAGCATATCAAGTTCAAGAAAGAACCCTTGTTTGCAATCCTCTATAGGGATATCTTTGTGTAGTCTGATTGTTCCATCATCCTGAGAGAAATCAATCAGTAGAGGTTGTTGTTCTTTGACCATAGGAGGTTGACTAGAAGAAATGGTTTCAATAATTCATGGAAGTTTTAAAAGATGTGTGATGATGTAGATGAGGGGAAGGTTTGACCTTATCACTCCCACAAAGAGTTTTGATAGTGCTTCAAAAATATATCTTAGCACATGGCTTCTTTCTAATGGTTTGACATGGTCACAAAGATTGATATTTAGAAGATGGATGAGGAAACGATATGATATAGTTGAAGGGGATCAAAGGCCAAAGATGGAGATTGAAGTTTTGATAGAAGAAGATGACTCAAGAGAGGACGTATATTTGGAGGCAGGTGTCTCATGAATGGATGATTTTTGATTTGGACCTAGTTCATTTTTCTAGAAGATGATGCAATGTTAGGATTGCATAGCCATCCATTAAGTTGTGACGTAGGAGTCGAATTGGATGATTGACTAGAGGGAATCTGAGTTATGGAACTCTTCGATGGAGGAAGGGGTCATCAAGGTGACTGAGGAAGGAGGTCCTACGAAAATAAAGGGAGGACCATGACTCAAGAATTGAATTAGATGTTCAATCAATGAAACTTGGAGTCACACATGATTCTTCAAAGGAGGAATATGTCTATAAGGTGATTGGGAATGAAGGTCCTTCAAAGAAAGGGAGGACCATGATTCAATATTTGATCTTGACGTATCTGAATTATAATTGGGATCTGAATATTCAAAAGAAGAGTGGGAATCTGAATGGTAGTTTAGATCTGAATCAAAAGAAGAGTGTGGGAAAGAACCTAAATAATAATTTGGATTAGAAGCCTCCAAACCATACCATTGACTATGAGCTGAAGGTGGGGAACAGAGGTTCCTGAACTTTCCCTCTAGTGTGAAGAACCAAATGAGGTTTAGTCATAATGGGAATTGTTTTGATGTGAATTCCTAAACCTAGGTTCCATGTTGTTGTAAGTGTGAGGAACCATGTGATAGTCAGTCATTTTTGGCATCGTTTAAGCAAAAATCCTAGACCTAGATAGTGTGATGGAACTCCTTCAAATGGAAGGAAGTGACATGTCGATTTAGGGAAGCATAATGACATCCAACTAAACATTTGGTAGATATAGGGATGTTGGTGTGATTTTCCAAAAGGGATCTAAGGAAAACATACATTGTGATAACGCAATTTTGATAACCCAACAATATTTTCCTAGAATAATTCTATGAGTTTGTTAACATGCAAGGAACAATCATGCAAGTCCACTAGTAAACCAGTCATTCACTCAAACTGTTTTATGGAACACTCTATACATCAAGCTATGGTTTCAACGATAGGTGCAAAACTAGATAGTGTTAAAACCCTATCAATACCTAGGTCAAGTTAAAATATCAACAAGACCTAAGCACCAAATTTTGTATTGATGTGATCTCTCCACAAGATATACTATGACTAGTTCAAATGCCGACAAAAAATTTTTTTGATAATGGAAGTTTTGAATGTGAATAACGTAACAACACTATCTTGACATGTTAACCAAGATTGGAATAAGAAAGGTGTTAGTATCAAGATGATGTTATTGTGATATGAAACAATGCAGTATCAACACTCTCAAAAGACCTTAGATGTTGTTGGGATCAAAACTAAGTATAAGTATAGCTAGAAGTTATTAATCGTGTGAGTAGCGTAACAATACAATAAGGAAACTTATGTCAAGTTCTCAAAAATGAAAACAAGATGTAAGTAGCACAATTGTATGGCTAAAATGTGAGCATAGTAATAACTCAAAGGGGAAATAGTGATGAAACGCAATCCTATCTATGAAGACAATCTTGAAATCAAGATCAAAGGGTTATCAAAGATGTAAGAACATATCCACACACTTTAGATGTTTAATAACTTAGCCACAAACATGGATGAACATAAATGCACAAAAATTGGTGAACACTATCTATGATAACGCTCCCGAAAATAGGTCTTCTCTTGTCCCAAATGGGCAGCAAGAAAACAAAGGTATGGCTCAAATGAGGTGGAAATAAACTCAATGCATCACTTGGGAAGAGTTTTTCCTCATCTAAGGTGAGAAAGAAACCAAGCTAAGTGATATGTCATTTAATTTCTTGATGAGAGACACTTAGACCTTCTTAAGTGGATTCTTTACCTGTGTTTGAAAAAATAAGGTTTTGAATCCAAGAAAGTTATCACTTCGTGATGGTTTTGACAAGATGCGATAATGGACTAGCAAAGTGGGCTCCTCAATGAAATGGATTTCCTAAGTAGATCACTCAACTAGGTGTCAAAAGTTTTTCTAAATGTGAGATTGATTTACCAAGGTTTCCCAAGGAGTATCTCGGATTTACTTTACCCCCTTCAAATACAATGAGAATAACTAGTGCATTCATGTTGTATTTCTCACTTGGGGTCGTGATACAGACAACTTTGACTCTAAACTCACAATGTAAAATCTAGTCAAGAGGGTAAGTGGAGCACTTCCTATTTCATCCATGAGGTTACTCAATGGTGGACTACTTTAGGGTTCCTAGAACCACCCCCATTTTTATAGCTTAAGGTGTTATGCCAAAGGGGTTATGTTCTAGTTGAGCGGATAGGGACGTACCCTTTTCTAAAACCTGCAATACATTGTGATGTGTGTGGTGTGTTTTTTATCTTGCTTAGCTTAATGTGGTCTTAAATAGCACATCATTTAGAAACCTACAATTAAACATGTATTAGTGAGTTTGTTTTTTGAACCTTCCTTTCTTTGACAACGAGTTTTTGTTCCTACATGCAAGGATTAGTATTTTCCTAAAACATCACAATATGAAAGAGAGTTCACGTGTTACTTTTGATTCCCAAGATCACCTAAAAGGTGGGAGGAAAGAGCATACCCAACACAAAAACTCAACTATAATAAGAAATGGAAAAATCCTTAAGTTATTTGCAAAAAAGAAACTCATTTTAGCCAACTTTGATAGCTAATTGAATTGTTTTAAAAGAAAAATGACGAAAGTTAGTGAAACATTTTTTTATTCCCAAGATCACCTAGAAAGGTGCGAGGGAAGAGCATATGTATTTCAAAGGACCTTCTACAAATAAAAATGCAAACATTTAAAATAAGTTAGCATGAAAAAATATGATGGAAAAGAAACCTGTAAACCACTATAAGAATGCTGCAAATTTTTTAGAAAACTAAGAAAATCAAAAAATTCATGGAAATCTATCTAGCATATTTTTAGCAGTTTTAAGTATTTTGCATTTTCAAAGGTCTCCATGGGGCATTTTGGGATTTTGAAAATAGAATTAATAATACCAAATTTATATTAATTTTGAAACTTCCCCCACAAATTTGTCTTCATGCTCTTTCTGACGCCTATTCAAGTTCTGAAAACAGGTCAATGGGTGAGGAGATATGTCCCAGAATAGGAGGACTTAAAAAATAATAGGAATAATTCTGGATCAAACAGAGACACTTACATGCCTAGAATGACACGTGTGCACCCAAAATGATGGATACATACCCCTAATGATGGATGCACATGTGGCTACAGAATATGATAGTGTCGCTTGTATTCGCTGACATGTCTAGACAATCATGTGCATGTGGGGTTTCATTGGATATGTGCCCCAATAGATAGGTACACAGGAAAAGGTAAAAATGCAAAGTCAATAGAGTAAAAAAAGGACACCTGCACATCTAGATAGATAGGTTACACATGTAATTTTGATGTATACGCTCAGGTTTCAATAGGATACGCGCCCGTTTGTAAATTGGTTTGACATTTAAGGTATAACCAGATAAACGTGTGGCCAGTTCAGTGGGTGTGCACCTATTTTGACATATATGCACTAATTCAGGACACCTACACATACCCCTATAAAAGATCATAAAATCACATAAATGAAAATTTTTAAAAGAGCAAAACAGGTTAGTTTTTTAACAATGAAATCCTATTTCTAGCTTAAACCCATTAAATGCTTTAAAAAAAAGGAAGAAAAAGCTCTTTTAAAATGTGAAATATGTTAAAAAGACAAGCTTTTAAAACCTAGAAAGCATAAAAATGGTTAGAAATGGACATGCAAATCTTAAAAATACCTACACTAATGGAGTATGGACTATCACTCCCACCGGGCGGTGACAAATGTGATCATGAATAGAATTAGATATGTAATGGGAAATGAAGCTTAAAACATATAACCTCAAAGCGATGACACCTAATCTACACTAAACCATCATGCATAAGATCTAAACAAGACTAACATCTATCATTGATAAGAGATAAACAAATAACATGATTGCTACTCTCTACTCTTTAGCATCACATTAAGTATTGAACCTGAAATAAACCATAGCAATCAAAGCATATTTAGTAATGTTTTACTCTACAAGCTTTCAAGAATTTGAGTCTTCACCTAGTAATGGATCTAAGCTCCATATTAGTTAAAGTGGATTATGGATGTAAATGGAGGTGAGCTTCAATAAATGGATTCAAGGATAAGTTTTTCCCAAGATCAAATGCTCCTGGTATTAGTGCCTTAATAGCTAATAAAAAATGCAATAATCTCGTAATCAAAGCAATAATACTATAGTACCTTATGTTGTGAGAAGGAGAAGTTCTTACCAGGTTGAAGAGGGGGGGATGCTTAGGCTTCTATTTATAGTTTTCTGGTTTGGAAGAGTGGATGGAATCTTTGGGCATGTGGGACTACAAAGCTAAGCCAAAAACACGTTTTGATTAGGAAGTTAAGATAAACATGTTTTAGGACTATTTAATCTAGGTTTAGGCTAGTTAAACTTGATTAGCAAGTGATTAGAAAACTCATTTAGAGAGTTAGGGGAGGGGTCTAATTAATCCATGTGCGACTGATTAGATAGTCTAGGAAGCTTAGTAGAAGTGGTCTAGAGAGAACTAGGGAGAGTTTATAAATGGTCAGAAGAGGGATGTTTAGTTAATAAGGAGACTATATTAACCCAATTAATTGATTATAGGAGGAATACGACCAAAAGAGTGTCGTAATGAGGAATCTGAGTAATGGAGAAGAAAGAGTTCATGATTGACAAAGTGTCGTCAATTTGAATTGGAGGAAATGTTAGTGTAAGCATATTTTAGGTGTCTGCATATACAAAATAGATGCTTTGACATAAACTAACAGGTGTCTACAGCATATTAAGGAAGTCAAGACACAAATTAATTTAATTACTATTTTTGGCGGGCCGCCTTGTTGACCGGTTTGTGCTCAAGGGAGGTGAATCATGAGTGAAAAGGCCAAAAATATCCCAACTCAATGAGTTGGCTCACCGAGCCAACTCATCAAGTGTAAGGCTTGTGCTACTCCACCCTTCACTGCAAATGAGCTCACTTTGAGAAAATAGGAAGCTCTCCATCGACGCTACACACGATCCCACTTGGTATTGAGCACTCTCAGCATGTATTGAAACATTGAGGATCCAGTGTGTATAGGAGCTTGCCACAATGGATCCTTCCCCATTCATCGAGACAGGTTCAACCACCGCGCGACTGAGCTATGACCCGAGAAGATACTCATCTAGTGAAATCTAATTGAGGAAAGGATTTCTCGAACAGATCATCATTTGTCACATGGTTGATGTAAAGATTCTTATGGAAGGGTCAGTAACTCGGACCCATCCTCTATGTCTATCTTGGTTAATGTGTGAGTTCTCTACTAGCAATCCCTTTCTGCCAAGCTCTCCAGGGAACCCGCTTTGAGATTCTTCATATGTTGCAAACATCAATGTTCGAGTCTATATTCTTTAATTTTGGTGAGATCTTATATCGATCCTCATAGGTGAGTGAATGCTCACTCTATTCTATCGCACGTGGCTATAACCTATTTCCATACCGAGTCATCCTAAGGATAGAGTTGTCTTCAATGAAACATGTTAACTCTTTGAGCCCCCTGAGCAACTCGGGTTCCACATCGCCATTTTTTGAGATCTCTCAAACCAATTAGTGAGGATCTTCTTCGAACCAACCACTTGATTCAATCATATTATATACATGTTATAGATCAAGCCTTTAAATACCTTTCCAAAATATTTTTTCCCCTTAGCCCCATTATCTATCCAACACAATCACCTTTACATTCTCTATAACCAAGCCTAATCCTTAACTTGAGAGTTATTCTTTTTCAAAGCCCTTACTCCATACAAATGAATCTTTCTTAAGAAATATTCACCACCTATGTTCTATAAGTTTTTTTCCCTGAGTTCCCCTGCAATTTTCAATAAAGAATCTCTTAAGCCAACCCAAATAAGTTAAAGTTCAACAAAAATATGAGCTTTTAAACATAAAATACATCTGATTACCAAGATCGATAAAACATTGAATGAGCAGAGGAAATGTATTGATTTATGTCACTCTAATGATTCCCCACTGAACATCAAACTTAAAGATTACTCCTAGTCATTGCTATCTAGGATCCAGACTTAATGTACTAGTGGAAACGTCACCCTAATGTGTTGGGTATAGATGCAATGAAGTGAATTTTAATATCACCCATTAGAGTACTTCTTCAAATAGTTCAACATTTGATTTATTATGGTGGACAACAAGAAATTGATGGGCTCCATGATCACTGACTTTAGAAGATCTATTTTCACGTCGTCAAGGCCTTTCGATTGTCGATCTTTATAATCCTAGAGTACCCAAAATTTTTAGTCTCCTACATTTATCCACAAAATTATTGTAGCTTTGAACCTTAGGTCTTTTAGGAAATTCATTAACCAATAGAGTTTAGGATCTAAAATAATAAACATCTTTTCACAATGTGACTCAATTGAATGTGACATAGGCTAACACTTAGTGAGGTATTTGAGATATCATAATAGGCTTCAGCATAGTTTCCCCTACGTCTTATGACTTCGAGTGTAGGATACCAATTGGATTTCCATCATGAGCTTTTCAACACTCAAAAATTAGGTCATCCTGGAAAGAGTAAGCAAACTTGGTACTATTTTTTGAATATCAAATTTAGTGTCGGGGTCAAGAGACATATTTCCACCACCCGATACACACTAAGAAATTATCATCCCACAAGGGGTGTGAAATATATCCATGTTAAGGACTCCATCATAGAACCTTTCCAATCACCTGAAGCCAGTTTTGAATATCAATTAATTATCCCATATTGTTTTGTAAGTATGTATTTCTCTAATGAACTTCTTAATTACACTTATTTGTGAGTTTTATTTCAATTGCCAAACCATTCCACAGATTATCTTGCTCTATATTCCATAAACACGAATTATCTAATGAACCACAAGAAGGTGTAGTTATATGATCGATATTGAACCATGAAATTCATTAGGCCTAGTGTTTCACAATGGTGTGATTTAATAGTCTTTATGACCTATGAAAAGAAGGATGGTACCTTGTACGATTATGTGTTGAATATCTCATGCTTAATAAGGTGACAATCAAGAATTGATATACTTTACCTGGGATATATAATGTATTTATTCAAATGAAATATGATTAAGTATTTTATAATATTGTATATTCCTTAATGGGATATCATTAACTCTAAATAAATGAGTAATATCTACATAAGACATACCTTTCAAACTTGTTACAGGGATTATGCAAGTCATGAGTTATTCCCTTTGGGATAACCATTCCCCTGTACAATTTCATAAATCTAATGAATAATGTGTTTCAAGACTTCTTGGATCATTTCATGTTGATATAATATTTCCCTTAGAAAATTTGATTTTTGTATCCATTTATCTAAGCATGAGTTGTATTTAGGGGTAAGACTATCTTACACTCCATGTGAAATGAGAATGAGAAAGCTCCAAGGTACAGCCTAAAGATTTTAGATACCATTCTAATTGTGATATCACTGATTAAGTTCTATATGATTCATTCCAAATCTTCATTAGAAAATAAGATAGTTTTTCGTTGCATTATTCAAAAGGAATCCTTCTATGTCACTTGATTTCTTCACTATAATTTCCTATTTAAAAAAAAAAACCTCCAAAAATAAGGTTAAATTCCAATGGTGATAAAAATTGAAACTTCTAATGGATAAAGCTTCAATAGACATGATCTAAAAAAAGACAAATGAGTAAATGGTAAAGGTGTTATAAAAAACTCATGACCTTGATTCAAAAACTAAAACTATTTGATGATAGTAGATTACCTCTGCTTCGCACTTTTAGAGGGGTCTACTGAGGAGTATCAATAACCTTGAATACATGTGTTGGGAAATTTTCATGATTACTAATGCACATGATTTGAAGGAATTCATAAAATTGAATTATAACCAAATATATATCATTTCATGAATAGTGTCTTGCAAATATGATTTGATCACTCCAAAAATGCCCTAGAGCCATAGTAGGTTGCACCTTGCACTAAATAATGGGAAACTTCTAAGATCGAGTTAGAAAGAATCACCATCTGTTGATCAAAGAACACTTGACAAGAACTCACACAAGAAGTCCGCAGCGTGGGAAAACAGGCCAGGTTTAAGGGCACGAATGGATAGGAAGAACACACGTGTGAAGCAAAAGTTTAGAATTCAGGACTTAGCTGATTTTGAGCATGAAGACCTATTTTTAGAAGATGGCATGTGGAACACACCAACAATGTAGAGATGTGCGCACCACACATTGTCTATCTTTAGAGGATCAGATCGAAGTGTTTTGCATGGAGATGAGCTAAGAATAGGATTTTCACTTCAGTTAACTGTAAGAGGTCTATAGATAGCACACTTGCATGTGTGGCTATGCCTGTAAATGGCAACGTGGCTATTAATAGCATGCGGCCTATTTTTGGAATAGATAAGTGGTGAAGGGAAAGTCCCCACCCTATATATATGATAGTGAATCACATAATAGATTGAGAGAGATGAGAGATATATAGGTATATGTAGAGTGTAAGAGGTAAGCATAAAGAGATATGTGCATATGACTTGGATTACTGTATCAGATCCATGCACGCATCGGTATAGAATGCCATTATTGTAAGGAGCTTCTGTGTTTATTAATAGATGGAAGTTATTGGTTGAATCTAAGTGTCATTCCTATGTGTAATTGAGTAGTGCATGTTCTTGATTCAATCATGATTATTGTTTAAGCTTGTTCTTTCATAGATCTGAATATGGCATGCATTATAGAATGATGGATTAGTTATGGATCTATATGTTTCTTCCTTCATCACGCTAACATCCTGCTACAACAACCCTAAAGAGGGACCTGGTACCTTTGCGTGCTTTGGGTGAGTGCTCAGTCTAGGCTGAGTGATGTGTCAGTGCGTCTAGGGTGTTATCTGGTAAATTCTAGGCTGCATCATTGGTTCCATTGCCAGGACCTCTTTTTCAGTTGTTTTCAGGATGGTTTGTGATGAAGATGTACCGATTAACTCTAGCAAGTATTGAGGAGTGGATACATGATCTGGAGGAAGAATATGCATGATGGTTCAACAGTGGATCTGAGTTTAACGCACGCACTTGGGTAGAATAGAATCTGTATGACAACTTATATGAGAGATTTTTCACCATCTTTCCAGTAGAATTATACGAGTGGCTGATTGCTTATGCATCTAAGCGGAATTGGAGGTATCACGCACTTGTCTAGACACAGGAAGAATTTCAGGCCCTTTATGATGCTGATCTGATCTGGACTCACACTGTGGATACGTGGTTTCATGGTGTTCTAAATAGTTATATTCTGGAATATTCAATTTTGACGTATTCTTTCCCAGAGGTAGCTGAATTCTAGTTTTTACGGTATCCTAGAGGAGCATATCTGCAAGGTATTCCACTGGCGATCAAGATCTTGATGGTAACTTTGAACCTGGAGAGTAAACCGATGGCTAACTAAACTTCACCATGCGTGAGGGCAGGAACAGGTTTGGTGAAAGATGGCAGACCTAGTGGTAGAAAGGAAGAGAGAGGAAAGGTGGCTTAAGTATAATGAGGCACGTGAGAGGGAGATAGAGAAGTAGCGTACCATTGTAGAAAGTATGGCGTTGAGGAGAGAGATGGCTCATGAAGGATTTGAAGCTCACATAGAAGATGTGGAGCCAGAGCATCAGGAACTCCCCCATCTTGGAAAGCATGACAGAGATCCCCCCTTGGCTTCACACAGAAGTGTGCCAGCAAAGACTACCTGGGCCGCGGGTGCATCTTAATCCACCTGGTGACCTAGCCCTTGCGCTTGGTTTTCTAGTATCTAGTATGACAAGTAACCAACAAGCTAACTTGGGAAGTAGGAGAGAAAGAGTAAGTCAGGGAGCAAGTACATCAATGGCAGGACAGATGACTTCAATGTTATTTGGAGGAACATTTTAGGCACATCATCTACACAGAATGTGAGTGCGTAGAATGTTGGATTCACCTCTGGAAGTGGAACTACCTCACAGACTGTAGGGGTTCAGTATAGTACTACTATCAGAGCACAGGGGAGTACATCTATAGGTCCTATTCTAGCTACAGGTGGAGGATCAGGAGGTATAGGTGGTTCTAGTTTAGGTGGATCTGGTGGTTCTGGAGGTAGAGGAAACACAAGAGGTTCTGGATCAGGTGGTCAAGGTCCGCAGCAACCACAGAATATTTATATGGAGATGTCTCTTCATCTTCCAGAGTATAGAGGCATAGAGGATGTTGTTGATCATGTGCACATGTGTGAAATATTATGGCGTGTGAAAGGGATCACAGCTTTTGAGTGTAAGGCAAGTCAATTTGCTACTACATTACAAGGGACGTGCACACAGCTGGTATAGGAAGTTTGACCCTGATCAAACTTGTGTGGATTATGTAGCATTGAAGGATGCTTTCTTGAAAGAGTTCTATATCCCTGGAGTTTGAGTAGAAGAGTATAAGTGCACTCAAAGATATCAAGCAAGGCACTACTGAGAGTGTACGTGAGTATGATGCCCATTTTAAGACACTCTATCTAAGCTTGTCTTATGATATTCATGCAAGCCAACATGCATACAATGGTTTATTAGAGGATTGATTACACCATTCAGAAGAGCACTGTCACATAAGACATACATTGATCTGCATGAAGCACTGGAAGTAGCTTTGTGTGCTGAGGTAGTTGGGAGCATTGACACTGGTGTTAGTCCATTCTTAGAGGCACAGATTGCAGCTATGGAAAAAATAGTTAGAGAAGCTATCAGCAAATTCAGCCCATGAAACGTGCTCAGGAATTTGGTGTACAGATTGTGAAGTGGAAGGTCACACCAAGGATAGTTTCCCTCGCAGATCTATACATTCATTATTGTTAGACTATGAAATCTATCATTTGAATCATGATGCTAGCCACTATCCTTTGTTACAATGTGTAATAAGGAAGAATGTATCCTGCTTTTGCAAGATTTACAGGTCCATGACCCATGATACTGAGGATTGTTGATTGATTGGTCAAATCCATGATGCTATAGACATTGGGGTATGACAGAAAAGTGTAACAGATAACTCTAAGAACAAGAATGAGCACCAGGATCGGGATCATAATCAACTATGCTATGACAGAAATGAGGGCCATTTTGAAGGAGGTCATGGAAGAGGATGTGGATATCAAGGTGGATATGGAGGATGAGGCCATGGTGGAGGAAGAAGTGAGTTTCCTTGAGGAATGTGTTATACATGTAGATCCCCTGATCATTATAGGCACGAATGTCCCCAGAATGTTACATGTTCTTTTTGCGGAAAGAATCATAGCTATGAGGAGTTCCCAGACTTATATGAGCATCTTAGTAAACAACATAAGTAGGAAAACAAAGGTGTGGGGATGGTTAGGATCCAACACATGGAGGAAAATCAATAGATACCCAAGATAACATCAAAACCTGAGGCCTTAACTATGAAGATTACAAAAGTGTTGAAGCGGCATGCACAAGAGAGGCATCGTACCAGAAGCCTACAATCATTAAGGAGGAGGTTCTACATGCAAGGTACCCAGATCCTTCCCATCAAAAGGAAGTCTATCAAGAGACCATGGAGGTCCTCAGAAATCTTCAAGGTGAAATACAATGTTTAAAAGAGTATTCCAGAAAGATGGAACAAAAGAAAGAAGTAGGGAAGGTCCCCTCTGATATTGATGACATTAGAGAGGTGTGTAAGATGTTGTGCTGAGAGAATATTATTCCATTATTAGGGAATTTGTTGAAGGGGAACACTCTACAAGTAAACATTAAGAATGAATAGCAGATCCTACATGCAAATCTTCCCCCTGATAGCATTGACTATGATAAAGAGATCACTCTGAATGTTTATGTAGATGGATGATTGTTGAGCAATATTTTGATTGATACATGTGTGGAAGTCAATGTGCTTACTTTAGATGCATGGGTACAAATGGGGAGACCTCCATTACAACCATCATCTAATGTGTTGTTTATGGAAAATAGGACTAAGGCCACTCCCATAGGAGTTTTGAAGGATGCATCTATAACCATACAAGGGGCCAAATTCACTAGGGATTTTGAGGTATTAGCACTTGCAAAAGTAGACAATTTTCCAGCCTTGCTTGGACACCCTTGGTGTTATGCAAATAATGTTGATTTGAGATTCAATAAGGGGTATATCAGCTTTGAGAACAAAGAGGAAAGGGTTGTGATACCTTTGACAGATGGGAATTCTACACCGTATGTTGAGCCTCTAAGTGAGGAGGACTTAAATAGAATCTATGTACATGCTATTCAGGACCCAGAGGTCAATGAGCCATCAAAGGAAGGCATCCTATAGTGGGAGGATTCTCACTCTATTAGTGATACTACGAGTATTGCTTGTGACAATTGGGCTCATGGTACATATGAACTAGTAGGATGCAAGGTAAAAAGCATGGTTACATGTAAGAATGGACTTCATTCTGTTCGATGGATAGGTAGCGTAGTACCTTGGTATATAGGAGCAGAAGATCTTCCTATATTTTTGAAATCCATGGAGGCACAGTGGATAGACTAGGTCAGGAGAAGAGCCATGTTAGCATATGTCTTATGTGGGATAGAAATGTGCTTGTGGGTAGTTCATAGAGATAATCTTATGGAGTGGAAGGAGATCAAAATCACCTTATCTACTAGGTTTGTAAGAAGCAATGCACCTACGTAGATTTGCACTTATAATGGTGATCAACCTGTTCAGCACCACATTCAGTAGTGTGAGAGACTCTAGATAGTAGGACAAGAAGCATTACCACCTTCACTCTGGGTGCATAAATTGTACTCCACTCTACAAGGGTGCACATGTGCTTGGTATGTATATGCAGAACTACATCGAGAAACTAGAAACTGGAAAAATTTGACTGCAAGAATGATCCAAACCTTTGACTACTTTTCTACCCAACCTCTAGTAGAAGAGGCATTAAAATTTGTCAAGTGGTTAACCATGGGAGATAGTGCAAAGGTGGAGGAACTCATACATAGGAATTAATTGGTGAGACAGAATCAAGCATGCATTTTGAAGAAGAAGGAGAAGACTCCATATTACTTGAATGTGATTTCCTTGAGAAATAAAAAGGAAAGATGGTGTACATCGTGGATGATGAGGAAGTTGAAAACCTAGATATTGACCATTCACAGGGGGGCACGTGAGGTCTTGGATAGTGCAGATAAGGATACACGTGCATACCATGAACCAATGAAGACAAAGAAGGTCAATATAGGATCAGAGGCTGAGCCTAAGGAGGCCATAATTGGAGACTATTGGTTAGACTTGGAGGTGGAAAATATTATTGAGTTACTATGGGATTACCAGGACTTATTCCCTTGAGGGTATCATGAACTTAAAGGTGTGCATGAATCACTTGGGGAAATGAAGATAAAACTTAAGGAAGGTGTGCGTCCAGTGAGAAAGAGACCTTACAGAATGAATCCTAATTTGTGTGAAAAGGTAAAAGAAGAAATTGATAAAATGTTGAAATATGGAATTATCAAGCCCCTTGATGAGTCAGAATGGGTTAGTCCAATGGTGATCAGTATCAAGAAGGATGGTAGAATTTGAATATGTGTGTACTACAGGGAGCTGAATGTTGCATGTGTAACAGATCCATTCCCTACACCATTTACTGAGGAAATACTAGAAGGAGTTGTAGGGTGTAATATATATTCTTTCACAGATGGGTTTTATGGGTATCATCAGGTTAGGATTGCTTAGGAGGATCAAGAAAAGACAAATTTTACTACTGAATGGGGTAGTTTTGCCTATACTGTGATGCCTTTTGGATTGAAAAATGTGCCTGTTGTATTCTCACACATAGTTGTTCAGGCATTCAAATATTTTATTCACAACTTCTTACAGGTCTACCTCGATGATTGGATAGTATATGGGCTTGTTAAGGATCACTGTGATAATTTGAACTTAATGTTTGACTGGTGCAGACAATTGAGTATCTCTTTGAACATCAAGAAGTGCATATTTTCTACACCTTTTGGAATACTATTGGGACACATAATCTGCAAGGAGGTATTTCTTGTTGATCCAACTAAGGTTGCAGTCATTTTAGGGTTGGAAGCACCTACCAGTCAGAGTGAGGTGCATGGATTTTTAGGTCACACAAGATATTATAGAAAATTCATCAAGGGATATGCAAAAATTGCCACACCTCTGGAGGATTTACTAAAAGGAAAAGGTACATTCTATTGGGGAGAATCACAGTAGTGCATGTTTGAAACATTAAAAGAGAAACTTACTACCGCGCCTATCCTACGTTTTTCTTCATGGGAAAAACCATTTCCTGTACACGTGGATGCCTTTGGGATAGCCATTGGCACAATATTAGCTCAACCTGGAGAAGGTATTTTCGATCATCCTATCTTCTTTTCTAGTAGGAAGCTGACTCCTGCTGAACATAATTATACAACTAAAGAGCACAAAGCTTTGTCATTGATCTATGCATTGCACAAGTTTCGACAGTATTTTCTAGCTACACCATTTGTATTCTATACGGATCACATGGCATTGAAATACTTGGTAAACAAGCCCATCTTACAGGGGCACATATGCAGATGGGTACTCTTATTTCAAGAGTTTGATTTCACAGTTGTGGTGAAGCCAAGGAAAAGTAACTCTGGACCAGACCACTTGTCTAGAATCAACTCAGGAGAGGAAGCACAGACAATTGAAGAAACCATGCCAGATGCCCAGTTATATAGGTTACAATGCATGCCATTAGAATTAGAAGACATTGTTGTCTTTCTTCAGACTGGTGTGGCACCAGAAGGAATGAAGGCATTAGAAAAGAAACAACTTGCTATACATGTGACACCATTTATGTTAATCATTGGTGACCTTTACAAGTTAGGTAGAGATGACATATTATGCTGTTGTGTATTAGAGCTTGAGTGTAAGGATATTATGGAAGAATCCCCTGGTGGTATTACAAGAGGCCATTATGTCAGGTGATGCGACTGCCCGGAAGATCCTACTTGTTGGATTATGGTGGGAGACATTGTATAAAGACTGTAAAGAATATTGTAAGGCATGTGACCATTGTTAGCACCTAGGAAAACTAGGACAAAGAGATGAAATGCCACTGAGACCTATTATTAGTGTAGAACCATTTGAGAAATGGGCCATTGATTTTGTAGGACCTATTTCGCCAGCTGTGCATAGGACTGGATTGTGCTATATCATTACTTGCACAGATTATCTCACACAGTGGGTAGAAGTAACACCTACGAAGGACTGTACATCAGCTACAATAGCTAGGTTTCTATGGGAGAATGTTCTTACAAGATATGGATGTCCTTTAAGTTTGAAAAGTGATAGGGGTACACACTTTTTAAATGAAACCATAAGGATCCTATTAGATGAGTTTATGGTTGCCCACCATAAGACTACACCTTACCACCCTCAGGAAAATGGAACTGCTGAGGCTTTCAACAAGATTTTGAGCCAGACATTGACAAAAATTTGTGATGTTGGAAGAAAGGATTGGGATGATAAAGTGTCAGCTATTCTTTGGGCATATAGAACAACTTATAAGAGATTGAACAAAGCCACACCGTTTCAGTTGGTGTTTGGCACAGAAGCCATTCTCCCTATAGAATTTATGTTACCTTCTTTGTGCATTATGTGTGCTGGAGGTCTAGCTGATAAGCATGACTTTAGAAGAGTGGATTGAAAAGATGATTCAGTTGGATGAGCGACGAGCCATAGCACGATGGAGTCAGAAGCAAGAAAAGGCCAGGTAGAAAGCATGGCATGATAGAAATATAAAGGATAAGAAGTTTGAGTTGGACAAATGGTACTTCTTTATTACTCTAAGTTCTTACGCCATCCAGGAAAGCTCAAAGTACATTGGTTGGGGCCATATGTCATCACTTACATACTTGAATCAGGTGCTTTCCAGTTAGAAGAACTTGATGGAACATGGCTACCCAGTTACTTTAACGGGAGTAGGCTGAAGCCCTACTATAAATAAGTCTTCTTGGTGTTTGTAATAAGGCAATATTGCCATTTAGATTAGGTTTTCAATTTTTTATTTCCTTAATGTATTTCCTTCATTGTTGTTATGCTTTGTCAATTTAGTTGTTGTTCTTGTGTAATAAGCGTGCTTGTGCACATGAAGCTAATTACTATGTGAAGAATGTTTATGCGTAGAGGACTGCACATACTTTTAGTGTGGGGTGGTTGTAGTTATCCAAGTAAAAGACTGTGGGAATTGAAAGGTGAAAGGAATAAGCTGTTACGGGTGTGCTTTAAGTCAAAAGAAGATTGCTTCTCAAAAGTGACCAAGGATGGAGATGAATGAAAGGATAGTATAACATGAGGTAAGTAGAGGCCATGATAACTACCAGGAGAAGGTACAGTGATGAGGTACTTGGTACAAGGGCACATGATGAAGAGAATTCTATGACAAGAGGGTAGGAAGGCACACTAGAAGGTTATAGTTGGGGTGTGAAGATGTAATGTGCAGAACGAACGAATTTGGTCAATGAATGAGAGGATATTTGGTAGGTGAAGGAGAAATAAATGCATCAAAATTTGAAAAATTATATAAGGATGGGATGTGAATTCATTTTTACCGTTGCGACTAAGAGTATTTGAGGAAAGAGCTAAGTGTGAAGAGCCGAGTGATTGGGTTAAGGTGCAAAGGGTGTGAAACCAAGTGTGACAAATAGATCTATGTGAAAAGAAGCTTGCATCCCTAGTGGTGAAGGGTTTGAGCAAAGCAAGGTGACAGAGAGGAGTTAGGGCAAGAATTTTCCACCTAGGGAATGATTGAATCAAGCTAGGGTTTGATTTGTAAATTACAGAGTTAAAGAGGAGATGATTGTAAGGTAAAAATGGCACCCAAGAAGGCAGCTGCAGTAGGAGCAAAAGGAAAGAAGAAGGTGGTTGTCGAGGAGGAAGAGATGGCACCTGAAAGTAATTTTTCAGAAATGTAATATCCAGAAGGAGTCATTTTCAGTCAGGAATGGGATTCACCCATCAGAAAGAGAAAAGTAAGTGAATACAATCACATGACCTCAGAGAACAAGAAGGATCTTGATTCCTTGCTCACTACAAGGACGAAACAAATGTACAATGGATGACATGCTGGTTTATGATTATGTAAGCCAGAAGCTTCTAAAGAAAATTGGGGTCTACCAATTATATGAGCTTCCATATTTTGAGAAGTGTGAGCCCTTGTACTAGTGGCTCATGAGAGGAGTGCATGAGGACTTCTTCTACTTTGCAGGATGTAGAGTTAGAATCTCATCTACGCTTATCTCAATGGTGACAAGTTTGAAGGCCACATGAGAGGATATAAATAATGATTTCACAGATAAATCCATGATCTTACAGACTAGATAGGAGTTGGGGTGCCTAAAGGGTCCATGTGGTATGGATATAGATAGGTTAAAGAAATTTCTGTTTGTGCAAGCAATAGCACACCTTGTTACAAAGTTGAATGACTAGGAGTGGTGCTCACAAGTAAATACTATGTTGTTACAGGTTACGCACAAGATGTTAAAAGGAGCATTTTAGGCTACATTATAGAGAAAATAGTCAAGGAAGTGCACAGAGGAGGGAAGATCAACTTTGAGGATGTTCTATTATCACTGGTATTCTTGGAAATTAGAGTACCAGACGGAACAAAAGAAGAGGTATGGGAATACCCCATGGAGAATAAGTCACTAGCTGAAAGGTTCAAAAAGTATCTATGTAAAGGGTCCATGAAAGATGACGTCAAGAAAAGGGCAGAGAAATGGTATGTTAGGCTCCGCGTGACATTTGGAGAAGAGTGGCACATCCCAAAGGACCTACCATCAGTAGTGGGGAAACAAGTCTAGTTTGTTGTATATGAACATTTTTGCATTGTGCACTTCCCAATGAGAGATGGAGTCTAGAGCCCTTGGTGTAAATTACCTTACATATTCACTACAAGGTATTTCCAAGAATCTGTTCACATATTTAGAGACATGCACCGACTGGTATTCAATGTAGATAAGGTATACTATGACTACCAAATGTTGAGGAAGAAGTATGTGTATCTAGGAAGGAGTGCCTATGTTGAGAGGCTCATTTCAGAGGTATTGAATATTAATCCTATAAGTATAGTTGTAGCAGATATAGGGGAAACATTAGTGTATCTTTAGTTGAAGCCCAAGATGGAGAACAATAAGTATGTGGAGAATGAATCTGTACTCCCAAGGCCACTGAATGGTAAGCACACAATGGAAAACATACCAGTGCAAAGGCCCACATAAACTGTTGAAGTAGAGGATGAAGAAGAGGAGTGTGAAGATAGTGGAGGCTTAGAGCATAGAAGAAAGAAACCATATGACATAGAAGAGTCACAGTTCATGACCACTCCACCTCAGGGACAAGATGAAGAGGAAGATATGAAGGTTGAGTAGGAGGAGCACAAATTTATGAAAGTATTCAGATACATAAGGACTTAAGGTGGAACCCCACAAACAGTAAGGAAATCACCTCACCTCTCTCCACACAAGGAGACCACTAAGCCAAAGAGAAGAAGAAAGTCTAATTTTGATGAATAAGTAGAGGAATTAGAGGAGAGAGAGCATGTATCTCCTACCCCGTTCGAGCAAGAAGATGAGCCACAGAATGAGGAAGAGCAAAAATATGAAGAGATGAAGGAGAAAGAACAAAGAGCTAAGGAAACCTCCAGATCTGCACATGTAACTATTCAAGGTGTAATAGGGAAGGCTCCTAACCTTGAAGTTATAATTCCAAAGGGTCCTAGATTAAAGAGGATGAGTGGGGAACACAGTGCACCAATCATGGTCTATGAAGAAGACATTGGAAAAATCATCCACACATGTTTCCAAAGCACTGTAGTAAAAAGGATTTATTTGGTTGGGAATTGATGGATGGGGATATGGTGACCATTCATATTAGAAAACAACTCTCATGGTCAATACATACCCACATGGATGAGCCTGAATTTTATGTATTTGAAGAGTCATATGTGTCGAGATGGTTGAAGAATGCACCCCAAGCTAGACATATGACAATAAAGCCTATTGTCATGTCAGATGAGCAAGTCAGCAATGCATTGGTGAAGGTTTCTACTGAAGTTACGAGAAGAAACATGGACAAAGATGCAACAATAAGAGCATTGTGCAAGGAGCTAAAGACAAAGGATGTGGAGATAACGCGCATAATGCAAGAGAGGGACTTAGCACAGAAGAAGAATGAAGTATTTATCAGCATCACAGAGGAGATTGGAGATAATTTCATAAGAGCTAGGCCACACTTGGATACCAAGGTACCACATACATTTCCCTCAGTGATACATTATGTAGGAAAGTTGGTGGACCTGGTACTTGAAGATGAACCTCTACACATGCCAGTGCCAAGGAATTCAGAACAAGAGGAAGAACAAGAGAAAGCTTCAGTGATGCAAAATATTACATCCTATGAAGGGCTCCTGTAAGTGCTACAAGAAGTATTGAAGAAAGTAGACCAGGATTTGAACATCTACATAGCTCCAGAGGTGATTATTAACATAAAGACCCTAGAAGAAAATAATGAGGTCTAAAGAGAAATGAAGGATGAAACATAGGGCCACGTAAAAAGATTGTCAATGGTTAAGTAGAAAAATGAGGCCCTGGAAGCAGCACACGAGCTACACAAGACTCAATTAGAAGAGCTTAGGAAGCTCATTGCGTAGAAGATGGATCTTCTCGAAGGAAGAATGACCTCAATGTCCAGTGTTGTGTTGGTTCTGAAAAATGAAAAAGGGGAAATTGTGAGGGATGAATTAGAGTCCATTGCTCTGGACATTTTAGAAAAAGTAGAACAAGCACTCGCTGAATGGAAGGCCTTGGAGGATAGAATAAATGAGTATCTAGAGTTGATCCTTCAAACTGATACAAAGGAGGCTACCTCATAAAACTTCTTTATTCATCTACATTCTTTCTTTCTTATTCTTTTGATTCTTGTATTCTTTACTTCAGTTTTGGAGATACCCATTGTTGGGGTGACAATGAGATTCATGTGGGGTAATGTTGATAAGAGAAAACTTGACAGAACTCACACAAGAAGCCCACATGGGAAAATAGGTCAGGTTTAAGGGCATAAATGGACAGGAAGAACCCGTACATGGAGGGAAAGTTCAGAATTTGGGAACTAGCTGATTTTGAGCATGAAGACCTATTTTTAAAAGATGGCATGTAGAGCACATAAACAAGGTAGAGACATGTGCACCACACATTGTCTATCTTTAGAGGATCAAATCAAAGCATTTTTCATGGAGACGAGATAAGAATAGGATTCTCACTTCAGTTAATTGTAAGAGGTCTATAGATACCACACTTGCATGTGTGGCTATGCCTATAAATAGCGTGTGGCTATTAGTAGCATGCGGCCTATATTTGGAATAGATAAGTGGTGAAGGGAAATTTTCCACCCTATATATATGTAGTGAATTACCTGAGAGAGAGAGATAAGAGATATATAGGTATATGTAGAGTGTAAGAGGTAAGCATAAAGAGATATGTGTATATGATTGGATTATTGTATCAGATATATGTGCGCATCAGTATAGAATGCCATTATTGTAAGGAGATTATGTGTTTATTAATGGATGGAAGTTATTGGCTGAATCTAAGTGTCATTCCTATGTGTAATTGAGTAGTTCATGTTCTTGATTCAATCATGATTATTGTTTAAGCTTGTTCTTTCATAGATCTAAATATGGCATGCATTGTAGAATGATGGATTAGTTATGGATCTATATGTTTCTTCCTTCATCATGCTAACCTCCTGCTACAACAACCCTAAAGAGGGACTTGGTACCTTTGTGTGCTTTAGGTGAGAACTCAGTCTAGGCTGAGTGATGTGCCAGCACGTCTAGGGTGTTATCTTGTAAATTCTAGGTTGCATCAATTATAATTTAGATAATAATCACTTTTTCAAAAATAATTATTAAATAATGGAGATAATAAGATCCAAATTCAACTCACATAGTTCAAGTTTTAAAACTTGGGAGTAGCCTATGTAGTGGTGGATTTGACTTGATATTCAATAGGCCTGGTAGAAAATACAATGGTTATGTAATAAAGATTCATCAAATTCCATGGGAGTGAAATGTAAATTATGAAGAGTGTCATCAATAATCTCTATAGTTTTAACAACAACATCATCATAATCTCTAGTCTCAACATGGAAGTATTGTTCATAATTCTCTAGGAGGTTGGCAATAGATGTGGAAAATGTAGGGGAGGATATGGCAAGAGATATGAGATTGATAGTATGATTCTAAATGGAGGAAACAATGGGAGATGGTGATATAGGATTGGAATTGAGAGATTCCCCAATATCACATGTATTAAGATAGTGTGGTAGGATTGGTTGAATTGGTGGAAAAACCATGGAGGTGGCATATTCAGTGTGACAATATTTGAATGGTTCCTGATAAAAAATAATAATATGTCCAAAGATATCAAAAATAAACTTCACATAAGGATGGACTATAGAAGGAATAACCTGTATGATATGGATCCAAGGTCAACTAACGAGGAGATTAAATTACAATGGGAAATCCATGACATAGAAAGGAGTAGCAAGATTATGAGGTCCTACTTATAATTCCAATTTGATGATACCAATGAACGTGCGAGTAGTAGTGTCATATCCGTAGAAAACAAGAGTAGATTTTTCAATTGCATTATGAGGATTATTGAGTTGGGATAGAAATGATAGATGGAAAATATTCAATGTATGACCATTATCAATGAGTACAAACTTAATTTGGAAACCTTGGATCTGAACCATGATAAAGAGAGGAGGATAATCAATAGATGATTTGTGTGGGATATCACCAATCGTAAATTTAATTTAATTTCTAACATTCTTAAAAGATTCCATGAGATTGGAAAATATGACGAGATGATCATCACTTTGTATTTGAATAACATGTAATGTAATTTCCAGACTATAAAGACAATCAAGGGCCTTACGTAAAGATTAAAGAGAGATATCTTGATGGGGGTATTATTTAATTACTCAATGATATGATAATATTTTGATGAAGCAGTAGGCCAAGGAAGTGGTGTCTTAATAAGAGGAGGGATAGAATTAGGAAGCTTCAAAGGTTACTTATTTTGATGAGTGGTTACAACATTGATGGTGGGGTCTGTAGAGGTAGCCATAAAGTGGGGTGGATATTGAATAATGACAGGAGTGTATTCATCTTGGATGAAGTCTTGGGCATGGAAAAAATTAGGAATAAAATAAGATGAAATAGACATAAACTCATAAGAGGAAGAAGAGAGAGAAGGGATCTGATGCATGGTCATATTTTGGTTTCACTAAATGATTTAACGGGGAAAACATGCCCATCAAACTGTAAAATGTAGGGAAATCACCATTTGTGCTCAGAATTGAATTTTTCTTTAAGCACAAAAACTTTGGAAATGATATAAGGCCCAAATGTGATCGATGACCATGGAGAAAGATATTTAACAACATACAAATGAAAAAAACCTTTCATGCATCCATTCAGGGAAATAAAAAATACAACAAAACCTGCAGATTGAAGAATTTTGAGGGCAAACTAGGGCACGATAAAATCAAGCACCAACATGTTGAATGGTTGATTTGAATGATGAATGTATGTTATGGTAAATGAGATTAAATTTTTGTATGAATGATTCACTCCCCCTCTCATTCACTATGCTTCTAACAATTGGTATTAGAGAAAGGTCCTTTTGAAGTAAGTCTAACCACTCGAAGGAGATCCTTTGAAGAAATAAAATGACAAGTCAAGAGGTTAGTACTTCCACTAGAAAAAATCCTATGTTTGATGGGTCAAACTATTATTTTCAGAGCATCGAGATGAGTAATTGCATTGCGTCCCTAGGATGTGACATTTGGAAGTCAGTGATAGTTGGGTATATTATTCCTTAAAATCCTCCAACCAGTGCTACAGATAAGAAGGATAATAATGACAACTCTAAAGAAATGAATACTATTTTGTGTGGATTTATAATGCCTCTAACATGGTTGATATCTATGATGACTTCTTTACTCAAAGCTACAAATGTTGATATGTGATTCTTGTTTGAAGATGGTGTACTCTTATGAACTAAGAAAGCATGTTTGTTGTAGATAATATGTTATCTTCTAGAAATAGATACAATTCTGCCATGTCTATTCTGAAATTAGAATGAAGTATTTCATTTCTTCTTATGTTGAATGTTCACTGCATGTGGGGAGAGGAAATTGATTCATCCTAAACTCATTCAAAGTCTTTATTGCATTTGAACTTGTTCTTCAGTCTTAATGACGTCAGATAGTTATACCTTGGATCAATTTAAGTGATCTAAGACATGCTTTTGGTTTCATGACGTCAAGGTCATCTTGACCTAGCTAGGAAGAATATTGGATTTCTAAACCCATGTTGCCACGGGATTACTGGTAACCTCTACTACTCACATCCTTCTTAAGTGATCCGAGAACATCATTTTTATTCTTATTTTGGTAAAATTTAGTTGACAATTTTTATAATTGTTAAGGAACCTTATTAAATCTAAGTTTCTAAGTAATTATCCTATACTAAGTTACTAGTTTTTTTATTAATGAGGATTTTTTATTACACAAAGGGAACCCTAAGACATGTACCTAGGATAACCTAAGACTAAACTCATAAAATTTAATCTAAGAACCTAAGTTAGTTTCTAATATAATGTTTATGAACCTAACCTAAGGTTTGAACTAGCCTAAGAGGATGACATGGATGACATATGCTAAGAGGTGTTGGTGGCACAAATATCTAAGTATTTATGAGGTTTTAATGAGGCATTAAACTCTTTGTTACCGCTAATTTTGGCAAGTGCATGAAGTTTTAGTAGATGCTGAATTATGACCTCTGCTAAAGTATAATTTGCATGGAATTTTAAATTTGGTAGTAACCAAACATGAGTTGGAGGAGGTGGGAAATAACAAAGGAATCTATCAGTCTTGTTTGCATTAATTGATCTTGGCCATTGTGAAATACTCCCTAGGAAATAGGGGAAGTTGAAAGAAAATATGGTTTTCAGTTTTTCATTGTTCATTTGGTTTTTGTGAGCTTTGTAGCGTTGCATCTGGTTTTTCATTTTCTAACCTCCAGTTTGAATATTTGTATGTGTATTTTCAACTTGAATCGTAGTGATGGTAGCATGAATTAAGAAAGGAAGTTATAAGAAGAAAAAAGGGAAATTTCATAGCTTGGTCTTTAGCATTTTTATGGAATTCTTGCTATCAAGTTTCTTCATTAAGAATTGCAACAATGAAAAGAAGACATGAGATCTAGCAAGCATGATAGGACCTCTCCCTTTAAGTATTCTACTTTTATTTATATGTCTTCATTAAAAGAACTATTCTCTTTTTGAAAATTTCTAGTTCTAGTTTTGTGTTTCTTCTCCCAAATTCGATGGAATTTTTAAGTTGGATCTAGTTTTGTGTGCTTTATTTTCATATTAACTCTCTTGGAAATGATACAGGTCTATGGTTGTATCTCTATTAAATAATCCTAAAGCATGTTTATCTTAATATAATCAAAAAGTTCTCTTTGGAATTTTTCCCACATGCCTTAGGATTCCAAACTCTTCCAAACCAAAAACTATAAATACAAGCCTAAGGATTTCCTTTCAAATGGTCCTTCTCTCTCACATTTAGAGATTCTAGCATTATACATAATTTGCATTAGCCAAGCTAATAAAGAATTTTATCTTTGCTATCCTCCATTATTGAAGCTCCTCCATCTTGCATTAATCCACTCCAAATCTAGTTATTAAGGGAAGATCAAAGCTTGGAATTGTAGCCAACTTGAAGAGATCTCTTCACTATTTTTTGGAGAAAACAACACACAATTTAATTTCTTAGAATCTAACTAGGTTCAATTTTATTAAGCTTTCTAAAGAGTAGAGTAAACATAGTATGTTGCTTGTTTGATTCATAATACATGCTTTTGAAGTTTATTTGTTTATCTCTTATCATGATGATTATTGAGTAATTTTGTGTAATGTTTAGGCTATTAGGCGTTAGTCTAGTTTACATAGTTTCCCAATTTTTTCTTTAATACATTTGTCATGCTTGGTGGGAGTGATAGCCCATACTCCATTAATGGAGGTATTTTTAAGCTTTGCACGTCCATTTCTAACAATTTTTATGTTTTCTAGGTTTTAAAATCTTGTCTTTTAATAGATTTCACATTTTAAAAGAGATTTTTCTTCCTTTTGCTGAAGCATTTAATGGGTTTAAGATAGAAATAGCCTTTCATTGTTAAAAAATAAGTTTTTTTCTCTGTTAAAATAACTATTCTCTTTTTGAAATTTTCTAGTTCTAGTTTTGTGTTTTTTCTCCTAGATTCGATGGAATTTTTAAGTTGGTTTCTTGGATGCTTTATAATGTTTTGTTCGTTATATTATTATGAATATGAGTTGTTTAGATTGAATGGAAAATGTGTTAACTTATTTTCATATGAACTCTCTTGGCAATGATACGGGTCTATGGTTGTATCTCTATTAGATGGATACCTAGTCTAGATATTGTGGATCTTGTGTTGAATAGGAAATCTAGGTTATATTATTTACAGTTGTGATTATCTTGTTAAATCAAACTTTATGAGTTATTTTTCAAAGTTGTGTTTGTTCATTGATGGATTGTTACCCTATTTAGGTAACTAGGAAATGTGAAAAGAATGTCAGGTTTTGACGAAGTCGTATGGCTTTAGCTTAAACTATTATTCCTTGTTATTTATAGTTGGAAACTAACCTTTTTGGTGGAATTTCATTGGACTTTCAGTGATTCTAACTCTACTGGTGTTTCTCAGTGGGCTTACTTTGTGACTTTTCTCTTTATCATTCAAAAATATCTCTACGATTTTTGTTTTAGACTTATGTCTGTAATAGGATAAAGGCCCTTGTGTTTCTTGTTTTGGTCAATTTACTTATGATAGCTATGAAGACTAACAATACTTGGTCAACTCTTTTCATGACTATATTTTTTATTTTCTAGCACGGACTGCCCAGATTGTATCGAGTTGGGTTATGACTATTTTTTTACCTCTAATTGGAATTGAAACAAATCATTTATTTAATTGGTTAAACCATATATGAGAGATGGTATCTTTCTTGGAGGATTAATAGGAAGGTAAACCATTTAATTTTTTTTTCTATTCTTTTCGACTAATTCATTTATTGTTACCCAAATATGGGTTATCTTATGGATTTGGGTAAGATCTTGTTGATCTTAATTGGGCATTTTAAGTGGATTAATTATTTATTTGCGTTTCTTTGAGGGAGACTATTTTGCATACATTTTCAGTGCCTTGTTCATTTGGAATAGTGATAACTCTTGTTCATGTTTGAATCTATTTGTTGATGAGAACTGTAATCTAGAATCCTTCCCTTTTTGTTTGATCATTAGAATGAAAACCCATCTGGGTTAGCTTGTGAAAATAGGTAACTATTTAGTTGATATTTTATAAAAAGGTAGTGATTTAATCTTGTACTTGGTTCTTGAATAAGCAGGATGGAATTCTTGGACTTAACTCTACTTTCTTCTTTATTTAAGATTCACTCTTCAAGTTGGTTCTAGTTCATGATATTTTGTTGAGAATTAGGATTACATGGGAAAGATGTTAGGTTTTTTTACTTACCTTGCGAATACATTGACAACATACTTATTGCACTATAAATTAGTTGTGTTATATCATTGTACTTCCTTAACTTGAATGCAGATGGGTCTGAGTGTAAGATTGTTCTGTGGGAATTAAGTTGGCTCTTGAGCTGTTTTTGAACTTAAGATTACCTTTTCTAGAATAATAAAATTGAATGGTCTAAACTTGTGTGTTGTTTTAAACGGTTGGTATTTATTCTTATAGCTTGTGAAAATAATATGTAGTTGTTAGGGATTGCATGGTTTTATCTTAGACTATTTTCTTTTAGTTTGAATTCGGATCTTATATTAGGCTTTTAGAGATCTATTCTCATCAGTTATGTTGGTTTTGTAATTTTTGACTGGAAAGTCTTTCTGTCTACATGCTTAATTTGATGATGAATTTTGAACCATTTCATTAACAACAAGGTTCCTTTTGTAGGAAAGCACATGGATTTAATGTTATAGTCTGTATTGCTCAGTTCATTGAAAAGATAGAATCAGGAGCTAACAATTTTGCAGAGTGGATTTCATAAAAGATGAAAGGAGAAAGACATATAGAAACTTAAATCTATTTTACTAAAGAAATTATCTCTTTGTTATGATGACTATGTAGCGACAATTTACTTGAAATGTAATTTTTTCAAGAAAAGAAGATGTGAATTAAAACTAGTTTTACTTATTGATGTAATGACATTTTTGTAATCCTTGAAATATTCCTAAGTTCAGTGAGTGGATAACTCCCTTTTTGATAAATGAATTGCTTTGATGATTGTTGATTATTGATTTACTTATGTGATACTTTCATGACATAAGATGTGTACAATATTACTAAGTAATACCATTCATAAGGGGGAATTTAGAATTTGTGATATGGGATTACCATAAATGTGATATAGATCTTATGATATATAAGCCTCCTTGGATTAAGGATCTGCAATAATAGTTAATTTCATTTCACAAGTGAAAGAGCACAAATAAGTTGATATTCTTTGTTAGATCCTTAAATAGTAAAAAATGGGATATGATTTAATTATATAAATATGTATAAATTATTTGTTATGCTAAAGCATATGTGATCTGTTTTCATAATTAGGACATTAGTCCTTGATAAGGAAAAATGATATTTTCCTTGTAATTAAACGAAGAGCTTTAATTGGGATACTTGTTAGGTGTTATGATTAAATCACATGAGGATGATTGGATATGTTTTCCTTAAGCTGATTTCTATAATTGAAACTTGAATGTTTAAAAAGGATAATAAAAAGATTTAGACTTTCAAGCATTATGAAGTCTAAAGTAAAAGTTTCAATAAGCTTGTTACAAGCTAAAATTGAAGTAAAAATATCTAAAGATCTCACTCTCATAACATTAAGTTTAGTCATGATGACATATGGAAATAAACAACTAAGATTGAGATAATCATAAGCATGAATTCAAAATGGTTAGGAAAACAAATTTTATTTGCATACCTACCTCTTGTGTAGTTTCATCTCGTAACCTTCTTGCGTTAATTGATGCCTAGTATACCCTTAATAGTGTTGTTATTGTTAATCTATAAGATAATAATTGATTGGGTTAATAAACTAATATAATCTTAAGTATGTTAGTCCAGTTGAGGAAACTCAAGTTGGATGTTGAATCATATAAACTGCATCATAGTACCTTCATAATGACAGAGGTCATTACGAGGATACTATGATGCAACTTGTTATGCCTCAACACCCTACTTAGTTCGATTAACTCGATTGACATAAGTGGAATTTTGGATCATGGTTCCACCTAAATAGAGATAGAAACATGATCTAGTGTTTTGGTCAACTCATGTTGACTTAGGGTAACTAGACACACCCAATCGACATAAGTTGATTGAGTATGTCTATGTATCCTTAGTCACCACGAGTAGTCTTCCACACTAGTGCATGTTACTGCCCTTGTCTAGTGTGAAACTTTGAATCAGATTGGGTTGAAAAAAGTCAAGAAAGACCATTCTAGATAATAGAACAAGTGTGGTGAAGGACATATTCCTTTTGATGAGTATGTCATCTTGGAATGTAAACATGGTAAACATGTTTAAAAACTTTGGCCAAAGTATTGCAAGCTATTGGTTACGTTGTCCTATGTCACCTAGTCTAAGATGCAGGATTTCATATGAATATCAGTAACAGATATTCAGATAGGCTTCTTAGACAGAACACTTGGGTACCCCTAAAAGGGTAAAGGAACCAAGTATACATAGTATACACATTATTAAGTTAACATGAGAGATCATTTTAATACCGAGTCATGGAATGAGAGATCGATGTCTCACCAAGTCATTACAGTTGCATATGGTTTTTTGTTATGAGATGGATTGGAAATGGAATGTGTGTTCTAAATTATATTAATTTAGAATAGAGAACATTATGTAAAAAAAAATTCCTTGTTTCTAAAGTCTTAAAAAGAGGATGTTACATCTTGGTATTAGAGCTGAAGGTTGTAGCTCTTGGACCTATTGAGTCCATATCTAATAAAAACTTAATTTTATTGTTAACAGAAAATGGTTAGAACAAGGGAGGTGTTGCAAATAATCCACCTCCAGGTGGAGAGGTAGCTACCACAAAAAAACTTGATGAGATTCTTGTTTCCCTGTTAGACACAAGAGATCGTCTGGTTGTACTTGAACAACAAGTAATGGGTAATGAAGAGGAGGAAGATGATGTTGGTAATAACAATCAGCCACCTCCAGGGGACAAATGCCAATGCTTGGAAATTTGGTTGATAATAATAATGCAACAAATAACAATGTTGCGAATGTCAATAATAAATGCGAATGCAAATGTGAATGTACCCAATCCACCTAAAAATAAAAAGGCAAGATTAGCAGCTAAACTTACTAATGACATAAAGAGGATAAGTCCACCAAATTTTGATGGCACTACACTAGGGGATGGAGCTGAGAATTGGCTTAGTGAAATGGAGAAGTACTTTGCAATAAGGAACTTCTCAAGGAAACAAAAGTAGTATGGGGAGCTTATCAGCTTTCCCATGAGGCATCCTCCTGGTGGGACAACGTAAAGCTGAATTGAACATTGATGAATCAAGCATCACTTGGGATCAGTTTAAGAGCTACTTTAGGCAACACTGGCTGCCACAACTCTATTATGATCAGAAAATGACATAATTTCAAAATTTAATTCAAGGAAAATTAACTGTAACAGAGTACTGGGAGAGGTTTACTAAACTTCTTAAGTACGTTCCTCAGTATCAAACTGACGAGAAGTTCAGGATACACAAGTTTATTATGGGATTGAATCCTATCATAGGGGGTGAAGTAGATGTTCACAGCCCAACCACCATGGAAGGGGTTGTAGAAAAATCCATTCGGTAGGAACATAAATTAAAAGCAATTTCTACCCATAAGGAAGAGAATCGTAAGAAAATTCCTAATTCTTCTTCATCTCTTGCACCCAAAAAGGTGGCATGGAAAAATTTTGGTGCCAAAAATAAGTTTGTAACTGATAATAATAAGAAAATAACAACAAATAAACCTGCTGCAAACATTCGAAACAACTTTGTGAAGAATAATAACAATGGACATAAGTCCTTTGGAGGAAAAAACAGTAATTTCAGGGCTGGAAATAAATTTGAACCAAAAAGAGGACCTATAGGGGGTTGTTTCAACTGTGGTAAGGATCACTATGCAAATCAGTTCCCTCTAAAGAAAGATGACAACAATCAGCAACATAAGATACATGCTGCAGTAGCTGATAAACAAGCTGAAAAGTAAGTTACGCCCATAGAAGTGCCAGGTAAATTATTTGGTATACCTATTACTATACTTTTTATACTGGAGCTACAAAATGTTTTATTTCTAGTAAATTAGCTACAAAACTAAAAAGAAAAGATTGAATAATGGAAAAATCTTGGACTGTACATTATGGAAATAATGTTGTCCATATTGTTAGTAAATGTCTTTTTGGAGCAATCCTAGAATTACCTAATTTTTCCACTGAAGTAGATCTTTATGTTGCTCCTTTGGGGTCATATGATGTCATAATAGGTGTTAACTGGCTTGCTGATCATAAGAAAAAGTTGATTGTTTTGAAAAACACATTAGTTGTCTTGATGATCTGTAGAAAACAACAGACATCCAAGGGGTAAAATGAGAAATTTCAGTTAGAAAATTGTCAGCTATGCAACTTAAAAAGGCCAAAAATAAAGGTTGCACTTTGTATGCAGTAAAAATTTTTGAAACAATAGAAAAGGATAGTGATTTCTTGGAAAAATTTCCGCTGTTAAGAGATTTCAGTGATGTGTTTCTAGAAGAACTACCCAGTCTTCTGCCCAAATGAGAATTTGACTTCACAATAGAAATCAAACTAGGAACTGAGCCTATTTCTAAGGCACCTTATCAAATGACTACCATTGAACTGGTAGAGCTTAAGGAATAGTTACAATATTTGTTTTCTAAGGGTTTGATAAGATTGAGTGTCTCACCTTGGGGAGCACCGGTAATTTTTGTGAAAAAGAAAGATGGAACACTTAGAATTTGTATTGATTATAGGATGTTAAACAAATAAAAAATAAAAAATAGATATCCACTTCCTAGAATTGATGATTTGTTTGATCAGATGTGTGGTGCATCAGTATATTCTAAGATAGATCTTCATTCTGGGTATCACCAGTTAAGAATCAAAGATGAAGATATTCATAAAACAACCTTTAGGACAAGGTATAAACATTACGAATTCACGGTTTTACCTTTCAATTTGAAAAATGGACCTGCAAATTTTATAAATTTAATGAATAATATATTTCAAGAATATGTGGACAAGTTCATACTTGTATTCTTGGATGATATTATTATCTATTCTAAAATCATTGATAAGCATTATGAGCATTTGAAAATAGTACTTGAAATCTTAAGAAAGAGAAGATTGTATGGTAAGTTGTTCAAATGTTCTTTTTATGAAACAAGAAGTGCATTAATTAGGACATGTCATAAAAAAAGATGGAATAACAATTTATCCATCAAATATTATTTCCATAATTGAGTGGCTTGTACCTAAGAATGTACATGAATTCATAAGCTTCATGGGGCTTGTTGGTTACTATAGAAAGTTTGTTAAGGACTTTTCAAAAGTTGTTTCCCCAATAACTTCATTACAAAAGAAAGACAAGAAGTTTGTGTGGAGTGATAAATGTGAATCAACATTTAAAACTCTTAAATATCAGTTAACATTTACACCTATTTTGGTTGTACCAGATCTAAATGGAAACTTTACGGTAGTTACAAATGCTTTCGGTGAAGGACTTGGAGGTATTCTGTTACAAAATGATCATGTTATAGCATATGAGAGCAGAAAACTCAAGTTACATGAGTTGAATTATGCTCCCCATGACCTAGAGCTTATGGCCATAGTTCATGCACTTCAAGTGTGGAGGCATTATCTTTTAGGAAGACCTTTTGAATTAAATACTGATCATCTTGGGCTGAAGTATATTTTCACTCAGCCAAATCTGAATGCAAGACAATGAAGATGGTTAGAGTTTTTGTCACAATATGATTTTGACATAAGTTACATTAAAGGAAAAGAAAACAGAGTGGAAGATGCACTAAGTCGTAGGAAATATATTTTTGCACTTATAACTTTGAGAACTCAGTTTAAGGATGAGGTAAAAAGTATTATGGAATCCGATTTATAATTTCAGCAAGTAAAAACAACACTTTCTATAGATCCAAATGATGCAAGATACAAAGGTTTTAACTTTGATAATGAAGTAATTTTAAGATATGAAAAGTGGGTGTATGTACCTTCAGGAAATGAGTTAAGGAAAAATTTAATGATGGAATTTCATAATTCACCTTACTCAGGACATCTCGGTATTACAAAAATGTTTGTTGATGTAAAACAACAATATTTTTGGAAAGGGATGAAGAAAGACATAACTAGATTTTGTTTCACACTTCTTGGAATGTCAGCGTGTTAAGGATGAGCATATGCACCCAATAGGTTTATTATATCCTCATAGCATACTGCAATATAAGTGGCAAGTAATTAACATGGATTTTGTTCAGGGGTTGCCTATGTCAAGAAATAAACATGATGTTATTTTACTTGTTGTTGATAAATTGACAAAAGTAGCACATTTTATTGTTGGTAATCTTAAAGATGATTCACCTGTTTTAGCAAAAATATTTGTGCATGAAATTTTCAGATTACATGGAGTACCCAAATTGATTATATCTGATAGGGACCCTAGAATGACATCTCATTTTTGGAAAATGCTAAATGCAGCCTTAGGAACAAAACTAAATTTTAGTTCCGCATACCATCCGGAAACAAATGGTCAAACTGAGAGAGTAAATCAGGTTTTAGAAGATATGTTACAAATGTACTACATGGATCAACAATATAAATGGGAATAATACCTTCCTCTAGTTGAATTTTCTTACAATAATACATATCATGCCTCTTTAAAAATGGCACCTTTCAAAGCATTGTATGGAAGGAAATGCAGAACTCCAGTTAGTTGGGATAACATTGAAGATAGAGAGGTAATTGGACCTGAAATTCTTACTAAAATGGAACAACAAGTTAAAATGATTCGTGAATGATTAAAAGAAGTTTTGGATAGGAAGAAAAGTTATGCAGATCTGAAAAGGATCGATAAGAAATTTGAACTTGGTGAAAAAGTATTTTTACGTGTTAAGCCTAAAAAGAGCTCTATAACCTTTGGCAAGGCAGCCAAATTATCACCTCGTTTTGTGGGACCTTTTGAGATTGTTGAAGTGATTAGTCCCATAGCTTATCACTTAGCATTACCTCCCACTTTGTCATGAATGCATGATGTTTACCATATTTCTTTTCTTAAGAAATACATTTCAAATTTATCACATGTGTTAAATTAGGATTCCTTACAGGTCCAAGACCCAGGAATAATCGTGGTAGAACCCATAAGAGTGTTGGAAACTCACCAGTTATACTTATGAAATCATGAAATTGCTCAATGCAAGGTTCAGTGGGACAAGTTTAATGAAGAAAGTGCAACATGGGAAAACCTTGAGGACATGAAAATTATTTTTCCTCATTTATTTGAACAGAATTAGTTCTAATGTTGGGAAACAATTAAAGAATTTGTTTAAAGCTATCTTTAATTTATGCCAGTTTTGGGCAGGTACTATATTTTTATTAGTACTGAAACAACTATTTTAATGTTGTAATAAATTATGAAAACTTGAATTCCTCAAATCTGGTTTTTGTTTGAGAACTTGTGGATAAAAGAACTATAATTATGATTAATTTTATTATTTAAGAACATGGACTAAGTTAATCATCGATACGATGATGCTTTTTAGGAGGGAGGTATGGAATGCCTCTAACATGGTTCATATATATGATGACTTCTTTACTCAAAGATGAAAATGTTGATATGTGATTCTTGTTTGAAGATGGTGTACTCTTGTGAACTAAGTAATCATGTTTGCTGTAGATAATATGTTATCTTTTGGAAATAGATACAATTATATCATGTCTATTCTGAAATTAGAATGAATTATTTCATTTATTCTTATGTTGAATATTCATTGCATGTAGATATAGGAAATTGATTCAGCCTAAACTCATTTATAGTCTTTATCTCATTTGAACTTGTGCTTCAGTCTTAAAGATTTCTAATGCAGGATAGTTATACCATGGATCAATTTTAGTGATCCAAGGCATGCTTTTGATTTCATGATGTCAAGGTCATCTTGACCTAGCTAGGTATAATAGTGTATTTCTGAACCCACGTTGCCATGGGATCACTAGTAACCTCTACTGCTCACATCCTTCTTAAGTGATCTAAGAACATAATTTTGATTCTTATTTTGGTAAGATTTAATTGAATTTTTTTATAATTGTTAAGGAACCTAATTAAATCTAAGTTCATAAGTTATTATCCTATCCTAAGTTACTAGGATTATATTATTATTAATGAGGATTGTTTATTAGAGGAAGGGAACCCTAAGACTAAACTCATAAACTTTAATCTAAGAACCTAAGTTGGTTTCTAATCTAATGTTTATGAACCTAACCTAAGGTTTGAACTAGCCTAAGGAGAAAAAATGGATGTCATGCTAAGAGGTGTTGGTGGAACCAATCTCTAAGTATTTATGAGGTTTTAATGAGGCATTAAACTCTTTGTTACCGCCAATTTTGGCGAGTGCATGAAGGTTTAGTGGAGGCTAAATTATCACCTCTACTAAAGTATAAGTTGTATGGAATTTTAAACTTGGTAATAACCAAACAGGAGTTGGTAGAGGTGGGAACTAAGGAAGGAATCTTTCAGTCCTGTTTGCATTAATTGATCTCGTCCATTATGAAAAATATCTTAGGAAATAGGGGAAGTTGGAAGAAAATATGTTTTTTGGTTTTTCATTGATCATTTGGTTTTTGTGATCTTTTTAGCTCTGCATGTGGTTTTTCATTTTCAAACCTCCAGTTTGAATTTTTGCATGCATATTTTCACCTTGCATGGAGGTGATGGTAATGGGAATCAAGCAAGGAATTTATAAGAAGAAAAATGGGAAATTTTCAGATCTTGGTCTTTGGTGTTTTCATAGAAACCTTGCTATTGAGGTTCTACTTGAATATTTGCAATAAAGAAAAGAAGATAGGATCTCTATCAGGCATGATAGGACCTATCTCTTTAATTATTCTACTTTTATTTAAATGTCTTCATTAAAATAACTCTGCTCTTTTTCAAACTTTCTGGTTCTAGTTTTGTGTTTCTTCTCTTAGATTTCATGGCATTTTGGACATGGTTGCTTCGATGCTTTATAATGTTATTTCTATTATATTATTGTGAATCTGAGTTGTTTAGATTGAATGGAAAATGTGTTAACTTATTTTCTTATGAAATCTCTTGGCAATGATACAAGTTTATGGTTGTATCTCTATTGGATGGATACCTAGTCTCGATATTGTGTATGTTGTGTTGGATAGGAAATATGGGTTTTATTATTTATAGTTGTTATTATCTTGTTACATCAAAATTTCTGAGTTATTGTTCAAAGTTGTGTTTGGGACCCTAATATAGCTTCCAAATCTTAAAGGTGCACGTAGGCGCGCAAGGCTGAAGGAAGCACACAAGTGAAGGAACGCAAGGTAGAATTCAAAAAGGGTTCTTGGAGAACCAAGGATGCGCGCCCACGAAGCACAATTTGGGACTTAGCCATTTTTTTCCTTTTGGGTAGGACACATGAAGAACATGTTCCATTTGGATAAGGTTCCACCCTGGCAACAAGGTGTCCTGGAAGGAATATACCTTGCAATAGGAAGATCCAAAAAGATAATCATGACATGGAGAGGCATGCGCCAGGGTGACCCACACCTTGACACTTGGGGCTAGATCTAAGGTTGCAGAAGAGTTTTTTAGAGCTTAGATGCCTATTTATATGTGTGCCCTTGGTAAAGAATAGAGACACAAGTGAGGTAGCAGAGCTCTACAGAATTACTATGAGAACTATGGGATAAAATGGGTAGATGATTGTAGGAAGAATGTAATGAGGGAATGGGGAATGAAAATTTTATCTTGTGAGCATACATGTATGGATCCAGATATGGCACATGACTATGGTCTACCTCTCTGTGATTCTTTGTAGTAAGACTATGAATGAATATGATAAGGTTACCACTATGTTTATATTAAGATCTCCTTCCTGTATTATCTGCATGTTTCTACTCTACTTTTGATCTTGTATAATCATGAACCTTACTTGAATGATGGAGTATATTTGTGGATTTACAACTTCTTAGTTCTATTAATTCTATTGTGCGCTTTGCTTTTGTTATGACTAAAGGGGTATAGAAACCATTCTGAGCTCTATAGCTTTCTCATTTCTTTTAAATCACTAAGTCAAGATCATGAAGTATGCCTTCCACTGAACTCACATAAAAGAGAGACTCAGCTCCCTCTCATGTGCCTTAGGTGAGTGCCCAGTGCCCACTGGGTGATAGGTAGGCATGCATGAGGTTCCCTTGTTCTTGGTGGGTGTAAAAATGACTACATCTTGGTTCCGTTTCCGGGACCTCTTTTTGAAGTTGTAGTGGAACATGGCATACATCATGGTCTATGCAAAAAGTGATGACAGAGTGCTTAACCCTGGAAGGTGTTGAAGATTGGTTTAAAAGCATGGAGGAAGAATTCACTTAGAGATTCAATACCGGACCTGGGTTTGACACGCAAAGATGGGTGGAAGACACTCTTTATCATGAGTTGTATGAAACCTTCTTCTGTTGTTTCCTAGTAGAGTTATTCAAGTGGCTCTCAGATTATACATCTAGATTGAGGTGGTGTTATAAGTCACACCCTTGGACCCAAGAAACATATCAAAACTTGCAAGATGCTGATCTAACATGGACCCATGCTATAGATCATTGGTGGAAGGGAGTATTGACTAGCTACACTCTGGAATATGCCATTTCCATGTATTCCTGTCTAGAAGTTGCTGAGTTTGAGTTCTTATGGGAGCCTAGAGGATCATTTCTACATGTTATCCCCCTGGTAATCAAAATCTTGATGGTAACCATGGGTTTAGAGGCATTTCCTATGGCCGGCTAAACCACCCTGAGCACTTGGTGAGGAAGCCAGGTTGGGGAAAGATGGCTGATATAACAACTGAAAAGGAAAGGGAGGAGAGATGGCTCAAGTATAATGAAGCACATGAAAGGGAGATCGATAGACAACATGAGATTATAAGTGGGTTATGGACCCAGATGTGGTGGAAAGGAGTTGAGGTTCACGCGTGGAGGATGTGGAACCTGAAAAGAATGTGATACCCCATCTTGGTAAGCGTAGGAGAGAAAACCTTGTGGCTTCTGATGAGAGTCCATCGCGTAGAGAAAGAAGAGTCATTGGCACACATCTGACCCCACCTAGTGACCAAACCTTGGCACTTGGTTTGTTTGAACGAGGGAAAAGTACAGTTGATCCATTTGATATCAGTAGAAGCAACCAATTGGCACCCAGAAGGTACAACTTCTCATTTGGGACTTCTATGGCTTCACACACTATTCCAGTATTTGGTGGAATGTTTGGACAAGGCACATATACAGCTGGTTTTGGAAGCACATTAGGAAGTGGTGGAGGAAATATGACTAGGAGTGGCACTAGTTCACAAAATGTCAGCGCGTAATTCAGTGGAATGACGGGAGCATTCGGCATGACAAACACAGGCCCTATACCTAACATAGGAGGATCTGGAGGTGGAAGTGGTGGAGCTGGTGGCTCAGGATCTAGTGGGTCCAATGGAGGAGGAAACACCAGAGGAAACCAAGGGACTGGATCGGGAGGACAAGGGCCTCAGCCACCTCCTCAAGTCTTTTTCAAGATGTCTCTACACTTACCAGATTATAATGGGATAGAAGATGCCGCAGAGCATGTGCATAAGTGCGAGCTGCTATAGCGCATGAAGGGGATCACGACCCAAGATCAAAAGGCTAGTCAATTTGTGATGACCTTACAAGGACACACGCATAGTTGGTATAGAAATTATGACCCTCATCAGAATTTTTTGGATTATACCGCACTGAGAAATGCATTTTTGGCGGGATTCCACATACTTGAGTTTGAACAAAAGAGCATCAGCTCTCTCAAATAAATCCAACAGGGAATGGAAGAGAGTGTGAGGGAATATGATGCACACTTTAAAACTCTATTGTCTAAACTATCTTATGATATCCACCCTTCACAACATGCTCAGTGGTTTTTCAGAGGGTTGATCACACCCTTTAGGAGGGCTTTGTCTCATAAAACATTCATGGACCCGCGTGAAGTGTTAGAAGCTGCTTTGCGCACTGAGGCAGTTGGTAGTGTTGACACTGGTGTTAGCCCATTTCTGGAGGCTCAGATTGCTGCCATGGCTAAGCAATTGGAGAAATTATCTGCCAACACAGTTCTAGAGACTTGTGGTGGGATGTGGTGCACAAATTGTAACGTAGAAGGGCACACAAAGGATAATGGTGGGATATGTACTTGGAAGGCGGTACGTGCCATAGCGGTAAATTATGAAATATGTCACGGGGACCATGATGCAAGTAAGTGCCCCCTGCTACAGTGCGCAATCCATAAAAACATATCTTCTTATTATAAGATATGTACCTCAACCACACATGACACTAAGTATTATAGATTGATTGACCAAATTCATGAGGCAATTGATCTTGGTGTGTACCAGACTAGCATTTCTGGTAGTTCCAAGGGAGATGAACATTAGTATGAAGAGCACAGAGATGGAGGTGTGCATGGAAGGGGATTTCATGGAGGATTTCATGGTCATGGTAACCACGGGGGAAGAAGTGAGTTCCCACATGGAACATGCTTTAATTGTGGAGCCACAGACCATTATAAGCGTGAATGTCCAGATCTTCTACAATGCTCCTGGTGTGGAAAAAAACATAAGTACAAAGAGTGCCCAGAGTTATATGAACATATGAGTCAGCAGTACCAGAAGGATAAGGGCGCTACCATGGTGAGTATTAAGAAGGCTGACGCAATGGCTCCCGTGAGTAATACGTGAATCAGAACTAGAGCCTGTTATGGTAACAACAAGGGTGGAGTCTGTGCACGTGCAAGGGAAGTGCCTAGGTAGAGACCTCTGGTTTCAAGGGAAGAAGTAGTACATGGGAAGTATCCAAATCTGGCTCACCAGAAAGAAGTCTACCAGGAAACCATGGACATAATTTGAAGCTTACAAGGGGAGATCCAATGCTTAAAAGAGAAAACTAGAAAAGATGAGAAAAGAAGACCAGTAAAAGCACCAAAGGATGACTTGGATGAGGTTAAGGAGGTGTGTAAACTATTGAGGTAGGAGAATATTATTCCCCTGCTAGGAGCATGGTTGAGAGAAAAGGTGTCATGCTGGGGAAGAACACAAAAGGTAGATCCTACATGCAAACCTCCCACCTCACAGCCTTGATTATGACAAAGAGATCACCTTGAACGCAGTAGTGGATGGATGGTTGCTTAGCAACATCCTCATTGACACAAGCATGGAGGTTAATGTTCTCACTCTGGATGCCTGACATCAAATGGGAAGACCTACATTACAACCATCTTCAAATGTGTTGTATATGGAAAATAAGACAAAGGAAATGCCCATAGGTGTCTTGAAGGATGCAACCATTACCATTCAGGGGACTAGGTTCACTGGGGATTTTGAAGTCTTGGTGCTTGCCGAGGCAGATAATTTCCTATCTTTACTTGGGCACCCGTGGTGCTATAAGAATAATGCAGATCTCTGGTTTAACAAGGGGTACATAAGCTTTGAAAACAAGGAAGAGAGGGTGATTATACCACTTGCTGATGGAAATTCCACACCCTATACTAAACCCCTTGGAGAGGAAGTCCTGGATAGAATATATGTGTGCTCCATAAGAGATCCAGAGACCATCCACCCTACAAAAGGAGTCATCCAGTTTGATGATGCTCAATCTATTAGTGATATTACCAGTGTAGCATATGATAATTGGGTGCATGGGACTTATGAAATGATTTGGCGACATCTGAAAGGATCAGTGACCAAGGTAATAATAACGCGTATAGTTCAGTGCCTGGGAGGAAAGGAAATAACCAAGTATTTTGGGGATGCATACCCTGAGGTCTTTTTAAAAGAAATGGAGGCTCAATGGAGGGAGGATGAGTGGAGAGGTATGCTGGGTTATGTTTTGATAGGCACAGCAGCGAGGTGGTGGGCCATGCATAGTGAAAACTTGTTGGAATGGTGTGAAGTTAGAATTACACTCACTGTCTGATTCTTGAAGAGCAACATACCCACCACTATCAAGGATTACAATGGAAATGGACCTGCCTCTTCCCACATCCAAGCATGTGAGAGGGTCTGGGGAGAAGGCACAGAAGCTTTACCACCCTCCCTTTGGGTGCACAAGCTATATTCGACACTACAAGGTTACACGCGTGCTTGGTACATCCATTCTGAAACTCGCCGCCAAATGGGAAATTGGCAGGAATTAGTGGCTGACCTGGTTCACACATTCGAGTACCGAAGTACCATGCAACTGGTTGATGAGGCATTGCAGACTATCAAACACCTCACTCTAGGGGATTGCACCATGGCAGAAGATAGGTTAGTAAACTTACTTGGTGGACCTAGCTTGGAAGCATGGTTTGAAGAGGAGGAACCAGAAGACCTACAATTTGAGTGCATGTGTACTGAAAAGGAGAAAGGAAAGATGGTATACATTATTGATGGAGAGGAGATGGAGAACCTGAATGTTGACCATTTGGTTTGGACACACAAGGTAGTTGACAGTGCAGATGCATGCGCGTGTGCGTATCATGAACCACTCAAAACCAAGAAATTTAACATCGGCTCAGAGAAGGAGCCCAAGGAAGCTATCATTGGGGACTACTGGTCAGACAAGGAAGTATCAAAGATCATCAATCTCTTGTGTGAATTTGAGGATTTATTCCCACGTGGATACCATGAGTTGAAAGGCATCCACCATTCATTGGGGGAAATGAGGATAAAGTTGAAAGATGGTGCGTGCCTGGTTAGGAAGAGGCCTTACAGGATGAATCCCAACATGCGCGTAAGGGTTAAAGAAGAGCTAGACAAAATGATAGCATCCGGTATCATTGAGGCTGTGGAGGAATTAGAATGGATAAGTCCAATGGTGATCAACATAAAGAAGGATGGGTGGATTAGGATATGCATGGATTACAGGGAATTGAACGTTGTTTGTATCATAGATCCTTTTCCCACCCCCTTCACTAAAGAGATTTTGGAAGGAGTTGCTGGGCGCGAGGTCTATTCCTTTACGAATGGATTCTTGGGATATCACCAAGTAAGGATTGCCAAGGAAGACCAAGAAAAGACAAATTTTGCCACCGAGTGGGGAAACTTTGCATACACGGTCATGCCCTTTGGATTGAGGAATGTGCCGACTATATTTTGTGCATAGTGGTACAAGCATTTAAGGACTTCATCCACAAGTTCCTTCAAGTATATTTGGATGATTGGACAGTGTATGGATTGGTAAGGGACCATTGTGATAACTTGAGATTGATGTTTGAAAGATGTCGGCAGTTGAGGATTTCCCTCAACATCAAGAAATGTATCTTTGTAAACTCCTTTTGGAATGTTGTTGGGGCATATCATATGCAAAGAGGGCTTACTGGTGGATCCCATGAAAGTTACAGTTATTGTGGGATTAGGGGAGCCCACCAGCCAAAGCACCATGCGTAGATTTCTTGGACACACTGGGTACTATAGAAAGTTCATTAAGGGATACACCAAGATCACCACGCCTTTGGAAATATTGCTCAGACATAAGAGTGCCTTTCAGTGGGGAGAAACATAGCAGAGGGCATTTGACACTCTAAAAGAAAGGCTTATCACCGCACCTATTCTATGATTCCCATCATGGGATAAACCTTTCCATGTCCACGTGGATGCCTCTGGTACAACAATGGGAGCCATTCTTGCTCAACCAAGAGAGGGGATTGTTGATCATCCCTTGTGTTTTGTAAGTAGAAAGTTGACACCAGCAGAACAGAATTATACAATGACCAAGCACAAGGCATTGTCAATGATCTATGCGCTCCACAAATTTAGACAATATCTACTAGTGAATCCCTTCATATTCTACACTGACCATATGGCCTTAAAGTATCTAGTAAACAAAGCAGTGTTGCAAGGGCACATATGTTGTTGGGTACTTTTATTTCAGGAATTTGAATTCAAAGTGGTGGTAAAACTAGGAAAGAACAATTGTGGGCTAGATCATTTATCAAGGATTGATTCGGGAGAGGACGTGCAAAGTATCAAGGAAACCATGTTGGATGCGCAACTATTAAGGTTGTGGCACGTGCCCTCAGAGTTAGAATACATTTTTGTTTTTCTCAAGGAAGGTGTGGCACCCGAAGGGATGAATGCACTGGAAAGGAAAAGGTTAGCCATACGTGCCATGCCCTTCATGTTGATCAATGGGGATTTGTATAAAATGGGCCACGATGAGGTTTTGCACCGGTGTGTATTAGAACATGAACGCATGGCCATAATAGAAGAATCCCATGGTGGGATTGCTAGAGGACACTATGCAGGGAATGCAACCACATGTAAGATCCTAGTCACTGGACTATGGTGGGAGACGATTCACCAGGATTGCATTGATTTTTGCAAGGCCTCTGACCACTGCCAGTGCCTTGGAAAACCTAGGAAGAAGGGATGAGATGCCCTTGCCCCATCACCAGCATAGAACCTTTTGAAAAATGGGCAATAGATTTTGTCAGACCAATCTCACCAGCTGCGTGAAGGACTAACTCATGGTATATCATTACATGTACTGATTATCTGACAAGGTGGGCAGAGGCCATGCCCACTAAGGATTACACCACAGCCATGGCTACTAGATTTTTGTGGGAAAACATTATCAGTAGGTATGGGTGCCCATTAAGTTTAACAAGTGATAGGGGCACTCACTTCTTAAATGAAACTATCAGGATTGTATTGGTAGAATTCATGGTAGCCCATCACAAGACTACCCCTTATCACCCTCAGGAAAATGGGATTGTAGAGGCATTCAACAAAATCCTTAGTCACACATTGACTAAGATATGTGATGTGGGTAGGCAGGATTGGGATGACAAGGTGTCAGCAGTTCTTTGGGCATACAGAACAACATATAAAAGATTGAACAAGGCCACACCATTTCAACTGGTGTTTGGCGCGGAAGCAGTTTTACCAGTGGAATTCATGTTACCATCTCTGCTTATAGTGCACGCAGGAGGGTTGGATGACAAGCAAGCACTGGAAGAAAGAATAGATGAATTGATAAAGTTGGATGAAAGGTGCTCACTAGCAAGATGGAGCCAAACAACTGAAGAAGGCAAAGAAAAAGGCATGGCATGACCACCATATTAAGAACAAATAGTTTGAGGTTGGCCAGATGGTATTGTTATATGATTCAAAATTTCTACGCCATCCTGGAAAGTTGAAGGTGCATTGGTTGGGTCCTTATGTAATTTCATACATCCTTGATTCAGCCGCGTGTGAGTTACAAGTGCTGGATGGAAAAAAATTACCTGGACACTTCAATGGGAGTAGGTTGAAGCCCTACTATAAATAATGCTTCTTGGTGTTTGTAAATAAGGTAGTTTTTCCAGTTAGCTTAGAATTTCCTTTTATGCTTTTCCTTTCTTGTATTTCCCTTTGGCATTGTTGTTTGGTTTTGCACCTTGGGTGTTGGTAAACTTATTACTTTTTGACTTATTAATGCGCAGAGGACCGCGCCTCGTTTTAGTGTGGGGTGAGGTGATAAAGAGAGGCATGGAGTTATTCTGCAGGAGGATTGGGTTGGTAGACCATTTGAATTGGCCCTGTTAAAAAGATGCATTAGGAGAAAAGAAGGTAGATAGGTGGCAAAATAAGGTTACATTGGAAATCCACGTACAAAGGAGAAAAAGTGTAATAGCACGAGGTAGCTGAAAGCAAGAATCATGAGGATGGAAGAAGTGCCTTTGGCATTGGTAACACACATGCAAGAGTCTTCTGTCAAGATGGATTGTTTGTGCGTTAGAAGGGTGGAAAAAATTTCATGCAAGGATTAGGGTGGGTGAAAAACTATTTCGTGGAAGGATTGGGTGTGGGTGAAAAATGTTTCATGCAAGGATTGGGCATGGGTGAAAACATTTTTGCACAAGGATTGGGGGCATAAGGAGAAGCACTGAAGTTAGGTTTTGTTTGAAAATGCCACATTAAACATTGTCGTATGGTGGTAGGTAGCCTAGCCTTAAATGCATAAAAGTGGGAAAAGCTATAAATACAAGAATGGGCAGTTCATTATTTACTTTGTGAAAACAAGAAGAGCAATTTTCTTTCATGAGCTAGGGTTTCAAGAACTGACTCGTGTGAAGGAAAATACCAAGAACTTAAGCACAATCAGTCTGTTGGATCTACAAACTAGAGCATAAGTGATTCATGGGTGTGAGGAACATTGTGAAGAAGCGTCGTGATTGAAGGAGGAAAATCAGAGATTAGGGTTTGTGTTCTAGGGCACAGGGCATGCGAGGAAAACTTTCAAAAAAACTTGCAAGTTAACCTGGAATGAAAGAAAAGGGTACAATGATGGCCACAAAACCAGTAGGTAAACCTACAGAACAATCCAAGAAGGGAAAGGGTAAAGGAAAAGGGAAGAAGAAACAAGAGGAAATACCCTTGGATACGAATGAAGAATGGTATTCGGAGATGCAATACCCAGATGGGGTTTTGCTAGGGCAAGAGTGGGAGTCCCACATAAGACAGATGACCGTGATCGACTATAATCACTGGTCAAGCATAATCACAAAGGAAATGGCATTGGAGCTGGTGCACCCCACTAATAAATGAACACCTGATGGGTTGCCAATCTATAGTGACATGGTCAAGGTGAAAATGGAGAAGGTAGGGCTTCTCCAACTTTATGAGTTGCCATATTTCAGGAAGCCCGAGTGCTTGTACCAATGGCTGATGACGCACGTACATGAAGACTTCTTCTGCTTTGCAGGGCACAAAATGTGCATAACTCCCTAGTTAATTTCACACTTCATAGGCCTAAACTGTGTAGGGGACACGCTCATAGATGACCTCTAGGATGAGGAGGAAATTAAAGAAACCATAGCATCCCAGGAATTGAAGAAGGGATCAAGGTACTACAACGTCTTAGATATCAGTGATCTAGTGATGAAGATGGCCGCACACCTTGTCTCCAAGCTGAATGGAAAAGAAAGGTGGACCCAGGTGAGCAAGCCCTAGCTGAATGTTTGCAAGAAGGTCACAGAAGGCACCGTATACAACATCTCCTAGTACATAGCAGATGAAATCATAAGCAGCACAGAGAATGGAGGAAAAATCCTATTTGGGAACATTCTATTGACAATTGTGTTCTCAGAAATCGGGGTGCCAGATGCATCTGATAAATTCATGTGGGAGTACCCTGCTAAAGACCCTTCACCTATGGAGAGGTTTCAGAAATACACATGTGAATCAATGACAGGGGTACACAAGGCACGCTTAGACAAATGGTATACGTGCCTTAAGAATGCATTTGGGGCTGAATGGCAGATTCCTGAACAACTCCCCGCGGTGACCAAAGGAGAAGTAGAGTTTGTGGTCTACCAGCACTTCTGCATTGGTAGGTTCATTTTTGTGGATGGCAATTGGAGTCCATTGGTGTAAACTCCCATTCTCATTTACTGCCCAATTTTTCCAAAGTAGGGGTAAACAAATACAAGGAATTGAAGAAACTAAACCTGGAGTTGTCCACCCTTGACAGAGAGCACAGGGAGATGAGAAAGAAGCTGGTCTACCTAGAGAAGCATGCGTACATTGAAAGGTACGTGTCATAGGATGTGCATATTGTAAGGCCATTGACCTTACCTATTGCTAGGAGTAATGCTGCTAGGATCTACCTGTGCATAAGGCCAAAATTTGAAAAGGGCGCGTACATGGAGAATGAGATATCCATCCTAGATGACCCTATTGGCAGAAAGAAGCCCACACCAAAGTGCAAGGAGAGAGAAGAGACAAAGGAATAAAGGATGGTGGAGAAATAGAATGTAGATACCATAGGGCTGAGTACCTATGTCCGAAAGAAGAGGAGAATAGGTGGTCAGGGAGAAGACCCCAGAACCTATGAAGCCACCATCCCCTGAGGAGCCCTCAGATGAAGAGAAGACCACATCCCTGACTCTAGAATTTTTAGTAAAAGAAGAAGAAAAGGGGATGAAAGGAACAAGAGTATGAAGATACAGATGACCTAAAATTCCTATATAGGTGAAAAGGATGATGATGAAGAGGGAGAGTTGGAGGTGGATCAAGAGCCGATTGATATCCATGATTTGGGGGAAGAAGGAGCAGAAGATACAAATGATGCTTTCATATTTATAAGGAGGAAGGGCCAAGGGGAAGAAGGCATACAGAGTGAGGAAAGGAGCAAAGGGGAAAGTACTAAAGGGCTAGATATGCCCAAGCTCACTCAGGAGGAGGTGAATGAGAAAGAGACAAGGGAGGCAGAGAAGATAATCAATACCTTGGTCGAAGAGGAGTTGGAGCGCAGTGTAGAGCTCGTGTTCAGTGAATTCAAGGAAGAGCAGAGGGAGAAGAGTGTGGGTAGCACAAAAGGCCCAACTCTTTTAGTAACTATTCCCAAGGGTGTGTTCACAGGAAGTAAACATTTGGAAGGAGGGAAGAATAACGATGGGATATATTGATGACCCCAAAAAAAATTTGTTCACACATTTCCAGAGGACTATGCCCACCAAGGAGCTCACTTCTATGGATTCCTTTGATCTTGAGGGTGGATACTCATGCATGAGGAATATGCTATCATGGGCGTTCGAATCCCACCTCGATGAGACTGAGTTCAAGGTTAACCAAGGAGCGGTACTAGCATTGTCCGAGGGAAAGGGGGATAACCCCATTATAAACACGTAACAACTATCAGATGAGCAAGTGCGTAACATGCTCAAAATTTTTTTTGTGGAAATTAAGGCTAGGATATTTTGCAGGAATGACATGGTTAAAGTCTTGGAGGAGCTACTGGAGAAGAGGAAGGAAGAAGTAGTGAAGCTAACAAAGGACTTTAGCCTTGAGAAACTAATCAGTGCTCAACTACAGAGGGAGCTTCATGAGGAAAAGGCCAGGGTACGTGAAGTTTCCAAGAAGGTAGAGCTCATCTCCCAATTGATTATCACAAAGCACCCAAACCTTAACCCTCCCACATAAAATTATAGATCCTCCCTGGAGTGTCTAGAGGACTTGACTTGGATCCTCACCATGGAAAGGTAGCCTTTGGCCCTAGAGTCGGTAGAGGAAGTAGCTGCACGCTTGGAGAAGGAAGAAAAGTTAAAGGTCATTGTGCTCATGGCTGAATACAACAAGGTGCTCACTGATGTAAACTTAGCTGCACAAACCGCAGGGGTTACTTACGACCATTGTGCACATCAAGACAAAGTGACAAGCATGCTACTTTCCAACGACGAGGGCGAGCTGAAGGAGTTTAGGGAAAATAATAAGGGCAATAGAGGCGAGTGAGAAAAGATCATAGCCGAAGTGGAAAAGAAGTCTGAAGCAATTGAGAACCAACATGTCTCAATCAAAACCCGGCTAAAATAGCTCTATAAGATCATCATGAGGAAGATGGATGCCCTAGAGGATCACGCTAAGGAACAGGAGACTGTGGTGGAGACCATTACCAAAAAAGGGGAAGGTTTAACCTTTGAAGAGGTAAGCACATTGGTTAGAGACCTTTTTCACAAGGGTGCAGGGGGAAGTCAGTGCTTGGGATACATTGAAGGCTGACCTGCAGGAAAATTTTCCCCTTCTTCTTCTTTAGGTAGTTTTCCCTCTATTCTTTCTCTCCCCCATTCTTTATTCTTTCCCTCCATTCTTTTCCAAGGCAAGGCCTTGCATTTTTGTACTGCATTATTTGTAAAGGTTCCTAAGGGTGGAGAACAAGTGAAGTGTGGTGTAATGTTGGGAGCCTCATATAGCTTCCAAATCTTAAAGGCGCATACACACGCATGGCCGAAGGAAGTTTGCAAGTGAAGGCATGCAAGGTAGGATTCAAAAAGGGTTCTTGGAGAACCAAGGATGCACGACCGTGAAGCACAATTTGGGACTTAGCTGTTGTTGGCCTTTTGGGCAGGACACATGAAGAACGTGTTCCATTTGGATAAGGTTCCAGCCTAACAACAGGGTCTCCTAGAAGGAATATACCTTGCGATAAGAAGATCCAAAAAGTTAATAATGACATGGAGAGGCATGCACCTAGGGTGACACACACCTTGACACTTGGGGCTAGATATGAGGTTACAAAAGAGTTTGTTAGAGCTTAGATGCCTATTTATACACACACCCTTGGAAAATAACAGAGATACAAGTGAGGTAGTAGAGATCTGCAAAATTATTGCGAGAACTATGGGATAAAATGGGTAGATGATTATAGGAAGAATGTAATGAGGGAATGGGGAATGAAAATTTTATATTGTGAGTATACATGTATGGATCTAGATACGGCGCATGACTATGGTATTCCTCTCTGTGATGCTTTATAGGAAGACTATGAATGAATATGATAAGGTTACCACTATGTTTATATTAAGATCTCTTTCTGTATTATCTGCATGTTTCTACTGTGCTTTTGATCTTGTATAATCATGAACTTTAATTTAATGATTGAGTATATTTGTGGATTTACAACTTCTTAGTTCTATTAATTCTATTGCTCGCTTTGCCTTTGTTATGACTGAAAGGGTATAGAAGCCATTTTGAGCTCTATAGCTTTCTCATTTATTTTAAATCACTAATTCCAAATCATGGAGTGTGCCTTCCACTAAACTCACATAAAAGAGAGACTCGACTCCCTCTCACGCACCTTGGGTGAGCCCCCAGCACCCATTGGGTGATAGGTTGGTACGCATGAGGTTCCCTTGTTCTTGGTGGGTGCAAAAATGACTACAATTATATTATTGTGAATATGAGTTATTTAGATTGAATGGAAAATGTGTTAACTTATTTTCATATGAAATATCTTAGCAATGATACAAGTTTATGGTTGTATCTCTATTGGATGGATACGTAGTCTCAATATTGTATATGTTGTGTTGAATAGGAAATATGGGTTTTATTATTTATAGTTGTTATTATCTTGTTACATCAAACTTTCTGAGTTATTTTTCGAAGTTTTGTTTGCTCATTGATGGATTTTTACCATGTTTAGGTAACTTGGAAATGTGAAAAGGATGTCAGGTTTTGACAAAGTTGTAAGGCTTTAGCTTAAAAAAAAATTCTTTGTTATTTATAGTTGGAAACCAACCTTTTTGGTGGGATTTCATTGGAATTTTAGTAATTCCAACTCTGTTGGTGTTTCTCAGTGGGATTAATTTGTGAATTTACTCTTTATAATTCACGAAGCTCTCTATAGATTTTTTTTGGGACTTACATCTGTGATAGGATGAAATCCCTTGTGTTCCTTGTTTTGGTTTTCTTACTTATGATATATATGAAGACCAAAACTACTTGGTCGACTATTTTCATGACTATATTTTTCATTTTCTAGCATGGAATGCCTAGATTTTATTGAGTTCAGTTATGATTATTTGAATACCTCTAATTGGAACTGAAAAGAATCATTTGTTTGATTTGTTAAATTATGTATGAGAGATGGTATCTTTCATGTAGGATGAACAGGAAGGGAAACCTGCTGAATGTTTTTGGTTTCTGTTCTTTTTGACTAATTAATTTATTGTTACCAAAATATTGGCTATGTTGTGGCTTTCGGTAAGATCTTGTTGATCTTAGTTGGGAATTCTAAGTGGATTAAGAATTGGAAGTGTGTTTCTCTTGAGGGAGACTATTTTGGTATATTTTCTCCCTTCTTCGTTTGGAGTAGTGATAACTCTTCTTCAAATGAATCTGTTTGGTTAATGAGAATGTAATCTTACTCCTTCCCTTTTTTTTCTAAGTTTATTGGAATGAAAACCCATTTGGGTTAGTTTGTTAAAATTGGTAACATTCAGTTGGTCTTTTCTGAGTTGTGATACAATGTCTATTGATTTTGTATATGATGGAAGTTTGGCTTAACTTGGTTTTCATCTTGATTTGAATTCACTCTTTGAGTTGGTTTAATTTCATGAGTTTGAGGAACTTGGATTACTTGGAAAATTTGTGTTGTTCTTTTTCATGCGTTGCATACCTTATTGCACTTGAATTTTTGTGTTTGGTCATGGTGTTTCCTCGACCTCGATGCAGATGGGTCTAAGTGTAAGATTGTTTTGTGGGAATGATTTGGCTCTTGAGATGGTTCTGAAATTAAAGATTTCCTATCCCTTTTCTAGAATTAGAATGGAATGGTCTAAACTTATGTGTTGTTTTAAACGGTTGTTCTTTCTTCTTGTAACTTATGAAAATAATAAATATGCAGTTGTTAGGGACTGCAGGGTGTTATCTTAGATGTTTTGTTTTGAGTTTGAATTCAGATATGGTATCAAGCCTTCAGAGAACCTATTCCATGAGTTATGTTGGTCATGTATCTCATTATCTTGACTGGAAACTTTTTTATTCTTATTTGATCAATAGTTGTAATACTGGGTGATAACTTTTGAATACTAAAACAACATACTTATGATAGAAAAATCATTGTTTATATCTCTATACTACTTCTTGAAAATAAATAATAGGTTAAGTTTGAAACTTGATTAAGAAGTTAAGATTAGGATTGGAGGTTTGAATTTATTCTTTCTTATATATTGTTTTTTATGACTAGTAGGTTGTAATGAGTTCACATTATGTTTGAGATAGAATTGATTATGTTGAATTAATTAGTTCTTGATTAAACATTACTTGTTGATTCAATTATCCATCTCTCTCCTTCTTGGTTTGTAATAATTTGAAATATTCCTAAATTTAGTGAGTGGAAAACTCTCTTTTGATAAATAAATTTCTTTGGTGATTGTTGAATTTATGATTTACTTATGCGACTTTCATTGACTTAAGTTGTTACATATATTACTGAGTAATACCATTCATAATGGGGAAAAATTTGGATATGCATGTGATATGGGATATAGATCGTATAATATATAAGACTCTTGGATTAAGGATCTACAATTAAAGTTGATTTATTTCTAAGTAAAAGAGCACAACTAAGTTGATACTCTTGGGTAGATCCTTAAAGAGTAAATAGGGAACATGTTAAATTATATGAATGTGTATGAATTACTTGTTATGCCAAAGCATGTGTGATCTATTTTCATAATTAGGACATTAGTCCTTGACAAGGAAAAAGGATATTTTCCTTGTAACTTAACAAGAAGATTTAATTGAGAACTTGTCAGGTGTTGTGATTAAAAATATGAGGGTGGTTGGATGTGATTTCCTTAAGTAGATTTTTGTAATGGAAATATGAATGTTTAAAAAGGATAATACAAGGATTTATATTTTCAAGTATTATGAAGTCTAAAATAACAGTTTGAAAAAGCTTTTTACAAGCTAAAACTGAAGTAAAAATATCTATTGATCACAATTTCATAACATTAAGTTCAGACATGATGACCTATGAAATAATCAGATAATATAAAGATGAACCTAAACATGATTTTAGGGCATTTAGGAAGGCATATTTTATCTACATACCTTCTTTGTGTAATAAATACAACTCATAACCTTCGTAGGTTGAATGAATCTTAGTTGACCCTTAAAAGCATTGTTATCATTAATCTACAAGATAATAATTGATTGGGTTAATAAACTAATATAATATTAAGTATGTTATTTTGGTTGAGGAAACTTAGTTAGATGTTAAAACATAAAAATTGTGACATAGTACCTTCTTAATGACATGGGTCATGATGAGGATAATATGATGCATCATGTTATGCCTTAACACCCCACTTAGTTTGATTAACTTGATTAACATAAGTGGAAGGGTGGATCATGGTTGCACTCTAAATATAGATAAAAACATGATCTAGTTTTGAGGTCAACTCATGTTGACTTAGGGTGACTAAACACACCCAATCGATGTAATTCGATCGAGCATGTCTATTTTATTTTTTATTAGATAAGGTAAAAATAGGGATTAGCTCCCATGGGCCTTACAAAAGGAGGAAATAAAACCAACGAGCAAGAACAAAAAAAAAATTCCTCAAATGGAGTTACACATACTTAAATCATAAAATGAAGAACAAGACTTTAACCCAAAAAGGACAGAGAGTAAAACAACGAAAAGAAACCAGCCTTAAAACATCAAACAATAGAAGTTCGCCAAAAGTCTGCCAATAGTCCAGAAAATCCAGCTAATTTTTAGGAAAAACTTCACTACTTCCGGTATGACTTCCTTTGATCACAACACCCTTAGCACCCTTTTCATTCATGTATTCCTCCAACTCATCCTCAGAAATACTGATGCAAAAATTTAAATTCCTTCTTTTAGTGCCTTCCTCCATCCTGTCCAATCTATCACTCAACTTTTTGACCTAAATCTCCAGCTCCAGAACCTTTGTTTGGACTTCACCTAGGATGAGACAATCTACTTAGAAACATTTATGACATCTAACATGGTTTCCCTTTGACCAACATTGGTTTCCTCCATCACCAGAATCACCCCCTATAAATACTGCACCTTTCTACTCCACTCAAAACCCTTAAAATTACCATCCCAACCCCTCTTTCTTGAGGTGATCACATCACCACAACCTTCCTCACTCTTCTATTTTTCAGAATCCTCCCCCACATTTTTACACTTCCCATCCTTCATCTTAGTGAGGCATTCTACAATATTGAGTATGTTTATGTATCCTTAGTCACCACGAGTATTATTTCACACTAGTGCATATTGTTGCCCTTGTTTAGTGTGAAACCTTGACCTAGATTGGGTTGAGAGAAGTTAAAAAAGACCATTCTAGATTACAGAACAAGTTTGATGAAGGACATGTTCCTTTCAATGAGTATGACGTCTAGGAACTTAAACATGGTAAACATGTTTTAAAACTTTGGCCAAATTATCACAAGTTGTTGGTTGTGTTGTTCTATGTCACCTAGTCTAAGATGTAGGATTTTAGATGAATATCAGTAACATATATTCAGATAGGATTCTTATAAAGAACACTTGGGTACCCATAAAAGGGTAAAGGAACCAAGTATACATAGTATACACATTATTAAGTTAACATGAGAGATTGGTTTGATACCGAGTCATGAAATGAGAGATCGATGTCTCACCAAATCATTTACAACTACATATGGTTTTTTGTTATGAGATGGATTTGTTAGTGTAGGTTATTATTTATCCTTTTATTTATTTATTAGGATAATTCTTAGACTTATGTTAACCCTACACTTGTTGGGTTAGCTTTCTTATGTGTAGTAGTTGTGTGGAATTGACTTAATAGTTGTGTTGAGTTAACTTAACTACCATTATCAGTTAGTGGGAGTTCTTCACCACTGATTTAGGTATTAGTTTCACTTCCCTCCTCCTATATGTACACCTTTCTTATTGAGTAATTCAATTCATTGTATTGTAATGTATTGAGCATTATGGATTATGATGGATTTCCATATATGGCATTTTACCTATTTTATTTTGTAAATATAATGTGGCGTGCTATTATCATCTAAGATCATGACTTGGAACAATATTATTATTATTCCTTTCATGGTATCACAACTATAGATGATCTAGAATCCATATGTAAGTTTTTCTTTGCAAACAAGGGTTTAATATTTTCATGTATTCAGAATTTGTGAGCACTTTTCTGCTGCATGCATTTTTATACAAAACAAATTGTTCCATTGTATTTAGAAGGTGCCAAAACCCTAGAATCGACTTTAAAATTGACCATGTTTTGAGACAGTCAAATCTAGATGCAAATTTGTACCCTTTGGGTACATTCTTTTATCCATTGGATATAAGCGTGTACCTTACAGATGCATTATTTTACCCTATGGATATTTATGTTTTGGATGTAGTATTTTATCCACTAAACGCAGATCTATACCCTTTGGGTGCATTCTTTTATCCATTTGATATAAGCATGTACCTAACAAGTGCATTCTTTTACGCTATGGATATTTATGCTTTGGATGTAGTCTTTTATCCACAAGACATAGATCTGTACCCTCTGGTGCATTATTTTGTCCATTGGATATAAGTATGTATTGGACTATTTTGGATGCAGTCTTTTATCCACTGGACGCAGATTTGTACCCTCTGGGTCCATTATTTTATACATTGGATATTAACGTGTACCCTCTGAATGCAATGATTTACCCTCTGGGAATTTAGGTTTTGGGCACGGGATTTTATCCTTTGGTCACAAGCTTGTATCATGTGGATGCACTCTTTTACCCTTTAGACATTTGGGTGTCATGTGTACCTTTTAAAAAAAAACATCAGAGTTAAAATATTATTTTAATAGCAAAACCTTCTAGAGCTCATAAATTTTGATCCGTATCTTAGATTAAAGTGATTTTTTTAAAAATTGTGTATTTTTTTCGAGATCTACGCATTGGTGAAATTTTTATACACATATTTCAAATATAAAAGGTATTGTTACTCATTGTAATATTTACATGCACTCAATTATAAAGTGTCAAATTTTGGGGGGTGTTGTAATCACTTGTGGATGCAATTTCGGTTGAGCCCGATGTCTTAAATTTTTGAGTGATGCATTCTTGTATCTGTGGGTGTATACATTTATATCTCTCTTATTTTTAAAGATATTTTAGATATGTATTTTCAACACTTTTTTTGGCATGTTTACAATCTCTCTTATGAGGGAGTTATTATGGTGAAGCCTAGTGTTAGTTTGTCAGTGTTCGAGTAGTTGATTTTGGAAACTCATATAGATATGTGGTATCACTCTACTTATTCAGTAGTATCAGAGGGTGTGGTATTGATACTGATTCCTTGGTTTTCATGTCCTTGCATTGTTACCTAGGCTTTTCTTGGATCGTGTCACTCATATTTATTTAGATCTCGTGTTCTTTCCTTGTTTTCTTGGTTATTTTTCTTAGATCATGACACACCTTTTTATAGCATTTGATCTTGATTCTTCAGATTTTGTGTCCTTTCCTTATTACGTTGGCTTTTCTTGGATCATGGCACTCTTATTTATTTAGATCTTATGTCATTACCTTGTTACCTTGGTTTTTCTTGGATCATGGCACACCTATTTGTAGCAGTTGATTAAATTATGTTTGGTGTTTTTTTAGAATTTTTGACATCACTCCATTGACAGTCTCCTTGTATGGAGCTATTCTAGTGAAGCCCAACGTCAGTTCTTTTAGTTCTATGATCAAGCAGTGGATTCAGACCATAGTGCACACCACACTTCTTCAGCATTGTATGAGTTTTTGGAGCTGAGATTCTAAGGATATCTTACAACGATATTTTTCTCTCTCTACTTTGTTATTACTAGTTTTGGGTACCTTGCGGTGTCAAATTAAATTATATGTGGGTACCTCATCAAGCCTTGTTTCCGGGACCCACCTTCTTTTTGGCCCACCTAAGCTATGCTTATGGGAGGGTGTTAGTGTAGGTTATTATTTACCCTTTTATTTATTTATTAGGATAATTCTTACACTTGTGTTATCCCTAAACTTGTTGGGTTATCTTGCTTAGGTGTACTAGTTGTGTGGAGTTAGCTTACTAGTTGTGTTGAGTTAACTTAACTACCAATATTAGTTAGTGGGAGTTTTTCACCACTGATTTAGGTATTATTTGCACTTTCCTCCTCCTATATGTACATATTTCTTATTGAGTAATTCAAGTCATTGTATTGTAATGTATTGAGCATTATGGATTATGATCATTTCCATATATGGTATTTTAGCTCTTATGTTTTACAAGTATAATGTGGTGTGCTATTATCATCTAAGATCGTGGCTTGGAACAATCTTCTTATCATTCCTTTCAGGATTGGAAATGAAATTTATGTTCTAAATTAAATTAATTTATAATAGAGAACATTATGATTATAAAAATTCCTTGTTTCTAAAGTCTTAAAATGTTTATTTTATAGGATTGGAAAAATTAGAACTTGACAAGGTTATGCATTGTACATTTGTCAAGGTAATGTGGGAGAATTTTAAGGTCATCTATGAAGCAGACACTAAGGTAAAGATGGAAAGGATCCAAACCTATAGGAGTTACTTTGAAAGCTTAACAATGAAGGAAGAAGAAACCATTGTAACTTATCTTCTTAGAGTTGATCAAGTGGTCAATACCATTAGAGGTTTGGGGGAAGAAGTTTAAGAAACTTTGGTGGTGCAAAAGGTGTTGAGATATTATCGTCATTCCTTACCTCATTCCTCTAATCTTTCTTTTAACCCCAATCACGTCGGCCTATTACCCAAGTGTTGGGCACTCACCCAATGTGTGCACAAGAACCGAGGCCCTCCTTTGTGTGAGCCTTGTGAGAGTATTCTACCATTAATGGAGGGATGATTTTCAGAACAAAAACATGAATGTAATCTAATACAGACATAATGGGGCCAGTAATAAGAAAAAATTCACCATGAGATAAACAAAAATATCACAACAACATAATAGAATCAGATCTAACCATGAACAACAAGAAAACACACTAGGGTTTGGTCTATAAACACAAATATTTAGAACAAAGCTTCATATATTGATTATAATCATTCACAGTAGCCTTACTACATCAAAAAATAGCATATCAGCCCATATACATCAAGGAATAACATCCCAACCCTACAAAACTACTCTACACACAAAACCCTAGCTATGTTCTCCCATCTCAGCTCTGGTTTCAGACCTAAGCACCTACATCTACGCATAACACCACCTTTCCTAGCCTCACTCTAGAACTAACATCAGCTAAAAATTGTAAAAACAATGGAATCTCCTACAATCACAACCTACAACATTCTTGTAGCACTTTGTTGCCTCCAGAACCTCTCTCTATTTCAAACACAAACACTCCTTTAAATAGAAATTGGATCTTTCCTTCATTTCCATAGTTTTTCCATGATTAGATCACATGTTAGGTGGAAATTTTGTCCTCCATGATTGAGTTCCTTTGTCATCTTTCCAAATATTGATAAGCCTCCACTAACTATAATGAATGTAATCCTATAATATTTCCTTTGTGGAATATTCTTTCCTTGAGATCTAATACTTCCGGGTTGTCACCCTATCAACTCATCACGCCTACTCGATCCTTCACATGTTTTCCATGAGACAATTAAATCACAAAAATAGTCTATGTACTTAAACCCTTCTCTAGTTGCACACACCCCAATTCTAACTTAAACCCTTCAGAACTAGTTCTCCTTTCATGCTTTTCCCCAAGTTCCTTCCTCCTGTACTTCCTTTCATGTGCACTGAACGCTCTTCCTTGGGACTTAATCAATTTAGGACCCAACATTACCCCACACTACATGTGTTTTCCATCCTCAGAAACACTTTGATCTTTCACCATAAAATAAAGGAGAAATGAAATAATCTATAACTAAATAAAGAATAGGAGAATAAAATAATCCCACTACTATTGCATAAGGAGAGAAAAGTCTTTTTTCATGGATGTTTCAATATTATTCCAAGCATCTAATTCATTTTGTGCATGTTATAACATATCCCCTATAAGTGAATTGACTTCATCAAATAAAAATTCTACACCCTTAGCCTTAAGTGTATCAACAATGTTTTCCATCTGCTTACTAAGGATGTCAAACATGCACATCCTCTGAGTCACCTGGGGATACAACTCCTTCAATTTATTCTTGATCAAGACCCTTAAGGTTTCGATTACCTCATATTTCTTCTCTACCTAAGCCAAGATCTTGTCCCCCTCTACCCTATTTCATTTTTTCTTCTCTTAAAACTTCTTTAAGTTTGTCTCATGGGTAGAGACCAATATGATCACCACTCTATCTTTATCTCCATAGTTTTCATAGATAACTTCAGCCATGCCTACTAGGGTTTTCACAGAGGAAACAAAATTAGATTATCGAGTTATTATTTCCCCAACCTTAAAATTTTCTTGTTCCTTCTATTGTGTTATCACCTCCTCTTCTGATTCCAATGAAATTGGTTTCCTTTCTGTTGTGATTACATGCATCAAATATTCCAACAAGTGAATGGTCGACTCAAACTTATGTTCAAGAGGGGAAAAATATGGGTGCTTTAGGCTAATGGAATTTCAAATAACCTCTACCTTCTTGTAGAATTTTCACACCTTTTCCTTTTCTTCCCTCAACTACACATTGATCAATTCCTTTTGTTTTATCTCCATGTCTCTCTCAATTATATCTTCATTCTTTTTCTCTAGTTCCTCATGTTATCCAATTTTACACCCATGGAAAAATTGGACCATGGGGTGCTATTATGTTCAAAACAAAATGTTTCTCCCAGGGACCCACTTTCAGTCATTATCAAGATAAAATAATTAAATTAATTGATTAATTATGTTGATGAGGTCTTACTATATCCCTATGATTCCCATTTTTTTAGGAAAATCTAGGAGATTAAAATGTTTCAAGGTCAAGGGTGATAATGCCCCAAAAAAAGGTCTTTGAGCTCAAATAGCTCGCCGAAACAGCTCAGATGAGCTACTCAGAGAGTTGGTATCATGTGTATTAGGTGGGAATCTAGTTTTATTAGCTCAGATTGAGCCATATTAATTACATGGGTGAATGAAATAGACTGAATGACATGAAGGGTAGTTAGATGAGATGAGTAGTTCAGGTCAGTTCATCACATGAGGCTCGAGGGACGAGTTGTTCAGAGATAGGGGCTGAGGTGCTAGAGGTGATGAAATCGGATCAGGGCACTAAATGAGTTTGATACTTGGAAAGGAAATATCGGTAGCCAAGCTTCGCGAGTGAGTCATTTTGAAGGATAGTGTTATTGAAATAAGAACATTTATACCTAAAGGAACCTAGACTCTTCAGTGTTAGCTCAATGGTTCAAATAATATCAAGGGAATCGGTGTTTGGTTTAGATCTTGTCATGGATATCTCAGTGGCAGATCTTGATCAGAAGAATTATTGAGGATCTCGGGCCAAGTTTAGAGCTCGACATGATGCAAAGAAGACATCTTAGAAGCCCGATGAGAGGCATCATAGAGATAAGACTTGGGGGTAGAGTTTAACATAGAATTGGAGTGAGGAAAGTATCCCAAGATGTTTTCGAGCTAGATCGTGTATGGTAAATGACTGTGCATGATGATGAAAATCAAAGAGTTAAAGTGGCTTAGTTGAGAAAAATTAGAGAGAACCAAGTCATGGTCGACAACATCGATCTCGACATGGATTAGGAGGATCAAGTAGGAGTTGTATACATCAAAATTACTTGGATCATGGAGATAGTAGAGGTTCTTAAACTCATAGTGTTGGTTTGAAAGTGATGTGGCTCAGAGCTTAGAATCGAATCAAAACATCGAGTTGAGATCATGAACCCAATAGACATCCATACAGAGCCACATCATTCAACTCAATGATAAGATTTCTAAGTTGGTAGGATCAAATGGGTTGAGTTTCGAAGTGAAATAATTAGGAATAAGATAATGGCTCTAGAAAAGTGACAACATTGGAACATCAGTCGAGTTATCATGGTGGAAAATAAACAAATCAGGATCAACCCGATTACTAGGATGTTTGGGGAAACAAAGTGTGATATAAGCACCAATGAGCTCAACCATTGTAAGGAAGAGGCAGTGAGTAGGCTACCCAAAAGGAATTAGAGTTAGGATCTTCTAGGAATGAAGGTGAGTAAGTTTCAAATGTTAAAAGTGACTTGACCTGTATGAACTCAGTTGTGACTCATGAGTTGGCTCAGAAAAAGAGGTTCAAAAGGAAGCTGAGTTGGGGAGTTTTGGGGGGCCTTAGACTTTAAGAGGCCAATTTCCAAATAAATTAGTGGTGGATTCAATGTCATAAGCCATGGAAAAATAATCGAAGTTGTTACATAGGGATCATGTGGATGATGATCCATGTCATGGAAGATGAGCTAAGGAAAATCATGAGCAATTTTTTTTTGATCTAGTGTTGGCCAAGTTGGGTCTAAAATAACATCAAGATTCCACACTTTGTTTATCTCCGTGGGAAATTCATAGGAGCATGGCCAAGTGGGAATCATGAGATCGTGAAATGGCTAAGAGAAAAATCCCAGAAAAGAAACATGTCATCAAGAAATTGAAATGCCAAGTAGAGTAATGTCCAAGAAGCTTGGTGAGTTGTGAGGAGTCTAAGTACTTTGTCGAGTAAACAGTGGTGAGTCATCTCATGTTTCAGTTATGGGAATCAGTTCACCCATGAATCATTGTCATTTTTTATGTCAAGTTACTCAACCATTGATGACCCAATGAATGGATTGAGATCGATGATGAGTGGGAGCATGGTAGCGGCGGTGTAAAGCTCACTTTGGTAGCTTGTCAAGGCAAGGAGCCAAGTTAGGTTTTGGCTGAAGATTGATCATCGTAAGGACAACACAGACATTAAACATCAACATCAATAGAAAAAACTAATCACCATGAATAATGACACCACTTCTACTATCTTAGACGAGCTAGAATTTTATAGAGAATGTGGCAAACTAGGAAACTAGGTGCAGGGAGAGCTTATGTAAGGAAAAATAGGAAAACCTATTAAGAAGAAACAATTCAGTGGAGGTCAATCATGGTGGTCGAGTTGGGAGATAGTTGAAAACATTTGGTGATGATTAGGTTTGATTTTTTGAATGAGAGAAATAATCATTTGATGGAACTTGATACAAAACAAGGAGGGCTTAATTTCAAGTTGGTAAATTGATCCCTTACTAACCTTGAACTCGGTAGTGATCTCGGCGTCATAGTGAAGCTCAATGAAAATAAGCTCAGCATTGAAGAATAAAAATAGATAGCTTGACATGGCTTTACATCATTTAGGAGCTTGGTTTTGATGTAATGAGGATCTCATTTTTATAAGATAGTGTGAGGTGAAACCTTGGTGAGTGATTCATTGGTTAACATGGAGAAAGAGGAAAGATAAACCATGGGAGACATTTCTCGATGTGGTTACTAGAGTATATTATCCAATTTAAGTGATTGATGGAGTCGGAATCGATAGAATAGAGGAATCTCTCTCATTCATGGTGGCTTCAGTAGAGGTAGAATAGATGTGCGGAGCTCAATGGTGGCACCGAGAAGGAAACGTAATTCAGAACTCTGCATGTGAACTTGGCAATGGAAAGATCTCATTTTTTTTAGCTCAGCATCATAGGTTGACATGAGCCACAACAATCTCACAATAGAGTCAAGAGGGAATGGAACCTAGGAACAAATAGACAAGGCTGGTGGATATATGATTGAATGGAGTCAAGCACTTCAGGGTTGTGGAGTTCCAAGTCGCGAGACTACATCAACTGTAAGTCGGAGATTCAATCGCATGGAGATTGATCATAGAGGTGGTGAAATAGCTCAAACTGAGATGGAAGAGGAGTTACTGGACATACATTAAAGTGATGCTAGCTAGAGTTTCTTGCATGTAAGGGAGAGAGCTCAAAGAGTGAGCCAAGCAATTATGGCTGCTCTGAACAAATCAATGGAGGTCTGGATCGAGCTTGTCCCCCAACTCACGAAGGTGATCTCATGAACCAAGCGAAGAAGTATGGTGGGTGGCCATCATTATTTTCAATATGCCTGAAGTTATAAGATGCTCGGTTTTGCTCATTAGCTATGAATGAAAATGTGCTTGAAGCTTATGGATATGGTGAGCTGAATTCATGAGGAGAACTTCGTGCAAAACTATAGGGAAACTCATTAGTTAGATAATAGTTGTAGATGAACCCACCTTAATCAAATACGAGGTGGAGGAGCTCATTTGATGCAGATGGAGAAAGTTCAACATGGTGGACCGATGATGATGAGATCTAGTAGAAGAGCTTGCATAGATGGGGTGAATCTACCAAGATGCTTGGTGGGTAACATCGAGTCTTGGTAGAACTTGTATGGATCAAGGAATTGAGAGCTCAGTGCACTATGGACCAAGTGATTTTAAGAAATAATGAGTGTTGTGAGCTAGAATTGGCAAGATAGGGTTCTTGATGGAGAAGATCTCTCAAAGTGAGCCAAATTGAGCAAGACCAATAGTTTCAATGGTCAAGCCAGATGCATGAAGTTGATTCAATAGATCTTGATGCATAAGTGATTGAAGCAATAGGAGCTTAAGCATCTCAGGCAGGAGCTTGATTATTTAATTGAGCTCACTTGGTTTTAAAGTCAGCGAAGAGCTTATGTTCAGTGGTGGAAGATCAAACCAGCTGAGGTGAGTCTTTGGGAAACTGGAGCTTGGCTCATAATTAATCCTAGTGCAGCTAGAGGATCTCGTCATGAACTTGGTGGGTTGGCTCGGCAAGCCAACCACTGAGTTGGGCTCTTTTTTAGACTTTTCCTCATGATTTCCCCCTTTAATGTAAACCAGTCAATGGGGGGGTCCCACCACTAGTTCTAATTAATTTAATGTTTTTATTTAAATATTTTAATAATATTATTTATTATTATTATTTAAATATTTTATTTAAATATTATTTTAATTAATTGATAAGACTAGGTCAACAGGTAATTAATGATACATGATGGAACCTTCTAAAGTGGTTCAACCAACTGTAATAAATACATCATGTACCTTCAATTTAAGAAGGAAATTTATGACTCCTTCTATCCTCTCTCTCAATTTCTTCTATAAATGTAAGTTGGAAGCTCATTCTAAGGGGTTCCAATAGGTCATATAGGTTAGGCAGTTAGACATCTTAGGCAAGTGTGTGTTTTTCAAGAATCCTCTTTCTTCTGCAAGTTGTTCTTGTATGTTGAGGGAAATTTCAAGCCTCCTTTCTAGACTGTAATGGCAACTATTACCTCTTCCTAATGTAATGATGCATTGTGCATGTTGTTTAAGTAATAAAAGTGTGTATTTTATGACTAATCTTGGTCCTTTAGTTCTTCTATACTTCCTTGTTCCTTTCTCATGCTTGCAGGTACACTGTGCAAGTTCATGATTCTATTATAGGTTCTTGGAGTTCTTTGCTTATCAGGTAGTGTAGCATTGCATGTAGTTGAGTTGTGGTGATTTTTCACCCTTCTCATTTTCACCCTTCTTCACTAGAAGACTGATAACTTGTTTATCTAGTTGATTTTAACAAAGGGAATGTTTGTTTCCTAGTTTGTGGTATTTTGTACCCTCTCTAAGTTGCAATAGGTGAATTTGACTTGTGTTGCACAAACCCTCTTCAAATTAACCCTTCTCTGAGTCTAGAAACACCCTTTATTTGGTGCATCACCATCCCCTTGTATAGTTTCATTTCTTACAAATATCTTTCCCTATAACCCATGAAAATGTTAACATAGGCCTAGATAACCATTTTATTACACTAGAAGTAGCATGACACTTAGTTTAGGAAGAGGAAGTCAACCTTCTCTAGAGGTTCACCTTGAGCCCAAGTCCCATATCTTGAGATGTGATCCCATGTGTCCCAACCATACTAATTGTACTGTTCACATTCTAGAGATTCAGAGGGTCAAGTGATTTGGTGACAACACATCCTCCAAGACTCTTATTCTATAATTCCTACTAAATAGTCTCACTTCCACCTCTACAGATACCTTGTTGAACGCATTACATATTTGATCATCAGTTATCCACTAGGCATCTATAATAGGATTTCCCCCCTTAGTTTCTAGTGTCTCCATCAATGCACCTTTGTTAATATCAAACTTGGGCTCATCAACATTCGATTCAAAAGCCTAGGAAAGCATGTTCCTTAAGCGCGGGTATGCACTTTCTTCATTTAAAGATGACCAACAAAGGATTTGTTCTATGGGAACCAAACTTTGGGACCATGCACATAGGACCTTATTTGGATCATTAATCTAAGCCATGTGTTTGCACTATTGTCATGCCTTTTCCTTTGGAGCATGCTACCATAGCGATGACAACTACTATACTGGGATCTCCACCCATGTTCCCATATTCCTTTCCTATGCTCGTGCTTTCCTCTGTTTCCTTCATTACTTCATCTACGCTTCACTCCACCTCATACTTAACTAAGTGTTTTATAATACCTATCACCTTTTTTTCCACCACTTCATCTATCTGTTCATTGGTATGGGTCAGGGTCTTCTGAGCATGCATATCCACTGCCTCACTTCCTCCTTGCTCCTGAGCATCCTTCTCCTCTTCACTCCTTTCTTCATCAGACTCATGTAAAATGTACACAGGAGGATTCTTATCTTCCAATCACTCCTCATATTATCCCTTGGTATTATTGGTGTTCATGCTTTCCATCTACTTTGATTTTGATACTTGAGCTACCCTCGACTTCTTCATTGGTGACTCCTCTAATACATGGGATTTCTCTTTCTTGGGTGACTCTTCCCTCTCAGGAAAATATTCTAACACATGAGACTCTTCTTTCTCAAGTATATTATCCTTAACATGGTATTTCTTCCTCCTCATGTATGTACTTAGACCACCTCTTAACTCCTACCCTACTGCGGTCTGAACTATACTCGCACTCAGTGCCCTTCTTTTTGTAGTATCCTCCCTTTCTCTCTTCTTTAGCACTACTTTATTTCTCTTTGTGGGTTATTCTAGGATGAAAAAATCATCCTCAACATATGCACTCTTGTTGAACTTGGGCCTTAGGCGTACATACACCCTTTCTATTGTATTTCCTGCAATAGGCAGTGTCACTAGTTTCAACATATGTATGTCATGAGAGACATAATTTTCTACATAGGCACACTTTTTAGGATATACAAAAATTTGCCACAGTGCGTGGTACTCTTGATCCACCTCACTTAGATCAAATCTAATATTATTTTCCTCCTTAAACTAGTTGAGCACACTATGAAATTATTGTGCTATGAAAGAGAAGGGAAACTTACAACAAGGACCCTTGGTGTAAGTAGTCAAAGTAAACCTGCCTATACAAAAGTGTTGATATACAACGAACTCAACCTCTCCATCCACCAAGGGCTCAGTAATTACTTAGGGATTCTCCATTCCATCTCAAACGCATCATGCACTCTCTTATACCATTTCTCCAAGCGTGCCTTATGTGCATTAGTCATTGTGTCACAAGTGTATGGTTCAAATCATTTAGTAGGGGAGGGGTCCTCATTTGGGTATTCCCAAACATAACTATTTGGCCCATCGGGCACTCTAATTTCTGAAAACACAATGGTGAGGAGGAATTTACCATACATAATATTGTCTCCAGTCACACACCACATCTATGATTTCTTCTCCGCAATGAAGGCTGAGAGGTTGTAGATTGTTCCCTCTGAAAATTTCTTGCAAATATTTCAACCACCTCTTATTTTACTTGTCCAACCTCTCTTGTCCATTCACCTTGGTTAGCAAGTGTGGCCATCCTCATAACTAGGTTAGTGATCTTGCTAATAGAAAAGTAACTCTAACCCTTCTTATACTCATACTCTATGGCTATTTCTGTAACTGCATCCTTGTCGCCCAAATCATCATCTAGCGAATATCCCATACATATAAGTTCAGTATACTTAGATATCAACTAGGAACTCAAGATAAATCTCCTTCATATGAAGTAAAATTATTTGATATGCATGTGTGAAATAAACCATTGGTACAACTTGTCATGTTTACAAAAATATGGAAACTCTTAGAGTTGCAAGAGTCCAGCCTTCTCCAATATGGTTTTCACTGAGTCATCATAAACAAGCTTATCATCCCATGTCCTCTCTCCATTAGGAAAACTAACTCCAATGCCATTTCCTTCTCTATGGTGCTCATCCTATGGTTTTAATCACTTACATCCATCTTCCACATGTGAGACACCCATTCCATACATAATAGAACACCATCGGGGTACTACATCTCCATGTACTACTCTTCATTAAAACTAGTTAATATAGTTGGTTTTCCCTTATCCTTTCCCTTCTTAGGTGAAGTGTTCGATCTTTTCCTTGGTGCCATTTTCCTCACCCGGTCCTTGTAAGTTCTTCCTTTCCCCTTGCTTTAACTCTTTTCAAACCCTTGGCTTCACTCCTCTGCAAAATTCCTCCAAAACCCGTGCCCTAGCTCTATAAACCCTAACTTGGAAATCTCTCCTTCCACAAGAGTGTAAAACCACGGGAATCCACCAAACAACTTCTCTCCACTCATGCCCATGTACTCCCTTTCCACTCTGGTTCACAAATCTTTTAAATATTTTTGCTTCTCGTACAAATCTCCACAATGTTTTTTACAAGGATGCCCTAGTTCGCGAGAGCTCTTCAATAAAAAATGCAAGGTAAAAAAAATAACTCACCCCTACCTTCTATTTATAGCTTTTCACTTTTCCCATACAAACTCCCATGCCACCTACCAATGTATAACCACATTAAAGTTATATTTTTCCAATGCCAACCTTCCACATTTTTTATCTAGTGCTTTTCCTCCATGCCCAATCCTACGTGAAACTCCCCAACCTTCTGCACATAAAACTCCTACATTGACCATGGATACTTACATGCACTCCCCAGTGCTGAAGTCAATCTTCCTCTATGTCCTAGTTCTTGACACCACCTACCTTATGTTTCTTGCACTTTTATCCTTATACGTGGTTTTTATCAAGATTTTTGACACCAAAATCCACCCATAATCACTTCTGCTATGCATGCTCTTCTGAACCCACGTGCTTCTCCTTAGGGCCTCCAATCCACATCATTTTCAACACTTTCTCCTTACCAGAATCTTCACAGAGGCTCTCCTTTAACACCTTCCACCCCACACTAATTAGATGCATGGTCCTCTGTGCATAGAAATCCTTTTAAAAAGTAACTAGATACCGATGTGAAAATGCACTCACAATAAACCAAACCATAAGATAAAGCAAATGAAGAAGAAATGAAACACATGAAAAGAAAAATACACTAAGGGAAATCCTAAGCTACATGGAAATAATTCCTTATTTACAAACATCAAGAAGACTTATTTATAGTAGGGCTTCAACCTACTCCCATTAAAGTAATTGGGAAACCTTGTTCCATCAAGTGCCTCTAATTGGAAAGTGCCTGAATCAAGTATGTAAGTGATAATGTATGGGCCCAACCAATGTACCTTGAGCTTCTCTGGGTGGCACAAAAACTTAGAATCATACAAATAGAACCATCTGCCCAACTTATAACTTCTTATTTTTTATGTGCCTATCATGCCATGCCTTTAGCCTGGCCTTTTTCATTTTCTAACTCCTTCATGCTATGGTACATCTCTCATCCAATTGCATCAATTTTTCAATACCTTCCTCAAGAACTTGTTCATCAACCAAACCTCCTACGTGTATAATACGTAGGGAGGGTAACATGAACTCAATAGGTAATACAACCTCACACCAAACACCAATTGAAAGGGTGTGGCCTTTGTTCAACCTTTTATATTTTGTTCTATATGTCCATAACACTACAGAGACTTTGTCATCCCAATGCCTTCTCCCAACATTGCAAATATTTGTTAATGCGTGGCTCAAAATTTTGTTAAAGGTATCAGCAGTCCCATTAGCTTGTGGGTGATAAGGAGTAGTCTTGTGATGGGCCACCATGAACTCTGCCAACAAGATTTAACTAGTCTCATTTAAGAAATGCAGTACCCCTATCACTTGTTAAAGCTCAATGGACATCCGTACCTGTTCATTATATTTTCCCATAAGAATCTAGTTGTTTTTGCTGCTGTGTAATCCTTCGTAGGTGCCACTTCTACCCACCTTGTAAGATAGTTTGTGCAAGTGATAATATAGCGTGAACCTATCCTTCACGTGGCTGGGGAAATAGGGCCCACAAATTCAATTCCCATTTCTCAAATGGACTCTACACTAGCAATAGGTCTTAATGGCATTTCATCTCTCCATCCTGGTTTACCAAGGCAATGGAAGTGGTCACAAACCTTACAATACTCAATACAATCCTTGTTAACTATTTCCCACCAAAGCCTAGCTAAAAGGATCTTGTGTGGTCACATTCCCCACATAGTGACCTCCTTGTAATGCCACCATGAGCTTCTTCCATGATTACAACACACTCATGCTCTAGCACACATCGCGCAAACCTCATCTCACCTACCTTGTATAAGTCTACACCAATTAACATATAGGGCGAGACATGTATAGCTAACTACTTTTTCTCCAAGGCCTTCATTCCTTTTGGTGCCACACCTGTTCATAGGAAAACAAAAATATCCTCTAAGTCAGAGGGTGTGTGCTGCAATCTAAACAATTGTGCATCTGACATTGTGTCCTCAATGCTTTACATGTCCTCTCCTAAGTTAATCCTTGATAAATGACCAGGTCCCAAATTACTCTTACCTGGTTTCACAAAAACCATAAACTCAAACTCCTGAAACAATAAGATCCACCGACATATGTGCCCTTGCAAAATGGGCTTGTTCACCAAGTAATTTAATGTCATGTGGTCCGTGTAGAAAATAAAAGGTGTTGCTAGCAAATACTACCTAAATTTGTGTAACATGTAGATCATTGACAATGCCTCGTGCTCCGTGGTAGTATAATTTTGTTCTATTGGGGTCAACTTCCTACTAGAAAAACACAAGGGATGGTCAACAATCCCCTCTCCAGGTTGTGCTAAGACCACTCCAATTGTCATACCAGATGCATCAACATGCACATGAAATAGCCTATCCCAAGAGGGTAAATGTAAAATGGGCATGGTAGTAAGCTTCTCCTTCAGCGTGTCAAATTCCACCTTCTACACCTCTCCCCAATAGAACTTACTTTTATGTTTCAATAACTCTTCTAGGGGCATGGAAATCTAGGCATATCCCTTGATGAATTTCTTGTAGTACCCTATATGCCCTAGGAACCCATGCACCATGCTTTGACTGGTAGGCTCCTCCAATCCTACTATAACAACAAATTTTGTGGGGTCTACCAGTAAGCCTTCTTTGCAAATAATGTGTCCCAACAATGTGCCAAAAGGAGTGGAAAAAACACATTTCTTAATATTCAGGGAGATGCTCAACTACCTGCATCTCTCAAACATCAACCGTAGATTGTCACAATGATCTTTGACTAACCCATACACCATCCAGTCATCCAGGTAAACTTGCAGAAATTTATGGATGAAGTCTTGAAAGGCCTGCACAACAATGCATGAAAACACAACAGGTGCATTCTTTAATCCAAAAGGCATGACCATATAAGAAAAACTTCCCCATTCAGTGGTGAAATTTGTTTTCTCCTGGTCTTCCTTCATAATTCTCACCTAGTGATAACCTTGAGAATCCATCTGGTAAAATAATAGATCTCTTACCCAGCTACACCTTCAAGAATCTCTTCAGTAAATGGGGTTGGGAAAGGATCTATGACACATACAACATTGAGATCCCTATAGTCTACACATATCCTTATTCTTCCATCCTTTTTTATACTAATGACCATGGGGCTTACCCACTCAGATTCCTCAATAGCCTCAATAATTCCAGACTCTATCATCTTGTCAATTTCCTCCTTAACCTTTACGCATAAATTCGGGTTCATTCTGTAGTGCCATTTCCTGATGGGGCACACAACTTCTTTCAACTTGATCCACATTTCTCCCAATGAAGGATGAACCCCTTTTAACTCATGATACCCACTCAGGAAAAAGTCTTGGAAATTATGCATTAGTTCAACCACTTTGAAACCTCCTGGTCTATCTAGTAGTCTCCAATAACATCTTCCTTGGGCTCTTCTTTGGTACCAATGTTAACCTTCTTTATTTTCAAGGGTTCATGGTAGGCATGTGCTTTCTCATCTACCTTATCCAGGATCTCACACGTCCCTTCTGAATGCTCAACATGTAAATTCTCCATCTCCTCACCATCCACTAGGTACACCAACTTACCCTTTTCTTTCTCTATGAAGGCATGCTCAAGCTGTACTTCTTCTACTTCTTCTTTAACAAACCCCCAACTCAGGTTCTCCTATAAACTCCAAAATTTGGTCCTTAGCCATGGCACAATCTCCCAAGGTAAGGCACTTGACTACCTATAGTGCCTCATTCACTGATTGCTTAGGGGATTGGTACTCAAAAGTTTGGATGATATCCACCATCATCTCCTTCCAATTCCCCATCTGATGATGTAACTCTGAATGGATGTACCAAGCATGCGCACAACCCTGCAAGGTGGAATAAAATTTATGCACCCATAGGGAAGGGGGTAAAGCTTCTGTGCCTCCCATCCAAGTCTTCTCACACTCCTAAACATGGCATGAGGTGGATCCCTTCCCATCATAGTCACAAATTTGAGATGGTGCATTGCTTCAGGAGAAACCTTATAGAGAGGGTGATTCTCATTTCGTGTCATTCTAAAATATTGTCTCGATGGGTCACCCACCAACGTGTGCCACTGTTTCATGTAAAATATAGGTAAGTATATTCCTTCTCTCTACTTGACACTTCCACTAGATCTCCATTTCTCAAAGAAAGACATCAGGGTTTCCCTCCCCAGTGTATCGTGGCAACTACCTTCCTCCCAAGTGCCTAACTGAGTGCGCTTTGACAACTTGAGTTCCAGTACCCTTCAGATGCCTACCAACCAACTCGTATGTCCCATGCACCCAATTGTCACAAGAAACAATGGTTGTATCACTCATAGACTATGCATCATCCCACTAAATGACCCCTTCCTTGGATGGCTGAATGAACTTGGGTCCCTGATGGTGCACACATATATCTTGTTTAAGTATTCTTCACCCAATGGTTCCACATAAGGTGCAGACCATCCATCAGTCAGTGGAATGATCACGTGCTCCTCCTTGTTCTCAAAACTGATGTAGCCCTTATTGAAACACAGGTCAACATTGTTTTCATAGCACCAAGGGTGCCCAAGTAATGCTGGGAAACTATTAGCCTCAACAAGCTCTAGAACCTCAAAATATCTAGTAAACTTTTCCCCTTGAATAGTTATGGATGCACCTTTCAACACTCCTAGAGGCATGGCCTTTGTCCTGTTAGCCATGTACAACACATTCAAAGATGGCTGTAATGGGGGCCTCCCCATTTGGTTCCATGCATCTAGAGTAAGGACATTGACCTCCATGCCTATGTCAATCAATATATTACTCAAGGAGCCACCCATCAACAACTACATTCAGTGTGATCTCCTTATCATAATCAATGTTGTGATGAGGTAGGTTAGCATGTAGGACTTGTCTCTCATGCCATCCTCTAGCGTGTGGTAACTTTTCTCTCAACCATTCTCCCAACAGAGGAATAAATTTTTCCTTTTGTAGCATCTGACACACCTCCCTAACTTCATCCATATCATGCTAAGGAACCTCAAGCACTCTTCTTCTACTCCAACTGGTGATTTCTCCTTCAGACACTTGGATTTCTCCTTTAAAACTCCTAATCACCTCCATGGTTTCTTGGTACACCTCCTTCTGGTGGGTAGGATCAGGATATTTCCATGTAACACTTCTTCTCTTGTGATAAGAGGCCTCTTCTTTGGTTCCTCTCAGGTGTGTGCAACCTCAGCATGTGTAGTGACCAAAACAGGCTCTAGCTTAGAGTTAAGCACTACCCTCAACATCCATTGTGGGTTGGTCCTCTTTACACTCACCATCCCCATGCCTTTTTCCTTCTTCTGGTTCTTTCTCATGTGGTCATACAACTCTAGGAATTCTTCATACTTGTGCTTCTTCCCACACCATGAGCACTGCAACAAATCAGGGCACTCATGCTTGTAGTGTTCAGTCGATCCACAATTGTAACAGGTCCCATGGGGAAATTCACCTCTTCCTCCATGACCATTATGGCCTCTGAAGCCTCCACAAAAACCTCTTCCTTGACCTCCTCCATTCATGCATCCCTCATACTGATGATCCTCAGCCTTAGAACTACTCCCAATGCTAGTTTGGCACACACTGAGATCAATGGCATCATGGATTTGGTCTATCAATCAGAAGTCCTTCATATTGTGAGTAGTGGATGTGTAAATTTTACAATAACAAGACACATTCTTATGGATCACACATTGCAACAATGGGCATCTACTTGCATCATGATCTCCATGAAGATTTCACAATCCACTGACACATTGTGCACCATATTTCATGGGAAACTATCCTTCGTGTGCCCCTCCACTTCACAATCCATGCACCAAATTCCACCATGTGTTTCATGAGCCAAATTTGTAGACAAATTCTCAAGTTTTTTAGCCATGGAAGCAATCTGAGCTTCCAAAAATGGACTCACACCAGTGTCAATGCTCCCCATGGCCTCAACATGCAAAGCAGCCTCCAAGGCCTTCGTGGATCCATGAAAGTTTTGTGTGAAAGGGCTCACCTGAAGGGCATGATCAAGCCCCTGATGAACCATTGTGAATGTTGGGATGGATGGATATCATAGGATAACTTTGACAGGAGAGTCTTAAAATGTGCGTCATACTCCCACATGCTCTTCACCATACCTTGTTGGATATCCTTCAATGTGTTGATGCTCTTCTATTTGAACTCTAGAATGTGGAACTCTACTAAGAATCCATCATGTAATGTGGTATAATCCACCACCATCTGATGGGGGTCATACTTCTGGTACCAGCTATGTGCGTGCCCTTGCAATGTAGTTACAAACTGACTTGCTTTCCACTCTGAGGTAGTGATGCCCTTCACGCACCATAGCAACTCGCACTTGTGTACATGCTCTACGGAATCCTCAAAACCCTTGTAGTCAGGTAAGTGGAGTGTCATCTCGTAAAACACCTACTAATGGTGTTGTGGACCTTTCCTCCCATATCCAAGACCTTGATTCCCTCTTGTGTTCCTCCACCACTAGATCCACTAGATCCACTAGCTCTCCTATTCCCAGATCCACTTGATCCTCCTCCTATAACAGGTAAGGGTATTGAAGTAGTTACACTCCATGTCCCCACTGTCATGCTAAACTACACGACAAAAGTCTATGATACTGAACCACTCCCAGATGTATTTCCACACCACTTCTAGATGCGATACTCAAAAATTTTGAACCCACACCTTTCCCAAATGATGTGCCAGAAAAAATACCCCGAAACACTAGAAATTTTTGTGCGGCCATAGATGGGTGTAATGTAAAATGATATCTACCTGATGCTATTTTCTCACCAACACCAATTGAACTAGAAGTACTTATATTAGATAATGGAAAACTAAGTGCCAGGGTTTGGTCATTAGGTGGGATAAGATGCATGCCTATGCTCTCCTCCTTTCTCCATACGATGATCTCTCACTGGAAGCCGAGGGGGTTTCTATCCCATGCTTTCCAAAATGTGGTAGCACAGACAACTAAAGTCTCACGCCCTCCACGTGAACCTCAAATCCTTCCCGTAATGTCTTCCTCCATAAGTCCATCATACCAGAAACTTTGCGTTGTCTCGCCAACTCCCTTTCTCACGATTCATTGTACTTGAGCCGCCTCTTCTCTCTCTCTCTACTTCCGCCGCAAGGTCTGCCATCTCCATCACACCAACTTCTGTGCCCTGCACCTAGTGAGATTTTTTTCAGTCATAGGAAATGCTTCCAAACTCAAAGTGATAATTAGGATCTTGATGGCTAATGGTATAACATACACAAGAATGATCCTCTTGGCTCCCTTAAGAACTCAAACTCAACAATCTCAAGGAAAGAATACATAGAGATCATGTATTCCAAGGTATAGCTAGTCAACACACCTTTCCACCAGTGATCAACAACATGATTCCAGGTCAGATCAACATCCTGCAACCTAGCTGATATTCCTCCTGGGTCCAAACATGAGGTCTATAGTACCAACTCATCCTTGATGCATATGCTGAGATCCATTCATACAACTCTACTGGGAAACAACAGAACAATATCTCATAGAGCTCATGATACAGGTTCTCCTCCACCCATTTACATGCATCAAACTCAGATCCAGTGTTGAACCTCTAAGAAAACTCATCCTCCATGCTTTTAAGCTAGGTCTTGACATTGTCCAAGGTCAGAAGCTCTGTCATCACACATCATTCTCACAACAACTTCAAAAGAGGTCCCAAAAATAGAACCAAAATGTAGTTATCATTTACCTCTATCCTCTAATCTTTCTTTTAACCCCAAGCATGTCGGCCTATCACCCAAGTGTTGGGTGCTCACCCGAGGTGCACACAGGTGCTGAGCCCCTCCTTTATGTGAGCCTTGTGAGAATGTTCCACCATTAATGGAGGGATGATTTACACAACAGAAACGTGCATGTAATCTAATATAGAGGTAATGGAACTAGTACTAAACAAAAATGCACCATGAGATAAACATAAACATCACAACGACATAATAGAATTAGATCTAACCATGAAAAACATGAAAACACACTAGGGTTTGGTCTATAAACATAGATATTTGGAACATAGCTTCATATATTGATTATAATCATTCACAGTAGCCATATTACATCAAAAAGGGTCATACAAGACCATATATATCAAGGAATAACATACCAACCCTAAAACACTACTCTGCACAAAAAAATCTAGCTGGGTTCTTCCATCTCAACTCTGGTTTCAGACCTGAGCACCTACATCTATACATAGCATCATTCTTTCCTAGCCTCTCTCTAGCACTAAGAGCAGCAACAAACTAAAAAAAAATGATAGCTCCTAAAATCACAACTTGTAACATTCTTCAGCACTTCGTTTCCTCCAGAACCTCTCTCTATTAAAAACCCAAGCACTCCTTTAAATAGAAACTAGATCCTTCCTTCACCGCCATAGTTTCACCCATGATTAGATCACATTCTAGCTAGAAATATGGTCCTCCATGATTGAGTGTTATGCCAGCTTGCAAAAATAAGCCTCCACTAACTATAATGATTCTAATCGTTGAATATTCCCTTAATGGAATATTCTTTCCTTGATATCCAAGACTTCCAAGCAAGAACCCTATCTACTAATCATGCCTACTCAAGCCTTCATGTTTTTTACATGCGACGCTAAATAAAAAAATGTGGCTAAGTCCTTAAACCCTTATCTACTTGTTTTCACACTGTAGTTCCAACTCAAAACCTTTAGAATTGGTTCCCCTTGTGCACAATATTGATGATAAAGAACTAATTTAGATTTTTTCTAAGAATATGAAAACTGGCTCAAGAAAGAGATATAGGAGATGAATTAGTTGACCTTTCAAATGCTTCAAATGTGGAAATGATCTGGGATATTTTTGAATCAAATGTCCCCATAGACTATGAAGACGAACATCATCAAGAGCATCGATCAGAGGTTTTGATAGACTCTGAACTGAATGCAAGAGAAGGTTAAATCCCCACATTTTGAAGACAAGGAGACAAACCTTGAAGCGATGGTGACTTGATTTGTATGATGGTGTTCCTCCTGTTAAATGCTTGAGTTGTGATCATGATTTTGTTTGGTGATGAAGTTCTATTTATGGCCAAAATATTCTAAGAGATCCAAGAGTGAAGACTTTATGCCTTCAATTTGCATTGATTCCACATGTAATCTACGAAGAACAATGTGATCCTGAGACTAAAATTATGTTCATTCAAGAAGAGTTAAAGCATACTGAGAAGAAGAACAATAGGTTAAGAGTACAAGTTAAGGACTATGCAGAACATGACCCCAATGGTCACCTGAAAATAGACTAAGAATTTAGTATGTGAAGGTGTTTGCACTACATTTCAATAGCCAACTTGAAGATCAACTTAGAATGTGCTCAAAAGTATGTAGTAATCAATGCCCTAGGATACCCGTGTCTGTAAGATTGCACAAATAATAGCAGATATTTAGAGTAAGGAAAATGTCATTCAACATGTATGAAAAAATGTGTAAGGATCTTGATGATCTCTAGAATAAACTTAGAGGTCTCCTATAGATAGGACTGGTATAGAATTTTAATGCAGAACCTTATCCATTGAGTGAATAGGTGATGAGATATTAATGCTACTTCAAGTAATGCTATTTTCTATTTCAAGATGCATGATCATATGAAGTACAATACGATAGTACTTGGCCCCTAAGGCATTCTAATGTATCAAGGTAATAACTATATATTTCATTATTATTCCTTTATTTGAATTTCATAATTTACAACTGGAAGGCTAACCAAAATTAGTAGAAAATTAGAGTCAATAAGTGAAAGGGGCCTAAAGGGATTATCAAACATTAAGAGATAGTAGACATGAGCACGTCAAGTGAACATTACTTGTCTATAACTGGGCGCTAGTGTTCAAGGGTCACATAGCTAGATATTGTAAAAATTCAAATGAACCAACTAGGAGTAAAAGTATGTATAAATGGAGGTAAGAATGAATTTTTGTGTTAAAACTAAAATCATGTTGCATACATTGCTAGATATAATTATCAAGACCCACCTAGACATAGTTGGATAGATGAAACCCCTAAAGGTAAGAATCCTATTATTTGATTCAGTTACAACAATGTTGGGCACACTGTAAGATATTATAGATAGAGGAATAACATCTATGAAAATAAGTCATATGAAATATCTAATTATGTTGAGAAGAAAAGAGAAGAATCTAAAGTTTCTTGATCTATAATTAATAAGCTTACTAAACATAAAATCTTATTTGTTATTAAAGAACCTCAAGAACTCCTTCTGTTAGCACAAGAGGACTAAAAAATTAATAATGGAGAATTATAGACTCAACACCAAGGAAGTGGATTCTTAAATTTGGTGATCTATTGCATGAGGTTTTGGCATGTGATTTGGTTTTTTCATTGATGCAAAAGTCACATTAATGAAAAATTAGGAGATAAAGGGATCTTGAAATGAGGTTGACAAGGAAAGACAATACAAAGGCTTGAGAACACCCAACCAAACACTAACTTATTGAGTAGATAGTGACTAGGACATACAGGGTGATGATGTGAGGGCATACCAAGATAATGTCATACATGTTCTAGCATGTATATGATGTGGAAACAAGGTGAGAATGATGAATACATAGGTACATGAGTGGAATTGGTGAAACTAGCTTAGTTTAGTAGGCCTAGTTAGAAAATCAACTTGGAAATTTGGAGTGAGGAATGACGTAGATGAAAAATCATGGTAAAGATATTAAACACATGATAAGACATGTTAAAGGGTTACACGGTGAAGAACAAGACAAACATGATGAGTTACAATGTAAACTAGCTCAATTAGGCCTATTTGAAGGACCTAGAATGAGGGTATGAAGAAAAAAAGTTATGGAAAGAAAATGAAAGCATGAAAAGTGTGTATGGACATTTCCAAGAGTCCTTAGATGAATTTATAGGTCATAAATCAACACTTAGAGGCATATTTAGGGTCATTTTTCTGACTACACTTCACAATAAGTAGGTTTAACATACTCAAATGAGATGGGATTTGAATTTAAAAAGTAAACCATGAAAAATAGTCATTATATATCATGGATGAGGTAGTCATGAAGGTATGGACAAAAATTGAGGAGTAGAAGATGAGTTTTGTACAAGATATTGAACTTTTTTCAAAATCAGGCTAAACAAGGTATGCCAAAATAGTGCCCTGAAATTTTAGCATTGAATATAAGTTGACAAACATTCTTCAGATAAACCATAAAATACATTTTTTAAGTGCATAGAGAGAAAACTATTTTTTAAAAAAATTTAGGTTAGAAGGATGAAGGATAAGAAATTTCTATTTATTTTTATGGCACTATCTAAAATCCTACTAAACCCCAGTTGAAAGTGGTATGGATAAAAGTGTTTGGTTATGTATCTAAATGCAATTTTTTTACTTGAATGTAATTCGAGTGTGTAGAGAAATCATTAGAGGTCATGTTCATGGTGGTTTGAACTTGTGAAAATTGGTGGACCTTACAAGAAAAAAATTATGTTGTGAAGAATTCATTGTATAGGAAAAAATTGCATAGGAACCCATGCTCAATTTTTTGTTGAAGGATTTTATCTTTATGTTCATGAATTCATCTAGGTTAATTACTTGGATAAATTTTATGATATAGGTGTGTTTTTCTCCTACCACTTAATAATTATCAACAAGGTAAAAACCATTCATTGTGTTTGAATGGTAAATGTGATATTTTCCATATAATCCTTGCAAGTGAAGGTTTGAAAGTGAATTACAGGTCCTTTGATAAGTTTTTCATGAATTGGTTGAGCATGAAAGTACAATTGAAGTGTTTGAAGCCATTCAAACCAAGACTAGTTTTTGGGTGTTTAACATTCCCATTTTAAGACTTTAGAAACAAGGGAATTCTTTTGGATAATGTTCTCTTGTTCTAAATTAACATAATTTAGAACACACATTCCAAAGCCAATCAATCTCATAACATAAAACCATATACAACTGTAAATGACTTGGTAAAACATTGATCTCTCATTTTATGACTCGGTATCATACCGATATCTCATTTTTAATTTTATAATGTGCATACTATGTATACTTGGTTCTATTACCCATTTTTGAGGTATCAAGTGTTCTGTTTAAGAATCCTATCAAAATATTTATTACCAATATTCATCTAAAATCCTACTTCTTAAATTGAGTAACATAGGACAACGCAACCAACAACTTGTGATACTTTGGCCAAAGAGTTTAAACATATTGTTCATTTTTATATTCCTAGATGACATAATTGTTAAATGGAATATGTCCTTCACCCTACTTGATCTGTTATCTAGAATGGTCTTCACTAACTTTTTTCAGTCCACTTGTTCAAGGTTTATCCCTAGCACATGTTATCAGCATGCCCTAGTGTGGAGGATTGCTTACGGTGACTAAGGGTACTTATAAATACTCAATCGATTTATGTCGGTTGGGAATGTCTATTTATCCTAAGTTCAATGTGAGTTGACACCGACACTAGGTCATGCCCCTATCTCTACCTAGGGAAGAACTGTGATCAAGTCAGAATTTATGTTAGTCTAGTTGAATAAACTTTAAAGGGTGTTGAAACATGTCAATTACAACATAGTATCCTCATGAAGACCCTAGTCATCACAAAGGTACTTTACTGCAGTTTGTGTGTGTCAACATCCACCTGAGGTTTCCTCATCTGGATGAACATACCTTATATAGAAAGTTATATCTTAATGTTTTCCTCATTACCACTTAATTACAACAATCCTACTGAACAACTAGGTTCCTTAATCATTAAGATTCATATTTAAGACTGCAATAAATGAATTTATGTAGATAAATATTCTTTCTATCTAATTCATATGCAATGATTTAAACTATTAACATCCTTATTCATGTTTTACATAGAAGGCCCAACACACATGGAAGTGTCATTTAATTTCTCACTTAAATCAGCCCTAGCTTATATAAGATCTGAGTAGGTCCTTTTCCATATTAGACTTCATTGAAATGAAGTCTAATTCCCTTTTTAATTATCTTTTCCTACATTCCTATTTAGTAAGGAAGTCTACATGAGAAAGCACACTTTCACTACCTATAGATAACAATCAGGATTCATATCAAAAAGGTCTTAAATTAAGACTATGATTCATTTCAAAGGATTTGTATTTCCTTTCTCTTATTGAGGATTAATGTTAATTTATAACCCCTTGCACTTTTTAACTTATATCTAAAGTATAATTCTCAACAATCATTTGTTTAATTTATAGTCTAATGAATATGGTTGAAAATTAGTGCAAGAATGTCAACTTTACAAGTTTCATCTTCACTTAGAGAAGGTAGTACAACATTATTTAGATCTATGTTTATTCTATTCAAACCATAAGGTATGTTACTGTCTGTAAAACAAAGTATTACTTAACATTTCCATTCAATTCATACCAAAAAGAATTACATCAAGTACAAACAAATATCACACATATTTTATTCAACAAGGAGGATTCATACATTTACAAATTTAAACACTTCAGACATTGCTAAGTATCAAACAAAAAAATTTAATCACTTTCAAATACAACTTTGTTTTCCATCAAGTACATTTCAGTAATGAACCATTTTTCATCATAAAAAGATCCAGTCTCTTGATAAAAAAATGTAACTTCCTAAAATATTTCTCCTTTCATCACTTATGAAGTCCATCTGCAAAATTGCTAGCATGGGTCAGTTCATTGAACTGAGCATGATAAGCACTAAACATTAAAATGATGTGCTTTTAACTAACTGTTTCATAAAAATAACTTTGTTGTTATGAAACAATCTTGAAGCAATTCAGAAAGACATACCAAAAGGAGTTACAATAATCAATAAAAGAGAGAGAGAGAGAGATTTACAACAAATCAAAAGTAAGGTTAGGTCATAAGATATAACAACTTCAACCTTCCATGTTATAATGACTTTATATCAAAAGAATTTAACAAAATTCAGATAAGTAACATTTCATCAGAATTTCACTACTACTTTCTTACATTTCTTTTCATGATTAATTATTTAGTAAAAACCATTTAACTAAAAAGGTAACTACCCTAACTAGCTTTTAGGCATATTTCAACTGTAGATCATTTACAACAATACTTCCATCTCAATATTTATTTAACCTAAATTCATCCTAAAATCTGAGTTGCCAACAAATAAACTTAAATATCATAAGAAATAAGTTAGGATAGCCCAAATCATCGTAACATTTAAGTGTCTTGGATTAGAGTATCGTTAATACTCAAACTCAAAACTAGGAACCAATTCAAGTTAAAAACCAAACAACTAAATTAGACCTCTTAAAGGGGTAAGGTTACTCCTAACAAGAAAAAGAGTTACACTCTAATCTCAAAAAGATACACCATTTCTATCAATACCTTAAGTGGTTAGAATGGTTAAGTTTATAATCTAGACCAACACATTAACCATCCAAATACATTCTAACCAAACATAACATTTCATCCAATTAATTTCAACTTCAGCTATACTTCCCTAACAACATTATACAATCATTCTTACCAGATAGTCAAGAAGTTACATAACAAAACAAACCAGAGGAAGATAACATCTTCACCAAGTTGAAGCTGAAAGAAAATTAAAGGAAGGAGAGGGAGAAAGATCACTACCCCTCAAATCTTGTATGATAAAAGAAAACCATAGGAAAATAATGACCTATATCGACATGGTCCTTTTATCTAATGAAAAAAACAAAAATTCCCAACAGAGATATAATATGGGTTCAAGTTGAATGGATAACAACCAAGAGAATGGAAAGAATGAAGAGCAACACATTCCATTAACCTTCCATCATTTAAGGAGCTGGTATAGATAGCATATGATTACCACAAGATAATAATTAAACCATCTCCCAAAAGATACAAAGATGTAAAGAAGAAATTAATAGAAGGGTAAATATGAACCATCTTCCCAACTCAGACCCATATAAAAAAATAAGTGAAAAATATGATTAATCAAAAATAGGAGTAATCAATTCCATTTTCACAAAAACATTCCTAAGATCTGAAAGAATAAAAACTAGGTTTAATGGCTCAAGATCAAAGAAATAGGTTAACACAATACAACAAACAATGTCAATAGAACTATCAAAAAGTTCAAGTTGACAATAATAACCAAAATATAGAAAACCATACCCAAGGGATTTTTCCTCTTCATAACACCAGATTTCATACTTTCAAAGGTTATCAAAAGACCCAAAATAAATAGAAGAAAACTGAATAATAATTTCCTTATGGGATTCAAAAAATCAGGCCTCGAAAACAACTAAACAATTTCCAAGAAAAAAAAGTATACATTTAAGATTTTATGATAATAATCGAAACAAATTAGAGTTCCATGAAGTTATACCACTTTCCAATCAAAATCCCAACAATTTATCTTTCCTAAATAATCACTAGGTCAGAAGTCTGCAACAGAAAAAATAATAAACAAAACCCAGATTCACAATCATAGAAGTGATAGAAAAATAGTCATGCTCGCCTATTTTTAACATTCTTTCAGCACTCAAAGGAATACATTTAAAGGAGTCACATAAACTTTGCATATTCCTAAAGAATCATGAAGATTCAAAATAGTTCAAGTATTCAAAATAGCTTAATAACTGTAGTTTTCCAACAAAGAGGAAACAAGATCATTCAAGAACAAGATCTGAATATTAAAGAAAACCAAAATACTTATAGATTTAAACAGTTCAAACAAGATATCACACATTTTTCAACTTGGTCTCAAGTCCATTCAAAGGCTTATAGCATAATCCAGCTACCAAACAAAGAAAATTGAAAACCCAGATCACACTTTCCTCATTCACATGGAATCAAAAGCATTCCCAATAACAACATACAAAATCAATCAGAGAAATTATCAACCAAATAAAAACCAATATATTCCAAAGAGTAGAGTTGTTCTTATGAAACACTTAAATAAAATCAAAAAAAATTAATGGATAGAGCCTATCATGCCTTGATAGCGCTTTTCCTTCACCAATTCATAGAAGTTTCCAAGAAGAACCTCAATCCTTCTTTTTGAAATGCCAAAAACCACACAAAAAACTTCCTCTATCTCCTCCTTATAGTCTCACAGTGCCAACCCCTTTCTTCCATGCCATGCAAGGAAAAAACTCATGCATTGAACACATTGCATGTAAAAATTGAACTGGAGGTTTGAAAAAAAAACAACCTCATGCAGAGCTCCAAAACCAAATGAATTGAATGAATCAAAACCAACCCCTTTATTCTTTTTCCTAGGTGGTTTCTCCAAGTTCTAAAAATTAAATGCAGAGTAGGACTGTTATCCTTTCCTTTTTTCCCTGCCACCTCCATCTCCAAATTTGGAGTGGACTTAATTGAAAAAAACATGCATCCTAAAACTTTGGCAAGAAATGCCAACTCAACATCATAAATTTTAAATGCCTTTGCCAAATTTGGAAAGGAAAGAGATAAGGCATTAATCCCAATTGCCTTAATTTCCTTGAACTCACTGCCTCCCACTTGCCTCTTTCTCCCATGTCATTTCATAACCCCCTTATATTATCCATTCCCTTAGTTAGGTTAGACACTAATTTAGGAAATCAACATAGGTCCGTAGGTCCATAGTTTTATTCTAGGTCCCTCTTAGTTATTTTTCATCCCGATTAACATAAGAACATATTGACTTAGGTTAGGTTTAACCCTTAGGATAGAGTCACTAGTTTTAAAAAAAGTTATATTAGGTATAAAGTCCCCAATGACAACTCATCATACAATAATAGAAAAGAAGAACCAAATTGTTACTGGATTAAATATGAAGTAGAGATCCATGAAGAGGGTCGTTCATAACTTCACACACTCCAGATCCAAAACACTTCCATCTATCCAAATTGGACATCATGCAACAAGACATGAAAATTAGAAGCATACCTTGGATCAATGGAATTGATCCAAGGTAATGTTGTTTGATTCCTCTTAAATTATGAAAATGAAACTCAAATTCATAATCCTATTAGTGAATTTATTCTTGCACAAAAGAGATGGATTTCTTCATTTTCAATTAATTAAAAACACAACAAAATGTACCTATTCCCAAATAGATAACTTCCTATTTTGCAAACATGATTTCCTAAGTCATAAGAGTACACCATCTTAAGAAAAAATCACTGTCAACATTTGTACCTTCTAAAGTAGAAGTCATCATAGTATCAGTCATGCTAGAGGTGTTACATACCTCCCTCCTTAAAAATCATCATCATCTCGATGATTAACTTAGTCTAATAACTTTAAATCAAGAATATAACCAAATTATAATTCTTCCATTCATAAGTTCATAACAGAACCAGATTTGAGAAATTCAAATTTTCATAATTATTCAAGTAATAGAATAGTTGTTTCAATACTAAAGAATTTAGTATCTTCCCAAAAACTAGCATATTTATTGATATAATAAGAATAAAATATTCAAGTTTTATCAATCAACATAATCAAATCAACTGTTTTAAATAAATGTGGAAAAAAAACAATTTTCATATCTCGAGGTTTTCCCATGTTCACACTTTCTTCATTAAACTGGTCCCATTGGACCTTACATTGACTTATTTCATGATTTTCTTAAGTGCAATCTACAAGTTTCTAACTTGAATGGGTTTAACCATGATTATTCTTGGGTCTTGGACCTGTAAGGAATTCCAATTTAACACATGTGATAAATTGCCAAAATGTATTTCTTAAGTAAAGAAATATGGAAAACATCATGCATTCATTTTTTATTAGATATGGTAAAAACCCGATAAGCTACAGGGTTGATTATTTCAAAAACAACAAGCAAGAAGGACATGAAAAATTAACCATAGAAAGGAACCTTGCTTAAGCATCACTTAATTCTTACAATTACCAACCAAAATTGTCATTAAGGTGAGGAAAACTAGACATTTTTGCATTGAAAAGTTCCAAAAAACAAAAGCTCATGTAGAAGTTCACCAAAATTCTGCCAACAAACCAATCCTCTTTAATTTTCATAGCAAGTTCCTAACCACTATTACCATCATGGCTATCTTCAAATGTCACCCTCAACACATTTTAGTCATTGTTATCTTCCTCCAGTTTCAATCCTCAAGATAACCGATGTGCTTAAGTTAAAGTTACTTCTCTTAGTGCCTCTATGCTAATCCCTTCCAACTGGTAGCTTTTTGACCTGGTCCTTCCTGTAAATTTCTTCTTAGGAATTCACTCAAGAGCAGTTGAAAATTTACTTGGAAGTTGAAATTGATATCAAGATAATTATTTCCTCTTTGACCAGCATTTCTTCCATCACTTGAAGCATTCCCTTCTAAGTGGACCTTAATTCTCAAATCCTCAAAACCCTTTAAATTACCATCCTAATTTATTTTTCTTGAAGTGCTCACTTTCCCATGAACATATTCACCCATTTAGGTTTATGCACCAGAATCCTCCCCCAAAATTTTATTTTCCATCCTTCATATTAGTCCAGGAAATCTGCTAGAGTGAGGTCATCCTCATCCGCATGCTCTTTCAGGGAAGAGGACAAAGCATATTTCCCATTTTCAAACATTAGAAGAATGAGCCCTTCATGCAAAAGAATCTCCACTTTATTCTACTGGAAAGGCATCAAAGAGTTAGTCAAATACATAAATAGAAAGAAGGGGATGCTCACCATGACCTTATCAACGGAACATAGTGTCAGAAGGGTCAAGTTGATGAGTATTTATTTTTTCTGTATTTATCCTTCATAGAGTGATGTCATGATTTAAGGCACACATCTCTACCATATACCTAATAGCATAACTTCAATACCATCTGTAAAAACTAGAACATGATTTGGTTTACCAACATTAAGAGTACACCATTTTCTTATTCTTTCTAGATTTTATCCTTAAAAAAATTCATTGGAGATACCCGTCCATTTTCAGTCCCATGATTAGGGAAATGGTCAAATCAGACACCATTAATATTGGATCCCTTTCACTTCATAACTTATAGTAAAACCTTTTAGAATTTCTATTCATTTTGACAGGGAAGGTTGTGACCATGTAATTCGGTAATTAAATTATTGAAAACCCCAATCCTAAGATTTATTAATATTACATGATTAAAATCTTTAATTTTATTGGCTAGCAGAATCAACTCTAATAAATATGGAAAAGTATTTTCACCAAACTAAGCTTTTCACTGACTTGCTACTACCAAATTCAAAAAATAGTCCTTCTTTCGACACTTAGCAAAAATCTTGGATTACAAGATATTAAGTACAAGTGGATTGCTGACACACTCAATGGGTGCCAACCATTATAAAACTCCTAGTGTCTTTATCCTACTAATGATTCTCATTTAACACATGTAATATATCATCTTACATCTATATCTTAGTAAGAAATATCTCATGCATTCATGATAAAGAAGGTGGTAAAGCTAAACGATAAGCTATAGGGTTGATTATTTCAACAATTTAAAAGGGTCCCACATAATGAGGTGATAACTTGGCATCCTTTCCAAAGGTTATAGAACTCTTTTTTGGTTTAACCCACAAAAATACCTTTTGAAAAAGTTCAAATTTATTTTCAACCCTTTTAAGTCTACATAATTTTATTTCCTATTTGTTGCTTCCTTCAAACATTCATGAATCATTTTAACTTATTTTTCCATTTCAATAAGGATCTCAGGTCCAATTACCTCTCTGTCCACTATGCTATCCCAACTAACTGGATTTATGCATTTCCTTCCGTATAATTCTTTGAAAGGTGCCATTTTCAGAGAGGTGTGATATATGTTATTATAAGAAAATTCAACTAATGGAAGGTACTCTTCCCATTTGTACTACTGCTCCATGCAGTACATTCATAACATATCTTCCAAAATTTGATTAACTCTTTCAGTTTTCCCATCCGTTTCAGGATGGTATGCTGAACTAAAATTCAATTTAGTTCCTAAGGTTTCATTGAGCTTTTTCCAAAATCTAGATGTCATTCTTAGATCTCTATCTAATATGATCAATTCAAGTACACTGTGTAATCTGAAAATTTCATGCACAAATATTTTTGCTAAAACAAGTGAATCATCCTTAAGATTACCAACAATAAAATGTGCTACCTTTGTTAGTTTATCTACAACAACTAGAATAACATCATGCTTATTTCTTGACATAGGCAACCCTTGAACAAAATCCATGCTAATTACTTGCCATTTATACTATGGTATGCTATGAGGGTACAATAAACCAGCTGGATGCATATGTTCAGCCTTAACATGCTGACATTCTAAGCAGTGTGTCAAAAATTCAATTACATCTTTTTTCATCCCTTTCCAAAAATATTGTTGTTTTATATCAGTAAGCATTTTTGTAATTCTGGGATGCCTTGAATAAGGTGAATTATGAAATTCAGTTAGAAATTTCCTACTTAATTCATTTTCTAAAGGTATATATACTCTATTATCATATCTCAGTATTTCGTTGTCATCAAAGTGAAAACCTTTATATCTCATATCATTGGGATCTGTAACAAGTGTTGTCTTCACTTGCTGAAAATAAGAATTAGATTCCATAATACTTTTTACTTCATCCTTAAACTGAGTTCTCAATGTTATAAGTGCAGAAATATGTTTCCTATGACTTAGTGCATTTTCCACTCTATTTTCCTTGCCTTTTATATAACTTATGTCAAAATCATACTGAGATAGAAATTCTAACCACCTTCACTGTCTTGCATTCAAATTTGGCTGAGTGAAAATATACTTTAGCCCAAGATGGTCAGTCTTTAATTCAAAAGGTCTCCCTAAAAGATAATGCCTCCATACTTGAAGTGCATGAACAATGAAAACAAGCTCTAGGTCATGGGGAGCATAATTCAGTTCATGTAACTTGATTTTTCTACTTTCATATGCTATAACATGCTCATTTTTTAATAAAATACCTCCAAGCCCTTCCTCAGAAGCATCTGTTACTACAGTAAAGTCTCCATTTGGATCAGGTACAACCAAAATAGGTGCAGATGTTAGTTGTTTCTTTAGAGTCTTAAATGCAGATTCACATTTTTCACTCCACACAAATTTCTTATCTTTCTTTTGCAACAAATTTATTGGTGCAGTTACCTTTAAAAATTCCTTTACAAACTTTCTATAGTAACCAACAAGACCCATGAAGCTTCTGACTTCATGTACATTCTTAGGTGTAGGCCACTCTGTTATTGTAAATTTTTTTTATGGATCTATAGCTATTCCATCTTTACTTATGACATACCCTAGATAGTGTACTTCCATCTCGTAGAACGAACATTTGGATAACTTACCATACAATCTTCTTTTTCTTAAGATTTCCATAACTATCTTCAAATGCTCATGATGCTCATCAATGCTTTTAGAATATATGAGAATATCGTCCAAGAATACAAGCACAAATTTTTCCAAGTATTCTTGAAAGATATTATTCATTAAGTTCATAAAATCACCAGGTGCATTTGTCAAACCAAAATTCAAAAATGTGAATTCATAATGCCCATACCTTGTCCTAAAAGTTTTTTTATGAGTATCTTCATCCTTTATTCTTAACTAATGATACCTAGATCAAAGATCTATCTTAGAATATACTGATGCACCACACATCTGATCAAATAGATCATCAATTCTAGGAAGTGGATATCTATTTTTGATTGTTGCTTTGTTTAACATCCTATAATCAATGCACAATCTAAGTGTTCCATATTTCTTTTTCACAAAAATTACCGGTGCTCCCCAAGGTGAGACACTTGGTCTTATCAAACCTTTAGACAATAGTTCTTATAACTATGCCTTAAGCTCTACCAATTCAATGGTAGTCATTTGATACGGTGCCTTGGAAATAGGTTTAGTTCCTGCTTGATCTCAATCATGAAATCAAACTCCCATTTGGGTGGAAGACCGGGTAGTTCTTCCAGAAACACATCACTGAAATTTTGTAACAACATGTATATTTCCAAGAATTCACTATCCCCTTTAGTTTTTTTATAATTTTTTACTACATACAAGGTACAACCTTTGTTTTTGGTCTTTTTAAGCTACATGGCTGACAATTTTCTAACTAAAATCTCATGTTTTACCCCTAGATGTCTGTTGTTTTCTGCAGATCATCTAGACAACTAATATGTTTTTCAAAACAATCAACCTTTTCTTTATGCTCAACAAGCCAGTTAACACCTATGATTACATTGTAAGACCCCAAAGGAGCAACGTAAAGATCAACTTCAGTGGAAAAACTAGGTAAGTCAAGGAATGCTCCAAAAAGACACATACTAACTGTGTGGACAACATTATTTCCATAATGTACAACCCATGATTTATCCATTTTTCCATCTTTTCTTTTTAATTTTGAAGCTAATTTAGTAGAAATAAAGCATTCAGTAGCTCCAGTATCAAAAATTATAGTAACAGGTATACCAAATAACTTACCTGGCACTTCTATAGGTGTAACTTACTTTTCAGCTTGTTTGTCAACTACTGCAACATGTATCTTATGCTACTGATTGCGGTCATCCTTCCTTAGAGGACACTAATTTGCATAATGATCCTTGCCAAAATTGTAGCAGCCTCCTATAGGTCCTTTCTTAGGCTCAAATTTATTTCCTTCCTTAAATTTATCATTATGTCCTCTATAGAACTTATGTCTGTTAATATTTTTCTTGACAAAATTATTTTGTGCATTAGAAATAGGTTTGTTTTTCAGCAGTTTTCTTGTTATTATTAGCAAAAAAAAATTCACACCAAAATTTTTCCATGGTAATTTTTTCGGTGCAAGGGATGAAGAAGAATTAGGAACTTTCTTTCTGATTTCCTCCTTATGGGCAGAGATTGCTTTCAATTTTTTCTCCTGCCTTATGGATTTTTCAACAACCCCTTCCATGGTGGTTGGGCTGTGAACATCTACTTCACCAAATATAATAGTATTTAATCCCATAATGAATTTCTATATCCTAGACTTCTCATCAGTTTGATACTGAGGCACGTACTTGAGAAGCTTAGTAAAATTCTTATAGTACTCCGTTACACTTAACTTTCCTTGAGCTAAGTTCTGAAATTTGGTCATTTTCTGAACATAGTAAAGTTGTGGCAGCCATCATTGCCTAAAATAATTTTTAAATTGATCCAAAGTGATTTTGGTTTCATCAATCTTTAACTCAGCCTTACAGTTGTCCCACCAAGAAGATTCCTCATGGGAAAGATGATAATCTCCCCATATTACTTTAGTTTCCTCTGATAATTGCCTTATAGAAAAGTACATCTCCATTTCACCGAGCTAGTTCTTATCTCCATCTCCCAGTGTCATGCCATAAAACTTGGGTGGAATTATCCTTTTTAGATCATTTGTGAGTTTAGCCACCAATATCACCTTTTTATTCTCAGGTTGATTAGGTACATTTACATTAGCATTGGCATCGTTATTGTTATCAACACACAAATTTCCAATATTGGAATTATCCACAGGAGGTGGCTGATTGTTATTACCGACATCTTCTTCATCCTCCTCATTACCCATTACTTGTTGTTCTAGTATAGCCAAATGATCTTTTGTGTCCACTAGGGTAGCAAGGATCTCATCGAGTTTTTGGGCAGTAGCTACTTCTCCACCTGGTGGTGGGTTGTTTGCAGCATTTCCTCTTGTTCTAACCATTTTCTATTAACAAGAAAATTTAAGTTTTATCAGATTATGGACACAATAGGTCCAAGAGTTGCAACCTTCAACTCTGATACCAAGATGTAACATTCCCATTTTAAGACTTTAGAAACAAGGGAATTTTACTTTTTTTTTCATAACGTTCTCTATTCTAAATTAACATAATTTAGAACACACATTCCAAATCTAATCAATATCATAACAGACAACCATATGCAGTTGTAAAAGACTAGGTAAAACACTGATATATCATTTCTTTACTTAGTAACATACCAATCTCTCATTTCTTGACTCGGTATCATACCGATCTCTCATGTTAAATTTATAATGTGTATACTATGTATACTTGGTTATGTTACCCATTTTTGAGGTATCAAGTGTTCTATTTAAGAGGCCTATATGAATATCTGTTACCGATATTCATTTGAAATTATGCCTCTTAAACTGAGTGACATAGGACAACGTAACCATCATCTTGCGATACTTTGGCCAAATATTTTAAACATAGTGTTCATGTTTATATTCCTAGACAACATACTCATCAAACAAAATACATCCTTCACCCTATTTGATATGTTATCTAGAATAGTCTTTACTGACTTCTGTCAGTCCACTTGTTCAAGATTTATCCCTAGCTAAGGTTAGCAATATGTCCTAGTGTAGAGGACTACTTACAGTGAATAAGGGTACTTAGAAATACTCAATCAACTTATGTTGGTTGGTCAGGTACTTCCCTCAGGAAATGGAAAACTAAGTGCAAGGTTTTGGTCACTATGTGGGTAAACATGTGTGCCTATGACTATTCTTATTCCTTCACACAACGAGCTCTCTCCAGAAGCCAAGGGTATTTATCTCTCATGCTTTCCAAGATGGGTAGGAGAGAGTGCTTAGGTTCCATGCCCTCTGCATGAACCTCAAATCCTCCCCACAACACCTTCCTCCATAATTCCATCACACCAGAAAATTTTTGTTGTCTCACAAACTCCCTTTCTCACACTTTATTGTACTTGAGTCACCTTTCCTCTCTCTCTACTTCTGCCATAAGGTATGCCATCTCCACCACACCAACTTCCACACCCCACACTTAGCAAGAGTTATAGCCAGCCATAAAAAATGCTTCCAAACTCAATGTGATAATAAGAATCATGATGGCTAATGGTATAACATGCAATAAATATCCTCTTAGATCCCTTAAGAACTTAAACTCAGTAATCTCCAAGAAATAATATGTAGAGATCGTGTATTCCAAGGTATAGCTAGTCCACACAACTCTCCACCAGTGATTAACAACACGAGTCTAGGTTAGATCAGCATCTTACAACCTTTGATATTCCTCCTTTGTCCAAACGTGAGGTCTATAGTACCAAATCATCCTCGATACATATGCTGAGAGCCATTCATACAACTCTACTGGGAAATAGTAGAATAATGTCTCATAAAGCTCATGATATAGGTTCTCCTCCACCCATTTATATACATCAAAATCAAATCCAGTGTTTAACCTCTGAGAAAACTCATCCCTTATTATTTTAAGCCAGGTCTCAATGTTTTCCAAGGTCAGATGCTCCATCATCACATATTATTCTCACAACATCTTCAAAAGAGGCCCTGATAATGGAACCAAAATGTAGTCATTATTTAACTCTATCCTATAATCTTATTTTAACCCCAACCATTTCAGCCTATCACCCAAGTGTTGGGTGCTCACCCAAGGCACGTGTGGGTGCCAAGCACCTCCTTTATGTGAGTCTTGTGAGAGTGTTCCACCATTAATGGAGAGATGATTTACATACCAAAAGCATGCATGTAATCTACAAAGGTAATGATACTAGTACTAAGCATAAATGCACAATGAGATAAACACAAACATCACAATGGTATAATAGAATCATATCTAACTATGAAAAACATGAAAACACAATAGGTTTTGGTCTATAAACATAGATATTTGGAACAAAACTTCATATATTGATTATAATCATTCACAATAGCCATATTACATAAAAAATGGGCATATCATCCAATATACATAAAGGAATAACCTCCCAACCCTACAAAACTACTCTACACAAAAAACCCTAGCTATGTTCTCCCATCTCAACTCTAGTTTCAGACCCGAATGCCTACATATATGCATAGCACAATCCTTTCATATCCTCTCTCTAGCACGAAGAGCAGTAACAAACTACAACAAAAATGATAACTCCTAAAATCACAACCCTTAACACTCTTGTAGTACTTTGTTGCCTCCAGAACCTCTCTCTATTTCAAACCCAAGCACTTCTTTAAAATGAAACTAGATCCTTCCTTCACTACCATATTTCATCCATGATCAGATCACATTCTAGGTGGAAATGTGGTCCTCCATGATCGATTGCTTTTACCAGCTTTCCAAATATTGATAAGCCTCAACTAACTGTAATGATTCTAATCCTTGAATATTCCCCTCATGGAATATTCTTTCCTTAAGCTCTAAGACTTCTAGGAGATCACCCTATCTACTCATCATGCCTAATCTTAAATAAAAAAGAAGCTAATTAATTAAACCATTCTCTATTTTTGCACACCCTATTTCCAACTTACACCCTTCAGAACTAGTTCCCCTTGTGCACTTTTCTTTGAGCGCCTTCCTCCTATACTTCATTTCGTGTGCACTGACCCTTTTTCCTTGTGAACTAGTCAATTTGGTGCCCAAAAAATCTTTTCTTCCTAATTTTTATGATTAATTTTTATCTATTGAAGAATCCATGGACTTGAGTGTCATGTTGATGGATGAGCTCTATGAAATTTTGATAGCCTATGAGATGAGGAAAATTGACTAAAAACCTATCAAGAAGGAATTAAATTTCAAGGTTGAGAAGAAGTGAAACGATAAGAAGACCAATAATCATGATTATACACCTAATATTGATGATGATGAACTAATTTAAATGTTTTCTAAGAGTTTGAAACCTGGCTCGGGAAAATACAAGGGTAAGATACCTTTCAAATGCTTCAATTGTGGTGAGATTGGATATTTTTCAATCAAGTGTCCCCATAGGCATGATGATGAATATGATGAAGAGCATGATAAAATATCTCATAGATCTAATCAAAGTAAGAGAAGGTTAAAAAAATTTGAAAACAAGAAGAAAAACCAAGAAGATATTATAATCCAAAGAATATTGTTTCTCATCAGAGGTAATTAGTTATGATGTTGTTTCTAATGTTGAATATGAGTTTTATCATGATGATGTAGGTGATGAAGTCCTTTTTATGGCCAAAAGGTTCTAAGAGCTCCAAAAGTGAAAACTCCATTCCTGGATCTTGCATAGAATTTAAATAAGAAGAAGACTGTGATCCTGAGACTAAACTTATGTTCATTCAAGAAGAGTTTAATCATGCTGAGAAGAATAATAATAGGTTAAGAGTACAACTTAAGGACTATCAAGAACATATCAATCTCCTTGAAAAGATACTAAGGATGCTAAGGTGTTTGAAGAAATCAATAACCAACTTGAAGTTCAACATAGAATGAGCTCAACAATTCTAGAATCAAATGAAAAGGTGATTATGTCTCTAAGAGCAGAGATATCTGCAATCTATAGTAAGGAAAATTCATTCTAGAGGTTTGAAAAATATCTAAGGATGTGGATGATCTCTTACAAAATTCAAAGGTCTTCAATAGATAGGAGTGGTCTAGCATTCAAGGATAACCTTAAAGACAAAGATGTTATGAAAAATAATTCTACTTTAAGCAAGGATATTTCTAGTTCAAGAGATGATTAGATGAACAACAATATGAATTCAAGGTTAGTAAGGTAGTCCAATGTATCAAGGTATGAAAGAATTTTCAATGGGCATTGTTATACTTACAATGGTTTTCAGAATAGAGAAAAATATTGTAGAAGGAAACTCAAGAATGATCATCCATAAAGAGATAGTAGAGATGACCAGTCAAGGAACATTACTTGCTATAACTACTATGAGAAGGGTCACATAGCTAGATATTGTATTCATTAACCACTAAGACAAAGTTGGAGAAATGGAGGTAAGAATGAAGTTGTGTGTTAAAACTACAATCATGTTGGATACATTGCTAGATATTATTATCAAGATCCACCTAGACATAGTTGGATAGATGAAACTCCTAAAGGTAAGAATCCTATTATTTCCTTCAATTATAACAATGTTGGGCACACTGTAAGATATTATAGATAGAGGAAGAACATCTATGAAAATAAGTCATATGAAATATCTAATTATGTTGAGACTACAAGAGAAGAATCTAAATTTTCTTGATCTATTTTTAATGAGCTTCCTGAACATAAAATCTTATTTGTTATTGAAGAACCTCAATAATTCCTTCTGTCAGCACAAGGGGACGATAAAATTAATAATGGAGAATCAAAGACTCAACAACCAAGGAAGTGGATTCTTAAATTTGGTGATATATTGCATGAGGTCTTGGCATGTGATTTTAATTTTCATTGATGCAAAAGGAAAATTAATGACAAATTAGGAGATAAAGGGATCTTGAAATGAGGTTAACAAGGAAATATAATACAAAGGATTGAGAACACCCAACCAAACACTAACTTATTTAGTAGTTAGTGACTAGTACATTTAGGGTGATGATGTGAGGGCATACCAAGATAATTTCATACATGTTCTATCATGTATATGATGTGGGAACAAGGTTATAATGATAGATGCATAGGTGCATGAGTGAAATTAGTGAAACTATCGTAGTTTAGCATGCCTAGTTAGAAAAGCAGCTTGGAAATTTGGAGTGAGAAATGAGGCAGATTGAACATCATGGTAAAGGTATAAAACACATGATAAGACATGTTAAAGGGTTACATGGTGAAGAACAAGACAAACATGATGAGTTACAGTGTAAACTAGCTCAATTAGGCTTTTTTCAAGGACCTAGAATGACGGTATGAAGATAAAAAGGTATGGAAAGAAAATGAAAGCATGTGAAATGTGTATGGACATTTCCAAGAGTTATTAGATGAATCTATAGGTCATAAATAAACACTTAGAGCCATATTTATGGTCATTTGTATGACTACCCTTCACAATGAGTAGGTTTAACATACTCAAATGAGACGGGATTTTAATTTAAAAGGTAAACCATGACAAATTAGTGATTAGATATCAAGGATGAGGTAGTCATGAATACATTGACCAAAATTGAGGATTAGAAGATGAGTTTTGTACAAGATATTGATTTTTTTCAAAATTAGTCTAAACAAGTTATGCCAAAAATAGTGCCCTGACTTCTTAGCATTCAATTTTAGTTGACAAAAATTCTTTAGATAAATCATAAAATACATTTTTTAGGAGCATAGAGAGAAAAATATTTTTCAAAAAGTTGTAAGTCAAAAGGATGAAGGATAAGAAATTTCTATTTATTTTTCTAGCACTGTCTAGAATTATCCTAAACCCCAGTTGAAAGCGGTATGGAGAATTTTTTTTTGAATTGAATTTAATTTGAGTGTGTAGATAACTCATTAGAGGTCATGTTCGTGGTGGTTTAAGCTTATGAAACATGGCAGACCTGACAAGAAAACAATTATTTTGTAAAGAATTCATTGTATAGAAAAAAATTGCATAGGAACCCATGCTCAATTTTTTGGTGAAGAATGTTATATTTATGTTCATGAAGTCATCTATGTTAATTACTTGGAGAAATTTTATGATACATGTGTGTTTTTCTCCTACCGCTTGATAATTATCAACAAGGTAAAAGCTAGTCTTTGTGTTTGAAAGGTAAATGTGATTTTTTCCATATAATCTTTGCAAGTGAAGGTTTGAAAGTGAATTATAGATCCTTTGATAAGTGTTTCATGAATTTTTTGAGCATGAAAGTACAATTGAAGTGTTTGAAGCCATTCAAATCAAGACTAGTTTTTGGGTGTTTTGAAACCAATTTTAGATGTCTCTAAAATGCAAGGTTACTTGGCCTATATAGCTTGAGATGAGGCTTGTTTTTAGTATGTTAAGTTAGATGATGATTAATAACTTAAAGAAAAATTATTTAGAAGCCATGAGTAGGTGAAGTGAAGAGAGAAAAATCTCACCATGTAAAGGTAAAATTTTTGTGTAATATTTCCATTTTAAGACTTTAGAAACAATGAAATTTTTTATTTTTTTACATAACATTCTTTGTTATAAATTAACATAATTTAGAACACAAATTCCAAATCCAATAAATATCATAACAAAAAACCATATGCAACTGTAAATTACTCTATAAAACATCAATCTCTCATTTCATGACTCGGTATCATACTGATCTCTCATATTAACTTTATAATGTGTATACTACATATAATTGGTTATGCTACCCCTTTTTGAGGTATCAAGTGTTCTATTTAAGAGGCCTATCTGAATATTTTTTATTGATATTCATCTAAAATCTTGCTTCTTAAACGGAGTGACATAGGACAACGCAACCAATAACTTGCTATACTTTGGCCAAAGATTTTAAACATATTGTTCATGTTTATATTCCTAGACGACATACTCATCAAATGGAATACGTCCTTCACCCTACTTGATCTATTATCTAGAATGGTCTTCACTGAATTTTGTCAGTCCACTTGTTCAAGGTTTATCCCTAGCCAAGGTTAGCAACATGGCCTAGTGTGGAGGACTGCTTATGGTGACTAAGGGTACTTAGACATACTCAATTGAATTATGTCGATTGGGCGTGTCTATTTATCCTAAGTCAACGTGAGTTGACCCCGACACTAGGTCATGCCCCTATCTCTACCTAGGGAAAAACTATGATCAAGTTAGAATTTATGTTAGTCTAGTTGAATAAACTCAAAAGGGTGTTGAAACATGTCAACTGCAACATAGTATCCTCATGAAGACCCTAGTCATCATGAAGGTACTTTACTGTAGTTGGTGTGTGTCAACATCCACCTGAGTTTTCCTCATCTGGATGAACATACCTTAGATATAAAGTTATATCTTATTAGTTTCCTCATTAATACTTAATTACATCAACCCTACTGAACAACTAGGTTCCTTAATTGTTAAGATTCATATTTAAGATTGCAATAAATGATGTTATGTAGATAAATATGCTTTCTATCTAATTCATATGCAATGATTTAAACTATTAACATCCGAATTCATGTTTTACATAAAAGGCCCAACACACATGGAAGTGTCATTTAATTTCTCACTTAAATCATCCCTAGCTTATATAAGATCATAGTAGGTCCTTTTCCATATTAGACTTCATTGAAATGAAGTCTAATTCTCTTTTTAATTATCTTATCCTACATTCCTATTTAGTAAGGAAGTATACAAAATAAAGGACACTTTCACTACCTACAGATAGCAATCAGGATTCATATCAAAAAGGTCTTAAATTAAGACTATGATTCATTTCAAGGGATTTTTCTTTTCTTTCCCTTATTGAGGATTAATGTCCATTTATAATCCCTTGCACTTTTTAACTTATATCCAAATTCTAATTCTCAACAATCATTTGTTTAATTTATAGCCTAATGAACTAGTTGAAAATTAGTGAAAGAATGTCAACTTTACAAGTTGCCTCTTCACTTAGAGAATATAGTACAACATTATTTTAGATCTATGTTTATTCTATTCAAAACCATAAGGTATGTTACTATCTGTAAAACAAAGTATTAATTTACATTTCCATTCAATTCATACCAATGAGAATTACATCAAATGCAATCAAATATCACACATATTTTATTCAGCAAGGAAGATTCATACATTTGCAAGTTCAAACACTTCAGAAAGTGCCAAATATCAAACAACAACATTAAATCAATTTCAGATACAAATTTCTTTTCCATCAAGTACATTTCAGTAATGAACCATTTTTCATCATAAAAAGATCCAGTCTCTTTGATAAACAAATGTAACTTCCTAAAATATTTCTCTTTTCATCACTTACAATGTTCATCTAAAAAATTACTAGCATGGGTCAGTTCATTGAACTGAGCATGATAAGCACTAAACATTAAAATGATGTGCTTTTAACTAACTGTTTCATAAAAAGAACTATGTTGTTATGAAACAGTCTTGAGAAAATCAGAAAGACATAACCAAAAGGAGTTACTATAATCAATAAAAGAGAGAGAGAGAGAGAGAGAGAGACGACAAATCAAAAGTAAGGTTAGGTCATAAGATATAACAACTTCAACCTTCCATACTAATAATTTTTTTCAAAATATTTTAAATAAAATTTAGATAAGTAACATTTCATCAAAATTTCACTACTACTTTCTTACATTTCTTTTCATTATCACTCATTTAGTTAATTCCTTTAACAGAATAAATTAACTATCCTAACTATCTTTTAGGCATAGTTCAACAGTAGATCAATTACAACATTACTTCCATCTCAATATTTCTTTAACCTAAATTCATCCTAAAATATGAGCTGCCAATAAATGAACTTAAATATCATAAGAAATAAGTTAGGATAACCCAAATCATCGTAACATTTAAGTGTCCCATATTAAATTATTCTTATTTCTCAAACTCATAACTACAAACCAATTCAAGTTAAAAACCAAACAACTAAATCAGACCTCCTAAAGAGGTAAGGTTACTCCCAACAAGAAAAGGAGTTACTCTCGAATCTCAAAAATATACACCATTTCTAACAATACCTTAAGTGGTTAGAATGGTTAAGTTTAAAATATAGAAAAACAAATTAACCATCCAAATACATTCCAGCCAAACATAATTTTCATCCTATTAATTTCAACTTCAGCTTTATTGCCCTAACAACATTCTACAGTCATTCTTACTAGACAGTCAATAAGTTGCATAACAAAAAAAACTAGAGGAAGACAACATATTCACCAAGTTGAAGCTGAAAGAAAATATAATGAAGGAGAGGAAGAGAGAGATCACTACCCCAAAACTCTTGTATGATCAAAAGAGAACCATAGGAAAACAATGAGCTATATTGACATGGTCATTTATCTTATGCATCAAACCAAAATTCCCATCAAATATCTAATCTAGGTTTGAGTTGAATGAACAAAACACTGGGAGAATGGAAAGAATGAAGAGCAACACATTCCATTAACCTTCCATCATTTAAGGAGCTAGTATAGATAGCCTAGATTACCACAAGATAATAATTAAACCATCTCCCAAAAGATACAAAGATGTAAAGAAGAAATTAACAGAAGGGTAAGTCTTAACCATCTTCCCAACTCATACCCATACAAGAAAATAAGTGAATTTTACGATTAAACAAAAACAAGAGTAATTGATTCCATTTTCATGAAAAACATTGCCTATGATCTGAATAATCAAAATTGGGTTTAATGGCTCAAGATGGAAGAAACATGTTAACCGAATATAACAAACAATGTCAATAGAACTATCAAAAAGTTCAAGTTGGAAACAATAACCAAAATATAGTGAACCATACTTGCAAGGGAGTTTTCCTCTTCATAGCACCAGATGCCATACCTTCAAAGGTTATCCAAATTACCCAATAGATGGAGAAAAACTGAATAACATTTCCCTTACGGGATTCCAAAAATCAAGCTTCTAGAAAACAACTGAACAATTCCAAAGAAAGAAGAAGTATACATTTACAAGATTATAATAATATAAATGAATGACTTAAACAAGTGCATGAAACATTAAACCATTTGTCAATAAAAATCCCAATAATTTATCTTTCCTAAATAATCACTAGGTCAGAAGTCTGCAACCAAAATAATACAACAAACCCAGATTTAAAATTATAGAAAGTGATAGAAAACATACACGCTTCCTATTTTTAAGATTCCTTCAATCACTCAAAGGAATACATTTAAGGAGTCACATAACATTTATCTTACCTTAAGAATCATGAAGATTCAATCAATGGTCAAGTATTCTAAACATTTTAAAATTGTAGTTCCCCAACTAAGAGTAAACAAGATCATTCAAGAACAAGATCCAAAGATTAAAGAAAACCAAGCTACTTACAAATTTAAACAGTTCAAACAAGATCACAAAAATTTTTCGACTTGGTCTCAAGCCCAAGAAAAAAGGATTACAACATAACCCAGCTACCAAACAAAGAAAATCAAAAACCCAAATCACACTTTCCATCATTCAAACAGAATCGAAAAGCATCCCAATAAACAACACAAAACCTCAAGCAGAGTCAATCTTATCAACAAAAAAAACTAGTCTATTCCAAAGGGGAGAGTTTTGATTGTGAGACAATTAAATAAAATCAAGAATCTTAATGGATAGAGCCTATCATGCATGATAATGTTTTGCCTTCACCAATTCATATAAGTTTCCAAGCAGAGCCTCAATATTCTTTTTGAAATTAAAAAAACCACACAAAAACTTCTTCTATATCCTCCTTATAGTATCACAGTTCCAACCCCTTTCTTCCACATCATGTAAGGGATAAAAAATCATTCATTAAAAAATTTCATGCAAAAATTGAACTAGAGGTTTGAAAATAAAAACAACCTCATGCAGAGCTCCAAAACCAAATGAATCGACAAAACCAACCCTCTTTCTTTTTTTCCTAGGCGGTTTCGCCAAGCTCTAAAAATTAAATACGGAATAGGAATGTCATTATTTTCCTTTTTTCCCACCACCTCCATCTCCAAATTTGGAGTGGACTTAATTCAAACAAAATATGTATCCTAAAACTTTGGTAAGAAATCCCAACTCATCATCATAAATCTTTAACTGCCTTCGTCAAATTTGGCTGAAGAAAGAGATAAGGCTTAATAAATTTCCTTAATTTCCTTGAACTCGCTGCCTCCCACTTTCCTCTTTCCCTCATGTCATTTCATAGGCCCCCTTAGATTATCCATTCCCTTAGTTAGGTTAGACACTAACTTAGGAAATCAACATAGGTCCATATGTATGTCCATAGTTGTATTCTAGGTCCCTCTTTATTCTTTTTCATCTCAATTAACATAAGAACATATTAACTTAGGTTGGGTTTAACCCTTAGGATAAATTCACTATTTTTAAAACATAGTTTTATTAGGTATAAGGTCCCCAATGACAACTCATCATACAATAATATAAAAAGAAGAACTAGATTTTTACTTGATTAGATATGAATTTGAGATCATGACGAGGGTCATTCATAACCTTCACACACTCCAGATCCAAAACTCTTTCATTTGTCAAAATTGGACATCATGACAAAAAGACATGAAAATTAGAATCATAACTTGGATCAATGGAATTGATCCAAGTTAATGGTGTTTGATTCCTCTGAAATTATGAAAACTGAAACTCAAATTCATAATCCCATAGCAGTGAATTTATTCTACATAAAAGAGATGGATTGCTTCATTTTCAATTAAGAAAAACATAATACAATGTACATATTCCCAACAGATAACTTCCTATCTTCCGTAAACATGATTTCCTAAGTCATAAGAGTACACCATCTTAAGAAAAAATCACCCGTGAATGTTCATACCTTCTATAGTAGAATTCATCATAGGTACTAGTCATGATAGAGAAGTTACATTTTACGTTTGAAGTTCTATGAGTTGCATGTTCAAATCAATATGTTCTTTCTTAAATAAGAGTGATGAAGCTTACTCCAAGATTTATAATGGATTGAAATTGAATGTATAATTAGTGAGAAAAGGATATTTGTAACTATAATTTTTCAGTCCTCCATGACCCATTTTGAAGCTCCTACACAAAACATGAAGAGACCCATTAAAATTTGAAAAATAAATGGTGAGTTAGGAAGCATGTCAAGAAGTTATAGAGTACATGAAGGAACATGTAATGTGTATACATGTATAACACACTTGGCATAAAGGGTATCTACCTAGAAGACAAAAAGGTACATTAGACAAAATAGGAGAAAACAAGTTTGGTAGTTACAAAATAGAGATGTAGAGGTCTTAAAAGAAAATTAGTAGATAGAGGCAGAATGTCAAGGAATTTAGAAACATCTTTTTGTCATCATTTGCATTGAAGAATATGGACATGGACCTAAAAATTCTGAACTTGAACCTGCCATCAAAATCAGAACTAATCATTACAAAATGAAAGTTTACATGAAGTTCTTTTCCTTTCCTTGTACGAGTTGCTAGGTGAAGATTCATTTGAAGATGAAGTGTATAAGTCATTTGTGAGATTATTTCTTGAGCATAAAAACTTATTTTTGTGCTTGAAAATATGGTTGAAGTAATTAAGATTTTTTTTTGTTGAGAGAGAGAGAACTAATAATGTGTAAGACCAAATTATAGAGGTCAAGGGTAGACACTAAAATTAGGTCATACCCCCCTTGGTCCCTTGTTAAATAAATAACTTGAACACATCCACCTAGCCATGGCCCCCTTCACCCCACTATACTATTAATTTAATTAAATTAATTCATTATCCTCACCAAATTTATTATTTAAATATCCTAATTAGGATAATGCCCACATATCCACCTCACCTAGACACCTCATCCAACCACCTCACTGTAATACCTATTCTTAGTAAGTTGCCATAACTAACTAAGACCTACCCAAACCCTAAAAATCAAAGCTTACATTCCCTCTAACCAGATTACCCCATTTTATAAGGAAGCTTCAAGGCTAATCCGTGGAGTAAAAACAAAATAAGATCTCAGAAAATCAAGGGGATCTGCCAAGTTTAGTAAACCTAGGAAATCCCACCTTAACCTCCACCGGTTAAGCCAGAACCATCCTCGATTACCATTTAACCCCCAAAACAACCTTATTTCACGGTTGGCACATTTCTGAGAGATAATCACATATTTTGAGAAAAAGTGACAAAACCAGAGCTGCATGCAACCAGAACCAACATTAGCATACACATCAGAGCATCCATAGCATGTACCTAAAGCAATCACATAACCATCTACCTTCACGGGGGCATCTCGGAAAGCACTAGAGCTACATCAAGTTCATTTCATTTGATCACCCACCATTTCCAACCAGGCATCAAGCCCATACAAATAGTAAATTATATCAACCAACATTCTTTCATTCATCATTTGGTAGATCCTTTTACATCTGTTATTTAGGTTTTTCTCTCATTTCCATTCACCCATCATTTATCTCCATGCAAACTTGACCATCCTTTTATCCACACCCTTGAACTGCCCATACCTGGACCTTAATAATTCTTGTGCATACCTCAAACCCATAAAAACCTTGACATTTCCCTTCCATCTTCATCTAATCTCAGATATATCACCCAGCCAAGTTTTATTGAGTTTCCTGTACCCCAACCATACCAACATCGGTTACCCACAACTGTCGCCAGTTAGCCTAAATCGATACCGGTCATACCAGACCGACGTCGGTCTCTATGTCTTTTGCTAGAAACCAAAAATAGACCCTAAAACATACATTAAATACCCAAAATATTCCATAACATTACCCTAACCAATATCAATACCTTGAAAGTGACCTTTACCTTCAGATTCAATCATAACCTAGCCTGTTGTGAACAAATTTTTTTATTGTAGATGAATGAGATGCCTAAATCATTTTAACTAAAGTAGGATTTCATTTATTTCTCACATTGATTTTCTTTAAATAGTGGATTGACTATCGTTTAGGAAGTACCACACTTCCCGGATCTAGCACATGCTAGGAAATCCACTACATCTATTGTTTAACTTTTATTTGGTGGTCTTGTGTTCCATTTTAGGTAGTTCCTCTAAGGAAAAAGGAACCTCTCACGATCAGTTATGGATTCAAAAGTCTTACACATGCAAAAACCTACAACCAGCATTCCAACAGGTATTCCTCCTAGCCCATTACCCTTATTTGTTTTGTCAACATTCAAAGAAAAAATCTAGAATCAGGTGAAACATTTTGGCATGCCCGGTGGGACCCATTCAGGGTTCCTTGCATTCTTTCATTTCTAGGTGAAAATGTTGTATGTTTGTTTCTTTTCTAAAATTTCTTACATTAAACTTTCTCCCTTAGAATCTTCTTCTCTTCTATTGTCTAAAAGCAATCATATTTTGGTGTTTAAAATGAACATTTATTCCCTTTAATTAGTATCACATTAGTGAAAGAGCATCCCTTCTCTTTTTCATCTATTTGTGGCATCAAGTTCTACATTTCAATTTGGGATTAAAAATCATTGCATTTCATTCTACTTTTCTGCATTAGCTCACATTAATTGAGGGCAACCTATACGCTGGAATTCATTCCTAGCTGATGGCTAACAAACAAATTGTAGAAAGAAATTTCTTTCTCTTTCTCTCTCTCTGAGTCATATCCAAACATCAAAAATTCAAAATATATACGCATTCTTAAATAACATATCACCCAGAAGAAGCTGTAGGTGATCACACGATCACGGAAAAGTGGGCACCCCACTGGTTGTCTCTGTTTAGTACCCAATCAAAGGATGGCCAGCCCATGCCATAACATACCCGAAACCTCTCTCTGGAGATCTCCTTCTTTGTAGGAAGACATCCTCACAAAAAAACTCTATTCTAAAGTTCATGAGTCAGTCATTAAATAACATAACCTAAACAAACATAATAGAAAAGGCAATCTTAGGATCGTATTTTTATTAGTGTTTCTACTTGGCTTGTGTTTTGAGTTGAGAGGATTCGTTCTTCATTTTCTCATTTCCCCTTGCACACTAATAATCAAAGTTGGTGTATTCCATCTTTATCTAAGTGTGCCTAGACCATATTCTCATCATTTTTAGAATTTTGGGTTTGATTCCACATAAAATTTTAATTCACAACCACATTTTCTTCATCGTTGTCTCAATTTCACAGTAACCAGTGTTGGTCCAGTGACCTTCGTCAGTAACCATTTGATCATCATTGGTTTTACCTAACTGACGTTGGTTACAGTTATTTTGTTCAACCTACTCAAAAGGACACCTATTCACATTCTTTACTTTTCAAAGTATTTATCACTATCATCCTATTCACTTTACTGGTAAATCCCATTAAAATCTTGCATACTTGGCAAATTATTGGCCTTTTACCATATTTTGACCAACTTTCCACTTTCCACAGTGCCTGACCGCAATTACCTATGACTATCATTGGTTTACCCTAACTGGCATCAGTTATAGTACACAAATCTTCTAGCTAACATTTGGTACCTAATCCACCTATTACCACCCGTTTCTCATATCTCTACTATATTTCTATGTCATTTATAGAAAATAGTCCAACCCAATCAGTACTTATTCACATGGTGTTGACCCAAAGCCAAGAGAATTCCCTCATAGTCCACATCAGTCGTCAACAACTCCCCCTAGTCCTTCACCACCTTCTATTTTATCACCCATGGATCCTACCCAACCTATCACTATCGCCACAAGAGAAGAGGAGTTCACATGACTCCTTAACCAAAATCATGTCACCTTGTAGTTTTACCTTTCCCACTCATCCACTCAAGATGCCTTGGGTCAGTTGATATACAACATGCCCGTATTTATCCCCCTAACTCTTGTTCCCACTCCTGTGCCAGCCCCATCTAAGTCCATGCTACCCGCATCTACCTTACCCCCAGTCATTTCACAGTTAGGCCATATACCTACTATGACTGCCACATCTACCACATCCATTGCACCCACCACATCCACTATACCCTTGCCAACCACCCAGAACACAACCTCATCCACCCCTATTATCTCGCATTTACCCGTAGCTACACTACCACCCCTAGTGTTGGTGACCCCTACCCCTTTTCAAAATGTCATCCTTTCTATTCTGCAATCTTTAGCCCTCATTACCACTAGGGTCACCATGACCCTTCCACCTTCATATACGTACTATGAATAGCTACCTATTTTATCTATTATTCACTCTGGGTACATACCCCCTATTTCACTGCCTTCTTCTCAATCTACCTATACGGCATCACCATATACTTGAATGCCACCCCCATTACATGCCCAACACTAACCCTCTTATGCTGCAGGAGGCACCCATCCATCACATCCTACCAATGACCTAATTAAGTTAATGATGGACAAGATGTAGACATTGGAGGCATCAGTTTCTAGCTCCTGTAATACTCTCACCTATGATGAGATTTATAATGAGCCTATATATCCATCCATTCCTATCCGTCCATATCCCATGCATTAGGAAATGCCTAAATTTAACCTTTTTAATAGCAAAGAAGACCCGCAACGTCATTTGTGGTCTTTCAAACACGGGTGTTATCTAATCTCCCATGATGATGCTTTACTTATGAGGACCTTTCCCATGTCTCTTATTGGGCCTATGTTAGATTGGTTTAGTGGGTTACCCAGACACTCTATCTTCTCCTTCAACCAGGTATCCCAATCCTTCTTGGATCACTTCTCCATTAATATCGATAAGAAGGTTACCATGACTGACCTATACTCTATGTGTCAGTATGATGACTAATCTATCATAGATTTTGTTTCTTCTTGGTGAAGCCTGATCAATCAACTCACATTCCAACTATCGCAAATTGAACTCATTGAACTCTTCACGTGGGCTTGTGTTAGGCATATCTCTCCAACCCTGTAGGTTCAAACCTTCTGAACCTTCAACAAAGCATTCACCATGGCATGAAAGCTAGAGATTGGGGCTATTGAAGAGAAGAAAATCCAATTACGCAATAAGAACTCCGTATTCAAGTCAAATGATACCTCTTCTTCTTCAAAACCACAGAACAATTATTCAAAGGCCAAGGGGACTGTTAAGGCAGTTGTACTCAAATCCATCCCAGCTCATCCATCAAACCCTTCCTCCCATGAAACCACATACTAGTTTTGACCCTGCTCACCCCACGCCCACATGGTGTAAAGAGCATTACTTCTACAACTACCATTGAGTAAAGGGTCATAGTGACGACAATTGCATCACTTTCAAAAACATTATCCAAGAAATGCTCGAGAAATGCGAGTTAACCATGGATAATCCTAACGCACCTTCCAATCAAATCCTACACATCTTCAAGAACCCCTTTCCTAATCATGCCCCTTCTACTGATCAAACTAGAGAGAATTCAACTCATGATAGCCATACCTGCAAGGTCCATGCTATTTTCAGCAATACACCTGATGTTGCCTAATTACCTCATATTCCTTCCATAGAGGAAATTCTAGCCTGAAGTCCTCCTTCTACATTAGGACCCACCTCAGCTATTCCTCCACCCATAGAAGAACTTTCACCTCCTTAATCACCCATAGAGGAGCCTTCTACTTATATCGAGACTATTTTACCCTTCGCTTCTCCACCTGGAGAGACGTCACCCCCAATACCTCTCCAACACGTAAAAGAGTACCCACCATCTCCTCCACCCATAGAGGAGAACCCATCATATCCTCAACCCACAAAGGAGCACCCATTTTCTCCTCCACCCATCAAGGATCCAGTAGAAATACCTCTACCTCTAGGTGACCATTCTTCATTAGCTACCCAAGATCCTGCGAACTTACTTTCAGCTCTCTTACCCATGGAAGCTGAAGCTAGCAAATTCCCTGTCTCTAGGAAAAATTTTATGGGAATTTCCATTAGGTCCTCATCAACCACACCTACAGCTATGCCATTCTTTTTCTTAGCTTATCACTTAGATTATGTGGACATAGCCTTACTTTGGGGGCATCTTCTACTTCTTGTCTCAACACAAATGTAGTTGTCACCTACTAACACCTCCACTATCGATCCAAAAGTGTTCCAATTGACCAAACCAAACACAACCAAAAATATTGCAACTACCTTCCATGGCACCACATCATAGGCCCAACTCACACCTTTTCTCATAGCCCAACATACATGTACACCCAAACCCACACCTATATCATCTCCCTTGACCTAAACTTATCTCACTACCTTAGGGGCTCACCCTAGCCGAAAGCTAGCCTTACTCACCCACCCATCAAGTTAGATTTAGCTACATCTTCCAAAACTCAACACCAAAAGCTTAACCTGGCACCCTAAACAAGAAGAATCCAATCTCCATATATCTCATACGCCAACCTCATGCCAACCACACCCTTCATCACCTTCACCCCTTCCGTCCATCCTAGGACCTCATCCCTTGACCCTAGCTACAGTTCAAACCCACATCCACCCATTAGTAAACCAAGAACACAACAATCCTATTTCCTTCCATCGACAAACCTCTAATATACACAAGTGCCACTACACCACTAGTCCACACACATCTGTAACCTTCTTTACCACCCATACCTCTAATACCATCAATAACTTCTTCACTACCCATGACACTTCCTAGTCTCCTTCACTTAGGCTTCCTACACAAACCACATGCCATCATACCTCCACAACACCCTTGATTACCCCCCGTGGGTAACCCACCCTCTTCCACCATCGGATTTTCCCTCTACATCTCGTGTGCCCATATCACCTTTACGCAAAAATATGCCATCCTAAAGACTAAAAATTCCACCACCCTCTAATAAGGTAGATCAAACCAAACATACATCCTTCCATTACTAGTTCATCTAACATAACCCCTACTCTAGTAGATATGACCAACACCTAAGACCACACCACACACCAAACTAGTAGCCCAGACCTACTCCCCCTCTTGCAAAGAATCTTCCTACATAGTCAACCACACCTATACCCAAACCCACATTCACCTCCCATTGTGATCCATTAGTAGGGTCCTACGTGAAAATTATAACCAACCTCCTTAAAAATTATATCCTCACATAACCACCGCTTTGACCTTACGACCCATTCAAACTCAAACCAAAAGGTTTTGAAAAAACCAAAAAATGTGCCTATCATCATGTGCAAGGACATAATGTAGAGAATTATAAGGCTTTAAAAAATGTTCTTATCCAGTTGTGTCCTCCTGAAGAAAACTTTGACAATGACGATCTTCTTGATGAGGACCCCATTTCACCAACACCCATTCCCATAGTTTTTCCCTCACTATCTACTCAACAACCATGACTTCCACCCCCACAGCTCCTAGAGCCACTCCTAAGATTTGAAATTAACATGGTTTGTATAGATGACCTCGCCAAACCTCCACCCCAATGTTGATGTGCCCAGATCATCTCACAAGGTTCCTTCCCACCATTGGGATTTTTCCCTTCATGTCACCATACCTTTCATGGCTCACCTACCTCGTGTACCTCCCCACCTCAGATCAACATGGTCCATGTTGCTACCCATGCTCAGAAGGATGTAACATTCCCATTTATGACTCTAGAACAAGGGAAATTTTTTTTACATAACATTCTTTGCTCTAAATTATCATAATTTAAAACACACGTTCCAAGTTTTAAATAATGTTCTCTGTTTTGAATGACTATGATTTAAAACACACATGTTCTCTGTTCACATATTCATAATATGGAACACACATTCTATGCCATTCAATCACATAACAGATAACCATATGCAGTTGTAATGACTTGATGAATTACCGATCTCCCATTTCATGGCTCAGAGTTTCATCGATCTCTCATTTCATGACTCGGCTTCTTACCGATCCTTCATGTTAATTCAATGTAATGTATACTAAGTATACCTGGTTCTCTTTACCCTTTCAGGTATTGAAGTGTTCTATTTAAGAGGCCTATCTGAATATCTGTTACTGATATCCATCTGAAATCCTGCTTCTTAAACTAGGTGATCCAGGACAACGCAACCAGTAGCTTGCGATACTTTGGCCAAATATTTTCACATGCTTAGCATGATTATATTCCTAGATGGACATACTCGTCAATGGAATACGTCCTTCACCCCACTTCATCTGTTATCTAGAATGGTCTTTTCTGACTCCTGTCAGTCCTCTTGTCCAAGTTGAACCTTAATCAAGTTCAGCAATATAAAAAGGTATAGGGAAGCACTCGTGATGACTAAGGGTACATAGACATACCTCATTGACCCTAGTCATTTGTGTGTGTCTAGTTACCTTTAGTCATTGCGAGTCACTCCATATACAAGGACATGTTTCTAACTTGGTCCAAAGTAAAACCAAGGCCAAGTACAAGCTTATGTAAACCTAGATGATCCGATTCAAAAGGGTGTTGCAACATGTCAGTTGCAACATTGTGTCATCATGAAGACCTGGCCTTCATGATGACACCTTATTTCAGTTGGCATGTACCAACATCCTGTGGAATCCTCCCATCTAGGGATACATATCCAGCTAAGAGGTTGATCACTTTCTTATTGTTATAATTTAAGAATAAGTTTTAGCAACCTTACTGATCCTCTAACCTCTTTGTTCATTACAGTTTCTAGTCATGAATGACTTAAATTGTCATGAAGCTTAATATACAATCACTCCTCCCTTCTAAAGGATTATATATCGTTTCTTTGTTCGTTATTTAATTTAGATTTACAGTCCAAATCAGCTTAACATAGTAAGATTAACTTACTAAGCTTAATCAAGTTCATTCGCAACTGATTCTAAATTCAGGTTTCCTTTATATTAGACCTCATTTGAATGAGGTCTATTTCTTATACACATGAATCCATTTCTTTTCAATTATCTTACCTTAATTTAAGGTTTATTAAGAGGAGATATGATTTCCTCTTTCTGAGTATCCTTTGGATACGACACTCCAAAGGGTATTATCAAATTATTATTCTGGAAACTAATTGTTCTTTCCTCATCATCCATTAGTTAGGATCCATTTTCAATGATTAATTACACATGATTTCATATGTATTTTACTCTTTTTATCAAGTTAATTGATAATCCATATTGACCTAAGTATTAACCATTTGTACATTCCAACTTAAAGGTTGTATTTAAGAGAAGAGTAGAGTGTTAATTCCCTCCTTTTCATTAAATCCTTTTAAATCTAACAACCATCATTTATACAGGTATAAATTCAAAGAGTAGGAATAAGTTTACAATTTTCTTTCAACAATTCAATAATGATACAACAAATAAAATAACACACCATTCCTTTTCTCATTCCTCAAGGTTATATATATATACATTATATACAATTATCCATGTACAAATTATGTTGAGTTCTCATGAAGTTTATATCAGTACATTGATAGTACAAGTCCAATATTCAAACACTTATCAACAACAATGATAACTCAACAGAATACAACTTTTCTTTTTCAATTACATCCAAAAGGAATAACAATGTCTCATATAAGGTCCAGCCTCTAATTAAATGAGAGAAGCATCATAAAAGAGCACGTCTTCTTTAACACTTACGGAATCCATCTGTAAAAATTGCTAGCATGGGTTAGTTCATCGAACTGAGCATGTTAAGCACTTAACATTAAAATGATGTGCTCTTGACTAACTGTCTCAATAAAAGAACCCTACTTTTATGAAATGTTCAAGCAATTCAGATAGATAACTCATAAGAATAAAAAACCACTAAAGAAGAATGGATTAAATGACCTCATCATAATAAGTAAGCACTGTGATCAAACAATACTCTTAATTAGCAATCACTTCAGTAAAATTACAACAGACAAGCACTATTGCATCCCTAAATTATTAGATTTTCCATTCTATAATGTGTAGAGTTCATTCCAAATTTAAACAAATGTTCAAAAAGAAATGTATATATTAACTCTAACAATTCTCAAAAGAGAAATAATTAAAGAGAAGTAATGATTTACCAATCATACAAAATCAAGCCAATTTCTTTTCATCTTAGTAAATGGATTTTTATGATGAATAACTTCAATCCAAACAAAAATTCCTTCACATCTAATACTCACTCGGCTTCAACCAAGTTCTAATGTAGAAGAGGGAAAAGTGATCAACCCATGAAGACAACTTGTCACCCCTTCAAAATTCAACAAGGCAACATAGTATTCACCCATCTCAGAGAGAGAAACAACAATAATCACATAATTACTTACACTCGAAGGAAATCATACATCAATTCAATATATATCCTAACTCTGAAATTGGAAGAGGAAGAAGAAAAGAAAAGTATTTCTTCCAATTATCTATTTTACAATCTCTTATGGTTAACATGACCGAACTGGTCGATTTCATGCAAGGAGGGATAATAACGTAGAGTAAACAGTCAGAGAGAGGTAATAACAATTTTCCTTTTTTTTGAACACAAGAGTAACAGTAGTGAAACCCACAACTCAAAAGAGAGAGAAAACAAAATAGAAGTCGATTCTCAATATTTCATTACCAATATTTTACCAAAATATAAAAACTGTAACATGCAAATCAGTTAAAAACAAGTGTACTTCTCTCAACCCGAAACAAGGACAGTCTCAGTAGCTTCTAGCTACCTTGGCAGAAGTTTTCAATGAATTTAATTACAGCTAACCCAATTTATCAAGACAACTACTACCTTCCAATTCCATCCTTACATTAATAGTTGTATACGCTACAAACAAGCATGTTCATCCTAAAGATTAAAATGATTAAAAGATTACAACCAAGTAAAACATTGTCCCAATTCCACAGGAATAAAAGAAATCATTTAATCACAAAGGAAAAGAATCCATCCTGGTTCAAATACAATAGAAATCACAAAGGAGTTGTCATTCACAGTACCTATACTCATCATCGAGTTCAAAGGGAGAAGAAACTGTATATTCCAACACAAATCCTTCAAGTAAGAAAACTGAGTTAATCTCAGGTTCAAATAAGGAAAATAATATTTTTAAACAATCATTATGGGTACCCAAAAGTAAGAGAAATAACATATCTCTTCCAAAACATGAAATATGAATGACAACATGGTAGTCACAAGGTTTCAAGTAACCAAATCATATTTAAACCACATTTCCAGCAAGGAAAACAATTCAAACAAAGTCCTGCTTTATCATTCCATGAAATCCATAGCTTTTGAGCATATACAACTCAGAAAAATAGTAAATATATCACTGTTACTTTCAAAATTTCAAACCCACAAAGAGACAACAAACCAAACACCCATTTCATCAAAATTGTAACAGCAGTGATGAATATCTACATACACTAACAGTTTCAACTGAGAACATCGATTTTCTCATGCGTGCATCATAAAATACTCATATTGCATCTTTTCCAAACAACAAACTCAAACAAAAGATCATCAGCCAAAATACACATAACATTTCCACAAAACCACTCAATTCTAAGAGTAGAGTTCTTTTAATGAAGATGTTTAATAAAGAGCATAACTGTTTAACAGGAAGAGCCTAACATGCCTGGTAAGATTTCTTGTTAACTTGCAGAAGATAACAGCCGAAATTTTCAAGGATTTCTTCTCTGCAACAACTTCAACAGCCAGATCTCCCAACTACCTTCTTGTTTCCACAAGCTCAGAGACAACTCGAAGGTGCTCAAGATTACAATGGGTCAAAAATAGATTTGCAGGCTCAAAAGAGCAACCAAACGCAGAGCAAAAACTAAAAAAACCAAATGACCAACAATTCCCACAAAACCCGCTTCTCCTCTTTCCTAGGTGGGTTTCTTCACCGAAACCATTGCCATTAAATGCATTAACTGCAATTTCCCCCTCTTTCCTCATGCCACCACCAATTCAAACTTGGTAAATTTCCATTTTAAGTTTTTACACGTAATTTAAATTTAGCAACAATGTTAGTTAGACATCCACTAACTTCTCATGCTTCCGCCAACTTGGCAATTTAAAAATACAAGGATTGTAATTTATTCCACATTAATAGTCTAGAAACCATTGCCACTATCTTCCCACTTTCCACATAATCCCATAGGTCCCCCCTAGGATAAGTAATAGTTTAGGTCCTCTTATTAATAGTTAGGTTTCCACTTTAGCTCTTAGGCCCTTAGAATTTATCCTAGGTTAAGTTACAACCTTTTAGATTAAAGTCCAAGTAGGTTAGGATGTTACAACATAAGTTAGATCACAAACCAAAATAATTCAATAATAGGTCCCGAGTGGGTCTTGCCACCTTAGGTTAAAGCCAACGTAATACTAGACATTTTGTCCAAGGCTAAAATATTTACCTCAATATCCTTACAACAAATCTTTTACCTTCTCACGCTATCCAGCATTATAGTTTATGTGTCCAGGAGATCAAATCTTACCGTTGGCAGCATGGTGCCAAGTAAGAATACCTGAAACCACGTTCTTTACAATTTATAACAAAACCTAGCTTGGTTCCAAAATACATTTCTTTTAGAAAGTCAATTAACAAGATGGCAATAAAGAAAAACTGAAGTATACCTTGGATCAATGGAATTGATTCAAGGTGTGTTGTTAACATATATATATATATATATATATATATCAAGTATGAAAACAATTCTGCAGGTTCACAACTTGCGAATTGCAAAGTAAAATGATATCATTTCCCATTAAACAGAATCACAGTAAGCATGAATTCAGAACAACAATACTTACTCATTGCAAACATGATTTTCAACGTCGAAGGAATACACCTTCCTAAGACAAATCACATGTCGACATTTGCAATATCAAAAGGGAAAGTCATCATAGTAACTACCATGATCAAGACGTTACATACCTTCCTCCTTAAAAGAATCATCATCCCGATGATTAAATTAGTCAAATCATTAAGATTTAGGACAAAATTCAGTTATTTCCCTTCCATTCATAGGTTCATAACAGAACTAAATTTGAAAGTTCAAATTTTCAAAACAGTATTTAAAATATTTGTCCAATAGTTCAGTAACTGCCCAAGTTTGGCAGATTCATCATCAAAATATGGATAAAATTTTTCAGATTCTATCAACTTTCAGAATTAATTCTGATCAAACAAGTATGGAAAAGTAGATCTCATTTCTTCGAGATCTTCCCAAGTTGCACTTTCTTCGCTAAACTGGTCCCACTGGACCTTACATTGTTTCACTTCATGATTTCTTAAGTGTAACTGGTGAGTTCCCAACACTCGAATGGGCTTAACCATGATTATTCCTGGGTCTTGGACCTGCAAGGAATTCCAATTCAGCACATGTGATAAATCTGATACGTATTTCTTAAGCAAAGAAATATGGAAAACATCATGCATTTGTGATAAAGCAGGAGGTAAAGCTAAATGATAAGCTACAGGGTTGATTATTTCAATAATTTCAAAGGGTCCCACATAACGAGGTGACAACTTGGTAGCCTTGCCAAAATTTATAGAACTCTTTTTCGGCTTAACCCGAAGAAAGACCTTTTCACCAAGTTCATATTTCCTATCAACCCATTTTAAGTCTGCATAACTTTTTTGCCTATCGGCAGCCTCCTTCAAGTGTTCACGAATCATTTTAACTTGTTGTTCCATTTCTGTAAGGATTTCTGGCCCAATCACCTCTCTATCCTCAATGTTGTCCTAGCTAACAGGGGTTCTGCATTTCCTTCCGTATAAGGCTTCGAAAGGTGCCATTTTCAGAGAGGCGTGATACGTGTTATTATAAGAAAAATCAACCAATGGAAGGTACTCCTCCCATTTATACTGCTGGTCCATGCAATACATTCTTAAAATATCCTCTAAAACTTGATTAACTCTTTCAGTCTGTCCATCCGTTTCCTGGATGATACGCAAAGCTGAAATTCAACTTAGTTCCCAAAGCATCATTAAGCATTTGCCAGAATCTTGATGTCATTCTTGGATCTCTATCTGATATGATCAATTCAGGTACTCCATGTAATCTAAAAATCTCATGCACAAATCTTCTTGCTAACACAGGTGAATCATCCTTTAGATTACCAGCAATAAAGTGTGCTACCTTTGTTAGTTTATCAACAACTACTAAGATGACATCATGTTTATTCTTTGACATAGGCAATCCTTGAACAAAGTCCATAGTTATCACTTGCCATTTGTACTGCGGAATGTTGTGAGGGTACAGTAAACCGGCTGGATGCATATGTTCTACTTTGACACGTTGACATTCTAAGCAGTGTGTCATGAATTCTATTACGTCTTTTTTCATCCCTTTCCAGAAATATTGTTGTTTTATATCAGCAAGCATTTTTGTAATGCCCAGATGTCCAGAAAAGGTGAATTATGAAATTCAGTTAACAATTTCTTTCTTAAATCATTTGCCAAGGGTATATATACCCTGTTTTCAAACCGTAAGATTCCTTCATTGTCAAAGTGAAAACCTTTATATCTCACGTCATTTGGATCTGCAGCAAGTGTTACCTTTACCTGCTGAAAATAGGAATCAGATTCCATGACGCTTTTCACCTCATCCTTAAACTGAGTTCTCAATGTTATAAGACCAAGAAATGTGCTTCCTATGACTTAGAGCATCTGCTACTCTATTTTCCTTGCCCTTAATATAACTTATATCAAAATCATACTGAGATAGAAATTCTAACCATCTTCGTTGTCTTGCATTCAGGTTTGGTTGAGTAAAAATATACTTCAACCCAAGATGGTCAGTTTTTAGTTCAAATGGCTTACCAAGAAGGTAATGCCTCCAAATTTGAAGTGCATGAACAATGGCAGCAAGCTCTAGGTCATGTGGAGCATAATTCCATTCATGTAACTTGAGTTTTCTACTTTCATATGCTATGACATGGCCATCCTATAACAGAATTCCTCTGAGGCCTTCCCCAGATGCATCTGTTACAACAGTAAAGTTCCCATTGGGATCAGGTACAGTTAAAATAGGTGTTGTTGTTAACCGTTCCTTTAGAATCTTAAAGGTAGATTCACATTTATCATTCCAAACAAATTTCTTGTCTTTCTTCTGTAATGAAGTTATTGGTGCAGCGACCTTAGAAAAGTCTTTAACAAACTTTCTATAATAACCTGCAAGTCCCATGAAGCTCCTGACTTCATGGACATTCTTGGGTGCAGGCCACTCAGTTATAGCTATGATCTTTGAAGGATCTACAGCTATTCCATCCTTGCTTATAACATGACCCAAATAGTGCACTTCTGTGTCATAGAAGGAGCATTTTGACAACTTACCATACAACTTCCTCTTCCTCAAGATTTCCAAGACTATCTTCAGATGCTCATGGTGTTCTTCAATGCTCTTAGAATATATGAGAATATCATCCAAGAATACTAGCACAAACTTGTCCAAGTATTCTTGAAAAATATTGTTCATCAAGTTCATAAAGGCGGTGGGTGCATTAGTCAACCCAAATGGTAAAACTGTGAACTCATAATGCCCATATCTCATTCTAAAAGTTGTTTTATGTATGTCTTCATCCTTTATTCTCAACTGATGATAACCAGATTGAAGATCTATTTTAGAATACATCGAGGCTCCATGCATCTGGTCAAATAGATCATCAATTCTAGGAAGTGGATATCGATTCTTAATAGTTGCCTTGTTCAACATTCTGTAATCAATGCACAATCTAAGTGTGCCATCCTTCTTTTTCACAAAAATTACCGGTGCTCCCCAAGGTGAGACACTCGGCCTTATCAAACCTTTTGATAAAAGTTCTTGTAACTGAGCCTTTAGCTCTACCAGTTCTATGGTAGTCATTCTATAAGGTGCCTTGGATATAGGCTCGGTTCCCAGTTTGATCTCGATTGAGAAGTCAAACTCCCGTTTAGGTGGAAGACCTGGAAATTCTTCCACGAATACATCTTTAAAATTTTGTAACAAGGGGTATCTTTCCATAAAATCACTACTTTCTTCAGCAGTTTCTGACATTTTTATGGCATACAAAATGCAGCCTCTATTTTTAGCCCTTTTAAGTTGTATAGCTATTACTTTCCTAACTGCAATCTCACGCTTTACACCCTGAATGACTGTTGTTTTCTACAGGTCATCAATACAACTAATCTATTTTTCATAACAGTCAACCTTTGCTTTATGTTCAGATAACTAGTTAACACCTATGATTATATCATAAGATCCCAAAGGAGCAACATAAAGATCAACTTCTGTGGAAAAACTAGGCAAGTGAAGGACTGCCCCAAAAAGACACATACTAACCGTATGAACAACATTATTTCCGTAATGCACAGTCCATGATTTTTCCATTTTCTGAGCTCTTATTTTTAATTTTGAAGCTAACTTAGTAGAAATAAAACATTCAGTAGCTCCAGTATCAAAAATTATAGTCACAGGTATACCGAATAACTTACCCAGAACTTCTATGGGTGTGGCTTGCTTTTCAGCTTGCTTGTCAGCTACTGCAGCGTGTATTCTATGCTACTGATTGCGGTCATCCTTCTTCAAAGGAAAGTGACTCACGTAATGATCTTTACCACAGTTAAAACAGCCTCCAACAGGCCCCTTCCTAGGTTCAAATTTATTTCCAGCCTTGAAGTTATCATTCTGGCTTCCGTAGGACTTCTGTCCATTGTTATTGTTCTTGACAAAGTTGTTCCGCATACTAGCGACAGGTTTTCTTATCGTTGTTTTCTTATTATTATCAGTGGTAAATTTATTTTTCATGCCAAACCTCTTCCAGGGTCCCTTTTTTGGTGCAAGAGATGAAGACGAGTTTGGAACCTTCTTTCTAATTTCTTCTCTATGAGCAGAGATTGCTTTTAATTTTTGTTCTTGCCTTATGGCCTTTTCAACAACCCCTTCCATAGTGGTTGGACCGTGAACATCTACCTCACCACCTATGATGGGATTTAGTCCCATAATAAATTTTTGTATCCTGAACTTCTCGTCAGTCTGATACTGAGGCACGTACTTAAGGAGTTTAGTAAACCCTTCCCAGTACTCTGTCACAGTTGACTTTCCTTGTGATAAGTTCTGAAATTCAGTCATTTTCTGATCATAATAAAGTTGAGGCAGCCATCGTTGCCTAAAATAACCTTTAAATTGATCCCAGGTTATGTCTGATTCAACAATATTCAACTCAGCCTTTCGGTTGTCCCACCATGAAGATGCCTCATGGGAAAGTTGATACACTCCCCAAATTGCTTTCGTTTCTTCAGAGAAGTTTCTTATAGCAAAGTACTTCTCCATTTCACTGAGCCAGTTCTCAGCCCCATCTCCTAGTGTAGTTCCATCAAACTTAGGAGGGCTTATTATTTTTATATCATTGGTGAGTTCTGCTGCTAATCTTGCCCTTTTATTTTCAGGCTGATTAGGCACATTCACATTACTATTAACAACACCCAGATTCCCTCCATTGGTGTTGTCCGCAAGAGGTGGTTGATCATCATTGTCAGCATCTTCTTCCTCCTCCTCATTACCCATTTCTTGTTGTTCCAACATAGCTAAATTATCTCTTGTGTCCAGGAGGGCAGCAAGGATCTCGTCGAGTTTTTGGGCAGTAGCTGCTTCTCCACCCGGTGGCAGGTTGTTTGCAACATTCCCTCTTGTTCTAACCATTTTCTGTTTAACAAGAAAATGTAAATTTTATCAGATTATGGACACAATAGGTCCAAGTGTTGCAACCTTCAGCTCTGATACCAAGATGTAACATTCCCATTTATGACTCTAGAACAAGGGAAATATTTTTATTTTTTTTACATAACGTTCTCTACTCTAAATTATCATAATTTAGAACACACGTTCCAAGTTTTAAATAATGTTCTCTGTTTTAAATGAATATGATTTAAAATGCACATTACGTTTAGATTAATGTTCTCTATTCACATATTCATAATATGGAACACACATTCCATGCCATTCAATCACATAACAAATAACCATATGTAACTATAATTACTCGATGAATTGGCTCGATCTCCCATTTCATGGCTGAGTTTCATCGATCTCTCATTTCATACTTGGATTCTTCCTTCATGTTAATTCAATGTAATGTATACTAAGTATACCTGATTCTCTTTACCCTTTCAGGTATTGAAGTGTTCTATTTAAGAGGCCTATCTGAATATTTGTTACCGATATTCATCTGAAATCCTGCTTCTTAAACTAGGTGATCTAGGACAATGCAACCAGTAGCTTGCGATACTTTGGCCAAATATTTTCACATGCTTAGCATGATTATATTCCTAGATGACATACTCATCAATGGAATACGTCCTTCACCCCACTTCATCTGTTATCTAGAATGGTCTTTTCTGACTCCTGTCAGTCCTCTTGTCCAAAGTTGAACCTTAATCCAAGTCAGCAATATGAAAAGGTATAGGGAAGCACTCGTGATGACTAAGGGTACACAGACATACCTCATCGACCCTAGTCGATTGCGTGTGTCTAGTTACCTTTAGTCATCGCGAGTCACTCCATATACAAGGACATGTTCCTAACTTGGTCCAAAGTAAAACTGAGGCCAAGTCCAAGCTTATGTAAACCTAGATGATCCGATTCAGAAGGGTGTTGCAACATGTCAGCTGCAACATTGTGTCATCATGAAGACCTGACCTTCATGATGACACCTTATTGCAGTTGGCATGTACCAACATCCTGTGGAATCCTCCCATCTAGGGATACATATCCAGCTAAGAGGTTGATCACTTTCTTATCTTTATAATTTAAGAATAAGTTTCAGCAACCTTGCTGATCCTCTAACCTCTTTGTTCATTACAGTTGCTAGCCATGAATGACTTAAATTGTCATGAAGCTTAATATATAATCACTCCTCCCTTCCGAAGGATTGTATATCATTTCTTGGTTCATTATTTAAAGTTTCAGACTTACAGTCCAAATCAGCTTAACATAGTAAGATTAACTTACTAAGCTTAATCAAGTTCATTCGCAACTGATTCTAAATTCAGGTTTCCTTTATATTAGACCTCATTTGAATGAGGTCTATTTCTTATACACATGAATCCATTTATTTTCAATTATCTTACCTTAATTTAAGGTTTATTAAGAGGAGATATGATTTCCTCTTTCCTAGTATCCTTTGGATACGACACTCCAAAGGGTATTAATGAATTCTTATTCTGGAAACTAATTGTTCTTTCCTCATCATCCATTAGTTAGGATCCATTTTCAATGATTAATTACACATGAATTCATATGTATTTTACCCTTTTATCAAGTTAATTGATAATCCATATTGACCTAAGTATTAACCATTTGTACATTCCAACTTAAAGTTGTATTTAAGAGAAGAGTAGAGTGTCAATTCCCTCCTTTTCATTATATCCTTTTTAAATCTAACAACCATCATTTATACAGGTACAAATTCAAAGAGTAGGAATAAGTTTACGATTTTCTATCAACAATTCAATAATGATACAACAAATAAAATAACACACCATTCCTTTTCTCATTCCTCGAGGTAATATATATATATATTTTACAAGTCCAATATTCGAACTTCACTCATGCAATCAACATTGATAACTCAACAGAATACAACTTTTCTTTTTCAATTACATCAGAAAGGAATAACAATGTCTCATATAAGGTCCAACCTCTAATTAAATGAGAGAAGCATCATAAAAGAGCATGTCTTCTTTAACACTTATGGAATCCATCTACAAAAATTGCTAGCATGGGTCAGTTCATCGAACTGAGCATGTTAAGCACTTAACATTAAAATGATGTGCTCTTGACTAACTGTCTCAATAAAAGAACCCTACTTTTATGAAATGTTCAAGCAATTCAGATAGATAACTCATAAGAATAAAACACCACTAAAAGAAGAACGGATTAAACGACCTCATCATAATAAATAAACATCATGATCAAACAACACTCTTAATTAGAAATCTCTTCAGTGAAATTACAACAGACAAGAAATATTGCATCCCTAAATTCTTAGTTGTTCCATACTATAATGTGTAGAGTTCATTCCAAATTTAAACAAATGTCAAAAAAAGAAATGAATATTAACTCTAACAATTCCAGAAGAGAGGTAATTAGAGAAGTAATGATTTACCAATCATACAAATCAAGATCAATTTCTTTTCATCTTAGTAAATGGAATTTTTATGATGAATAACTTCAATCCAAAATAAAGGAAGATTCCTTCACATCTAATACTCACTCGGCTTCAACCAAGTTCCATGAAAGAAGAGGGAAAGTGATCAGAAACCAATGAAGACAACTTGTCACCTCCTTCAAAATTCAACAACAGCATGGTATTATTTTACCCCATCTCAGAGAGAAAATAACAAAAGTAAAATGTAATTACTTACATATTGAAGGAAATCATACATCAATTCAATATATATCCTAACTAGAAATTGGAAAGGAGAAGAAAAGAAAAAGCATTTCTTCCAATTATCTATTTTACAATCTCTTACGGTTAACACGACCGAACTGGTCGATTTTCATGCAAGGAGAAATAATAACGAGAGTAACAGTCAGAGAGAGATAACAATCAACTTTTCTTTGAAGCACAAGAGTAAGTAACAAAACCCTGAAAAACAGAGAGAAAACAATATAGAAGTCGATAGTCAAAATGAGAAAGGATTCTCATTATTCATACCAATATTTTACCCAAATATAAAAACTGTAACATATAAATCAGTTAAAAATAGTGTACTTCCCTCAAGTGAAAATAGGGACAGTCTCAGTAGCTTCTAGCTACCTTGGTAGAAGTTTTCAATGAATTCAATTACAGTTAACCCAATTTATCAACAACTACTAAACTTCCATTTCCATCCCCACATTAATGGTTGTATATGCTACAACAAGCATGTTCATCCTAAAGATTAAAATGATTAAAAGATTACAACCAAGTAAAACTTGTCTCAATTCCACAGGAATAAAAGAAATCATTTAATCACAAAGGAAAAGAATCCATCCTGGTTCAAATACAATAGAAATCACAAAGGAGTTGTCATTCACAGTACCTATACTCATCATCGAGTTCAAAGGGAGAAGAAAACTATATATTCAACACAAATCCTTCAAGTAAGCAAACTGAGTTAATCTCAGGTTCAAATAAGGAAAATAATCTTTTTAAACAATCATTATGGGTACCCAAAAGTAAGAGAAATAACATATCTCTTCCAAAACATGCAATATGAATGACAACATGGTAGTCGCAAGGTTTCAAGTAACCAAATCATATTTAAACCACATTTCCAGCAAGGAAAACAATTCAAACAAAGTCCCGCTTTATCATTCCATGAAATCCATAGCTTTCGAGCATATACAACTCAGAAAAATAGTAAATATATCACTGTTACTTTTAGCAATTTCAAACCCACAAAAGACAACAAAACCAACACCCATTTCATCAAAATCGTAACAGCAGTGATGATATCTCACATACACTTACAGTTTCAACTGAGAACATCGATTTTCTCATGTGTGCATTCATAAAATACTCATATTGCATCTTTTCCAAACAACAAACTCAAGCAGAAGATCATATCTCAGCCAAACACACCATAACATTTCCACAAAACCACTCAATTCTAAGAGCAGAGTTCTTTTAATGAAGACGTTTAATAAAGAGCATAACTGTTTAACAGGAAGAGCCTAACATGCCTGGTAAGATTTCTTGTTAACTTGCAGAAGATAACAGCCAAATCTTTTCAAGGATTTCTTCTCTACAACAACTTCAACAGCCAGATCTCCCAACTACCTTCTTGTTTCCACAAGGCTCAGAGAACAGCTCGAAGGCTCAAGATTACAATGGGTTGAAAATAAATTTGCAGGCTCAAAAGAGCAACCAAACGCAGAGCAAAAACTAGAAAAACCAAATGACCAATAATTCCCACAAAACGCACTTCTCCTCTTTCCTAGGCGGGTTTCTTCACTGAAACCAATGCCATTAAATGCATTGAATGCAATTTCCCCCTCTTTCCTCATGCCACCACCAATTCAAACTTGGTGATTTTCCTTTTTAATTTTTGCATGTAATTTGAATTTAGCAACAATGTTAGTTAGATACCCACTAACTTCCCATGCTTCCACCGACTTGGCAATTTAAAAAATGCAAGGACTGTAATTTATTCCACATTAATAGTCTAGAAACCATCGCCACTATCCTCCCACTTGCCACATAATCCCATAGGTCCCCCTTAGGATTAGTAATAGTTTAGGTCCTCTTATTAATAGTTAGGTTTCCACTTTAGCTCTTAGGCCCTTAGAATTTATCCTAGGTTAAGTTACAACCTTTTAGATTAAAGTCCAAGTAGGTTAGGACGTTACAACATAAGTTAGAACAAACCATAATAATTCAACAATAGGTCCGAGTGGGTCTTGCCACCTTAGGTTAAAGCCAACGTAATACAGGACATTTCTGTCCAAGGCTAAAATATTTGCCTCAATATCCTTATAACAAACCTTTTACCTTCTCACGCACTATCCAGCGTTATAGTTTATGTATCTAGGAGATCAAATCTTACCATTGGCAGCATGATGCCAAGTAAGAATACCTGAAACCAGGTTCTTTACAATTTACAACAAAACCCAGCTTGGTTCCAAAATACATTTCTTTTAGAAAGTCAATTAACAAGATGGCAATAAAGAAAAACTGAAGTATACCTTGGATCAATGGAATTGATTCAAGGTGTTCTGTTAACATATATATATATATATATATATAATATATATATATATAAGACAAATATGTTAAAGTATGAAAACAATTCTGCAGGTTTACAACTTGCGGATTGCAAAGTAAAATGATATCATTTCCCATTAAACAGAATCACAGTAAGCATGAATTCAGAACAACAATACTTACTCATTGCAAACATGATTTTAAACATCGAAGGAATACACCTTACTAAGACAAATCACATGTCGACATTTGCAATATCAATTCACTGTGTAAAGTTTGAGCATGAAGGACACACCTAGAATATTCTAGTTGATCCTTCACCTTTTAAAACATGTAATATTCTTTACCGACCCAATGACGTGCTTATACCCATTAATATGTCCACCTCTATGATCACTACCATTTCATCTACACCTCCACTTACCAGTACAACTACTACCTCAACCGCACATACCTCCTCCATTCTAGTCGCTACCTCGACCTCGCATGCCTCCTCCATTCCTATTGCTGCCACAACCTCCACAAATGAACCATCAGCCTCCGAATCCATTATCTCCACCTCTGTGTCAACCTCCAACACATCGTCAACACCTCACTCTAGGGAGTATCACCTATATAGTGTCAACACATTCCTTACTCCACAAGAGTATGGAAGTCTTCACCAACACCCTCGTTATGATCACTGTATAGGAGAGCATCTCCTTTATGGTCCTCCTAACCTTTTTACCAATCTCACCTATGGGTGACTTGATACTACCACTTACACACCCGAACCACTGTCACAAACCCACCCATTTTCCGATGACTTCTAATCACTCACCAATCACCGTTTTTCCCACACCTTGCTGCACCGATGTGCGTGGAAGGGTTTTGGTTTTGGATTTTACGAGAAAGGTTGTCATATTGTTATTCCATGTAATACCAAAAAACATAAAGACCATAGTCGTATCAACATTGTTGAACCACCTCCTAAGAAGGCTCATATTGAACTCATCGAGGACATCATCCCTTCTCCACCTTCTTCACCACCATCACCACCTTTACCGAAGGATTCGATGGATCCAAAATCCATTCCTCATAACTTTTTTTTTTCATAAATACCATCTCCTTAGGGCCTATGACTTATCAAAGTGAGGGTGAGGATCTCTCATCTCTTCCCTTCCTGTATCCTAAAATGATAAATGAAGATACACCTTTGATCAACATCATTCAATGTCAGGATGATGAATCTATACTCACCTACCATGGTGCAGAAGACTCATATATTCATCAGTCGTTACCCTCTGAGACGTAAACCATGTTGAATGAATTGACTATTGAGATCAACATTCATACTCAGGATGAACCGCATATCTTAAAGAATAGTCAATCTTTAGATGCTACTGAATAGGAAGCCATCACCTCTTTTCTCAAAAACCATAACCATGCTTTCGCTTGGTCTTACACAGACATGCCTGGTATTGACCCCACCATAGTGGTCCAAAATATCATAACCATTCCCGATGCCAAGCCCGTCAAACAAAAGTTGAGGAAAATGCACCTTCGCATTGCCCTTCTTGTCAAAGAAGAACTTCAACACCTTCTTTTTGTTTCCTTCATATTACCCATTGATTATCCTTGTTGGATTTCTAACATTGTCCCTATCACTAAGGTGATAGGGGGACTCTGCATTTGCACGGATTTCTGTGACCTCAATCTAGCTTGCCCAAAAGATGACTTTCCTCTACCTGGTATTGACCAACTAGTTGACCTTACCACTAGTCACGAGATGCTATCACTCATGGATGGTTTCTCGGGTTATAACCAAATCTTTCTTGCCCCAGAAGATCAACACAAAACCACATTCATCACCCCTTGGGGGACCTTCTGTTATCGAGTCATGCCTTTTGGCCTTAAAAATGTTGGTGCCACATATCAGTGGGCTATGACTTATATCTTCCATGACATCATGCATCGTATATTGGAAGATTATGTGGACAACCTCCTTGCCAAATATAAACACTACTCCGAGCACCTCGCTGTCCTAGAAACCATATTTGACTACCTTATTCAATATTGCATTCACCTTCAGCCCAAGAAGTGTGTCTTCATGGTTCTCTCAGGAAAAATCTTGGGATTTATCATTTCCTTACGTGGTATAGAAGTTGACCCTGCTAAATTCAAGGCCATTCTTGAAATGCCTCCACCCACCAACCTTAGGAAACTCTATATTCTGCAAGGTAAGTTACAGTCTATTTGACGTTTTATTTCACAATTGTCTGATCGGTGTCAGCCATTTCATCACCTTCTCAAGAAGGATGTCTCCTTTAAATGGGATGATGACTACCATAAAGCTTTTGAGGCCTTAAAACAATACCTTCTTCAACCACCCTGTACTCATTCCACCTAAATACGATCAACCCTTCTACCTATACATCTCAGCTACTGATCACTCCTTGGGGGCCATGCTCGCTCATCGCGATGAACAACATAAGGAGCAGGTGGTTTATTACATAAGCCATACTCTTTTGGACTACAAAACTTGATACACCCATCTCGAAAATATTTACTTAGCCTTAGTTTTTGCTGCCACAAAACTCTTCCATTACCTACTTAACCAAAAAACCTATGTTGTGACCAACACCGACCCCTTACACTTCATATATGCCAAACCTTATCAAAATCAGTGTGTTGCACGCTGACTTATGCTTTTGGCTGACCTCGACCTTGAATTCATCCACCAAAATTCCATCAAAGGCCAAGATATCTCTGACCAATTGGCCGACAAACCTATTTCTGGGGACCAACCCTCTAATTTTGACTTTCTAGATGAGTCAATTGCTACCGTTTCCCGAGATGAGCCCACTTACCAAATGACACTCTTCTTTGATGGTTCCAAGTGTCAGCGTGGGGGTGGGGCTGGTGTTATCCTCATTTCTCTTGATGGTGAACCCATGCCTTTGTCTTTCAAACTCAATTTTGATTGTACAAACAATATTTTTGAATACGAAGCACTCATATTAGGTCTCTAAGCCACCTATGCCCTAGATGTCAAATCAATCAGCATCTTTGGTGATTCTCAATTGGTCATAAACCAAGTCAATGGTATATACCAATGTTGTAATGAGATAATTCAAAAGTATAAACATCATGTAGACATACTTTTGACTACCTTTGAATGTTACGCCCTTCAAACTATCCCCCGTTCAACCAACAAATTTACAGATACCATGGCCTGCTTTGCAAATACCTACTTCACCTACTGATTCTAAAATATTTGTCACCATACAATGACTCCAATCACCCTCTTATTTACCTCACGATGTTTACTCCATCAAAACTGTCACCCCGGACCTGAGTGACCTTTGGTATAAACAATACTCCAACTATCTTTCTCTCTCCATCTTACCTCCTGATCTCACCCGTAATGGACAACACACCTTCCTTAAAAAGGTATCTCATTATGTCATCATGGGGGGCCTCCTCTATAAGCGTGGATTTGATGGTATTCTCTTATGATGCCTCACGAGTTTTGAAATTCCTTATACCATTAAGGAAGTTCATGATGGCATATGTGGAGGTCACTTCAGTGGCCTTGTTATTGCTAAGCATATTCTTTACCTAGGCTATTACTGGCCGACCCTTAACCATGATTGTTGTGACTACATCAAGCATTGTGTAAAATTCCAACAACATGCCAACCTTCATCATACACCCAGTCATGCCTTACAGGTCACCCGTGACCTTTGGCCCTTCTCTCAATGGGGTTTGGATCTTGTTGGAGAGATCAATCCCCATTCTTCCCAACGACATCAATGGATCATCACCACTACCGAATACTACACAAAATGGGTTGAAGCCATACCACTCATCTCCACAAAAGCTGAGAAAATATGTGAGTTCATCAATCATCACATCATTTGTCACTTTGGTGTTCCTCATCGCCTCATCACTGATAATGGAAAACAATTCAAAAATAAAACATTGCAAAAACTTTGCGATGCCTTCGGCATTCAGCTAAGTTTCTCATCACCTTATTACCCATAGACCAATGGCCAAGCCAAATCCACTAACAAAACCTTGAACAAAATTCTCATGAAAGTGGTTAACGATACTGGGAAGGACTGGCATATGCACATTCCTTTTGCCCTATGGGCATACCGCACTAGTATTCACACTTCCACTGCCGCTACACCTTTTTCTCTGGTCTATGGTATAGAGGTTGTTCTACCTCTCAAAGTCTAGATTCCCTCACTCCACATTTCTCTCCATGACATGCTCAATGATGATGAATTTCGTCAGGACTGTTTAGCACAACTTGAGTTATTAGATGAATGTCATCTTAATGCTCTTGATCACCTTCAAGTTTACCAAAAATGCATCAAACGTGCCTATGAAAAACGTGTCCATGAATGAACCTTTCACATTGGTGATCTCATCCTGAAAGAAAATCAACATGTAACTAAAGCAGAAAAAAGTAAACGGGGAAAATTTTCTCCTAATTGGCTTGGACCATACATCATGACCCATACTTATGGATCAGGTGCTTATCATTTATCTTCACTCAATGGTAAACCCAAACCTAAGCCCCTTAATGCCTTGCATCTTTGACCATTCTACTGTTGACTTTTAGTCCTACCTCACCTTTTGCCTCTTTCCATGCTCATCCCTTGAGTGCTATCCACTTCCTACGCCATCACCAACGATTAAACAAGAATCATGTGCATACCCATCACTTGTTATCTTCTCTTGAATATGTGTACCATGGCACTGCACATAGCATGATTCTCATGGATACTTTTCATCTACCTTTAGATGAGATCCCATGGTCGTTTCACCCTTAGCTTTCTGAACAAGAATCCTATTCTTCACCTTGGTCTTTTCCATGACTTCAAATCCCTCACATGGGATCCAACTCCTTGAGTCAAAATTCCAATAAAAAGATGACTCCCTCAAAAGGACATCTTTCTCTCTACAATTGCTATTATAAATAGACTGCTCCCTTGAAAGGATAGCTATGTAAAGCTCTTTAAAAGAGAAAGAGAGAGAGAGAATCTGAAGCTTCCTGCATCGATCAACTTCACGAAGACCTCAAGGAGTTAATTTCCTCATCCCATATAGACTTCCTGCATCAATCAGTCTATCTCAAATATCAGTCAACACAGAAAGCCTTTTAGTCATGGACTTGCCCATTGTGACCTTGGATCTCTTGCCCAAAGAGCATGCTACCTCATACCATATAAAAATTAACCACCTTTCACCCCTCTCACCATTCACACTCCCATTTCCTACCGCCTCAAGGGACCTCTTGGAAACCATGACATTTGGTGATCATGTGACTACTTTTCACCCTTAGAATAATCAATCATGCAATGTCTTTAGGGTCTTACGTTCATCACCTCCTTCAAGGTATGACCTACTCGGTATGATCCTAACCAATCAGGTGGCTTTCTTTCCCCCTCTTATCTTTTAACCTTCTTTATTACGTATTGATTACCTTATATAGGACTTGGTCCTTGATGCTTACCTTTAGGTAATATTCTTCTTCTACCACAATTGAAATCACCTATACCAATTTTCCCACAACTCACCCACACCTAACAGACCTAAACTCAAATCATGCTATAGCAAACCTACCCATCATTCTCATACCTCCTCATATTCTTCCCTAGCTTATGGGAGAACTACATCGGCCTGAGGTCCCTTCTCACCTGGGACTATGTAGGCAGCACTCTGAGGGCACGGGGCCCTTGGAGGTTAGCTCGTCCACTCTTTACCCTAACCAATTCATCTTTCATATTCCTACATCACATTTTACCCTATTTAGTTTCCTTTTTATATCAAAAATTGGAACTTAAACCACACAAAAAACAAGTTACTTAACATTTTTATCATCATCGAAACATACATTTATTTTGATTACCATTTCTTTACCAACATCATGCTGTGTATGGTGGTAAAACATCTTAAACATGACCCATATCATCATTCATTCCATTCACCCAAATGTACCTAACTCAATCTAAACGTTAACTAAAAAGGTTCCAATTTCTGATCACCCTCTATGACCTACGACAAAACCTGCTCTGATTAGAAATCACCTTCAATCCATGCTCATACAACCTGAGATCTGATCCATGTGATGAACTTTCCACCCTAACATAATCTCGATCATTTTCTCTAAGGGAAATGACTCCATGATTTATAAAATGGCATGACAATTCCGAGAGGTCCCTTGAGGCAGTATAAATGGGATGACCTGAATGGTGAGACCGGTTTGGTTAATTCAATGGACATCAGGTCTACATCCCTTACGCAGGATGGTTATAATACCATCATACAAACACCTTGACCATAATAGGATGACTTGTATCCTTAGTCTTTTATTCTTCCTCCCACCCCCAATTACTCTGACCTGAATCATTTTTTTTCCCTCACCCCCACACCTCAACCACTTCACCTCACCCTCTTGACCTTATCATTTATTACCTACCCTCATCCTCATTTGGGGACTCATTATTTTACCCATACCTCAGCCCTACCCATGTTGTGACCTAGATTCTTAGACCTGGACCATCACTAGTGACCTTTGACCTCATGTGTTCACTATACCTTGTGGCACTGTTACCTATGTTGATTTCCCTGCTGACCTTACCTTGTCTCTTTCCATGACCATTTATCTTGACCCAACCTTGGTGTACCAGAACACACCTAAACATTCCTACACCTGACCTACATCATGTTTCCTGACCATATCCTATACCTTGGATACCAGAATCACCTCAACCTTGTTTGGATAAACCTATCAACCTTAGAAAATGTAGATTTTTCCTACTCTTCAACCTGGTACCATGTTGTAGTTTATACGTGTGCGTGCATTTGACTGTTACTACCTTTGACCCTGACCCATTACCTGGATTACCTGAGTGGACCTATTTTCCTTTTTTCCCCGTTACCCACCTTCCTCTTCATCACATTCACCTTTTAATCAAACCACTCACTGATTCTTCCTTCTACCTCATCAGTTCCTGGTTTGAGGGGGATCACCTTCACCCACACATGGGGCAACCACATCTTATTTTTGTCAGCGTCGCTTACCAATACAAGCTACACAACAAAAAGGGGCAAAATGTAGACACCAAAATTGGGTCACACTCCCCTTGGTCCCTCATTAAATAAATACCTTGAACACATCCACCTAGCCATGGCCCCCTTCACCCCACTATAATTATTTAAATTAAATTAATTAATTATCCTCACAATATTTATTATTTAATTATCCTAATTAGGTTAATGCCCACATATCCACCTCACCTAGACACCTCATAGCCACCTCACCCTAAGACCTATTCTTAGTAAGTTGCCATAACTAACTAAGACCTACCCAAACCCTAAAAATCAAATGCCTACATTCCCTCTAACCACATTCCCCATGTTAGAAGGAAGCTTCCAGTCTAATCCATGGAGTAAATGAAATGAGATCCCAAAAAATCAAGGGGATCTGCCCAGTTTAGTAAACCTAGGAAATCCCACCCTAACTGATGTTGGTTACCCTTAACCACCGCTGGTTAAGCTAGAACCATTTTTGGTTACCATTTAACCCACAAAACAACTTTATTTCGAGTTTGGCACATTTCTGAGAGATAATCACATCTTTTGAGAACAAGTGATGAAACCAGAGCTGCATGCAAGTAGAACCAGCATTAGTATACACATCAGAGCATCCATAGCCCATACCTAAAGCAATCACACAACCATCTGCCTTCACGGGAGCATCCGGGGAAGCACCAGCACTACATCAAGTTCATTCCATTTGATCACCCACCATTACCAACTAGGCATCAAGCTCATACAAACAATAAGTTTTGTTAACCAACATTATCCATTTATCATTTGGTAGATCCTTTTACATCTGTTATTTAGTTTCTTCTCTCATTTCCATTCCCCCATCATTTACCTCCATGAAAACTTGACCATATTTTTATCCACACCATTGAATTGCCCATACCTAGACCTTAATCATTCCCGTGCATACCTCAGATCCATACAAATCTCACCATTTCCCTTCCACCTTCATCTAACCTTAGATCTATCACCCAACCAAGTTTTATTGAGTTTCCTGTACCTTGACCATACCGACACCGGTTACCCACAACCGTCACTGGTTATCCTAAACCGATACCGGTCATACTAGACCGACGTCGGTCTCTGTGTCTTTTACCAAAAACCAATAACAAAGCCTAAAACCTCCACCAAATACCCAAAACCAAACAGAACCTAACCTTGACCAGTACCAGTACCTTGACAGTGACCTTGACCTTCAGATTCAATCATAGCCTAGCCTGTTGTGAACGAATTTGCTTATTGTAGATGAATGAGATACCTAAATCATTTTTGACTACAGTAGGATTTCATTTATTTCTTGCATTAAGTTGTTTTAAATAGTGGATTGACAGCCATCTAGGAAGTATCACACTTCCCAGATCTAGCACATGCTAGGAAGTCCACTGCATATATTGTTTAACTTTTATTTGGTGGTCTTGTGTTCCATTTCAGGTAGTTCCTCCAAGCAAAAAGGAATCTCTCATGATCAACTGTGGATTTAGAAGTCATACGCACACAACAACCTACAACCAGAATTCCAACAAGTATTCCTCATAGCCCATTACCCTTATTTGTTTCATCAACATTCGAAGAAATGATCTAGAATCAAGTGAAACAAAAGGTGTATATAAGAATGTGCATGATTATATTTTGTTGATGACCATGTTTATCAAGGAGCTTAGTGACATGTAAAATTAGATGTAATGTATTCATGAAAGAAGTTGTTGTAGAAATTTGAACACATGAAAAGTGGATGCTTAAGAGGGTAATTTAAGGAGTGGAGTATGAAAAGAAGGTTTGTGTGGGAGAAAATTTGTATGACAGAGCTTTGTAGCTAATTAGGTGATGAGTAAAGAGATGAATTAGGGGAAAAGTGGAGATAGATGAGTTGAATAAATGGTGACAATTTTTTGTGTGTAAAATAACTCAAGAAAATTGATCAAAGCACTTTGAATTAGTCTAAGTGGATGCTTAGCATATAGGGAGTTGATGTATACTTGTAATTGGAAGCTTATAGAAGATCAAGTAGAAGCTTGACTGAAGAGTTAGGAGTTGAAGCTCCCATGCAAGTAGAAGTTTGCTAAAGGTCAAGTAGTATTTTTACTAAAGTATTAGAGTTGATGCTCCAAGTTGAGTGGATGCTCAATAGTGAAATCATTGTAAAATTTAGACGAAATTTTTGTCCAAGTTAGTTCTTTGGTCTTATTAGTTTTTTATCCCTTGAAGGGTTTCACACATTAAATCATGTCTATCTATGTTTGTTCTATTATTGATTACTTGTGAATTATTTTTTGGTTTCACCATAACACAATAAAAAAAATTGAATTATCTGTAAAATTTTGAATAAACATTAATTCATCCCCCCTCTCAATGCCTAGAATTTCTAACATGAGGACATGGGTGTGTGGAATTTCTAGATGTATCCATTTGTATGGAGTTAATCCATTAGGCTTCATGGAGACATATCTTTGTTAGTTAAATCATGGACAAGTTAAGGTATGTCTTGAGTAAGCTAGATGTGACAGGTGAAATTAGGTATCATGTTGCCTTAAAAACTTACCAAGTGGGCTAGTAGTACGGCTTCTTGAAGATGTGTTCTTGGTACTTGAATTATGCTAAAATTTTCATTGAAGTTGTAAGTGTGATCTTAAAGTGTTGATAAATAAGTATGTGCATCATAGGGATATTTTTACATTATGCATGTTCTAAGTCTAAATAGGGATATGTTTTGATATCATAGTTCTTAGTTGATATGAAGAGTCTTTGTATTATTCCAATGGTTTTTGTCATATTTTATGGAGTCTTGGTCATGATTGATAAGGCTGAAATCAAGTTCTGAGTATGAAGTTTCTCTAAGTGTTACATGTTGTTGAGAAGGAGTGTATTGTTTCTTCAAAAGGATGTTTAACAGATCAAGGCTTATCAACATGAGAAAGTCATTTTGAATATACAAGGTATAATTATGAAAATTCTTGAAGAAAGATCTAGCTAGTCTTAGGGGAAGTGAATCAACTGAAGGTTTCAAATATTGAATGATAGACTTGGAAGTATGTATTATGTTCATCTAGGTAGTAGTTTATGTATTAAAGGAACTATATTTGTCTATATCTCTGAAAGATAGTTTTGTACCAAATTTCTCATTCGTAATGTAAATGAATGCACTAGCTACTAAACAAACTAGTCAAATTAGAAGGATAGAGGGTTTATGTTACCTCAGATGCTTGATGCTTGATACGGGCATTAAATGGTTGATTTTTGTTGCTGCTAAACCTACAAATAAGACTGAAATAAGATTTTATTAGCTAGATATATGCAGGGACTGCCCAAAAAATTATGGCTCCAAGAAGTAGTTAGATTCCTTGGTGGATGTCAACCCCGTTTGTTTAGATAAGGATGAAATAAAGCAAAAGCATATAGAAACAAAGTTGTCACTAAATCCATAAATGGTAGAAATGGATCTAAAATTAATTAGATGAAAATAAATACAAAATAAGGTTACCTGGTCTGGGTCAGCGACAACACAAACTCTACATAGGAAGGTTGAAGATGACCTGGGAAGGATGGATCTGGAGTTGTAGAATTTTTTTTTGGATATGTAGGGTCCTGATAAAATTTGGAAGCTGGTAAGGACCTGTATCTATTGTAAGTGGATCTGCAAAAGGAGAGAAGAGATAAAAATGGGAGAAAAGGGGAAGAAAAGGATGATTTTGTAGATTATTGGATGAACAAGGCCCTGGTCAGTGGTGACCTAGGAGGATTGGCGGCAAATGCAGCAAGATTTGGATGAGGCTAAGAAGAATTAAGTGGATAGAGAAACATGTAAGCACTAGGACTAGAACTTGAGGTTGTTGAATGATGGTTGGATGCTTCCTTGGACCTACAAAAGGATAATTTGTAAGAAAGAAACAATAATATGATAAAAAAATTGATAAATCATGATAAAAAAATAAAATCTCACAAAGATAGATCATAAGTGATGAAGAACATGTTAGATGATGGAAGGGATGTCTATGATTATTACAGGAAGCTCTTGAAGTCCCACAGAAGATTTAATTGATGTCTGATTGATTGATTTCCCATGGTTGTCTGATATGATCTCTATAATGGAAGGAAAACTCTTGCTTTAAAGTAGGTTGACTGTGACCAAGTGGGATCGACATCAATCATGGGGAAATTTTCCCTATTGGGCTTGATTTTTTATTTAAGGTGGGATTTGGATGCTTTTAAGGCTTGGGCGAGTTCTTTAAAACATATTGGTGGGATTAGGTGACTTGGGGATGAATCAAAGGTAGTTAGGGCATAAAAATAGATGGGATGAAAGCTATAAAAGTAAGGGGATCGGTTTAGGATAAAAGCATCCTAAATAAAAAGTTGGTTGGAGAAATGGAGATTTAAATGATTAATTAATTAATTCATAAGGATTTATGTGGATGGGATGGACATGTAAAATACTAAATGAGTAATTAATTAATGTATATTAATTATTTAATAAGGATTGGATGGGAGTTTTTTTAGATGAGGAGGATGATTTAATTAAAATATGTGCATGTCGACGAATGAGGGCATAAATACCAATTTTAAGTGTCTATATTTTGCCCCTATTTGTTGAGTGATTTGCAGTAACAAGCCATGAGACAAAGATAAAAAGGGTTGGATGATAAAGGATTGATAATAAGTTCCCCCTCAAATGGGGAATCAATGATGCAAAGGGAAATTGATGACGCGTTTGAAAAAGGTAGATGATGAAGGGTGGGTGGGTAATGAAAAAATGGGTAAAATCATAACCAAGGAAAAAAAGATTCCAATAAATATTGAAAACTATGGTGGTGAATCCCATATCACATTAGTAAGGGACAATTCCAGTCTCAACAAAGACGTAAAACAATGTTCTACGGACCAATGAGTGGGTGAATATCACTATAGTATGGATGTAGGATGAGATGACCAATGGGTCATGGGTAAGTCATAAAAATATGGGCAACTATATGCAAAAATTATGTGAAATCCTTCATACACAAGGAATCTAGTGAATAGGCATGCGTCCATAGGTGATGAGAATGAAAATTATAGTTCCCAATGAGACATGAACGTGCAAAAAAGGTAGAGTTAGAAAATGATGGATGAAGAGATAATATGCCCAAAGTAGGGAAGGTATGGCCATGAAGGAAAAAGGGAAAAATATGAATGAAGAGGTAATATGTCCCAAGTGGGGAAGGTATGGCCATGAAGGAAAAATGGAAAAATTAAAAATATGCCCAAAGTGGGGAAAAGATATGGATGCAAAGGAAAAACAAAAAAAATCTAAATCATGTCTTGAGATGAACTTTGATGAAACACAATGGTGCCTATATGAAAGGCACAAATAGGGCCATGAAAGTGGACTTGATATAATGAATATAATGCCCAAAGGGAAATATTGTCTCAAAGGAGGAATTCATGTGTAGATTAGATAGGATTACAAAATGAAATTCCCAAAAGAGAAGGGATTAAAATGCCCAAAGGGATAAAGGATGCGACCAAAAAGGTGGATTTTGAGAAAATAAATTATGCCCAAGAGAGGGATAGGTAAATGGCCACAAATGTGGACTTTGAAAGAATAAAGATTCCCAAAGGAAAGGTAGACAAATATGGCCACAACGGTGGAATTTACGATTGGATTATAATGCCTAGAAGGAAAATAATTATGATCACAACAGTGGAATTTGTGAAGAATTCCCAAAGGGAAGACTGCAAGGATGAGGGAAAAATCCTAACCTCATAATTGTAAAGGATAGTCAACAACAACTGTGACCAATCAACATCGACCTAAAAGGGGTCAATGGTGATCTAGTGTCAGTCGGCTATATAATCCCAAGGGTCGACTGATGATGCTCATTTTTCATGTGCAAACTTGATGAGAGAGAACAAAGTGAGAAAAGAGAAATTAAGATATGGAGGTTTCAGGAGTTATGAGGAAGTGCCAGAGGGTATGGAGGATGGTGAGTAATTAAAATCATGTTGGTTTTTTATTAGTTTTAATGTTTGAATTTTTTTTTGCAATTTTTTTGGTAAAAAGTCGATGATGCTAAGGGCAATTAGTGGTGACCCAAATTGGTCGACTTCAAACAGATCCTAGGGCGTGTTGATTTGACCATGGATGCATCAAACCTACCTGGGTCAGCATCGATTGGGGTAGGATTTGACAAGTGTTAGATTTGATTTGGATTGAAATTTAATGCATTTTGAATGAATTTTTGGATCACGGGTCTGATATGTGTATGTTTTTCTTGTGATTGCAGGCTTGAGAGACCTTATATCTCAGAGATCGAGTGTTATATCTTTACGACTAGATCAGAGCGGATGTGATAGATAATGAGTGGGCCCATCTATCCACAGTCATATTAGGTGGATTTAGACACTATAATAGGATCTCATGAGATGTGGGGATTATGATTTCTCTTTTGAAGATATGGGATAAGAAGACTGGTACATTATAGTTTAGGATAGGGGAGATGACTATCACCATGGAGGATGTGTATCGGATCCTCACACTACCGATATAGGGTGAGTAGATAGTTCCCATGACTGGTGATGACACATTGGTAGTTATGACATGGGTGTTTGGAGCCGATGCTCCCCTTATCAAAATTTATTTAGGGGGATTATCTTATGAGAAGAGATATGAGGTTGGGGTGGCATGCAACCAATTGATTTATATGGTGATTATGGTAGTGTCCTACTATGATTTCTCAGACTCATGAGGATCTCTATTTCCATGGGCATTGATGGGTTGAGTGGATGACATTGTTGACCACCAGATAATGTTTTCATTTGGGACCACATTATTGGCTTAGGTTTATCATTAGCTAGCTAGATACATGGCTAGTAGGAGATCAGGAATAGATGTCATATTTTTAGTAAACTGTTGGGCTTATGAGCATATTGTAGTGCTTAGGTCACCAGGGCTTCCATGGGTCACATGGGATGATTTTCAGCTAGATGTTAGATTCCTGAGGTGGAGGGATGACCAGGCCTTTAGAGACAACGAAGAGAAATGATTAAATTGGTATGTTGATATATTCGAAGATATTTATGTTGATTAGGTTAGATGGAGACCATATCGATATTTCCCTACATGGCCAAGGGAAGATGTGGAGTTGCAAGGTATGAGATGAGCATGGTGGGTCTAGGGATGGAGGCCTAAGATGATTGAGGTCCTTTATTTTGACAAAATGAGACAAAATTTTGGGGTGGTTCAATTAGTGCCACGTGATCCCATTTTGTAAAGGATAGAGGATTTAGATATATATTTATTGATCCCTATCATGGTAGACTCAATGTATGAGGAGGCTACATTGTGGGATGATGATGTGGGAGTTAGAGTCAGGTACTTTGATTGGCATATAGCAGCAAGGGAACCTCATGGAGCATAAGAGGGAGGAGAGTAGGAGATGGAGGTGGATGGTGAGGTGGATCTCATAGGAGGTGGAGATGAGGGAGAAAGAGAGGCTACAGAGATGGCACACTTACGTTCTAAGCTAGATCAGATGAGGGTAGAGTGGGATATAACTCTATAGTAGTAGGATGTGGTCACATAGGAGAAAGACCAAGTGGTTCAGGAGATAGAATACTATCATAGGTAGAGGGATGCCGAAAAGGCTCGTTTTGGATATCTAGATACCATTATAGCAACTGAGTTGGCTATTAGAATTCAGGAAGTGCCGTAGGGGTCAAGACAAATGGCTTCCCCTAGCATGATTGGGATGGATAGATATCTAGTGTTAGATGTTGAGGAAAAATATTATAAGGATATTGTGATCCACAAGTTTCCAAAGATGCTTCGTTATTGGGAGCATCTTCAAAGGTAGGTGGCAGGTAGAGCTGGGCCATCGAGTAGTAAAACAAGTGTAGATTTTTTGTGGCACAAAGAGGGATGCCAAGAGTGTGGCGATGGCATGTAGGGGTCAGGCATTGTACCTTCCCTAAAGGGAGAGGGTTTGAGAGTGTCAGACATGCAGTTTATATATTTTGATATTTTTTCAGCTCTAAAGGATCCCTCTAGAGGGTTTCGATGTATTGATACTCTTATTTATACATGATATATGATTTTGATTTGTGGATCATTATGTATTATATTGGCCCATGTGTCTATTTTATGATGTGATGATTATTTATGTATGATGTGATGATTTTAGATTAGATGGGTTGATGATTTTAGATTATATGAGATAATGATTTTAGATGTGATGTAATGATGATTTTATATTAGATGAGATAATGGTTTTAGTTGTGATGTGATAATTGATTAGATGTGATGTGATGATTATGGTGGGATAAATTTATGATTAGATGGATATGGCCATATTTTTTGTGTTTGGATTTGATGATGATGATAAAGTACATATAGGGTTAATTTAAATAGAAATGTGTATGGATGATCATATGAATGTATGATTTGATAACATGTTTTAAATATTTACTATGGTGATTAAAATGTGATCGGAAATAGACATGATTAATAATAAATGTGTTGTTAGATAAATAGGTAACATTAAATGAAGAGAGGTGTGTTGAAGAACATATGTGATAGATATATGATGAAGAATACCTCGTAATGGTGGAAACCCACAGGTAAATAAAAAGGGATCTGTTGGTCATCAAACTTGCACCCATGTCTCAGATCTGTAAGAACTGAGTTGTTTGTGACAATAATGGAACCATCCCCAAGTTGTGGAACCTTGCATACTTGGGATGGATCTCTGGAGAAGGTTGGTTCCTCTATCTAGTTCTACTATTACTATAAAACCTATTGATGAAAGGGAAAATAAGCTAATGATGCCAAGGGACCAGGTATAGAAGAATAATGTTAAAGGAAACTACACTAAAAGTAGATAGCACCATAAAAGAGGGACAAACACTATCTGTTTTGAGTGAAAATGAACAGAAATGCATGAAAGAAGGCTAGGCATGTGTATCACAACTTAAAACGTATTTACTGGAATATTTTCATGGAACACAACTAAACAAGGAAATGTAAGGGACGTGAAATGACACAACAGGTACACAATGAATGAAGATGGAATGCAAACATGTTAGGACATAGAATAGTCACAAAATGATGTTTCTATTACTTCTATAAATGTACATAGCTATTATAATGGCGAAGGAGGCCAATATCCACATGCAAGAGCTAGATCTAGAGGTCTACAACTCAAAATATAGAAAAGATGAAGTCCTTAGCAAAGTTTGTAAGGATCCAAAACATCCAACATCAATAATGAGCCTAGATATTACATTTATAGATGAATCCATGGAAGAAGAAGAGAAGAAGGAAAATTCAAATTTGAAATCTAACAACTAACAAGAATCATTCAATGCCTACAAATATGTCAAATGCACTTACCTAGGTCTATTTGGTGTGTTTGAAGAAGGAAAGAGGGTGAATCATATCAAATCAGGTGGTTGAAGTAATTAGATTTGCTCATTAATTCTCAAAAATATGTTTTCCCATTTCTCACCTACTAGATCTACCAAGAATTTGAATTTGAATGTCTAGCATTGTAACCTATGTCAGCAACTGTCTGAAAACTATAGGTATGTGCCGATTGGATCTCTGTAGAAAAATATATGGGTGTCATAAGTTTTTCAGAGTCTTCGGTGCATGCAAAACACATGGTGCATGTGGATCAGCTGGAAGGATGACCAACTGTGAAAATGTTTTATCATTTCTGCCACATATCATTCATTGATTTTTTGCAAGGATTTGGTGCCCTATTGGTGTGCTTTAACTAGTTACATGTGGCACACTTAAGTAGGTTAGAATGACATAACACAGAAAGGAACATAGGATGGTGCAAAGGAGGGTGAAAAGATATGTGTGTGGAAGAATGAGGCATGAGAGGAAGATAGAAGGAAAGTGTGCCCAATGCACATGAGGAAATAAGGAAAAATGGTGAGAAGAGAATGCATGGTCAAAGTGAAACTATTACAAATTAATATGCAAGACGTGCATGAGGGCTAGGGAATTGGTTGATCAAAGTAAGTGTGAGGTGCACACGCAAGGTGGAAAAATACTAGGAAGAAGGTGGACACACAGGAGTTATGCACAAGGGAGGAGTGCAATAGAGAAGAAAAGGAAAATAAAAGGGGATAAGGGGAAGCACATGGGGAAATACAACTAAGGGAATGTTCTAATAAAATATTGAGCATGCACAACCTTACAATGAAGATCTCATGTATGTTTTTGAGGAAATGTACAATAGGGAAATTGATAATTTCTGAGCATGATAACTATACCCCAGTGTCAAATTTTTCAAGTCCTATCATTTCAAGACACCCCAGGTCAAATCTGTCAGTTTTTTCACCCCTTATTCTCATTCCACCTAGGTGATTTTAGGGAGTTCTAAAAAGACACTATCTTCTGGTAGTATAGGGAAGGGCTATCGCTAGCCTTCCCATGACTAGATTCAACCCCCTGGGGTGGAATGGAAGGGGAAAATTAAAAATGGAGGTTAATGGAATACCTTATAACATCATGGAAATTATTTTGGAAGGTTTGGGGAAGTTTTTAAAAACTTGGAGCAGTTTGAGTAAAAGCAGGGTTCACAAGCCTAGGCAATTCACAAGCCTAAAACAACTGTTGGGCTTCAGAAGAAGATTTTGGGAGCTTCAGATGGAACTATAAGTAAACAAAACATCTTCAGAAATAGTATTCCAAAACCTACATTATGGTAAAATAATATTTTTCACAACACCTCGGAGAATATGATTTGCAGGTAATTTTTCTCAAGCACATGTGGAGTAAAAAATCAAAATCCTGATTTTTCAGGGATCAAATGGAATAATAAATACATTATACCCCCACCATTGGATTTAGATGGACATTTCTAGTCAGGATCATATAAATATTTTCCAAAAAATTCCACAAGGAGCTCAATTTATCACTGTCAAAAGTTCTGGACTTAGCCAAATTTTTGGGAGGACACGTGTCAACACCAGGAGCCTGGTGGGATTTTATGTCCCTGACATCCCCCAAGGTTAGGAAAATCAAGGTTATAAAATTCACCCATCCCCCTTTAATCCCTCTTATCCCTCATATGACCTCTTGTACCCTCATGTGACCCCCAAACTTGACAATTAAGCCCCCATGTGAATTTTTGGAGCATCCATTCCCTACCGTTGGATCGGGCGCCACGTGTCACCTCCAGGACCACCGTGGAAACTGATTTCCCTCATGTAACTAAGGTGGGGGACATCATACCTTGAAAAATTCACCCATCCCCATATGGGGAGTCATTTGGACACCCATGTGACCGATTTTCAACCCCCAGGTGCTTTTTTGGAATATTCATTCCCTATCGTCGGATCAGGCGCCACGTGTTAGCTCTAGGACCACCATGGAATTTAACGTCCCTTATGAACCTAAGGTGGGAGACATAAGACCTTTAAAAATGTGCTCATCCTGCATGGGGAGTCTTCTGGTCACCCACGTGACCGCTTTTTAGCTCCCAGTGCTTTAAAGCAGCTTTTTCCTCCTTCATTCCTCGTCGTTAGATTAAATGCCACATGTCACTGTCTTGCTCATTATATAAATTGATGTCCCTCATGTCCTTGAGGTCAAGAAAATCAAAAATGAAAAAAATTCACCCAACTCCAACTCAAATTTTTGAAAAATATTCTAACTATTAGCTGCTTCTTGCTGCTTCTCCATTACCAGAAGAAAGTTGTAGAGAACACTAGTCCACCACTCCACCATTGCAAGAAAATCAGACCAGATTAAAAAAGGAACTAAAATAAATTTTCCATGGAGATACGCAGGTATCAGAAGAAATTTTCATCAATCTAAGAAGGATAAATGAAGAACAGAGAAGAAGAAAAATGGCAATCCCCATAGCCATGAAAACGAAGATTCGAACATATCTTGCAAACCGGTGCTCAGATTGACGAACCGTTTGTTGCTGAGTTTTAATATCTTAAAGGAAATTAAAAAATCATATTCAAACCTCAAATTTTCATCAAGGATTTCTCATAGTGAATAAACCATCTTTCCAGCTCTACAAAGGAAAATGCTTGATTTCCCATCAAACCGGTCACCGAATTGAAGAGAAATTTCACGTGAAGCACAATAATGAAAAACCCATCGCAATGGATTTTATTTCCTTTCTAACAGAGACAAAAACCCAATCTAAAATTTTCAAGCTCCATTAATGGCTGCCATGACATAGTAATGGAAAAAATCAATGAGCTACCTCTCCGCTTCTCAAGGTTCTAGTGGGTGAAATCACCCGAAATATGGAGGAAACGATCGTCGAAAAATCTAGTTTTGCAAAAAATAGTTTTCACACCACGAACTCCCTATTTTTTAGGGATATGGAGGGATTTTTTTTTTTCAGAATTCTTCCCTATTCAAAGAAACTTTCAAATTCCTAAAGATCCGACAGGTGAAATCATTTGAAAATTGGAGGGAATGATCGTTGAAAAATTTAGTTTCACATGAACTAGTTTTTGCGCTGTGAAGCCCCTATTTTTTAGGGATATGGAGGGTTATGTTTTTTTTTTAGTATTCTACCCCTTCCAATGAAGACATCATTTTACCACTTGTTCAGATAAAGGAATTACTCCAAATTCAGAGCGTGGAACCTAGAATAAAACCCAAAATTTCAAGACTCATTTTGTCACAATTTGACGACTCATTTTGTCACAATTTGACATTCATGGCACACTTACAAAAAATAGTATGTCTCCTTACATAGAGGAATATTACTTCAAGTAAGCCACAATTTTAGGATTCCATGAAGAAAGTGATGAACATAGAGGGAACATCACAAGAAATGTCATAAAAAAGGGTCATCTCGGCATGTAATTCACACATACTAAAAATAGTAAGTTAAACTCAAAAAGTAGTTTTGGCACAATGGGTCGTATAAGGATAATCATTCAAGGGGACATAATTGTTTAGGACAATCCTAGCCATTTTTCATAGGGAATTCAAGATCCACCTTAGTTCATTCAACTATGCAAGCGTTCGGGAGATAATTTGGAGGAGTTTCACAGTGTGCAGTGAGTTCGAAGATTCAAAGTTTCACTACATTTGGAGCTTTCCATCAACGAGGATCAACGTACTTCATCGAGTGACATATCCTCTTCTTCTTCTCTCTTTTTCTCTCTCTTTTGAATTTTCTAATTCTTCGATGGGGTTTGCACTTTTTGATATGCCTTTAAGTCACTTAAAAGTGACTTTAGAAACATAATGTAAATTAAGTCACCTTGCTATTATAGAAGGGACTTGAATATTTAAAGTGGAATATGAACAATATTAAGTCATATTAAGTCATATAGAGGGTCATGAGGAAGATGATAAGTTACCTCTCATTCTATAAATTGTAACACCATTCCCATTGCAAAGGGTTGGTGATTGATTTTGTAAACTCAAGAGTATATTGTACCTTGAGAGAAAAAAGGAGATAGCCAAATTCTTCCATTCCCTCATTCTCAAATTTCCTCTATTTCTCCACTATGTACAACTTTGGTTTGAGAAATCAATACAAGAAGAAGGAGTTTCTAGCTTTCTTTGACTAAGGGGTTTCTTGATACTTTGTGATCGATAAATTCTATTTGGTCTTGTTATTTACAGAGTTGTTTCTTCTCATGAATGCATGTGTTGAAGTTTCTAACTAGTGTGTGTGCAGGAATCTGATTATCTACCTATAAAATTAGTTCTCCTACCTATTTTCTAACTCACATCCCCGCTTTCAGATGAACACTTCCCTAGAAAAATATTGCTAGCTTTTTCGCAGGGTCAGTGGAGTGCCCCTGTTGGATCCCCTATCGAAAGACCACCAAAAAAATCCATGTTTTCAAGTGCATGCATATATGAAAGTTGCACCAGTTAAGTAGATGGACTTAGATTCCCAGAGCATTGGTAAGAAATCCAGAAGTTTTTCCACCTGAAAAAAAATCTCACCAACATTTTTTGGCACCCATCGTGGGCAGATTTAGCAGCATATGCACCTAATATATGACCGCAAGGTCTTAAAAAATATCATATTTCAAAGGAAAATCATTCTTTTAAGGTGAATCCATCAATAAATGAACCCTTGTCACATTCATCTCCCACATCATGAAGAAATTTCCAGATTAGAGTGAAGTAGCAATGAGCTATAGTGAAGAAGAAGAAGAAGATTACTTCCCAGAAAACAAGATCATAGATCAACCATGGTTCCGGACTAGTGTTGAAAAATGAAAGAAGAAAGAACCTGTCATCGATGAAGAAGAATGGATTCAAAGGAGACATAAGATAAGGTGTGAAGTTCAAGAGTATGCCAAATTATTTTAAGAGATGAATGAGAAACTTGAAGAAGCCCATAGTGAGGAAGAAGAAGAGGAGAGTTTTCCTATAGAGGAATATATTGAAGATCATTTATACCATAGGGTTTTCATACCTGAAAGGTTCTTGAATTTTGCTGAAGAAAAACATACTATCCTTGAGCCTTCTATCATGAAGATAAAATCAAAATTCAAGAAGATGATGAAAGATAGGATGGTGCAAGATCTACTGAAGAATATTTTTACAATCTCACATAGCTCACTACAAATTTGAGAACTTTATCCTTCTTCCACTATTATCTAGATGAATTCTATACATATAGTGATGAAGAAATGAACATGTTGAAAAGAGAATATGTGGAAATACTTGAGAGCATAATAAAAGAAAATTATGACCCTGAAGTCTTTGATGAAATTTGGAGGTATGCTTTATCTCTAGAGAGAAGATATGAACATCTTGAAGCTCCACATCAAATGGAGGAAGAAGACGAGACACACCCTATGGAGGAAGACTCATGGATTTCTGCCCATAATATGAAGTTTTCATTCCCGAGAAGATTTTTCAGATGCTTCTAAAGAAGATATCTTTCATGGAACCTCCCAAGTTTGAAACACAAAGCAACATTATGGAGGAAAAAGTAGAAGAGACAAAGATAGAATCACCATTCAGCAATTCCATTTGGCTCGAGTCAAAACCCATTGGGGGAATAATATATTCAATAAAAGAAGATCCTTACTACATAATGGATGATCCAATTCCCTCCAAAGAATCCACCAATGATGAAGAAGATGACCAATTCAAAGTAAGCATGGATGATCTCTTTTCAATTGATGATGAAATGGAGAGATGTGAAGAAGTGCAAGAAATTCAGCCAACATTATGGTTTGAAAATGATGAATTCAATATGGTCATAAATAATCCTCCTTCCTATTTTGAGTCTTCAAGTGATGTAGAAATGTTGCATGAAGAAATTAAGGAAGTCAAAGAATAAAACTCTTGTCCTGATGCAATCATGGATGATCAAATGGAATAATCCCACTCTCTTTTCAAATTTGAGGAGAATGAACAATATAAACACAACCCCTACTCACTTGGGGAGAAGAATCATCATCTTAGTGAAAACATATCCTTTCATATTTCACCTAAGCAAGAAGATTCGATAATGGATGGTCAATATATAGCAGAAATTTCTTCTCATACTGTTTTCCCAACATGGTTCTCTGCTTCTTACCAAGAATAAGATGATATGGATTTTGATCTTAAACGATCACCCTTCCCACAAAGCTTGGATATCTTCTCCTTGTTAGTAGGTTTCATGAATCAAGTATGCTCGTATTTGCAAGACAATGAATCTTTGGTAATGCAAAGCATGGAAGAGGTGAACGAGGATGTTTCAAATGAATCATGGGCCTGTATGGATCATAATTTTAGCCATCTCCTAGAGGCACAACAAGAATATTCTTCCAATGAAGATAACAATGATCCTATGGAAATTTCAAAAGAACTATCTATACAAGATATTTTGAAGGTTAAAGAAGACACTGAGGATCCTCAAATAAGTCTTGAACTCCTAACCTAGGCCATGGAGATACAAGAAAAGTATGAGCCAATTTTTGCTTCTTATTTTGGTGCATCAATTTTTGATGTTGAGATGGAGCAGTTGGATAAGCTTGATGACTTCTCTAATACTTTGGTTAACGATAATAAACATGAAAACATGTCTTTTGCTTCCACATTTTGTGAAGAAGTTCATGAGTGTAGAGGAATAAAATTTCATGTATCTCTTTTGCAAATCTCCAGTTTTGAAGAAAACACCTTCGTCATGGAAGAAGATAACAGCGAAAACATTGAGCTGATTTACATTGGAGAAATTTGTTTAGAACATGGTGAAGATCTGCAACAATGTATGGAGTGTATTCAAAACCAACCCACTCCCACCATTTAAAATTGGTCCATCAATGAAAAGTAAGAGTTCATATGGAAAAATCCAATGGATGGTGAAGAATGCTTATACGGCAAAACCAAAAGCTGAAATTTTGCAAAATGATATCACGATGCAATCTAAACAGATGCATATTGGCAACCATTTCTCTAGACAACAAAGTGGTATGTCCAGGGAAGTTCTTGAATGGAAAGAAAATCAGTTTTTCCTCATTCCTTCTAAGTGTCTTGCTGATGTAAGAGACAATTTGAAGTTGCAATTCAAAGAAGATGAATTTTTTCATGATAGAAACATTTTTCCCACTCTCGAAGAAATAGAGGGCTGGTGTCTCATGTTTGTGAGACATCAAGAGGAATCTTGAAAATGCAAAAGTTTCAATAGGTTAACCAAATTTTCAAAGGATAAAGAAACATTCTTGATACATTATGAGTACAAGGACAGAAGTGTGGTCAGCCTTATTCTTCTCAAGCCATGTAAATCCATCACCAAATCATGTTTTGATCAAATAATAGTTTTTCGTACTTCAATGGTCATACTTCAATCCACTATTTCATGAAGGAATATAATTTTCTCAACCTATTTCTGGGTATGTGTATATCATTTTCCCACCTCTGTACTTTCCCTCCCCTTGTATATAATTTCCTTTGCGTGGCATGTTTCCCTTTCAGTTTTGTTTTGTGTGTTTCCTTTCTGTCATTTTGTGTGTGTGTGTGTTTCCTTCTTCTAATCCTCTTTTCTAGAAGTTGTACATGACTCCGCAAGGCCCAATGGATAAGGTACTAGTCAATGAATTAGATGGTATAAAGTTGAGATTCTAGATTCCCATACCATGTCTTCACTGTGCTCATTCCATGTCATGTACCCAAGCTAGAGCCAACTATTGTCGTGTAAATGTGCACCAGGGAAATTGAAAATTTCCAAGCATGAAAACTATACCCCAGTGTCAAATTTTTTAAGTCCTATCATTTTAAGACACCTCGGGTCAAATCCGCCAGTTTTTTCACCCTCTATTTGTTGTCAAATTGTTCCCCTAGTTGATTTAGGAAAGTCTACTCATTCCACCTAGGTGATTTTAGGGAGTTATAAAAGGACACTATCTTCTATATGGAGGGTTTTTCTTTTTGTCGGCATTCTGCCCCCTTCGAAGAAATTTTCAAATTCCTGAAGATTCGATCGGTGACATCATTTAAAAATTGGAGAGAACAATCAATGAAAAATCTAGTTTCACATGAACTAGTTTTTACACTGTGAAGCCTCCTATTTTTTTAGGGCTATGTAGGGATGTGTTTTTTGTTAGTATTCAAACCCTGCCAATGAATACATCATTTTCCCACTTTTTCAGATGAAGGAATTACTCCAAATTTAGAGCGTGGAACCTAGAATAAAACCCAGAATTTCAAGACTCATTTCGTCATAATTTGACATTCATGGCACACTTACTAAAAATAGCATGTCTCCTCGCATAGGGGAGTGTTACTTCAGGTAAGCCACCATTTTAAGATTCCATGAAGAAAGAGGTGAACATATAGGGAACATCATAGGAAAGGTCATAAAAAATGGTCATCTCGGCTCACAATTCACACTTACTAAATATAGTAAGTTACACTCAAAAAGTAGTTTTTACACAATGGATTGTTTAAGGATAATCATACAAGGGGACATAATTTTTTGGGAGAATCCTAGCCATTTTTCATAGGGAATTCAAGATCCACCTTAGTTCATTCAACTAGGTAAGAATTCAGGAGCTAATTTGGATGAGTTTCACAGTGTGCAAGGAGTTTGAAGCTTCAAAGTTTCACTACATTTGGAGCTTTCCGTCAATGAGGATTAATGGACTTCATTGGGTGACATCTCCTCTTATTCTTCTCTCTCTCTTTCTCTCTCTTCTTCCACCAACTTTCTCTCTCTTTCAAATGTTTTAATTCTTTGATGGGGTTCTTACTTTTTGATATGCCTTTAAGTCACTTAAAAGTGACTTTAGAAACATAATGTAAATTAAGTCACCTTGCTATTATAAAAATGGACTTAAATATTTAAAGTGGAATATGAACAATCTTAAGTCATATTAAGGCATATGGAGGGTCATGAGGAAGATGATAAGTCACCTCTCATTCTATAAATTGTCATGCCATTCCCATTGCAAAGGTTTGATTATTGATCTTGTAAACTCAAGAGTATATTGGACCTTGAGATAAAAAAGGAGATAGTCAAATTCTTCCATTCCCCTCATTCTCAAATTTCCTCTATTCCTCCACTATGTACAACTTTGGTTTGAGAAATCAATACAAGAAGAAGGATTTTCCATCTTTCTTTGATAAGGGGAGATTCTTGATACTTTGTGATCGATGAAATTCTATTTGATCTTGTTGTTGATTTACAATTTGTTTCTTCTCATGAATGCATGTGTTGAATTTTATAACTAGTGTGTGTGCAGGAATCTAATTATCTACCTTTAACACTAGTTCTCTTACCTCTTTTCTAACTCCCTTCCTCGCTTTCAGATGAATAATTCCCTAGCAATATATTGATAGCTTTAATGCAGGTTCAGTGGAGTGCCTCTATTAGATCCTCGATCGAAAGACCACCACCAAAATCCACCTTTTCAAGTGCATGCATATATGGAAGCTGTACTGGTTAAGTAGAGGGACTTAGATTCCCATAGCGTTGGAAATAAATCCACAAGTTTTTCTGCCCGAGAAATTTTCTTGCCACCAATATCCAAAAGATGTATATAAGTTATCCAAATAACTAGGAGAGTTATTTGGATAATAGTTTTGGTGAATTTTTGGGCCATCTTCCTACTAGATGAAGGAGATCAGTAGCCTAGAGCATCCATTGGGCATGGAGTATAATATGTGATTATTTGAAGAAATTCCCTTAAATTCACTTGAAGGATCATTCTTGACTCTATTATAATTCCTATAAGCTGCCAAAGGAAGGCCTGCATCCTGGAAGTAACTAAAACGTCTTGATTTTTAGAAGCTACTATGATAACCTCTTTTCATGATGTTGTAACTGTGGAAATGAGGATAATTAGGTTGTGATATATCTTTTAATCTTAAAAATAATGTATTACTGATCTGAACCCTTGCTGACTGTAACTTGTTTACTTGGGACGGAGGTCATTATAACTTGTGTTTTGCAAAGTGTGAAACAACAGACTGCTTATGTGTTTGATGAACTCTTATTGTTGATTGACAGCACACCTTGAATCAATTCCATTGATCCAAGGTATGTTGCGGCCTTCTTTTTGATCACTTTGTTGATTTACTTTCTAATTTGAACGAAGTCTGGAACCAGACTGGAGATCATTATAAATTTTACAGAACCTGGTCACAGGTATAATTAATCGGCACCATGTTGCCAATGGAAAGGTTCGATTTCTGAACTACATACAAATAGTAACGCTAGGGAGCGTAAGGTAGTAAGAGTTTTGGTGCAAGCGAACAAGGTATAGATATGTCGAGCATGGAACGAACGTCCTGCATTATGCTGGATATGAACGTAAGTTTGTAAAACTTACTAAGGAACCTATTAACTAAAACACTACGGGGGTTAAGTTCTAACCCATGGCCTAACAACTAACCTATGTGGATTTAAATTAAAAAAAAAAGGATGTAAATTATTGCAAATCCTAATGACTTGCGACCTAGGTGGAAACCTAACTATGGACAATACCACCTAAACTATTGTTAACCTAAGGAGGGGACCTATGGACACATGCTGATGAACGGATAAGAAGAGAAGGTTTAGAATTTAATAAAGGACATTAAATGATGTCCTTGAAGTTTTGAACGCCAAATTTGGCGGGAACATGGGAGTTGGGGGTATCTAATTAGCAGTGTAGTTAAAAATGAAATTACATGCAAATATTTGAAAAGTGGAACTCGCCAAACCTGAGTCGGTGGTGGCGTGGAGATAGAGGAAAAAGCAATGCATTTAATGCATTTATTGATCTTGGTTTTGGTGACCAGCTCGCCTTGGAAAGGGGAAAGAGGAATTTTGTGGTTATCATGTTCATTGGGTTGCTTGTATTTGCTCTACATTTCTTTGGAGGTTCTTTCGAACCTGCAACCATTCTGGTCATCGTTGTTGTTGTTTTGAGTAACCACGGCTATCTTTGAGCCTGTGGGAGTAAGGAGATAGTCGGGGAAAACCTTGTTGTTATCACCGTGGAAAAAGAGTAACTCCTGTGGGCACGGACGCGGTTTTCTTCAAGCAACAAGAAATTTTACAGGCATGTTGAGCTCTTCTCTTTAAACCGTTTTGCTCTTTGTTAAGCGTCTTCATTAAAAGAACTCTGCTCTTATGTTGGGTGTTTTTGTAAAATGAAAATGTTGATATGTTTGATATGATTTCTGGGTTGAGTTGTCTTTTGAAGATGAATACGATTTGGGTATTTTCTTTACAAAAAGGGGTAAATGAAATGAAATATATCCTTGATGTAGGAGTTTTGACAGTATTGGGTATTCAGTTTTATTACCCATTATGGGTTTGAGTTGATGGAAGTAACAGTGATGTGAATATTGTTTTTCTGAGTTCTATGCGTGTAAATGGTTTGGGAAAAATCGTGAGAATGCTTGATGGAACTGTTTGTGTGAGTTATTTTTCTGGTAGCATTACAGTGCATAGAATACGAATTCTTTGGGGACAGCGAATTCGTTCCATCGTCTTACCCTTGCTTGATTTAAAACGATTCAATGTCTCCATATTGGGTTGAAGGCCGTGAATGTTTGTTGGGGAATAAATTATTTAAAACTGAGAAAGAATAACTTGGTTATTTGGTGAATGGAGTAGAGTGTATCGTTTATCCTTCCTTGAATCCATTGATATATATATGTATATATATAAAGGAACTGCATATCTGAACTTTTTCATTCTGTTCGATTAGAACCGTACTTGAGTAGATTCTTGTTCTTGCGGTTGAAAAGATGGTTTCTTTATTTATTACAGTGATATTATATAGCTTGTTGTACATTCTTGCTTGTTTCAGACCTAGCTGGAATGTTCATTTTTGGTGAATAATTATGGTCATATAGCTTGTTGTACATTCTTACTTTTTTTTTTGACCTAGCTGGAAATGTTCATTTTTTTTGGGATAAGTATTGAAAATGATTTTAAATTGAAAGATTCAGTTGTTGTTGATATTTGTGGGTCAGATGTAAAATGAATTCAGGAGTACGTCCTTGAATGATAATTAGTAAATCATGATTACTGTAATAGTCTTGTATAGGAAAATTACCCTATTGAAAATAGGTCTGTACTATATAGTTGATACTCGGCCAAGCATTGAGAAGAGGTAATATGAGTCTTCTTCCTTTCATTCGATTGTTGACTTTAATTGTTCTCTCTCCTTGACTGGTATCGTTGATTGTTATCACTTCTTGTTCAAATCCACCTGTTCGGTTGTGATGAAAGGAAAGAGAATATTGAATGGGTAATCGGAAGTAATAATTATTTTCTTCTCTTATCCAAATGAAATTCTATTATTTGATGTTGAATGAATTTCCTACTGCCTTCGGCGTGAGTAACTGTAGTTTAACTACTATTTTTCTCTTTTTCTCTGAATTGAAAGAAGTACTATGTTGTTTATTGAATTCTGGGAAGTTTAATAGATTGTTGCTGTGACGTAAGGTTTCTTTTCACCTTTGCATTTGATATAGTTGAAATCCATTGGATGACCTGAAGGTAAGAGAGTTCTATCTTAATTTAAAATCGACTCAGTATATGGAATTCATTCTTGATGATGAAATGGGTTGGACAATGCATGCAATCGAACAACAATCTATAAATCAGTTAATATAGTTGTCTTAATACGTGATTGTTTAGAGAAAATACTCCTTTTTAGTATTATCTAAATTTGGAATGAACTCTTTTCTTTTCATTGAAAACAACTATGAGAATGGTGAAATATACATCATGATAGGTTAGCCAATATAGAAATTGGTGTGCTGGTATTTATTATTACTGTTTAAAAATGATACTAATTATTGAACTCAGGTTGTTAAGATTGTTCAACCTTATTGGTGCGTAACTGTTACATGATGTTTATCTCTATTTAGAGACGTTTCATAAAAGTAGGGTTCTTTTATTGAGACAGTTAATCAAGAGCACCTCATTTTAATGATAAGTGCTTAATATGCTCAGTTCGATGAACTGACCCGTGCAAGTAAATTTTGCAGATGGTTTCTACGAGTAAAAATGAAGACATGTTGTTTTATGATGCTTCTTCTGATTGACTAAGGGATGGATCTCTTCTGAGATTTTATTATTCTTCACCGAAGAAATGGAAAAAGAAAAAGTTGTATTCTTCTTTCTTTACGGGTTGTTAATGTTGTTTGGCATGAATGAAGTCCGGTAGTATGGACTTGTATATTGTATGAATTTTAATCTAAGAGTAATGAGTAAAAGAAGAAGGTGTGATATTTTAATGGTTGTACCACTTTGAAACTGTTTGAATAGGAATGAGAATATAATTTTATTCATTGAATTTGGATTTATTCAAATGATGGTTGATAGATTTTAAAGAAAAAAAAATACCTATTCCATACTTGAATAAAACTTTTAAGTTGGAATGTGCAATTAATTAATACTTGGGTCAATAAGGATTTAAAATTGACATTAGTAAAGAGTAAAAAGTGAACATGAACTCTTAAATGAATGATATTCATAATTAGAATATAAACTAATGAATATTAGTACAGAGACAATTGAATTCTGTATTCTGATTTCGTTAATATCCTTGGGATGTTTTGATCAAAAGGATATTCGGTAGGAGGAATCATATCTCCTCGTAACAAACCTTAACTGAAGTAAGGTTATAGTGAATAAATGAATATATTCATTTGGGATTAGGCCTCATTTAAATGACGTCTAATGAGATGGAATTCTGAATTTAAATTCGGTTGCGAATAAAACTTGATTAAGTTTAGTAAGTTGACCTTACTACGTTAAGTTGTAGTGGACTGTTAGTCTGCAGCCTAAATTAAAAAAAAAAACTAAGATGGAAATATGCAATCCTTCGGTAAGGAGGAGTAATTGTATATTAAGCTGTATGACAATTTAAATCCTTCTTAGCTATGCAACTGTAACGAACAGTGAGGTTAGAAGATCAGCACGGTTGCTGAAACTTATTCTTAAAATATTTAAGATAATAATCTAATCACACTTCTAGCTGGATGTGTATCCCTTGATGGGAGGATTCCGTAGGACTTTGGCACACGCCAGCTGCAATCTGGTGTCTTCATGAAGATGGGGCCTTCATGATGACACAATGTTGCAGCTGACATGTTACAACGCCCTCCCGAATCGAATCATCAAGTTTACATAAGCTGGGACCAAGTTACTTGGATGAAGTTAGGAATGTGACCGTGTATACGGAGTGACTCAGGAAGACTAAAGGTAACTAGACACACGCAGTCGACAAGGGTCGACAAAGTATGTCTGCGTACCTTTAGTCACCATGAGTGTCTCCCTATACTCTTTCATATTGCTATCTTGGGTTAAAGTTTAAACTTGGACGAGAGGACTGACAGAGGTCAGAAAAGACCATTCTAGATAACAGACGAAGTGAGGTGAAGGATGTATTCCATTGATGTGTAGAACGTCTAGGAATATGATCATGCAAAGCATGTGAAAATCTTTGGCCAAAGTATCGCAAGCTGCTAGTTGCGTTGTCCTGATCACCTAGTTTAAGAAGTAGGATTTCATATGAGTATCAGTAACAGATATTCAGATAGGCCTCTTAAATGGAACACTTCGATAACCAAAAATGGTAAAGAGAACCTAGTATACTTAGTATACCTTGCATGGGTTAACATGAAGGATCGGTAAGTAGCCGAGTCATGAAATGAGAGATCGTTGAAACTCTGAGCCATAAATGGGAGATCGGTAGTTCTTCGAGTCATTACAGCAGCAATGGTATCTGTTATATGATTGAATGGCATTGAATGTGTGTTCCATATTATAAATATGTGAACAGAGAACATTGGTTTTAAAAGTATTGTGTGTTCTATATTACGTTAATGGGACAGAGAACAATTATTAAAACTTGGTTGTGTGTTCTAAATTATATAAACTAGAACAGAGAACATTATATATATATATATATATATATTATATATATATATATATATATATAAAAATTCCCTTGTTCTAATGACTTAAAATGGGAATGTTAGGATTGATCATGCCTATGAATTTGAGACCCCACTATGTAAAAGTATGATCTACTTGAATTGGTCAGAGGGGAAGCGCTATCAATCTTTTATTTCATGTAAATAAAGTGCATTCCTTGCATTTTTTGACCCACTTGTGTGCATCTAAAAATAGGGTAGGATAGAATATTTCTGCCATTATGATCTTCATTTCTGTAGTTCTAGCAAAGAAGTGTTCACCAAAGAATCCATCATTAAATTATGCTAACACTTTTCCAATCTGCATGCCATTGATACATCTTAACATCATGTCATCAATATTTTTATTGAAGATATGTCCATCAATCAAAACATAAGGGATAGATTATAACCTCAGATGTATTCTTCTTTCCTTGTTCAAACCAGGAGGGTATATGCCCTCGAAAAGGAATTTGATTAAGTCATTCATCTAGTTGTGCATGTCAGGATCTATATTCTACTCAAGTTCTATGTGTTGGAGACCTTCATCCAGAAATAACGAAGTCAAATATTCATTTTGTGCATCCTTAGCAATATGTGTGTAGAGCATGCTTCCTCTTACTAGTTTTGTGGATTTAATAGTCACATCATATTCCATGATTTTGTTCACCCATCATGCTCTTTTTCACTAATTTCTTCTCCCATGATGAAGTATCTGATAGAAGAGTGGGAGACTAACACCTTACTATGATTTGTGGACAGCATAATTTTGAATTTCTTGAGCACACACATGATGGCGAAGACCTGATTCTCCATGTGATCGTACTTTAAGTCATAATACTTTAGCATCTAGTTGAAGAAAGCCACTGGTTGTTTCATCCCTTGTTCATTTTCTTGTGTTAGGACAGCACCAACACTCATATCAGTGCCATAAGCATAAAATATGAAGTCCTTGGAATAATCAAGGTTGATGAGTGTTGGAACGCAAGAAATTTATTGCTTGATTTTGTTGAAGCAATATCTTCCTTCTATTATCCATATGAAAGTTATGTCCTTCTTGAGCATCAAGGTGATGGATCAAATCAGTCCTGCAAAGTTAAGGACAAAATGCCTAACAAAATGGATCTTACTGAGGAAGTATTGTAGGGATTTATTGTGCACTGGTAGGGAGAGAGACATGATGGCTAAAACATGATCAGGATCAATTGTGATGTTATCCTTTGAAACAACATGGCCCAATAAATTTCCCTGCGACATAAAAAAAATTCACTTCACGGGGTTAAGAGACACCCCATACTTTCTACATCTCTCAAAGATTTTCTCCAGGTGAGTGATATGATCCTCACTCTTCTTTGAGAAGACTATTATGTCATCAAGGTAAACCACTATGAAATCATTGATGAATCCTTTGAAGAAAATATCCATGGTGTGCTGAAATTTAGTGCCTACATTTAACAAACCAAAGGGCATCTTTTGATACGCATATGTTCCCCACTTGGTTGTAAATGCCATTTTTAATTGATCCTCTTATTTTACCAGGATCTGATTGAAACATGAATACCCATCTAACATTGATAATCATTGCATGTCAGCCACAGTCTACAATATATCCTCCATTGAAGGAAAAGGATAATGATCCTTTAGAGATTTCTTGTTCAAATCTCTGAAATCAACACAAAGTATGATTTCACCATTCTTCTTGCGCATTGGAACTAGATTTGTGACCCAAGTAAAGTACTTGATGGGAAAAATAATTTTTACCTGAATGAGTTTGGATAAATCCTTTCTCATGAGGGGATCTATCTTTAGATTGATTAATCTCTACTTTTTTCTGATAGGTTTGATACCAAGATCAAGGTCAATGGAGTGTTGAACAACACTTGGATCAAAGCCTTTGAGATATTCTTACTCCCATGAGAAGATATCACTATATTTTTGACAGAGAGAGAGAGAGATGAAGGCCTAATTTTCTTCATGCACACAATATTTACTGAGCAATAACTCTTTCCCACGTGCAATAGTGATCGGGGAGCATTATTCTTACATGACGCACATGTACTGTTCTTCACCCTTGAACTCGTCATTAGGGATAAACATTTTCTCTAAGGTGACTAACCCTGTAGGAAGCTTATTTGACTTCAATTGAATCACTTGGTCACCATAGTTGTCATGTAAGTCATCTTTCATGCTTGATGATGTAGACACCCCAAATTTACATTCATGTTTCCACTTGTTCCCAGTATTATGCTAATACACCCTCTTATTCACCCAATTGCAATTAATTAATTAAATTGATTAATTAATACACATCGTACCCATTTGGATTAATTAAATTAATCCCATGTACCCTTTGTACCCATTGGGCTATATTAATTATTATGTATTAAATAAATAAATAATTAATTAAGTGTGTGCACATCCTAGTCATCTGTCACTTGATCAATATTTCCACTTAGACTCCACTTAGACTATCTAGTTAATTGCACTTCTAGAATCCTAGAAAGGTAATTAAAATGCATGTACAACCACCTTTCCAAATGCAGATTTTTGTAATTAATTTCATTATTTCCCTCAGTACTATTGTAACTTCTGGTAATGTTATTTTTAGCATGTTCATTTATCCCGTGTAATCTAATTCCAACATCCATGTTTCATATAAATTAGTTGAGCTTACCTTCCTTCCAATCCCTCTTAAATTCATAGTACAATAACTCTATTAAATTTCCAAGCCAAAAAATCTATGTCGGTAGCATTTGTATTCACATTTAGAGAGTACTCAAGAGCACCAAAAAAATAATTCTGACATTCATTCTGAAAGGTTTCATAGGAGACCCTTATCTGAGGTTTTCATACAAGGTTGTTGAGAGGTTTGCATGTTTAGTTTTTTATCTTTCATTTTGGAAATTTTCTTTGTTTACATTTTGGCACACCCGGTGGGACTTGCACCCCATTGTCTTTCATTTCTGGTTTCTTTCTTTGTTCCTGTGTTCTTTATTTCATAATAACCTTCTTGTTTGTATGAAGTTGTTACATGTGAACTGAGATGAGTTTTTGTAGTTACAAGAAGTTACAGGAAGTTGTTTACTTTTCTTTTTTTTCTTTTAATATACCAGTTTCTATGTTCTTCATAATTATATTCTTCGTCTGTGTGTAGGTAAGTCAATTCATCTACACATACTACACCACCTACACATAATAAAAAAACACAGGTTTAGATTAGATTTTTATTCAAATTTCTGCATATCAGTAAGTCTATTTGTTTCACCTTTTTTATTAGATTGTTTCTTTGAATGGTTGACGAAATAGATAGGGTAACGGGTGTAGGAGGAATACCTGTTCAAATGTTGGTTGATGGGTTGTTGTGTGCGTATGACTTCTGAATCCATAGTTGATCGCGAGAGATTCCTTTTGGCTAGGAGGAACTACCTGTAATGAAAGCAAGACCACCAAAAAAAATTAAACAATATGGGCAGTGAACTGCCTAGCGCATGAGCTAGATCCGAGAAGTATGGGATACTTCCTAGATGGCTGCCAGTCCACTATTTTAAACAATTTAATGCTGAAAACAAAGTAAATCCTATTGTTATTTTAAAATGATTTAGGTATCTCACTTAAAACACAATAAGAAATAGATCTAATCTAACAGGCTAGGCTAGAATAGAATCCACAGGTCAAAGGGTTGGTTCTGAGTTCTGCAGGTCTGATGAAGGTGTTAGGTAGGTCATAGGTGAGTGAGGGTAAGGTAAAATGGGGTGGATAGGTCTCTTTTTAAGGCTGTGTGGGAAAACATGGAGACCGGCGTCGGTCAGGGGTGACCGACCGCGGTTAGGTATAACTGGTGCCGGTTACTATGAGATTTGGGAATGTCACAGAATGGGGTTTTTGGTCCCCTTTGTGATTGCACCAAGGATTTAGCTGATTGGGAGGAGGTATTAGGTGACAAGGGTAGGTTTTTATGAGGTTTTGATGGGTCTATGAAGGTATAACATGTTGGAGATGGTCAATAAGGAGCAAGATGGACAATAAGTGGTAAAACAATGATGAAATGAATTAACCAGGGAAGTATGATATTATACTTACTTGGATGTCATTTATGGAAGTCTGTGTGTGAAGGATGGAGGTGCTGATGATGAGTTTTGGAGGCTGCAAGTGATCACCAACTAGAGAAAATCTTTTGCATGGGTTGCATGTACACTCCTCTTTTGCTTGGGTAGATCTGAATGTGGCTGGGATGGCTGTGCAGGAGAAGATGTTCAATCTCCTTCTTTGGATGTGAGTTCTTGCTGGAATTGGCTCTTTGAAGATGTGCTATCTTTTTGAGATATGCTCTTTCTCATCAACTTTCTTGCTCCCAATGTTTTCCAACCTTGAGAATAAGGTAGTTTAGGAGTTAAAAAGGGGGAACCGATGGCGGTTCTGGCTTAACCGGTGGTGGTTAGGGGTAACCGACGTCGGTCAAGGTGGGATTTTCTAGGTTTTCCAAACTTAGGGGAGATCCTCTTGATTTCCTTGGATCTCATGTCATTATCCTATGGATTAGACTGGGAGCTTCTTGTGAGCATGCGGGAATGTGGTTAGAGGGAGTGTAGGCATTGATTTTTAGGGTTTGGGTAAGTCTTAGTTAGTTATGGTAACTTGCTAAGAATAGGTCTTAAGGTGAGTTAGCTTGATGAGGTGTCTAAGTGAACTATATGTGTAGATATTATTTAAATAAGATATTTAAATAATAAATATAGTGAGGTTAAAGCATTAATTTAATTAAATTAATTAAATTAATACTAGTGTGGTGAAGGGGGCCATGGCTAGGTGAATGTGATGAAGGGTACTTATTGGTCGAGGTACCAAAGGGGAGTGTGACCTAATTTTAGTGTCTACATTTTGCCCCTTTTTGTTGCATAGCTTGTATTGGTAAGTGATGCTAACAAAAATAAGATGTGGTTACCCCATGTGTGAGTGAAGGTGATCCCCCTCAAACCAGGAACTGACGAAGAAGCTGGCTGAAGTGGTGAGTGGTTTGATAAAAGGTAAATGTGAAGAAAAGGTAAGGTGGGTGTAGGGGAAGAGGGTGAAAGGTCTACTTGGGAAATCTAGGTAATGGGTCAGGGTCAAAGGTAGCAACAGTCAAACACACGCACATGTATAAACTACAGCACGCTACCAGGTTGAAGAGCAGGAAAACTCTACATCGTCTAAGGTCGATAGGTTTATCCAAACAAGGGTGAAGTGAATCTGGTATCCAAGGTATAGGATAAGGTCAGGAAACACAACGTAGGTTAGGTGTAGGAACGTTTAGGTATGTTCCGGTACACCAAAGGTAGGGTCAGGATAAACGGTCATGGCAAATAGGCTAGGTAAGGTCATTAGGTCAACAACACAGGTAACAGTGCCGCAAGGTATAGTGAACACATGAGGTCAAAGATCACTAGTGATGGTCCAAGTCCAAATATCGAGATCACGGCATGGGTAAGGCCTGAGGTAGGGGTAAAATAATAAGGTGTCAACAGTGGACACGTGAGGAGGTTGAAGAGGGTGGAGGGCCAGAGGTGAAGGTAAAGTGGTCCAGGTAGGTGTATGGGGGGAAAAAGAGAAGGGAGGTAAGGAAAATGAGGTAAATGGGGGTAAAGAGTACGCAAGGTAACCAACATCGGTCGATATGAACCGATGATGGTGTAGGGTAACTGACCATGGTAGTCTAGGGCAACAGACTGGTAGTGGTCAATGGTTAACCGATGTCGGTCGGGTCAGGTAGGGTATAAAAAGTGGATAACCACATTTGAAAATTCATTTGTGCATGTGGAAAAGTAGAAAAGGACAAGAAGAGAGAAAGAGGAAAAGGACAAGAGAGTACAGCAGAGGAGCTTGGTTGGTGAGCCACATAGGAGAGAGTGGGTGATTGGGAGGTGGGGCCACGAGATCAGGTGGCATGATTCATGTGGCTGAGGATTGTTTGTGCATTGGAGGATGACAGAGGCCAGAGAGGGGTCAAGTGGTCCACCTATACAATGGCCGGCTATACTGCCATAACATGGCATTGGTAGAAGGATGAGGTAAAATCCACACCATTGCTTAATGATTTGATTAATTAAGTAGGGTAAAATATGGGTTATAAGAAAAATGTGGGGGGAAGTTTTGAATTTAGGAGTGGGAGATAAATTAGATATAATTGGGGTGGGGGAGGTTGGAATGTAGGTCAATAGGAGTGGGAAGGGAAGTAGGGAAGGTGTAAATAAGTTTGGTTGGGTAGTGGGGTGGATTTGGTCAAAATGAAAAAAATATAGTCGGGGGTTTTGGCGTTGTTTGCTATCACAGTGACTGGCGACGGTCCCTGTAGGCCGACATAGGTCATGTAGAAGTGGGATCGGTCAAGACACAGGTGACTGATAGTGGTTAAAGGCTACTGATGATGGTTATGGGTAACCAGAGTCAGTGTGAAAATAAGGAAATGGGGCTAGAAATAGGCAAAAATGGGTTAGGTAGTGGAAACAGATGGTCAATGGGTAGGGTAAGGGATGGAAAGGTGTGGTTTAAGAGAGAGAGGATGGGTTGTGGTTGGTTTGGTTAAGGATTAGGGTAGAGGGGGGTCAGGAAGAATAGGTGGTTGGGGGGTGAACACAAGGTAATGGAACATGCATACTAATATATAGTGTTGGTTGGATGCAGGCCAGGGATGAGCTGTGGATGAGGGATATGAAGCCACTTATATTGCTAGAGCTGCATGGACAGGTGACTTTTGAGGAGTGGAGCCACATTGATGATGTCAGCCTGATTGGGATATGCCGTTATGGGCGGGTTGTGAGAGAGCAGAGTCTGATGGTCGCACTCATCGAGAGATGGGATTTGGTGACTAACACCTTCCACTTGCCGGCAGGGGAGATGACCATCACCCTGGAGGATATATATAGGATATTGAGACTACCGATTACTAGAGACCAGGTGTGCTCAGTGACATCCGAGGTTGCGGTAGGGTGTATAAATGAGGTATTCGGAGAGAGAGCAGGTGAGTTACATTACCACAGTGCCAACCTGAGTTACAGAGAGGTATATGCTTCCCATCTTGAGGAGATGCGGTTGATAGTGTTGATGATGGAGGCGATCGGATGCTACACATTGCTAGATTCAGAGGGTGGGAGATTCCCACAGTCGCTGATGGGTGTCCTTCGGGACATGATGATTGAGCATACCATTTTTTCTTGGGCACTAGCTTTGTTGGTGCAGTTATACAGAGAGTTGTGGGCCTACGGGTAATTGCGGAGATATAGTCTATGTTGCACTTTCCTTCTACACTGTTGGGCTTATGAGCACATTACATGTGTGTGACCAATAGGCCTACCCCGGGTAGATGCATTTGAGTCGGGAGTCATCCATGAGTTGGTTGTAGGTGATGGGAACCAGAGGGTAGTGTACAGAGAGCCCGGGCTACATACGACGTAGCATATTATAGACAGAGACTGGAGAGCCTGTCCAGTGTGGATATAGTCTGGAGACCCTATGTGACCTATCCCTCTTACAAAGGGATGTATACAGAGCTGGAGGGACTACAACTACAGAGGTGGATAGAGGGACGTCATGCCAGGGAGCATGAGATGATACCTATTGACCGAGTGAGGTGACAATTTGGTTTAGTGTAGGATGTGCCCCCGCCCTTCCCACGGTATAGGAGAGATGAGGTGGAGAGACCCTTGTCTCCACCCCATCCAGCAGAGTGATAGGGGAGGAGGAGGAACCTGTGGACCATAGCATAGATGATGTAGGGGTGACAGTAGCATATATTGGTGGTGGGCCATACAGAGGCAGGGTCAGGTAGGGACAACTTGGGGGCAGGGGCCACAGGTACAGGCCGAAAGGCCAGAGCCGCAGATACAGGTGGAGAGGTGAGAGCCTTAGGTACAGGTACAGGAGGAGGATCTTGAGCTGCAGATACTAGTAGATGGTGTGATGAGACCACTACAGACATTCTCCAGTGGGTAGACACAGTCACACACGTATAGGTGAGCCCGAAGGAGAGAGTAGAGGACATCGAGTAGTGTATAGGGGTTAGCATTAGATGCTAGGCCATCGAGTGGTAGATGAGGGACAATATGTCACCTATTTTTGTATTTTTGGATTTTGGATGTATACCAGCCCATGAATCGAAGAGATATTGTATGTATATTTTGTTCATGATATTGACCTACGAGCCGAAGACATTTTTGTATTGATTATAGTGTTGTACATGATACTGGCCTGCGAGCTGATGATGATTATTTATAGTATATCGGCCTGCGTGCTGAGATTTTTGAGATGATAGCTAGGGTGAGATAGGCATGTTTATTGAGATACAAATTTATGTGATACAGGTGTACATTGTATGGAGACACACATGTATATATGAGGAGATAGATGATATTCAGGTGATGTTGGCATGATGTGTATGAGTTTTACTTTACTTATGATATGGATGGAAAATAGATGAGCTAGGCATGATAGAGTCAGGTCATAGGCATGGATCGAGTCAGTCGGTTTAGGCATGGATCGAGTCATGGTCGAGGTTTAGGCATGGATCGAGTCAAGTTAGTTTCATGGATCGAGTCAGGTCGGTTTAGGCATGGGAGTTAGGTTAGTTAGGCATGGATCGAGTCAGGTTGGTTTAGGCATGGATCGAGTCAGGTTATTTAGGCATGGATGATGTTCATTTCGGTATTTTGATAACAAATGGCTATGTAAATGCATGAGATGGTGTAAAATGTGGAAAATGTTAGTTATGTTATGAAAATGTGAAATAAGATAAGTGGTAAAGGGTATGTGGTATATGGGTTAGATGTTGAGGTGTTTGATAGGAACAGGAAATTAGGTAAAGGTGGGGAAAATGGTTAGGGTAAAGAGTGGTTGAGCTAACCTTCCAGGGCCCCATGCCCTAAAAGTGTTGCCTACATAGTCCCGGTGAAAAGGGACCTCAGACCGATGTAGTTCTCCCATAAGCTAGGGAAGAAAGATGAAAATGAGTTAGTAGGTTTTTAGGCATGTAGTGGGTTTTAGGTTTAATGGGTGTGGGTAGATTATAGGTAAAATGATGTAGGTGAAGGTGATTATGGTGAAAGGGGAGTGCTACCCCCAAAGGTAAGTGACGAGGACCAAGTCCTGTATAAGGTAATCAGAATGTAAACAAAGACAGTTTAAAAGATAAGAGGGGGCCATAGAGCCACCTGATTGGGTAGGAACCTACTGAGTAGATCATACCTTGGAGGAGGTGATAAACACAAGACCCAAAAGACACCACACGATTAACGGTTCTATGATGAAGGTAGTCACAGGATCACCAAATGTCTAAATTCCAAGATGTCCCTTGAGGTAACTGAGGAAATGAGGGTAGAAATGGTAAGGTGGGAAAAGGTAGTTAATTTGATATGTTTGAGTGACAGGGATTTTGGGCAAGAGGTCCTAGGTCACAATGGGCAAGTCCATGACTAAAAAGTTTTGTTTCTTGTGATAGACTGATCGATGTGGGAAGTCTATATGGGATAAATAATATGGTACTCCTTGAGGTCTTCGTGAAGCTGATCGATGCGGGAAGCTTCATTTTCTCTCGTTCTCTTTTTTTTTAAAAGCTTCGCATAGCTATCCTTTGAGGGAGCAGTCTATTTATAGTAGCAATTTGGTCAAGAGGAAGATGTCCTTTTGAGGGATTCATCTTTTATTAGAAGTTTGACTCAAGGAGTTTGGTCCCATTGGAGGTCTTTGAAATCATGGACAAGACCAAGGTGAAGGATAGGACTCTTGTTCAAAAGGCAAGGTGGAACGACCATGGGATCTCATCTAAAGATAGATGAAAAGTATCCATGAGAATCATGCTATGTGTAGTGCCATGGTGCACGTATTCAAGAGTAGATAACAAGTGACGGGTACTCACATGATTCTTGTTTAATCATTAGGGAGGTGTATGAAGTGGATAACGCTCAAGGGCGAGCCTATAAAGAGACACAGGGTGAGGTAGGACAATGAGTCAACAATATAAATGGTCGAAGATGTAATGTGTTGAGGGGCTCAGGTTCAGGTTTACCCTCAAGTGAGGACAAACGATAGGCACATGATCCATAGGTATGAGTTACGATGTAGGGTCCAAGCCAATTAGGGGAAAATTTTCCCCGCTTTCTTTTCTCCTTTGGTTATGTGTTGATTTTCTTTTAAAACAAGGTCACCGACTTGAAACGTTCATTCATGAACACGTTTTTCATAAGAACATTTGATACATTGTTGATAAACTTGAAGGTGATCTAGAGCATTAAGACAATGTTCATCTAATAACTCTAGTTGTGCCAAGAAGTCCTGACGAAAGTCATCATCAGTAAGCATGTCATGGAGAGAAATGTAGAGTGAGGGGATCTGGACTTCGAGAGGAAAAATAGCCTCTATACCGTAGACCAGTGAAAAGGGTGTAGCCGCAGTGGCAGTGTGAATACTAGTACGGTATGCCCATAGAGCAAAAGGAATGTGCGTATGCCAATCCTTCCTAGTATCATCAACCACTTTCATGAGAATTTTATTGAGGGTTTTGTTAGTGGATTCGGCTTGGCCATTGGTTTGTGGGTAATAAGGTGAGGAGAAACTAAGTTGAATGCCAAAGGCGTCACAAAGTTTTTGCAGTGTTTTGTTTTTGAATTGTTTTCCATTGTCAGTGATGAGGTGATGAGGGACACCAAAGTGACAAATGATGTGATGGTTAATAAACTCACATGTTTTCTCAGCTTTCATGGAGATAAGTGGTATGGATTCTACCCATTTGGTGTAATATTTGGTAGCATTTATAATCCATTGATGGCATTGGGAAGAATGAGGATTGATTTCTCTGAAAAGATCCAAACCCCATTGAGAGAAGGGCCAAAGGTCACGAGTGACCTGTAAGGCATGACTAGGTGTATGATGAAGGTTGGAATGTTGTTGACATTTCACGCGGTGTTTGACATAGTCCCAACAATCATGGTTAAGGGTCGGCCAGTAATAGCCAAGGTGAAGAATACGCTTAGCAATAGCAAGACCACTAAAGTGGCCTCCACATATGCCATCATGAACTTCTTTAATGGTGTAGGGGATTTCAGAGCTGGTGAGGCATTGTAAGAGAATACCATCAAAGCTGTGTTTATAGAGAAGGCCACCCATGATGACATAACGAGAGGCCTTTTTGAGAAAGGTGCGTTGTCCATTATGTGTGAGATCAGGAGGTAAAATAGAAAGGGAAAGGTAGTCCGCAAGCTACTTATACCAAAGATCTGGTGTGTTCAGCGAGGTAGTGTGGACGAGGTTAATACAACAAGATTTATAAGAAGGTCTCGGTATGCATTTTACGGTAACAAAGATGTCTAAATCGTCAGGAAAAGCGGGTATTTGAGAAGCGAGGCAGGCCATGGTATCCATGAATTTATTGGTGGATCACGGAATGGTTTGAATTTTATAGCGGTCAAAGGTAGTCAACATGATGCCGACGTAACGCTTGTATTCTTGAAGTATTTCATTATGACACTGATAAACACCATTGACTTGGTTTACTACCAGTTGAGAATCACCAAAGATATTAATGGACTTAACGTCTAAGGCATAGGCAGTCATGAGACCCAATACGAGTGCTTCGTATTTGGTGACATTGTTGGTGCATTCGAAGTTGAGTTTAAATGATAAGGGCATGGGTTCACCATCAAGAGGAATGAGGATAATTCCTGCACCACCCCCATGCTGACATTTGGAACTGTCGAAGAATAAGGTCATTTGGTAAGGGTTGTCATCCAAAGAGAGGTTAGCAATGGATTCATCGGGGAAGTCAAAATTAGAGGGTTGGTCTCAGACAATAGGTGCATCAGCCAGTTGGTCAGAGATAGCTTGGCCTTTAATGGACTTTTGGTGAATGAATTCGAGGTCAAGATCAGCTAAAAGCATAAGCCATCATGCGGTATGCTGATTTTGATAAGGTTTAGCGTACATGATGTGTAAAGGGTCGGTGTTGGTCATGACATAGGTTTTGTGGTTGAGTAGGTAATGGCGGAGTTTGGTGGCAATGAAAACTAAGGCTAAGCAAAGTTTTTCAGGGTGAGTGTATCAGGTTTCATAGTCCAGAAGGGTATGGCTTATATAATAAACCGCCTGCTCCCTATGTTGTTCATCACGATGAGTGAGCATGGCTCCCAAGGAATGATCGGTAGCTGATATGTATAGGTAAAAAGGTTGGTCATCTTTAGGTGGGATAAGGATGGGTGGTTGGAGAAGGTATTGTTTTAAGGCCTCAAAAGCTTTATGATAGTCATCATCCCATTTAAAGGAGACATCCTTCCTAAGTAGATGATGAAATGGTTGACACCGATTCGATAATTGTGAAATGAATTGGTGAATGGACTGTAATTTACCTTGCAGGTTACGAAGTTGTTTAAGGTTAGTGGGTGGAGGCATTTCTAGAATGGCCTTGACTTTAGTTGGGTCAACTTCTATACCACGTAAGGAAATGATAAATCCCAAGAGCTTTCCTAAGAGAACCGCGAAGACACACTTTTTAGGCTGCAGGTGGATGCAATATTTAATAAGGTGATCAAAGATGGTTTTGAGGACAGTGAGGTACTTGGTGCGATGTTTAGATTTAGCCAAGAGATCATCCACGTAATCTTCCAATATGCGATGCATGATATCATGGAAGATGTAAGTCATAGCACACTGATATGTAGCACCAACATTTTTAAGGCCAAAAGGCATGACTCTATAGCAGAAGGTCCCCCAAGGGGTAATGAATGCGGTCTTGTGCTGATCTTCTGGGGCAAGAAAAATTTGGTTATAACCAAAAAACCATCCATGAGCGAGAGCATTTCGTGACCCGCGGTAAGGTCTACCAGTTGATCAATACCGGGCAAGGGAAAGTCATCTTTCGGGTAGGCAAGGTTGAGGTCATGGAAGTCCATGCAAATACAAAGTCCCCCTGTCGCCTTAGTGACAGGGATGATGTTAGAAATCCATTGGGGATAATCAATGGGTAAGATGAAAGAAATGGAAAGAAGACGTTGAAGTTCTTCTTTGACGAGAAGGGCAATGTGAGGGTGCATCTTCCTTAGCTTTTGTTTGATAGGTTTGGCATCAGGAATGGTTATGATATTGTGGACCACTATGGTGGGGTCAATACTGGGCATGTCTGCGTAAGACCAAGTGAAAGTGTGTTTATGCTCTCAGAGAAAAGAAGTGATGGCTTCCTATTCAGCAGCATCTAAAGATTGTCCAATCTTTAGGATGTGTGGGTCATCCTGAGTATGAATGTTGATTTCAATAGTTGATTCATTCAACATGGTTTGCATCTCAGATGGTAACGACCGATGAATATATGAGTCTTCTACACCAAGGTAGGTGAGTATGGATTCATCATCCTGACATTGAATGATGTTAATGGTTGGTGTGTCGTCGTCGATCATCTCAGGATACAGGAATGGGAGAGTGGAAGGGGCCTTGCCTTCGTGTTGATAAGTCAGAGGCCCCAAGGAAATGGTGTTTATGAACAAATTTTTTTAGGAGGGATAGATTCAAGATCTATCGACTCCATTGGTGAGAGTGGTGATGAAGCTGGAGAAGGCTAGGGTCTGTAATGAGTTTGATGTGGGCTTGTTTGGTAGGAGGTTCAGGGAATCTGATACCACTACGGTCATTGTGTTTGCGGGTGGTACATGGAATAACGGTATGGCGGCCTTGCTCATAGAAGCCAAAACCAAAACCCTTCCATGCACATGGTGTAGGAAAGTGTGGGTAAAATGGTGATTGGTAAGTGATTGGAAGTCAGTGCGAAATGGGCGGGGTTGTGACGGTGGTTCAGGTGTGTAGGTAGTAGTATCAAGTCCGCCATATGTGAGACTAGTACGAAGATGAGGAGGACCATAAAGGAGGCTTTCTCTGATATGGTGATCATAACGAGGGTGTTGGTGAAGGCTTCCATACTCATGCAGAGTAAGGAATGTGTTGACACTATATAGGTGGTACTCCCCCAGAGTGAGGCATTGAAAAACACCTTCCAAGGGATCAGTGGTTGGTATGTGGGTAGCTGGTATGGATGATGTGTCAGAGGTCGATGCGGAGGTGGTGTTAACAGATTGGGGAGCTAATGGGGCTATAGGAATAGAGGAGGTATGTGTGGTTGAGGTAGCGACTGTACTGGTAGGTGGAGGTGTAGGTGAAGCGGTAGTAGGTGCAGAGGTAGATGGCGTGATAGGTATGAGTACATCATTGGGTCAGTAAAGCATGTTGCATGTTTTAAAAGGTGATGGGTCAGTTGGAATGGTATAAGTGTGTCCTTCGTGTTCAAACTTTACACAATGATGCAAAGTGGAAGGAACGCAACCCATGACACAGATCCAGGGTCTACCGAGCAACAAGTTATATTGGAATTCCCCCTCCAAAACATAAAACAATTCTAGAACAGTGCGAGGGCCCACACGAATGTGAAGGATGACAGTGCCTAGTGTGGAGGTGATAGCGTCGTTGAATGAATGCAACATGACTGGATGTTTGTGCATGCAATTGTCAGGTATGTGCATTTGAGAAAATGCATGGGATGAAATGATGTTAATGCTAGTGCCACCATCAATCATCACACGGCGTACCCGTATGTCATCAATGTGAACAGAGATGAAGAGGGCTGGGTCTGGGTCCTCATTTTGGTATGGTGCAATCTCCTCCTCTGAGAAGCTAAGGGAGGCCACTTGGTTAACAAGGTGAGGTGAAGATGAAGGTGGTAATTTGGTGAGGGATGCTACATGATGGGGTGTGATAATGGAGGCTACAGGTGTAGGGTCATTGGGTAAAACCTCGATAGATTGAAGAATCTCCATGAGGGCTTGCCGATGGGATTCTGAGGTTTGGATGAGGTCATATAGGGACATTTTGAGTGGAGATTGGTGTAATTTTTTGAGCATGGTGTGATGTGTGACACCATTAGAAATGGGGTATGTGGGGCCGTGGATAGTTATCTTAGGTATGGGTGCAGATGGTATGTTGGGTATAGGATTGGATGGTGGGTCAGCTACTTTTTCTTTACCCTTCTGCACACATGTAGTGATGTGTACCATGTTGATTTGAGGGAATTTTTCAAATGGAGAGGGTGTAGGGTAAGTGGTATAATGACATGAAGGGAAAAAACCTATGGGAGGAGAAAATCCCTGTGAGGTCAGTTGGGCGCAGCGACATTTGGGTGGTGGTGTGGCAAGTTCTCTGATGTGAACCATGTTAATTTCAAATTTTGTGTGTGGTTCTGGGAGCTGTGAGGGTGGAGGTTGTGGTTGTTGAGTGGGTAATGTGAGAGGGGGTGTAGGTGAAGCAGGGTCCTCATCAAGAAGGTCATCATCATCAAAGTTGGTTTCAGGTGGACACAATTGGATAAGGATAGTTTTCAAGGCCTTACAGTTCTCCACATCATGCCCTGGCACACGATGGTATGCGTAAATTTTGGTATCATCAAACCCTTTTGGCTTGGGTTTGAGGGGGTCGTAAGGTCGGAGTGGCGGTAATGTGATAACAGAAGTCTCGAGGAGGTTGTTTAAAATTTTGGCATAGGACCCTGCTAGTGGATCACAATGGGAAGTGAACGTGGGTTTGGGTGTAGGTGTGGTTGGTTGTCGGGGAATTGTTTGTGGATTTGTAGGAAGGGGTCGAGCTATGGATTTAGGTGCCAGTGTGGTTTGAGGTATTTTTTGGGTTCATTTGGGTAGGGGTATAGTAGATGGATGGGTAGGAGGGTGTGGTTTTGTTTTGATTACCTTGTTGTGTGGCAATGGGGTTTTGTTTTTGGGGTGCACCTTCTTGGGTAAAGGTGATGTGGGTGTATGAGGTCTATGAGGGAAAGAAGATGGAGGAAGAGGGTGAGTTACCCATGGGGATAATGGGGGTGCTATGAAGGTAGATGACGCGGGTCGTGCTTGGGGTGTGAGGGACAATGACTGAAGTGTAGTAGGTAGTGAAGCAATGGTTGAAGGTATCAGAGGTATTGGTGGTAAAGAGACTACAGGTGTGGGTATGAGTCGTGTTGTGTGCCTGGGTAGGTTAGAAATTTGTGAGGCCAGAATGGGTGGTTGAGTTATTGGGTTATGACTGGGTGAGGGGTGCTTAACCCTGTTGGGTGGCAAAGATCTGAAGGCAGATGGGACATGTGTGGGTGTGATTGATGTGGTAGGGGTATGAGGTTGATGAGTTTGTTTCTTTAGTTTGGGTATCAGAGTAGGTGTGGTTTTAATGTTGGAGGATGTAGCTAAATCTAGTTTAATAGGTAGATGGGTAAGGCTGGTGGTTGGGGTGACCCCTTAAGTTGTGATAGGGTTAGTGGAGGTAAATGTTGTCGATATGGGTTTAGGTTTAGGCATCGGTCAAGTTATGGGTAAGGATGTGGTGTGGGTGCTAATGGTATCATGGAAGGGGTTGCAACAACAGTGGTTGTATGTGGTTTGATGGGTGGAAGTGTGCTTGGGTAGATGGTGGAGGTGTCATCGAGGGATTTCTACATTTGTGTTGAGACAGGGAGTAAGAGGCACCCCCATAACAAGGCTCTATCCACATACTCTAAGTGATCAGCCAAATGTGAGAATGGCAAATTTGTGGGTGGAGTTGGTGAGGACCTCATGGGAATTCCCATAAAATAATCTTGGAGATGGGGAATTGGCTAGCTTCAGCTTCCGTGGGTAAGAGAGCTGAAAGTAGGTTTGTTGGATGTCAGGTAGCGGATGGAGAATGTTTTCCATGAGGTAAAGGTATCTCTACTGGGTCTATGATGGGTGGAGGAGATGACGGGAGCTCCTCTGTGGGTGGAGGAATTGATAGGTGCTCCTCTATGGGTGGAGGAGGTAATGGGTGCTCCTCTATGGGTGGAGGAATTATGGTAGGTAAAGGTTCACTGAGTGGAGAAGCTAGGGGATAGATGGTCTCAATGTCAGTAGAAGACTCCTTTGTAGGATGTGAAGGGTGTTCCTCTATTGGTGAAGGAACAGTGATGGTTAGGTCAGACGTGGAAGGAGGGTTTCGGGCTAGGATTTCCTGCTATGGAAGGGATGTGAGGTAATTGAGATGTGACAGGTACCTCATTAAAGATCACATGAACCTCACGAGTATGGGTATCGTGAGTGGATGTCTCACCTGTTTGATTGGATGAAGGGGCATGATTGGGAAATGGTTTTTTAAATATTTGTAGATTTTGATTAGGGGCAGTGTTGGGATTATCCACAGTCAACTCACCTTTCTCGAGCATTTCTTGGACAATATTCTTAAAAGTGATGCAGTTGCCATCACTATGACCCTTTACATGGTGATAGTTACAGAAATATTGTTCCTTATACCACGCGGGCATGGGGCGAGCAGGGTCGAAACTAGTGTGTGGTTTTATGGGTGGAAGGGTGATGGCACCAGCTTTGATCAAACTTTTCTAAAATAGAAGAGTAAGGTTCCCCAATTGGGGTATATTTTCACTGCTCTTGTCTGAATCAAAAATCCTATACAGGTGATAGATTAGATGAGGGTGTGGCTTGATTGGATGGATGAGCTGGGCCAGCCTTGAGTACCACTGCATTAGTGGTACCTTTAGCCTTTGAATAATTGGTTGGTGGTTTAGAAGAAGAAGAGGTTTTGGTCAACTTGAATGTCAAATTCTTATTTCGTAATTGGATTTTCTTCTCTTCAATAGCCCAAATTTCTAACTTTCATGCCATAGTAAATGCCTCATCGAATGTTCTGAAAGTTTGGACCTGCAAGGTCGGGGAGATATGTCTGGCGCAAGCTCGAGTGAAGAGCTCGATGAGTTCATTTTGTGGCAGTTGAAAGGTAAGTTGATTGATCAGGCTGCACCAACGAGTGACAAAATCTGTGATAGATTCATCCTCATATTGACGTGTGGAATATAGATCGGTCATGGTAACTTTCTTGGCGATGTTGATAGAAAAATGATCCAAGAAAGCTTGGGCTACCTGATTGAATGAAAATATGGAGTGTTTGGGTAACCCACTATACCAATCTAATGCTGGTCCAGTGAGGGACATGGGAAAAGTTCTCAAAAGTAAGGCATCATCATGAGCAATCAAATAACATCCATGTTTAAACGAGCGCAAATGTTGTTGTGGGTCTTCCTTACTATTGAAGTGTTGAATTTAGGCATTTCCCAATGCACAGGGTATGAATGGATGGGAATGGATGGGTGAATAGGCTCGTTGCAAATCTCATCATAAGTGAGAGTGTTGCGGGAGCCAGAAACTGATGCCTCCAGTGTTTACATCTTATCCATCATCAATCTAATTAGGTCATTGGTGGGTTGTGATGATTGGATGCCTCCTATAGCATGAGGAGGTTGATTTTGGGTGTATAGTGGGTGTGACATTCCAGTATGTGGGGCTGCCATGTAAGGTGGTGAAGAAGAAGGCAATGAAATAGGGGGTACATACCCGGAATGAACAATAGATGAAACAAGCGGTTGCTGGTAGTATGTATATGGGGGAGGAAGGGTTGTGGTAACCCTAGTGGCAATAGGGGCTAGTGATTGTGGAATGGAAAGAACTACGTTCTGAAATGGGGTAGGGGTCACTGACACTAGAGGTGGGAACGTAGCTACGGGTATGTATGAGACATGAGGGGTAGATGAAGTTGTATTTGGGGTAGTCATCAAGGGTATGGTAGATGTAATGGATGCTACAGGGGTAACAGACGTGGCAATCATAGCGGGTATAGGACCTAACTACGAAACAACTAGGGGTAAAGTGGAAGTGGGCATCACAGAGCTAGATGGGGTTGAGGTAGAAGTGGGTGTGAGTGTCAGGGGGATAGATACGGGCATGTCGTATATCAACTGACCCGAGGAATCTCGAGTGGATGAATGGGAGAGGTAAAACTGCAAGGCAGCAGGGTTCTGGTCAAGGAGTCGTGCAAACTCCTCATCTCTGATAGCGATATTGGTAGGTTGGATGGGATCCATGGCTGGTGATATAATAGAGGGTGGTGAAGGACTAGGTGGGAGTGGCTGGCGACTAGTGTGGAACACGAGGGTGTTCGCTTGTCTTCGGGTCAGTACCATGTGAACCGGTACTGATCAAGTGGGGTTTCTTCTCTATAAATAACATAGAAAATAACAGGAACGGGTAAATCTGGTGATAAAAAATGGATGAAGTAACAAATGGTGACTGGACTGTGAAATAGGGTAACCGATGCTGGTTAGGGAAACATGACGTCGGTCAGGGGTAACCGCTACCGGTTACTGTGGGAAATAGGCAATGAGTAATCAATGAGGCAGAAGGTGAAATCTGATAAGTATGTCCAATCTGGGGATGTATAAAACATCAATGGAAAAGGTGACAGTAACAGAGACTATGGGAAATGGAGAAAAGTGAAGTGAGAACTGTCCTTTTGAATAGGTTAGCAAAAGGACTTGGAACCAACGTCGGTTGAGGGTAACCGATGGCGGTCAGAGGTAACCGATGACAGTCACTGTGAAACTAAAACAGTGATAAGAAAAAGTGGTTGTGAATTAGAATTTGAAGTGGAATCAGACCCAGAATTCTGGGAATGATGGTGATATGGCCCAGGTACACTCAGGTGGAGCCGAGAATACACCAGCTATGATGGGGAGTGTGCAAGGAAATACAAAAATAATGATCGAAAGCTCTCACCTCAAAAATGCAAATCAAACAGAACACTAAGAAAGAACGTTCCTAGAGTGCCTATTCTATTATGTTTGTTTAGCTTATGCTATTTAGGGACTGGCAAATGAATTATGAAGTAGAGTTTTTGGTGAGGATGGCTTCCTACAAAGAAGGAGATCTAAAGGGTGAAGTTTCAGGTTTGTTATGGTGGGGGCGGGCTACGCTCTGAAGTATGACTCGACAGAGCAGCGAGTTGGGTGCCCACTATGTCGTGATCATGTGATCACCTACAGCTTCTTCCAGGTAAGATGTTGTTTAAGAATGTATGTATTTGAATTTTTGTGCGGTTTGGTAAGACTCAAAGGAAGAGACAAAGATAGAAGTGCTTTTCTACGATTTGTTTGTCAACCATTAGCTGGTAATGACATCCAGTGTATAGGTTTCCCTCAATTAATGTGAGCTAATGCTGAAAATCAGAATGAAATGCAGTTATTTTAAACCTAAATCAAAAGTATGATATTTGATGAAAAAAAATAGATGAATAGGAAGAGGGATTCTCTTTCACTAAAATGCACAAAACATGAAGAGATGATTCCTTTTAAATACACCAAAAGAAATATTTCCTTTAGAGAAACTAAGAAGGAGTGGATTACAAGGGAAAAAAATTAGTGTGTACACTTTTAGAAGGGAAAAAAACACACAATTTTTTCCTAGGAATGAATGAAATGCAAGGAACCCCGAATGGGTCCCACTGGGCGTGCCAAAAATGTTTCACCTTTTTCTTAGATCATTTCTTTGAATGGTTGATGAAACAGATAGGGTAACGGGCATAGGAGGAATACCTGTTCAAATGTCGGTTGATGGGTTGTTGCGTGCGTATGACTTCTGAATCCACAGCTGACCATGAGAGCTTCCTTTTGGCTAGGAGGAACTACCTGTAATGAAAGCAAGACCACCAGAAAGCATTAAACAATATGGGCAGTGAACTGCCTAGCATGAGCTAGATCCGGGAAGTATGGCACTTCTTAGATGGCTATCATTCCACTGTTTTAAATAAATTAATGCTGAAAACAAAGTAAATCCTATTGTTATTTTAAAATGATTTAGGTATCTCACTTAAAACACAATAAGAAATAGATCTAATCTAACAGGCTAGGCTAGAATAGAATCCACAGGTCAAAGGGTTGGTTCTGAGTTCTGCAGGTCTAATGAAGGTGTTAGGTAAGTTACAGGTGAGTGAGGGTAAGGTAAAATGGGGTGGATAGGTCTCTGCTTAAGGCTGTGTGGGAAAACACAGAGACCGGTGTCGGTCAGGGGTGACCGACCACAGTTAGGTATAACCGGCGCCGGTTACTGTGAGATCTGGGAATGTCACAGAATGGGGTTTTTGGTCCCCTTTGTGATTGCACAAAGGATTTAGTTGGTTGGGAGGAGGTATTAGGTGACAAGAGTGGGTTTTTATGAGGTTTTGATGGGTCTATGAAGGTATAACATGTTGGAGATGGTCAATAAGGAGCAAGATGGACAATAAGTGGTAAAACAATTATGAAATGAATTAACCAGGGAAGTATGATATTATACTTACTTGAATGTCATTTCTGGAATTCTGTGTGTGAAGGATGGAAGTGCTAAGGATGAGTTTTGGAGGTTGCAAGTGATCACCAACTAGAGAAAATCTTCTACATGGGCTACATGCACACTTCTCTTTTGCTTGGGTAGATCCGAATGTGGCTAGGATGGCTATGCAGGAGAAGATGTTCAATCTCCTTCTTTGGATGTGAGTTCTTGTTAGAATCGGCTCTCTGAAGATGTGCTATATTTTTGAGATATCACTCTTGCTTGTCAACTTTTTTGCTCCCAATGTTTGCCAACCTCAAGAATAAGGTAATTTAGGAGTTAAAAAGGGGGAACCGACGGAAGCCCGGATTAACTAGTGGCGGGTAGGGGTAACTGATGTTGGTCAAGGCGGGATTTTCTAGGTTTTCCAAACTTAGGGGAGAACCTCTTGATTTCCTTGGATCTCATGTCATTATCCCATGGATTAGACTGAGAGCTTTTATGAGCATGCTGGAATGCGGTTAGAGGGAGTGTAGGCATTGATTTTTAGGGTTTGGGTAAGTCTTAGTTAGTTAAGGTAACCTGCTAAGAATAGGTCTTAAGGTGAGTTAGCTTGATGATGTGTCTAAGTGAACTATATGTGTAGATATTATTTAAATAAGATATTTAAATAATAAATATAGTGAGGGTAAAGCATTAATTTAATTAATTAAATTAATACTAGTGTGGTGAAGGGGGCCATGACTAGGTGAATGTGATGAAGGTATTTATTTGTCGAGGGACCAAAGGGGAGTGTGACCTAATTTTGGTGTCTACACTATTATTTTTTATTTCTTATTTACTATTTTAAATTTAAAAAAACATACGTTTGAAAAAAAAAAAAATTAACAACACAAATTCTAATTTTTATTTTTATTTCAAAACCTAACTACCCTACCCCCTCCTACCCATCTTGGCCAGCTCAGTTGAGCCACTCCTCTCCCAACCTACCCCTTCCCCATTTCCCAAAGCCCCACAGAACCTCACTAACCAAACCCTCGGCTCGCCTCATAGACCCCTCCCATAGATCCCCTACCCTAAGTCCCTACTCATTCCCATCGTCATTTCCCATAGCCTAGCTACCCCATTCCCTAAGTCCCTCACACCCCGTCCCACCTCCCTACTCAGCACTTGACCCTCAGCCTACCCCGTTCCCTAACTACCAATAGACCCCATCCTCACATCCCAACCTTCCCACATTCCCCAACTCACTCGTAGCTTCCCCCATCCTTCCTGAGCCCTCGGTTCCCCCACAAACCCCATCCCTAAGCCCGTACTCATCTTGACCCCACCCCATCATGTTACCTACCCAAATTCCTGACCCCTCACCTCTCAAATCATCCCCATCCCCATCTCCCATAGACCCCTCCCCCTACAACCATGTCCCATTCCTTTCCCCGGACCGACCCCTCTTGCGATCTAACCTCCCCCCTCACAGATCACCTAACCTGATCCCCATGCCCATCTCCCCTTTCCCATAGAACCATCCTTGTCCTTACTACCCCTTGCCCTTGTCTCTCCCACAGACTTGTTCTCCCCCTAAGCTTTAATCTCCCAACTTTGATCCCGTCCTCAACCAACCTACTACCCATCTCGCCCGAGCTCTCCACATTTGAGCTCCCTCTGAGCCATCTCTCTTATAGCTTTCCCTAACCTACACACACAAACATACACTACATTAGGTTTTCTTTCTTTTATTTTGAGCATACCTATTGTTTTAGTTTTAAGGTTAGGTTTTTGTCTTATGTATTTTATTTAAATTTATTTACTATCTATTATTTTTAGTTTAAGTTGCACTTAAACTAGTTTATTTATTCATTTTTATTGGACTAACTATGTAGGTTCTCAACTTAGCGTTATTGGACATTTTGGTCCAATTTTTCATGATTTTTTGTATTTTTTGTCCATTTTTAGTCTTTTTTTCAAACTAGATTAACCCTTTTTATCGTGTTTTATGTGCCTCTCACTTGTCATTTTCTTTTTTTTGCAACTAATACAAATCATTCATGTGTATACTCTTCCCTTGCACTTTTTCAAGTGATCTTTGGAATAAAAAATGTGGTCATTTCCTTCTTTTTATTTTTTGGGAATTAACACTTCACTTAACCATAGCCAACCCACATGTATACTCTTTTCTCACACTTTTTAAGTGATCTTGGAAATAAAAAATGCGGGTTCACTTTGGTTGTCTTTTCTATTTCATTTTTTTTGTTTTTAACTCATTTTGGAAAACTTTCTAATCATTGTTTGCAAGACCATCGCTCACACAAGGTGGTTAAAACATTGAAAACTACTAACTACAGGTTGCCAAAGGATTTTAACTAACCCACACCTAAATCAAAGATTAAAAAAACACCACATTCAAAACACTTGATCTACAGGTTTGGTTAAGATCTATGACTCGACCAATTAACTAGAACATAACCCCCTTGACATAAGCCTTAAGCTGCAAAAAAGGGGGTGGTTCTAGGAACCCCAAAGTAGTCCACAACTCAAGGGAATTGGTGGATGAAATGGGAACCTTTTCTTCTACATGACTAGTAAAGCCTTTGTGAGTTAGAGTCATGAAATATCCATAGTGGCGACCCCAGTGCGATTCATTCTGAGCAAGATCTTTTCTCAGGATTTCAAAGGGGATGAAGTAAATCCATCAACTAGAAATAATGTTACACTCGCTCAGATATTTTGTTGACACCTAGTTGAGAGAGATACCCAGGAAGTCACGCCTTATCCAAGACAATCTAAGATAGAGGCCACAACTTTAACTTCACCACTTTTCATTTTTCTTGCATGTTACACACTTTGTTTCACTTTCTTCATTCATGTTTTCTCTCTCATCCATCTTGTCACTTTTTACACGTGTCTAAGTCTTGAGTTGTGGACATCCATATTCAAACTTAAGCACTTTCATTTTCATTTAAATCTTGATGTTACGATACTCGCTTTATCACAGTCAAGTAATCTCTTGATCACATTGATCTTTCATTATCATAAGTCTTACATTTGACGTTATTTTGTTGAAATCTAAGCATTCCCCATTCTTACATCATCGAATTTCACATTTACTTTTTGGACTTATTGACATTCTTCAATATCATTCTCTACTCACTTTTACGTCGTCGCATTTTGCCTTTACTTTGTTGAGTTCCAACGACTTCCATTTTTTTTCTCCTATCATCTTATGTTGTCGTAATTCACAATTATTCTATTACATTTTTGAAAACCTCAATATTTCTTCACTTCTCTCATTAAAGCATTCACTTTGTTTTAATTTGAGGTCACTAATCCCTTACTTCCACCTTGTCTCTTATCTCTATTTTTTGTGAGATTATGATGTTTTTATCATCATTTATTCACTTCTTGTGATGACCTTTACTTTTTGTTCTTTTACTGATTTCACTTCTTTGTCATGTCTTATCTTTTAACACATTTTTGGTTAATATTTGACATCATTTATCATATTCCTAAGTCTCCCCTTTTACCATTCATCTTGTTACAAGTTGAGAAAATCCATCATTTTATTTCCTCAGTCTCTTCACTTAACATTTCTTTTAAGAGTTGAGAATATTTCATTTTATTAAAAGTATCCTCTTGTTGCACTCACAATTGTCGCAATTATTTCTTAACACTCACTTTGTTAAGAATCATCTAAACTAACACTTCAGTCCATCTTACACCTTAGCATCACTCATTTTTGTTAGGTGTTACGGAGTCACCTCGTTTTGTCACTCTTATCAAACATTTTGTTAAGAGTTGATCACCTTCATATTGTTAAGTATTATCTCCCTTGAAATTAATTTTTTTAAGTGGTGAGAAAATTTCACTTTTCCCCCCATTTTTCATTTCTCTTAACACTTACCGTGTCAGGAGTTAAACATTTTTGCATTTCTTCATCACTCATATCATTATTTTTTATTATGAGTTGATCATGTCCACTTTGTTCAGTCTCTCTTCCTTTGTTACTCATTTTTGTTATGGAATAGAGAACATATAAATTCTTATCGTCACTTTTTCACTTTACTATCATTTTTTAAGAGATAGGCACTCGACTAACCTTTTTCCACTTCTTCCCTCTTAGCACTCATTTTCTACGAGTCAAACTTTTTCCATCTTCTTCCCTTTTCCATCTTAGCATTCACTTTGCTAGGAGTCAAGCTTTTCAAACCATTTCATCACTTCCATCTTAGCATTCATTCTTCTAAGGGTTGTGTTATTCATCATACATTTCTTCACTCTACCTCATTTCTCATTACAATGGTGGATTTATAAAATTCATCTTTTTCCTAAGAATGGAAAATGATGAAAGACACCATTGCAAGTTTTCAAAAAAATGTAAACAATTCAATTTTGATGAATTATGTTGATACCAATTTAATATGGGCATCTTACACATACCCTTCCCATAGTCTTTTGAGATGCCCAAATTTGATAAATACAAGGGAAAAATTGATCCAAGACAACATATCAAAGATTTTTCCATAACATGTCACGAAGTGGCATATAATAATAGCTTTCTCTTGTTCCTTTTTCCTATAATTCTAGGACAAGAAGCTTTGTATTGGTTCTTACACCTTCTAAAGGGATCTATCACTACCTTTGCAGACCTCTCAGAGGATTTTGTCAAACATTTTTCAACAAACATTTCCTACAATAATCACCTTACTAGAGATTCTCACAATGAATCTTGGTACATCGATCACAATCGTAATGTCATCACTATTAGTATCATGAATAATTGAAATATGCCCAACATACATGACCAATCAATCAAATATCCAATCATACAAGTTAGCTAAGACACTACGCTGTGTAATGTTAAACATAATTTTACACCCCTCTGTGAAAGTCTCTCTAGTGTCTTTCAACAACTCAAAGTGGCTATGATGATAAAATATCCCCTTACAAGACCTTGGATTGAAGGAGAACCTAAGCCATATTGTTACAAACCTCATGCATATTGTGATTTTCATCGCATTGATGGCCACTCAACTGATAAATGTACACATTTTAAGAACTATGTCCAAGACTTACTTGGTGACGGAGAGATATTTGTATATCTTAATGATGAAGCTCTTACAAACAATGACATGTCAACTTCCACACCTTCAAATGAATATTTGAATGTTATTCCCACTTCTATTCATACTGGAAATCCATGAGATCATGAAGAATGTCAAGTATCTCCCCCTTCAAACCAATCCATTTCTTCTACATATTTTCTTCCTATAATCCAAACAAACATTGAACATGTTTCAGACAATCTTCTAACACCTAACGGGAAATTGAATTTTCTTCAAGACTCTCTAATGAACCTTGAAATGACAGAAGAGGGTCCATTTTCAAACCCCATTGAGCTCGATTCCATTCTTCCTATTCCAAAGCCTATGCGTAACACCTCTAGTCTTCTTGTCGAAATATAGCCACAACAATCTTGGACACTTACGACACCACAACCTTCTATGTCCATTTTACCTCACATTATCTATCATGTAGGAATATCATCAATTATGATTCCTACTTGTCAATATATCAATATACACACATTATTTGAGGCATGTATACCCAAGAATATCCTTATTCAACCATTTCAAGATTTAATTGTAAATATTTATTCCAATCAACTAATTCGCAACCTAGAAGGAGAAATATTGACTATTTCTTCTCTATGGCTTACAAGGAACCTCGAGTCTACATCTAGAGATTTATTCTTCTTTCCTCGCACTCTTTCACTCATAGGTGAATATGTATCTCAACATCTTCCCTGCATTGACAATATTCTTCTAACGTGACATATGTCTTTCAATCTCATCAAAGACTTACCTAATCACACATCCTTTGACTTGAAACCTGTCCGCCTAAGTCTAGTACTTCAGGACCCTTCGAATCATTTGATTCAATCCTTTGACTTAGAACCTACCCACCAAATTCTAGTACTTCAGGACCCATCTAATCGTTTTATTCCATCTTTTGACTTGGCTCATATTTTCCCAAGTCTCATACTATAGGACTTATCGAAACCTTGGTTTCACTCCTCTGACTTGGCTCATGTCCATTCAAGTCTCGTATTTCAGGACTTATCAAATGTTTTGATTCTCCTTCTTGACTTTCATTTCATCTACACAAGTATTTTATCTCAAGACCATTCACCTTCAATAAACATGAACATCTTTATTGATAAGTCCATTTCAAACCTTCATCCTTCAAAATTTAGAAAACTTAAAAATCACAAAAAGAGAACAAAAATATATATTAGAGAATTGTTTTCCAATCGGAAATTAAAAATTGTGTAAAAATAATTTTGGGCATTTCATCTATTAGAAGATACGTTAATCATACCATTATCATATACTCGCCTTCTTCACCTATTATGACACATGTTAACTTTATTCCTTTTCAGAATTATGTGTCTCATCACTATTATGGTTTCCACCATTTCATATATTTTTACCTATGGTTTTGTCTTGAAGCTTATTGATGGAAAACTCATCCTTTCAAATAATCTCTCTATTTAATAGAAAGCACTAAACTTCTTTACCCATTCCTTTTTGACCACCCATCTCAATCTACGGTGTTGAACCATTGTGTCCTACTAGTTGCATAAGGCTGAGACTTGGGGGGAAAATGTTCCTTCCCAACAAGCACACTATCAACATACAAGGAAAATTATATCAATTAAAAAATATAAAAATTATAAAATCAATACACCTTTCTTCCTTCATATTCTTTGGTGCTAAGCCCATACTTCTTACTTGTAGTATGATACTGGGAATGGAGAAATCCCTTCCTCACCTACATTTTGTCTTTTTTGTTGAGTCCTTGCCTTTTACTGATGGCATGGGGCAACATGTAGGGTGTCCTTTACAAAAATTAATAAATAATAATTCAATAGAGCCTTTATGAAATTTTAATCAAAGTTCTTAATCAAAAACATCCCAAGAAGTAATATAGATGCTCTTATTAGGAGAGACACCAATCCTTTCAATTGGATTTTTCCAATCAGTAGGCCATCAATGGATCTAATTCAAATCTAAACCTATAAAGTGGAATCATCTTGTAATCAGTCAGATAATCTTCACTGGAGATGAGTTACATTTTTCTCATATAGATCATTATTACACCTTGTGTCTTCACATCCATTATCATCACTTCCATATCAATATTCACCTCATTTTCACATCATTTTTAGATCAAGGTGATGATCCTTCACATATTCCTACTTTCTTGGAGACACGAGCAGAGTGAAACACTCTATCATTTTACCATCTACATTTATGCCAATGGAATGGAATGATTTTAATTATTTTCACCTGCTCTCAAGTAGTGTACCTTTTTACCGAGTTGTACTATTGTTGGTCGTCAAATAGGACTTTTTAGAGAGCAACAGACAGGGGATGAAAAGTCCCTCCTCTTTAATGGGAGAGGTTCCCTTATTCTGAAACAAACCTATTTACAAATATACAGAACGTCATGGTATGGTCAAACTTGGATATTACGAAAGTGTTTTCCACAAGGATTATCAGTTACACAAGGACTGAGGAAAAGGAATAAGAAGATGAGCAGAATAGCAACATTCAGAATTATAGATAGCAGAATAATTCTTCGTGTATGCGAAGCTTCAAAGGATTTAAGACAAGATCATTTGCATGAGATTAAATTTAAGACACAAAGTTCCATAAATAACCTCCTTCAGATTTATAAATCAAGGACACAAAGTTCCTTCTTGGTTGTACAAGATCGCTGTACTTGCAAAACTGAACAGTATGCAATCAGAGAGACAAAACGAGTTAAGAACAAAAATGATCTTCACAATATTAAAGGAAAACACAGATATGACAAGAATCAGATAGACAAAGAATGAAAAGCCCTTTTGTATTGATTTCTTTAAGATCTATTTACACTTTCAGTAAAAATTCCAAGTTCTTCCTCCTTTCAAAATGGCGTGGAAAGGCCATTATATAGATTATAATTCAGTTACGTCTTGTAACCGTTTCTTTTAACTAAGAATAGCTAAGTACCGCCAATTGCAATTCCTTAACTAATTACAAAGAAACGGAAAAGAAAGGAAAGAAGAGGAAAGGAAGGAGAAGGAGACAGGTGGCCGGCTACTGGGAGGGACCCACTGTCTTCAGAATCCGCTGCCTGAACTTCTTCAATGACTCAGCTATATCTCTGCCACGGGGGACTGACGTGTTGGTTGCAGACTGAGTCCAAAATCCCAAGCATCTCTCCATCTCTTTATCAAACTCGACGTGAGTATGATAGTCTTTGTTTGCTTCTTCAATGGCAGACTGAAGAGAACAAATTTCCTTTATCTTGTCCTTAGAGATGGAGTCTTCCTTGAAAAGATTATCTTTGACAAAAGCTCTGAACTGAGCTTTGATTTCTTGCAAGGACAAGGGAACGCCAGAGTTTTCATCCTGAAGATGACAATGCATATCTTTGAACGCTGTAGCTGCCAATGTCTTGAAAGCTTCTCCCTTTTTCCAGTTATTCTTCATTTCACCTACAGCTTCTTCCAGGACTCTGATTTTCCACTCTACGCTGTAGACCCAGGATTTTGATAGATTGTCTTTGGCATCATCGAAAATCTTATTTGCCAGTAAGATATTCTCATCTGTCTGTCCCATGAGGCGAAGGTCTACAATGCAACTGCCCCAGAGTTTAAGCTCTTTATCCATAACCCCAATGGTAGAGGATAGTTTCTGTTGCAAATTATCTACCTTTCCATGTAGCTTAAAGGCTTCATCGATGAAGTTTAGCCCGGGCAACAAGCATATCATCTACCATGGCTTCGATAGCTCTGCCATAGACAGAATACTTGTGCATATCTTTAATACCCTGCACTTCATCTTGGCTTAGAGTTACAGGAGGAGGTAGAGCAGTCAAGGGAGTGGGATCCAAAACTTTGTCTTTAGATAGAAGAGACTTGATGAAACCTGTAAGAACTCGGGCTTGCTCTTCCAGCTGCTCGATAGTTTGCTGTCCTTTTTCCACTCTCCCAATAACTCTTGTGATTGTTTCCTGGAGGTTATGAATCTCGCCTTCAGGGGTAGATTCTCCCATTGGGATTCTCAGTAGCTCCAAGTCAGATACTTGCAAGTCCTGTTCTGATTTGTCCATTGCAGGCTTGGCAATCTCCAGGAATTGCTGACCTCGAGTATCAGATACTATTCTGGAGGTGGTTCTTGCTTTCTTGGCACGGGAAGGCGTGGTGCCCAACATGGCTGCAACAGCATCAAAATTTGGTCCCAAGCTTTGGGAGGATGGTTTTCTCTTCCTTTTGTCAACCAAGGGTTGCACCCATGCAAAAGAGGAAGAAGAATCTGCAGGCGAAGCAAGGGGACCAAGAGACAGGGAGCTCATGACACTCAGGGTCTGTGCAGCTGTTGACTCAAGCTGGGATGCGGAAGGAGCACTGGAGACAATGGCAGTAGAAGAATCAATAGTACCTGGAAGTTCAGTGCTCTGGACCTCCTTGTCTTTATCTGTTGGGTCCTCAGGAACATTTGTAGGAGTTGGCCTCTCACTTTCTTCACTTTCACTGAGGATGATGATGTTCTCTGGTCCGATAGGCAATTCTGCCTGTTTCTCCTGAAGATCTCTTTCCACCGGTTCCTTCTTTACTTCCTTGAGCTTCTTCTTATATACCTGAGTGGATGGAGAAGGAGTAGATTCCACAGGTCCCTGAGCTGCTGAGGCAGGAGGGGTTTTCTTTGGTGTTTCGGACCTTGGAACTGGTGCTTCTCTTATTGGTGTCGATTCATCCTTGGAGGAGGATTCTCCCGAGTGCCTCCTGAATTCTCGGACCTTCTTATTGAACCAAACCTTAGTCCTGACTAAGACAGGAGCAAGGATTTCAGTCAAATCATCCTTCTCTTTTCTGTTCCAATCCAGGTCCTCCAGAGGGGTGTGCTTGATCACATTTTCATACTCATATGAGTATAGCTCAGAATTATCATCTTCGAGACCTTCAGGAACTTGGTACAGACCAAGTTCTTGAATCAATTGTAAGGAGAACCTGCCATAATGCCTTCTTCTGGCCTCAAAGTCGTCTGCACAGTCAGCCCAGTAGTCTTCTGCCTCTGCCACATGGTGATAGGCTATCTTGATATTCTGTTCAATAAACTTCTTCAAGTCAAAGCAGGTTCTTGGCTTGAAGAAATGCACGGTGATAGGGACCAAAGTTCTTTCTATATTCTGGGCATCCAGGGCTGTTTTACATGTGTAATTTCCCAGAGAGATGGGAAAGTGCAAGCCAGAAATCTTCTTGTCTCTGCAAGTTCTATGCAACTTGTCCAGTTGCCTGCATATTTCGATCAAGGCCATCTTGTCATTGCAGAACATGGGAAGCCGCAGAGGAGTACTCTCATAACCAGCAAGCCTGATGTATGAGAATTTCCTGAATTGGATGAAGTAGGCCCCATACCGTGATATCAAGTTCATGGCTTCATCTGAAAACCTCCTGGCGGTGTCACCCTCGAGCAATCGGACCACGTACATAGTGAAAGCATCATTAACCCTTCTGAAATTGCGGTTGCTGGTCTCCAAGGTAAACTGCGGGCAATAGGCATACACTGGGTTGCCTTTGTGGGCGTCTATATATGAGAATCCAAACCATTGCCTTGATGCTGCCAGAGTATACATCAGATATGAAGTCATGAAAAACTTCTTTGTTTGCAGCACGTTGGATAGCTGCTCCGTCAGATTCATGCTGATGATCTCAGCCCAGTTGATATTTTGTGTACCCTCGCACACCATACTGATGAGCGGGCACATCCAGAAATGGAACTCGCTGGTGGAAGGCAAACCCATGACCCGAGCCAGCAGTATTATGAAATCTGACAGTTCTTCGTTGAAGTCTGCTCGGATGAGGGTTTTGGTGAGGCGGGAAGCTCCCTTCCTAGGGTTTTTTAGCCAGGACTTCGCCACTCGTGCTCTGTACTTGTCACTGTCTTGATCGAACATGGCTTGCGCTTGGGCTTGGGAAACAACTATGGAATTGTCCAATTCTGGGATCTTCAGAGCGACAGCAATGGCGGGGCAGCGTCCAGCTTGGCAATGGGCTCCCCGTGTACGTTTATCAATTCGCTCGAATCGGGGTCGAAGTGAGCTCCGCATGCAAGCATTGTATCAGCACACTGTACTGAAATTGGGAATCCTCCAGCGTACGCCAAACCACTGTCATGAATTGTCTGAGCCATCGGTGAGGGATTTGCATCTTCCATCCTTGCCCAAAAATCACTGAAATCGAGATGTCGGGCCTCGCTATCTCCAATGTTGCTTACAGTAGACTCGAGTGGAGAAATCTGTTCTTGTCCTTGAAATTTGATCTTCATGTCGATAGTTTCAGGGGAACAAGGTTGCAAACTAGACTTGGAATGGAATTATAGAAGCAGAGGAACGTGCGCAAGTTCGTAAGCAGCAAGGGTTTGAGCAGAGGATAACAAGGAAGATGTGAGAAAATGCAAAGGGGAAATGTTCATTATATAGCCGTTTGGGGAGCGGAGTGAATTCAATGCGCATTTAATTACGCAACCACCAATTTGAAAAGCGTCTAAGTATGGATGACACTAGGCACGCTTGAGACATGTAAGACGTGAATGCGTGAAACACGCGGCTCGGGCGAAATGGAGAGAGAATGCACAAAAAGCTTTTGGAACAATTGGGACGAAAATGCGCGAGGTACGCGGTTCGGATATTTCGACCAAAATTGGAACAGCGGGCCCATTTGGACTTGGGAATTTTGGGAAAGTTCCGGAGTACGCGACTAGGAAGCTTCGGATAAAAAAGAGAAAGCTCGTACTTTTGACTTTGGGATATTTGGGACAAAAAGGCGCGAAGTACGCGGTTCGGGCGGTTCGGCCGAAAATGAAATGATTTGCACAAAAGTTTCGGGACACTTGGAACAAAAACTTCCGACGGGCCCGAAGATAGGACAATTTCAGGGATTTTGGCCGATCGGGGAACAACTTGCACTTTGGAACTTGGGACAGTCGGGACAAAAATGTCCGACAGGCCCGAAATACATGCGAGAAAGGCCCAATACTTGGATTTCTTCAATTTTATGACTTAGGTACCTCAGAGAAAAGCACTTAGACTCAAAATTTTCGAAATTTGCTTTTGTTAGGGAGAGGACTTTTGAGTAGACAACAACTATAAAAAACAATTTTGTAAAAAATGTCTCATTAAACTTCAAAAATACAAAAACATAATATGAAATTGTTCAAAAAAAACACAAAACAATATAAAATTGTCCAAAACTCCAAAAATAGTTTCAAACTATCACAAATAAAACATTCATACAATGTTTGACAAAAATTGCAGCAACTCGATAACATAGTTCAATAATTTTGTGATTTGATGGTGCTCCTCATGATCATTCTAGATCATACTCATATTTTTTACCTGTGGTGTATATCTATGCTAGAGGAAAGCACTTACCCTTTTGCAATATAACTTTGCCTTAGGGAACACTTGGATTTTACATTTTAATCCAATACAGATCAAACTTTAATGGAATCTGATAGGAGTATCTTTCGGAGTATCTAAGTATCACTCTTCTCTTCACCCTAATCCAATCCTCTCACATGCTATACTGTCACTTAGGGCATTCAAATTTGTCTAGTTCTTCAATGTGGAACACATTTGGAGTGTCATTAGATGTCATTTTTGTACATTGTATTGTACTGTTACAATTTGTTAACATTATGATGATGATTTTTATTCTTTCAATTTGGCGTTGTGTTTTACCCTATTTATTTTTACTGTGGACCTACTGCAAGAAATGTATTCACAACCTAGTTCACATATAACTTTGGTGTGGTTATTTCTTGTTCATCTTGGGTTTATTTTTGTCACTTCTTTTATATATTTTTTTCATATGCATGTGTTGTGTTTTCCTCCTAGTTTATTTAAGCCATGGAATGTCTTCATTTTTTTGCATTGGTATTACCAAAAATTGAAAAAAACCAAAAAAAATCAAATATTTCAAAAATCCAAAAAAAAATCACAAATCAAACAAACATTAAATTCTCACATAAATCATACAATTGGAAAACCCTTGAAATAAATCATTCAAAATCTCAATACAATATTGATAAACATCATACCTTTATCTATTACTCTAGTGTTTGTTCCAATCTTCCGACTATCATTTTCTTCCCTTTGCATGATATGCTAACTCTGCTTGGGGCAAGTCACACAAATTGTTTTTCCTTTGCGATATAACTTCACCTAGGGAAATTTCAACTTTGATTATTTGCAAAATGGATTAATCAAGAGTTTCATAAGGAGTCTCTTTAATTCCGCTCTTCCAGTCTAATCCTATTCCCATTTGGAAGCATTTGTATCTACTTAATCATCATTGTGGCACACATTAGAGGCATAGCTGATTGTCTTATTTTTTGACTTTGTGTTGCATTGTTGATGTTTACTTCTTTTGGACCACTTACAAGTAGTGTGATCACATATTGGTTCCTTTATAACCCTGATGCTGACACCTAATTTGTATTTTTGGTTTGTTTTCCTTTTTTATCTTTTCTTTGTTGTGTATGTTTGTTTATGCACATCTGGTTTAAGCATATTGATTATTTCATAATCATGGTGATAACTGCTTGAGGTAAATTTTGTTTCTAGTTTTAAACAAGAAAGCAAGAAAATGATTCATTTTTTATGTTATGATTTAAGAAAGTGTGAAGATGGTGGATATGAACAGACCTAGAAGATGACAAACTATGTTTTCTTTCAGGTAATGTATGACTTGGAAATATTTTAGACGGTTTCCTACTGGGTGATAAAATCCCAATCAGTGAACCAGGTGAAAGGAGTGTTTTGATGTGTTAATTAATTTATGAAGTTTCAAGCTATGTGTGATAAGATGTGAGATGGAGAGTATTAAACCCCCTATTTAGACTATGTGTACAAGCAAGATGCAAAATCGAAATGCAATGTTCAATGAGTACACAAATAATAAGGGAAGGTATGATGAAGAAAAATAAAATAAGGAAAAGGATAATACCTGGATAACATTTTTCCTATTTTTTTGCACTTCTCAAATGATGAGAAATCCAACCCACGAACTGAGAAAGAAATAAAACAAGACCTCACACTGTAGTGTTTGTTTGAAAAGGCAAGATATTGAAAAGGAAAAAAACCACCTAAACAAGCACACTATCAACAGACAAGGAAAATTAAATCAATTAAAAAATAAAAAAATTATAAAATCAATACACCTTTCATCCTTCATATTCTTTGGTGCTAAGCCCATACTTGTTACTTGTAGTATGAGACTGGGAATGGAGAAATCCATTACTCACCTACATTTTGTCTTCGGTGTTGAGTCCTTGCCTTTTACTGATGGCATGGGGCAACATGTAGGGTGTCCTTCACAAAAATCAATAAATAATCATTCAATAAAGCCTTTATGAAATCTTGATCAAAGCTCTTAATCAAAAACATCCCAAGAAGTAATATAGATACTCATGTTAGGAGAGACACCAATCCCTTCAATCAAGTTTCTCCAATTAGTATGCCATCAATGGATCTAATTCGAATCTAAACCTATAAAGTGGAATCATCTTGTAATCAGTCAGATAATCTTGACTAGATATGAGTTACATTTTTATCATATAGATCATTATTACACCTTGTGTCTTCACATCCATTATCATCACTTCCATATCAATATTCACCTCGTTTTCACATCCTTTTTAGATCAAGGTGATGATCCCTCTATCATTTTACCATCTACATTTATACCAATGGAATGGAATGATTTTAATTATTTGCACTTGCTCTCAAGTAGTGTACCTTTTTACCGAGTTGTACTATAAAAAACAATTTTGTAAAAAATGTCTCATAAAACTTCAAAAATATAAAAAACATAATATCAAATTTTTCAAAAAAAACATAAAACAATATAAAATTGTCCGAAACTCCAAAAATAGTTTCAAACTGTCACAAACAAAAAATTCATACAATGTTTGATAAAAAAATTTAGCAACTCGATAACACAGTTCAATAATTTTTTCATTTTATGGTGCTCCTCATGATCATTCCAGATCATACTCATATTTTTTACCTGTGGTGTATATGTATGCTAGAGGAAAGAACTTACCCTTTTGCAATATAAATTTTCCTTGGGGCACACATGTATTTTAAATTTTAATCCAATACAGATAAAAATTTAATGGAATCTGATAGGAGTATCTAAGTACCACTATGCTCTTCACCTTGATCCAATCCTCTCGCGTTCTAAACTGTCACTTAGGGCATTCAAATTTGTCTATTTCTTTAATGTGGAACACATTCAGAGTGTCATTAGACGACATTTTTGTACTTTGTATTGTACTACTACAATTTGTTAACATTGTGATGATGATTTTTATTCTTTCAATTTGGCGTTGTGTTTTACTTTGTTTATTTTTACTATGGACCAATTGCAAGAAATGTATTCACATCCTACTTTACATATAACTTTGGTGTGGTTCTTTCCTGTTCATATTGGGTTTATTTTTGTTACTTCTTTTATATCTTTTTTTCATTTGCATGTGTTGTGTTTTCCTCCTGGTTTATTTAAGCCATGGAATGTCTTCATTTTTTTTGCACACATATTATTACCAAAAATTACAAAAATCCAAAAAAAATTTCAAATATTTGAAAAAATTCAAAAAAAAATCACAAAAAATTCAAACAAACATTCACTTTTCACATGAATCATAAAATTGGAAAACCTTTGAAGTAAATCATTCAAAATCTCAATACAATATTGATAAACATCATACCTTTATCTATTACTCTAGTGCTTGTTCCAATCTTCCAACTATCACTTTCTTCCCTTTGAATGATATGCTAACTCTGCTTAGGGAAAGTCACACAAATTGTTTTTCCTTTGTGATATAACTTCACCTAGGGAAATTTCAAATTTGATTATTTGCAAAATGGATCCAATCAAGAGTTTCATAAGGAGTCTCTTTAATTCCAAAAGCTCTTCCATTCTAATCCTATTCCCATTTGGAAAAATCATTTGTATCTACTTAATCATCATTGTGCCACACATTAAAGGCATAGCTGATTGTCTTATTTTTTGACTTTGTGTTGCATTGTTGATGTTTACTTATTTTGGACCACTTACAAGTAGTGTGATCACATATTGGTTCCTTTATAACCCTGATGTTGACACCTAATTTATATGTTTGGTTTGTTTTCCTTTTTTATCTTTTCTTTGTTGTGTATGTTTGTTTATGCACATCTAAGTTTAATCATATTGATTCTTTCATAATCATGGTGATAATTGCTTGAGGTAAATTTTGTTTCCAGTTTTAAACAAGAAAGAAAGACAATTATTCCTTTTTTATGTTATGATTTAAGAAAGTGTGAAGATGGTGGATATGAACAGACCTAGAAGATGAAAAACTATGTTTTCGTTCAGGTAATGTATGGCTCAGAAATGTTTGAGACGGTTTCCTATTGGGTGATAAAATCCTAATCAGTGAACCAGGTGAAAGGAGTGTTTTGATGTGTTAATTGATTTGTGAAGTTTCAGTCTATGTGTGATAAGATGTGAGATGGAGAGTATTAAACCCCCCATTTAGACTATGCGGACAAGCAAAATGTAAAAGAAAGGTTCTTTTTAATCCTAAATTGAAATGCAATGTTTGATGAGTACACAAATAGTAAGGGAAGGTACGATGAAAAAAGAGCAAATAAGGAAAAGGAGAATACCTGGATAACAATTTTCCTATTTTTCTTCACTTCTCGAATGATGAGAAATCCAAGCCACGAACTGAGAAAGCAATAAAACAAGACCTCACATTGTAGGGTTAGTGTGAAAAGGCGAGATATAGAAAAGGGAAAAAACCACCTAAAGGGTAGTCCCATCAAGCGTGCCAGGAATGTTGTTCTAAGTTTTTCGTTCATAATGTAAATGAATGTAGTATCTACTAAAGAAACTAGTCAACTCAGAAGGATAGAGGGTTTGTGTTACCTTGGATGCTTGATGCTTGATACGATCACTGAAAGGTTGATTATTGCTACTACCAAACCTACAAATAAGACTAAAATGAGATTTTATTATCTAGATGTATGCGTGGGCTGCCCACAAATTTCCAGATCCAAGAAGTAGTTAGCTTCCTTTGTGGATGTCAACCCCCATTTTTTTAGATAATGTTGAAATAAAGGCAAAAGCATGTAGAAACAAAGTTTTCAATGAAGCTGGAAATGACAGAAATTGATCTAAAACTAATCAAATGACAATAACTATAAAATAAAGGTTACCTAGTCTGGGTCAATGATGACCTAGACTCTGCATAGGCAGGTTGATGATGACATGAGAAGGATGGATTTGGAGCTGTAGATAATTTTTTTGGATATATAGGGTCCTAACATAATCTTGAAGCTGGTAAGGACCTGTAGCTGTTATAAGTGGATTTGCAGAAGAAGAGAAGAGATAGAAAGTGGATAAAAAGGGAAGAAAAGGATGATTTTGGTAGATTATTGGATGAAAATGGCCTTGGTCAACGGTGACCCAAGAGGATTGGCAACCACTATAGTAGGATTGGGATGAGTTCAAGAAGAACTAGTTGGATAGAGAAACCTGAAAGCCCTATGAATGGAACTAGATGTTGCTAAGTGATGTATCGATGCTGCCCTAGAACTACAAAAGGTTAATCTACAAGAAAGAAACAATAATCTGATAGAAAAGTTGATAAAGCACCATAAAATAAGAAAATATCATGAAGATAGATCATGATTGATGTAGAACACATTAGATGATGGATGATATGTCTTTGACTATTTGAGGAAGCTCTAAAAGTCATAAAGAAGCTCTAATTGATGTCTAATTTATTAATTTCCTGTGGTTACATGATATGATCTCTATAATGGAAGGAAAAATCTTTCTTTAAAGTATTTTGATGGTGACCAGGTTGGGTTGGTGCCAATCATGGGGAAGTTTTCCCTCTTGGGCTTGATTTTCTGATTTAAGGTAGGATTTTGATGCTTTTAAGGCTTGGGAAAGTGCTTTAAAGCATATTGGTGGGATTAGATGACTTTGGGATGAATCCAAGGTTGTTAGGGCATAAAAATAGATGGGATGAAAGATAGAAAAGAAAGGGGATGGGTTTAGGATAAAAGCATTCTAAATAGAAATTTGGTTGGGGTAATGGAAATTGATCCAAGGGATCTAGAAAAACACACCACTTCATCAATTCTATCAGCACCAAGAAGGAGAAACATAGAAACTGAAGAAAATGAGGTAATTGAAGGTTTTGGATAGAATTGTCTCTCTATGTAAAGTAGTAGTTATGAAATTACTACCCTGTGGGGTGATGGTCTTGTAACTACTACCCAGCTAGAGTGACATTCCTATAACTGCCACACATCCAGGGCGGAATTCTTGAAACCACTAGTCTTCTTAGGGTGGTGGTCCTGACACTTCTGAACAGAAAATAATAATGGAGCATGAATGGATCCGAATTTGAAGTGCCCAACTGTGCTCTTCCCTCTATGATCTTTCCCATTCTCTAGTGCACAAGATGACATAGGAGATGGCTATAAATACAAGGAGGAGCAAGAGAATTGATAATTCAAAGATCCAGAGAGATCAAGAAGTAAAGTACTAATATGAGAACAAGTGAGTAGATATTCTTTACTGTTGGAGTGTAATTGTAGGAGAAAGGTGTAAGAAAATAGAGAAAACAAGTAATTGGAGAGAAGGTTTACATTTTTCTTATTTTCATACTTATTGTAATCTATAAAATTTGAATAATTGGTGAATACAAGTGAGAAGAAAGAACAATTTCCCTTTTTGACTTGTTTTCCCTCATTGGGGGTTTTCAGGATAAAAATTCTTATGTTGTGTGTAGAATTATTTTAGCATTTCTCTAAAATTATGTCCTAAGCACTAGTTAATCAGTCACTAAAGCTCTAATTTTCAATCAATCTGTCATTTTCCAAAGTTGAAAGTAGAACAATACTATTGTGTGATTTCGTAGAGTTTGAAAGTGGAAGTTTATAGATCATTTTCATATCGAGATGATTATATATCCAAGATTATGGTAATTGATTCTTTCTTGTGATTTGCTTGATAGTGACAAGGTACAAAGGTGAAGATTTTTTACCTTGAGATCCATATATTTCTACGAAGAAGTGGAAACATAGAATTCGAGCTCTAATGGAGGAAGAGAACTTGGTCCGTAGAGTTGAAATGCTAGAGACCATGATGGATAGATTGTATAGAAAACAAGAAGAGATTTTATATCTGAAAAATATGGATTTGGTTAAAAATATTCCATGAAATCAATGGTTTGAGCACTAGCTGAAAAATTTGATATCGAAAAGAGCCACAAAGAGGAAGAATAGGAAGGGTGTAAAGAAGAGATGCAAATTGTAAGTGAGAAGGTAAAATATTCTCATACACCTTTTAAAGTTGAAATGAAAGTGGAAATAAAGAATTTTGAAGGACAAATAGATGCATAATTACTGGATAAATGGATAAAATAATAGGAAGTCTATTTTAGTGTGCATAATGTCATTGAGGCACAAAGGATCACCTTTTCACATCTCAAAATGGAAGGTCATGCTCTGGTTTGGTGGGAACCCCATTTGACCTCTTGTGAAAAGAAGAAATGTCATATTTTTAGTACTTGAAAGGGTTTTAAATAATTTATTAGAGCTAACTTATATCCTTTTGGCCATAAGACTGATATGATGATTAAGTGGCAGTACTTAAGATAGGGCAGCAGTCAAAGTGTGCAAGACTACACTATGGATTTTTGGATACAAGCCATGTTTCTAAATATGGACTTGGAGGATGAGGACATTTTGACCAAGTATTTGGGAGGACTTCACACTAACCTTTAGAGGAAGGTAATCTTCATGAAGCCCAAATATCTCAATGAATCTTGTATACAATCATACTACATTGATGACGAGAATAAGTAAGGAGGAACAAAGCTGAAAGAAGACCAATCAATACATTAACAGGAAAAATAATAATGGAAGACAAGCAGTAGAGGTAAGTGGAAAGGTAAACATGTCCCTGCTACTTTACATACTTGTAAAGATCCTAAGAATTTCTGTAAGAATTGAGATATAAATGGACATACTGATGCCACATGTTGGAAGTTATGTCCAGAATTACACCCAAAGCACTAAACCAAGGATTCCAAGAAATCCATGTCCACTGTGAAAATAGAAGGAGAAGTGGAGATTGAGGATGATTCAGATGTAGATGAAAGGTTGGGATGCACAACCACTAACAAGTACAAGGAAATAGAAGAAGAAGAGATGAGTAATATTTTCCAAATCAAAATCCAAATCAAGAGGACTAAGGTAAATGCTTTATTAGATTCTAGTTCTCAGTCAAATCTAATTTTTGATGTGGTTGTAGAACATCTTAGCCTATATACTTATGCACATCCACATCCATACCCATTGGGATGGGTGAAGAGGAGTGTAGAAACACAAGTTACAAGACAGTGTAACTTTTAGTTTGGGATAAATACCCAATATATTAATGTATTAGAGGCTGATATCATTCCACTTGATGTATTTGACGTTGTCTTCGGAATTCCTTACTTGTATGCCTTGGATGTTGTGTTCACAAAGAGAGTTAACTATTATAGATGGGTCAAGGATGGAGTTAGTTTCAACATCCAGACACACCAGAACAAATTAAAGAAGGCTATGGTAAGTATCAACCAAGCATAAAGACTTATTTAGGAAAATCATCAGTTTTGTTTACTTTCATTAGAAGAAAAGAAAAATGGAGTAGAGTGCATAGATGTTTCTAACCAAAGGATGGATAATTTGGATAGCATTTTTTAATTTTTTGTAGAAGAAGCCACCACAAGAATTTATCTTTCAAGGAGAAATACAAAGTTCCACTATGCGGTAACCGTATCTATCTATAAATTCACTTTACATGGCCATGGGGTAGCAAGGAGAAGAGATATAAGGAAAAATGTGGACTACAACAACAATGTACATGGAGAGGATTCAGCCAATCCATCTCAAAGGACAAAGACATGTAAGAAGGACTAAACCAGTATAGTATGGGACCTTCACCATACTTGAGCAGATTAGAAAATAAACCTTCAAGCCACACTTCATATAGATGTACGCAATAAAAATTTTCAAGAGCTCACACATACTAAAGCCATCAATGCATGAAAAAAAAGGAAATATGCAGAAGCTACTTTCCAAAGAGGATTGTACTTGAGTCAACTTGGAGGAGGATGTAACACTAGAGAAGAAAACCAGATATCATAGGAGTCTTGGTAGGTTGGACAAGAGAAGACACCAAGGTAGACCCAATGGTATTCGAAGGAGCGAGAGAGAGAGTTGATTCCTCTACCATTACCCCACTAATATCTTGTGGGACAAAAATCCTCCTAAGTAGAGGAGGTATGATCTATAGGGATCTAGAAAAACACACTTCATAAATTCCTTTAGAACCAAGAAGGAAAAACAAAGAAACTAAATAAAATGAGGTAAGCATATGTTTTGGATAGAACCGTCACTCTGTGTAGAGTAGTGGTTGTAGAACCAACTCCCTATGGGGTGGTGGACCTGAACCATTTCCTAACAAGGGAAATGGTCTTGAAACTGCTTATCTTCTCAGGGTGGTGGTCCTAGCACTTCTGAACAGAAAATAATAATGGAGCACAAATGGATGTGAATTTTAATCACCTGACTGTGTCTCTTCCCTCCCTGGCCTTTCCCATTCTCCATTTCATGGAAGGAAATGTGAGAAGGCTACAAATACAAGGAGGAGCAAGAGAATTGACCATTCGAAGATTTAGAGAGATCAAGAAGAAAAGTATTAATATGAGAGAAAGTTAGAAAATATTCTTTACTAATGGAGTGGAATTGTAGGAGAAAGGTGTAAGAAAACAAAGAAAGTAAGTAATTGGAGAGAAGGTTTACATTGTTTCTTCTTTTCAAACTTATTGTAATCTATAAAATTTGATTAATTGGCCAATACAAGTGTGAAGAAAGAGTAGTCGCCGTTCGCGACTTGTTTTTACTCATTGTGGGTTTCCAAGATAAAAATTCTTCTATTATGTGTAGAATTATTTTACCATTTCCCTACAATTCTATCCTAAGCAACTAGTTAATCAATCACGAAATCTCGAATCTTCAATCAAAACTACCATTTTGCAAAGTAGCAAGAAGAACAATATAGTTATGTGATTTCGTAGAGTTCCAAAGTGGAAGTTTATGGATTAGATAGCTAAATGATTAATTAATTAATTCATAAGGATTAATTTGGATGCGATGGGCATGTAAAATATTAAATTATTAATTAATTAATGTAGCTTAATTAATTAATAAGTATTGGATGGGCATTTGATTGGATGAGGAGGATGATTGAATTAGCATATGTGCACGTAAGCAAATGAGGGCACCAATACCAGTTTTAGGTGTCTACAGATGGAGATTGGTCTGATAAGACCAATATGTCCTTGTGTAAAATGGATAAATAGGAGGTACAGAAGTTTGAATAATTTATGAATACGTATATCATCCTAGGGTGAACCTATTTTACTTCTAAACCAGATGCTTCAATTTTGGATGGCTTCAAAAACTTGAATAATGGATTGAGGATTGTTAGATAGAAATGAAATGTATGATTTTCTATAACGTCTACCATGACAAGTTGGGTAGGCCTGATTTGTTGATTCAAGTTAAGATTATAGGCATAAATAACATAAAGAAGGTATGTGTCAAGTATGAGAAGGAGACAGGGTAGAGAAGAGTTTGATCTTTGACATGATACTAGGTATGCCAAGGACAAGGATAATTCATGATATAATGGTGTCATGATTTAATAAAGATCCATAATTTTGTATGACTGCAATGCTAAGATATGAGAATAATATTGAAGAAATGATCATGATATTAAGGTATGCTTTATTTATTTGATGATCATATCCTTAGTGATTTGATATTGCATTTGAATAATGTAGTGTGAGGAATTAGCTAAGGGGAGAAATTTTTAGTCTTGAAGGTATCCTAAGCATAAGCAGGTATGAGATGTCTATTTTTTCTATAGTTTTGTGTCCTAAGACAAGATTTGTTGTTTGAAGTTATGAAACAAAGTTAAGATAGCATAATCTCAAGGGGAGTTGGTCTATGTCATGTTAGGCATGTCCAAAGTCTAAGTTTGCACAGTCAATGTAATATTGCAAAGATCAAGTCAAAGGAAAGATTACATAAGATAAGTGTCTGATCCAAGGTTGAAGAAGTAGGACACTGTTGTGAAGGAACTTGAGTTTATTTTTTAAAAATCCAATATGAAATCAAGTTTTTTTCTCTTTGCGTGATTCATGAAGGATTTTTTAGTCGTATGTGATGAAATAGATCCAAGGTATAGTCACAAGAAATATGTGAGTAAGAGGTACAGACTCATAATTAGGTCCACAACATGTTTGAATTCAAAATGAGGAATACATCAATTCAAGGGGAGTAATGTCCATGTTAATACCAGGCCCATGGATCATCTACAATTACTAAAGTCAAGATGGTGTACATATACCAAGAAGGAACAAGTAAGAACTTATGTATTATTGACAATATGTTCATATCAAGTTGTCATAGTTACCTTTGTCATAGATGTAAAAGGAGGAGATTATATGCTCATAAACATGAAAAGAGAGTCTTATAGGTTCTTTTGTGTATGGTTACCATCAATGTTTTTAAAGACGGTTTCCATTAAATTATTAATGAAAAAGGGGGAGATTGTTAGACATTGTGTTTTGTCGTTGTCATTGATGTCAAGTGACATTGATGTAAAAGGGTGTCAAGGTGACATATGTGTCTCCATGATTTGTCTATCATTAGATATGATGAAGCTTGATTGGTAGTCTTTGGTTTTGGTGTCTTCGATATGTTGTTTTGGTGAAGGTTTTATCGTGTCTCGGTACATTTACATGGTCTAGAACATGAATCAAACAAGTATGTTTTGTTTATGATCTCTAATGGTTGTTAAAGGTATCAATAAGGTCAAGCATATGATGTTTCAAGGGTGTTAGAGTGTCTAAAAGGTGGTAACAAGGTCAATTTCAATTAATCATGTGGTGAATTAGGCCATTGTAGGCCTAATCCTAGAATTAGTTCAAGCAGATGAGATTGTAACATAAATAATGAAGAAATAAAACCCAAGGTATACATGTGGAATGTGTCTAGATGTTTCATAACATGTGTAGTTAATGTATCAGGTTAAGTGCATGATTAAGGTCCTTTTAGAGCAAGACTATAAGACAAGGCAAAAAATACATGGGTAATTCATGGTACTTGGAGAGTTTCAGGTGTGTGTGTAGGATTTCTTGAGCATTGGAAATCATGAAGGAAGGTTTTTTAGTGATTTCAAAAAAACATTAGTTCGAGAAGATGATGATAAAGCATGAAAACCAATTTTTAGCCATATCGAGCTCTTAGAAATGTAAATTCTAGTTCAAAGGTAAAATTATTATGATTTCCCACATGTGTGTTTTTTGCATGGAAATCTGATCTCTTATGGGATGTTAAGGCATGGAGCTAAGATCATTTTGTAAAAATAATGGATTCATTTGGACGTTAGAGCTTAATGAGCCATTGTTAAGAAGCCAGAAAGGAAAAAACCCTCCTCGAAACCCTAGTTCTATAGTTAGAGGTAAAATATGAAGTGTACGGGCATGAAATGGAAAGGAAAATATAATGCGATGAGTCATGGTTGTAGAGAATTCTTCAGGGATTATTTTGGTGGTATTTCCATGCTCCAAGTCAGCTGAAAAGGTATAGAAAAACCCTAGTTTTGAAAATATTTACTAGTATAGAGATGAGTTGAAGGTTTCATGGTGAAATACTAAATGTTCCAGATACCTTAAGAGGTGTGCTAAATGTCCATGAAAAGTTATGGGTAGGTTATGTGAATAAATTTTATGTAATAGGTCTCCAAAGGGTCCTAGCTCTTTTGGCCTAGAAGGTTAAAACCCAGTCATGGTGGTTTGAAGAGTGATTTGGTGTTTTGCATGATGTATCTAAGTTAGATGATCATGGAGAGCTTGTAGAGGTATTATTTAATGTGTTTGAAGTATTTTTTGATATGGATAGGTGATTTATTTCTTAATCCCTAATGGCCTAATCAACCCTATTAGGCCTATCAAGAAGTAGTTTGGAATAAGTGTGTTTGGTTAATTTTCTCCATATGGCATATGGGCTTGATTGCTTGAAGTTTTTTATCAAGTCCCTAATGAATTGTTTCAAGTGTTTTCAATGTTTAACATTAGAAAAATAATGAACTAAGGGGGGGTGAATTAGTACTTAAAAAAAATTCAAATTAAAATTTCATATTTGAAACTTAAATTGCAATATTCAAACAACCACAATAGCCACTTATTCAAATTTTAATGTGTGCACACCATAAACCATCAACAATGCATGAAACTATGAAAACATAAAAACACCATGAGAAAAAAAGATGTAAGTGAGAAACCCTCAAGGGGAAGAAAAACCAACTAAAACACAATCTTATATTAATATGTTTCGAATTTAGTGAGGCACCAACCCCACAAGGAGCACCAACCCCTAGTTTAGTAGAGCACCAACCATACAAGGAGCACTAACCCCTAATTTTGGTGAAGAACCCACTCCTATAAGGAGGATACAACCCCCCAAGATGATAAAGCACCCACTAAACCACCTTATTATGTATATATATCTTTGAAATTTTTACTACCACAACCAATGGAGATCTCTTATTCAGCTCATGTAATCTTTTCTCAAACCCTAGGTGAACAATTTTGCTCATTTTTTGCTCTTCTTTGACTCTGTCTTGCAATCTCAACCTATTGCACAAATCTCATGTCATTTTATTTTTATTAACCTGTATACACACACTTATCAGATATACCTTAAATCTTTATCACATACTTGTAAACAACTTCCACTTATGGGTCGTTCCACTCTTACACACACATGCAAGACTTGCTCACAAAATGAGCACCAAAAACTTCACTTATTATATGCTTTTCAGCTTTCTCAATTAGGCCCGAAGGAGTTTTGTCCCTTGTCATAATAGTTCAACCCATAACATCAAGGAAAACATTAAAAAAAATTTTAAATACAATAGCTAACATTTGACCCATATGAGGTCGTCCAAGCTAAAAAGACTTATTACATGTGCCAAAAATGGCTCAAAAATAGCTTAAGCACAATCTTAAAATTGTCCCTGACATGAGTACCATACCTTTGCATGACCCATGAACCCCTTCTAAATAATTAAAATACCATAAAAAATTAATATATGGTCATAATTAATATCAACCAATCAAATTATTTCATTTACTTGGGCCCAGTTTCCCTTTACAATTCTCAAAACAGTTGTTTCATTGTGCCATTTAGCACCCTAGAAACTTGATAATGGCCACCAAATCACTTATACTAAACCAAAATCATGCTATATCACCATTCAAAAGAAGACATGGTGTAAACCTATATATAACACTTCTAATAATGTTAATAATTCATGAAACATAATTTACTTCAAACCATATCAACATTTTCCTTGTCCAAATCAACCTGCTAAAAATGCTATTTCCAAAGGGTATCGTCATGACATCAAATATAAATGTATTGATATACCTAATAGATTGATTCATTTTATTCAAAATTCATACATCTTCATATTCTAGGTGATAGGAAGTATTACCCAATCTATCTCATGCTTCAAATATCATCAAGCTTACACAAAAAATAAATCTTATCTTGAATTACCAAAAAACATTTCTTGCTCAAATAAATCCCTAGAAACCCTATAAAATGAACCTCATCATGAGTAAATAAATATATTACTAAAAATTTATTTAAATAATAATTTCCAACACAACTTTAATCATCGTCAGTAATTCCACCTATAATTCAAGATATGACCATTTTATTGGACCATGCTATTTGAGACCCCAAAATTGCCCTTCGACTAATCAACCTGTTTGGATCCTCAAAGCCTCATGAACCTTGCATTAAAAATATCCTAAAAATTCCATGAAAATCAATGAAAAACTCTCATAAATTCACACAATGCCAATTTAGTCCAGTACCTTCATTTGGAAAAATCTACTCTTAGAACTGAAACTCTTTATAAACAATGGCATTTTTAGGCATGGGGCCTACATCATCGTTTACATGACCTTAAACATAATATTCCTGGAAGTCTCGAGGAGTATCCTCTACAACATAAAATCATCAATTTTGTAGGAACCAATCAAAACTAGGGTTCAATATACTTCACCTTTTCTGTAAGACTGCTCCTAGATATGGTTTAGACTAGGGTTTGAGACCACTTTAGCTTCTTAACGATTCGTTCATAAAAACCTATGACGATCAAGTGGCCTCATTATTTTTTTTCAAATATTCATAAACTAAATTAAGAATCTATTCTTGATATCCGCATGGTCCGCATGCAAAGCATACATTTTTAACAGCGGAGCATTAGAAGGTTCAAATTCGAGCTAATGATTTTCACATTGTTTCTTGACCCAGTTTTACTAAAACTTGTCAAAACTTGCAAAATATATTCAGCATAGGGCACATAAAATTTGGCATTAGAGAGAATTATGATAACATGTACAATAACTTCATCAAATTCACTGCATAATCCCAAATAACATTTCTCAAACTCTCCATCGAATCCCATTTGCATAGCCTTACCTTAGGGATTCTTACTATAGCAAGTTAGTATCAACTGTAATAGTGCAATGCACTGAGCATGAAATCTACTTAAATTGATCACAAACATACCTCATATGCTATGATAAAAATTTTTTCATACTTCCACAAGCTCATATGGCTCCAATACCACACTGTCATACCTCCAAGCTACCATATATGCTCCTAATGAGCACATGTAACCAAACAAACCACCTGTACCTGTACTATACCACTGCTATGAGTGTTTCAAGCACCCTCAAAACATGATATAAACATGCCAATATGATTCCCAAAAAACCAATAATATCATATTGTCAAGCTACACCTCCAAGGCACATGTATAGGCTTGCTAAAGCAAGCACACATCATTGAATCTCATTATAGCAACTCAAACACATCCTAAACAGTATGTTCGTACCACATATATCATTATGACATCATCCTAAAACATCCAATTTTTCATTAATGTGGTTTTTCATAAATTAAAAACACCTATTAGGCCTACATTCCAACATTTAAAAGTTGTAGTTTAGGTGTTGGAGCTTGATTGATCAAAATTGGTTCATTGAGACCCTAATAAAAGCTTTAAATAGTTTTAGAAAAGGTTGTGTTTTAGATATTTGTGCCATGATTTGTATGTTTCTATGAGTTTTTATAGGTCTATAATAATGAGATCTTTCCATTGATATGTTGCATGAGCCTTGTTGAAAATTTTAAAGGTGTGAAGTGATTTGCTTTTGGAGGTTGATTTTTAGGTGCTTGAGACCTAGATGGAGTTTCTTGCTTCTTGGTGTGATTCATGAGGAATATGGATGGTGCATAGTTGTTTGAACTTGTAGTTAAGTATGAAATAATTTCCTTTAATTGTGTGGAGTTGATGGAGTCTTGGTGAAGTTTTTGTGCCCTTGAGATTTAAACTCGTGACTGTTGGGTGTGAAAAGTGTGTTTTGGTTCTAGTTGATTGTTTATGGGATTGTAAAGATAATTACAACCTATGAGGTCTATTTATGTGAATTATAATAGTTTTTAAAGTTTTTTTTGTGTTTCTTATGACCAATATTAATCATATTAGCTGACATGTGGTTGTATTAAGCAAGTGCCAAGTATAAAATTGAAGTGTGTTGGCTCATTTGAGCTAGGCTAGAGCATACAAGTTTAAGAGAGCTAGAGATGAGTGAGAAAGGTGTTGTAAGGGATCAAGGGAAAGTTAGAGAAGAGGATTATAAGATGAGGAGATCGTAGAAAAAGGATATCAAGATAATTTTACCTAATCAACATATGAAGGTGCAAGCTTGAGCGAAGAAGAAGAGAGGACTATTTGAGAGAGTTTTGAGTTAGAGGACATGAACTAGTGATCACAATTGATGTAGTCACATCAAGGATCATTACACTTTCCACAAGATGCATTAGAGAATAAAATTCAAGTAAGTCTAAATTTTGTAATTATACTTGTGCTCTATACTAGGAAACAACAAAACTTACAAATCTTTTCCTTTAGGATTAAATCAACTCACTCCATGATAAAAACATGTTTCTTAACCTCTATTTAGTCTATCTCAGCCCTTCAGACCTTGGAGTCACAAAAATTAACCAACTCATTCCATCTTTTCAAAAACTACTCATTGTGGCTACTTAAGAACACAAAATCTGACAAATGGATTTAATTAGTCAAATGAATTCAAACAACCTTCTCAACAATCTAAAGAGTCTCATACAAAACTGATACACTTCAACTATTTGCTTCACCTTTGCAAAAATGTCCTTTTTAGATTTTTGAGAGAAATAATTTTGGAATTGTATAGGGTGTAATGACCCTCAAGGGCTCTTAGAATGACATTAAAAGTTTTGTATTCACTTTTCCTATTTGGAAGTGTGCGCAGAGTTTCTTGAGGAAATTATTAATATCATATCTTCTCTCTATACTTATCCTTTTACAAACATATCCTTCCATTTAGCCCTGGTACAAGACAAATTCCACTATAATTATTTGTGATGGTTTCCAATTGACATACAAGTGATCATTTAAAAAACCCTTAAAGGACTTATTTAAGTGGTCAAAATTTCTCAATAGCTTTCTTTGGATCAATTGTCTCAACTTACACCATTCAAGAATCAAAGAAGATCTTTATGAACTACCTACAGGTTTAAAGTGTAAATTTCATTCACTGTGTGAAAAGGAAGGTTAATTAGAACCTCAAACCTCATAAATCTCCTTTATTACCTCCTTAATGTATCCACTATCAATATTGAAACCCAGATCATCTATATAATACAATATATGAGAAAAGTTTCAAAACCCTGATAGGGTTTGCACAAGACTGGAGTGATCTAATAATTTTTTATTATTCTGGGAATCCTGCCTTGGATTTTTTCTTTTCAAATCCCTCTTGTAGATGTGTAAGGATGATTTACTGAAGTTATATATTTCTGAATTGATGTTATAGTCCTTCAAACAACTATTTTCCCCAAAACCCTAACAAACCCTACACTAAGAGCCTAAACATGCATATTAATTTGTATTGTATCTTCCAATATTTTTTAAATCCCCTATACACTTTGAACAAGTTTGCATACTTCCTAGGAATGGTTAGATTTACTAGTAATAGGTTTATTCTTCCTGATGACTTTTTTGCATTCACGGTATAGTGCAATAGTGTAACAATGGAACCCTTAGTAATATTTGTCTTCTTGAAAGATTCAAGCCTCCTCTATCACCTACACACTTCAAGTAAGGTTTATAAATGTCTTTCAAATTCTTGTAATCTATTTAAACTCAAGTTACCTTCCTTTAAATGTATATCTCTTCAAGGAATAGCTAAACACCTTATCACTGTATACTATTATAGGTATCTCAATGGTTTCCTTGTAAATCCATTCAAATATCTAAACCTCATTACTTAGAAACTTAATTAGGTTATTTGTACTCTTGATATTCAGTTACAATTCATGATCTACTCACATAAGCTTATTATCTCAACTCACACTATCAAACATAGGTTCAGTGATTTCTTCAAGACTATATATGTAAAATTCAATCACAAACCAATTTGGAGCTCTAAACATTTTTTAAATTGATTGATCAATGAATATGAATTAGTTACAAATTGGAGTCTTATACTCCTACAGTTCAAATAGTTTTCCCCTAGCTATTTTCTAGGTCTAATATGACCAAGATTACATGGAGATTACATACAAGAAAAGGGCTTAAGTGCTAGTTTCAAATTACATGACCAATCATACAATAATAAAATCCCTTAAAGACACTTGATGACCAAAATTAACCTAGTTAGATGTTATAATAACTAGTTAGACCCCCCTACATTATGAGTAAGCTAAAAGTGGCTTAGAAATTGAAATTTTAAAGAAGCCAAAAATGGTGGGAACTCACAAATTCAAAATTTTGAATTTCTAAAGCCTAAAAGACAACATGAATGACTCAAGTACACCTCTAAGACCCTAAAAACCCAAAAATTAACTAACACATGCCTAAAATAGCTCTATGATATCCTTGAAGTAATGATGCCCCTGCATATACAATCAATTAGAGAAATAAGTACTCAAGTGATATTCATCTTTAGGTGGCTAAGTTGATTCTTGGTCATCCTAGGGGGTTGTATCCTCCTTATGGGGTTGATTCCACAATAAAATATGGATTAGTGCTCCTTATAGGATTAGTTTCCTACTAAACAAGGGGCTGGTGCTTCTCGTGAAGTTATTGCTTTACTAAATTTCCTTTGTGATGTGTAATATATGTAGAGGTTCAGTGATTTTTCTTACCTTTGAGTGTTTCTCACTTTATATCTGGTGTTCATGTGTTATCTCTTGTCTCTTTCACTTATGGATGGTTGTTACACACTTAATAATCTCACAATTGATTATGTCTACTGAATGATTGATTTGAATGATGAATATATGTTATGGTAAATAAAATTAAAGTTTTATATACTGATTCACCCCCCCTCTTACTCAATGTTTTTTTAACATTTGGTTGATCCCTAACCATTGTGCCTCATTAGGTTAGAGGAAATAGAAAGGTTAGATATAAGGAATGGTAGTTAGGATGGGAGGATTGATAGATGATGTTGTGGGATGGGTAGATATGATGAGTAGGGAGTATAACTGCGATACCACGTTATAACTTACACGTTGATATGGTTCAAGATGCCTCTTATTTGATATAATCATATTAAAATAAGTACTATGATTTGAAATTCCATAGTACCAATGTTTATAAGATGCTACAAGACTAACTCAAAGTAAATTACAATACAATATGAGTAAGTAAATAAATAAACAATCAAACAAATATAATAAAACACCTTCAAACAAGAAATGTTTTAAAAATGTATAAATTTTTTTGTTATCCTATTTTAGTACCCAAATGTTGTAGTTATAGGACAAGGTTTAAGATGGTGTCCCACACTAGGGTAATAAATTAAGGACAAATAAATCTAGATATAAACTAACATGCATTATGATTATGCCCCAAACAATGATATATGTTGGGAAGACGTACATAACAAACACATAATTTTTTTTATGGATGAAGAACATAAGATGATCTGAATGTCACTCACTATAATGAGTGAGCAATGAAGTAAGATATTGTCAATATTTTACATTTGCTAGGGATTTTGTGTTAGACACTATTTTTGGGGTTTTCTAGATCTTGCAATGTTTTTTATATTTTATATGTTTTACGATGTTTTTAAATTTTCTATGTTTTACGATGTTTTGGATTTTTAATATTTTACTATGTTATAGATTTTCTATGTTTTACGACATTTTTTAGATTTTCTATGATTTTGCTATGTTTTGGATTTTCTATGTTTTACGATGTTTTTGGATTTTATATGATTTTGCAATATTTTTGGATTTTCTAGATTTAATGACATTATGTACTAGAGATCAATGTAATGAGATGCCTCAGTGAGAGATTAGGATATACAAGTGTAAAGTACCACACAAATACATAAGAGTTGGAAAATTTGAATCATGGCCAAATGAGAGGCTAGGCTTTTCAGTCTGAGCGGCATCAAAGATATGACATGAAACTTGAATACAAATGGATCATGGTGTGTGTCATTTTGAAGTTGGGGATATGATCTAACTGGCACTCAAATTTGTGGAGACATGGATAGCACTCAAATAGGACTTGATCTTGTCCTAACTGTTTTAGGTTGTGCCTTTCAACCAAGGTAAGAGAACCTATTTTGTAACCCTCAAATGGTGAAGGAGATGAAGATATCCCTCAATTTGTGCAAATAGTATGAAAAGGGCCTTGGGAAAATATGATCAACACTCCAAATCTGACTTTCACAAGTTGTCACTTCCAGATTATGGAGATACTTTCAATGCAAGGCAAGGGTTACTGAAGACATTTTGAAATCCTGATCTGTTCTGCATACTTTAGCAAATGGATTTTGATCTTCTGTGGGTATACAGGTCAAAACAGGGGTAAAACAGGGTAGGATTAGTTGTTTTGAATGATTTTTTGGGTGGGAGTTTAGATAAGACAAACCAAGGTCCGCCAGACTCTTTGAGGATTTCAACAAAATATGGAGAAACTTAACAGTAGAAAGTATCAAAATGGTTAATCATCCCTTCAACCAGGATATGTGCATCAAATGGAGGCCCAGATCTACACTTTTCCACACAATATTTGATCATCTATCACAAAATCTTGAGTTAGAATGAACCAATGAAGCATTTAGCAATCACTATTTAATCATGACCTAAGGTGCACCCAAAGGTTTACAAACAATCTCTGAAATCAAGGAAGGTAAAGTGATTTTAAATTTGTTTATCTCTTTATCAGATGAAAGCTCTTCTGAATGTGAGATTGCAAATGCCACTAAACTAATCACAAGAAATGAGACCATGTATGATCAAGAGAGATTTTAAACACAAGACTGCAACAGGAAACAAGAAACACAAATTTGAAATGCATTCTGAAATGTAAGCATTCACAAATTTTTCCCAAAGACAACACAAAATAACTCAAAAATGATCAGATTTATCAGCAGGGGAATGTTTTGAAAAACAATCTCAGAGCTTGTTAATGGCTATACATGTGAAACCAACTTAACATGATTTGAAATCTGATACAAAGAGAGTTACATGAGTTTCTCAAGTGGTCACTCAGAGAATGGGCTTCTTCCCAGATTTTCCCGTGAAATTTTTAGTTTTCCAGGACTTTTTTAAACTCTTCCAACCCTTTGCATGAAAAATTCATGCAATATATAGCTTTCAATCTCCTTCGAGCCTTCTTTCCCAAGAAAATAATATGCCAAAGGATCAAATTTGTTACAAAAAATCCTCATGATTCGCAGACAGGGACGTTTAACAGAACACGTCCAAAAAGTTGCCAGTTGTCTCAAAAAGAGATGAATCATTGCAAAATTCACATCATTATCCATTGTGGAGGCACATTTTTCATCTTCAAAGCATGCAGACCCCCTTCCTTTCATTATTTCATCCTTATCCCTCCAAAATTTGACTCTGCAACTTTTGGATTTGATATTTCACGTTTTTGGATGGGTTAGGGCAAAAATTCATTTCAAAAACATCTCTGATCTTCAAATTGATCCTCAAAACTGATTGCATTGGTCCTTGCAGGCACAAACGACATGAATTTGTCAAAAATTTGATGAAAATTGATGCAAAAAATGCATCTCCACACTTCCTGGAGCTCAAATGGTAGCGAAACTGAAAAATGCACAGTTACCATTGATCTTCCTTTATCCTTTAATCTGAGCCCTCCACGTGTCACAATGTGATTGGAAATGGGCTTGGGATCACTTTTTGACATTTTAACACTTTTGGAAAAATGTAAAAATTTGACATTTTTCTCCGCCCCTCCGCCCTTTGAAAATGAGCTTGACACGTGTCCCAATGTGGGCCCCATTGGAATCACGGCTCGATTCTACACATTTCCACCTTTTTTGGAAAAAGGAAAATTTTCAAAATTATCCCCGTGGCCCGCACCTCTGATTATGTCCCTGACACATGCACAATATGATTGGATACGGAGTCGCGGCTCAATTTTAAACATTTTGCCTCTTTTTGGAAAAAGGAAAATTTTCCATTTTTCCTCCGCGGCTCTGCCCTCCTGCAAGACACGTGTCCTCATATGATTGGCTGAGGGGTAGTGCTTCTCATTTCATATTTTAATCATTTCCACAAAGGAAAATTTTTAACATTTCCTCCGCCATCCCGCACCTCCGCCTTTCCCTGCCACATGAATCTTGACTCTGATTACCTGCGGGCTTGCGGGTCCCATTCACAATTTTACCCTTTGATGCCAAAAAGAAAAAAAATCTCAACTTTCTTCTGAAGGCAAGCCTCCCCATTGTGCACCTCTGATGCTGACACGTGTCTTCATCCCATTGGCTATGAGTTTGCGGTCCAATTTTATACTTTAACTCTTTTTCACCAAAGGCAAAAAAGTATCAAACTCCTCCACCTTTCCATCTCCCCACCTGCCACGTGTCCTCCTCTGATTGGATGTGGGCCTTAGGGATTTTCTTTCACTTTAACTCTTTTTCCAAAATGCCTTAAGGCACAAAATGACCCGCCATCCATCCTTCACTCTGCCTCAAAAGATGACACGTGTACCTCCTCTAGGGCCTGCGGAGCTGTGGGGGCAACTTGCACATTTTTCCAAAAACACAAAAATGTTAAGTTTTTAGAAATGACCCAAATTATCCTTGTCCAATCCAATTAGAACAAGCCACGTTGAGAAGATTTTTGAGCTAAAATTTGATGTATGACCCAATTAGAACAAGCCACATTGCCGATGAATGCTGAAGAAGAAATTGATGGGAAAATGATGCCCGTCTGACCGTCAAAACACAGAAAATGCCAGGGATGCCCTAGAATTTGATTTTTTTGCTAAGGACGACAAATTTCTTGAAATTGAACCAACTGAAACATGTTTTCAAAGCATTTTTTATCATGGAATTGGATTTTCAATGGCATACAAGTGCAAATCGATCAATTTTAAACTTCCATGATTGGGAAAAAAGGAAAAATGGAGGAGCCCATAGATTTTGGAAAAATTAGGGCACAAAACAGGGCACACATGTAAATTTCTTTCAAATTGGGGACAAAACAACAAGTTTGTGAGCATTTCAAGGCATTCAACTAGAGGGAAAAGTTGCAGACCACCAATTTGAGAGAAAAACGTTTCAGAGCATGCAAATGAAGGAAAATTTAGGGCAAAATGGTGCAAGCTCAAAAATGGCACCAACATCGGCTCCTGCTCGGGGATGGGCACTCCTAGTGAGTGCCACAAGAACAAAAGAAGTAGACCAAGTGCCAAAAACAACCATTGGGAAATGGAGTCAAAAATGCAGGGCAGAAAAACTAGACCCAATCGACAAAAAATGGCTGCCAAGAACAGGGCAAACCACAAACTGACAAAAACAGCAAAAACAGAGCCAAAAAACAAAGACTATACACTATACAAGTGGTGCATACCTCAAATTTGGGGATTAATCCAAGAAATTCTTCAGATGCCTACCATTAACAGGTAGTTCAAGCAATTCCCCATCTAAGTCCTTGAGAAAAAAGGTATTTTCACCAATTCTGATATCAATGGAGTAAGGGCCCATCCACAATGCATCAAATTTACCATGTTTTCCCTTATCTTCATGCCTGCTATCCCACAACAAAACCAGATCTCCAACATTGAAAGCCCTAGGAGTGACCTTCTTGTCAAACAACCTCTTCAACTTCTCTCTAAATCTGACATGCCTTTGGTGGGATGCTCTTCTTTCTTCATCCAGCTCAACAATCTGATTAATCCTTGCTTCATATGGACTGACCTCTTGATCTTCAAGTTGTTGAACAAACTGAAATGAAGATAATTGCAGATGTAAGGGCAGCAGAGCTTGAGTTCCATACACCAACTCAAATGGGCTCTTACCAGTAGCTCTTTTGGCAGTGATTCTATCAGCCCAAACTACAAATTTCAGTTGTTCACCCCATTTTCTCTTGTTCAACTCCAAGGTTCTCCTAATGATCTTCAACAAGTTCTTATTGCTGGACTCAGCTTGTCCATTCCCTTGAGGGTTATAGTTTGAAGCATAAGTCAGATTGGTTCCATACTCCTTGCACATTGCCATCAAGGGCTTAGCTCTGAAACACATGGCATTATCAGCAACAATCTTTACTGGCACACCAAATCTGCATATGATGTGATTCAACAAGAAGTCCATAACAACTTGGTGTGTTGCTTTCTTGGTGGGGATTGCTTCTACCCACTTGGTGAAGTAATCTGTGGCTACAAGGATCCACTTATGTCCAGCACTAGAAGGGTCTGAAATCTCACCAATGAAGTCTATTCCCCATTGTTTGAAAGGAGCTTCAATTGATACAGGCTGCAAAGGAAGGGAGCCTGAAGCTTTCATTCTTCCAGAGAAATGCTGGCAGCTTTCACATTTTCTAACCAGCAGGGTTGCATCTTTGAAGAGAGTAGGCCACCAATAACCAGCTCTCAAAATTTTGTGTGTTGTAACCCTTCCAGCAAAGTGTCCTCCACAAACTCCCCCATGGAAATCAACAACTATTTTGGGAGCTTCATCTTCAGTTATACATTTCAAGAGGACACCTTCAGGGTTCTTCCAAGCCAGCCCAAAGTCAGTGATGATGTATTTTTGAGAAGCCAGCTTGAGGGCTCTTTTCTGATTTTTATTCAAATGATCAGGGAAGCATAGGTGTCTGAGGTAAAATATTACATCCTTGTACCACTCAGAACTTACCAACTTCTCAAGAACATCTACCCTTTCTTCCTCTACTTCATTCACTTCCACAGTCTGCAAGTTGCTCTCAGCCATGAGCTTAGCAAGACCCAAACCTCTCACCAACTTTGTGGTTTGGATATCCATGTCATATTCCTGTAGTTTGTTCACCCATCTACATATTTTTCTTGAGATCTCCATCTCTGATAAGATGTCTTTTACCATGGTGTGGGGAACATAAGCAACAACTTTTGAACTTAAGATATAAGGCCTGAAAACCTTTGTTGCTTTCACCAAGGAAAATGCTTGTTTTTCCATGATTGTGTATTTTAACTCAGCAGCTTGTAAAGCCTTGCTAAAGAAGGCAATAGGCCTCTCAGCCCCATCTTCATCCTTTTGCAGCAAAATAGATGCAATGGTATTTTCAGAAGCAAAGGAGAAGATTTGGAAAGGCTTCTTGTAATTTGGAGCTGCCAAGACAGGTGCATGTTTCAATGCTTCTTTGATTCCTTCAAAATCCTAAATAGCAGCCTCCTCCCATTTGATAACTTGGTCTTTCTTTAACATGCATGTAATAGGAAGATTCAATTCAGAAAAATTAGACACAAACCTTCTAATGAAATTGATCTTCCCAAAGAAGGATTGGATGCCCTTCTTTGTTCTTGGAATTGGAACCTTGCTGATTGCTTCTACCCTCTCAGGGTCAATCATGACACCATTCTTTGAAACAATATGACCAAGCAACTTGGCCTTTTGCATTCTAAAATGGCACTTCTTTGGATTGAGAGAAATTCCATATTCTCTACATCTGATCAACATTCTTTCCAAGTGCTGCAAGTGATCTTTTCTGCTCCTTGAAAACACAGTCACATCATCCTGATAAACTGCAATGAAGTCATTTATGTAACCAACAAAAGCAACATCCATTGCTCTTTGGAAGGTAGCTCCAACATTCATGAGACCAAAAGGCATTCTTACATAGACATATGTTCCCCAAGGAGTGGTAAAGGTAGTTTTAAATCTTTCTGACTCCTTGACAACAACTTGATTGTAGCCAGAGAAACCATCCAAGGTGGACAACAATTCAGATCCAGTCACTAACTGCAACATGTTTTCCATGTTTGGAAAAGGATAATTGTCTTTCAATGAAGCTCTATTTAGATTTCTGAAGTCTACACAAAGTCTGATATCTCCATTTTTCTTTCTGACTGGCACAAGGTTTGCAACCCAAGATGAATACCTTGTGGGCTGAATGATCCCTCCCTCCTTTCAGTTTCTTCAATTCATCTTGCATTTTCATGGAGAGGAGTGGATTAATTGGCCTCTTTATTTTGTCTGAAGGGCTTGGCATTTGTTTCAAGAGGAATTTCATGCTGAATAAATTCCTCTCTGTATGCTTTCAGCTCTGAATAATACCAAGAAAGACAGTCCTGATATTTCTTCAATAGTTGAACATAGGACTATTTTTCCTCTTTGTTTAGATTACTGCCAAACCAAACTTTTCTTTTTTTATCATTAGTGCCCAATTTATGCTCTTCCATATCCATTGTGGTAGACATGTTTCTATTGATGATGCAATCAACATTGTCAAAATTTGACTCAAGTGCAACAAGACCTCTAGGAATGGTGTTAGTTTTTAATTGGATAATATCCTTTCAAAACAAAGTCTCTCTTCCTTCAGTCACACATACCATTGGTTCCCAATCAATATTCTGATCTACAAACTCACCTTGATTTTGTAAGAACCTTTGCACTTGAGCATCATCATTAAACACTTGCCAATGCTTGATGTTGTCAGGGACAGCTGGCCTAGTTAACACTTCAATATTGTACTCACAATAAGGTGAAATGGTTCAATTTCCAAATATTGACCCCAACACTACCAACTTATCAGCAGCAGCATTGAAACTCTTTTCATGATGGACAATGTTGAAGGAATCAAACATCTAAATTAGATCCCAAACCGCATGTTTGTACTGTTTCATCCGCTGATTTTTTGTAGCATACAGTTTTCTTATTTGTTTGACAACTAGCTCTGAATCTCCTTTTGCAATGATGTCCTTGACACCATACTTCCATGCAATTCTCAGACCCAACAACAAGGCTTCATACTCAGCAATGTTGTTAGTACATTCAAAATTAAGCTTGAAGGAAAAAACAAACTCTTCCAAGCTAGGAGAAATTAGAATTATACCAGCACCATTTCCAAATTTGGAGCAAGCTCCATAAAATAGCAAGGTCTAAGGGAAACCTACCTATTCAAGGAACTTTGACTGATCCATCTTGTGTTCTTTTCCATCAGCAAACCCAACAAAGTTATCAACATCAACATCAGCAAACAACACCTCATAGGAAGCATTGTTGGGATCTTCAATAAGGTGTAACATCTTCTTTTCTCCATAGAGCTTGACAAGGCTGCCTTCAATGGGAATAGTGGAAAAATACATGTCCATTTGAATAGTCCCACCAACACTTGCAGCCCACTTTCTTGACAAAAGCATACCCCATTTGGCAGGGCAATCAACAATCACAACATCAAGTTTCAAATTCTTACCCGGATAGGCTGCAAGTTGTACCACCAAACCCTTCACACAACCAACTACTGGCACTTCTCTTGAGTCCATGGTAGTACACTTTCCATAGGCTACTGTCACTTTGATATCCAACTCATTCATGACTTCTAGAGGCATGACATTGCATGATGCACCAGAATCAAACATACAATTGTGAAGTAGTCTATCCTTTATGATCAAAGTTGTAAAGAATGGATCAACATTCAATTGGGAATCAACCAAGGATGTCCCCAAGTATACCTCAGGTGTTTCTCCAAGATCCTCTAATGCTGGTGGTGTTTCAAGGTCTGCAATGATTTGAGGAGGAGTTTCAACAATGTTTACATTTCTGCTTGGGGTACTCTTCTCCTCTTTCAATCCCAAGTACTCAAATGCTCTCTTCTTTTTCTCAGGAATCCTAAGAAACTCAATGATTGGAACACTCACTTTGATTTGGCTCAATACTTGTGTTATGTCATATGGAACACTCTTTGGCAAGGCAACATTGGAATGGAGACAAGTAGATTCATTAGATGGCATGGGATTCTTGGCAGCTTGGGCATGAGGAGGACTGTAATTTTTTCTTGGGACAGTAGAGCTTTTGGCAGGTGTTTCTCTTCTAGGATCTTCTTTGGGAATACTTGTAAGCAAGGGTGTTTTAGGTTTGGCTTGAGGCCCAACTCCCTTAACAACCTTTCTCCTAGTGTTATACTCTTTCTCTTGAGCCACAACAACATTCATTAACAATTGTCTATCTTCCTCCGAAGGGATACCACCATCATACTTCTTAATCATCAAAGCTCTTAAGTATTCAAAGTCATTGTTAGGAATCTCAAAAGCTTGCACTACATCTACCTCAAGAGTATGAGAGGGAAGAAGGACTTGTACCCATTTGATGCAATCCCAAAAGGTTGCAGCTGTCCTTGCACTTATTACCTCAGTTGATGTTGCTCCTTCTTGTGAGCCTGAAGAACAACCCACCATGCAGATATCATCATCAGTACCATCATCATTATTAGCTTCACCATCTTGTTGGTCCATTTCACATGGAGGATGGGGTAGAAAAATATTATCACACCAATCAATATCAACAACTTCCTCAACAGCAACAACCCTAGCAGTTAGGGGATCAGGTAACACTCTTCCTTCACGTGCTTGAGGATGTCTATTTGTAGACCCCATGGGTCCTTTCCCTCTATCATCAGATCTCTGATCACCCCTAGGATGATTGGAAAATCTGTCATGGTTTTGTGCTTTTTGCTGACCTTGTGAAGTCTTCCCAATTCCCTTCTCTGCCCAGGCTAACTTGTATGAGATTTCTTTGACAGCCCCTGCCAAAGTTTTCACAACCTCCTCCAAATCAGCACCCTTGCTAGCTTGAGGTTTTTTCAGGGTTTATCAACTTTACACCATCTCTCTTGAGAGGTTTCCCAATTGCCTTGATATTATTTTCAATCTGCAGTGCCATGGTAAAGGCCTGCCTTAAATTGGTAGGGTTTTTGTCTCTTAAGTAGTAGGTTGCTTTCTTATCAAATGCATCTGCATATTTGATTAAACAAGATTGATCACAAGGCCTCATATTAATAGGTAGTCTTCTCAATGTTTTGTTAAATCTTGTATTAAAGTCATGCACTGATTCATTGGGGTTCTTCTTGATATTCTCAAATTTAGACAAGAGAAACCTAGGATCAGTTTTATCACCATATTGCAATCTGAATGCATTCTGCATTTCAGTCCAAGAATCAATAGAATTATCAGGCAAGAGCCTTGTACCAATCCCTTGCATCCTCTTCTAGTGTATGAAAACAATTTAATGTACACATCCTCAAATCCAATTTCAAAATCCTCCATCATATTAATAAAGAGTTTCAAATGTTGATCACCTGTTATGGCATTATTCCCTTGGAACTTTGGCAATCTACTTCTAACATCCTGAGGCACAACATTAGGATAACCAGCCATTCCCCTAAAATTTATTGGGCCAAAGGTATTGACCACAAATGGAGGCCTAGGTGGAGGCTGAGCCATGTTGTCTGGTGGAGGTGATCTTGGGGGTGACACAAGTTGATGAGGAGTGTGAGGTCTTTGGGGCTCAAGAATGTGGTTCACAAGATTGGTATTCTCTAGGTGCTGATTTTCTTGGAAAGTTTTACTAGAATTGAAACACACAGGTGTAGATTGAAGAAGGAACTCACCAGGTACAACAGAAGGACCTTCACTAGTTGAAGTAAACAAGTTTATGAGAAGATTGCTTGAATCAGAATCACTGGAAGAAGAGTGATAATCCTCTATTAAAGGCTGATCTCTCTCACCAATGGATATTCCTTTGCTTGATGTCTGACCTTCAACAACCTTCCAAACTTTTCTTTCCTCTAAAACTGTCTTTCCCAATTCTTGAAATAACTTTCTACTTGGGTCCCTCCTGAAGAGAGATCTTCTTCCTTCTGGGTTTGCAGATTAGCAACACCAAAAAACAAATGACAGAAAGCTAAGACAATGGTATTTATCAAGATCAAAACAACATGGAGTCACCACTAAGGACTTTCACCCTAGTTGTGCAAATGCACTAAAATACTCTGTCAAATACCTATCAGCACTGAAAATCTTGCCAAACTTTATAGATCAGATCTTCCTTTTCTTGAATCTATCAACCAAAAATGCAAATGAAGTGCAACTACTGCTGGAAACTGATAAAATTGCAGACAGAGTTTGAAACCTTTGCATACACCTTGCAAATCTGAGTATAGAATGATGCTTTAACAATATATTTAGATAAAACTTGCAAGAGACATTACCAGGGTTTGATATGCATTCAAATATTTCAAATATGTATGCACATGGATCAGATTGAACTAAGAATGTCCCCGAAAATGGTGCCACTGGTGTTGGTACCCAAATTTGTTCTCCTTTTCAGTCTGAGCAGCATCAAAGATATGGCATGAAGCTTGAAGACAGATGGATCATGGTGTGTGTCATTTTGTAGCCAGGGATATGATCTAACTGACACTCAGATTTGTGGAGAGATGGATAGCACTCAAATAGGACTTGATCTTGTCCTAACTATTTTAGGTTGTGCCTTTCAACCAAGGTAAGAGAACCTATTTTGTAACCCTCAAATGATGAAGGAGATGAAGATATCCCTCAATTTGTGCAAATAGTATGAAAAGGGCCTTGGGAAAATATGATCAACACTCCAAATCTGACTTTCACAAGTTGTCACTTCCAGATTATGGAGATACTTTCAATGCAAGGCAAGGGTTACTGAAGACATTTTGAAATCCTGATCTGTTCTGCATACTTTAGCAAATGGATTTTGATCTTTCTATGGGTATACAGGTCAAAACAAGGGGTAAAACAGGGTAGGATTAGTTGTTTTGAATGATTTTTGGGTGGGATTTTAGATAAGACAAACCAAGGTCCACCAGACTCTTTGAGGATTTCAACAAAATATGGAGAAACTTAACAACAGAAAGTATCAAAATGGTTAATCATCCCTTCAACCAGGATATGTGCATCAAATGGAGGCCCAGATCTGCACTTTTCCACACAATATTTGATCATCTATCACAAAATCTTGAGTTAGAATGAACCAATGAAGCATTTAGCAATCACTATTTAATCATGACCTAAGGTGCACCCAAAGGTTTACAAACAATCTCTGAAATCAAGGAAAGTAAAGTGATTTTAAATTTGTTTATCTCTTTATCAGATGAAATCTCTTCTGAATGTGAGATTGCAAATGCCACTAAACTAATCACAAGAAATGAGACCATGTAACAAATTTGAAATGCATTCTGAAATGTAAGCATTCACAGATTTTTCCCAAAGACAACACAAAATAACTAAAAAATGATCAGATTTATCAGTAGGGGAATGTTTTGAAAACAATCTCAGAGCTTGTTAATGGCTATACATACTGCAAACCAACTTAACATGATTTGAAATCTAATACAGAGAGAGTTATATGAGTTTCTCAGGTGGTCACTCAGAGAATGGGCTTCTTCCAAGATTTTCCTGTGAAATTTTTAGTTTTCCAGGGATTTTTTAAACTCTTCCAACCGAGAAGGGCATTTTCCTGTTATTGGAAGGCTTGTTAAATCTCTCCCCTTTCTACTTGCTAAAGAGTAATAAGAGAAAAATAAAAATTACAATTAAGCCATAGATATATCTTCCTCTTTTCTCAAGAAACTCTTGATCATGTGCAATCTATGTTTGGATCACCAAGGAAGTATCTACATCCAATGCACATCAAAAAAATCAAAAGGAGGTTTGAAATTAGTATGGATTCATATTTTGTGGTTTAACTAACTTCCTTTTTCATTTTATTATGAAGCATTTACTTATATTTAACTAAGTTAGGATCTACTTGGTGATTAACTAAAATCCTGATTTTATAGGTTAATCTAAGAAGTATAACAATGCAATAAGTGAAATATACTGAAATATAAATTATAGGTAATTTTTTTATATTTTAAATGAAATGAAATAAATGAAGTAGGAGGGAAAAGGTACTAACTTAAAAATAATTTACCACACAATATTTTGGTAATGGATAGAGAAATGTTCTAGCAGAACTAGATGTGACGAACCTCAGAAAATTACAAAAGTGGCATATTTGGCCAAACTAGGATGCTTGGAGAGGAGCATGGGCACTTGTGTGTGGCTTGGTCTAAAGTATGGGCACCCTAGTCTATGAATTGAATCAAAAATTGAATCTGATAAGGTCACTAAACCTTCAAAATATTTCACCTTTGATTTGGTTGGTGTCATGCTTGCTTCAATGATGTCACTGTAAATCACCAATGAATATTCTCCTGTAAAACCCCACAAAAAAAAATCAAACCCTAGAAAATAAATATACAAATGAATGCTTCGAACTATCCTCAACTACCAAATGGATGGACTTATGATTGAGTATTGCACTACATCTCAGACCTGATGTAGTTTTATGTGCTAGTGTGTGCAATCATGTGCTCAGTGTGCCCTAACGCCAATGACGCCAAAATTAGTAGGCAAAAACTAGATAAAAATGTAGAATTGTGGATGGAATAGAATAAAATCTCCTTCTTATACAGTGTGTGATGTAGAATAGTACCCAAATAAAGTCCCTTGCCTTATGTCTATAGCTATCCCTTGGTAGAAATAGTCCACCCTTAAGATAGTGTGTATGTTGTGTTTATATAGGGTTCTTGCTCAAATTTTGACACTAATGACCCGAAATACTGAATAGTACCTAGGGGAATGGGAGGTTAAATTATAAATACCAACCTACAACATCATTAGTGTTAGGTTCTTTCAATTATCTTAGTTTAAATTTTAGCATGCATACATATGGCACACCTGGTGGGACACTCCTTTGTCTCATGCACATTCATTTATTTTTATTAGTTTAAAGCTTCATTTTTCCATTTTACATGCAAGTTCTTTCAAATTTGTTGAAATTTCTTTGTTTTTGAGCATGTATGTTAGTGTTTGGTAGTGTTGAGTCTTCTTTGTAGGTATAAAGGAGGTGAAATGTCTATCAAAATTAAATCTTGATGGGAAAAATTGAAATTTTTTGCTATTTTTTCTCATTTTTTGATATTTTTGTGGAGGTACAGGTTAAGTGTGTTTCCATGACTGTAGGTGCGTTTTTCATGAATTGTAGTGTGTTTTATGTAACTGTAGGCACATTTCCATGATTGTAGGTGTGTTTTGTGATTGTAAGTCCATTTTCATGACTGTAGGTGCATTTCATGTGACTATAGTTTCATTTTGTGATTGTAGGTGCATTTCTATGACTGTAGGTGTGTTTCTGTGATTGTAGGTGTGTTTTATATAACTATAAATACATCTACATAACCTATCTTCAGAAGGCCATAATTTTTTTATCCCAAACTCAAAATGAATCCATTTGTTTATGATGAAAAGGTCTTGAGATGATCTATGCAATAAACATATAAATTTAGGTTTTCACATTACAAAAACTTCAGGTTTTCCTTTCTCCTAAAACTTGTCATTTTATTTGCATGTTAAATTGATTTTTTTGCTTCAAACTACTAAATATTGTGCATGTGTTTCCATATTTTCTTACTAAAGAAATTTTTTCTCAAAATAGTGCTAACATTTGAAATATTTGTTTAATTTTCCATTTGGTTTGATTTTGATCAACGCCACGTATTCTCTTCTCTTGTGCTCTCTTGAGTGACCTTGAGAATTAGAAACAAATGTGATCTTGGTATTTTTATAACATTGTGGGTACATGGAAAATTACTAATCATTTATGTGTAGGACCATTACAAAATCAGAAACATTTACCACACAAAGTCAAACAAACAAATTGCTAACAAAGTTTGCATACATGTTCCTTCGTCAAAGATAAAATCAAACTTTGGTAAATAAGATAAAATAAACAAAACACATTGTCATTGTACATGTTAGATAAGGGTAAAACCTATTTGATTTAACTATGGGAATTTCTTGGGCTTAATCCCTAATACTCATTTTTGAGGAGTACCATAGGAACCCCAAAGTATTTGGCACATTAAGGGAACTGACCAATGAAATGGGAACACCCCATCTTCCTACTTTACTAGTTACTACCCATGAGGAATGATCAAATATTGTCATGGTGACAACATTCAATTGATTATATGATTACAGGGTATATCCATATTTAGGATCAAATATTGGGGTATTCTAAATCCCACAATCCCTAGGTACTTTTCATTATGACAACCTATTTGTGAGTGTACCAAACTTAGTCAAAATCCATAGGAAGATGATCAAGTCGAAACTATATCCTATATTGTTTGTGTGTACCTTCTTCACAAATATAAATAAAAACTTTGTCTGAGTTAAAAAATTTATTTAGAACAAGGTGAAACTCTGTCCAAGTTACACCATGTACTTTTCCATCAAAAATCATAATTCTCTCACTATTTTTGCTTCATTTATCAAAAGAGAACAATCCAAAACTCTACCAAAATTGTGTCAACCATTTTCACACTCACACATAACACTTGTTTTCCAAACTTCCTTAATTTTCAAAATTATGTCATTATGATATTTTCTTTCCTTAGGTTCCCTTTTGAAACTCACATAAGCATCCAAATCTGTATAAAATGTCTAGTTTGTAGCTGTTACATTTCTCAAATTGACGTGTAACTTCCTTCAATATGAAGGAGTTCAATCAAACAATCTAGGTATAGGCATTCAAATCAAATGATGCCAACCATGACTAGATATCTAATGATGTCTCACACTACTGACAATAGGGAAACCATTCTACCTTTCACTTCCCAACCTTCATCTCATAATCAAATCTATCTACGAGCCAATCCTCCTCAAACTAATGTGTCTCATTCAATCAAAATTCTCTTATGGAATAATCATTCACCTAACCAACGTATTTCCTCCATTAAAATATCCATGTAAATCCAAACTCCTCTAATCAAACATCCAATTTGACCCCCACATCATGATCCACTCTCTTTCCACAAGACCCCCTTATTCTATCTAGACTAATCAATCTTCTAAGAAAACCAATACCAATATAGCCTAAATACACATTTAATTCAACTCTCAAGACATACAAATCCAAATTTACTCTATCTCTTGAGTCATATTCTTATACTAATCCAAATCCAATCTCTCTTTGGCCCTCAATCCATTTCAACCATGCCTTATTCTATCCTCACCAATCTTCTAAAAACCGATGTTTGTATCCACATCAAATAATTAACAATCAATGATGTGCCAAGAAATATTTTCAATGAATTAGAAAGTTCATTGGTGGAAAAACAAGTTCAAAACCACCCAATCTCATCATCTCCATCATAACACAAATTATAAATCCAAAAAACTTGTTGGACTTCTTCATTCAAATCAACCCATTTATTAACAAGGACCTCCTCTTATCCTCCCAGCTTCTCATTTCCCATTACATGGCGAAACAACAGGGTCTATCCTTGATCCCTCTCTTATTTTTTCATCACCAAAACATCCCTTACATATCACATCCCCTTACATCACAATTCAATCCATTGGATCCACTTTTAGTATCCCATTACCATCAATCCTTTGGGTCACTTCCTAGTATCCATCATCTTCTATCCATGGGCCACCTCCTAGTATCCCATTATATTCTATCCATGGGCTACCTCCTACTCATATCTTCCCATTACCATCTATTATCCTTGGGCCACCTCCTAGTAACTCTTTATCTTCTATTCTTGGGCCACCTCCTACTATCCTTGGGCCCTCCTCCTAGCCCATTTCCTTTAATCCTTGGACCATATCATATTTGTCTATCATATCACCCCTCTATCAATAATTGTGGTAATCCCACCATCATCTCTAACACTCATATCATCAATCCTAAACACCCTTCTTCTCCCATTTCTCAAGACCAACAAAATCACACATTAGCTTGTATGAAGCACCAAATAGTTTCTTCATCAAGAAAAAATAAAAAATATGAGGAGCTCCAAATCTCCAAGAAAATCCAACACACAAAAATCCAAAACTCAAATGTGATTCAAAAATGAACAACAATGCAAACACCAAGTATGACGCAAAGTACAAAAATATATGGATAGGGAACTCAAGCTCCCACATAAAAAATCCATATTGCAAGATAATTCCCAGTCACTTATCAAGTATGATCTCACCATGATCATCGAGATTGGAGATAATATCACTCTTGATAAGAAAAAACTCCTAGTCTCCCTCATCAAAAAAATTACAAACATTGTTGTTGGATCCTATCACACAGAGTAACATTTCAGGTCCCAACCTCCCAATCAATCTTATCATATTCTTCATCCCCTATCATAGATATTTTCCTCATATATATCCCCATTTATCATTTTTCATCCATCACCCTTGATGATAAATTCCTCTCTTTGTGGTTTTCCCTTCAATTTTTTTCAAAACCATAAAAAATACAAAGAAAACATTAAAACATTACAAGAAAATCAAAGGTAAAAACATCATACATTACAGTAAGGTGTTTCACACACATGGATGTTCTTTCCTTTTATTTCTATTCCTCTACAAATCACCCATCATTTTCATCCCTTCGATGATATTTTGGTTAGTCTATTCACACTCATTGTGTGGCATTTATCTCTATTGTATCCATTTGACCTTGGTCTTTCATTACCTTGGTAAATTAAAGAATGATTGACCTCTTATAGATCCTATCAATATCATACATTTAATAAAATTGTTGTGAAGAATACCTTTGGGCATATCTGTTGACACTAGTCCAATGTCATCATCACAATCACTTCCACATCCTTCCATCAAGCCATCAATGGTTCTTAACCCCTTATAAAAATAATCAAGAGAGCTGAAATACTTTTTAGAAAGTAAAAAAAATCAATCAAATAAAAAAAAGTAATAAAACTATCTCTAGGGGTATTTCTAGTATCTCTATTAGGGTTATGGACGCATGTATGGCAGTAGAGAAATGTTATGGCTAGAATCAGATACATCTCCTTCAGGGATATGGATTCCTGGCTGGCAAATGAAGTAATGTATGGACTCTCCTTCCACCCTTTATTCACCAATAAATTATCTAAAATCAATCATCCATACACATTGGCTAGTGCATCTTCACTTATTACCTATTAAATTTTCACTTCAAGAAACAATTAATTTTCCTATGCACACACTGGATCTCGATGAGTAAAGAAGACTAATATGCTAATAGAAGTTTTTTGGATCTTGTTCAAACTCTTTCTTTAGTCCATATTTTGTCTCATGATTTGTGCGTTTGGCTCATCACTTTTTCATCACCAATATTTTAGTTACATTTTCTATATCCATCCATATCATTTACATTGTTCTTATTCTTTATTTACAACATCCATGTGTATAAATTGCCTTTTTCCCATGTCCGAGGGAAAATTTGTCCCCTTTTAATAAGAAATCTTGTCCTTCTTTCTATCATTTGTTTCTTGGCCAACTTTCACTGGGGCATGCTTTCTCCTTCCTAGCTCTTCATTGCTTGAGTTCATCTCTTGTTGAACCTATCCCTCTTGGCCTTGGTCCAAACTTATCCTATTCTTGTATATATGCATAGGATTTTCCCTTATATATTCTCACCTCTCACTAGGGGCATATTAACATCTTCTATACATCAGTTTTGTCTTAAAAATTAAACATTGCTAAAAATTCAAAAATCCTAAACATTGGTAAAACTTAAAAAATTCCTAAACATTAGAAAATCAAAAACATTCACAAAACCTTAAAATCCAAAAACAAACCATCTTAAATAAAAAATTGAAAAAATCAAAAACACTAAACATTGGAAACTATACTACAAAACATCCTACTTTAGTGCTTTCTCATTCTAGTGCACAACATGTGGATCATATTGTGATATTCTTTCATCAAAAAATCTTGTTTTCTTGTTATGTTTATCTTCCTGACATATATCATTGCTTGGGGCAGTTTCATAGTGCACATTTAATTTTCCTTGGGACTTCTATGTCCTTCATCCAATCCCTTGCATATACCCTTTCTTGGAGAACCATTTTAACCTTTGTATTATGACTCAAACATTTGGGTCTAAAGTTGGATAACAAAAACATTGGTATAATTATCTTAAGCATTGCTTGTTTAAGTTTATTTCATTTTTCTTGTTTGTTTGTTTGTATGATTGTTTGTTTATTTTCTCATATTGCATTGTTTATGTATTTTTTTGGGTCAATCATTTAGCATAGCACAAAAATTATTATTATGGATTTTCATGTCATTTTACCTTTTTTCATATGCTTACATCAAATAAAAAGGTACTTTCGAGCCAAGATGGTGTGTACGATATGCTACAATATTTCCTTTCACCCTTTATTATCATTTTCCCCATTCTACCTAACATTCCTTCTCACTAACCTTTTCTATTTCTTCTAGCTTGTTGAAACATAGTTCTCACAATGACATATTTCTTCACCCTCCCTCCCTCCCTTGTATAACCCATTTAGTGAAAGGGGTCGAATCAAATCAATCAAATCAAATAATGGACAACTGAGCCAATTTTGACGCCCTGTCATTGTCATGATTTTTTTTGCCACCATGGTCACTCCCCTATTCGTTTCGAGTGTCAATCAACCTCTTCTATCCCCCCATCAAAAATCGAGGGGGAATCTTCCATCCTACTATTTTTTCTTCTAATCTTAAAAAATATAAATTTTCTACTATCTTTAAAGTGGCGTCACTTGTGCTACACCACATCAAAGAGGGGAAAATGTAGACACCTAATTTCAACTGCACAATTTTAATACTAAAATTACACTAATTGTCTTCTTTACCACATTTAATTATAATTAGTGATTTTCCACTAATTAGCTAATATTCCCCTTTTTCTTGGTCAATTAATGACACTTCGTTAATTAACTAGTCTCATCCCCATCCTGGATGCCAATTAGCATTGATTCATTAGTTATAATTCTCTTTTACTTAATTAATAAACTATTATTAATCAATTAATCTTTCAATCACATATTTAATAAATAAAACTTCTTAATAGTTAAATCCCCCTCTCAAACTCCTCAAATTCTACTAATTTCCCTCTAAATCATCTCCAAATGTATTCTATAAGCTTAACTTGGTCTATTAATTAATCCTAGTTGATTAATTAAACCTTCCCAAACTCCCATGAGTTGCTAATCTTTAATTAATCTCTTCTAATCATACTTATCCCTTTCTAATTCTACATTCCCTTTATCCCACATTCACTAGGTTGTAAGCTTCTCCTAAAATGGGATGCTATATAAGAAGCCTAGTACACCTTGTCAAAAATTACACCATTTCCTTGACAAACATTATGCTTGAGAAGAGCATTTCATGTTATTGGAAGTCTTGTTAAATCCCCCCTTTTCTACTTGCTAAAGAGTAGTAAGAGGATAATAAAAATGAAAATTAATCCATACTTGATGAGATATATTCCTCTTTTCTTGATAAATCCTTGATTATGTGTGGTCTATGCTTGGCTCACTAAGGAATTTTCTAAATCCAAAGCACATAAAAAATATCAAAAATAGGTTTGCACTTAGTATAAATTCATACTTTTTAGTTTATATAAATTCCTTTTTCACTTTACTATGATGTATTTTCTTGAATTTAACTAAGTTAGCATGCATATAGGTTGAATGAGATTGACCTCATGATTAGGTTGTAAAGGACTATCAACACCAACAAAAGGTAATGCAAATACATTCAGAGATGTATCAAAAATAATAATTGTTTATATGAAATAAAAATAAAATGCTTGATTTTTCTAACAATATCATTATTCTTATTAGTATCTACAAGTGGAAGAGAAGAAGTACTAGTAGGAACATCACACTTGTCTACAGGAAGAGAAATAGAAACACAAAGTATAACATCCAAAACATGAGTCATAGTATAATTTTGGCATTTATAAGAAATGAGAACATTAGAACAAAAAACATCATTTCTTTAACATTCAAAGGGAACAATATAAGTAAAAAAATTATTGTGTGTAAGTAAACCAAAGATGCTACAATCAAGCTCATTATTTTTGCATTTAAGTGGGGGAGAAACATAATCATTTTCATGTAAGTCATCATGTATATCATTATCATGGTTGTATGTAGAATGTATCATTTAATTTTAATAAGCATGAGGGAAATCATCAATCAATGTGTAAATAGAAGGAAAATTATATGTATTTACACTAAAAAACACTAACATGGTCACCAGAATATTGAGCATCTATGACATTGGTATCATGATCTAGCTGTGTGGGATATTTCTCATGGTCACTTCTCCACCCTACAAGAATATCCCTTGTGTCTAAAAGAGTGGAAAGATGTGGTAATTGGGGTCATTAAAAAATATGTCTTTATGAGTATCTATGGGAGGTGATGTGTAGAAGTGGGGAGGATGATCAGTGTATGGTTAACAAGTTGGATCTAAATCATCATCGAAAACTACATCATCCCTAAGGGAGTGTGAAGATGGATAAATATGCTTTGCATCCACATAGGTTGTATGGACCTAGTTAAAGGGATGATAACAATTATGCCTCTAAAAATCCTAAAAACAAGACATGGTCAACAACATAATAAAAAATGAAACACAAACCAAACACTCATGAACCCAAAGACAACACTAAGTATATACACCTAAAATTAGCACCGTTGATTCCCATATCTGTGTTCTCTTAATTCTCCACATGATCATAATAAATTATACCATATTTAATCCTTTATCCTAAGTGTTATCTCTCCCCATTATATTTACTCCCGTAAATATCATCATACAGTTGTAAAATCCTATTTTACACCTCTTAAAACCACCCAAACCAATTACAAACCAAAATAAAATAAAATCCAAAACAACAAACACTTTCTCAACCATATCACAACCCCTTACCCATATAACATCTTTCCAACACACATCCTTCATTCAAACAACCAAATAAATTGATTTGGGAACTAGTTTTAACATTTTCCCCACAAACCTAGATCACCGATGATCCTACCAATCACCGATGATTATCCTAGGTCAAAGACAACCCAATATAAATGAGTTTTAGAACTCCATTTGATTGTTTGTTATAGTATGAAATTTCTTGAGGTTGTTTTATGCTACTCGCTCTTTGATACTTTACATTGCAGTCTCATTGTATCATAGCCCTATCATGGAATTAGAGACCATCAAAACAACATTCAAGACATCAATAATGTCTTCTTCAGCCTTTCACATGTACAAGAATCAACTAAAAAATATTGTTGCATCTACATTATCCCCCTATTAGGTAATTTCATCCTCTTAGCTTAATTTATCAACTTATACAAGGTAAGGGATTTTTATCCTGCATTAATATCTCGTTTACTCTTAAATTACAAGCTTTAATCAATATTATCTCATTTTTTATCAGCCTGCATATTTCTATTGTAATCACTAGTAATTATCATAATCATTGTCAATTGGCATCAATCTCCAATGATCCCTATATGTTAAATAATTTGATCTTTAAGCCTACCTTTCTGAAATTTAAATTACAACATTAATTACCACTATACCTGTGCAAGTGTTTGTCTAGTCATATCAAGCTCCTTTGAGTCATCTTCATCACTCTATCAATTATCTGAATCAAAAATATCATCCTACTCACCTTCGTGAGTACCCAACTATCTAAATCCTTATTCCTTTGAGCCATTTTATGATCCCTAGACTCCCTTTGGATTAGGTATCACAATTAGACCATCATATAGTCATGGACCACATCAATCCCATTTTCCTTTGCATTTTTGGTTATATCGTCTATTTTATCCTTTTATATTGTCATTATCAGATTTATTTATTGAACATGGATTGACATCCTTCCAAGGAAGTCCATTGACTTCTAGGGACTGGCCTTTGCCAGGAAATCCACCATATATCTATCTAATCTTATTGTTTTCTGAGTGTTTGTGCATTGCAAGTATCTTATCCTACTGGAAAGAAGGAATTTTGCACATGCTTAGATCTATCAACATAAATCATCCATTAGTATCAACATAAAATACCAACATCCATCATCGCAAGTATCAGTACACCCTGTCGTCTTCCGAGGTTAGTTTCTTTGTTATTTAATTTTATTTAGTTAAAGATGGAAAGAAAAAACTCTCTAGTACATTCTGGCATGCGTGGTGGTACCTTAGTCCCCTTTTCTTTCATTTAAATTTATTTTTCATTAAATTTATGTCTTTTACTCTGTAATTTCAAGTGATCTAGTCAAATATCCAAAATTGGGGTGGATCGCCAATGATTCTTGTGAATCATCAAAGATCTCTATGACTGATTCTGATTACTTAGTCATTCAGCCTTTTACATCATTTTCTCTTTCTATTGTCTATTTTCTGCTAACCCTTGTAGGTTTCTACTTTGGGGAATTTTACTTATTGCACTATTTTTGTGCTAAAAAAAAAATCTAAAATCTAAAAAAATAAAAAGGAATGGTTTTACAGGTACGTCTCTTTCCTTTATTTTTCTTTCCCAGAATTACATCTCTATATGCTGCCCTCATTGAAATCAATCTTTATTTTGGGATTAAAATGAGCCTCTCATATTTATTGATCATATAGCTTGATTAGGAGGTTAATATATTACATTCAATTAATCTCCCCCCACACAACTAAAACACTTAAAACATTCCTACCTAGATGGACCTATTTGGGATTTCATCACCCAAGAAGAAAGTTTCCGCAGTGTTCTAGTTGCATTATAAACTTAGCAAAAATTTGGGCCTCATGTCCCTTCAAGAGTATCAAGGACTCTAGCCTTTTACAAAATTGAAACCAACCTTACAACAACCATATCATTAGGTACCCTCTGAATCCCTTCCTCTACATCCAAATTCTAATCGAGATAATTTAAATTCTTCTATTTAACTTATCTAATACATTCGTATCTCTCTTAGGGATTTGTTATATCATCGTCAGTTAAATATCATTTAATATGGATCAACCCTCCACATCTCCATATTCTTTTACTCCATATGCTTCATTTTTACAATCATATTTGACTGCTTCATCTATAACTTTTGATCCCAATCAATTTCAAAACATCCCCTACATAAGTGTTTCACTCAGAATGTTTCGGCTTCTGGGAATAGAGTTGCTTCTATCCTTTCATTCCTTTTAGAAACAGATGAGGTTAGGGTTAGGAGGAATACCTGTTGAATGTCGAGATGGTGTGCGCGTACCGTAGAGAAAGATCAGGCTGACTACGAAGAACTCCTTTTTGTCTTGGAAGGACTACCTACAAATAAGAACACAAGACCACAAGATTTTGATTAAACAATAAATGAGGAAACTACCTTGGGCCCAGGAAATATAAAACTTCCCTTCGAAGGTGGTCAGTTCCCCTGCTAATATGAATTAACAGAAAAGACTGCAAAATATCAATTAAATTATTTTGTTAAACTGGGTAGGGGGAAAGGCTGGTTTTCTGGTTTTGATCAGAGGAACCGATGGTGGTTATTGATGACCGATGCCAGTTACTGATAACCGATACCGGTGGGTTATAGGATCTTCTTGGTAGATATGGTGTTTGTAATAGCTGTTTTTTTGGATGGTATTAGGAAATGGGATGATTAGGAGTGAAAGAATGACAGTTAGATGCAATGGCACGTTGGGTAGTGGATTCAGAAATGGATTTAGGAGGACTGAGATTCAAGAAGCATAAGAAATGTTATAACAAAAGGACATGTAAGATCTGACTTACTAGTTTTGACCGAGAGGCAAGTTGATCTCCTTGGTTGTAAACACTTCTGGTTTCTTTACTCGTCTCTGCTCTGTCAAGTGAAGATCTAGACTCTGTTCCTCGCTCGCAATGCTCTCTGTTTATCCAGAAATCCTTTGACTGATCTCCAAAATGAAATTCCGATCCGTTGTTTTGGTTTGGGGTGCCCATTTACAGGGAACCGATGGCGGTTGCGTAACCGACGGTGGTCGAGTAGGAACCGGCATCGGTAAGGAAAAAGTAGGCTATTTTTACTAAAATAGCCCACCTTCCCTGCTTTTCTCCCGAGAGATCAGTTGCGGGCTTGGTCAAGTGGCTAGAAGGTCGGCTTTTGGTGCGAGTAAGGAGGCATTAGTTATGGATGTGAGTCTAGACCAAGTCATGGGTCTTAATTAGGTTAGTTTAGGGTTAGGGCTAGGTCATGATGAGGTGGCAAAGTGAGGTGGCGGGTAAGGTGATGTGGATTTATCAATTACAAGGTAATTAATAAATAATTGTGTAAAGTTTAGGTAATGAGGTTAGGTTGCGAAATGGGATGCGGGTCACAAGGGGTCGTGAGACATGAATTTGGTGTCTACATTAGCCCCTTATTGTCGTGTAGCTTGTTCTGTAAAGCTGCGCGGACAATAATATGAAGTGGTTTCTCATGTTAAGGATATAGGTAATCCCCCTCAAATCTATCACAGATTGAGTGAACGGGAAATCAAGGATAGGGTTGATAAAGGGTATATGTGGTAGAGAGGATGGTAAGGTGGTGGGGTAGGTCCAAGGAAGTAGACGCATGTTGAAATGCAATAGTACGACTAGGGTACATGATTTGACTAGCAAACCAGCAATGTATAGGCAAAGGTCGATAGTTTATCCAAACAAGGGTGATATAATCCTGGTATCCAAGGCATAGGAAGTAGCTCCAGGGTATATAATAGGTAAGGTACCGGAACGTTTAGGCATGTTCGGCAGTACCAAAAGGGTGGTTTGGTTGAGATAAACGTCACGGTCTAGGTCTGGGCAAAGCTGGTCGACAGATCAAGTCAAGGACCCTAATCATGCTAAAACACGAACAGGTGAGCTCGATTGAACACAAGGTACATGATGGATGTATAAAATAAAACGTTGATTGTGGGTATGGTATGGAAGTGATACGGCCTTGGGTCAGGCCAAGTAGTTGGGTGGTGGCCTTGGGTCAGGTTAGGTGGGTAGGTTGAGGCCTTGGGTCGGGTCAAATTGTTAGGGCGAGGCCTTGGGTCGGGCCAAATAGGTAGGTTGAGGCCTTGGGTCGGGCCAAATAGGTAGGGCGAGGCCTTGGGTCAGGCCAATTGGTAGGTTGAGGCCTTGGGTCGGGCCAAATAGGTAGGGCGAGGCCTTGGGTCGGGCCAATTGGTAGGTTGAGGCCTTGGGTCGGGCCAAATAGGTAGGGCGAGGCCTTGGGTCGGGCCAATTGGTAGGTTGAGGCCTTGGGTCAGGCCAATTGGTAGGTTGAGGCCTTGGGTCAGGCCAATTGGTAGGTTGAGGCCTTAGGTCGGGCCAAATAGTAGGTTGAGGCCTTGGGTCGGGCCAATTGGTAGGTTGAGGCCTTGGGTCGGGCCAATTGGTAGGTTGAGGCCTTGGGTCGGGCCAATTGGTAGGTTGAGGCCTTAGGTCGGGGCCGAATGGTAGGTTGAGGCCTTGGGTCGGGCCAAATAGGTAGGTTGAGGCCTTGGGTCGGGCCAATTGGTAGGTTGAGGCCTTAGGTCGGGCCAAATAGGTAGGGCGAGGCCGTAGGTCAGGCTGGACAAGTGAACAGATGTTGTGCAGCAAAGGTGGACGGAGGACGATATTGGTGAAAAAGAGGCAAGGAGTAAATAAGGGCAAAGAAATGGGGTGAAAGTTGGGTAGAGAACCGATGTCGATTCTGCATGACCGATATCAGTTAAGGGACCGATACCGGTTTCTTAGGGAAAAATTAAACTGACATCGGTTAAGATCAAAAAACCTATAAAAAAGAAAAAATACGGCCTGTCATTGTCACTTTAGAAGATTTGCAAACCAAAGCGATCTTGTCTGACGTGGAGAGTTGATTTGGAGGGTTATTGAGTGAGGTGGAGCTATTTGATTGGCGGAGAGAGTTGATAGTGGGCCCGATTGAGGAGGAGGCAGCAGGTGATTGGCTAGGGACCCAATAGATCAGGATTGGAGCCATGGCACAGGCAGGAGGAGCTGGAGGGGCTAGACCAGCTGGACCGCCACCACCCATCCCACCACGACGACATGTCATCGTACCGGTAGGTTCTAAACTCGTGATTTATGCATTGAAATGGTTATTAGGCTAAATGGGGGGTTTGGGTAGGAATTTGTATTTTGTAGGAGATAAGGAGTAAATGGAGGTAATTTGAAAAACGGAGAGGGTAGAGAGGTAAAATAGGGTAATGCGGCTAGGTGAGTAAAATTGGAGGGTTTTTGGGCGAGTAAATGAGTAGAAAATAGGAAAAAATGGGTTTTGGGGGCCGCGCGGGGGTTCGGCTCCGAGAGAGGACAGTGACCGATGTCGGTCACTAAGCGACCGGCATCAGTCGCTCAATTTTAGGGGAAGGGAGGGTTGTTGGTGACCGGCGTCGGTTATGTATCGGCCGGCGTCGGTTGTGGGTTTATGTAGGGGTGGAGTTGGGTTGGGGGGGGGTGGGGGGTTGGGTTGATTATTTTTTGGGTTGTGGGTGGGAGTGGGAGTGGGGTTGGGTTGATTGTTTTTTGGGTGGTGGGTGGGAGTGGGAGTGGGGGTTGGGTTAGGGGTGGAGAAGGGTTAGGTGTGGGGTTAGATTTTGGGTTTTTTGGGTTGGGTTGGGTTTTGGGTTTTTTGGGTTGGGTTGCGGGTCGGTGTGGGGGTTGGTTTCGGGGTGGAGAAGGGTTAGGGTGTGGGGTTAGGTTTTGGGTGTTACAAAAGGGGGGTTTAGATGGTAAAGTAGATGTTATAATAAAGAGTAGGTCTAAGAATGTGGGTTGGTTTTGTAGGCACGTCAGCAGTTGACGATGCATGATAGGATGCCTCCACTATTGAGTCGGATGAGGCCACACGTATCTGCGGTGCATTGGGCCATCATGCGCGAGGTGGGACTCGGCGGGGTCCAGAGGTACAGAGCGATAGAGAGGGATCACAGCCTGATGGTCGCCCTCATCGAGAGATGGGATCCGGCGGCCAATGTGTTCCATCTGCCGACCGGAGAGATGACCGTCACATTAGAGGATGTGTATCGCATCCTGCGGCTACTGATCGAGGGAGAGGCAGTCTTCCAGGTAGATTCAGAGACTGCGATGGACAACATACTGCAGGTTTTTGGGGATGCAGCCGTGCTACTGACCTACCATAGCGCGAGTATCGGGTATGGTGACATGTACTGTGCGCATCGTCACGAGACACGACTGGCGGTGTTGATGATGGTTGGGATCACCTGCTTCGCCCTCCCGGACTTAGAGGGAGGCCACTTCCCACGAGCATTGATGGGGGTACTGCTGGAGATGGTGGAGGAGCACACCTGTTTCACATGGGCACCAGTGTATCTGGTGTAATTATACAGGGAGCTATGGGGCTATCGCCGGAGGAGGCGATTTGGTATTTGTTCTACATTTTTGTTGCACTGTTGGGCATACAAGCACATCGTATGCATCAGGCCAGTAGGGCTACCCCCAGCAGCCAGGGGCCACAGGTCGTATACCGATATGGCTTTCAGAGGTGGTTGGGGGTCGTGGGCCAGCCACGAGTAGTTGGTTGCAGGTCCGGGATGTGGTCTATTATAGACACTTGCTAGAGGGCCTTACAGTAGTAGACATTGTATGGAGACCCTACAAGGTCACCAGCATGGTAGAGGAGCCCGCGTACACTGCGCCTGATCCAGTATACATTCTGGATAGCAGGACGGAGGCCGGAGAGTACGAGTGGATACCCCTAGAGAGGGTACGCAGGCAGATGGGGCTACGATAGGAGGAGCCACCTCCCCTCCCTCAGTACAGGGAGGGATGATTGTAGAGGCCCCACATTGCCAGAGCCAAAGCCTTGGGCTCCAGAACTGGGGTAGCGGAGAGACCAGCAGGTGAGGGTTTGTGGGATGATGTAGGGTGCCACGGGAGCCATACAGGGTGTGGTGTGCTGGCAGAGAGTAGCGAGGGATAGTACCCTGCAAGCCATACTTGTCTTGAAGTTATAGGGAGAGGGATCATCTCAGAGGTCAGGTGCAGCTCTTACAGTGGACAGCTAGCTGTGCTAGGCAACAAATAGGGGCCTACAGGGGCAGCTAGCCCGAGGCTTCAGGCACAGGGCACAGGTGGTAGCACCACCACCAGCACCAAAAGCCACAGGTGCAGGTAACAGGCAAGCAGCAAAGGAGCAACGCTGCGGCACAGGTTTGTAGTTAGTTACAGGCTCAGGGGTATTGGTGTTGTTAGGGCCAGGGGAACCAGGCCCCAGCTCTCAGTGGCGCGAGATCGTCGATATGGGGTAGAGAGAGGCCCGATATTATCAGGATCTCTGATAGTACTGGAGTCAAGTATCAGGCGTTATGCAGCGCATAGGGCAGAGACCTCGCACAGCCAGAGATCTCAGGAGGGGCAGCCCACAGCTGGCGCGGTCCGTTGATGGGCAGGAGGCGAGAGGCACCACAGGGACCAGGGGGAAGAGGGGAGAGGTTGCCGGGGCGGTGGGGAGAGCTGATAGATCCCTGAAATGGTTTTTTAACACGGCACGGTCTGCGAACCAGTTGTATTGATAGAGGGCCTGCGTTGTGACACTTATTCATTGTATTGATTCATTGTATTTATGAACCAGCCTTGCGAGCGAGTAGAGCTACGGGTGGTTTATACATTGATACCGGCCTGCGAGCTGAGTATATTTTGATATTGAGAGACCGGCCTGCGAGCGAGTCGAGGGATTTTTGGTAGGTATTGCGGACTGCTGCGGCTTTGGTATATTATGAGATCACGAGGCCCCGATGTAGGCATATTGTATTGTGAAAAATGGGTATCTATAGAGACGATGTTTTGATCCTTGTGCAGTGTTCACAATGGTGTTTAAATATTGTGTGTTAATGGTTGGTAATATGAATGTATGATAAGTTTTAGTTGATATGTGATAGAGGATGAGTTGATGTTGTTGTGTTTGTTGTACGATGTATGAATGCTATGGAGTGTGAGGAAGTGTTGTTTGTGACATTGTGATATAGTAACTGATGAGTTGGATCAAAATGATGTAGAGATTGATAGTTCGTGAATCGTATAGTTGGATGGTTGGTATGGTTATAAAATTAAATGATGTGAATGAAGTTATAAGGCTATGTGTGGTGGATGAACAAATGTGGTAAATTGTGTTGTTTATGCAGGCAAAAGAGGGGGCGCGCGACAAAAATTTAGATGAGAAATGAAGAAAACCGTCCATAGAGGATGTGTATCGCTCCTGCGGCTACTGTATCGAGGGAGAGGCCAGTCTCCAGGTTCCAAAAAAAGATTCACATAGACTGCATGGACACATACTTCAAGGTTTTTGGGAATGCCTCCCGTGCTACTGACCCTACCATATCGCGATATCGTGTAGGGTGACATTAATTTCGCATCGTCACGAGACACGACTGGCGGTTGTTGATGATGGTTGTGGATTCACCCGACCTGCTGCTTCGCCTCTCGCCGACGTAGAGGGAGTCCACTTCCCACGAGCATTGATGGGGTACTGCTGGAGAGGTGGAAGAGGGCAACAACTGTTTCACATGGGCACCAGTGTATCTGGGGTAATTATACAGGAACTATGGGGCTAAAATCGCCGGAGGAGGCGATTGGTATTTGTTCACATTTTTGTTGCACGGTTGGGCATACAAGCACATCGTATACATCAGCCAGTAGGGCTACCCCAGCACCAAATCCGACAGTTCTATACCGATTATGGCTTTCAGAGGGGGGGTGGGGGTCGTGGCCATCCACTATATTGTTGCAAGGTCGGGATTTGGTCTATTATAGACACTTTGCTAGAGCGGCCTTACCTTAGTAGACCATTGTATTGAGACCCTACAAAGGTCACAGCATGGTAGAGGAGCCCGCGTAGACGGCGCTCGATCTAGAAGGCTGCGGGCGATGGCCTGATCGTAAAAACATTCCTGGATAGCCTACTGATGCCGGGAGAGTCGAGTGGATACCCCTAGAGAGGGTACGCAGCAGATGGGGCTACGTAGGATGAGCCACCTCCCCCCCCCACCTCAGTTACAGGAGGATGATGTCAGCCCCATGCCAGCGCCACAAGCCTTGGATCCGACTGGGTAGCGGAAACAGCAGTTAGTGTGTGGATGATTTCGGGTGCACGGAGCATCCCGGTGTCGGTTGCTGGTCGAGAGTAGCGAGGATAGTACCGCCTGACATCCATACTTGACTGAATTTATAGGAGAGGAGGATCATCTCACTCAGAGGTCAGGTGCTAGCTCTTACGTGGCACCCGCTAGCTTTTCGTAGGCACAATAGGGCCTTACAGGGGCCTGCCCAGGCTCAGGCGACATTCCGGCACAGGTAGCACACCACCACCATCACACATCCACAGGTGCAGGTACAAAGGCATCTCACAGGCAGGTCCACCGCTGGGCTGCCACAGGTGGAGTACAGGCTCAGGTGGGAATTGGTGTTAGGTCCAGGGGACCAGCCCCAGCTCCTTCAGTGCCAGATAGCTATATGGAGGTTAGAGCAAGGCCCGATATTATCAGATATTCTTGATATACTGGAGTCAAGTATCATGCGTATGCGCGCATAGGGCAAGACCGATCGCCACACCAAGATCCCAGGAGGGGCACCACAATTGGCGTGTCCGTGATGGGCATAGCGAGAGTCAACGCACAGGGACCAGCGGGGAAGGTTTCCGATTGCGGAATGGCGAGCTATAATCCCTAAAATGGTTTTGTAATGGGGGACAAACGTCACCGGTCTAGCGAACCAGGTTGTATGATAAAGGACAAGTAAGAGTGTCGTGCTGACACTATATCATTTAGATTCATTTATTTATTATATAAACCAGCCTGCGAGCCGAGTACGGGTGGTACATTTGATCCCCGCCTGCGAGCTGAGTAGATTTTTGTAGAGAGAGCCTGCTGCGAGCCGAGTCGAGATTTGGTAGGTGATTAATGCGGCCCGCCCCCCCCCCCCCCCCCCTTGCGGGGGCTGGCTTTGGGTTATTATGAGATCCCAAGGCCCCCGTGTAGGGCATATTGTATTTGTGAAAACGGTGTACAAAAATATATATAGACCGATTTTTGATCCTTGTGCATGGTCAAATGTGTTTCACTATTTTTGTTCCTGGTTGGTAAGATGTTAAATGTTAATGCTACGTTTTAGGGTGATCTGTTGATAGCGGGCTGATTTGATGTTTTTGTGTTTTGTTGTCGTATGTCTAATGATATGTGCTGTTGAATTTGGGGGTTTTGTGACATTGTGGGCTATATGTCAACTATTCCGTTGGAATCCAATGTGTAGAGATTTGACATAGTTTCTTGAAATGTCGTCGTTTATGGTTGTGTATTTTTATAAAATAATGATGTTAAATGAAGTTCTAAGGCTATGTGTGTGTTGGATGAACAAATTGGTAAAAATTGTGTTGTTTCTGCAGGCAAAGAGGCGGGCGCGACAAAAATTTAGAGAAAATGACGAACGAACCCTTTTTCAAAGGCAGGTGGTTTACACCGGTTATCGGTTTCGGTCCTGTGTCCGGTACTATAAGGACCGATATCGGTTATAACGACCAGATATTGGTTATTTAGGTATGAGCCTTTGTCTAAAAATCGAAAAGCTAGGGTGTTAACTATTTTAAGGTTACAGCCTGCAAGAGGTTAAATACACTAACGTGCGACGGGCTTTTTGAACGACGAGATAGTATTTTGCATTAGAGATTTGGTGAGAAGGAGAAAAGAGAACAAGGAATTGAATGTGATCTGAGGTTTAGAAGGCAAAAGATAAACAAAGTAAGAGGGGGGTGATCATGCACACGAGGAGAAAGCATCCAGCAGGCAAGACATGGAAGACAAGCCAACCTCAGCTGCTGCAACCCAAGAAGTACTCCATTTTGTTTGTGATTTAACGACTACGCCTACTGGGGGGGCGTTGTTGGGCGTGAATAAGATGGGGGGAGATTAGGTGGGTAGATATGAGAAAAAAACATGATAACACGGTTTCAGTGAGGTTAAGTGACAAGGTAGGCATCAGGGTTTCAGGTATGGTTGTATGTATAAAAAGAATAATGACAAATTATTGTCGTGGTGGTTGTTTTTTTTTTTTTTTTGGGATGTGTATATATTTGACAGCCATGACCCGGTAGCGTTAGGGAGAACCGAAGCCGGTTACTCACGCTAGTGTTATGTAAACTGGTACCGTTACTGGAGGAATTTCCAGAAATGTTTGAAAAAACCCTGACGGGTTGAAGGGTTGTTTGTTGTTTTGGTGTATGCAGGCAGAGTCAGATTGAGGATGAATTAAAGTGTGCCACGCTGTTGTCACGAATCCGAGCGGATGTAACATCAGCGTAATGGACGTTGATAAATTGTTTGGGGTTAAGTGGGAATCCATTTATTCACGATCGGCCCGTAACTTCATGTTGTGGTAATGTTACAACCAGGCGTTGATTGAAAGATGGAAATACCCGAGAAACAAATACCTTCTATCTGCCCACAGGGGAAATGACAGTAAACATTGGAAGCTTGTTTCCAATTTTGAACTCCCTATTACAGGAAACGCAAATATATCAGCACTACCTAGCGCGGCATGGGGAGCATAACAGCATATTTGGTCCTCGGTACGGGCGACTAGATTGTGTTGGACACAACGAGGTGATCGTTAACATATGTGGTATGATGCAGCACACCTGAGGACAGGTTACCATTGATATTAATGATAGCAGTCGGGGATTATCGTTACCGAGGTGGAAGGGGGGGACGATTTTCCAAAGGCACTTGAGTGTGTTATCTGGGAGTGTAGAAAGAACGTTACATTTTGCATGCACCTGCAGATTGTCAGAGCTTGCAGGGTTTATGCTTGAGGCGAATCCATCAGGACGATCTCTGGATTGTTCATACTTTACAACTGGTGGAGACCCTATTAGCACACGTTGTGTGGACCAATAGGCCATCCCCCTCCAGGCAGAGCGACCGGATTACAAGGTGGAGATTCAAACGATGGGTTCCCAACAAACAAGAGGCAGAAGCCCGGCGTGACAAAGGTGATAATTTGAGTATTACAGGCAGTTATGGAGAGAGGTGACGAGTGCGGATATCTGTTGGAGGCCTATGGAAACTATAGGAGAACAGACGCACATATCTGAGGAGTTTGAGGGTGGTGAGCGATGAGGTGGATCGCAGGGCACGGTTGGGGGAGTATGAAGGAGGCCTATAGACACGTGCAGTTAACAATTTTGTGTGTGTAGGAATACCCTTGGCTATAGACCATATATGAGGATCACGCCGAGGCAGAGTCTCACCTCCCTGCCAACACCGTCCAGAAGGGCCTGAGAGGTAGCAGCCGATCGTATGGTAATGGATTGCGGACGACAGAGGCCTATGAACCGCCTGACCTAGAATGTGATTACAGTAGAGAGAATCATTTGGCTGCAACATTTGGTTCAGGCAGCTCCAAACGTGGTGAATGAGACACGAGATTTTTATGTGCGGAGTCATGGGCGGGGAGACTAGATGCCTGAAATCTCCATGCGGAGGGCGGATTCATATGTTACAGGAGAGAATTTGCTAGATCAGTGGCGGACGCATAGTTCCCCGTGGTACCTTTTGAGACAGAATTCCCGCGAGAAGGTGTCTACAATCACGATCATCGCCTAGTTTCGGGATGAGTGTGAGGGGCTGATAAATGTTTACAAGGTATAACAATAAAATAAGGATGCCGACCTGCGTGTCCATGATAGAGAAGATGTATTTGTTCAACATCTAAATAAAACCTGAATATGTATGTTGATTTGAGTTAATGATCATAAGCAGCTTGTGGTGTCCTGGGGACAGAAGGGGTTGCATTTTCTAATGTTTCGAAAAAAGTAAAGAGAAATGGTGATTAAATAAAATGCACAAACTATTTATATTTACCACCATTGATAAGTTATGGTAGGGGATGGTCGAGCTGACTTAACCTTTGTGAGACCCCTGTTCCAAGTCGCCTACATAGCCCTTGCACAAGCAAGGAGGGGCCTCAGACCCAATGTAGTTCCCCTTAGGACCAGGAGATGATGATTCGGCAAATTTGGGGTATGGTTAGGCAATTTTTTGGTTGATACGAATTTTATGTTGATGAGGTAATGTTTTTGGTGTTGGTAAATGGCGATGTTAAGTAGGTATAGGTAACGCGAAGTTACTTACCCCAATAAAGGGAACCATATCCTGTTAAGATCAACACACAATCCTAGAGGCGAGCAAAGAGAAAGAGTGGTGTCTCGTGGAGGTGAACAAGAGCTACAAACCACATATTAACATAGATGAGCTTGAAATCCCTAAGTACCCCTTGCATGGCAATAAGTCAATAGTGAAAAGAGTTATTATAAATCACAATATAATCGGATATACGTCACGTCCCTATGAGTTTTTGTTTGCTTGAACAAGGGTGAGGTGAATGTTGTTGATATAGGCGGGAGTGCTGAGAGCGGGTGCTAGCTGTTAATTCTGACAAAGAGAAACTACCCACCCTATAATAGTCCTGACTCCAAGTTCTTTTGAATGAGGATTTTCTTTATTGAATGTAGACTGATCGAGCGGGAAGTCCACAGGGATATTGATTGTTTATTCTTGAGGGCACTCCCCCCTCTCCCCCTCTCCCCCCCCTTGCAACCCCCTCCCCCCCCCCTTCCCCCCCCCCCCCCCCCCCTCCTTTCCCCCCCCTCTCCCCTCCTCCCGCCTCCCTCTTTCCTCCCCCCTCTCCCCCCCCTAATCTCCCCCTCCCCCCCCTTCCTTCCCCCCGCCCCCCCCCCCCTTTCCTTCGCACCCTCCTCCCCCTTCCTCCGCTCGCCCCCCCCCCCCCTCCCTCTCCCCTCCTCTCCCCCTCCCCCACTCCCCCCCCCCCCGCCCTTCTACGTTCCCCTCTTCCCCTTCCCCCCCCCCCTTCACGAAGCTGATCAATGCGAGAAGCTCTTGCTAAGGATGATCTGTGTATAGTTTTCCTCGATGGAGCAGTCTATTTATAGTAGCAGATATGATTGTAATGCATAGCTGTTCCTTCAGGGGAGCAGTCTTATATAATATTGTAATAGTTCGGCCTATAGCTGTCCTTCGAGGAGCAAGTCCATATTTAATTTAAATGACTATATTTTCATATTGGCGGGAAGCTCTAGGGAGTAGGAAGTTTGACTCAAGCAAATCCCATAAGAATACCGCTTTTTTCATATTTTGAAGTCGTGGACTAGACTAAAAAGGGGAAGGGCATCATCAGGGGAGTGAGGATCAAACTATGTGCGCTTGATTGTTACTTATGAAGTTAAGGACACAGTGGGATGTAGTGTAAGTGAGCTCAGGGACGAGCGCATGTAGATAAGAATGATATAACACTAATTTCACAACAGTAAATGGTTGAAGATGCAAGCATTAAGGGGTTCAGGCTCATGGTTTACCAGTGGAAGGGTGGAACTAAACGATAAGTACCTAGATCCATAGGTATGAGTGTTATATAGGCCCAAGCCAAATGGAGCAAATTTTCCACGTTTGCTCTTTTCGAGTTTGGTTTACATGTTATTCTCTTTGAGAACAGATCACCAACCTTAAGGTACTCTCATGAAGTCGCTTAGCATACAGCACATTTAATGCGTTTTTGATAGAGTTGAAGGTGATCAAGAGCTGTAAGACGGCGTTTTTTCGCAAGAGCTCCAATGGGCAACCGTTCTCGGGCGGAAATCACGTTGGTGAAATAGTCCTGAAGAGATTATTCTAAGGCGGGTATTTGTATTTCGAGAGGCGAAATAGCCTTACCAGTATACCAAAGAAAAGGTGTGGCATTAGTAAAAAGGTACTAATGCTATACGATAAGCCCCAAAGTGCAAAGGGAATGTTGATCGTGCAATTTTCCTTTCTTCCGGAGTCATTGACACCTTTCATGAGGATTTTGGTTAGTGTTTTATTAAGGCACTCCAAAGGCTGCGCATGCTTGTGGATAGTAAGGTGATTGAGAACTAATTGATACAAAGTTGTCAACAAGGTCTTGCAACAACTTGTTTTGAAATTTTCCCATTATCTGTTATCAGGCGATGAGGAACACCAAAACGACAGAGAATGTGGTGTTAATGAACTCGACTTTTTTCTTTTTTGATTGAAAGGAGTGGACTAGCCGCTTCCACCCATTTTGGTGTAATATTCGATCGTCTGTTATTATCCACCGGTGACGTTGTAAGAAGGTTGGTGACTCTCACCAATAAGGTCTAACCCCAATTGTGAGAAGGGCCAAAGAATCTCGGAGCGATCTGGAGGCGGGTGGCTTAGGAGTATGTTGAAGTTGGCATGTTGCGGACACCTAACACGACGCTTACATATTCGTACATCGTTAGTGAAGTAGGCACTATAACTCAAGCGAGGATTTCGTTGGCCACGGCAATGTCGCTAAAATTTCTGCCACAGAATAACCGCATGGACCTGTTGGATGGTCTGAGTGACCTCTCTGCGCATTAGACAGGGAAGAGATGCCTCAAAGCCACGTGTAGAGAGGAGTCCCCCCATGACAACATACGGAAACCCTATTAAGAAAGCACGTTTTCCGTTCTAGTCAAGGTCAGGGGGGGGACAGAGATTGTATGTAAGTCGTGGAATTGTATCCTCAGGTAATCCTGTTGAGTTAGGGACACAGTATTTATCATACAAACTACCGGGTTTGAATAGGTGGGGCAAAAAGTTGTTGGACCACGACTAATAATTCAGAGTTCGTTGCGCGGTGGGAAATTTGCGATGCTAGCAATCATAGTATCCGCAATTTGTTAGGAGCGGGAATGGTTTGTATAGAATATGGGTAAATAAGGCTAGAAGTGAATCCACGTAGTGGTGTATTTTGAGTTCTCATTTTTACATTGGTCGAACGCGCCATAACTTGTTGACTACCAATTGAGAGTCGCCACAAATGTTAATAAGATTTGATACCTAAGTGTACCGCAACTTGGAGACCCAGAACAAGGGCTCGTGTTCGCTGTATATTAGGGCAGGGAAATCAAGTAGGAATTAAAGAGCTAGGTTCATTCATTGAGGGAATGATAATACAACGCCGGCTCCTCCGCCCCCTGGCATTTTTAGATCCATCGAAGAATCGGTCATGGTTAGACTCCTCCCGTGATGGAACGGTAGCAAGTTTGTCGGAAATTGATTTGTAAATTTGGTTCCCCCGGTAAAGGAGTGTCCGCAAGTTGTCCGCCGATGGTTTTTCCCTTTGTTGATTTTGGGGCATAAACTCAAGGTCCGAGGTCGGCGAGAATCATGAGCCATCTAGCATGCGTTTGTTTTTAGATGAGGTTTGGCATACATGTAATGGATGGGGTCTGTTTGTGATGACGAAAGTCTTGTGATTTAGAAGGTAGTGTCGGCGTTTGGTGGCCACGATGATAGGGGCAAAGCACAATTTTTCTTACATGTGTTACCTAGTCGCATAGTCCACCAAGTACGACTTATAATAAACGGCTTGTTCTGATTCTCAGAGGTCACGAGTTGCAAGCATGGCCTCCTACATCTGGTCTTGGCGGAAAGGTAAAAGGTAGAAGGGGGCCGTTCCCCGTCTGGGTGGATATCATGGGGGGCTGCAGAGATGGATTGAGAGCTTCTAGGCTTGTGACATTCTCACTCCAGTGAATGCAATATCCTTTTTAAGAGGTGATGGAAAGGTTTGACATCGACCTAGAGTTGGGAGATGAAAACTCGGATAGATTGGAGCTTTACCTTGTACGACGAAGTGTTGGAGATTGTTGGGTGGAGAATTCTAGGATAGCTTTGACTTTTAGATGGTCGACCTCGAATTCCATGCAAGAAACAATAAAGCCACGAAGTTTTCCCGAAGAACACCAAAGACAACATTCTTTTCTTCGGTTTGAAGGCGGAAAAAATATTGTGACAGTGACAAAAATAATGGTTAAGAACACGAGATATTCACATACGATGTTTAGACTGCCGATAAGATTTCGACATATTCTTTAATGATAGTGTGCATAATGTCATGAAAAATGTAGGTCAGACCGTTATAGGGTAGCACCAGCTCTTTTCTTAGGCCAAATGGCATACACTATAACAGAAGGTTTCCCCAAGGATTTGAAGCATTTGGTGTTGATGGGCAAGGGGCAAACCAAAATTTGGTTGTATCCCTGAAAAGCCATCCATGAGAGAAAGCATTTCATGGCCTACATTGAGATCACAAGTTTTGTCGATACTTGGGAGGGGGAATTTCATCCTTTGGCAAGCGAGGTTAAGATCCCAGAAATCTGGGCATATCTTGAAGTCCCCCTGTCGCTTTATTGACAGTAGCGATGTTAGAAACATTGAGGATAGTCCAATAGGAAAAATGAAGGAACAGAAGGGTCTTTGGATCTCCTCTGACCACGAGAGCAATTCTTGGGCATTTTTCCTCCTCAATTTTTGTTTGACTGGTTTGGAATGGCGGGTTAGGGTGATGTTGATGGTGACGTGCGAATGTAGATCAATCCGGGCATGTCAGCGTAAGCCCTGGCGAAAGCTTTGGGCAAGAACGAAGAAAGTATAAAGGCGGCTTGTTCTGATGTGTTAAGGGATTGTCCAATCTTCCCAATGTGAGAGCCTCCTTCGTGGTGGATATGATTTTATGGTAGATTCATTCAGCATAGTTTGGGTTTTAGATGTTAAGGCTCGTGGGGGGGGGGGGGAAGGAAAACCTTGAATATAAGAATCCATCTGCGCCAATGTAAGTGAGGATGGAGTCGTCAATCCTGGCATTCACAACATTATCAAAGGGCGAATCCCTTCGATCATGTCTGATCGAAGGGGGAAGAGAGGATGGGTCCTCATTATACGTTGAATAAGATAGGACCTATGACGAGAATTTATGAAACACAAAAATTGGAGGGATAGATTCAGGTGTCTCTAGATCCTGCGGGGAGATGGCAAAGTGGGTGATGATGGTTTGGTAGGGTTGCGACGTCTTCTTCTTCTAGGATATCGCTGACAGGAGGTAGCTCCTGTGTAGGTGGTTCGGGAAAACCGAGACCCCTGCGATGCTATTTATTTACGGGTAGTCCACGGGAATATGTAGTCAAACCTTGTTTCGTAAATGCAACAAGCCTTTTCCACGCACAACTCAAGAAGTGAGGCGAAACGACGATTTGTCAGTACTTGCAATCGGATTGGAAAGGAACCACATCGAGAAGGAGGTTCAGGGGTAATGAGGATGCTCAAACACCCCCCTATAATATCTTTCTGAGTGGCGGCCATGGTGTTCCGTAAGAGATTATCTCCCCCACGCGAGCGGTCTTAGGGGGATTGCATAGTAATAATTGGTCCGTACCGGCTGGGTAGGGAAATGAAAACTACGTTATATAGGCGGTAACTTTCCCTCGTAAGGCGCTGAAAAACATGTTTACTAAGGGATCGTAGGGGTTTTTTGGGAAAAAAAAAAAAATTTAGCTGCGGGAAGGGAATGGTTTTTGCCGATGTGGTTCATCAATCAATTGAAGGCTAGGCCGCGGTTGAGGTGGATGGTTTGAGGTACATTGAGGCGGATGGTTGGGTTGAATGTGGGTGTCTGTTGTATACCGCACATCGTTAGGGCGGTCTAACCTATTGGCAGGTGGTAAAGGGGGGAGGTTCATCTTTTACGTTAAGACTTCCCCCGTACTCAAATTTTATACATCTATGTATTTGAGGGCACGCATCCCAATGGCTCGGATCCAAGCCGACCCCGCAATATATATATTGGGAACTCCCCTCCAAGACATAGAAGAGTTCGGGTAAAGTACGTGGTCTACGCGAGTGGAGGACACGGTCCTAAGGTAGAAGTAAATAGCGTCATTTTGAATGTACCCGCAACATGATGGGTTGGCACACATGTACCTAGAAGGGATGTTTCATCTGTTGGCCAGGCTTTTGAATAGATGATGTTAGGCTAGCGCCCCCGCTCAATATAACCCGAGTACTCGAATGTCCCCGAACATAATCGGAGATGAAAGGCGGTCAGGAGCTGGCTGGACCAAAGTCACAATTTTCATCTCAAGAAACTGACTGCAACAGCTTGTTTTTACCAAAGAACAAATTGGTTGGGCAGTGGTTTTTTTGGGTGAAAACAACGTGATTGGGTGTTAGAATGGAGGCACAGGCAGGGTTTCATTGTAAAACCTCTATCCCTTTGAAGGATCTCAACGCGAGCTTGTCGATGAGATTCATAAGTCTGAATGAGGTCAACAATGTCATTTTACGGGCGATTGGTGAAGCTGTTTAATCATATTTTGGTGGGTAATGCCATTAGGACGGATAGGCGGGTCCCGCGAATGACCACTTTAGTTGGTGGTGCAATCGGATGTTTGACGGAGAAAGAGATGCGCAGGTGTGGTTTTTCCTTTTGGCTTTCCCCATTGTTTTTTTCTACCACCTCGATAAGCGACACAATCATCTTTAATCTCGTAGACCTGAGAATGAGGACGAGGGGGATAACTCATGCAATGTCCTTCAAAAGAGGTGGTGGGGGTTGTAATGATGATAGTATCGTGGTAAGGCGGGTAAGATGGTATAGGAGAGGGGAAGGAAACTAAAGTCTCTCACTTCTTAAGTTTGTCTTTCTTAATCTTTCTATCCGGGGAGAGGTGACTAGCGAAGGATGTTTTTAGACTTGGCATCCGCTCCACATCATGTCCTGGCGTGTGGTGATAACGCAGATTTTCGAAAAGGGGAGAGAAGAACAAGCCAGTGACTCATCGTACCCCATGGTCCGGCGATGGTTTGTCCTTGATTGATTTTTGTTGCATAAACTCCAAGGTCCGAGGTCGGCGAGAACTGAGCCATCTAGCAATGCGTTGGTTTAGATGAGGTTTGGCATACATGTAATGGATGGGGTCTGTATTGGTGATGACGAAAGCTCTGTGATTTTAGAAAGGTAAGTGTCGAGTTTGGTGGCCACGAATGAGTGGCAAGGCACAATTTTTCTACATGTGTGTACCTAGTCTCATAAAGTCGCACCAAAGGTACGACTTATATAATAAACGGCTTGTTCGTGATTCTCAGAGTCACGATGTGCAAGCATGGCTCTACAGCGGTGGTCGGTGGCGGAAAAGTAAGGTAGACAGGGGCAGTCGTCTTGGGGTGGGATAAGCATGGGTGGCTGCAGAGATAGGATTTGAGAGCTTCGAAGGCTTGTGGACAATTCTTCCTCCAATTGGAATGCAATATCCTTTTTAAGGATGTGAATGGAAAGGTTGACTATCGATCCGAGAGTTGGGAGAATGAACGTCGGATAGATTGGCAGCTTACCTTGTAAAGCTACGTAATTGTTTGAGATTGTTGGTTGGGGAGAATTTCTAGGATAGCTTTGACTTTAGATGGATCACCTCAATGCCATGCAAAAAGAGACAATAAAGCCAAGAAGTTTTCCCGAAAAGCAACACCAAAGACACATTCTTCGTTGAAGGCGGACAAAATATTGTACAGGTGATCAAAAATAATGGTTAAAACATTCGATAGATATTCACGTACGATGTTTAGACTTGCCGAGAAGATTGTCGACATAGTCTTTAAGGATATGTGCATAATGTCATGAAAACTGTAGGTCATAGCCCGTTGATAGGTAGACAAGCTTCTTAAGGCCAAATGGCATGACACGATAACAGAAGGTTCCCCAAGGAGTTATGAAGGCAGTTTTGTGTTGATTGGCAGGGGCAACCAAAAATTGGTTGTATCCTGAAAAGCCATCATGAGAAGAAAGCATTTCATGGCCTACAGTGAGATCAACAAGTTGATCGTACTTGGGAGGGGAAGTCCATCCCTTGGGGCAAGCGAGGTTTAAGATCCCAGAAATCTGTGCATAAATCTTTGAAGTCCCCCTGTCGCTTTAGTGACAGGACGTATGTTTAGAAATCCATTTGAGGATAGTCAATAGGAAAAATGAAAGGAACAGAAAGGAAGTCGTTGGACGCTCCTCTTGAATCCAAGAGAGCATATGCGTGGATGCAATTTTCTCAATTTTTGTTTGACGGTTTGGAATCGGGGTTTAGGGTGATGTATGACGGCGATGGTAGGAATTCAATTCCCTGGCATGTCAGCGTAAAGACATCGAACGCTTGTTGCGAGCACGAAGAAAGGTAGTAAAGGCGGCTTGTTCTGATGTGTTAAGGGATTGGTCCAATCTTTACAATGTGGAGGACCTCCCTTCGTGTGGATATTGATTTCTAATGGTGATTCATTAGCATAGTTTGGGTTTTAGATGGTAAGGCTCGTTGAATTATAAGAATCATCTGCGCCAAGGTAAGTGAGGATGGAGTCGTCCATCGCTGGGCATTCAACAACATTAATTCAAAGGCGAAATCCTCTTCGATGCATGTCTGGATAAAGAAGGGGAAGAGAGGAATGGGTCCTCATTATCACGTTGAAAGTAGAGGACATGAAGATGACATTTATGAAAAAAAAAGTAGGAGGGATAGATTCAGGGTTCTATAGATTCTGGCGGGTGATGAGGCAAGTGGGTGATGATGGTTTGGTAGGGGCGAGTCTTCTTCTTGGCTAGGATATAGCCTGACAGGAGGTATCTCCTGTGTAGGTTTGTTTCGGGAAAACCGAGACGCACTGCGATCATTATGTTACGGGTAGTCACGGGAATGAGTGTATGTCCGACCTTGTTCGTAAGGCCAAAACCAAAGCCCTTTCACGCACAACGAGTCAAGAAAGGTGAGGGCGAAACGACGATTTGTCAAGTATTGAAATCGGATTTGGAAAGGAACCACATCAAGAGGAGGTTCAAGGGGTATGGAGGATGCGTCTAACACCGCCCAATACGTTAGGTTAGTGGCGGCAATGGGGTGGGGTCCGTAAGAGATTATCTCCCCCAGTGCGACGGTCGTAGGTGGGATGTGCAATGTAAATTGTCCGTATCCTTGCGTGGGTAGGAAAGAAACTAACGTTATATAGGCGGTTAACTCCCCTAGCGTAAGGCGCTGAAAAACATTACTAAGGGATCGGAGGTTGGAATGTTAGCTGCGGGACGGGAAGTTGTTTTTTTGCGATGGTGGTTTTCATCAATTGAAGGCGTATGCGCGGTTGAGTGGATGGTTGAGGTACATTTGAGCTGATGGTTGGGTTTAATGTATGGGGTGTCGTGATTTGGTAGAGAGCACAGTCGTTAGGGCGGTATAACATATTGCAAAGGTTTTAAAGGGGGAGGGTTCAGCTTTTACGGTGTAAGACTCCCTCGTACTCAAATTTTTATACATCTATGTCATGTTTGAGGGAACGCATCCCATGGCTCGGATCCAAGGACGACCCCGCAATATATTATATTGGAACTCGCCCTCCAAGACCTCGAAGAGTTCGGGTACAGTAACGTGGTCCTACGCGAATGTTTGAGGATCAAGGTTGGCCTAGGTAGAAGTAATCGCGTCCTTGAATGACCGCAACATGATGGGTTTGCACACATGTACCTAGAAGGGATGTTCTCTGTGGAAGGCTTTTGAAGAGATATTTAGGCTAGCGCCCCCGTCAATCATAACCCGCGACTCGAATGTCCCGAACATAAGGCGGAGAATGAAAAGGGCGGGTCATGATCTTCTGTATTCTGTCCAAAGTCGACAATTTCATCTTCAAGAGAACTGCTGCAACATCTTTTGTTGTACAAAGACAGAAGTGGTTGGGGCAGTGGGTTTGTTTGGTGAGAGAAGCACCGTGGATTGGTGTTAGCATGGAGCGACAGCAGGTTTTCATTAATGTAAAACCCTCTATCCCTTGAAGGATCTCAACGAGAGCTTGTCATGAGATTCAGAAGTCCTGAATGAAGGTCCCATACATGTCATTTTTACGGGCGATTGGTGAACTGTTTAATCAGATTTTGGTGGTAATGCCATTAGAGACGGGATAGGCGGGGTCCCAATGCCACTTTTAGGGGTGGTGCCATCGGATGTTTGACGGAGAAAGAGTGCCGCCGGTGTTTTTTCCTTTTGCGTTCCCATTGTTTTCTAACCACTCTAGTAGCACATACTAATCATATTAATCTCGTAGACCTGAATGAGGAAGAGGGTGGGGATAACTCATGGTCTTCAAGAGGTTGGGTTGTATAATGATAGATCTTGGTGAGGCGGGATAGATGGTATAGGAGAGTAATGGAAAGTTATCTAAGTCTCTCACTTGCGTAAGTTGTCTTTCTTATCGTTTCTATCCGGAGAGGTGACCTAGCGAAGGTATGGTTTTTTAGAGCTTTGCATCCCTCCACATCATGTCCTGGCGTGTGGTGATAAGCGCAGATTTAGACTCATCGTAACCCATAGGTCGGGGCTTAGACGGGTCATAAGGTCTAAGTGGAGGTAGGGAAATGGTCGCATTCTCCACCAACATAGCAAGGATTTTGGCGTAAGATCCTTTGAGTGGGTTAAAATCAGGAGAGGATGAGGGTATTGATTGTGCGGGTTTTGGTAATGTTTTGGCATGATTGGTTCGCATGGGTGGTGGTTTAGCCGAAGGGTGTTTATACATGGTTTTTACTAAACGTGATTTCTTTGGCGCAGAAGCTATGTTGGATGATGAGGCCGCAGATGATGTGGTATCAGAAAACAACCACGGGGAAATAGGAGTGACTGAAAACAAATTTTTTGATGATGGAATTTGTTTAAGGTTGATAGGTGGACAGGATACGCGGAGTGGCGGTGGTGGCTATACCCTGGAATTTCTGTATAGGTGAGGAAGGCGTAAGTTGTTCTGAAGAAACGTAGGAGGTATGATATATTGATGTAAGGTAGAGGGATGGGGGTCCCAATATGGAAGGTAGGTATGACGATGATGGTTTTGATTGTGACAGGGGGGACGGATTGAGTTTGTCTCCTAGGTGGCGGAGCGGATTTATTTTTGGATAGATCGAGTCGCTTAGGCGGGGTGCGTTAGACTGGGAATTGGTGAGGGTCCCAAGCGTATGGGAAGATCTGGTTAAGTTGATAGAAGTGGACGGGGCATTTGGTAGAGGTGAGGGGGGTGAAGGTGAGAACAGGGGCATTTTAAGCTTCTGTAAGCACTTTGGGTATATGGTGGAGATATCAGGATCAGTCATTTGCATTTGAGTAGAAAAAGGGGTACTCAAACGTTCCCATAGGGCCTGTCTATCTTCTGCGGAATGACAGTCTCCAGGTGTGATTTGTAATTTTTGTATGGAAGAAAGGTGGGTTGTAATTCCAGTCCACTGCGGGTGTGACACAGGAGGTAGATGAGGCACTGTATCAATAGATGTTAAGAGGTCAACCGGTCGTTGAAAAGATTTAGGCGATGAGGGACTAATAGGTAGGAGGGCGTGCTCGAGGGGATCTGTCACGTTTAAAGAATGTGGTGATGTTAGTGTAAGAGATTTCTCGTCTAAGGATGTCAAAAGGAGTGGCGGGCCTTCCTCTTGTGTAGCAAGAGTGGTAGAAGGGGACGTTTGGGAAATAGATAAATTAGATAGCATCCGCTCACAGTCTTGTAGGGATGTGGTGTAAGAAGACTTGTTGATAAGAAGAGAAGTCCGGGCAGTTAACTCTTCTATGGGTAAAGGAATGATTTCACTTTGGCTTGATGGTGGTGAAGGAGGTTCAAACTCCTGTGTTGGTGGAGAGGCTTGATTTAAAATTTTTTCAATAGAGGGCTTTTGGCTGAGAATCGAAGACTGCATGGATCTCATGAACACTCTCCTCGGCTAAGATATCTTGGTTCACGTTACTGTTAGACGAGTGATTCGGGAATGGCTTGTTGAAAATTTTCAGATTTCGGTTAGCAGGGGCGTTAGGATTATCAAGGGTTATATCCCCTGCGTCAACCATTTCCTGCACTATGTTTTTCAACATCTTGCAGTTTTCATGACTATGTCCTTTTACGCAGTGAAAATTACAAAAGTCATTTTCTTTGTACCAGGAAGGTATTGCGCGGGTGGAGTCAAACCCAGAGTGAGGTTTAACAGGGGGCAAGGTGATAGCCCCAGCTTTGAGCAATTTTTCCTGGATGACGCCATAAGTTTCTCCCAAGGGAGTGTAATTGGTGGGCTCGGCTTTGTACTTATAAGTGGTTTTCGGCAGAGTATTGGACGGTGTTTGAGATTTGACCATTAACGCGTGGACAGCTCCTTTTGATTTAGAAGAAGTGGACGCGTGAGGAGTGGAGGTGTTTGGCTTGTTGGTAGAATCAGGAGTTCGGAAATGGGGGTTTTTGTTACGCAACCGCAATTTCTCTTCTTCTAAGGCTCGAATTTCTAGTTTCCGAGCCATGGTAAAGGCCTCGTCGAATGTGCGGAAAGTTTGAATTTGGAGGGTAGGGGAGATGTGCTTAGCGCAGGCCCGCATAAATAGTTCGATGAGTTCGGTTTGAGGCAAGGCATACGTGAGTTGGTTGATAAGACCCCGCCATCGTCCAACGAAATCTGCGATAGATTCGTCTTCAAATTGTCGGATGGCATAGAGGTCGGTAATAGATACTTTCTTGGCAATGTTAATGGACAAATGATCCAAGAAAGACTGGGCCAGTTGGTTAAAAGAGAAGATTGAGTGCTGGGTTAAAGCACTGTACCCACTCCAAGGTAGGTCCTGATAAGGACATGGGAAAGGTGCGGAGTAACAAGGCATCATCATGGGCAATCAAATAACAAGCATGTCTAAATGATCGCAAGTGTTGTTGAGGATCCTCTTTACTGTTAAAACGAGTAAACTTTGGCAACTCCCATTGAGGAGGATATGAACGAAGGGGGACAGAAGGGTGAATGGGCTCCCGACAAACTTGCTCATATGTCAAGGCGCTACGACTTCCTGAAACGGAATCCTCCAAGTTTTGCATTTTGTCCATCATTTGTTTGATGAAATCTGTGGTTGGATGAGATGATGGTGCCACAGAATAGGGATGTCCCATATAAGGTGTTGAGGTTACTGGATACGTGTATGGGAATGAAAAGGTAGGCGGAGCTTGAGAAGGAAAGCTCGTGTGAATAGGTGGCAGAGAGTAAGTCATGAATGGAGTGGTCTGAAAGAGAGATGAGATAGGGGCAGTTGGTTGGTAACGATACGTGGGGTCCAAGGTTAACCAAAGGAAAGCTAATCGGGGTCGTATGAACCTCTGAAGCTGTCGGATTGGGAGACGGGACTAGTGATGCAAGAAGTAAGGTATTGTTATCAGGAGGAGTGGGGAGCTAAATGAGTAGCTATACTAATAGGCATGCCAATAAGGAGTTGACCATCAGGCGTACAGTCAGGGGTATTAGACAAATAGTATTGTACAGCGCTGGGATTAGCATCCAGAAATTTGGCAAAGTCCCTGTCTCCTACAGGAATTTGGGGGATCTCACTGGTGTCCGTAGGGTTCCCTACAGAATGTGAAGGGGGTGATTCAGGCAAAGACACAGAGCAGGCATGTGAAAACCATGGCAGCGGCTTGCTTCCGAGTGATGACAACCATAGACCAGGACACACAGGAAAGTTTCAATCTATCAAGAACAAAAACAACCTCAGAATGATGAATTTGGCAAGTTGCTGGTTTGTCAGGGGCTGATTGGAGACAGTAACCGATATCGGTTTAGTAACCGGTGTCGGTCACAGAGCAAACGACGTCGGTCCCTTAACCGATGCCAGTGTCAAAAGTCTAGGATAAGAAGATATAAAAGGCTGCTAATTTGATTTTAGCAACGTTGAGTATGTTTATCAACTTATTGATCACAGAAGACAAAGTATGACAGAGAAAACAGGATTTGAAAACAAGCAAGAGGCACACGCAAATCTAAAGACTAACCCTAGGGTTAATTTTAGTTATCGTGGGCTTATGCCTTTAGATGTAAGATGATGTCAGAATCCTAAACAACAAGACCTAGGGGAAATGTCAAGTTTGTTTTGGCTTATAAGGTTACCTCAATCGGGGCGGAGGAATACCGCGGAAAAGGGGGGGGATGTTTTGAGCTGTTGTGTTAATTGTGAAGTGATTCGGTATGTGTTGTGCAGTGGAAACTAAGGTTAATTTCCTGTCAATACCATGGATATCACCCCCACGTGTACGACCTGTTACTTAATCTATGTTCACTAGAATTGGAGAACAACAAGCAGGAATGCAATGCACGTGTTTTAAACCCAAATCGAAAATTATATTCGATGAAGCAAGAGAGATGACTTTTCACTAATGCGAAACCAGGAAAGCAAGACAAATTCTTTACTAAATATATAACAAAAAACAGCAACAACAAATATGCAAATGAAAATAAGCAAGAGAAAGAAACCCAAAATGGGTCCCACCGGGTGTGCCAAAATGTTTCGCTCGGAATGTTTCGGCTTCTTGGAATAGAGTTGCTTCTATCCTTTCATTCCTTTTAGAAACAGATGAGGTTAGGGTTAGGAGGAATACCTGTTGAATGTCGAGATGGTGTGCGCGTACCGTAGAGAAAGATCAGGCTGACTACGAAGAACTCCTTTTTGTCTTGGAAGGACTACCTGCAAATAAGAACACAAGACCACAAGATTTTGATTAAACAATAAATGAGGAAACTACCTTGGGCCCAGGAAATATAAAACTTCCCTTCGAAGGTGGTCAGTTCCCCTGCTAATATGAATTAACAGAAAAGACTGCAAAATATCAATAAAATTATTTTGTTAAACTGGGTAGGGGGGAAAGGCTGGTTTTCTGGTTTTGATCAGAGGAACCGATGGCGGTTATTGATGACTCGATGCCGGGTTACTGATAACCGATACCGGTGGGTTATAGGATCTTCTTGGTAGATATGGTGTTTGTAATAGCTAGTTTTTTGGATGGTATTAGGAAATGGGATGAGTAGGAGTGAAAGAATGACAGTTAGATGCAATGGCACGTTGGGTAGTGGATTCAGAAACGGATTTAGGAGGACTGAGATTCAAGAAGCATAAGAAATGTTATAACAAAAGGACATGTAAGATCTGACTTACCGGTTTTGACCGAGAGGCAAGTTGATCTCCTTGGTTGTAAACACTTCTGGTTTCTTTACTCGTCTCTACTCTGTCAAGTGAAGATCTGGACTCTGTTCCTCACTCGCAATGCTCTCTGTTTATCCAGAAATCCTTTGACTGATCTCCAAAATGAAATTCTGATCTGTTGTTTTGGTTTGGGGAGCCCATTTACAGGGAACCGATGGCGGTTGCGTAAACCGACGGCGGTCGAGTAGGAACCGGCATTGGTAAGGAAAAATTAGGCTATTTTTACTAAAATAGCCCACCTTCCCTGCTTTTCTCCCGAGAGATCAGTTGCGGGCTTGGTCAAGTGGCTAGAAGGTCGGCTTTTGGTGCGAGTAAGGAGGCATTAGTTATGGATGTGAGTCTAGACCAAGTCATGGGTCTTAATTAGGTTAGTTTAGGGTTAGGGCTAGGTCATGATGAGGTGGCAAAGTGAGGTGGCGGGGAAGGTGATGTGGATTTATCAATTACAAGGTAATTAATAAATAATTGTGTAAAGTTTAGGTAATGAGGTTAGGTTGCGAAATGGGATGCGGGTCACAAGGGGTCGTGAGACACGAATTTGGTGTCTACAATAAGATATAATCCTTATCAATCTCATCAACCTATCATATCCCACTTGACTTCAATTAGCTTTGAACTATTCCTAGAGAAATATAGATCACCTTTTGTTCCCTATGGAACCTCTACCTTTCATCTAATCATAAAACCCTAAAATAATTACATGCAACAACCCTACAAGAATCCTTCACATCCTAACTACTTCAATACTATTACTCCTTTGCCTATGTCAGGTGTATCCCATCAATCAATCCTTACCACATCCCTTCCCTCATCTCAATATCATCAGAATCTTAACATCCCCCATCTTTTATCAAATCAACCTATCTCGACTTCAATATATCTCTCGATACCTTAGACATCCCAATCCCATACACACATCCCTACTTAAGCCGAATCAACCTCCCTCATCCAACAACAACATATCAAACATCTCTACACATCTCCCCACATCCCTTTATCACAACCTAATTTGTAATCAGTACCTTCTTAGGCTACCCCTTATCAACCTCCACATCAAACCCATCTACAACAAAACCATCCTACTCTCCATCATCATCAATCAAATCAACTACATTCTCATCTACACTCACATGTTAATTCCCCTCATGTGTAATCCTACAAATGATCCCATGTAATCTTTATTGAATAAATTAGACAATTTGGAAGTCGCTACCATGGGACCCAAACACATCCTCACTTATGATCAGTCCTGTAATGAACCCATCCATCCATCAGTACCATATAAGCCTTATCCTCTGCATTGGGAATTTCCTAAATTTACCATGTTCCATGGCCAGGAGGATCCTCAACAACACATACTAGCCTTTAGACACTCATGTTATCTCATCATTACATGATCAAGATCTCATGCTTAGAACCTTTCTTATTTCACTGGCAGGACCTTCCTTGGATTGCTACAACTCCCTCCCTCAACACTCTTTATTCTCTTTCATGCAAGCTATCCTTGTTATTTCTTGAGCACTTATCTATTAACGTTTACTTGTAAAATAACCATATCTAACCTCTCTATCATCAAAAAATCTGAAAATGAATCTATTTTCAACTTCATCACTAGATGAAAAAGCATTATCAATCAATTGACCTTCTCACTACCTCAATTAGAAACTGATGATTTTTTTTCTCAATAATGTTCCCATCACATCTCATCTACCCTCTAGATCCACACATTTCAGAATTTTGATGAAGCCTTCACCATGGCTAGAAAGTTATAAATCCAAGCCCTTGAAGAAGGCCATCTCAATCCTCAATCTACGCATGTCCCATCTGATTCCCCTAGATCTTCCTGTGAACTAGATGAGACAACCACACATATTGCCATATCTTATCATTTTGATCAAACACCCTTGATAGTGTCATTCCATATAGAGACTACACATCCTTAAAGTCACATCATCAACACTATTACAAAAGATCTTCCCCATGAGGAGATCCCTTATTTTCCAGTGCTACCCCTGGAAAACTCATAATCCCTGGATATTATTTTCTATAATTCTCACACATCGATGTCACCTTCATCTACTATCCAATTGACTACTACCTCTGTACATCCTTTAGACTTGACTTTAGAAACTGTTACAAAGGAGGCACTTATAATAAAAAATATCCTGACATCCAACCATCTTTTAAACCAATCAAATAATTGGGTAGCTCACATAAATGTAACCCATCTCAATCATGTCTAGAAAAAACATCTCCATTATCCAAATTAGACCCAATCCTATCCCTAGATCCTCACTCATCATCCATTCTGGAACCTCGTCCTGAATCAAACACTATACAATTAAATCCCATCATATCCATGACCTCACCCTCATCATCTGTGTGAGACCCTCTCCTTATCTAAATAAAACATTACAAAATCAAAACACATCATCTAGGGTCTCAAACTTACCATCCATTCTAGGACCCCATCCTTTATCACAATCCAAATCTATCACATCTACAGTTCCACCATTATCATCCATTTTGGACCCCATCCTTTATCTCAATATCATATCACACAGTCAAACCCTATCTCATCCATAATCCATCCCTCCTCATCTATTTTAGGACCTCATCTGTCATCCAATTTTATCAATCCCACATCCTATCCCATCCATGGATTGTATCCTATTTCTTATCAACCTCACAACATCCCTATGATGTTCCAACACCATATGACATCCATGCATCCACCACATCCAAAAATAAGATGCATCTTACCAAGTGTTCTCATAAGTCAGAATCAAAATCAAAATTTATTTAATCCAAATCCCTCAAAAGGGACTTACATTGACATCCTCAAGAGGCTTATACAAGCTTTTATTATCACATTACCACCCATCAAATCACCCAATCCACATATCTCAAAACCTATGCATGGTACATCAAGATAAAACTTGTGCCTACCATAGAATCCCAGGTCATAACACTAAGATTTGTAAAGCACTTAAAGCCATAATCCAATGACTCTTCCTCATCAATGATCTTCTCCCAGAAGAAGACCATCCTAAGCCATCATCGATATCATCTACACCTCCACCCTCATCAGTGTCCTCAACAACATCTACAGAACAAGGGGGACATCCTCAATCTTGTATTATCAAACCTTTGTCAGACATCTCTTCAACACCTTCCATTGAAGGTCTCTCAATCTCATCAACATCCACACCCAAGTCACTGAAGTGTCCTCATCAACATCTATAGGACAAGGGGTCATCCTCAATCAAGATATGGAAAATATTTCTCATACATCTTCTCATCACCTTCCATTGAAGGTCCCTCATCTCAAATCAGTATGGTTCACCCACCTACATGAATCTAGAAATCGTCATACACAAAGAAAAGGAAAAACCAAAGCTTCGACATCTACCCTTCCTCATCAATCGTCCTCTCATATCTCATCCATATTTTCATCATATCCTTTGTCAAAGGTTCCACATCCTCCTTTATTTACCATATACTCAATCAATCAACATCAAATATTTCATCATCCTAAGCTGAAAGACATCGTTCCCTTCAGCGCATGTTATCTCTAGCCACATCGTCACACTAGGGGGTCTCCTCTCTACCGAGACTTTGAAATTATTACCTTGCACACCTCCCCTATTGAATATTCACAAAACCTATCCTTTCAATTCATTCCATATATGTCACTACTCTGGAAAGGAGTAAACGTGGAAAGGTTTTTCCCCTAACTGGATTGGTCCATAAAGTATGGGTTGGGAGCTTATCGTCTAGCCTCCCTTGATGGTACACCTAAAAAGGAACCCTTGAATGCCTTGCACTTGTGGCCTTTCTATTGTTAACACATCAACTATCATGATAGTAGTCACATCAAAGATCTTATTCCACCATCAACCATCATTTTATCATTGTAATGATTTGAAATTATGTGGTCTTCCATCACTATCCTTAAAAACCTTAAATATGAGCACTACAAATTTGTTCATCACATATTTCACATGGAAAATTTCCTCCTTAGTAGGAACCCCACAATCATTACATCCATCCACCTTGTATACCAACCAAAGACATGTCATGGGGATACATGTGTAGTTTTTGCACACGTCTCTTCCCCTCCACAAAATGGTCTATTAGGGACTTTCCCTCAGAATAAAATAAATTAAAAATATCTATGGATGCATCTTATCAAAATAAATAGATTGATCCCTCAAAGGAAATCTATTCAAATATCAAAATCATATTATCAAAAAAAAATATTGATTCCTTGAAGGACAGTTACCTGTTAAAATCATAGACTAATCCCTCGAAGGATGGCTATCCAAAAAAAAAAAGTCAAAAATTAAAAAAATTGTAGACCACTCCCTCAAAGGATGGCTACCATGTAAAAAGGATTCAAATAAGTCAAAATATAGCATCGATCAACCCTCAAAAATTCAAAATATCAAAAGCATCCTAGGAAAGCTTCCCACATCGATCATCTTTCCCATCAAGGATAAAAAAACCCACATTAATTAGTTTGCGTCAAAAATAAAATGTATAGCTGGGGCATCTCTCTATGAAACCATTGAAAGGAGAACCTACTCTCCCACACAACCTACATATGTCAACCCTTCCCATGTCCTAGGAAGGTATAAATTTCACTTTCATCTATATCCAAGATCCTACATGTGACTACCATTGTTAGTCATGTGTTAACATTTGTTATAAGGCCAAAAGTTCAAGAGCCTTCACTTTGCTTTTGTTTCCCACCACATATGTATCAAATCCAGTATAAATTAATCATTCCATGTTTTATTCTTATCCAATAAAATTAAAACACATTTTGATATAATTTAAAATCACTTAAAATCAAAACATCTAAAAATCATAAACATCAACAAACATCATCAATATCAACACATATCAACACAATCATGATCACATCTCAATATTATATTCCACATCAAAAACATAAGTAGGTCTCCATAAAATACATCAAAAAAATACAATTAAGAAATATATCACCTTTGTGAAAAACATCAATTCCCCTGAATTTTGACCTCATCAAGTCCCATCATCTTTCTATCATTAAAGTCATATGTCTATAGGACATGAACCCTTTGGTTCCCCTATCACTTGACTTCCTAGCCTTGTAAGCCCACCTTTGTGGAAACATCAATTTTTCGGTCCTTTAACCTCATCAAACATCATCATCTTCCCCAATCATGTTAAAGTCATATGTCTATAGGACATGAACCCTTTGGTTCCCCTATCACTTGATTCCATGGCCCCATAATCCCACCTTTGTGGCAACAATAGTCCTTTTGGTCCTTTAACCTCATTAAACCATCTATATTGGTGGTCAAACCCTTTTGTTCCCCTATCACTGGGGCACCATCTACATCATCATCAAAAATTCCACCTTTGTGGCCATATATTTTCACATCCTATTGACCCAGTTTAGACCTATTGTCTTGACCATCTTCATATTTTTGCATATATTTTGATGTATTCCTTTGACCCTTTGGTCCCCATAAATTTTGTAATCATATAATGGATTCCCTTTGGATTCCTCCATTTTGTAGTAAACATCTGATACTCATGGGTCTTAGGCCATTATCATTCACCTCCGTTGATGTGTTATGTTCCATACTAATGTGTTTCAAATATTATTATCATGTTTAGTTTATCAATTTTGACATGGTCATTTCAGACTCCAAGTCTTGTCTCTGGGGCATCATACCTCATTTCTCATCTCTCATCTTCTCATCATCTTTTCATATTTTCATTCATCTATCTCTTTCAAACTCGTGATCAATTCTCTTTTAGGTCATCAATCCGTAGTTTGAGAGGAGCACCTCATCATATAATTCTACATCTTTCACATCCCTATCTATCACATCTCATTTTTTATCACATGGCTTGTCTAAACCAAACCACTCAACAAAAAGGGGAAAATGTAGACACCTAAAATTAGCACTGCTAATCCCCTATATCTGCATTCACTTAAGCACTCCACATTATCACATCAATATTATCATATTTAATCCTTATCCTAAGTCTTATTTCTCCCATTATATTTACTCCTGTAAATATCATTCTACAACCTGTAAAATCCTATTTTACCCCTCTTAAAACCACCCAAACCACTTACCAAAATCAAATAAATCCAAAACAAAAAAAAACTTCCCAACCATTTCATAACCTCCCTTACCCATATAATCTCTTTCCAACACTCATCCTTTCAAAAAAAAAGTCAAAAACAATTGATTTGGGAAGTATTTTCAACCTTTTCCCTATAAAACCCAGATTCTTGGATCACCAATCACCTGGAATTATCTATATAAACAACGACCCTATATAAATCATGTTTCAGGTTGGCTCCATTTGTTATCTTGTAATCTTAGCCAAAGGACATTTATTAAGGTTTTAGTTCATGTTGCCACAACACTCTTTGAGACCTCACATTACATTCAACAACTCAGTGTATCATATTTTCAAACATCATTCAGAATTAGAATCATCACAACAACATTCAAGACATCAATAATGTCATCTTCATCTTTTCACATGTACAAGAATCATCTCAAACAATATTCTTACATCTATAATATCCCTCTCTTCTAATATTCATCCTCTTATCTTTTATCATCAACTTATACAAGCTAAGTTGCCTTTCCTTTTGCATTATTATCAGTTTACTCGTCATTTACAATCTTTAATTGACATTATCATTTATTATCAACCTGTACATTTTCCACAATAATCATTGATGATTCTCCCTAATCACTGATGATCAATTAATCAATGATCCTCATCATCATGATTCCCTCAAAATGTCTGATGATTCTTGTCTATTAAATCATTTGACCCCTAAGATTTCCCTTTATGACATCCAGATCCCATCACTTAATTACCACTCTTCCTTTGCAAGTGTCTTGTCTAGTCATATCAAGCTCCTTTGAGCCATCTTAGCACTTTATTAGTTATCTAAATCAAATCTATCATCAATTTTCACCTTTGTGAGTGCATAAAACTATCTACATCCTTACTCCTTTGAGCCATTTTGTGATCCCTAGACTCCCTTTGGATCAGGTATCACCATCAGACCATCATATAGCCATGGACCACATGTTATCCCTTTTACCTTTGCATTGTTGGTTATATCATGTTATTTTATCATTTTATCTCATCATTATCAGATTGATTTCTTGAACGTGGATTGACATCCTTGCAAGGAAGTCCATTGACTTCTGGGGACTGGCCTTTTCCAGGAAATCCACCATATATCTATCTAATCCTATCATTTTCTAAGTGTTTGTGCATTGTAGGTAGCTTATCCCATTGGAAAGGAAGGGTTTTTTCACTCGCTTGGATCCATCAACATCATTCATCATCAATATCAACATCATCATCATGGGTATGCAGGTGAGTAAACCCTGCCATCTTCTATAGGTCAGTTTGTTTTTGTTATTTCATTGACAAACATTAAGTTAAAGTTGGAACTTTATTTTGTATTTTTGAAAATATTTGAATGATTTTGTATTATGTAATTATTTGAATATTTTTGTCCTTTTTAAAATAACTATAGTTAGGTAAGGAGAGTAACACATGATATTATTGATGAGGAAATCATTAGGAGGAGGGGAAGACCCATGAAGTGAAGGAGGATTAGGCCTCAAATATGCAATAATAGAAGAAGGAGCAAAATACATACTTTTTTTCGGAGGGTACCTAGGATGGAAATATTCATGATGAGAATCATATACACTAGGAACCATAGTAAGAAAATAAGGAGTGATAGACCAACTAAAAAAATCACGTGAAATAAAAGAACTAATAGGAAGCCTATGATTTGAACAACCACTAACAAAGGCATGTGCACTAGGAGACCTAGGAGATAAAGAGCCAATAATAGAAACATGTGTAATAGAATACCTATTAGGAGGGATATGAGGGGTGGAACCACTAGAAGAAGCTTGTGTGGAAAATGTAGATGAAGAAATAGATATCATACCTTGATGAATGAGTATTGGGGAAGCGTATGGGATACCCTTGAATATATATATATTTTTATTTTTAATGAATTTGACACAATGATGCATGATAAATGGTATATCCTTAAATTTCATAGTTAAGGTAATGATAGACATATATCACATGTGTGTAGAGAAGTAACAATAAAAAATGGAATAGCTTTAATTATAGAACCAATTGTAAGAGGTATTAAAACATGTAGAAGATTTTTTTTTTAGTATCAAAATTGACATGTTTTTTACTATACCTAAGATAAGAAAGAAAATTAAAAGTGTAAATGTTATGTCTAACACTAGACTAAATAATAAATACATATAGAATGTTGAAAAATAAAATCATGAGTGTATAGTTTATAAAAAAAGAGTATATTCCATACCAATAAAATCAAAATTAATGATTGGACGAGAAATTCATATAATAGTAATAGTACCAATTCATAGTGTCTAATGGATAATAATAAGGTGTGAGAGATACATCATGATGATCATGGCACACTTATGAATTAGATTTAACAATGTTGCAATTAAGAAGTAGTTCATTGAACATTTTCATCTTTGCATTATCATTAGCTTACTTATATTTTCAATGGGAGTGTCCCATTCAATATAATTATCATTGATAAGATCTTGTATGATACAAAAAATGTTTAAAACATTGATTATTAGAATGATCAACAAATATATGATAAGTATAATAGGAACTAGTATAAAGATTCTTTCTATGAGGATTGTTTGCATTCGTGTCAAGAAAAGGTGGGAGATATACAATATTGCACTCAAGAAAATTTATAAGCACTAGGTGAGGTGTGCAAGGTAATAATGTAAATTTCCATTAAGAAGATTGCAACTAAAGGTCTATAGGTTGATAAATAACATTAATAATAAGTTTAACATCAGTATTATTATCATTAGATTAGCCTTTGAAATTAAAATTTTCTTGAAACTTGGAATGGGATGTGTTGTGGGCATTGGTGACATATTTAAGATTTTTCATGATAAGGAACTTAGTTTCAAGGTATTTAAGTGTATTCCATAAATGAATAAAAGAGAGGAGTTATTGAAAGATAACTAATTATTGAAAACAAGTGAAAGTGATTTGTTTGAATTAACCTTGAATCTCATTATTGGATAGAATATTGTTCATACTTGTTAGCATTTTATTAAAAACATATAACACAATAACTATGTTTTATGTATAACCTTTTCATATATTAGACATTCGAGCATAAGGAATCTTGTCCCCACTATTGATAGAGTACTATACATGGAATTTACTATCTAAAGGGGTATAATCCTAAATTGAAAGAGTGGGAAGATCATAGAACAATTGTAATAAAATTCCTTGAGACTTACAGGAAATATCTTGGTACCTAATCGGTCACTGTAAGTGTAATCCAAGGAAGAATAATGGAAAGCATGAAGGTGATATTCAACATCACACTTTTCATAAAATTAGGAATCTTAGGAAGGACAATGTCGTTAATCCATATGCATGGGATAGGAATCCACTTTGGAAGCAACTGTGCTATTAAGAAATTTAGTAGAATATATGACATGAGATCAAGAATAGGCACCTTAATTTAATTGAAATAGTTTTTATTAAAAATTATGAACAAGTGTTTTAAGAGCATGTGTGCTAGAATAATAATCATGTTAATAATTATAGGTACATATAGGATATGTAGTAATGAAAGTGTTCATAGGCATAGAAATAATAACACTATGAAGTTAACCAGTAGTTTCCCCAAAACAAATAAACGCCATAGATGTAAAAATAGTAGTTTTTGTTTTTATCTAAAGTGAGTAAGAACTATTTTGAATTTTTTTTACCATATTTATGGATCTGGGTAGTAGCAACATTTTGTCCCATGCCTTAACCCTAATTAGGGGTGGTGAGAAAGGCAGATAAACTTGTTGGTAGGTCATCGAATCTTCTATGTAGACTAGAGGCTCTTCTTCATTGGTCAATGAATCTTCTCAAGAGATGCATCAAGGTTTGACATGATCCCTTATCTATGTCGTGCCTTTGGTTAATGGTTTGGGGAATTTGAGACTGTAGATGTTGTTGTAGGCACTGTTGGCGTAAGAGAAGTTGCTATCATCCAAGGGAATGACTATGTTGTAAGTTCTCTATTTTTCTTTGGCCGTGGAAACATCCCTTTGGTATCTTATGTGGAGGCGCTAACTAAGGTTTCTTTGGAGGTAGTGTCTACATGAGCAGCTAGGTTTGAAACCATTGGACCAATCAAAGGTAGTTTTCTAGGTAGGATATTTTTGGAAGTTTCTAAGCCCTTCAGTTGACTTCCTTCCAAGCATATGACTTATGCTAATACCTCATCTTCAATATCCTTTGGAGCATAGGTTCTCAAATCGGAAGCATATTACAAGAAAAATGGGCTCATTTGTAGATTTAATAATCTATTCCTAGGTCTTCCAACACTTCATGAATAGATATTGACTCATTTGAGGCCTCTTGTGGAAGGTAAACTGGATATTTATCATGAAAATGCACAAGTTTGCACAGCACACCCAACACCGAATATATTATTCACATCATATCTTACATTCAGATACATTTAGATATATATAGGACATATAATTCCTATATTTTAGGAGGTAGCCTTAACTACTTCTCCCACAAATATCTCCCACACTCTATATACGTGAGTGGTTAAAACTCACCAACAAATAATTGTTATATGTTGTTTTATATAACAACCATATAACATAATATACTAACAATACTATTTCACTCACACACTATATGTATATTATTATTATTGAGTTATAAACTCATATAATAATAATATATTACAAATATTATTCAATCCATACAAATGGGAGCACTAACAAAGTATATTTCCCAACATTCCCCCCCTTAGTGCGAACATGGGGAAAACCTGCCTTATACTTGCACCTGCTCATGATCTGGTGATTTTCACAGGATGATCACAAATGTCAAGGATGGTTTTACAAATGGTTGACCACAAACTAAGAATGGTAGTTTTGCAATTGGTTTACCACAAACCACAAAGTGATGGTTTTGCAAATGGATTACCAACAACCAAGAATGGTGGTTTTGCTATTGGTTTACCATAAACCACAAATGAAGGTTTTTAAGTGGTTTACCTATAACCACATCATGATATGCCAAGTACTATTCTCAGCCCTCGTCACATCTCACTGCAGGGAATAACATAGGAAATTCTGCTGACATCTGTTGCTCATACATACATAGAAAAAACTGACATACTGGAAATGGAACATTGGATCATGTTCCCTCCTTCAATGTGAAATTTCCACTTATTCAAATCAGAAAACACTGCAAATCAGGAACGATTGATAGATCACAATGGAGACTGAAACCAAACTGAAACACACATGTGCACCAAAATGATGTGTGCGGCCCCATCGTTGGTGACTAACGAGAGTCGCTGATTGACCTACAACCTCTGTTTTCCTCCATCCTCCGAGTACAATGCTGCTAACTCAGATGTATATTTGAATCAAGTATCAATTAATTACTAACTCGGATGTTGTATTCCACCAAAAATGACACTTCCGGCTAAAAGTGAGGCAATTTTTAATTTATGTTTATGAGATTTTTACAATGTTACCACTACACAAGACGAACTATACACTGAACAACATAACAAACATCAATCTAGAACTAGATGAAACTTCGACACTTTGATTGACACATAAAATGACTATTCTTGACAATTGTATACTATAATGACTACTTGACACCCTATAGTCATATTCATGCAGATGACCCAAAATGGAATGTACAGATTTGTCTATGAAAGACAATTACAAATCTTTTACACAAGACTACTTTATAACAACACTTTGACACAAATAATAATAACAATAGGCATATTAACCAAGACAACCTATAGACTAGAATTTTGATATAAGCTTTGTAACAGACACTTAATTACAAATACATACACACTTATTACTCTTATAGTGTGAAGAGAAATATCTCTAACTAAATAATTAAAATACTGACTATATACTGCACAGACTTTGAACTTGATGAAAGACCTAACGAAATTTAGACTTTTTTTTCTTGACACGACTCGCAGATAATACTACCTATCGACTATACAAGCAAGCAAAATTCGAGCTAACCAAATTTTAACACAAACTCATTATAAATTTGCAAATACATATTCAACTTGTCTTGATGGGCATGAATACATAGCTGACGCACCTTGATGGCATAAATCAAAGCAGGAATACCACGATCCATAGTAACTATATGAGTCTATCAAAGACTCTTGGGTGACCCTCCATATAACATGCCTCCACACGGCCATGGCAAAATAATGGAGTTGACATCTTTCTCTGGCAGGATGTTGCGAGATGGATGATATATATGTACTTGCATGTGATTCTATCACAAATGATTGACAGAAAGGTTCCTGGAGGTGAAAACCAAATTCGAGGAAGAGATCGAAGACAAGTATCTATATGCCTCTTCACAACAGCATGAATCTGACGAAGATCGACAATTCTGCCTATGACGCAACCAGTACAGGCTATAGCAGATGTGTGTCAGAGTTGAATGTGCAGACGGTTTGGGAATGTACGTTATTAGGTCATGACTGGACTGTCACTGAGAGTAAATCTAGCCGTGGGGAACTTATAGATGCGTTGCCCACACAGTAATTTAATCCTCCAGCAGAGATCAATGATACACAGCTTGAAGTCGATTCAATGTTAATTGAAAGTTGATGCCAAAACACCTTAAGGTGCAGGTATTTCAAGGAGGTCGAATTAGCATAGTTGATTCAGTAGATTACTCAAAGCTTGGACTGTAATTCTGCAATCATGTACAGTCAAAATCGATGCACAAAGCCACCTTTTGTCAAACCAAATAGATGGATGAAGATAGCTGAGTGGTGACGTCCAGATAAAGGATGTAAAGTCTAATGTTTGCAAAGGGAAATTCATGGCTACACGCACACCTCACGCATCAATGGATTCTTCCCCTATCTATTGCTTAGATTTATCAACTATACAGATTTTTTGCACGCAAATTCAATGGCATTAGACACGTCTCTCAGAGTAGATTCTTGTCTGAAAAAATTATAGTAGATGCCTTCGTGATCCTTGGGAGAGTTCCTTCAATATGAATCATAACAGGAATGACTCCAAAGCTTTGAATCTCATAGCTAATGATGAAAATTTCTAAACTCTCCTAAAACTCTTGTACAAGACTCTCAGGGCTAGAGATCCTGCACTGATCACCAAATGAAAACTCTCAAGAATCCATCGCTCTGGTACCAATTGAAAGAGCACATGCAAATCACACAGAATTATTATATTACTTCTCTATATCTTGATGTGCAGATTCATTTGCATATATATAGGACATATAATTCCTATATTTTAGGAGGTAGCCTTAACTACTTCTCCCACGAATATCTCCCACACTCTATATACGTGAGTGGTTAAAACTCACCAACAAATAATTGTTATATGTTGTTTTATATAACAACCATATAACATAATAGACTAACTTAAATAAATATTACACACAAATAATGGATCACTAATAAATATATTTCCCAACACTTGGTTCCTCCACATGTTCACACACAATAAAACAAACATACAATTATCCATCCACTTGAAATTTAACTTTCTTATCTCTCCACTAGAACTAACTCCTCACTCCTTGTTGCATCCATTTCACAATAAGTTTTACTTCATGTTTTTTCCCACTTATCCATCCACTATGATCTAAAATTTATCCCATAATTAACCATGCTTACTATCCCCACATTAGGAAATAGTAAGTATCACAACATACTCAAAATATTAGCACACACTCAAGTGAGAAATCAAAATACAACACTCCATTTAAAATGACAGAGAAGGAGAGATATAATAACCATTACAAAAAGAGATAAACCCAAGAGAAAGGTACTCATATTGTTCTCATCTTTTCCTACCAATTCCCAACCACAATCACTCCCAAAACAAGACCAAATGCATTCCAAATCTAGTATCACTTTCTTAAGACAAATGAATTCCCCAAAAAAAAAAACCCAAACCTCTTTAAATAGGAAAGTGCCAAAATGGATCACTTCAGAATATTGTGCCAAGTAACAACATCCTAAGATCCTAAGACAACTCATCTCCTAATAAAAACATTAACTCTCTTACATGTCCACGTGGGCTAAATCCCATATTCCCACAATACCAACCACCCGCCATAAATTAACTTACATGGAATTCATAAAGAGAATATAAAGAATTAAAATCACAAAATAAAAAATTTAATTACAAATCACATCCCCAAAGTTAATAAAATTAACTTGCAAGAATAAAAAAATCCTTACAAAAAGTTAAAAGTAAAAGTGGTTGAAAGAATTTCAAGACTCATTATGAGGTCATTTTGAACCCTGAAATTACCAAAAAGAGTAAAAAAAGGTACACCTACCCCATGGGTAGTTGCGAGGGAAGGTTTTAGGAGTGTGAGATTAAGTTTACTTGTCCCACACACCACTCAAATGTGGTTATAATGCCCAAATTCGAAATTCCCATAAATGGAACAATTTATTAAAAATAAAAGCAAATAAACTCCACCCAAAATAGTAAACGAAAGATTAATGTTCAACCCATCTTAATTTTATGAAGAAAATGACCAATAAATAAATAATTACAACAAGTAAATACATGTAACATTCCAAAATTCGCGGGTCAATTCATATTTTCCCAACACTTAAATATTTCAAGCCTAGGAGACCTTTTTATGTCATGGAGCTTCATGGCAGTTAGTCCCCTTCAACATCTTTAATACTTTTTAATTTGTACAACTTTCAAGAACATATTCATCATCTACACTCTAAACATGCACATCATACTTGCTCGAAATGATAACATCAATACTAGGAGATGCGAAGTCAAAAGAATAATCAATAACCGATAATAACCTAAACATGGTAAAAATACATCCAATGTCATAATCATATACAAAACATGCTAGTTATCATCTTCAAGTAAACCATCTATCACATGCCATCATATAAAACATTGAACCAAAAATGGTGAAAATTTAAATGACCAAGTTTACCATTTTTATGGATACTTAATTAAGTTATCTCAATTTAATGTACTACATTAAATTTGGCACTTAAAAACTAAGAAATTGAAGTGTAATCAATAAAATTATCTTTTACACTCAATTCTACATTCATTATCTTCATTTCTCAATTTCTCGTAAAGTGTGCACTTACGTTAAAAACTTATATGCTTAAAATTTAGAATAAAACTGATTTAAACAACAAAAAATGAAGAAAATCATAGACAAAAAATCTATAAAAATTGATAATGGAGTTTTTTGTGATGGACTTCATCTCTAGGTTCATGAAAACAATGACCTGATCTTATTAATGATGCAACTAAACACAAATATTACATCAAATTATTCAAAATGGGTAAATAAGACATGTAAGTGTTGCAGACCACCTCTAAAAAGTCTCCACAACTAGGGTTTGGCTTTATAGTGACATATTTTTGCACAAAAAACACCTCCACCTAGATTTTCTCTCTAAAAGGCATATTATCTCTCCAAAATGAGGAAAAAATTATCCACCATGGGAAAATTATGACACAATTCTCTAGATAAAATTAGAATCATGTCAAACTGTGGAAATCTTAGAAAATTAAAAATATATATTTCTTATCTTCCTACAACATTATCCCTCAACAAGTTTCTTTCTCCATTCATATAGGTTCTATCCTTCATAAAGGGCATAAAATTTTACACAATCCTGCAAGAAGTCTAATTTAAATTTCCACATTTTATATTGTTTAGGCAGCCATGGTTAGATGGTCAGGTCCTTATCATGTTACTAAGATGAGAAAGGTTGAAATATCCATTACATCGCATTATATTTTGGGGTTTATATTCAGAAAATAATCTTTATAACAAAAAATATTGTTTGAAATACTATGTTGGGATTTTACCCTAGCGATTAGTCCCTTAGCTTGTACACGACAAGTTTGGTGTTCAAGTCACACAACTCACTTTTTGTGGTGTTTTTTTAATAGCTGGGAAAATATCCCACATGCGGTGGGTAGTGGACAAGATAAGGCTTGGAACAACCTTATCCATTGGGTTAGAATTGTCACTTCAGTCATGCTTTGGAATGTTTTTTTACAAGTCCCTTAGGCTTGGTGCTTAAATTCTTGCATAGAATTGGTTTTATTGTCTTGTCCATGTTGAGTCATGTATTGATCTTAGAAGTTGGTTGGTGAGTTGGCATGATTTAATCATTGATTGGATCTCTACGGGATTGACCCCTCACAGGTTTTTTATATTTATCTTGACATATGAATCAGATGATGGAGTGTCTAAGGAGCTTATTGAGATCAGGGAACCCATGTGGTTATATTGTTATAACCTTATTATTTGTATTTTTACATATTCACATGATGTATGTTGTAGAAGTTACATAGGTGGTTATTATTGCATATTTATAACAAATATTTGTTTGTATATGGTTGTGCTAATGCATATATACATTGCGGTCATTCCATTTCTATAATATGTTATTTACATAACAATAAAATAATCACATGTTTCCTCCCTATTTCATGGTTCTCAACATTTGGGATTAAATCTGTTATGGGATCCTGTGCAAGCAGAAAAGGATGTTGTAGAGATTGCAGCTTAGTTGAGAAGATATTGGAGAAGAAAAATTCTTTCAAGAGATCCTTATGATGCTACCTTCAATCAACTTCTCAGATCCACCCTGCATCCCCACAACCTCCATTTCTATTTCCATGTGTTTAAAAAGAAAATTAATTTGCATTGGTGCCTCATACACTAGAAAAAATTTGTTGATTTACTAGAACAATTCAGGTTTAGAAAAGAAAATTAAAAATCCCCCAAAAATTTCTCACTTTTTCCCCATTAGGGGTTTCTCCCTCTAAATTTAGCAGACTATTGTATTTAGCCAAGCTAGCTATCTAGAAGGGGAAAGTTACGATTTGGTTGAATTCCCTAAAGCTTGGAGGAGGTGACCATGTTGATCCTTTACAAGCAGTCAAAATGGATGAGCTGGTTGTATTGAGTTCTGAATCACCTTGTGCACAAAGAATGGGTGAGTTGGGCCATTTACATTCACCAAGTTGCATTGACTTAACACCATTCATATCTAGACTTGGTGAGTTTAAAAGGATGACTTGGAGCCTTCAATCAAGCTACACAACAGAGTCTGTCATCCACCATGCCGAGATCCTATTTGGAATCTTGTCGAGATAATAAACATTTCAAGGTTTGCATAGGAAGGAGCAACCAACGTTAATGAAGGTAAGCCCCACACTACTTTTCCATAACCAAGTTCAATCTTGATCCCTACATACATGTAACTCCAGCCAGGCAGCTCCGAATCCATCCCCTACCTCTAAGCTTCCTTATGAGCCTAATAAACAAAATAATGTAACGGCACTGCACAAATCCATCAAATCCCTGTTAAAAATATGAGTGGAAATAAGCATTTTCTAAGAGATAAACAAAAAGTGGCTGAGAAAGTATGGCCAAAAAATAAAACAAAAACTTGCAAAAACATCGAAAAAGGATTGCAAATATTTTAGCTTTAGTTAGGGAAACCTAAATCTTCCTACTCTATTGTGCATGTCCATGGACATCTCCAACTATGGTGCCATCACATTTTGGAAAGGTAAGCGTATTTTGAATATGTTTAAATAACAATGTTTTTCATTTCATATTACATGCGTTATCAATGCTTGTGTTGGTTAGTTTAGAAAGTTTTTGGTGGCAATAAGTCAGGGGTTTAACCCCCACTAGCAATGACTTCTATTTCAATATTTCAAATTTAGCGGCATTTTTGGTAGAAACCACTACATTAGTGGTCAAAATTGGGCTAAGTAACTTATCCATAACTAAACCCCCCAAAATTATTGACAAAAACACTAATTTTAGGGAATTTTTTTCTCCTAGATTTCTTAAAATTTGATTTTGAGCAACTTTTTCCAAAGGAGGGGTACTTGAAAGTGTAGCTTTTTAGTATTTTGAGTTATTTTTTGCAATTTTTCAGCATTTTAAGCCATTTTGAGCTCCAGAGAACACCAGGGCCTCGCAAACAAAATTTTTTTCCCTTCCATTCAATTTTTCCACATACTTCGGCTATAATATGTATTTTCAATTTATTTTTTGCATTGTTTTGTGCTAACAAGCCATATAGTTGGGAACAATCTAACCACCCACTATGGAAAATAATGCTCCAAAATTCTTCTTTTCGTGACTGACTCACAAGCTTCTCAGTGACAGACAATTATGTCATATGTGAAGACCAAAAGATCAAACTCAACTCTACAGATAAAGTTTGAAGTTGATAATATTTTTTAAATTTGATGTACAACCCAACTATTGTGAATGGCATGAGAAAAGTTGCATTAACCAGTGAAAATCATGATAGATGATGCAACAATCCAAAATAGTAAGATTTTTGATAGGGTTACAACATCAATCAAAAGTGCCAAGGTTTGATAATATTGTTCTGAGATTACTTCCTTCCTCTTATTCTGATGATGATGCAACCCCACATTTGAGATGCCAAAATCTAGTCAAAGAAGCATGGGACAAATTGAGCACAATGTATGAAGCCCAAAACAACATACAATATTGACATTTGTAGAGTTAGTTCCATACACTCAAATTCAAGTCTGAATGAGAAAGTGAAGAATTTCTTACAGAGAGTTAGTCATAACATTGAGGGCTTCACTTCTAGCCCTAGGAGAGGAGGTTGTTGATGATGTTCTCATTCCCATTGTTCTGAGAGAACTTCCTTCTTCTTACCACATTTTTTTGATGACACTAAATTTTTCAGATCAGACCATCAGTTTTGACAAGCTGGTGAATCTATTGTATAACAAGAAGAAGAAATTTATAAAAAATGATGAAGAAGAAGAGCATGCACTATCTTCTCATCAAAAATGGAAGGGAAAAGCACCCCAATCTTCCCAAAATCCCCAAAAACATCATTAACAAGGGGATAAAAAAAGAAGAAATTTTTATTTGCAAAAGAGGACATGAGTTGAAATATTTTTGGTATAATACATACAAGAAAGGTTCATCAAGTAATTCTGGACCTCCAAAATCAACAATCTCATAGGGACAATCACACTACAAGACAAGGGAAGAAGAAGGGGAACTAGTGAAAGAAACCCCATCAGCAAGGAAATATTGTTAGCAAGAAGACCATTCAGATGATGAGGAATTCTTGTACACTACCTCATTCTAGTGAACCATCCATGTCATCTAGTGATGTTTGTTTGGTACGTTGATTCAGGAGCCACTCAACACATGACTGGGTAAAAGAGATATTGGTTTACCACCATGAGGGACACACCTTCGAAAATCCATTTTCATTAGGTGATGATTCTTCTTACAAGGTACAAGGTATTGGGAACATTTCTCTACCTCTTGGTTCACATAATTATAGATTATCTTGATGTATTATATGTCCTTGGCTTAACAAAGTCTACTATCAGTTAGTTAAATTCTAGATCATAATCTGAAGATTGATTTTTATATTCATTCCAGTAAGAAAGTGTGTTTGATTTGAGACAAATATAGAGGCTCAAAAATTTTTGCAAAAGCCTCAAATGTGGGACGTATGTTCCAACTTGATTTTTTTCATAGGGAGATGATCAAGCACTAGTGGCTAAGATTTATTCATCCTCTGCACAGTTGTGGCATCAGAGACTTGGTCACATTAAGTTTCAAATATCTCGATACACTTCTACCGTACAATATGGTGAGAGGATTACCATCTCTCAAAAAGGATACAGATAAGTGTCCTAATTGCCTAGTAGGAAAACAACACAGAGCTTCATTCTAGAAGAGTACTTATCGAGCTCTGGTAAGCTTGATTTGGTTCATATGATCTTTACATTCCGATGCAAACTAGTCATTCTGGATTTTATTATTTCATGTTATGTGTTGATGATTATTCAAGAAAAATGTGGATTTTTTTCTTCGTAACAAAAGTGAATCTTTTGAGAACTTTAAGAAGTTTAAAGTGGTTGTTGAGAATGAGATTGTTTGGCATATCAGATCTCTCTTCTCAGATTGAGGGGGGGAATTCACCAGTAATGAGTTCAAATCCTACCTACAAGCTCACAAGATGTCTTTGACATATGCCTCCTCCACACACACCACAACAAAATGGTGTTGTTGAGAGAAGGAACCGTACTCTTATGGAACTGGTGCATTGTATTATCAATGATTTTAGACTATGAGGACATTCTGGGCAGAAGTAATGAAGATAAGAAGTATATTTTCTAAATAGAGTTCCCACAATTTCTCTTTATGGAGTAACTCCACATGAAGCATAGTCAAATCAGAATCCATCCATTGCACACCTCAGAGTATTTGGGTGTAAATATAACATGCACATACCCAAGCTTAAAATAAATAAGTTGGATATGAAATCACAAAAACTCATCTTCATTGGTTACAGTGAAGAGGATCTTGGGTACAAATTGATGGATCTGAAGACCAGAGAAGTATACACCAAAAGAGATGTTGAGTTATTTAAGAAGATGGAAGCTAAAACTCCTTCTCCAGACTCGACCTGATGTAGATAGTTCACTTGTTGTGAAAATAGAAGCATGATGTTCCCTTTATGATGATGATAATGATGATGGGGATGATGGTGATGATCAGATAGAACCACGACCCATGAGAACAGTTCAACATATGCCAAGTGGTGTATAAATATTGATTCAAGATGCAAATTGGATGCTCCTACCAGATACATCCACCACTGGACCACAGACTCGCAGTAAAGCATGAGAAGAGGTAAATTTTTCTTTGATGAGTAGAGTTGATTGAATCTGTTGAGCCCTCTAATGTCTAGGAATCCCTACAGTAAAAAGCTTGTAAAGATGCCATAGATGTTGATTATAATTCAATGATGAAAAAAACAAATGAGAACTTGTCGATATTCCAATAGGGAAGAAACCCATTGGTTGCAGATGGATATTCAAAATAAAGTACAAAGCAGATGGGACTATTGACAAGTACAAAGCAAGACTAGTAGAAAAGGGGTATGCATAAAAGGAAGGAATAGACTATGAGGAGACATTTTCTCCCATAACTAAGATAAAAATGATCAGGATGGTATTTTCTCTAGCTACTCAGTTTGGTTGGAAATTCCATCAGATGGATGTGAAAAAATCCTTTATAAATGGATATCTGTAGGAGGAAGTCTACATGACTCAACCTGAGGGTGTTTTCGTACCTAGTGAAGAAACAAAGGTATGTAGACTCAGAAAATATCTCTGTATGGCCTTAAACAGGCACCCTAGGCATGGTACATCAAGATTGATGAGCATCTCATTCAACATGGATTTTTAATAAATCCATATGATCATAATCTCTACCTCAAGAGGCAAGGAGGGGATATTTTGATTGGTGTTGTTTATGTCAATGATCTAGTCATCACTAGAAGCATAATGAAGATGATTGATTTTATGAAGAAATATCTTAATTGATCATTCGATAAGAATGATCTCAAGATAATGCACTACTATCTTGGATTTAAAGTATGGAAAAAGGATAATAACATATTTTTTTATCAATTAATATATACTAAGGAAAAACTCACGAAATTTAGGATGATGGATTGTACACATATTGTTACACCCATTAAGACAAGACTTTAGTTATCTCGTAGGGATCTATATCCTGAGGTAAATGTCACTCTTTATCGGCAGTTGATTGGGATTCTCATTTACCTGACCTATACTAGACTAGATATCAGCTTTGTAGTGATCTATCTTTCCAGGTTCATGTAGGAACCCAAAGTTTGTCATTAAAAATCAGGAAGGTAGATCTTGAGATATCTTAAGGGTACTATGGATCTTAGTCTAGAGTACAGGAAGAATGATAAGTTCTTATTAATTGGATATTTGGATTTAGATCATGCAATTTATATTGATGACAAGAAATCCACTTCTAGATTTGTATTCTTTTTGGGATCTGGACCAATATCATGGGTAAACAAGAAACAAAACTTTATTTCTCGTTCTTCTACAGAGGATGAATATCGTGCTGCAGGTGGAGTTGTCTGTGAAGCGATATACCTACATCGCATACTTGAGGGTCTTGGAATACCACAGGACAAATCCACCACCTTGTATGTTGACAATGAAGGGTTCTCAAACTTGTTCGCAATCCATTGTTTCATGAGAGAACAAAGCATATTGAGGTATAATTTCATTTCATATATGAGCATATCTTGAAACACACTAAATAGCTTCAATTTTTCCCAACAATTGAACAACGAGAAAATATCTTCAAGAATTCACTTGCACATGACAAATTTGATTTTTTCAGAGTGTTCCTCAACTCGTTCCTTGAGGAAATGAAAAATTAAGGGGGGGAGTGTTAGGTAAAACTTATTTTACTAGGAAATTTTACATTGTATTACCTTAGTTACTATTTATTGTGGTAGATTAGTTATTATGGGTAAATAGGTTATTTATTAGTTATTTGCATTGTTATATGGTTATAATGTTATAACCTTATTATTTGTATTTTTAAATATTCACATGATTATGTTGTAGTGGCACATAGGATTATTGTTACATAGTTAAAACTATATATTTATTTGTATATATTTATCCAATGTATATATACATTGAAACCCTCATTCTATGCAATATTCTATTTTATATTAATAAAATCATACACAGGCTACCTCCATGTTTCCCGGTCCTCAAAACATGCACTATGATGTGAAGATAGGTGGTAGGGTCCACTAGTGAAAAATAACAGACCCTACTAGATGTTAGGACCCTACCCAACATATTATGTGGGACCCACCTTGACCATAGAATATCAAAAGCTGAAAACATTCTTTTTTCTTGGACAAACTTTAACACTTTTTTCTCTCACATATTACCTCTTGGTGCAAACTCATTTTGCCACATCAGTGTTGTACAACTTGAGATTTATTTTTTATAGTTGAACCTAAAAGTCAATGAATGATATGCTCCCCATACAAACCTCGTTTTTCTTTGTTCAAAAGCATAAAAAATAACTCAAAGAGATCTTTCATAACAAATTATTTTGCGAAGTTTAGGGAACATTAGAACCATGAATATCATCTATATTAAACCTCCCCACTAAAGTACTTTTGTATAACCAAAAGCTTCCAATATTAGAAAATACTTTAATGAATAATTCCTTCATTTTTGGATTCCCTATCTCTTCTATGAAAATACTCTTTCATTAAAAACATTTCCCGAAATAGGGTCTTACAAATGTGCATTTAAATCATTTAACATGTATTACAAATACATTTTCACAAGAAAGGAAATAATGCCAATGCACATTCAAAAAAAAATAGTTCCTATATAACTTAAACACTGATACGGATAATCTCTTTACCCATCCTATCACTACTTCAAGTCAGGAAAGCATACATGCTAATTTAAACATATATATGATAAGGTAAATAAAATGATAAAATTTTAAAGCATTTTCTCATACAGTCTCTTACCAACTGGATATCTCCTTGGTTTTCTACTTCCACATTTAAATCCAATAATCAGTTAGTTTCCTTCATAAATATGTGAATAGGAGGTGAAAATTTTAAACATGCCAAATAAATTTCATCTATGTAAATGTGTTATCCATGAAAGGCCAAAAATGTCTTACTGAACCATTTTCATGGATGCTCCTCTATGGGTTTTCATTGAATAATCTAGTTTTCTACATAGGATTAGTTTATTGATTTTTGTTACACTTTCTTCCTATGAAGATGATGGTGGAGATTCCATGATTTATTAATCTAGTTTCCACTCATATGACGATGAGTACAATTTTTTTTCTATTATATATATATATATATATATATATATATATATATATATAAGGAAATTGAAAGAGTTTGTTAATCCTTATTTCTAAGTATTTCCTCTTCTAAAACATGGCCACATAATGGTTAATTAATCCAAAAAAGTGCATGAAAATGAATACCATAAATGTTGTGTTACCCGACCATACTTTGCATAGTCAAAGTGCATATTGGAGTATTTACCTTTCCCAAACTTTCTACAACTTTTGTTTATGCGAAGACTTAAGATTGCCAAGGGGAATTTTTTTTCTTTCCTCTTTTGGAATTTTCACCTTCCTTAGTTCATTTTCCCTTCCCTAAATTTCACTCAATCACATATTCACTTTTTGAGGTCTTATCAATATTCAAATTAACATCATCCTCATAAGTAGGATTATCAAAACAAATATTATCTTGATCTTAAATATGTTATTTTTAAAGTTCTAGTGGTATAGGATCTCCTCTTGAAGCATGTCTATCTTCAACAATTTTGGATCATTCCCCAGTTTCTCTCTTACCACTTTCATATCCAAAACCTACATGGTGAGGTCTTTCCTCTACCTATATGGGATTAGTAATACCTTATCCATTTATTCCAAGGATATTTCCATCAAAACCAATCCTATTTAGTAATTTGGATCTAATACCTTTAGTATGATTCTTAAATTTACCAAAATCAATACATGATAATGATGGGAGAAAGGAATACATGATAATTCACTTATAATGCATACCTCAGAGGTATGTAAATATATGGTAGAGGGATTTCCCTTGATGGATTTTTCTATCTCATCCACTTTCTAATAGTTTGATATCTTGCGAGGATATTATATTTAGATTACAATTCAAATTTCAATGCTTCAATGACACCCAAGAAAATATTTCCATGATGTTTCAATCTCTCTTGGAGCTCTACATTTTCATTCTATAAGGAGTGTAATATTTTTTTCAATTCATAATTATCTTCCTAAATCTGGTGGTTAATGACTTCTATTGTAGACACAAAATCACACACTTTGAGTCATTATTTAGTTAGAATCAATCGCATACTACTATTCATATGGTTCCTTAGAAAGAAGATAACTAATTGACCCATGTCTTTAGCCATCTTTCATTTTTTCTATTAATACTTTTGGTCTTACACCTTTATTGGCCCAGTATGTCTTTTCATACTTCAATTTCACCTTTTCTGGACTAGAGAACCTAGCCAGGATGTTAGTACTAGGTGTCATCGTTCTCTCTAAGCACTCTTGTCCTCTTTACACTTTACTCTAAATTTTTGGGTCCTTTATAGCCATTTGAGCATCTTATATTTTTATTAGTTGGATTTTTCAGGGTTAGTTATGAAATTAAAGTGAATGAATCGTATAAATATAAACTTATGTGATCATAATAAAGGACCAAGCACTGAGCACTAACTATCACCACCTAAGGTTGTATCCATTAAGGCATCTATATCTACATTTACATCCATATATCTCCATCACAAGGCACAAATGCTGGTTCATATAAATCACACTTCATAGGAGGGGAGTCCATTATTTCCATGCACACATTATTTGAATTCTACATCTAGTTACTTTATTGCTACTCATAAAGTGTGACTAACACAAGAGAAACCTAGGGCATAATTCCATGCGTGCACACACACACACACACACACACACACACACACACACACACACACACACACACACACACACACACACACACACACACACACACACTTAGAACTACATTTGTTTTGAGATGTAGTGAAACATTCAATGATCATTCCATCACTTTGGTAGTTGAGAACAGTCTAACACCTTCATATGCATCTTTCTTTTTTTAGGGTATTGATGTTTTTTTTTGGTTTTGTAAGTAATTCCTTTATTGTAGGTTTATAATGACATAAAAAACCTAAGTGCGATATACATGCAACATGAAGTGAAGGATTCACATCATCTAACAACTCTATGAAATTGTTTTCTAGACTTCCCACACAGATCATGGCACCCAGATTGCATACCAAGGTGTCCTAGGTGCCCCAATCCCTTTTCGAAGTGCACCAGTCTAGCCAAATTACTCAGATCTATATTTTTTAGGATCCTATGCGATGATCTCCCATTATTTTTCACCCAGTCATCACTATAACATAGTCCCATGACATCTTTGAATCAGCTAAGGATTATCTAACCATATTTGTACATTAGGGTTTATACATATTCCTTATTTTACTTGAGTGTATTTTAGTTATTTCATTGTTTATTTATTTACTGCAAACTTGCATTAGATTAGGATAGGATATTACATTTTAGCATAATAATTTTAGTGAACACTTACTCAATCCCCATGCCCTTAGGGTCCTCCTCTTTCTAGGATATTCTAATCATGAATATTTCCATCCATGATTGTTTACATAATCATCCCAATTATATCAACAAGCTCAAAAAGTATTTAACTATCACTTATATTTCACCTCAAATATCACCTGAATATGTATACCATAAGTTTACTTCTACCTTATCTCTCACTAAAGATAAAATAACATTCACCACAGATGAGCTACCTTCTTATAAAATGCTAGAACATGACCCCCTTATATATTCAGGTTTGTGTTAACAATGTTGGGGTCAAACGCACCTTAGTTGACAATGGATCTGGCCTTAGGATTTGTAACATAAATTTTCTTCATCAATTAGGTATTTAATAAAATTCTTTAGCTCAATCCTCAGTCTCTATTTGTGGATTGACAACATTACCAAGTGTGTATTAGGAAATATTAACCTACCTGTCATTATTTGTCCATCTACAATCACCATTCCATGCCAGGTTATGCCTAATAACCTTAATTATAATATCCTTCTTGGGTGATCCTAGATCTATGCCATGCATGCAGTCCCTTCTACTCTATATACATGACTTAAATTCCATAATTAGGGAATTTTCTATGATGTCTTGGCCAATCCATCCCCTTTTGAGTATTTCCATTCTATTGAAGAATCTTGTGATACTCCTAGTTCTTTTGATGTTACGTAAGACTTTTTAAAATATGGGTTAGGGTATGAATACCCGTGCCACTATGGTTTCTCTAATAAAAGTTTAAGTCAACAAGAACATAAGGTAACAACACTTTGGGATCTTCCCACACAATCCCACATGTTCGGACTAGGGTATCATCCTCCATATTTACCTCTTGCATAAGATTATAATGCTTTGTATACTTCCTCACTTCCCTTGGTCTAATATGACCTCATTTTTGATGTTGCATCTACCGCTTGGGATATTTTATACATTTTTCTACCAATGATGCTCTTCTATAACACATGAGTGTTTATGATCAAATCCCTTCCTTTTACCATAAGCAACATTCTCCATTATCCCTCCATTCCACTGATTAATTAGATGAATCTGATATATCCCATGATAGAACTGGCCTTCCTGACACTATCCCTAATGATCCATATATAAAGAGTCGGTTTTCCCTTCTCAGTGAGGATATAATTTAATACAACCTACGTACATCTGAAATGTAACATTCCCATTTTAAGAGTTTATAAACAAGAATTCTTTTTTATACATAATGTTCTTTGTTCTAAATTAACATAATTTAGAACACACATTCCAATGCCAAACTATCTCATAACAGAAAACCATATGCAACTGTAATGACTCGGTGAAACACCGATCTCTCATTTCATGACTCGGTACTAAACCGATCTCTCATGTTACTCAGTAATGTGTATACAATGTATACTTGGTTCCTTTACCCTTTTAGGGTACCCAAGTGTTCTGCTTAAGAGGTCTATCTGAATATCTGTTACTGATATTCATCTGAAATCCCACTTCTTAAACTAGGTGACATAGGACAATGCAACCAACAACTTGCGATACTTTGGCCAAATATTTTAAACATGTTTATCATGTTTACATTCCTAGATGACATACTCATCAAATGGAATAAGTCCTTCACCACACTTGTTCTGTTATCTAGAGTGGTCTTCACTGACTTCTGTCAGTCCCACTTGATTCAAAGTTTCACCCTAGACAAGGTTAGCAACATGCCCTAGTGTGGAAGACTACTCATGGTGACTAAGGGTACATAGACATACTCAATCGACTTATGTTGATTGGGTGTGTCTAGTTATCCTAAGTCAACATGAGTTGACCTCAACACTAGATCATGTTCCTATCCCTGTATAGGATAGAACCGTGATCCATTCATGCACTTATGTCAGTCAAATTGAACAAACTATGCGGGGTGTTAAAACATATCAACTACATCATAGTATCCTTGTAATGACTCATGTCATTACAAAGGTACTACACTGTAGTTGATGTGTGTCAACATCCAACTGAGTTTCCTCAACTGGATGAAAATACCTTAGATTAAAAGTTTATTATCCCATTAATCACTTCATTAAAGATTAATTACCGCAATGCTTAAAGATTCAACTAGGTTATTTAACCTATAAGGTTACAAGTTGAAACTACATGTGAGGTAGGTATGCAGATAAAATCTGCTTCCTAACCACTTAGTTACATGTTTAAGTTTATCATTTAAATGAAACAACTTGCATCATGTAATGACATAATAGATCTTATAGTTATGAAAATGTGTTAATTAGTTCCTTACTTATTTCAGCCCTAGCTTAAATAAGTTCCACATAAACCCTTTTTATTTTAGACTTCATGGAGATGAAGTCTAAATTACATTTAATTCCTTTCAAACATTCCTAGTTTATGATTAAGGAAATCTGCCTAAAGGAAGTACATGCAACCATTTACTTACAACATTCATAACACTTTAAACAAGTTCTTAAATTATGTCTCAATGATTGATCTCAAGGGAATTATCCCTTTTTCCCTATATCATGGACTAATGTCCATTTATGAAAACTGATTTCATATGCTTTAAATACATCCATAATTCTTACATATATATTTATAAAAATCATTCATAGTCCTTTTTATTATTTTATAGATCTACTTATTGTTCAACTTATTAGTTGCATCTCTTTAATTTTGAGAACCATCTAAACTAAGGTTTTATATTAAACTCATAGTTTTTATAACATAAGAACTATTAAGCTCCAATTCCATAATCATCTAAAAATACATATACCCTCCTTCATTTATGATATTACTTAATAATACATCCCAATTCATGACAAGAAGGTATTACATTAAGTATTATTTAGCAACCATCACATCTTTTATTCATCAAGAAAGAGTGATACATTCACTGAATCCATAAGTATTTCAGAGATTACAAAGTGTCAAAACAATAGTACAAAACTAATTTTATTACAACTTTCTTTTCCAACAAGTACATCTCAAGTAATGACGCCACATATCATCATATTAAAGATACAATTTCTTTAATAAAATAGATGTAACTTTCTATATGTCTTTCTCCTTTCATCTTTTACGAAATCCATCTACAAAATTGTTAGCATGGGTTAGTTCATTGAACTGAGCATGATAAGCACTATAACATTAAAACATTGTGCTTTTAACTAATTGTTTCATAAAAAGAACTATGTTGTTTATGAAATAGTCCAGAAAACACAACCAAAAATAATAGAAATAATTATCCAAAAAGACTACAATCCAAGAAGAAGAGAGAGAGAGATTTTTTAAAGTTTCTAATCAAAAGTGAGGTTTAGTTATTCAACCTATCAACCCTAACTTTTCATCATAAAACTCATTTCAACATGCTGGAAATAAAACAACATAAGTTAAAAAAAAATTCATATTTCATCCTAACTTTACCTTATCATTCATTTCCAATTAAGTTCCTCAATCACCTAGATCTAATTTTCAAGAAGTAATATAAGATACATAAAATCTATCTATCAGAATATGTATACTACTATTTCAAGAGAACATCAAAATGAATATGAAATATTCCAACAAAACATAATTATATTCCACTATCTCATAAAGATCATCCTCAAGCTATAAGAGAGGCTAAATTAATCATAATTAAGATTCATGTCTACAACAGGTAAGGATAACTTAATCAATTATAACCAACAAAGTAAGCTCATTAAAGCATCCTAAAAGTCCTAAGTGAGTTCATTTCAATTCAACAAAATGGAACAGTCAAAACTAACACTATCATACAGACCTTATCAACTTCATATTTTATTGCTTATACCATCCAAAGAAAATGAGCTAACATTCAGCCTCATCACACAAGTTTCAACCAACCGTTACAAATCCCAAAAGGATCAAGAATGGATAAAGTTCAGAACCAAAAAACAATATCATTCCCTTATCCTATGCTAGAGTTCATAAGGAATAAATTACAAGGATAATGTTGTGATTAATTCCAGAATGAAGAAAGAGACTTCAACCCATGTCCTCAAGAGACTATCAACAATAGTCAAAAAGATATCAAAGTATCTTAAAAATTCTAACCAATATATCAATTACAGAGAAAGGGAAATAATTATACATCAATGAACAAGTTTCCCAACCCAAGATTGAAACAAAATGAAGAGAAATTAAACCAAAGTAATCTCCTCCTTATCAAAATACAAACTAAATATGAAGAGGAAGCTACAACATCTTCATTTCACAAGCTATGCATTCATTCTAATGAAAAGACAAAGAACATAATTTCCTAAGAGTAACACACATCAAGTGCTGAAATAAAAAAAAACCCACTTAAGATCAACAAGATCTTAATAGAGATTCACCCAGTCTCAGAGTTGGATGAATCAACAAAGAACTAGGAAAAGGAATGTAAAAACAAAACATAACAACCTTTAAAAATTTCATTTCTTCACAAAAGTAAAATCAAAATTCACATTTCCATCAAAATAAAAAGAATCGATTCATTTCCTAAAACCTTAGAATGAAGGAAAGAAAGAAGGAGAAGTAACTCAGACTCTGTTCCAAGCTAGTTCCTCCAAATGAAACTATCATTTAACAATCAAGGAGAATAAGCAATCATTCAACAACTTTCTTTTCCAAAGTTAACAATAGCCAATGATTCAGAGAGAGTAAATCCCATACTTATAAAGATCTACAAGGTAACTCAAAAATCCCAAATGGGTTTAAGAGAATATGAATAAAATATAAACAAAACAAAATCAACTTTACCAATATAAAATTTTGATACTTTCAATGAAATGAGAATTACAACAATTGATACCCAAAATGGGTTTTCAGATTTAAACACAAAGTGGGTATTCCCAAAAATGAATAACCTACACTCAAAGTAAGTTAAAACAGAATAACAGTTACTTCCAAAATCAGAACTCAGGTCTCATTCTTCCATTACAAGTTATACTTCCAAAATGATGGTGTATGTCTACACAAAATCCTTCAAAATTTCATTTAATGAAAATCAGAAAGAGGACATACAAGTTGAAATCTAAGGATTCTACTTAGCATATTAATGTTCATAACATACAAATTACATAAGTTTTTCCTCAATCAAGAACAAATGATGGTCTTCAAAGTTTAAAACAAAATAAATCAAATGCAAAACAAAACAACAAGGTCCCAGACAATAATTTTGATATCATAACAAGTTTCCATATATCTAAATCTTCCAACAACGATAACAAGGAAAACATTCAAGCAAGAATCTTTAGATTCTAACAAACCAAGACACATACATTGCAAAATACCTTGTAGTCAAAAGATCTCTTAATAGAAAAAAAAGTTTCAAGCCACTGTTCTAAGGATTCATGCAAAAGCAAGATTACCCAGAAGTATGAAATGATACTCCCAGAATCACATTTTCCAACTAATATACCAAAATCGATAATGCATCCAGAAAACAAAACAAAACACCATTGAAGAAAAAACTTAAATGATCAAAGAATCAGAACCAGAATATTTCCATAAAGAGTAGAACTGTTTTTATGAAGCACTTAAGTAAAATCATAAGACTTAATGGATAGGGCCTATCATGCCTGATAGAGCTCATGTCTTCACTTTTTCATAGAAAATCGCCAAGAAGAGCTTCAATTCTTTCCCTCAAAATGCCAAAAAACCCTCAAAACCTTCTTCTTCTTCTTATAGTTTTCATAGTGCTAAATTTTTCATTCCAATGCCATGCAAGGAAAAATATTCATGCAAGAATTCAAACTGGAGGTTCGAAGAGAAAAAACCACATGCAGAGCTCAAGCTCGAAAAAGACCAAATGACCAAAACAAAACCAAAACCCCTCTTCTTTCTTTCTTCTTCCTAGGTGGTTTTCACCATTTTCAAAATATTAAATGCAAAATAGGACTGTCAGTCCTTCCACTTCTCCCACCACCACCATCTCTATGTTTTGCAATGGCTAAGTTTAAAATTTGCATGCAACTAAAACTTAGTGGAGGTGCCAACTCATTCCCCCAACTTTTCTCATGCATTCACCAAATTTGGCAGCTTAAAAAGAGGTAAGACCATATTAATTCCTCATAAATTTCTAGGGGTTTATGCCACTGACATCCCCCCACTCTATGTCATCCCATAGGACTCTTTTAGGTTATCCAAACATTAGGTTAGGTTCAACATTAGTTTAGGAACTAACATAGGTCCTTAGGTCTAAGTCTAAGTTTTAGTCTTAGGTCCCTTTTGTTATTAACATCCCACATTAACAAAAGAACATAGTAACTTAGGTTAGGTTTCACTTTAGGATAGAGTTACTAATTTAAGGAACATAGTTTAATTAGGTTCCTTAGTTCATAGTAAAGAATTGCATCCCAACTTTCAAAGAAGAACCAAATTACCATCCAATTTCAGATACGAAGCAGGGAGCCATGGAGATCATTCATGACTTCAGTATAGTCAGAGTTTCAGAGATCCTTTCACATGATCTATCCAGCTTGGTCATTATGACCACAAGGTTTATGAATTAGAAGCATACCTTGGATCAATGAAATTGATCCAAGGTAATGTTGTTCTGCATCCAAAAATTATGAAAATGAAGCTCAATTAGTGCAACAAAACTGAAACTCAATTTCTCATTTCCCAAGCACTGAAGTTTTCAGCATAAGAAGAGATGAATTACTTCATTTTATATTAAGCATAAACATGGCAGAATTGTACCTATTTTAGTAGATAACATATTATCTACAACAAACATGATTTCATAGATCATAAGAGTACACCATCTTAAGACAAGAATCACATGTCAATGTTTGCAACTTCCAAAACAAAAGTCATCATAGATATCAACCATGTTAGAGGTGTTACATACCTCCCTCCTAAAAAGCATCATCATCCCGATGATTAACTTAGTCCAAAACTCAAATAAGAAAAATAATCCTAATTATAGTTCTTTCATCCATAAGTTCACAAACAAAAACAAGATTTGAGAATTTCCAATTTTCATAATTTATTACAACATTAAAATAGTTGTTCCAGTACTAAAGAATATAGTACCTGCCCAAAACTGGAAGAATTATTGATAAGCTAAAAACAAGGTCTTTATTTGTTATCAATCAACAAAATTAATTATGTTCAAATAAATGAGGAAAAGTAATTTTCATATCCTCAAGGTTTTCCCATGTTGCACTTTCTTCATTAAACTGGTCCCACTGAACCTTGCATTGACTAATTTCATGATTTCTCAAGTGCAACTGGTGAGTTTCCAGCACTCTAATGGGTTCAACCATGATTATTCCTGGGTCTTGGACCTGCAAGGAATCCCAATTTAACACATGTGATAAATCTGAAATGTATTTCTTAAGTAAAGAAATATGGAAAACATCATGCATTCATGACAAAGCAGGTGGTAATGCTAAATGATAAGCTACATGATTGATTACTTAAACAATTTCAAAGGGTCCCACATAACGAGGTGATAACTTGGTTGCCTTGCCAAAGGTTATAGAACTCTTTTTTGGCTTAACCTGTAAAAAGACCTTTTCACCAAGTTCAAATTTCTTATCAACCCTTTTCAGATCTGCATAACTTTTTTGCCTATCTGTTGCTTCTTTTAAACATTCATGAATCATTTTAACTTGTTGTTCCATTTCAGTAAGGATTTCAGGTCCAATTACCTCTCTGTCTTCAATGTTATCCCAACTAACTGGAGTTCTGCATTTCCTTCCATACAACGCTTCGAAAGGTGCCATTTTCAAAGAGGTGTGATATGTATTATTGTAAGAAAAATCAACTAAAGGAAGGTATTCTTCCCATTTGTACTGTTGATCCATGCAGTACATTCGTAACATATCTTCCATAACCTTATTAACTCTCTTAGTTTGACCATCTATTTCTGGATGGTATGTGAACTAAAATTTAGTTTTGTTCCTAAGGCTGCATTAAGCATTTTCCAAAATGAGATGTCATTCTAGGGTCTCTATCCGATATAATCAATTCTATTACTCCATGTAATCTAAAAATTTCATGCACAAATATTTTTGCTAAAACAGGTGAATCATCCTTAAGATTACCAGCAATAAAATGTGCTACTTTTGTCAGTTTATCAACAACAACTAAAATAACATCATGTTTATTTCTTGACATTGGCAACCCCTGAACAAAATCCATGCTAATTACCTACCACTTATATTGCAGTATGCTATGAGGATACAATAAACCAGATGGATGCATATGCTCAGCTTTAACATGCTGACATTCTAAGCAGTGTGTCACAAAATCAGTTATGTCTTTCTTCATCCCTTTCCAAAAATATTGTTGTTTTATATCAGCAAGCATTTTTGTAATACCGGGATGTCCTGAGTAAGGTGAATTATGAAATTCCTCCATTAAATTTTTCCTTAACTCATTTCCTAAAGGTATATACACCCGCTTATCATATTTCAAGATTCCTTGTTATCGAAGTGAAAACCTTTATATCTCACGTCATTTGGATCTGCAACAAGTGTTGTTTTTACCTGCTGAAAGTAAGAATCAGATTCCATGATACTTTTTACCTCATCCTTAAACTGAGTTCTCAAAGTTATAAGTGCAGAAATATGTTTCCTATGACTTAGTGCATCTGCCACTCTATTTTCTTTTCCTAAATTATGTAACTTATGTCAAAATCATATTGTGACAAAAACTCTAACCATCTTCGTTGTCTTGCATTCAGATTTGGCTGAGTGAAAATATACTTCAGCCCAAGATGATCAGTCTTTAATTCAAAAGGTCTTCCTAAAAGATAATGTCTCCATACTTGAAGTGCATGTACTATGGCAACAAGCTCTAGGTCATGGGGAGCATAATTCAACTCATGTAACTTGATTTTTCTACTCTCATATACTATAACATGTTCATTTTGTAAAATAATACCCTGAGTCCTTCTCTGGAAGCATATGTAACTACCGTAAAGTTTCCATTTGGATCAGGTACAACCAAAATAGGTGCAGATGTTAATTAATCCTTAAGAGTTTTAAATGTTGATTCACATTTTTCACTCCACACAAATTTCTTATCTTTCTTTTGCAATGAAGTTATTGGTGCAACAAATTTTGAAAAGTCCTTTACAAATTTTCTATAGTAACCAACAAGACCCATGAAGCTTCTGACTTCATGTACATTCTTAGGTGCATGCCACTTAGTTATTGCAAAAATATTTGATGGATCTACTACTATTCCATCCTTATTTATGAGATGTACTAGATAGTGCAATTTGTCTCATAGAAAGAACATTTGGACAACTTACCATACAATCTTCTTTTCCTTAAGATTTCAAGTACTATTTTCAAATGCTCATGATGCTCATCAATGCTTTTAGAATATATAAGAATATCATCCAAGAATACAAGTACAAACTTGTCTAGGTATTCTTGAAAGATATTATTCATTAAATTCATAAAATTTGCAGGTGCATTTGTCAAACTGAAAGGTAAAACTGTAAATTCATAATGTCCATACCTTGTCCTAAAGGTTGTTTTATGAATATCTTCATCTTTAATTCTTAACTGATGATACCCAGAATGAAGATCTATCTTAGAATATACTGATGCACCACACATCTGATCAAATAGATCATCAATTCTAGGAAGTGGATATCTATTTTTTATTGTTGCTTTGTTTAACATCCTATAATCAATACACAACCTAAGTGTTCCATCTTTCTTTTTCACAAAAATTACCAGTGCTCCCCAAGGTGAAACACTCAGTCTTATCAAACCTTTAGACAACAGTTCTTGTAACTGTTCCTTAAGCTCTACCAGTTCAATGGTAGTCATTTGATACGGTGCCTTGGAAATAGGCTCAGTTCCTGGTTTGATCTCAATTGTGAAATCAAACTCCCATTTGGGTGGAAGACTGGGTAGTTCTTCCAGAAACACATCACTGAAATCTCTTAACAATGGATATTTTTCCAAGAAATCACTATCCCCTTCAGTTGTTTCAGAAATTTTTACTGCATACAAGGTGCAACCTTTGTTTTTGGCCTTTTTAAGCTGCATAGTTGACAATTTTCTAACTGAAATCTCATGTTTTATCCCTTGGATGTTGTTGTTTTCTATAGGTCATCAAGACAACTAATGTGTTTTTCAAAACAATCTACTTTAGCCTTATGTTCAGCAAGCTAGTTAACACCTATTATGACATCATAAGACCCCAAAGGAGCAACATAAAGATCAACTTCAGTGGAAAAACTAGGCAAGTCTAGGACTGCTCCAAAAAGACACTGACTAACTGTGTGGACAACATTATTTCCATAATGTACAACCCAAGATTTTTCCATTTTTCCATAGCTTTTTTTTTAGTTTTGAAGCTAATTTACTAGAAATAAAGCATTCAGTAGCTCCAGTATCAAAAATTATAGTAACAGGCATACCAAATAACTTACCTGGCACTTCTATAGGCGTAACTTGCTTTTCATCTTGTTTATCAGCTACTGCAGCATGTATCTTATGTTGTTGATTGTTGTCATCCTTCCTTAGAGGGAACTGATTTGCATAATGATCTTTCCATAGTTGTAGCATCCCCCTACAGGTCCTCTTTTAGGTTCAAATTTATTTCCAGCCTTGAAATTGTTGTTCTGTCCTCCATAGGACTTCTGTCCATTATTATTGTTCTTAATGAAATTGTTTCGAACATTTGCAACAGGTTTATTTGTTGTTGTTTTCTTACTGTTATCAGTAAAAAATTTATTTTTGGTACCAAACTTCTTCCATGCCCCCTTTTTGGGTGCAAGAGATGAAGATGAATTAGGAATTTTATTTCTGTTTTCTTCCTTATGGGAAGAGATTGCTTTTAATTTATGTTCCTTGCGAATGGATTTTTCTACAACCCCTTCCATGGTGGTTGGGTTGTGAACATCTACTTCACCCCCTATAATAGGGTTTAATCCCATAATGAATTTTCATATCCTGAACTTCTCGTCAGTTTGATATTGAGGTATGTACTTAAGAAGCTTAGTGAACCTCTCCCAGTACTCTATTACAGTTAACTTTCCCTGAGCTAAGTTCTGAAATTCAGTCATCTTCTGATCATAATAAAGTTGTGGTAGCCATCATTACCTAAAATAATTTTTAAATTGATCCCAAGTGATGCTTGATTCATCAATATTCAATTCAGCCTTACGGTTGTCCCACCAGGAAGATGCCTCATGGGAAAGATGATAAGCTCCCCATACTACTTTTGTTTCCTCTGAGAAGTTTCTTATTGCAAAGTACTTCTCCATTTCACTGAGCCAGTTCTCAGCTCCATCCCCCAGTGTAGTGCCATCAAACTTAGGTGGACTTATCCTTTTTATATCATTTGTGAGTTCAGCTGCTAACCTTGCCTTTTTATTTTCAGGTTGATTGGGTACATTTGCATTAGCATTTGCAGCATTATTATTATCAACACCCAAATTCCCAACATTATTGTTGTCCACAGGAGGTGGATGGTTGTTATTACCAACATCTTCTTCCTCCTCCTCATTACCCATAACTTGTTGTTCAAGTACAGCCAAACAATCTCTTGTGTCCAACAAGGCAGCAAGGATCTCATCAAGTTTTTGGGTGGTAGCTGCCTCTCCACCTGGTGGTGGGTTGTTTGCAGCATTTCCCCTTGTTCTAACCATTTTCTGTTAACAAGAAAATTAATTTTTTTATCATATTATAGACTCAATAGGTCCAAGAGCTGTAACCTTCAGCTCTGATACCAAGATGTAACATTCCCATTTTAAGACTTTAGAAACAAGGATTTTTTTTATACATAATGTTCTCTATTCTAAATTAACATAATTTAGAACACACATTCCAATGCCAAACTATCTCATAACAGAAAACCATATGCAGTTGTAATGACTCGGTGAAACATTGATCTCTCATTTCATGACTCGGTACTAAACCGATCTCTCATGTTACTCAGTAATGTGTATACAATGTATACTTGGTTCCTTTACCTTTTTAGGGTACCCAAGTGTTCTTCTTAAGAGGCCTATCTGAATATCTGTTACCGATATTCATCTGAAATCCCACTTCTTAAACTAGGTGACATAGGACAATGCAACCAACAACTTGCGATACTTTGGCCAAATATTTTAAACATGTTTATCATGTTTACATTCCTAGATGACATACTCATCAAATGGAATAAGTCCCTCACCACACTTTTTCTGTTATCTAGAGTGGTCTTTACTGACTTCTGTCAGTCCCACTTGATTAAAATTTTCACCCTAGACAAGGTTAGAAACATGCCCTAGTGTGGAAGACTACTCATGGTGACTAAGGGTACATAGACATACTCAATCAACTTACGTTGATTGGGTGTGTCTAGTTATCCTAAGTCAACGTGAGTTGACCTCGACACTAGATCATGTTCCTATCCCTGCATAGAGTAGAACTGTGATCCAGTCATGCACTTATGTCAATCAAGTTGAACAAACTATGTGGGGTGTTGAGACATATCAACTACATCATAGTATCCTCGTAATGACTCCTGTAATTACAAAGGTACTATGATGCAGTTGATGTGTGTCAACATCAAAATGAGTTTCCTCAACTGGATGAACATACATTAGATTAAAAGCTTAATATCCCATTTAGCCACTTCATTAAAGATTAATTACTACAATGCTATAAAGATTCAACTAGGTTATTTAACCTATAAGGTTACAAGTTGAAGTTACTACATGTGAGGTAGGTATGTAGATAAAATTTGCTTCCTAACCATTAATTACATGTTTAAGTTATCATCATTAAATGAAACAACTTGTATCATGTAATGGACATAATAGATCTTATAGTTATGAAAGTGTTAATTAGTTCCTTACTTATTTCAGCCCTAGCTTAAATAAGTTCCTCATAAACCCTTTTTATTTTAGACTTCATGGAGATGAAGTCTAAATTCCATTTTAAATTCCTTTCAAGCATTCCTAGCTTATGATTAAGGAAATCTGCCTCAAAGGAAGTACATGCAGCCATTTACTTACAACATTCATAACACTTTAACAAGTTCTTAAATTATGTCAATGATTGACTCAAGGGAATTATCCCTTTTTCCCTATGTCATGGACTAATGTCCATTTATGAAAATTGATTTCATATGATTAAATATATCATAATTTACATACACATACATCCATATAAATCAACATACATCCTTTTTATTGTTTATAGATCTACTTATTCAACTTTATTAGTTGCATCTCTTTTAATTGAAACTAAGCCAACTAATAGTTTTTATAACATAAGAACTATTAATATCCAATTTCATATCTCTAAAAACATATTCCCTCCTTCATTATGATAATACTTAGTAATACATACCAATTCATGACAAGAAGGTATTACAATAAAGTATTATTTAGCAATCATCACATATTTTATTCATCAAGAAGGAGTGATACATTCACTGAATCCAGAAACATTTCAGAGATTACAAAGTGTCAAAACAACAGTACAAAACTAAATCTTATTACAACTTTCTTTTCCAACAAGTACATCTCAAGTAATGAAGCCACATTTCATCATAATAAAGATACAATTTCTTTAGTAAAACAGATGTAACTTTCTATATGTCTTTCTCCTTTCATCTTTTATGAAATCCATCTGCAAAATTGTTAGCATGGGTCAGTTCATTTGAACTGAGCATGATAAGCACTATAACATTAAAACATTGTGCTTTTAACTAACTGTTTCATAAAAAGAACTTTGTTGTTTATGAAACAGTCCTGAAAACACAACCAAAAATAACAGAAAGACTTTTCCATAAAAGAATACAATCCAAGAAGAAGAGAGAGATGTTTTAAAGTTTCAAATCAAAATTAAGGTTTAGTCAATCATTCTATCAACCCTAACTTTTCATCATAAAACTCATTTCAACACGCTGGAATAAAACAACATAATTACAAAAATAAAGTTCACATTTCAACCTAACTTAACCTTATCATTCCATTTCCAGAATAAGTTCCTCCTATTAACCAGTTCTAATTTTCAAGAATTAATATAAGATACATAAATCTATTTATCAGATTATGTATATTGTTATTTGTTTCAAGAGAACATCAAATGAATACATGAAAAATTTCAACAAAACAAAATTATCTCCATCAAAAATCCTAAAATATTTCAAGTCAACAGATTAAATTTGTATTGATAAGATTATACTATGTTCTAGGTAAAGAAGACTTGATCAATTATAACCAAACAAGTTAGCTCACTGAAAATATACCTGCAAAGGACTAGGTGAGTTTATTTCAACTCAAATCAAAAGAATAGCCATGAAAAACACTATTCAATCCTATCAACTTCATTTTATAGCCTATAAGCTAAAGAAGGATGAGATAACATTCAAAATCACTCAAGTTTAACCAACCATTACAAATCCCAAAAGGGAGAATGATAAAAGTTCAAAACCAAACTAAGGCAATATAATTCTCTTATCTTATGCTAGATTTCACCCTTAGAAATTATTACAAAGATAACATGTGATTACATTCCATAATGAAGAAGGATATTTCAACCCATGTCCTCAAGAGACTCTTCAACAAAAAAATCTAAATGATATCAAGTATCTTAAGAATTATATCCAATATATCAATTACAAAGAAGGGAAAATAGTTAAAAATTTAATAGATTTAGTTACCCAACTCCAATGTTGGAACAGCTCGTGAAGAGAAACAACCAAAGTAATCAGGTTTCTCTCAATACAAGACTCTTCTGAAGAACTACTAATATGTTAATGAGGATGCTACATCCATATCTTCTGAAAAGACTATGCATTCATTCTAACAAAGACAAATGAAATGACACAAAATCATTCCCCTAAGATTAACACACTTAGAGTGTTAAATTAAAATGAAGAAATCCCACTTAAGATCAATAAGATCTTACCTGAGGTCACAAATTAGAGTTGAAAATAAAAAAACGACCAACAAAAAAGGAAAACAAAATCATAACAAGAAAAACCTTTGTCCTTTCTTTCAAGGAAAGTAAAATCATCATTCACGATTCCACCAAATAATAAAGAATCATTAAATACCTAGAATCTCAGTGAAAGAAATAAGTGAGTTAGCAACATACTCTGTTCCAAAACTAGTTCCTAAAGAAACTATCATTTAACAAAAGGAGAAAAAAAGCATTCAAACAACTTTCTTTTCCTAAAGTTCAACAATTCATCAACAATTCAGAGAGAGTATTTCAGATCCTTAAAAAGATATGTTACAAGGTAACTAAAATCCCAAAATGGGTTTAAGATAATAAAATAAGTACAACAAAATGTTACCTTAAAACTTTAACCTACTTTCAGACAACAAATGAGCCAAGGCTCATCAAATTGAAACAACTAAAAATACCCCAAAAATGAATGTTTTCAACTTCAAACCAACACGAAGTGGGTATTCCTCTAATAAAATACAATTACAACTAAGTTAAACAAAACAGAGGTCTCATTATCTTCCATTACTTCCAAAATGATGGTGTATTGTCTACACAAATAATCCTTCAAAATTTCATTTAATGACATCAGAAAGAAGACATGCAAGTTGAAATCTGAGGATTTATACTTAGTCATATTAATGTTCATAACATGCAACTCATAACATAATTTTTTCCTCAATCAAGAACAAATGATGGTCTTCAAATTTGGTAATAGAAAGTAAATCAAATGCAAAAACCAGAACAACAAGGTCCCAGACAATAATTTTGATATCATACAAGTTTCATATATCTAAATCTTCCAACAATGATAACAAGGTAATCATTCAAGAAAGAATCTTCAGATTCTAACAAACCCAAACACATACATTGCAATAATACCCTGTTCAAATGATATCTTAACTCATCAAAACCAGTTTCAAGCCACTGCTCTAAGGACTCATGCAGAAGAAATACTACCAAGAAGTATGAAAGGATACTCCCAGATCTCATATCAAACTAATATACCAAAATCGATAATGCATCCAAAGAAAAAAACAAAACACCATTGAAGCAAAAACTAAAATGATCAAAGAATCAGAACAAAAGATTTCCATAAAGAGTAGAGTTGTTTTTATGAAGCACTTAAGTAAAAGCAAAGACTTAATGGATAGGGCCTATCATGCCTGATAGAGCTCTGTCTTTACTTTTTGTAGAAAATCTCCAAGAAGAAGCTTCAATTCCTTCCCTTGAAATGCCAACAATCCCTCAAAACCTTCTCTTCTTCTTCTTTTCTTATAGTTTTCACAGTGCCAATTTTATCTTCAATGCCATGCAAGGATAAAAATTCATGCAAGAATTCAAACTGGAGGTTTGAAGAGAAAAAACCACATGCAGAGCTCAAGCTCAAAAAAGACCAAATGAGCAAAACAAAACCAAAACCCCTCTTTCTTCTTCCTAGGTGGTTTTCACCATTTTCAAAATATTAAATGCAAAATAGGACTGTCAGTCCTTCCACTTCTCCCACCACCACCATCTCTATGTTTGGAAATGACTAAGTTCAAAATTGCATGCAACTAAAACTTGGCGGAGGTGCCAACTCATTCCCCCAACTTTTCTCATGCATTCATCAAATTTGGCAGCTTAAAAAGAGATAAGACTATATTAATTCCTCATAAATTTCTAGGGGTTGATGCCACCAACCTCCCCCTCTCTATGTCATCCCATAGGCCCCTTTTAGGTTAGCCAAACATTAGGTTAGGTTCAACATTAGTTTAGGAACTAACATAGGTCCTTAGGTCTAAGTCTATAGTTTTAGTCTTAGGTCCCTTTTGTTATTAACATCCCACATTAACAAAAGAACATAGTAACTTAGGTTAGGTTTCACCTTTAGGATAGAGTTAATAATTTAAGGAACATAGTTTAATTAGGTTCCTTAGTCCATAGAAGAATTGCATCCCAACTTTCAAAGAAGAACCAAATTACCATCCAAGTTCAGATACGAAGCAGGGAGCCATGGAGATCCTTCGTGACTTCAACATATTCAGAGTTTAAAGATCACATGATCTATCCAGCTTGGTCATTATGACCACAAAGTTTACAAATAAGAAGCATACCTTGGATCAATAAAATTGATCCAAGGTAATGTTGTTTTACATCCCAAAAATTATGAAAACTGAAACTCAATTTCTCATTTCCCAAGACTCAGTAAATTTTATTTTCCAAGTAGTGCATAAGAAGAGATGAATTACTTCATTTTCTATGCAGCATAAACATGGCATAATTGTACCTACTTTAGCAGATAACATATTATCTACAACAAACATGATGTCATAGATCATAAGAGTACACCATCTTAAGACAAGAATCACATGTCAACATTCTAAGTATAGTTTCCCCTTACCCCATATTGATGCCATCATTGATTATACTAATGAATATGATAATCTCTCTTTCATGGACGACTTCATGAGCTATAATAAAATTAAAATCAACCTCATTGATTAAGATAACTCTTTCACCACACCATGGGGAACATTTTGTTACAATGTCATGCCCTTTGGCCTTAAAAATACTAGGGCCACATATCAACGAGAAATGACACATGTATTCCATTATTATATCCACAATATCATCCAATATTATGTTGATGAAATCTTGGATGAATATAGCCATCACTCTTCCAATTCCATGGACCTAAAAACATTATTTGAACATTTACGTCAATATCATGTGTGCCTTAATCCCAAAAAATGTGTTTGTGGGGTCATAAATAATAAAATCCTTGGATATATTATCTCACAATGTAGAATTGAAATCAATCCTAACAAAATAAAATCCATAGTTGATATACCTCTGCCTAAAATTTTGCATCAACTATGATCATTACAGGGAAAAATTCAAGCTATTCAATGATTCATTGCACAACTCGCTGATAAGACTCAACCATTTACACAACTCATGAAGAAGGATACTAAATTCATCTAGGATGAGTAATGTCAACAAGCATTTGATGACTTAAAATCATACCTATTACACCCACCTGTCTTATTCCTTCAACTTGGTAATCAACCTTTCTTATTGTTCATTTCCACTTTGTTTCATGCCTTAGGAATTCTACTAGCACAAATAAATGATTCTCACCATGAAAGATCAATCTATTATATCATTCATACACTACTCTATTATGAATGAAAATATATCTATATAGAAAAGATGTGTCTTGGCATTATCTTTGTTGCAAATAAATTGTGCCATTATCTTATCAATACTGAGGTATATATCATCACCAAGGTAGATCCATTACGATACCTCCTATACCATACACATTTTTTGGGATGTCTAGCACATTGGGTTCTTCTTCTTACTAAATTTGATTTAAATTTCATACCACAAAAATAAATTAAAGGCCAAGTCATCATTGATAAATTAGCTTCGACACCCCTCCTTGATGCATCTCCTATTTCTAACTCCTTCCACGATGACTTCGCTACCTAAAATATTAATTATAACACATGGAAAATGTAATTTGATGGGTCTTGTTGTCTCTCAGGTACAGGGGTTGGGATCGTATTCATCTCCCCATAGGGTGACCCACTCCCCGTTGTATATCGATTAGGTTTTTTATGTACAAATAACATTATTGAATATAAATCCCTCATCCTTAACCTTCTCACCACTCAAAAATTACTCATTCTCAACCTATGCATACATGGTGATTATCAACTCATAATAAATCACTTAAATGATACATATAATACAAAATAAGAACACATAATCCCATACAACACACTTTTCAAATATCTCTTGGCTACAATTGAATTCTACTCTCTCACTACTATTCCTCATAAGGATAATCATCATGTGGATGACATGGCTAGTGCAACATCACTCATTCCAAAATATATTACTAATGATAAGTCCATATTCATCATTACATAATTACAAAATCCTTACATCTCTTATTTACCTCTTGCAACTTGCGCCATCACACACAATCATGATAATCTCAAATGGTTTACTCCTATTTATAATGTCTTATATAAAAAAACCATTCTAGATACTCTAAAGCCTCATGAAGCTCATCATTTTCAATGTGAGGCTACTTGTTATGTCATTTTTGGCACAAAATCATTTAAGTGTGCCCTTGATGGTTGATTCTTACGTTGTTTAGGGATTTTCGATATCCCTACTGCTATTTTCCAAATACATGATAGCATTTATAGTGGTCACTTCTCTGGAAAAGTTGTCTCAAAATATTTTACATCAAGGATATTATTGGCCTACTATAGAACACGAATACCTCGAATATGCTACTTGCTACGAGAAGTGTAAAAAGTAAGGTAACCTCAATCACACACCTGCCTATGATTTACAACTAATTGTACCTACTTGGCCATTTTCCATTTGGGGATTAGACCTCATTGACATGATAAATATTGAATCAACAGATGGAAATAAATTCATTATTATGGCTACTAAATATTGTAATAAATTGGTCAAAGATGCTCCATTGAAAAACATAACTAGCACCAACATGTGTGGTTTTCTCACTACTCATATCATTACACACTTTGGGGTGTCCTCTACTATCATTGCCAATAATAGATCATCTTTCAAAAATAAGGATGTTAAAAAATTTTTGCACAAAATTCAAAATCAAAAAATCATTTTCTATTCCTTATTACCCAATAGGAAATGACCAAGCTGAAGCCACAAACAAAACTATTATCAAATCCTATGAAAGATAGTCACTTCTAGTAGTAACGATTAGCATAATCAATTATTTTATGCCATTTGGGCTTATCATACTAGTGTGCATACACCTACAAATGTAACCCATTTTCCCTTGGTCTACAATACTAAAGCTAGCATCCCACTTGAGTTTGAGATACCCTCATTATAGATATCACTTAAAGGCATACTTAAGGACAAGGAATATCATGAAAACCATCTATATGAGTTGGAAATGATAGAATCTTGCTGTGTTCAAGAACTCAAACATATTTGTGCATATAAATCTTGCATTAAACATGCATATAACCCTAAAAACTCGTCCTCATGAATTTAATATCGATGACATGTTTCGCAAAGAGAATAAAAAAAACAAAAATGCCAAAGCTCCACTTAAAGGAAAATTTAACCCAAATTGGCTTGGTTCTTACATTATCATTGACAAACTTCGTGGTGGAGTGTACCTTTTTGCCACACTTTTTGGAAAGTCACTCAAAAACCCACTCAATGTCATACATCTTAAGAAATACTACAGCTAATAGTTACGTTCACTACTCAATGACACACTCTAGTCTCATGTTTCATACTATACTTTTGAGGGTATACAAATCAAATGGGCCACATCACACTCACCTATTTAACCATTTTACCTTTATCTCACGTGACATTCCTATATTTAGTGATATACATTTTAGGCTACATCATCACTTTCCCTACTCATCTTATAGTGATATATGCTTTAGGCTAAATCATCACACATCCTCACACATGATCTCTATGTCATACATCATCACTACATACTCATCACATTACAATACACATTACATAATGGTTAGACCATTTCCCGATGACACACTCTCATTTATGGTTCATTCTTGATTGTTGAGGGGGATTAAACAAATGAACCTCACTAGATATAACTCCATTTGCACGGGGCGCATGTGGCTCCTATCATCCACTCTACATTCCATTACATCCATCCACAACATATTACATATCTTGGTTGCAGTACTCTTTCTTACATTTACTTGTATATGTTCACTTTATTACGCATGCTAGATAGATTTATTGTATGTCATTATCATTATCATAAACACATGTGTGTTCACTTACTTTCTAGTTATGATTTTAAACTCTACAGATCTCTTAATGATTAACTAAAATAATATTTATCATAGCGTAATATAATGCTATAAGAGCAATAAAATGACTGAATAAATGGAACAATAAAATATTGAAATGCACCCAAGTAAACTAAACTAAGAAATATGAAACCCTACTATGCAAAAACGGTTAAGAAAAGCCTTAGCTAATTCACAGATGTTAGAGACTATTTTGTAGTGTAAACCAGGTGAAAAAGAGGAGGAAATGACCACATAGAATCCTAAAAAAGAATAGATCTGAGCTATCTAACTGGAATGCGGAACTTGAAAAGGGACAAGGGCATCTGTGGGCACTCTGGTATGTAGAAATGGCCAAAAAACCTCCTCTGGAGTATTTTTGGATGTTCTCCTATGTTCTCTTCCTATTGCACTAATGTCATTAAAATGCACTAGATGTCATTGTGAATGAGAGAAGGAGGAATCACCTGTAAAACCCCAGACAAATAATCACAACCCTAAAAAATAAAGATGCATATGAAGGGGTCAGACTGTCCTCAAAAACCACAATGGTGGAATTACTAACTGATCATTACACTACATATCATACCTAATGTAGTTCTGTGCATGTGTGTGTGTGTGTGTGAAGTTGTGCCCTAGGTTGTTCTAGTGTCAATCACACTTTGTGAAGTAACGAACAAATAACTAGATGTAGAATATAGTACATGTGTGCATGGAAACAATAGAATCCCCTCCTATGAAGTGTAACGTAGATTAGCCAACCTTGTGTGCTTTTTTATAAATCTAGATGGATGTAAGTGTAGTTTTATATGTCTTTTATGGTGTAACTCTAGATGGTGGTAGTAGATACTTAGTGCTTGGTCCCTCATTATGGTCATATAACTTTATATTTATATGGTTATCTTGTTCTAATTCTGTAATTAACCCCGAAAGGCCAACCGTAAAAAAGATAGAAATCTCAAATGGCTAGAAAGTTCCCAAGAGGTGAGAGTAAATTCCAAAGAGGATCAGGGTCCCCCAGAGGGGACCAAGGCACTTTGGGCACCCCAGTGAGAAATAGGAAAAACATAAAATGAAAATGTAGACTGAGAAAGTGTAGGTGTAAGATCAAAAATGTGACAGAAAATAATGTAAAAATGGCCAAAGACATGGGTTAATTATTAATATTTTCACTTAAGAACCATATGAATAGTATTATGAGACCAGGACTAAATAACAACTCAAAGTGCATGATTTTTTATCTAAATTTACCCCCACTTTATGTTGGTGAGAGGAAAGCTTAGTAACATAAAATAGATAAATATGTGTACTTGATAATCCATGTAGAGTGGTGTACCAAACATGTTGAGGACTAGACAAAGTGTGGAGTGACAAAAAGATGGAGCACAGAGACTAAAGATGAAAATAGTGTAAAAAGTGATGAGGGTGAACCTAGGGTGGAAGTGTGTGTGTAGATACTAATGTGTGTAGTGTACCTGCATGGATAGTATCATGTGTGCAATGTACACTCCATGCATGTTCTGTTGTTGTTGACTGGTTACTTCCCATATGGACAGAACTGCAAAAGATAAGATGATCAAGTAGTCAAATATGCATGTATATGTGTAAAAATGCATGTATATAGTAAAAATATTGTAAATGAAAGTATGAAAATGAAAAAGGAACATGTGCACCTAATATATGATGAGAACAAAGGGTGTAGAAAGGATATCCTGTAATTTTTGGTGTTATCTCATGTAACTATGGCCAAAGCAATGTAGGGATAACATAATTTTTTTCTCTAACATGTAACTACTTCCCTGAGAGTGGTGAAGAGATCTCTGTGCTATCTAGTTTTTTGGGTGATCCAACACCACTGGCCAAAAGTATAGGGAGAAAATTCTTCCCATACCATAACTTCTCCCCATAATGCTAAGGAAAATCTTCCCTATAAAATCCACTGTGTATGGGGTTCATAGAATTATTTGAACCCACTTGTTGTATAACACACTGTGTCTTGGAATAAAATTATAAACTGAATTGTATCAATACTATGTTGTGTAGTGTGTGTAGAAACTTAAAATTGGTTACTCAATTTAGTGTCCCTCACATTCGTTTACCTGCTTAGGTAACCGGGGGCACGTTTACGACACCACTATCCCCTTGGGATATTATCCAATTTGTGATTTAAACACCTATCTTAAATTTAATACATCCCATTGTATCTTACCCATGAGTAATTAAATATTAAAAATTTAATTACACCTCTCCCCAGGTATCCTAATCACCTATCTACCCCAAATTTATTCTATCTATGTATCACCCTTTTTTTTCCTCTTCCCCAAGCAGGATATTTTCCGTATTTGGGGTAATTCTCATATTTCTAGAAATCAATCATTTTGGCCATCTCGGGAGTCTATTCCGCGATCGGCACCGACCCATACGGTTGGCGCTGATTTTCTAGGAGCGGCGCTGATTATAAAAGCAAGTCTAGAACTCAGTTCTAGGGACCGAAAAAAAATAGATGAACGCACGCACGAACAGAGAGAGACAGATCGCGAAAGAGACGTAGGTTGTAAGAAAGATCTCTTAGCATCAAGTGTATCGAATGAGGGTTAATCGAGATTATGAATCAATCCCTGAGAGGAGCATCGTTACTCTACTTCTATCACATCAACATCGCACGCATCCATCGATCCTCTGGTGACTCTAGTTCCAGTACCTTACCAACTTTGCATATCCAGCAGACGTCGACTATCTGTTCATCACTTCCCAATTCCTGAATCTTCTTACACTGTCCCTGATCAATTGGTCTACCTTCAGTCGACGCCGATCTTACACAGTCGACGCTGATCCTTCATCAATCAACGCCGATCACATTAGTCGACGCCGATCACATCAGTCGACGCCGATCATCCTGCAGATAGGTAAAAGGCCACAGGTAACACAAATCTAGCTTTATTTTCATAGTTTCCTATTTTCTGTAGCTGTCTGTCTGCTGTTTAGATTATGTTTCATTACCATAATCAGAAAATCAAGTCTTTTTATACATCTTTTATCATGTATGCTTCTTTACTTAATTGAAAACATGGACTGACATCCGCTGAGGAAGCTTATCGCTTCCCGGACCCACTTTTCGGGCAGTCCACCCAAATATCTTTTAACGCCATCTTTTTCTGTCAAGCATCGGTGTTTTTCAGGTTACTTGGATCTATTGTGCGAATTGCTCATGTGCACCCGTCTTATCTACATCGACCTCCTTATCCATCTACATCTTTGGATCTTGTCCATCAGGTATCAATTTCATTGGAGTTTTTCAGGGTTTTTGTGTTTAGTTTGGTGCATTAACTTGGACAGGTAACAAACGCAAAATTCTTGATCTACATTCTGGCACACCCGGTGGGACCCAACCAAAGTCCCTTATTGGTAAGTTCATCTCTTTTCTAGTTCTGAGCTTGGTTTTTTTTTTCACTAATTTCTATCAGTTCTGCTTGAGCATTTCTTTTCATCATTTCAATCTTGCTTTTTAAGCAGAATCGTTATCTTGAAATTTTTCTATTTCCTTAGAATAGAAATTTTTCATTTCATCATTATCTGGATACATCTTTTCGGATCTTGTTTACCGTTTTCTTAACCTCTCCTTGCGGAGCACTTTTCCTGATCGAGGGATTGTTCGAGGGGAAGAGCTCAACAACGTGATTTTTGAAGTCCACACACCTTGGAGAGTTACATCTACAGGTATTTCTCTTTTGCGGTGTTTTCTCCTTTTTTTAGGATTTCTTTGTTGGTTGTCTATCACATCCAAACATTTCAATTTTTGGTGCTTAAAAAGAACTTAATCGCATTTGGGAAAGAATCTGTTTGACTTGTCTTCATCAAAATCAAACACTTCATTTTTAAGTGCTTAAAAAGAACCTTTTCTTTGTCATTGTTGCATGTTTTTCATCTAGTTTTAATTAGGCTGGAAAATTGATCAAAATCGGTAGTGGCACTATTTGATTTTTATTTTTCACCCTTGCACACAAAGCCAAAATCACTAGGTATAAAGCATTTAAACAAAACTCCTTCCCTGGCCTCGCCTACTTGGAAGTGATATCCAAGAGGAAGAGCCTACGCGGTACTCAGGCCACGCTATAAATTCATGGAAGATCCTGGTATATATTGGCAAAGCACCTAAACTCCCTTATCGCAGCGGTGTGTGAAGTGCAGGGGTAGGCCCCTATATCAAGCCACGTACGGGTCTTTTACTGAAGTGCCTTCGGGAATCCTCACCAAACTTTTCCCCAAACCCTCCTTAGTTTGGCTATCTGAGTAGTTCCTGTTCTAAAAATCCCTCCCTAATATTTTCTTTCTTAAAAGCATCAACACTTAAAGGAGATAATCACCTATGCTGCTTGAATTTTCTGTGCATTACTTAGGTCAATCTTCTTTTCTGCGTGTTTATGACGGTCATCACTCGGTTACAATCTATAAGAATGGCTCAACTGGCTCCTTCTTCCTCATGAAATTACCACTAGTATGGATGTTTCGACACCCCCCAAATCTTCCTCGAGACCGCTGCTAGTTGGTTCCCCATCCTGGTCATATAATCCTTTCTTTCAAGCCAAAGCAACCCCATCACGTCCAGCTTCCCCTAGTCCTTCAGAAATATCATCTACTTCTGACTCAGAGTATGTTCCTCGCGGGGATCCTGAATTTCAGGCGTTCCTCGATCGCAATCCGGTAGCCCTTATGGACTACCTAGTACACAAGTCTATTCAAATATCTGATCAAGGACCACCAATCCAGCAAGTGTACGATTATTCTCATGAACCATCCCAGGCCTTTGTAGAACAGTTTGCATCATCTGTCTTGCCTCGAGTCATGGAGAAGGGCGGTGCCCCTATGCCTCCTTTTTCTCTTCCACCAACCATATCGACTAGTTCTCAAATAGTCTTACCTATTCCTAACACCGCAGTTACCTCAAATATTCCACAACCTACTTCTGAGAGGTCTTCTGCCCTGGCTATAATAAATGCATCTGCGCACCCGCGTATTGCTGTTAATTCATCTATGCCCTCCATTGCGTCCCAAGGTCAATACCCCTTTATGAGCCAACCCCCTCCGAATAGTCGGTTCCTGCTTCTCGTCCTCTAGTGGGTCTTTCTTCCAATATTCCAGCAACAGTGACCTTCACCCATCCTTTAGCATCGACACCCTTAATGCCTAATCCAGTAGTAGAAGGCCCCTTTCAGGTCTTGTTCCCCAATATGTCCAATCAAATCGGCACCCATATTCCTCTATCTATTCCGATTCAGTCAATAAGCACAGGAGTCCACCAATCACAGGCTCCGTCCATCACCCAACCAACATTTTCTATAACCACTTATTATCTCACAGCATACCTATACACAAGCTACTTCACAACAAATACCCCACCAGGTGTCACCCAGAACGCCTGGTTACTCCTCTTATCATCCTATCAATCAACAGATGAATCCCCCATTGACACCTCAACAACATCCACCATTTGCTTCTCATGTGGGACATACCAGTGTGCCTCCTCCTCAATCGGACGTGGTTCAAATTCTCTTCAAGAAAATCACAGACTTGGAAGCCTCCACAAAAGGGGCTCGTCCTTCCTACTCCTTTGAAGAAGTGTGTAATGAACCCATTCACCCATTAGTGGCGTTCAAGCCTTATCCTCCCCAATGGGAACTTCCCAAATTTTCAAAATTTCATAGTTGGGAAGACCCTCAACAGCATTTGCAAGCATTCAAACATGCTTGCTACCTCATACTCCAGGATCAGGAACTTATGCTCCGTACCTTTCCTATGTCTCTAGCAGGTCCTACTTTAGACTGGTACAATAACATTCCTCAACATTCCTTGTTTTCTTTCTCTCAATTGGCCCAGATGTTTGTTGAAAACTTTTCAATAAATATCGCGCATAAGATCTTGATTACAGATCTTTATAACATTCGTCAATTCGATGATGAGTCTATTGCAGACTTTGTCGCTCGTTGGAGAGGGATAATCAACCAATTGTCTTTCTCCCTTCCTCAATCCCAACAAATCGAGTTGTTTACTCGATCTTGTGCTAATCATATTTCTTCCACTTTGAGGATCCAAACTTTTCATACCTTTGAAGAAGCCTTTACGATGGCACATAAACTTGAATCTCGCGCCATTGAACAAGGGAAGCTAAAACTTCGATCTAAATCTAAACCAGATTTTTCTCGGTTTACCAAACCAAATTCTTCTCCTTCTAAAGACAAGAATCAGGGATCCACCAACGCTATCATATTAAAAACATCACGAGCCGATAATACTTCTAATCAAACAACACGGAGAGACTCCTCGTCCTCTCGAAAAGGGACTTCATCATCTCGATCCTTCGCTCCATTGGGGGAATCATATGCCTCTATCTTAGAGAAAATGTTGGAAGTTCGCATGATCGAACTTCCCCCCATTAGGAATATTGATGAAAGCCAAGAACGTCCATTCTGGTATAGAGAAAATGATTTCTGTCATTATCATAGAACCAAAGGTCATGACATCGAACGATGTCAAACTTTCAAAAATCTTGTCCAAAAATTCATTGATAAAGGCGAGCTCATTCTGGATAACCCAAATGCTCCCCCAAATCAGGCACTGGATGTTTTTAAACAACCTTTTCCCAATCATTCCCCGAACCATAATGCTTCAGAGTCTCAAAAACCAAACACTCATACTATCAACTTCATCTCTACTGAAGAATCTTCTTCTGAAACCAAGCCATCCGCAAACACATCAACCGAATCAGAACCTCCTTCCACTTCGCCAATCACTAGAATCCCACCATCTTCAGATAGCCCATCTTCGAATATTCCTACATTGCTAGATACGGGTTCATCTCTCTCTGCTCCTTTGTCTGACCTTCCATCCATACCCGAGACAGTGTCATCCTCATCTGTCTCATCATCAAACATTCTTTCAATGCTCGAGGCAATTACATCCCTTCGAGTTTCCACTATAGATACATCTACTTCTGTTGCTCCCATTCTCACTGCAACTATGCCCCTGGTGAACGTACCTATAATTGTGCCAACTCCGACGGAAGCGTCTTCGATTTTGACTCTTCCTGTCTCTTTTCCTATAGTAGTTCCACCCATAATTACTGCACCAAAAGTAGTCCCTTCACAAGGAACTGCTTCTTCATCACTCACTTCTTCCACCACTAGTGCTGCTTTGCCCATTAAAGAAAAATCAAAAGAAGTAGCACCAACACCTATACGCTCGGTTCCTGAACTTAAACCGAGACAACCAAAATCTAACATTGCGCCATCAGTACCTCCCCACTTGCTTCCTCCGAAAAGGTTACAATCACCTTATGCCGTTGAGGTTGTCACCATCCCTGAAAAAGGAAAGCCCATATTTCGAACCATCAAGACCCTTGGTGCTTTCCCACAAAAATATCTCTCTACGCCCCATAAAAGATTGGATTTATCCACTGAGAAGGCATCTTCTTCTACACACTTATCAAAACCATCATCTTCTTCTACAACACATTCTTCACCAACACCCCGGAAAGTGGATTTACCTACCAACAAGACGCCACCTCCTCTATCAGGATCATCATCTTCATTACCAAAAGCCAGGGTGCCCTATGTCCCTCCGATTACACCTACTTTGGGAGCTTCTTCCTCATCTAAATCAACATTATCTAAATCATCAGTAAATTCGACCAAGTAACCTCCTTTATCTTTGAAGACCACAACACCTGTCACATCTCCATCATCTTCAAAATCTATTTTAGGGGCTCCCCCTCCACCAAAATCAATCATGTCTCACTTACTTCCATCTCAAGTGCCCAAGACTGCTCCTCCAAGTGTCCAAAAGAATAAGATGATCCCTAAAAAGACTGTCAAACCTAATATGCAGGTTCTTTTGCCTCGGCAGTCTGTTCAGGCAAAAGAGGCACCTTTGTCACCTATATCCTCATCTTCGTCTACCGGTTTCTACACCAAAATCCTTCACCAACTTATCCAATCTTCATCTATATCCCTTCCTCCGATTAAACCTTATAACCCTAAAGGAGCTAAACCTACCTGGTTTAACTCTGATCTAATTTGTGCTTATCACCGTACCCCAGGTCATGATACTAAGGGATGTAAAGCTCTTCAAGCTGTTGTCAACAACCTTTTGGACGAAAGTGATCTTTTGCTGGAGGAGGAACAAGTATCTCCTGTCATCTTAGCCTCATCTGAGCCCCAACGATCCACTCAGACCTCTAGTGATTCAACTCCAATTGACCTTCCACCTTCTCAAATTGATACAATCCAGGTCGCCACTAGAACCCAACACTATGATAATCCATCTTCCTCTACAGCATCTCGACCATGAGTTATCATTTCTGCAGCCCCTGAAGGAATTCCTCCTTCCTCATTAGCCCCACGACCTAAGGTCTCTATTCGTGCTACCCCTCGAGCTCAAATTCCCATGTCATTTGAGGAGAGTGTTATGAAACAACTCACCCAGGCTCTGGTCAAAATGTCTCTTTTTGACCTCATCCAATCCTCTCCACAACATCGCCAGGATCTGATTGATAATCTACGTCACATCGCAGTGAATTCAGATGAGCCCCAGCCCTACGAGTTGGTTGTTGGATTGAATAGACCATCAACCACCATTTCTTTTGAAGATTCAGAAATTCCTTCTCTTTCTTTCGAGGATTTGGAGGCTCCCCTCTTTATCACAGTCGAAATTGACAACACTACGTTAAAACGCGTTATGATCGACAGTGGAGCTGCACTCAACGTCATCTCCTCGCACACATTCGAGCAACTTAAGTTACCAAAGAACATAGTGTCACCCCCGCCTTTCACCCTTCAATCATTTAACGATCAGCTAGCAGTTACTTTAGGAACTGTGGTCTTACCCATTCGAGTAGGTAAGAAGCTGCTTCATGAACTCTTCTACATTGTTGAAGGAAAATTCCACTATAATATGATTCTCGGACGCTCCTAGATTCACACAATGCATTGTGTCCCATCTACCCTCCATCGATGCTTAAAATATCAATATGAGGGCAAAATATATACTCATCCAGGAGATCCTTTTCATTCCGCACAATGCGACATGACCACAAGGTCTGCCCCTCTAAAGGAAAATACTTCTTCTCCTAACGGGGCCTCATCTTCTTCCATACCTGCAACCAAACTACCGGATTTAAATAATCTAGAAGAGACATTACAGCGTTTCTCACTGGGAGAGCTTCCTCTCTTTTCTTTCGATGCCCATCACAACCCTAGTGAGTATGGTAGACCGGACAAACAACCTGAATATCAACCAGGTCTCGGTCGTGTCGTCACCATTGGTCTGCCCCATCAACAGACTAATTTCATCTACGGTGGTCTTGATACGCCTCATTATCACCCAGATTCTCCTCCTAGGACCAAACCTTACTTAACAGGGTTCGATTATCTACAGAATCCCACGTTTGCAAAAACTTATTTATATCAATGCGCGTGGAAGGGTTTTTGCCTAGGAAAATATGAACAAGGTATGCATGACCTCACATCCATTCCTACTCTCATGCCACATCAAAAATTTGGTTTAGGATTTAAACCTCTTTCAAAAGCCACCATCACTATCCTCGAGGAGCCTCTTCCTATTGAGGAACCATCTTCTCCCGCTAAATCAGAAGGTAACTAGTCGAGCTAGTAGGGATTGGCACTTACATATCCCTTTTGCTCTCTGGGCTTATCGGACTAGCATTCGTACTCCTACTGGTGCTACTCCCTTCTCTCTCGTCTATGGGTCTGAGGCTGTCCTTCCTTTGGAAGTCCAAATCCTATCTCTCCGTGTTTCTCTTAGAGAGTTCGTCTCTGATGAGGACTATCGTCAAAATCATCTAGCACAACTTGAATTATTAGATGAGCGGTGACTCAACGCTCTTGAACATCATCAAGTCTATCTTGAGCGTGTCAAACATGCTTATAAAAAGAATTTGCAGCACCGTGACTTCAAAATTGGGGATCTTGTTTTTAAAGAAAATCAAAACGTCACTACACTCGAAAGAAGTCAACGTGGTAAGTTTGCCCCCAACTGGATGGGCCCCTACATTATCACTCATAAATATGGGTCTGGGGCTTATCGTTTATCTTCCATGGATGGTATACCTGAAGCGGAACCTCTTAATGCTTTGCATCTACGGCCCTTCTACTGTTAAAGTCTATCTTACACAAGTCTAGTCGTAACACAGATCTTTCATCCGTCTGAAACAACCAGTCATATACTTTTATGGTGATCTGAAACTATGTGGTTCTCCACCTATTGCCTCTTTTACCTTAAAATATGAGTACCACGACTCTACTCATTGCATGTTTCTTTTGGATATGTTCCTCCTCATGGTAGGAATACCTTAATCACCACTTCATCTGTCCTAAGTGCTTATCCTAATCAAATCTACTCGGGGCATGAGTACATGTTCTTCTATGTTCTCCTCCCCTCCGTTTGATCTACCTAGGTCTAAACTCAGCTTCTTCCAACAAGATTTTCAAAAAAAAAAAAAAAAAAAAAAAAAAGAAGAGAAGAGATGCTATCCAAAAAGATAGACTGATCCCTTGAAGGACAGCTATCCATACATTGTCAAATGAATCAAAAGGAAAAAATATAGACCATACCCTCGAAGGATGGCTATCATTAAAATTCAAAATACAGACCGCTCCCTTGAAGGACGGCTGTTTCTCAAAGAAATATTCAAGGCTTCTTGCAATTAATCAGCCTTTCAGTCAGTTTATACACCTTTTAGCATCATTGAAAGACTTCCCGCATCGATCAGTCTTTCCATATCAAGCAAACTTCCCGCATTGATCAGTTTGCTTTTCTGTCAAAATCATGAAGCTGAGATTTAGGACCTTTTGTCGATCATATGGAGAATCCTATTTTCCCACTATGGACATGTATTCTGTCCCTTGTAAATTCTGACAAGATACTTACTTACTGCTCCTTTCGTTTCCCTCCTAGATCTGTTTTGCGGCTAGTTAGTGTCAGGTTTATTTTAGCCTTACATAGGGCCTTACATGCATGATATTGTGATTTTCCTATCCAGATTCTATCTATGGTCGGTTGGGAGCCCAACTTATCATTTTCTTCCTTATCCGGGTATATCTTCTTTTTTCCTAGTCAGGGTCATTTTCATTACATCCTTGGCTCTCGCAAAGAGTATTCCCCATTATTCTTTGTTTTTCATCCAGTCAAATTGGCATTTTACATGTTAATTTAATCAAAATTTATCTTCTATCTAATTTCATCTCATCTATCAAAGCATCTATTATCAACACATGTGGCTCTGGCTATCTATTTTCATCAAAATTAAATTAACATCTCAGACAGGCCGAGTACATCAATCACATCTATCTATCTATCCATCAAAATATCTAAAAGCTGGTGCATCCAAGTTACACTATATCCATCTATATCCATTTTTCATCAAAATAAAATCACATCTATCCATCTATCCATCAAAACATCTAAAATCTGGTACATCCAAGTTACATTACATCTATCTCTCTCTATCTTTCATCAAAATTATATCCACATATCAATCACATCAAATCACATCTATTTCTATCTATCAAATCACATTTATTTCTATCATCTATCATCAAATCATCTATTTCTACATCAAATCACATCTATTCATCATCTATCAGTCTATATCTATATCCATCACAATTACGCATCACTACATCTATCCATGTATATCAAAATCAAAAGCATGAGAACAATTATATGACAAATGAAATGATGAATCTATATATATACATGTGTGTCTGTACAACAAAAAGGGGTGGCTTTCAATCAAGCCATCTATACAATGCCTTCCAATCGAGGCTACATCAATACATGGATACAAAATCTATCAATCTCTATATTGTAAAATCCGATGCATGGAGGACACTATCTCCTCCACCCTCCTCTGGACCAGGCTGTCTCTCCTGGCCGCCGCCTATCGAGCTAGATGCACCTACTACTGGAGGTCTCGGCCCACCTCGATCTCTCCCGGTGCTCCCTCCGCCTGAGGCCCCGCTCGCTGTGGCTGTGGCTGATCTCCTCCTCGCCCCGTACCGAGGCACATCTGGGGCATGCTGCGCTAGGGCATCCTCATAGTATCTCACCTCAGCGAGGAGAGACTGATATGTGCTCAGGCTCACGGTACCCGGCGCTCGTAATGGTGCTGCTGGTGCTGCTGGGGCTGCTGGCGCTGCTGGTGGTGCTCCTCCTAGGGTCGTACCCTGCGTACCGGACTCCGACATGGCACCTGTCTCCCCATATTTGGCCCTGAGGGCCTCCCTGTGTCGAAGGTAGCGATCCCTCTGCTGGATCGCTATATCTCGCTCCTGGCGAGCGGTATCTCTCTCCACAATTAGGGCATCCCTCTCCTCTGTCAAAGCCCTGATCTCCTCAAGAGCTACCTGATGTGTCTGTGTCAGGGTGGCATGCTCTCCCTCCAGTCTATCCAGCATAGCAGCTATATCATCCTCGTCGGCATCTATAGATGCCGGGAGATGCCGTAATAGCTCTGTATCGTACCATGCTGCGTAGCCCTCGTCCACCCCTGCGTCATCGTCACTGTCTGTGGAGGGTGGGGCCTCTCTCAATGGGTCTGTCGGGATCAAAATCGGTAGATCGGTCTCCCTGCTGTCCCACCTATAAGGCGTGTAGGTGGTCGGCACTGTCTGCACCAGGCCGAACTGTCTCAATACCCGCACAAACGGGACTCGCTCCCACATATCAGGCCTGCGGTCCCTAACCACCCTGCTCCGTCTCAGTGCTACCAAGTGAGCATCCTGACCAGCCCATGTCGGAAATACCCGATATGGCCTCTAGATGACCTGGTCTGGTGTCAGCGTCCTGAAACGCTCGCTGTACCAATCAGCTGATCTCCCTGTATCCCCTGCGGCCACGTCTGCCCGCCATCGCCGGAATCCATAATCGATGCCTCCCACTGCTGCTGGCATCCAAGGAAGCCCGGATGGCCTGATCACCGCTATGTGCTCGTATGCCCAGCAATGGAGCACAAAACTGACATCTATACCCGTCCTCCGACCTGTGGTGTACATCCATAGCTCATGGTATATCTGAGCTATCAGGGCATCAGCAAAGGCGAACACCTGCCTGAACTGCAGAATGTCGCAAACACAGTCTAATAGCAACAGTGGGAATCTCCCACCTCCTGAATCTGGCAGAGCAAAGTAGGATATAGCCATCTGAATCAGCACTATCCGTCTGCTCCGGGGGCTATCCTGTCTGTACTGTGAGGCTATCCTCACTGCCCCAGACACTATCTCTGAGTCATCTGCCCTGTCTCTGTATAATCGACCTAGGGCCCTCTGCTGCTGCTCCCGGGGTGTAATCTCGATCGGGTCCCCAGTGATAGGCAATCTCAGTATCCTGTATATGTCCTCATGGGTGATGGTCATCTCACCCGTCCTGAACCAAAAAGTGCACGTGTGGCTGTCCCACCGTCGCACTAGTGCCCGCATCAGCTCCACATCCCGCGGCACTCGTCTGTAATATCTGAAGCCCCCGAGCCCGGCTAACTCTAGATGCCGCCAGTCTGCATCAGTCACATCTGGGAGAATAGTCTCCAGTAACTCGGGAATAGCATCCCTCATATGTAGAGCCTCTCGTGCCTGCACCCACAACAGCAAGAGCAACATTAGTCTCGAATCGCAGTATCCAAAACAACAAAAACTTCATCTTTTCCCATCGGCGTCGATTTAATAAAATCGGCGTCGTTTGTCTCTAATCGGCGCCGATTAATATCAATCGACGCCGTTCAAGAACCAATCGACGCCGATTGTACCAATCGACGCCGACTGGCTGTCCGGACGTAAATCAGCCCCTTGCCCCCATAAACACAAAAAAAAATCAAACAAAAAAAATAAAAGAAATGCAACGGGTTCAAGAAGAACCACTTACCCCAGGTCGTGTCCTCCTGCGCTTCTGACCGCTCCCAGAGGCTTCCATGATGCTCAAATCAAAATTCTTGCCTCTCTCTGAATCAGTCGTCACGATGAAAATAAATCGTTTACATTTTCCGTTCACATATTTATATGCGCTACGATTGGTCGACGCCAATTTTTCTGATCGACGCCGTTTATCTTGGTCGTCGCCGATCGATATGGTCGCCGCCAATTTTCCACATCTATTTGCCATAGTGTTGATGCTTGGCTTATTTGTCCATCTGATCATTATTGTGTGCTGAATATTGCCTTTCGGCACATCTTTTCGATATCATTGTCTATTTCGAGTTTTGTTCCCTTTGCGTGGGACACTCGTACTTTTTGGCAGCCTAGAGTTAAACGGGTCTGTAGGCACTAACGTCGTTTGCTTTGCAGACCGTCTAGTTGTCCCTACCAATGTGTCTCTCTTTAGATGCTGACTATTTTGCAGTTCTCCTTACACTCATGGGTCTGTAGGCACTAACGTCGTCTCATGAGGAGACCGGCTAGTTTGCGCTACCAATGTGAGTTCCTTAGGTTGCTGCCTTTTTATTTATTTTTATGCGTCATCAATGATCAGATCTACTCCAGACATCCGACTGGGGCATCCTGCATTTTCATCTACCTCTTTCAAACTTGGGATCGTCTGTTCTATCACCTATCCCATCCCTAGTTTGAGGGGGATCACATCATCACTCATTCTTCCCTTCTTCCATCTCTTAGTTTTTGTCTCATAACCTTGCTTATCGCAAGTTACTTGACAAAAAGGGGCAAAATGTAGACACTTAAAATTGGTTACTCAATTTAGTGTCCCTCACATTCGTTTACCTGCTTAGGTAACCTGGGGCACGTTTACGACACCACTATCCCCTTGGGATATTATCCAATTTGTGATTTAAACACCTATCTTAAATTTAATTCATCCCATTGTATCTTACCCATGAGTAATTAAATATTAAACATTTAATTACACCTCTCCCCAGGTATCCTAATCACTTATCTACCCCAAATTTATTCTATCTATGTATCACCCCTTTTTTTCCTCTTCCCCAAGCGGGATATTTTCCGTATTTGGGGTAATTCTCATATTTCTAGAAATCAATCATTTTGGCCATCTCGGGAGTCTATTCCGCGATCGGCGCCGACCCATACGGTCGGCGCCGATTTTCTAGGAGCGGCGCCGATTATAAAAGCAAGTCCAGAACTCAGTTCTAGGGACCGAAAAAAACAGACGAACGCACGCACGAACAGAGAGAGACAGATCGCGAAAGAGATGCAGGTTGTAAGAAAGATCTCTTAGCATCAAGTGTATCGAATGAGGGCACATCCTGTCTGAATCAATCCCTGAGAGGAGCACCGTTACTCTGCTTCTATCACATCAACATCGCACGCATCCATCGATCCTCTGGTGACTCTGTTCCAGTACCTTACCAACTTCGGCATATCCAGCAGACGTCGACTATCTGTCCATCACTTCCCAATTCCTGAATCTTCTTGCACTGTCCCTGATCAACTGGTCTACCTTCAGTCGACGCCGATCTTACACAGTCGACGCCGATCCTTCATCAATCGACGCCGATCACATCAGTCGACGCCGATCACATCAGTCGACGCCGATCATCCTGCAGATAGGTAAAAGGCCACAGGTAACACAAATCCAGCTTTATTTTCATAGTTTCCTGTTTTCTGTAGCTGTCTGTCTGCTGTTTAGATTCTGTTTCATTACCATAATCAGAAAATCAAGTCTTTTTATACATCTTTTATCATGTATGCTTCTTTACTTAATTGAAAACGTGGACTGACATCCGCTGAGGAAGCTTATCGCTTCCCGGACCCACTTTTCGGGCAGTCCACCCAAATATCTTTTAACGCCATCTTTTTCTGTCAAGCATCGGTGTTTTGCAGGTTACTCGGATCTATTGTGCGAATTGCTCGTGTGCGCCCGTCTTATCTACATCGACCTCCTTATCCGTCTACATCTTCGGATCTTTTCCATCAGGTATCAATTTCATTGGATTTTTTCAGGGTTTTTGTGTTTAGTTTGGTGCATTAACTTGGACAGGTAACAAACGCAAAATTATTGATCTACAGTGTGTAGAACCAAATGATTCCCCCCTCTTTAGGGGTGCATGTGACGTTGCGGATAGGAGAATGTGGCCCTAAAATAGGACCAACTATATAATAGAAATTCTACCATGTAGGGGGAAGGGAATGTGCTTGGTAAAGACCAAGGCACACACAACCAAGTGTTAGTACAAACATGCATGTATAAAATGAGTGTAAGACAAGCAAACAATGTGTAATATTGGACATAAGAATACAATGTAAATACCAAAAAGACAATGTAGGTCACATAAAGTGGGTTATAAACATGGGACACCACTCACAGTGTCACAAGAAACTCAAGGACATCATTGCTACAAAAATACAAGTGTGCATACAAGGAAAAGGGAAAATCCCACAAACAAGAAAAATAATATCAGATAGTATAACAAATAAGTATAGAATAAAATATCCCTACATAACAAATATTGCACATGAAGCACTTATTAGCACATAAAAAAATAGTAAGTATGTTAAAGCGTGTATGAACCAAAGTAGTGTGCTATGAAAAAAAATGAAACAATGACACCTGTACTGTACAAATGTGGATGCCCTCAAGAGCTATTTTGGGACTAGTAGTCAAGTAACCATGATTTTTGTAGCATCCCTATATAGTCTATGATCACAACTAGAAAGTAATTTCAAAAAGGTTATATTCGTCAGATAGACGATGGAAAATAAGACTTTTTTCATTCAGTGGCGTATCTTTAGGAAGACACATGAAGTCTAAGGATTTTTGTAGAAAATCCTAGAAATAGGGATGCATTTTAAGTAATTTATAAAAAGGAATTTGAGGAGATTTATGACCCATGATCTAAGAGAAATGAGGATCCTAAGCGTGAAATCATTTGGGTTCACCAAAATGATTAACGAAAAATGAGATTTATCGTAGTGTAATCTAATGTTATAGGAGTACTAAAATGAATGAATAATAGGAACACTAAAATAACAAAATACACCCAAGTAAACTAATATTTGAAATATGAAACCCTAATTTGTAATAAGGGTTAAGAAAATCCTTAGCTAATTCACATATGTCATGGGATTGTATCGCAGTGTAGACCAGGTGAATAGGATGAGGAAATGATCACACAAAATCCCGAAAAAGAAAATTTATGAGCTATCTAATTGAACTAGGGTGCCTGAAAAGGGATAGGGGCACCATGTTCTGAGATCTAGATGCCCTGGTCTATAGAAATTTCCAAATAACCTTCACAGGAGTGTCACTAGATTTTTCACACAAATGGCATTAAAATGCACCAGATGTCGCTGTGAATAGAGATGGAAGAATCACCTGTAAAACACCCAAAGAATCAAAACCCTAAAAAATAAAGATGCATATGAAGGCGTTGGACTATCCTTAATGGCCACAATGGTGGACTTACTAATTGAGCGTTGCACTACATATCAGACCTAATGTAGTTTTAAAATTACATGTGCTACATTGTCAGAAAATGGTTACAAAATTCCCCAATGATGATTCATGTCCTTTCAGAAGGTGTTCGAGTTCCTAAACCCATTCACAAGTGTATATTTGTAGCCTAGACATCCTTACATAGTTTTTCCATGCTTTCTTCCAGCTTCCCACTTCATTTGTGCATGTTTTGTCCTTTAGTGATAGGACCGCCACCCTATCTGGGTGACGGTTCTGAAACCGCCACCCAAGTAGGGCAGGGTGGTGGTCCTGCATCATGCTTTTTCTAGGGTGGCAGCGGTCTTCATGCACTTTTTCTAGAATTAGTTCATGCGTGATTTTAACATGTGACGCTTCACTTAACTTGACTTTTAAGGTGTGTTTGTGAACCAAATTGCCTAAAAATAGTCTTGATTGCATGGTATTCCTTCCCTCTTCTATTTTTAAATAGATTTAATTAGTTTGAACTACCTCTTCACCCAATGATTTGGCACTCCAAGGCTTCCTTGTGCATGAAGGCACATCCCAACCAATTCCTATATATTCCATGCTTGTATTCAAGAAAAAGGCCTAAGAATTTTGTGTATCTTTCATAGTATTGCTGCCACAATCCTGCTGGAAATTGCATAGCCAAGATCTATTCACTTGTGCTATCTCTCTTCCACTTACATTACAACCAGACTACCTTCAAGTTTCCATTGCTCAAGCCTTTCTCTGCTGCTACCTTTGCATTCCCAATTCCTTGGACTCATATGGACACACAGAGAAAGAAAGGATAAACTGAGGGGACAAATTACTACACAGCTGGATTTACCTCTATTCTGTGAATTCTAGGTTGGATTTGTTGTTTGATTTCCTTCATTCCTGCAATTTATCATTGTTACATCATATCAAATAGAGTAGAAATCAATTTCCTTTCATTTGCAAGTAATTAGTTAATTTCCAAGAGGGTTTAAATCATTAATAGCAAGCTCCCGGTGACGGATCCTCTTCTTCCCATCCCTGTGGATCTGAAGGAGAGAATATCTATAGGAGGTTGTCTACATATCATAGATCATTTGGAAAAGTTCTTGTTTTAAGTTAGTTTAGTTTCAATACACTCAGCACAGGTGAATAACCACACCGGGTTATCTTGCTTGTTTAGTTTTAGTGTAGAAATATTTTAATTATTTAGAATAGAAGCAAATTGTTGTTTGTGATTGTAATATTTCAGTTTTGTGATTTGTTTAGATTAGTTTCCTTTCAGCAGTAGCATAGATTGTTAGTTTCAGCTTAGTTAATTTGGACACTTCAAACTAGATCAACACTTAGATCCAAGTTAGGAAAAAAAACCATAGGAATTTATGCTACCCATTCATAGCCTCTAAATCTCCCCTTTTCCAACTCAGCTACTAGGAGATCACACTACCAGATCTTAGTCATTGATCCTCCTATAGTTAGCCACACACATTCAACATTGGCTGCTCCGACATGACCTCGGGGGGTCGAGTGTGGTTGAAGGTTGCATGTCAATTTTCATCCGTACAAATTGGTGAACCCAATGTGAAGGATTAATTCCTTCTTGTTTCCTTTTCTTTCATTGATATTACCTCACCTCTCCATTTCTTCCCCTATTTTGGTAGGTATTTTATACTTTCTAAAATATGTCTGGAAGAGAGTTTGGTGGGCCATTTGGCTCTGATAGATATTACACCAACGTTCAACCACAACAATCCCCTTCTCTTTCGAGAGTGGGGTGACAATTACACAAGAAACATTCAAACCTCCCCTAGTTACACTTCAAACCCCATTAGCTATGTAAGGATGGAGGAGGTTGATCAACTGTTAAACATGCAATACGGTCAACCCAATGCAAACCACGTTGTTATCACAAATGGAACAGGTTCTTACCATAGAGTCTTGTCAAGACCTCACATTGCCATGCAATCAACATAAGATGATACATTCACATGAATAACTAATCCTCTTCACCAGATAGATGAGTCTTTGGATAGAATGAAGGCTATAACCTCTGAGATTTCGAATGCCTATCCTAAGATTCTTACTTCTGAGGAAGACAAGAATTATAACACTGAACAATTCATGACAGGGTATCATGAGCCTACTCAATCAAATCCTATGCCACATGCACCCAAACAAGGGACTCAATCCTCTCCCAATGATCTCATTTCTACTTTAGTAGGGAGGATTAGAGAACTAGAAAGTTCCCAGACTTCACAACCAACACATGCAGTAGGGAAAAACACAGGGTATCTAGTTGAACAAAGGATACATCCCTTCCAATGAGAAACCAATGCAATATCCTTTATGAACAAGGTTATCTGGTTCATTCAAATCTAGGTGATCTTCTCACAGGGTTAGACACACTAGGGATGGGTCCTCATCCTTCTCAAGCTTATCCTATGCAAGGGTTGGCTGGAAGTGTGTTCTCGAATGCCACCACAATAGGAAATGTGACGTTCCCTGGTTTTACGCCCGTTAGTCCATATCCTGGTACTATCCCACCTTACATGCATATGTATTCAAAAACTCCCCAGATGGACCCATATACCATTCCTTGCTCCCTACATGCCATATCAAGGGACCCCATACGTTCCCGTCAATGCTTATAATGCAGCTTATCCAACTCCTCCTCCTCCACCTCCTCATCAAGGATCTTCAATGGTGGAATCTTACGCAATGGGTACATACGCTGAGTACTTAAAGGAGCCTCTTGACTTCACCATACGTGGTGTCATGCTTCCACGCCCATTTCTGGATCTTCCAAAATTTAAGGGAGAAGGAGACCTGAATGCTCATATCAAGGCCTACACTACTGCTATCAGGGAATTGCTTCCTTGGGATGTTGTAGTGGCTAAGATATTTCCAAAGACTCTCGAAGGAATCACATTGGATTGGTATTACCATATTCTAGAAGCTTCTATACATTCCTTTAAACAACTTGTTTTTGAGTTCATCAAAGCATTTGACATGAACAAGTTGTTGCGTACAGGGATTAGGGAGTTCCTGCATATTAGACAGGAGAAAAATGAATCTGCCACCCATTTCATCTAGAGATGGCACCAAGTTCTCTATTCCTCTACAAGTGCCCAACATGGACCAGATGGAACTTTGTGATCTTTTCCTTCACTCGCTCAATTGAGAGACTAGGGAGGAAGTCCAAAAGTTTCCTTTCCATAGTTATGAGGAAGTATTGGAAGGTGTGCTTTGGATTGACCAAGCTGCTATAGAAAGTGGGTGTAAGATCTATGGTCCCAATGGGAAATTGGTATCCCCAAATAAAAATAATGAAAATTATCAAAACAATGGTGCCAACAACCAAGGACCTAAGGGTGTGAATCGCAATCATGGTGCTACCATGAATAGTGCTACTAATCAAGCCAAGAATGTTGGTTTTCCAAACAATGGTAACAATAACAATAACAATAACTCGAGGAAATCAAAGAGCCCCTAACACTGTGTCTTCTGTCAACACAGTTGATGTAAACCAACCCCCACAAAAGAAAAATAAAACCCAAGGCCCAAATCAGTATCAAAACTCTGGCCAAGGGGCAATGAATCATGGTTATAACAACCAATTTCAAAATTACAACGAGGTTATAATCAACAACAACAAGACACTTATCAAAGGCCAAGAGATTATGACCCTAACCTATACTATGGTTTCCATAAGGTTTGAGGTCATGATGATAGGACTTTCCATGATTGCAACAAGTTTCTGCAAAGACTTCCCAAAAACCAAAGGCAACTCTTTGTAGACATGTTCCTAGAAAATCCTGAAACAAACCCGCAGCCTAGTCATACCGGACCTGTCACACCTCAAAATGTGAACCCTAAACATCCTGGGGATTCCCAAGTGAATCCTCAAAATATAAACAAGGGCATTCCTATAGGAAACAATGACCATGAAGCCTCAACTTCTGACAACTCTCGGGTTGCTCCTAACCTTGGTTCAAATAATAATACAAAAATCTTGGGGTTAGTTGAGCTAGAGGTCGAGCCAGAAATTAATGCAACAAATCAGATGAAGGAGTACATTTCACAACCCCTACCCACTCTTTCCTTCCCATAGGATGATGTTCCTACAATCTCAAAACCAGTAGGAGCCTATGATTTAATATCGGATTTGAACAAGACCTTTTCTCACATTTCATTTCTAGATTTGCTGAAGAATTCACCTGTGCATCATTCTGTGTTGCTCAATGCACTAGGTATTGGTCATCTAATCCATGTTACGCCACCTCCTAGCACTCAAATAAATCATATTGACTTTGACATACATCCTCCGGGACAGAATGATAGGGATACTGGGTTTGTTTTCGATATAGACAAGATGCCATCTGACGCTGAAATTTCCCAAAGAGGTGATCCTGCCTTATTTTTACAAGTCTGGGTTTATAAAAATTGCATTAAGAGAGCCATGATTGATGATGGGGCTGCTGTAAATGTGGTTCCCTTCTCTTTCTTGCAGAATTTGGGATATGGAGAGACAAATTGTTCCTCTACAAGAAACATGTTATGGGGGTACGACAGTCTTAAAGTGACCTCGATTGGAACCATAGTTCTTCTAGTCACACTTGGTCCAAAAACCATCTTGATGGATTTTTACATTATCGATAGGGAAACAAGTTATAACATGATCCTTGGGAGACCCTGGATTCATTGAATGAAGGCTATCCCTTCTACCATATTCCAGGAGATTAGATTCCTCCATTTGGGGAAGGTCTTCATCACTCAAGGGGATCCTAAGCCCTTCGATATACACTTAGAAAACCTCAAGAAGAAGAAAGGAGTCCATACGGAGTATGAACTTCCTGTGAATCAATTGAACAAACCACCTCCATCAAAAGAGTTAGTCCTGATCACCCTGGGTGTGCCGAAGGCTGAAGTTGTTGACCCAAAAACATTTGAGGTGGAAAAAAATAGATAAGGGTAAATCAATATCTATGGAACAGTGTCCACTAAAACCACAATAGAAATTATGAAACTCTTAGAGAGTGACGATCTGATCTTCCTCCCATTTGAACCATAGGGGATGGGTAGTCTTCTCAGTTTAGCATCTCTTCCCTCTGATGACCTAGGTCTAGGTGTGAACATGATAGAATTAACAAATGAAGAAGGGAAATTTGAGATTGAAATGATGCCCATCAAAACCATCTCTAAGGGTTGTTCTATTCTAAACCCTAGTTTCAACCCATGTGCAGTGGAAGCTAAGCTTTCCATATCCATGGGGCAAGGCCTCATCATTCAACAAGTGTCACAAGTAAACACAATTCTCTACATAGGAAACAAGGCTGAGCAACATAGTCATGCTCACCCACACACCATGTCTCAAGAATGTGACAAAGAGGTGCATGAACGCCTCTTTCAAACAAATGATTTTAATGATTGGACATATACACTTCTGGGAAAGGGTTGTAAGTTTAAACCTAGAATGGTAGGCCCTTGTCAAGAGAACGGATATTTTGAGGATCATGGTTCTGTTGTGTACTTTTAGGGGTGAAGAATTTGATATTCATCAACTTTCTTCACCTTAGCCATCATGACATGTAGTTTCACCTACATTTCCATATGTACATTACTGCATCCGCATTGCATTTTCATCTGCCAGTTCATTTCGTAAAATTTGTGATCAAGGGACTTATTCTTATAACAATTCCTAAAAACTTCTAAAAACATTGGCAAAACATTCAAATCATGTCTCTTCAAATCTTCATGGTATCATCAATTGTTTCTGAATCATTTCATCAATCCAAGCAAGATAAGACAAAGCTTTGACAGTAACCATACCAAGGCCTGCATACTTGGTTCTACTTATAGTTTCTTCTAGATTAGGTGTCTTTTCCTATAGTCTGTTCTAGAAGCTTCATGGTGTCACATCTATCCCATATACATCTCTTTGGAAATAAGAACATTCTAGACATTTTGCCTAGATAAATAAGTCAAATGCAAATCCACAGAAATTTTTTATTTTACACATTTCTTTTCCCTACCAACCTTTAGTGTTGAGCCTGTGTCTCTTACTAGTGATGTAGGGTTGGGAAAGGAGAGAAGTGCCCTTACTCACCTATGCCTTGTCCATGGTGATGAGCCCATACTTCCTACTGGTAGCATGGGGCAAGGTGTAGGGGGTCTCTTTGACAAACTTGAAAGTTAGAAACAGTTCATTCAAATGCTGTGAAATCATAAATCAAAACAAAGTGAGTTAGATGTCCAAAATTCCAAAAGAGTTTAAAACCTCAAAACCAGATTTTGTCAACCAAGTGGCCATCTACGGATCTAAGTCTAGATAAACTGGAAATCAATTCACATTTTAAACTATGAAGAAAACTTGAGTAGAGTGAGGTTGTAGTGTCTCAATTTGGATTTTTGTCCGAATCCTTGTCTTTCTCTCATCATTACCATTCAACAAATTTCTATAACTTGTGCCCCTTCTGGCTCTTGGTGTTGAGCCCTCACATATTAGTAGTTGTATGGGGTTAGGAGAGGGGTGAGTTCATTCACTTATCATATCACTCTTTCACCATGTTTTTCCAAAACAATACAAAGTACCAAAAAGTTTGTTAGAGAAACTAAATTTCAACATTACGATGTGATTGTATTATCATATACCAACATTACAAAAAAAAGATCATTATGTTAGCATTCATATCCACTACATACATTCTAAAAAGCATATAAAAATGGAAGTTCTAAACATCTAGAGTACACATGTGAAGTGAGCCAAGAGGAAGTCAACTCAGATACAATGAATTACCAAACCAAAAAGAAGAGTTTGTATATATCATAATAAATCAAGTTTGTATACAATGCCATCATGTGCTAGGCATGGTCAAAATGCTTGCAATGAGCCCAAAATATACCAAAAAAATCATATAATGCCTGAAAAAATCACAACCAAGCAATAAAAGGCCCATTGGCCTATCAATCCCTATGGGATCCCTGAGATGGTGCATGACTACATCCAGGACTCCTACTGCGGCTATGATGATGAGAATGTACTGAATGGTGGGAGTGCTCGTGGTGGTGGCCACTGGTTGTGGTCTCACTATGAGAGTGACTCCACCTCATCAAACACTCAGTTGTCTCATATGCAGTCACCTGAGTATGAAGAGAAGTCATAACCTCTACTTCCCTCCAGATGGGTGCAAACACATCAGTGTGTCTACCAGCTGCAAGTGGTTGTCCTATATCCTCAGTCAGCTCAGCTTGGGTCTTCCCCAAAGGGATCAACAAGGTGTCCATGCACACCCATCGAATAATCTCTTGCCACTCCTGTGTAGTTCACTGCAAGAAAAAACAAATAAGAAAGAACGAGTTAGAAAGTTACAAAAACAAAAAAAAAAAGAAATATCAACTAACATTTCCAACTAACAAGGTCAAGAGAAGAGGATCAACATACTTGGATCTCCAGGAATCCATGTAGGATTAGTGGCTGATTGTTACTACTATTGATGGTTGTGGGGCCTCCCCAATACTGAAGGCAAGACATTGTCCCATCACAGACTCATCATCCCCCTCTCCATCATGAAGAAGTGGTCCCTTAGAGACAAGTGTCTCCTCCTCTGTCACCTCCTCCCGCTCCACTCTCAGAACATCCTAAGTATCATGCCACTCAGGATCACTCTCCTCCTCCATGTGAGCTGCCCCTAGCCTCACCACCCAACCCCTCTCACCAGTTCTCCCCAATCCCCTCTCCATTGAAGTCTCCTCTCCGGTCCCATCCCATGCATACTCCTTAGAGTTAGATTCTATGTCTATGGGCTTGTCCTCCTCTCCACTGTGAGAAGGTGTGGCCTCAATCTAGAGTAAGGGTGTAGGAGTGGCACCAGCCACCTATCAAACATGAACAACTTGCCTAACTATGATAGGAACACCTAGAACTACCACTATCCAACCTTAATCTCCACGAGGCCCCTTTCGGGCCTCCTTCACAGTCCTATACACAGGTGCCACTGGGGGAAGCATATCAATGTAAGGGAGGTCAAACTACTGAGGAACTCAGCCAAACAGGTGAGTCTCAATTTTCCCCATCCTTTCAACTAACTGACCAGTAGTGGAACAAGCCACCACTGTGGTCCCCTCCCTCCCCCACAACCCTATCATGTCCTCATATGGGGTGGCCACCATGTCTGTTGTAGTCAAAGAATCCATTGGCTGATGTGGCACTCTGAGAACTATCATCATTGTCCATCTAGTGGCCTTGATGGCCCCTGGGTCCTATACTGGTACTCCCCTCCCATAGGGGATGATCCACTCATATACCCAAGCTCATAACCAATGTGGGATGGCTCAAAGACTACCCTTGTAATCTGAAAATCTGATACAGGTCATGATAAGTACTGCCAAGTATATCTGTTCCCCATGCATAGATATGACCATGTGCCTCAATCTGTGTAATGATGGGAGCCCAACAATAGAGTAGTGTATCACCTCCCTTGTCCCCGATCAACCGCGAGGCCAAGATACCCATGATGGCCTTGCAGATAATAGGGATGGGAGTAGTAGGAATGGATCGGACCTTAATCCCCTTCTTCAAACCAAAGGAAACCGTGACATCCCCCATATAGGTGGCCCATAGAGTCATCATGGCTCTAGATCATATTATCTCAAGAGTCAACCATCTATCCAGTATCAGAACCCCAAGAATATGGTACACATCCTCTAGGGTGATAGTCCACTCACCCCTAGCACCTGACAACTAGAAGGTATTTCAGTCTGCATCCCAATAAGAGAACAAGTCACATAGTATGTGACTGACAGGAGTAACATGGGGCACCCATGTAATCCTCCATATGCCTACTCTCTAAAGAGTATCAGTCTCATCCTGAGTTAACTGATCCAATATCATTGGGATCCAGTCACACTCCTTACAACTCTAATGGATATACTCTTCCTTCTTCTGCATCCACCAAAACACATAAAAAAGAGCAAGTTAGTGACATATTTCAAGAAACAAGCTCATCAAAAACATAACAAAACATTAAAAATCCAAAAAAAAAAGTTATCATGGATTTTTAATCATTCTGTTTAGAACTGCCACCCGGTATAGGGTGGTGGTTCTATAACCGTCACCCTACTCCAAGCGGCGGTCTTAAACCGATAAGCCGTATGGATTTGTTGCCCTAAAAACGCTTTAAAATGCAAAAAAATACCATTTTCAATAAAATAAAAGACTACCCTAAGGGTACCCCTCTAGAGACTCATTTAAAACAAGAAATTTCAAAAATAATCCCCCCTAGGAAAATATTTTGACATTTTGACATTTTAGGTTTAAAAACACACACAAGTGAGGAAAACTAACTTGAGATCGTGATCGATTTCTTGCTCACAGAGGCATGATCATGATCTCGCAATGAACATTTTGACTATTCTTTCGATGAAAATGGTCACCGTGGGCCTAGAGCTCAAAAATCACCAAGTCAATATGTGCAAATGAATTTGAAAATGAGTTTGTTTTGATATATATATGTTGTTATAAATTCGTTTTGAGTGCATATGTTTCACAGGGCTGGAGCACTGGACGTAGGTATATTTCTATATCCCCACACAAATGGTAAGTCCTCTTGTCTTTTAAATTTAGTGTTTATTCTTTGATATTTTATCTATTTGTACTTGAGTCTTCTCTTCATTTTGTAGGTAGCGGGAGTTTGGATGGCGAAATTTCGACACATGGGCATGTCAGGTATAGCTTCTAACTCCCCATTTCATGAACACCATACTCAAACTCTACGTTTTACGCCTTTTCATGGCTAAGACACTTCTCTGAGGGGGGAATATGTATGCACCCAAAATTGCATGTGCTACATTGTCAGAAAATGGTTACAAAAGTCCCTAATGATGATTCATGTCCTTTTAGAAGGTGTTTGAGTTCCTAAACCCATTCGTAGTGTATATTTGTAGCCTAGACATCCTTACTTAGTATATTTTCCATGCTTTCAAAATTTCCAGCTTCCAGCTTCATTCATTTTGTGCATGTTTTGGCCTTTAGTGCCAGGACTGCCGCCCTTCCTAGGCAGTGGGTTTGAAACTGCCACCCAGGTAGGGAAGTGGTCCTGACCTGCTTGCAAGGCAGCAGTCCTTCTTTTTAGAATCTCATGCATAATTTTAACACACAATTTCACTTATCTTGACTTTTAGGGTGCGTTTGTGAACCAAATTGCCTAAAAATAGTCTTGATTGCTTAGTATTCCTTCCCTCTTCTATTTTTAAATAGATTTAATTAGTTTGAACTACCTCTTCACCCAATGATTTGGCACTCCAAGGTTGCCTTGTGCATGAAGGCACATCCCAGCCAATTCCTATATATTCCATGCTTGTATTCAAGACAAAGGCCTGAGAATTTTGTGTATCTTGCATAGTATTGCTGCCACAATCCTGTTGGAAATTGCATAGCCAAGCTCTGTTCACTTGTGCTATCTCTCTTCCACCTGCATTACAAATCAGTTTGCCTTCAAGATTCCATTGCTCAAGTATTTTCTCCTGCTGCTTTCTTTGCATTCCCAATTCCTTGCACTCATATGGACACACAGAGAAAGAAAGGGAAAAATTGAGGAGATAAATTACTACACATCTATATTTACCTCTGTTCTGTGAATTCAAGGTTGGATTTTTTGTTTGATTTCCTTTATTCATGTAATTTATCATTGTTACATCATATCAAATAGAGTAGAAATAAATTTAATTTAATTTGCAAGTAATTAATTAATTTCCAAGAGGGTTTAAATCATTAATAGCAGCTCTCGGTGATGGATCCTCTTCTTCCCATCCCTGTGGATTTGAAGGAGAGAATATCTATAGGAGGTTTTCTACATATCATAGATCATTTGGAAAGTTCTTATTTTAAGTTAGTTTAGTTTCAATACACTCAGCACAGGTGAATAACCACATTGGGTTATCTCGCTTGTTTAGTTTTAGTGTAGAAATATTTTAATTATTTAGAATAGAAGTAAATTGTTGTTTGTGAGCATGGAAGGATAGGGAAGGAAACATGCGTGAAATACAGATTGATTTGGAACTTAGCCATTTTCATGGGTACAAGCTATTTTGGGAGATAGCATACAGAGCACACAATGGGATGGAGACTTACACGACATGCAAATGTTATTTTGAAAAAAGCATCTACTATGCACCATGCATGAGTTTAAGTTAATAATAGGATTAATACTGTGAGTTAACTATAAGAGATCTATTATTTGTGCACTTTCATGTGTGCATGTTATTGTAAAGGTGCATGACTATTTTTAGCATGTGACCTATTTTGGGAATTGCATAATCGGTGAAGGGAGAGTCCCCACCCTTACAAATATGTATTAATAGGTGTAGTTAGAGAAACACTGTTTATGAGCTATTATGGAGTTATGCTGCCAGATCTAATGTGCGCATAAACTTATGATACTACTTATTGTAACAAGATTTTGTATTTACTATCTTTTAATATAATGGAGTGTATTAGATGAATAATGGTGTTAAACATCACTATGACTAGTTCGTACATGCTTGATTTCATTATGTTTATCATTTGATTCATAATTCTTTAAGATCTAAATATGGAATATGCTATGTGGAATGTTTATGCTGTTTATGGATCGGAATGCATTATATCTTCAGCATATTCACATCTTGCACAAGAAACTCTAAGGAAGGCCCTAATAACTTTACTTAATTTGGGTGAGTGATCATCTCATGCTGGGTGATGTGCCAGCGCACCAAGGTTATTCGTGGTAAATTCTATGCTACATCATTGGTTTTTTTATCGAAACCTCTTTTTCAGTTGTTTTCAGGATGGTTTATGATGAAGATGTACCGGTTGACCCTAGAAAGTGTTGAGGAGTGGACAAAAGATCTTGAAGAAGAGTACGCATGGAGGTTCAACATTGGATCTAAGTTTAACGCATGCGCGTGGGTGGAAAAGAATTTGTATGACTTTGTATGAGAGATTCTTTTCTATTTTCCCAGTAGAACTGTATGAGTGGCTGGTTTCTTATGCATCTAAATGGAATTGGAGGTATCACACACTTGTCTAGATGTAGGAAGAATTGTAGGCCTTGTATGATGGTGATATGATTTGGACATGCGTTGTGGATACTTGGTTTTATGGTGTTTTGAACAACTATATTCTAGAGGAATTGATTTCTACTTATTCTTTCTTAGATGGAGCTAAGTTCGAATTTTTACGGTATCCTAGGGGAACTTACTTACAAGGCATTCCACCGGAGATCTAGATCTCAATGGTAACCCTGAAATTAGAGGAAAATATGATGGCTAGCTAAACCCCACCACTCATGGGGGTAGGATTAGGTTTGGTGAAAGATGGAAGATCTAGCGGTAGAGAGGTAGAATAATGGTGGTTTAAGTATAATGAGGTGCATGAGAGGGAGATAAAGAAGTAGCGTGATATTGCAGAGAAGATGGCATTGAGGAGTGAGATGGCTCGTGAAGGATTTAGAGCTCATGCAGAAGGCATGGAGATAGAGTATCAGGAACTCCCCCATTTGGGAAAGCATGACAAGGAACCCTCCTCGACCTCACACAAGAGCATGCCAGTACAGGTGACCTAGGTTATAGGTGCACATCTGAATCTACCTAGAAACCTAGCCCTTGTGTTTGGTTTTCCAGTATCTAGTACGTCTAATAGTCAACAAGCTAATTTGGGCAGTAGGGAAGGAGTAAGTCATATAGCAAGTACATCTATGGAAGGTAAAATTTATTCAATTTTTTTGGAGGCACCTTTTCAGGCGCATCATCTACATAGAATTTGGGGCTCACTTCTAGGAGTAGTACCACCACAAATACTATAGGAGTTCAATACAGTAATAATGTTAGGACACATGGAAGTACGTCTTATGGTCCACTTCCAGCTACAGGCGGAGTATCAGGGGTTATAGAGGGCTCTAGTTATGGTGGATCTGGTGGTTTTGGAGGTAGAGGTAACATAGGAGGTTCTACATTAGGTGGGCAGGGTCCACATCAATCCCAGAATATCTACATGGAGATGTATCTTCATCTTCCAGATTATAGGGGCATAGAAGATGTTGCTGAGCATGTGCACATGTGTGAGATATCGTAGCACGCAGAAGGAATCATGACTTCTAAGTGCAAGGAAAGTCAATTTGTAACTACATTACAAGGACACACACATAGTTGGTATAGGAAGTTTGACCCTAATCAAACTTGTGTAGATTATGCAACATTCAAATATGCATTCCTTATAGATTTCTATATCCATGAATTTGAGCAAAAGAGTATAAACGTGCTCAAGGATATTAAACAAGACACTACTGAGAGTATTCAAGACTATGATGCCCATTTCAAAACACTATTATCTAATATTTCTTATGATATTCACGTAAGCCATCATGCAAAATGGTTCGTTAGTAGTCTGATCGCACCTTTTAGAAGATCGTTTTCACATAAGACATACACTGATCCGCACAAAGCACTTGAAGCATCTTTTCACACTGAGGTAGTCGAGACTATAGACACTAGAGTCAGCCCATTCTTGGAAGCACATATGGTAGCTATGGAAAATTAGTTGGAGAAACTATCAGTGAATTTTACACATGAGACGTGCATTGGGATTTGGTTTAGAGACTGTGAAGTGGAAGGTCACACCAAACATTGTTATGCCCGTATAACAATACATTCATTATTGCTAGATTGTGATATATGTCATCTAAACCATGATGCCATCCACTGCCCATTATTACAACACACTATAAGAAAGAATGTATCCTGCTATTGTAAAAAATTTCAGTACACAAATCATGATACAGAAGACTACAGGTTAATTGGTCAGATCCAGGATGCTATAGATATTGTTGTGTGAAAAACTGGAGTATCAGATAACTCTAAGGGTAAAGGTGAGCACTAGGATCAAAATCACCATCAAGTGCACTGTGATCAGAATGAGAGGATCTATGAAGAGGAGGACATGGTAGAGGTCAAGGATATCATGGTGGATTTAGAGGTCGATGCCATGGTGGTGGAAAAAGTGAATTTCCTCATGGAACATGCTTTACATGCGGATAACCTAATCACTAGAGGCATGAATTTTCCTTGAATATTACATGTTCTTTCTTGGGGAATAATGATAGCTATGATGAATTCTCAAATTTAAATGTGCATTTTAGAAAGTAGCATAAAAATTAGAACAAAGGCCCAGGGATGGTTTAGATACAATGCATTGTGGAAAATTAGTGCATGCCAAATCGGCACTAGAACCTGGGGTATTATTTGTGAAGATCACTACACATGCTAAAGTTACGCATGCTAGAGAAGCATTAAAACAAAATTATACCATCACTAAGGAGGGAATTTTACATATAAGGTATCTGGATCCTGCACACCAGAAAGAGGTTTATCAGGAGACCATGGAAGTACTCAGAGACCTTCAAGGGGAAATACAATGTTTAAATGAGAAATCACGGAATATGGAACAAAAGAAGGAAATAGAGATGGTCCACTCAGATATTGATGACTCGAAGGAGGTATGTAAAATGTTGTGCTAGGAGAATATCATTTCATTACTAGGGATTTGGGTAAAGGGAAACACTCCATGCGTAAATATTGAGAATGGGCATCTGATCCTGCATGCAAATCTTCCCACCCATAGTTTAGGTTATGATAAGGAGATCACTCAGAATGATGTTGTCGATGGATGGTTCCTAAGTAATATATTGATTGACACAGGTGTGGAAGTAAATGTGCCTACTTTAGATGTATGGGTACAGGGGAGACCTTCATTATAGCCATCTTCTAATGTACCTTTTATGTCTAATTGAATTAATTCCACTCCTATCAGATTTTTAAAAAATGCATATATTACTATATAAGGGGATAAGTTCACTGGGGATTTTGATTCTTTAGCGCTTGCAGAAGAAGACAATTTCCTAGCTCTTCTTGGGTGCCCTTAGTGTTACGTGAATAATGTTGATCTTCGGTTTAACAAGGGATATATCACTTTTTAGAACAAGGAGGAAAGAGTTATTATCCCTTCAACATATGGGAAATATGTGCCCTATGTTTATCCCTTAAGTGACTAAGATCTGAATAGGATTTATGTATGTGTCATTCGAAACCTAGAATTACTCAAGCCATCTAAGGAAGGAATCATTCACTCAGAAGATGTGTAGTCTGTTAGTGATATTACAAGTATTTCTTATGATAATTGGGATCATGGTACTTATGATATTGTTTTACAAAAAGTAAGGAGAACATTTTCATAGAACAACAAACCTCGTTGCATCAGGAGGGTTGGTAATAGCTTTGTACCTTGGTATATTAGAGAAGGATACCCTACGATATTCCTACACATCATGGAGGAACAGTGGATAGACGAATTTGAAAGAAAAAATATGTTAGTGTATACCTTACATGGGACAAAAATGTGCTGGTGGGTGGTTCACAGGGATAATCTTGTAGAATGGAATGAAGTCAGGATTGCTCTAGCAACTGAATTTTCTAGGAGCAATGCACCCACCAAATCTGCACATATCATGTTAATCAACCTATTTAGCACCATGTTCAATAGCGTGAGAGGATTTAGATAGAGGGGTGGTAAGATTCACCTCCTTTTATATGGGTGTAAAAACTTTATTCCACTTTACAAGGTTGCACATGCACTTGGTATGTAAATGCAGAGCTACATAGAGAAACTAGAAACTGGCAAGATTTGATTATAGAAATGGTCCAAAATTTTGACTACTTCTCTACTAAACCTCCAGTAGAAGAGGCATTAATGGTTATAAAGTGTTTAACTATGGGAGACAATGTAAAGGAAGAAGAATTCATTCAAGATTTATTTGATGAGAATGAATCAGGAGCGTGCTTTCATGAAGAAGCATAGAAAGATGCCATGCTACTTAAGTGAGCTTGCTTTGAGAAATAAAAAGGAAAGATGGTCTTCATAGTGGATGTTGAGGAATTAGAAAATCTAGATATAGATCATTTAGTAGGTACGCACGAGGTATTAGAAAATTTATATAACAACGTGTGTGCCTATCATGAACATATGAGGAAAAATAAAGTAAGTATTGGTACGGATGTTGAACCTAATGAGGCGATAATTGGAGATTATTTGTTTAACTCTAAAGTGGTAAATATAGTTGAGTTTCTCCATGATTTTCAGGACTTATTTCCTAGGGGATACTATGAATTAAAAGGATTGGATTAGTCATTAGGAGAAATGAAGATCAAGCTTAAGGAATGTGTGCACCCGGTCAGGAAGAGACCCTACAGGTTGAACCCTAACCTACACGTAAAAGTTAAAGAAGAAATCGACAAGATGTTAAAGTCTGGCATCATCAACCCCCTAAAGGAATCAGAGTGGGTTTTCCCCATGGTTATTAGTATAAATAAAGATGGTCAGATTAGGATTTGTGTGGATTATAGGTAACTGAATGTTGCATGTGTAATTGATTGCTTCCCTACATATTTCATAGAGGATATATTAGAAGTCGTTGTAGGGTGTAGAATCTATTCTTTTATAGATGGATTCTCTGGGTATCATAAGGTCTGGATTGCATTGGAAGATCAAGAAAAAAAATTCACCACTAAATGAGGAAGTTTTGCATATATTGTGATGCCCTTTGGTCTGAAAAACATGCCTGCTATATTTTCACGAATAGTTGTTCAGGCATTCCAAGATTTTAATCACATTTTCTTATAGGTTTACTTGGATGATTGGACAGTGTATGAACTAGTTAAGGATCATTGTGACAATTTCTTCTTAATGTTTGAAATATGTAGATAGTTAAGCATCTCTTTAAATATCAAGAAGTGTGTGTTTACTACACCTTTTGGCACTCTGTTAGAGAACATCATCTGCAAGGAAGGTTTGTTATCAAATCCAGATAAGGTTGCAATTATTATAGGCCTAGAAGATCCTACCACTTAGAGTGAGGTGCATGGATTCTTGGGTCACACTGGGTATTATAGAAAATTTATCAAAGGATATATTATAAGGTTGTTGCACCCTTGAAAGAGTTATTAGAAGGAAAAGGGACATTTTATAGGGAGAACTGCAGCAACCCACATTTGAGACATTAAAAGAAATAATTACTACAACACCTATTCTACATTGTCCTTCATGGGATTAAATGTTTCATGCACATATGGACACCTCTGGCATGGCCACTGGCATGATGTTAGATCAGCTTGGAGAAGGTATTATGGATCATCCTATCTATTTTTCTAGTAGAAATTTGACTCCTACAGAGTAGAATTATACAACTACTGAGCGCGAAGCCTTGTCAATGATCTATGCACTACATAAATTCAAACAATACCTTCTAGTAACACCATTCGTATTTTACACCAATCACATGGCATTGAAATAATTTGTAAACAAGCCCATTTTACAAGGGTGCATATTTCAATGGGTGCTCTTATTCTAAGAATTTAATTTCATAGCTATGGTAAAACCAAGGAAAAGTAATTATGGCTCAAACCACTTATCAAGAATTCAGTCGAGGGAGGATGCGTAGAAAATTGAAGATACAATGTCAGATGCACAGTTGTATAGGTTACAACGTCCACCTTCCGAATTGGAGGATATTTCTATCTTTTTGCATATAGGTATGGTGCCAGAAGGAATGAAATCCTTGGAGAAGAAACAAATTACAATTCACATGGCACATTTTATGTTGATTAGTGGTGACCTATACAAGTTAGGATGAGATGAAGTATTGCACCAGTGTATACTAGAGCATGAGTACATGGACATCATGGATGAGGCTCATGGTGGTATTGCAATTGGGAACTATGTAGGTGATGCCATTGCGCATAAGATTTTACTCATTGGATTATGGTGGGAAACCCTCTATAAAGATTGTAAAGTATATTGTAAGGCATGTGATCACTATCAACACATTGGTAAACCTAGGGAAAGAGATGAAATTCCTTTAAGAACTATTCCTAGTGTAGATACATTTGAGAAATGGGCTATCGATGTTTTGGGTTGTATTTTTCTAGCTACGTGTAGAAATAGATAATGCTACATCATCACTTGCACATATTATCTTACAAGGTCGGTAGAAGTAGCACCTACTAAGGATTATACAATAGCTACAGTAGCTACGTTTGTATGGGAAATTTTTTTTACAAGGTATGGATGCCCACCAAGCTTGATAAGTGATAGGGGTACACACTTTCTAAATGAGACAATTGGGATACTATTGGACGAATTTATGATTGCACATCATAAAACTACACCCTATCATCCTCAAGAAAATGGGACTACTGAGGTCTTTAACAAGATTTTGAGCCATACCTTGACAAAAATTTGTGACGTTGGAAGGAAATATTAGGATGATAAATTTTTTATCATACTTTGGACGTATAAAACAACATATAAGAGGTTAAACAAGGCCACACTCTTTCAGTTGGTGTTTGGTGCAAAATCAGTTCTTCCTATGGAATTCATGTTACCTTCTTTGTGTATTGCACCCACTGGAGGTCTAGTTGCTGAGAAAGATTTAGAATAAAGAATTGATAATTTGATATAATTGGATGAGAAGCACCATAGCACGTTAGATTTAGAAGCATGAAAATTCCATGCATAAGGCATGGCATGACAGGAACATCAGGGAAAAAAATCTTGAGATGGCATAAATGGTGCTTCTTTATGACTCTAAGTTTTGACGCCATCCAGGAAAGCTTAAAGTTCATTTGTTGGGACCATATATTATCACCCATATACTTGAATCAGATGTTTATCAGTTAGAGACACTTGATTGAATATGGCTACCTAGTTACTTCAACGGGAATAGCCTAAATCCCTACTATAAATAAGCCTTCTTAGTATTTATAATAAGGTAGTGTTTCCATTTAGACTAGGTTTTTATTTTTGTATTTCCTTCTTCGTCGTTATGCTTTATCAAATTAGTTTGTGTTTTGTGTAATATGCACATTTGTGCACTGGAAGCTAATTACCATTTGAATAATTTTTATGTGCAGAGGACTACACATACCATTGGTGTGGGGTGGCTTTTTACAACTAGGTACACATAAAGGAACAAAATTCTGTAGGTGTTATTCAAGTGTGGAGAAGATTTGTTAGAAAGTATATTAATTTAAAAAGATTACCATAGATGGAGATAAATGACGGAACCGTATAACATGAGGTAAGCAACAGCCATGGAGACTACCAAAGGAAGGCACAATAGCAAGGTACTCAAGTGCATGGAAGTGTCCTAAAGAGAATATTATAGCCAAAATGTAGGAAGACACACTAGAAGGTTATAGTTGGGGCAAAAATATGTACCATGCAAAGATTGTGAAGGAGTAATAACTGCACCGAATTTTTGAAAATCTATATAAGGATGTGATGCATGTTCATTTTTACCTTTCCAATCACAAGTATTTGAGCAAGCTAAGTGCAATCAAGCCGAGTGAGTCATATTGAGGTGCGGAGAGTGTGAATCCAGGCATGGAGAGTGGATTATTACATGGAAGAGGATTACATCCCCATTAGTGAAGGGTTTGAGTGAACTAGAGGTGTTAAAAAGAAGCTAGGGAACACAGTTTCAAGTTAGGGAACAAAAATTTGAGCTAGGGCTTGAAATTTTTCATTATAGAAGATGGAAGGTGGGATTTTCACTATGGCACCAAAGAAAGCACCTACCGCATGCACGAAAGGAAATAAGAAAGTAGAAGATGAAGTTGAAATGGATCCTAAGAGTAATTTTTCAGAGATATAGTACCCAGAAGGTGTGATAGTCAGACAAGACTGGGATTCCCACATCCTTAGGTGCAAAATAAGTGACTAAAACCATCGTACATTTGACAACAAGAAAGAGTTGGATGCATTATTGAGTACAAAGACCAACAATTACATAGTGGAGGATATTCCAGTATATGACAATGTTGGGGAGAAATTGTTGAAGCAGGAAGGAGTCTATTAGTTGTATGAGCTCCCGTATTTTCACAAGTATGAACCATTATACCAATGGCTGATGAGAAGAGTCCATGATAAATTCTTTTATTTCACCAGACAAAGGGTTATAATCACAACCCTCATTTCGACACTGACAAGATTGAAGGGCACATGGGTAGACCTTACTAGTGATTTGACTAATAAATTAGAAATTATAGATATAATAAAGGATTTGGGGTATACTAAGGGTCCACGTAGAATGAAAATTGATAAATTGAATAAGTACCTAGTGGTTTAGGAAGCCATGCATTTGGTAACCAAGCTGAATGATCAAGAGAGATGGTCACAAGTGAATACCATGTGGCTGTATGTTGTGAAGAAAATGTCTTAGGGAGTAGCCTACAACTTAGCAGGTTGCATTACAAACACCATTATTGAGGAATTGCACATAGGAGAGAAGATAAGTTTTGGCGCTATCCTACTTTCTCTTGTATTTGTATAAATTGGAGTGATCAATGGGACAGATAACAAGATCTGGGAGTATCCCATGGAAAATAATTCCCTCGTGGAGAGGTTTGACAAATATTTATCTAAAGGATCAATGAGTGGTCCATTTAAGCAGAGGGTAGAGATGTGGTATGATCGAATTCATGTGGCATTTGAGGAGGAGTAGCATATTCCCAAGGATCTACCTTCAGTGGTGGGAAATGAGATACAATTTGTGGTGTACCAACACTTATACATCATGAAATTTGCTATGAGGGATGGGGCATGGAGCCCATGGTGCAAACTACTATATGCCTTCACAGTATGCTACTTACAGGAATCAGTCCACCAATTTAATGATGCGCACTGCTTGAACTTTAATGCAGACAAGGTAGTATGTGACTACCACACTCTGAGGAAGGCATATGTGTATCTAGGATATACTTCCTACATTCATAGGTTCATCTCAGATGTCATATGTATGAATCCTGTAAGATTTTCTATTGGGGAAAGTGGAGCCACATTGTATACCTTTAGCTTAAGACTAAGTTGGAGAATAACATGTATGTAGAAAATGAGTCCACACTCCCAAGGCCGCCTAAAGGAAAATATACAGTGGAGAATGTTCCATTCCCACATCCTGCAGAAACTATAGTGATAGATGAGGAGGATGAAGAACATGAAGATAGTGATGGCTTAGATCATAGAGGCCAAAGGCATCCCACAGACAAAATAGAGAGTAAGATCATGGGTAATCCACCTCAGGTAAAAGAAGAATATGAAGACTTGGATGTGGAATAATTCCATGGAGAGTGCCACATTAAAAGGGTATTCAAAATAACAAGGACCAAGGCAAGAAAACCCCACATCCTATGAGGAGATCACCCCGAATCTCTCCTCAAAAAGAGACAACTGAGAGGAAGAGGAGAAAACTAAATCTGAATGAGGAGGTAGAGGAGTTTTTAGAGAGCGTGCCTGGAAGCCTTGTATAGCCAGAAGATGTGGAAGAACCTAGGGAAGAGAATATGAAGGATGAAGAGGAAGGTGCGAATGAGGTAGAAGAAATAGAGCATGATATTTCTCAAAACATCAAATATCTAATTCCAAAACTTGGAACTCAAGTTCTTAAGGGGCTAAGAATGAGGAGAACCACTTGGGAGTATGTCAGGCCAAGTATGGGATATGCTGAGGACACAATTAAAATTATCCGCGCCTGTTTCTAAAGCACAATGGGCCTTAATGGGTTGTATGGATGGGATTCAATGGACCCATACATAGCCACTATGTGCATGAGGAAACAACTTTCTTGGTCCATAAAAACTCACATAGATGAGCCAAATTTTTATATATGTGAGGAGTCATGTGTATCAAGAAGAATGAAGAAGGCACCTTAGAGAATGCACATGACTATAAAGCCCACTCTCATGTTTGATGAGTAGGTGAGTAATGCCTTGGTTAAGGTATCTATATAAGTGGTGCAGAGGAACATAGATAAGGCGGCCACTATTAGAGTGCTACGAGAAGATAACAAGGAAAAAGTTGCAAAAATAACATGTTTAAAAGGGGAGAAGGAATTAGAATAGAAAAAGAATGAAGCCTTCATTAGCATGGCAGAAGAAATTGGTGATTATTTCCTAAAATTAAGACCACACTTAGATTCTAAGGTACCTAAAATTTTTCCTTTAGCTACGCATTATGTGCATACGTTATTTGATTTAGTGCTTGAGCATGGACCAATTTGCATGCCACCACCAAAGGACCCTGAATAGGAATAAGAGAGAGTAAGGGCCTCTATGGTTAGAAATATTTCATCATATGAGGCATTGATCCAAAATTTACAAGATGAGATGAAGAAAGAAGACCAAGCTTTGAACATATGCACAACTCTAGAAGCAGTGATCAGGATCAGAACTATATTAGAAGATAATGAAGTAAATGAAGGAAATGAAGGATGAGAATTTAGGGTGCACAGAGAGATTGGCTTTAGTAAAGCAAAAGAGCAAAGTCCTTACAACAACACAACATCCACATAAGGAGAGTTTGGATGAGCTTGGAAATATCATAGTACAAATGATGGATCTTTTGGGGGGAAGGATGTCTGATATGGCTAACGTTCTCCTAGTATTTCAGAATGAAAAGGGAGAGATAACCCAAGATGAGTTAGAATCCATCACCACAGATGTTCTAGAGAAGACCAAAAATGCATTGGATGATTGGAAATCCTTGGAAGCTGAGATTAAAGAAGAATATCTAGAGTTTATCCACCCAATTGAAGCAGAGGGTATTGCAGAATAGAAGTCCATTCCTTTTAAATTAATTCTTTACATTCTTTCCATTCTTATTCTTTGGGAATATCAGGAGGAACCCCATTTCTGGGATGAAAATGTAGTTTAGTGTGGGGTAATTTTGAGTAGACATAATATGACACTAAAGAGAGGGCACACATGGTATTAAGGAACGTTTGAAGGCATGAAAGGATAGGGAAGGAAATGCGTGTGAAAGACAGATTGATTCGAGACTTATCCATTTTCATGGTTACAAAATATTTTTAGAGATAACATATGAAACACACAATGGGATGGAGACTTACACGACACACAAATGTTATTTAAATACCCATATATTTAAATCTACATAAACCTTAATGCAATCCAATTCCGATAACTATCATGAACCATGTGCAGTTGTATGAGATAATAATGAACTTACTCATTCTCCCTCAATGCTCTGTACGAGCCATACATAAAATGTATCCCCTTTGGTTCTCCTTTAACAGGATATGATATATAAGTGAAAACCCCTAAGTGTGTACCTGGGTTCCACCTATGAAATCCACAGGCATCTCACAGCTTAGATAATGGTGAAAACTCGACAGTGTAATCAATCCAGCTTACACCACTTTGCACAAAGTTTCTGAGTCATGTATGCCATGCTCAATTCCATGATGACACACTTGTCATTAGAAATTTTCATTTCACCTTAATCACTTATTCAGTTATATGGATTCACAAATGTTAATGTTGTAAACAGCTACAAGTCTTGAACAAGGCACAAATCTAGTTTAACCTACATGAAGACATACCTCTATGTCATCCTATGATGCCTATGGGAAAGTAAGTGTTTTCGTAACAATTCACCTTGTTACTTGACCACTTCCCTTCCCGTAGCCATCATAAGTTGATATAAGGGTGCATACCCAGGAGGTCCAAACTATTTTTGTAACTCTATCAAGGTTTGTACTTAAGACAACACCATGCCACACTCCAGCCTCTTGATGAGACAACTCAGTACAACTGCTAAACAACAGTATCCTAATAATGACATATTTCATTATAGGGATATGAATGTGTAGCAATTGTAGTGAGTTAGCCCACCAAGAAACTGGTATGGGCATGGTGTCTAATGTTTTCAAGGTAATTATTATCATTTATGAATAATCTAGGTTTTACAACACTTTCTCCATGAATGGCTTGTACCAAAGATCCGGTTTAAGTTGATCCTAGGACCTCAATCTCCATATCACTTAATTACCTTAATAGGTTTCATGCTTAAGTAAACCATAAATGGAGAATGATACTATCCAGGTCTAAGACCAGCATTACAGATTAAATTTGTCCCGACTTAATCAATTAAGCCCATGTTTCCTTTATTTCATCTTAGGGATATATACTTACATAAAACTACGTATTTAAGTATGACTCATACTTTTTATCAAGAACTATTGATGCCAATAAATATTTAAGCTTAAGCACTCCACTTTTCTTAGTGGTAGCTTAATCAAGATCATTCATTTGTTTAAATATATCCAAAAAGTAGATATATGAGGAGTATATGTTATGATAGGTTGGATGGGCTACTATCCCTTTTATCCACTCCTGCCATAGCCTTCTACATAAGGTCTTGATTTCTTTATTAATGATCATTTACTAATCCTCATTAGAGTTAATAATAGCAGAATTGACTAGGGTTAGGGTTCAGATACTATGTTCTTTCCAACTTAGTAAGTGTGTTCCCATTTTACCTCCATTGTAAATGGATATCATACTTGTATGCTCATAATGACGCATTATGGGACAACCCCTTTTTAAATACATTATCATCTCCTAGATTAAATTATCACATTCTGTGATTCCTGCACAATGAAACCAATCTTATTACATCTTCATGTCAACATCTTTGGAGACCGTAGTTATATGACAATGTAAATCAGCTATAGGACCAACACCCTCTTCCTATAATTTGAATTAATTCTACAACCTCCGAATTTCTTTATGGTTGTATTAAACTTATCTTTATATAATGTGGTTCCTAAACCTTCATAGAGGTATCAATGTACCTTAGTACTTGATTAGCTAGTTGTATCCTCTTTCACTTGAATACTCATCAGACCTAGATTGTCTACCTGACAACATGACTCGACCATAAAAAATTAAAATTCTGCCACAAGATCAATAGGCAACATGTATGGTTTACTATACCATTTCGAATATAAATTCTTAAAATATTTTTTCATCAACATGGATCATATTATCCATGATGTCCTTTTTACTTCTTTTGCAATTTATCTTTTCCAAATGCTTGTCATTCTACTTGTTCCATTACTATTTTCTTACATGGCATCACATCTTAATCCAAATAAGAGTAGGTCTCAACCATTATTGATAATGGTTAAAATTTAAGATCATAATTTATTTAAGTTGGATTATATTACATGACCTTTCAAGGCATTAGATATGATCCATCACTTAAGAATATTATCCTATTATCTATCTTCCAAAACTATTGATATTTACCTTTTTTATCTCATTAATAATTACCTCTATTCTTATTAATTGAATTCACAGTAGTTGAGGTTAGAGTGTTGCAGGGTATCCATACATGCTACCAATACATATTCATATCTTTTCAGTTAAGCTAATTGGTCAAGTTCTTGAGACCCTTATGGTGTGAGGTCACATCACCGGATATACCAAACATGATTTAAGAAAATAGCACTCATTTATATTCTGATGATACGCAACAATGTTGCATGCATTATTACCTACGCTACGATGCCAACCTACTTTCAATAATACTTGAAATAATATGAGTTATTTCTTTATTTACCTCATTTTTAAAGAGTAACATAATAGAATATTTTCTCAACATTTTTATTTAGTAAACAGTCCATAAGAACTACATATTTGCAACTTATTGACAGTGGTTAACATAACCAATAATATTTTCCAAGGTATAAAATTTATTGTAAACTCATAATACGAAATGACTCTTGCACCCAAATGGAAATCATATAATCATATTTTATATTTATTTGAATAGTTGATCTGTAAAGATATTCGAATTGCATCTCAACAATTAAAGAATAAGATAAAGAGGTCAAGTGTCTAATCAAACTTGAACATAAATTGAAATAGGCTTATTGCCTCTGGTTAAAATAGAAACCTTTTCTACACATCATCAATTATTTTTTTTAAAAACACGATCAAGGAGAATCTTATAAGTGAGTCAAAATGTCTTAATCTCAATAGCCATCATATTCAAAATAAATATTGACTGAAAATTACCGTTTCCAATACAATCCAATCACTCATGCATTCTAAGGAAAATACAAAATGCATCGTCCAGACTTTAATTGCCACAAAATTCCTTTTTCCATGCACTAAAAAGTTGATGTACAAAATTACACATGGTCAGTCCAACATGACTGGCATGAATAGCCCTTTTCCCCGCTTAATGACTTATGCAATATAATATTTAATTAAATGATATGCTACAAAATTACGATCATAGTAACAACACAATAATGCAAAGAATCAATCATCATATGTTTAGAATAATTTCTTTTCATCCATATGAAAACTATTCGATGTCATAAATTTTAAATGCCTTAATAAAAGGAATTCACATGAATAGAACATATAACAACATAGGATAAAAGAATTCATAGCATTCATTCCACTTTCATTAACATGATAAATTATAAGTCTAAATCAATTGTTGTCAATAGTTTCACTAGTCTGAAACAAACAAAAGTGGAAAATAAAACACTTGCTTATAAAATACAAAAATAGTATAATGACTTTCAGCCTCGATGAGACTGGAGATGTCAAAAGATTAAGAAGTAACAAAAGGTATCTCGCCCTTGAACTAGAACTAATATCCACCAAATCAATTGAAATGGAATTGATGAGATCTGATTATCTCATGATATCATTCGCCAATAAGGGGATATGGCGTGATTGGTAGACACTACAAAATTAATAGAATTGAGCCATTATAGAAAATTTTTTAAAACATGTAATTATACTATTATATCCTTATATCCTTAAGGTATTCTTCCTGGTGTCCATAGGGACTGATCTCAGCGTGCTACTCAATGCACATAGCAGAAATTCACTAGAAATGGGTATTCAGAACAATAACCCTCAAAAATGTTATTCCTCCTTACTTCCCACCAGACATCTCTTACCAGAATAGGTCGGTAATTATTTTATGAAAATAATATACACTTCCTTTCAGGCATGAATGATATATTCTTATAAGAATAGTTTATTATTGTTCTTTAATCCTAGTTAAATATATCTTACTAGGGAATCCTTATTTTTCCCAGATATAAAAACCACTAAACTCAACATATGACATTATATTACCCAATTCCCAAGTTAGACATTAATAAGGTAATTTTTAATTACCTTAACTAAATCGAGAGCCTTCAAAAATACCTGTAACTTTCTTACTTAATCAAAATCATCCCAGCTTAATGTCGATACTAATCGACAACTCAAGGGAATAACTTATTACTGGCTTATTTGCATCACCATTTACATTAGGTGACCGATAAAATATAGCTAAACAACATATACAGAATTTAGAGTTCACAAGTCAATCACTCACGCTCAATCATGCAAATTGTATTACCAGTTAGATCAATATAACATATATGCAGTATCAATCATTAATGCACCAAGTCTAACTGGATGAAACTGATCAATTAGAAATGACCAAATCAGAAAATCCCCTTATGGGTTTTTATTTAGGATTTTCATTAGGTTCTCTAACATGGAATTGACCCCATGTTCCAGGAAGAAAAATAATCGAAACTAAACACGGTTTTAGCTATAAAGTGAAGCCAACATAAACCCCATAATACCAAAAATTACAATGCATACCACTTAAGGTATTTTTCCTTAATCATATAAACATTTCAGGCATCTAGGTAATACCCAGAGCTAATGAATTAATTGTTCAAAATAGAGAATAATAGAACTTAGGTAAAAGAGTTTGCACTTTTCAATAGTATAATAGCACATAGTATTAACAACCTTTTACATGTAGTATAACAACACCCAAATGAACAATTATTACTGCATCTCCTTGAAAGCTTAAACACAATCACTCATAATTTCACAAGAATCATACAGTAACCAATATTAATCTTCCTCAATACATATCCAAACTAAAGAAAATGTCGCAGAAGATTATCTATTCAAATATCAAGTTGAGTAAGTTATTAAGTGGGGGAGAGAGCAATCCATGTCTACTAAGACTGGAATCCTTCCACCTTGCAGTCCCACCAACTATTCCTCACCACCGAGATGCGATTACTAATGCTCCTTATGCAAGGCCAAACAATACACAGTTCCAAATAAAATATCAAAACTCATCTATCTCATGTATCCCTCCTTCTATACAAAATACTTGAGCTCCTTTTATCTTCCAAAATTTCCAACGAACTATCTTTCAAAATCTGCATGCAAATTTGGTTCCAAAAGTGGAGCTTTCAAAAGAAGAAGAAGAGTTCACAGTTGTGACATGCAAGAACAAAAAAAAATGGATTTCCAAGTAGTTCTGAAAGATTCTTTAGGAAGATTCACAATTTCCCAATCCTATCTCCACATTTAAGTGCATTAAATATATTCAATGCCATTTAATATCCAACCATCCATCACCACCAGCCTCTGATTTATCCTCCATAAAAGGCGGGATTTTTAGAAAACCTAAAATTCCTTTTTCAAATTTAACCACTTTGCATGGATAGGTGTATAACTATCTATTTGCATGGAAAATAACTTAATCATGGTATGTGATTAACTAAGCCTGGTAGCAAAATCATTAATTGCATTTAATCAATGTATTAAATAATGCTTGGTGGGTCTTCAATGTAGTCATTCGACTTATAGATCCTAAAGTCTCATGCATGGCCTATATAGTTAATAAAGATACCCAGAAATAATTGATTTTATTGTCGAAATATAAGTAATATTAATCTAAATGCTATCTTATAGCCTTTTGATTATTTTAATAGTCGAATGCCTCATTATAACTAAAAATGTTCTTCAATTAAGTTTATAAACTTATAAAAGTTTACCATAAACAAAACTTGCATGGAGGATATTTGGATAGGTCGAAAGTGATAATTACAACAACTTCATAACCATGCTCTTCAACAAATTAATCAAACATTTATCCCATACTACTTAATGTAAGAATTGATCAAACTTTCTATAAGCAGTCATGTAAGAAACCAAGCTCAATATACAAGTTTAGTACCTTACTTAATATCATTATTTCCTCATAATGACTAAAGTATAGAAGTTGTGTATAAGTTCAACCATATTTTTACAACTTTAACTCATCCAACATGCAAAAGTAAAATAATAATAATAGCCATGAGGTATGGATGCCAGTTATGCATCCCATAATGAAATTTCATCTTCTCTATCCAGAAGGTATTTCACAACACACAACAAGACCACATAGTCATCTGAGATGATTAATAAAACCATCATCAACAGAAACAAGGTAGCGTACCGACACGTAAAATGAATTACAACATTACCCAGTTTTTTGCTACGTGACAAAAAAATCCATTACAATGTCATGCGTACAATTTTGCACACATATGCATACCCTTTCGGCTATGCGTACATGTCCACAACGGTACACGAGACATCATAGTGGTACCGGCTGCCACGTGCTACTCTACAAATTATTTTAATGCTTTAATTCATTTTACGGACAAAAGAGAATGAGGGATTGAGGGGTGTGAATTTATCATGTTTACATCCTACACAAGTAACTCTAAGGAGGGGCATGGTACCTTTGTGTGCTTCGAGTGAGTACTTAATTTAGGATGGGTGATGTGCTAGTGCTTCTAGGTTATTCATGGTAAATTCTAGGCTACATCATGATTTGTTTAGATTAGTTTCCTTTCAGTAGTAATATAGATTGTTATTTTAAGATTAGTTAATTTGGTCACTTCAAACTAGATCAACACTTTGATCCAAGTTAAGAAAACAAACCATAGGAAATTTATGCTTTCCGTTCATAGCCTCTAAATCTCCCCTTTGCCAATTCAACTACCAAGAGATCAAACTACCAGATCTTATTCATTGATCCTCCTATATTTAGCCACACACATTCAACATTGGATGCTCTGGCACGACCTTGGGGGTCAAGTGCGAATGAAGGTTGCATGTCAATTTTCATCCGTATAGTTTCTCTTGTGCTAGTTGCACTTTGTAAAGTAGAGAGAAAATAACTAGATGTAGAATGTAGTAAATGTTTGCATGGAAATAGTAGACTTACCTCCTATGAAGTGTGATGTAGATGAACCAACCTTGTGTGATTTGAAATGGAGCTAGATAAATGCAATTGTAGCTTTAGATGCCTTTGATTGATGCAACTATAGATGGTGATGGTAGATGCGTAGTGATTGGTCCCTCATTATGGTCACATAACTTTATATTTATATGGTCACATAACCCCAAAATGGTTGACCACAAAAATAGCGAAATCTCAAACGGATAGAAAATTCCCAAAAGGTGAGAGTAAAGTGTAGAGAGGATCAGGTCACCCTAGAGTGGACCAAGGCACCTGAGGTGCCCCAGTCTTAGTTTGGTGCCCTAGTCTAAAATAGGAAAAATCCAAAATGAAAATACAAACTAGGAAAGTACAGGTGTAAGATCAAAAATACGACATCAAGAAATGTAAAAATGGCCAAATACATGGTTTAATTATTACTCTTTTCACTTAAGAACCATATGAATAGTAGTATGAGACTGAGACTAAATAATGAATCAAAGTGCATGATTTATGTATACGCTTATAAACAAAATGGATGTTTGGCACAATACATTTAACCAGTCCCACAAAGGCTCCTGGGGGTATCCACTTTCATACACTACACGTTCTATTGTTTCATTTTTTTTCATATCACACTACTTTATCGATTATACACACTTTTAATGAACTTGTTATCTTTCTAACGTGATAACGGGTGCTTCATGTACAAAATTAGTTTCGTAGAATTACTTGCCACAATGGTTGTTTGTTACTTTTTTTATTGTCATTATATTCCTTTGTTTGAGGGATTTTCCCTTTTTCTTATGTGCACACTTGTTTACATGTGACTTGGTTTCCATCAAAATATCCCCTTCCCCTACAGGGCATAGTTTCAGTTACAATAGTTGGTCCTCTTTTAGGGCTGCATCCTCCTATAGTGACATCACATGCACCCCCAAAGGGGGAATCATTTTGGTTTACACATAGTACATAACGTAATACTTGTAAAGTTCAGTTTTCATCCATGACATAGTGGGTCACACAATGAGTGGGCTCAACACAGTCTACAAAAATCCATACACTATGGTTTTTATAGGGTAGATTGTCCTTAGCATTCCGAGGAATAGTTACAAGCTAGATGATTTATTAGAAATTCCTCTCTACACTACTTCTATTGTTGCGTCATATCTCTGAAAATAGTACAAATATCTCTTCATTTTTGGGTAGAAATTACAAGTTGAAGGATAAATCAGACTTTCCTCCCTACACTTCTTTGTTGGTAGTACAAGATCATCCAAAAAATTCACACTTCATCAACAAGATCCTTTCTATACCCTCTTTCTCATCGCAGATCAGGTGCACATGTTCATTTTTCATATTTTTTCATCATTTACTTTTTACATACTTCCTTACATTCCTTTTATACATATACATGCATATTCAACTACTTGATCTTCTTCTCTTTTGTAGGTCCATCCATATGGGAAGAAATTAGTCAACATAACACAAAAAAAACAACAATGTCACACACATCAACACTAACATGTAGGTACATCACATACATTGACATATACCCATGTGCTTTTTCCCTAGGTTCACTCTCATCACATTTTTACACTTTTTTATCTTTCATCTCCACGATCCATATTTTTATCACTATATGGTTTATCTATTCCCTCGGCACGTTCTCTACATCAATCTACACATATATTAGGTACACATATCTATCTACTTTATGTTACCGATATTTCCACTCACTAACATAAAGTGCGGGAAAATGTAGACCCAAAATTACGCACTTTGAGTCATTATTTAGTCTTGATCACATACTACTATTCATATGGTTCCTTTGCCAGAATAGTACTAATTAACCCATGTCTTTGGACATCTTTCATTGTTTTTTTATTGCTACTTTTGGTCTTGCAACTTTATTGGCCCAATCTATCTTTTTATACTTCAGTTTCACCTTTCTCGATTGGAGCACCTTAACATAAAGAAAGGAATCCCATGTGCATCAGCCTATCACCCAACAAAAGCTGGGCACTCACCTGAGGCATTTGAGGGTTCCGAGTCTCTCTTTTATGTGATTTTTAGTGGGAAACATCATCTATGATCTGTGTTTAAAAATACATTCAAATGGGTTCAGGACATACAAGAACCATAGGGATCAGAATGTCCTTTAGATCTTTGTAGCCATTTCAGGTAGAGTACTTTACAGAATCTATAATGTGCATCATTTCAAAAAGAAACATACAAGCATCCATACTTAGCATGAAAGGAAAGAGAACTCATGAGAGAGAAGTATGCATCAGAATCATTGATATTCATGTATATATATAATAGGTAACCTCATTACATCCATTGAGCCATTACAGAGTGTCACAGAGAAGTAGACCGCAGTCATGCAATGCACTGGACTTATGTAACTAAGCTACCAAAAAGAAAAATTACAATCCCATGCCTAATACATCCTCTCCCAAATACAACTATCCACTAATAGAGCCCTCACAGAAATTTTGCAGAGCTCCACCCATACTCTCTGTCTCTCCTCTTTTACTCTACAGGAACTTGTATTTATAGCTCTCCTGGACTACCAACTCACCCTCCAACGCCCTCAGATCTGGTGCCAAGTGTCTGAATGTGGTCCTCCATGCGAGCATGCTTCTCCAGGCCTGAGCTTTCCACTTTATCCCATGATGTGCTTCTAGAAGCTTCTAGCATGCTCCTTCCTGGGCCAACCTATCACCAGGATGGCACCTTATCCACGTGCAACTGGGTCATGATTTTCACGTGTTCTGCTCCAGACGTCCAAATTGACTAAGTCCCGAACCCTTGGCTCTATCCTCGTGCATCGCACATGCTACAGGCTTCCTTAAACCCTTCTCTTAAACCCTCCTTTGTGCACTTTTTCCTTGCGCGCCATTCCATAACTGGGACCTTGCGTGCCTACGTGCCTTCATACTTGGTCAATATTCTAGGGGTCCAACATCACCCCACACTACGCCTGTTCTCCATCCGCGGAAACACTCCACTTAACCAAGATGTATGCTACCTTAAGGAACCAAGGTGTAGTCTTACATTTTGCAAAAGAATAAAGGAATGAAAGAATTGGGGGAGAAGGAAGAATGGGGGGGGCATTAACTCAGCAAGCTAGGAAAATCCTTCCGTAATTCTGCCTCCAGCTTGTTCCATACATCGACCTCACTCTGTGCCTTCTGACAGAGGTCACCGATCAGGGTGCTCACCTCATCAAAACTTAGGCCAATTCCATGGGCACCCAAAGTATCAACGATATTCTCCATCTCCTTTCCCAGGTATTCGAGCGTGTCCATCCTCCTGGTAATCTGAGGGTATAGTTCTTTCAGTCCGGGCCTTGATTGAACCCCTTAATGTTTCAATTGCCTCAAATTTTCTTTCTACTTTGGAAAGAACCTTGTCCCTCTCTGCCCTGTTTCCTTTATTCTTCTCTTGGAACTCCTTTAGCTCTACTTCATGTGTGGTGACCAAGGTGCTTGCTACCTTATCCCTATCTGCACAAGTATCATATGCGGCCTCAACAGATTGGGTAGTGACTTTAACCTCTACGAGCACCTTGCTATACTCAGCAATGAGTGCTACCACCCTCAATCTGTCCTCTTTCTTTAAGTGCGTGGCCACTTCCTCTGTAGAATCTAGGGCCAAAGGTCATCTCTCCATGGTGAGGACATGCGTTAGATCTTCTAAGCATTCCAGAGTGGATGCGTACTTTTTTGGGTGGCACTAGGTCTGGGTGCTTTAAAATGATGGCGCTCTTGATAGACTCCACCTTCTTGTATACTTCTTGCACCTTTGTCTTCTCATCCTTTAGCTCACACCTCAGCTAGACGCTGATCAGTTCTTCTTGCTTCAAGCTCTTGGCCTTCTCAGCCAGCTCCTCTTCTTTCTTCCCTAGCTTTCCCTCTAGCACTCTTATTCTATCATTGCGCGCAAAGAGCCTAGCCTCTGTCTCGACCGCGACCTTGTTGAGGTGCGTTACAAACCTACTCATCTGAGAGTTCCTGGGAATTTACCAAGGGATTGGCTCCCTTAGACTATGGTACTGTTATGATTTCTCCTTGGTAGACTTCGAAGTCTAGCTCATCAATGTGGGATTCAAATTCCCAAGAGAGCATCTTCTTCATCCTGGGGTATGCGCCCTCCTTTTCAAATGACCCCATGGCTAAAATACTTTCTGTGGGTACAGTGCTCTGGAACCATGCGTAGCACCTTCTTTGAGTCATCAATGTAGCCCATCACTTGTCTTTGCTCTGTATCAAGGGTCCTCCTACCTGAGCGCACGCCTTTGGGAAAACTCACCATTAGAGTGGGACCTCCTCCCATGCTGTCATGCTCCTTTTCAATGTTTTCCTCTTTTCCTTCCCCCAGCACTATGTCAGCACTGTGCTCCAACTCTTGGTCTACTAAGGCCTCGAGCATTCTTTTCCTCTCTCTCTGCTACCTTAGTTATCTACTCCTTTGTGAAGCTTATGGGCTCCTACTTCTCTGTGCCAATCTCCTCATTCCTTCCCATGTCCCAGGTGCATTCCCCATCCTGTGTGCCCTTGCGCCGCATGAACACAAACTCCTATTTCTCTTCTCCACTCTCTTCTTCTGAATCATACATGCTGAAGACATGTGGCTCCTGGTCTCTTTTAGGCTCATCCTCCTCACTATCATCTTCTTCACTCTCATCCTCTCTTCCACCCATGTACTTCTCCAAGCAATTGGTCTCCTCTGAGTCAGCTTCCTCTTCCATCCTCTACTTTTTCCTGAGAGGTGATTCTTTGATAGGGGACTCAACCTTCTCTTCTTTCTCTGGCAACTTCTCCTTGGTGAGGGGTTGTTCTGGTACCTCTTCCTCTGGTGTCTTTTCCTTTACCAGTGATTTCTTTCTGCATGTAGGTGTTATGCTTGGCACTCGTTGATGGCATGCTTACCATTTGAGCAGTCTACACACTTGGTGCTTCTTCACCTCTTCCCCTCTTCTTGGGCATGGGCCTCTTCCTACCCATGGGATCTTTAGGTATGGAGACATCATTCTCCAGGTACGTGCCTTTCTCAAACTTTGGTCTTATGTGGAGGTATATGTGTGTTGTGGATCCTCCTGTAATGGTCAACATTATTGGTCTAGTCATTTGTACTTCATGTGATATGTATTTTTCTACGTGCGTGCGCTTGCCATCGGGGTAGTTCAATTTTTTTTTTAACTCTCTGTGGTCCCAATCCAAGGCTTCCAAGTTCTAGCTTCAGCTTCTTGGATTCCTTGAATTTGTTTACTCCCGCTTGGAAGTATTGAGCTGTGAAAGCAAAGGGAAGCTTGCACCATGGGCTCCATGATTCATCTATTAGCCTGAACCTACCCAGGTAGAAATGTTGGTATACTACAAATTCAGCTTCTCCTTCAGTGACTGCTAGAAGTTGTTCAGGGATCCTCCACTCTACCCGAAACATTCCTTAGACATGTATACCACTTCTCCAATCGTGCCTTCTGGGGTGTTGTCATTGTGTCGCATGCATACTTCTCAAATCTCTTTGCAGGTGAAGGATCCTCAGAAGGGTACTCCCATACAAATTTCTCTGATGTGTCAGGCACTCCAATCTCTGAAAACATGATGGTTAGTAGGATGTTACCGAAGAGGATTCTATCACCTTCCTTTGTGCAACTAACAATCTCCTCCACGATGTATGCAGACAAGTTGTATATGGTGCCCTCTACAATCTTTCTACAAACATGTAACCATGGTTTATTGACCTGGGTCCATCTCTCCTGGCCATTCAGCTTTGTTACCAGATGTGTGGCCATCTTCATCACTGGGTCCTTGATGTCTGAGATGTCATAGTACCTCAACCCCTTCTTGCAGGCATATTCAGTGATGGTTTCCTGAATTGCCTCCTTGTCACCTAGGTCATCCTCCAAGTTGTCTCCTTCACATATGAGGCCTATGAACTGTGAGATGAGTTGAGGAGTAATGTGCATCTTACACCCTACAAAATGGAAGTAATATTCATGTACTCGTGACATTAGCCATTGGTATAGGTGCTCTGGTTTTCCAAAATAGGGCAACTCATAGAGTTGCAACAACCCTGCCTTCTCCATCTTGACCTTAACATCATCATTGTAGATGGGCAAGCCCTCTGGTGTCCATTTACTCATGGGGTGCACTAACTCTAGTGTCATTTCCTTCTTGATCATGTTCATTTGATGGTTATAATCACTCACATGCACGTTCCTCAGGTGGGACTCCCACTCCTTACCCATCATTACCCCATCTGGGTACTTACATCTTTACATACCACTCTTCATTCGTATTCACGTCAGGTTCTTGTTGTTTTGCCTTACCCTTGCCCTTTCCTCTCTTGGGTGCCATTGTTGAGGTCCTCCTATCACTTCACTCCCTCCTTGTTACTCTGCTCTTCCACTTCTTCCAGCCTCAGATCTCAAACCTGTGATGAAAAACCTCTTGAACCCGTGCCCTAGTTTTTCAAACCCTAACTGGGATAAAAATTCCACAAGACGATGCCTCCTCACAACTTTTCTCACACCCGTGAAACCCCTTCCTTCTGGTTTGCAAATCCAAACTGGTTGCTCATGCTTCAACCTCTCAGATCTTTCTTCACACGATCAAATATGGAAACCCTAGTTTGTAATAGATGCAAAAATCACTTCTCTCTCTATTCACAAAGTGAAAATGAAAGTGCCTCGACCCTTTACTTATAGCTTTTCCCTTTTTGAGCATTAAATGCTACTTCACCTACCACCATACTTTTTTCATTTAATGCAGATTTTTCAAACAAAGCCCATCTTCAGTGCTTTCACTCATGTGCAAAAAATCCTCCAACCTTCTGGCATGCAACCAATCCAACCCAACAGGAGACTCTTATGCGTGCAAAACCTACGCCAAAGGCACTTCTTCTGTCCTGATTTTTTCTCTCGCCTACCTCATGTTGCTTAATGCACTTTCTCCTCCTTAGTACGTGGGATCTAAAAGTAGCTTTATCCTGGCACCAACCATCCTTCTTCCATCTTTTCTCTCCATACACCTCTTTCAACCGGGCCATTCAATAGGGATTTTTAACATACACTTCCTTGGCACTCTAACCATGCACTCCTTCACATTACTCCACCCCACACTTAAAATGATGTGCGGTCCTCTACACACTCACAAATTCTCCAAAGTAGCAATAAGGTTACTGGTGCCCAAGGCACAAAACAAAACAACAACGTGAAAGGGAAACACAAGAAAGGGAATGCATAAAGGAAATTTCTAAACTAACTGGAAAAACTACCTTATTTACAAACACCAAGAAGACTTATTTATAGTAGGGCTTCAACCTACTCCCATTGAAGTGTCCAGGAAACTTCGTCCCATCCAACACTTATAACTGGCACGCACCCAAATCAAGGATGTACGAGATTGTGTAAGGACCCAACCAATGGACTTTTAACTTCCCAGGGTGGTGTAGAAACTTGGAATCATATAGTAAAACCATCTGCCCAACCTCAAACTTCTTGTTTCTAATGTGGTGATCATGCCAAGCCTTCTACTTTTCTTTTTCTACTGTTTGGCTCCACCTACCGAGTGATCGTCTCTCATCTAGCTTCATTAACTCATCAATCCTTTCTTCAAGTGCTTGTTCATCGGCTAACCCTCCTGCATGTGCTATTCACAGAGAAGGAAACATAAATTCAACTGGAAAAATAACTTCTGCCAAACACCAATTGAAATGGTGTGGCTTTGTTCAGCCTTTTATATGTTGTCATGTAAGCCCACAATACTTCCGATACTTTGTCATCCCAATCTTGTCTTCTGACATCACAAATTTTGGTCAGGGTATGACTCAGTATTTTGTTGAATGCTTCGTGGTTCCATTTTCTTGTGGGTGATAGGGCGTAGTCTTGTGATGAGCCACCATGAACTCTGATAACAGGATCCTCACAGTCTCATTCAAGAAATGCATACCCCTATCACTGGTCAAACTCAATGGGTATCCATACCTTGTGATAATGTTCTCCCATAAGAACCTTGCCATTGTGGCTACTGTGTAATCTTTAGTCAGGGCTGCCTCTACCCACCTTGTCAGATAATCCATGCAAGTGATGACATAACATGACCTAGTCCTACACGCTACTGGTGCAATAGGGCCTACAAAGTCTATTTCCCACTTTTCAAAAGGCTCCGTGCTAGGGATAGGGTGCAAAGGCATTTCATCTCTCCTTCCTAGTTTGCCAATGCGCTGACAATGGTCACACGCTTTACAATAGTCTTTACAATCCTTGTACAGGGTTTCCCACCACAAACCTGCCATTAATATTTTACGCATGGTGGCATCACCTACATAATGCCCACCCACACTTCCTCTGTGTGCTTCCTCCATGATGGCCAGGCACTCATGCTCTAATACACACCTATGCAAAACTTCATCACATCCCAACTTGTATAAGTCTCCACTAATTAACATGTAGGGCATGACGCGTATGGCCAACTAATTTTTCTCCAATGTCTTCATTCCTTCTGGTGCCACACCTTCCTTTAAAAATACTACAATCTCTTCCAAATCCAAGGGTGTGCATTGCAACCTAAACAGTTGTGCATCTAGAATTGTCTCCTCAATACTCTGCACGTCCTCCCCTAAGTCAATTCTCGATAGATGATTAGGTCCACAATTGCTTTTCCCAGGCTTCACTACAACGGTGAATTCAAACTCTTGAAACAACAACACCCACCGACATATGCACCCTTGTAGAATAGGCTTGTTCACCAAATACTTTAATGCCATGTGGTCGGTGTAAAACACAAAGGGTGTTGCCAGTAGATACTGTCTAAACTTGAAGTGTGTAGATCATTGACAATGCCTTGCACTCAGTTGTGGTATAGTTCTACTTTTCTGGTGTCAGCTTCCTGCTTGCAAAACACAGAGGATGATCAACAATCCCTTCACCTGGCTGTGTAAGCACTGCTCAATGGCGGTCCCTGAGGCATCTACATGGACATGAAAGGGCTTGTCCCAAGAGGGAAAATGTAATATAGGTGTGGTGACAAGCCTATCTTTTAATGTATCAAATGCCCTCTACTGTGCACCTCTCCCCAATGGAAGGAAATTTTATGTCTAAGCAGCTCCTCTAAATCTTGGCATATCCTTTAATGAATTTCCTATAATAGCCCTGTAATCTTGGTATAGGCTCCCCTAACCCCACACTTAAATGAATTGCTAGCTGTATATAGATAGTAACCTGTATGAATAACGCATAACCTTACATAATCCGCACAACAAGTAGGCTCCCCTAACCCCACAATAACTACAACTTTAGTGTGATCTACCAGCAAGCCCTCCTTACATATGATATGCCCTAATAAAGTCCCAAAGGGTGTAGCAAACACACACTTCTTAATGTTGAGGGATATCCTCAACTACCTACACCTCTCAAACATTAACCTTAAATTGTCACAATGGTCTTTAACTAGACCATACATTGTCCAATCATCCAAATAGACCTGAAGAAACTTATGTATGAAATCCTGGAATGCTTGCACCACTATGCGCATGAGAAAATAGCAGGTGCATTCTTCAACCCAAAGGGCATGACCATGTATGCAAAACTTCCCCACTCAATGGTGAAATTCATCTTCTCCTGGTCCTCCTTTACAATCTGGACTTAGTGGTACCCTGAAAATCCATCTGTAAAGGAATAGATTTCACGCCCAGCATATCCTTCCAAAATTTCTTCAGTGAAGGGGGTGGAAAAGGGATCAATGACACAAACTACATTCAATTCCCTATAATCCACGTAGATCTTAATCCACCCATCCTTCTTGATGCTGATTACCATCGGACTTATCCATTCTGACTCCTCCACTGCCTCAATGATCCCAAAAGCTATCAATTTTTTCTATCTCCTCCTTAACCTTCACGTGAAAATTGGGATTCATCTAGTAGGATCTTTTCCTAATCGAGTGCACACCGTCCTTCAATTTTATCTTCATCTCCCTCAAGGAATGGTGAACGCCTTTGAGCTCAAGGTACCCATGTGGGAATAAATCCTCAAATTCACACAACAGATCAATGATCTTAGATACTTCCTTCTCCAACCAGTAGTCTCTAATAATAGCTTCCTTAGGTTCTTCTCATGAACTGATTTTAACCTTCTTTTTCATTAAGGGTTCATGGTAGGCACGTGCGTGAGTATCAGCACTATCCACTACCTCGCACATCCCTACTGAGTGGCTAACATCTAAGATTTTTGATTCCCCTCCATGAATCACATACACCAACTTTCCTTTCTCCTTTTTCAAGCACACATGCTCCAACTGTAACTCTTCTATTCCTCTACTTGTTCAAAGCGTGCCTCTAATCCTGTTATTTCACCTTTTTCTTAGATTGATTCTTTGAAGTGTTGATAAAACAGATAGGGTAATGGGCGTAGGAGGAATACCTGTTCAAATGTTAGTTGATGGGTTGTTGAATGCGTATGACTTCTAAATCCATAGCTGATCATGAGAGCTTCCTTTTGGCTAGGAGGAACTACCTGTAATGAAAAAAAAACCACCAGAAGGAATTAAACAATATGGGCAGTGAACTACCTAGCGTAAGCTAGATTCAGGAAGTATGATACTTCCTAGATAGCTGTCAGACCAGTGTTTTAAACAATTTAATGTTGTAAAAAAAGTAAATCCTATTGTTATTTTGAAATGACTTAGGTATCTCACTTAAAAACACAATAAGAAAATAGATCTAATATAACAGGCTAAGATAAAATAGGATCCAAAGGTCAAATGATTGGTTTTGGGTTCTGCAGGTCTGATAAAGGTCTTGGGTAAGTCAAAAGTTAATGAAGGTAAGACAAAATTAGGTGGGTATGTCTCTGTTCAGGGATGTGTGGGAAAACACAGAGACTGGTGTCAGTTAGGGGTGATCGACGACAGTTAGGTATAACCAGCACCAGTTACTGTGAGATCTAGAAATGTCATAGAACGGGATTTTGGTCTCCTTTATGATTGCACAAAGGACTTTTGTTGGTTAGGACAGCGTATTGGGTGATGGGAGTGGGATTTTGCGAGGTTTTAATGGGTATATGGAGGTGGGAGTGTGGAGAAGGTCAATAGGGAAGCAAGGTAAACAAATGGATGATAAACTGATGATGAAATGAAATAAACCAGGAAAGTATGATGTTATACTTATTTGGATTCTAGTCTTGAATGCCTTTATGTGAGGGATGGAGGTGCTGATGAGGGTTTTAAAGGCTACAAGTGATCACTAGCTAAAATAAATCTTCTACATGGGTTCCATGTACACTTCTCTTTTCTTGGATAGATCAGATCATGGTGGGGATGGCTGTGTAGGAGAAATTGCTCAATCTCCTTCCTTGCATGCCAGTTTTCGCTGTAATTTTCTCTCTGAAGATGCATTATCTCTCTGAGATGTGTTCTTTCTCATCAATCCTCTCCCACTGTTTTCCAACCTCCAAGTTCTAACCTTGAGAATAAGGTTGTTTGAGGTTAAAATGGTAACCAACGGTGGTTCCATCTTAATCGGTGACGGTTAGGGGTAACCGACGTCGGTCAAGGTGGGATTTCCTAGGTTTATTAAACTTAGGGAGATCCTCCTGATTTTATTAGATCTCATGTCCTTATCCCACGGATTAGACTAATAGCTTCTTATGAGCATGTGGGAATGTGGTTAGAGGGAATGTAGGCATTAATTTTTAGGGTTTGGGTAAGTCTTAGTTAGTTATGGAAACCTGCTAAGAATAGGTCTTAGGTTGAGTTTGCTTGGTGAGGTGTCTAAGTGAACTATATGTGTAGATATTATTTAAATAAGATATTTAAATAATAAATATAGTGAGGGTAAAGCATTAATGAAATTAAATTAATATTAGTGGGATGAAGAGGGTCATGGCTAGGTAAATGTAATAAAGGGTGCTTATATGTCGAGGGACGAAAGGGGAGTGTGACCTAATTTTAGTGTCTACATTTTGCCCCTTTTTGTTGTGTAGCTTGTATTGGTAAGCGACGCTAACAAAAATAAGATGTGGTTACCCCATGTGAGGGTGAAGGTGATCCCCCTCAAACCTGGAACTGACGAGGCAGTAGGCTAAAGTGGTGAGTGGTTTGATAAAAGGTAAATGGGAGAAAAAGGCAAGTGGGTATAGGGCAAAAAGGGTGAAAGGTCCACTCAGGCAATCTAGGTAATGGGTCAGGGTCATAGGTAGCAACAATCAAATGCAAGCACACGTATAAACTACAGCACACTACCAGGTTGAAGAGCAGGAAACTCTACATCATCTAAGGTCGATAGGTCTATCTAAACAAGGTTGAAGTTATTTTGGTATCCAAGGTATAGGATATGGTCAGGAAACATGATGTAGGTTAGGTGTAGGAATGTTTAGGTATGTTCTAGTACACCAAAGTTAGCGTTAAGATAAATGGTCATCGTAATAGGCTAGGTAAGAGCATTAGGTCAATTAACACAAGTAACAGAGCCACAAGGTATAGTAAACACATGAGGTCAAAGGTCACTAGCAATGGTCCAGGTCTAAATATCTAGGTCGTGGCATAGGTAAGGCTGAGGTAGGGGTAAAATATGAGTCCCCAAAGGAGGAAAAATGGAGATTGTAAATGATGAGGTCAGGAAAGGTAAGGTAGTGTGTTAGGTAAAGGTTGGATGGGGTAAAGGAGAAAAGTATGGGCAATGTGTAGGTTAGGTTGACTAATGGTGGTCATGTATAACCGACGTCGATATAGGAAAACCAATGACAGTGAGGTAGGGTACAAGACTGATTCTGGTCAAGGGGAACCAATGTCGGTTAGATTGGGTTTTGTATAAAAACCAAAAAATGTATGTTTTTAATATTCATTTGTAAATTGTGAAGTGAAGAAAGGAAAAAAAAAGAGAAAAGTGAGAAAAGCATCCAGAGGAAACGAGATAGTGAGCTGGTAGTGTGAGTTGACGGTGGTTGGGTTGGTGAGTAGTGGGTCCATGAGATCTTTGTGAGGGATTTGATTGGTCAGAGGGTGTGGGTAGATATTTGGTGATGACAGAGGCTAGAGAGGGCTCAGGCGGACCAACGGCATAGCGGCCAGATGTGCCATTGAGACAGCAGTAGCGTGATGAGGTAAGCACCTAACTCTATAGGGCGAATTAGATAGATTAGAGATTGTAATAGTTGTTATTGGTAGTGTTTTGTGGGGTTTTGTTTTGTGGTGGGTGGGAAAAAGGAAAATGTGGATATGGGGGGGAAAATAGGAAAAAAAGAGGGGGGGAGGGTAGGAAATTGGATAGGTGGGGTGGGTAGGGGTTTTTGGGTAGTCTAGGTCATTATAGTTTGGGTAAAAGGGACAGGTGGGAGGGTTTACAAAAGGGGGGTTTGGTAAGTCATGGATTTTTACGCGAAAATGACCAGCATCGATCAAGCTTGGCCGGCACTCGTAGGTAGAACTGGGATTGGTCACCTAACAGGTGACTGATGCTGGTTACGTGGTAACCATGGTTGGTCAAGGTGAACTAGTATCGGTCACCAAACAGGTGACCAATGCCAGCTTAAGGGTGACCAAAGTCAGTTAGGCTGAACCAGAACTGGTTGGGAATTAGGCATAAGGGTCCAAAAAGGGATGTGGGTTAGGTGGTTGAGATGGGTAGGGTAGAAATAGGGTGGTGGGTAATGATAAGTGATGAATGTGGTCATGGTATAGGTAGATTAATGTTGTGCTTTAAATTGGATGTAGGGGAGACCATAGTTACATATGTGGGATAGGGTTCTACCGCTGTTGGTGACATTGCGTGGTTTAGCAAGCCCATTGGAGCTACAACACATGGAGGTAGTGGGATTGTGTGGTATCTAGCACTACCGACATGTTGTTTGACAGCCCAGTTTGATGGTCGTGCTCATCTATAGATGGGACTCCATGAACAACATGTTCCACCTTCTGAAGGGTGAGATGACTATCACTCTAGAGGACGTGCTCCAGATATTGTGGTTACCCATATTGGGGGTCCAAGTGTACTCTATCTCCTCTGAGGCCTTAGAGGAGTTGATCGGGACTATATTTGGTGAGGGGGTGACAAAGCTGAGATTCTATAGCACCAATTTGAGCTATGGTGAGATGTACCTATCCCATCCGGATGAGACGAGGCTACTAGTTCTATTGATGGAGGAAGTGTGCTTCTATGCACTTCTTGATGCAGAGGGTGGATGATTTCCCTTATCACTGATGGGGGTACTCCACGATATGATGGTGCACAAGACATGATTTTCCTGGGAACCAGCATTCTTGGTGTAGTTATACAAAGAGTTGTGGGCGTATGGGTAATTGTGCAGGTTTAGCCTATGTTATACATTTATACTGCACTTCTAGGCCTACGAGCACATAGTCTATGTTTGACCTATAGGGATACCCCAAGTAGATGCATTCCCAACGAGATCTATGTGGTTAGGATATAGGAGATGGGTGTCGATGGCAAGAGAGTGGAGGTCAGATAGGCCAACATATAATGTGGCCCATTTTTTACAGTTGTTGGAGGGTTTGTTCAGAGTGGACATTATCTAGAGGCCATATGTGGGATTCCCCTCATATAAGCACATGCATTAGGAGCTAACTAAGCTCCAGCTAGAGAGGTGGATATAGGGTCACCGTGATGGGGAGGATGAGATGATCCCTCTGTCCTTCCCATAGTATCGGAGAGATGACGTGGAGAGGCCTCTACCTCTACCACAGCCTATAGTGCCTAAAGGAGAGAAGGAGTAGCCAGTGGATTGTTCGATGGATGTCATTGAATGCATAGATAGGTATAGGAAATGGTGGGCGGCTCAGCTATGAGCCGTACCACCTAGACCAAGGCATCCATATTTAGCTACCGTGACAGTGTAGAGAGAATCCCTATAGGGGTAGGTAGTGACACTAATCACACAAATAGGTATATCGCAGACACAGTTGGAGGGGTCGGAGGTAGAGGTACCAGAGCTATGAGTACATGTGGCCAGTCTTCAGGCCCAGATGGTGGATTGAGGGGGTGGAGGAGATGGAGGAGATGGAGGAGATAGAGACAAGGATGGTTAGGTGATATCCCTTTAGGCTCAGGTGGTAGGTTTATAGGGCCAGTTGGCCATAGCCCAGACAAATATTAGGGCCTTACAGGCCCAGATACAGGCACAGGGATAGGGGCACCAACATAGGCACATGGGCAGGGGGCACCACCACAGGCACAGGGAGCTGGTCCCAATTCACAGGCTGGCACATGGTAGGTACAGGGCCCAAGACCTATGGGACCACCACATACCATGCTTATATCCAAATTATGGGATGCCCTAGGTGAGGTGAGATACTATCAAGACCAGCTCATGGCAGTCAGGATAGACTTCCTCTCTTATGGAGAGTACAGAGCACAGCAGGCGTCCAGTGAGAGGATGAGATTCTACACACAGTGTGGAGAGCACATGAGGTCAGCAGGCTTTGAGGCCTGATCAGGGAGAGGCCACCACCGCACGGTGACTAGAGTGAGGTGATGTGCCAGTAGGGACACAGGAGGCCAAGGGTGTAGGTGACACAAAGATGGAAGACATCTGGCGAGATTTCTAATATGCGGCCACCTGATTTTGATGTATATTAGTGATTATTTGATAAATATTTGAGCTTGTGTGCCAAATATATTTGTATTTTTTATCATATACCGGCCTATGTGCGAAAGACAGTGAGGATGTATGAATGTTTTTTGTATATTGTGAGCATATACCGGCCTACGTGTTGAAGATTTTTTGTATTGATTCATTCATTCTTTGTGTATATATGAGATCGGCCTGCGTGCCGATGAGAGTTTGTATTGTATATCAACTTCCATGCTGAAATTTTTGAGATGATAGCCATGATGAGATAGACATGTATTTTGAGATGCACATTTATTGATTTATACAATGAGATGTTGGATGTATGGCATGTGTTAGATGAGATATTGATGTGTTATTTTAATGTGGTTTTAAATTAGGTGAGGTAGGCATGATGGAGTTAGGTTGTTTTAGGCATGGATCCAGTCAGGTTATAGGCATGGATCAAGTCAGGTTATAGGCATGGATCGAGTCAGGTTGGTTTATGATTCATTATTGTTTACAATGAATGATAGTATGGGTCATATGTGAAATGTTGTGGAATCTATGCATAGTGATGATAGAGAGATGGTAGGTGTAATAAATGTATGATGTGGTAAGCAACTTGTTATGTATGTGGCTTAATTTCCAATTTTGTTACAAAAGGGGAAGTAAGTGAAATGTGATGTAAATGGTGAGTTAGGCATGGGTGATGAATTGGTTTATGGTAGATAAAATGGCCGAGCTAACCTCCAAGGGCCCCATGCCCATGGATTGTTGCCTACATAGTCCCGGTGAAAAAGGGACCTCAGGTAATGTAGTTCTCCCATGAGCTAGGGAAGAATATAAAAATGAGCTAGTAGGTTTGTGTGCATGTTGTGGGTAGATTATAGGTAAAATTATGTAGGTGAAGGTGATTATGGTGAAAGGGGAAGACTACCCCAAAGGTAAGCGTCAAGTACCAAGTTTTGTATCAGGTAATAAAAACGTAAACAAATATGGTTAAAAGATAAGAGGGGGGAAATAGAGCCACCTGATTAGGTAGGATCATACCAAGTAGATCATACCTTGGAGGGGGGTGATGAACACAAGAGCCGAAAGGCCTTGCATGATTAACCATTCTACGATGAAGGTTGTCACAGGATCACTAAATGTCTAAATTCCAAGATGTCCCTTGAGGTAATTGAGGAAATTAGAGTGAAAATGGTAAGGTGGGTCAAAGGTAGTTAATACTATATGTTTTGATTGACAGGTCTTTTGGGCAAGAGGTCCGAGGTCACAATGGGCAAGTCCATGACTATTTTTTTTGTTGAGATAGATTGATTGATGCAGGAAGTCTATATGGGATAAATAATATGGTACTCCTTGAGGTCTTCGTGAAGTTTATTGATGCAAGAAGCTTCGGATTCTCTTGATTTTTTTTTTTAAAGCTTCACATAGCTGTCCTTCGAGGGAGTAGTCTTTTTATAGTAGTAATTTTGTCGAGAGGAAGATGTATTTTTGAGGAAGTCATATTTTTATTAGAAGTTTGACTCAAGGAGTTTGGTCCCATTGAAGGTCTTTAAAATCATGTAGAAGACCAAGGTGAAGGATAGGAATCTTGTTCAAAAGGCAAGGTGGAACAAACATGGGATCTCATCTAAAGGTAGACGAGAAGTATCCATGAGAATCATGCTATGTGCAGTGTTGTGGTACACATATGCAAGAGAAGATAACAAGTGACAGGTACTCACATGATTCTTGTTTAATTGTTAGGGAGGTATATGAAGTGGATAGCGCTTAGGGTATGAGCATGTAAAAAGACAAAAGGTGAGGTAGGACAACGAGTCAAAAGTAGAATGGTCGAAGATGCAATGCGTTAAGGGGTTCAAGTTTAGGTTTACCCTCAAGTGAGGATAAATGATAGGCACCTGATCCATAGGTATGAGTTACAATGTATGGCCCAAGCCAATTAGGAGCAAATTTTCCCTGTTTACTTTTTTTTTGCTTTGGTTATGTGTTGATTTTATTTCAAGACAAGGTCACTGACTTGGAAGGTTTGTTCATGAACATGTTTTTCATAAGCACATTTGATACATTATTGGTAGACTTGAAGGTGATCTAGAGCGTTAAGATGACATTCATCTAATAACTCTAGTTGTGCTAAACGGTCCTGACGAAAGTCATCATCAGTAAGCATGTCATGGAGAGAAATGCCTAGTGAGGGAATCTGGACTTCAAGAGGCAGAACAACCTCTATACCGTAGACCAAAAAAAAGGGTGTGGCCATAGTGGAAGTGTGAATACTAGTGCGGTATGCCCATAGGGCAAAAGGAATGTGCATATGTCAATCCTTCCTAGTATCATCAACCAATGTCATGAGAATTTTGTTGAGGGTTTTGTTAGTGGATTCGGCCTGACTATTGGTTTTTGGGTAATAAGGTGATGAGAAACTAAGCTGAATGTCAAATACATCGCAAAGTTTTTACAGTGTTTTGTTTTTGAATTGTTTTCCATTGTTAGTGATGAGGCGATGAGGAAAACCAAAGTGAAAAATGATGTGATGGTTAATGAACTTACATATTTTCTCAGCTTTCGTGGAGATGATTTGTATGGCTTCCACCCATTTTGTGTAGTATTCAGTAGAAGTTATGATCCATTGATGGCATTGGGAAGAATGAGGATTTATTTCTCTAAAAAATCTAAACCCCATTGAGAGAAGGACCAAAGGTCACGAGCGACCTGTAAATCATGACTAGGTGTATGATGAAGGTTGGACTATTGGAATTTCACACAACATTTGACATAGTCGCAAAAATCATGGTTAAGGGTCAGCCAGTAATAGCCTAGGAAAATAATACACTTAGCAACAGAAAGGACACTAAAGTGACCTCCACTTATGCCATCATGAACCTCCTTAATAGTATAAGTAATTTCAAAACTTGTGAGGCATCTTACGAGAATACCATCAAAGTTGTGCTTATAGAGGATTCCCCCTAGAATGATGAAATGAGAGACATTTTTAAGGAAGGTGCGTTGTCTATTATGAGTGAGATCAGGAGGTAAGATGGAGAAGGAAAGGTAGTTGGAGTATTTTTTATACCAATGGTCACTCGGGTTAGGGGTGTCAATTCCGATTGAGTAAACATCGTGAGGTAAATAAGAAGGTGAATGGAGGCATTATACGGTGACAAATATTTTGGAATCGGTAGGGGAGGTGGGTATTTGGGAAGCTAAACAGGCCATGGTATCTCTAAATTTATTAGTTGAACATGGGATGGTTTGAAGGGTGTAACAATCAAAGGTGGTCAAAAGTATGTCTACATGATGTTTATACTTTTGAAGTATCTCGTTATGACATTTGTACATACCATTGAATTGGTTTACGACCAATTTTGAATCACCAAAGATGTGGATTGATTTGACATCTAGGGCATATGTGGCCCAGAGACCTAGTACGAGTGCTTAATACTCAGAAATATTATTGGTGCATTCAAAGTCTAGTTTGAAAGACAAAGGCATGGGTTCTCCATCTAGAGGAATGAGGATAACACCAGCCCCACCCCCATGTTGACACTTGGAACTGTCAAAGAATAATGTCATTTGGTAAGGGGGTTCGTCCAGGGAAAGAGTAACAATTGACTCATCGGGAAATTCAAAATTAGAGGGTTAGTCCCTAGAAATAGGTGCATCAACCAATTGGTCAGCGACAACCTGGCCCTTGATGGACTTTTGGTGAATTAATTCGAGGTCAAGATCAACTAAAAGCATAAGCCATCATGTGGCACACTGATTTTGATAAGGTTTGGTGTACATGAAGTGTAAAGGATCGATGTTGGCCTCAACATAGGTTTTGTGATTGAGGAGGTAATGGCAGAGTTTGGTGGCAATAAAAACTAAGGCTACGAAAACAAATTCTAGATGGTTGTATCAGGTTTCATAGTCCAAAAGAGTATGGATTATGTAATAAACCACCTACTCCCTATGTTGTTCATCGCGATGAGCGAGAATGGCTCCCAAGGAATGATCGGTAGCTGATATGTATAGGTAAAAGGTTTAATCGTCTTTAGGTGGAATGAGTACGGGTGGTTGGAGAAGGTATTGTTTTAGGGCCTCAAAATCTTTGTGACAGTCGTCATCCTAGTTAAAGGAGACATCCTTCCTAAGCAGATGATGAAATTGTTGACACCGATCAGATAATTGTGAAATAAAACGGTGAATGGACTGTAATTTACCTTGCAGGCTACAAAGTTACTTAAGGTTAGTGGGTGGAGGCATTTCCAGAATGGCCTTGACTTTATCAAGGTCAACTTCTATACCATGGAGGGAAATAATAAATCCCAAGAGCTTTCCCGAGAGAACTACTAAGACACACTTTTTAGGCTGAAGGCAGACGTAATATTTAATGAGGTGGTCAAATATGGTTTCAATGATGGTGAGGTGCTTGGAATGACGTTTAGATTTGGCCAAGAGATCATCCACGTAATCTTACAATATGTGATGCATGATATCATGGAAGATGTAAGTCATAGCACACTGATATGTAGCACCACTGTTTTTAAGGCCAAAAGGCAAGACACAATAGCAAAAGGTTCCCAAAGGGGTAATTAATGTGTTCTTGTGCTGATCTTCTGAGGCAAGAAAAATTTGGTTATAACCCTAGAAGCCATCCACGAGGGAGAGCATCTCATGACCAGTGGTGAGGTCAACCAGTTGATCAATACTGGGCAAGGGAAAGTCATCTTTCGGGCAAGCTAGGTTGAGGTCATGGAAGTCCATGTAAATGCGGAGTCCTCTTGTTTCTTTAGTAATAGGGACAATGTTAGAAATCCAACGAGGATAATCAATGGGTAAGATGAAGGAAACTGAAAGAAGGCACTGAAGTTCTTCTTTGACGAGAAGAGAAATACAAGGGCACATTTTCCTCAACTTTTGTTTGATAGGTTTGGCATCAGGAATGGTTACGATATTATGTACCACTATGGTGGGGTCAATACCGGGCATGTTTGAGTAAGACCAAGAGAAAGCATGGTTATGATCTCGGAGAAAAGAAGTTATGGCTTCATGTTCAGCAACATCTAAAGATTGTCTAATCTTTAGGATGTGTAGGTTGTCCTGAGTATGAATGTTGATCTCGATAGTCGATTCATTTAACATGGTTTATGTCTTAGAGGATAATGACTGATGAATATATGCGTCTTCTACACCAAGGTAGGTGAGTACGGATTCATCATCTTGACATTAAACGACATTAATTTTAGGTGTTTCATCATCGATCATCTTAGGATACAGGAATGGGAGAGTGGAAGGGGCCTCGCCTTAGCGTTGATAATTCAAAGGCCCCAAGGAAATGGTGTTTATGAAAAAAAACATTTAGAGGGGATAGATTCAGGATCCATTGACTCTGTCAGTGAGGGCGGTGATGAAGGTAGAGCAGGTGAAGGTGGTGACGAATATGAAGGTGGAGGAGGGCTAGGGTATTCAATGAGTTCAATGTGGGCCCATTTGGTAGGAGGTTTGGGGAAGCCGATACCACTACATTCATTATGTTTTCGGGTGGTACATGCAATAATAGTATGGTGGCCTTTCTCGTAAAATCCAAAACCAAAACCCTTCCACGCATAGCGATGCAGGAAGGTGTGGGTGAAACAGCGATTGCTAAGTGATTGGAAGTCAACATAAAATGGGCGGGGTTATGATGGTAGTTTAGGTGTGTAAGTGGTAATATCAAGTCCCCCATAGGTGATACTAGTATAAAGATGAGGAGGACCATAAAGGAGGCATTCTCCTATACGGTGATCATAGCGGGGGTGTTGGTGAAGGCTTCCACACTAATGTGGAGTAAGGAATGTGTTGACACTATATAGCCAGTACTCCCCCAGAGTGAGGCATTGAAAAACACCTTCCAAGGGATTAGTGGTTGGTATGTAGGTAGCTGGAATGGGTGATGTGCCGGAGGTTGATGCGAAGGTGGAGCTAATGGATTAGGAAGATAATGGGTCAGTCGTGGAGGTTATGGTGGTGGTAGGAATGGAGGAGTTATGTGAAGTGAAAGTAGTGGTGGTACTGGTAAGTGGAGGTGTAGGTGAAGTGGTAGTGGATGTGGAGGTAGATGGCGTGATAGGTATGAGCACATCATTAGGTCAGTAAAGCATGTTGCATGTTTTGAAAGGTGATGGGTCAGTTGGAATGGTATAAGTGTGTCCTTTGTGTTCAAACTTTACATAATGATGCAAAGTGGAAGGAACGCAACCCATGACATGGATCCAACATCTACCAAGCAACAAGTTATATTGGAATTCCCCCTCCAAAATATAAAACAATTCTAGAAAAGTGTGGGGGCCCACGTAAACGTGAAGGATGACAGTGCCTAGTGTATAGGTAATAGCGTCGTTGAATGAACGCAGCATGAACGGATGTTTATGCATGTAATTTTCAGGTATGCACATTTGATAAAATGCATGGGATGAAATGATGTTAATGCTAGCACCTCCATCAATCATCACACGGCGTACATGTATGTCATCAATATGGATAGAGATGAAGAGGGTTGGGTCTATGTCATCATTTTGGTGTGGCGCGATCTCCTCCTCTGAGAAGCTAAGCGAGGCCACTTGGTGAACAAGGTGAGGTGAGGATGAAGGTGGTAATTTGGTGAGAGAGGCTACATGATGGGGTGTGATAATGAATGCTACGGGTGTAGGGTCATTGGGTAAAACCTCAATAGATTGAATAACCTCCATGAGGGCTTGACGATGGGATTCCAAGGTTTGGATAAGGTCATATAAGCACATTTTGAGGGGAGATTGGTGTAATTGTTTGAGCATGGTGTAATGTGTGATGCCATTAGAAATGGGGTATGTGGGGCTGTGGATAGTTATTTTAGTTATGGGTGCAGATGGTATGTTGGGTATAGGATTGGTTGGTGGGTCAGCTACCTTTTCTTTGCCCTTCTGTGCACATGTAGTGACGTGTATCATATTGATTTAAGGGAAGTTGGCAAATGGAGAAGGTGTAGGATGAGTGGTATAACGACATGAAGGGAAAAAAAATACTAGAGGAGAAAATCCTTATGAGGTCAGCTGGGTGCAATGACATTTAGGTGGTGGCGTGGCAAGTTCTCTAATGCAAACCATGTTAATTTCAAATTTTCAGTGTGGCTCTAGGAGCTGTGAGGGTGGAGGTTGTGGTTTTTGATTGGGCAGTGTGGGAATGGGTGTTGGTGAAGTAGGATCCTTGTTGAGAAGGTTGTCATCATCAAAGTTGGTTTCTGGGGGACACAATTGGATCAGGATGGTTTTTAAGGCCTTGCAGTTCTCCACATCATGCCCTGGCACATGATGGTATGCGTAAATTTTAGTATCATCAAACCCTTTTGGCTTGGGTTTGAGGGGGTCGTAAGGTCAGAGTGGTGGTAATGTGATAACAGAAGTCTCGAGGAGGTTGGTTATAATTTTGGCCAAGGACCCTGCTAGTGGATCATAATGGGATGTGAATGTGGGTTTGGGTGTAGGTGTGGTTGGTTATCGGTGAATTGTTTTTGGAAGAGTAGGAATGGTTGAGCTATGGGTTTAGGTACTGGTGTGGTTTGAGGTATCGGTCGGGTTTGTTTAGGTATTGGTATAATAGATGGATGGGTAGGAGGGTGTGTGGTTGTTTTAAATACCTTTTTGTGGGGTAGTGGGGTTTTGTTTTTGGATTGCACCTTCATGGGTAAAGGTGATGTGGGTGTACGAGGTCTAGAAGGAAAAGCATATGGAGGAAGAGGGTGAGTTACCCACGGGGATAACGGGGGTGCTATGAAGGTAGATGACATGGGTCATACTTGGGGTGTGAGGGACAATCACTGAAGTGTAGTGGGTAGTGAAGCAATAGCTAAAGGTATTGGAGGTATTGGTGGTAAGGAGACTGTAGGTGTGGGAATAAGTCATGTTGTTTTCCTAGGTAGGTTAGAGGTTTGTGAGGAAGGAATGGGTTGTTGTGTTATTGGTTTATGAATGGGTGTAGGGTGCTTGCCCATGTCGCGTAGCTGAGGTCTTAAGGTAGATGGGACAAGTGCGGGTGTGATTGGTGTGGTCGAGGTATGAGGTCGGTGAGTTTGTTTCTTTGGTTTGGGTATCAGGGTAGGTGTGTTATTGACATTGGAGGATGTAGCTAAATCCAGTTTAATAGGTGGATGAGTAAGGTTGGTGGTCGGGGTGACTGCTAAAGTAGTAATAGGTTTAGTGGAGGAAAATGTAGTGGGTATGGGTTTGGGTTTAGATGTAGGTCAGGTTATGGGTAAGGGTTTGGTGTGAGTGCTAATGGGTATCATGGAAGGGGTTGTGACAATAGTGGTTGTATTTGGTTTGATGGGTCGAAATGTGTTTGGGTAGATAGTGGAGGTATTAGTGAGGGATCTCTGCATCTATGTTGATACAGGGACTAAGAGGCACCCCCATAGTAAATCCCTATCCACATAATCTAAGTGATTGGCCAAACATGAGAATGGCACATCTGTGGGTGGAGTTGTTGAGGACATAATGGGAATTCCCCTAAAATGCGTCTTAGAGATGGGGAATTGGCTAGTTTTAGCTTCCGTGGGTAAGAGAGCCAAAAGTAGGTCTGTTGGAGTTTGGGTAGCTGATGGAGAATGCTTGCTAAGAGGAAAAGGTATCTCAACTAGGTCTAAGATGGGTGGAGGAGATGATGGGAGCTCCTCTATAAGTGAAGGAATGGATAGGTGCTCCTCTGTGGGTGGAGGAGGTAATGGGAGATCCTCTATGGGTGGAGGAGGTACGATAGGTAAAAGTTCTCTAAGTGGTGAAGCTAGAGGTGAGATGGTCTCAATGTTAGCGGAAGACCCCTCCATAGGTGATGAAGGAGATGAAAGGTGTTCCTCTATTGGTGAAGGAACAATGGAGGTTCGTTCCAATGTGGAAGGATGATTTTAGGCTAGGATTTCCTCTATGGAAGGGATGTGAGGTAATTGAGAGGCAACACATACCTTGTTAAAGATAGCATGAACCTCATGGGTATGGGTATCATGAGTGGATGTCTCACCAGTTTGATTGGGGCATGGTTGGGAAATGGTTTTTTGAAGATTTGTAGATTTTGGTTGGGGGTGGCATTGGGATTATCCACAATTAACTCACCTTTCTCAAGAATTTCTTGGATAATGTTCTTGAAAGTGATGCAGTTACCATCACTATGACTCTTTACTCCATTATAGTTATAGAAATAATGCTCTTTATACCATGTGGGCATGGAGTGAGCAGGGTAAAAACTAGTGTGTGGTTTTATGGGTGGAAGGGTGATGGCTCTAGCTTTGATAAGCTTTTCTAAAATAGAAGAGTAAGTTTCCCCAATTGGGGTATATTTTCACTGCTCTTATCAGAATCAAAAAGTCTGGATAGGTGAGAGATTAGATGATGGTGTATCCTGATTCAATGGATGAGCTAGGCCGGCCTTGAGGACCACTACGTTAGTGGTGCCCTTATCTTTTGAATAATTAGTTTGTGGTTTAGTAGAGGAAGAGGTATCATTCGACTTGAATACTAAATTCTTATTTTGTAACTATATTTTCTTCTCTTCAATGGTATGAATCTCTAATTTTCATGCCATAGTGAATGCCTCATCAAATGTCCAAAAGGTTTGAACTTGTAAAGTCAAGGAGATATGTCTAGCACAAGCTCCTATGAAGAGCTCGATGAGTTCAGTTTGTGGTAGTTAGAAGGTAAGTTGATTGATCAGGCTGCATAAGCCGGTGACAAAATCTGCGATAGATTCATCCTCATACCGATGTGTGGAATATAGATCGGTCATGGTAACCTTCTTGATGATATTGATAGAGAAATTATCCAAGAAGGCTTGGGCTACCTGATTGAATGAGAATATAGAGTGTTAGGTAACCCACTATACCAGTATAATGCAGGTCTAGTGAGGGACATGGCAAAGGTTCTCAAAAGTAATGCATCATCATGAGTGATCGGATAACATCCGTGTTTGAACGACCACAAATGTTGCTAGGGGTCTTATTTTCTATTGAAGTGATTGAATTTAGGCATTTCCCAATGCACAGGGTATGAATAGATAGGAATGGATGGGTGAATATGCTCATTGCAAATCTCATTGTAGGTGAGAGTGTTGTGGGAGTCAGAAACTGATGCCTCCAATTTCTACATCTTGTCCAACATCAATTTAATTAGGTCATTAGTGGGTTGTGTTGATTGGATTCCTCCTGTAGCATGAGGAGGTTGGTTTTGGGCATATAACAAGGGTGGCACACCAGTGTATGGGGATGCCATGTAAGGTGGTGGAGAAGAAGGCAATGAAATAGGAGGTACGTACCTGGAATGAATGGATGAAACAGGAGGTTTTTGGTAGTATGTATATAGGGGTGGAAGGGTCATGGTAACCCTAGTGGCAATAGGGGCTAATGATTGTGGAATGGAAAGAACCACATTTTGAAATGGGGTAGAGGTCACCAATACTAGAGGTGGTAATGTAGCTACAGGTATGTATAAGATAGTAGGGGTGGATGAGGTTTTGTTTAGGGTAGTTGTCGAGGATATGGTGGATGTGATGGGTGCCACAGAGGTAACAGACATGGCAGTCATAGTGGGTATAGAACCTAGATGAGAAACTATTGGGGGTAAAGTGGATGTGGGTAGCATAGAGCTAGATGGGGCCAATGCAGAAGTAGATGTGAGAGTTGGGGGGATAGATATGGGCATGTCGTATATCAACTAACCCAAGGCATCTCAAGTGAATGAGTGAGAAAGGTAAAAGTGCAAGGTAGTAGGGTTCTGGTCAAGGATTCGTGTGAACTTCTCATCTCTGGTAGTGATAGTAGTAGGCTGGATAGGATCTATGGCTGGTGATAAAATAGAAGGTGGTGAAGGACTTGGTGGGAGTGGTTGGAAACTAATGTGGAATACGAGGGTGATTGCTTGTCTTTGGGTTAGCACCATGTGAACCAGTATTGCTCAGGTAGGGCTGCTTCTCTGTAAATGATATAGAGAAAAGAAAGAATAGGTGAATCTAGTGATAAAAAATGGATGAAGTAACAAATGGTGGCTGGAATGTGAAACAGGATAACTGATGTTGGTTAGGGAAAACTAATGTCGGTCAGGGGTAACCACTGTTAGTCATTGTAGAAAAAGGATAGTAAGTAAATAGCAAGGTAGAAGGTAAAATCTGATAGGTATGCCAAATCTGAAGATGTATAAAATGTCAATGGGAAAAATGACAGTGACAGAGACTGTGAAAAGTGGAAGAAAGTGAAGTAATATGTCCTTTTAAGTAGGTTATAAAAAATACCTAGAACCAAAATTGGTTGTGTATAATCGATGGCAGTCAGAGGTAACTGATGATGGTTACTATGAAATTGAAATAGTGATGAAAGAAAGTGGTTGTGAATTAAAATCTGATGTAGAATCAGACCCAAAATTTAGGGAATGATGATGATATGGCCCAGGCACACTTAGGTGAAGCTGGAATACACCAACTATGATGAGGAGCGTGTAAGGATGAACAAAAAAAAGTGATGAAAGTGACCTCTCACCTCAAAACGCAAGCCAAGCAAAAACACTAAGAAAATGTGATCCTAGGAGTGCCCTTTCTATTATGTTTGTTTAGCTTATGTTATTTAAGGACTGACACATGAATTGTGAAATAGATTTTTTGGTGAGGATGGCTTCCTACAAAGAAGGAGATCTAAAATGTGAGGTTTCAGGTATGTTATGGTGGGGGTAAGATTCACTCTGAAGTATGACTTGAAAGAGTAGCAAGCTGGGTGCCCACTATTTCATGATCATGTGATCACCTATAGCTTCTTCCAGGTAGGATGTATTTTAAGAATGTAGTATTTTGCATTTTTATGTGGTTTTCTAGGACTCAAAGAAAGAGAGAAGGATCTAAGTGCTTTTCTATGAGTTTTTTGTCAACCATCAGCTGGTAATGACTTCCAGCGTATAGGTTGCCTTCAATTAATATGAGCTAATGCACTGAATCAGAATGCAATGCACTTGTTTTAAACCCAAATCAAAAATGTGAAATTGGATGACACAATAAGATGAAGAGGAAGAGGGTTTCTCTTTCACTACAATGCAAAAAACATGAAGAAATGATTATTTTTAGCTACACCAAAAGAAAGGTTTCCTTTAGAGCAAGTAGAAAGAAGAGGTGGATTACTAGGGAAGAAAATTAGTGTGTACGTTTTTTAGAAGGGAAACAAACACACAATTTTTTCCTAGGAATGAATGAAATGCAAGGAACCCCAGATGGGTCCCATAGGGCATGCCAAAATGTTTCACCTTTTTCTTAGATTGTTTCTTTGAAGTGTTGACAAAATAGATAGGGTAACGGTCGTAGGAGGAATACCTATTAAAATGTCAGTTGATGGGTTGTTGCATGCGTATGACTTCCAAATCCACAGCTGATCGTGAGAGAATCCTTTTGGGTAGGAGGAACTACCTGTAATGAAAACAAGACCACCATAAGGAATTAAACAATATGGGTAGTGAATTTCCTAGTGTAAGCTAGATCCGGGAAGTATGATACTTCCTAGATGACTGTCAGTCCACTATTTTAAACAATTTAATGTTGTAAAAAAGTAAAGCCTATTCTTATTTTGAAATGATTTAGGTATCTTACTTAAAAACACAATAAGAAAATAGATATAATCTAATAGGATAAGATAGAATAGGATCCAAAGGTCAAATGATTGGTTATGGGTTCTACAGGTCTGATAAAGGTCTTGGGTAGGTCACAAGTGACTGAAGGTAAGATAAAATTAGGTGGGTATGTATCTTTTCAGGGCTGTGTGGGAAAACATAGAGACCGGTGTCGGTTAGGGGTGACCAATGGCGGTTAGGTATAACCAGTGCCGGTTACTGTGAGATCTAGAAATGTCATAGAATGGGCTTTTGGTCTCCTTTGTGATTGCACAAAGGACTTTGATTGGTCAGGACAGAATAATGGGTGGTGGGAGTGGGATTTTGTGAGGTTTTAATAGGTATATGGAGGTGGGAGTTTGGAGAAGGTCAATAGGGAAGCAAGGTAAACAAATGGATGATAAACTGATGATGAAATGAAATAAACCAGGAAAGTATGATGTTATACTTACTTGGATTCCAGTCCTGAATTCCTATGTGTGAGGGATAGAGGTGCTGATGAGGGGTTTGAAGGCTGTAAGTGATCACCAGCTAAAAGAAAGCTTTTGTATGCGCTGTATGTACACTCCTATTTTCTTGGATAGATCTGATCATGGCTAGGATGGCTGTGCAGGAGTAAATGCTCAATCTCCTTCCTTGCATGTGGGTTTTTGCTAGAATTTACTCTCTGAAGATGTGTTATCTCTCTGAGATGTGTTATTACTCGTCAACCCTCTCAAAATGTTTTCCACCCTCCAAGTTCTAACCTTGATAATAAGGTTTTTTTGAGGTTAAAATGGTAACCGATGGCAGTTCCATCCTAACTGGGGACGGTTAGGGGTAACTGACATAAGTCAAGGTGGGATTTCCTAGGTTTACTAAACTTAGGGAGATCCTCTTGATTTTCTTGGATCTCATGTCATTATCCCATGGATAAGACTGGGAGCTTCTTGTGAGCATGTGAGAATGTGGTTAGAGGGAATGTAGGCATTGATTTTTAGGGTTTGGGTAAGTCTTAGTTAGTTATGGGAACTTGCTAAGAATAGGTCTTAGGTTGAGTTAGCTTGGTGAGGTGTCTAAGTGAACTATATGTGTAGATATTATTTAAATAATAAATATAGTGAGGATAAAGCATTAATTTAATTAAATTAATATTAGTGGGGTGAAGGGGGTCATGGCTAGGTAAATGTAATAAAGGGTGCTTATATGTCGAGGGATAAAAGGGGAGTGTGACCTAATTTTAGTGTCTACACTAACACGCTCTCATTCAAAAATAAAGGGGATTCTCTACTACGATTGCCTAGGTAGGGGAGATTCTGATGCTTTCCTTCATTCTTTCCTACCTTGTGCTTCAACTTTAATTTTTACACCTTTCAAGCACTCAAAGGATTCTAGAAATGGCTTCATCAGATAGGATTTTTCTTCCCCTTTCCAGAAAGGTAAAATTTTCCTCCTAACTCCTTGTAAATTTCAAGTTATGGCTCGATGGAGTTTTTTGGGGAAAATTTTCCCTTGACAGGCCCATGGCCAATGAGAATGATGCCATGTGGCAGTGGAGGCCGGGCCGGCGGAGGTAGGTCAGAAAATTCACCAAGGAATTGGTAGAGTTACAAAGGGAAAAATCATCCCGCATGCCCGTGGAGGAGGAAAGGAAATTTTTGAAGGCTCGTAGGCCAACCGAAGGATGAAACGTGTCTTGCCAGTGGCAGAATCAGGGAGTGTGGAGGAAAATTTTGCCAAAATTGCAAAATGCGCTCGTAGGGAAGAATTTGAAGCGCAAACCCCGCCGAGAAAACAAATGATGACACATGTCCAGTCGGCGGTGGGGGATCAGAGGCGTGGAAGGATTTGGAAAAAATTTCCAAATTATCAAAAGGTGCCAGGGTGAAAAATAGAAGCACACCCCTGCCAAGCAACCAAGAGGCGACACGTGGAAGCGGAGAGTGGAGCGTGGGGTTTTTTGGGGAAAATTTTCCCAATGCAAAAATTAAAGGAAAAAGACAGACCTCTGGCCTACGTTCCATCAGCGAATGGAAAGGTGCCATGTGGCAGCGGAGTGGCAGGGTGTGGGGATTTTTTGGGAAATTTTCCCAAATTCAAAAAAGGGGAAAATTTTCAAATTTCGGCCCGCGAACCCATTTTTTGCCTTGTTTTTTCCATTTTTGCCCTAAATATTCAGAGGGCCATATCTTTGATCCTGAGCTTGGATTTCACATTCTTTATATCATTGGAAAGTTGTTGAAATCTCCACATGATGGACTACTAAATTTTGAATTTCGATGGAGATTTGTAGGAGAAAAAGGGGAAAAACATCTCTGGGATGCACAAAACACAAAAACACGTTTCTAATCAACCAATTTAATGACAAGATTATGGGCCTCTTTCTTGCTCTGATTTACTTTGGTGTATGGGCACTTTCTTTTCCATGGAATCCCAGACTTTGCAGACACTTGCTGTTTTAAAGGCGATGCCTTGTGGTCAGTGGTTGGAGTTCCAAATCAATTTTCCAGCGTTTTCTTCTTTCTTCCATTCGGTTCGATGGTTAAAAGCCAGATTTGGCTCATTTGTAAAAAGTTATTCATAATTCTTCTCTGCCCCTCCCTTATTTTCTTCCCCAGGGTTGAAAATGGAGTTTGAACCTCCTCCCTTACTCTGTAATGGCATTTTTTTCCTCTTACCATTGAAATGATGTTCTGTGCAAACTTCTGGAGCAATAAAAACGTGTTTTGTGATGCATTTGTCCATCCTAAATCTAGGTTTTTTCTTGTTTTCTTCTTGCCTCTCTTCATTGTAGGTATTTGTGCATGTTTGAATGTTCATTGTCAGGTTTTGGAACTGTGTTCATGGAGTTTTGGAACATTTTTGTGTGAAATCCATCCTTGGTTTTGTGATGCACTTGTCCATCCTTTCCATTGCTCACCTCTTTTTGTTCCATGGTAGTTTTGATAGATGTTCAACATTTTCCTTCTCTGGTGTATCACCATTTTAGTGTAGGCTATATTTATTTTTTTTTCTCTTTCTCTCTCTCTCTGTCTCCTTGGCATAGTTAGATTAGGATTAGATTAGCTTGCCTGCACTGGAATAGCTTGTGGCAGGTAGTTTAGGAAGAGGAACCAACCTTCTTTGGAGAGCTTTCCCCATTTGCAAAAGGTCCCACACTTTGGGAAAGCTCAATGTTGTGCATTCACACCAAATGACATTGCCTTAGAAAATCAGATCCATAGGTCATTTTGGGGGTGTTGTGAATTTGCACTAATAGTTTTGGCATGCCCGGTGGGACCTTAGAGGTCTTCCACTTTATTTTTCACATGTTGGTGTGTTCCTATTAAAGATTAGCCTTTGGAGGCATATTACAAAAGCACATCTGGTGACTCCATCTGGTAAACAACTCATTCTCTGAAGTTGCAGACCTTCCTTTTCATTCATTTTCATTCATTTTCCATCCATTCTTCCTTCCATCTCTTCCATCTTCTTTCATTCCATGAAGTTGTGCAATCATGACTTCATTTCCATCATGGAATTCACACATATAACAACAGCAATGCAATCCACCTCCAATATGTTTTACAACTCCTTCAAATCAAATTTTTGATCAAATTCAAAATCAGCATGCATACCCATATGAGTAGAAATGCCAAAATCAGTTTGGCTATAGTTATTTCCAAGAGCAAGGGTATGCATAAAATGAAGACAATCAAATGCAAGATGCTATGATTTGTTGGAGAAAATCCAAAAAATGGAGGTTGGCATGGTGCAATCAAGAGCTCAAGAACAAATGAAATCATTTCAGAATTGGTTGTGGAGCACCTTGTCCATGGGTGAGGCCCTTTTCCAAGACATTACAGCCCTCAGGAGAAGCTGGACTTCATGATTGCAGATGCTGCCCCAACTTGCAAAGTGGATTGAAGAAATAGAGGTGTATGAGAGGAGTATTCAGACAACCTTGTCAATGGGTAAGCATTACACCATCTCATAGTCTTTCTTTTCCTCTTTCTCAATCTGCATCATCTCAGCAGTGTCAAATTTTAAATCTCTCCCATATGCTGCCCCAAATGTTGATTCCATTTCTCCATCCCTAGTCTTCCACCTCATCTCAATTCTTCTATCCTTTTCCCTTCCAAATCCAAATCCCCTCCATAAGAGAAAACATAAATACCTTCCACTCCAAAGAAACAAGAAGTTTCTACCTCCTCCACCACCACAAAAAATTGAAAAAATCAATTGAGTTACAACCCACCCCTCCTCTTGCATTCCCAAATCCATGTTGGGAAGAAGAAATTGTAAAAATGCCAGTCATGAAGGATAGCAAGAGGAAGAGCCAAGACAAAGAAAAATGATTAAGAGCTTAGTAGGTTTGGCTCTTAAATTTGGGATTGAGAAAATTCCTTTGCTGGTGAAGCCTATAGAGGAGGTAAAGGTTGAAGAACAAGTGGTGGTTAGGACTGATTTTGTTGCAGCAGAAGAAGAGCAAAAAGAAGAGGCAGATCAGCAATCAGTTTTCTCAGAATGTAGTGTCCATGTTGGCACTCTACTTGAAGAAGATGTTGATCCAATTCAAGTTGCACAATCAGCCATGGAAGAGGAAAGCTCTAAAAGAGATCTTACAGCCCCAACTTGTCCTCTAGAGTAGCAGATTGAAGAGTTTGACTTGAAAAACTTCATGCTAGAGGAAGAGTTCAATCAAGAGCAAGATTGTCTTCAAGCAGAAGAGGAAGGAGAAGCTGCTCCAAATCCAAAAGAAGAGGAGCACATTCTAGCTGTGGGGGAGAAAAGTGCAGATCCAAAGGCTTTGAGCACGAAGCAGGCTATAGAAGAACCTTCAATTCTTCTTTCTACTTCATCTCTCTCGAGTTCTAGTGCTGAAGAAGAGTTTGATCTCTCAAACTTGATGTTGGAGGATGAAAGAAACCATAGTGATCAAGTTACAAATCAAGAGAACACCATGGGGAGAGGTTGAGCATTTGCAGCAGACAACAATGAGGTAGTTTATCTATCAGATTTGGAGGACTGTTTTGATGAAGAGGAACTAGTTGAAATCACACCATTTTCTCCTTCATCACCCACATTCCAAACACTTGAGCCTACTGTCATGGAGGAGAAATTTCATTTGTAGTAGTCTGCATCTTATAGTAGCTCTTTGGAATCAATATTGGAAGATTTTAATCTTCCATGTTCTTCATTGGAGGAAGAGAAAAACAGCAGAAGAGTTCATCATTTCTTCCACATCATCCATTCAAGAAGGTCTACAAGAAGACTCCATTTTTGGAGTTGAAAATCAGAGCTATGGGCATATCAAATGGATCAGACCTTTCCCAATATGGTATTTGGCTTCATTGGAGCCAAAGGAGAAGTCACAACTAGTCATGCTTGCTTCTAAGCATGAGGATGAGCTACAAAGTACCAAGGATCAGCTGTCATACCTCTTCAATCCAAATGTAGAGCAACTAAAAGAGGTATTCGATTTGTCTTTAGCTGACACCTTGCTGATTTGGGTAGAATACCATATTCTTGTTGATTTTCCACTCATCCAACTAGCCATGATCACCTCCAAATAATTTTCATGACTGCCCATTTTGAGGAAAGGAAGCTATTTTACACAACCAGTTGCAGGGTTTGTTTAGCCCACCTTTGCTTCTAGTTAGAGTAGAGTAGGTAGGTTTGCTTTCAGTAGAATAAGTGCTTGTGCACACTCTACATGTTCCATTTGGAGCATGTATGATTTTTAGTTTTGTACATAGTTGTTTAGTGCTGCTTTTGGTTGCTCTTGCATAGTCCATTTTCAGTGGGTTTTGGTGAGGATCAACTCCATTTCAGTGGGTTTCCAAGTGGCTCAGAGGTCAATTTTTCATAGTTCAGATCAGAATCAGGTTATCAACTTGACTCCATGCCCAATGGATGCTTCAAAGGCCACTGATCATTCATCTAGCAGGTAGATGACCCCCTGAGAGTGCCAAAATTGTTATCCAAAATGAGCCCCCTACTTATTTTGGCTAACTTGCCTTCATTCTTTCCTTCCTTGTGCTTCAAATTCAATTTTTACATATTTCAAGCACTCAAAGGATTCTGGAAATGAAAAAAAATTTCATTAGATAGGATTTTTCTTCCCCTTTCCAGAAAGGTAAAATTTTCCTCCGAACTCCTTGTAATATTTTCAAGTTATGGCTCGGCGGAGTTTTTTGGGGAAATTTTCCCTAGACAGGCCGCATGGCCAATGAAATGATGCCACGTGTCAGCCGGTAAGGCCGGGCAAGCAGGAGGTTGGAAAATTTTCCAGGCTTTGGGAAGTTAGCAGGGTGCAGAAGGAAAAAATTGGTCCGTCAGGCCCGTGGAGGAGCATGAGGAAAGGAAATTTGTGAAGGCCCACGGGCCAATCGGAGGAATGACACGTGTCCTTCCAGTGGCAGTAGAGGTCAGGGAGCGCGGAGGGAATTTTGGTAATTTTGCCAAAAATTACAAAATGTGCAAAGGGAAAAAAGCGCAAAGGGAGCAAACAAAATGTGTACAGTCGGTGCATCCCTGCGGAAGGAGAAATTTGCAAAAACTCAGAAATGAAAAATAGAAGTGGCCCTCACCAAGCAACTAGGAGTGGTGGCAGTGGAGGCAGATCAATTTTTGGAAAATTTTCCCAATGCAAAATTCAAAGGAAAAAGGAAGGTTCTGGCCCGCGTTCCAAGCAAATTGCCATGTGGCAGTAGAGCCGGGGCGCGAATTTTTTTGGAATTTTTCCAAATTCAAAAAAGGGGAAAATTTTCAAATTTTCCCGTCGACCGAACCCATTTTTGCCCTAAATCTTCAGAGGGCCATATCTTTCGATCCAGAGCTCAGATTTTCACATTCTTTATATCATTGGAAAGATGGTGAAATTCTCTACACGATGGACTATTCAATTTTGTATTTTTATGGATATTTGTGGGAGAAAATGGGAAAATTTCTCTGGCATGTAAAAAACACAGAAAACGCTCCCAACCACCAAAATTAATGAAGTATGGGCCTCTTTCTTACTCTGTAGAGCAATGTACAATGAAGTATGGGAGCTTTTTTCATGGAAACCCATCACTTTTTAGGCCCATTAGATGGATCTTGTCAGTGGTTGGAGTCTGAATCAATTTTCCACATGTTTTCTCCTTTCTTCCATTCGATTCGATGGTTAAAAGCCAGATTTGGCTCATTTGTAAAAGTTGTTCATCATTCTTCTCTGCCTCTCCCTTCTTTTCTTCCCTAGGGTTGAAAATGGAGTTTGAACCTCCTCCCCTACTCTGTAATGGTATTTTTTTCCTCTTACCCGTGAAATGATGTTTTGTGCAAACTTCTGGAGCAATAAAAAATGTGTTTTGTGATGCATTTGTCCATCCTTGCTCGTTTTTTCTTGTTTTCTTCTTGCCTCTCTTCATTGCAGGTATTTGTGCATGTTTGAATGTTCATTGCAAGTTTTGGAGCTGTGTTCATGGAGTTTTAGGACATTTTTTGCGTGAAATCCATCCTTGGTTTTGTGATGCACTTGTCCATCCTTTCCATTGCTCACCTCTCTTGTTTCATAGCAGTTTTGATAGATGTTCAACATTTTCCTTCTCTGGTGTATCACCGTTTTAGTGTAGGCTCTTTTTTCCCTCTTTTCTCTCTCTTTGTCTCCTTGGCATAGTTAGATTAGGATTAGATTAGCTTGCCTGCATTGGAATAGCTTGTGGCAGGTAGTTTAGGAAGAGGAACCAACCTTCTCTGGAGAGCTTTCCCATTTGCAAAGGTCCCACACTTTGGGAAAGCTCAATGTTGTGCATTCACAACAAATGAAATTGAACATCCCTTAGAAAATGGTTAACATCCATAGGTCATTTTCTCCATCTATCACATATACCATCTTTCCTTTTTCTTTTTCCATGCACGTGTGCTCAAAGTTGTACCTCTTCTGAATCCTTACTTCTTCAAAGTGTGAGGTTCCTCCGATCCAAGCTAGGTTCACCCAATAATTCCAGTAGCCTATCTTCTGTCCATAGCACTATCTCCCATCATGTAAGGCACTTGATCAACTTAGCAACGCCTTATCCACTGATGGTTTAGTACTCTTATACTTCAAAGCTTGAATGAGGTCAGCCACGCCAACTCCTGCCAATTACCTTGTTTGAAGGCACATCTCCAAATGAATGTACCATGCATGTGCACATGTAACCTTGTAAGGTGGAATACAACTTATGCACCCATAGGGATAGAAGGTGGTAAGGCTTCTGCACCTTCTTATCTAGACCCTTCTCACATGCTTAGATATGAAATGAGGTGGGCTCCTTCCCATGGTAGTCTTGTAATGATAGTGGGTATCATTGACTCCTGGGAAAACCTATGATAGAGAGATGTGATTCTTACACTCATGTCACTCTAGAAGGCTCATCCTGATGTGTGGCCCACCAGTGTGCTACTAGGTCCTAAGTAAGTTATAACTTGAGCATCCCCTTCTTTTCCTTTCTCATCCTTCCACTGAGCCTCCATTTCTGTAAGAAAATCATCAGGGTTGGTTCCTCTAGAGTAACTTGGAAAATTCTTTTCCTCCTAGATGCTTGCCTAACCATCTGCATGCCTTTGTCAACCTTGTAAAATAGATCCTCTCAACTATCACCCAATCAACTCATACGTTCTATGCACCCAATTGTCACATGCCACACTAGTTGTATCATTCATTGATTAAGCATCTTCAAACTGGATAACCCCATCTAGTAGGGTGAATCATCTCAGCATTCTCTGATGAGCACACATAAATCCTATCAAGAACTTATTCCCCCAAGGGCTTCAGTATAGGGTGTTGACTTCCCATCAGTTCAGGGGTATGATGACCCATTCTTCCTTGTTTTCAAAGTCTGATATACCCTTTGTTGAACCTATAGGTTTGAACATTGTTCATATAACACCAAGGGTGCCCAAGTAACACTGGAAAAGTTATCTACCTTGGTGAGTTCCAAGACTTTGAAGTCTTCATTAAACTTGGCTCCCTTGAATAGTGATAACTGCATCCTTTCAAGAAACTGAATGGGAATTGGCTTATTATTTTTTTACCATATATAACACATTCAAAGATGGTTGTAATGCGGGACTTCCCATCTGATGTCATGTATCCAAAGTCAGAACATTAACCTCTGCATGCCTATGTCAATGAAGATATTGCTGAGAAGCCATCCATCTACAACAACATTCAACGTAATCTCCTTGTCATAGTCAAGGATGTGAGGAGGAAGGTTTAGCATGTAAGAACCTACCTTTCGCGCTCTGTCTCTGACGTGTGGTACCTTCTCTCTCAACCATGATCCTAGTAAGGGAATGATATTCTCTTGCCTCAACATTTTACATACTTCCTTGACCTCATCCAGGTCATCCTTTTGGAGCCTTAACATCTCCTTCCTTGTTCCTCCCTCCTAGATTTCTCCTTTAGACATTGAGATCTCCCCTTGTAAGCTCTGAATAACATCCATGGTGTCTGATATACCTCCTTTTGATGACGTATGGTCTAGATACTTTCCATGAATGACCTCCTCTCTTGAAACTAGGTTCTTCTTCCTTGGTATCTCCCTGGTGCATGTGTGGCTCTATGCCCTTGTTGTTACCAAGTACATGTTTCCAAACCTCATCGCACATGCCACTTTTGGTATCCACTATATGAATCTAGCCTTCTTGATACTTACCATATGCAGTACCTTTTTCCTTCTAGTGCTGCTAATTCATATGCTCAAATAATCTCTAGAAACTCCTCATACTTATGCTTCTTCCACACCATGAGCACTACAATCAGGTCTGAGCATTCACGTTTGTAATGCTTGTAGATCCACAATTGATAATAGGTTCCACATAGGAACTCATTCCTTCCTCCTCTCCGTGGTTACCATGACCATAGAATCCTCCTCAAAAACCTCTCCCACATGCACCTCCATCTGCGCTCCTCATAACGATGATCATCATCCTTGGAACTACTTTCAACGCTGGTTTGGTGCACAAACCCATGATCAATGGCCTCATGGATTTGATCAATGAGCCTACAATCCTTAGTATCATGGGTTGTAGAGTGAAAATCTTTACAATAACAAGACAACATTCTTGCTGATTGCATGTGTTGTAATAAGGGGCATCTACTTGCATCATGATCCCCATGGAAGATCTCACAATCTACTACATGGCGTAGTACGATAACCAAATTTTGAGGGAAATTATCCTTAACATGCCCCTCTACTTCACAATATATGCACCAAACCACTACGAGGTCCTCATGGGCATGAGTTTGTAGACAATTTTCCAAACTGCTTGGCCATAGCAATAATTTGAGCCTCCTAAGAATGGCTAACACCAATATCAATGCTACCAATAGCTTTCAATGCATGGGAAACTTCCAATGCCTCGTGTGGGTCTGTAAAAGTTTTATGAGATAAGGCCCTTCTAAAAGGAGTGATCAACCCTCCAACAAACCACTGAGCATGTTGTGAAGGGTGAATATCATATGATAATTTAGACAAGAGAGTTTTAAATGTGCATCATACTCTCACACACTCTCTGCCATTCCTTGTTGAATCTCCTTCAAACCACTGATGCTCTTCTACTTAAACTCAGGAATGTGGAATTCTACCAAGAATGCATTCTTTAAAGTAGTATAATCCACCACTATTTGATGAGGGTCATACTTTCTATACCAGCTATGCGCGTGCCCTTGCAATGTGGTTACAAACTAACTATCCTTCTGCTCTGGGGTTGTGATACCCTTCATGCGTGCCATAGTAGTTCACACTTGTGAACATGTTCCGCAACATCCTCAATACCTCATGTAATCTGGTAAATGCAAAGACATTTCAAAGAAATATTGTGGGGGTGGTTGGGGTCTGAATCCTCCTGAGCTAGAGCCTTGGTTTCCGCCTGTGTTTCCTCCACCACTAGATCCTGGATCCACCAGGTCCTATTCCTCTTGACCCACCAGATCCTCCCAGGCCACCATAATCCTCTACTCCAGTCCCACTAGGTTCTGAAGTGGTCATGTCAAGGGTTCCCACAGTTCCACTAAGCTACACGCCTATGGTTTGCAAAAATGCCCCACTACCAATATTAAACCCCACACCACTCCTAGACGTGAGACCAAAAATGCTTGTGTGCCTATACCTTGCCTGAAAAAAATTCCTAACACTGGGCTGGTGTTTGCAGCCATAGAAGTCCCAAATGAGAAATTATACCTCTTGGGCATAGACCGATCACCTCCAATGTAACCAACTAGACTAGTAATATTATCCCCCTAATCTGGAAAACCAAGCACCAGGGTCTGGTCACTAGGTGGGCTCAGATGCACCAATGGTTCTTCTTTCTCTATGTGATGAACTCTCATCAGAAGATGAAGGGGTTTCTCTCATGTGCTTGCCAAGATGGGGTCACACAGACTACTCAGGTTCCACGTCCTCTGCATGAACCTCAAATCCTTCCTACAACATCTTTCCTCCATACATCCATCACACCTATAACCTCATGTTGTCTATCAATCTCCCTTTCATGTGCTTCACCATACTTGAGTCGTCTTTCCTCCCTATCCTTTTCCGTCGCAACATCTGTCCATCTTCCTCCACCCTAGCTTCCTCGCCCAGTGCTCAGAATGGTTTAGCCGGCCATTGGGAAATGCCTCTAAACTCATGGTAATCATCAAGATCTTCATAGTCTAGAGGGAAAACACATAAAAATATGATCCTCTAGGCTCCCTCAGAAACTCAAACTCAACAACCTCCAGATAGGAATATGTGGAAATGGTGTATTCCAAAGTATAGCTAGCCAATACTCCTTTCCACCAATGATCCACATACACGGGTCCATATCAATTCTACATCTTGTAGCATTTGGTATTCTTGGGTCCACACATGCGATCCATAACATCAACTTGATCTAGATGCATAGGCTAAGAGCCATTCATATAGCTCCACTATGAAACAAGAGAAAAATGTCTCATATAGATCATGGTAGAGATTCTCTTCTACCCATCTACATGCATTAAAATCAGGTCCAGTGTTTAATCTCTACGCAAATTCATCCTCTATGCTCTTGAACCATGATTCAACATTTTCCAATGTTAACCACTCTGTCATTACTCATTACACAGATCATGATGTATGCTAAATCCCACTATAACTTTGAAAAGAGGTCCCGGCAATGGAACCAAGATGTATTCATTTTTACTCTTAACAAAAAGAAATGAATCCCATGCGCGCCAACCTATCACCCAGTGAAAGCTGGGCACTCACCCAAGGCATGCGCATGGGTGCCGAATCTCTCTTTTATGTGAGTTTTTTTGGAAACATCATCTATGATCTGTGTTTTAAAAAACCTTCAAATGGAAATTTAGGACATACAAGAACCATAGGGCTCAGAATGTCCTCTAGATCCTTGCAGTCATTTCAGACCAAAGTACTTTACAGAATCTATAATGTGCATTATTTCAAAAGAAACATACAAGCATCCATACTTAGCATGAAAGGAAAGAGAAATCATGAGAGAGAAGTATGCATCAGAATCATTGATATTCATGTATATATATCAGGTAACCTCATTACATCCATTGAGCCATTACAGAGTGTCATAGAGAAGCAGACCGCAGTCATGCAATGCACTGGACTTATGTAACTAAGCTACCAAAAATAAAATTACAATCCCTAAGCCTAATGCATTCTCTCCCGAATACAACTATCCACTAATAGAGTCCTCACAGTATTTCTGCAGAGCTCCACCCATACTCTTCATCTCTCTTCTTTTACTCTATAGGCTCTTGTATTTATAGCTCTCCTGGACTACCAACTCACCCTCCTGCACCCTCAGATCTGGTGCCAAGTTTCGTAATGTGGTCCTCCATGCGAGCATTCCTCTCTAGGCCCAACCTTCCACTTTATCCCATGATGTGCTTCTAGAATCTTCTAACATGCTCCTTCCAAGGCCAACCTTTCGCCAGGCTGACACATTATCCACATGTAACTGGGTCATGTTTTTCACATGTTCTACTTCGAAAATCTAAATTGACTAAGTCGCGAACCCTTGGCTCTTTCCTCATGTGTCACGTGCACTATGGGCTTCCTTAAACCCTCATTTGTGTCCTTTTTCCTTGCACGCCATTCCATAACTGGGACCTTGCACACCTACATGCCTTCATACTTGGTGAATATTCTAGGGGTCTATCATCGGGCTTAATTAATAGATTTAGGTGAAGCAATAATATAAAAATAAAATTATGTGATCATAATAAGGGACCAAACACTAAGCACAAGGTATCATCACCAAAGGCTCAATCCATGAAGGTATCTATAACTACATTTTCATCCATCTAGCTCCATCACAAGGCATAAAGGTTGACTCATCTACATCATACTTCAGAGGAGGCAAGTCTATTGTTTCCATACACACATTATTTACATTTTACTTCTAGTTACTTTCTCACTACTTAGAAAGTGTGACTGGCACAAGTGTAACCTAGGGCATAATTATGCACACACACACACTTAGAACTACGTTGATTTTGAGATGCAGTGAAATGCTCAATGATAATTCCATCCATTTGGTAGATGAGGATAGTACGACCCATTCATATGCAAATTTTTTATAGGATTTTGTTGCTTTGTTTGGGGTTTTACAAGTAATTTCTTTATTACAGTTTTACAATGATAATAGTGACTTAAGTGTGACATACATGTGACAAGCAGTGAAGGATTCACATCATTTGGTGAATCTATGAAATTTCCTTCCATACTTCTTGTATAGACCAGGGTGCCCATATTATAGACCAGGGCACCCTAGGTGCCCTAATCCCTTTTCTAGGTGCCATAGTCTAGCCAAATCAATTGGATCTAAATTTTCTTAGGCTCATGTGCAATGGTCTCCCATTCCTATTCAGTTAGTCATCACTGTAACATAGTCCCATGACATCTTTGAGCTAGCTAAGGCTCTTCTAACCCTCTTTGCACACTACGTTTTATATATTTTATTGCTTATTTTACTTGGGTGTATTTCAGTTATTTCATTCCTTATTTATTTACTGTAAACTTGCATTAGATTAGGCTATGATATTACATTTTAACAAAATCATATATCTCCTCAAGTTTCATAGCCTTTCTCATGGTTAAATTTTATAACCTTTATCCAATTGCAAATTGAACCACAAGAATTATCTTATGTGGAAAAATGTTATCAATGCTTCAGAAAATATTTCTCTAATACCAAAATTGATCAAAAAATGATGAAATTTTAATTGACTCATTTTATCATTTTTATGAATACTTAATTAAATTATCCCAATTTAACATACTAACAAGGCCATGAAGGCAGAGTAAAAAGTACTTGACAACACCCCCCACACAAATGGGCCAAACTACAATAGTTTGCAAATTTAATAGATTTTTTAGGACCCTAGAAAAAAAAAAACCAAACAGAAAAGGGCAGCAAAAGGTACACAATTAGTTCACCGTGGCCTTGCTATGGGATCTAGTGCTCTGAACTCCATCCTTCCTACTAGCCACCTCGATAAAGACCCTTTTTGGTTGGTTGATAACATCATTCTTCGTATGGGTATCGACCTTCTCATCCCTCTATTCCTTACTTTGATTGGATTCATCAACCATACATGAGTTATCTCTAGTGTCTAATTCCTCACTATCATATGAGCTCAACATCAACTTCATCTTATTTTTCCCTCCTCAGTAGCAACCTGATCCTGCAGAATAGAAATCCATTGCTCTTGCATAATGAAATCATCTTGGATACCCCTGATGGTTTTGTTCTGGGAATCAATACACTGATGGAAATATTTCAGCTCTTGAATGAGGTTTTTGTTGAATGGTGAGAATGGTGTCATTGGTGGTCTCAACCCTCATAAGTCTAGAATCCCAATCAGAAATTTTGTGGGCCCTTTTGGTGGAATTATCACCTAGATTCTTGATACCATTTTTGAGAATGCACAAGGCATCAGCAATTCCCTTATCTGGGTCAATCACTTTTTGTTTCTTAATTTTGTTAATGCGTGAGGCTAGGGTTTCCTGATCTGAATCATGATCATTAACAGTGCAAGGGATGGCCATTTTACCTCTTTGAACCATGAGGAGGATGAGACCCTGGTGGAGGGGGATATCCATCTTTTCCTTCTTAAAATCCTCGATGGTCGAGAGCAACGATCGATAAAGAAAATAAGTGAGGCTCATAGACTGATCCCGACGGAAAAGATTGAGAATAGACAGATGATAGGTATTTTTCTTCAAAATTTCCCTTCAAGGATAAAATACTTCATGATAACCATGAAAACATCATCCCACCTATCTGGAAAGCAAGTGTGGGAAATCCCATCATCGTAAGCAATGATGTTTTCCCCATCCTCAAAGAAAATCACAATTTTGTGCTTCTTCCTAGTTTTGTCTTTAAAATTTTTGAGGCCCTCCATTTCTAACCCAGTAACTTCAAAAATTTCTTCCTCCAAGACATAAATATAAACCCCATGAAGATAAAAACTACCATCCTTCTAGGAAGAAAAAAATTTAACAAACAGGATAGGGTCATTACCTTTGAGCCTTTGAATGAATTTAGTAAAACCCCCTTTGTGCAACAACTTTCCACAGACCCGTGTCATTTTTGAGATGGATAAAATTGGTGGGTTTCATCCTCACCCTATCACCCCCCATGAAACCTATAAAAAAAACACCTTCACAGAGCCGAGAGATACACTAATCCAAGAAACAAGTGAAATTGACAAGGTTGGTTTTCCAAAAAAGGAAATTCCTTTCGTAATCCTGAGCATGAAAACCAGGGTTGTCATCAAAACCCTTCTTCCTACATTACATCATCATTAATGATCTTATTCACCTGACTCCAAGGAGTACATGTCCCAATCCACATGTCTCCAAATCCACCATGGTTGTACCTTTATCTACCAATGCATCTGTCGGTTTGTTCCCCACATGATAAGAGTGTTGAATGACCACTTGATCAAATGAAGAAAGGATGGCATGTGCCTCCATAATCAAATTATTAAGTTTCCAGCCACACTTTCTACTATCCTTGAGAGCATTAATGACACATGTGAGTCACCCTCAATAATCATATTTTTTAATCCTATGTCGTGACAAAGCCTAACTCCCCAAAGCATGGCTCTGGCCTCCACTACATTGTTTGATTGATTTCCTATAGGCCCCACATAGGCACCAATGAAAATACCTTTATGGTCATGAACAAGACCCCCTCCTCTAGCCACTTTGTCAATCACATGAGTTGACCCATCAAAATTTAGCTTGAAGCTGCCATCCAGCGGTTTGATCCATTTGACAATGTGTTTTGGTTTTTCCTTAATGGTGAAGGAGGATTCAGCCTCTAAGTTCCTAAGCACATCCATCTCCCACTTCGGGCACACTCTGACCTATTTGGATTTAAGGATCTTGGAGTTATCCTTAAGATCCCATAACACTTTTCTGGAAACCCTGCTCAAGCTAACTGATTTGTTCTTGAAAATCCTATTATTATGTTCGATCTAGATTCCTGAAAAGATGTGAGGCAAGGCCATCTTCTAATTTTTTTAACCATATCATTCTAAAAATTGAAGTTCCACTGTTAAGGTAAGAGAGCCACATCACCAGGGAGGACCCACTACACATTGAAGATACCCAGGATCACTGCAAAAACTTGAAAAGAGAAATGGCATTCTAGAAATAAGTGCCTGATAGTTTCTTCATTGTCCTTACACAACCCACATCTATTAATAATGATCATTCCCTTCCTTCTTAGATGGTCAACAGTAAGGATCTTACCTTTGATGACTTCCCAGAAAAAAAATTGATCTTAGGGATAAGATGTTTGTTCCAAACCTTCCTCCAAACAACATTTGAATCCATATGGTCAAAGTTTGTCAAATATCCAGATTTAACCTCATAATCCCCAGTATCAGTGAGTATCTAAATAAGCTCATCCTTGACACTATTAGGAGGGATATGAAGATCCCTTAGTTTCCTATTTAACTCATGAAAAGGTTGGATATCCCCATGAAAGAAAGGAGGGGGAAGGATAGGGGACCATCTGTGTTCCTCATCCCAATAATTACACACAAGATCTCCTTTCTCATCAGAGTAGAAATGCCAAAGTTCCCTCCAAGGATTTCTCAAATTTAGGGAAACATCCTCCACCCAAGGGTCCTCCCAGAATTTGATTTTAGAGCCATCTCCAAGGTTCCATTTGCACCCTTTGATAAGAAATTTCCTAGTTTGACACAGGTTATTCTAGAAAATAGAACCTCTCGGAAGCACCAAATCACTGAAAAAATCCAACATTCCACCAAAGGGTAGAAAATATTTCACTTTCAGAATAGTCACCCAGATACCAGCTTCTTTATGAAGCCTCCACCCAACCTTAACAATGAGGGCATGGTTCATAAACTGAATATTCTTAAGACCCAAACCACCCTTATCCTTAGGTTGGGTAACCTTGTCCCAAACAACCAGAGGGAGTCTATTTTTATCCTCAGATCCAGTCCATAAGAACCTTTTCTGAATCCCTTCAATGGCCTTCTTGACTCTTCTTGGAAGAATAAAGATGGACATTATAAACACAGGAATACCTTGCAGACTTCTCTGAAGAAGTTGAGCCTTCCCATCTTGAGAGAGAAGGGATCCTTTCCAAGAGGCCAACTTCTTATGAAATCTCTCTAAGAGAATATTCCACACTCTTCATCAAGTTTACTCCCACAGAGAGGCATTCCCAAATAGGAATTAGGAAGGATTTTGATATTACAATCTAGGATGGTAGCCAATCTGATCTGTTGTTCCTTTCCCACATTTATGAAGAAATAAGAGCTTTTCCTAAAGTTGATTTTCTGCCCTGTAGCCCTCTCATACTTCTTAGTAATGCCTTTGATAGTCCTGGCTTCTTGAACAACAGCTTGACCCAGAAGGACCGTATCATTGACAAACTACTGTAGACATTGATTTTCTATACCACTGGCCACCTTAATCCCCTCCATGTGACCTTCTCTCTGGGATTTAAGGCATAATCTACACAAAGTTTCAGCAACAATTATATACAAGAAGGGGGATAAAGGGTCTCCTTGTCTCAGCCCCCTTTCAGCTTTGAAAAAACCATTGGGTTTACCATTTATGATAACTGAAAATCTCGGATCCTTAGTACAAGCCTGAATCATTTTAATGAAATGAGGATTATATCCCAGCTTAGAGAGAAGAGAGTACAAAAAATCCCAAGAAATTCTATCATAGGATTTTTACATGTCCAGCTTCAGAATCATGGCTTCCCTTCTAGAAAGTTCCACAGAATGAATAGTTTCATGAATTGTAATAATACTATCCAGAATTTGTCTACCAGGCACAAAATCCCCTTGGTTGGGAGAAATGAAGCTACCAAGGGTCTCCCTAAGTCTAAAGGCCATAATTTTAGAGATGAGCTTGTACATGGTATTGCACAGACTAATTGGTCTAAAGTCCCCTAGATCCTTAGCACCAGGTTTTTTGGGTAAGAGGGAAATAAAAGTATGATTAATTTGTTTAAGTAAGCATCCTGATCAGAAAAATTCTTGAACAACAGAAACCACATCAGTCTTAACAATATCCCAATAGAGTTGGAAGAAAAAATCTAGAAATCCATCTGGGCCAGGACTTTTATCACCTTCCATAGTGTCCAAAATAGCTTTGATCTCCTCTTCATCAGGGATAGCAATGAGCTCCTGATTTTCATCAGGACTAATAGTAGGTTCAAAGAGGTTAAGGATTTCTTCCTTAGTAACTTCATCACTAAGAAGATCCTCAGAAAAAAGGTTTTTGAAGAAGGCAACAATGGTAGAAGCAATATCACTATCATCATTGGTAATATCCCCATTACCTTTCTTGATCTCTTGAATACACATTTTATTAGCTTTAATAGTAGCAGAGATATGAAAAATTTTGGTGTTTTGATCCCCCTCCTTAAGCCACGTGATTCTCGATTGCTGCTTCCAGTAAACCTCTTCCCGATGCAAGATATTGTGGTAGTCTGAAAGAAGGGTCTTTTCTTTGGATTTTTCCTCAGGGCTCCACCCTCCATGTTCCATGTTTTCTTCAAGAATCCTGAGATCCTCCACTATTCTACATTTTTGAAGGAAAATGTTTCAAAAAATTTCCTTATTCTAGAATTTCAGATTAAATTTGATATTTTTGAGCTTGGTGGTCACCTTGAACATATTGTTACCTCTCACTTCAATGTTCCATCAGTCCTGAATTCTCTGTTCCAAATCAGGGTGAGTAGTCCACATCTTTTCAAACCTGAAGGGATGACCAACCATGTGAGATCTGACATCAGTTTTGAGGATTAATGGATTATGATCTGACCCAATCCTAGGAAGGGTGGAGAGAGTGTAATGTTGTTGCTGAATCCACTGAGTATTGACAAAAAAACTGATCCAATCTTATTTGAATAAGATTATCCCCCTCTCTCCTGTTGGACCAAGTGAATTTGGAACCACTAAGATTCAGATCAATTAAGGCATTCCAACCCATGAAATTACCCAAGTCCTCCATACTTTCCGTGAAGACATTAATACCCCCTTTCTTCTCAGAAGGGATGAGGGGCATATTAAAGTCTCCACCAATAATCCAATTTAAATCATTAAACATTCTTCTAAAAGTGGTCATTTTCTCCCATAGCTCCCTTCTTCCCACAGAGGTATTGGGAGCATAGACATTTGATAGGATAAACTTATTTCTAGATCTGACTTCAGTAAAACAAATAGCTAAATGGTGTTGACTATTGATGAGAGGAAATACTTCCAGTTTATCCTTTTTCCACAGGCACAACAAACCTTCTGAGGCTCCAGCAGAAGGTTGATAGTGAAATCTAGAATCTTTCCAAAAATAATCCTAAAAATCCTTCATCCTCACATCATTCATCTTAGTTTCTTGTAACATTAACACATCTGGTTTCTCTTTCTCTTTTAAATCCCTCAAAATCCTATGCTTACTGGGCTGATTTAGGCCCCTAATGTTCCAGGAGATGCAAATCATTTATGATAAGAGGATTTCTTACCCAACACTAATGGTTTTTGGTGACCTTCCATGATATATTTCTTTGTCACTTTATCCCTTTTTTCCTTCTCTGAAGGCCATCCTAGGGATGCCTTGTTTTCTCCTACATCTACCTTAGATCTTGTTCTTGGTGTTGAAATCTGGTTAAGGGATGGCCTAGAGTCGGGGATGAGAAAATTTGAGCTCACCATAAATGCAATCTCTTTGACCACATCCTCCACCTTCTTACTTACATCTGTATCTTATTTTTCCATTTCTTCATCAAGATTTTGTCCCCGTTGTGCATCCTCCACTATAGTAGAGATGTCCTCCAGATTTACATCTAACATTTGATACATATTTCTCACCAGTAGAGCTTCCTCTGGTCTCTGAGAAAAGAAACTTGCATCCAAAGAGTCTGGGACTATTGAACCCACTATACTATCCTCCTGAAAATCCTAAAAAAACACTGTATCCTCATTATTCCCAGGTTCTTGGGTCACCTCACTATTTTTGACCTTATCCTGCCCTTCCTCATCAGTTGTCTTGTCCTGTACTTCTGGAGCAAGTTCCTTGGGATTTTCTATCTATCCCCATTCAGGATTGACCTTCGACAGTCCACTACCATTTAACTGCATTGGTCCCTTTCCCTTCAGATCCTCCTTGCTCTTAGTCTTCTTAAGCTGAGCTTTAATAACAACCTCCTCTTTAGCTTTGGGACAAGATTTGATATTGTGTCCTACTTTAAATTAGGAAAAACACATAAAAGGAGAAAACTCATAGTCAATATTTTGGGTATGACTACCCCATGGTGCTTTGATCTCAATGCTTCTTGGTAAAGGTGTTTCAGGAGTGACATTTACACAAAAACGTGCAAAAAGAAGCCTTGTTCTAACACAAGTAACTAGATCAATAATGACCAAGGCACTAATGGCCTTGGCAATCCCATGAAGGATATCCAAGTCCCAATATTCTAATGGAAGGCCAGGTAACCAGACCCATACAGGATATTATTTAATGAAAATCACCAAAGGATTGAAACCTGACAACCACTTTTGAACCAAAACCAAAACACGACCCATGAACCAAGGCCCCCCTACAAGAATCCTTAAGAAATCCTCCTCCAGAGATAGATGAATCACAAAAAAGGCATTAGCATAAGCCACAATGTCCATCACCCCCTTAGGCATCCATTTCCTATTTTCCCATTTCCTGAAGTCTTCAATATTGGGTCTACTACCAGGAATCTTGGCCAGAATGGTATTACCCATAGAAGACCAAACATGATTGGCTAGAGAATCTGGTATTTCCAAGAAAATACCTTTTTCATTACAAATGGCTTATGTGCTTAAAAATTAGACAAAAACTGATTAAAACAACAAAAAATGAAGGAAATAAAAAAAACTCCAAAAATATGGTAACAAAGTTCATATATGAGGGACTACATCTTTAGCTTTGTGAATACGATGATCCTATTAATGATGGAAAATAAACACAAATTTTACATAAAATTCTTGAAAATGAGAAAATAGGACCTGAAAGTTTCTCAAATCACCTCTAGAAAATATTCACTACCAACTCTCAACTTTATAGTGCCATATTCCTACATAAAAACATTCACCTGTATTTTCTCTCTCTAAAAAGACATATTATCTCTCTAAAATGAGGTAAAAAAATTCCACCATAGGAAAATATATCTCTGTTATCTTCCTATAACATCATCATTTCATAAATTTTTTGACAACATGCTTCTTTCTTCATTTATTTAGGCTTTCTCCTTTAAAAAGGGCATAAAACTTACATAGTCCTACACGAAGTCTACTTTAAATAAAATATTCCACCTTTTAAATTATTTAGGTACCCACAGTGAGAAAATCTGGTCCTTATCATTTTAATAATATGAGAAAGGTTTGAATCTCCCTTATATTTCATTATATTTTAGGGTCTATCTCCCAAAAATAAAATTTATAAAACATAATAATATTTTCCATACTATGTTGGGATATTACTCCAATGATTAATCCTTTAGCTTTTACTCAATAAGTTTAGTTTTCAAGCCACACGAATCATTTTTTGTGGTGTTTGTTTTATAGCTTGGACAATATCACACATTCTGTGTGTGGCAGATATGACAAAGCTTAAAATATCCTTGTCCATTGGCATAATATCATGACTTTGGTCACACTTTACAATATTTTTGTTATAAGCGCTATGGAATTAATACTCAACTCATTGCATAAACGTGGTTATTTAGATTATCCGCTTTGACTCATCCATTGAAATCAACAGTTGGTAAGAAATTTTTCATGATTAAATCACTGGTTGGATCTTTACAAGATCGTCCCCCTCAGGATTTGTTTACATTAATCTCGATATATGACTTAGTCGATGGAGTGTGTAAGGAGTTTTTTGAGGTTGTGGATCTCACCGCTTGACTTGACATAATGATGTGGATTTATCTCTATTTTGTAGTGAAATCTAGTTATGAGGTGGCTCACTTAATTAAATAGAAATGTGATGACTAGCCCTTTATTTTGACAATCAAATCACTCTCTTACTCTACGAGTTGGTAGAGAAATTTGCAAAACTTGGGACTTAGTCCCACATTCATCAAAATGTGGATTTTCTTGAGGTTGATAAGAAAAATTTCATGCTCTATTATGCGAATAAAGGTGACAGATTCTTCCTCTTAAAAAAGAGTAAACCCCTCTAGTTGTTGGTCCCCTAACTAAAATACTATGTGGGACCCACCTCAAACATCAAAAATTGAAGGATGCAAACCTTATTTTTACCTAGACAAACTTTAATCCTTGTCACTCTCACTTTTTGAAACCTTTTACATTCTCATTCTACCATGTAGTGTTATGTAACCCAAGTTTAATTTTTCTATTTGAATCTAAAATTTAGTTAAAAATATTTTCCCCATACGATATCCATTTTTCCTCATTTAAAAGGTGTTAGAAATATCTTGACAATATTTTCCATAAAAAACTATTTTTGGGAAATTTAGGTAACATTAGAACCATGAATATCCTCTAGATCAAACATATATAAAATTTCATCATCCACACCATGTATAAAATAAGCCAAGTGTACCATTGGAACCTATTTTTGACACAAAATAGTAGCGTAAAATATAATATATGAAAGAAGTAATAAATTATAGGCACCCCTTACTGAATTAAAAATATAGTGAGTGATCTAATGAGCTCAATAATATAAGGAAAAATAGTCAAACTATTGTAAGCACAAAGTACAGAGGGGGGGTGAATTTTTCCACTAAAACATTATTCCATTTCCATTTATCATACATTAACATTCATATAACCATTCAATTAAACATCAACCATATGTGTGTTTCCTTAAGCATTGAATCAACCATACATAAGAGAAAGAGCAAGAGAGTACACAAGAACAAAAAAATTAAGTGGGAGACCCTAATGGGGAATAAAAACAACTGAAACTCTTCTTATATTACACAAATATAATATATTTAGTGAAGCACCAACTTCACAAGGAGCACCAACCCCTAGTTTAGTAGAGCACCAACCCTATAAGAAGCACCAACCCCTAGTTTAGTGAAGCACTAAATCCAAAAGGTGGATAAACCCCCTAAGATGATCAATAACCAACTAAACCATATTAATATTAATATCTTTGATTTTTTTTCTTCCACAACTGATGGAGATCACCAATTTAGCTCACACTTCTTCTTCAAACCCTCATTCCTTTAACTTGCTTAATCTTGGATTTTTGTGCCTTGATTTGGATTCATAATATTGCATTCATACTATATATAATTATTAATATTTTTTAAAACATATAAAAATATGATTTTATTCCATTGAACCAATTTCAAACTCTCACCTAGGTCACATTTTCCCTCCTTGATCAACCAGTTCAAATTTGAACTAAAAATTCACTTTTATATGCTTATTTTCTTTCAAACACATAATAGGAAAGTCTTATACATTTATATAAAACAATAAATATTAAAAATATAACAATATATTCATAAAAAAACATATAATGGACCCTTGTAGGTCGGACATGCTCAAACACACCAAACAAGCTCAAAATAGCTCAAAACCCCATCACCTAGATCACCAAAGACCAAAAGCCTCATCACCATGATTATTAAAGCTCTAAAATTTATAAAACATGTAAATTATGACATGAAAACATCATCCATGGTTGTAAATTATCTTATACCAATCAAATTTCTCATAACTCTATCAAGAAGGCTCATATCCTTCACAAAACAGTTGTTTCCAGGAACTAGTCTTCACCTTTGGGCCTTAAGATATCCAAAGAACACCTCAAATATGGCATGCAACCAATATTTATAATCCCCATGACATTTATATCAAATCTATGTTTACTATAACTTATGAAACATCCATATATGTAAACCACACCAACTTTCCTCTTCACCAAACTAAGCTACCCAGAAAGCAGTTTTAGGAACTCAACTAGTTTTCACCCTTGCTGCCAATTTAAAAAACTCAAAATGACTTAAATAGGAAAAAAAATCATCCCTATTCACTCTAAAACTAATATAAACCATCAAAAATCCATCTCATGTGTCTTATACCTCCATTTCCTAGCCAAAGCAATCATATCCTGAAAAACAAGCATCCTTCTTCTTCACAAATTAATTTGGCTCACCTATCAAACATAATAATCATGAGACAAATAATATACCATTGTAAGTAAATATAAATCTATTTCCCCTAAAATCTTACATTTCCTTCTAACTCCAAATGGAAAGCCTTCAACTAGGTCCATCTTTGAAACTACTCCTTTAGGCTTCTAAGACTTAAGAACTAGTCTTGAGCACAACTTTCTCCATCACCTTAAAAAACTTAGAAAAGTAATTTAACACCATTATAAATATTCTCTAAGCACCTATAAACCTTCAACACGTATGAATAATGACAAAAAAATCACCAGTCGCATGAAGCTACTCAAGACCCTTCTTAACTAAGCATCCTTCAGATTTGACCTTTAAATATCAGGTCATAACTTATCAAAAACACAAGTTTTATATATAATTGGAAATATCTCTAAACCAAGATCACAAAAAAACTTGAACCAAGTCTTAAATCTTTATGTACATCCTACACTTCCACTTTTATCACAAACTACCCCAAAAACTAGTCCTCATAAATAAGGAAAAAAATTCCATTTAGGACCTCAAACATGATTTGAAACTATCATCGAAATCTATAACAACTCCATGGATAAAAAAATGTCAATTTATTTCTTACCTTATTCGAGAAACTTTTCGACATACTGATATTCTCTAGAAACTTGCATTTTTAGGTGGGGCACACACACAATCAAATGCTCTAATATACATTTTTGTAAATATGGAGGAGTCCTCTGTAACCTATAATAATTAAGTTTTCAAAATAAATCAAAACTATTTCAGAAAAAATCTTTTTCTCTAAGTCTCTTTGAGCTAGGGTGTAATTAGGGTTTCAAAACAACTTATCTTCTTAATGATCGTTCATAAAAATGTGACGATCAAACCACCTCATTATTTTTTCTAAACATTTTTGATTCAAAGGAAAAATATCCTTGAAATTCTTTGGGTCTCAATCCAAACATAGATTCCACAACGAGCATCAAATTGTATTTTTTACCTCGAAATCACACTTTAGAAAACCCAGTTTTTCCAAAATTGATGTATCTTAAAAAATATTCTTCAATTTGACCTGAAACTTGTCATGAAGCATCATGATAACATCCTATAATTGAAAATTCTCTCCATATATCTCTAATATTCTTGTAACTCTCTATCCACAAAGACTAACCTATGACAACTTGTTTGTTCTTCACCTTATTGCTTCCCAAGGATCATGAAAACTATCCAACCACTAAAAAATTACTTGATAATCCTTGTAAACTTCACATAAACTGTCACCATGCTGCTAAAATGATTATTCATGACTGATTAGCACCAAAACTCATATCTTTATACCATTCTACATGCTCTAGGACTAGGAATAGGCCTAGAATGACCTGAATCAAACCATGAAAAACCATGAACTAACCTTGTTGACATCTTATAGACTCATTAACACCTGTAACACACCATATGGACCATGAATGACCTCATGAAAAATTTCATTCAAATTTTGAGGACTCATATTAAGACTATGCAAGCTTAACCATTCACCAAGACCTCATAAAACTTCGCTAAACTCAGTCCTTATTGATCAACCTTCATGTTTTATACTAAAATACACCTCATGGAGACTCACACAACAACATGACACCCTTTTCCATCAGTGGAATTGACATCAATGGAAACTCTAAGACACTGGTAAAAAAATCCCCCATTTTCCATTATTGGAAACTGCCTTCAGAAACATTAATGACAACCATATGAAAAAACACACCTACTTGACTTATTTTCCATGTTTCTGATTCTTCTCTCCCTCTTTAACATCTATGAAAAAGAATACAATGATAACTAGGCATGGAAATTGACTCCCCCTTACTTGCTTGCTTACTTGCACTTACTTGCTTAAATGACTCCCCCTTGGGTTGTACTTTATCTTTCTTTCCTTCTTCAACAACATATTATGATCCATGGACCTAGTAAAAAATTCATACCAACTCCACCTAAATGTATACTCTCTATATTTTTTCTTCATCCATGCTTTATATCCTCCCCTAGGTCTGTTTTAGACTCAACAATATAATTCTTGCTTCCAAACTTTGCATATCCTCTTTTAAGACTACAATCCCTAAACCACATTTTAAATGTAAAAATGACCACCTTTTCCATGTTGTAGAAGCCCAAGCACAACCTAACATGACTGCTTGTAACTCCCTCTTGAACCATACTATCCATATCTAGCCATAAACACAAGAATGAAGTTTTTTACCTTCAATAACTATCCTGAAGATGATTCAAGACAAATTTCACATCCCTGAAGCATGATTTCAATATATGTTGTTTTATGGTATGCTAACATATCTATTTGGATTAAAAAATATCCTCCTTGGACTTTCCCTACTAACATCACCAACTCTACCCTTCGAGTGCATCTAGGCACCTTAAACATCTAATGGGAGGTTAAAACTAGATCTTCCTTCCTTAGTGACCTACATTAGACCAATATCACACTATTTACCTCTTTCAACATCCTCAGAACCCTTATTTAATGCATCTTTCATGTATATTATCTATGTTCCTTATCTAGAAATTGATCATAATGCAAAGTCCTAGGTTCATGCTTCTACCTACTTGATACATGGATCTTCTTGTTCATGATCAAATCACTATGTAGAAACATAGTTATAATAATTATACCTCTGTCATAATGAATCATACAATGAAACATACCTCTGATCATGTTGACAACTTTGGGAAACCTTAAAATAATAACAAACTCCTTGAAGCATCACTTGTTATTCAATATTTGAAATTTTGATCAAGTCATCATCCTCCTGTCAACACCTATATCACCTTTAGGGATTTCTTCATTATAATATTCCATGCTATGTTTGTTAATACATCATTAAGGACTCAAAAAATCATACTCAAACTTGTTGGCAAATATCCCTTTGAACTTTATACACTTTAAGAAATAAGCTCAAATCCTTTTGCATTATGGCTTCATCATAGTCTTTAGATCCAGTTATAACACTTGTTACACTCTATCATGTTACACTTTGGATCCTAAAACCCTATTAGATACCTTAAATCATATTTAAGACCATTCTAGGGCTTTGAACCAAATATTCATTAACATATGATAACCTTTGAGAATGGTAACAAACCTCACACCATAATAGTTAACACTTATTGACTTTAGAAAAATAGTAGTAATTTTTATGCCCTTAGAATAACCTTCTAATCCCATGTGCATCGACCTATCACCCAGCGGGCACTGGGTGCTCACCCGAGGCATGTGTGGGCTCCGAGCCCCTCCTTTATGTGAGTTTTGTGAGAATACATTTCTTAAGGATAGAAACTTAGATGCAAAAAGGTAAAGGACCATGCATTCATTCTGAGAGCCTAGGATGAGTTATTATATCAATACATTCATTCAAAATCAAAAGAAACATCATACAGATAACAGATCTGATCCATAACATAAAGAAATGGCACTAGGGTTTACATCCATGAACATTATATTCTTAGAACAGAACCATATATTCATATTGATCATAGTTCAGTAGCCACATTACATTCACCAAGGCCATAACAGGCCAATGCATCAATGCAGATAAGACTCATGCATCAGAAGCCCTAGCTATGCTTTCCATATTACAAAAATTGTCACAAACCCATCCCCCTAGGTATGTTATCACTCCTACAATCCTCTTAATGAGAACCCCATCCTCCTGGAACCTCCCATTATTTCTGCAGAGCTTCACCCTTCATTCCCTCTATGTTGATCCCTCTTCTCTCCCTTGATAACATGCCTTTTCTTCTACCTGAGCATCTCTATATATAGCTTTAGCATCCACTACCATGCCTTCCTTCAGGAGTAGATTGCTTTCCAAGTGTCCATGTGGTCCTCCAATGGAGCATGCTTACTCTGATCCGAGCTCTCCACTTTCTGTAATGATGTCTTTCTAGATCCTTCCATCACATGGAATATTCCTTTCTTGGTCACCAAGTCACCAGGATGGCACCTTATCCACTCTGCATGCTTGGTCAGGTCACGCTTTTCTCATGTGCTTCTTGGAATGTTGAATATGGCTAAGTCCTGAAACCCATTTTTTTTCCTTTACACGTGCGCCATGGTTTCTACAAAACCCTTCTAAAACCCTTGTCCTGTACACTTTTCCCCTCACGCCCTTCTTCATATTGGTCCCACGTGCACACGCCCTTGGGGACTTAGTCAATATTTTGAGGCCCAACATCACCCCACACTAAGCTTGTTATCCGTCCTCAAAAACATCCTTCCTTCAAAGAATAAAGAATAGTGGGACTCTGAATAGTTGGAACAAAGAATGAAGGAATGAAGAATGGAAGAATTAAAGAATGGAGGAAAGAAGAAGAATATGTTTATTGTTGAAGGAGGAGTGGGAAATCCTTCCTTATATCTACCTCAATCTTCTCCCAGGCATCTACTTCATTTTGTGCTTCCTAGAGTAGGTCACCCACCAGAGTGCTTACCTCATCAAAACTCATCTCATCCCCCTTGGCACCCATTGTATCAATGATCCCTTCCAGCTGTTTTCCAAGGTCATGCAATGCATCCATCCTGTGGGTGATATGGGGATATAACTCCTTCAGCTGGTTTTTGATCGAGCCTCTCAGGGTCTCGATGGCTTCAGACTTATTCTCCACCTTGGCTAGGATCTTATCCCATTCTACTCTATTCCCCTTATTCTTCTCCTGAAACTCCTTGAGCTCATGCTTCATGGGTGGTAACTAAAATCCACTCTGTCTATCCACGTAATTTTCATAAGCATCTTTAGCTATCTACGTGGTAGATTTTACAGCGGCGAGGAGTTTGGTGTACCAAGTGACTACCTCCACAACCTTCAGCTTCTCCTCCTTCTCTTGGCATGCCAATGCCTCTTCTACTGACTCTAAAGTGATTGACCACATTTCCATTGTAAGGATGTGAGTTAAATCTTCCAAGCACTGCAAGGTTGATTCATATTTCTTCTCGGGTGGTGCTAGGTCTAGATGCTTTAAGATAATAACATCTGTAATCATTTCTACCTTCTTGTAGACCTCTCACACTTTTTTCTTCTCCTCCCATAGCTCACACCTTAGTTGTGCACTGATCAACTCTTCTTGCTTTAGGTCCTTGTTCTTTTCAACTAGCTCCTCCTTTTTCTTCTCCAATTCCCCTTCTAGGAATCTCACCCGGTCATTCCTTCTGAAAAGTCTTGCCTCAACTTCCACTGAAACCTTGTTGAGTGCATTACAGACTTGTTCATCAGATAATTGTTGAGCATTTACCAGTGGGTTTATCCCTTTTGCCTCTGGCATCTTCATCAGTGCCCCTTGGCTTACTTTGAACTCAGGTTCATCAATGTGGGACTCGAATGCCCAAGATAACATCTTCCTAGTTTGTGGGTATGTGCCTTCCTCATCAAATGAAGACATCGCCAGGAGTTGTTCTATTGGCACGATGCTTTGGAAGCACGTGTGTAGCACTTTGTTTGGATCATTGATATAACCCATTCCCTGCCCTTGTGCTACAACCATACTCTTCCCTCCTGTGCGCGCGCCCTTCGGAAAGCTCACCGCTAGGTTGGGATCCCCTCCCATGCTTCTGTACTCCTTTCCAATGCTCTCATCTTCTATTTCCTTGAGTATCTCATCTGCACTCCACTCCACCTCTTGCTCCACTAACTTTTTGATTATGCCCACTACTTCTCTCTCTGTGGCCTCTTCTATCTACTCCTTGGTGAGGCTGGGGGTCCTCTGATCCTTAGTGTTCACCTCCTCGCTAACCCCTTTGCCTTGGGCATCCTCCTCATCTCCATTATTCTCTTCATTTCCTTCTTTTGAATCATGTACATCATACATGGGATGATTATGAACTTCTTCATCCTCATTATCATCCTTCTTACCCCTGTAGGCCTCCAAGCTCTCTGTCTCCTCCGAGTCTGCCTTCCCCACTACCTTCTGTTTCTTCCTAGCTTGGGGATTCTTCCTCTTCCTCAGCAAGTGATTCCCTTCTAGGTGACTCTTCTTGTTTTGGCACCTCTTCCTCAGGTGTCTTCTCCTTCTCCTTGATGGGAGACTTCTTCCTTGCACGTGTAGGTGCTTGGCTTGGTGCCTGACTCCGGTGTGCCCACAGATTGTGTTGTCTACACACTTGGTGCTTTCTTTTCCTGTGCTTCTTTCTCCAGGGTCTCCTCCTTTTCTCTCTTCTTTGGTGCGGCCTTCTTCCTACTAGTGGGATCCTTAGGGATGGAGACATCATTCTCCAAGTAGGCGCCCTTCTCAAACATAGGCCTGATGCGCAAATACACCCTCGCTGCGGTCCTCCAAAAATTGGTAGTGTCAAGGGTTTCATCATTTGTACTTCATGGGAGACATACTTCTCCACATATATGTGCTTCTTTGGGTATACGAGATTCCTGTGTAGCTCATGGTGGTCCTGGTCCACTTTTCTAAGGTTGAACCTTATCCTTTTAGCTTCCTTGAAGTGGTTGACCCCTACTTGGAAATACTACGTGGTGAAAGAGAAAGGTAGTTTGCACCATGGACTTTCGGTCCCATCTATCAGAGTGAATCTACCAATGCAGAAGTGTTGGTATATAGAAAACTCATCCTCTCCATCTACTAGTGTGGGAAACTATTTGGGTATTCTCCATTCTTCCCTGAATGCATCACACATTCACTTGTACCATTTCTCTAGGTGTGCCTTATGGGTGGCCGTCATGGTATCACAAGTATACTTTTCAAATATTTTTGTGGGTGAGGGATCTTCATCTGGATACTCCCATACAAACTTCTCTGGCCCATCAGGCACTCCAATCTCTAAGAAGACAATGGTGAGAAGGACATTTCCGAACATTATCTTATCCCCTTCCTGTGTGTTGTTGATGATCTCGTCTACAATATAGATAGATAGGTTATAGATGGTTCCTTTTGAAATATTTTGGCATACATTCAACCATGCCTTGTTTACCTTTATCCACCTCTTTTGACCATTTAGCTTGGTAACCAAGTGCATGGCCATCCTCATTATAGGGTTGGGGATATCTGTGATATCAAAGTAGTGCAAACCCTTTTCGTAATCATAGGCCTCCACAGTCTCCTTGATGGCCTCCTTATCCTCCAAGTCATCATCTATGGAGTCCCCTTCACAAACCAGGCTAGTAAACTTTGATATGAGTTGAGGAGTTATGCGCATTTTGTGGTCCGCAAAATAGAAGTGGTCCTCATGCACATGTGACATCAACCACTGGTATAACCACTCGGGCTTTCCAAAATAGGGAAACTAATAAATTTACAGCAACCCAGCCTTTTCCAACTTCACCTTTACCTCATCGTTGTAGATCGGCATTCCCTCTGGTGTCTTCTTGTCCATCAAACAGACCATTTCCAATGCCATCTCTTTCTCCATGATGCTTGTGTGATGATTGTAGTCACTCATGGCCATCTTCCTCACATGGGATACCCATTCTTTCCCCAGCAACACTCCATCTGGGTACTGCATCTCTATATACCACTCCTCATTAAAACTCATGGCAGTAGTTGTTTGTTTTCTTTTTCCCTTGCTCTTCTTTGGTGAAACAATTGCCTTCTTTGGTGCCATTTTACTTGTCAGGTTAAAACCTAAACTCTTCTTGCTTCTCTTCCTTTCTCTTCTCAATCTTGTGGCTCAACTCCATGAAACAATCCTTCTACTTTATGTGCCCTAGCTGCAGAACCCTAACCTAGAAAAATTCTTCCACAGAAAATGTACTCCTCTGAAACTTTCTTCCATACACCTATGTACTCCTTCCACTCTGGTTTATAGATCAACCTAGTCATGTACTCAGATCTCTATGATTCTCCCTTCACATAAATCTTTCTTTGTGGATTCCCTGGTTTGCAAGAGCTTCTTCAATCTCATAATGGCAAGGTAAAATAATAATGTGCCCGACTTCATACTTATAGCTTTTTTCTCTTCTCTGGCAATAAATGTTATGCCACCCACCAATCTACTTAGCATTAAATGTGGATTTTTCCACTAAATCCATCCTTAAGCACCCTTACCCACATGCCCAATCCTATGTGAAAAACTTTCTACAACCTTCTGGCACACAAAAATCCTTACTGACCAAAGACTCTTATGCACACGTTTACAGCACCGAAGGCACTTCTTCTGTCCTTGACCTAATTTTTTCCCTCACCTACCTCATGTTGTTCCTGCACTTCTTATCCTTTGTAGGTGGTCTTTGTTAAGCTATCTTGACACCAAAAATTCTTGTCCACCATTTCCACATGCATTCTTCTATCTTTCGTGCCTTTAATCCTTCAATCCAAGGCCATACAACTTTTACTACCAGCTTGTATTTCACTTCGCACTACTTCACCCCACACTAAATCAGATGTGTGGTCCTCTAGGCATACACAACCTTTTGAAAGTAATGTGGTTACTGGTGCACAGGGCGTAAAATAACACAAATAGAAGGGAACAAACAAAAAGAAAGGGAAACACAAGGAAAGGAAAATGCATAAAGGGAAATCCTAAGCTAATTGGAAATACTGCCTTATTTACAAACACAAGGAAGGTTTATTTATAGTAGGGCTTCAACCTACTCCCATTGAAATGGCCAGGTAGTTTCATCCCATCCAACACTTGTAATTGGCATGTGCCTGACTCAAGGATGTACGAGATGATGTATGGGCCCAACCAATGGACTTTCAACTTCCCCTGATGGTGCAAAAACTTGGAATCATACAACAAAACCATCTGCCCAACCTCAAACTACTTATTCTTGATATGACAATCATGTCATGCCTTTTGTCTGGCCTTTTTAGTCTTCTGACTCCATCTAGCAAGTGATCACCTTTCATCTAACTGCATTAACTTGTCAATCCTTTCCTCGAGCACTTTCTCATCAGCCAATCCTCCTGCGTGCATTATACACATCGATGGTAATATGAATTCAACCTATAAAATAAACTCTATGCCAAACACCAATTGAAACAATGTAGCCTTGTTCAATATCTTATAGGTTGTCTTGTATGCCCATAGAATGGTTGATACCTTGTCATCCCAGTCTTGTCTTCCAATATCACAAATTTTGGTCAATGTGTGACTTAGTATCTTGTTAAATGCCTCAGCTGTTCCATTCACTTGAGGGTGATAAGGGGTAGTCTTGTGATGGGCCACCATAAACTCTACCAACAAGATCCTGACCATTTCATTTAGAAAATGTGTTCCCCTATCACTAGTTAAACTCAATGGACATCCATATCTGTTGATTATGTTTTCCCATAAGAATCTCATTGTTGTTGTTATTGTGTAATCCTTTGTAGGTGTTTCCTCTACCCATCTTGTCAAGTAATCAGTGCAAGTGATGATGTACTACAAGCCAGTCCTTCGTGGTAGGTGAAATTGGTCCTACAAATTCAATTGCCCATTTTTCAAATGGTTCAACGCTGGCTATAGGTCGCAAGGGAATTTCATCCCTCCTTCTAGGTTTTCCAAGGCACTAGAAATGGTCACAGGCCTTGCAAAACTCAATACAATCCTGGTAGATACTTTCCCACCAAATCCCTGCCATTAGAATCTTCCACATGGTGGCATTTCCTTCATAGTGTCCTCCTGTAATCCCACCATGTGCTTCCTCCATAATTGCAATGTGCTCATGTTCTACCATGCATCGGTGTAGAACCTCATCATGTCCTAACTTGTACAAATCTCCACTAATCAACATGTAGGGAGTGACGCATATTGCCAACTTATTTCTCTCCAAATCCTTCATTCCTTCCGATGCCAAACCCGTTTTAAGAAACACTACAATATAATCCAAGTTAGAGGGCACGTGCCACAACCTAAATAGTTGTGTGCATCTAGCATGGTATCCTCAATGCTCTGCGCATCCTCCCCTGAGTCAATTCTTGATAAGTGATCAAGTCCTGAGTTACTTTTTTCTTGGTTTTACCACAACTGAAAACTTGAATTCTTGAAACAACAGGACCCAATGACATATGCACCCTTGTAAAATGGGCTTATTTACCAAATATTTCAACACCATGTGATCTATGTAGAATATAAATGGTGTTTCCAGCAGATACTTCCTGAAATTATGTAGTAGTTAGATCATTGACAATGCCTCACGCTCAGTAGTTTTGTAATTTTGTTCTACTGGTGTCACCTTCCTATTGAAAAAACACAAAGGGTGATCAATAACCCCCTCACTAGATTGTGCTAGTACTACTCCAATGGTTGTCCCCAAGGCATCAACATGCACATGGAAGGGCTTATCCCAAGAGGGAAACTGTAATATGGGCACAGTGACAAGCCTATCCTTTAATGTGTCAAATGCCTTCTGTTTGCCTCTCCCGAGTGAAAGGAACTCTTGTGTTTAAGTAATTTTTCCAAGGGTGTGGTGATCTTGGCATACCCCTTAATAAACTTCCTGTAGTATCCTGTATGCCCAAGGAATCCACAAACTTTGCTTTGAATGGTTGGCTCCCCTAATCACACAATAACAAACACTTTGGTGGGATCCAATAGCAAGCCCTCCTTACATATAATATGTCCCAACAGGGTTCCAAATGGAGTAGCAAAGACACATTTCTTAATATTGAGGGATATCCTCAACTACTGACATCTCTCAAACATCAGCCTCAAATTGTCACAATGGTCTTTTACTAGCCCATACATAGTCCATTCATCTAGGTAGACCTGAAGAAATTTATGGATGAAGTCCTGGAAGGCTTGTACCATGATGCATGAGAACACAGTAGGCACATTCTTCAGCCCAAAAGGCATGACCGTGTAGGAAAAACTTCCCCATTCAGTGGTGAAAGTTGTCTTCTCTTGGTCTTCCTTTACAATTCTAACTTGGTGGTACCCTGAGAACCCATCCGTAAAAGAATAGACCTCGCACCCGACTACTCCTTCCAAAATTTCTTCAGTGAAGGGGTTGGAAAAGGGTCAATGACACACACTACATTCAAGTCCCTGTAATCAACACAGATCCTTATCCTTTCATCCTTCTTAATGCTTATGACCATTGGACTCACCCATTCTGATTCCTCCACAGCCTCAATGATGCTTGATGCTATCATCTTGTCTATCTCCTCCTTGACCCCGTAAGTACAAGTTTAGATTCATCCGATATGGTCTCTTTCAAATCGGGTACACACCTTCCTTCAACTTGATCCACATTTCCCCCAAGGAGTGGTGAACACCTTTGAGCTCATGGTACCCATGTGGGAAAAAATCCTGAAACTCACGCAAAAGTTCAATGATCTTAGAAACCTCTTTCTCTGACCAATAATCCCCAATGATAGCTTCCTTAGGTTCCACTTCAGAACCAATGTTAACCTTATTTATTTTCAAAGGCTCATGGTAGGTGCATGCCTTCCTATTAACATTATCCATGACTTCGTGTGTACCTATAGAATGGTTAACATCTAGATTCTCAATCTCTTTTCCATCTATCATGTAGACCATTTTTCATTTTTATTTTTTAAAGCATGTGCTCTCAAGTTGTATGTCTTCAAATTCATCTTCATCAAAACATGTCTCCAAACTAGGATCACCCAACAACTCCAGTATCATTTTTGCTACCATGGCACTATCTCCCATAGTAAGGCACTTGACTACTTGCAATGCCTTATCCACTGATGGCTTTATACTCCAATACTCAAAAGCTTGAATGAGATCAGCTGCTAACTCCTGCCAATTCCCTGTTTGACGGTGTGTCTCTAAGTGAATATACCATGCGTGCATGGAGCCCTGTAAGGTGGAATACAACTTATGTACCCATAGTGAAGGTGGTAAAGCTTTTCTGCCTTCCATCCAGGCCTTCTCACATGCTTGGATATGGGAAGAGGTGGGTTCTTTTCCATGGTAGTCTTGGATAATAGTGGGCATGTTGCTTCTACAGAACCTTATAGAGAATGTGACTCTTACCTCGTGCCACTCTAGAAGACTCTCACGATGTGTTTCCCACCAATGCATTGTAGTCCCGAGAAAGTTATAACTGAGCATACTTCTCTTTTCATCCTCATTTCTCCACTGATCCTCCATCTCTCGCAAGAAATCATCAGGGATTGCTCCTCTAGAGTAACTTGGTAGCTTCTTCCTTCCCAGGTGCTTGACTGAGCATGCCTTTGTCACCCTTGTTACAGATCCTCTTAAATGTCACCCAATTAACTCATAGGTCCCATGCACCCAATTGTCACATGTTATGCTGGTTGTATCACTCATAGACTGAGCATCTTCAAACTAGATAATTCCTTCTGTAGGATGAATTACCTCAAGGTCTCTAATAGAGCACACATAGATTCTATCAAGGACTTCTTCTCCTAAGGGGTTAGTATATGGTGTTGAATTCCCATCTATTAAAGGGATGATGACCCATTCTTCCTTGTTCTCAAAACTGATATACCCCTTGTTAAACCATAGGTCGGCATTTTTTTGTAACACCAGGGGCACCCAAGTAATGCTGGAAAGTTATCTTCCTCAGCTAGTGCTAGGACCTTGAAGTCCCCAGTGAACTTGGCCCCTTGAATAGTGATAACTGCATCTTTCAAGACACCAATGGGAATTTATTTTGTCTTGTTCACCATATACAACACATTTGAGGATGGTTGTAGTGTGGGCCTTCCCATTTGATGCCATGCATCCAAGGTGAGAACATTGACCTCTGCACCTGTGTCGATCAAAATATTGCTCAGAAGCCATCCATCTACAACAACATTCAAGGTTATCTCTTTGTCATAGTCAAGGCTATGGGGAGGAAGATTAACATGTAAGCACTTTCCTCTTATGCTCTCCTCCAAACGTGTGGTACCTTCTCCCGTAACCACTCTCCTAGCAAGGGAATAATATTTTCTTTCCTTAACATCTTGTATACTTCCATGACCTCATCTACATCCTTCTTCAGAGCCTCACTATTCTTCCTTTGGTCCAACTACCTTGACTGCTCCTTCAGACACTAGATCTCTCCTTGTAAACTCTGAATCACATCCATAGTCTCTTGATATACCTCTTTCTGATGAGAAGGGTCTAGATACTTTCCATGTACCACTTCTTCTCTTATAACTAGTGTTCTTTTCCTTGGTATCTCCCTGGCGCATGTGGCCTCTACTCATGTCATCACCAGTACAGGTTCTAATCCTGACTCATGTGCCATTCTTGGCATCCACTGTGGGTTGACCTTCTTTATGGTTACCATCCCAGTGCCCTTTTCTTTCTGGTGATGTTGGCTCATGTGCTTAAATAGCTCAGGTCACTCCTCATACTTATGTTTCTTTCCACACCATGAACATTGCAACAGATCAGGACACTCACGCTTATAATTTTCCGTCAACCCACAGTTATAACAAATTCCACGTGGGAACTCACTTCTTCCTCCACTGTGGTTACTATGACCATGAAATCCTCCGTGGAAACCTCTTCCACATGCTCCTCCATCTGTGTGTCCTTCATAGTGGTGATCATCATCCTTGGAACTACTTGCAAGGCTAGTCTGGTGCACACCAAGATCAATGGCATCATGAATCTAGTCAATCAGCCTACAATCCTTGGTGTCATGGGTCGTAGAGGTATAAATCTTGCAATAGCAAGACACATTCTTGTGGATCACCCCCTACAGTAGAGGACACCTACTAGCTTCATGGTCCCCATGGTAGATTTCACAGTCTGTTGCCATGGTGAGTACCAAATTCCAGGGGAAACTATCTTTTGTATGCCCTTCTACTTCACACTTATGTGCACCAAAGACCACTATGAGCCTCATGCACTGAGTTTGCAGATAATTTCTCCAACTACTTTGCCATTGCAACAATTTGAGCCTCACGGAAAGGTCTAACACTCAGTATCAATGCTTCCAATAGCCTCAATGCATAGGGCATACCTCCAAGGCCTTCATGGGTTTGTGAAATTCATGTGTGACAGTTCCATTCTAAACGATGTTATCAATCCTCCAACAAACCATTGAGCATGCTGAGAGGGGTAAATGTCATAGGATAGTTTTTACAAGAGATTCTTGAATTGTGCATCATACTCCTGCACACTCTCTCCATTCCTTGTTGGATTTATTTCAGAGCATTGATGCTCTTTTACTCAAACTCAGGGATATGGAACTCTATTAGGAAGGAATTTTTCAGTGCAGTGTAATCCACCACCGTTTGATGGGGGTCATACTTGTGGTACAACTATGCATGTTCCCCTATACAATGTTGTTGCAAATTGACTTCCTTCCACTCTCGGGGTAGTGATCTCCTTCACACACCATAGCAATTCACACTTGTGCACATGCTCTGTAGCATCCTCAATACCTCTGTAGTCCTTGTAGGTGCAACGACATCTCAAAAAATACTTGCGGAGGTGGCTGAGGCCCTTTCCCACCTGACCTAGAACCTTGGTTTCCTCTAGTGTTTCCTCCACCACCAGACCCACTAGACCCACCAAGTCATGTTCCTCCTGACCCACCAGATCCTCCAGATCTACTAGGCCCACCAGGTCCTCTGTCTCTTACACCACCAGATCCATTTCTTGTATCCAAAAAAGGGCTTGAATTGGTCATGCCTAGATTTCCCAACGTCCCACTGAACTACACGTTGATGGTTTGTGATATTTACCTATTGTCAGACGTGTGTCCCACGCCACTTGTGATACCCAAAATTTGTGTACTTTCACCTTGCCTAAAAATTCCTCCAAACAATGGAATGGATTGTGTAACCATAGATGTCCCAAACAAGAAGTTATATCTCCTAGGCATAGATCAGTTACTTCTTCCGATACTAACTAGGTTAGCAATGCTTATCTCTTGATCTGGAAAACTAAGCACTAGGGGTTGGTCACCAGGTGGGTTTAGATGTGCACTGATGGCTCTCCTTTCTTCATGTGATGAACTCTCATCAGAAGCTTAAGGGGTCTCTCTCCCATGCTTACCAAGATGGGGTAGCATAGACTTCTTAGTTTCCACGGCCTCTACATGAACCTTAACTACTTCCCGTAATGTCTGCCTCCATAAATCCATCACTCCTGAAACCTCAGGTTGTCTAGCCATTTCCCTTTCATGAGCTTCACCATACTTAATTCATCTCTCCCCCCTCTCCTTTTCATCCGCAATGTCTACCATCTTCCTCCACCCTAGCTTCCTCACCAGTGCTCAGAGAAGCTTAGCCGGTCATAAGGAATGCCTCTAAATTTAATGTAATGACCAAAATCTTCATAGCCAATGAGATAGCATGTAAAAAATGATCCTCTAGGTTCCCTTAAGAACTCAAACTCCACAATCTCCAAAAAAGAATACATAGAAATTGTGTATTCTAGGGTATAACTAGTTAACACTCCTCTCCACCAGTGATCAATAACATGCATCCAAGCTAGATTTGTGTCTTGTATCCTCTGGTAGTCATCTAGGGTCCACATGTGTGATCTATAGTACCAGCTCGATATGGATGCATATGTTGAAATCCATTCATACAATTCTACTGGAAAGTAGCAAAAGAAGGTCTCATACAACTCATGATACAGGTGCTCTTCTACCCATCTGCGTGCATCAAACTCAGGTCCAGTACTAAATATTTGAGAAAACTCATCCTCCTTGCTCTTAAACCATGCTTCGACACTTTCCAAGGTCAAGCACTCTATCATCACGTGTCAAAGGAACCAAGATGTAAACATCTCTCACAACAACTTCGAAAAGAGGTCCAAGAAATGGAACCAAGATGTAGTCATTTTTATGCCCTTAGAATAACCTTATAATCCCATGCACGTTGACTTATCACCCAGCGGGGCATTGGGCACTCACCTGAGGCATGCACGTGGGCTGAGCCCCTTCTTTATATGAGTTTTGTGGGAATACATTACTTAAGGCATAAACTTAGATGCAAAAAGTTAAATGACCATGTATTCATTCTAAGAGCCTAGGATGAGTTATTATATCAATACATTCATTCAGAATCAAAAGAAACATCATACAGATAACATATCTGATCCATAACATAAAGAAATGGCACTAGGGTTTACATCCATGAACATTATATTCTTAGAACAAAACCATATATTCATATTGATCATAGTTTCAGTAGCCACATTACATTCACCAAGGCCATAACATACTATGCATCAATACAGATAAGACTGATGCGTCAGAAGCCCTAGCTATGTTTTCCATATTACAAAAATTGTCACAGACCCATCCCCCTAAGTATGCTATCACTCCTACAGTCCTCTTAATGAGAACCCCAACCCTCTGGAACCTCCTATTATTTCTATAGAGCTTCACCCTTCATTCCCTCTATGTTGATCCCTCTTCTCTCCCTTGATAGCACACCTTTTCTTCTACCCGATCATCTTTATATATAGCTTTAACATCTACCACCATACCTTCCTTTAGGAGTATATCCCTTTTGCCAAGTGTCCATGTGGTCCTCCGATGGAGCATGCTTACTCTAATCTGAGCTCTCCACTTTCTGTAATGATGTCTTTCTAGATCCTTCCATTGCGTAGAATATTCCTTTCTTACTCACCAAGTCATCAGGATGGCACCTTATCCACTCCGCATGCTTAGTTGGGTCACGCTTTTCTTATGTGCTTCTTGGAATGTTGAATATGGCTAAGTCCTAAAACCCTTTTCTTTTCCTTACAGGCACGTCATGGTTTCTACTAAACCCTTCTAAAACCCTTATCATGTGCGCTTTTCCCAACTCACCTTTATTCATATTGGTCCCACATGCACATGTGCCCTTGGGGACTTAGTCAATATTTTTTCTATAGACCCATCTTGAAAACTTGTCAACAATCTTCAGTTATGTAACCCTGACAATCTTTCCTTGTTATTCTGATGCATAGCCTTCTAGATATTTTGTGAACTTCAAAACCTGCATCAATACCTTATGACCTTCTAGTCATTTTAACTTCCTATTCCTGCATACCCTTATCATGGTGTATTGAATTTGTAAGCACATATTACATTCACTCTAACAAGCACAAACTAGATAGAAACATTCTTTAACATGGGTTCTTCATTTGTCTTAATACATGATATTTCTCCCCTTAGGATAATAAATAGATATTAATATCACATTCATATCTCTAACATGGAATTCTTGTCCTTTTAAACTATCTTAACACTTTTCATGACTATTTGATGTCAAACCCAATCTTCATGTACCTTTCTTAGAGCCTGATTTGTGTCAATCTTTGATCACTCAACACTTTTATCAATGGGTGCACAAATTTCAAGGGACTTACAACTATTTTAACCACCAAGATAGAATTATTTAATCTTTAGTAACCTATTACAATATTTAACACATCAATTTGATAAAGAGGCACACTTAAGATCATGTCACCATCTTCTTGTTAGATCAAAAACCCTACAAATTCTCTGATGGACTCAGACTGAACTAGCTTAATGACCTTCCACTAAAATAATAACACTATAAACTATGGAATCAGTAACCTCTTTGATGTCATTATGACCATGAAGACTCATATTGATTGAATTATTAGTATCAACTCATCACCCTATACTTTAGTCTTTCGTATCACTTTTACCATCCAAAACCCTTGATAGATTCAATCCTTCAATCACCACTATCAAAATGTTCTCACCCAGTTTTGTTGTGGAAAACTTATTTTAAAACTCAATTCTTAAGACTTATTTGATGATATTTTAATGATATAGTGACATTGTGACCTTCTTAGATCACCTTCATGACTATATACTGACATATTCATTGCATGAATGATTTCTCAAACCTTAGAACCACTTTAACAAAGACTCCATGGTGGATATTTAAGACTTATGGACTTGACACAAACCTATTTGAGGTGTAGAACACAATCTATCACCACTATCTTAGAGCATTTTGATGTAAACAAAAGTTTGATCAAATATAACATCTCCTTCATACCATTTATGTTATCTAAGGGTTTGAAAAAACTATACAAACCTCCTCTTTTTTCTACACACTACAAAATTTGACTTCAAATTGAGCAATATCTTATTGACACTGAAATGAGACCATACAATTAAAACCAATAACTTCACTTCTTATCAGGACTATTAAACTTGTAACTCAGGCTCTGAAATACCTTAGTATTGACACACTTGTATACTAACCTTATGATAACAATTTATCTTTCCTTAGAATGATTTATTCTCATACCTTTTACTTTACTCAATACCTATGCCTCATTTTGATGAACTTTAACCAAAATCACACCTTGAGAAATTTCTTGACAATAGTACAAGCCTTACTATGATTAAGGACCAAACCTAGACTGTGATGGACAATTTAAAAAAATATCCTTTATATGACTCTCAAAACTTGATGTAATTTAAATATCAAGACTCAATTGTCACCATACAAAAACATACTAGCAAATATCAAACTCACAAACACAACTTCAAGAAAGAGCACTTAGAATACATATTTTATAGACAAATGGAACTAGGACAACCAACAAAATCATACCTTGATAAACCATGCATGCATATAGATCTGAATCAATCACACAATCTTAGACACCTACCAATTAAAAGGACTCAATTTTCATAGATGAATCAAATCACATACCTTACAACTCTTGAAGTATCCCATACTCCTAGTCTTTTCAATTTATCAAGCACATGAGAATGCTTTACTTCAACCCTCGACTCAAGATTCTTGAACTTATTTTCATGATTAGGCCTCTTGTCATCCTTGTTTGAGCTCAATTTCTCCTTAGCTACCTTTTGACCATTTACCTTAACTAGATCTGATTCTCCTTTGACAAGATTTGACATCTATACTTCCTTCATTTTTAGATTATAAACCATCTTCACTTGCTTAAATGATTCATGAGAGAAAAACCTTGCAATATTTCCCTTGAGATGACACTTGTTGCAAATAACCTCTTGTATATCTCTTGATGGACAAATCTTGTGATCTTTTCCATTGCTCTAAGGATACACACAACTGAAAAACTTTATACAATCCCTTTCTCTATGACCAAACCCATTTCATGTATAACAATAACCATGAATTTTTTCATACCTCATAGTATTTGGTTGTCTAATGAGATTAGGCCTTGAACACTTCTTTTTGCCATGAACACCTTCATATCCACTTCCTTTGGAACTAGGACCAGCTTCTTGATATGCTATATTATAATTTTCATCTCCTTTGACCTTTAGGATTTTTATATATTCCCTGAGTTTAACATACTCTTTCTTCTTTGGTGTTGACATATGTTGTCATACCTTTGATTTCAGACTTTAAATGAATGTTATCCTTTCTATGGAAATCCAATTCTTCTTTTTTATCCATCACCACCTCTTTAAGATCATCTTGAACATGTATACACACATGATCTGGATTTTTTTAAAATCCATCACATTACTCTTCCTTTGAACTAAAATTTGAAATAACATTCTCCAACTGATTTTTGAGACTTTTTATGGTTATTTCATCTTTCTTGGCCATGGATCTCAACTCCTTATTATCTTTCCTTATTTTCTTATCCATCTTGTGCTTCTATGATCTATTCCAAGGTGTTAGACTTGCTTTACATGGACTCACTTTGATACCAATTTTTGTAAGAACCAAGGATCAGGGGGTGAATTCGTCCAATAAAACATTATTCCATTTCCATTTATCATACATTAACATTCATAAAACTATTTAATTAAACATCAACTATATGTGTGTTTACTTAAGCATTGAATCAACCATACACAAGAGCAAGAGAAAGAGAGTACACAAAAGGGTAAGTGCACCAAGTTGGGGGACAATTAAGTGGACATCAAATCCTGAATTTTACATTAAAAACAACAAAACATCAAATTTAGTCTTCCGCAGACTTGAACCATGCCGAAAAGTAAAAACTATGTCATAAAAATGGTACCATTGCATAGGGGAGACTATTAGCTTTGTAGAAATACTGATTTTAAAGTGAATAGAAGAGGATAAATATCATTTTATAATTTTTTACTAATAGTAGGTCTTTAAGACACTTTTTCCTATGAATGTTTATGTCTATGTTTAAGACTGCAAAATGTATTTCACTTATCAGAATGTGATAAAACTTATACCATCCCAACCATGGTGAAATTATATACATGTTCAAAAAAAAATTTATTTGATTTCAATATTTTTTGATGAAGTTATGGCGGGCAAATGGAAAGTGCTCTATTTTCTTTATGTTTTCATACCACTTTCACGGAAAAAATCATAAAAAATAAAATATTACTCAAAAAAATACAAAATAAAATCCATCCCAAGATATATAGTGGCATATAACTTCTCACCAAAGGAAAAAAATATATATCAATTTTTGGTCATCCAAATTGTGGGCAAATGGACTATAATCTTATCGGCGTTTTTAAAAAAAAATACCAAGTCATTGAATTTTGAGTGTTTAATATAGCTAATCTTGTCCATGTTTTACAAAAATTAGTATTTTAGAAACTAGATTCCAGATGCTACGATTCATATTAATATAATTTTGTCTAATTTTGAGTGTATGTATTGCTAATAATCCCTACAAGTTGATATTATGTTGTTATTTGCAATATGATGTCCACGGATGACCCTATATTTGTCCATCAACTTCCTGTACTTACCCAAAAACAAAAAATTTAAGTGGGAAACCCTCAAGAGGAAGAAAAATAAATAAAAATCTAATTATATTACACAAATAAAATATATTTAGTGAAGCATCAACATCACAAAGAGCACCAACCCCTAGTATAGTAGAGTACTAACCCTACAAAGAACACCAACCCCTAATTTAGTGAAGCACTAACTCTAAAAGGAGGATACAACCACCTAAGATGATGAAGCACCAACTCAAACATCCAAATATGATGATATATGAATATTTTTTCTGCCACAACTTATTGGGATCACTAATTTAGCTCACACATTTTCTTCAAACCCTCATTCCTTCAACTCGCTTAATCTTGGATTTTGATGCCTTGATTTGGATCCAAAAATTTTCATTCATACTCTCTATCCTTCTTCATATTTTTTCATACATATCCATATATGATTTCACACCCTTTAACCACTTTCAAACTCTCTCCTAGGATCATATTTTCCTTCCTTGGTCAACTAGTTCAAATTTGACCTAAAAAAACACTTTTATATGCTTCTTTTATTTCAAACACATAATATCAGGTCCTATACATTTATCTTGACAAATAAATAAATAAACATAACAATACATTCATAAAAAATCCTTAAAATGGACCCATGTAGGTATTCCATTCTCAAACACACAAAACAAGCTCAAAAATAGTTGAAAACCCTATCACATGGATCACCAAAGACAACAACCTCATACCCATGATTATTCAAGATTCCAAATTTCTCACATGTGTCAAATATGAAATAAAAACATCGTACATGGCCGTAAATTATCTTGAACCAATAAAAATTCTCATAACTCTATCAAGAAGGCTCATATCCTTTATAAAACAGTTTTTTCCAAGAACCAATCTTCACCTTTGGGCCTCAAATTCACCCAAGAACACATCAAATATGGCATTTAACCACTCATTGGAATATCCTTTACATTTATATAACATCCATTCTTTCTATAACTCATGAAACATCCATTATTGGAAACCACACCAACTTTCCTCTTCATCAAACCAAGCTACCTAGAAAGCATTTTAAGGAACTCAACAGGTTTGCACCATTTATGCCACTTTCAATGCCTCAAAAGGCCTTAAATAGGAAAAAAATTCAACCCTCTTCACTCTCCAACTGATATCAAGTGTCATCCAATCCATCTCATGTGTATTCTACCTCCATTTCCTAGCCAGAGAAATTCTCTCTTGAAAAATAAGATTCATTTTTCTTCATAAATTGAGTTGGCTCACCTATCAAACACCATTACCATGAGACAAATCATATATCATTTGAAATAACTCTAAATATAATTTCCATAACATATTAAATTTCCTTCCAAATCTAAGTGGAAGCCTTTAACGAGGTCCATATTTAAAACTGCTCATTTAGGCTTCTAGGACTCAAGAACTAGTCTTAAGCAAAACTTGCTCCATCCACCTCAAACACACTTCCAAGATTAAAAAAATCATGGAAACCATTATGAATTTTTTATAATAACTAATAAACATTCAAAAATAATTTAAAACTATAGAATAATCACCAACCTCATGAACCTACTCAAGACCCTGCTTAACTAAGCATGCACCATATTTGACATTCAAAGATCGGGTCATAAATTTCTCATAACTTATCACAAATTTTTTTTTGATATATCATTGGAAATATTTTTGAGCCAGGATCACAAAAAAACCTGAACCAAGTCTTAAATCCATATGTAGCTCATAAAATTCTACTTTTACCACAGACCACTCCAAACTGCCCCAAAAACTAGTCCTCATAAATAGGGAACACTTTTACGTTTATGACCTAAAAGAAGATCTGAAACTATCATGGAAATATATAAAAAATATTTGGCTAAAATAAATGTCAATTTTTTTCTTACCTTGTTTGGGAAAAGTTTCCATAAGTTTATCTTTTTTTATAAACTTGTATTTTTAGGTGGGGCTCACATAAAGTCACATGTTCTAATATACCTATCTAAAAATTTGGAGTTCTCTATAACCTCCAATCATAAAATTTTCAAAATAACTCAAAAGTGGCTTAGTACACTTCTTTTTCTCCAAGTCTGTTTGAGTCAGGGTTTAGATAATGTTTCAAAGCAACTTATCTTCTTAACAATCATTCATAAAAACATAAAGATAAAACCACCTCATTATTTTTGATAAAATTATTAGTTGAGTGAAAACATATCCCTGAAATTATCTGGGTCCCATAAAAAAAAACCACAAGGAGCATCAGAAGGTCTTTTTTTACCTCAAAATCACACTATGTAAAACCCGAGTTTTCCAAAACTGATGTATCTTACAAAATATTCTTCAATTTGACCTAAAACTTTTCATAAAGCATCATGAAAACATCCTATATCTATCCATTCTCACCATCTATCTAAAATATTCTTGTAAATATCTATCCATTAAGACTTACCTATGCCAAATTTCTTATTCTTCACCTTTTTACTTCCCAAGGACCATGAAACACTATCTAACCACTAAAAAATAACCCAATAAGACTTGTAAAATTCACATACATTGTCACCATGTTTCTACCATTATTTATCATGACTGATTAGCACCAAATCTCATGCCTTCATACCATTTTGCAGGCTCTAGGACTAAGAACAGGCCTAAAATGATCTAACTCAACCATGAAAAACCATGAACTGAATTTGTTGACCTCTTACAGATTCATTAACACCTATAACACACCATATGGACTGTGGATGACCTCATGAAAATATTCATTCAACTTTTGAGGACTCATACTAATACTATGTAAGATCTACCATGCACTAGGACGTCATATGAATTCATTAAAATCAGTCACTACTAATTTACCTTCATGTTTTACACTAAAAGACGCCTCATGGAGACTCACATAACACCATGACACCCTTTTCCATAAATTTAAGGTACATCAATGACAACACTAAGACAAAATGGCCAACATAAACAATTCCTAAGAAGATTGGGAACTACAAATACCATAGGATGGGGAAATAAATAGGCTCTTAAGCCAAACTTAGCAACCACGATGTATGACCACAACCAAATAGGATAAAATTTACTTTTATTTTCACTTTCCTTTATAGTATTAAATTGTTTCTATTTTAGCACAATATCCCCATCCTTAAACTCTTGAGGGATGATGTTTTTGTTGTAGTTGTTTTGGATTTACAATTTAAGGTGATCCAAGGCATTAAGTCATTTTTTGTCAAGAAACTCAAGCTCAAAAAATCTCGATAATCTATATTCCTCTTCATTGTCAAGATAATCCTTCAAATATATGCATAAGGATAGAATTTTTATCTCTAAGGGAATGATGGATTCAATTCCAAAGACAAGGGAGTAAGTCATGGTTCATGTAGGAGAGTAGATGGAAGTCTAATAAGCCCATAAGGTGGGATGGATTTGGAAATGCCAATTTTGGTCTATTTTACTAACATGTTTGTCCATAATGTGAACAAGTTTTTTATTTTTGTCTTCAACTTGTCCATTAACTTGAGGGTAATAGGGGCTGGACCACTTTTAACGTATTTTGAAGTGTTGACAGAGGGTCTTCAATTTTTTGTTTTTGAAGGACTTACCATAGTCGAGGACAATGATGAATGGGATGTCATAATGAAAATTATGTAGTTCAAGATGAGTTTGGAAATTTGAGCACTGGTTACATACATGAGGGGTAAAATCTCTACCTATTTGGTGAAGTACTCATTTGTGGTGATGACATGTTTATGGCCATCCAAAGAGGTGGGTGTGAGTTTCCCTATGAGATTGAGCTCCCATTTCAAAAATGATGAAGGTATAATAATAGGATATAAGGATTGGTTTGGTACATGAATCAAGTATCCATGCTTCTAAAAAAGGACACACTTGTGTACATATTGACAATAATTTGTTGTTATAGTGGGCCAATAATAACCAACTTGTAAAAGTTTATTAAAAATAACCATGCCACTATTATGAGTGCCACATATGCCTTTGTGCACCTCTTTGATAGCTTGGATAGAATCTTCCAAATTTAGATATCATAACAATTTCCCATTATATCCTCGACAATAGAGATTCCCCCAATGAGGGTATAATGGGATATATGTTGTGTGTGTTAGGAAATTAGTCTGAACATATTAATTTGGATGATAATTGTATTGTGAATAATTACAAAAGTAATAATTCACTAATATATGGGTTAGTAGTTAGAATATTATGTTTGTTAGATGTATTATTGTAAGTTACAACAATAATAGGAATATAGGTTTGTTGGGAGGTTAATATTCTTAGAGAATATTTCTAGGGATACGATGAGATATATTTGGAGACATGATATCCATAAATATAGGAATGTATTTCCTATATAATTCTATATCCTAAATGAATAATATTGTTTGGTTATTACTGTGTTAAATGTGTGTAAATTTTGAACGAAATTTTTAGGGTGATGGCTCATTTTCGGGGATGGGTAATGTCAGGTGGGAATGTTTCATCTTGTAGGAAATTTTATATTTCTTCATACCAAAGGGAGAATGGACCAAAAAATTCACATACCATAAAATATTCTAACATATCATAAGCAGGTACAATTGGATATTCAATAAGGAAATAAAATTTATTATTTTCATGAGGTAATTTTAATAGAGACCAAATGATATCCATAACAAATAAAATTCTATTATGAATCTGAGGGATTTGTTGAAAATTATTTTTGAAAAAATATTCCTTAAGACTGTCCACCAAGAGCTTATAAGGTATAAGTTTCTCATCCTCAACCTTGTATTCATCACTGACTTGTTTTATGATGAGTTGTGAGTTTCCAATGAATTGAACTTGTTTAATATTCCACTTGATGATTATCTAGAACCAAAAATGAGGGCATCATATTTTATTAGGATGAGTTTTTTGGTAGGATTGATGAGGATAACAACGACACTAGACCCATGAAAGGTGAATGATCCATCAAAGTAGATTTTCCATGTCGTAGATTCTTCGAAAAACAAAATAGTTTCATTGGGAAAGTTAAGAATTAATGGATCCATACCTGATAAAGGTTTTTTTTCAAGTTGATCAATGAGAACCTACCATTTACCAACCTTCTAATTTGACATAGTAAACTAATCTAGTTTTTCATCCTCTTGGTAAGGAAAGGTTAAGACATGACGTATTTAAGTGGGTCAAATTTGGATATGAGTTTGGTTTTATTATTCATAAGGTAATGTCAAAGTTTTTGAAAAGAAAAGACAAAGGCTAAACATACTTTTTTTATTTACAAGTAATTAAGGTCATAGGGAATTAAATTGCAACTGAGGTAATAGACATATCTTTATTTTGATTTCTTATCATGTTGGGCTAAGAGAGATCCTAAATCAAATTGGATAGGGGAAATGTATAACAAAAGGGGTTTTTAGGAGTAGGAGGGACTAAAATAGGTGGCTTGGAGAGATATTTCTTTAACTACTCAAATGATTATTGACATTCTAATCCCCGTTAAAAATCAACATCCTTCTTGATGATATGGATGAATAGATGGAATTTATCAAAAATATGGGAAATGAATCTCTAAATAGCTTTAATTTTACCTTGTAATCTATGAATTTGCTTTATTTTTTTGGTAGGAGGCATCTCCATAATAGTTTTAACCTTTTCTATATCTACTTCAATTCCTCTTCTAGATACAATGAACCCAATTATCTTTCTTGTTATAACTAGAAACACACATTTCTTAGGATTTAGCCTAACTTTATATTCTTAAAGCCTTTCAAAGATGCGATAAAGAACAACCAAATTTTCTTCTCATGTTTTTGAATTACTCAAAATTTCATACATGTAATCTTATAAAATTTCATGTAACATGTCATGAAATATAACCATCATGGCTTGTTCATATGTGGATCCTACATTTTTAAGGCCAAAAGGCATGACCTGATAACAAGAAGTACCCCAATGAGTAATAAAAGTTGTTTTGTGTTGATACTATTTAGCAATATTAATTTTGTTATATCTGAAGAAACCGTCCACGAGAGATAGTATTTCATGACCCGTTGTAGAATCAATGATCACGCCAATTTTGGGTAGAGGAACACCATATTTAGGACATATCTTAATGATATACCTAAAATATATAGAAATTGTGATCCCCTAAATCTTCTTGTGACTAAGGACTATGTTGGATATCCATTATGAATAGTCAATATGCCCAATAAATTCAACTACTAACAACTTTTCGAGCTCCTCTTTGACTAGAAGAGCCACTTCTAGATGTATATTATGGAGATTATTTTTTTATAATATTTTCTAACCCATGAACAACAAACTTTTGTACAACCAATGAAAGATCCAACCCTGAAATATATGCATAGGAAAAAGAAAAGATGTTGAAAAATTCTTACAGAAGCATACAAATGTTTTATGTTCTTTATGACTAAGTGATGCCACTAACTTCACAATTTTAGGATGCTCCTGGGTGCTGATGTTGTTATAAATATTTTCCTTGACTAACAAATTAAATCCACCCTCCTTTTCCAGAGGATTAGAAGGGAAATTAAGTTCTTCCTCAATTGGCATCACTACAATATTTTCACCAACAAAATGGTCACTTTTATATTCTATTAATTATTTTTGGTATTGTTTATCCATAAGTTCCTCAAAAAGGTTTTCATCGTGAGACTTGGTGTAGACACTAAATTTTAGTATCCCTTATCTGTCACCCTACTTTCACTCCCCTTTGTCATCATTTTCTACATACATACCTCTCTTCTCATTAAAATTCACTTGTCCCTCCTAAATTTCATTTATCCTCTTATGTTTATTCCTCCACCTTAATACTATCCTAATCACATCATTAATGGTTCTTCCTTAAATATCCATAATCACTATTAATTGTACCTAAATCCTCATCTAATTCTTTTATCCTCCCTAAACCTCATTTCTATCATCCAAAAGTCATCATCTACCCCCATTTAATAAATTCTTATCCCTCAACCAAATTTTATCTTCCCTAATAACCCCTAACCTATATTAATCACTTGAAACATGTTTTCATGCAAATTTGCAACAAAAAAATTTCCAATTTTCAAGTATGATTATGATACCCCTGTGTCAGATTTTTCAAATTTTACCTCTCCAAGACACCTCAGGTATACCTATCCTTAACAAAAATCCTTACTCATTCCATGTAATGGTCATCAATTAGGTGTTCATCCAATTACCCCTAGGTGATTTAGGAAATAAAATTTAATCCCCCTAGGTGATTTTAGGAGTTCTGGAAGAATGCCAATTTTGGCCAGTTTTAGGAAGGGCTACCACTGGCCATCCTGAGACTAATTCATCCCCTGAAGTGGAACGGAGGAGAAAAATTCAAAATGGAGATGTAATCAAGGTATAATAACACCAAGCATAATATTTTGGAGATTCAAGAAATATTTAGACGTTTGGGTTCTCAAGCCTAGGCAATGCACAATGTTAAAATAAATACCAGAGATTTGAGAATCAATTCTAGGATTTCTTTAAGGAGTTATGAGATAAACAAGAAATCATGTGAAATTTAATTCAGATCTTTGAAATATTTTGGAATTATATTTTTCACAACACCTAGGCGCAATATGTCTATATCCAGTTTCTCTAATGCTCCATCATAGAGACAGAAAAAAAATCAAATTTTTCATGGCTCAAATGGATAAATAAATATTTGAAACCCCAACCATTGGATTCAAAAGGCCTTTTTAAGTCTAAATAATAAAAAATTGTACCTTGAAATTCATCCGGGAGCTCAATATATCATCTTGCAAGTTGGCCTTAAGGTAAGCTCTCGTACTTAGCCAAATTTTTAAGTGGAAATGTGTCAGCTCCAAGATCATGACACATTTTTATGTCCCTTTACTCCCTTTAGAAAATATAAATGAGAGACATGAAAATTTTCCCAACCATTTTTATCCCTCTGATCACCCATAAGACCCCCCGCATTTCTAGTTTACACCCTAGGAGCTTGTTGGAGTCTATCCTCACAGTGCACGGATGATCACCAAGTGTCACAACCTAGCGCGATGTGAAAATTGATGTCCCTTTCATCTCTTTAGATAAAGGAGCATAGGGGACACCAAAATTTTCCAAGACCCACATGCTTCTTCTTGGATGAAAAAAATCTAGATTCAACACTTAGCCATTTCCACATTGTCAGTTCATCCTCCCACATTCTCCTCGCACTGCCGAAATACTGTCGGATCTTCCCCATAATTTTTTGCTCAATTTTTCCCATAAAAATAGGATAATTGATGCCCTCATACCATGAAAACAAAAAATATACAAATTAATTAAGATTTTAATGAAGCAAAACAAAGAAAAATGAAGAGATTTTTCCTGAAAACCCTTGTAGTCAAAAACAAAGAAATGCTTGCTTCTCTCAATCTAGATCACGAATCGAGATGCCATTTTTTGTAGAATTTCTCATTTTAAAATATGATCAAGATGAAAAAAATGGGAGGTCAAATAATTCTCTAAATCATTTATTTCATAAAAACCCCCATTTCATGTTATAGCTCACATTTGTTGGATTTCCCATCAATCTAGAATTGAACTAAAATTTTGCACATAGACTCTAAATAAAAAAATATCCCAATGGATTCAATTTCATCATGATTGGAGGTAAAATCTAGACCTGTAAATTTCAATCTCCATTAATGGCCACCATGATGGCTCCATGTCCGAAACCACTACCAAGTGATATTTTCAAATTTTATTTCCAAACATTCTGGTGGTTGAAATGAAGTGAAATTTGGAGGATAAGATCATGATGATGAGCCGAGTTTGAAAATATGTGTTCCATCACAAAATAAGCACCAAAAAATACTTTCCAATAATAGTAATATTTGCTATACATATATGTTATGTTTGTAAAATCATCATCAAAATTGGTTATGGCAAAGGTTATGTGCAATGAAGATCATCAAGAAGTTAGAATGATTATAGCATAAAATAGTGAAAACAAACACTTACTAAAAATTATAAGATCTCTATATGGGTGCTTATTAAAAATAGTAAGTCACCCCAAGAAGTGGTCAAGGTAAAGGTAATGTGCACAGGATTGAATGAAGAAGTTCATCACATTAGGATTGTCAAGAAGAGGCCAAAATTGCCCCTTACAAAAAATAGTAAGTCTCCCATCTGGTCACTTACTACTAATGGTAAGTCACACTCAAAGGTCAATTTTAGCATAATGGGACATAGAGGGATGATCATTTAGGTCAACACCATCATTAAGGGTGATCATAGGAATTTCTCACAAGACATTCGAAATCCATCTCAGGGGACTCAAAAATGTTTTTCGACACTCACTACATGGTTTAGGTCACATGTATATCATGTGTAGGGTGGAAAGATGTAGTTATTAGAAAAATATTTCATTCAACTTGGAAAGATTAGTTATGAGTTCTTATTTCTTTAGAAAGGATCTTTATGAGTTAGTTTTCATGGTCATTAGCGAATTTGTTTAATAACTATTTTTGAACTCTTAAACCCAAGGTGTCCTTGAACAATCCAAAGGAGATTCTTGGGGAGAAAATATTTTAGGGAATTAGGGATTGTCACATTGGGACATCTATCAAGCCATCTGGAAGGAGATATGGACTACATCAGAGGAAGATATTTCATCATCAACATCATTATTTCCCCATTTATTCTTCTGTCTCTTTGTCCTCTCTTCCTCCCTCCAAATTTCTCTCTCTTCAAATTTTCTAACTCTTTTTTAAAGTTTGCACTTTGTAATATGCCTTTAATTTATTCAAAAAATAAGTTTAGAAACATAATGTAAGTTAATTCACCTTTATTATATAAAAGGAAATTAATAATTTCTTAGGAATATAAAGAATCTAAAGTTAGAAAAATGCATATGAAGTGTCATTAGGAAGATGAAGATGCATATCTCTTCTATAAATTACATTAAGCCCCTCATTTGGGCTTCTTTTTGGTTGGTGATCGATTTTGTAAACTCAAGAGTGCATTGTGCTTAGAGAGAACAAAGGAGATGGACATTTTATTCTATTTTCCCCTCACTATTTTTCCTCTATTCTCACACTATGCACAACTTTAATTGAAATGATAAGTAAAGAAGAATTTTATGTTTTGTAATGCATATGAATGCGTGCATCTTTGTATGCATGGTTTCCTCTAGCCAGTAACATGGAATTTTTGGTTGTTTATTCTCATAAATTCATATGTTGAAATTTCTAACTAGTGTGTGCATGAATATGATTTTATACCTGTAACATTACTTCTCCTTCCTCTTTTCTCACTCCCCTGACAAAGTATTCTCTAGAAAGAAATTTATATCTTTTCCACAGGCTCAGTGGAGTGCCCTTATTGGATATTTCGCTGCAAGCACACCAACAAAATTCACCTTTTCATGCGCATGCAAACACAAAAGCTACACCATTTAAGTAGAGGAACTTCAATTCCTAGAGCATTAGCAAGAAACCTATAAATTTTCCCACCTGATACATTTTCTCACCAACATTTTTTGGCACCCACTGTGGGGAAAATTTAGTAACATCTACACTCAAATATGACAAGAAGGTTAAGAAAATCAAGAAAAAAATTAAAAAATGGAATTTGAAAAGTCACACAAGCCTTATATTTACAAATAATGGCTATTCTTAGTAACCCTCCTTTTGAAATACCTAATATATTGTTTCACATCCAAGAAATACATTAATTATGAGTTGAGGGAAGCCATTTGGCACAACGGTCAAAGTTTCACTCAATACTTCATTTCCATGAGATTACTTGACCTCAAAGAAGAATGCGTTATTGAATTAGAAATTCAAACAAAGATTCAGGCACCAAAAAGAAGAGTATAGATTTTCAAGCTGGTAGATAGAAGGTACACCCAACAACAAAGACAAGGAGGAAAAACTGATCCCATCTCCGAAGAACTTCAAAGAAGACAAGAGCTTCTCAAAAATTAGAGGTCACCCCTTCATCAAGAAACTGGTCACATTGGGATTCCAAGTGATCTCGATCCATTTTACATCAAGTTTCCATACATCAACAATAATCTCAAATATTTCCTCGATGTAGAGACCAAAGAAGAAGCTAGAGAAAGATAAGTAAGAGCTAAAGAAAAATTAAGAGCTCAGATTGAAGAGATTGAAAGAATTCAAGCCAAAGTAGATGAAAGAGCAGCACTTGAAGCTACAACCTTAGAAATCTTGGAAGGTAGAATTATAGATGGAATGGTAGATCGTTATCATGAAGATCACATACCAAATGTGTCATGGGGTGGAAACACTAGCCCACTTACACTTCAATAACCTCTCCATGAATTACCCATAGGATCAAGGAAGAACTTTGCTGGCAGGATTTTAGGCATAAATCCACGAAGTGATAGAGATAGCCATAATGAAATAGGGAAAGCCACAGAATGAAGAAAAGTTGCACATAAAGGGAAGAAGCTGCTAAAGACTACAGAGCCACAGAATACTAAGAATAACCACAGAAACTGATAGAATACCGCAAAGTAAAGGAAAATCAAACTAGATTGTGTCAAAAGTCAATAGAGGCATGAGTCAAGAGAGGCGAACTTTGAAATAGATTCTATTTTGTATATTTATTATTATCACTATATTATGTAAAGTGTGCCTCACAGAAGACTCATGTGAGAGTTCCATATTTGAGATAAAGAGAGTTAGAATGAAAGATATGTATATATACTGATGTAATGCATTTTGATATATAAATAAAGATTAAAGTTTTGGGATTAAATTATATTTCATGTTATTATTTATTTTTCTGTCCTTAGCATAGTGGTGGTGTATTTGCCACACACATCCTTAACATTTATCAAGTCGCACCTAAACCTTACAAGTCCGTTGGGGTTTTAGGTCAAAACAGTTCCCAAAGTTCAAAGGAGATGGTTCATAACTCCCTAAAGAGCATGTAGCAACATTCATCACTACTTATGGTGTATTAGGAGTAGAATACAAGGATGTGTCTGTCTAAATCTTTGCAAAATCTCTGTAGGATAAATCTCGTGAATGGTTCTACATGTTTCCCCCTAGATCTATCACATGCAGGGAAGATTTAAGAAGTGTTTTTGAACATAGGCTCAAAACCACGAAGGACTGTCAAGATCTCTTATTCCAAGTGGTACAAATGAAGAAATATTCTTTTGAGTCAATGAAATTTTTTATTTCCAAATACAACTGAATAATTAGGATGATCCCAAAAGATGTTTTGCCTCCTAAAAATAATCTAAAAATGTTCTTCATCAGTGCTTTACCACTATAAGTTGGATTTTTCCTCAAAAGAGCCCAACCTAGGGATTTGAAGGAAGCACAAGAATTTGCAACCAAGACTAAATATGATTTTATATTGGATATAAAATTTAAAGGCCCTAAATGAAAATAAACAGATCCAATTTCAAGTTCAGTTACCATGCACCCAATGTTTAAGAAAATGGAAAATGACTTGGTTTCCATGAAGAAATAACTATCTCAAATCTCCATGTGGAATACCCCGAGGGAGATGAATCCTCTGAAATAACTGAGAATCACCCCGCCTCTCCATAATCTTTCTCTTGAAGCACTACAGGTCAATGCTACATGTGACACTGATGAACCAAAAGGAGGAGGTGATGATGATGGGGACTACCTTGAGGTAAAAGAAGTTAATGGAAAGACTCAAAATGGCCTTATTAAGTATTCTAAAAGAGATGAAGATGATGATGAAGAAGAATATCTGAGATTCTTATGTGCAGTGTTCACGTGGGCTCAATCAAAGAAAGAAGCTTCATATTCAACAATTGCAATGAATAAGAAGAAATAATATCCTCCCGTCAAAATTCCACAAAATAAGATCATCAATAGAGGGTCACCACTACCACCGTCAATGGACTCAACAAAAGAAAAACCATACCCACTGGTTAGCAAGAATCCCACTACCACACCAAGTAAGTCTTCTATTCCTTCCCCTACTTCTAAGGTTCTTAAAGAGAATCACTCTTCAACTTCTGCTCCTACAAAATCATCTTAATTAGCAACAAAGTCTATTTCCCCATCTCCTTTTAAGCTAGTTACCACGTCTGTTAGAGAAAATCAAACTCCCAAAGTAACCACACCTTTTCCATGTAAATATTTTTTCACTCTTGGAACCTCAAGTTCATCCGCCATGATCCCTTTTGATTATATAGAACACACAAGTAAGACCAAAGTCCAGATCAAAGAATTGTAGTACTTACAAACACACCCTTCCCAAGTTGATAGGTTGGCCATTGTAGTCTTTGGTGGTAGTGCTAAAGTATCAAACTCTAATTCTATAGGCCTACTCTTCACATCATCCACGCAAACTTTAAAAAACATGTTATCACTTAGTGCATCCAAAACTAAAAAGGTAGAACCCTTCTATGTGCCCCTCTTGATCAAAGGCTTCCATCTCAATAATTACATTATGGATTTTGGAACCTCCAATAATGTGATGCCCATAAAATTCACAAACTCCCTAGGAATTACCTTGACATGTACAAATAGACTTATCTATTCCATAGAATCCAAATAAGTGTCATTGATGTGTAGGATAAAGGATGCTCAAACTATTTTGGTCAAATTCCTAGAGAAGAAAGTATTGCTCACTATCCTTGTAGTTGACATTCCATAATCATTCGAAATGCTTTTGAGCATGAGATTCTGTAGGTATTTGGGTGGTGAAATCAATATGGAATAGTCCTCTACAACATACCTATGAAAGGGGAGATGAAGAAGTTGCTTCCAGTGCGTAGGATGAAATACCATAGTAAAAAAATCAGATGATCCAAGGGAGAACATTTTTTTCCAAGGTGGTAGGATAGGAAACTATTTCCTCACATTAGAGAGAGATGAAAATTTTCCTATCCTCATCATGAAAGAAGAAGAGGAAATTTTTCTTATGGAATATGAAATGCAAGATTTGTTCTGGCATGAAAGAGAGCTCATAGGAGGGATGGCATATTTGATAGAGGAAGATCCTAGTTACATAATGGATGATTGGAGGCTCTCTGAAGACTCCAAGACTCCACTAATGATGAAGAAATTAAAAAAATTGTGTTTGGAGATTTCATGAGTAACCTCTCTTCAAACTTTGATTTTGTAATTAATGATAGGATGGAGATATGTGAAGAAGCAAAGATGATTAAAGAATCAAAACCTCTTCCTGATTCAATCATGGATGAACTTATAGAGGAGGACAATTGCATTCTAGAAACCAAGGAGAAAGATGATTATCATGAGGATGATATGGATTTTGATCTTGAAGGTGTGCCATTTCCGCAAAGCATGGACCTCTTCTCCTTGTTAGAAGGGTTCATAAGTTGAAATTGTTCGTACCTACATGAAAGAGAGCCTTGGAGAACACAAATCACAAAAGAAGTAAATGGAGTTACTCCAAATGAAACATGGGAAGGTATGGATCAGATTTTTCACCACTCCTCTAAGTCACAATATAGAGATTATTTTTAAAAAAAAACACGCATCTATGATGTTTTTGGAATATCCATCTGTGAAAAATATTTTGAAAGTTTTAGAAGAAATGGAAGATCCTAATCTTAGCCTCAAAATCTTGACTCAATCCATGGAGATACAAGACGTGTGAATCAATGAGGGCTCCTTGTTTTGATACAACCATGTTCGATGTGGAGATATAATGGTCAGATAGGCTAGATGACTTTCTAAATGGTGAGTGAGAAAGTGAAAACATATCCTTATCTTCCACAATTCAAGAAGAAGTTCGTGAATGTAAAAGAAGAAAATTCCATAGAACTCCTTTAGACATGGTCAATTTTGAAGGTATAACTTTCATCATGGTGGGAGATGAAAAGGAAAAAATTGAGCCGACTCACATGGAAGAGAGTTTCCCATGGAAAGAGAATTGGGAACATGTTCAAAATAAATTTGATCACAACACTTTGGAACTTTCTTAAAATGTATAGAATGAATATGGTAATAAGAAGATATCAGAAGATTTAAAAAAATTGAAAAAAGATCATCTCTGAAATGATGAATCAGTGTTATGGATAAGCACAGAAGGCAGTCAAAACTCTAGAAATGATCTCAGATAATGTAAGCACAAGGGATTTTTTGGGTGAAGGCCTGAGAAACAAAAATATCATGCAGGCTCATTCCTACGAAGTACATGGAAAATCATGAAAGAACCTAGATTGCATAGTCATTTGAGGAAAGGAGGAAATTCATTGAACCATTCAACAACTTCGCAAAACATCGACATTCTATGTTACCTCTTCAGGGGTAACCTTGGAAAATAAAAGTGCTTCAATGAAAGCAGGTTGTCCCCTTACCTTGTACCATAGGTGATTTATTAGGTGATGTGTTTTCCTTTCTGTTGTGAGTGTCTTTCCTTTCCGTGTGTGGTGTGTTTCCTTTTTTGTGTGTGTGTGTTTCCTTGCTATCTCTCTCTTGTAAGTTGTACATGACTCCGCAGGGCCCAATGGATAAGGCACTGGTCAATATGTTATTTGTTGAGATTTTGGGATTCCTCATGCCATGTCTTCCTTGCACTCAATCCATACCATGTCCCCAAGCTAGAGCCAGTTGTTGTCATGGAAATGTGCAACAGGAAAATTTTTAATTTTCAAGCATGACAATGATACCCATGTGTCAAAATTTTCAAATTTTACCTTTCCAAGACACCCCAGGTCTACCCGTCCTCAACACCAGTATTACCTAGTCAGTCCAATGACACCCCATTGGATTTCAACTTAGTCCCCTAGGTGAATTAGGAAAGTCAAGTCAATTCCCCAAGGTGGTTTTAGGAGTTCTTGAAGAATGCCAATTTTGGGCAGTCTTGGGAAGGTCTACCAGTGGCCTTCCCGGAACTAGTGCAAACCCCTAGAGCAGAACGAAGGAGCGAAATTCAACACGGAGATAAATTGAAGTGTCTTAGAACATCAGGGACTAAATTTTGGAAGATTCAGGAAAAATTTGGAGGTTTTGGAGGCAGATCCATCATAAACGGGTTCTCAGGCCTATGCAGTGCACAGGGCCAAAAACGCTATCGACCTTTAAGAAGTGATTCCGGGAGCTTTTCTAGGAGTTGGGAGCTAAACAAGGCATCGTCGGAAAGGTAATTCAAAGCTCTACAAGATGGTGGAATCAAATTTTTCATAACACCTAGGCGCAATATGTTTATATCCAGTATTTACTCATGCTTCTGGTCATGGAGCCAAAACAAAAATCCTGATTTTTCAGGGCTCAAATGGAGGAATCAAGAGCTGAGACCCCCACCATTGGATTCATAAGGCCTTTTTTATTCAAATTCATATAAAATTTTACCTTGAAACTCCATCGGGAACTTTAGATATCGGCCTTCACAAGTTTGATCTCAAGTTTCTCATATTTAGCCAAATTTTGAAGTGGACACGCGTTAGCTCTAGGAGTCTAGCACATTTTGTATGTCCATTTCGTCCCTTTAGCAAAGGGACATGAGGGACATGAAAATTGCGTCCAACCCATTTTAGCCCTCTGATCATTCATAGGACCCTCTGCATCGCCAGTTTAGCCCCCAGGAACTTGTTAAAGCCTATCCTCACAGTGCATGGATGGTCACCAAGTGTCGCAACTTGGCATGATGTGCACGTTGATGTCTCTTTCGTTCCTTTAGCAAGGGGACATAGGGGACACAAAAATGTGCCCAAACCCATGTGTTGCTTCTTGGATGAACTACTTGGATGACCAAAAGCTAGATTCAACACTTAGCCATTTCCGCATTGCCAATTCATCCCCCCACATTCTCCTCGTGCTGCCGAAATGCTGTAGGATCTTCCCCAAAATTTTATGCTCCATTTTTGCTGTAAAAACAAGATCATTGATGCCCTCATACCGTGAAAACACCAAAAACAAAAAGAAATCTGGATTTTAACGAAGCAAAACGAAAAAAAATGAAGAGATTTTGCCTGAAAACCCTCGTTGTCAAAAACAGAGAAATGCTCGTTTCTCTCAATCTAGAGCACGAATCGAGATGCCATATTTTGTAGACATCCTCATTTTTCAAGATGATCAAGATGAAAAAAATGGGAGGTAAAATAATTCCATAAATCATTTCTTTCATAGAAAAACCCCATTTCATGCCCTAGCTCACATTCGTTGGATTTCCCATCAATTCGGAAATGGAATTGAACTAAAATTTTACACATAAACTCTAAATAAAAAACCTATCCCAATGGAGTCAATTTCATCCTGAGTGGAGGTAAAAACCAGACCTACAAATTTCAAGCTCCATTAATGGCTGCCATGACAGCTCCGTGCCTGAAGCCACTACCAGGTGAAAGTTTAAAATTTTATTTCCAAGCATTCTAGTGGGTGAAATGAAGTGAAATTTGGAGAATAAGATTGTGATGATGAGCCACGTCTAAAAATATGTGTTCCCTCACAAACTAATAATTTTTATGTCCCTTTCATCCCTTTAGAAAAGGAACATAAGGGACATGAAAATGCTTCCAACCCTTTTTAGCCTTCTGATCACCCATAGGACCCCCTGCATTGCCAGCTCAGCCCCCAGGAGCTTGTTAAAACCTATCCTCACAGTGCATGGATGATCGCCAAGTGTTGCAACATGACATGATGTGAGAATTGATGTCCCTTTCATCCCTGTAGATAAAGGGACATAGGGGACACAAAAATGCACCTAGCCCCATATTCTTGCTTCTTGAATGAACAAAAGGTAGATTCAACACTTAGCCATTTCTGCATTGCTAGTTTATCCTCCCACATTCTCCTCGCACTGCCGAAATTGTTTTGGATCTTTCCTAGAATTTCATGCTCCATTTTTTCTCTAAAAATAGGATCATCAATGCCCTCATACCATGAAAAAACCAAATATACAAGGAAATCAGTATTTTAACGAAGCAAAATCAAGAAAAATGAAGAGATTTTTCCTGAAAACCCTCGTAGTAAAAAATAGAGAAATGCTCGTTTCTCTCAATTTAGAGCATGAATTGAGATGCCGTATTTTTCTCAGTTCCTAATTTTTCAAGAGATCAATATGCAAAAAATGGGAGGTTAAATAATGTGATCAATCATTTGTTTCGTAAAAAAAATCTCATTTTGTGCCCTACCTCACATTCCTTGGATTTCCCATCAATCCGACAATGGAATCGAGCTACAATTTTACACATAGACTCTAAAAAAACCTATCCCAATGGATTCAATTTCATTGTGATCGGAGGTAAAACCCAGACATGTAAATTTCAAGCTCCATTAATGGTTTCCATGATAGCTTTGTGCCTGAAGTGACTACCAATTGAAAATTTCAAATTTTATTTCCAAGCATTCTAGTGGGGGAAATGAAGTGAAATTCAGAGGATAAGATTGCATTGACGAGCTGAGTCCAAAAATATGTGTTTTGTCAAAAACCAAGCATTGGAAATCAAATTTCCAAAAATAGTAAGTTTTCCTATACATGCTTTCCATGTTTGGAAATTCATCATCAATAGTGACTATGGCAAAGGCAGTGTGCATTGGAGATCATCAAGAAGATAGAATGATTTTCTAGAGTAGAAAATAATGAAAACAAAAACTTACTTAAAATTATAAGATCCCTATATGGGTGCTTACTAAAAATAGTAAGTCACCCCAAGAAGTGGCCGAGGAAAAGGAAGTGTGAATGGGATTGAATGAAGAAGTTCATCACATCAGGATGGTTAAGAAGAGGAAAAAATCTCCCCTTACTAAAAATAGTAAGTCTCCCATCTGGGCACTTGCTATTAATGGTAAGTCACACTCAAAGGGTAGTTTTAGCATGATGGGACATAGAGAGATTATCATTTAGGTCAACACCATAACTTGAGATCATCATAGGAATTTTTTGCAAGGAATTTGAGATCCATCTGAGGGGAGTCAACAATGTTTTTCGACACTCACTGTACATAGTTTGGGTCACAGGCATATCTTGTGCAAGGTGGAAATTTAAGGTTATCCGAAAAATCATTCATTCAACTTAGCAGGATCATTTCTGAGTTCTTATCTCTTTGGAAAGGATCTTTATGAGTCAATTTTTTTGGTCATCAGTGAAGTCATTCAACAAGTGTTTTTGAACACTTAAACCCAAGGTGTCCTTAAACCATCCAAAGGAGCTTGTCAAGGTGTAAATAGTTCATAGATTCATAGATCATCACATTGGGACATAAACCCGAGGTGTCCTTAAACCATCCAAAGGAGCTTGTCAAGGTGCAAATAGTTCATAGATTCATAGATCATCACATTGGGACATTCCCTCCAGCCATTTAGAAGGAGTTGTCAACTACATCGAAGGTGGATTTCATCGTCAACATCATTCTTTCCTCCTTTATTCTTCCTTATCTCTCTCCCCCCAACTTTATCTTTTTTCAACTCTTCTAATTCTTCATTGGGGTTTTCACTTTCTAATATGCCTTTAATTTATTCAAAAAATAAAATATAAACATAATGTAAATTAAGTCACCTTGATTATATAAAAGGGACTTAATATTTTCTTAGGAATATCAAGATTCTAAAGTTAGAAAAAGTCATATGAAGTGTCATTTGGAAGATGAAGAGGCATCACTCTTCTATAAATTACATTAAGTCTCTCATTTAGGCTTCTTCTTGGTTGGTGATCGATTTTGTAAACTCAAGAGTGCATTGTGCTTAGAGAGAAAAAAGGAGATAGCTATTTTATTCTATTTCCCCTCATTATTTTTACTCTATTGTCACACTATGTACAACTTTAATTGAAATTCTAAGGAAGAATTTTCTATTTTCAAAGGCATATGAATGCATGCATATTTGTATGCATGGTTTCCTCTAGCCAGTAGTATGGAAGTTTTGGTTGTTTCTTCTCATAAATGCATGTGTTGAAACTTTATAACTAGTATGTGCAGGAATATGATTTTATACCCGCAACATTAGTTCTCCTATCTCTTTTCTCACTCTCATTTCCCACGTTCTCCATAAAAATTATTCTGAAGAAATAAATTGATAACTGTGCCATAGGATTCAGTGGAGTGCCCTTATTAGATCCCCAGTCTACAAGGCCACCATGAAAATCCACCTTTTCATGTGCACATGCAAACATAGAATCTGCACCATTTAAGTAGAGGGACTTCGATTCCTAGAGCGTTGGCAAGAAACCCACAAATTTGTCCACTCGATAAATTTTCTTGCTAAAAAAACCCTAATCCCACTGTATAGGGGTTCTTTGCATCAAGATAATCACATTTCCACCACCCAAATAAACGGACCACCGCATTCATCAGTGACCCATCCAGGTTTCAATCGAACCTATAAATATGACCATACCCATCCTATCACCAAGATACAATTTTTGAGACTTTGACCTTTCTTGCGATCTTGGCCTCATTTCTTCCTATTCTTTGTAGTGGAGATCACCACCTTAGATGATGTACTTTGGAGAGATTTAGGAATCACCTTTAGAGATTTTAAGTTCTCTATTTACTTGTAATAATGGAGCATTCTTGAGAACCCTCAACTACCATCCCATCACTATTGTGCATCAGTCTTACAGGTTCATTAATCATCTAAGAGATCTACCCCTATATCAAGCATCTTCTATTTCTCTTTGTAGTTCATAATTTCCATCTATTTTCATCCCTTAAACCCTAGATTATTCCCCAGTCATTGTTGACCCAACCCAGTCGTCATCAAACCACTCTCATCTATTTGATTTTTTTTCATCTATTCTCCCATATATTTGTTTCCTAATCCCACATCCCCTCAAGTCTACAAATATTTCCATTATGTACACCTGTTGATTAAAATTTAATTTGCATCACACCCAGTTTCTGTCGATCTACCCCAGTCACCGTCGACCTAATCAACAATTATCAATTTCCATAGGGATATCAATTTTCTTAACATCCTTTTCCTTCATCAAGATCCAAGGTCATCTACATTATCTCAGCATCATATGCAATCTTAGATCATCTTTATAACAATTCCTTCAGATCTACATTTTCAAAATTTATTTTTGGTCTGTACTACCCGAGTCATCGTCGAATGTGCTTGACAGTCTCGGGTCTTCGATAACCCTTTTAGTTTTGGTTTATTTTAACATTTTCTATAATCATAGTTACATCTTATCTTATCTATTTCATTTTATATTATTTATTTCAATTAAGATTCTACTATATATTATCGTTGATCCATTATTATATTATATCTATTTTCTATCAAATTGGGTTGACATTCATCCTAGGAAGTTTTCATTTCTCAGGAACACTATAGGGCAATCCACCATTCTATCTACTAATCCATTTTTCATGTTGATTTTATTTTTTGTATAACTTATCAATCTCCCTATGAGGAGGATATTTTGCGCCCGTATCCTTTATCATCTCATCTAGAGGTAGCCTTAAACCCTCTCATTATTAGAGTTACTTGTTTTATTTGTTGCCATTTCAATAATATGAAATAATGAGAAAATTTAGTCAACATTCTGTCATGCCTAGTGGGACCCAACCTTCTTTTGTGAGTTCTTTCAATTTATTTCATTTCCATCCCTCTCTTTCTACTAACCTCGCAGGTAGAAGTATCAATTTCTTATGTACGTGGTGGATTACTTTCTTGGATTAACAACACACTTGCTAAAATAAACATAAAATAAAAGGAAAAATAGTGTTATCCAAGTATTCCTCATATTTCCCTATTTTCTCTTTTTGCATCTCTCTCTCTCTCTCTCTCTTCTTTGTCTTCTTGATTTTGTCAACTTTCACATTTCAATTTTGGACTTAAAAATAACCTCCTCATACGTACTTTACAACATAGTCTAATTAGGGGGTCAATCCTTTGCATTCACTTATTCCTTACACATCATCAAATATTTACAATGAATTTACAAATCTTAAAAATAATCTTGTGGTGTGTATTGGGATTTCATCACCCAATAGGAAATCCACCTTGGTGTTCTAGCCACATTATAATTTTTTTACTATTGGTATATTGGCTAAGTGCTCAATACCCTTATCACTACAATGTGTAAAGTGTGGGGGTAGGCCCCAATATCAAGCCCTATATCGGTAGTTTGGCTATTTGAGTCCATTTTCCTTATTTTTCACATTTTTTAATAAACAAGATAGTTAAAAATTTGCTATGTGACTTGTTTCAAATATTTTTAAAATGAGCATAATTTCTTATTATATCATTTCATGCCTATTATTACACATTCTCAAGAAAGAAAAATGGAACAAAACACATCATCCAAAAACATCCCTATTTCGAACACTTCCTCCAAAAAAAAATTCAACCCTTTTCATTATCTCTTCCACCCCCTTAGTAACTTCTTATTTGGTTACACAACCCATGATTTCTATTGCTCCCATCCATGTGTCCCAAGTTATCTAAACCAGAATCCATGTCGAGACTAACCCCTTTGTTAACATTCATTCTATATTGGCTACACCCCAATCTATTGCTTCCTTAGAGACATTTGGGCCTCCTCTTATCCCTCGTGGATCCTTGGAGTTCCAGAAAATCTTAGATGCTAACCCTGTCGCAGTTCATGACTACCTTCTTCATAAGTTTACCAACCTTCCCATCAAAGGCCCCCAACTTCAAAAAATATACGCTTATCATTCTCATCCTAAATATACTTAGGTCTTTACCTCTCAACTCCCATTGTTTTCCCAAGAGCTATAAATGAGCTTTCCATGGCACAACATGAGTTTGGCTGCCATAAATATTCCTCTATAATCCCTCAGACTCATCAATCCACTCAACTAGTGGATCCCATTCCTCTCAATATTCCTCACATCAACACCACACCCACTTCTTCCATCCCTATCACTTCCTCATCCACTATCATCACTAACATCCCTATCCAAACCTTGCAAGAATCCTATCTACTTCCTCCACCACCCAAATAACATGATCAAACTTTAGTCCCTATCTCTACATCCCACATCCACACAAATTTCATCACCTCACAACCTCACCCTTCGGAGTCTACCAAAACTCATCAACCTCTACTCCAGAGTGTTTTTCTCCATGTACTTCTTAATCAATCTATTCAATCATCTCAGCCACCCCAAATTCATGTCTAGGATTATCCCATGTAAGATCACTTTAATATCCATATCTCTCAACAACAATAAATGCAATCTTACATGTCCAGTTACATCCCTATCTCCCAAAAACATCTTATCTCTCAACCAACTCAACCAAAACCCTTCAACAGTATTCCCCCTTATCAACTACCTCCACAAACACCTACTCACATGTAATCATATCAAACTCATCCCCAACCTCACCCATCTACTTCTTATATCAAACAATCTCATCCACTAGCCTCTCACACCCACACATCTAATGATCTTATTCACTTTCTAAGTAGAATAGATACTCTTGAAGCTGCTAGGTTAGGTTCTAAAACCACATTTTCTTATGAAAATATTTGTAATGAGCCAATAAATTTTGGTCATTCCCCACCAAACCATATCCACCACACTTGGAACTCCCCAAAAATTCCAATTTTAAAAGTAAGGAGTACCCACAATAACACCTTTATGGCTTCAAGAATACATGTTACCTTATTTCCTATGACCAATATCTTATGCTTCATACATTCCTTATTTCATTGGCTAGCCTCACTTTGGACTGGTATAACGACATCCCCCAACATTCACAATTATCCTTCACCCAAATATTGTGTAACTATTCTGAGATCAATTTTTTTTATCAACATTGCGTGTAAAATCACTATTACATATCTCTATGCCAATAGATAGTTTGATGCAGGAAAATATATCATATACTATGTTGCTAGATGGAATGGCATAATTAACTAATTGTCCTTCTCTCTTCCACAAATTGATCTAATAAAAATATTTTCACGATCTTGTGCAAAGTATATTCCATAAAATCTTCAGATTCAATCCTTCTAAACCTTTGAAGAGGCATTTACCATGGCTCATAAACTTGAACTTCACATCCTTGAGAAAGGCCATGTAAAAATTAGATCTGTAAAAATAAAACATGAATTCACTAAGTCATCTACCCATGGTGAAAAATCTAAAAACATGGATAATGCTATCGTATTCAAATCTTCTTCCACATACATGTCTCACATTGAGTCTCTACAAAGGGATCCTAGGCCAACCCCCAACTATACCCCTCTCGGGGATACATATAGTTTAATTTTTGATAATCTAATGCCCATGCATCTCATCCAACTTCCACCCATTAGACCCATTGAAAAATATGGACCTAAACCCATGTGATATAGTGAGGAGAACTATTGCAAATATCACGAAGTCCATGTTCATGACGTTGAAAAGTGTTAAACATTTAAATATATTGTACAACTCATAGATCATAGTGAACTTCAATTGGATAACCCTAACACATTGCCTAATCAACCCCTATACATCTTCAACCTTTCCCTAACCATCCACTAAATAATCGAACCACTCCACAAACATCTCAAGAACCTAATGCTCACACAATCAACACCCTAAACCAATCATTAACATTTTCACTTACACCTACCATTCCTTCATCTACTAAACCCATCGATATCTCTACACCTTCATGGAAGCACATTATCTGCACCCATCATCTACTGTTTGGATGCATTGATTGGAGGACATATTGTTATGGTGCACTCACACCTACTTCCAAGACATTTTAGTCCTGGGTGCGCATATCTACTCCTATTACAGGAATAACATTTAGAAGTCCCCACTTAAAACTATCCCCACAGGCTGTCATGGAATCTTAGTTTATCACTAAAAGGAATGATAACCAGATCGTACCAAGCCAAGAACACAGATGCTAATCAAACACCATGATCAATAAGATGAAAGCAATTCACCAGAATAACTTTACATAAACCTTTGCAAATAAATGAGCAGCAATATCATATATTATTATGGAACTCAATGAAATACAATGAGAATGGGCCTTTCTTATATAGGCAAGGAATAACAATCTAAGAACCAGTCAAGGTCGTAGATCAAGCCATAAATCAAGGAAATAACTAGTCATCAAAGAACTAGTCAAGACCATAGATTTATGAGAGAACTAGACATCAAGGATCTAGTCAATACCATAGATCTAGGAAAGAACTAGTCATTACCATAGATCAAGGAAATAACTATACCTAACAACCAGATAATATCCTCCTAATATCTAAATAAATAAAAAGAAATATCCACACACATAATTGGGTGAGGATAAATACAATAAAGGTAAATAAAGTACCTAGGTGAAAATGAGCTAAGGTAAATACATAGTCTAACACCCCCTCTCAAGTGAAGCTAGGGGCCAAAATAAAAGTGACATTTCCACAGTATGAGTCTCAAAAACTAGGCCTGTTGAGTTACTCATGTACAATATATCCATGAAAAATTATTGAACCAAAAGAAGGAGAGAATCCTATCTATCAAGGAAAGACCATATAAGAAGAAGAAGAAGGAAGATGTTCTCACAAACACCCCCCAAGAACAACTTCTAAAACCCCAAGAATTCCACGTAACTCAAGGTAGCGAGGTGATGCAAAAGGCTTCGTAAAGATGTTTGCAACCTGCTGCTGAGTATGTAAGGTACTCCAAGCAAAGAAATCCATCCAGAATGTGCTGATGAATGAAGTGGATGTGTATCTCAATATGCTTGTTCCACTGGTGTTCAACTGGGTTGTGAGAAATGTGAATTACACTTTGGTTGTTACACCAAAGTATAGTCAGTGAATCCTACGGGAATCCAAACTCTACCAATAACTGTCAAAGCAAAAGAATCTACTGACTTGTTGTAATTTCTTCCCTATACTCTACCTTTGAAGATGAAAGTGTAATAGACTATTGATTTTTTCATGCCCAAGGAACTGGAGAAGAACCAAGACAAAAAATATAGCCAAAAGTGGAATGCTTTTCATCAATAAAACCTACCCAATTTGAATCTGTATACCCAACCAATTGAGTAGAACCCCTAGCGTAGTGTAGGCCAAAGTGTGAAGCTCCCTGTAAATAGATGCAAAATCCTTTTAGTAGCTTTCCAGTGACTACTATGAGGAGAATGTGCAAACTGAGATACAAGCCCTATGACAAATGAAATATCAGGGTGAGTATGGGTCAAGTACATGAGACTCCCAACCAACTGCCTATAAAATGTAGGATCACAAAGTGGTGTGGTACATGTGGAAGTAAGAGTAACTCTATAGTTGAAATGGATATGGACTTGGCTTGCAATCAGCCATATCAAAGTGCTGAATAAGATCATGGAGTGTACTTTTATCTATACTCAAATGAATCCATGAATCTGTCTGAGAAATCTGTTAAACCAAGGAAATAATGTAATATCCCAAGATCTGTCATTGAAAACTATGTAAAAAGAGCCCTCTGAATACTCTAAATGTGGGAAGAAGAGTTGTCAATAACATATCATTAACATACAAGACAAGTATCACAATATCGTCACTAACATGTTGGAGATACATTGTATGATCGGAGTGGCAATGAACAAAACCATTAGATAGAAGAAAATAATCCATATTTCTCATACCAAGTTCTGAGGGGCTTTTTTGAGACCGTTTATAGACTCTTCGCATCCTACAATCAAGTTGGTCTCAGGGATCACTAAACAATACCAGTTGGTTGTTCCATGCATATAGAGGCTTGTAGATATCAAATTTCACACAATGCACTCTATCATGTCCATCTGGTATATGGGCCACACCTGTAGAATCAATAATAGGATGCTACGATTCATATTTATATATATTTCTTTTCTAAGGGTTTTGAATTCGTGTATTGCTAATCAATCCCCTACAAGTTGAGATTTTGCTGTTTTTTGCAATATTGACGTCCAACAGGATGACCCCATTTTTGATAACATGCATCAGACTTCCTACACTTACCGAGAAAGTCTATTGATCACTAAGGCGAAGAAGGTTGATCAATGTATGCACTGGGGGGTACCAACAACTCATGCTTAATTTCTAACCCTCCTGTCCAAGGAGAAAACCCAGCAAGTTTTCCAAAAGTGTGAAAAGGTTGATTAAAAAGTACTTCATAATCTTGGGGCCGAAAAAACAAGAAAATCAGCTAAGTCCTTGTCCAAACTCTGGGATAGTTAATTATGTCGTGAACATTTGAGGGACGCGAAAACCCTTGAAATCGGCCGACTTGTGAGGGAATAAGTTTCCTTAGTCTTGTTTCACGCCCTTGGACACATGGTGCATGCTGGATCCTTGGCACACAGCTGCAAGTCAATCCATTTAGCCGGTTTTCACCACTCAACATTCCCCAAGTCTAAATTATTTCCCATACTTGGTACACGGAGGATCAAACGTACCTCTCCAAAGAATGAATGAATCAAAGGATACCTGAAGAATAAAGCTGAAAAAATTGAATTAAGAATAATCAATTCACTAAATTTAGGACATTTGGGCACAAAGGGACGCGTGGGACGCGAAAAGCCGAAAGAGCCCAGAGTTCAATGGAATTCGCCACGTGTCTTCACTGCATCAAGAGGGAGAAGGATCTCTAGTGAATCTCTTTTCGATATTTTTTCTCTCTTCCCAGTTCATGGGTTCCTTATTATCCTTCTAATGGCGCATGGTTTCATGTGAATACTTGATTTTTGATAGAAAGCCAACTCATCAACCTAATCAAAGAATCCTCAAGCTATTTACTGCACTACATTCAACAGATCAGGGAAACTTTGACTAATAGATTCCATCCAAAGTTGATGAACAAAGATGGAAAGTTCCTTGATCCAAAATTAAAGTGTCTCAATGCCTTTAATGAAAAATACCTCTTGCTTCCATGTTTCATCCATGAAGAAATGGGAAAATCTTTCCCAAATTTTTGATTTTGATTGATTGCCTTCAAAATTTTCGCCTCCTCATTACGCCCAGGATGGGGCCACTATAAAACAATGCCATGGTGTGTCCCAAGTGGTAATCCTTCTTCTTGGAAACTCTTCTTAATGGCCTTGGAAAGTCCCACATGAATAAATTAGAGGATGAACCCACGAATGAATCAGAGCTTGACACGTGTCATCCAAGTGGTAGAGCATGGGAAAAAATTCAAAATCTGTTTTGGCTTGTTTTTGCCCTAAATATTTAGATCGCCATAACTTTCCATACAGAGCTCAGATTTTCACGTTCTTTATTCTGGAAACTTCCATTCTCTACACAATTCCATATGTCAATCTTGGCATTTTGGTCACCATGTATTGGGAGCATGGACTTGAAAATCTAACCAACCAGTTTCTGGCCCTGTCATAATGCTTCCTTGTACACTTATTACTCCCCTTTTAAATCATCTTTGAATGGTTGGTCTTGCACTCCTTATCATTTTTCTCATCTAGCATGAACCTGAAACATGGCCCCCTTATCCAGGGTCCTACAGGTGACCATGGTATTAATGCATCTTATTAAGCACATCACAAGCCTATTCATTAGTTACATTTTGTCTCGATAATATTATACACTTTGCATGGATCCTTCTTCAATGTTAACTTGGACGTGACCTTGCTTATTTCAAATTTTGGCTCCTCTAATGCTCCATGATCCTTGGCTCAGTCCTTCTTCTTAATTTTAGCCAAATAATCTCTCTTTAGGAATCGTGCTCTAGTAGTGAATTTTGGCTCCTTCATCTAAAAAGTAAGGTCCTAGCCATAATCTCTCTTCAACCTAGAAACCAGAATGATTGTCTGCAAATACCTGGTCATCCCTGGGTGCTCTCACCTTTTAGGACCATATTGAATGGCATACTGTGGTCAAAAACTTGTGGAGGCCGTTGATTCTTAATTACCTTGGCATTAGTGAATCGATTTTTCAGCTGGGTGTAAATGGTCTTTTGGTTGAATCACTTAATGATGCCCTTATATTCCTTAACCTTGACATAAGTGTCATTAAACATAATCCCTTGTTCTCCTCAGGATCTTCCTCCTATGTATTGTACCCTTCCTCGCTATGAAATGCTTCTTGGGTTTGCATGCAGAAGGATCCTATTACACCCACCTTAATTTTCCTTCACCATGTCCTTCTTAGGATTTATTCTACGTGAAATGGTTGTTCAGTTTTCCCCCTTTATGTCTTCAGACATAGAATAGTTTGACCCATAATTCCTCAGAATTTTCTTTATCTTCATTCTGTCTATCAGAAATAGTTAGATATCATTAGGATCTGTACCTCTTAATGGTCCTGCAAGGAGAATTAGCTTAATTGATGTCAAGGAGTTTAAGGAGACACCTTAGCCTTATCTGATAAGACATGGCTTAACATTATTCACTTCACCTTATTCCAGAAATTTCAATCTTGGCAATCTGATCTGGATGCTATGATCCTCCTAGAACTCTGATCAACATCCAGGGGTGCTTGTGATTCCATCACTTTCTTTTATTCCTCTTTTAATGAGATGGAGTCTCCTTACACATTCTATAGTAGCACCATTAACTGTGATCTCATATTTGGCTGCTAAGGTATGAGAGTGGCACACTTTGATCTCCCTAACCATATTTCTTATTTGGCAAAGATACAAAAAATGTTTGATTATTCACGCTCCCAACCGTCACATTTATAACTGAATAAGGTCCTAACTGTATCTAGTTCCACAAATAACTACCTATGCATGCCTAAAAGTGATATTTAAAGGTACCCCAATCTTAAGGTGTACTAATCTGAGCCAATTTTCTACATCACAAGGTCATCTTTTGAACATCCTTGATTCTATTGACTATGCATTTGAAATACTTGGTGGTGAATGCATAATGCACTTGAGTTTTCACCATGAGATCCATTTCATCATTTATTCAAGCTACAAATCACGTAAGGCTAAAGTTGCAAAGCTTATGACTACTAAAAGGAACGATAACCAGATGTGCCAAGCCAAAACACAGATGCTAATCAAACATCACATGATCAATAAGATGAAAGTAATTTTCCAGAATAACTTTACATAAACCATTTGCAAAACCAAATGAGCAACCAATATCATATATTATTATGGAACTCAATTAAATACAATGAAAATGGGCCTTGCTTATATAGGCAAGGAATAACAATCTAAGAACCAGTCAAGGTCGTAGATCAAGCCATAAATCAAGGAAAGAACTAGTCATCAAAGAACTAGTCAAGACCATAGATTTAAGAGAGAACTAGACATCAAGGATCTAGTCAATACACCATAGTTAGGCAAGAAATCAATACCATAGGAAAGAACTATACCTAACAACTAGATAATACTCCTAATATCTAAATAAGATAAAAAGAAATATCCACACACATAAGTGGGTGAGGATAAATACAATAAAGGTAAATAAAGTACCTAGGTGAACATGAGCTAAGGTAAATACCTAACACCCCCCTCAAGTGAAGGTTAGGCATGGTCCAAGCAATAGAATTGTATATCCATAGTTGAAGGACCTGAAATCTATAGGCTGAATCACTATTTACGAACATCATGAAGACATCATCTGAACCTGCTAAGAAAAAATATCCTCATCAAATCAAATCAAAAAAGGAAGAATATATGTCATCTCATCCATCACCTTCAACCACTTCCTACATCAAACATCCAAAGTCCTTTGAATAGAAATTTGAGTCTTCAACATAGCCTCTTATTCCAGAACCACCTTCTATCTTCAACCCTCTACATATTCAATAAATATTGCATCCTAAATGAGCACGAATAATTATACCTCTAAGGACCATTCTTCCCTATAGAGGGATACATCATTCCCACTAAGGGAAAATTTCACAACCAAAATTAAAAAAACCTTGTTCCTAACCTCAGATAATATCTCACCAACTACCACATAAAAATTTGGAGATTTCCCCTTAAGCCTCACCATCCTAAGAAATATCATGCCTCATAAGGGATCAAATGGATTGGGAGTGCCTCCATCTATTTTAGGACTGGTCTCCATCTCTAAAACATATGACCCAACATAAAAATTAATCAAAATTGAAATCAAAGTCACCTATTCTCCCTCCTAAATCTAAATCTAACCATTTGTTTCACCCCAACTAGTCTACAAATAATTGAGATTCCAAGGCACACATAAATATATTCATAAAAGTAAGAATACTCCCTAAGGTATGAGAATACCTTCAAACATCCAAAATCCAAACCCATCTACAAATACAACTATCTAGTCTTCAAAACAACAAGTCCTTCTAGAATGTATCACTAAAATATTTCAACGTCTTATCAAACATCTGCATCACCCTTCATCCTATAGAAATCTTTAAAGACTCAGCCTTGGACTGCAAAAAAACCCACATGGAACCTAATGCCATGTGTGTATCATTCATATCCGAAATGATCTCATTGAACGATTCATAGGGGTCCAAACCTATCATTCATAATCTCATCGAAGAATATGACCTTCTTATTGAAGAATATCATCCCCTCCAATCCACATCTAAAGTAATGCCATCCCATGGGTGAACTCATCTGCAAACCCTTGAACATACATTCTTCATCCAAGAACTTTATCATAATTCCCCCACCAAACATCTACTTCTTCAAAAGTATGAAGGCCCCCCTAAACTATGTTTATTGATGCCAGGTTTGTTATGTGATTTTCACAAAAGACTGTTTGGAATTATGACCCCCAGGTGGCATCTACCCAATCTAAACCTAATGTTATTTTTGTGGATATGATCAATCTAATCCATATGTTCATCCAAATCCTGAAGGAATTAATTTGAGCCATTTCCATCCCACTTTGAAACCAGGATGCTATAAGAACAAATAACTATTGTGAAACAAAATCCATCAAGCTATTGTTAAAATGTCACTGAGTTATGAGCTCATCCAAATCTCCCCCAATCATAGACAAGTCACTCTCAATGATTCTATACAGGTATCCTACCATCACTAGAAATCGATGAAGAAAAACCTTGGGTACATTTCTTATTGGCATGCTCACACTTCTGCCATGATTTTAAATGACACTAAAATTAGTTATTAGGAGGTCTCACCTGAAGACCAAAGGATCTTCTTTCTCACTATCATTGTCCTGCATTAAAGGATACTTCATCCAAATGGAAATGATAGATAATGGAGCTAACATCAAAATTCATATCATCTCATACCTAAGAAGATGCAACTCATAGATTCCTAAATCCGTTTCACACAATCACTTTGCATCCTTCGTGCTGAATTTAAAAATGTTGTTTCCTCTGCTTTAGGAACAATTATCCTTCCCATACCCATTAGTGAAAGAATCCCTCATGAGCTCTTTTACATTGTAAGATGGGGGAGTTTCATTATAAATTTCTTGGATTGGCCAGGGGATACCATGGTTTCATGCATTGAGGTGTCCCTTCCACTCTCCAGCTTGCTATTCAAATATGAATCATGAGGGGAAAATTCTAACACTCCCCATTACATTCCTCCCTTCAAAGGCATGCCACATGACTTATCGAGGGGGGTCAAGTTCCAAATATACCTTTTCCTTTAAAAAGGACTAAAATCTGAAGATCATCCACAATGGAACATATGATCCTCTAAATCTAAATATGAAACCTAATGATGATTCTATTGATAATGTGATGCAAATCTTTCACTAGGAAAAGGAGTATATCTTGGAAGATGGGGCTCTCAATTCCCTGTCCATTGAACCTAAGTTGAAGAAGGTGGTAGAACAATAAAGCACCAATGTAGAACCAAATGTCAAGGACCATTTATGGAAGTCCACCTCATGATTCAAATCCAATCTCATCTATGGTGGTGTCATCAACTTCTTCTCACATAGACGCTTAACCTTTAACACTAACAATGAGCAATGGATTTGATTTCCTCTTTAACAAATTTTACCTACACCTACCTCAATTGTTAAGAAGAAAAAAGGATTTGGTATGGGTACAAAGTTTGCTATTAGAATAGGTACTAGGTATGATCAATTCAAATCAACTACCAGTTCTAAATAACCATGAAATTTTGATCCATGGTTTCAAAGTTCAACAGGTAAAAGAGAAGTATGTTAGTTGATCCATATCTCCCATGAACATCAAAGAATCCCTCACTTCACTTCTTCTCCAGAGCTAAGGATAAACCTTATAGGATGATACCATGTCCATTTCTTATAGATTTTTTTAATCTCCACGATAACTTTGGGACCACTGACTTATCAGTGTGAAGGTGAAACTAGGTCCCTTCATCTTTAATTTAATGATATGGTATAGGAATATTTCCCTACCATTGACATGCTTCAATGCACCGATGATGATTCCATTATTTCCTAAATGGGGGTAGAGGATTCATATATTCATAAGACCTTAGAATTGATCACTTTTCCACTCTTCTCAATGAAAACCTATGGTGAACAAATACAGTAGGTTATCAAACAAGAGCCCCATGGATCCTCAAATTTAAACACTCATCCCCTTGATTTTGAGCTTGAGTATTTTACCACCACCTTCCTTTCCCAAGTAATCAATCCTTTTCAATGGTCCTATCTAACATGTCTAAAGCCTTGATCAAGTTCTATCATCAATAACTTATTCCAAAACATCCGTCAAATGCTAGGATCACCAACATTAGTTAAGTAGAATTTTGTTACATGCATTTTGTACATTTGACTCATTAAAAGAGAGTTATAACACCTTATCTCATCTAATTTCATCATACATTGTGAAACTATCCACAATGGGTTTCAAAGTGATTGTTACAATTTGACCAAATCCTCTAGGGGGTGCAGGAAAGCTTACTGAACTATATCTATTTCAAGATTTAAACCTCACTTTCCCTAAGAAAAATTTCACAAAGAGGCGCATTCAAACATATGACACAACTCATTGACCTCACAGGTTGGGACCTAATTAAATGATAGTATTCTTATCAAATGGAAATCCTAGAATTGCAGATCTCTTATACACCTGAATGGACCATCTCTTAGAATTTCATTAATCCTTGGTGGACCTCTTTGTTATCAAAGATAAATGCGCCCTTTAGGTTTAACATGCCCTTAATGAAAATATAGTGAACAAACCTATCAATGGCAGTTAAACCTAATATTTTTCCAGTACCATGTCTAACTTATCCATAAAATGGTATAAGGACTGGTGTTTCCTAAGTTCTTGGGTAAATTTGGAAAAGTGACATGCAAGCATGGGAATCTACAAGTGACTCTTCCTCGCACCCGACCTCCCGAGGTCGTGCCGAGACAGCCGGTGGGTATGGAATATATGTGAGATGCAGACAAACTAGTTAGGCAATCTAATGTCTTCAATACGCACTAGTGGAATTTGTGAGTCTAAGGCAAAGAAGGCCCTCCTAACTTGAACTGGTGTGATAGATCGGTCAGCAAGGATGACTGCTCGAAGGCTCCAATCAATATCGAGCTCTGGCGTGATTCGATCTATAGGTTGTGGAATACGTGGAAAGTGACCCGGGATAGTTTCGTGTATTTCTCTGGACAGGGTCATATGGTGGATGGTAAATATAGTCGACTCTATGGATGATTCTCTGGCCTAGTCCAGAACTCTCTAGCTTTGTTAGCTGCTGTGTCTAACAAGGATAATTGTTCGATGATGATAGGTGGAAGTGGAGTAGACTGGAATACTAGTGTGCGTAGGCCAGTGTCTATGTCTAATTCTCCTATGGATTCGTTGGGCTGTGGGATTTGTGGGTCACAACCGTAGACTCTTAGTTGTTGTGGACCTGTTATGGTCATGCGTGAAATCAAGTCCTAATCCCTAGTATCCAGTAATCGTATGCTTTCTCAGCTTCTATATTTAGGATCAATAACTGTGTGATTTTCTCAGAATATCTTACAGGCGTTCGTGCAACCTGAATTCTTAGGCTAGTATCTATATCTGTAAGAGTGTCTCCTGCGCCTGGCTGTGGGACCAAAGGATCACAACCAAATGTTTGTTCTCTTTCAAGCCCTTCTACAGTCATATGAATGTTGCCTAGGGTAATCTGTAGTTTGGTTGATTTGACCAAAACGTGTGTGCTTGGTCGTCTTCTACGTTTAACCCGCTCAACTGGGAATTGATTTGTTGCAAGCTTACCTGTTGTTCGGAAGACTTGGATCCTAAGATTTTGGTCTATATCAGTTATTGCTGTGATGAGATTGGGTTGAGGCACGATTGGCTCGAATACGTATTCCCTGGGCTCTCTAGGTCCCGTGATTGTCATACAAAAGCAACAATGTAAAACGAACTACAGTAAAATGAAATTTAACTATGTGAAGTGTATCTATAGCATATATGATTTCTCTATTTTTTTTGTGTTTTCTGATGAGCTTTAAGAATTTAAGAAAGCAGCTATTTAAAATATCTAGAATTGACAGCTAAAATAATAACTTAAAACAAACAAAATAACCGAGTGTAGCTATTTGTCTGTGTAATTTGTAGATCTATTCTAAACAATGAAATAGCTCATCTAATCTATTTGCAAGGCTCTCGATCCTACCTCAGAAGTGAGGAGTGAATCATAGTTTCTCAGAAACTATCAATCCCCACAGCTTCCCTGGCAATATCGAGAGTAGAATTAACTGAAATAAAGCAATTAACTACTCTATTTGATATGATTCTAACTAGAACTTTGAAAGCTAGAACCTGGATTCTGCAGAACAGTGGCGAATCCGATGGTGTGTGTGATCTTGTCCCCTCAGTGTGATCTCCTCGTTCCTTCGTGTTCACGTGGATCCAGAAAAGCGTGTAATGCTAGCATCAACAGAAGTAGATATTGGGATAAAGGCAGCTCAGAATACTGACTGAATACAATGCGAGTAGGAGAGGGATAGCGCAAGAGTACAGAGCTTGGCTTATGCAATTCCTAGTGGGATCTATTGCGAGTCATGCAACATAAAGCGTCCAGAACCTGAAACTATCCTGTTTGAGGAGCAAAACCTGCAACTTTAATGGCTTCCTATTGGTAAACAGACTATTTTATTCCAATGGATTGGATAAAATAACAGCAGTACTTTGCACAAGATGGATATGTGGCTTACTAACAGTAAAACAATGCTAACTAAGCATGCAATGAAAGAAACTAAGCATTCTAAGCAAAATGAAAACTAAATCTATTGCAAAGAGAAATCAGAGGAAAATTTTGAGGGGCCATTTGCTTGAACACAAGCCAACTATTTATAGCATTTGCATTTACCCAAGGTAAAAACCAAATAGAACTCTTAAACTATAAACAATGGCAAAACACTATTCCAGGGAACCAGAATCATAAATGCAAGCTTATGGCGGTGAAAGAAAGCTGGTAAAATGTTGAAATTACGTGAGTCATGTTAAAAGAGCTTTCTGGAAAACACGTAAAGGACCACCGCCCTGAGCAGGGCGGCGGTTACAGGACCGCCGCCCTGTTCAGGGTGGCGGTCACGAGACCGCCGCCCAGGCAGGGCGGCAGTTTCGTCACTGAAGAGAAAAAGGCCAAGAAAAGAGGGGAAAAGGGAAAAACAAAGCACGTGGGGGCTAAGCGGGGCATGCGGGATGTTAACGCATACTTGGAGAGCTTTTCTGGATCCCGAACACCTTGTGAGGAGACCTGTATCATCATTGGGGCACGTGTCACGTTGTTCTGGCAGTACAATACCTTACAATTTTGGGTACGTACATATTGCCCCCTCGGAGAAGCGTTTTAGCCATGAAGAGGCGTAAAATGGTGGGTCTGAGTATGGCGGTCCCGAAATGGGAAGTTAGAAGTTATACCTGATACATCCGTGTGTTGAAACGACGCCGTCCAAAATTCCCGCTACCTGCAAAATGAAAAGAGAACTCAAGTGCAGATAGACACAATAGTTTGAAAAATAAATGCTAAAATAATAGGGAATGAGAACGTACCATTTGTGCGGGGATAGGAACTTACCTCCGTCGGTGCTCCAAACCTGTGAAAAAGTCATTTAAAACGAATCAGGGTGCTATATATATGAAAGTGGGCCCATTTTCCTATTCATTTGTGCGAGTCGATTTGATTGATTTTGAGCTCTGGGACCCACGGTGACGGTTTCTTGCGTGAGTAGAGTCGAAACGTCCGTGACGAGATAGCGATCATGCCTCCACGTGCGGAACATCGACCCGTGAGATCACAGGTTAGTTTTCTTCAGTTTATCCTTTTTACCCCCTTAAATTTGAAATGCTAAATATTTTGTCATGGGGGGGTAATTTTTGAAAATGTTAGTGTTAAAAGGTCCACCTAGGGGGGGCGCCTATTGGGTAGGCTTTGTTTTTAGGTAAAATGGTCATTTTTTGCACTTTTTAGGCTTTTTAAGTTTAAAAACCCACGTGGGTTTTCGGACCATGACCGCCGCCCTGCCCAGGGCGGCGGTTACATGACCGCCACCCTGTTCAGGGCGGCGGTTACACGACCACCGCCCTTAAGGCGGCGGTTACAAAACCACCTCTCTGCTCAGGGTGGCGGTTTCACACAGAATGTAAAAGGATCATCTTTTGAAATTGTTTTTGCTTTTCTAGCATTTCTACGTGTTTTCATGATTTTTCCAATGTTACTCGGATGCTAACTTGCTCTGTTTTGTGTGTTTTTGGGTGTATGCAGGCGAGAGAGGAGTATATCTAGTGGAGTAGAGAGAGGGAGTGTGATTGGCTCCCAGGGGTACTAGATGCCCTCTCACAGGATGAGGAGGACACTCTTCAGTGGGCTGGGATACTACGCATTTCACGCGTGCCCCATGTTACACCATCTAGTCACATCCTTTGTGACTTGTTCTCATACTGGGATGCAGATCGGAACACCTTCCGATTGCCAGGGGTCCGCGGTGAGTGGACTATTACATTGGAGGATGTCTATCGCATTCTGGGGGTCCCGATTATTGGGAGATGACTCACCTTAGAGACAGCAGGTTCACGGGCACAGATTGCACAGTGGGCTACATATATGGGAGATGCAGTCATCTCCACGGGGTCGAAGAAGGGGGTTAGAGTTTGATCCATTCCTACTTTGCCCATCCCCTTACTTCGCCAGGCTATCATGGGGATCCTTGCCTCGAGACTGATCGGGGACAAGGGAGGAGATACTTTGTTATACTGCTGGTCCCCTATTATTACACAGATAGAGGGACACGGTCGGATATATGCCTGGGGAGCAGACATTCTTGGGACCACCTACCACGACTTATACAGGGTAGTCCATTTACAGGGGCAGTCCTTGAGCCACCCGACCCTAGTTATGAGTTGGGTCTATGAGCACTTCATCCCCTATGGCAGAGGTGTAGAGGTGACAGACCCCGGAGCTATGAGGGAAGCCAGATGGATAGACATGTCGGTGCTTAGAGCACCTCATCAGCCAGTTGCCTCCCTGACTACTGCCGACATGGAGGCCACACCATACCAGACTATGGCAGGTATATGGGGTGAGGAGGCTCTTACCTTGATCTCCTGCTCCACCACAGGGCAACTTATTGATAGAGTGGGGCGAGTGGAGATGCACCCCTTTGGCCGAGTTCCTCAGTAGTTTGGCTTACCATACATGGGTATGCTTCCCCCAGTGGTGCCAGTATACAGATCAGTCCGAGAGGCCAGAGGGGGGCCTAGAGGCCGGGGTTGGACAGTGGTTACTCCTGGCATTCCTATTGCAGCCAGGAGGATAGTACGTGCCAGAGGGAGAGCCGGTGCACCTCAGGCACCTTTGCTTCAGATCACCGCGGGTCCTGCCCATAGCAGCGATGACCCCATTGAGGTAGACTCTGAGTCTGAGGAGTTTACAGGGGGAGAGATAGAGGAGGAGACCGAGGACAGTGATCCTGAGTGGCACGACACCCAGGATATCATGCAGGCAGAGAGGGCCGAGCAGAGTGCAGAGAGGGTGACTCTGGTTTCAGAGGAGCCACTCTCCCAGGGCCATGGGGAGGATGAGTCTGTTGTGGGGTGCTACGTTGCTCCAGCCACAGGAGCAGCCCCTCAGTCAGCAGCGGCATCCGTGGTGGGTGCTGATCCCATAGATCCATCTTGGAGGCCTGGTGATCCGAGTAAGTTACCCTCTCTCCCTTTTAATGTTTTTTTTTGTTAGGATCTCCTTAGTTGCTATCTTGTATTTCTAATTTCTTTTTTGGTTTCTAATTTTTTTCTCCTTTGTTTGTAGAGACCGCCGATGAGTGGTGAGATTTGATTCGCAGGGTATGCACTGATACCCTGATGATCCCCATGGAGAGGACCCACGCAGAGTTGTCTGTGGATGTGGGGGAGCCTTCAGTAGCCGGTAGACATACTGATGTCTTCGCCCCAGTCTGGCATGTGGCCAGGATGGTATCGACTCTCCGCACAGAGTTAGCGGGGTATAGGACGGCCGAGCGCCTGATGAGGAGCCATTCTCGTGGTGAGACCACGGCTGCCCCTCGGGATCCTGAGCCCTCTGTGCACTCAGAGCACCGGCGTAGCCGGAGTCCTAGGCATGGGCGTGTGCCTTCAGAGGGGTCTCGTAGGGATTGAGAAGCCACTTGGCTCTCGTAGTTTTTTTGTATGATACATTCTTTTGTATATCCCGGGCTCTTTGAGCGTTTTGACCATGCCTAGTGCATGATGGCATTGTACATAAACGTTGATCATTTATATATATGTATATTTGTTCTGGATCAAACTCTTGGCATTCATGGCTCACTTTCTATTTCTAGTTTCCTTATGTATACTATGATGTATGTTTATATGTTTTTAGAATGTATGCAATGGTGAACAAATGATGCAAGTGTTTTACTTTCCTTTTTTGTATTTCATGATGCTGATATATGATGATGTAGATATAATGTGATTTTGAATCTTAGTTTCTGTAAGCAATTTTGGATACTTCATATTTGTTTTGGCAAAGTGATGAAAATAAACCGGTATGATGAACAGATAAACCTGCCCCTACCCCCAACTCCACGCAACTAGTAAGATGCGAGGGCTTATCACCAAGAGTTGGGAAGGGTGCAAGTTATGAGATGTAGTGAAATGATAGTGATGGAAGACAGACAAAGCTTTGGTGGAACCAAATTAGGATACCACAAGTCCACTCCACTCGAGTGACTTCATAGTTTTGGATGCAACTTGCTTTGCGGTTTATCCAGACTTAGATCCTTAGATGGCCACATGGTAGACAAAATCTGGGTTTTTAGGATTTTAACTCTCTTGGAATCTTGAACATCTGATTCATTTGTTTTGACTCAAAGCTTCAAGGTTTGAATTGTTTGTGTATGACCTTTTGCATTTATTTGTCAAGAGGACCCCCTACACTTTGCCCCATGCTACTAGTAAGAAGCGTGGGTTTATCACCGTGGGCAAAGCATAGGCGAGTAAGGGCATTTCCATCCTTTCCCAACCCTACGTCACTAGTAAGAGACGCAAGCTCATCACCAAAGGTTGGTGGGGCAAGGAAATGTGTAAAATTAAAATTTTCTGTTTGATCAATGTTTGACTTGTTTATTTGAGTAAAATGTCAGTATGTGTTTATTTCCAAAGAGATATACATATGGGATAGATGTGACACCATGAAGCTTCTAGAACAGACCATAGGCAAGACACCTACCCTAAGAAGAAACCAAAAGTGAGAATAAACTTGCAGATCTTGGTATGGTTACCGTTAAGACTTTGTCATGTCTAGCTTTATTTGATAAAATGATTCCGAGATAATTTGATGATATCATGAAAATGGAGAAGTATGATTAAAGAGTTTATGCCAACAACATCATGAGTTTGTAATGAATTGCTTTGAGAATAGATTCCTTGATCACAATTTGTGTATGAAACAAGCGGACAATATGATCCTAATCTATATGAAGATGCAATGTAGATACGTATATAAATAGTGCTAGCTGCTTACGCGTAGAACCGCTTGAGGTGTAGGGAATTGACTGTTTCACCAAATTCCTCACCTTCTAGCGTACATAAGAGGTATGCACCATTTCCATAGTCCTTCATGACTTGGTATGGGCCCAACCATTTAGGCCGGAATTTCCTTCCTTCGCCGGTCTTCTTGTCGATCCGGCTGTCTAGCCTTAGAACTAGATCACCTTCATATATGTCACGTTCATAGACTTTCTTGTTATATTGCCGGCACATCCGGTCAGCATAGACTCTATGCCGTTGTTCAGCATCTAACCTAGCTTCATCTAGGCTTTCTAGTTGGGAAAGATGTGCTTCTCTGTAAGCGTCTTCATCCAGAATCCCTTGTAATGAAATGCGGAGACTGGGTATTTCATCAACCTCATGCTTTGGATGTCTTAGAAAATGCAGATGAGTATCTTCCCATCTTCTTGAGAATGGGAATGATATTAGATCATTGGGAGTATTGACTGGCTTGGTCCTACATACCATGAGAGCTACCTTTCAAGTTTCCGATTTTTGTTTAACTAGATTTGCATCAGATTTTGACGAGGAGTTGTGAAAGCCTTCATGTTCTTGTGGGGTTAACGAGGTAGTTTCAATATCCTTGGTTCATCTTCTGTTCCGATGTTAATATCCATTTTTTGATATTTGATAAGGCGTTACCTTCTTAAAAAACTCAGGTCAAAATTATGCTGGAGGTAAATCCAAATCATCCCCATTTTCTACTGTGTATATGCTAGGTTCCATTTCCGAGGGAAGATCCATCATGGGATTTCCGAAGTAGGAAGACGAATGTGGGATTAAGGACAAATCTATCATATGATAGGAGATATGTAGTGCCGCATAGGCGTTTAAGTAATCCAGAGTGGCCATATCACTATCAACATGGTCTAGGATAGTAGATTCATTTCCGTTTAAAAGAGAATTTGTCATTGTTTTTATCAATGGTTCATCACGAAGGGATACCATGAAACGGGTATCCTCTAACTCATTGCTTGGAGTAAAACGTGATGCTGAAGTTGCTATTGAATCGGTGAGAAGATTTTTCTCTCGCGGGATTGCTTCAATTGATATGAAGTCAAACTCCTTGCTTAAATCTAATACAGCTTTTTTGTAAAGTTGTAAGTGCTCGGCTTTGGTTTCATATATCTCAGAGACTTGGTTTGCTACTAATTGTGAGTCTCCTAAGACTCTGATGTTATCAACACCAATTCTCTTAGCTAAGATGAGGCCAAGGAGGAGGGCTTCGTACTCAGCGCCATTGTTTGTGCACTTGAAATTTAGTTTAAAGGCAAAAGGTAAGACTTTTCCTTCAGGGGAAGTAAAGATTACACCTGCCCCCGCTCCGTAACGGCATCTAGCTCCATCAAAATGGAGTGTCCAATATTTAGCTGGGAGTATAGATGTTGGGCATTTGCTGTGTTTGCGCATTCTACTTCCACCATGCAAAGATCCTCTGCTGGAAGAGAACCAACACCTAGGGAATATCCTATGCCTACTGAATCGAATGGTAAGAATATTGGTAGATCCTTTTCTAGCAATTCAACGATTTTTGCAGTAGTTCCTAATGATACTGTTTCTACAGTGTTAGCCTCATCTTTGGGGGTTGGGGTTGCCTTGGCTAGGCTCATAGTTTCAAGATCTGTCGTAGGTACCAACTTTTCTTTTGTTTTTGCGTCGGTAGGTTTATTAAGTTGGTTTGTTGGGAGTTCAAACTCCGAGTGCACGCCTGGTCTTTTCTTTAAGTCAGCTAGGTGTACATCAAATGGTTTTGGATCACCTTTGGCCACAAATATCTTTCCTAAATGTAAAAACCTTACTTCTTGAAATAGTGTAGAAGGGATTGCCTTCATGCGGTGTATCCATGGTCGGCCGAGGATCATATTATAGTTAGTTTCCCGATCTATAATATAAAACTCAGTCAAGATGGTTTTGGGTCCTAAGGTGACCGGTAATATTATAGTTCCAACCGAGGTGGCTTTAAGGCTATCATAGCCCCTTAGTGTATTTCGAGTTGTGGAACAATTGGTTTCTCCATACCCTAGCTTTTAAAGGAAAGAGAAGGGGACTATGTTAACCGCTGCCCCATTGTCTATCATTGCACGCTTTACATAGTTGTTATAAACCCATACTTGTAAATGTAAGGCTGGATCACCTCGGCATGCGATCTCAGCATCTGTCGGCATTTTGTTTATCTCGAATATGAATTCGACGTCCCTATCTGCCTGCCCTGGAGGATGAACATCAAAGTCCACATGATTTACCTGTGTTTCAGGAGGTGGAGTGATGTTAATTAAATGACCTAAACCTAATGCTTCTAAAAGAGCAGCCCTGTGAGTAGGAGAGTTCTTTAGTAAGTCTAAGAATGAAATGTGCGAGAAGGTTTTTGTTAGGTCGTTAATCAAATCATAGGCACCCACAGGTTTTACTATGATTTGTTGGATGTCATCTGCCTCTGGCAGGTGGCTTGGACTTGGCTGAGAGAAATACTCTCGTGTCCTTGTTATAGCTTCGATGGGTAGTTCAGCGTCTAACTCCACTAAACCGACTACCTTAGGTCGTGGCTGACTTCCTAGTTGTGGCGCAACTAATGGATTTAGTGAGGTCGAGGCTTCATGATCATTGTTTCCTGTCATTACACCCTTGTTCATCCCAGTTAGATTTAGCCTGTTGTTATCGTGATTTGGGAGTGGATCATTAAAGATCTTCAGGGGTGCATTTTGAGGGGAAACTGCCCCTGAAAAGGTATTTGACGTTGGTGACGTAGGATCTGCCAAGAACATATCCATGAAAAGTTGTCTTTGTTCATCTGGCAAGCGTTGCATGAATTTATTGTAGTCACGACACGTTCTAGTGTCATGGCCCCGAATTTTGTGGAAACCACAATACGAATTAGGATTGTAATTCCTAGTTTGTTGGTTTGATGTGTATTGTGGCCCAAAATTTTGATCAAACCGTTGTCTATTAAAATTTTGCGTTTGTTGTTTTTGGTTTGAATTCTGGTTTTGGTACCTAGTTGAATTTTGGCTTGGACCCTGTATGGGATTTTTCCGTTGTTGTTGTTGTTGTGGATGGTTAAAATCCACTGTATTGATTGTCGGGGTAAAGTTGTTATTTCGTTGGTTGTTTATTTGTGATGGAGTATTGACAGTATTTACCTTTTTAGGCTGGTCGGTTACTCCATCTGTTGTTACACCCTCGATTTTTGTTAAGGATTTTAGGTCCTTGATTGACGTTCATGGTAGTAGGATAAGTTGTAGTGTTCTGGTTGGGGGCGATTAACCTCCCGTTTGCTCCATATGTTTTGCGACCACTATCAATTGCTGCTTGATCTATTCGAAGAGCACTCTCCAGTACTTCATCGTAAGTTCTTAATGGGAACTTCTGGACTTCTTCCTTCACTTCTCTGCTAAGAGAATGAAGGAATAAATCACATAGTTCCATTTGATCCATGTTTGGAGCACTTGCCGAAGAATAAAGAACTGTACGCCACCTTTGGATGAAATGGGCGACAGATTCGTTGTGTTCTTGTTTGATGTGTAAGAACTCCCTGATTCCTGTTCTTAATAATTTGTTCATGTCGAAGGCCTTGATGAACTCTGACATGAGTTGTTTGAATGAATGTATGGAAGCCTCAGGTATTCTATAATACCAATCGAGAGCGATGCCTTCCAAGGTTTTTGGGAATATTTTAGCAACAACCCCATCCCATGGGTGTAGTTCTCGAATGGCTGTAGCGTAAGCTTTGATATGTGCATTTGGATCTCCCTCACCTTTGTATTTGGGAAAATCGGGAAGAGGTCTTGGAAGCATGACGCTTCGTATGGTGAAATCCAAGGGCTCTTTCAAATATTCTGAGTAAGTCCCTATCGCATATGTTTCGACCATTGATGGTGCCTGTTGAGGGAGCGGTGGTGGAATGGGTTGTTGATATGGCGTAGTGTATGCATTGGCAGGGGCATAAGGAAGCCCCTGTGTTTGAGAAAACATGCCGGGAGAGGAGAACATATCCCCTTGTGGTGATTTGGAGTACATGTTTAAGTATGATGGGGTACTGTCCAGGAATGGATTGTTTTGTACTAGACCGGGAGGAACAGTGTTAGAGATGGTGGGTCTAGTTGGCATTTGTTGTGAATACTGAGGAGTCATGCCTAATGTGCCTATTCTTGTGAGGAGATCTACTTGGCTAGGATGGTGTGGAGGATTGGAACTTCCTGCTTGCATGAATTGTGAATTTTGACTTGCTTGGGCAAGTTCTAACCCTCTAACCTTTTCTATTAGATTTGAAATGACTTCATTTGGTGAAGTCATGGTGTTTTGCCATAGTGGCGTTTGTTGTATACCATGGTGTTGTATAGGCATGTGATATCCTGCTATGAACTGATCGCTATCTTGCCAAGTTTCTCCGAGGGTATTTCCTATATGCAGTGGCATAGAGGTATTTTCTTAAAAAGAGACCTCGGGTTGTGTTTGTAATCCTCCTACAGGTGGATACATACTTCGAGAACGTTGGTCATTCCTGGCATAACGTACCGAATATTCATCATCTAAACCTCGGTATGAGTCTGATTGTCTACTAATTTGTGGTCTAAGCAGCATCTGAGGAGATGAACCAGATTCTCCGGTGAACGTCATGTTATTCGAGCCTGAAGGCTCTGTTTGTTGCGTTTGAGCGAGCTGATCTAACTCCTCAGTTTGAAATGATGAGTTATATCTGATTCTTGGAGTTTGTGTTGACAACTGGTTAGTTGAGTAGTTGTCACCCCATACTGAGAGTGAGGGTGATGATTGTCTATTTTGCTGGGCGTAGTATGCCTCAAGACCCAAGAGGGGTCTGCCATATGCATCGAATCCTGACATATTCGGGGGGTATATGAATACCCGCAGAATAATGGGAAGGAGCGAAGGTGATGGTGAAAGCCAATGAGGTGGAAAAGATGAAAAGTATACTAACTTGGAAGAACACGTAATAATATGACTCCGAACTAGAAAGTAGGAAGTTTCACGTCGGGTTCACCAATTTTTTTGCTATGTGACGGAAAAGTGAGTTGTTTGTTTCACGTGTTCACCAATTTTGTAATGATGGAAAAAGCATGGGAATCTACAAGTGACTCTTCCTCGCACCCGACCTCCCGAGGTCGTGCCGAGACAGCCGGTGGGTATGGAATATGTGTGAGATGCAGACAAACTAGTTAGGCAATCTAATGTCTTCAATACGCACTAGCGGAATTTGTGAGTCTAAGGCAAAGAAGGCCCTCCTAACTTGAACTGGTGTGATAGATCGGTCAGAAAGGATGACTGCTCGAAGGCTCCAATCAATATCGAGCTCTGGCGTGATTCGATCTATAGGTTGTGGAATACGTGGAAAATGACCCGGGATAGTTTCGTGTATTTCTCCGGACAGGGTCATATGGTGGATGGTAAATATAGTCGACTCTATGGACGATTCTCTGGCCTAGTCCAGAATTCTCTAGCTTTGTTAGCTGTTGTGTCTAACAAGGATAATTGTTCGATGATGATAGGTGGAAGTGGAGTAGACTGGAATACTAGTGTGCGTAGGCCAGTGTCTATGTCTAATTCTCCTATGGATTCGTTGGGCTGTGGGATTTGTGGGTCACAACCATAGACTCTTAGTTGTTGTGGACCTGTTATGGTCATGCGTAAAATCAAGTCCTAATCCCTAGTATCCAGTAATCGTATGCTTTCTCAGCTTCTATATTTAGGATCAATAACTGTGTGATTTTCTCAGAATATCTTACAGGCGTTCGTGCAACCTGAATTCTTAGGCTAGTATCTATATCTGTAAGAGTGTCTCCTGCGCCTGGCTGTGGGACCAAAGGATCACAACCAAATGTTTGTTCTCTTTCAAGCCCTTCTACAGTCATATGAATGTTGCCTAGGGTAATCTGTAGTTTGGTTGATTTGACCAAAACGTGTGTGCTTGGTCGTCTTCTATGTTTAACCCGCTCAACTGGGAATTGATTTGTTGCAAGCTTACCATTGTTCGGAAGACTTGGATCCTAAGATTTTGGTCTATATCAGTTATCGCTGTGATGAGATTGGGCTGAGGCACGATTGGCTCGAATACGTATTCCCTGGGCTCTCTAGGTCCTGTGATTGTCATACAAAAGCAACAATGTAAAACGAACTACAGTAAAATGAAATTTAACTATGTGAAGTATATCTATAGCATATATGATTTCTCTATTTTTTTGTGTTTTCTGATGAACTTTATGAATTTAAGAAAGCAGCTATTTAAAATATCTAGAATTGACAGCTAAAATAATAACTTAAAACAAACAAAATAACCGAGTGTAGCTATTTGTCTGTGCAATTTGTAGATCTATTCTAAACAATGAAATAGCTTATCTAATCTATTTGCAAGACTCTCGATCCTACCTCAGAAGTGAGGAGTGAATCATAGTTTCTCAGAAACTATCAATCCCCACAGCTTCCCTGGCAATATCGAGAGTAGAATTAACTGAAATAAAGCAATTAACTACTCTATTTGATATGATTCTAACTAGAACTTTGAAAGCTAGAACCTGGATTCTGCAGAACAGTGGCGAATCCGATGGTGTGTGTGATCTTGTCCCCTCAGTGTGATCTCCTCGTTCCTTCATGTTCACGTGGATCCAGAAAAGCGTGTAATGCTAGCATCAACAGAAGTAGATATTGGGATAAAGGCAGCTCAGAATACTGACTGAATACAATGCGAGTAGGAGAGGGATAGCGCAAGAGTACAGAGCTTGGCTTATGCAATTCCTAGCGGGATCTATTGCGAGTCATGCAACATAAAGCGTCCAGAACCTGAAACTATCCTATTTGAGGAGCAAAACCTGCAACTTTAATGGCTTCCTATTGGTAAACAGACTATTCTATTCCAATGGATTGGATAAAATAACAACAGTACTTGCACAAGATGGATATGTGGCTTACTAACAGTAAAACAATGCTAACTAAGCATGCAATGAAAGAAACTAAGCATTCTAAGCAAAATGAAAACTAAATCTATTGCAAAGAGAAATCAGAGGCAAATTTTGAGGGGCCATTTGCTTGAGCACAAGCCAACTATTTATAGCATTTGCATTTACCCAAGGTAAAAACCAAATAGAACTCTTAAACTATAAACAATGGCAAAACACTATTCCAGGGAACCAGAATCATAAATGCAAGCTTATGGCGGTGAAAGAAAGCTGGTAAAATGTTGAAATTACGTGAGTCGTGTTAAAAGAGCTTTCTGGAAAATGCGTAAAGGACCGCCGCCCTGAGCAGGGTGGCGGTTACAGGACCGCCGCCCTGTTCAGGGTGGCGGTCACGAGACCGCCGCCCAGGCAGGGTGGCGGTTTCGTCACTGAAGAGAAAAAGGCCAAGAAAAGAGGGGAAAAGGAAAAACAAAGCACGTGGGGGCTAAGCGGGGCATGCGGGATGTTAACGCATACTTGGAGAGCTTTTCTGGATCCCGAACACCTTGCGAGGAGACCTGTATCATCATTGGGGCACGTGTCACGTTGTTCTGCAGTACAGTACCTTACAATTTTGGGTACGTACAGACTGTGGGATTTAATCTAAAATCACAATTGAACCAACATTCATGAACTTACACTAAGACACATCTTTTAATGGACCATCATTTCATTAGCCGGGGAACACCTATCACAATGATTACCTCACTCCAATGATGGAGTCATGCTCATGACCAAGTTTGACCTAGAGTTTCTCTCTAAAAAATATATCATGAGCCATGATATCCTTGATCAACTAGCTAAAGCCCCTCTTCCTGACCAACATATTCCCCATGAACAATTTCCTAATGAATTTATCTATCACTATTGATCCTGAATTTTCTCCCCTTAGGATGACACTTTTCTTTAACGCATCTAAGTGTTGGCAAGGGGGGGCACGGGTGTTATCATCATTACTCCTTGGGATACTCTTATCCCCATCGCATAAGCTCAATTCCAAATGTGAATAATAAACATGGTTGAGTATGAAGCCCCCATCTTGCATCTCAAAACCACTGTCATGTTTGGCATCCAAATCCTTGACATTTACGGTGACTCTCAACTTATCATCAACCAATTCAAGGGAATCTATCAATGTAAAAATTATGTCCTTCAAAAATATAAGGACAACGTCAATTTTCTTCAAGGATTTTGAATTCTACACCATCCAAATCGTCCCTCGGTCATCTAATCTCTTCCCAGACATGATGGCATCTCTCACATCTCTCATCCCATGGGAAATAGAGGAATCCAAACTTTCTATTGTTCATAATCTCAATCAACCATCTCATGTCCATGAGATTCCTCATGTCAATCATGTTGATAAGAATCAATCATGATATTTGGTATTCTTAGATAGTTGACTATATTTATCAATCCAAAATTCCCTCTGAAATATCCAAAAATGGTAGGAGGTCATTTCTTCAAACACCTAACTACTATGTTATCCTTGGTAGCATCCTCTACAAACATGGGTTTGATGGTATTTCAAATTCTTACTTGAATCTACTCGTGCATATTAAGAGGTCCACATGAATCTTGTGGTGGAAACTTTATTTTGTTATCCAAAATGTTCTTGCTTCGTCTGGGTTATTATTTTCCCAATCTCAATCAAATATTATTGTGAATATGTTAAAAAGTACGTGTAAAATGCCAACAACATTCTAATCTTATCCACATCCCTGGCCAAACTATCCAGCTCAAGATATTTCCTTTCTCACAATGGGTCTGGATCTCATATTCTCATCAATCCACACTCCTTCTCAACGCCACAATTCCAAGCATCACCAAAAATTAATCAACTTCACCAAAACATGGAAGCCATTCCACTCACATCCACCATAATTAGAATTCCTCATAAAAGTCATAAAATCATCATGGAAAGAAAATTCCTTCAAAAAAAATATCTCAAGAAGATTTGTGAATCTTTCAACATCAAGCTTATCTTCTCCTCCCCTTACTATCCTCAAGTTAAGGGCCAGGTTGAAGCCACTAACAATAATCTCTGTAACATCCTTTCTAAAAATGTTGATAAGGCAAGTTATAATTAGCACCTTCACACCCCCTTTTCCCTTTGGGCTTATCAGACTATCATCCACACTTCTATGGGTGCTACTCCTTTCTCTCTCACCTATGGCTCTGAATCCTTTCTTCCTCTTGAAATCCAAATCCCATCCTTACGCGTTTCTCTTTGCGACTTTATCTTTGACGAGGACTATTGTCAGGAGCATCTAACATAGCTTAAATTTTTATATGAGTGTCACTTAATTTCTCTTCAACACCATCACATTTATCAAGAATGTATCAAATGTTCCTACAACAAACATCTCAAGGATTGTGACTTTAACATTGGTGACCTAGTCTTAAAATAAAATCAGAATGTCACTACTCTAGAAAGGAGCCAACGTGGAAAGTTTTCTCCCAACTAGATTGGACCATACATTATCACACATAAGTATGGGTCTGGAGCCTATCGTTTAGCATCTCTTGATGGTAAACCAGAAATGGAACCTCTCAACACCTTGTAATTGTGACCTTTCTATTATTAACATATCTACCAACGTGATCTTATTCATATCAATGATCTCATTCTCCATCATCATCCTTTCCATCTCTCATCATAATGATTTGGAAGTATGTTTTCTATGATCACTTTCCTATCTATGACCTTGAATATGGGCACCACAGCTCTGCTCATAGCATATTCCTTATCGACAAGTTTCTCCTTCTATGTGGGAGCCTCGCAATCATTACATCCATCACCCTCTTATCTACCTATAGAACCATGGTAAGGGTTTAAAGGTGTCACTTGTACATATTATCATTCCATCCCCAAGTGGTCTACTTGGATATCCCCAACTCTTCCTAAAGTCAAAATCTGGATAATCATATCAAAATATATCTTATCCAAAAATAGACTGATCCCTTGAAGGAAAACTATTCATGTAAAGCAAATATTGTCAAAAGTATAGATTGATCCCTTGAAGGATAACTATCACACATATCTTATCTTGCCATCTAAAAATCAAAATTCAAAATCCAAAATAAAAATTCCTAATCATAGACCACTCCCTTGAAGGATGGATACTTTCTTATATCATGGCAGTAAAAGGATTCCCATATTGATCAACCTTCTTAAAATATCTAAAATTAAAAGAAAATATATCAAAAGCAAGCATCCCTAGAAAGCTTCCTGCATCGATCACCTTTCTCATCGTAGAAAACTTCCCGCATTGATCAGTTTGCACCATATTCCTTAGAGTTGAGGCATAGACCGGAACTACCACTTAAGAGAACCTATTCTTCCCCATAAAAGCTCCATCTTAACCCCTTTTTCATGTCTATAGTGTGTTTATAAGCACACTTTCCATATTTCCCTCAATATCCTAAGTATGACTATCTATCATTAGTTATGTGTTAACACCTATGTAATGGTCACAAGTACATGGCTTTGTGTTTTTACCTTTCATATTTACCTCCCATCCAGTTCAAAAAATCTTTTCCATGTACACTATCTATGATGAAGTGTATTCCTCACATTTAGGTCACCCTATTAAGGTCACATCTTATCCAACCACACATCTCTTAACCATTTCCATATCCAATCTTCTCTATCTATCATCTAGCTATCTTATCATTACATCATATCCATCTAATCACATGTCTAAAATTTATATCCATCTATCGATCCATCATATTCCTACATCTATCCATATCATCCAACATATCTAATATAATCATATCTGAATTCATCTATTCCTATTAACATCTCATCAATCTATATATATTCCCCATTTCATCACATCTATCTATCAATCATATCATCATTGCATCATATCATGTCATCACCATAATCCATCAACATCTAATATATATATCACATCAAATAAAATAATAAAACATCACATCATCATATGCATCACATCACATCTAACACTAAACATCCATCCATGTAATAAAATAATCACATAGATCATCACACTACACATATAAACCACGAAAACATCACATGTGCGTGTGTGTCATACATCAAATGCATATATACATCAAAATGTGTCCATACATATGAGAGGCCTTTATGGGCTCTATTTAAAAAATCTATACATCGTAGAAATTTATATATCTAAAGTCGGATGTCCACCCACTAATCAATGAACTATACAATCTAAGTATCAAACCTTTACCCCTCTGGGGTTAGGTGCTTACACATATATTTGTCCAACATCTCCTTTGTCATCTGGAACCTAGGTCTTGCCTTGGTTGTACACATGCTAGTTGTGTTCCCGGATGGTGCTGGTATGATGAGCTCCCTACTCTCCACTCCCCTCCTAGATATGTTATGAATCGTGACACATTGGTAATCTTGATGTCACAATGCACTCATAGTAGTACGCCTCTGCACCAAATTCTTATACTACTCTAGTGATACAGTACTTGGCGGATAGCATCTGTTAGACTCCCTATGAAGCCTGTTGGTGCCTCACTCCTTGATGTTGCGATCACTAGGTCCAAGATCTCCAAATCTAGCCCTATAGGCCTCCCTCTATTTATGATACCCATCTCAATATTGTATATCTAGGTCTATGTCCTAGAAAAATCTTGTAGCCTCATGGATAAGCTTCATCCAACTCTTCACGTAGGCCAGCTATCTCCATTTCCACCCCTCCATCTCCACCCTCCTCTCCCCCAGGTGTTGCCTCCTCTCCTGTAGGTATTTCCTCCTCCTCATCCAATCCTAGCTCTACCCCCTCCTCTACTACCTTGTCTTCCCATGCCTCTATCATCCACTCCACAAACCCTACCCCTACTCCCACATCATCATCACTATCCCATGGGTACCCTCCCTCCTCCAATATATCAGAAATCATAGGAATAGCTAAGTCCCTCTCTGCCTCATCCCATCTATATCTAATAGGAGCCCACAACACTATTTGTACAACCCCAAATTACCTCATCACTCATGGAAACTAAAATACCTCCACCAACTCCGACCTCCATTCCTATACCCATCTAATCCTCTTCATGTTAAATACTTGGATGTCTGTGCCTGGCTATGTAGGAAAATCTCAGTATGGTCTCCATCTGACCTTGCTCCGCATTTAATCCACCCAACCTCTCTACATATCAATCCCCTCCTCTCTCTCCCCTATGTCTCCATGGGCTTGGTCAACCCTCCATCTCAAGAATCCAAATGATATATCCATATGATCCCCGGTCACACATGAAAGCTCTGGTGACCTAATCATAGCTATATTCTCATAGGCCCAATAGTGAAGAAAAAACCCCACATCTAATCCATACCTCCTCTCCGTAGTATACATAAATAACATCATGATATGTCTAAGCCAATAATGTTGTACCAAATAATAAAATACTATCATGTACTGCCACTATGTCTACGAGCACTCCTTCCAACATGTCCATGAAAATCTAGCTCTGTCAAAATCTGGTATAGCGCATAACATGAGATCGTCATCATAATCATGCATATCAACCTACTCTATAGTATCCTTAGTTCATATATTTCCTCTATGTGAAAGGCCCCTGATTTAAATATGATCTTTGGGGTATCATATCCAAATCACCATGTCAAGACACTTAATATCCTCTATGCTGTAATAGGATTTATGGGATCCCCTATATTGGTAGCCTCAAAATATGGTACATGTTATGTAATTTCACCATCATCTCCCCATTCTTGAACCATAATACACCATTCCTCACATCCCACATATCAATCAATGAAATTATCAATCAAGTCCCTCAATATCCTATGATAATGGAAGAATCTGCCCATTCCTACTACCTCCAAGTGATCCCACATTGCATTAGTCACATCCCCTCTTATTCTATCATACATAGTCGGGACTCTATCTCTAAGGTATAATGTGTCCCTGACCTATAAAATCTAATCAAACCATCATTTGTCACCCATCTCTAATCAACCATCAAAATAATTATTTTTCCATCTATTTTAATCATCTAAACCTTGTATCTTCCTAGTCAATGTCGACCCAGTTCAAATCACTACCACCCAACTTTGGTCATCTCCCTTAGGCCCCAATCGAAGAAAACAGTGTCTGGTCACCACCGACCACCCTTGACATAGATCTAAAAACCTAGAAAATGTGAAATAGCAATAATACTAATAATAATAATAGCTCAAAAATAAAGCTAGGAATTAGGAACTTGCTATCCTTTGAGTCTTATGACACTTCCTCACTTCCTTATTGACCTCCATATCACTCCAAAAATCAAATATATCTTTCACTCATAGATATCAATAAAAAAAATTCACAGTAAAAATGAGCTTGGTAGTTCATCCTAGCCACTTATATATCCCATCGGCCTAGGTCACCATTGACTGGATCTAGTCATCATCGAATCAACCCTATTCATCACCGACCTAGCTAAGTTGTCGTCAACTAAACCCTAGTCACTGCTGACCCAACTAAGTTTCCATCAACCTAACCCTAAATTCCCATTCCCCATCTTCTTTCACATGATCCCTCTTATAAATTATATTTTCTTCAATTTTTGATTTATTTATTGTTCATAACACCTCTTTATTTTTCCCATCCTCCCTCGCTTGATATATCTAACCGCATCATGCATCCTTAATCACATCCAATAGCTTGTTATGTGGTTATCTTAATGTCCCTCTTCGGGCACCATCTTCCATCCTAAGCCCACCATTATGGCAATATTTTATCCTCATCCCACCCAGACGTATATTTTTAATTCCTCATGTATGAAGGATATTGCATTCGCTTTAGCCCCCACATTTTTTCAGATCACTATCTTGACCTATTGGAATTTAAGGATTCAAATGAAAACATGTTTAATAATATTAAATATTAAACATTAATATATTATGAAACATTAAAATGAATAAATAAATAAACATCACATTAAAAAACTATATTTCATAATAATTAAATAAATACTTATAAAATGTAAATAACACAGAACACTGGATTTATAGTGGAAAACCTGAAGGTATAAACCACTATGAAAAGTAACCTTTATTATAAATAACTCAATTACATCCAGTAAAAAACTCCTCCTTATTAACCCTAATCACAAGGGTAAAAACAAAATCAATTAATATTTATTTGCACACCTTTGATATATTCCTCAGATATATCAAATGAGGACCCAAAGTACTTTTTTATATGAGGTGATTAGGTATGTCTCCTGAATTTCCCTTTCAACCAAGTTGGTTGAAAAATATTCCAAGGTTTGATTATTTAATAATGGAAATATAAATATTTCATATTATTAAATATTTAACCTATAGTATAATTTTGGATCCATAATAATTAAGGGGTAGCCAACCCACTTAACCATTATGTTCCAACACTCCCCCTTGATGTTAAGTGGGGTAATATGCCAATAGATTACCTTCCCGTTGTATACTATAGGATTTACAATCCTTAAATCATAAAGCTTTTAGGATAGGATATAGGTTGAAGGAATTAGAACACCTTCATCATACTCAAGTTACCTTTTGGTAGAAAATGATTTGAAATCCCAAAGATCATCTCATAATCAGTGGCTAAGTATGATTTGTGATTTTTACATGTTGTCACAAGTTCTCGTAAAAGGTTACTCAAAACCAAGGACCTCCTTTACAATATTATTACACTGGATGTTTACTAGTAAACTTAATAGTACTAAAGAGTTTACTAAAGACTTCCTTTAAGGTATTTCTACACTTCTTTCTAAAAAATAAGTTGAGGAGGTATACACATGCCTAAAGGTATTTTTACACTTTCCTAAACATCTTTATTAAAATACATTTTTTATTTTACAAATACCAAGTTCCATTAGGAGGTGACATTGTCATGCACACTCCCCCTCAATGAAAACTCTGACAATATAAGGTTTTTCATGAAAGTGATAAAACTTTGTAGTACTTAGGGGATTTTTAAAGATTTCAACAACTTTCTCTTTAGTTAGCACAAAATTGAGATCTATCTCACCACTTAACACATTCTCACAGATGAACTGTATATGTATCTTAATGTACTTCATCCTCTCATGCTATAATGTGTTATGTGCAAGAATTATGGTTCTCTGGTTGTCACAGAACAAAGGAAAACTACCTTGATCCTTCATATTTATCTCATCGAACAACCTCTTCAACCATAGAGACTCTTTTACGAATTTCATTACACTTCTATACTTAGCTTTAGTTGAAGAGGTAGAACCAATCATATGCTTTTTACTGCACCAATTAATAACACCTGCACCAAATTTAAACACAGCCAGAAGTAGATTTTCTATCTAATACATCACCAGCATGATCAAAATCACAAAATCCATACAAATTAACATTTTCATTCTTATTATAATGCATCCCATAATTGATTGTTCCCTTAAAATATCTAAGAATTATTTTTGCAAGATTCCAATGATCTCTATAAGATTCCAAGGTTCTCTATAAGATTCCAATGATCACAAGATTCAAAACTCTACAGCTCAGGTTCATACAATTTCATTAATGCATGGTATGTATGATGGCTTCTGGTCATTTTCTTAATGTCAATAGGATTAGAACTTTCTAAGATAGTTTGAGCCCATCTTGGTTTCTTAGCTAGGGAGACAGGAGATTCAGAAACATCCATATCATCAACAAAAGAAACATCATCATGATCATTTACAATATTTTCATTATCAATATCAGAACCATCATTAGAAATATTGATAGGATTAAGAATATCATTACTATTTGTAGATGAATAGAAACATTTTTCAAAAACAACAACATTTTGGTTTTCATTTACTTATTCTTTTATAGGGTTATAAATCCTTAAACCTTCAGTGTTAATACTATATATAATGAAAATACAAGAAAAATAATTCATGTCAAGTTTCTTTCTTTTATTTTTAGGGATATATAGAGAGGCAGGACTACCAATCAATTTTAAATGTGATACATCAGGTTTTTGATTTGACCACTTTTCTAAGGGGGTCAAATAGTGAATAACTTTAGTAGGAACCCTATTTAGGATAAAGAATGTCATGTTCATTGCTTCTACCCATAGAAATTTGGGAATACCAGCATAATGTAGTATCGTATGAGACATATCTAAAATAGTCCTAGTGATGAGGAATTCTTATGGTAAATAGTTCACTTTTGGATGAAGGAGGAATAGGAGGAAGGACGAATTTTAGGTCCTCTCATCAGTCACCAATTATGGGGTCACATATAGCACTGGTGGCACATTTTAATAATATTTTTTTGGTTGTTTTCTTTGAGTGATGTGTGTAGATATAAAACATGTTCCTTTTCAAAGATTGAAAAGAGGAGGATGTGAATTTTTTATGATAAGAACATTTGTTTACAGGAGGGAAGCTTTTATGTATGATCCTCTGACTGTCGTATGGTCCTCTAAATTATGTACTTCATTAGAAGATGATCAGCTGGTGAGTAGATTCATGCAGAGAGGTGATCATGATCAGCTGGTGATCCAGAGAGGTGATCATGTACAGTAAGATCCAAACAACAAGATCCAGTAGCAACTGTGGAACTCTCTCATACTTATGTTTTCAACTTATCTTGCCCCATGCTCACACTAAGGGGGTGAATGTTAGGAATATCTATGTTGTAGTGTGAACATAGCATATTATGTGAGTGATTATATTATCTAGGATAATATAATATGTGTTGTAATAATTAATTACATTATTGTAAATGTAATTATGAGTGGGTGAGTAAATATTGTTATGAGTTGTTGAGTAAACAACATATTAACAATATTAGTTTTGTGAGAAAACAAAATATCATGTAAAATAACATGGAGTTGTTTTAGGAGTTTTGTGTGGAGATATTTATGGAGATGATCTCTCCTTAAATATAGGAACTACCTACCAGGGAGCAGGGTTAATTTACCTATGAGCATTATTAGAAAGAATGAAGAGTAAGTATTATCAAATATGTACCAGGGAATATCTGATATTATGAAGGTTTTCAATAATGGTGAGAAGTTAATTTCATTTTGGTTCGTAATACCACAATCAATACAAAAAGATTTCAGATTCATTAGAGAATGGAAAGTGAACAAATGTGTTCACCCCCATTATCTATTCTAAGTTTTATCCTTTATCCCACATTTTATAGGTTTCAAGAGATGCTTCTAAAGTCGTGAAAGCTTTATCCAAAGAACATCATTTAATTCTTTAAATAATATGTTCACTTCATCCTGTGAAATCTATCAATAAATGACACAGGCATCAAAGAATGCCATTGTTAATCAAATAATCCAAGATTGCATGGACATTCACTATGTCGGTTCTAGTGGTGAAGAGGAACTCTCCTCATGAAATGACAGGACTTGTAGCACATTTCTTACATGTGATAAAAAATTTCACAAGCATGAGTGGAGTTAAAACAACATAGGAAAAATAATCTAATGATTACATATTAGAAATCATTCATAAAATATTCGATAATTGACAAGTCCTAATTTTCATTAACATGTTGTTTTTTATGCAAAGATTGATGAGATACATAACACATTAGGTAGATTTTGGAAAATGTTTCATGAAATATGGATATTTCAAGACTTTTTCCATTAAAAATTTATATTATTTTACTAGTTTAATGTACCAAGTATCCTTCAAATCTATTTTGAATAGACAAACCATCATGAGTTAGTTGTGAACATGAAAAAATGGTTAACTATAAACTTTTTATACTTAGACAATAATAAATATTATTCAAAATTCCATTTGTAAATTTTACTTGTTAATTTCTCTATTACTTCTAAAGATAAGTTTTCACCAAGATACAGCTTTGTTCATTTGCATCACATAACTATCAAATAAAGAATGCCAGAAATACTAGTCATAATAATTTGAAGCACCTAAATACTAGAATCCATTTAGGAATGTTAAGGAAGAGTATCATCTTAACATATAACAAATAGTTTTAGGAGCATGAATTGATGCTATCCATTTTATTTAAATGATATTTAGATGTAGACAGTTATTTTCTGATTTATTATGGATAGGTTTATTAGATTTACACTCTTCCTTTTTATGCCCATGACTTTCCACATGTTGTGACATTTTCCATTAAAGTCCTATTGATAAAATTTTGAATTAAAACTATTTGTATCAACATATGAAATTTAGTCTTAGATCTAAAATTTTGATTAGTCATAGGGCATTGCAAGACTTGAGCTTAAATTTTGAGACTAAACCTCAGTGCTTATGAGCCAAATCTATCATAACCAAGGTCTAATTTCATCGTATTTGCTTTCTTGTATCAGAAGAGACAAAGTACTAAAATTTGGTAATTCAACTAATTCTGATATTTAGGATTATTTAAGGTACAATAAAATGCCTAAATATGAAGCAGGTATACTCAACTGAACAATAAAGTAGATTCTTTGATCACCAATTAAGTCACAATTGCATTCATAATTGCTTCTTTGATATTTTTAATTTTGGCTAAGAAATTAACTATTGTGCTTTCATCTCATTTTTTTTCATAGGATTTTGGTAAGCATATTGTAAAACAGGTGTTTAAAATTTTGGACAAGTACTTCAACCTAAGATGGATTCAAGATCAAGCTTTCCAAGCTCACTAGGATGCTCAAATTACTAAGTCAAGAAGATATTCATCGTTCAAATTGCAAGTGAAAGAATTAAGCTGATTTGAGCTATCATGTGAGAATGATATTAATATTTTTCACATCTCATCTTGATGAACTAATTGCATATCTCAGTCCTTCAAACAATTATTCTAAAGTAAGTGGTGTACATAAGTTGTGATTTGACCCTAATCTTCCAAATATTGTAATTTCACTCCAAACCATTAGGATTCTGGAACTTATCAAGGAAAAAGAAACTAGACACCATTTTATTTCAAATTTCCTGATTCTTTGAAAAATATACCCCATTATGATACCTACAATGCACCATGTGAGGTAAAGGAAAAATATTGATTCAAAATTTAACAATTTCCATCCCATATTTTAAATTAAAAAAAGGAATATGAATTTATTTCATTAAAAAATCACACTTGGAATATATATTATACTGATATGAATCCAAATAGACTAATTTTGATTTGAAAATGTCATTGATCATAACAATATTAAGCTAGAACCATCCTATAATTTATAGATCTGAAAGAAATGTATTAATCATAAATAATTATGTTCATTAAAATGCATACTAATTAACTTCCATGAACAATCAAATAATAACCCACATTTAAAGGGCTCTAACATTATACCTCAGACCTATTATAAAAATTTGAATCCTAACCATTAGAAGTGAAGGAAACCCCTAAGAATGTCAACAACTTCAAGATTTCTGAAAAGTGTTAATGTAGACTAAAGATCTAGCTAGCTTAAATTTTTTCTAGTCTGATGTAAATTTATCATTATTTATGGTCTAATCATGACGTTCATTCGACCGTCAAATTTCCCATAATGAAAATTTCCCATATATGTTAGAATGTGAATTCTTGCACGATTTTTTGGGTGATTTTACCTAAAATTTATGTCAAATAATGGATCTAAATTAACCTCAATTCAATTCATTTTATCAAAGACAGCTAGTGCATAATGAATTGATGTTATTTTCTATTTTTTAAGCAAGTTTAGATTTGAATAAGCGAAATCCAATATTAATTAACAGAATATATAAAAATTACAACAACAAATAGTTTTTACTTTAAAGTGGCATTAAATCAATCCAATTTAATTTCCTTGATCTTTTCCATGAAGCCCTATTGTCCTACATATAACTTCACACTTTCATGGAGTTGATTATTGGGCAATGCAGAATACCATTTTTTGAGAACATAAGTACAAATTTTCAAAGGAAATATGTTTCAAAGAATATCCGTGTTTAAGGATTCCAGGAAATGGGCTTAAAATAAGAAATTTCCATGAATATGATTTTAAAAGATAAAGAAAGATCATAAGAAATCATATCATATAGGATTTCCCCTATGGTTTAAAATGTGAGGACAGACCCAAGGTTTAATTTACCAACTATTTTGAAGAGGGGGGTCTTGAGCAACAATTTCGTCTTTTCTAGCACACTTGTTAAGATATGATACTCTTTAAAAATTGATTTCTTAAATGTAGTTCAATATAATTTGTTGGAGAAAAATAAGAATGATGATTTTAAATACCCTTTAGGGTATGGTTGAAAAACCCATTACAATCCATGAGGTATCAAAGCATGCCTTTAACAGTAAATTTATCATACTAATTCTCCATTAAAACTATCAAGCAAGTCTCTGAGTTATGTGAATGAATATTGACAAGTTTGAATGATCAACGAGTTTAATCAACTTATGTATTAAACATTAAAAATTATGAAACAAAAATGAGCTAAATACTTCAAGCGGTTTGGGTGGATCGAATTATGAAAGATGGTTGGTGTTCAGTTATCCAAGAAGAATCAAACCCTGATAAGAATGAGAAACATAGAGGAAAAGATGAAAGAGAAAGCTGGAGACATTCATAGTTGACAACCAAGTAAGAGGTGAACTCTGGCTGAGAAGAGATGTGGAGAATCTAGAACAAAACTAGGGTAGATGGTGGCTCCATGCTGGTCAATGGTTTTTATATTCATTGGATTTGTAATGAAAAAAAGGTAAATTCAAATGTAAACTAATTATGGTAATAAAATCAAAGATTAAGAAGTGGAGTAGTGATTTATCTCAAAGAGAAAGTGGTAGTCTTAACTGAGAACCTTTGGTATTACAAGGAAATTCAGTGACACATCTTTGTTCTATCCTGATCATTGAGGATGTAATGAAGAATAAGTTATACATGTAGCTTGCCTTAAATATCTGTTGAAGATGAGTGGACCCATTGATACCAAAAAATATGTAAGCCTCTTTCAATTAAAACCATTAAGATGATCTACAATAGATGTATTAACTGAATAACAAATTTGAGGATCAATTCAATGTCATTATAAGAGGATGACTAAAAGAGGGACGGAAGCCTCACAATTATTATCGATATTCAATAAAATCAATTTACAATAGATGTGATGCTATAATATTTATAGATATTAAACCCTATGATAGACAAATGGATGTTGCACAGGTGCAACAATATACACATACCGTGTCACAAAAATATAGATATATAGAACATATAACCAATAATAATACAATCAATGTGACCAAATATGTTAAAAAAATGATAAAACACTATTGCAAAATAAAGACGATTTATAATATGGTTTATAACCAATATCGACTAACAACTATACAACATTAATAATATAATTACCAATGCTAAATTAACCTAGGTAAACTATGTTTTAACCTAACATCCCCCCCTTAATTTTTCATTTTCTCAAGGGATGAGGAGAGGAACTCTCTAAACAACTCAAACTTGTCATGTGCAAGTGACTTTGTGAAGATATCTTCTCATTGTTTAGCTGTTGGGAAAAACTGAAGCTGTATGTTGTGTTTCAAGACATGATTGCATATGAAATGAACATTTACCTTGATGTGCTTTGGTCTGTCATGAAACACTAGATTGCAAACAAGTTTGATAACACCTTCATTTTCTACATATATGGTGGTAGGTTTTTCCTGTGGTATTCCAAGTCCATCTAGTATCCGACATAGCCATATAGTTTCGTAGAAAAATTCACTTGTAGCATGATATTTGGATTCTATAGAAGAGTGAGAAACAAAGTGTTGTTTCTTGATTCCCCATGATATATGTCTAGATCCCAAAAATAATAAAAATCCTGAAGTGGATTTCTTGTCATTAGTGTTACCTGCATTATCTGAATTTCAATATCTAGTCAAGAACAAGTCATCGTTCTTCTTGTACTCTATATCAAGATCCATTGTACCCTTGAGATATCTCAAGATTAGCCTTGTTTCCTTCCAATGAAAAACTCTGGGTTCCTACATGAAATTAGAAATATATCTCATTGCAAAGTTGATATCTAGTCTAGTATAAGTTAGGTAAATGAGATTCCCAATCAACTATCAATAAAGAGTTGCATCTACCACAAGAGATGGATTTGAAAGAGATAATTATAGTATAATCTCCATAGGTGTAGCAATTGGTGTGCAATCCATCATCCTAAATTTATCTAGCATTGTCTTGGTATAATTCAACTGAGAAACAAATATGTGATTCTCTTTTTTTTTTACTTCCAATATAATATAGTAGTGCATGAGCCTGAGATCTTTCATGTCAAATGACCGGTTAAGATCTTTCTTCGTTACATCGATTAGCTTCATTGAGCTGCCAGTGATGACTACATCATTGACATAGACAACAACAATCAAAATCTCCCCCCTTGATTTTTGAGGTAGAGATTAGGATCATATCGATTTATGATGAATCCATGTTGAAAAAGATGCTCATCAATTTTGATGTACCAAGCCCAGGTGCCTATTTAGTCCATACAAATATTTTTAGAATTTACATACCTTTGTTTCTTCTCCAGGTATAACATAACCCTTAGGTTAAGTCATGTAGACTTTTTCCTATAGATCTCCTTTTAGAAAGGAACTTTTCAACTCCATCTGATAGAATTTCGAACCAAACTGTGCAGCTAGGGAAAAGATCATCCTGACCATTTTGATCTTAGTTATGGGAGAAAATGTCTCCCCATAGTCTATGCCTTCCTTTTATGGATACCCCTTTGCTACTATTCTTTCTTTATACTTGTATATGGTCCCATCTACTTTGTACTTTGTTCTGAATATCCATCTGTAACCAATGAGTTTCTTCCCTAGTTGGAAGACCCATAAGCTAACATGTTTTGTTTCTCATCATTGATTGATATTCAGCATCTATGACATATTACCAAGCTTTTGACTATAGGGCTTCCTAGACAGTACGGTGCTCAACAGATTCAAAAACTCTACTCATCAAAGTAAATTTTACTTTTTCTCATGCTTTACTTCAATTTTTTGGTCCAATGGTGCATGTATCCAGTGGAGCATCCAATTTTTCATTTCATATCATGTTAGTATACCACTTGGGAATACATCACACTACTCTCGTGGTTCGTGGTCTTGTCTAGTCATCACCATAATCCCCATCATCACTGTCATCATCATCGGGAATATCATATTCTTTTTTTACAATAGGTGGAATATCTACATCAAGTGAGTTCAGAGGAGGAGTCTCATTTTTCATCTTCTCAAAGATCTCAACATCTCTACTAGTGTAAACTTTTCTAGTCTTTGGATCCATCAATCTATACCTAAGAGTCTCTTCACTGTAACCAATGAAGATGAGTTTTTATGACTTAATATCTAATTTATTTTTTTTCTACTTTGGAATGTGCATGTTTGCTTTGCACTTGAATACTCTAAGGTTTGAAACATATGGCTTTCACTTCAACCATGCTTCATGTGGTGTCACTTCATCAAGAGAAACTGTGGGCATTCTGTTCAACAAATAAACTGATATCTTTGTTGCTTCTACCCAAAATGTCCTCACTAATTCAGAATTATTGATCACGCAATGTACCATTTCCATGATAATATGATTTCTTCTCTCAAAAAAACCATTCTACTATGGTGTGTGTGGAGGAGGCATTTGTTGATGAATATTATGAGCTCTTAGGTAGGCTTGGAACTCATAACTGATTAATACCCCCTAGATCTGAGTAGAGATATCTCATATGATGACCAGTTTCATTCTCTAAAGCCACTTTGAAATTTTTGAAGTTCTCAAAAGCTTCACTTTTCTTACGAAGATAAAATATCCACATTTTTTTAATAGTCATAAAAAAAGCATGGAGTATTAAATTCCAGAATGACTAGGTTGCATCGCACCGTAAAGATCGATATGAACCAAATCAAGCTTACCATGAGCTTGATAAGTAATCTTATAGAATGAAGATCTGTGATGTTTTCTTGCTAGGCAGTGAGGACATTTTAGAATAGGGATGGAATCCTGAAAATTATATTGATATTCAGTAAAATCAATTTACAATATATGGGTTGCAATACTTATAGGAATTGAATATCCAGATACAGAAAAATGAGATGTTGCATAGGTGCAACAATATACACAACTGTTAATAAAAATATGGTTATAGAAATATAACCAAATAACAATAATCATACATGACCACAATATGCCAAAAAAAAGGTTTGAATATTTAATAATAGAAATATTGCATAATAATTAAATAAATACTTATAAAATGTAAATAACACAAAACACTGGATTTATAATGGGAAACCTGAAGTTAAAAAACCACTATGAAAAGTAACCTTTATTATAAAGAACTCAATTACATCTAGTAAAAACCTTCTCCTTACTAACCCTAATCACAACGGAAAAAACCAAATCAATTAATATTAATTTACACACCTTTGATATATTCCTTTGATATATCAAATGAGGACCCGAATTCCTTTTTTATATGAGGTGATTGGGTATGTCTCCCAACTCACCCTTTGAACTAAGTCAATTGACACATATTCCAAGGTTTGAATATTTAATAATAGAAATATAAATATTTAACCTATAGTATAATGTTGGAGCCATATTAATTAAGGGGTGGCTAGCCCACTTAATCATTATGTTCCAACACTCCCCTTGATGTTAAGTGGGGTAATATATGCCAATAGATTACCTACCCATTGTACACTATAGGATTTACAATCCTTAAACCATAAATATTTTAGGCTAGCATATAGGTTGAAGGAATTATAACACCTTCATCATACTCAAGTTACCTTTTGGTACAAAATGATTTGGAATCCCAAAGATCATCCCATGATCAATGGCTAAGTATGATTTGTGAGTTTTACATGTTCTCACAAGTGATTGATTTCCACTCTTTATCTCTTTCAACCTATTAATCAATTATTCTTCACATCATCGATCGATAGTTTGAGGGTAGAACCTCAACCATCATCATCTTATATCACTTCTTTTTTTGTCTCATGGTTTTCCCAACACAAACCACTCAACAAAAAGGGGAAAATATAGACATTAATTTTTGGTATCACTTGTCCCTCACCCCACATTTACTCCCCTTCCTCATTATTTTCTACATACATACCTCTCTTCTCAATTAAATCCCCTTTTCCCTCCTAAATTTCATTTATCATCTAATGGTTATTCCTCCACCTTAATCCTACACTAATAAAACCATTAATTTGTCTTCCATAAACATCCATAATCACCATTAATTATCCCTAAATATTCATCTAATCCTTTTATCCTACCTAAACCTCATTTCTATCATCCCAAGGTCCCCATCTACCACCATTTAATACATTATTATCCCCCAACCCCATTTTATCTTTCCTAAACACCCCTAACCCATATTAATCACCTGAAACCGTAATATTTCTGAATAGGGGCTCATTACATCAAGCTTATCACATTTCTAACACCCAAATCAACAGACTTCTGTAGTCACCGGTGACCCATACAGGTCGTCATTGACCCATAAATGTGACCATACGAATCCTCTCACCAAGATGTATTTTTTAAGACTTTAATATTTCTTATGATCTTGGTCTCATTTCTTCCTCTTCTTTGCAGTTGCCATCACCACATTCAAGTTATTTTGGAGATATTTTCTATCACGTTTAGATATTTGAAGTTATCTATTTTCTTGATAATCTATATTTTTCATGCTTGGAGTCTTCATTGTCATCCCATCACTATTGTGCATCATTCTTGCAGGTTCATCGACCATCTATAAGCTCTTCCATTGCATCAGTCATCTTCTATTTGTCTTTGCATTTTTTCATTTCCATCTATTTTCATCCCTTAAACCTTAGATCACTCCCTAGTCACCATTGACCCAACCCAGTCACTTTCAAACCTCTCTCATCTATTTTTTTTCTAGCATCCATTCTGTCAGCTATCTATTTAATGATCCCATAACCCCTCAAGTATACCAATATTTCCATTATACACACATATTGATTTAGATTTCATTTGCATCACACCTAGTCACCGTCGACCTACCCTTGTCATTGTAAACTTAATCAATCATTATCACATTTTATAAATTTTATTACATCCTTTTTGTTTCACACAAATCCTGGATATCTTAATCATCTCAACATCATCTTCTGTCTTAGATCAACTTTAGAATAGTGCCTTAGATCTACCTTTTATGAATTTATTTTTGGTCTGTACTTCCCTAGTTTTGTCGATTGTGTTTGAAAATCTTAGGTCAACGTCGACCCACTCAGGTTTGGTTTAGTTTAGAATTTTATATAATTAGATATGCATCTTATCTTATCTAGTTCATTTTTTATTATTTGTTTCAGTTCATATTTTTTTGCATCTTGTCATTAATCCATTATCATATTGTATTTATCTTCTATTAAATTGGGTTAACATCCATCCGAGGAAGTTTTCACTTCTAGGGAACGACACTGTCAGGCAACCTACCATCCTATATACTAATCCATTTTTGTTTTAATTTTCTCTTTGTTGTGAAGGTTATCGAGCTCGCTATCAAGAGGATCTTTTACACCCATATCCTATATCATCTCATCCATAGGTGGTCTGAAACCCTCTCATTAGTGGATTTTTTTGTTTTCTTTGTTTCCATTTCACTAATTTGAAACATGGACGAGAAACATTTGACAACACTTGGATTTTTTTATTTTTATCTATTTATCCTTTTTTCAATCATAAAACTCTACATCCTCCCCAAAATAGGCATATTTATTGAGAGTTATAGTAAAAAAAAATTTATTATCCTTAAAGGGGATGATGACGTGTAGTCCCATGAATATGTTATTGCTTTCTTATTCTGAAAGAAATCAATTAGTATGTGATCTTGTTAGTTGCAGTCAATGAGGGATGGATAAACAAGGTTGAGTTCAAATTAAGAAGGGGATAAGGTTGTCGAGGAAGAAAAATGACTAAGTACAAGGGTTATGTGTGGAAATGAGTGTGCATAGAATATTAAGAGAAACACGAGTGCACACAAAGGAGTTTTGGATTTATGAAGAAGAATTTGTGTAAAAAAGGATCATGATGGTGTGTGAGAATATGCAACATGGAGGAAAAGACAAGTACTTAGCCAATTTTCTAGGATGGGCTAAAAATAGAAAAGGTAAAGATGGAGTGTTGAGCAATAAAATTATCATAGAAGGCTATCTTAGTAGTTAAGAACTAAATATTTTTGGAGAAATCACATGTTGAATGAGGATTAAAGCACATGCGTCTGTTCAACTATTTATAGGATTAAAACAATATATTATCATATAATCTATTATAACAAGTGTTTTGTAAGACATACATGTAAGTACACATGGTTATTTTTGGGCACTATTAATAGGAGAGTGTATAGGTGGTGAAGAGAAATCCCCCACCCCTATAAATACTTGAATTAGGATATTTTATTTTATCATCATCATTTTTATCTGTAAGTGTTATGTTGTTATGATATGGTTGCACACATGACTCTATGTTCACATGTACTGAATGTTATATATAAAATTATTATTATGTAGTTGGTTATAAAGATTAAGGGATGATTGTGGTTATATTATGATCATTAATGTAACTAAGTACAAATATGTGTTTATTTTATTGGTGTTAGTAATGGTTTACATGGATTGATATGTTTCCTTTTTACATGTCTTTCCAAGATGATCTGATTGAGTTGATTAAGTAGTAAGAATGAATACTTGGTTAATTTTTATGACAACTATGAATTCTAACATCCTGTAAAGTAAACAAAAATGAAGGACTTGGTAGCTACGTGTGATTTGGGTGAGAATTCCATTATAATTAATGAGGTGTCAGTGCGCATAACTCTCTAGTGATAAAAACACTACATTTTGGTTACGTTGCCAGGACATCTTTTCAATTTGTCTACCAGGATGTAGCTTGCAGATGATGTAACATCTATCTTTGGAGAGTATTGAAAGTTGGATGGAAGACGGAAAATATAAGTTCACATTGAGGTATAACATTGAACCTAGTTTTAACGTGTGCAAGTGGGTAGGGGATAATATTTATCATGAACTATATGAGACGTTCTTCATCTTCTTTCTAGTAGAGTTGTATTAGTGTTTGGCATAGTATGCATCAAAAAAATATTGGGGACCTAGGTTGAGGGTTTGGACACAACAATATTATCATATGATTTTTGATGGAGATGAATATTGGAGTAGAACTATAGATCACTAGTGGAAAGGTGTGTTACATAATTATACATTGGAGTATGTAATTACCACTTATTGTTGTTCGAAGGAGGTTGAGTTTAGGTTCTTGCATGAGCCCATAGGATTCTATTTACACTTTATCCCTTTAATTATTAATATTTTTAAGGTAGAACTATATTTGGATAGATTACCTGTGCATAGATAAACCCCTACCACACGCAGGGGCAGGAGAATATGTGAAGAAGAATGGTGGTAGCCCGAGTGGAAGATAGGAAGAAAGAGGAAAGATCACACAATTTTAATGAAGTGTGAGAGAGGAAAATTGAAGCATCACCAGAGTTGAGGAGAATGATGGCTCACAAAGGTTTTGAAACTCTCATGGAATATGAGGAGCCATAACATCATGTCATCCCAACTTTGGGAAAGTGCAATAGAGAGTCCCAATTAGCTTTAGATACGAGTGCATCATAGGAAAGGAAGGGATATGTGGGCCACATATAACTCAACTTGACTACCTAGCCCTTGCGCAAGGTGTTCCATATCAAAAAGTAGTTAAAGAAAGAGTAGTGAAGATAATCAGGTAGATACAAGAAGATATCATTTCATGTTGAATTGAGAAGAGAATCAGACTAGTAATGCACCCATGAAAACACAACAGGCACCAGTGTTTGGGATTACTCTTAGAAGGTTATTTCTAGGAGCATCGATAGGGAAGAGTATTGACACATAGAACATTTGGAGAACTGTTGTGGGTACTGTAATTAGGAAAACAACAAGTGTCTAATTTAGTACTACAACCTATACATAATTAATTTCATCAACTAGACCACATCCCACAATAGGGGCACGGGAGGATCAGGAGGATTATGAAAACCACTACACGAAGGGAATCCATGATGAGGTTCTAGATCTGGATTTGGTGGACATGACCCACAACTACCACCACATCAGCTTCAATAGCCACCATAGAATCATCCTCAACATACACCACCTCATGTTTATTTTGAGATGCCACTTCACTTGCCAAAGTATATAGGTATAGAGGATGCAATAGATCATGTGCATAAGTTTGAATTACTATGGTGCATGAAGGGAGTTATAGATTCAAATAGGAAGAAAATTCAATTTTTTATTATGCTGCAATGGAACACACATAGTTGGTATATGAAGTATGACCGACATAAAACTGTGGTGGACTATAAATATTTGCACACTATATTTTTAAATGAGTTTCACATCCCAGAGTTCAAGTAGAAGAGCATCAGCTCACTCAAAGATATCAAAAAGGGTTTATTTTAAAGCATAAGAGAGTATGATACACATTTTAATGCTCTTTTGTCTAAATTATCTTATGATATCCACCAAATTCAGCACATTCAGTGGTGTTTTGGGGATTGTTGTCTCCATTCTGAATGGCTTTATCTAATAAGATATCTACTAATTTACATGAGGCATTAGAATAAATCCTACATGATGAAGTAATTGAAAGTTTGGACATAAGTGTTAGTCCTTTTCTAGAAGCGTAGATAACATCTATGGTAAAGTAGTTAAAGAAGTTGTCTTCCAACTCTATGCATGAGACTAAAAGTGGCATATGGTGCATAGATTGTGAGGTTGAAGGACATACTAAGGATAATTTCCCAGGTAAGTTAGTACGCACCTTGTTTTAGTCTTATGAGATTTTCTACTTACACCATGATGTATGGAATGTCCTCTCTTGAAATGTGCTACTATGAAGAGTGAATCTATGTATTGTAAGATTTGTAACCCACACACTCATGATATGAAGGATTTTTGGCTAATAGATAAAATTCATGAGGTATGTAAGACTAGGTTACGACACACTATAGTGACAAAAAAATGTCAAGCATAGATTATTCAACCTTCAAAATAACGTAACAATGAAGGAAGTGGATCCTAGGGAGGATATAGCAGAAGAGATAAAAGAGGTAGAAGTATATTTATGTGTGGGACCTGTTATACTTGTGGGTCCCCAGATCATTACCAACATTATTTTACGCATAATATAGTCTACTCATGGTGTGGGAAACAAAAAAAATTAGAGGATTGTTTGGACCTGTATGACCACATGAGAAAGAACAAGAAGAAGGAAAAACACATGGGGATGATTAAGGTATAACGTGTAAAGGGTGATCAATGGTACAAAATAATATACTTGATCCTGAATTACAAAAATTTTTGGTCACTACTCGCGCTGAATTTGTACATGCATGTGAACCTCTCAAATTTAGACCTTTCGTTATGATAGAATAAATCATGCATGCCCAATATCTAGATGCTACACATAAGAAGGATTTCTATCAGGAGACCATGGAAGCTATCAAAGAGTTACAAGGTGAGATACAATTCTTAAAGGACAAGGTACATGAGAGGGAACATGCAAAGAACATTGAACTGTGAAAATAAGATGTGGATGATGTAAAGGAAGTGTGTAATATATTTCACTAAGATAATATCATCCCTCTATTAGGGGAGTGGCTTCGTGAAAAGGTATCATGCATTGGAGTTGATTTTGAGTGCCATATACTACATGAAAACTTACCACCTCAGAACCATGAGTATGATAAGGAGATCAATTTGGATGCATTGATTGATGGGTGGTTGGTAAGAAATATTCAGATAGATACAGGAACTGAGGTAAATGTTCTCACTCTGGATGCATGGAATTAGATGGGGAGACAAACACTACAGCCATATTTAAATGTGTTGTATATGGTGAGCAAAATGATGGATATGTGTATTGGGGTTTTGAAAGACATTTCTATTACAATTCAAGGAGACAAGTTTACTAGGGATTTTGAGGTATTAGAGCTTACTAAAGTAGACAACTTTCTAAAATTACTTAGGTGACCATGGTGTTATGTGAACAATGCAGACTTACACTTCAATAAGGGATACATAAGTTTTGAGAATAGGATTGAAAGCATCATTATACCTCTGAAAGAAGCAAAAGATACACCATGTGTTGATCCTCTGAGTGAAGAATATCTAAATAAGATTTATGTGTGCACATTTCATGACCTGATGACCATGAAACCATCTAATGAAGGTGTGTTATAGTTGGGAGATGCATAATCAGTTAGTGACACCATAAGTGTTGCTTATGATAATTGGGCCCATGAAACACATGAAATGGTTGGGTGTGAGATGAAGGGGAGAGTAACTAGAATGATCAGGCCATGTATGGTTAGGCACATGGGAAAAATTCAGTTACTGTGATTCACTTGTGAAGAAAATGTCAAGTATTTCTTATGTGCCATGGAGGAACTGATAAGGTATGGAAGAGATTAAACCGGTAATAACATGGAAGAATAATATTATAATTTAATACATTCAGGATACATAATACAGTGCATAACACCCATACATATAGGATGTTTGGGTCCCTATAATTTAGGAAACTAACAAACTGCCAAACCCCTATTACATGAGTTTGGTTTAACAACCAACTCTCACATAAACAATAATATTATAAACAACTTGTAATATGAGTTTTTATTACACCTTATTCACATACAAGTATAGTTCACACTAATATTAATTTCCTAACATTCCCACCCTTAGTGTGAACATGGGAAGAAAGCACATCTCAAGCACTGAAAACAAAAACATATGCCTCTGCATACTTTTAGGTCTACATATTGTTGGCTTGGATCTTGCTGTCTGGATCTTGCTACACATGACCAATCCACTTCAACATAGTGAACCCCATACTGGATGATCACACATCCACCAATTCACCTACATATGTGAACTCAAGTCGAAGGTTCTCTACAGTCAAAGGATCACTCTAGTTTAGCTTCCCTCGTATATAACTATTCTCAGCATCCAAAATGCATATCCCCCTCCTTTTAATATTTAATAGGGAATGAAAACCATGATTTATTTCTGCACATGCTGTTCAAAGTAAACAACTGAAATAGTATAAAATATTTCCACCAAAGCTATAAGTGACCCCATCGTTGGTGACTTACGAGAGGTGCTAATCACCCTCTATCCTCTATTTCCTCCGACCTCTTGTAGTGTTGCTACTTAGTTAGAAAATGTAGGTTTTAGGATCAAGTACATAAACCCCTCACAAAATTAACTTGGACGCTGATTTCAACCAATATTGCATCTAATTACAACCCTTTTTTAAACAGGGTTTTTCTAGCTAAATTTAGCTACTTATAACTAAAATTAAATTTTTTACTAAATTTACTAAATCCAATAAAAATTCTTCCAAAGCTCATGTGGAGGGGGATTTTACCCATTGACCTCTTCTTATTGAAGAGTCTTACAAAATCTTAGATAACGACTTCTCCTTTTAAGCTAAACATTTATACAACCGAGCGAATATATATTAGACACTATAAATCAATTAATATTAAGCCATACCTTCTTTTTAAAACCACGGGTTTTCTAAATAGTGGTTTTATGAAAAATTGCATAAAAGAAAAAAAGAAGGCAATTTTATAAGGTGGTTTTGTACATGTTTAAGGAAATTTTTCTCCTTCCTTCACTGTAGATCTAAGAGTTTTCTCTTGAAAAATAACCAAATGATATTTAATCAATGCATATCCACTTAGACTTTAATTCTACCATGAAATATTTATATTGAAATTTAAATGATAGGAATATAAATATCTATGTGATCCTTAATACCATGCAAAGGCATTCAAATAATGCAATTCTTTGTTTGGATGGCCACGTAATATTGCATTTAATTTTTGACTCATGAGGATATTGTGCACATGGAAGAAGATTAGGAACATTATTGAGGTCTCATTGACTGAATGATCTTTATGAAAAGAAGGAAGAGTTCAAGCATAGTTCCATAGGTAGAATGAGATAAGTGAACCGGATATTAGACTCCCATCATTCTTAACAAATCAACTCGTTGATAATTGCATGCAGGTTTAGATGATATCAAAAATTTACTAGAAAAAATGAACTCACCAATTTCTTTAATATGTTGATCTTGGGAGATCCAATATTGGCTAAGGTGACGTAGATAAGCTTCAAATACACAAACAAATGTTGAGAACATCCATACACAACTAGCTCAAAACTGATCCTTCGCTATTGAGAAAGCCATAGAGATGATGATAGAGTATTGTACACAGAACCTCCAGCTCTCACAAGCTAGAATATGTGCATGTCATTGCTTCACAATGTTAATGCAACCATATCTATAAATCTAGCATGCTACCTTCATTAATCCTTGATCAGCTTTGATACCACTGATAAGGTATGGAAGAGATTAAACCAATAATAACACGAAAGAATAAAATTATAATTCAATACATTTAGGATACATAATACAATAAATAACACTCATACATATAGGATGTTTAGGTCCCTATAATTTAGGAAACTAACAAACCACCAAACCCCTATTAGGTGATTTTGGTTTAATAACCAAATCTCACACAAAAAATAATATTATAAACAACTTGTAATATGAGTTATTATTCCACCTTACTCACATAGAATTATATGTTCACACTAATATTAATTTCCTAACAGGAACATTGGAATAATGAAGGTGATTGAAGAAACATTTTGGTTTATAACCTACACAATACAATGGTGAGCTGGTGGGTGACACACAAACATAACTTGTTAAGATGGTGAGAAGTACGAATATACTTTTCAATCATGTTCACATGGAGTAATATGCATACACATAAATGTGAATATCATGGGAATACTCCTACTTTGGAACATGTCCATAATTGTGAGAGAATATGGGTGTAAGGATAGGAGGCCTTTCCACCATCTTTGTGGGTGCATAAGTTCTATCCTACTTTGTGAGGTATGTGTCGAGCTCAAACAAGAGACTACAAGCTGACGAGATCTGACTGAAGGTATGGTCCATACATTTGATTTTTTTTTAATAAACCTCCAATACATGAATCATTGTAGATTATGAATTACATCACTTTGGGGGATGGCTCAAAAGTATAAGAGATCATGTTTTAGTTTCTTGGAGAACCTAATCCCAAAGTGTGTGTACATGCTAAGGAGATGAAAGAGTTATAAATGGGCCATGCCTAGAAGGAGAAATAAAAGGGTAAAATGGTGTACCTCACTGATGATGAAGACATTGAGAATTTGGACTTTATCTATACATAAGGTACACGTAAAGTAATAGATATAGCAGATGAGAAGGCCCACATGTACCACACACCCATGAAGAAAAATAAGGTAAACATTGGCACTGAGGATGCACCTAAGGAGGCCATCATTGGGGATTATTGGTTAGAACAATAGGTAGCCAAAATCAAAGAGATTCTACGTGACTTCCAAAATTTATTTCCATGAGGATATCATGAATTTAAAGGAGTGCACCCCTCATTGGCAGAAATGAAGATTAAGATGAAAAATAATGTGTGACCGGTTTTGAAGAGGCCTTATAGGATGAATCAAAACATGCGTGTACAAGTAAAGGATGAAATAGATAAAATTCTTAAGTCTAGGATTATTGAACCTATTGAGGAATCTAAATGGGTTAGCCCCATGGTTATAAGCATCAAGAAGGATGGGAGGATTATGATTTGCATGGAATATAGGGAACTCAATGATGTATGTGTTATAGATCCTTTTCCTACCCCATCCATAGAAGAAATCCTTGAAGGAGTTGTTGGGTATGAGGTATATAAATTTACATATGGGTTTTCAAATTATCATCATGTGCGCATTACACCAGAAGACTAGATAAAGACCAATTTTACTACTAAGTGGGGAAGTTTACATATATAGTAATGCCTTTTGGTTTGAAGAACGTGCCAATGATATTCTCATGCATCATTGTGCAGGCCTTTTAGGATTTTATTCACAAGTTCTTGTAGGTATATTTAGATGACTGGACTATTTATGGCTTGGTTAAGGACCACTGTTATAATATGAGATTAATGTTTGAGCGATGCAAATAGCTGAACATTTCTCTTAATATTAAGAAGTATATTTTTACTAAACCTTTCAGTACCTTTCTTGGACATGTAATTTATAAAGAGGGATTATTGGTGGATCCCAATAAAGTTGTAGTAATCTTGGGCTTAGAAGAATTTATAAATTAGAGTGAGGTGCATTGATTTTTGTGTCATATTGGATATTACAAAATTTTTATTAAGGGATATACAAATATTTTCACTCCCTTGGAAGAGTTTCTCAAAGTGAAAGGAATATTTTATTGGTGGGACATGCAATAGTAGGAATTTGAGACATTGAAGGAGATGCTTACCACTACACCAATATTACACTTTCCTTCTTGGAACAAACCCTTTCATATTTATGTTGATTCTTATGGTATGGATATTGCAACAATCCTAGCGCAACCTTAAAATTGGAATGTTGATCACCCCATCACTTTCCAAGTTAGAAGTTGACACCTATAGAGAGTAATTACACTACCACCAAGCATGAGGCATTTTATATGATCTACGCGCTTCAAAAGTTTCATCAATACTTGTTAGCTACACCATTTATCTTTTTTACAGATCATATGCTATTGAAATATTTTGTCGACAAGCCTATTTTGTAGGGGAACATCTGTCAGGGGATACTTATCTTTTAGGAGTTTCATTTCACAATTGTTATAAAGCCAGGTAAGAGTGATTTGGGGCTTGATCATTTATCAAGGATCAATTCTAGAGAGGATGCAAAAAGTATTGTGGACACAATGCCTGATGCATAATTGTTTAGGTTAAATCATGTGCCCATATATTTGGAGGATATCGTAGTATTTTTGTGCACTAGATTTTTGTAGGAAGGAATGAAGGCATCGGAGAAAAAATATCTCACTATGCGTGCAACACCTTATTAATTGATTGGAGGTGACTTTTAAAAAATTGGTAGAGATCAAGTTTTGCATTGGTATGTACTTGAACATGAGCATAAATCCATTATAGAAGAGGTGCATGATGGAATAACATGAGAAAATTATGAAGGTGATGCAACTACATGTAGGATCCTTGTGGCTGATCTTAGGTGGGAAATTTTTTACAAAGATGTTAAGGATTTTGTGACAACTTATGATCATTGTCAATACATTGGGAAGCCAAGCCATAGAGATGAGATTCCACTTAGACATACTGTAAGTGCATAACCTTTTGAGAAGTGGTCCATCAACTTTGTAGGTCTTATTTCACCACCCGCACATAGGACTGGAGCACACTATATAATAACTTGTACTGACTATCTCACAAGGTGAGTAGAGGCTGCATCAATGATTAAAGCTTAATGGAACACTTAAAAGAACTAACATGATATCAATCAATCTTAGCTAAAGCATGCCTACTTAGTATGAATTGCTAACTAACATAGACCTAAATAGATCTAGGAGCAATCAAATTATGGTTTGTTGCTACTTCAAAAATTGTGAGAGGATCTCTCTAACAATGGCTACAAGGCCATATTGGATATCCCTCTACTAACCAACATGAAGATTGGAGGAAAAGATTGAGCAAGCTAATCCAAGGAGGAAGTAAGGCTCTTAATCATATTTCTTATATGATATGCAATTCAAAGCATGGTGTAAAGTTTAAAGGTATGTGGTTAGTCCTTTTTATAGTTTTATATTTGGGGAAAACTTGCATCTTAATGCATGTGGGAATAAAAACACAAAGTAGATTAATGTTTTTTAATCGTGATTAGTGAATTAACAAGTGATTAGGATGTGAGGAGCCTTAATCAACCACTTAGGGTCAATTAAGAGGCTAGGATAAGCTTTTGAAGCCTTCTGAGATGTCTTGGAGGGAAATGGGGTGATTTTGAATGGTTGGAAGAGGGGTTTAAGCCAATAATAGGGTTTATTGACCAAAACAAGGGTAAAATAGGCTTAATTAGCTAATAATCACTAATTGTTTGTTTGGAAGAGGATTTTGACTTACGATGTGTCGTAAATTGGCATCCTGAATGTGAAAGAGGCTAGGTAATCAACAAAGCATTGTTAATTAACCAAAATGGTAAGAAACATTAGTTAATTAGTGGAAATCACTAATTATAATGGAAATGGTAAGAATGAGAGTGATTAGTGTGCTTTTAGCAATAAGATTGCAAAAGTGGAATTTAGGTGTCTACATTTGCCCCTGTTTGAGGTGAAGTAAGTGTCACTTCAAACATAGTAGACAAGCATAAAAAAGTAAATTTTTGAAGAAAAATTAGTAGAATGAAGGATGCCCCCTCGAGTGTCGATGGGGTGATAGAAGAAGTCAATCGACAATCGAAAATATGATCAAAACAGATAGAAGAAATAGGATAGGGATAAACATGATTGTTTATTGCCCCAGGTGTTTTAGAAGAAAAATTAATAGTGATAAGACATGATAGTGAAGAATATAGGAGTAGCTATTGCATCCAATGTTTCAATAAGCAACTTTGTTTCATCATGTTTCCCCTATGATCTACATCATCGACCCTTATTAAAATAAACAAAAGTGTAAAATAACATGAAAAGCTATATTACTAACATTTGTTCATTGCTAAAAATGTGTAACTCCATGCAACATACATAATGCAATGCAATACGAGAAAGTAAACCAACTAACCTAACAGTGAAACAAGTACAATCACACATACTCAAACAAACAACGTTCAAGACAGTTGCACCAATGTTTTTGTTATCAAGCTTCAGTTCCCGAATGTTCGTGTTGTAACGACAAGGGTTAAAAATGGTGCCCCAAGAAAGGATACATGCAAGGGGAATAATGGAGGACACAAGTAGTCCCATGAAAAACATTTGTGCACTATGACATAGTCTCTGACAACTCATTGTTACACGGGAGTACTGACATAGTAAGCAAACCAACTTTGTTAATGGAGGTAGATCACAATGATCCACAAGTCGTTTGAGACAAGAACAAACAAGAACCTAAGAAAGATGTTTTTGTAGGAAAAATTTTGATGTTTGAGGACAATGCATTTGATACAGGCTTCAGCTGTGTGCATGCCATTTACCAATTTTTGCAAAATTTTGAATTTTTACAATTTTTTGGATTTGTTAATGATTTTTACCAATTTTTTGGATTTTTTGAAAAATTTTATACTGTTTTGAATTTTTGAATTTTTGGGAAGAAAATATTGTAGAAGAAATGAAGAAGTCATGGGACATCATCAAAAGACACTGGAAGGAAAAAATATGCCCCAAGTAGCAGAAAGGGTCGCCGGGAAGAAAAAACATGCCCCAACATAGCGAAAATGGTGAAAAATAATTATTTATTAAAAATAATCATCGTGGTGAGTGCTAGAAGAATTTAGAAGAAACATGATGGTCCCAGGGAGTTTTGGGGGTGAGAGACATGATGTGGGGGGTCAAAATGGGTATATAAACCATGCCACGGGGGGTAAAACCATCGCGACTAGTTCATTTGTTACCCACTTTTACCATTGTTACTGTTGAATTGAGCTCTGACCTATGAGAGAAATGACAAGGGTGCAGAACTAGAAACACCATGCAGATCACATTTGAGACTATATGAGACTTCCAGTGGATGGCCCACTGGTACACAAAGTCAAAATTTTCATTTTGTCATTTTATAGTGCATTTATTAGCATTTAATCACATTTATTAGGGTAGAAAATCCACGCGAAATCACACTAGCGTGGCCCTTGGGGTGTGTCAGCATTGGTGGGGGCATGTTGGTGTTGAAAGCACATAAGCAATCCACTGGTGCTAGTGCTAAGATTGGTGAACTCATGTGAAAATGTTAGAAAGGCACATACATGCCTGCACGTAGGCATGAAAATGGGTGTGTCAGTGTCAACCAAGATATGACACGCTGTGATTAGAAGAGTTGGGGGGAAGGGGGTGCACTTGAAAATGTAGGTGTTGATGAAAAGGGGGGCACTTAGTGTTTGGCATGTTAGTGTTGTATGGGGCATGTTGGCACTGTATCAGGGGCGCTGGCATGGAGGGGATATTTTTGGATGGCCCTAGAAGATTAGGAATTTTTTAGAAAAAATTAGATGATAGAATAGAAGAATTAGATGATGTAAAATAAGAATTAAATAGAAGAATTTTAACACATGTTGTGTCTGATTTTACAGATTAAGCTACCTCTATTGGTTACGTGAGAGTGGCATGGGTGGCTTCAGGCCTATGAGGTGACATTTAGATGACGTGACCATATTTTTCTGGAGATTACACTGGAGGTGACTAGTCTATCACACATGGCCCACATGCCACAGATTACTTTAGATCATAGCCTACTCACAGCCTTAGCTGAGAGATGGCACAGTGAGAGTAAGACATTTCACCTTTTGATAGGTGAGATGAGCATTACTTTGGAGGATGTGTGGCAGATTTTGTGAGTGCCTATTCAGGGTCAGCTGATTACTTATGATGGCCATCAGGATCGTATTTGGTAGAGCATAGCCTGAGATGTTTGGAGTGGTAGACATACCTCGTCGGGGTGTGTCCATTGACGTAACTGGGTGTATGTCAGATCATCAGCTAGGATGGGTTCCCATATTTCTATAGCTCTTGTCAGTGGCATATTGCTACCTGACAAGACTGGTGCTCGATTTCCTTTGGGCCTCATTGGAGTGATACATGACCTTATCCAGGGAGAGGTTTATTACTGGGGGTAGTGTATACTATCCCATTTATATGCATATCTTCACTTGATAGCCTACCATGGTCAGAAGACTGTGGGTCTTGCTACTTTACTACAGATATGGGCATGGGATCATATCACCATAGGATGCCCCACAGGAGCATTGTGAGCCCGGGCCCTGGTGAGCCATCTATTATGGGTTGGGTTCCATATGGAGATGACATTCATGGTCACATGGGAGACACAAATTATTACAGGTGGGGCTCTAGATGATCTACAACCTCATATGATTACATGGCAGCCATACAGGTAATATCAGTGCCCTCAGGATGTAACAGAGTTGAGTTGCAGCAGTGGATCATTTTATTCTTGGGAGTAGGAGCTATATCCTTGAGTGGTATAGAGTGGACAGGGTCTAACGACAGTTTGGTCTCATTCAGGGGATTCCCAATGATGAGATGTGGTATGTACATAGGTCAAGAGAGACCTTTCATATGGGGCCATGGATTAGGCTAGGATGAGCTCACACCAATTTTCTACAGGTGGTCCCACATTCTTGGGTGCAGCAATCACAAGATAGTAGATCCAGGATGACCCTAGATTATCAGGGATGGTATGCTATAGTGTTGCCATGGTGATTGATGATACCACAGGTAGTGTTATTGGATGACAGTGCAGGTAGGGGTTTCAGGGCCCAGATCCTAGGGCATAGGCTCAGGAAAATCCTCAGGCAGGTCCATAGGTAAGGCCATAGGTAGGGCCAGGTACAATAGGTATTGGTTCAGTAGCAGGTGGTTGTGTAACACCAGGTAGTGGTTCAGCCACAGGTACTGGCACCACAGATGCCACTTCAGGTTCCATTACGGGCACCATTACAGGAACCTCCATCACCCCCACATGTGATTCCACCACATAGTCCACCTAGGAGGTGGAGGAGATGGAATGGGAGGTGGAGAGGCTATGGAGGAGGATATACATAGGTGGTGGGTAGGTAGCTTACTTTGCAGCAAGTAGTTACAACAGGTTATAGGCCTACAGCTTTCATGATAGATCAAACTAGAGAGATCATATTTATCATAGAGAGAGACCAGAGAGAGACTGTAGACTAAGAGATCATCTTAGGATAGAGAGAGATCAGGTGACTACATAGAGAGGGCACAACTACAGATGAGAGAGATCAGCTTTATCAGATAGAGCCCAGCTGTAGGTAGAGCTAGCGAGTGCAAGAGTGGAGCATGATATGCTTCAGTAGGTAGGTACCTCCTTAGGAGTACAAATTTTGATTGGTCAGAGTGCTTCCCTGGTAGGTGAGGCCACTTACTATAGGATGTAGTATCATGTGGTCATCCCAACTGAGCAGAGAGATCCAAATTATAGTTAGATAGTTGGTAGTTTTTCATGGTCTAGATCACAGAGGCCATCACGATCAGTGTGATCAGTACAGGGTCCTTCAGTGCAGTAGGCCTCAGAGTAGCATGGATCAACACAGCATGGTGCAGCACCTTCCACATCCATCACAATAGATGCCCCCACCTAGTGGTAGACCTAGGCCAGGCAGTCCCAGAGAGGGTGAGAGTCATGGTTGACTCTCTTATTGATGTACTTGATGTATATTTTTGATGTATTGCCTTGATATGAAGGCATACTTTTGTACGGATGTATATGTACTATTTTTTATTATGCCTTATGATGAAGGAACATTTTTGTATCCATGTATGTTATATGTATTGTTTTTTATATGATATGTATGAAGACACATTGATTTTGTACATGGACATTTGATATTTATGGATATATGATGTATTGATATGGATTACTGATTTTGTATCACATTTGATATTTATGGATATATGATGATCATGATTACTGATGTATAATTTTGTTTATGAGATATCATGCTTAATCTTTATGTTTGTTGGTTTATGTTTGTATCACATGTTTGTTAGATTATGATATAACATCTGATGATATCACTTTGCATGTTGATGAGATACTTTGTGTTTTACCTATCACATTTTGTGTATGAGATAGCATGTTTAATCCACATTTTTATTATGGTCTATGTTTGAGGGGGGATAGAAGGTGGTCCCTCTTTCCCCTCTTGGTGATATTATATGATGTTAGCTTAGCATACATGTTTAATTTTCATGTTCATGATTATGTAGCTTAGCCTTTATTGATATATGATGTATAGATGTGATGATAGATGATATGATGATGAAATGACAACAAACTGTACAAGCAAACAACAAGCACAAATTAATCAAATCTAATCAAAGCAACACAACTATCTACAAGTATGCAAGATAAAATGAACTCAATGCAATGCACTAACAGATTAAAGTAACACTCAATCTAAGTAAGCAAATGAATCCAATTTAAAGCACACAATATGAAAAAGGAAATGCAATCAAAACTATACAAACCAACAACTAAAAGTAAGCAAACTACTACTTTGTTTTTGCGGGACAGTTTTGAAATGTTTTTCGTTGTTTTGGTATTATCTTCAAGACAATGTTCTATTGTTTTGGAGTTTTCTACACGCGTATGTGAATGTTTTGAGTTTTTCAAGGAACATATCTGAATGTTTTTGGGATTTTCAAAAATTTATACGAATTTTTTTATGTTTTCTAAGAAGTTTTTCTGAAGCTAACATGCAAGGAAATGAAGAAACGTGGATGCCCCTAGCGTTAGATGGGATGTACAAGGGAAGAATGCCACATGTTATGTGTAAGAATTGATGATGCAAAGTTTCCCCAGCGTGAGATGGGAATATTCAAATTCAAACTCTTTGCATTCAAAAGTAGGATCAGCCAGATCAAGGCTAAGAGGGTTAGGCTCAAAAGTAGCTCAGATGTAGACAAAGACTAGCTTAGGACAAAGCTATCATAATCCTAGACCTGAAATGCTTGTGAACAATGGACCCTCCAATGGTGCCGGAAACTAGTTTTCACCAAAGGACTTGTCCAAAGTGCCACCATTACGTGGTTTTCACTATTGGATGCACATGTTTATTTCTCTTTTTATTTTTCTATTTTTATAGTTTTTTTTGTTGTTTTTCTGATATTTTAGGGACCCCACTCTTAAGCATAGAAACACTTAAGATGCATTGCATTCATGGGTTCCTAAATCTCCTCACCATCTGAGTAAGCAAGCTTATAGGCTCCTGAACCAAACTTGGTGACCACAACATATGGCCCTAACCAATTAGGCTCAAATTTTCCCTTCTTTTCTCATTCCTTAGTGTTTTTGAACTGATTTTCCTTTAGCACCAAGTCTCCTACCTCAAATTTGACGAGGTATCACTCTTTTGTTGTAACTTCACCACACTTGATACTGATACACTTTAAGTTAATCCAAAGCGTGAAGTCATTTCTCATCTAATAGCTCCAACTCTTCCAGCCAAGCTACTCTATAGTCCTCTTCATTCAGGTGATCTCTCAGCTCTATACACAAAGAGGGGATCTCGATCTCTAGAGGTAGCATGGATTCTGTGTCGAATACTAGGGAATATGGAGTGGCACCTGTAGGAGTGTGGATAGATGTTTTGAATGCCTAAAGGGTAGGGTGAATCTGTAAATGCCAGTTACGGACCTGTTGTATTCACCATCTTCTCCATAATATGGATGAGGGTTTTATTAGAAGCTTTGGGCTTCCCATTACCTTGAGGGTAATAGGGGGTTGAGAATTTGAGAGAGATTTGAAAATGTTTGCATAATGCTTTCACAGTTTTATTTTTAAAGGACTTACCATTGTCAGCTACAATGGAAGAGGGGATACCGTATCGACATATAATATGGTTCATTATAAACTTAGATATCTGTGCACCTTCGACATAGGTAAGAGGAACAACCTCTACCCATTTTGTGAAGTATTCAGTAGCAGTGATAATGAACTTATGGCCATCTGAGGATACATGGTTAAGCTTACCTATGAGATTGAGCCCCCACTTTGAGAATGACCAAGGTGTTGTGATAGGCTGTAATGATTACACCGGTACATGTATCAAATTGTCGTACTTCTGACAATCCAAACACTTCTTCACATGTTTGTAGAAATCATTTTCCATGGTAGGTAAATAGTAGCCTACTATGAGTATCTTCTTTACTAAGATGATCCCATTAGTATGAGCCCCACAGATGCCTTTGTGCACCTCTTTGATTACTAGGATGGATTCGTCTGAATTTAAACAGTGTAACAGATTCCCATCATAGCCTCGATGGAAGAGAGTTCCCCCAAGTAGGGTATAATGGGCTATACGCTAGATGAGGTTTCATTTATTGGTATGGGAAATGTTTGCAGGAAAGGTTCCATCATGAAGGTAATTAAAGATGTCACTATACCATGGGGAAAAGGGACCAACAACTTCACACACCAAACAGGAATCTGGTATGTCATACATTGGTGTTTCGTAGATGCTCAACAAAGAATGACATATCATTGTTTCCTAGGTGGGATACTCAACATAGAACCCACTATGGCCATAACATCTACTGCTCTATTTTTTCCTCTTGGGAATTGTTGAAATGTAATCTTCTCAAATAACTCCTTCAAAGAATCAACCATTCTCTTGTATGGAAGAAGTTTCTCATCTTTAACCTTAATATTCATTGTCACTGTTTTATAATCATCATGGAATCACTGATTATGTTTACTTGTCTGATATCCCACTTAATAGCTAGCTTCATCCCTATAATAAGGGCCTCATATTCTACTATATTATTTTTGCATGGGAATCCAAGTCGGAATGCCTGAGGGATCAAGTCTCCTGAAGGAGTGATCAACACAACTCTGACACCTAAACCATGAAAGGTAAAGGATCCATCAAAGTATAGTTTCCATATGATAGATTCCTCGAGGTACATTGTGGATGCATCTGGGAGTTCCAGACTCAAAGGTTCAGTACCTGGTAGTGGGGCTTCAGCTACTTGATCTACTAAAACCTATCCTTTCACTGATTTTTGGTGTACGTACTCAATGTCAAACTCATTGAGTAAGATGATCCAATTAGCCATATTTCCTATGAGTGTGGACTTTGAACAATAAGTATTTTCAATGGATCAACCTTTGAAATAAGCTTGACCTTATTATTTAATAGATAATGATGTATTTCTGAAAGGAAAAAAACCATGGCCAAGCAAGCCTTTTCTATCTATGGATAGTTGAGCTCGTAAGCTATCAACGTTCGACTTAAGTAGTACACATATTTTTCTTTCTTCTCCTTATCATACTGGGCCAATAGTGCCCTAATTTCAAAGTGTGTCACAAAAATGTAGAGTAATAATGGTTCACATGTCAGTGGGTGGCATTAGAATAGGGGGTTTTTCCAAATAGTCTTTGAGAAAAGAAAATGCTTGTTGTTGTTCTGGTCCCCAGTGAAAACTGACATCTTTCTTGAGAAGATGCGTGAAGGTGTGACACTTATCTGCAAGCTGAGAGATGAACCTTCTAATTGCTTGGATATTTCCTTGTAAGCTTTGCAGTTGTCTGATATTCATTAGAGGAGGCATTTCTATTATAGTAGTAACCTTTACAGGATCTACTTCTATTCCTCTCTGTGAAACAATGAATCCTAGTAATTTTCCAGATAACACGCCGAAGAAACACTTCTTTGGGTTTAGGTGGACCTTATAGTCCCTTAGACACTGAAAGATGCATCACAAAATTTCTGATGTTCTCTTCTTGAGTCCTGGATTTTTCCAATATTTCATCCACATAATCTTCCATGATGTCACTGATCATATCATGAAAGATAACAGTCATTTCCCATTGATAGGTAACACCTGCATTCTTAAGGCCAAAGGGCATGACTTGATAACAAAATGTCCCCCATGGGGTGGTAAAATTTGTCTTATGTTGGTCTTCCTCAATGATCTTTATCTGGTTATATCCTGAAAATCCATCCATGAGTGATAACATCTCATAACCAGCTGTTGAATCGACAATCATGTCGATGTTGGGAAGAGGAAAGTCATCCTTAGGACAAGCTTTATTAATATCTCAGAAATCAGTACAAACTCTAATACCAACAGGTTTCTTCTAAATTGGGACTACATTGGAAATCCACATTGAATAGTCAATAGGCCTGATGAAGCCTACTTCTAATAATATTTCTAGCTCTTCTTTAACCAACAAGGCGATGCGAGGATGCATCTTTCAGAGCTTTTGTTTTATGGGCTTAGCATCCGGGTGTACAATAAGATTGTGCACCACTAATGCAAGATCAAGTCCTTACATGTCTGCATAAGACCAAGAAAAGATATCTTCAAATTCTCTTAAAAGCCCTATAAAAGTTTTTGTTCTTGAGCTGAGAGTGAAGCTCCCAACTTAACTATTCTAGGGCAGCTCCTTCGTGCCAATGTTGACATCTATTGTCTCCTCCACCAGTAACTTGGACTCATCTTCCATATGTGTAGGATCAGGGGGGAGATTAAGATCCTCTTCTACCAAAGGTGGCTCAAAGAGATATTCATCTTTAAGTGGGCCAACTATCTTGTCCTGTGGGTTTTTCTTTTTGTTTGTCCACAAGCGCCTCAAAGAGGTTTTCTCTATAGGACTTGGAATTTTTCTTTCTGTAAGGCTTTTTTGTAGGAATTTTTCCCTTGCTTGTTTTTTTCTTAAGTGACCACACAACTCTACCTCCTCCCCAAAGTATGCACATGCGTTGAGCTGAATGGAGAAGCCTTTCTTGTGGTCATTTATTGGAATATTGTCACGAAACCCCAAGGAACTCACCAATAGCCTCATCATTCTGAAAGACATCGATGGGACACATGTTGTTGTTGGTCCCAATTCATGAGTGATGGGTAAATGAGGTTTAGTGTCTGAGTTATAGGGGATAACAATGGGGGTTATGGTTAGGATAACTACATGTCAGAAAACAGGTTCATGGAGGTAAGGTATTCGTAAAGACTACACCTGGGAATCTGTTTCTGCTTTTGTACCTTTCAGACAAACTATCTTTGCATTCAAGAAGAGGTATCCTCAAAATTTGTTAGGTGAGATTCATATAGTCGCATACCAATACTATACTTGCCTACTATACGGTGAGGTATTGGAAGGGATTCTAGTATACCTTATTCATTACGGCCGCAACCACGTCCATTACACCCCATAGTAAGCATCATTCGATTGGGGATAACATACCTAGGTGATTAGTATCATAGGGCCATTTAATCATCTTCAGAATGAAATACAATATCTTTGAGTATCCTTTCATCTTATAATAATTTACCAGGAGTGAAAGCGTTAAAAGGGAGGTTCTCCCTGGATATTTGAAACTTATAACACGACTTACCATGTGCTTTGGCAGATAGGGGAATGTTATGAACTAGACAGGCTTGTTGAAGATCATATTCTTTGCAACCGCTTTCTCTAACCTTCATCTCCCATGCAGCGAAAGGAGTCTCTGATTTAGAAGCACAATTTTCATTAGGGGATAAGGTATCTGGATCCAATCGTGAAGCAAGGGATTTTTTCTGAACAAGAACAACTATCTTTGTAGAAGGACATTCGTAGATGGTGGGAAAATAGCCTGATAATGCTTTGCAATGAGAAAATGGTTGGGGATCTCCCTGAATAGTTAAGGTTTTTCCTTCATGGTATATCTTTAAGCAATAATGATACATTGAAGGTACAACTTGCATGGCATGAATCCATTTTCATATGTCTTTATGGTGATGACCTTTGTTTCTAAATCAGCTCAAGTAACCCTAGTTATCAAACCAGGATAGGGATAGAAATCGGATAGGAAGCATGATTGTCTATTGCCCCGGTTTTTGTAAGAAGAAAATTTAATACGATTGTTGACAGGATAGTGAGAATTAGGCGTACATATTGGCATCCCATGTTTCAAGAAGTACTGGGGTTTCACATCAATTTTCCCTTATGATCTAATCGTGCCCCAACCCCCCCTACCCCCCCCCCTCCCCCCCCCCCCCCCCGCCCACCCCCCCCCCCCCCCCACCTCCCCCGCGCCCTTTTTTTTTTTTGTGTTTTTTTTTTTCTTTTTTTTGGGTAAGGCAAAGGTGAGTGGGGTAGTCTGTACTCCCTAATTTTAACTTATCACCTACATTAACAACTTTTCAGTTATTTGTTGGAATGTATTTTGGTAAACTAAACAAAAATGTAAACTACCTGAAAAGGCTATATACTTACATTTGTTCTATTGCTAAGAATGTAGTAACTCAATGCAACATAAAGTAATGAAATGAAATAATATAAGAAACCGAAACTACACCTACTGGATAAAGTACGCTTACATCTAAGTCAACAAACACGTTCAAATACGTTGTAACCATTTTTTTGTTATCAGGCTTTCAGTTCTCGCATGTTTATGTTTTACTACAAGGTCTTAAAATGGTGGCCCTAGAACGGATACATACAATAGGAATATAAGTAGACACAGATGTCCCATGGAATCATTTGTGTGGATATAAAATTGTCTCTAAATAAATACTCACTATTGCAATCGAGTATTGACAATACTAATCAGCCAACTTTTCAATGGAGGTGAGTCAATGATGAATCCAAAGAGTTGTTTGAGACAAGAAAACACAAGAACCTAAGAAAGATGCTTTTGCATGAAAAAATTTTATGTTCAAGGACAATGCATTAGATACATGTTTTGGTTGTGTGCACACCATTTACCCATATTTTTGAAAATTTTCAATTTTTTTCAAACTCTTTTGATTTTTTATAGAAAACCGTTTTTTTAAAAAAATTGATTGTTTTATTTTTAATGTTTTTGGGAATAAAATATTTGTACATAAATGATAAAAGTTATGGACAACGTCAAAATTATGCCTAGAAGGAAGAATATCCCCACTTACAGAAAGGGCCGCCTCGAAGAACAAAACATGCCCAACATAGCAGAAAATTGTTGAAAATTAATTATTTCTAAAGAGTTAATCATTGTGGAAAATTCTAGAAGAATTGAAAAAATCCCAAGGTGCTTTGGGGTTGAGAGACACATCACAGGGGGTTAAAATCGGCATAAAAACCATGCCACAGGGGTTAAAAACCATCGTGACTAGTTCATTTATTACCCACCTTTACCATTGATACTACTGAATTTAATCTAACCTATGAGAGAAATGGTGAGGGTGAAAAACTAGAAACACCATGCAGATCACATTCAAGACTAAATAAAACTTCTCGTGGATGGCCCACATTGACAAACACAAAGCCAAAATTTCACCCTTGTCATTTTGTAGTGCATTTATTACCTTTTAATTACATTTTTTACTGTAGAGAAGGCACGTGATCATGTTAGCGCAGCCCTTGGGGTGAATTAGTGTGGTCAAGGGTATAATGGCATTGAAAGCACAAAGAAACATCCATGCTAGCATGCAAAAATTTGGGAAACACATACTCCTGTGTGTAGGCGCAAAAATGGGCACACTAGTGTTAAAAGAGACACGTGAGGCGGTCAACTACAACAAGGTATTGGTGTGAAGCGGTAATGCTATGTGTGAGAACATGGGTACCTAAGGAGCACATGGGGCACCCTGACACTTAATGCATCTTTCCATAAGCTGGGATGCACTGAGCTACTAGTGGCCACTGGCTTGATGGTTCTTTGGGTGGCCCTAGAAGATGTTTTTTGGAATTTTCTTAGAAAAAATTATTTGATAAAAACAAGAAAGTAATGATGTAATATAGAATAAAGTGATTTTAAACATGTGTTGTGTCTTATTTTGCAAGTTAGGATACCTCGATTAAAGATGTGAGAGAGGCATGGTCGACTCCAGGCCTCTGAGGTGACATTTAGCACAATGTGACCCAAATTTTGGAGATGACGTGGATTTGACCCAGTCTACCATACAATGGCCCACATGCCACCGATACTCAGATCATAGCCTGCTCATAGCCGTAGTTTGAGAGATATTACATGAGAGTAAGACAGTTCAACCTTTTTGAATTGTAAGATGACCATTACTTTTGTAGGAAGTGTGGCGGCGGGGGAATCTAAATGTGAGTGCCTATTCAAGGTTAGCTGATTACTTATGACGACCTCCATGACCGTATTCAGTGGAGCATAGCTGAAGATGTTTGGAGTAGTAAAGCTACCTACACCGGTAGTATGGATCTTGACATGTACCAATGGCATGGTTTAGATTTTTGGCTAGATAGTTCTAGTATTTTTGAGTAAGCTCTTTTCAGTGCATATTGCTACATGCCAAACTGGTGGTCGCTTTCCTTTGGGCCTCAATTGGAAGCGATACATGACCGTATCTCAAGGAGAGGTTTCATTACTTTTTACGTGTGGTAGTTAATAAATATCCCATTAATATGCATATCTTCACTTGTGATATCTCACCTGTGGGCTAAGACCGTGGGTCTTGCTAATTTATTACAGATAATGGTGTGGGACCATATCGCCATAGGATGCCCTGCAGGAGCATTGCAAGCCTAGGTTATTGGAGATTCATCCATCATGGTATGAGTTGCGTTAAGTGAATTTGCATGCATATGGGAGACCCCCTATTACACATAGGAGCTAGACAACTACAAAACCTTCATATGACTTCGCCAGAGGGATGCACCGAGATTGAGTAACTATAAAAGCGTGGATCATTTTATTCTTAGGAGAAGGAGCTATATCCTTGAGTCATATAGAGTGGAAAGGGTCTAGCAGAAGTTCGGTCTCATTTAGGGGATTCCTGATGATGAGATGTGGTAGGCACGTAGGTCTAGAGAGACCTTTCATATGGAGACATGGATTAGACTAGGACAATCTCGCACCAGTTTTATACAGGTGGTCCCATATCCTTAGGTGCAATAACCACATCTAGTCGATCTAAGGATGACCCTAGATTATGCATGATGGTATGCTATAGTGCTACCATGGTGGTTGATGATACCACAGGTAGTGCTAGATATGACATCGCAAGGGTTACAGGGCCTAGATCCTAGGACATAGGCTCAGGAAGATCCACAGGTAGGACCATAAGCAAGGCCATAGGTAGGGCCACAAGTACATTAGGTATTGGTTCAGTAGCAAGTGGTTATATAGCACCAGGTAGTGGTAAAACCACATACATAGGCCCTCCATATTCCATTATAGGATCCACTATGGGCACTGTTACAAGAACCTCCATCACCCCCACGTGTGATTCCACCACATAGTCCACCAAGAAGTGGGGAGGATATGAAGGAGGATATAGAGGGTAGTGGGGCTCTAGATGCTTTGCAACAAAAATTACAATAGTTTATAGCATTACATCTTCAAGAAACTACCGAGAGATATCAGTTCATGATAGAGCCAAACTAGGTGACCTTAGAGAGAGATTAGCTCAGGAAAGACTGGGATCATGTGACTACAGAGAGGGCACAACTACAGGTTGAGAGATATTATGTGACTATAGAGAGGTTACAACTACAGGATGAGAGAGATCATGCTTTATCAATAAGATCTCAGCTACAGGAAGAGATAACGAGTGTGAGAGCAGAGCCTGATACGCTTCAGTAGGTAGGTACCTTCTCAAGAGTATAAATTTTGATTGGTAATATTACTTCCCTATTAGGTGAGGCCACTTACTATAGGATGTAGTATCATATGGCTATCCTAGCTAAGAAGAGAGCTCTAGACTATAGTTAGATAACTGGAATTCTATCATGGTCTAGATCACAAAGGCCATCGCAATCAATACAGGGTCCTTTAGCACAACAGGCCTCAGAGTAGCATGGGTCAGATCATCATGGTGTAATGCCTTCTACATTTCCCTCACAATAGATGCCCCCACCTAGTAGCAAACCTAGGCCAGGAAGTCCTGGAGAGGGTGAGATTCATGGTTGACTCTCTTATTGATGTACTTGATGTATATTTTTGATGTATTGCCTCAATATGAAGGCATACTTTTGTACGGATGTATATGTACTATTTTTTATTATGCTTTATGATGAAGGAACATTTTTTACAGATGAACCATGTATTATTTTTTATTATGCCATGATGGAATAGTTTTGACCCGTTCCCATGGTGTTGTTTTGTATATGATATGTATTAAGACACATTTATTTTGTACATGAGACATTTGATATTTATGGATATATGATGATTGATGGATTACTGATGTATCACATTTTGTTTATGAGATATCATGCTTAATCTGTATGTTTATTGTGGTTTATGTTTGTATCACATGTTGTTAGATTATGATATAACATCTGATGATATCACTTTACATGTTGATGAGATACTTTGTGTTTTACCTATCACATTTTGTGTATGAGATAGCATGTTTAATCCACATTTTTATTATGGTCTATGTTTGAGGGGGGATAGAAGGTAGTCCCTCTTGCCCCTCTTGGAAATATTATATGATGTTAGCTTAGCATACATGTTTAATTTTCATGTTCATGATTATGTAGCTTAGCATTTTATTGATATATGATGTATAGATGTGATGATAGATGATATGATGATGAAATGACAAAAAATTGTACATGTAAAAAACAAGCACAAATTAATCAAAACCAATCAAAGTAACACAACTAGCTACAAGTATACAAGATAAAATGAGCTCAATGTAATGCACTAATAGATTAAAGTAATACTCAATATAATTAAGTAAATGAATCCCATTTAAAGAAAACAATACGAAAAAGCTATGCAATCAAAACTATACAAACCAATAATTAAAAGTAAGTAAGCTACTACTTTGTTTTTGTGGGATAGTTTTGAAACGTTTTTCGTTGTTTTGGTATTTTATTGAGACAATGTTCTATTATTTTGGATTTTTATATGAAATGTATGTGAGTGATTTCTTTTTAAATTTTTCTGACTAACATATATGAATGTTTTGGGATTTTCACATAGTTATAAGAATGTTTTTTTATGTTTTCTAAGAAAATTCCCTGGAAGTTATGTGCAAGGAAACGAAGAAACGTGGATGCCCCCAGTGTTAGATGGGATGTACAAGGGAATAATTCCATGTGTTATGTGCAAGAATTGAAGATGCAAAGTTTCCCCTAGTGTGAGATGGGAATATACAAAGGAAAACTCTTCACACACAAAAATAGGATCATCTAGATCAAGGCCGAGAGGGATATGCTCAAAAGTATCTCAAATGAAGACAAAGACTAGCTTAGGAAAAATATATCACAATCCTAGACCTGAAATTCTTGTGAAACAACAGACCCTCCAATGGTGCTGGAAACTGGTTTTCACCAAAGGACTTGTCCAAAGTGCCACAATTGCGTGGTTTTCACTATTGGACGCACCTGTTTATTTCTCTTTTTCTTTTTCTATTTTGTACATTTTTTTAATTGTTTTTCATATATTTTAGGGACCCCACTCTTAAGCATAGAAACATTTAATATGCATTGCATTCATGGGTTCCTAAAGTTCCTAACCATCTGACTAAGCAATCTTGTAGGCTTCTGAACCAAACTTTGCGACCACAACATATGGCCCTAACCAGTTTGGCTCAAATTTTCCCTTCTTTTCTCGGTATTTAGTGGTGTTGAACTGATTTTATTTTAGCACAAAGTCTCCTACCTCAAACTGACGAGTTATGACTCATTTTTTTGTAACTTATCCGCACTCAATCTTGATACACTCTAATTTGATTAAGGGCATGAAGTTGTTTCTCATATAATATCTCTAATTGTGTTATTCAAGTTATTCGATAGTCTTCTTCATTCAATTAAACTCTCAACTCTATATGAAAAGAGGGGATCTTGATCTCTAGGAGTAGTACGACATGTGTACTGAACACTAGGGAGTATGGAGTGACACCTGTAGGAGTGTAGATAGACATTTTAAATGCCCAGATGGCATGGTGAATATGTAAATTCTAGTTATAACCTGTTGTATTCACCATCTTATCCATAATACAGATGGGGGTTTTATTAGAAGCTTCATCTTGCCCATTACCTTGAGGGTAATAGGGGGTTGAGAATTTGAGAGAGATTTGAAAGCACTTACACAATGCCTTCACAGTTTTATTTTTAAAAGACTTACCATTTTCAGCTACAATGGAAGAAGGGATACCGTATCGACATATACTATGGTTCATTATAAACTTAGATATATTGAACCTTCGACATAGGTAAAAGGAACAACCTCTACCCATTTTGTGAAGTATTGAGTAGTAGTGATAATGAACTTGTGGCCATATGAGATACAAGGTTAAGCTTACCTATGAGATCGATTCCCCACTTTGAGAATAGACCAAGGTGTAGTGATAGGCTATAATGATTGCACTGATGCATGTATTAAATTTTCATACTTCTAACAATGCAAGAATTTCTTCACATGTTTTCATAAATAATTTTCCATGGTAGGCCAATAATAACCTTCTATGAGTATCTTCTTTTCTAAGATGGTACCATTCATATGGGCCCCACAAATTCCTTCATGCACTTCCTTGATTTCTAGGATGGATTTTTTTGAATTAAGACACTGTAAAAAATTCCCATTATAGCCTCAACAGAAGATATTTCCCCCAAGTAGGGTATAATGGGATATACACTGAATGAGGTTTCATTTATTAGTATGGGAAATGTTTGCGGGAAAGGTTCCATCATGAATGTAATTAAATATGTCACTATACCATGGGGAAAAGGGACCAACAACTTCACATACTAAATAGGAATCTGGAATGTCATACACTAGAGTTCATAAGTAGATGCTCATTGAATAATGACATATCATTGTTCCTAGTGGGATACTCAACATAGAACCCACTATGGCCGTAACATCTACTGCTCTGTTTTGTCCTCTTGGGATTTGTTGAAATGTAATCTACTCAAACAACTCCTTCAAAGAATAAACCATTCTCTTGTATGGAAGAAGTTTCTCATCTTTAACTTTATACTCATTTGTCACCTATTTTATAATCAACATAGAATCACTGATTGCATTTACTTTTCTGATATCCCATTCAGTAGCTTCAACTTCATAAGGGCCTCATGTTCTATTATATTATTTGTGCATGGGAACCCAAGTCAGAATTCCTGAGGGATCAAGTCTCCTAAAGGAGTGATCAACACAACTTCAGCACCTGAACCATGAAAGGTAAAGGAGCCATCAAAGTATAGTTTCCATATAATAGATTCCTTGAGGTACATTTTGGATGCATCTAGGAGTTCCAAACTCAAAGTTTCAGTACCTGGTAGCAGGGGATTCAACTAGTTGATCTGTGAAAACCTTTCCTTTCACTAACTTTTGGTGTACATACTCATATCAAACTCATTGAAGTAAGATGATCTAATTGGCCATATTTCTGTGATTGCGGGTTTTTATAACAAGTAATTTAATGGATGCACCTTTGAAATAATCTTGACCCTAGTATTTAATAGATAATGATGTAGTTTTTTCAAGGTGAAAACTAAAACCAAGCATTCCTTTTCTATTTTTGGATAGTTGAGCTCTTAAGCTATCAACATTTGGCTTAACTAGTACACATCTTTTTCTTTCTACTCCTTATCATACTAGGCCAACGGTTCCCTAATTACAAATTTTGTGGTAGAAATGTAGAGTAACAATGGTTCACCTACTATGGGTAGCATTAGAATAGGGATTTTAACCAAATAGTATTTGAGAAAAGTGAATTTTTGTTGTTATTCTGGTCCCCAGTGAAAAGTCACATCTTTCTTGAGAGGATGTGTGAATGTGTAACACTTATCTACAAGCTGAGAGATGAACCTTATAATTAGTTGGATCTTTCCTTGGAAGATTTAAGTTGTCTAATATTTTTCAAAGGAGGAATTTCTATTATAGTAGCAACCTTTGTAGGATCTACTTCTATTCGTCTCCCTAAATAATGAACCATAATGGTTTGTAAGATAACACACTGAAGACACACTTCTTTGGGTTTAGTCAAACCTTATAATCCCTTAGACAGTAAAAGATGCGTCACAAAATTTCTGGTGATCTCTTCCCAAGTTCCTGGATTTTTCTAATATGTCATCCACATAATCTTCCATGATGTCATTGATCATATCGTGAAAGATTACATTCATTTCCCATTGATAATTCATGTCTGCATTCTTAAGGCAAAAGGGCATGAATTTGTAACAAAAATTCCCCCGTGGGGTGGTAAAATTTGTCTTATGCTAGTCCTCCTCAAAAAAATTTATCTGGTTATATCCTAAAAATCCATCCATAAGTTATAACATCTCATATCCCGTTGTTGAATCAAAAATCATGTCAATGTTGGGAATTGGAAAGTCATCCTTAGGACAATATTTCTTAATGTCTCAAAAATCAGTGTAAACTTGAATACCAACAGGTTTCTTCTGAACTAGGACTACATTTAAAATCCACTCTGAATAATCGATAGGCCTGATGAATCCTACTTCCAATAATATTTCTAGCTCTTATTTAACAATCAAGGTGACGTGAGGATGTATCTTTTAGAGGTTTTTTTTATGAGCATGGAGTCTTGGTGTACAACAAGATTGTGCACCACTAATGTAGGATCAAGTCTTGGCATGTCTATGTAAGACCAAGCAAAAATATCTACAAATTCTCTCAAAATAACTATAAATTTTTTATTTTCTTGAGCTAAGAGTGAAGCTCCCAACTTAACTATTCTAGGAAGCTCCTCCATGCCAATATTGACATCTATTATCTCCTCCACTAGTAACTTGGACTCTTCTTCCATGCAAGTAGGATCAGGGGGGAGATTAACATCCTCTTCTACTAAAGGTGGCTTAAAGATATCCTAATCTTATAGTGGATCAACTATTTTTTCTTTCGATTGTTCTTTTTGCTTTTCCACAAGCACCTCAAAGAGGTTTTTGCCATAGGACTTGGAATTTTTTCAAAGATTTTCAGTGGAACTTTTTCCCTTGCTTTGTTTTTTTCTTAAATGACCACATAATTCTTCCTCCTCCCTAAAGTATGCACATGCATGAGATGAATGGAGAAGCCTTTCTTGTGGTCATTTATTGGGATACTTTCACAGATGTCAAAGAACTCATAAATAGCCTCGCCATTATGAAATATGTCAATGGGAACATGTTTTTGTTGGTCCCAATTCATGAGTGATGGGTAAATGAGGTTTAGTGTTTGAGTTAAGGGGGATATAACAAGAGTTATAGTTAGGATATTCATGTCATAAAATAGGTTTGTGGAGGTAATGTCTTCATAAAGACTACACCTAGATTATGTTTCTCCTTCGCATTTAGATGGACTATCTTTGTTCTTAGAAGAGGTATCCTTAACCTCTTAGGGGTGAGATTCATACAAATGAGCCAATACCATAATTACCCACTATACGGAAAGTTATTGGAAGAGCTTCTAGTATACCTTCTTCATTACACATCCACGTTGTTTATATCCCATAGTAAGCATCATTTGATTTGGGATAATATACCTAGGTGATGGGTAGCATAGATCCATTTTATCATCTTCTAGACGAAATATAATATATTTGAGTATACTTTCATCTTCTAATAATACAACAAGAGTTACAATGTCAAAAGGATAGTTCTCCCTAGATCTTTGAAACTTGCAACATGGCCTACCATATACTTTGGTAGATAGGGAAATGTTATGAACTAGAAGGGCCTACTGAAGATTATATTTTTACAGCGGCTTGCTCTAACCTTCATCTCCCATACAGTGAAAGAAGTCTCTAATGTAGAAGAACCATTTTTGTTAAGGGACAAGGTATCTAAATCCACTTGTGAAGTGAAGGCCTTTTACTGGACAGGAACAACTATCCTTGTTAATGAAATTCATAGATGGTGGGAAAATAACTCGACAATGCTTTGCAATGAGTAAACGGTTAGGGATATCCCTAAATACTAAGGGTATTTCCTTCATGGTGTAACTTTAAGCATTGATGATACGTTGAAGGTATGGATTGCATGGCATGAATCCAACTGAGAAATATGTTATAAGGGAGCTCCAGTCCAAGACATGGAAATTTTTATCTTGATTTATAGGATCTACTTCTAGTGAGAAATTGATCATTCTGGATGACTTCTATTCTTCATTTTCATATGTCTTTATGGTGATGACCTTTGTTTCTAAATCAGCTTCAGTAAACCCTAGTTATCAAACTAGTTTTAGATTACAAATATTTAAACCCGATCTTTCGTCCACAAGCACTCTTTTTACCTTCTTACATTTTATTATGACCTCAATATGCAAGGGTAAATTATGAGAGGGATTCTCATCTTATATTTTTGTTGGATTAAAGGTTATATTTTCTAAAGTAGTGATATTCCCTACCATTTCTTGTAAAAACATTGGGTTGATATCAACAAATGCTCTTGATCCCTGCAAGGTCTTACAAAGGATGTCTTTATGAATGTTAGAAATTTTAAGAAGGTCTAAGATTGAAATCTTATCTGTTATTTTCTCTAGTTAGTCTAAAACATCATAATGAATCTCTTGAGGAGTAGTGGAAAAGGTTCTGAAATAACAAGTCTATCCCATTGTGTTTCCATGGCATACTCCCTTGATTTAATATTGATAGTGTTGATATGCTCAACTGGTGGGTTGACACAACCTATTAGGGCATCAAAATGGTCCGTCTTTGAAAAATAATTGGCATTCTTGGTTTGAGACAACTGTCCCTTATCTGAATTTTCATTTCCTTTGGTATGCTTTGGGAAAGGTTCTTTGAAGATCCCCATGTTCATGTTAAGATATTTAGTAGGGGTGGCAGAATTCATTTCCACATCACCACTATCCATAAAGTCCTAAATATAGGGTTTCAATTTTAAACACTTTTCGGTCTTATGACCTTTGACGCGGTGAAATCCAAAATATTCATTTTCCCTAAACCACGATCGCTTCAGTGCATCATCCCTATAAGGTGTAGTTTCAGGATATCTAACCATATTAACTACCTCTAATTTTTTTAATGTTAATGACATGGAATTAGAGAGAGGGGTGCAGTAATGACATTTATACTCCGTAGGTGGAGTTCCCTTTGCAAGTTTCAAAGGAGTGTGGTTTTGAACTATTTTTAACCTTATAGAGTCTACTATTCCATCACCCACATTTTTTTGTTCTTATTAGGAATGATTTTTTTTTTTCACTAGGTTTGGAATCATTATGGTCACAGTCACTCGAAAGGGGTTTAAGTTCCCTCTAGATAACATCACTTTTTCTATTTGAATCTCCTTTTCGATCACCTCTTAAAATGTGTTAACATAATGCATTTTTAATTGGAATGTAATTTCAGAGTCGAGGTTGGGTACAAATATATTGATTAACTATGTTTCTGTTATGGAGCAAAGGAAGCGACTAGCTAATCTGTTGTTGCAGACTCACAGCACCCCTGGATGCAGATCAGGCTTCTAGGTTGATGTTCAGGCATCCAGTGTGATTGCACAACATGGAATCCTTTCTCCAAGTGTGGGACTTGTCAAGATGAGAAAGGATTCTCCAGAGAAGGCTGGTTCCTATTCCTCTGTTCAGATGCACACAAAAATGCAGAGGGTTTACTAAAACCTAATCTAACTTGTCAAGGAGACAGGGTGAGAAAATGCATAGAATAAAACCTAAACTACAGAGGTGATGCACCAAGGAATGTTAGACACTCGTTTTGCAAATCTAACACAGACCACATAGATGCAATACAAACACTATGCACAGGTAACCAAACTGCAATAAGAGATCAAAATAACAGCAATGAATACATGAGAGGGTTGAGAATCAATCACAAACATATATATATTGCTCAAGAGTCGATACAGTACATTGCAGTGGCCAAGAGGCAAAAACTGGCATTACAATCCATATGGGAGGTTTGAAAAGCTCCACAAATTCTCCTGCAAGCAGGGAAGAAGGGAGGATGCAAAACAAGAATGTCGACCTGTTAAAGGAGCTCCTCTTTACAATATATACTAAGAATGAGAGAAGAAAGAGAGAGGAAAGTCAGAATCTACCACAACCACTTCTAGATACATTTAAAATCATCTCATTATGGCAAAAGCGGTGGATTTTGGCAAAACGGCGGGCTGTCTAACAGGAGTGGCGAGTTGTTTGCTGCATTAAAGTTGGTTGTTGAAGTATCACTTCTGTCTATCACCACGCGTCAGAGACATTTTCTTAATTTTCTCCCTCCAAACTAGCACCAAAATGAAAGATTGATCCCAGAATCATGTAGAGAATTTCAACAGCTTTCCGTTGATATAAAGAACGTGCAAATCCGAGCTCTGGATCGAAAGATATGATGATCTGAAGATTTAGGGCACAAAACAGGTGAAAACGGATTTTTAAATTTCTTTTCCCGCGCTCTGCCATCTGGACGACACGTGGCGGGCTCTGATTCGCTGAGCAATTCCCTCTCTCCACCTTTTCATGGGTTTTTCTTGTGGGCCCCTTAAACTTGGACACGTGGCACTATTTCATTGGTTTGGATCAGTGCTCGAAAACTCGCCCCTTTGACTTTTTGGACCTTTTTCCTTGACGACATGTGTCATGCTGTGATTCGTCCACGGGCCTGCCGGATTTTCACGTCCACCACGTCTTTTTGTCCCAGATGTCCCAGTGCTGTCTGGGACAAATTCTTCCGGTTCACCCGAAATGGGCTTCCACGTCCCCTTTCTGCCAGTGACACGTGGCGTTATCTGATTGGCTTTCGGCTCCTTCGGCTATCCGTGTCCCGCGCTTCCCTTTGTCCCACTTGTCCTTGTGCTAAAATTTTCCTGTTTCGGCCGAACCGGCCGGTTCGCGTCCTCCGCGCACTCACGGCCCAGATGTCCCAGTGCGAAAGTTTCCTGTTTCGGCCGAACCGGCCGGTTCGGGTCTTCCGCGTACTCTTGTCCCGCTTGCTCTCGGTGAAGGACTTGGACAAATTTTCTTTCTTTCGGCCGATTCGGGCATTTCGCGTCCATTTGTCCCAGATGTCCCTTTGCTTCGCGGGCCGCCTGGAGGTGTTTCGGCCGAACCGCGCCTTGGTGTCCCGCATGTCCCAAATATTTCTAGGACAAGGACTTAGCCGATTTTCACAATTTTTTCTGGCCCAGGCTTATTTTCTGCAACTTCTCGCATTCTCTCAGAGCTCGTTCTTTTTCAGCCTGGGACTTGGGAATCCTGATGTATGTTATCAATTCAACCCTGGGGGGGTGAAATTGGATAACAATTTGGTGACTCAGCGGGGTCATCTGCCTGCTAGATGAAAAGACCAGTGGCCTTTTAGCGATCCATTGGGCATGGAGTCATAAGCAATGACCTGAAATGAGCCTGATACTGCAACTCCTTCTACGAGAGCACGCTGAACTGTAAAAACTCAATCCAGGAGCAACAAAACCTGCGCCAAAGCACTTAGGGAAACTGAAACCTAACTACAACAAGACAATGTGCATACGCACTTAGAGGAATTGAAATCTAGACTAATATTTACAAGGGTGAACCTTTTATTTTCAGTAGCAATGTTTGAGATAGATTCCATTTACTGGAATCTGCAGTTCTTCACCGTCCAATGAGGCCAATTGGAAAGCATTGCTGCTCTTGCACTTTGTGACCATGTATGGGCCACTCCAAATAGCATCAAATTTTGAATGCCTTCCCGGTTTTGCTCTGTCCGCATCCCATTTCAACACTAGATCTCCAACTTGAAAAGATCTATCCTTGGCCTTTCTATCGAAGGTTTTCTTGATCAAAGCTTGATCCTTTTCCATTGCTTGGGATGCCTGATTTCTGATCTCTTGCAGCTCCATCAACTCTGCATATCTCACCTCCATGGGCTCAAATTCAAGTAACTCCAGCTGCTTCATGAGTTCCAATGTTGGTAACTCAAGTGACATGGGCAAGATTGCCTCTCTTCCATAGACAAGCCTGAATGGAGAGTTACCTGTGGATCTTTTGGGAGTGATCCTATCAGCCCATAAGGCTGATTTCAGCTTGGTGTGCCAAGACTTCTGATTCTCATCAAGAGTTCTCCTAATGATCCTTAACAAGTTCTTGTTTGTAGACTCGGCCTGGCCATTACCCTGAGGGTAATAGTTCGATGAAGTGCTCAGGTAAATACCGTTCTTGACGGCCCACTCAGTCACCTTAGATCCAATGAATGCCAATGCATTATCAGAGATTATTGTGGCAGGTACACCAAATCTGGTTGTTATTCCCTCATAAAAGTCTAGGATGCTAGACTCATTTGCCTCTTTGAGTGCTACTGCTTCTGTCCATTTGGTGAAGTAGTCGGTGGCTGTCAAAATCCATTTATGCCCTTGGCTTGAATTGGGGTTAATGACTCCAATGAAGTCCAAACCCCATTGCATGAATGGCTGGTCAACTGAGATTGGATGCAATGGAAGGGCAGCAAACTTCTCTTTTCCTGTGAAGAATGCACAATTCTTACACCTCTTGATCCATGCATAGCAATCACTGAAGATTTTAGGCCAATAATAACCAGCCTTCATGATTTTTAGAGCTGTCACTCTTGGTGCAAAATGGCCACCAGCTGGTCCACCATGAAACTCTTCCAACACCCTTTGAATCTGATCTGTGCTAATGCATCTCAGCAGCACTCCATTCACGTCTTTCTTGAACAAAACTCCATCAACAATGGCATACGGAACAGCCTGCAACCTGAAGTGTCTCCTTTGGGTCTTGTTCATCTCTAGGGGGCACTGGCCTGTACCTAGGAAGTGCATAATATCTTGGGTCCAGCAAGGAGTGGGGGAAGCATCGTCTTCTTCTTGATTGCCACTTGGCTCATGATTGTCCTGGACTGTCAAAACAGCCTCTTCTTCGTTGCATACTTCCTTTTGCTTCCCCAAAACCAGTTGCTCACACAGTCCTTTCCCTCTTACCAGCTTGGTGATCTTGATATCAATGTCATACTCCATGACACGGGTGATCCAACCTGCCCTTTTCTCATTCAAATCCTTGTTGAGGAGGAAGTCTTTAACTCCAGCATGTGAGACCAGCAACTGGACCTTGTTGTTTGAGACTAAATGCTTGAATTTCTTCAAGCTTCTGATTACTGCAAGTACATGCTTTTCAATAAAAGAGTACCTCACCTCGCAGTCGTCTAGGCTCTGGCTGAAAAAGGCAATCGGCTGCTCATCATTATCTTTGTTCTGCTGTACCAGAATGGCAGAGATAGTGTCATCACCTCCAAATGCATAGAGGATGAAATCCTTGGAGAAGTCTGGGTTAATGAGAGTTGGTGCTTGAGAGATAGCTTCTTTGATTGCCTCAAAACTCTCCTTGCCTTCTGCTGTCCACTTAAAAGCCATGCTCTTCTTTAACATTTTGGTGATGGGCTTGACAAGGGCTGCAAAATCTGGGATAAACCTGCGGACAAAATTGATCCTTCCCAAGAAGCTTTGAAGAGCCTTCTTGTGACTTGGCAATGGCAGTGCTCTTATGGCTTCAACTCTCTCTGGGTCAATTGCCAGTCCCTCTTTCGAGACAATATGGCCAAGGAGCTTTCCTTCATGTGCAAGAAAGATGCACTTCTTGGGGTTCAAAGACACTCCGAACTTTCTACACCTCTGAAACACTTGCCTGAGGTGAAAGAGATGGTCTGCTGCATTCTTGGAGAATACAGTGATGTCATCAAGGTATATCAGCACTATCTTGTTGATCAAGCCCTTGAACGCCATGTCCATTGCCCTTTGAAAGGTAGCACCAGCGTTTGACAGCCCAAATGGCATCTTCTTGTAAGCATACGTGCCCCATTTAGTTGTGAAGGCTGTCTTGAATTGGTCCTCTTCTTTTACCATCACCTGATTATACCCTGAGTAGCCATCTAGGAGAGAGAATCTCTCTGAACCGGATACTACTTGCAATATTTGCTCCATGGAAGGGAGTGGATAATGATCCTTGAGAGATGCCCTATTGAGGTCGCGGAAGTCCACACACAACCTGATTTCTCCGCTCTTCTTCCTGACCGGAACCAAGTTAGCAACCCAGCTTGAGTGCTTGATCGGGAATATAATGCTTGCCTCTATTAGCTTATTTAGCTCTTTCTTCATCAGAGGCTCAATGTGAGGGTTGACTGGTCTCTGCTTCTGCCTGATGGGCTTAGCATCTGGATCCAATTCTATGGTATGTTGTGCCAAATTTGGATTGAATCCTCTCAAGTCTTCATAGCTCCAAGCGAAGACATCTGGAAATTCTTGGCAAAGCTGAACAAAATCAGATTTCTCTTGTGAGGTACTTACTTTGCCAATCTGCAATGTTTTGCCTTCTTCCACTAAAATAGGCTCTGAATCCTCACCCTTTACTTGAATGTTTGCCTTCTCCTTCCGGAACTGATCATTCGGGTTGAAGATTGACTCCAAGGTTATGAGGCCTTTTGGTAATTTGTTAGTTCTCAACTGCACCACTTGGTCACCATACTGCTGATGCAACTTGTCTTGATTCCTGGCAGAGAACTCAGCTTCTTCTTGTAGGAAATTGACGATTTGCTGGTCATTCTCAAACACTTGCCAACTGACATTGTTATCCGGCACTGAAGGCCTCACAATCACGTGGATGTTTGGCTGTACCTTGTCTTGTTGAATGCTTTTCGTAATGTCAAAGGCTGCCCCTACTGCTGCAAGCCTGTCAGCAGCTTGATTCTCTTTCCTGGGAATGGATTCGATGCCAAAACCTTCAAAATCTTCCATGAGGTCCCACACCCTGTTCTTGTAGCACCTGAGTAGATCATTCTTGGCAGCATGCCGTCCCTTGACCTGATTTACAATCAATTCACTGTCCCCAAAGACTTGCAGATTCTTTATTTTTCTCTTGATTGCCCAATGCATCCCTTGCACCAAGGCTTCATATTCAGCAGTGTTATTGGAGCATGCAAATTGAAATCTAAAAGCTGAATAGTACTTTATTCCTTGGGGTGAAACAAGCATGGCTCCACCTCCTGCACCTTGCCTACTCCTTGATCCGTCAAAAAACAGCTGCCATACCTCGTTGTCATCATTATGGCTTGGCTTGGTGATGCTAGGAACAGGTTGATTTTCTTCGTGTATACAATAGACTCCCAGCTCAGATTCTTCTACTTCTTGATAGGGATCAAAAGCATGTATCTTGTTTGCCCATTCATCAAGAGTTAGGTCTGGGATACTTCCAACCTTGGTGTCAGCCTCATCAGTACTAGGGTGATCTTCTTGATCAAATGCTGAGCAATTGGCATTAATCTGACTTGGGGTGTAAGGCTCAATATGGAAGTTTGCAATGGGTTCGGATCTGATTGTGGCCTTAGTTCCATACCTTGTTCTAAACAGCATGTGAGACCAATCAGCAGACAAATACCCTCCAATCTTGGCTGTGAAGTCCCTTGACAAGCAAAGGGCAAAGAGTGGTGGAAGGTCTATGATTGATACATCTTGTAAGACAACAACATTTGGACATGCATGCAAGGTAAGACTCAAGTTTTTAATCACTCCAACTGTTGCTATTGCTGTCCCATCCAATTGCACTACTCCTTTAGATATTACTTCATATTCGAGACCCAGCTGATCAGCTATTTGCTTGGGCATCACGGAGCTACTTGCCCCGGAATCAATCATGCAATTGTGTACTAGTTTATCCCCAATGATTAATGAAACATAGAAAGGAGGGGGCTTCAACATTTTACCTTGTTGTCCTCCATGACTTCCTTCAGGCTGGGCAGCATTTGTAAGCACTTTGTCTTGCATCTGAACCCGCTGATTCGAAGTTGTCCAATCCTTCATGGCAGCTTGCAGCAGATCTCTTTGGCCTGGGATAGATAGGGATTCCCACATTGATATGTTAACGTTTGTCTTCTTCATCTGATCAATGATACTGAATGGTGATGAAGAATCTCTCTGTTGTCCTTTGGTTTGCACGTTTACTCCCTGCACGTGGGCAGCAACAGCTGGCATTTGAGTTGGCCTAGGGGCTGTTCTTGGCTGCCCTTGTGTATTTGAAACTGGACTCTGCTTGCCAATCATTTGTGGAGCCATGGAAGGTTGTGGATTGGCTGGGGCTAATGGTTGTTCTTCACCCAGATTCCTCCTTTTTGACCTTGTGTTGGCTGCAACACCTTGAGAAACTGCCTGATTCATGCCACAGAAATCTTCTGCTTGCCAGTTCACCAATGTAGTGTCATTTGGGGCTGATTGCTGTTGGAATGTTTCTGGTTGTTGGTTGTTTCCTTGACTGCCCTCGCCCTCCACACCGGTAGTTGTCACCATTAGTGCTTGATTGAGAGCACCATTGAAGCACATGGATTGGTTGTGAGGCTCGTTGCATGGAAAGCACCAATCATATTCCTGAGCAATGTTGTTCTGTGTTGGCACTAATGCCTTAGAGGCAGATATGGCATTTGGATTATAGGGCTGGAATGGTCTATTGGCAGGAGGCCTTACTTGGCTTTGATTTTGATTCATATTTGCAGTTGGATTAGGTGGTCTTTGTGGTTGGTATGGCTGCCTATTAGGCTGAGCTTGAGGTTGATAAGAAGGTCTGAAACCTTGGGCTTGCTGCCTCTTAATAGTAACCAGCTCATTTCCCAAATTTTGCAACTGTTTCATGACCTCTTGGAGTTCATTTGAAGCACTTGGAGATGAAGTGGAAGCTTCATTCGAACTCTGATTTCTAGGAGTGGGAACAGGAGCCAAAGTGGGTGCTTGACTAGTGCTTGGATTTTCTAAGTTTGGATACAAGGGCATAGGAGGCCTAGGAGCCAGTTTACCAGCTTGAATAAGACAGTTTTCGGCTCTAATGGCAATGCTATAAGCCATAGGGATTGTTGTGCCTCCCATGGACTGAATTAACATAGAAATATCAGAATTCAAAGCTTTAAGGTAATATAGAAAAGCACCTCCTGCTGTTGGCCTGACTGCCACTGGAATCCTATCCCAAGACCTTTGAAATCTGAAGTTGAAGTCAGTCAGCTGCTCGTTGGGGGCTCTCTTGATAGTTGTCAACTGCTCCAAAAGAGACAAGTTGTCTCCCTTCTCTCCAAATTGCTCGTGAAGTGCAATGCACAGCTGATTCCAGTTTGTAATAGAACCAGCCCCAAGGCTCCTAAACCATTGCAATGCTTTACCCTTGAATGAAGATGCCAGTAATTTGACAGCCACTTGCATTTCATCGATTTCATGGATTGCACAAAGGTTAGCAATATCTTTAACATGATCACCTGGAGTAGTCTGATTTTCTCCAGTGAAGTAGGGAATGTTCTTCAAGGCTGCAATAGGAACTGGATGTTGTGCATTGAGAGCAAGTGGGCTGCTGCCTGTGAAGTTGACGTAGGGGTTGTTCTGAGCCATTCTGATTGGTCTTAAAACCCTTGTATATTGAAAGAAAGGCCTGTCAGGTGGAGGAGTTGAGAGAGTTCTGTTTGGTGGAGATGGAGACCTTTGAATCCTTCTTCCTCTTTGCCTTCTTCTCGGAGATAACTGCAGGTATTCAAACAACACCTCTTCTTCTCCGACTCTTGACCTTGTGGTGATTCTTCTCATGAGTTTTCAGGCCTGCACTGCTGAAACCAGTTGATTCTTCCCCTTGGAGTCGCCAGATATGCAAATAATAGCTCTTATAAGCAAGAAAACTACAGCAGATGCATATCAACTTTGCTGCAATAAAAATGAGACCTCTAGTGTCCCACCGGGCGTGCCAAAACTGTTGTTGCAGACTCACAGCACCCCTGGATGCAGATCAGGCTTCTAGGTTGATGTTCAGGCATCCAGTGTGATTGCACAACATGGAATCCTTTCTCCAAGTGTGGGACTTGTAAAGATGAGAAAGGATTCTCCAGAGAAGGCTGGTTCCTATTCCTCTGTTCAGATGCACACAAAAATGCAGAGGGTTTACTAAAACCTAATCTAACTTGTCAAGGAGACAGGGTGAGAAAATGCATAGAATAAAACCTAAACTACAGAGGTGATGCACCAAGGAATGTTAGACACTCGTTTTGCAAATCTAACACAGACCACATAGATGCAATACAAACACTATGCACAGGTAACCAAACTGCAATAAGAGATCAAAATAACAGCAATGAATACATGAGAGGGTTGAGAATCAATCACAAACATATATATATTGCTCAAGAGTCGATACAGTACATTGCAGTGGCCAAGAGGCAAAAACTGGCATTACAATCCATATGGGAGGTTTGAAAAGCTCCACAAATTCTCCTGCAAGCAGGGAAGAAGGGAGGATGCAAAACAAGAATGTCTGACCTGTTAAAGGAGCTCCTCTTTACAATATATACTAAGAATGAGAGAAGAAAGAGAGAGGAAAGTCGAATCTACCACAACCACTTCTAGATACATTTAAAATCATCTCATTATGGTAGAAGCGGTGGCTTTTGGCAAAACGGCGAGCTGTCTAACAGGAGCGGCGAGCTGTCTGCTGCATTAAAGTTGGTTGTTGAAGCATTACTTCTGTCTATCACCACGCGTCAGAGACGTTTTCTTAATTTTCTCCCTCCAAAAAGCACCAAAATGCAAGATTGATCCCAGAATCATGTAGAGAATTTCAACAGCTTTCCGTTGATATCAAGAACGTGCAAATCTGAGCTCTGGATCGAAAGATATGATGATCTGAAGATTTAGGGCACAAAACAGGTGAAAACGGATTTTTAAATTTCTTTTCCCGCGCTCTGCCATCTGGACGACACGTGGCAGGCTCTGATTCGCTGAGCAATTCCCTCTCTCCACCTTTTCATGGGTTTTTCTTGTGGGCCCCTTAAACTTGGACACGTGGCACTATTTCATTGGTTTGGATCAGTGCTCGAAAACTCGCCCCTTTGACTTTTTGGACCTTTTTCCTTGACGACACGTGTCATGCTGTGATTCGTCCACGGGCCTGCCAGATTTTCACGTCCACCGCGTCTTTTTGTCCCGGATGTCCCAGTGCTGTCTGGGACAAATTCTTCCGGTTTTCGCCCGAAATGGGCTTCCACGTCCCCTTTCTGCCAGTGACACGTGGCGTTATCTGATTGGCTTTCGGCTCCTTCGGCTATCCGCGTCCCGCGCGTCCCTTTGTCCCACTTGTCCTTGTGCTAAAATTTTCCGTTTTGGCTGAACCAGCCAGTTTACGTCCTCCGTGCACTCATGGCCTAGATGTCCCAGTGCGAAAGTTTCCTGTTTCGGCCGAACCGGCCGGTTCGGGTCTTCTGAGTACTCTTGTCCCGCTTGCTCTCGGTGAAGGACTTGGACAAATTTTCTTTCTTTCGGCCGATTCGGGCATTTCGCGTCCATTTGTCCCAGATGTCCCTTTGCTTCGCGGGCCGCCTGGAGGCATTTCGGCCGAACCGCGCCTTGGTGTCCCGCATGTCCCAAATATTTCTAGGACAAGGACTTAGCCGATTTTTACAATTTTTTCTGGCCCAGGCTTATTTTCTGCAACTTCTCGCATTCTCTCAGAGCTCGTTCTTTTTCAGCCTGGGACTTGGGAATCCTGATGTATGTTATCAATTCAACCCTGGCAAATTGGTACTTTTTATTATTGCTTGTTTTGCCTTCTTGTAAAGCTATAAGAGAATTTTTCATGGTTGACCACTCTTGATTAAAGAGTTTGTCTTGTGTGGGTGGTGTGGACCTATACAAATGATTAAATCTAGTTGTATCCCAACCTTTATTTTCCACATAAAAATCCTCATAATGTTCTTTGTGTGCCTCTCGATGAGGAGTATTTTTCAAGAACTCATGGTATGAAGCCTTAGATTTATTTTTCGGTATAGATTGTTTCAAAGGGTTTGGTTGTTGCTTGTTTATGTGTGAAGACAAAATTTCCAATTGGTGAGTGAGATTTTGTACTTGTTCTTCCAAGGTTACCTCCCGAGTGGGTACTTATTTACAATTTTCATAAGGAGGATGTTTCTCATGATGAGCATGCTCATCATGGTCCTCATAATGGACACTAACATGAGGTATACGATAGTCTCCATCATTTTCAAAAGGTATATCCTCATCATTCTATCATCCAGAAGTAGAGGCATGACATGGGATAAAAAAATTGTTAATATTTCGAGAAGGACGTTCTACTTCTTGGATCTCCACGAGTTCATTCTAGGGAATAAATAGAGTTCACCTTCAAGATCCACTTCAGACGTTAATCTTAGTATCTTCCTTGTATCTCTGACACGCATTCAATTCTTCATGCTTCTTTTATTTACTATTTAATCGTCACAGTGAGTAATGATTCAACTCAAAATTTATCTGTGACATAAAAATTCTCCTCATCCACTTTCATTCATGATCAAGTATGACATTTTCTCCTTAGTATAGAGGTTTTTCTTATACTTGTCATCTCCAATATTCTTACTTTCAGACCTCCCATTTTTCTATGCCCCATTCTTATGGTATGAGGAATAACATGAAAGGTTTTACCAAGGTTTACTAATCTTTTTTCTTCAGGTTTATTAACGCACATGTAACAATATGGGAATTTGTTTTCAAATAATGTAAAATATCAAATCACCATGAATCCAAAGGTCAATTTGAACCCAAGTATACTTACCTTATAATTTTTGAGATCACTTTATCGTAGCCTATCTGACAATAAGTGAGCTTCTTCTTCACTAGGATAATGAATTACTGGAACTTGTATGTGATTCACAGTTCCTTATTTTTTTCCTTCTACACTTTCCATGATAGGTATCACTTTCAACTAGTGACATCTCATTTTTTTATCACTTATGTCCAATTGAAACTCATCAAGATTGCTAAGATTCTTAGAAACTGTTTACGTGATCCTTCAACAAGTATATACTTTTGCATCAAATCTCAGTTTAGGAAGTGATCTAAGCACTTTTTATAGTCCAAGTAGTTTCGATATATGGAAGTTCTTCACCAAGACCTCTAAAAGTGTTAACAACAAAATCCACATGGAGAAGGTAAAAACCAATGTTTTATTGATCCTTCATTATCAAAATCTTAAAATGGCTTCTATGAATTTGAAGTTGTCGCGATGCAATTTACTTCAGCATCAACACTTCATAAACATTCTTTAGCTTATCCCAAATGTTAGGATCATAGAACTAGAGCCTACATTACTTTGACAGAAGTTACTATGCATGTGAGCAACATAATCCACTCACAAATTACATTCATAGACCAAGTTTCAACATGGACTCAAGACTTGTGTTAGGAATAAATATTACCTCTTCAACTTAACTTAATAAGTAAGAGAATAAAACTCACCTAACCTCAGTATGGTGGGGTTCTTAAAAGTCAAAGGACTTCCTCACAAGGATGTCAATCCATTGTTTATGCAATCAATTGATTTTGGAAACAAATCATGATATATGATGGATAAATAATAAATGTTCTGAAAAATTCAAATTTTATTATAAACATGTATTTGATAATGAAATATGATATATATATGAGTTCTGGCTCAAATCAGAGTCTAAATCAGTGTCAGAATTCTCAGATGAAGGTGAATCCTCCTCTCAGTAAGCTCAAGGTCTTCTTCAAGGTAATCTGAATTCTCGTAGTCAGTGTAATCTTCCTCAAAGAAGTATGAAATGTATCTTGGTTCCTCCTCTTCTGTGTCAAAATCAGAATTAGAATATGAGTGTTCTGAATCAGTTTGATCTTCAGATTCAGTCTCAGAGCTCAATTCTTCTAATTCAACTTCATATTGATACTCAAACCAGGCCAAATCTGCTCGGATACATAGAACCTCAAATAAGTTTCCCATAACTCATATGTGGCATCAAAAATCCTCTGAGTGGATTCAAAAATGTTTTGTAGCTGATCTAATGGGGTAGAATGGATGGCGCACAACTCAAGGTCATGAAGAATGTCGTATTGCTCCCAATGTAAGGGATTTCAGATGATAGGTAAAGAGTTGATGCTAGTTATTTCATGACCTTGACCACCTAGTGCCATCTAAACAAGCCATACTTGGACAACATGTTAGTAAAAAAGAGATACAATGATAAATAAATGAAATTGATTAATGTTATAGGGAAATAGAAAGACAGGAATAGTAGGTGATTCTATGGGAATCATTGGTGATTCTAGAGGATAATAAAAAATAATAAAAATGTGATATTTACCAATTATTGTCAAAAATATGATATTCCAAAGACTTAGATTATAATATGAGATGAAAGAAATTAATAGATAATGTACCTGAATATATAAATGGAAGTGTAAAATGATGATTGACCTTGATTGAAGACATGATGAACACAACTGGTGAGACTTGTAGCTGGATGGTGATTTGTTGATCCTGATAGGCTCCAAAATGATTTCCAAAATTTTTGATGGATGTGAATGCCAATACTGGATATAATGTGTTGACGTTGATGCAATACAACAATGATGAACTCTGATAAAAAAATTTCTGGCTAAAAAATGTGTGAATATGATACCGAAAAGAGACTAGAAAATGGGTTTAAATAATCATTGGTGGTTTTGCCAAATCGCCAGTGATTTTGGTCAGTTTGGGTTTGTTTAGTAAATTGTTGAAACAATTTGCTAATTTGAGATTTTTGTTCATATTTTTGAGGGAGATGATTTGTTGTGGTTGAGAACATTGAAAAGGAAGGGATGTAATTAGTTAGATATCATCTAATTTAGCTTAGTTTGTTTAGGATAGTCTAATTAGGTGGTTTTTTAGGATCAAAGTACAAATATAAGATTATTGTGATAATGATGATAAATAAATAAGATTTTGACAAGGTAATGGTGAGTTTATAAATGCATATGATAGGTGTGTTGGGAGTTAGAAGCGATTTTAAATAGATTTTATAAAAGAAACTTAGGTGGATTAGAATAATTTAGAAAATACATAATAAAATTGGTACTTAAATAACATATATAATGAAACATTTAATTATTAAATAAAAATGGGGTATATGGGGTAATTAATGTAATAGTGATGTATTATAATGTGTTTGGGATCAATAATTAAGTGAAGATGGGGGAGTGTAAATTTTTGGTGTTTACATTTGCCCCTTTGTCTAGCAGTTTTAATGACAAAGCGTTAGAAAAAAATAATGAAATGTCGTATGGGTGATCCAAATGTAATGTAATATAAGGAACACCAGTGTTTGTGTGTTATGTGTTTTGTAAAAAATTTCCCCACTCTAGGGGATACCAAAACAAGATGTGCTACTAAGGAATCAAATGATAGGGGAACCAAAGGGTTCGACACCTATAGACGTATGATTCATAAAAGTAGGCTAAAAGAGTGGGAAAGCCAAGTGATGGGGGCCAAAGGGCACATGTCCCATAGATGAATGGAAAATCATATTGATTTTGTTTTGTTTGATTTAATGTTTCAAGGACTAGGGTCCATTGAAAGTTGGACACACTTTTGAAAAAGTGATGATAATCATGTTTTGGGGCAAAAATGGGCACATATGCCAAAATGGTATGAATCAAGTGATTAAAGGTAAATCATCGGCGATTGAGGGAATTTATGATGATTTCATCAATGTAAAATATAGGCTATAGATAGCCAAATTCGAGTTCATTTAGCTCATTGTTACTGTGGTAAAAAAATTTGTCAGAGTGATTAGGGTGAGAAAAACATGTTTTTCAAGGAGAAAAAGGTGAATTTTGGACAAAATGGACTTCGAGTAGGCAACGGAAGCCCGTAATGGTTGAGGTAGTGATTTTTAACCTTTTTTGTTGATTTTTTTTGATTTTTTGTATTTTTTAGGATTTTTTTTCCATTTTGGGGGTATTCAGATGCCCTAGGGTAAAAATGTAGGAATCACCGATGATTCATGTTATCGCCAGCGATTGGAGTGAATCACCGACGATTCACCTGTAATGTGGACAATTTATTTTTGTGATTATTGTCATGATTTTAAAAAAAATGTTTTGGAATTTTACATGGTGTTTGTAGTTATAAAGTATCCATGGGTGTTGATGTTGATATTGATTATGTTTTACGATGATGTTAAAATTGATGTCCAAGCAATTTTATATAGTTACTTTTTGCTTTCAAATATGGAATTTTGATTTTAGATAGTGATGTACTATTGCAATTATTTGATGTTTTAGATGTTGTTGGTATTTTTAGGTGATGATGTTGATGTTGATGTAAAGATTTTTTTGATATGTTGTGGATAATGTTTTTGATATTTTGCGACAATGATACTAATATTTGTTTGTGTGTTTTTGTGTTTGCAGGTGGATGCTAAGTTGATGATCCGTGATCACATACCACTAATTTTAGATGAGGTGAGGATTGATATGTTAGACGATGATTGGGAGCATGTAGAGGTTGTTGGTTTTGGTGCCATGAGACATTTTAGATGGTTACACAGATGTCAGAGTTTGATGTTGGCCTTGTTGGAGTGGTGGAATCCTTCCACCAATACTTTTTGGTTTCCTACTAGAGAGATCACGATCACTTTAGAGGATGTTCACCACATCCTGAGACTTCCTATCCGGGGAGAGGGTGTATACATTATTACTAAGGTAGAGAGAGATGATGTGATGACTAGGTTGTATGGAGAGGATGCAGGGGATATCAGATTTGAGTCAGGGGCATTTTCTTATAGAAAACTATATTCAAATGAGATAGAGGGTTGTACTCAGATGACCATGATGATGATGATGATGGCCATCATTTGTTATGCTTTTCTAGATTCTGGAGGTGGCCGATTTCCATGGATGATGATAGGGGTTGTGGCTGAGATGATGGAGCATCATACTATTTTTGAGTGGGGTCCTACCCTACTTACACAGACATTTAGAGAGTTGTGGGCCTGGAAGGTCCACAAGAGGTATGGTATTGATATTGGGTTCTTATTACAGGCTTGGGCCTTCGAGCATATTGTCATTTCTTGACCAGTGGGGTTACCTTGGGGGATTGGTGATGGGCATCCTAGATTTTTGAGATGGAGGGAGGATGCAGGTCATGGGATGAAGAGGAGGAGGACATGATATTATTGATATCTACTATCTTGATTACATGTGGGAGATGTGGTATGGAGGCCATACCTAGAATTACCTATTTGTCTTGAATTTCCTGATGAGTTGGTCATTTTACAACAGACTATATGGGTTCAGGCTCACGGCCTAGGTGAGCATGAGTAACTTCCACTTTGATCATGTCAGGAGACAAATTTGGATTTGTACATGGAGTGCCTGAGGAGCCCGTATAGTATAGATGGGAGGATGGAGACACGAAGACTCTGAGGGAAGTTGTGACAGAGCCTGAGATTATCATAGATCAGTAGGGGGCCATGGGCCCCAATGATGAGGGTCAGATTGTTTTGATTGATGATGTGGGGGTTACTCTTGAGTATACAACCTGGTGGACCTAAGCATTGAGGATTTTTTGACAGGCTCAGGTTACAAAGAGAACAGCACAGAGAGTTAGATGGGTACGTGCTCAAGGTAGGAGGAGCACCAACATAGGAGGAAGTGGATGGTGTTGAGGATGATAGTGAGGAGGAGGGTGATGATGATTTAGCTGCAACTATTGTAGTGGTGATAGCTGAGAAGGCCATAGTGGAGGGAAAGAGATGCATCTTGGAGAGAGAGAGATGACCTCCTAGGTGTTTAGGATACTTTAATCACAGAGAGAGATACTTTGATTACTTAGAGGGATGGTGTGATAGTGGAGCGAGAGGATTTTAGAGCATAGTTGGCCCAAGCCATTATAGATAGGGATCAGTATAAAGGAAAAAGAGATGGGATGAGGAATTCCTTAGGGATTAATGGGCCTTCTATTTCTGGTGCAGAGTTAGTAGAGATGGCCTAGGCTAGTAGACAGAGAGCTCAAGCTAGTGGAAAGGGACAAAGCTAGTGGTTAGAGACCAGGGGCTAGTGGATCAAGACCACCTGTAGGGTCTAGGATGGTTTCTAGGGCTCATTATGAGGCAGTATGGGAATAGCGTGACTATTATGTTAATTTGATTACACATGATTATCCTAATGCCACTTTGTATGTTGATCACTTGGCTGCTAAGGTGGCAGGCCCTAGTACTAGTGTTGCGAGTGTGGGTCACCCACCTCAGAGACTAGAGAGAGTAGGTGATAGTGAGGAGGATCTAGGAGGAGATGTTGTTGGTGTTGGTGGTGTTGGTGAGCAAGTGAAAAGGAGGAGAGGGTAGTGCAGTACAACCCCTCCTAGTCAGTCCCTTGGAGGTTTTCAGTTTACTAGTTGATGATACTTTTGATGTATTTGATATATGGCTCATTGAAGCCCTTTTTTGTATGACATTGATATGATGTATTTTGATATACGGACTCTTAGAATCCCATTTTTGTATGACATTGATATGATGATGTATATATGGGATTTATATGAAATTGATTTGATGATGATGGACTTAATATTTATATGATGATGATAATGAGGTTTTATGACTTATATGTGTTAACACATGTTTAATGTATGTTTTTAATTTGAATGTATTAGTGTTAGATGGATTTTGATGGATGTATTAGTTGTGATATTTTGTGAAATGTTTGATAAAATTTGACTTTAATTAATTAATGAATATTTTTAAAATTGACTTTTTGAAATGAAATTGTTTCAAAATGTGACTATATAACTAAGTAAAATGAAATGATTTCCCCATGATGGATTTGATACATACTCGATGGGTTTTGAAAGATTGAACACACTTGCACTAGTAGCCTTAATGAATGTTAAATAAGATCATCAATGGGTAGTTACACAAAACTTAATAAAATGTGGGATTAAATGAATGCTTATTTTTAGGACATGAAAGGGAGTTTGAACATGTGTAGGTCGAGATAGGAATAAGGTTCTCCTTTTTCAAAGAATCATTGAGAAATGCCCCAACTATTCATATTTGATTTTAAAGATAATTGATCAATGCGGGAATTTTTTCTATGAGGGGAAATTGATCAATGCGGGAAGCTTTCCTGGATGCTTTTGATATTGATGTATTATTTTGAAGGCTGATCAATGCAGGAAGCCTTTTTTATGGGTAGCCATCCTTTGAGGGTATGGTCTACATTTTTGACTGGTAGCTTTCCTTCGAGGGATCAGTCTACTTTTTACTTTTGATTTTTACAGATAGCCATCCTTCAAGGGATCGGTCTATGATTTTGATGGATAGTTGTCCTTCAAGGGATCAGTCTATCATTTATTTTTGACTTTTGAGAAATGCATCCAAATGATTTTAATACATATATTTTGAGCTGAGGGAAAAACCCTAATAATCCATTCCAAGGAGGGGAAAATATGCATATATGATCTACACATTCATACCCCATGTCATGTCTTTTGATTAATAGGTGAGTGTAATGATGGATAACCACATGCTTTCAAATCATTACTATGACAAGATGGATGATATGATGGAATGAAAGAGTTTTAAATATAACTACCATCATGATGATCAATCATTTAATAGTAAAATGGCCACAAGTGCAAGGCATTCAAGGTTCCTTTTCAGGTTCACCATCAAGGGAAGTGAGACGATATGCTCCTGACCCATATTTGTGAGTGATGACATATGGACTGATCCAATTAGGGGAAAAATTTCCACATTTACTTCATTCTAATTGAGTGACATTTTGATTTTATTTAAGCACAAGATCACCAATTTTAAAATCATGTTCTTTGATATGTTTTTTATATGCTCATTTAATACATTCTTGATAAACCTGATGGTGTTCAAGGGCCATTAGATGTTTTTCATCTAACAGTTCAAGTTGTGCTAAATGGTCTTGTCAATATTCTTCATTAGGGATAAAGTCTTAAGTGATACATGAAGTGATGGAATTTAAATTTCAAGAGGTAAAACAACTTAAGAGCCATAGACAAGTGAATAGGGTGTAGCTCCTATAGGAGTACAGATACTATTTTGATAAGCCCAGAGAGCGAATGTGATTTGGAGATGCCAATTTCTTCCTGTATCATTTACTATTTTCATAAGGATTTTATTGAGTGTCTTATTTGAGGCTTCAGCCTTGTCCATTTTCTTGGGGATAATATGGTGATGAAAAGATGAGTTTGATGTTGAAGGTATCACAGAGATTTTTAACTTCTTTATTTTTAAAGGATTTTCCATTATCTGTGATAAGTTTATATGGGATGCCAAAATGACATATAATGTATTGATATATGAAATTGATAATAGGTCCTGACTTAGTGGATGTTAAAGGACTATATTGAACCAATTTAGTGAAGTACATAGTGGCTGTGATAATGGAATGATGTTGTTGAGATGATTTAGGATTAATAGCACCAATAAGGTCTAACCCCCACTGAGAGAAAGGCCATAGGTCCTGAGCAGGTTGTAATGCTTGACTGGGGACATGGATGAGATCTGAATGAAGTTGACATTTAACACATTTCTTGACATATTCACAACAATATTTGGTAATAGTAGGCCAGTAATACCCTAACCGTATGACATGTTTAGCGATGGAGTTTCCACTAAAATGTCCTCCACAAACTCCATCATGGACTTCTTCAATTGCTTTAGTTGACTCATGTGATTTAAGGAACCTTAATAGGATACCATCAAAACTATGTTTATAAAGGATACCACCTATGATAAACAAAGTGAGTGATGCATGTTGAAGAAATGATCTTTTAGCGTTATGTGATAAGTCGGATGGAATTTTTGATTTGGAAAGATAGTCATATATCTGAGTATACCATAAATCAGTTGGGTTATCATCAATGATGTTGATAGGAGGAAGTTCATTTTGATGTGAAGGGTGATCCAATCGTTGAACAACAATGGATACTTTAGTGTTGTCTTTTGATTCTTTAGTTTCTAATGGGACGAGGGATCTTAAAGAGGCCATTGTATCTACAAATTTATTATAAGATCATGGGATGGTTTGGATGGTGTAGTGAGAAAAATTTATGAGGAGAAAGTCAATGTTGTCCTTATATTTTTGTAGAAATTTCATTTTTACACTGATATTCTCCTTTGACTTGACTGATAACAAGTTGTGAATCTCCATAGATGTCTAATATGTGAACACTTAGGATAATTGATGTTGTAAGGCCCATGATTAAAGCTTCATATTCTGCCATATTATTAGTGCATTCAAAGTTAAGTTTGAATGATAATGGAATAGGAATGCCCCAAGGAGGTATGATAACAACACCAGCTCCTCCCCCTTCCTGGAATTTAGAACCATCAAAGAAGAGAGTCATTTTGATAGGGATGAATTCATATTCATCAACATTACTGATGGATTCATCTGGAAAGTATTCATGAGGAAGTTGATTTTCTGGAAAGGGAGCGTCAACGAGCTGGTCTACAATGGCTTGTCCCTTAATAGATTTTTGTGATATGAATTCAAGGTCAAACTCAGTCATAAGCATAAGCCATCGGGTGATATGATCACTATGATATGGTTTAGAGTGTATAGTTTTGAGGGGATTGAAGCTAGTGACAACATACATTTTTTGATTAAGAAGATAATGATGTAACTTGGAAGTGGAAAAGTATAAAGCACAACATAGCTTTTCAACTTCAGTGTAACGGGTTTCATATTCATGGAGTGTGTGGATGATATAATATACAACCTGTTCTTGACCCTGATTATCATGGTGAGTGAGCATGGCTCCAAGAGCATGTTCTGAAGTAGATATGTATAGGTAAAATGGCTCCCCTTCATGAGGTGGAGTAAGCACATGGTGGTGATAGAAGATATTGTTTAATTTCATCAAAGGATTTCTAACAATCAAAATCCTAGTGAAAATCAACATCTTTATGGAGAAGATGATGAAATGGTTGACAATGATCAGAAAGTTATGATATAAAATGTTGAATGGACTGTAGTTTACCTTGAAGACTATGTAATTGTGTAAGATTAGATGGGGAGGCATTTCAATGATGGATTTAATATTTTTTGGGTCAACTTCAATACCTCGGATAGATATGATGAATCCTAAAATTTTTCCAGTGAGGACACCAAAAACACATTTTGTGGGATTGAGACGAAGACAATATTGAATGAGATGAGTGAAGATGGATTCAAGAACGTCAAGATGATCTTTGTGTTGTTTTGGATTTTCCTAAAAGGTCATCAACATAATCTTTGACTGTTTTGTGAATGAGGTCATGAAAAATGTAAGTCATGGCATGTTGATAAGTAGCTCCTACATTTTTAAGGCCAAATGGCATGACATGGTAGTAGAAGGTTCCCCAAGGGGTAATGAAAGAGGTTATATGTTGATCATAGGTGGTGATAAATATTTGATTATAACAATTAAAACCATCCATAAGGGAGAGCATTTCATGGCTAGTTGTTAGGTCAATAAGTTGATCTATGTTTGGAAGAGGGAAATCATCTTTAGGACAAGCAAGATTGAGATCCCTAAAGTCTGTGTAGATACGTAACTTTCCCAAGGCTTTGGTTATGGGAACAATGTTAGAGATCCATTTTGGATAATCAATGGGTATGATGAAATTAGTGGATAAAAGGTGTTGTAACTCTTCTTTGACAAGGAGAGCTATGCGCGGATGCATCTTATGGAGTTTTTGTTTAACTGGCTTAGCATTTGGATATGTGACAATATTATGTATGATAATGTTAGGATCAATTCCAGGCATATCACTATATGACCAGGTGAAGGCTTGATAATATTTTGATAAAAATGTGGTGAAGTCATCTAATTCCTGTGGATTTAATGATTGACCGACCTTAACTATGTGAGGATCCTGAGGGGTTCCCAAGTTTACGTCAATAGTAGATTCGTTGAGGAGATTTGAAGTATCAGATGGTAGGTATTTTTCAAATAAGTGATCCTCAGCTCCCATATGGGAAAGGATGTCTTGGTTATCATTACATTGATGGATATTTATGACAGGTGAATCTTCTTTGACCATTTCTGGCCAAATAAGAGGAAGTTTTTTAATGAGATGGTTGGAATGATAAGTGAGTGGTCCTAAGAATATGGTATTGAATAAAAATTTTTATGCGGGATGGATACAACATCATCTACATCCATAGGGTCTTCAGGGGTTGTGGGTGACGACGGTTCTAATTCAGTAATGAGGATGGATGTTGCAGGTTTGGATGTAGTGGCCTCAAATGTTTTCAGAGTTGGGTTTCTTATAACCTAAACCATATTTTTCATAAGTTTTAAGGGAATGTTGGATAACCAAATCATGTATTCCATGTTCATAATGGCCAAGGCCAAAACCTCTCCATGCACAATGGTGAAGATACATATGAGAAAAATTTGGATTATCTAAAGATTTGAAATCTGATGTAAAAGGCATGGCATGGTGTTGATCAATTCTATGAGATGAAGGATAATCAAGTCCCCCATAGACAATATTTTTCTTGAGATAAGCAGGGTTGTAAGAGATAACATCTCCTACATTAGGGTCATATGTGGGTTGTTTGTGAGGATGACCATAAGTCTTAGGTGAAGGAATGTGATTAAGCTTGAGGAGATGATATTCCCCTAACGTAAGGCATTGTACAACATCATTAAGGGAGGAATCATCTGGTAGTTTAGAGGAAGGTATGGATGTGCTAGTAGATGCTTCATTAGATGATTCAGATGTGGACTTAGGAATAAGTACGTCATTTGGATGATACATCATGTAATAATCAGTGAAAGGATTTAGATTTATGGGAATGATGAATTTTTGACCTTCATGTTCATACAGAATAAAATGATGAAGAGTTGATAGAATGCAAAACATGGTGTGTATCCATGGGCATCCTAATAACATATTATATTGAAACTCTCCTTCTATGATGTAGAAGAGTTCTGGTAAGGTTTTAACACCAACTTTAAGTGGTAAAATGATGGTGCCTAATGTGGGTGCAATAGTGTCATTGAAGGATCATAGTAAGACTGGAGTTTGAGCGATAACAATGTTGGGTAGTTTAAGTTGATCAAAAGTGAGGGAGGATATAATGTTAATAGTGGCACCACTATCAATCATAACCCTTTTGATATGGACATCATTAATTTGAGCAGTGATGAAAAGTGGTAAGTCATGATCTTCTGGTTTAAGAGAAGGTATTTTGGATGGTTCAAATGATATGGCCGAAGATGCTTTGAGGGATCCTACAAAGTTTGTAAAGGATGAAGGATCATCTGAAGGTACTGTTATTGATCAGAGGGCTTCAATCATGGCTTGTTTATGAAGAGGTGATGTTTGTATGAGTTCATATAATGACATTTTGACAGGAGCTTGGTGTAATTTTTTAATAGCAACCTTTTGCATTGCGTTGGATGGTGAAGGTTGTGCAGCTATGATGGAAATCTTAGTTTTTGGTGACATTGTTTGACCCGTTGTTTCAGGAGCTATGGGGATAGATAGTTTGGGTTTGTTTGATGGAGTTATTTCTGGTGGTGGAGGTATAGCTACAAAATTTTGACCTTTCTTAGGATCAGATGAGCCTGTGTCATAATTCTGTGAATGAGTAGTGATATGTACGACATCAACCTGATGGGAAGGAGTTTTAGACATGGGTTCCTTGGATTTAGAATGATGATGATGCATGTGATGATGTTGATGTTTGATGTTGTATGTGATTCAAAGGAAGGGAAGTCAGATTTCCATAGCTTCTGTACAATCAAGTGGAAGGCTTTACAATTCTCAATGGAATGTCCTCATGTTCTATGATAATCACATGAGATGTTGTAATCATAAAAAGTGGGTTTCCATCCTCATGGATTTGATGGTTTTGGTGGTGGTAATGTTATGAGTGATTTTTGGAGGAGGTCATCTAAATGGTTGTGTAATGCCCTTTAGGTGTTGATGTGGATGGTAATGAAGTTTTAGGTATCTTATCTTCTAGTGGTAATAAGACATTGATTGCAAGTTGTTGAGTTGTTTGTTGTTGATGACTCTTAGATAATATAGTAAATGGAGGATGAGGACCTAATGCGGAAGATTGATAAGTAGACCTTGGACATGTGGAACAACAAGATGATTATTAGGAGTTGAAATGACCCTTCTAGGAGGAGGTGGGAGAAAAGGCTGAGGACCACAAAATCGATATGATTCAGGAAAGTATAAGAAGGAATTTTGAAAACTTGGACAATACCTTGTTTGTGAGGTCCTTTCATGGTTTTGGATGAGCTAGGTATGGATGTAGAGTAGTTGTTGATGATGGAAGGGGGGTTTGAATGATGTGGTTGATGAGATCTATATGATTTGTGGATTTCATAGGTTTCAGATTGTTTGGTCTTGGGGGATGAATATGGCTCATGGTTGGTTTAGGTGGAGGTGGTTGTGTCATGAATGTTTCAATAGGTACCATAGTTATATTTGAGAATCATGGTGTAGACATAGATATAGATTCAGTAGTGACAGGTGACAAGGATGGGGAAATAGTTTCAGTAGCATTTTTGACAGATAGGGATTCGGTAGACACGTGTTTAGACTCAGTGGGTATTGTTATTGGTTTAGTAGGTGGATGATATGGATGTTGGTTCAGTAGAGTGTGGATGTTTGTTCAGTAGTGTGTGTTGGTTCAAGAAGTGTAGGTGTTGGTTCAGTGGATAGGTAGTGTGTGTTATGTTCAGGAAGATGTGGGTGTTGGTTTAGGAAGGGTAATGTTTTAGTAATGGTGTTAATGGTGTGGTGAGCATGAACAACATTTGTTTGTGGTTGATCAGTGGATGGGGGATGATTTGGAAAGGGTTGTTTGAATATGTCAAGGTTTTGATTTGGGGGTGCATTTGGATTATCCAAATGAAGTTCACCCTTGTCAATCAAGTCTTGAAGAACATTATGGAATGTATGACACCTTTCAATGTCATGTCCTTTGACCCTATGGTATTTACAATAGTCATTATCTTGATACCAAGAGGGCTTAGATACAGATGTATCGATAGGTCAAATGGGTGGGAGAGTTATCATATTTACAGTGAGTAAATTATCAAAGAACACACTATAAGTCTCTCTATTGGTGTGTAATTACGTTGTAGATGAGAATGTTTGGTAGTGGGATTTTCCTTAGGAGTGGATTTGAATACTATGGAATTAACAACTATTTTGGATTTTTTGGGGCGAGAGGATGACTTAGATGGAAACTCAGTTTGTGGTTTCTTAGGATGAAGCTTAACATGACCATCTTCTAGAGCTCACAGTTCCAATTTATGGGCCATGGTAAAAGCTTCATCAAAGGTCTGGAATGATTGAATTTGTAATGTTGATGAAATATGTTTGGCACATGATTGACAAAAAACTTCAATCAACTCAGCTTGTGGTAATGAAAAGGATAATTGATTGATTGTACCCCTCCAATGGGAAAAAAAATCAGCAATGGATTCATCCTTGAATTTTTTGATAGCATAAAGGTCATTAATAGTGACTTTATAGGCTATGTTTATAGAAAAGTATTCTAAGAAAAATTGTGCAAGTTATGCAAAGGAGAAAAGGGAGTATTGCGGAATGTTATTATACCAGTCCAAAGTAGGACCATAGAGGGACATGGGAAAATTCCTCAACATGAGGTCTTGGTCATGGGCTATTAGATAACAGGCATGGAAAAAAGCATGAATATGTTGTTGAGGATCTTCCTTGCTATAGAATTTAATAAATTTTGGAAGTTCCCAATGAGGTGGATATGCTTTGTATGGGACTGAGGGGTGGATAGGTTCATTGCAGATTTGATCGTAAGAGAGCACATTTTTGGGTGTAGATGAAGAAGACTTCAAGACTGGATATATGATTCATGAGGGCTTGAAGGGGGTCATTTTGTGCTGGTTGTTATGAGGATGAGCCAGGTTGAAATGAAAATTGGCTAGGTTGTGAGTACATCTGGTACTGTTGAGGGATGTTCTACTGGATAAGGAATGTTTTGTTGAGGAACATTTTGTTGATAAGGAACATTTTTTGGGTATATGTTTTGTGGGATATTATAAGTGAGAGGAATATTTTGTTGAAGTGGAATATTCTGTTGAAGGAATTCTTTTTGTTGAGGAATATATTGTTGGAAGGAATACTTTGTTGTGAAGGGATATTTTGTTGTGGGATGTTTTGTTTGAGGGATATATTGTTGTGAAGGAATTTTTTGTTGTGTTGGGATATTTTGTTGTGGGATGTATTGTTGTGATGGAATGCTATAAGTAGGAATGTTTTGTTGTGGTATATTTTTTTGTGGAATGTATTGTTAAGATTCTAAAGGTTGTGAAGGTTGTATATATTGGTAAGGGTGTTGGATAGATGTAGTAGTAAAAGGTTGTGAATAAGGAGGTGGTTGTTGAAAGGGCATAGCAGAGGCAACAGAAGATGGTGCTTGTTGTGGAATATTTTGAGTAGGAGAAGATTGTGGTATTGAGATTAATGGTAGTGATTATTGTGGTATGTATTGTGAAATAGGGTGAGTGGTGGCGATAGAACTAGTATTGATTAAAGGACTAGATGTCAAAATGGTCATAGTGATATTTTGAATACTACTAACTGGTTGAGATATAACAGTAGAAGTAAAAACAGAACTCATTGGAGGTGTTTGGGTAACTGAGGATACTGGAGGGGTAGATAATGAAGCACTAGTATTGTTTTGTGGAGGTGTTGAACCAGTAGAAGGCTCAGGTGAGGATGTATGTTGTTGGGCAGTTGTGTCTTGAGAGGAAACCATATGAAGACTAAGAATAGGAATGGAAGATGCAAGGCTTTTGATGTTTCAGGTTGACTCAAAAAGGTGGATATGAATGTATTTGTTGAATGAAATTTTGATAATTTGGATCAATAAGACATGAAATCCTAGATGAAGGATCAGGGACATATGGTGGTGGTTCAGATTCAGATTGTTGGTTTGAATCAATGGGAATGAAGAACTAGATAAAGGATCGGGGATATTTGAAGTTGGTTCAGGTTCAAGTTGTTGTGAAGAACCAAATAAAGGATTGGAATGTTTGAGGATGGTTGGGGTTTAAATTGTTGTGAAGAACTAGATAAAGGAAGAATGTTTGAGGATGGAGTTAGAGAACACCCCTAGCTTCTAGATAGGCATTGAGAGAAATGGGGTTTGAATCTAACATTTATTTGAAAACAGGATCTCCTCTTTCAAAGAAGGTGGGTTCAGAAGATTCTGATTGTGAGCTGGGGGAGTATGGTTGTTCAATTTCTTCTTACTTAGATGTGTGGAAAATTTGACTGTGAAACTAATGTGAAGAATCTAAGATTCGTTGTCTCATTTCCTCATTAATTTTTTTGTATATTTCATTCCAAGTTCTTTGAGCATCAAATAGAGGAGTAGACATAATTGGTTGAGAAAATGGTATTTGGTGTTGTAATGGTGTAGAAAAAGATGAGGATAAGGGAGAGTGATGTTGTAATAGTGTAGATAAAGGGGTAGACAATGTAGTAGATAGTGGGATTTTTTGTTGTAAGGGAGTGGATAATGGTTGAGACATGTTTTCAGAAACTTGATTGTGGACTTGTTGTCTTATTTGTACCATTATAAACAAACACATAAAATAAACACAATCACCTTAAAATGAAAATTACTAAATGGGTGAATTACAAACAACAAGAAAAAACAAGCAAAAATGGATTTTTAGATTTTCTTGATTTAATTACAAAAAAGTGAAATGTGTAAAATGGTTAACGAAGGTCCTAGGAAATGGCAAGCTATGGTTGGTTTCAGGTGTGTTTAAGGATGGATTCCTCGATATACCAAAGGTATGTGAGGCCCAACTCTTTACTACTGCCGATACGGGTGCATGGTATTGGGGCCTACCCCCTCACTTCATGGTCCCACAACGATAAGGGTGTCGGGTGCTTAGCCGATATATATTGACAGACAGATGATTATACTTGGCCAGAACACCGAGTCAGATTCTCCTCTTGGTGATCAAATCCAAGTAGGTATCCACCTGGGTAGGAATTATTTTAAATGTGTTTTTTGTTTAAGTGGTTTGGTTGTGTGTGGGGGAAAGAAAAGTGAATGCAATAGATTACCTTCCTAATTAATTCTATGTGAAACAAGAAGGATGAACTATTCATTTTAAAACCCAAATCTAAATGTTGTTTTCGATGAAGAAAATCAAGTAAAATGCAATACTAGAAACAAATACAAATGTTTTAGGACTCACCATTAAATGCTCCTATTGTTTTTTATTTTTAGCAATTTTTAAGCAAGCAATCCAACAATCCAGCAAATGAGCTTTCCAGAAACAGGAACCTGCAAACAGGTTAGGAAAAATAGAAAACAGAAAGCAACAAACAAGGAAAAATAAAACCATAGGGTTAAAAAAGTAGACAAATCACTGGTGATTTTCCCAAACATAGGTGATTAGCTAAATCACAGGTGATTATCACACAGAGAACAAGAAAAAAAATAAAAAAGATGTTATTTTATTGATGAAATGAAACAAAAATACAAGGGACAAGGTCCCACTGGGCGTGCCAAGATGTTAGGAATAAATTTTACCTCTTCAACTTAACCTAATAAGAAAGAGAATAAAACTTACCTAACCTCAGTATGGTGGGGTTTAGAGATACCCGTGGATGTGGATGGATGATGTTTGATTGTTGCGCTCGTATATAAAAAATGATAAGCTCCTTTCCTACAAATAAAGATGCAAATCACAAACACTACACAAGATATTGATTAGTAAAATATTAGGTGGATTGCCTTGTAAAGGCCAATCCTTAGAAGCCAAAGGACTTCCTTGCAAGGATGTCAATCCCCGTTGTTTATACAATCAAGTGATTTTGAAAACAAACCATGATATATGATTGATAAATAATAAATGATATGAAAACTTCATATTTTATTATAAACATGTATTTGATAATGAAATATGAGATATATGAGCTATGGATCAGAGTTAGAGTCTAAATCAATGTCAGAATTCTCAGATGAAGGTGAATCCTCCTCTTCAGTAAGCTCAAGTTCTTTAGGGTAATCTGAATTCTCGTAGTCAGTGTAATATTCCTCAAAGAAGTTTGAGATGTATTCTAGTTCTTCTTCTTCTGTGTCAGAATCAGAATCAAAATATGAGTATTCTAAATTGGTTTGATCTTCAGATTCAGTCTTAGGGCTCAATTCCTCTAGTTCAGCTTCATATTGATACTCAAACTAGGCCAAATCTACTTAGATACATAAGACCTCAAAATAGGTCTCCCAAAACTTGTCTGTGGCATCACGAATCCTCTGAGTGGATTCAAAAATGGTTTGTAGTTGATCCAATGGGGCATAATGAATGATGCAAAACTAAAGGTCATGTAGAACATCGTATTGTTCCCAATGTAAGGGATGATGAATGACATGTAATGAGTTGATGCTAGTTATTTCATGACCTTGACCACCTAGTGCCATCTAAACAAGCCATACTGGACAACATGTTAGTAGAAAATGAGATACAATATAATTGATAAATGAAATGTGAATGATGTTGCAGGGAAACAAAAAAGAATAGGATCAATGAATCATAGGTGATTCTAGGAATCACAGGTGATTCTAGAGGATAATAAACAGACTGATAAAAAATGTGATATTTAATCAATTATTGTTGAAAATATGATATTCAAAAGACTTAGATTATAATATGAGATGGAGAAATTAGCAGATAAATATACCTGAATATGTAAATAGAAAGTGTAAAATGAATAACTGACCTTGATTGAGATAATGAATGAAAGTGGTGAGACTTGTAGTTGAGATGGTGATTTGTTGATCCCTTGACAGGCTCCAAAATGATTCCAAAAGTTCTTGATGATGTGAATGCCAATGTTGGATAGATAATGTGTTGACGTTGATGCAATACAATAGTGATGAAATCTGATAGAAAAACTTAGGCTCAAAAAATGTGAGAAGATGATCCCAAAAAGAGACTGGAAAATGGGTTTAAATAATCATTGGTGATTTGCCAAATTGCCAGTGATTTCAATATGTTTGGATTTGTTTAGTAAATTGTTGGAACAAATTGCTAATTTGATATTTTTGTTTCATATTTTTGAGGGAGATGATGTGAGGTGGTTGAGAATGTGTCAAGGAAGGGATGTAATTAGTTATATATCATCTAATTTAGCTTAAGTTTGTTTAGGATAGGTATTAGGTGGTTTGATTAGGATTTATCAAATGTACAAATATAAGATTATTGTGATAATGATGAGAAATACATATGATTTTTTAAGATAATGGTGAATGTATAAATGCCTATGATAAGTGTGTCGGGATAAGGGATTTATAAGTTATTTTAAATTGATTTTAGGGAATAAATAAACTTAAGTGGATTAGAATAATTTAGAAAATACATAATATTATGGAGTTTGATAATTGTGTGTATTTAATTAATTAAATAAGAATGGGGGAGGTATGGGATATTGATGTAATTAATCTAATGTAGTGATGTATTACAAATGTGAATCAGATAATTAAGTGAAGAGAAGAGTTTTAGCTCTTAAACCAAAACCTGCAATATACATGTTTTGCAAAGTGTTGTATTTTCTTATCTTTTGGATTAGGAATTTTTCTGTAGACCACTATTGGAAACCTACCAAGCACACATGAATGTTATGAGTTTAGTTTAATAAAGACATCCTTCTTTCGTAAGATTTAGGTTTACACACAAATAGTTAGTAGTTTATACAAAAAGATCTATAATATAATAAAAAGAGGCTTAAATGTTGTTTTTGCTTCTCAAGATCATCTAAGATGTGAGGAGAAAAGAAAATACAACAACAAGCAACCCCAAACTAGATTAAAATGAAAAGCTTGTAAATCAAATACCCCCATAATGCTTTGTAATCAAGGTTCATTCTCAATTAATCCAAGTGCTTTTTAGTGAAAAACTAAATTTTTTTAATTCTCAAGATCACATAAGGTGCAAGAGAAGAGCATAAAAAAGCTTTAGCCTTAGTTGTTTATCAAATGAAAGCTCTTAATCAAAGGATCACTTAAAGTTCATATGAAAAGTTCATTCCTTTAAGCATAAAAATGAATAATGAAGTTTCCTAATTACTCTAATCTTAGAAAAAACAAGTTTTAGAATTGCCTTTGATTCTCAAGATTCCCACAAGGCGCAAGAGAAGAGCATACACGACCCTATCTGAAACTCATACAAAGCATGAAAAAAAAATTAATTCATCAAACCCTAAGTAAATGTGTTAGGAAAACCTACTCTAAATTAGAAAACTTGAAATAAAAGAAGTTTAAAAAAAACCTAGAAAAATGACAGGAGCATAAAGAATCACAATTGAAATTTTGAATTTGGAGCCAAATTTACCATAGCACGCTTAGCGTACCCCTTAGTACAACAGTACAAATCCTTAAGAGAAACAAGCGTGTCTCATATAACACTAGCGCGATAGTGAAAGCACCAATGCAACCTTTTTAAAAATCACACAATCAATTAACGGGACGGTGGCCAGTGAGACATCAGTGACACTTAGAAGCACCAGCGTAGCCAACACATAGAGGGAAAAAATTCAGTGTAACACAGGCATGTCCAGTGAAGCATTAACATGGTCCTAAGATCATGAGTACATCCTTGAAGATTTTATTGCACCGCTTTGAATGTGATCATGGCCCTGAAGATGTGAACGTGCACCTTCTGGTAGGTGGTCAAAACAAACGGTTTTTGACAAGAAAATTTTGATAAAGCTTAAATATTTGACTTTCTAATGTACTTTTGATAGCACTTTACCTCCTTATATCCTACAAAGAACATGAAAAATAATCATCTACTATTAATCTAGTTCAAACAACTATCAAAATTTGAAATTAAGCTACAAAAATTTGGAAATTTACTCTACAAAAGCTTGAAAACTAATCTAGAAACATCAAAGATGAAATGAATGCAATGGGGGAAAAAGGAAAAGTACCATTCAAGAGTTTTGCAAATGATACTACTAAAAAAATATTAAAAATCTACATAAGTAGACTAATACTGGTGATTTTCCCAAACAGAGGTATTAGCAAATCACAGGAATTTATCACATAGAGCATTGAAAAATAAATAAAAAAGATGTATTTTAATTGAGAACATTGAACAAAGAACAAGACAAGGTCCCAGTGGGCGTGCCAAGATGTTAGGAATAAATATTACCTCTTCAAATTTACTTAATAAGTAAGAGAATGAAACTCACCTAACCTGAATATGGTGGGGTTTAGAGGTACTCATGGATGTGGATGGATGATGTTTGATTGTTATACTCCATATAAGAAATGAAATTAACTCTTTTCCTACAAATAAAGTTATGATCACAGACACTACACAAGATACTTATTTGTAAAAATATCAAGCAGCTTGCCTAGAAAAGAACATTCCTTATAAGTCAAAGGACTTACTCATAAGGATGGAAATATGATGTTTATTCAATCAAGTTATTTTGAAAACAAACCATGATATATGATGGATAAATAATAAATATTCTAAAATTTTCGTTTATTACAAACATGTATTTGATAATGAAATATGAGATATATGAGCTATGGCTCAAATTCAAAGTATCAATCAATGTTAGAATTCTTAGATGAATGTGAATCCTCCTCTTCAGTAAGCTCAAGGTATTCCAGGTAATCTGAATTCTCGTAGTTAGTGTAATCTTTCTCAAAGAATTTTGAGATGTATTCTAGTTTTTCTTCTTCTGTGTCAGAATCAAAATCAAAACATGAGTATTCTAAATCATTTTGATCTCTAGATTCAGTTTCAGAGATCAATTATTCTGATTCAACTTCATATTGATACTCAAACTAGTCTAAATATACTTGTATACATAGAACCTCAAAGTAATCTTCCTAGAACTCATCTATGGCATCACGAATGCTATGAGTGGATTCAAAAATGGTTTGTAGTTGATCCAATAGGGTGGAATTAAAGGCACACAACTCAAGGTCATGTATAAAATTGTATTATTCCTAATGTAAGGGATAACAGATGACAGGTAAGGAGTTGATGCTAGTTATTTCATGGCCTTGACCACCTAGTGTCATATAAACAAGCTATTATGGACAACATGTTCACAAAAAAAGAGATACAATTTAATTGATAAATGAAATCTAAATGATGTTGTAGGGAAATAGAGAAGATGGGAATGGTAGGTGATTATATAGGATAATAAACATACTGATAAAAAAGTGATATTTAGGAGATTGTTATCAGAAATACGATATTATAAAGACTAAGATTATAATACAAGATGAAGAAGTTAATAGATAAATGTACTTGAATGTATAAAAAAATGTAAAATGATAACAGACCTTGATTGAAGATAATGAATGCAATTGGAAAGACTTGTAGCGAGATGGTAATTTGTCCATCTTGACAGGCTCTATAATAGCTCCCTAAGTGTTTTGATAGCAATGTTGGATGATAATGTAGTTACGTTGATACAATATAATAGTAATGAACTCTATCAAAGAACTTAGGCTAGAAAATGTGTGAATATGATCCTGAAAAAGAGATTGGAAAATGGGTTTAAATAATTGTTCGTGATTTGCCAAATCCCCAGTGATTTCAGTTAGTTTGGGTTTGTTTAGTAAGTTTTTGGAACAATTTGCTAATTTTATATTTTTGTTTGTAGTGTCGAGGGAGATAATGTGACGTGGTTGAGAACGTGTCAAGGAAGGGATGTAATTAGTTAAATATCATCCAATTTGGCTTAAGTTTATTTAGGATAGGTGTTAGGTGGTTTTATTAGGATTTATCAAGCATACAAATATAAGATTATTGTGATAATGATGATAATACATAAGATTTTGTTAAGATAATGGTGAATGTATAAATTCCTATGATAAGTTTGTTGGGATAAGGGAGCTAGAAGTTATTTTAAATAGATTTTAGGGAATAAATAAAATTAAGTGGATTACAATAATTTAGAAAAGATGTAATAATGTGGAATTTGATAATTGTGTGTATTTAATTAATTAAATAAGAATGGGGGAGGTATGGGATATTGATGTAATTAATCTAATGTAGTGATGTATTACAAATGTGAATGAGATAATTAAGTGAAGATGGCAGAGTGTAAATTTTTGGTGTCTACACAAGGTTTAGACTCCAACAAAGTTTCCACATTTTGAGAGATCTATAGAACATGATGTTTAAGTCAAATTTTCTCCAAGACACAAACTTCCTATTAGTTCTCTCAACTAGGTGTCACAAATTACATCTGTGAGCTCGATTTGCAAAGAAAGTCACACTGACTAGTCTTGGAGTATCCTTGCTTTAATTTACCCCCTTCAATACAATGAGTAATAAATGTGTTCGGTTGTATTTTCACTGGGGTCATAATGGAGATAACTTTGAATCTATTCTTACCAAGGCATACTAATCAATTGGGAAGTGGAGAAATTTCCCATTTCATTCACAAGGTTCCCTCTTTTGTAAACTAATTTGGGGTTCCTATGAAAATTACTCTTGTTATCTTAAGGCTTATGCTAAAGGAATTTTCTCCTAGTTAAGCAGAAGAGTTTTAGCTCTTAACCAAACCTGCATATACAATGTTTTGCAAAGTGTTGTATTTTCTTATCTTTTGGATTAGGAATTTTTCTGTAGACCACTATTGGAAACCTACAACACACATGAATGTTAGAGTTTAGTTTTAATAAAGACATCCTTTCTTTCGTAAGATTTAGGTTCTACACACAAATAGTTAGTAGTTTATACAAAAAGATCTATAATATAATAAAAAGAGGCTTAAATGTTGTTTTTGCTTCTCAAGATCATCTAAGGATGTGAGAGAAGAAAATACACAACAAGCAACCCAACTAGATAAAAATGAAAAGCTTGTAAATCAAATAACCCCCATAATGCTTTGTAAATCAAGGTTCATTCTCAATTAATCCAAGTGCTTTTTAGTGAAAAACTAAATTTTTTTAATTCTCAAGATCACATAAGGTGCAAGAGAAGAGCATAAAAAAGCTTTAGCCTTAGTTGTTTATCAAATGAAAGCTCTTAAATCAAAGGATCACTTAAATTTCATATGAAAAGTTCATTCCTTTAAGCATAAAAATGAATAATGAAGTTTCCTAATTACTCTAATCTTAGAAAAACAAGTTTTAGAATTGCCTTTGATTCTCAAGATCCCACAAGGCGCAAGAGAAGAGCATACACGACCCTATCTGAAACTCATACAAAGCATGAAAAAAAATTAATTCATCAAACCCTAAGTAAATGTGTTAGAAAACCTACTCTAAATTAGAAAACTTGAAATAAAAGAAGTTTAAAAAAACCTAGAAAAATGACAGGAGCATAAAGAATCAACAATTGAAATTTTGAATTTTGAGCCAAATTTACCATAGCACGCTAGCGTACCCCTTAGTACAACAGTACATCCTTAAGAGAAACAACGTGTCTCATATAACACTAGCGCGATATTGAAAGCACCAATGCACCTTTTTAAAAATCACACAATCAATTAACGTGACTGTGGCCAGTGAGACATCAGTGACACTTAGAAGCACCAGCGTAGCCAACACATAGAGGGAAAAAATTCAGTGTAACACAGGCATGTCCAGTGAAGCATTAACATGGTCCTAAGATCATGAGTACATCCTTGAAGATTTTATTGCACCGCTTTGAATGTGATCATGGCCCTGAAGATGTGAACGTGCACCTTCTGGTAGGTGGTCAAAACACGGTTTTTGACAAGAAAATTTTGATAAAGCTTAAATATTTGACTTTCTAATGTACTTTTGATAGCACTTTACCTCCTTATATCCTACAAAGAACATGAAAATAAATCATCTACTATTAATCTAGTTCAAACAACTATCAAAATTTGAAATTAAGCTACAAAAATTTGAAATTTACTCTACAAAAGCTTGAAAACTAATCTAGAAAACATCAAAGATGAATGAATGCAATGGGGAAAAGTACCATCAAGCGTGCCAAATGATAACTACTAAAAAATATTACAAATCTAAATAAGTAGACTAATACCACATAGTGTATTAACAAAGCTATGAATTAATAATAGTAACGTCAATGATTAAAGCTTAATGGAATGCTTGAAAGAACTAACATGATATATCAATCTATCTTAGCTAAAGCATGCCTACTTAGTATTCAATTTCTAACTAACATAGACCTAAATAGATCTAGGAGCAATCAAATTGGAGGTTTGTTGCTACTTTAAGAAAGGTGAGATGGTCTCTCCAATAATGACTACAAGATCATATTGGATACACATCTACTAACCCCATTGAAGATTGGAGGCAAAGATTGAGCAAGCTAATCCTAGAAGGAAGTTGGGCTCATAATCATATTTCTTATATGATATGTTAATCAAAACATGGTGTAAAGTTGGAAATGTATGTACTTAGTCCTTATTTATAATTTTTCCTTTGAGGAAATCTTGCATCTTAGTGCATGTGAGACTAAAAGTACAAAGAATATTTAGAGTTATTGGTAATCATGATTAAGACTTTGCTAATCATAATTAGTGAATTACCAAGTGATTAAGAGGTGATGGAGCCTTAATCAACCGTTTAAGGTCAATCAGGAGCCTGTGATAAGCTTTCAAAGCCTTGTTGAGATGTTGTGGAGGTGAAATGAGGCTGATTTTGAGTGGCTGGAAGAGGGGTTTGAGCCAATATTAGGGTATATTGACCAAATACAAGAGCAAAATAGGCCTTAATTAGCTAATAAACGTTAATTGTATGTTTTGAAGAGAATTTTGATTTATGATTTGTCATCGTAAAGTGGCATCATGAATGCAGATAGAGGTTACACAATCAACAAAGCGCGGTGGTAATTGGCTAATTTGGTAAGGAACGCTAGTTAATTAGTGAAAACCACTAATTATAATAGATTTGGCAAGAATGTGAGTGATTTGTGTGCGTTTTGGCAATAAGATTGCAAACGATGCAAATTTCCAACACTTTAATGATAATCATCCAAACCAATGCCAATGCCAAAGGTGGTACAACACTAATTCCAGAGGAACTCATAAAGTGAATGATACAATTAGCATTAGTATTAGAAGAGTCAATGGTGGTGCACCATAATCTAACCACTCCTCATCACCCTTAGGAGGATGATGCTTTGTACAAAATCTTTAACTTGGCTCTGGAAAAAGCCCTTGAAATAAAGGTCAACCTCTTATTTTGGAAGCTATGGAATGGTTCAGAACTTGGAAAAGCAGTACTTTTGGCATACGATGACCACATATGACAGATCCCTTCATGACATCACCATTCTCGTTGATAATTCACGCTGATTGTGATATTACCAATATATCTTCCTGACTTAGCGGGGGATCTCCTACGCTGTTACTTGATCCCTAGGAGGATTAGATGATGAGCAAGCTATCTCCAGTGAGTGCACTGAGTAACTAATGCAGTTACTTGAGTGTCAGATTAAATTAAACATTGGAGCCAAAAGAATGAGATGTTGATCGATAGAAGTCCTGAAATTATAGGAACATTAAGAACAAGATATTTGTAGTTGGCAATCACCCTCTGTAGACTTCAATCTATGCACTTGGATACATTTCTAGGTCCTACTTGGCATACTTTAATAGTAATACATGATTCCTGAAGCAAGGTGCATGTCAGTTAAATTGAACTGGATGACACTTTTGCTTTGTCTCTGGTATACTTTCAATGGGAGTAGGTTGACACGCCCTAGATGACCCTAAATCAAGCTTCTTGATTATATTTATATTTTATGGCATTAGACACTAGCATCCATTTAGGACAGTAGCGCCCAGACGCTCCTGTCCATTTCATGTTATGTTCTTGATCATCTTTAGCCCTATTTTTTGTCTCTCTATTGGGTATCTTTAATAAGCACCTTATACGCAAGAAACTAATTACTATCTACTTGAGTTCATGCACAAAGGACCACACATACTTCGAGTGTTGGGTGAACTAATTACAAAGTGTGTGAAACTGGGACCTTCATATGGTACAGCGAGTTATAGCTAAATAAAATAAGGGGCATACAATGGTAACTAGTATGGTATACTGGTTGCAGGGTGCACCTTTGGAAAAAGCATCTAAATGGTTTTCAAAAGAAATGAGAAGGATGGTGATAACAATTTTTTTTCTTATATTAGCACATTCACTCACAGGGACAAGTAGGCTCGCACAATGTACTCTGCATACACAACATAGGAGAGGAAAAATCACAATGAAATACTCTGGTATCACACAGTATAGAGTAGTACTGTATTATGATTCTAATCTAGTGCGTGTGAGGAGCTATGCAGCTTGGGAAGTAGTGACTGTGCCAAAAGTGTTATGACTACAGCGTGTGGAATCAACTATAGGAAAAACTATTCACATAGAACCACATGGAGTATGAAATTTGCAGTACAGTACTAGCTGAGGAGCAACTAATGCAATCACAAATTTGGGTGACCGTATAAAAGGTGCATCAGGTTCGACTCTTAATTCTCACCTTACTTTGTTTTCATAATTTGATGTGGTTTGTGGGTATGTGCAACTATTTTGATATACTTGTACAGGTTACATGTGCGAACTAGAAAAACATTGAGACAAATCCAAATCTTGAAAAACAGTAATCAACAACGTAATGGAGCCTCCTTTATAGATGAATATCACAAGCCTAAGTATTTGGTGTGGACACTATCGCCCATATCCAGTCACTAGTGCCTTGGCAGATCCTGTGGAAAATAGGGTTCGTACAGCTTTTTCCAGCTACACATTTACATAATCTCAGAACCATGAGTGAGCCTTAACGTAACGTTGCTTCCAGTTTGTTTCAGGATAATTCACCTGGATGATTATCACTTCTAGGATCATTCCGAAATCATCTAAGGTATCAAATCTCTCTCAGTTTTCTTAGTTAGTTCATTATCACACGACATGTTTGTTGCTAGGAAAGAATTTACTATATGTGTCATCTATTGTAAAAGGACTCACTATAGGGCAAGGTTAAGCTCGTGACTGAGGATGTGTAAGAAGAATGGTATTAAGAGATGAAATCATCCTCCCAAGGATTACTCATGGTCATCAGGATTGGCTATCACATACGAGAAAGATGAATGTACAACTGAGTATAATCATCACCTCCAGATCCAAATGCATGTAAAAGAGATATTGGATAGATTCATAAGAAAGAAAGAAAGTAATTATGAGAAGAGAAAAATGAACTATGTAAGATGAAGGCCGAAATCTGAACTTTGTCTATCTTGGACACCTTCTATCAAATGTAAGATCCCCCTTACTTTGGAACATATGCTGAGCGATTGCATCAATGGGTCCCGCTGTTAGTTGTCATGTCACAAGCGTCATGATTTTTTCTATATTCATAGTTTGACAACAAATGGTTGCATATGCACCTAGATGCACACTCATTTGGTTTGGAAAATCGTACCGACCTTCAGAGCACATGAACAAATAGGTCAGTAGGACTTCGAAGATCCTGATAAAGCTAAGATAGAATACCACCACATATGCAGTACAAATGAGGAGGGCATGCTGTGGAAATTTTTATGGGCATATGATGCATGTCTATCGGGAGATGGGTGCATGGAAATTTTATGGGCATACAGTAACTTCTATGGGTAGGAGAGGTAGGTGTTAGGTAGAAATTTTAAGGGCATAAATGGCTTCATATCATGAAGAAGATGGAAAAAGGAACTATTGACAACCTTGTTATGTTCTATCAGAAGAGGAGGTGCATTGGAAAATTTATAGGCATAGGTGCATTCTATTAGGAAAATAGATCTCGCCTAAAAGGTGAAATCTAAACTCCCGATAAAATGCATCTTTATATAAGCTTGCATGATGCACTATACCTATAAATAAACCATGAATACATTATGTTTGGTGTGTTAGATGTGTTCATGAGTCCTGTTATCCCATAAAATTGGCAAGGGCAATTTTACAGATAACCCTACCAAAATTTTGTTCCGGTCCCTCGTCGTTGAGGACTCCTTAGCATTCGGAACGTTGCATGAAATCCCTTCCCGGGAAATCTAGTTTTTAGAACTTGGTCATTTTCAACCTTTTTGGGTTGGGCGCATTTTTCATTTATGTCTATATCAATCAAAATGTGCCCCTCTAATTCCTTTGGCACATGGTCTATTGACGTGTCAACACACCAAATGTTGCGCCTCTCAATGTTGCACCTATCAAAGGTGCATGCGCCAAGGTGCATGCGCCTCTCGTGTCAACATTACTTTTGTTACGCAAATGTTGCACCTGTGCTAAAGGGTGCACATATTTCTGTGTTAAAACACTTTTAGTGTTGACACCCCATAAAGTGTTCTGATGTGCCAATGGCACAAATCTCTTCTGTTGTCGACATCCACTTTAGTGCGCCATAGAAAAAGTTGTTGGCGACATTTATTGCACTTTTTTCTATATATAGGCGTGTCTGACCTGTCATTTTCATCAATTCAAAAAACGTGGAAAGAGTTATTCCTCTTCACTTGTTAGCATTCTTGTCAGCCCCGTGTGTTGCCATTCGTCACGTTCGTGGACCCCACATCATCACACCTTTATCATTATATATTCCTGGTAAGTGGCCCTTGCCCTTCTTGTGGATTGTGTTGTGGTTTTTATGCTTGGTTTAGGTGATTAGGATTAAATAGATGGAACAATGAAACCCTCCCCAAAATCTATCCTTCTGAGAAACCACTTCCCCCTCCTTCCAAAACTCCTGGTAAAGAGGACTGTCTTGCCACAAAACAACTCAAACTCTTTATTTTTCCCTTCATCACCCTGCTTTGCTAAGTTTTCCCTCCTAGGGACATCAAAATCAAAGCCAAAAGAGTGAAAATCATAAAATCTCTTTTGCAAAACCACCCACTGCAACATTTTTCCTTCGGCGCAATGGCGCATTCATCATGCTTGTTACATCAAACACAGTTGCGCCACAACGCGCACTATCCCTTGCATGTTGCATAAAGCTTCTCTGCGCCTTATGGCGCACATTGTAGCACAAAATTTCCTAGGCGCACCCTGCATCTGGCAACCAAATTTAGAAAGCAACTACAACAACATTACAGCAACATAATGTTGTGCAAACTCTTTCCCGATGCCGAGTTTCCTTTGGCGCAATCTAAATGCACTTGGCACACAAGCCTCACTCTAATTTAGCATCCACCACATACATGCGCATAAAAATATATGCATCCTAGGACTGTTCCTGTGTAACACCAACCATATCTACACCCCACTTAAATGCATACTTCTAATGGCGCAAGCACACATCCCTTGACACCAACATCTAAATGTTGTGTCTAGTATTTCATGCACCCTGCGCCCCTTTTGGCATTGTTTTCTCCCATGCAACACTTTCCTAAAGTGCGCCTTGATTTTCTAAGACCCTACAGCCTGCAGTAGAGCTCATGCGCCTTGCACCCAGAGACCTTGTAAATTTCTAACTTTTCATTCTGTAACGCTTTGATGGATGACTTAGTAGCTAACATGACTCTTCTGTGATGGACTTCCTTGATTCTTCTTGCAGATCAACAGCTGAAATCAGATTCACACATGTCTTCATTGAGTAAGAAGCCAACCAAGTCCAAGGATAAAGCCAGGCTAACAGAATAAGAAATGAAATATAAATACCAGAGGGTCAGGATGCCTGAATCCCTTACAGAGTGTGACCTAGATATTAGAGATTCATAACTCAGTCACATTGACATGGAGGACTTCTGAGCCAAAAATAAGAAGGTCGCAGGAAACCCATGGATGGATACATTGGTTGTTAGTGGTCTGCACTTTGTTGGAGGGATCCCAGTGAGCGCAATCAACAATGAGTTCATGATGTTGGTAGGCCATTGTTACAATAAGGATACAAGATGTGTCCAAAATGAGAAGGGTGAGGTAATAATCAACCTCACTAGCCTGATACATTTTGAGATCATGTTGGGTATCCCTCACCACCGGACATTTTGTAGCAGTAAGCCAGGAAGACTGCATGAAGACATGGACTGAAAATGAAGACAAATGTATGCAGTTGATGAATGAGGTGTACCTCAAGAACAAAAAGGTGGTAAGCAGGTGGCCACAAGTCATTCATCGTAGTGACTTTTCAGAGGAACTGAGTGATACAATCACCTTCCTGAGTAGGGTGTTTGGGCTTCCTGATGCTCATTACTTTCACAAGTGGATGCTAAGTGTATTTAGAAACGATGAACAAAAATGTTCCTGATCAACGTTTTGAATGGGGAGAGATTATCAGTAGCACCATATCTCAGAGCAGCTTCAACAACTTTCAACAAATGGGAGGTTCTATATGAACTCCTATGTGGTATATGTTGCTGCCTCAGAAAGGGATTACCCAGCATTTAATCGGTACGGGGTATGGCCCCAGTCAAAATATATGAATACTATCCAGAATTAAAGTTGGAGAACAGCATAGCCCAATTTAATAAAGTCAACGACATCTTCTTATATGGCATCATCTACCTCTTGAGGCCCAACATGACTTATGGTCAGACGACCAAAAGCATGGTCACCACCATAGAAAATTGGGGAGCGTTATTCACGCAATTCCCCACTTTCACCTATCTCAGGGCCGCTAACTTCTTGGAAGAGCCCACCAAATTGCCAAGGTATGTGGGACCCAAGTTGATCCTGTTGGAGCTGTCTAGAAAGCTCATCATATACCATGAGAAGTGTTTAAAAAGGAAGAAGGGTGGAACTCCATTCCCCTTCACAGTGGGTAGGTACACTTGTCACTTCACAGAGCAAAGCCTAGGATATGTTTGCAGAGCTTGAATTACTCAATTTAAAGCATAATTTCCCAGCAAGGCCAACCTTTGATCCTCATGATTACCTCCCAAGGGCAAAAATCGATCCAATTCATGTCCCTCAGATCGAAGATATCTACATCTATCTATATCACGAAGTAGAGCTCAGAAGAAAGGATCACTCCCACCTGGCCCTGGCAGAGATCATTCAATATGGTGTGGCCATCATCCCAAAAAACGGGTTTCCAAGAAACTGATCAAGAAGTTGATCAGGTTTATCTAGACACAGATGGGGACAATTGGCCATTTACTAAAATTGATAGAAACAAGGCCCCTTAGACTATTGAGGAGAGGGTCAAAGGCATTCTGCAGCACACCGAGCATTGGTGCAAGAAAAATGGTATCATCTGCCTTGGAGTAGACTTCACCACGTCTCCCTTGGGTGATGCACCCACTTGGGTTAAAAAAAGCTTGTCCTAAATTTCCAAAGGAAAGGCATATAGAAGGGGAGGCAAGCACCACCTACAAGAAAGAAGTTCCTGAAAGCCCTCCTTCCACCGCTGAGGAACATGTTATGGAACCATAGTGTCCCCGAGAAGAGAAGAAGTGGATAGTGCTCCAATAGGACACATCCACTCAGGATGTTAGTCACAACTACAACTAGTGAGGTCCCAACCTATCCCTTCTCTCACTCCTCCTTCCCCTCCTCAAGTTGCTCAACCAGGACCACTCCTTTGGTTGTGTCTTCTCCTCCATCTTCTACCATTTTCCCTAGAACCCTCTTCCTCCATCTTCTCTTCCCTTAAAGATCTGTCCCCACAGCATTTCTTCCCTCATCTCATGAGATCCCTTCCACCCCCGGCGGTTCCCTCTCCTTACAGTGAACTCCTAACCTTGTGAGCGTTGGAGTGTTGGCTGTCTTTCTCAATGCCACCATCAATTGTCTCAACACATTTCCCCGTGCTCACTACACTTGCTCCTTCTTCAAACCCCTAGTTTCCTCCTCTGGAAAATATGTGGTCCTACTCCCTTAAGTCATAAAATGGATATAGGAACACCTAAGCTGAACATTATAGAGGAAATTCCTCTATTGCACCTATGGACTTCTTGCATTACTCCTTGACTAAAGGGCCCAAGAAGAAAAACCCTATAACCCGAAATTTTCTCTCAAAGTGCTTCAGGTGAAAGGGTTATGGAGATCGCATACCCTAATCTCACAAAGAAGAAAGAAGATATGTCTCCTACAGATTTTATAGTGACTCAGGTGACAATGGAAACATCATCAGAGAGCCTGCAAGGAGAGGCCTTATCCATAGTGGATTCCCTTTTTAAACATATTCAAGAAGCAAAGGAAGAGAAGAGAATATTAAAAGAGAAAAACAAACATCTTATCCAAGCCCTGCAAAAGATGGGCAATGCCCTTCCTATGACTGTCGCTGACCCTCCTGAAGTTCTTAGTCAGGAGAAGATAAATGAGTATGCGAAGATCTAGAAAGCAAGGTATAGCAGTGTCTTTCCTAGAGAGAGTAGATCCTTAAAGATAGTGAGGAAGTGATTACAAAGCTCACAGAGCTCTATCAAAATATAGATCAAGAAAACAATGAACTCTAGGTAATAGCTAGGTCCCTATCTCTGAAGAGTTGGACCATGCAGGTTACAACATGAGACATTTCAGAATGATGCTTGACTGCCCAGTAGACGACTTGGTGAAATTCTAAAACCCAGTTTGATGACCCGCGAGAACCCAACAAAGTCCTTGCAATGCTTTAAACTATCGGGTTGACCAAATGGAGTTTGTCTTGGAAAAGATAGACAAAATCAAGGACGAAACCCTAGTATGCAATGTATCAAATGGAGCAATATCATCTTAAGAATGTCTCCAGGGTTGCTCAGTGCATCTTACACCTTGAGGAAGGCAGATGATACTATTCGGCTCTTTAAGGAGATCACATCATAGGGTTTAGCGTCAAATGGAGCCCACTTTTGATATTCCCTTCTATCAACAACCTTCTGGCCTAGCCGTGAATTTGTTGGATACCTAAAATGGAGGCAGGAAATGAATACCTTTCAAACTCCTAGAAAGACTCAGAGATGAAGCGTGAAACATTGCGAAGTTATCAAGTCGGGATCACACCAAGTTGTCCCGCTCGGGATCAACTTCAAGCGATGGTAAGCAAGTTCGGGATGGAGTATCGAGCTCAATTTCACATTGCCTCCCCTGAGCAAAAGCAGGAAACTCCTTTCAAGCCAAGGGATGAAGATGAATAGGCTCCTTCCTCCTGGGATTATTCCCATTTTTGTAAAAAAATTTAAAAGTATGTTGGCATAAATGATGACATCATCCATGTTGCACTATGGGATGTTGTCATCCACAAAATTGCCCCAAAGTCAACATTTGACTTTTAGATATTTTGTAAATAGTTGTTGGCTCCTTTTTGTCTTATTTCTCATTCTCCTTCTATAAATACTTGGATACTTACTCCTAGTATCTTCAAGGGTGAGACGTGATTTTTATGAAAAATAGAAGTGAGGAGAGAAAGACTTTGAGCTTTCTTGTTAACAATAACAATTATTAATACTAAAAATTGAGACTTTGTGCTGAATTTTTCTGTTATGTGTTAGATGTTTCATGGAACTCTAGCATGTCAATGCTTATTCTGTTGGATTCAGGCCCATTATGCTTTTGTCATTTGTTTATCAGTATTGCTTTTTTTGTTTATGTGATTAAGTTTGGCTCAATGTTTACTACCAGCCCAAAACATAAACCTCCATGACCTTTCTACTTTGGAATTAATTTCTTTTCTCCCTTCAGATCCATATGGAGATTTAAATTCTATTCCCTTGGGATCAGAAATATGTTCTTCACATGGAAAAATTACTGACTATTCTGGATTTTTAGACCCCCCCCAAAATGTGGTCATGAAGGAAAAATACTATAAAACTTCCTACATAGATTCCTGAATTGGTAGAATAGCAATAAACTAGTTTCACTTTGAGTTGTCTCAAAGAGGGGCTATGACCTGCACACTGTTGGCCTGTCTATCCATAGATCTATTCCATGAAAAGGTTTTTTTCTATGTGAAGTGGTTCATTTTTCAGGACTATGTTTTTGGGTGCTAGATACCTAGTTGGTGGTTTTTGCTTATGGGTATGTATCATGAGGAAGATGGATGTTATAGAGGTTATTTTGATTGTTAAAGGTTGTGATAGGATGACACTAAAGTGTGTGAAGCTTTGGAATCATGATGGATATGTTTTATGCCCTTGTAGTTCATGATGTGACCATTGGAGTGATAGCTTTTTTTAGGCCTAATTTTGGTGCATTGGTTTGTTAGGATCATTCCAACCTATATGGTTGCTTATATGATTTATATGAGGGTTTTAGTTATGTTTTTTATGAGAAATATGAAATTCTCAAATGGCTAGAAAGTGCTCAAAAAGTGGCGGGAAAGTGGGAAAAGGATCACGACATCTCGATTGGGACCAGGGCACCTGCGACACCCCAGTATAAGCATGGGTGCCCTAGTCAAGGCTAAAATGATGGAATATGATGAAAATAGATTGGGCATGCATGTATGGGAGATTAACAGTGACGAAAAAAATCAAATTTAAATGGCCAAAAGACGAGGGTTAATTAGTATTTTCTTCACTCAAAAAGCATACGAATAGTAGTATGAGCCCGTGACTAAATAATATCTAAAGTGTGTGATTTTGTGACTACGCCAACTACTTTGGGGTTCCTGAGCTAATCCTCACACTGATTTTATGGCCCCTAGCCATACACTTTCCATAGTTACATTCACAAAAAGGGAATATTCCCAATTTCGAAAAGTTTAAATAAAGTTCATTTTATAAAATTTATAAGAAAAGTGATAAAGCTGTTTTTTTCATCATTGAACAAGGAAACATGTAGTTAGTGGTTTGACTATTTTAAAAAAATGACATCCTTTAGAGCCATTCCTGTAAACAAATCTTAGTAATTTGTCTTGAGGTAGGTGGAATGGACAAGATGCAAGAAGTAAGCCCACATTTCTGATTTCCAAGATGACTTAAAAAGTGTGAGGAAAGAGCATACACATGATATTACTTTGATTAAATTAAAGATAAGTTAATACCTTAACAGAACTTGTAAAAAATAGATCTCCAGAGAAAAAAATCAGAAAATATCATGAAGCAGAAATTAGAATAAAAAAATATGCTGAAAAAAGTAGAAAATTAAAAGAAAACATACAGTACACACTAGCGCGTACAATTGAGCACGATAGATTTATAAATAAATCTATTACATGTAAATGGATGCGTTAACATTACATAGAAACTTACAGAAAGTAGATGTTGAAAGATAAAAAAATTGAATGCTAGCACGTTCAGAAAGACACTAGCACAGATAGGTGAACTGTAACACGTTTTAGGAGATAAAATTTGTAATAATAACATGTATAATGGAATGGTAGCATACATATAGTGACAGAAACACATATAGGTGAACACTAACACAAACACATGTACAATAACATAAAAATTAGGAACGCTAGCACTTGTACTTCTAAAAAAATTTAAATGTGAAAAATACGACCAAAAAGTTGATTTATTTGGTTTTTCTACTTCTGTGCTTCACCTAATAACATGAAAATTGAACATCAAGGTTAAAAGAACATAAATAACACAAAAACAACATTAGATTAATAAAAGGTAAAATAAAATCACTATATGAAATGTGGGATGTACCACTAGGCATGTCATAATGTAAGCAATGAAAACTAAAGACAAACAAAAGTAAGAAAATAAACACAAAGAAAACATCAATCATAGCCTTCTTGTAAACCTCAAGAAGATTTTGAATCACTTGGACTTGTAAAATATTAAGATTTGAATCATTGTGGGTGCTCTTGATTAATTATCCAAATGTAGGATTATAATGCTATGAGCTCATAAAACACGGGGATGCGGGTGGAAAATTTGGAAGAAGTTGGATATAATTTTCATAAGCTTCCAAGGATGGATTTACAAAGTAATGACAAAAATTTTATGAGGGAGAATGCGAAAACATGAAGCACATGGATCATGCAGGATGGTGTGAACATCAAACGTGGTGTAAACCAGTAGTGTGACCAGATTTCAAGAAGAGCAAGCATCAACCATAGGTGTATGCAAAGATTTGAAAAAAGGGAAGAATATCGTTACAAAAATCAAAATCTCTGCTATCTCATAGATTTGAAGTAGGTTCCATATAGAGGTTTCTGTGTAACCGTTAGTGTTGTAATCATGACCTCTTAAGTGGAGAAGGGGAATTACATTCCTGAAATAAGAAGTAACTCCAAATGACACATATGTACACTAACACGGTGATGCATAAGGGAATCCAATGATGACACCTAAATAACACCTAGAACTATGACCTCACCTAAGTGACATGACCTACATTGTGGCATGGAAAATTACTCCCACCAACAACCCCCTTCATCATAACTTAGGATGAGGCAGAAAGTTAGAAAATTAAAATGGGTCTCGAAAATAAATCCTGATGAGGTACCCATGCACAAAAAGGGTCCCCAAAAATGGAGGAAAACCCAATGGGAAAAACATCCACCACAAGAGATGAAAACAAACTCTTTAATCTAAGAAAGATGTGAAAGATAGGTCTCGGAAATTGAGGAGCTTGATGAGGTACCAATGTACTAAAGGTAAATCTCTTGGAAAGAAGAAGAAAAGATAAAAAAAGGGAGATGAGAGGAACCTAGAAGATGCCATGGATGGATCTGAATTCTGCAACTCTAAGAAGTCTTCGAGAAGAGTTTTGATGACATGGTCCTCTGCCTCTAGACTAAACAAGAGCCACCCACACCAAACTAAATACATGCCCTTGGGAAGGAAAAAAATAGAGTGTTGGAAGTTTTCCCAGTCAGTGAAGTAAATCGAAGGCAACAACATGAATAATTTTGAGTCTGGTCCATGGAAGTGTGACAGAGGTCTAGCAATGGAGTGTTAAATAACCAAATGTAATGCTACGAGTGCAAAACTATCAAGGTGTGAAGAAAGAACACCTGTAGAAAGGATGTTCAAGTGTTGTGAAGGAAATGCAATAATCCCCACAATAGAAAAGGGATCCACAAGCAAGGATGGATCAATGAATGTTTCTTGAAAATTAGAAGTGGTAAGAGTCCTAGAAGGGGAAATCCCAATAACATAGATGATGAACTCCTTTGAAACACCTGTAGATGGATGAGGGACCTGTAGTGCATCACAAGTGTACTCTGTGAAAAGATGACTAAGGTTAGGTAGATACTCATCCCAATGAGGGGGCTCAACAAACAGAAGAGTGATGTCAGATAGGTATGAGTCAGCCAATGAAGGTAGAGGAGTGGAAGAGACCTCATACACTGGAATTGGAAAGGAGGTGGGTGTAATGACGGTGTGAGACTGAGTATGAGACTTCTCGATATCTGATGAGATGTGGGATGTGGTAACACTCTCTGGAATAGTGAGAGAAAGAGGAGAAGAGTCCTCTATAGTACTCTCTACATCAGAACTGGGTGCATAATCCTTGTCATCAGAAGTAGAACCAAACAATTCTATGTCAGTGTAATTGCCATCACACGAAGAAATGGAGGGGAAAACTGAATCAACAGCAATAACAACGGCGGCAGTATGTGAAGGGTCTCCATATAAGGACTGAAGAATGCTCCAGACATGGTGAGGTGGATCTGAGTTTGCCACATGAAACCAAAGAGAACGAGAGACATGCATCATCATGTGACCAAATACATGGTCATAAGTGTTAAGGAAGTCCTCTAAATGACGATGATCAGTGGGTGTAGGAACTAGCCCGAGCAAGAAGGGTTAAAGACCCTCGTGAGCAAAGTAATGTTCCATGGAAGCACGCTAAGCTGAATAGGTCTCTCTCCTGGTGAGAAGTGGTGGAGGCTATAAGGTGATCCTATGATGCTCACATCTGGAAAGAGAACTCTCCATGATGAAAAATGTAAGATGCACAAAAGCAAGACGTCAGACTCGGCTGATAATGCGTCTACGTGTGTAGGCTCAAGAGTACAAGCAACCCCCCAAAATATGGCACTTTATAAAAGTAGTGATTTTAAAAAATTGACAATGCCATCACATAATGTGTGAAAAATCATTCAACTTTGACCAAATAAGTTCTCAAAAATGAGCAGCGAATCAAAAGTTATGGCATTAAAACGATTCCTGCAATTGATGGAAAAGGCCAATAAATGTTGCAAACGCATTAAAAAATGCCTGAAATGGGTGCAAAGGGTGTCGTGTGACTACTTGTTAGAACCGGCATAGAATTTTAGTAGGGGTTTGTTTTGACTGCGAGGGGGCGGTTAGCCTCCTGCTAACCCTGGACCTCGCCCTCCGTCTTCGACAAGCATAGGAGGGGATTTAATACAAGCCAAAATTAAGAACCCAGAAATTAAAATGTTACAATGCCAAGAAAATGAAATGTTTTTTTTAAGCCACCCTAAAACATTAAAAAGAAGTTGGGCCCATGTTTGAAGTGGTTAAGGCCACATAAGGAGCTAGATAGCAAGGAGATGCCACGTCCCACTTCTACTTGGTGTAACCATTGTTTTGCAATTGTACTGACTATAATGCAGGTGGGAGGTGCTTACCATGTGCCCAGAAGTCTTCGCAGGTGCTAGAGGGAGGTGACCACTTAGAGGTGCGTGTAGGTCTACAGGTAAAGAAGACCCCAATCGCCATTTTAAAATGCTACTAGGAGACCACTGTGGATGGCGCCACGTGTTGATGGGTGCCTAAATGGCTGGAGTGGAGATTCCACGTAGATTGCTGGTGCGTTTAGCAAAGGAAAGCCACATGCTGGAAACTTCGGTGGAGTCCTTAAGGAAAAGTGCAGGTTGAATACACAGTTAGGAAAAGTTTAAACAGCTGGAGTTGGAGCGGCCGCAAGAGCTCCCACAAAAAACTCGAGACGTCTGTACAAGTAGATACCATGTGCTAGTTATAATGTTAGATGGTTGTTATGTGCTAGTTGTAATGGTAGATACCATGAAATGGTTGAAATTTCTAGGTCATGTGTGGAGGTGAAAGAAGGCTGAATCCACACGCAGATAGGGAACATGCATAAAGAACAAGGAGCATGGCAAGTTAGTCACAACTTGGACTAGGCATGAGCAGGAATATCCAATGGGAGGAGTGAACCAAGGAAGCCCAAATCCACGAGCATATAATGAACAAGAGGGCCAAGTTTGGCATGAACACAGGGTCCTAACCTATGCATTAGAGGAGAGTACAAATCTCCAAAACAGATCATAAAACCACAAACCACGAGATAAATAAAGTAATGAGTGTCGAAGACAAGGGAAAACCCATGACAATGCAAAAACAAAGGGATGAGTAGTCTGATCAAGCCAAAATATGAGGTTGATGTTGAAGCAGGGAGCAAGGTGGTGAAACAAGGGTGAATTCAAAGGCCTGAAAAGCTAATGCAAACACACCCATGCAATAGAAAAATTTTAGCTTGTAATGACCAATGAAAAGACGTTCAAACCACAAACCAAGCCAAACGACCAAACCATGCACGAGTAGAAAATAGACAATGAGATCCAAACCAAAACCCCCTTGTGATTAGTTTTCTAAAGGGGACACGTGGGAAGAATAGAAATCCAAAGCACACACCTCAGGGGCCTATGATGAAGTATCTTGATGATCCTAATAAAAGTTTTTAGATGAGATATCAAAGTACAGTGGCCACAGAGGATATCTTCTACTGGTCATTATTTAAAAAGGAAGAAGCCTTTCTACTCACTTGAAAGATACTCTCTTGGGCATTTCAATTGCACATGGAAGATCCTAAGTTTGAAATTAGTGCATAATAGATAACTAAGACTTGACTTAAGTCCAAACCAAGAGAATCATATCCAATAGTCGACACACAAGTGTTGACATATGAACAAACATGTAATGCGCTTAAAAATTATCATTAGAATTAGGAGTGAGAATTATTGATAAGGCCTATCATATAAACAATATCCAAAAAGAGATATAGGATAAGGATGAGGAAATAAGGAAGAAGAATAAAGAGATCGATAAGAAAGATAGAGAAATTTTACAGCTGAAGCAATATATTAGAGAAGATAAGAAGGTGGAATGCATCATAAATGTTATCATAATCACACGCCTAGATTTGGTTGAACAAGTCCATGAATCATATGAAATGACATTACATTTTCTATAGGGCTTGGTGTGTATGATAGCGCATGAAAAGAAGATTCTCATAATACACTCCATATAGGAATCACTAACTTGGTATGATAAGAATGAAAGTGAATAGATTGAGGGACACCTCACGTAGTATGATACACTGGTGGTAGAGGATAAAGAGGCTTTGAGGATGGAAGAATTTTTGTATGATAAATATCATGACTTTGATCATGTTGTCAGTTTTCTTACTGCTAGAGATGAAGTAGAGTTGAGGGAGTTTTAGGAAAAGAACATGAATAATAAGGTAGAATGAGAGAAAGTATTAGACAAGGTGGAGGAAAAAATGGAAATTGATAAATACTTTGAAGACGTTATCAAAAGATAGACTAAAGGAGATATTTACTCATATTACAAAAAGGATGGATGCACTAGATGATGTAACCAAGCAACTGGAAAACCTGATCGAGAAATTGAAGGGGAGGATTGATGAATTAATTTCTTTGGAGGTTCCTCACATTTTTGATGTCGTGTCAATTAAGGAAACTAAGTAATTAGAAGGGTGGAGGGAGCTAGAGAAAATATTGGTCATGGAATTTCCCATACTCCTCCCCCCTAAAGAATATTGATTCTTTGATTCTTTATTGCAAGCCATATTCTCCATTCTTTGATTCATGGTGGTTGTTCTACTATTATTTTGGAGCATCATTTTTTGGTGTTTCCGAGGATGGACAACATACCTAGTGTGGGGTAATGTTGGGTTGGAAAAATGACTAAGTATAAAGAGGCATAAAGGGTTATGCATGAAAATGAGTGCACATAAGATAGTCTGAGAAACGTGAGTGCATGTAGAGGATTTTTTATGTTATGAAGAAGGATGCACATGGAAAAGGATCAGGTTAGCGCTAAATAATGTACAACATAGAGGAAAAGACAAGGACTTAGGCAATTTTTTAGGATTGGATAAAAATAGGAAAAGCAAAGATGGAGTGCTAAGTAAGAAAAGTATCAAAAAAGGCTATCTTGGTAGTTAAGAAATGGCTATTTTTAGAGAAATCACATACAGATCGAGGATTAAAGCACGTGCATGGGTTTAGTTATTAATATGATTAAAACATGATATTCTTAGATAATCTATTACTAACAAGTGTTTTTTAAATCATGGATGTAAGTATACATGGCTATTTTCTGGGAATGCCTATTAATAGGAGAGTGCATAGCAGGTGAAGGGAAAACACCCACCCTTATAAATACTTGGCTTAGGATATTCTATTATATCATTATCATCATTGTTATCTGTAAGTGTTATGTTTCTCTGATATGGTTGCATGCATGACTATGTGTTCACATGTACTCAATGTTATGTATCATCTTCTTATTATGTAGTTGGTTCTGAAGATTAATGGATAATTGTGGTTGTATTATGATCATTGATGTAGCTGAGTATGGATATGTGTTAATGTAATTGGTGTTAGTAATGGTTTACATAGATTGATATGTTTTCTTATTAAATGTGTTTCCAAGATTATCTGAATGATTTGATTAAGTAGTAAGAATGAATACTTGGTTAATTCTTATGAAAATTATGCATGCTAACATCTTGTCAAGAAAACACAAAGGAGAGACCTGCTAGTTGTGCACGCTTTGGGTGAAAATTTAGTCAAAATGAATGAGGTTCCATCATGTATATCACTCTAGTGAAAACAAAAACTGCAAAGGTTAAGATGATAATATCAGAAAAGAGGTTCATATAGGAAAGGTATTCATAGAGACTATGAGGAGACCTTGAATTAGTGTCATATTAATAAGATTCATATTTTCATGCAAAAGGGGTGGTGTCAACTAATTTGGGTGAAACACCATATGGTTTAATGCCGATTTCATATTTTTCCAATTTTTCATGAGCCAAGAGAGGTTCCCAAACACCTTTCTCATGCTCTCTACAACCATAACCTTGATAACCCATATTATACATCATCATGTTAGGGATGACATAATTTGGTGATTGATAACAAAAGGAAATTTTATCATTAGGTGAGTGTGAGGTGTAAGTTATATCTAGATGATTATCTGATAAGAAAGCTCTTGGTATAAAGCTTCCCAAATTATTATGTTCTTGTAATCTACTCAGTTAGAATTTGGGCATGCCACATTTTTTTAGTGACAAGGGGTGGTTTTGTATAAGGAGGTGGTATTGGAGATTGTATTATCCACAACCAATATTAAGGAGTTTGAGTTTGGATTCCAATATGGGATATGTTGATGTAGAAGTAGATGCACTAGTTGAATTTGGTTGAAACATTTCAAGGTGGATATGAGACACAAAATCTTTTGACTCTAGTATAAAATTTATTTGGGTGTTAGGGAAAGCATATGCCTTATGATAGTGGCCAACTAATGCTTGGAAATGGGAAAAGTTTTTGGATCACCTAGGATTATAAGATCTTGAACTTGATAGTGAAACTTGATGCATTAGTGGAAAGTAGAGGGAATAACCTACATGGCATGGATCCATGGGTGAGTAAGGATGATATAATAGGGAAGCTCTAAATCAATAACATGGAACCAGGTTTCTTATGTTTCATTCCCAAATTCCAAAGGTAGTGTAATCATCCCTATTGATTTTTTCTCTACATTTTCATAGTCCTCGATGGTAATGAAATTGTGTTCAAGATTAGTGTCAGTATGTCCTAACTATTTAACAAGCCTTATAATATAAATGTTTAGACCAAGACTATTATCCAAAATTAATTGTTTTACTTTCGTAGGAGTTATGAAGACTTCAATGTAGAAATTAAATCATGAAAATAGTTTTCATGTAGAACCTTTCTTTGGCTAAAGACCATTTTCTTAGATGTTTTGATTTATGTAACCAAGGATTTTAAGCGTGAAGGTTCAATGTTTGTCATAACTCTTGAATCCTAAAGGATCTTATAGAGGATATTTTTATGAACAATGGATATCTTGAGAAGGTCCAAGATATATATCTTGGTAGGTATTTTCTAAAGATTCTCCAATATATTGTAATGATAATCTAAATGAGTAGATAAACACGATCTTATAACAGTGATGTGAGTGTGAAACATTGTAATAACACACTCCTGGGATTTGATTTTTATGGTAGAATGTGGTAAATGAATAGATGAATATAGATTATTAAATAATCAAAAGGATATGATTTTTTGATGATTATTTGATTTGTGTTATTACCTTTTTGAGGGTTGACCTCGATCTCGATTTTGATCCACTTGTTGTTTAAGTTTTAGAAAGGGTTCTTTATATCTCTAGAATTGATTGTTCTATGACTTAGTGGTTTCTTGGGAATCAATTTCTATGTCCCCACAATCCAATAAGTCCTAGATGTAGTTATTAAGTTTCATATATGGATCACTATCATATACCTTTATGTGATGATACATTTAATAATCATTATGTTTTCATTCAAATGTGAGATAGAAAAATTTACAATTTTCAAGCATGATAATGATACCCCCATGTCAAAATTTTCAAATGTCACCTTTCCGAGACACCACAGATCTACCTTCTCTTAACACAAGCCTTACCCAACCATTATAATGACCCTATATTGGATGAAAAATCATTCCCCTAGGTGAATTATGAAATCTAATTCAATCCACCTAGGTGATTTTAGGAGTTCTTGAAAAATGCAAATTTTGGATAGTTTTGGGAAGGGCTACCACTAGCCTTCCCGGGACTAATGCAAACCCATGAAGTGGAAGAAGAGAAAAATTCAACATGGAGATGAAATAGATGTCTAATAACATCAAGGAAATGGTTTTGTAAGATTAAGGAAATATTTGGAGGTTTTGGGGTAGATTCATCATAGAAACGGCTGTTTTCAGGCCTAAGGTAACGCACAGTGTCCAAAAAAACTACCTAAGCTTAAAGACAGTAATTCTAGGAGTTATAATAAGTATTTAAGAGCTAAAAAATACATCATCAGGAAAGGGTAATTTAAATAGCTATAAGAGATATTATGGAATCATATCTTATCACAACACCTAGGAGTTGCAATATGCTTATATCTAATTTTTCTCATGCTCAATCATGGAGCCAAAATAATACTCCAAATATTTCAGGGATAAAATGGGAGGTAATAAAGATATCATAACACCAATAATTGGATTTTTAAGGCCCTTTTTCACTCAAATTCATATATAACTTTGTCACCTTGAAACTTCCATTTGGGAGCTCAAGATATCATCGTTGCACGAGTTGACCTCAACATAAGCTGTTCGCATACTTAGCTAATTATTGAAATGGACATGTTGTTAGCTCCAGGATCCTGGTGAATTTTGATGTCCCTTTCGTATCACTTTAGCTAAGGGACATAGGGGATGGTAAAATGTTCACCTAAACATTTTTATCCCCCTTGATCACCCATAGGACCCTCTGCATCGCTAGTTTCATCCTCCAAGAACTAGTTAGAAGCCATATCCCCTCATTGCATGGATGATCTACCAAGTGTCAACGATCTAGGCACGATTATGCAAAATAATGTCCCTTTAGTCCCTTTTATCTAATGGGAAATATGGGACTCAGTAAAATGTGCACTAGCCCCATAGTATTCCTTTTGGGTCCTCCATACACTCAAACTTCAGCTCCTCAGGTGCTTTCCCTCTAAGCTCCTAGCCTCAATGTTCAAACTCAGTCCAATTGGATTTTGTCAGAGTGTCATGATCCAGGTGATGATGTGAAAATTGATTTCCCCTTTCATTCATTTAATCTAAAGAGATATCAGGGACACAAAAATGTCAACCCATCCCCTAGTGTGTTTCTTTTTGAATACATATAAAGCCAAGACTTACCATTTTGACATCATCTACTTCACCTCCTCAAAGCCACCACACCCTGTCAAAACTCTGTCCAATCTTCTCCAGACATACCAAATACACCATTGATACACTAAAATAGATCCAACGAATATATCACACCATGAAAATATAGAGATCTTAGAGTAAAATTCATAGGTCAAAGAACATCGCGAGGGTGAATAATGGAGGGGTGAAACGAAAGATCTTCGTCTTAAAATCCTCATATCCGTTGTGAAACGATAGAAATTGCCATGTATCTTACAAACCAAGGCATGAATCGAAGAAACCATTGGTGTTGTGTATATATAATGTAATTTAAATAGGCCATAAAAACTTCAACAATAGATATCTCCTATATAAAGCAAGGATTATTTGTAGTGAAGAAACTCTCCATTCCATGGTAGAATGAAGACAAAAAGGAAGATTTCCTGCCAAACTGGTGATTGGTTTTCAAGAGAAAATTCACTAGTGGAACCAAGAAAGAAAAAACCCACCCTCAAAAAATGTATAATTTATCAACATGGTCGGAGGAGGATTACGAAAGCTGATAATTTTTGAGCTCCATTAATGGCTTCCCTATGTTCATAGCCACTACCAGGTGAAGAAATTTCAAGTTTTAAAATCTCATAAATCAAAAAGCAGGATAGGTCTAAAATTTCAGAGGGATGATATTGGGAAAAACTCCATATAAGAAAAATTCATTTTTCCTTCATCTAACCATGAGAATAAAACTTACTAAAAATCATGGGCCTTCTACATGGGAGATTGTTATTTCGAGTAAGCCACCATCTGAATAAGCTGCGAAGGAAGTAATGAACACAGAGGAAATATTGTGGGATAAAATCATCAGAATGGTCACCTCAGTCCAAAATTGACACTTAATAAAAATATTAAGTTGTCCCATAAACACTTGTATAAAATTCAAAAATTATCTAGAATGTAAAAGGAACACAGGGAGAAGAAGTAATTCAAGTTGTCATATCCAATTGAGGTTTGAAATATCTAAATTTTAACACTTGCTAAAAATAGTAAACTGTCTCATAGGCACTTACTAAAGATATTAAGTTGGTACTCTGGTCTCCTTACCTTAGCGAAGACTGTGACACAAATAGAATAATTTGTATATGACAACTATGGTGATAGGGATAGAGTAACATGCATATTAATTTTCAGCCATGAATCAAATCTGAAAGAATTTCAAGAGAAAAATAAGGGAAATAGGGCAGAGTAGGATAGGATCTTGGCTGAGGTAGAGAAGAAATTAGAGGCGATTAAAACCTTAAGGGTTTCTATTAAAAAATAAACTAAAAGAGTTATAGCCCCAAGTCACTTGCAACATGGACGCGCTGGGAGACCTAGCAAGTAGATGAAAAGCATTGAAGATATAGTGAAGGCTAAGGGGGATGAGATGATTTTTGACAAGGTTAGCATGATGGTGGGTAAATTACTTCACCAAGCGTAGAATGAGGTGGATGCTTGGGTTAATATTGAATCTCCCATGAAGAAATATTTCCCACTTCTCATGCAGCAGTAGCACGATTCTTCCATTCTTTATTCAATAGCATATTCTTTCATTTCCTCTATTCTTTATCATGTGGTGGAAGGGCAGAGTATTTATGAGGACATAAAACACACATAATGTGGGGTATTTTTGGACCCTAAATTTACTAAGTCCCAAGGAATAAGTTAGCATGTGCAAGAGGAAGTAAAGAAGGAAGGAACTTAGGAAAAATTGTGCAAGGGAAAGGTGTGTGGGAGAAGAGGTTGGCGCGTGAAGGAGTAGGGAGGTTTGGGGACTTAGCCATAATTTAAAGAAGTTGTTGCAGGAAAAACATGGTAAAATCCCAAGTAGGCATGAAAAATGGATAAGGTGATAGCCTGGAGCCTTGGAGGTCAAGAAAATAATATTCCATGTAAGGAATATTCCCAGGATGATCATTATAGGTAGTGGAGGCATTTGCAAGTTGACATAGGCATTCGACCATGGAGGACCACACTTCCACTTGGCATGCGATCTGTTCATGAAGGAAACCAAGGTGGTGCATCTAGATCCTATTTAAAGGAGTTGCTTGGGTCCAAAATAGGGAGGAAAAGAGTAATAACGAAGTGCTGGGGAAATGGAGAGTTGAAGGCTTGAAGTGATGTTAGAATGCTAGTAGGGTTAGAGAGGGTATTGAGTAGTAATAAGGCAGTGCATAAATGCTTGCAAGAAGGGTTTTAAGCATATTAGGCATGGATTTGGGTATGAACAAGGGTTGTAATGGGTAGAATAGCTAAGAAATCTCTCTATAGAGTATTTTTATAGGGTTTAAGATAATATTCCTTGATGTATTTGGTCTGTATGACCCTTATGATGTAATGAGGCCACTGTAAATGTTTATAAATCAATATATGTGTGTGATTCTAGTTATTCATGTTCTTAAGTGTAAACCCTTGTGTTATTCATATTATTATGGAGTCAGATCTAGTTTCATTATGCTTATTTACAATGTTCATTCCCATTTATGATGCATCTGTGCATGGATCTGTTATCCGTATCTTCTATTTATGAGTGAATGTCTATATTTCCATTCTTACAACTCATTCTCCATCAATGGTGGATGATTATCTCAAAGCTCACATAAAGGAGGGGCTCAGTACCCTGCACACCTTGGGTGAGTGCCTAGTGCACATTGGGTGATAGGTCAGCATGCTTGGGGTAGAAAGAAGGTATATGAAGAAATGACTACATTTTGGTTCTGTTGCTGGGACCTTTTTTCGAAGTTGTTGTGAGAATGAGGTGTGATGATGGAGTGCTTGACCTTGGACAACATTGAGGTGTGGCTTAAAAGCATAGAGGATGAGTTTTCTCAGAGATTTAACATTGGACCTGAGTTTGATGCATGTAAATGGGTAGAGGACCACATGTATCATGAGTTGTATGAAACATTCTTTTGTTGTTTCCAAGTAGAGTTGTATGAATGAATTTCAACATATGCATCTAGGTCAAGTTGGTACTATAGACCTTGTGTATAGACCCAAGATGAGTATCAGAGGCTGCATGATGTCAATCTGACCTGGACATGTGTTGTTGATCACTAGGTGGAGTAGAGTGTTGACTAGTTATACCTTGGAATATGCTATTTCTACGTATTCTTTCCCAGAGATTAATGAGTTTGAGTTCTTGAGTGATCCTAGAGGATCATTCTTGCATGTTATTCCATTGGCTATCAAGATCCTGGTTATTACTTTAAGTTTGGAATCCTTTCCCATGGTTGGATAAACTCCCTCTAGGCATGGGGCATGAAAGCTAGTGTGGTGAAAGATGACGGATCCTATGACAGAGAAGGAGAGAGAAGAGAGGTGAATCAAGTATGATGAAGCATGAGAGAGGGAGTTGAGGAGACAAGTGTGAGGTTACAGGAGTGATGGAAATACAGAGGCAGACATTGTGGGAAGGATTTGAGGTCTGTGTGGAAGGCATGGGACCTGAGCAGTCTGTGCTACCCCATCTTGGAAAGCACGAGAGAGTTACCCCCTCATCTTCTAGTGAGATTTCATCACATGAAGAAAGGAGAGCCATAGGCATGCCTCTTGGCCCACCTGGTGACCAGACCCTGGCACTTAGCCTTCTAGTTTCTGAGGAAAACTTTGCTTATTCAGTTGTTAGTGGTGTTGATATTGGTGGTCGAGCGACACCTAGGAGGTATAATTTTTCATTTGGTACATCTATGGCTACACAGTCATTTCCTGTATTCAGAGGTATCCTTGTCTAGTATGACATTTGAGTAAGGTGTGGGTTTTGGGTATCCCATCTAGAAGTGGCATGGGAAACACATCTGGGAGTGGTTCATCTTCACAGACTTTTGGTGTGCATTTTAGCATGGTGATGGGTTCACAAGGAGAAGATGCATTAGGCCCCTTACCTATGATAGGAGGAGGATCTGGTGGATCTGGAGGAGTTGGCACTAGTGGATCTAGTGGTGCTGGAGGTGGTGGAAATATTGGAGGAGGCCAAGGTTCTGGATCTGGTGGGCAAGGGCCTCAACAACCTCAGTAGGTATTTTTTGAGATGTCTTTGCATTTTCTAGATTACAAGGGTTTGGAAGATGCTACAAAGCATGTACACAAATGTGAGTTGCTATGGAACGTGAAGGGTATCACTGCACTAGAAAGGAAGGTGAGTCAGTTTGTAACTATGTTGCAAGGGTGAATGCATAACTAGTATAGGAAGTATGATCCACACCACACAATGGTGGATTACATCACACTACATGATGCATTTTTAGTAGAGTTCCACATCCCTGAGTTTGAACATAAGAGTATCAATGTGTTGAAGGAAATTCAAAAAGGGATGGCAGAAAGTGTGTGGGAGTATGACACATGCTTTAAGACTCTTCTATCAAAGTTGTCTTATGATATTCACCCATCTCAACATGCTCAGTGGTTCATCGGAGGGCTGATCACTCTATTTAGGAGGGTGCTTTCACATAAGACCTTCACAGATCCATGTGAGGCCCTGGAGGCTACCTTGCATTCTGAGGCCATGGGAAGAATTGAAAACAGAGTTAGTCCATTCCTTGAAGCCCAGATTACTGTCATGGAAAAGAAGCTGGAGAAACTATCTGCAAACTTGGCTCATGAGACTCGCAGTGGGCTATGGTGCACAGAATGTGAAGTAGAGGGGCATACAAAGGATAGTTTCCCATGAAGATCAGTGTGTGTGTCAGTGGAATATGATATTTTCCATGGAGATCATGATGTAAGTAGATGCCCATTTCTACAGTGCATGATCCATAAGAATGTGTCCTAATATTGCAAAATTTACACCTCTACTACTCATGACACCAAGGATTGTAGATTGATTGACTAGATACATGATGCCATTGATACTGGTGTGTGCTAGACCATGTTTCCTATAGTTCCAAGGATGATGGTCATCATTATGAGGGGCACATGGATGGAGGAGGTTGTGGAAGAGGATTTCAAGGTGGATTCTAAGGCTGTGGAAATCATGGAGGAGGAAGAAGTGAATTTCCTCATGGAACCTATTATAATTGTGGATCTACAGAACATTACAAGTGTGAGTGTCCCAATTTTTTGCAGTGTTCTTAGTGTGGGAAAAAGCACAAGTATGAAGAATGCCCAAAATTGTTTGAACACATAAGCTAGAAGCAGTAGAAGGATAAAGGCATCAGGATGGTAAGCGTGAAGAGATTTGATCGCATAGTGGATGTCAAGGGTGGTGCATGGGTCAAGTTAGAACCTGTACTGGTGACGACATGTGAGCTGAGGTTGTGCATGCCAGGGAGATACCAAAGCATATACCATTGGTTATAAGAGAAGAAGTGGTGCATGGGAAGTATCTGGACCCTACACATCAGAAGGAAGTTTATCAGGAAACCATGGATGTTATTCGAAGCCTACAAGGAGAGATCTAGTGCCTGAAGGAGCAGTCACAGAAGTTAGAGCAGAAGAAGAGTGTTGAGGCTCCAAAAAAGGATCTGGATGAAGTCAGGGAGGTATGTAAGATGCTGAGACAAGAGAATATCATCCCTATGTTAGGAGAGTGGTTGAGAGGAAAAGTACCAAGCGCCAGAGGAGAGCGCGAGAGGCAGGTTTTGCATGCTAATCTGCCTCCTCACAGTTTTGACCATGACAAGGAGATTACCTTGAATGCATTTGTTGATGGATGACCCCTAAGTAATATTCTTATTGACATGGGTGTGGAAGTTAATGTGCTCACTTTGGACACATGGAATCAAATGGGAAGGCCCCCATTTACAACCATCTTCAAATGTGCTTTATATGGCTAACAAGACAAAGGTGATGCCCATTGGTGTCTTAAAGGATGTTACTATCACTATCCAAGGGGAGAAATTCATTGGAGACTTCGAAGTCTTGGTGCTTGCTGAGGTAGAAAACTTTCCAGCGTTACTTGGGTGCCCCTGGTGCTATAAGAATAATGTTGACTTACATTTCAATAAGGGGTATATAAGTTTTGAGAACAAGGAGGAACATGTGTTATCATTCCTTTGATGGATGGAAATTCAGTGCCCTATACTGAGCCTTTGGGAGAAGAAGACCTAGATAGAAATATATGTGCACACTATCAGGGACCCTGAGGTTGTGCAACCAACAAAAGAAGGTGTTATTCAAGTGGGAAGACACTCAATCTATAAGTGATACAACTAGTGTGGCATGTGAAATTGGGCACATGGGACATATGAGTTAGTTGGAAGGTAGTTAAGAGGCTTTGTGACAAGAGTAACAAAGGTGCATGCTCACTCAGGCACCTGGGAGGAAGATAGTTGTCCGAGTTATACTAGGGAAGGTAAACCCTGATGTTTTCCTATGAGAAATGGAGACCCAGTGGAGATGTGAGATTGAAAGGAGAAGTATGCTTATCTATACTTTTCTCGGGACCATAACACATTGGTGGGTGACCCATCGAGATAACCTTCTAGAGTGGTGTGAGGTGAGAATTGTGTTCTCTGTTAGGTTTCTCCAAAGCAATGCACCTACTACTATACAAGACTATCATGGGAAGGAACCCACCTCATTTCACATCCAGGCATGTGAGAAGGCCTAGATGGAAGGTGTGAAAGTCCTTCCACCATCACTATGGGTGCATAAGCTTTACTCCACCTTACAAGGCTGCGTGCATGGTACATTCATTCAGAGTTACGCTGCTAGACAGGAAACTGGTAGGAGTTGATGGTTGATCTTATTCAAACTTTTGAGTATCGAAGTACTAAGCCATTGGTGAATGAGGCACTGTAGGTTGTTAAGTGCCTAACTATGGGAGATAGTGCCATGAAGAGGATAAATACTGGATTTATTGGGAGAACCTGACTTGGAAGCGTGCTTCGATGAGGAAGAATCAGAGGAAGTACAGCTTGAGCACGCTTGCATGGAAAAAGAGAAAGGAAAGTTGGTCTATGTGATAGATGGTGAAGAGGTGGAAAACTTGGATGTTAACCATACTATCGGTACACTTGAGGTTATGGATAGTGTTGATGAGAAAGCGCATGCCTACCATGAACCCCCAAAAACCAAGAAGGTTAACATTGGCTCGGAGGCAGAACCTAAAGAAGCTACTATTGGAGATTACTGGACAGAAAGGGAGGTTTCAAAGATTATTGATCTATTGTGTGAATTATAGGATTTATTCCTTAGTAGGTACTGTGAGCTTAAAGGAGTTCACCACTCCTTTAGAGAAATGAAGATCAAGCTAAAGGAAGGTGTGCACCCAATTCAGAAGAAAACTTATCTAATAAATCTGAATCTGTGAGTCAAGGTCAAGGAGGAGATTGACAAGATGATCACATCAGGCATCATTGAGGTTGTTGAGGAATCAGAGTGGATAAGTTTGATGGTCATCAACATTAAGAAGGATGGGAGGATAAGGATTTGCATTGATTATAGGGATTTGAATGTGGTGTGTGTCATTGATCCTTTTCCAACCCCCTTCACTGAGGAGATCCTGGAAGGAGTAGCCGGGTGCGAGATCTATTCTTTCACAGATGGATTCTCAGGATATCATCAGGTTAGAATTACAAAGGAGGACCAAGAAAAGATAACTTTCACCACTGAATGGGGAATTTTTTCCTATACGGTCATGCCTTTTGGACTGAAGAACGCGCCTGCTATGTTTTCACGCATTGTGGTTCAGGCATTTCAGGACTTCATCCATAAATTTCTACAAGTCTACCTAGATGACTAGACAGTATATGGATTGGTGAGGGACCATTGTGACAATTTGAGACTGATGTTTGAGAGATGTCGAGTAGTTGAGTATATCTCTCAACATTAAGAAATGTGTTTTCGCTACTCCATTTGGCACCTTGTTGGGACATATCATATGTAAAGAAGGCTTGTTAGTGGATCCTACCAAAGTTGTCGTTATTGTGGGTTTGGGGGAGCCTACCAGCTAGAGCGCGGTGCATGGATTCCTTGGGCATACGGGGTATTACCAGAAATTTATTAAGGTTTATGCCAAGATCATCGTGTCGTTAGAGGAGTTGTTGAAGCACAAAAGTACTTTTCATTGGGGAGAGGCGCAACAGATGGCATTTGACACATTGAAGAATAGGCTTATCACTGTGCCCATATTACATTTTCCCTCTTTGGATAAGCCATTCCATGTACATGTTGATGCTTCAGGGATGGCGATTGGAGCAGTCTTAGCACAACCTAGAGAGGGAATTGTTGACCATCCCTTGTGCTTTGCTAGTAGGAAGCTAACCCCAGCAGAACATAATTATACTACCATAGAGCGCGAGGCATTGTCGATGATTTATGTGCAACACAAATTCAGGAAGTATTTTCTAGCAACACCCTTTATATTCTACACATGGACCACATGGCATTAAAGTACTTGGTGAACAAGCTCATCTTGTAAGGGTGCATATGTAGGTGGGTCCTATTGTTTCAGGAGTTTGAGTTTACGGTTGTTGTAAAACTGGGTAAGAGTAATTTGGGGCTTGACCATTTATCAAGGATTGACTCAGGAGAGGATGTGTAGAGCATTGAGGATACAATGCCAGATGCACAACTATTCAGATTGTAGTGCATGCCCTCTGACTTGGAAGATATTGTTGTGTTTCTCAAAACGGGTGTGGCACCAGAGGGAATGAAGACTTTGGAAAGGAAGCAGTTAGCCATACGTGTCACACCCTACATGTTAATTAGTGGAGACTTATACAAGCTAGGTCACGATGAGGTTTTGCGTTGGTGCATGCTTGAGCATGAGTGCACTGCAATCATGGAAGAGGCTCATGGTGGAATTGCAGGAGGACACTATGTGGGGAATGTGACTGCGCGCAAGATCCTCTTAGCTGGCCTTTGGTGGGAGATGGTTTACAAGGATTGTATTGAATATTGCAAGGCCTGTGATCATTTCTAGTGCCTTGGTAAGCCAGGAAAAAGGGATGAAATGCCATTGAGACCAATAGCTAGTGCTGAACTGTTTGAGAAATGGGAAATTGACTTTGTAGGCCCTATTTCACCTACTACATGAAGGATGGGTTCGCGCTATATCATTACTTGCACTGATTATCTAACATGGTGGGTGGAGGCAACACCTACGAGGGATTACACGGGCCACATCAACAAGATTCCTATGGGAAAATATAATCAGTAGGTATGGGTGCCCTCTGAGTTTGACTAGTGACTAGGGTACTCATTTTTTGAATGAGACCGTCAAGATTTTGTTGGTAGAGTTCATGGTGGCTCATCACAAGACTACTCCTTATCACCCTTAGGCTAATGGGACTGCTGAGGCATTTAACAAGATATTGAGTCATACACTTACCAAGATTTATGATGTTGGGAGGAAGGATTGGGATGAAAAATTCTCAGCCACGTTATGGGTGTATAGAACAACTTACAAGAGATTGAACAAAGCCACATCATTCTAATTGGTGTTTGGCACAGAAGCTATTTTTCTGGTAGATTTTATGCTACCCTCTCTTGTATTACACATGAAGGAGGATTGGCCGATGAAAAATCATTGCAAGAGTGCATTGACAAGCTAATGATGTTAGATGAAAGGTGATCACTTGCTAAGTGGAGTCAAAAGACTGAGAAGGTGAGACAAAAGGCCTGACATGATCATCACATAAAGAATAAACAATTTGAGGTTGGGCAGATGGTTTTACTTTATGATTCTAAGTTTCTATGCCATCCTGGGAAGCTCAAGGTCCATTGGTTGGGACCATATTATATTACCCATATACTTGATTCAGGCGCTTGCCAACTACAGGCGCTAGATGGAACGTGACTTCCTAGGTATTTCAATGGAAGTAGGCTGAAGCCCTACTATAAATAAGGCTTCTGGGTGTTTGTAAATAAGGCAATATTACTTGTTAGCTTAGGATTTCCCTTAATGCATTTTTCTTTCTTTGTGTTTCCTTTCTTCGTTGCTTTGCTTTGTCTTTTGGTTTGTTTTTTTGTGGGCACGTTTGTGTGCTAGTAGCCACTTGATTTTCAAAGGGTTTATATGCATAGAGGACCACACATCTGTTTAGTGTGGGGTGGAGTGTAAAATATAGTAAAGACTAGAAATAATGGTTATTGGTGGCCCATGTTGTAAATTCAAAGGTGTATGGGATCAGAAGAGTGCACATAGTAGAGGTTAACATGAGAGAAGATTGGTTTTAATAAGATTTATAGAAACCACGTACGAGGAAAAAGTGTATGAGAAACATGAGGTAGGAAGCAGAAATAACTTGGTCTAAGACATAGAGAAAGATTGAATTTGGCACGGGAGAAAGCGTGAAGAGTTCTATGGTCGAGGTAGTTACATGCCAGAAGGTTGCAGGCGTGTTTGCATATTTTATGCATGTAGGAAAAGTGCTGGATAGAACACGTGAAAGGATGGTGTTGGAAAAATCTAACTTTAATGTGTTTCTATGCTGGTAGGTGGCATCGGGGTTTGTGGAAAAAAAAAATCTATAAATAGAATTTGGGGTGAAGTATTCTTTTACCTTGAATAAACCCTTTTAAGCCCATCAATTGTTGGATGAGCAAGTTTACAACATGCTAAAAAAAAAATCTGTACAAGTGGAAGAAAGAATCTTCGGTAGAAATGATAAAATAAGGGTCTTGGAGGAAGAGCTCCAGAAAAAGAATGAGGAGATCATTGAGAGGGACATAGAGAGATAAAACATAGAAGGAATTGATCAGTGCGCAGTTAAGGCGTGAATTGAGGGATGAAAAGGTGAAGGTGCATAAAGTCCATAGGAAGATAAAGGTCATTTAAGATGCCATTATCTTAAAGCATCCAAACATGTCCATGAACCATGAGTGGATGTGTTTATTTGGAAGAATTATAGGTGTTATACTCACCATGTAATAAGGTAACCACTGGCATTAGAATCAGCGAAAGAAGTAATGGCGTGCCATAAGAAGGAAGAAAAGTTAAAGACTGGGGAGATGCTAACTCGGTACTCTGAGCTCCTTGCCTTAGTGAAGACCGCGACACAAATGGAAGAAGTTGTATATGACAACTGTGGTGACAGGGAAAAAGTAGCAAGCATATTAGTTGCCAACCATGAAGTGGATATGAAATAATTTCAAGAGAAAAATAAGGGCAATAGGGCAAAATGGGACATGATCTTGGCCAAGGGAGAAAAGAAATCCAAGGCCATCGAAACCTTAAGGGTTTCGATTAAAAATAAACTGAAAGAGTTATACCCCCAATTCACTTGCAAGATGGACGCGCTGGGAGACCTTAGCAAACAGATGAAAAGCTATTGATAGTTGAAGGCTAAGGGTGAAGGTGACATAGTTTTGATGAATTCAATGTGCTAATGGTGGATGACTTACTTTCAATAGGCATAGATTGAGGTGGATGCTTGGGTTAAGATTCAAGGCCCCTGTGAAGAAAGATTTCCCACTTCTCATACAGCAAGTAGCATGATTCTATTTCCCATTCTTTATTCAATAAGCAGATTCTTTCATTTTCCTCCTATTCTTTATTATTTGGTGGAAGGGTAGAGTGTTTCTGAGGATGGACAACACACATAGTGTGGGGTAAAGTTGGGCCCTGAAATTTACTAAGTCCCAAGGAAAAAGGTCATTGCACATGCGCACGAGGTAGTAAAGAAGGAAGGATGCTCAGGAAAAAGCATGCAAGGAAAAGGTTTACGATGGGAGAAGAGGTTGGCACACGTGGGAGTAGAACAAGGTTTAAGGACTTAGTCCATATTCTAAAGAGTTGTATCATAGGAGAAACATGTGAAAATCCCAAGTAGGTGTGTTGAATGGATAAGGTGCCATCCTAGAGCCTTGGAGGTCAAGAAAATAATATTCTGTGTAAGGAATATTCCCAAGGGATGATCATTATATGTAGTGGAGGCCTTTACAAGCTTGCAAATAGGCATTCAACCATGGAGGACCACACTTCCACTTGGCATGCGATCTTCTCATGAAGGAAGCTGAAGGTGGTGTATCTAAATCCTATTTAAAGGAGTTCTTGGGTCCAAAATAGGGAGCAGAGAGAAGGGCTGGGGAAATAGGGTTGAAAGAGGCAACAAAGTGATGTGGATGAATGCTAGTAGGGTTAGATGAGGGTTTTAAGTAGTGACAAGGCACTGTAGAAAATGCTTGCAAGAAGGGTTTTAAGGCATATTAGGCATATATTTGGGTATGTAACAAGTGTTGTAATGGGTAGAATAGCATAGTTAAGATCTCTCTTTACAGAGTATTTTTGTATGGTTAAAGATCTATATTCCTTGATGTATTCGGTCTGTATGACCTTTTATGATGTAATGGAGCCATGTGCAAATGTTTATAAATCAATATATGGTGTGTGATTCTAGTTATACTTATGCTCTTAAGTGTAAACCCTTATGTTCTTCATATTATTCTGAGTCAGATCTAGTTTCATTATGCTTATTTATAATGTCTTATTTCCATTTATGATGCACCTGTGCATGGATCTGTTGTCTGTATCTTCTATTTTTGAGTGAATGTCCTATGCATTTCCATTTTTGCAACTCATTCTCCATTAATGGTGGACCATTCTCAGCGAAGTTCACATAAAGGAGGGCTCAACACCCACATGCGTGCCTTGAGTGAGCACCCATTGCACACTGGGTGATAGGTCGACACGCTTGGGGTAGAAAGAAGGTATATGAAGAAATGACTACAAATCTAAAAAATAAAAAAAATGGAATTTGAAAAGTCAGTTGAGCTTTATGTCTCCAAGCCATGGCTATTCTTGATAATCCTCCTATGTAAAGGCCTGAGCTACTGTTCTATATCCAAGAAGATATTGCTTCATATTTTTGAGAATCTATTTGGCACAACAGAAAAATCTTCACTCAATACTTCATTTCCACAAGAGTACTGGGCCTTGAAGAAGAACGTGTCATTGAACTAGAAAGACAAAGGAAATTTAATGCTCCATAGGGAAGAGCATAGATTTCCAAGATGGTAGATAGAAGGTACACCTGACAACAAAGATAAGGACGAAAAATTGATCCCATATTTGAAGAGATTTAAAGAATAAAGGAGCTACTCTCAAATCCAAGGTCTGTTGTGTGATACGTAAACATTCCCAGTGGAATTTAAAGAGTTATCAAACTATTGGACGTTGATTTTCCATACATCAATGAGAATATTGAATATTTAACCAACATATAAACCAAAGAAGAAGCTAGAGAAAGAGAAGCAAGAGCTAAAGCGGATATAAGATCTCAAATTGAAGAGATTGAAAGAGCTCAAGCCGAAGCAGATGCAAGAGCAACAGCTGAAGCCGCAGCCTTAGAGAGGTTGGAAGCTACAATCAGAAACAGAATGGCGGATAGTGATCGCGAAGAGCACATACCAAATGTGTCATGGGGCAGAAACACGGGCCCACTTGCATTTCAACAACCACTCCACGAATTACCAAAAGGATCAAGGAAGAACTTCCCAAAGTTCAGAGGAGATGGTTCACAACTCCTCGAAGAGCATCATGTAGCAGCATTCATCACCACCTATGATGTAGTAGGTGTAGAACACAAGGATTTTTCTATCTATATTTTTACGGAATCACTACAAGAGAAAGTTGTCGAATAGTTCTACATGTTGTCCCCAAAATTTATCACCTACTGGGAAGATATAAGAAGCAGCATTCGACCATAGGTTCAAATCTACAGAAGACTACTGCCAAGATCTCTTGGTCCAATTGGTACAAATGAAGAAAGATGCTTCTGAATCAATGAGATAATTTTATTGCCAAATATAACCAAATAATAATAGGAGGATCCTAGAAGATGTGCCTCCTGAAAATAATTTGAAATAGGTTCTTCATCAGTGCTCTTACCACCGGAAGTTGGCTTTTTCCTCATGAGAGCCCAACCTAGGGATTTGAAGGAAGCACAAGAATTTGCAACCGAGACTGAAGATGATTTGATATTGTCTGGAAAAGTGAAAGGCCCCAATGGAAAACAAAAAGGTCAAAGTTTGAGTTTAGTTACCATAGACCCAATGTTCCATAAAATGGAAAATGTCTTAGTTTCCATGAAGAAACAATTATCTCAAATCACCATGTGGAATGCTCCAAGGGAAATGAATCCTCTGAAAACGGTTGAGAATCACTCCACCTCCCATATACTTGCTCTTGAAGCACCGCAGGTCAATGCTACATGTGATGCTGATGAAACAGAAGAAGAAGAAGAAGAAGGTGATGGTGGAGACTACCTTGAGGGTTTAGAATTTAATGGTGAGACTTCAAAATGGCATTATTGAGAATGTTGAAGGAGATGAAGATGATGATGAAGAAGAAGCTCCAAGCTTCTCATGTGTGGTGTTCACATGGGATAAATCAAAGAAAGGAACTTCATCTTCAATAGCTTGCAGAAGAATAAGAAATAATATCCTACCATTGAAATTCCACAAAATAATATCATCAATAGTGGGTCTCCACTACCACCATCAATGGACTCAGCTAAGGAAAAAATAGACCCACTGGTTAGAAATAATCCCACTACCACGTCATGTAAGTATTCTAGTCCTTCCCCTAGTTTAAAATTTTTGATCTAAAAATAATTCTTCTTCAAATGATACTCCTATAGAAATCATCTAAAAAGCACCATCTTCTGTTCCCACCTCCTTCTAAGCCAGTTACCACACCTATTAAAGAAAATAAAACTCCCAAAGTAACCACACCTACACCATGTAAAGGTCTTCCATCACTGGAACCTCAAATTCATTTCCCTATGACCCCATTTGACTATGTGGAACACACAAGTAAAAATAAAGTCCAGATCACAGAGCTGGAATATTTGTAAACACACCCAGTTCAATTTGATAGGTTGGTCAATGTAGTCTGTGGTGGTAGTGCTAAATCTATCAAGTATCAAATTGCTAAAGGCCTATTCTCCCTACACCATTCATGCCACCTTCACAAAACATGCTAGCCCTTAGTGCCTCCAAAACTGATCAAGGTAGAACCCTTTTACCTGTCACTTTTATCAAAGGTTACCAACTCAATAATTGCATCATAGATCTTGGAGCCTCTAACAATGTGATGCCCATGAAAGTTGTGAATCCCTTAGGACTTACCTTGACACGTGTGAATGGATCTTGGTATTCCATGGAATCCAAAGAAGTGTACCGCTTGGTGGGTAGGATAAATGATGCTCAAGTTGCTTTGGTCGACTTCCCAGAAGAAGAAAGTGCTGCTCAATATTTTGGTAACCAACATTCCATCTTCATTCAGCATGCTCCTAAGTAGAAGTTTTTGTAGGGATTTGGGTGGTGAAATCAAAATGGATTGGTCCTCTGCAACCATACCTGTGAAAGGGGAGATGAAGAAACTATTTTCGTATGTAAGATGAAATACACAGTACAAAAATCAGATGATCCAAGGGAAAACATTTTTTCTCAAGGTGGCGGTATAGGAAAATATTTCCTTACATTGGAGAGAGATGAAAATTTTCCTTTACCTTACCATGAGAAAGAGAAGAGGAAATTTTTCTTATGGAATAATCAGATTTCAATTATTTTCTAGCATGAAAGACAACTCATAAGAGGAGTAACATATTCAATAGATGAAGATATATGTTACATGCTGGATGATTTGATGCTTTCTAAAGACTCCACTGATGATGAAGAAAAAAAAATGATGAGTTTCAGGGTGTTCATAAGTAATCTATTTGTAGATTTTGATTTTTCAATTAATGATGGGATGGAGATATGTGAAGAAGTAGAGAAAATTGAAGAATCAAATTCTCTTCCTCAATTCAATCATGGATGAACATATGGAGGAAGCCAATTTCATTCTCAAAACCAAGGAGAAGGATGATTAGTTGAGGACGATATGGATTTTGAGATCAAAGGTGTACCATTTCCACAAAGCACATGGACCTCTTCTCCTTGTCAGATGGGTTCATAAGTCAGAATTTTTGTACCTAGATTAAAGAGAGCCTTGGAGAACACAAAGCACAGAAGAAGAAAATGGAGTTACTTTCAATAAATCATGGGAAGGTATGGATAAATATTTTTTACCACTCCTCTGAGTCACAATATAGAAATTATTTTGAAAACAAAGATGCATCTATGATGAATTTGGAAGATCCATCCATGCAAGATATTTTGAAAGTTGTAGAAGAAATTGAAAATTCTTGTGCTTAGCCTTGAACTCTTAACTCGAGCCTTGGAGATACGAGACATGTGTGAATCAATGAGTGCTCCTTATTTCAATATACCAATGTTTGATATGGAGATAGAGCAGTTGGATAGGTTAGATAACTTCCTCAATGATGAATATGAGAGTGAAAGCATGTCTTCTCTTCCACAATGTAAGGGGAACTTCATGAAAGAAAAATAAGAAAAATCCTATAGAAACTCCTTTGGACATCTTCAATTTTGAGAAGGCAACACTTACTTCATGGTGGGAGATGATAAGGAAAACATTGAGCCAACTTGTGGAAGAGAGTTGCTGCAACAAGAGCATGGGGAATATGTTCCAAGCCAACTTGATCACATCACTTCGGAACTTTTTACAACTATAGGGAATGAATATGGTAATGAGAAGAGATTAGAAAATTTAAACAAATTGAGAAAAGATCAGCCCTGGAATGATGATGAAAAGTTCAAAGAAAGATCAATGTTATGGATAAACATGGAAGGCAGTCAACACTCTAGAAATGATCTCAAAGAACATAAAGGGAAGGGAATTTCTGGGTGAAGGCATGAGAAACAAAAATCTCATGTAGGATCACTCCTACAAAGTACATGGAAAATCATGAAATAACCTTTCTTTCATAAGCATTTGAGGAAAGGATGCTACTTCCTTGAACCAGTCAACGGCTTCACAAGACATCGATATTCTATGTTATCCCTTCAGGGGTAACCACAGAAAATAAAAGTTCTTCAAAAAATAAGGTTATCCCCCTCCTTATACCATAGGTGATTATTAGGTGTGTTTCCTTTTTTGTGTGTGTTTCCCTTTCTATTTTTGTGTGTGTTGTATGTTTTCCTTTCCTTTTTTTGTGTATGTTCTTCCTTGCTTTCTCTCTCTTATAATTTGTAAATGAATCTGCAAGGCCCAATAGATAAGGTAATGATCAATATGTTATAAGTTGAGATTTTGGGATTCCTCATGTCATGTCTTTTGCACTCATTTCATACCATGTCCCCAACCTAGAGATTTTTTTTTTCATGCAAATGTGAAAAAGGAAAATTTATAATTTTCAAGCATGACAACGATATGCCCTGTGTCAAAATTTTCAAATTTTACCTTTTCAAGACACCCCAAGTCCACCCATTTTCAGCACCGAACCTTACCCATTCAATCCAATGACCCCCTAGTGGATGTCAACTCAGTCCCCTAGGTGAATTAGGAAAGTCAATTCAATCCCCCTAGGTGATTTTAGGAGTTCTTGAAGAATGCCAATTTTGGGTAGTTTTGGGAAGGGCTACCACTGGCCTTCCTGGGACTAGTTCAACCCCCTGGAGAAGAAAAGAGGAGAAAAATTCAACATGGAGATGCATTTAAGGTACTAATAACATTGGGGATTATGATTTGGAAGATTCAGGGAAATATTTGGAGGTTTTGGGGCAGATTCATCAGAAACAGGGTTCTCAGGCCTAGGCAGGGCACAGGGCCAAAAAAATATTGAGCTTCGGCAAGTGATTCTGGGAGCTACGAAAGGAGTTAGGAGCTAAACAATACATCATTGGAAATGTAATTCATATCTGTAAAATATGGTGAAATCAAATTCTTCACAACACCTAGGTGTAATATGATTATATCTAATTTTTCTCATGCTCATTCATGGAGCCAGAACAAAAATTCAAATTTTTCAGGTCTTAAATAGAGGAATCAAGATCTTGAGACCCCCACAATTGTATTCATAAGGACATTTTCAGTCAAATTCATATGAAATTTTATCAAAACATTCCATCGGGAGCTCAAGTTATTGCCATCACAAGTTGGCTCAAGGTGAGTGTTCCATAATTAACCAATTCTTATAGTGGACATGTGTCAACTCCAAGGAGCCTGGAGAATTTTCATGTCCTTTTCATCCCTTTAGGAAAGGGACATAGGGTATGATAAAATTTGCTAACCCTTTTTATCCCACTGATCACCCATAGGACCCTCTACATCACCAGTTTAGCCCCCAGGAGTTTGTCAGAGCCAATCCTCACAGTGCACAGAAGACCACCAAGTTTGGAGCCAAATGCACAATGTCGGATGCGCCAATTTGAATATTTGATTTCCCTTTCGTCCCTTTATCTAAAGGAACATAGGGTATAGTAAAATTATCCCATCCCTAGGTATGCCTCCTAGTCCTCCATACGTCTGAATTTCAACCCCCAGGTGCTTCCCTTAAGGTCCCTAGCCTAAATGCTCAACATTCGGATCTTTCCAAGTGTCACAATTAGGTGTGATGTGAAAATTGATGCCCATTTGATCCTTTAGTTAAAGGGACATCAGGGGACATAAAAATGTTCCCAACCCATGGTAACTTCAAAAATGCAAAAAAAAATATAACTCTTTTAGCTTCTTTTTGCTTCTAGTCCTACCTGTACAACACACCCGTGAAAGCTCAAATGTCAGATTCCTCTTCACTCCTTCATTTCTGATTCACTCAACCACATCCTAAAATTTGTCTTCACATCATTTTCCAGATATATCAAAAGAAAAAATGATCAAAACAATGATGAATGAAGATAAAATGAATATTTTCATACCAAATTACCACAAAGTCTTCTAATCAAAGAAATCTTCATATCATTCAAAATAAATGTCGAATTAAGATACTATATTTTCCAAACTTCCTAATTTTTCAAGACAATCAAGATGTAATAAATGGGAGGTCGAATGGTGCCATGAATCATTTGTTCTGAATAAAAACCTCATTTCCTTGGCCCTAGCTCACATTCATCGGATTTCCTATGAATTTGACAATGGTTTAAACGAGCTAATATCTTGCACACAAACTCAAAATGAAAAACCTATTATAATGGATTTAATTTTATCACAATCAGAGGAAAAAAAAACTATGAATTTTTGAGCTCCATTAATGGCCACCATGGCAACTCCAAGCCCGACGCCATTGCTAGGAGAAATTTTTAAATTTTATTTCCAAGCATTATAGTAGGAAAATTTCAAGTGAATATTTGGAGGATATGACTGCAAAGACGAGCCACCAGAAGTCCACTTACTAAAACATAGTTCCATCTCCTACATTGAGCTACTTCGGGGTAAGCCATATCTAAAGAACTTTCCAAAAATGAAGCAAGGAAATTTTTTATACAAATCATTGTTATGTTTCGGTCCAAAATTCGAAACATACTAAAAGTAGGTTGTTGTCAAGGTAGTGTGCATTCAATATCACTAGGAAGTGAGAATGATTTTATACACAGTAGAAAATAGTGAAACTTAATACTTTTTAAAATTATTAAGCCCCCTATATGGGTGCCTACTACAAATAGTAAGTCACCCCAAGAAATTTTCAAGGCAAAGGTAGTGTGTGCATGAGAGAATAAGGGAGTTCATCACATCAGGATGGTCAAGAAGAGGAAAATATCACCTTTCCTAAAAAGAGTAAGTCTTCCATCTAGGAACTTGCTATTAATGGTAAGTTACACTGTGAAGGTAGTTTTTATGCAAGGGAATATAAGGGGATCAACATTCGTGATCATCCATGGGAATTTCTCACAAGGGATTCAAAATCCATCCCAGGGAACCTGATACTGTCTTTTGACACTGACTACATGGTTTCGGTTAAAGGTATATCATACACAGGGGGAAGTTGTGATCATTGACAGAACAATTCATTCAACTTGGTAGGGTTAGTTTTGATTTCCATATCTCTTCTGAAGGAATCTTCATGATTCACATTGGTCATTTGAAAAAACATTCAATAGTGTTTTTAAATACTCAATCCAAATCATCTGTGAGCCAAGTTAAAGGAGTTTCTTAGGGTGGAAAGAGTATGGGGATTCAAATTTCATCACATTAGATCATTCCATCGAGTCATCTGGAAGGATGAGCAGGATTTATCGAAGGTAGATTCTTTTTTCGTCAACATCCTTCCCTCTCTCTCTTCTCTCTCCCCAAATTTCTCTCTCTCAATGTTATAATTTTGTGTTGGGGTTACACTTTTTGTATGTCATAATGCTCCTAATGTAATAAGTCACCTTTATGTTATAAAAATGGACTTAATGTTTTCCTTAGAAGGCAAAGAGTCATTAGGGGGTATATGTAGAGTATTTTTTCTTCCTATAGTTTGTAAAGCCATTCACATTTCAAGGGTTTGGTGATTGATTTTACAAACTCAAGAGTACATTGCACTTAGAGAGAACAAAGGAGATAGCCATTTTATTCCAATTCCCCCATCAATATTTTTCCTCCATTCCCACACTATGTACAAATTTAATTGAAATGAAAAAGAAGGAGTTTCTATTTTCCAAGGCATATGAATGTGTGTATCTTTGTATGCAGGGTTTCCTCTATCCATTAGCATGGAATTTTTGGTTGTTTAATCTTATAAATGCATGTTTTGAAATTTCTAACTAGTGTGGGAAAGAATTTGATTTTCTACCCACAACATTAATTCTCCTACCTCATATTCCCACTCCCTTTCCCGCTCTCAAGAAAAATTCTTCTCTAGAAAATGATTATTAACTTTATCATAGGGAAAGTGGAGTGCCCTTGTTGGATCCTTAGCTGCAAGGCCATCATAAAAATTGACCCTTACTCGCGCATGAAAATATGGAAGCTACACCATTAAAGTAGAGGTACTTTGATTCCCAGAGCATTGGAAAAAAACCCCAAAAACATTTCTCCCCAACACATTATATTTGTATCATGAGTGTTTTTACACATCTTTGTTGAATGGTTTGGTGTTAGGAAATGTAACCATGTTTTTTTATTCAAGTTGATAAATTATTGATGATAGGGACTTACCAAGTGGGGTGTAATCCTGGAATTTTTTATTTGGTTTTGGTGACCCCCAAGTAAGTTTCAATTAAAGGGTGTTCTATATTGCTAGAATATGTTTATAATATGTAAATCCATCACCCATGACATTTTTTTGGCTAAGTCATTTGGATTTTTTTATGGGTTTAGTATCATAGTACCTTTGAAATTGTTTTAAGATTCTTTTGGATAAGAGAGACTTTTCAATTTGACTACCCTTTTCAATGAATTATTTGATTCTTACGAAATGTATTTATAGGTGGAAAGTGATCTTAGGGTGAAGTTTAGGTGTAAATATGATAACGAGTTATTTTTGGGATAGAGCAAGGGAAACAACTATATAACTCTCACCATCATTATAATAAGATAATAAAGTTTTAATTATTACATTGTTTTGCATTACATAGGTCAAACATGGTGATGTCACTCTTCATGTTAAAGGATACGTGTCTGAAAAATCTTCTAGATAAGTCTGTAAAAGTAGAAATGTATCCCTTTTGAAGGTAGAGAAACCATTCAAGATATTTGCCTCCTAAGCTACAAGGGAACAATCGAATGAGGTAATTTTCACTATAAGAGACTTATTGACGAGTCTTGAAGAAGTATTTAGCATGATCCTAAGGGTCACCTTTCCCATGATATTTTTCAAATTTAGAACAATAAAAGTTAGAAAAGGTATATGTGGAATTCCCTTTCAAAGGAGTAGGGACATATCTCCTCAAAATGATGTTTCTTTTGATGTCCACTACTACTTTATTATAAACCACTAAATTTTCCTCTCATATATTATCATTATTTTTTGAATTCTTTCCTTTTGAGGGAATAAATGGTATGTAGATGTGGATTTATTTATATTCCACACATTTGTAATTAGTTGTGTGATATATTTCATGGATCAATTTAGGTTTCTTAGTGTGAGTGACAATATTTATTTATTTTTGTGGCTATGAGAAGTTAGGATCACAAGTTGGTGACTTAACACTTCTAACTGATCTTAAATTTTCACTTCTTCATTACACAATATATGGGGTTAAGCCTCACCCTCCTTTCCTATGTCATGATTTAGTTTAAAAAAAGGTATATGATTTTCAGATTTAGATATTTTAAGAGGTATGTTCACACCTGATTATTATATGTGACCTTTAGGGCTTTGTTGTCATGTGTTTTTTCAAGGAAATTCAATCTTGAACCATGAAAACTAAACCCAAGTGTCAAAAAAATTCTTGAAAACCCTTTTGAATACCTCTTTGGATCAATCTGCCATTCTTATCATGCCTACCTTTATCTTTCAAGTCATCATATTTTGTTGTAAAAACTTTCCATAATGTTTTAAAATTGTTTATAAGAACATTCATCTCATTCGGTGAAGCTTTTTCAAAAGAGAAATCTTCAGTAAGCCTAGAAAGGATATTTTTGGCCTTTCTAATGTAGGTGTGCATCCTCTAGGAATTTTTAAAGGCCCAAAATCATCTAGAAATGGTTTTGAAGAGTTTTGACAGTAATGGAACTTATTAAGGAAAGTTTAGGGAAGTTTTGGGGGTTTAGGGATAGTTGTAGTGAAAGTGGGGTTTTCAGGGATAAGGAGCATACAGTCTAAAATGGTACCTAAACTCCGGAAGAGGATTCTAGCATTTCCATAATGAGTTTCAAATAAAACAAGTAGTAATTATAAATATTTAAGATTCCTCTACATAATGGAATAAAAATATTTTACAAGATATGTTCAATTATCAGGGAAGCTCAATCTATGCAGATACATCCTGATGATGTAAGAAAAATGGAGAAATTTAAATGACTTTCAGGAAGAATTCAAGGATGAGAACCATCCCATAGTTCTTGTAATGTTGTTAGGAGTTAAAATCATATATTATTTCAACAAAAAAGGCTTCCTCGAGTTCCAACAATCTCATCTTCAAGGTCTCTCTCTCGCAAGGTATGTTTCTTATACTTTTCCAATTTTAAGTGTGGACACTTGTTACCTATAATTTGAGGTGTTTTTTTTATGTACCCTTTTCCCCCATTTCCAAGTGGATAGAGGGGAAAAAACTGTACCCCACCCCAAATTTTCCTCCAGGTTCCTGTTATCGCTAAAGAGTAACACCCTCTTATTCTTCATGAATGGATGATGAACAATACGTGCATTCGGGTAACATGGGATTTTCTCTCAAGTTGTGGGACTCACTACTTGAGACAAAACCTCTAAAGAAGATTGGTTCCTCTGCCTAAATCTAATGCTAAAACTACTCCTAAGGAACTGGAAATGCAACTAAATAATCCTAATCTAACATTCCATAGGGACCAAGGTTAGAATGAAAAAGGGTTAGAAGGATGCATGGAAGAGGAAATCCTAAGCTAAAAAGGGTGGTGATGGCACCAGAAAGAGAGGGATGATCACTCTCCACAATGAGGGAAGGAATAGGGAGAAAACATGTGCATAGAGAGGGCAGACATAGCATGTCCAAAGACGAGAACAACACTCGTAAATTCGCCTTTTCCATGGAGCACAACACAGACAAAAGGACCCTGCAAGAGACATAAAATATGCACAACATATCAAAAATGCAAAACAAGGATGAAAATGCAATAAATATGAACTAGGGAAAGGGTTAGAAGGATGCATGCAAGGGAAACTTATATTGCTTCCAGGGTGGTGATGCACCAGAATTGATTATAAAGATGAAGGGGAGGGAAAGGATATACATGAAATGGCTCAGATCTGAGGCATACAACTCAAAATACAAGGAAAAATCACTATAAATAATGCTCTTGTAATCCAAGAGGGTCCAACCTTTACAAATGAGAATTATTAGACAATATATAGAAAAGAGGACAGAGAGAAGAGGGAAAAAAGAGGGAAATTCTAACTCCTTTCCTTGACCACCAACTGAATTCATTAAGTTTGCTATAGAACACTTGGGTGCCTCTAGAAGACCATTTATACATGTCATCCATCCTGTAGGAGGAGAGGGATGTTTTTATTCATTAATATTGGTGGTTATGGAATGAATTGATGACTTTACGTGTTCATAACCGTATTTTTTTCCTCAAACCCGTGTTTCAAATTTAAAACCCCTAGACTACATCAATTTTTGAGATCTTCAATCCTAGAATGTAGTCATTAATGAAACCTTTCCAATAAGCTTGATCTCGTTTAATTTGGTTAACTGCAATGAGAGTTACAAGTGAAAATTATCTATCACTTGTTCTTTGTATTTTTTATGGGTTTCTCTAATCTTCGCAGTTCTTTTGAATATTTAAAAAATTTAACATTCCTCGGCATTTTTATGTTGGTGATTTTTCTATTATTCCATAGTTTTAAGAGAAACTACGTAACACTATAATTGGGGAACCCATGGAACACTAGGATATTGTTTCATAACTTCCAGCCTTAGTTGCATATCAATTCCATTTACTTTCAAGCATAATTTTTTACAGAACTACCTTTTCACATCATGGCTCATACTAGGTAGAATTCTCCCTTGATTATGTGGAATTATCTCTATAGGATGTTGTGTATAGCAGGTCCACATGACATTGTGCTTTCAAGCCACGAAGCACTAGGATTCTCATTTATTTTCTCTACGGATTTTGTCTTTATCTTATTTTAAAACTTTTAGTGGGCTTAAATCCATGGTGCTATGACTTTATTTAACTCACAAGACTTATTTGGTATAGAAAAGGTAAATTTGCACCAAAATTCTTCCTAAGTCTCCAATTGAGGATCCTTTGTTTCATGGATTAAGAGAACCCATGGAACACTAAGTTCCTAAACTCTGTGGATGACTAACTTATTTTACCGTGATTTTCTTAGAGAAAAAATGGCTAAGTCCATTTCGATGAGTTGTTCAAAATTACAGGGATGTAATTTTGGATAATAGTTTGGTGAATTTCAGTGGGTATCTTCCTAATAGATGATAAAGATCAATTTCCTTGAAGCATCCATTGGGCATGGAATCAAGTCTATCCTTGAAGAAACTGAGCTTTTCCTTTGAAAATTTATCTCTTGAATTTGTATGAACTTAGCACCGAACCGAAACTTCTTGAAATTAATCGTTGGAGCTATGAATAAAGATTATAAAACATTCCAACTATCTCATTCCACCATGAAACCTTCTTTTCCTTACAAATAGATTGTGCAACAACAAAAAATCCCACAAAAACTATATAAAAAAATGAAAATCATACATGCTTTAATTAAAGCATGCAAATTGTGTACAAGCACTTATTTTGTAATAAATAAACCTACACTACCCTACTCTAACCAAAGCCAAAGGAATCTTTAAACAAAACCTGTAATAGGAAGGGAGAAATAGCTTCCCTTTCTCACAAATTGAGACCATGTATTTGATTTGGCAGTGATCATGGTCTTTAATGAGAGTGGAAAACTATTTTGAAAATTTTTTCCATCCCAATTATTCAAAGTATCAACTAAAAAAAGAAAAATACCTCTTTTAGTTGCTTTTTATTTGGATTTGAAAGGAAATGTAGTTTTCCTTTCACTTCTTTGAAGATCATCCTCATGTTCAGAAGTAGACATGACCAATGAAAACTCTCTTTGTGCCTCTAGGCTAGTCAAATATATGATAGGACAAGGAATGATCTATATTATTTTCCCATTTCCTTGAATATCATCCCCACTAATGGGGTTATCCTGCATAATTTATTGAAGGCGGATGTTGTTTACAATATGAATTAGACTTTGTTTTTCTTCTACAAACAACTTGACCCCTTTCAATCCACATTCTCCTCAAATAATAATAAGTTTGATAAATCAAAACTCTCCTACTCATCATCATAAAGCTCTCTTTGATTAATTATGGCTACTGAAGATGTCCATGGTGGTTCACTATAATCTTCCAAAAGTGAAGTAAGGCTATTAACACATAGGAAAATGGGGGTCACTACATTTAAATGAAACGTCTTGTTCACTTAGAATCTTCCCTTCCTTCGTGTTCTCTTTAATTTCAACCTTTTTTCCTTATATTTTTCAATTAAAAAAACATGAGGTTCTTTAATGGATTGATCCATATCTCCATCTATTACCTCATATTTAGTCTATTCTTGAACAATTATTTCATGATTTTTAAGAATTGGATTCGTCTTGGCTGATTTTGATGAACTTGGTTGACTGTTAGGTTCTTATTGATGAACCTCTTTTTCTTCAAACTCATGAATCAAATCCTGAATATATGAATTTGATATATTTTGTTTAGATCCTTTCCTTTCAACCCCTCTAGGCATGTATGTGTCTCTTGTTGTCTAGAAGAATAAATATCAATTCTTCCATGCATGAAATATTCAAGATCTTGTTTTGTGAGGAATGGATCCTCAGAAAAACAAGTAGTTGGGAACTCATTTGGCTAGTTAAATTCCAATACTTCATATTTTAAAACTTTATCAGGTTCAGGAAAATGTGAATCATATTTTCTAAAATGAGGGAAGGATTTATCCTTTGGATGAGTTTTCAAAGGTTTAAATGATGGAGGAGGTGTAATATTTTCTTATGGAGGACCTAGAGACTTGGGAGAAATGATGATAAAGAAATGAAGATGAGAAGTAGTGGAAGAAGATGGAGAAGGTGAATCCTCAATGGGGTAGGTAAAGAGCTAAGAATATGAAAATCAAGTTGAGATGATGAAGGTTTGGGAGGAGGAATAGGAGGGATGTAAGATGGTAGCGTAGGATTGCTCCATTGACGAGGTTACCTACCACTAGTTTGGTGAGCCTCGATTAACTTAACCCACTTTGTAATATTGGGCATAATCTCAACTGTGAAGTCCAACTTCTACTGAGGGATGAACTAGTTTAGCATAGGGCCAACCCATGGACAAGGTACCCTAAAACTAATTTTACATGTCTTTATGTGGCACGTGGCCCTGATCTACACCATGTTTTCCTCTATTAAATGAATCTTCCTATGAAAATTAGTATCAACCATGAGATTACCACCATCACCTGCATATACATGTTTTCTAAAAACATTTTGGTTAATGGGATAACCATATGGATTAGTGGGATTTTGGTCATATGTATATTCATTGTGATAGGGCTCATAAAACTTATTTGGGGAAGGATTTTGACAATATGGGGATGGAGGGATATGATACTACTCTTAGAAATGATGATTCCAATGAGGGAATTAAGTCATGTTTGCAAACATTCATGGAAAGGATAAATAGGATGATGGAAAGAAAGGAAATGGATATAAGGATGAAGGGAAATGTCTGCAATAGAGATATTGGGTTTGTTTAGATTAATGGAGTCACCAGATGTGTATAAACAAGCCTCAAAAGGCTATAAATTACTAATTCACACGCCAAAACTTAGCAAAATGAAAATAAACATTTTAAAGTCCCACTGGGTGTTTCTCCAAGCTATGGTAATTACACATGAGACAGATCTCTAGAGAAGTTCATCTTCCTCTACCTATTTCTAAATCTAAAAATACTCTCAGGAAGTAAAATGCAGCTATCTAACACTACTCTATGATTCCAAGGGACTAGGGTGAGAAGTAGATGCATGAAATGAAAACCTAAGCTAAAGGGAGGTGATATCACTAGAAAGAGGGGGATGAACAATCTCAGATGAGTGAAAATAAGGAAAAATTCTCATAGGGAGGGTAGACATGAGTGCCATAGTTTGAAACAAAACTCGCACACTCATTTTTATGGATCACAATAAACAAAAACCTTGCAAGAGATGTGAAATATGCACATAATATAAAAAATGCAAAAGTAGACAAGTAGATGCAATAAAATATGAACTAGGGTAGAGAATAGCCATAAAATACAACTTCTATTACTTCCAAGTAATGCACGGTCAATTACAAGGATGAAAGAGGAAAATATCTACATGAAATGGCTTAGATTTGAGGCTTACAACTTAAAATATAAGGGAAAATCACTCTGAATAATACCCTTATAATCCAAGAGGGTATAACCTTTATAAATGAGCATTATTCAACAATATATAGAAGAGGGGAAAGAGAAGAGGGAAAATAAATGGAAATTCAAATTCCTTTCTTGTACCACTAAATGATTTCATTAATTTTTATACAGAGCATCTGGTTGCCTCTGGAATACCAATTCTTCACACCATCTATCCTTTAGGAGGAGAGGGGAACCATTCTTCATTAATGCTGGTGGTTGGGGAATGACTTGATGACTTTACGTGTTCTGAAGCATCTCTTTTTCCTCAAACCCATGTTTGAAATTTCGGAACCCTATATTACATAGATGTATGAGATATTTAATCCTAGAATGTATCCATTAATCAAACCTTTCCAACAATATCGATCTCATTTAATTTGGTTAACTGTAACGAAAGTTACAAGAGAAAATTCTACATTGCTTGTTTTGTCATTTCTTTTGTGTTTCTCTTTTCTTTGCAGGTTTTTTAAAAATATTTTAACATTTTATTGTTCCATGAAATTTTGATTTTGTAAGATGTTCCATTGTTCCCCATTTTCAAGAGAAACTACATAAAACTATAATTGGAGAACCCACAGAACACTAAGTAGTGTTTTGCAGCTTCGAGCCTTAGTCACATTTCAATTCCATTTCTTTTACTGAATAGTGTTTTAAGGAACTACCTTTTCACATCATGGATTCTACTTGGAATACTTCTATCTTAATTCCATAGAATTGAAAAACTCTGCAGGATGTTGTGTATAACAGGTCCGCATGAAACTTTTCTTCTAAGCCACGAAGCACTAAGATTCTCATTTATTTTCTCTGCAAATTTTATCCTTAGATAATTTTAAAACTTTTTGCTGGCCTAAAATCCATGGTGATCTAACTTTATTTAACTCACAAGACTAATTTGGAAGGTCAATTCAGACTAAATTTTTTCCTAAGTCTCAAACTAATGCTTTTTTTTCTGTAGGTTAGGAGAACCCACAAAACACTAAGTTCCTAAACTTCATAGATGGATAACTTAGTGTACTAAGGTTTTCTTAGAGAAAAAATGTCTAATTCCCTTTTTATGAGTTGTTGATAATTACAAGGGCATAATTTTGGACAATAATTCCTCACATGACTATGAAAAATACTATGCAAGGCCTATCTACCTATCTCTATCCCCTCCCATCATGCAATCAGACTTTTCCACTTGTTAACATAGGGTGAGGGTGAATTTTTTATCCTTCTTGTAGGTTTGCTAAGAGGACAAGAAAATTCACCCCACTCTAGCCCTTGTTCTAGTTTTTCATTCTACCTATTTCTAACCCTACAATGCTTAAGTTAGCCTTTCCTCACTTCCCCCTTAACTAAATCACATGATGGAACATTTTCATATCCCTCTTTTCCCAAATCTCAAGGGTACATAGGGGAAAAGAAAATGTACCACACACTAGCCCTTGTCATGATCTTCCACGTGACCTGGTCTCAACCCCTTAGGTGTTAAGTGATTATTTTCCTCATTTCCCCATTACCTGTAATAAAAACGTAAGAGTTGTCAATAGGAGTGGTGAATGGGCATTTAGGCCACCCAAAGTCTAATGTGCAACATGTCTTGTCGTAAAGATCCTACCTCATTCACCACATTACTCTTGGGACTGGCTACAATCTTCTACAGTGATACCAGGGATGCATGGTCGGAAGCTTGCAAGTCCAAACTGCAACACAGAACTTATTCTCAAACTACATTGCATCACCCTTTGTTGGCCATTCAAGATTCTATGAGAAATATGAGTGACTTCTATGGAAACTAAAATTTTGGCATAGGACTGAAAGAGGATATCAAGAATTCCTGTCATAGAGTGTGAGCACTTATCAATGTCACAAATTGTGAAATGGTGGCAACCCCAAGCTTATAACAACCACTACCCGTTGCTACACAAATTTGGAATCCATTGATATTTTCTCTTATGGATCCTCATTGAAGGTGCTCCCCAGAAGACAGGGGCTATAAATTGGATGAGGCCTTGAATGGTATGCATCCCCTCTCCAAGTATGCCAATTTCATGTCTTAGCTCCTCCTTACACCTCAACCATTTCCCAAACCTTTCGCATCCATGACGGATTCCCACTTCAATCATATCTGATAGCGACTTAGATCTTCACATGAGCCGATTTTAGTGACAGATTATTTCGTAGAACAATGAACATAGTTGAAGGTCTTTCATTGAGATTCATGGATATCACCCATAGGGAATGAGATGGTCCCACATGCCAAAATATATATCCAGCAAATGAGCTTCACAAAAACATTCCTAATGGTGTTTCATCATACGACCCAAGGGTTATGCGAGAACAGACCACTTAAATGACCCTAGTCTATGACTGGACTAGCATACCATCATCCTCTGTTTACATTAAAGGTAATTACATGATTTACTCGGGTTCATGTAGTCAGTGACACCACTCCTCAAATATATCTTGAGTTATCAACTTCCTTGCAGTTCTTCAATGAAAATCTCCATATGGCCTATGAACCACTTGAGGAAAACAAGACAAATCAGCAGGCATGAACCTCACTGAAAGAGCCTTCTCAGAAATCCCTTGCCTTTATGAAGTTTCCCTTTGGTTATAACCCTGCAAGGAGAGAAATAACCATCCTTGAAGAGTGAAAGGATGCATTCACTAAGTTTTCTCCTAATATTTCTAGATGGTAATCATAAATACAATATTGTCTACAAAAGGTCATCCTACTTTGCATACAAGAGGTATCGAACTTCCACCTTCACTCTTGTGTCTCATCATGTATTTCATGTCATCATAGTTTAGATAGGGTCCTTGGGCATATCACTCCTCATAATCTCAAACAAGGTACCTCAGTCCTGATACTATGATGTTTGAGCTATGTAGACAACATTCTCACATGGATGCCTAAAGCAAGAATCATAAGAAGATAAGTGCTTATGCAAACTTCACAACCAGTCCATCACAGAGGATCATGATCCAATAAGCGTGCAAATGCATACATCAAACTTTGACACTTAACTTGGGACCCCATTCTAAAGATGTCAACGACAAATCATTTTCAGAGGGGATTTCGAGATGTAGAGCAACCCAAAATTTTTCCTATCTTTCTCTTATATACATCATTGTTCACAAATAAATGATTATTGGGTACGAATTGCTTAGATGATTTTGAGGTAAGTCATCCCTTGAACTATTGGAGAATGAGAGTTGGACACATGCATAGGAAGGTTAGTAGTTTTCATTAGTTTTTAGAACTGGAATATTAAGGTGATGGCACTGAATTGGTGAAAAGCATCCATGAATTATATTTTATAGAGCTTGATCGAAGGTAGGTTGCCCCTTCCCATAAGTGGCCTACAATCTTGTGATGAGATTTCAATCTTTCAATGCACATAAGCGAACTAACTTTAGTGTTCATTCACAGAAATCCAGGGAATTCTTAAAAATTTTTTTTGTTGGCACTAATTTGAATTGGGGGGGTTGATCGCCACACATCAATCCTAGACATCTCTATTTTGTTGTCTATCAAAGGAAGTTCATTAATGGGCACTCAGGCCCTATTTAATAAATCTTGGGAGAACACTCATCAATCCTAAAATAATTCTCTGGAATTTGTCTAGGTCAAAAAGTTCATAGGAAGTTGGGCCCTAAGAAGCCTTTTTGAGAAATCTTGGGATCGTGTAGAATGGTTGACCACTCTCAATAATTAATCCATCTAGTCTCTAAATCACTTAAAGGTCAATATTCATTATCCACATCTAAATGGTGCACTCACTCAACTAGTATAGGAATGTCATCATCTCACATTATAGTCGCCAACATAAACTTTGATTTTAAAATCATTGAGTTGGAAACAACTGAAATATTCCCATGGTTGCAAGATATGATTAGAGGAGAGACCCACATGGTTCAATTAAGTGGTGGTTCTAATTGGATTTTCAAGATCATATCCACAATGTTATTGTTAAAAACGAAATAAGGGAAAGAAATCTCAAGTTTCATGTCACTTCTTCAACGGTACTTTTGGAAATCAAAACGTGGAAGTTGTTTGGATGAAGGTAATCAAGTCAATCAGTAAGATGACCCTGTCTAACTAAGAAATGAGCACTGTAACTCTAGGGTCATAAATGCATGAGGGAAATTCCCACATGTTTAAATAATATTCCATTCACCTTCTTGTGAGAAACGAGGAGTATAAGAAGAAAATTGAACAACTTGAAGACCATGTAAGAACTCTCTCTTTGTATGTGCAAACTTTCATGGATCCAAATGTTGTCCCATCTGTACCTAATGAAGAAATTAATCTCATTATTAGTTTTGATATGAAATCTATCAAGCTAAAATTTAGATGCAAGGCTTCACAATGCAAGGTTCGTGTAGTTCATGATGACAAATAGGTGAGCAATATTCCTAAGAAAAGTGAGGTTTCTGAAACATTCTTAATTCCTGAATATTCTCTCATTGTTTGAATAGTTAATTGTCTAACTGTCACAAAGGTAAGGATGACCATTGTCACAAAAAAATCAAAAAATAGTTTGTTCATTATTGGGACCCAGGTGTTTCCATTGGTACCCCCAAAATGGGAAAAATTAACTCTTCCATATTGGTGAGTAAAAATGTATTCATATTCCGACATCTGAAGACTTGTCTAAAGGTTTGGCTCAGCAACTCTTGTCGCTCGATACGAGATGCTAAATTATGCTCTCAATGTAGTTTGACTCGTATTGAATTACATTCACAGGCTAAATATATAGGAAGATCAATAGGAAATGTGGAACTTCCTAAAAATAGGAAACTACAACACACCCGAATGAATGAAAAAGATTATAAACAACCTTGTGATAACAATATCATATAGAGCTAAGTTAAGAAAGAGGCATACAGATCTATTTTCTTTCAATGTAAATACACACATAGAGTCTCTTGTAGAGATAAGAAGTTATCTCCAACACTGCAAAGGAACATCAATCATGGTTCACAAAATGCAAAAATATCAATTCCACCTTTGATAATTGGCTCAAAGCTTTGATTTTTGTACACATTCCTCAGGATGAGAAGGTTGCAGTAATAGCAATCGGTTCAGTAAGGATTTTAAAGGAATCAAAATATTTCTAGAAGTAATCTCCAAGAGTCCAACAAAAATTGAATCTCCATCATTAATTGCATCATCATCTTCATCTAAGTAGATATTTCCTCTCCTTTATCTCTTTCCCATCCTTTCCTCTCTTCTTTCATGTAGCTATTTACCCTTGACAAGTGTTGGGGGGTTTACTTTTCACTTTTGTCTTAAATGCAACCTGCATGGTGTTGGCGAGAAAAATTTTCAGGTGGACAAATTTGTAGGTTTCTTGCCAACTACTCTGGGAATCGAAGTCCCTCTACTTAAACAGTGCAGGTCTTCCGTGTTTTCATGTGCATGTGAAAAGGTGGATTTCCTATGGTGGTATTTCGACCAGGGATCCAACAGGGGTACTCCATTGACCCTGTGGCAAAGCTAGCATATTTCAAATTGCTACAAGAGGACTAATTGTACTAGTAGAAGAGGGAACAAGGAGTGAGCAAATGAGATAGGAGAACTAATGTTGTAGGTAGAAAGTCAGAGTCCTACATGCACTCAGTTAGAAATTTCATCACATGTGCATTAACATTAAGAAGAAACAAACTCTGCAAATAGCAACAAGACCAATTAGAATTTATGAGCACAAAGTATCAATAAATTCCTCAGTCAAAAGAGGGACTAGAAACTCCTTATATTGATGCTTAAATAAAAATTGTACATAGTATGGGAATGGAGGAAAAATAGTGAGGGGAAAATGGAAGAAAATGGCTATCTCCTTTGTTCTCTCTAAGTACAATGCACTCTTGAGTTTACAAAATCAATCACCAACCCTTTGAAATGGGAATGGCTTTACAATTTACATAATGAGAGATGACTCTTCATCTACCCCCCAATACCTTTTCATATGCTTTATCAAAACTTATGACCTTTTACATCCTTAGGAAAATATTAAGTCCCCTTTTTATGACTTAAGGGTGACTTATTACATTTTAAAAAATCATTTTAAATTAATTAAAGGAATTATGAAAAAGTGCAACCCCAATGAAGAATTAGAATGGGGAGAAAGAAGAGAGAGAAAGGGGAGAGAGAGAGAACTAAGGAGTGCCAATGAAGAAGAACTCGCCTCTAAGGAAGTCCACAAATCCTTTTCAGATAATATAACGAAGTGCTCTACTGCAGTGAACTATGAATCCTTGAATGTCTCACACCATGAGAAAAACTTCTTCATGAATCACGAACACTTGCCAAATTGAATATTGCTCATTCTGATATACTATCATTCCCACTGTAGTAGTTGATATTAGATAAGTGAAACCATAACAACCATGGAGGACTGTCGAATTTCATTCTTCTTTGAAAACCTTACTGCACTAAAAAAGGATGACTTACTATTTTTAGTAAGTTTTAGATTTCACCCTTCGTGACTCCAATCAGTGAAGTTGGTTTTCTCAATTTCCCCCGTGTTTCATTGCTCCCTCTGAAAGCACACTTTGAGATGACTTATTATTTTTAGTTGGAACCCCTATAGGGAACTTAATATTGTTAGTAAGTGGGATTTTGCACCATTTTCAGTACCTCTCAACCATTTTGATGTGATGAATTCTTTCATTCGCTCTTGCACACACTTCCTTCACCTCGACCACTTCTTGGGGTGACTTACTATATTTAGTAAGCATCCATATAGGGGCTTACTATTGTTAGTGTTTGTTTTAGTTGTTTTATGTTCCAGAAAATCATTCTGGATTCTTGGTGATCTTGATTACACACTTCCTTCACCATAGTTGTTTTTGATGATGAGTTTCCAAACATATCAAGTTTATATAGGAAAACTTACTATTTTTAGAAAGTGGATTTCCAGTGCTCGGTTTGCGATGGAACATATTTTTTGGACTCAACTCATCGTCGTGGTCACGTCCTCCGAATTTCACTTGATTTTACCCACTAGAATGCTTGGAAATAAAATTTAAAATTTTCACCTGGCAATGGCTTCAGGCACAAAGCTACCATGGCGGCCATTAATGGAGCTCAAAATTTGCAGGTCTGGTTTTTGTCTCTGATCATGATGAAATCAACTCCATTGCGATAGGTTTTTCATTTGGAGTCTGTGTGCAAGTTTTTAGCTCATTTCCATTCCCAGATTGATGGGAAATTCGACGAATGTGAGCTAGGGCACGAGATGGAGTTTTTGTTGGAACAAATGATTTAGGGCACCATTCGGACCTCCTATTTGTGCATCTTGATCATCTTGAAAAATGAGTAAGACAATAAAATAATGCATCTCAATTCGACTTGTATTTTGCAAGATATGAAGATTTTTCAATTGGAAGACTTTGTGGTTAGCAAATAATATTCGTTTTCTCTTCGTTCTTCGTTGTTTCAATCCATTTTTTATTCTGACATCATTACATTTTTAAATGGTGTGGAAGACACTTGGTATGAGCTGGTTCGGAGTGTAGCAATGGTGGATTGAAGAGTTTTCTGACAACTTTCTTCCGAATAGTGAGTTTCACAGGAAAAGCAATGGAGAAGTAAGAAGAAGTCAACAAAGAAGTTAGCGGCAAAAAAATTTCAAATTTTGAAGTTGGGTTGGGCGCAATTTTGTGTCCATGATGTCCCTTTAGCTTAAATTTATGAAAGGGTACATCAAAGTTCACATCGTGCCTCCTCGCAACACTTGTCAAAAATCCAACGGTTGAGCATTTGGGCTTGAGAAAAGCACCTGGTCATATGAAGAACCAAGAGCATACCTAGGGCTGAAAATCTATAATTGCATGAAAAGGACATCATTAGACATTGCGACCTGGATGACACTTGGGGGAGTCTGGGTGCATTTTCCAACTATCCTCCACTAAAGATGTCCCATAATGACCTGAGTGCAAAAGGGTCTGAGAAAATTTCCATGTCCCTCAAAAGGGACATCAATTTTCACATTGCGCCAGGTTGCAACACTTGTCACGATCTGAGTGAGTTGAGGGGATAGGCTCCGACAAGCACCTAGGGGCTAAACTAGCGATCTAGAAGGTTCTATGTGTGACCAGAGGGGCTTTATTGGGGCCGGGGAGCATTTTACTTTGGCCCTCATGTCCCATTTCCTTAAGGGACATGAAAGGGACATCAAAATTGCGCCAAGAACTCCTGGAGCTAACATGTGTCCTCATCAAAATTTGACTAACTTGCGGGAAACTCCTACCTTAAGGGCAACTTGAAACAGCAATAACTTGATCTCCCGATGGAATTTTTTGGAAAAATTTTATATGAATTTCACTTAAAATGGCATTCTTAATCTAATGGTGGGTAGTTCTCATCTCTTGATTCCTCCATTTAAGCCCTAAAAAAGGATATTTTTCTTTTGGCTCCCTAGATGAGCATGAAAAAACCAGATATAAACCTATTGCACCAAAGTGTTGTGAAAAATATGATTTCACCATATTGTAGATATTTGAATTCCATTTTTGAAAATGTATTTTTTAGCTCCTAACTCCATCCAGAGCTCTTAGAATCACTTCCTGAAGCTCAGTATCTATTTTGGCCATATGCACTGCACTAGGCTCTGAGAACCCTATGTTTTGATGAATCTGCCCCAACTCCTCCAAATCTTTCCTGAATCTTCCAAAATAAATTCCATGATGTTATTATACCTTCAATTCATCTTCATGTTGGATTTGGCTCCTTCGTTTTCCACTCTAGGGGGTTGCATCTGTCTTGGGAAAGCCAATGGTAGCTCTTCCCAACACTGCCCAAAACTTGCATTCTTCAAGAACTCCTAAAATCACCTGGGGGGATTGACTTGACTTTCCTAATTCACCTAGGGGACTTAGTTAACATACAATGGGGCGTCATTGGACTGATTGGATAAGACTGGTGCTTAGTATGGGTAGACCTTGGGTGTCTTGGAAAGGTAAAATTCAAAAAAATTGACACAAGGGTATCATTCTCATGCTTAAAAATTGAACATCTTCTTATTGCAAATTTGCATGACAACATTAAAATTTGATCTATAGTTATACTTTTTTATTAGTTTCCTCCAATGAATAAAAAAGGGACTCAATTTATTTCATAGGAATACGAAAGGTCACATGTTGTAAAGGTTAGTGAAAATTCATGATGTGGGGGGTAGGTAAAGAGTCATTTTGAAGTTTATATATTGTAATGACACCCTCATTTCAAAGGGATTTAAATTTTGTGAGTTCATGAGTAGATAACTAGTGTACTACAAAGAAAAATTAAATATAATATTTCCTCTATTCCTTTTTCATATGCTCTTTTCTCCCTCTCTCTCTCTTTTTACAACTTTGTGAACATGTCAATCTTACATAACCAAGAAGGGTGTAACATATTTTGATGAATGAATGAATGATATTTTATGTTCATGGCTCATTTTTTCTTGCCATAACTAGAAATTATATTTTTCCTTCTAATTGTGTGTTGATAAACTCTGCTTAATAATTGTAAGAATATGGTTGGGCCTATTTAAGGGATTAACCCCCCTCTAAATTATCACTCTCAATATCTCATCTTACTTGTAAATTACTCTCTTGTATAAGGTGTAAGAATTTTCTACATGTGCAGTGGAATGTGCATGTGTGGTCCCTGACCTATCATCCAAAAACATAGTTTTTTTTACATACAATAAAAGGAGCCTCCCCTTTTCTAAGCAGGATAGATGTAGTCCCAGAGCGTTCATGAAAATAAATTAATTTGTCCCTAAAAACCACAACATCCCTAAAAATTAAATAGATGAAAAATATTTTTAAAAATCAAATATTAGAAGCCATAAGAGTCTTCATGTATGCTCAATAGTTTTCCCTACATGCCTATTCCTGGAAACCCTCCTGTGTTGCAACATAATCTCTTATTCTTTGAAGATATAAAAGAATACCTTTCAAATGATCTAAGAAATTATATTTGGCATAATAGAGCGAGATTTAATCATTATCCACTACTTAAAGAATCTTTGACCTTGAAGAATAAAGTTCTCAAGCCCTACAATGTGTGATAAAATCTCAAAATAAGAAGAGAAAATCTTTAAAAAATATGCCTTAAGTTGTGCATCCACCTAGCAAGATGACTGACAGGAGGTACATAAGATATGATCAGGCTAGTGGCATCATTGATCCAAATTTTGAACAACAACAACAAACTAATTTCATAATTTAGGGTAAGTGCACCAAGTTGGGGGTCCAAAAAGCTTCAAATATATAATTTTAAGTGAAACACAAGCAAATTTTGGGAAAATGTAATCGCGTTATGAATTATTAGGTTCGGTAATTGCAAATCCTAAAATGCGAGTGTGTTATAACGCACTCGTGTTCTTGTTTACTATGTGGTATATCTTATTTTGGGATGGATATATTTAATAAAATAAATGGTTTATGTGGTTAAAGAACAAACAAATATAACATCTCCTATATTATCTTTTCATATGTTCTTTTCTCCCTCTCTCTATTTTTATAACTTTATGAACATGTCAATCTTGCATAACTAAGAAGGGTGTAACATCTTTTGATGAATTAATGAATGATATTTTATTTTCATGGTTAATTTTGTATTTCCATAACTAGAAAATTTGTTTTTCCTTCTAATTGTGTATTGATAAAATCTAGTTAATACTTGTAATAATATGCTTGATTCAACTTGTAGGATTAAACCCCCTCTAAATTATCACTCCCAATATATCATCTTCCTAACAAATGCTTCTTTTCTACAAGGTATAAGCATTTTCTGTAGGTGCAGTGGAGTGTGCCTTTGTGATCCCTTACCTATCAGGAAAGAAATAGTTTTATTTGTTTACATACAATAAAAGGATCCTCCCCTTTTTCAAGCTGGAGAGACGTAGTCCCAAAGAGTTGGAAAAAATAAATTAATTAGTCCTAGCAAAAAATTATATTGCCAACAATTTTGTGCACCCACCGTGGGGTACTGTTGAGGTGTGAGTCAGCTTTGTGGTTTTTCTTTGTATGGTTTAGTATTTCCTCTTTTTCAATCAAGGATCATGTCTGAATGTGCATTATCTAGTGGTTTCTTATGGGGAAGTTGTTGTGTTTTAAGTTCTGGAGTTTGAGGGATTGCTTGTTGTAAATTACTTCTGGGTCTTGTCTTTTTATTTTATTTTTCTCTCCCATTTCCCACTGATACATGGTAGTTCCCAATTGATTGCAGTGTGGCAGGTCAAATTTACAAACTTGTAATTTTCTCTCACATTCACAAAGTGTGAAATTGGCCCCGTCACCTAATAAATGTTCTTTGAATATTCACAGTCAAAAGGTAACACAAACAATTACTCAATTGGCATCAAGGAGTGTGCATGTGTCACAATTGGAGTGGATGCAGGGAGGTGGCACATATTTGTATCTTTTCACATTTATGACAAAAGGAGTAAAAGTGTAAAAAGTTCCCAAAACCTACAAGGACATGTGGCTACTTAAATGCAAAAGGTGGAGATGCGGGTCGCTAGGGAACTCAAGCATTTTTGGTTTGAAAAGGAAGTGAGGTAAAATTGTAAAAAAGCAGTCTGCACAGCCCCACTATCACTCAAGTGAGACCATGTGTTAAGCTAGTATTGAAAACCAAAAGGTTGATGGGTGGGTCAAGTTTACCAAAAGTGTGTAAATTCTCTAATGCTACAAAATTACAAAAGGTGCCCCCGAGCCCGTGATAGTGAAAAGCTTTATTCCATGTGGATGGTTCATTTTTAAAATTTTGAATGACGGATTGAATGGTCATGATGCATTACATTTATTTCTTCCACCATTAATGTTGCTACACAAATCAAGGATGTTTTAAAGCTTGTGAATGCTTTCATCTTTATTTACCAATTGGCTTGATTTTTGTTGCTACCTTTGTGATTTTTGTGAAGAATTATCATGTCATTAGCTATGGAGCTCAAATTGTGAACCTGAGGACTTAAGAAGTTGTTGATTTGGGTTTAAATTGGTCAGGCACTCATGGATTGACTGGTAAGAGCTTAGAAACTCTTGTATTTCTCTTTCAGTGGCAAGGTTGGTTTAAAGGAAAGTTAGGGTTTTTGAATGATGAAGACTATGCCATCTTCATTTTTGGTTGTGTCAGGGGTCACAAGTGATTTAGATAAGATTACAGACATAGACTTGATGTGTGTTGATCTAGATGATTTTTCTTCAGAGGATTAATAGCCCCCATAACATTGAATCCCTAAAGGAAATTCAAGATAGTCGTATTACTTTAGTAGGTGTCATCCCACCAGCAGTTCATTTCCCAGAATTGGTGTGGCATTGTGCTATGAATTATGATCCTGAAAAGAGGGAAGTATTAGATGGGAGTGGGGATGCAGTTTTGACATTGACACCTACAAGCCATTAGAATAATGTTAAAATTTCCTGTAATCACCAACCCAATCACCATTTCTATCAAATTAGCTCTGCAAGATTATGAAACAAAGAAGGACTATGTCAAGATGATAAATACAAAATGGCTTATTACGAAGAAGACAATGGCTAGAATCCCTAAAAAGTTGGTTAGGGCACAATTTGTTGAGGAGGTTGAAGATGTCATTGTGTTGCTAAGTCGAATGGCAGGTTTAGAAACCATAAATGAATTCAAAGAATGGATGACTACATACATATGGATTATTCTGGAGAGAAAAGGGAGCATTTTTTGGGCCACCTTTCATTGCAGATGCACTCCATGATCACATGGTCACCTTAGCAGCAAGAATTGAGATGGGTGATAATTCAGAGCTAGAATTTAAATATGATTTATAGAATTCTATAATGTTGCTGGGCATAGACATTTCCCAGGTTTGTCACCATGTGCAGATTTCAAGCAATGCCAAATGCATGAGATATTTCCCCAACTACAATTGATCAACTGGAGTGGGAATGTAAGGTTAGTTAATGATGCTTTCTTTGCCCCAATCATTTGTCTTTTCAAGCCAGAGTGGGGACAATATAGGATGTCTGAACAAGCTAGACAAGTAATTTTGGAATATGGATGCTACTTCATCCAATATAAAAAGTTCACTTACATAAGAGTTAGTGGTTTTGAGGGAAAGCCATATAAGTTGCCTAGGTATGTAGATGATAAATTGATTTTATGTGAACTAGCAAGGCAGTTGACACCTGTGCATAAAATAATTGTTGGGAGGCATAAAACAAATATCAAATTTCCTATTCGAATTGGAAGGTATTCATGCCCTTCCATCATAAAGGCTAGGTTGATTGAAGAGGAAATGCAGAAATTTGATATGGAAAAGTTTGAGGCAAGGCCTAATTATGACATTAGATGGGTGTTTAACAACATTGCAAATACCTTTGAGCATGAGCCCCATTTTGAGGATTACTGGATGAACTGTAGGGATGAGGAAGAATTCAGATTAAGGGATTTTTCTAGAATGACTCTATCACAGATAGTAGACTACAAAATTGTGGTTATCCCAGAGGGGATTGTGGATGATCCACACATAGTGAGAAGATTCTATATTGATCAGAAGGTGGGGGATCAACCTGTATCTCCTCCATACTAGAATGTGGTAGAATCTGATGATCCTTATTTAAGAATAGTTGATGTAATGAGGACTGTAAACTGGTTGGCCCAAAAGAACATTGATCTTTCAATCCAGAATACAAAAATCCTAAACAACTTCAGAAGTTTGGGAAACCTGAGTGAGGATATTCCACCCCTGAGGGAGGATGCAGATAGAATGGACCCACTGGGAGGAAAGGCCCCTCAATTTCCATCCAAAAGGCCTACTCCTGAATTCATTGATGAGTGGACATCAGCCACTAGTGGAACTGGCACTTCTATGTCATTTCTCATGCAAAATACTGAAGATATGCTTTTAAATTCTATGGAGAATGCCCCCATAACTTTTGCAGTCCCAATTTAGGAAAAGGGGAAAGGTTTGGCATCACATGTGGTCCATCCAAGTGTTTCACCAAAGAAACATAGTGCTGAAAAGTTAATGAGTGGAGCCATTGCAAGTGGCCATATTCAGTCTAAGCCACACAAGGATGAAAGAAGAGCAGCACCAGATTTAAAAAGGTTTGAGAGGACACACAAAAAACACAAGGTTATTCACCATAGCCAGTCTTGGTAAGAGTAGGTGCCCATATGCCTAAAAATTTCAAGCACCGGGATGTGGTAATTGATCCCCCAGAGTCTGAAAGGAGTGATACTTTCCAAAAGCAACATGATGCATCACTGCCACATGTGGAGCAATCAGATCCTCTGATCCCACCTCTTTCCTTTGTGGAAAAAACAATGGAATGCACTCAGAGTCTAGTTTCCCAAGGAAGTACTGTAGTTAATCCAGTAGACAATCAATTTATTACCCCAGGTATGAAAATATCTGAAACTTTTCTTGCCAAGGATATAAATGTGCCTCCAGTTGAAACAATGCATGAATTTGCAAAGTTCCAAACTGATGTAATTGATGTTGATGTTGGTGAAGGATTTTCCATGTTGGATGCACTTAATTTATCTGTAGATGAACCAATATTGACACCAATGGGTAGCATTCAAGCAAGAAAAGAATTGGAAAAAGATATTCATGTACCAACTACTGAAGTGAGGATCTAGGCAACTGAATTACTTTCCCCAGGACAAATGGTTTCAGAATTGGGTAAACCAGAGTTGTTTGTTGAAAAGGATATTAATACTGAGTTATTAGTGGAAGAGGCTATATCCATTTCTGCTGAGGTGACCAAGACTGATGACCTTCCTCAGGAGGGAAAATCTATTTTTGAAGAAAAATTGAAAATAGCACAAGATGCAATTGTTGATGAAGAAATCATTACTGGTGAGAATTTACAGCCCTTAATGGGAAATGTAGAGTTGTTTCTAGAGGAACAACCTACCATGGCATTTCCAGATACATCATTAGAGCATGAAAAGGGTAAGGTGGCAACTCAATAGACTTTGGGAGAGAAAGAGCCCACAACCCAAATTTTGGTACAAGAAAGTGTTGGAGAAGAAATTGACTCCACTATGGCTTCAACTGAAGAAACAAGGAAGGATTTTCCCCTGAATGTTGATACAATTCAAGGAAAAAATGATCAATCTGAAGTTCCAGACCATGAAAAAGAGCATCCAAAAGAATCAATAGCACAGGGTGAGATTGGCATAGGGACCATCAAAATAAGTAATCAGGAACAAACACAATCATTGGTGCAAAATGAACAAGAAGTATCCAAACAAATGGTAGTTGTTCCTGAGAAACTCCAGCAGGAATCACAAGAAACAAAAGCTATAACAAGCTTAGAAAAGGGATGGATCAGTGAGTTGATTTCAAATGAAGAAAAAGAGGTCCTCCCTGTGTAAGTTGTTGACCTTACTACTCTATCTTTTCCAAAGGTAGTAAGAGCCTCAAAAAGGGCTAGGACCATCACAAAAACCCACACTGATTCATCTGGAGCAAGGACCTTGGAAATAACAACCCCTTTTGAGGGTAAAACAAGAGAAGACATAACAACTGATGATTATAACATTCAGATTATTCCCTTGGGAAAACCTTCAAGGGAACAATTGAAGCAAGGAGTGTCTAAGGTAGTGAATGATCTTCTACAAAAAGTTGATGAAGATGGAATGAAAAAAAAGGAAACTAAAGGAGCAAGTTAAGGCCTTGAGTTCTTGTTTGCAACAGTTGACAGGGAAAACTAGTCAAATGCAAGCAAGTGCCTATATAAACACCCCTGAAGGAATGAATAAGATAAACAAGGTTGTCAAGAAGGTTCAAGTAGTAGACACATGGATTGAGAAATTGACCAAGAGGGGAAAAGAAGCAATTACAGAAGCCAGATCAAAGTATGAAGATCTCAAAAATAGACTCAGTGAAATTGATGAGATAGTTGAACAATGTGACAATGAGATTTTCTATTTTGAAGGTATTCTTCCCAAGTTAGACCGCATTACCCAGCTCAGTGATGAGTTGGTTGAGGAGGAGGACATTGTACCAGCTGAATTTAAAGGAAGCCAACATGCCCTTGAAGAATTGTCAAAAATTAGAGTCGAGACCCTAAATGGAATCAAAGAAAAGCTTGAAATCAAAAGAAACTGGGTTGATGACACTCTTGATGCTATTGACTTAAAGTTGGAGGATATGGTTATTGATAAGTTCAAGAAGAGTTATGGGGACATGAAGATTGATTTCTTACTTGAATCTTTTGAAAGGAATGTTCTAAAGAATGATTTTTCCTATGAAGTCATTAAGACCATGAGAAAGATTGAGAATAAAATTGCAGAGTTGAAGGCGAGGCCACTGGAATATAAGAAGAAAATGAGCCATTGCATTGATGTAATATCTAGGAAGGTACTGATTTTCCAGCATCATACAGGACCAGATGAGGATGAGGTTAATGAATTATTCAAAATATATGATGCATATGTGGCGAGGCTACCAAAAGAACAAGATTTAGAAGTAGAAGCTAAAGAAGAAGAAGATGCAAAGGATGATGAACATGCTTAGACAATTGTTCCTTGAACTGTATTCTCTTTTCATATTCATCCTTTTTAAACTGATGTTTTAAAATGACACTTCTATTACATGGGAAGTAATTGTTTGTTTGAATTTTATTGTTCCTTTATTTCAATTGAAAAATGGAAGAATGCAGTAATGCCATATTTACTTTGATGAAATTAACATACATTTGGATAAGCATGTAAATGATTGATATTGTTATGTTTCTTGCAAACTGAATAAGGAACAAAATGGGGTTCTATAGGGGCCCCTGCCCATGACAAAGAAAGATATATACATGCCAGAAAGAGAAACAATGAAAGGAAGACAACATCTAGGCATTCTTCAGCCCTACTTCATAGTTTCCTCCTAGCAGGGGGAGCTTGTTCAGAAGTTTGTTTTTCCTCAGCACAAACTCACTTGAGCCTTGTGTTGTTTGAATGAAAATGACTGACCCTGCCAGGTCCTGGGACATTCCCATATCCATCAACACCTCCAGAGTCATTCTAGGATGACTCATGATTTTCTCCAGTTCAACTTTCTTCTGTTGAGATGAAACCCAATCTAAAAGATCCAGACCTCCTGTGAAGAATGTCATCTTTCCTTTCCCTTTGTGAAGGGTTGACATGCTGGGAGTGGGTTGAGAGGGGATGCTTGAAGTGGTTGGAGGGGAAAGTACTACATGTTGTTGAATGGGCTCATTGTGAGGCCTTGAACTTGACTCAGCCTCCCATTTCCGTGTGAAAGGTGGATTGTCCTTTGGAGAAGGAATTGGTTGAGGGCCCAAAAATTCATGCTCTTCCTGAGGAGCACATGATGCATTAAGCAGGTGTGGATGATGAAATAGAAAATCTCCCCCTGTTGTCCTGAGTGGAGGAAATGGCTTCCCTTGAATGGTGAGAAGACAATGATTGGTCCTCTTCTCCATCTGAGATAACGATTGGAGGTTGAGGTTGTGGTTCACCTTTCCTTTTTCCCTGAAGATGACCCTGGTGCTGAAACTAGTTTGTGAAGGCATGGTCTCTACTTGCTTTTTCTCCAGGAAATTGATCCTTTTCTCCAACTCATCTATTTTGTGGGAAATAACAGGCACTGTGTCGATGGAGGATTTATCATACAACACATATGATTCCTTGGGAATCTCTTTTGATACAAAATCCTCATCACATAAAAAGGGACATTGAAAATTGGTTTTCCCAGAGACCTGAGGTCTTCTCTCAACCCAGTATCTTTTTAAATCTTCAGGAGTTTTCATGTGCTCCCATCTAAAAAGATGGAAATACATAACCTGGAAGGCTGCAAACACAGGATTGATCCTGATTAGCCTTGTAAGAAGTGCTAACCAGACTTTTCAGTATGTTAAGGGCCCTCTGGTGTCACCCACACATTCTATATCAAACAGAGCCCTGAAAAAAGCTTCATCAGGACCGCTTAAATCAAAAATCTGATTTAAGTCCTCTGAAGAAATATCCTTCAGGTTGTGAGCTACAAGTACCTTCCATTTTCTTTGAAATTTCTTATACTCAGAACAAGAAGGGAAAGGCATGATGATAATGAAATTGAGCCAGGTTTTATAATGAAAAGGAGACATATGTTTTGATTTGATGCAATCTTTCCCATGAAATGAAGGATATTTTGTTCAGTTCACACAGAGGAGAATTTAAGAATTGGAAAAGGTTAGGAATGAGTAGAGCTGGTAAATCAAGGTGATTCGACAGAAACTATGTGTGGAAATTAAGCCAATGAGACATGAAGCAGAGTGTGTGGCACCCAAGGTAGATTATTGAAAAGTGAGTATGGATATATGTCATATTAGTGTCATATGGAAGTGTTCAGAGATTGTTTGAAATGATTACCTAATCAATATCAGGAAAAAATTATTAAAGTAATCACCATAAGTGATGACTTGATATCCCAGTCGAGCACTAGTGAATTTGATTGAAAAGACTTGTGATTTTGTACACACGGAAACTTTAAAAGAAAAACCTTTCTAAATGCCATGTTCTAGAACAAATTTTGAAAAAGGAATATTCTTGGGAATATTCATACCTTTAGGAGGAAAAAATTTGAAGGTTAACAAGTGAAGGGGTGATATAAAAGGAAAAAGGATAATCACGAAAAAGGGGGGGTTAATCTTTCTGAGATTTATTCAGAGAAAAGAGAAGGAGAGAAAGCTGAGAAAATCCATTTTCCGAAGGAAATTATTTGAGAAACCAGTTATTTCTTGTGTATCTTTGAAATTGATCATGTCAAGATGGTTGCAAGTGTCCAACCATTGATAAGCTTTGAGATTGTAAACAAACTTTCCCTTGCTGATCAATTTGAAAAACCTTAAGTAATTTGTGTTAATCATGAACCGTGTTGTGTCTACTGTCATTTTGAGATATCTTCAAATAGTTATTTGTGTTCCTGTTGCAATATTATATTAGGAATCCCTCTGAAATCACACAAGATCTCATCCTCATGATAGTATTGTGGCATTTGCAATTACATTATGAAGAGAGTTTTCATTTCATAATGCAATAAATGATTTAAATTCACTTTACTTTCATTTCAGTGATACAGATTGTTTGTCAGTTTATGAGTGTATCATAAGCGTGATAGATCAGGGACTTTCTGAGGTTTAATTAAGTCTTTAACATGAGTTCTTATGTTAAATCCTTGAAGAATGTGTGAAGCCGTGTGTCTTTGAGCTTTCATAGATGCACAATTTTCTAGTTGAAGGTTCATCTTGACTATTTGAAGCCATTTGTCATTTTTCTTTGTAGATTTTTCAACATTTGTTAAAAGCTCTCAAGAATTTGGTATAATCAACTTTATCCTGCTTAACTTCCCAACCATAAATTTCATATTCAGTGATATATCATACATGAACCATCCCTTCTTGCACTGTATATCCACAAATGCTAAAGAAGATCATTAAATTTTTCCATCCTTTACCAAAATATGCAGATGCAATCAGTTTTTATCGTTGTCTTTAGTGACCTGGACCTTGTCTAGAGAACATCTTCATTTTCTAAGGTGACAACTCGTGAGAGTTAGGTTATGTTGTATTGACCATGTTTTCTCAAGGTCTCCTTCAAAATACTGCAAAGGAAGAGTCAAATATTGTTAATCCATTGATAATTTCCACTAACACAGGTCACAAAGTGGGTCCTCTCACCCTGGTTGAAGGCACAACCTAAAGTAGTAAGGGTAGGTCAAACTCTTAGCATGGTGATACCCAGTCCTTTCCAAACTAGAGTGATAAAGAGTCATCTAGAATCCATCCCCAGCTACAAAATGACTCCTATTATGATTTGTTTGTCTCTAAGCATCCTGATCAACTTGTGATGCTGCTCGGTTTCAAAGGAAGGATCAATTTGGGTACCAACACTGATCTGGCACCATTTCTGGGGACTATTTGTGCAAATACATATGCACATCGACCTCTGGTAATGATTCGTATGCAAATATGTTGTTTACATATCATCATTTGTTAAAAATTGTGAGAATTGTATGAGATCGGGAGTTTGTTGTGCAATATTTTCTGGTTTTAGTAAATGTTGCACTAAATCATGTGGATATTGATAAATATTGACAAAGGATGATCAGATCCATCAAGCTTTGTAGAAATTGAGTGTTGATAAACAGTTGACAAATTACTTACAGTGCTTTAGCATATCTAAGGTGAAAATCCTTGGTGGCGACTCCGTGTTAGTTTACAATTTTTGGTGGTTACCAGTGTCTAAATTTTTGTCAAGAGTTTTTGTCATTAATATTCACAAAGATGGAAGGAAGAAGATCTTTCTTTACTAGGGATCCTACTAGAAAGTTATTTCCAGAGCTTGGGAAGGAAAATTCAGAAGGAAGATGAGTCTGGAGAGTATTGGGAAGTCAAGAGTCAAAAGAAAAGGTAGTACCAGTTCTGGAAGGTGATCAACCTGTAGTTGAGGACTACCCTACATCTTCAGATAATTCTGAATCAAATAGCCCTTGTAAAAAACTAAATTCTCCAACTGGTGAAGGGCCATCATTTGTGTCTGAAAAATGTATCCCCCATTTTTTCCCTTCATCATCCAGGACTGATAGGGTGTTTCACGAAACTAAATCATTAGAGGATATTTACTTGGAAATTTATACTCCTATGCTCTAAAGGCCCTTGGTCCCCTATCATTTTGATTCTCCTGTAGGATCACCTCCTCAAGATAATATGGCTCAGCACCCACCTATACCACCTTTTTTTTTCAATACTTTTGGACTGAATAAGTTTTGAGGCATGGTTGGGTATCCTAATGTTGTACCCCAAGATGTGAGGAACAGGTTGCCTAAATTTTAGGGAAATAATGCCATTACTGGGGATCAACATTTGAGACTTTTTGTTAACATGATGGAATATTTTGAGATTGAGTATGAGGATGTGTACATAAAATTATTCATTCATACTCTCAAAGAAGATGCACGTGACTGGTATAAGGATTTACCAGAAAATTCAATAGACTCATGGAATGAGATGAAAAATGCCTTCAGATTACAGTATGGGGATAAGACTGACCCAAGGTTCCTTCTGTCTGAATTTGAAAATATTAAAAAGAATCCCAATGAGTCTGTCCAAGATTTTAATACCAGATTCAATAAGACTCTGAATAGATTACCCATAATCCTGAGGCCAAGTGACGAGTCTTGTTTAATCAAATATTTTGATGCCTTTGACAAAAAGGTTGCTTACTACTTAAGAGACAAGAACCCTAGAACATTAAGGCAGGATTTCACTATGGCCTTGCAAATTGAAAATAATATCAAGGTAGTTGGAAAACCTCCTAAGAGAGAAGGTGTCAAACTGATCAACCCTGATAGACCTCAGGTGAGTAAAGTAGTTGATCTGGAGGAGGTCGTGAAGACTTTGGTTGGGGTGGTTAAAGAAATATCATACAAGTTGGCCAGAGAGAAAAAGGGATAGGACAGAGCTCTCAAGGTCAGCATAAACCAAAAAACTAGGATAGATTTGGAAATCATCCTAGGAATGATCATAGGTCAGATGACAGAGGAAAGGGGCCCATGGGATCAGGTAATAAGCAACCACAACTTAGAGAGAATAGATTGGTCCAGATCCTTTGACTCCAGGGTTGTTACGGTGGAAAAATCCCATGTTATTGATTGGTTTGATAAGTGTTTCCCACCACACTCCCCATGTGATTTGAGTAAGGAGGTTGAAGAGGTAAATTATGATGAAGCTTATGGTGATGTGTGCATGACAGAATGCCCTGAAAATTCACAACATAGGGATACTTCGACTGATATAATAATTGCCATGACTGTTCATAATTTTTGGGATTGCATTCACTGAGTATTACCTCTCTCACATGATGATGGTGTTGATATTGATATGGTGTAGGATTTTGATTTACCTAATCATGATTTTGAATACTTAAGGGCCCTGATGATTAAGAAGTATGATGGGGGAATACCTTCTGAGGAAGATAGGAAACTATTGATGAATGCAGTGGTTACACAAGAAAAGGAACATAATACAAGAAGTAGAGTTATCAAAGGGGGAGGTCCTCAGGCCAAAAAAAAACTCCACTTCTCACTAATATCCCCAGGGAAACCCCTAAGAAGGATACACTCAACAAAGGCCCTGTTGCTCCAAATAAAACTTATACCCCAGCTCATGCCCAAGTTGCAAAGACTATTATACCACCAGAGGGAATCATAAATCTCCCATCCAACACTACCTTACCCAAATATGCTCCGTGTGATATAGCCCAAATTTTTAGTCAAATCAAAGTCACTGTACCTATTGTTGAATTGCTCAGAATTCCTGAGCATAGAAAGTGGGCATTTGAGTATTTGGGATTTAAAGAAGAGATAACAACACAAGGAAATAATGTGAATGGTGTGGATCTTCCTCCTGTCATCGTAGAGCTTGAGATACCACAAGCCCTAGAAGAATTGGGAGAATCACCAGAAGTATACTTGGGTACTTCACTTGTGGAATCTCAACTTGATGTTGATCCTTTTTATACCACTTTGATCATCAAGGATAGGTTGGTGCATAATTGTATGTTTGATTCAGGAGCTTCATGCAATGTGATGCCTCTTGAGGTGATGAATGAATTGAACATCAAAGTGACAACAACCTTTGGAAAATGCACAGCTATGGATTCAAGGGAAGTTCCTGTGATTGGATATGTCAAGGGGTTAATAGTGCAATTAGCAACTTACCCTGGCAAATCCTTAACTATGAATGTGGTTATTGTGGATTTCCTAGCCAAATGGGGCATGCTCTTATCAAAGAAATGGGCTGCTAGTGTGGGGGGAAGTGTGCAAATGGATATGTCATATGCAACCATTCCATTGGAAGGAAATATTGTGAAGTTATATGGTGAAAATAAAATGCTACATATGTTTGAAGATCTAAACAATGTTTCGTATGAAGTATTATATACATATGTAGATGTTGACAATTTTGTTGGTTATGCAGATTTCAAGGAACATGAAATCGATAAATGCATATCCCTGAGCAACTTAGTTCCCCTTAGACTTTGATGTTTGATGGAGCTTGTTCTAATTTTGGAAATGGTGTTGGTATTGTATTGATATCCCTAGATAAGAAAGAGTTCAATTTTTCTTTTAAACTCCAGTTTGAATGCACTAACAATATTACAAAATATGAAGTGTTGCTTCTGGGTTTAAGGATTTCTTGGAGATATGGTATTAAATAAATTAATATTAAAGGGGATTTGGAATTAGTAGTCAAGCATTTTTACATGTTGTATGCAACAAAGAATCAGAGAATGAAGCAATATAAGCATGCAATTTGGGATTTCATTGAAATGTTTGACTCCTTCAACATAGTGTACCATGAGAGAAAACAAAATGTTGTTGCAGACAGATTGGCAGTACTGGGGTCTAGATTTGAAAATTGCACAATGTCTCTGTATTGTGAATATGACATTGAGGTGCTGACAAGACCGTCTGTCCCTGATAATGTCAAGCATTGGCAAGTTTTTGAAGATGATGCCCAAATTCAAATATTTTTACAAAACAAAGGGGAATTCACAAATCAACATGTGGATTGGGAGCCAATGGTCTGTATTAATGAGGGAAGAGAAACCTTGTTTGGTAAAGATATTATTCAGTTGAATACAAATACCATTCCAAGAGGTTTGGTTGTGCTTGAGTCAAACTTTGATAATGTTGATCATGTTGTTTGTAGGCATATGTCAGCTTTGAGAGATGTGGAAGAACACAACCTGGGGATGGACAAAAACCTAGGAGAATATGGCTAGGTAGTAACTTGAATAAGGAAGAAAAGGGATTATATGTCCAACTATTGAAAGAGTACCAGGACTGCTTGGCATGGTCATATTCAAAATTGAAGGCATATAGGGAAGACCTTTTCTAGCATGAAATACCACTATAAGCTAATGCTAAGCCATTCAGGTAAAAGAAAGACTGATCAATCCACTTCTCTCCCTCAAAATGCAAGAAGATTTAAAAAATTTAAGGGATGGAGGTATTATACAACCCACAAGGTATTCTTCATGGGTGGAAAATCTAGTGCCAGTTTGAAAAAAGAATGGAGATATAAGGTTGTGTGTGGATTTTAGGAACTTGAATAAAGCATCAATCAAAGATAATTATCCCCTTCCCAATATGGATAACATGTTGCAGTTAGTTACTGGCTCAGAATTATTGTCCACTCTGGATGGATTCTCAGGATATAATCAAGTGGTGGTGAAACAGTCAGAAAGAATCAAGACCACTTTCACCACTCCATGGGGTACTTATGTGTATGTAAGGATGCCATTTGGTCTGATTAATGCTGGAGCAACATTTCAAAAGAGCTATGGATGTAGCATTCTCAGGATACATAAATGATTTCATTGTTGTGTACCAGGATGATGTGACAGTATTTTCAAGGAGAAGGGGTGATCACTTGCAACATCTGAAAAAAATGATGTTAAGGCGTAGGGAGTATGGCATTTCATTGAATCCTAGAAAGTGTCACTTTGGGGTTCAGAAGGCAAAGTTTTTGGGACACATTGTATCTAAGGAAGGGGTCATGATAGATCCTGAATGAGTGGAAGCTATTGGAAAAGTCCCTATACCCAAAACCAAAAAGGGAATTCAATCCTTTTTCAGACAAATAAATTTCATCAGGAGATTTATTTCTAACTTTTCTGAAATGACTATCCCCATTACGAGTATGCTAAAAAAGGATCAGGTTATCAAATGGGAGGAAAAAGCTATCCAAGATTTTACTGGGATTAAAGAAGCATTAAAGAATGCCCCTGTTTTGGTAGCTCTTGATTACAAGAAAGCTTTTCAAATGTTTTCTTTTACTTCTAAAAATACTATTGCCTCTGTACTATTGCAAAAGGATGATGAAGGAAATGAAAGGCCAATTGCTTTCTTTAGTAAGGCACTTCAAGGAGTAGAATTGAAATATACTATTATGGAAAAGTAGGCTTTCTCTTTGGTAAGAGCAACAAAAATTTTCAGACCATATATTTTGAGCTCCAAGATCACAACCTATGTTCCTCATACTATGGTCAAGGATATTCTATCAGAAATGGAAATCTCAAGCAAAAGGTGTCGGTGGGTGAACAAATTACAAGAGTATGACATGGATATTCAAACCACCAAGTTAGTTAGGGGTTTAGGGTTGGAAAAGCTAATGGTAGAGAGTAACCTGTAGGTAATGGAAATAAATGAAATTGAGGGAGAAGATATAAATGTCCATGAAATATTGATCAATTCAGCATGGTACAAGGACATCATGTTCTATCTTAAGAATTTGGAATGTCCTGGACATTTGAGTAAAAATAAGAAGAGGGCACTTAGGTTGGCTGCCCAGAAATATATTATCACTGATTATGGACTGGCATGGAAGAATCCTGAAGGGATTCTCTTGAGATGCATTATTGAAGATGAAGCCCCTAAACTAGTTGTTGAGTTTCATGGAGGAGTTTGGGGGGTATTTTTCTAGAAGGGTAACTATTCACAAGATTTTAAGAGATGGTTATTGGTGGCCCAAGCTTTTTAAAGATACAACTCTATTAGTCAGAAGATGTGAGAGTTTCCAACACTTTCAGGAAGATTGAAAGCTTCAGGAGCTCTCCCTTTACAACCAGTATCAGTCAAAGCTCCTTTTAAATAGTGGGGTATGGAATTTGTTGGTGAAATATCAGACCCTTCAAGTGTAGGCCACAAATGGATATTGGTGGCTACTGATTATTTCACCAAATGGGTTGAGGCAATTCCTACTAAGAAGGAAACTCACTAGATTGTTATGGATTTTGTTTTGAATCACATAATCTATAGATTTGGAGTACCTGCCAAAATAATTGTTGATAATGCTATGAGATTTCGAGCTAAACCCTTGGTGGCCATGTGTCAGGAGTATGGAATAAATCTCACATATGCATCTAATTACAATCCCCAAGGTAATGGGCAAGCTGAATCAAGCAATAAGAATTTGTTGAAAATAATCAAGAGGACATTGGAGATAAATAAACAAAGATGGGGTGAACAATTGAAGTTTGTTGTCTGGGCTGATAGAATTACTATTAAGAGAGCTACTGGAAAAATCCCCTTTGAATTGGTGTATGGAACTCAAGCCCTCCTTCCCCTGCATATGCAACTATCTTCCTACCAATTTATTCGACAAATTGAGGATCAAGAAGTTAGTCTGTATGATGCAAGAATAAATCAAATTGTTGAATTAGATGAAGTAAGAAGAGAGTCCCATCAGAGACATTTGAAATTCAGGGAAAAGTTGAAAAAACTATTTGATAAAAAGGTGACCCCTCGAGTGTTCAGTGTAGGAGATCTTGTATTACTATGGGATAACAGACATGAGGACAAGGGAAAACATGGAAAGTTTGATGCATTATGGATGGGTCCTTACTCCATTGACATCAGAATTGGTGAGCATACCTTTTTCTTAAAGGATTTAGATGGAGAACTACTTGAGTTTCCTGTTAATGGCAGGCACTTGAAGCACTTTCTTGATTGATCTCTCAAAAGTGAGGTACACACTATTGTACAGTGTATAGTTTTTTTGTTTGTTTTTGTTTGTTTTTTCATTTTTTCGTTCATGTTTTTCTTGGTCCCTGGTGACCATTGGTTTTGGGTTTCTCAGTATGTTTTCTGAGGGGTTGGTTGTTATCACCTTGTTTCTATATGCTGGTTTTTTGACTCCATGGCCCAATGGATTTTGGCACATGGTCTACTTTTCTCTACACCATGGTTTGTTCTTGAGGCACTCAAAGGGAGTGCTCATCCCTGAGTCAGAGCAATGTTGGTGCTCGAATTAATCTCACCCTTATTTGGTTAATATTTTCCATCATTGTCTGCTATATTTTTCTGCTTTCCTTGTTGAGGTGTGAGTCAGCTTTGTGGTTTTTCTATGTATGGTTTAGTCTTTCCTCTTTTTTGGTTGAGGATCATGTCTGAATGTGCATTATCTAGTGGTTTCTTATAGGGAAATCATTGTGTTTTAAGTTATGGAGTTTGAGGGATTGCTTGTTGTAAATTACTTCTAGGTCTTGTCTTTTATTTGCATTCTCTCTCCCATTACCCACTGATACGTGGCAGTTCCAAATTGATTGCAGTGTGGTGGGTCAAATTTGTAAACTTGTAATTTTCTCTCACATTCACAAAGTGTGAAATCAGCCCCGTCACCTGATAAATGTTCTCCAAATATTCACAGTCAAAAGGTAACACAAGTACAATTCTCAATTGGTGTCAAGGAGTGTACATGTGTCACAATTGGAGTGGATGTGGGGAGGAAGCACATATTTGTAGCTTTACACATTTATGAAGAAAGGAGTAAAAGTGTAAAAAGTTCCCAACACCCGTAAGAGACACGTGGATACTTAAATGCAAGAGGCAGAGATGTGGGTTGCCAGAGAACTCAAGCATTTTTGGTTAGAAAAGGAAGTGATGTAAAATTGTAAAAAAGGGCCGCAGCCCTGCTATCACTCAAATGTGACCATGTGTCGAGCCAGTATTGAAAACCAAAAGGTGGATGGGTGGGTCAAGTTTTCCAAAAGTGTGTAAAGTATCTAATGTTACAAAGTTACAAAAGGTGCCCCCGAGCTCATGATAGAAAAAATCTTCATTCCAAGTGGACGATTCATTTTTTAAATTGTGAATGATGAATTGAATGGTCATGATGCATTGCATTTATTTCTACCACCATTAATGTTGCTATGTAAATCAAGGACATTTTAAAGCTTGTGAATGCTTTCGTCTTTATTTACCAATTGGCTTGATTTTTGTTGCTACCTTTGTGATTCTTGTGAAGAATTATCACGTCATTAGCTGTGGAGCTCAAATTGTGAACCTGAGGATTTAAGAAGTTGTTGATTTGGGTTTAAATTGTTCAGGAACTTGTGGATTGACTGGTAAGAGCTTTGAAACTCCTGTATTTCTCTTCTAGTGGAAAGGTTGTTTGAAGGAAAGTTAGGGTTTTAGAACGATTAAAAGTATGCCATATTCATTTTCAGTTACGTCTAGGGTTATGAGTGATTTGGAAAATATTACAGACATGGACTTAATGTGTGTTGATATTGATGATTTTCTTCAGAGGCTTAATAGTCCCCATAAGAGTAAATCCCTTAAGGAAATTCAGGATAGTCGTATTTCTCTTGCTAGTGTCATCCCGCCCTCTATTCATTTCCCTTAATTAGTGTGGCATTGTGCTATGAATTATGATCTAGAAAAGAGGGAGGTGTTAGACGGGAGTGTGGATGTAGTACTAACACTAACACCAATGGCCATCAGAATAATGCTAAAGTTTTCCTATAATCACCAAATTAATCACCATTGCTATCAAATTAGCTCTGTAAGATTATGAAATAAATAAGGACTATGTCAAGATGATAAATACAAAATGGCTTATTACGAAGAAAGACAATGACTAGAATCCATAAAAAGCTGGTTAGGGCATAATTTGTTGAGGAGGTTGAAGATTTCATTGTGTTGCTAAGTCGAATGACAGGTTTAGAAACCACAAATGAATTCAAAGAATGGATGACTACATACATATGGATTATTCTGGAGAGAAAAGGGAGTATCTTTTAGGAAACTTTCATTGAAGATGCACTCCATGATCACATGGTCGCCTTAGCAGTGAGAATTGAGATGGGTGACAATTCCGAGCTAGAATTTCACATGATGACTTCCCTAATCTACAATTTTGTTGGGCATAGACACTTCTCGATTTTTTTGCCACGTGTGGAATTCAAGCAATGCCAAATGCATGAGATATTTCCCCAACTACAATTGATCAACTGGAGTGGAAATGTAAGGTTAGTTAATGATGCCTTCTTCACACCAATCATTTTCATTTTCAGACTAGAGTGGTGACAATACATAATTTTTGAATAGGCCAGACATTTGATTTTGGAGTATGGGTAGTACTTTATTCAATATAAAAATTTCACTTACATAAGAGTTAGTTGTTTTGAGGGAGTTCATATAAGCTATGTAGGTATGTAGATGATAAATTGATTTTATGTGAACTAGCAAGACAGTTGACACTAAAAGAGGTATTCACAAGAACCGATGTCGAAAACAATGCACCACAATGAAGTTACAATCTGATGGTAACATCAAGCACCAACGCAGTAAGCAAGATTCAAACAATGGAAAGACTACAAATAAGAAAACAAGTCTACTCATTCTCATAGATTGAAAAAAGGAAGTACAAATAGGGGTGTCATGTAACCCCCATGCCTAAACAAGGAAAGAATATCAATGACACCACTGACGCATATGACGTGACTGACACATATGACACCACTAAAGGAGGAGTTACAATTCCAAATAAGGAATGTAACTCCTATGACACACTGACACAAATGACAATAATAGATTCTATGATAGAATCTGACACTTGTCATTTGACTTCCTAAGACCTATGACTCTCGCAAGGTGAGATGACTCACCAGGTGATGTGGATGATGACTAGGCATGTCACACACACCAACACCCCCCTTCATCAAAGTTGAGGAAGAGGTCAAGGTAAGCCAGAATAGAAAATAATACTCCCCTAGACAACTAAGAAAGATGTGTCAATGGGGCCTGGAAACTAAAGGCCTGATAAGGTGCCCATATACAAACAACATCTTTCTAGAAAGAAGAAGAGGAGAAGGAGGACTATATAGCCCAAAGAAGATGAGTGGCTGCAGCAGACCTCACCCCAAGAAGAGACCCACAAGTGAAGAAACTTCACCTCATTGAAGGGCTTGGTGAATATGTCTGCAACCTAATCAGCTGTCTGAACATACTATATGTCGATGATTTTTCATGTATCAGCTCTTGTATGAAGTGCATGTGAATCTCAATGTGCTTTGTTTACTAATACTGAACTAGATTTCTACAAATCAAGATAATGCTCATGTTGTCATAGTAGATGATGGTAGGCTGCTGAAAGTGGATGCCAAACTCTGTCAAGATACCCTAAAAACCAAATAGCTTATGTGGTAGTGTTAACTACTCATCTGTATTCTGCTTCTGTCGATTATATGGAAATGACGTTATGCTTCTTACTGGACCAACTAACAAGACCTAAACCAAGAGTGAAACTGTAGCCTGAGGTAGACTTCTGATGATCTAGATCACCAGCCCAATCTGATTCCTTCCTAAGTAATGAATCCCATTGGTGTGAGTGTCACGAACATAGTGAAGGATTTTCTTTACTAATTTTAAATGTAGCTCATGAAGCTCCTACATAAATTTGGACATAATCCCACCAACATACGAAAGATCTAGCTGAGTGTGAGTAAGGTAGATCAAGCTCCCCACCAACTATTGATAAAGGGTACCATCAACCAAGGGGGAAGAGCAATCAAAAACCAACTTGACCCCGGAAAGAAAAGGAGTAGGTGAGGACTTGCAATCAGACATGTGAAACCAAGCAAGAAAATCAAGAGATTACTTAGGCTATGAGATCATAATTCCCAAGTCAGATTGTGAAATCTAGATCCCAAGAAAGTAATGAAGAAATCCTAAGTTAGACATGGAGAACTTATTGGCCAAGGAGATCTTCACAGAATCAATAATAGAGGAAGAGCTACCCGTGATCAAAAATTCATCAACATAGAGAAAAAGAATAAGCATGGATTCATCCTGCCACAGAATATACACATTTGGGTTAGAGTGACATCGAGTGAACCCTAATGCAAGTAAAAAGGAGTCCATCTTGGCATACCAAGCCCGAGGGGCTTGTTTAAGGCCATAGAGAGACTTCTTTAACTTGTAAATGAGGGATGGATCATGGACATAACCCAGAGGTTGTTCCATATAGATCTCTTCCTCTAGGTCCCCATGAAGGAAGGCACTCTTAATGTCCATCTGGTGGACTTCCCATCTATTAGTGGCAGCGATGGAAAGGGTCAGTCGAATGGAAGTCATCTTTGCAACTAGAGCAAAGGTTTCTGAGTAATCAACCCTAGATGCCTAGGAGAAACCCTTTGCTACAAATCACGCTTTATACTTCTCAACTTCTCCATTTTCTCCATACATTGTTCAATATATCCACCTACATCAAATGAATTTTCTTCCTTTTGGAAGAGGGGTAAGATCCCAAGTGTCATTCTTTATGAGTGAGGAATACTCCTCATCCATAGTAGAATCCCACTCAGGAATCCTAGAAGCTTCCTGGAAAGATGGTGGATCAGAAGCAGAGGTGAAGAAGGAGTGGGGTTCAACAAAACTTGAGTGCAGTATGTCTCTTATCTGAAGGATCTCCAACTAAATCTTTAGCACTCTATAAATTTTTCCTAGCCCAAAGAGGTCCCGAAGGTTCAAGCTTAGAGTCAGAAGATTCTTCACTCAAGTGAGAAGGGACATAGTCATCATCATCACTACTATCAGAATCATAAGAATTAGAAGTTTGAGGATTGGGAGGAGCAGAGAGAGGAGGAACTTGCTCAACAACATCATCATCTAATGAGTCAGAATCTAAATCAGTGGGCAAAAGAATCTCAGTGGAAGTCAAAGTCAAGGATGACTCATCAAACTTCACACTCCTCTCAATATAGAGCTCATGGGTAGTAGGGTTCAACAATCGATATCCCTTCACGCCATCAGGATACCCGAAAAAGATACAAGGTTTTGATTGTGGATCCAATGCCTTGTGTTTCTTCTTGGGAATCTGAGCCATAGCCTTGGATCCAAAGACTTGAAAGTGCTCAACATTAGGCTTGTGTCCAAACCAGGCTTCAAAGGGTATCATCCCTCTTACTTCCTTGTGTGGAACATGATTCTGAATGTAACAAGCACAATTCACTGCATCAGCGCAATACTGTAGAGGAAGGGACTACGAGTGAACCAAACAAGTATCCATCTCCTTTACAGTTTGGTTCTTTCTTTTTGCAACTCCATTTTAGGAAGGGTTGTAAGCAACTATACGCAGCAAAGCAATCCCCTTAGAAGTGTATAAATCCTCAAACCTATTGCTCACATACTCACCTCCATTTTCAATTCGAAGAACCTTGATAGACCATTTCAGCTTGTTTCTCAGCAAGAGCCTTAAAGTTTTGAAAATTCTCAAAGACTTCAGACTTAAGCTTAAGAAAATATACCCAAGTATAATGCAAAAATTCATCAATGAAGGTTAGTATATATAGATCTCTAGTGAAAGAAGGAGATGGAAAGGGGCCAGAAACATCACTATGAACAAGATCCAAGGGACGAGTAGCTCTCCAGGATTTTCCCTTATCAAAGTTTTTTTCAGGGTGCTTTCCGAGGGTGCAACCCTCACAAAGACCTTTAGAAAACTTAACTCGGGGTAACCCGTTGACCATTTTGTTTTGGCTCAATTTTTCAAGGTAACAATAATTAAGATGCCCAAAATGCTCATGCCATAGCTTGCTAACCTCATTTTCATGAGTGAGCAAGGCATTGGGCATCAAATCAGACGAGAAGTGGGAAAAGGTATCTAACCATGAATGGTGATCTGCCTTTCCCAAAGCCATAGTGCAGTCAGAGTTAAGATCACGAATGATCATCGAGTTAGGATCAAATTCCACTCACATTCCCTCACTAAGGTGGGTGATTTGGTAAACCGATAGGATATTGGTAGAGATATTGGGAACATTCAACACTTGGTTAAATGTTCCACTTTCTATCTTTACCGATCCACTACCGAAAATTGACACATGAGTGTCATCACTCAATGTGATTTGGGACATGCCACATGGTTCAACGCTGGATAATTCAACCTTTGAAGAAGCCATGTGGTGTGAGGCACCAAAATCAATAATCCAAGTTGATGATGGAGCTGATCTAGCTATGAGGGCCTTACCTTTCTTCTTTTCATTTATAGACTCCTTTGCATTAGAAGACTCACCCTTCTGAGCATTTTTTTTAACGGATTCAAGAACACTTATTTTATTTTTCTCAAGTAAATGAGTTAAGTGATCAATTTGTTCCAAAAATAATGATGCTCATCGTGGCCAAATTTTTTACAATAGTAGCATTTAAACTTTTCCTTCTTCACTTTAGGCTCAAAAGTTGAAGTGTTAGTGTTGGGCTTAGTTGGGGGTTGGTTTGTCTTGGTTTCTTTCTTAGGTTGGTCCTTTCTTTCTTTCTTTTTTTCTTTTTTCTTGCCCTTATTTGCCACAAGGGCATGTGACTTGGATTTTAGAGTCCCCATTTGAATGAGTTTTTCCTGTTCTCGAATGAGTTGGGACAAAAAACTGTCAAAGGAGGGCATCGTCTAAGTACTACCCAAGCCATCTTTCATGGCGTGAAAATTTGAAATGAAGACAGAGTATTCAGGACCTAATTTAGAAAGAATCGACAAGATCAATTGAGAGTCTTTCTTTTCCACTTTACATTCCTTTAGAAGTAGTCTAGTGTGGACAAACTTTGAGAAGAAGGCATGTAGGTTTTCAAAGTCACTAGGATTTAACCCTAGTAGTTCGTTCTCCAACTCATGCACTCTCATGTCATCTTTCTTCCCAAACATATCATCGAGAATTTTCCATGCTTTATCAGGTGTCAAGGAAGTTTCGATGTGGAAGAGAAAGTCAGGAGAGACGGACACACAGAGAAGACCTAAGGCTTCATCACAACAGTTGAACCACTTAGATTTTTTAGGTTCATCATTAGGTTTTGTCTCTAACCCCATGGTGACATGGTATAACCCTTTACTTCGCAAAACCAATATAATTTTAGATTTCCATTCAAAGAAATTAAAAGGTGTGAGCACAGGTACTTTAGAGATATCCATAATGAAGAGATAGAACCAAATGAAGGAAGAAGGAAGGAGAGAGAAAAGAAACAACCACCCCAGAATAATATCACACCCCCTGAGTTTGGAACTTTATAGTTTAGTGCATTGATTACAATCAGATGCGAATGTGTGTCGAGAACCAGTTTTCACTCACCTTGGAATCAGTGTAATAACACGTAATAGTGGAGACAACAATCAAGGTTTGTTGGGTGTAGCAGATTGACACCACAAGCAAGCACAAGAATGAGAGAAAACAAGAAGGGGAAGAGAGGGATTTGTGAGAAACAACATCTCACATCACACGAAAGAATCCCTTTGCTGTAAGACTATGGCAGATGCACTCACAAGTCCACAAGCAATAAAAAGGATAAAACAAGGCTCGAAATGAGCTGAATTAAGCAATATAAAGACACCCCCCAAAATGTGGCACTTTATAAAATAGTGCATTTACAAAAATGATAATCCCATCAACTAGAGTGTGAAAAAACATGCAACTTTGACTAAAGAAGTGCTCAAAACTGAGCAACGAGTCAAAATTTATAGCAAAAACTTCAATTCCCGCAACTAATGGAAAAATGCTAATAAGCCTGCAAACGGATTTAAAAAGTTCCCTAAATGCATGCAAAGGGTGTTGTATGTATGCTCGTTGGAAATGGCATCAAATTTTAGATAGGGTTTGTTTTAATTGCGAGGGGGGATTAGCCTCCTGCCAACCCCAGACCTCACCCTCTGGTCTTCGACACTCGAAGGAAGGATATTGAAACAAGCAAAAAACCAGTGAAAAAAGTTTACAATGCCAATTAAATAAATGTACACCTTAAAAAATTTAAAAGAGTGATTTAGATTTACCAATGATCAACCCTAAGGAGATGGATGGTTGAGCTAGTGTTGACCGAGATGCTTGAGAATAGAATCCCATGTGGAGATGTGTTCACGGAGGAGGGCCCTTGGAATGTAGTTGAGCTGTCAGAGAGGGTTCTGGATGGGTTTACCAACGCTGAATGGTCAAAGTGTAGACTGTAACTGTCGAGGAATGTAGGAATCCTATACCAAGTGTTTTACTGAGACAGGTCAATAGCAGGAACTGGCAAAGGATGCAGGTCAAACCAAGAACATGCTGATTGTAACCAACCATGCATAGGTACGCCACCCAGGGAAGAATGGCCAATGATCTAGGTGCATGAAGCCATGGAGACTTGCAAGATTACCACTCAATGAAAGAGATCAGGGTAGAATATCAAGCAAAAGAATAACCTGAGCTTCAAAAATAGTGCAGGTTTGATGTGTATGAAGGACTCAAAAAAAAGAGTTTGAACAATCCAAAACAACCACGTTTAGAATGTAAACATGCCCAAGTCCAAGCAAAATAGGAGAGATGGCAAGAATGAACCTGGTCCATGATAGAGAGAACCCACCATGTCCACACCAAAATGTGTAGGAAGAAGGAGCTGGCGCACGAGAAAAAAACACAGTGTAGTGATTCAACACATCCACACAGCCCACACAACAGTGATTTAAACACAAGTCTGAGCATATAACAACCCAAACCAATGTAGAGAGGATAGATACATGAGCACGCTACAGGCTTAAAGCATATACTTCCACATAGAAAGAAACCCAAGCTGGAGTCAAGGCTGATACAGTTCTTTAAGCAAATGAGTTAACAAGCATAAAACTTCCATGCAACGGTGACCTCAAACTTGTAACTGTTGAAACCTCAATATGAGGTGAGCAATACAATTCAAAAATAATAATCGAAAAAAATATCACGAGGGAATAAGAAGAAACCAAAAGTAATAAGCAACTAATAAACAAATAGTGCACATTTTACTGAAACTAGCTCTAATACCATGAAAGAGGGATTCGTGAGAACCGATGTCGAAAAAAATGCACCACAACAAAGTTGCACTCTGATGGTAACGTCAAGCTCTAACGCAATAAGAAAGATTTGAACAATGGAAAGAATATGCAAATAAGAAAACAATTCTTCTCATTCTCATAGATCAAAAAAGGAAGTACAAATAGGAGCGTTATATAACCCCTATGCCTAAACAAGGAAAGAATATCAATGACACCATTGACGCATATGATGTGACTGACGCATATGACGCCACTAAAGGAGGATTTATAATTCAAAATAAGAAATGTAACTCCTATGACACACTGATGCAAATGACAATGACAGATTCCATGATAGAATCTGACACTTGTCATTTGACTTCCTAAGACCTATGACTCTCACAAGGTGAGATGACTCACTAGGTGATGTGGATAATGAATAGGCATGTCACACACACCAACAGACACCTATGCATAAAATAATTGTTGGGAGGCATAAAACAAATATCAAATTTCCTATTTGAATTGGAAGGTATTTATTCCTTTCCATCATAAAGGCTAGGTTGGTTGTAGAGGAAATGTAAAAAATTGATATAGAAAAAGTTTGAGTCAAGGCCTAAATATGACATTAGATGGGTGTTTAACAACATTGCAAATACCTTTGAGCATGAGCCCCATTTTGAAGAAACTAGATGAACTGTAGGGATGAGGAAGAAGTCAGATTAAGGGGTTTTTCCAGAATGACTCTATCACAGATAGTAGACTACAAAATTGTGGTTATCCCAGAGGGTATTGTCGATGATACACACATAGTGAGAAAATTCTATATTGATCAAAAGGTGGGGGATCAGCCTGTATCTCCTCTAGACTGGAATGTGGTATAATATGATGATCCTTATTTAAGAATAGTTGATGTAATGAGGAGGACTGTAAATGGGATGGACCCATTGGGAGGAAATGCCTCTCAATTTCCATCCAAATGGCCTATTCCTGAATTCATTGATGAGTGGACATTAGCCACTAGCAAAACTGACACTTCTATGTCATTTCTCATACCAAATACTGAATAGATGCTTTTAAAGTCTATGGATAATGCCCCCATAACTTTTGCAGTCACAATTGAGTTAAAGGGAAAAGGTTTAGCATCACATGTGGTCCGTCCAAGTGTTTCACCAAAAAAATGTAGTGCTGAAAATTTAATGAGTGGAGTCATTACAAGTGGCCACATTCAGTCTAAGCAATACAAGGATGAAAGAAGAGAAGCACCATATTGAAAAATTTTGTAGAGGACACACAAAAAATATAAGGTTATTCACCAACCATTCTTGGTAAGATTATGTGCCCATACGCCTACAACTTTCAAGCACTGGGATGTGGTAACTGATCCCCCAAACTTTGAAAGGAGTGATACTTTCCAAAAGTAGCATGATGCATCACTGCCACATGTGGAGAAATTAGATCCTCTGATCCCACCTCATTCCTTTTCGGAAAAACCGATGGAATGCACTCAAAATCTAGTTTACCAAGGAATCATTGTATTTAATCCAATAGGCAATCAATTTATTATCCCAGGTATGAAAATATCTAAAACTATTCTTGCTAAGGATATAAATGTGCCTCCATTCAAAACAATGCACGAATTTGTAAAATGCTAAACTCATGTAATTGATATTGATATTGGTGAATAAATTTCCATGATGGATGCACTTAATTTATCTATAGATGAACCAATATTGACACCAGTGGGTAACATTCAAGTAAGCAAAGAATTTGAAAAATATATTCATGTACCAACTACTGAAGTGAGGATCTAGGAAAATGAATTACTTTCCCTAAGACAAATGGTTTTAGAATTGGATAAAACAGAGGTGTTTGTTGAAAAAGATATTAATATTGAGTTATTAGTAGAGGAGGTTATATCCATTTCTACTGAGGTGGGCAAGACTGATGACCTTCCTTGGCATGGAAAATATGTTTTTGAATAAAAATTGAAAATAACACATGATGCAATTTCTGATGAAGAAATCATTACTGGTGAGAATTTACAGCCCTTAATGGGAAATGTAGAGTTGTTTCATGAGGACTAACCTACCATGGCATTTCTAGATACATCATTAGAGCATGAAAAGGGTAAGGTTGTAACTCAGTAGACTTTGGGAGAGAAAAAACCAACAACCCAAATTTTAGCACAATAAAGTGCTGAAAAATAGATTGAATCCACTATGACTTCAACTGAAGAAGCAAGGAAGGAGTTTCTACTGAATTTTGATACAATTCAAGGAAAAAATGATCAACCTAAAGTTCCAAACCATGAAAAAGAGTTCTAAAATAATTATTATCACATGGTGAGATTGGCATAGGGACTATCGAATTAATTAATTAAGAACATATACAATCATAGGTGCAAAATGAACAAGAAGTATCCAAACAAATAGTAGTTGTTCATGAGAAACTCTGGAAAGAATCACAAGAAAAAAAGCTATAACAAGATTAGAAAAGGGATGGATTAGTGAGTTGAATTCAAATGAAGAAAAAGAGGTCATCCCTATGCGAGTTATTGACCTTACTATGCTTTCTTTTCCAAAGGCCATAAAATCCTCAAAAAGGGTCAAGACCATCACAAACAACCCACACTAATTCATCTGGAGCAAGGACCTTTGAAATAGCAACCCCTTTTGACAGTAAAACAAAAGAAGACATAATAGTTGATGATTATAACATTCAGATTATTCCTTTGGGAAAACCTTAAGGGAAAAAATTAAGTAAGGAGTGTCTGAGGTAGTGAATGATCTTCTACAAACATTTGATGAATATGGAATTATAAAAAGGAAACTAAAGGAGAAAGTTAAGACCTTAATTTCTTGTTTGTAATATTTGACAGGGAAGACTAGTAAAACGCAAGCAAGTTCCTATATAAACACCCCTGAAGAAATGAATAAGATAAACAAGGTTGTCAAGAAGGTTCAAGCAGTAGACACATGGAATGATAATTTGAGTAAGAAGGGAAAAGAAGCAATTATGGAAGCCATATCGAAGTATGAAGATATCAAAAATAGAATAAATGAAATTAATGAGATAGTTGAACAATACGACAATGAGACTTTTCACTTTGAAGGTATTCTTGCCAAGTTGGACCACATTACCCAGTTCAGTGATGAGATGGTTGAGGAGGAGGAAATTGTACCAGCTGAATTTAAAGGAAGCCAACATGCCCTTAAAGATCTATCAAAAATTAGAGTCAAGACCCTAAATGGAATCAAAGAAAAGATTGAAATCAAAAGAAACTGGGTTGATGACACTCTTAATGCTATTGACTTAAAGTTGGAGGATTGGTTATTGATAAGTTAAAGAAGAGTTATGGGGACATTAAGATTGATATCTTACTTAACTCTTTTGAGAAGAATGTTCTGAAGAATGACTTCTCCTATGAAGTTATTAAGACCATAAGAATGATTGAGAATAGAATTGTAGAGTTGAAGGCAAGGTCACTGAAATACAAGCAGAAAATGTTCCATTTCATTGATGCAATATCTATTCAGGAAATGATTTTCCAGCATCATACAGGACTAGATGAGGATGAGGTTAACAAATTATTAAAAAGATATGATGCATATGTGGAAAGGCTACCAAAATAACAATATCCGGATGTGGAAGTTGAAGAAGAATAAGATACAAAGGATGACGAACATGCTTAAATAATTGTTCCTTGAACCGTATTCTCTTTTCACATTCATAATTTCTAAACTTATGTTTTAAGATGACTTCTCTGAATTTTATTGTTCCTTTATTTCAATAGAAAAAATGGAAGAATGCAGTAACGACATATTTACTTTGATGAAATTAACATACATTTGGATAAGCATGTAAATGATTGATATTGCTATGATTATTGCATTCTGAATAAGGAACAAAATTGGGTTAGATAGGGGCCCCTTCCCATGACTATATATATATATATATATATATATATATATATATATACACATGCCAGAAAGAGAAACAATGAAATGAAGATAACATCTAGGAATTTTTTAGCCCTACTTCATAGTTTCCTCCTAGCATAGGGAGCTTGTTCAGAAGCTTGTTTTTTCTCAGAAAAAAACTTGCTTGAGCCTTTTATTGTTTGAACAAAAATGACTGACCCTCTCAGGTCCTGAGACATGACCATATCCATCAACACTTCCAGAGTCCTTCTATGAGACTCATTATTTTCTTGAGTTCAAATTTTTTTAATTGAGATGAAAACCAATCTAAAATATGTAGATTTCCAGTGAAGAATGTCATCTTTCCTTTCCCTTTGTGAAGGGTCGATGTGCTGGGATTGGGTTTAGAGGGGTTGCCTAAAGTAGTTGGAGGGGAAAGTATTGCATGTTTTTGACTAGGATTATTGTGAGGCCTCGAACTTGACCAAGCATCCCATTTCCTTGTGAAAGGTGGATTGTCCTTCAGAGAAGGAATATTTTCAGGGCCCAAAAATTCATGATATTCCTGAGGAACATGATGCATTAAGAGGGTGGATGACCGATTAGCAAATCTCCCTCTATTGTCCCAAGTGGAGGAAATGGCTTCCCTTGAATGGCGAGAAGACAAAGATTGGTCCTCTTCTCCATCTGAGATAATGATTGGAGGTTGTGTTTGTGGTTTACCTTTCCTTTTCCCTAAAGATGACCCTGGTGATGAAACTGATTTTGAAGGCATGGTCTCCACTTGATTTTTCTCCAAGAAATTAATCATTTTCTCTAACTCATCTATTTTGTGGGAAATAGCAGACACTATGTCGATGGAGGATTTATCATACAACACATATGATTCCTTTGGAATCTCTTTTGATACAAACCCCTCATCACACAGAAAGGGACGTTGAAAATTGGTTTTCCTAGAGACATGAGATCTTCTCTCAACCCAGTATCTTTCTAAATCTATGGGAGTTTTCATGTTCTCCCATCTAAGAAGATGGAAATACATAACCTGTGTTGGTGTCCATTTTGATCATCTATGCTTTTTCCCTAATTTTCCTTTCACTCTGCATTTCTTGAAACATTTTCTATAGTTTTAATGGGTGAAATGAAGTTTTTGCCTCTGTTCCCATGCCTTAGTCCATTTGAAAATCATTTTACATGCCCCATTTTGTAAGAATACTCAAGCTTGCACCGTGTTGCCCTAATTTTTCAAATCTATACTTGCTCAAAAACGTTTTTCTTCAAACTTGGTGGTCTTCAAACTTTTTTCTCCAGAATGAAAGCTTTCAAAAGCTCATAAACTTATTATTTTTCCCCATTTGAAGGGAAAATCCATGCATACCTTGTTTGTGCCCTAATTTTTCAAAATCTACGGCTATGTCGTGTTTTCCCTTTTGCCCGATCATGAAAAATCAAAATTGACTGATTCATACTTGTATGTATTAAAAAATCCAATCCTAAGGTCGAGAAATGCTCAAAAATCATGTTTCATCTGTTTCTATTTCAAAAAAATTCCATCCTTGGTGAAAAAATCGGGTTCTGGGCACAACTGGAAAAAATTTGTGTTTTTTACAGTTATACGGGTGTATTTTAGCCATCAAATTATTGCTAAGAAGTTAGAGGGTCCGTGGCAGCATCTAATTAGCTGAGGAGAAGCGAGGAAGTGTTATAAGCTATCATTTTTTTCCTTTTTGGAAAATGGGACATTTTTGGGCCCAGGGCTCTGCTTTTTCCAATTTTGCCTACATGGCATGTTTTGATTGGCTGAGGGATGGTGGGTGGTCAGATTCCCTTAAAGTTTTAGAATTTATTTTGCAAAAATTTTAAAGTCACAAAATGGCCCGTAACCTCGCAGCCAATCGGGAGTGGACACGTGTCCTAAAAATAAAAAAGGGAGGAGTGGGCCAACAAGGGACTTAGAATTTTTTAGCTCTATTTTCCTAAAGTTTAAAAATCAGTTTCAGCCCCGCTCCAATCAGAGGAGGACACGTGGCATAAATTTTGGGTAGAGGGGCTGCGGATGGCAGAGGTTCTTGATTTTTTTAACCTTTGGAAGCAGAAAATATTAAGGTAAAATTTTGGAGTGTGGCCCCATGGCCAATCACAAGTGGACACATGACAGCGTGGTAGAAGAGCAAGGAAGTGCAGGCCACGGAGGAAAAGGGGAATTTTTCCCTTTTTTTAGCAAAAGGAGCTAAAGCAAAAAATTGAGCCACGGGCCCATGAATGAGCCATAGGTAGACATGTGGTGAAGGCAAAGTGAGTCAGCGAGGTAGCAGAGGCAAAAGGGAAATTTTTCCCTTTTGTAAAAAGACTTGGACTAGAAACCTAGAGGTGTAGCCCCATGATGAATCATCGAGCAACACGTGGCAAGGGAGAAATAGGAGGTGTGGGCCCATGGGGCAAAAAGTGAAAATTTCCCAAACTTCTGAAAAAGGTAAAAATTGGCAGAATTGAAGCGCGATCCCAATGGGACCCACCATGTGCCACGTGTAATCACCAAAATTGAAAGGCGGAGGGGGGGAGAAAAAATTCATTTTTTTACATTTCTTCAACAATGCCAAAAAGTCAAAAGGTGAGCTCGAATTGATTCCCAATCATATTTTGACACGTGGAGGGCCCAGATTGAAGGAAAAACAGCACATCAAGGGCAACTATACATTTTCATTTTTGGCCGCCATTTTTTCTCCAAGAAGCTTTGAGATGTGAATTTTGCATCAATTTTAATCAAATTTTTTATGGATTCCTGTCCTTTGTGCCTGTAAAGATCAATGCAAGTGGTTTTAGGGATTAATTTGTAGATTTGAGGTGTTTTTGAAACAAATTTTTTCCCTAATCCATCCAAACATGTGAAATGTTAAAATTGAAAGTTACAGAGGTAGTTTTCAAAGTGAAAATGTGAAAAGATGAGAGGAGAGGCATTTGCATGCTTTGATGATGAAAAATGTGCCTCTAGGAAGGATAATGATCTAAATATTTGTAATGATTAAGTCTTTTTGAAACACCTAGCAACTCTTGTTGCAAATTTGTTAAATGTCATTTTCGGTGAATCATGAGAAATTTCTGTAACAAACTTGATCCCTTGACATATTCTTTTCTTGCGAAAGAAGGCTCCAATGTGGCAAGAGATATATAATGCATTTTTGAGAAATGCAAATGGTTGGGAAGTTGAAATCACAAGAAAATTTTGAGAGAAATCTCATTTGTTCTAAGAAACCCACAAAAGAACTAGGTTAATTTCTTCTGTGTTGGATCTTCATGTATGTGAGTTGGTTACAAGTGTATAACCATCACACAAATTTGAGACTGTTCATGAAATTCTCCCCTGCTGATGAATCTAACAAGGTTTTGAGTTAATCTATGTTTTTCTGGGAAATATGATGTATGTTATCATTTTAAATACCTGTAAATAGTTTTCATTGTTCTTGTTGGAATCTTGCATTGAAATTCATTAGAAATCACACAAAATCTCATCCTTATTGATAGTTTGGTGGCACTTGTAGTTTTGTTTGTCAGAAGAGCTTTCATCTAGCATTGAAAATAAGCAGTTTAAAATCACTCCACCTTCATTTGTTGATTGGGATTTCTTGTAAGCCTTTGGGGGTACCTTAGGCATGGTATGATCAAGGATTTTAGTGTTTAATTGAGTTCTTTACTTCAATATTTTGTGGTGAGTTCTCAAATATTGTGTGAAGAGTGTAACCTGGGCTTCCATTTATGCATCTTCTGGTTGAAATAACATCCTGATTATTTGAAGCATTTTATCTTATAGTTGTTCAAGTATTGTAGAGGTTGTCAAAGATTTGACATATCCAGGTTTTTCTTGTCAATGCCCCACCAAAAAAATCATCTGAATAACTAATCCTACCCATAATACCCTTGCATTGCATTGTGTGTCAACAAAATAATCTAACCCATCTACAAAAAAACACAAAGCAAATCAAGATCATACAATGTCTGCAACATCCTCAGCCTTGACTTGATAGCATTTCCATCATTTAGTAGTGACAGCTCTGTTGAGTTTGAATAATGGAAAATTGATCATGTTTTCCCAAGGCCATCTCCATACAATATGCATAGTATAAAAATATCTCCACCTCCTTTACAAAATAGAGGCTACAATATAGGTTCTCTTACCTTAGTTGAAAGGCACAACCTAAAATAGTGAGGGTTATATGAAATCCTTTTAAAGTGCTATCCATATCTCCAAAAATATGAGTGCCAATTAGATCACATCCCCAACTACAAAATGACATATATCAAGATCTATCTACCTTCAAGATTCATGCCATATTTTTGATGCTGCTCAGACTAAAAAGGAGAAAAAAATTTGGTACCAACACTAAATTGCATCATTTCCGTTCTTTGGAAGAATGAAAGATTTAGGCTCCCTTCCTTTATAGCCTATATCAATTGAAGCTCCTTTCAAACAATGGGGCATGGACTTCATTGGTTAGATTTCAGACCTTTCTAGTGTTGGACATAAATGGATTCTTGTAGCCACAGATTACTTCACTAAGTGCGTAGAAGCAATCCCTAATAAGACAACAACACACCAAGTTGTTATGGAATTATTGTTGAATAATATCATATGCAGATTTGGTGTGCCAGTCAAGATTGTGGCTGATAATGCCATGTGTTTGAAAGATGAACCTTTGATGACAATGTGTAAGAAGTATGGAACCAATCTGACTTATTATTCAAACTATAACCCTCAAGGGAATGGATAACCTGAGTGCAACAATAAGAATTTGTTAAAGATTATTCGGAGGACCTTGGAGTTGAACAAGAGAAAATGGGGTGAACAACTGAAATTTGTAGTTTGGGCTGATAGGATCACTGCCAAGAGAGGTACTGGTAAGAGCCCATTTGAGTTAGCATATGGAACTCAAGCTCTGCTACCCTTTCATCTATAGTTATCTTCATTTCAATTTGTTCAACAACTTGAAGATCAAGAGGTCAATCCATATGAAGCAAGGATTAATCAAATTATGGAGCCAGATGAATATTGAAGAGCATCACACCAGAGGCATATCAGATTTAGAGAGAAGTTGAAAAGATTGTTTGATAGGAAGGTCACTCCTAGGGAATTCAATATTAGAGATTTGGTTTTGTTATGGGACAACAAAAATGAGGATAAGGGAAAACATGGAAACATTGATGCATTGTGGATGGGCCCTTACTCCATTGATATCAGAATTGGTGAGAATAACTTATTTCTCAAAGATTTAGATGGAGAATTTATTGAGCTACCTATTAATGACAGGCATCTGAAGCATTTCTTGGATTAATACCCAAATTTGAGGTATGCACCACTTGTACAATGTATAGTGTTTAGTTTTTCACTCTGTTTTTGGTGTTTTGTCAGCTTGTGCCCTTGGTCTGTGGCAACCATTTTTTGTTGGTTTTTAGATGGTTTTTGGTGATTTTTGCACATCACTCCTTTTCCTAATGGATTATTTTGGCACTTGGTCTACTTATTGTTCTTGTAACACTCACTGGGAGTGCTCATCCCCGAGCAGAAGACGATGTTGGTGTCCATTTTGATCCTCTATGATTTTTCCCTAATTTTCCTTTCACTCTGCATTTCTTGAAACATTTTCTATAGTTTTAATGGGTGAAATGAAGTTACTACCTTTGTTCCCATGCCTTAGTCCATTTGAAAATCATTTTACATGCCCCATTTTGCAAGAATACTCAAGTTTGCACCGTGTTGCCCTAATTTTTCAAATCTATACTTGCTCAAAAACATTTTTCTTCAAACTTAGTGGTTTGTAAACTTTGTTCTCCATATTAAATTCTTTCAAAAGCTCATAAACTTATTATTTTTCCCCATTATGAAGGAAAAATCCATGCATGCCTTGTTTGTGCCCTAATTTTTCAAAATCTACGGGCTATGTCGTGTTTTCCCTTTTGCCCAATCATGAAAAATCAAGATTGACTGATTCATACTTGTATGTATTCAAAAATCCAATCCCAAGGTCGAGAAATGCTCAGAAATCATTTTTCATCTGTTTCTATTTCAAAAAAATTCCATCCTTGGTGAAAAAATCATGTTCTGGGCACAATTGGAAAAACTCTGTGTTTTTGACAATCAGACGGGTGTATTTTAGCTATCAAATTATTGCTGACAAGTCAGAGGGTATGTGGCGGCATCTAATTAGCTGAGGAGAAGTGGGGAAGTGTTATAACCTATCATTTTTTGCCTTTTTGGCAAATGGGGCATTTTCGAGCCTAAGGCTTTGCTTTTTCCAATTTTTCCTACGTGGTGTGTTTTAATTTTTTGAGGGATGGTGGGAGGTCGGATTCCCTTAAAGTTTTAGACTTTATTTTGCAAAAATTTTAAAGTCACAAAATGGCCTGAAATCCCATAGCCAATCGAGAGTGGACACATCTCGTAAAAATCAAAAAGGGAGGAGCGGGCCAATGGGGGACTTAGAGTTTTTTAGCTCTATTTTCCTAAAGTTTCGAAATCAGTTTCAGCCCCGCTCCATTCCGAGGAGGACACGTGGCAGTGCAGTGGAAGAGTGGGGAAGTGTAGGCTGTGGAGGAAAAAGGGATTTTTTCCACTTTTTTAGCAAAAGGAGATAAAGTGAAAAATTGAGCCACAGGCCCATGAATGAGCCATAGGTAGACACGTGCCAAAGGCAGAGTGGGTCAGTGGGGTTGTGGAGGTAAAAGGAAATTTTTTCCCTTTTGTAAAAAGAATTGGAATGGAAAATTCGAGGCGTGGCCCCAGGATGAATCATCGAGTGACACGTGGCAAGGTAGAAATCGGAGGTGCGGGCCCATGGGGCAAAAAGTGAAAATTTTCAAAATTTCCAAAAAAGGTCAAAATGCACAGAATTGAAGCATGGTCGTAATGGGACCCACCATGTGCCATGTGTCATCATCAAAATTCAGGGGCGGAGGGGCGGAGAAAAAATTCATTGTTTCCATTATATTCAAAAATGCCAAAAAGTCAAAAGGTGAGCCTGAATTGATTCCCAGTCATATTTTGACATGTGGAGGGCCCAGATTGAAGGAAAAAAGAGCACATCAAGGGAAACTGTACATTTTCATTGTTGGCCACCATTTTTGCTCCAGGAACCTTGGAGATGCAAATTTTACATCTATTTTACTCAATTTTTTTATGGATTCGTGTCCTTTGTGCCTGCAAAGATCAATGCAAGTGGTTTTAGGGATTAATTTGTAGATTTGAGGTGTTTTTGAAAGAAAGTTTTTCCCTAATGTGTCCAAACAAGTGAAATGTCAAAACTGAAAGTTACAAAGGTAGTTTTAAAAGGTGAAAAGGTGAAACGATGAGAGGAAAGGCATCTGCATGCCTTCATGATGAAAAACATGCCTCCAGGAAGGATAATGGTCTGAATATTTGTAATGATTAAGTCTTTTTGAAACACCTGGCAACCCTTATTGCAAATTTGTTAAATTTCATTTTTAGTGAATCATGAGAAATTGTTGTAACAAACTTGATCCCTTGGCATATTCTTTGCTCGGGAAAGAAGGCTCCAATGTGGCAAGAGATATATAATGCATTTTGGAGAAATGTAAATGGTTGGGAAGTTGAAAATCATGAGCAAATTCTAAGAGAAAGCTCATTTTTTCTGAGAAACCCACCAAAGAACCAGGTTAATTTATTTTGTGTTGGATCTTCATGTATGTGAGTTGGTTACAAGTGTATAGCCATCACACAGCTCTAAGATTTTTCATGAAACTCTCCCCTGCTGATGAATCTAACAAGGTTTTGAGTTAATCTATGTTTTTCTAGGAAATATGATGTTTGTTATCATTTTAAATACCTGTAAATAGTTTTCATTGTAATTGTTGCAATCTTACACTGAAAGTCTTTAGAAATCACACAGAATCTCATCCTTATTGATAGTTTGGTGGCACTTGTTGTTTTGTTTGTCAGAAGAGATTTCATCTAGCATTGAAAATAAGTATTTTAAAATCACTCCACCTTCATTTGTTAATTGGGATTGATTGTAAGCCTTTGGGAGTACCTTAGGCGTGGTTTGATAAAGTATTTTTGTATTTAATTGAGTTCTTTACTTCAAGATTTTGTGGTGAGTTCTCAAAGATTGTGTGTAGAGTGTAACTCGGGCTTCCATTTATGCATCTTCTGGTTGAAATAACATCCTGATTATTTAAAGCATTTTATCTGATAGTTGTTCAAGTATTGTAGAGGTTGTCAAAGATTGGACATAGCCAAGTTTGTCTTGTCAATATCCCACCAAAAAAATCATTTGAATAACTAATCCTACTCAAACTACCCCTGCATTGCATTTTGTGTCAACAAAATAATCTAACCCATCTACAAAAATGCACAAAGCAAATCAAGATCATACAATGTCTTCAGCAATCTCAGCCTTGTCTTGAAAGCATTTCCATCATTTAGTAGTGATAGCTTTGTTGAGTTAGAATAATGGAAAATTGATCATGTTTTCCCAAGGCCATCTCCATACAATATGCATAGTATAAGGATATCTCCACCTCCTTCACTAAACAGAGGATACAATATATATTCTCTTACCTTGGTTGAAAGGAACAACCTAAAATAATGAGGGTTAGTTCAAATCCTTTTAAAGTGCTATCAATATCTCCACAAATTTGAGTGCAAATTAGATCACATCCCCAGCTACAAAATGACAAATATAGATATCTATATGCCTTCAAGCTTCATGTAATATTTTTTATGCTGCTTAGACTAAAAAGGAGAACAAATTTGGGAACCAACACTAAATGGCATCATTGCCTTTCTCTGGAAGAATGAAAGCTTCAGGATCCCTTCCTTTGCATCCTGTATCAATTGAAGCTCCTTTCAAATAGTGGGGGATGGACTTCATTGGTGATATTTTAGACCTTTCTAGTGCTGGACATAAATGGATTCTTGTAGCCACAGATTACCTCACTAAGTGGGTAGAGGCAATCCCCACCAAGAAAGAAGACACCAAGTTGTTATGGAATTCTTGCTGAATAATATCATATGAAGATTTGGTGTGCTAGTCAAGATTGTGGTTGATAATGCCATGTGTTTCAGACCTAATCCTTTGATGATAATGTGCAAGGAGTATGGAACCAATCTGACTTATTCTTCAAACTATAACCTCCAAGGGAATGGAAAATTTGAGTTCAGTAATAATAATTTGTTAAAGATCATTCGGAGGACCTTGGATTTGAACAAGAGAAAATGTGGTGAACAACTGAAATTTACGGTTTGGGTTAATAGGATCAATGCCAAGAGAGCTACTAGTAAGAGCCCATTTGAGTTAGTGTATGGAACTCAAGCTCTACTGCCCTTACATCTATAATTATCTTCATTTTAGTTTGTTCAACAACTTGAAGATCAAGAGGTCAGTCCATATGAAGCAAGGATTAATCAATTTGGAGCTAGATGAAGAGAGAAGAGCATCCCACCAGAGGCATATCATATTTAGAGAGAAGTTGAAAATATTGTTTGTTAGGAAGGTCACTCCTAGGGCCTTCAATATTGGAGATTTGGTTTTGTTATGGGAAAATAGAAATGAAGATAAGGGTAAACATGGAAAATTTGATGCATTATGGATGGGCCCTTACTCCATTGATATCATAATTGGTGAGAATACCTTTTTTCTCAAAGATTTAGATGGGGAATTGCTTGAACTACCTATTAATGGCAGGAATCTATGAAGTATTTCTTGGATTAATCCCCAAATTTGAGGTATGCACCACTTGTACAGTGTATAGTGTTTGGTTTTTCACTCTATTTTTGGTGTTTTGTTGGTTTTTGGTTTGCCTTGGTGTGTGGCAGCCATTTTTTGTCGGGTTCTCAGCTGGTTTTTGGTGATTTTGGCTCATGAATCCTTTTCCCAATGGATTATTTTGGCACTTGGTCTACTTATTGTTATTTTGGCACTCAATAGGAGTTCCCATCTCCGAGCAGGAGCCGATGTTTATGTCCATTTTGATCCTTTATGCTTTTTCCCTAATTTTCTTTTCACTTTGCATTTCCTGAAACGTTTTCTATAGTTTTAATTGGTGAAATGAAGTTGTTGCCTCTGTTTCCATGTCTTAGTCAATTTGAAAAACATTTGACATGCCCCATTTTGCAAGAATACTCAAGCTTGCATATGTTTCCCTAATTTTTCAAATCCATGTACTTGCATTTCAAAAACATTTTTTTTTTCAAACTTAATGGTCTGTAAACTTTTTTCTCCATATTGAATGCTTTCAAAAGCTCATAAACTTATTATTTTTCCCCATGAAGGAAAAATCCATGCATGCCTTGTTTTGTGAGCCTAATTTTTCAAAATCTATGGGCTATGTCATGTTTTCCCCTTTTTCCAATCGTGAAAAATCAAAATTGACCGATTCATACTTGTATGTATTCAAAAATCCAATCCCAAGGTCGAGAAATGCTTGGAAATCATGTTTTCTAATTTCTATTTCAAAAAATTCCATCCTTGGTGAAAAAATCAGGTTCTGGGCACAACTGGAAAAACTCTGTGTTTTTGACAATCAGACGGGCGTATTTTAGCCATCAAATTATTGCTGAGAAGTCGGAGGGTACATGGCGGCATTCTAATTAGCTGAGGAGAAGTGGGAAGTGTTATAACTTATCATTTTTTTCCTTTTTGGCGAATGGGGCATTTTCGGGCCCAGGGCTTCACTTTTTCCAATTTTGCCTACGTGGTGTGTTTTGATTGGCTGAGGGATGGCGGGTGGTCGGATTCCCTTAGAGTTTTTAGACTTTATTTTGCAAAAATTTTAAAGTCACAAAATGGCTCGAAACCCCGCAGCTAATCGAGAGTGGACACATGTCCTAAAAATCAAAAAGGGAGGAGCAGGCCGATGGGGGACTTAGAGTTTTTTAGCTCTATTTTCCTAAAGTTTCAAAATCAGTTTCAGCCCCTCCAATCAGAGGAGGACACGTGGCATCAATTTTGGGCAGAGGGGTGCGGATGGCGGAGGTTTTTGAAGTTTTTTTACCTTTGTTGAAGTAAAATTTTGGAGCACGGCCCCATGGCCAATCTAGGTGGACACGTGGCAAGAAGGAAAATGCAGGGGAGTGGGATGGAGAGGAAAAGGGAAATTTTTCCCTTTTTAGCAAAAAGGAGCTAAAGCAAAAAATTGAGTTGTGGGCCCGCAAATGAGCCACAGGGAGACACGTGGTGAAGGCAAAGCAGGTCAGCGGGGCAGTGGAGGCAAAAGGGAAATTTTTCCCTTTTGCAAAAAAGACTCAGAATGGAAATTTGAAGCGATGGCCCATGAGTGAATCATCGAGTGACATGTGGCAAGGGAGAAATGGAAGGTGTGGGCCCGTGGGGAAAAAAGTGAAAAATTTCCAAATTTCCAAAAAAGGTCAAAATGCATAGAATTGAAGGCGATCCCAATGGGACCCACCATGTGCCACGTGTCATCACCAAAATTCAAGGGCGGAGGGGCGGAGAAAAAAGTCAATTTTTTCCATTTTTCCAAAAATGTCAAAAAGTCAAAAGGTGAGCCCGAATTGATTCCCAATCATATTTTGACATGTGGAGGGCCCAGATTGAAGGAGAAAGAGTAGATCAAGGGTAACTGTACATTTTCATTTTTGGCCACCATTTTTTCTCCAGGAAACTTGGAATTGTGAATTTTACATCAATTTTCATCAAATTTGTTGCGATTCCATGTCGTTTTGGCCTTCTAGGATCATTGGAAGTGGTTTCAGGGATTAATTTGCAGATTTGAGGTGTTTTTGAAACAAATTTTTTCCCTAATCCATCCAAACATGTGAAATGTCAAATTTGAAAGTTGCAGAGGTAGTTTTAAAAGGTGAAAAGGTGAAATGATGAGAGGAAAGGCATCTGCATGCCTTGATGATGAAAAATGTGCCTCCAGGAAGGATAATGATCCGAATATTTGTAATGATTCAGTCTTTTTAAAACACCTGGCAACTCTCGTTGCAAATTTGTTAAATGTCATTTTTCAGTGAATCATGAGAAATTGTTGTAACAAACTTGATCCCTTGGCATATTCTTTTCTTGGGAAAGAAGGCTCCAATGTGGCAAGAGATATATAATGCATTTTGGAGAAATGCAAATGGTCGGGAAGTTGAAAATCACGAGAAAATTCTGAGAGAAAGCTCATTTTCTGAGAAACCCACCAAAGAACCAGGTTAATTTCTTCTGTGTTGGATCTTCATGTATGTGAGTTGGTTACAAGTGTATAGCCATCACACAGCTCTGAGATTGTTCATGAAACTCTCCCCTGCTGATGAATCTAACAAGCTTTTGAGTTAATCTGTGTTTTTCTGGGCAATATGATGTCTGTTATCATTTTAAATACCTGCAAATAGTTTTCATTGTTCTTGTTGCAATCTTGCATTGAAAGTCTTTAGAAATCACACAGAATCTCATCCTTATTGATAGTTTAGTGGCACTTGCAGTTTTTTTTGTCAGAAGAGCTTTCATCTGGCATTGAAAATAAGCAGTTTAAAATCACTCCACCTTCATTTGTTGATTGGGATTGCTTGTAAGCCTTTGGGGGTACCTTAGGCATGGTTTGATCAAGGATTTTTGTGTTTAATTGAGTTCTTTACTTCAAGATTTTGTGGTGAGTTCTCAAATATTGTGTGAAGAGTGCAACCTGGGCTTCCATTTATGCATCTTCTGGTTGAAAGAACATCCTGATTATTTGAAGCATTTTATCTGATAGTTGTTCAAGTATTGTAGAGGTTGTCAAAGATTTGATATATCCAAGTTTGTCTTGTCAATACCCCACCAAAAAATCATCTGAATAACTAATCCTACCCATACTACCCCTGCATTGCATTGTGTGTCAACAAAAGAATCTAACCCATCTACAAAAATGCACAAAGCAAATCAGGATCATACAATGTCTTCAGCAGCCTCAGCCTTGTCTTGAAAGCATTTCCATCATTTAGTAGTGACAGCTCTGTTGAGTTTGAATAATGGAAAATTGATCATGTTTTCCCAAGGCCATCTCCATACAATATGCACAGTATAAGGATATCTCCACCTCCTTCACAAAATAGAGGCTGCAATATAGGTTCTCTTACCTTGGTTGAAAGGCACAACCTAAAATAGTGAGGGTTAGATCAAATCCTTTCAAAGTGCTATCCATCTCTCCACAAATCTGAGTTCCAAGTTAGATCACATCCCAGGCTACAAAATGACATATATCAAGATCTATCTGCCTTCAAGCTTCATGCCATATTTCTGATACTGCTCAGACATATTTTTTATGCTGCTTAGACTGAAAAGGAGAACAAATTTGGGTACCAACACTTTTTGGCGCCATTGTCGGGGACATTATTCAGTATTTCAGTATTTCAGATCCCTGGTAATGCTTCTTGTGTGATTTATGTGCAATTACAAAATCTGAGTATCATCTTCTGATCAGATTTATAAGATTGGAATGAAGAGTAGAGTTCTAAGTTTGATATTTTCTTAGTTCAATCTGATCCATGTGCATACATATTTGAGATATTTGAATGCATATCAAACCCTGGTAATGTCCCTTGCAAATTCTGCATGCAAATACATTGTTGAAGCATCATTTTATAATCAGATTTGTAAGGATTGAGTGAAGATATAAGTTCTACCTATAAATTTTATCAGTTTCCAGCAGTAGTTGCACTTCATTTGCATTTGTGATTGATAAATTCAAAGAAAGGAAGGTCTGATCTATAAAGTTTGGCAAGATTTTTAGTGCTGATAGGTATTTGACAGAGTATTTTAGTGCATTTGCACAACTAGGGTGAAATTCCTTAGTGGTGACTCCATGTTGTTCTGATCTTGATAAGTACCAGTGTCTTAACCTTTCTGTCATTTATTTTGTGTTGCTAATCTCTGCAAAACTGGAAGGAAGAAGATCTCTCTTCCTTAAAGACTCTACTAAGAAGTTGTTTACAGATTCAAGAAACTCAGAGTTGGAAGGGAGAAGAGTTTGGAAAGTTGTTAAAGGTCAGACATCAGACAAATATATATCCATTGGTGAGAGAGATCAACCTTTGGTAGAGGATTATCATTCTTCTTCAAGTGATTCTGATTCAAGAAATCCTCTCATAAACTTGTTTTCCTCAGCTAGTGAGGTTCCTTCTGCTGTACCTGGTAAGTTCCTTCTCCAATCTACACCTCTGTGTTTCAATTCAAATAAAAATTTCCAAGAAAATCAGCACTTAGAGAATACCAGTCTTGTGAATCACATTCTTGAGCCCCAAAGACCTTGCACTCCTCATCAGCTTGTGTCACCCCCAAGATCACCTCCACCAAACAATATGGCTCAACCTAGACCTCCATTTGTTGTTAACACCTTTGGTCCTATAGACTTTAGAGGAATGGATGGTTACCCAAATGTTGTCCCACAAGATGTCAGAAATAGATTGCCAAAATTCCAAGGTAACAATGCAATAACTGGTGATCAACATCTCAAACTTTTTGTTAACATGATGGAATATTTTGAGATAGAGTTTGAAGATGTGTATATTAAATTGTTCATCTATACACTAGAAGAGGATGCTAGGGATTGGTACAAGGCTCTACCTGATAATTCAATTGCTTCTTGGAATGAAATGAAAAATGCATTTAGGTTGCAATATGGTGACAAGACTGATCCTAGATTTCTCTTGTTTGAGTTTGAGAATATCAAGAATAATCCTAATGAATCAGTTCCATGACTTTAACACAAGGTTTAACAAAACTTTGAGAAGGTTTCCTAGTTAATCTGAGGCCTTGTGATGAATCTTGTTTAATCAAATATGCAGATGCATTTGATAAAAAGGCAGCCTATTACCTAAGAGACAAGAACCCTACCAATCTAAGACAAGCTTTCACCATGGCACTTCAAATTGAAAAAAATATCAAAGCAATTGGGAAACCTCTCAAGAGAGATGGAGTAAAGTTGATAAACCCTGAAAAACCTCAAGCTAGCAAGGGTGTTGATTTAGAGGAGGTTGTGAAAACTTTGGCAGGGGCTGTCAAAGAAATCTCATATAAGTTGGCAAGAGCTGAGAAAGGAATTGGGAAGACTTCACAAGGTCAGCCAAGAGCACAAAACCATGACATATTTTCCAATCATCCTAGAGGTGATCAAAGGGAAGATGATAGAGGAAAAGGACCCATGGGGTCTGCAAATAGACATCCTCAAGCACATGAAGGAAGAGTGTTACTTGATCCCCTAACTGCTAGGGTTGCTATTGTTGAAGAAGTTACTGATATTGATTGGTGTGATAGGTGTTTATTACCCCATCCTCCATGTGAAGTGGACCAGTAAGAAGGTGAAGCTAATAATGATGATGGTACTGATGATGATATTTGCATGGTGGGTTGTTCTTCAAGCTCACAAGGAGGAGCAACATCTACTAAAGTGATAAGTGCAAGGACAGCTGCAACTTTTTGGGATTGCATCAAACAGGTACAATTTTTCCTTCCCCCTCATACTCTTGAAGTTGATGTAGTGCAAGCTTTTGAAATTCCTAACAATGACTTTGAATACTTAAGAGATTTGATGATTAAGAAGTATGATGTGGTATTCCTTCAGAGGAAGATAGACAATTGTTGATGAATGTTGTTGTAGCTCAAGAGAAATATTATAACACTAGAAGAAAGGTTGTTAAAGGAGTTGGGCCTCAATCCAAACCTAAAACACCCTTGCTCACAAGCATTCCAAAAGAAGCTCCTAGGAGAGAAACACTTGCCAAAAGCTTTGTTGTCCCAAGAAAAAATTACAGTCCTCCTCATGCCCAAGCTGCCAAGAATCCCATGCCATCTGATGAATCTTCTTGTCTCCCTTCCAATGTTTTTTTCCAAAGAGTGTTCCCTATGACATAGCCCAAGTATTGAGCAAAATCAAAGTGAGTGTTCCAATCATTGAGTTACTTCAGAATTCTTGAGCATAAGAAGAGAGCATTTGAGTACTTGGGGTTGAAAGAAGAGAAGACTACTCCAGGAAGAAATGTAAATGTTGTTAAAACTCCTCCTCAAATCATTCTGACCTTGAAGCACCACCAGTAGAAGAATATCTTGGAGAGACACCTGAGGTATATTTGGGTACATCCTTGGTTGATTCCTAATTGAATGTGATCCATTCTTCATAGCTTTGATCATAAAGGATAGGCTACTCCACAATTGCATGTTTGATTTTGGTGCATCATGTAATGTCATGCCTCTAGAAGTTATGAATGAGTTGGATATCAAAGTGAAAACAGCCTATGGAAAATGTACTTCCATGGACTTAAGAGAAGTGCCGGTTGTTGGTTGTGTGAGGGGTTTGGTAGTACAACTTCCTTCTTATCTTGGGAGGAATTTAAAATTAGATGTTGTGATTGTTGATTTCCTTGCCAAATGGGGTATGTTATTGTTAGGAAAATGGGCTGAAAGTTTTGGAGGGAGTGTCCAAATGGATATGTCTTTTTCCACCATTCCCATTGAGGTCATCCTTGTCAAGCTCTATGGAGAGAAGAAAATGTTGCATCTAATTGAGGATCCAAACAATGCTTCCTATGAGGTGTTGTTTGCTAATGTTGATGCTGATAATTTTATTGGTTTTGCTGATGGAAAAGAACACAAAATGGATAGTCAAATGCCTTGAGACAGGTTATGGTCTCCTTAGACCTTGCTATTTGATGGAGCTTGCTCCAAATTTGGAAATGGTGCTGGTGTAATTATGATTTCTCCTAGCTTGGAAGAATTTGTTTTTTCCTTCAAGCTTAATTTTGAATGTACTAACAACATTGCTGAGTATGAAGCCTTGTTGTTGGGTCTGAGAATTGCATGGAAGTATGGTGTCAAGGACATCATTCAAAGGGAGATTCAGAGCTAGTTGTCAAACAAATAAGAAAACTGTATGCTACAAAAAATCAGCGGATGAAGTAGTATAAGCATGTAGTTTGGGATCTAATTGAGATGTTTGATTCCTTTAATATTGTGCACCATGATAGAAGTTTGAATGATGCTTCTGACAAGTTGGTAGTGATGGGGTCAAGATTTGGAGATTGTACCATTTCACCTTATTGTGAGTACAATGTTGAAGTGTTAACTAGGCCAGCTGTCCCTGACAACATCAAGCATTGGCAAGTATTTGATGATGATGCTCAAGTGTAAAGGTTCTTACAAAATCAAGGTGAGTTTGTAGATCAACATATTGATTGGGAACCAATGGTGTGTATGACTGAAGGAAGAGAGACTTTGTTTGGAAAAGATATTATCCAATTGAAAACTAACACCATTCCTAGAGGTCTTGTTGCTCTTGAGTCAAATTTTAGCAATGTTGATTACATCATCAATAGAAACATATCTACCTCAAGGGATGTGGAAGAGCATGACTTGGGAACCAAGGAAAAACCAAGAAAATTTTGGTTGGGCAAGCAGTTTAAACAAGGAAGAAAAATAGTCCTATCTTCAATTGTTGAAACAATATCAAGACTACCTTGTTTAGTCATATTTAGAGCTGAAAGCATATATAGAGGACTTGTTTCAGCATGAGATCCCTCTTGAAAAAAATTCCAAACCATTCAGATAGAAGCAAAGGCAAATTAATCCACTCCTCTCCATGAAAATGCAAGATGAATTGAAGAAAATGAAGGAGGGAGGGATCATTCAGCCCACAAGGTATTCATCTTGGGTTGCAAACCTTGTGCCAGTCAGAAAGAAGAATGGAGATATCAGACTTTGTGTAGACTTTAGAAATTTGAATAGAGCTTCATTGAAAGACAATTATCCTTTGCCAAACATGGAGAACATGCTGCAGTTAGTGACTGGATCTGAATTGTTGTCCACCTTGGATGGTTTCTCTGGCTACAATCAGGTTGTTGTCAAGGAGTCAGAAAGATTTAAAACTACCTTTACCACTCCTTGGGGAACATATGTTTATGTGAGAATGCCTTTTGGTCTCATGAATGTTGGAGCAACTTTCCAAAGAGCAATGGATGTTGCTTTTGCTGGTTATATAAATGACTTCATTGTAGTTTATCAGGATGATGTGACTGTATTTTCAAGGAGCAGAAAAGATCACTTGCAGCATTTGGAAAGAATGTTGATCAGATGTAGAGAATTTGGAATCTCTCTCAATCCAAAGAAGTGTCACTTTGGGTGTACAAAAGGCCAAGCTGCTTGGTCATATTGTTTCAAAGGCTGGTGTCATGATTGATCCAGAGAGAGTAGAAGCAATCAGCAGGGTGCCAATTCCAAGAATGAAGAAGGGCATCCAATCTTTCTTTGGGAAAATCAATTTCATTAGAAGGTTTGTGTCTAATTTTGCTGAGTTGACTCTTCCTATCACATGCATGTTAAAGAAAGATCAAGTTATCAAATGGGAGGAGGCTGCTATTCAGGATTTTGAAGGAATCAAAGAAGCACTTAAACATGCACCTGTCTTGGCAGCTCCGAATTACAAGAAGCCTTTCCAAATCTTCTCCTTTGCCTCTGAAAAATACTATTGCATCTGTTTTGCTCCAAAAGGATGAAGATGGGGCTGAGAGGCCTATTGCCTTCTTTAGCAAGGCTTTACAAGCTGCTGAGTTAAAATATACAATCATGGAAAAACAAGCATTTGCTTGGTGAAAGCAACAAAGGTTTTCAGGCCTTATATTTTAAGTTCAAAAGTTGTTGCTTATGTTCCCCACACCATGGTAAAAGACATCTTATCAGAGATGGAGATCTCAAGTAAAAGATGTAGATGGGTGAAAAACTGCAGGAGTATGATATGGACATCCAAACCACAAAGTTGGTAAGAGGTTTGGGTCTTGCTAAGCTCATGGCTGAGAGCAACTTGCAGACTGTGGAAGTGAATGAAGTAGAGGAAGAAAAGGGCAGATGTTCTTGGGAAATTGGTAAGTTCTGAGTGGTACAAGGATATAATATTTTACCTCAGACACCTATGTTGTCCTGATCATTTAAATAAAAATCAGAAAAGAGCCCTCAAGCTGGCTTCTCAAAAATACATCATCACTGACTTTGGGCTGGCTTGGAAGAACCCTGAAGGTGTCCTCTTGAAATGTGTAACTAAAGATGAAGCTCCCAAAGTAATTGCTGATTTCCATGGGGGAGTTTGTGGAGGACACTTTTCTGGAAGGGTTACAACACACAAAGTTTTGAGAGCTGGTTATTGGTGGCCTACTCTCTTCAAAGATGCAACCATGTTGATTAGAAAATGTGAAAGCTGCCAGCATTTCTCTGGAAGAATGAAAGCTTCAGGCTCCCTTCCTTTGCAGCCTGTATCAATTGAAGCTCCTTTCAAACAGTGGGGAATGGACTTCATTGGTGAGATTTCAGATCCTTCTAGTGCTGGCCATAAGTGGATTCTTGTAGCCACTGATTATTTTACAAAGTGGGTAGAGGCAATCCCCACCAAGAAAGCAACACACCAAGTTGTTATGGACTTCTTGTTGAATAATATCATATGCAGATTTGGTGTGCCAGTCAAGATTGTTGCTGATAATGCCATGTGTTTCAGAGCTAAACCTTTGATGGCAATGTGCAAGGAGTATGGAACCAATCTGACTTATTCTTCAAACTATAATCCCCAAGGAAATGGACAAGCTGAGTCCAGCAATAAGAATTTGTTAAAGATCATTAGGAGAACCTTGGAGTTGAACAAGAGAAAATGGGGTGAACAACTGAAATTTGTAGTTTGGGCTGATAGAATCACTGCCAAGAGAGCTACTGGTAAGAGCCCATTTGAATTGGTGTATGGAACCCAAGCTCTGCTGCCCTTACATCTGTAGTTATCTTCATTTCAGTTTTTTCAACAGCTTGAGGATCAAGAGGTCAATCCATATGAAGCAAGGATCAATCAGATTATGGAGCTAGATGAAGAGAGAAGAGCATCCCACCAGAGGCATATCAGGATTTAGAGAAAAGTTGAAAAGATTGTTTGACAGGAAGGTCACTCCTAGGGCCTTCAATATTGGAGATCTGGTTTTGTTGTGGGATAGCAGAAATGAGGATAAGGGCAAACATGGAAAATTTGATGCATTATGGATGGGCCCTTACTCCATTGATATCAGAATTGGTGAGAATACCTTTTTTCTCAAAGATTTAGATGGGGAATTGCTTGAACTACCTATTAATGGCAGGCATCTGAAGCATTTCTTGGATTAATCCCCAAATTTGAGGTATGCACCACTTGTACAGTGTATAGTGTTTGGTTTTTCACTCTGTTTTTGGTGTTTTGTCAGTTTGTGGTTTGCCTTGGTGTGTGGTAGCCATTTTTGTCAGGTTCTCAGCTAGTTTTTGGTGGTTTTGGCTCATGAATCCTTTTCCCAATGGATTATTTTGGCACTTGGTCTACTTATTGTTCTTGTGGCACTCACTGGGAGTGCCCATCCCTGAGCAGGAGCCGATGTTGGTGTCCATTTTGATCCTCTATGCTTTTGCCCTAATTTTCCTTTCACTCTGCATTTCCTGAAACATTTTCTACAGTTTTAATGGGTGAAATGAAGTTGCTGCCTCTGTTCCCATGCCTTAGTCCATTTGAAAATCATTTGACATGCCCCATTTTGCAAGAATACTCAAGCTTGCATTGTGTTGCCCTAATTTTTCAAATCTTACTTGCTTGTTTTTCTTCAAACTTGGTGGTCTGCAAACTTTGTTCTCCAAATTGAATTTTTCAAAATCTCATAAACTTATTATTTTGCCCCATTTTGAAGGAAAAATCCATGCATGCCTTGTTTGTGCCCTAATTTTTCAAAATCTATGGGCTATGCCATGTTTTCCCTTTTGCCCGATCGTGAAAAATCAAAATTGACCAATTCATACTTGTATGTATTCAAAAATCCAATCCCAAGGTCGAGAAATGCTTGGAAATCATGTTTCATCTGATTCTATTTCAAAAAAATTCCATCCTTGGTGAAAAAATCAGGTTCTGGGCACAACTGGAAAAACTCTGTGTTTTTTACGGTCAGACGGGCGTATTTTAGCCATCAAATTATTGCTGAGAAGTTGGAGGGTACGTGGCAGCATCTAATTAGCTGAGGAGAAGTGGGGAAGTGTTATAACTTATCATTTTTTGCCTTTTTGGCGAATGGGGCATTTTCGGGCCCAGGGCTCCGCTTTTTCCAATTTTGCCTACGTGGCATGTTTTGATTGGCTGAGGGATGGTGGGTGGTCGGATTCCCTTAGAGTTTTTAGACTTTATTTTGCAAAAAATTTTAAAGTCACAAAATGGCCCGAAACCCCGCAGCCAATCAAGAGTGGACACGTGTCCTAAAAATAAAAAAGGGAGGAGCAGGCCGATGGGGGACTTAGAGTTTTTTAGCTCTATTTTCCTAAAGTTTCAAAATCAGTTTCAGCCCCGCTCCAATCAGAGGAGGACACGTGGCATCAATTTTGGGTAGAGGGGATGCGGATGGCGGAGGTTTTTGAAGTTTTTTGTCTTTGGAGGCAGAAAAGGTTAAGGTAAATTTTTGAAGTGCGGCCCTGTGGCCAATCACAGGTGGACACGTGGCCTTGGTGGCAAGAATGGGAAGTGCGGGCCGATGGAAAAAAGGGAATTTTTCCCTTTTTGGCAAAAGGAGCTCCAAAGCGAAAAAATTGATGTGGGCCAGTGTGGAATGAGCCATAGGGAGACACGTGGAGAAGGCAGAGGGGTCGGAGGCGCGGGTGGAGGAAAAAGGGAAATTTTTCCCTTTTGCAAAAAAGAGGTATGGTCAAAATTTGAAGCGTGGCCCACGAGTGAATCATAGAGAGCATGACACGTGGTAAGGGAGAAATTGGAGGTGCAGGCCTGCGGGGCAAAAAGTGAAAATTTTCCAAATTTCCAAAAAGGTCAAAACATGCAGAATTGAAGCGTGATCCCAATGGGACCCACTATGTGCCACGTGTCATCACCAAAATTCAAGGGCGGAGGGGCGGAGAAAAAAGTCAATTTTTTCCATTTTTCCAAAAATGTCAAAAAGTCAAAAGGTGAGCCCGAATTCATTCCCAATCATATTTTGACACGTGGAGGGCCCAGATTGAAGGAGAAAGAGCAGATCAAGGGTAACTGTACATTTTCATTTTTGGCCACCATTTTTGCTCCAGGAAACTTGGAATGTGAATTTTGCATCAAATTTCATCAAATTTTTGGTGATTCCATGTCGTTTTGCCTTCTAGGATCATTGGAATGGTTTCATAACTCAATTTGCAGATTTGAGGTGTTTTTGAAACAAAGTTTTTCCCTAATCTGTCCAAACACGTGAAATGTCAAATTTGAAAGTTGCAGAGGTAGTTTTAAAAGGTGAAAAGGTGAAATGATGAGAGGAAAGGCATCTGCATGCCTTGATGATGAAAAACGTGCCTCCAGGAAGGATAATGATCCAAATATTTGTAATGATTCAGTCTTTTTAAAACACCTGGCAACTCTCGTTGCAAATTTGTTAAATGTCATTTTCAGTGAATCATGAGAAATTGTTGTAACAAACTTGATCCCTTGGCATATTCTTTTCTTGGGAAAGAAGGCTCCAATGTGGCAAGAGATATATAATGCATTTTTGAGAAATTCAAATGGTCGGGAAGTTGAAAATCATGAGAAAATTTTGAGGAAAAGCTCATTCTCTGAGAAACCCACTAAAGAACCAGGTTAATTTCTTCTGTGTTGGATCTTCATGTATGTGAGTTGGTTACAAGTGTATAGCCATCACACAGCTCTGAGATTGTTCATGAAACTCTCCCCTGCTGATGAATCTAACAAGCTTTTGAGTTAATCTGTGTTTTTCTGGGCAATATGATGTCTGTTATCATTTTAAATACCTGCAAATAGTTTTCATTGTTCTTGTTGCAATCTTGCATTGAAAGTCTTTAGAAATCACACAGAATCTCATCCTTATTGATAGTTTAGTGGCACTTGCAGTTTTGTTTTGTCAGAAGAGCTTTCATCTGGCATTGAAAATAAGCAGTTTAAAATCACTCCACCTTCATTTGTTGATTGGGATTGCTTGTAAGCCTTTGGGGGTACCTTAGGTGTGGTTTGATCAAGGATTTTTGTGTTTAATTGAGTTCTTTACTTCAAGATTTTGTGGTGAGTTCTCAAAGATTGTGTGAAGAGTGCAACCTGGGCTTCCATTTATGCATCTTCTGGTTGAAAGAACATCTTGTTTATTTGAAGCATTTTATCTGATAGTTGTTCAAGTATTGTAGAGGTTGTCAAAGATTTGATATATCCAAGTTTGTCTTGTCAATACCCCACCAAAAAATCATCTGAATAACTAATCCTACCCATACTACCCCTGCATTGCATTGTGTGTCAACAAAAGAATCTAACCCATCTACAAAAATGCACAAAGCAAATCAGGATCATACAATGTCTTCAGCAGCCTCAGCCTTGTCTTGAAAGCATTTCCATCATTTAGTAGTGACAGCTCTGTTGAGTTTGAATAATGGAAAATTGATCATGTTTTCCCAAGGCCATCTCCATACAATATGCACAGTATAAGGATATCTCCACCTCCTTCACAAAAAAGAGGCTGCAATATAGGTTCTCTTACCTTGGTTGAAAGGCACAACCTAAAATAGTGAGGGTTAGATCAAATCCTTTCAAAGTGCTATCCATCTCTCCACAAATCTGAGTGCCAGTTAAATCACATCCCCGGCTACAAAATGACATATATCAAGATCTATCTACCTTCAAGCTTCATGCCATATTTCTGATGCTGCTCAGACTGAAAAGGAGAACAAATTTGGGTACCAATAAAGAAATATCCTTTAGGCAGTGCGATACAAGTACCTTCACCATTTTCTTTGAAATTTCTTATACTCAGAACAAAAAGGGAAAGATATGATTATAATGAAATTGAGCCAAGTTTTATAATGAAAAGGAAACGTGTTTTGATTTGATGTAATCTTTCCCATGAAATGAAGGATATTTTGTTCAGTTCACACATAGGATAATTTAAGAATTAGAAAAGGTTAGGAATGAGTAGAGCTAGTAAAGTAGGTGATTTGACAGAAACTATGTGGTAATTAAGCCAATGAGACATGAAGCAGAGTGTGTGGCACCCAAGGAAGATTATTAAAAAGTGGGTATGGATATATGTCATATAAGTGTCATTTGGAAGTGTTCAGAGATGGTTTGAAATTATTACCTAATCAATATCAGGTAATAATGATTAAAGTAATCTACCAGAAGTGATGACCTAATATCCCAGTCGAGCACTAGTGAATTTTATTGAAAAGACTTGTGATTTATACAACTGGCAACTTTAATAAATAAACCTTTCTAAATTCCATGTTCTAGAACAAATTTTGAAAAGGGAATATTCCTCGTAATATTCATACTTTTAGGGGGAAATAACTTTTAAGGTTAACAAGTGAAGGAGGTGATATAAAAGGAAAAGGATAATCACAAAAGAGGGGGGGCTAATATTTTTGAGATTTATTCATAAAAAAGAGAAGGAGAGAAAACTGAGAAAATCCATTTTTCCGAAGGAACTTATTAGAGAAACCATTTATTTCTTGTGTATCTTTGAAATTGATCATGTCAAGATGGTTGCAAGTGTCCAACTATTGGCAAGCTATGAGATTGTAAATAAACTTTCCCTTGTTGATCAATTTGAAAAACCTTTAGTGATTTGTGTTAATCATGAACTATGTTGTGTCTACTGTCATTTTGAGATATTTTCAAACAGTTATCTATTTTCCTGTTTCAATCTTATATTAGGAATCCGTCTAAAATTACAAAATATCTTGTCCTCATGATAGTATTGTGGCATTCAAAATTACATTATGAAGAGAGTTTTAATTTCATAATACAATAAATGATTTAAATTCACTTTACTTTCATTTCAGTGATACATATTGTTTTTCATTTTATAAGTGTATCATAAGTGTGATAGATCATGGACTTATTAGGTTTAATTAAGTCTTTAACATGTGTTCTTATGTTAAATCCTTAAAGAATGTGTGAAGCCGTGTGTCTTTGAGCTTTCATAGATGCACACTTTTCTAGTTGAAGGTTCATGCTGACTATTTGAAGCCATTTTTCATTTTTCTTTGTAGATTTTTAAATATTTATTTAAATATCTCAAGAATTTTGTATAGTCAAATTTATCCTTCTTAACTTCCCAACCATAAATTTCATATTCAGTGATAAATCATACATGAACCATCCTTTCTTGCATTGTATATCCACAAATGCTACATTAGATCATTAAATTTGTCCATCCTTTACCAAAATATGCAAATACAATCAGTTTTTATTACTTTCTTTAGTGACCAAGACCTTGTTTAGAGAACATCTTCATTTTCTAAGGTGATAACTCATGAGAGTTAGGTTATGTTGTATTCACCATGTTTTCTCAAGGTCTCCTTAAAAATACTAAAAAGGAAGAGTAAAATATTGTTAATCTGTTGATAATTTCCATTAATAAAGGTCACAAAGTGGGTCCTCCCACCCTTGTTGAAGGCACAACCTAAAGTAGTAAGAGTAAGGTCAAACTCTTATCACAGTGATAGCTAGTCTTTTCCAAAACAATGTGATAAAGATTCATCTATAATCCATCCTCGGCTACAAAATGACTCCTATTATGATTTTTTTCTCTCTAAGCATCCCGATAAACTTGTGATGGTTCTTGGTTTCAAAGGAATGATCAATTTGGGTACCAACAGGGCCTTGAATAATAATGTTCCCAATCCCTACAACATGTGATACAATCTCAAAATCAGCAGAGAAGAGCTTAGAAAAATATTCCTTGAGCTGTGTATCCACCTAGCAAGATGATTGACAGGAGGTACACAAGATCTTATCAGGCTAGTGACTTCACTAATCCAACTTTTAAACAATAACAACAAGATAATTTCATAATTTAGGATAATTTAACCAAGTTTGGAGGCCAAAAAGTGGGCACAAATCTGATTTTGAGTGAAATGAGAGCGCATTTTAGGAAAAAACAATTACATTATGAATTATTAGGTTTGGTAATTACCAAGCCTAAAACACGAGTGCATTATTATGGGCTCTTGTTCTTGATTTCTATGTGGTATATGTGGTTTTGGAAGGGATATATTTACTAAAATAAATGTTTTTGGGAGGGACATGTTTAGTATAAGTGTTTCATTTATTAATCTTTATAATTTATTATTTCTTATACTTTAAATTTATTTTCGTAAATATAAGAAACTAGGGTCACTTTGTACCTTATGGAACTATTCTCACAGCTCTATCAGTAATGGTTTAGAAGATATTTTTTCATATTCTAATCTAATTTAGTACATAGGTGTTTTTTAGGATTTAAACATTCAGCCTAAGGATTTTAATGTTTAAATTATACAATCGATATCTATTTTGAGAAAGAATATAGTCATTGTTTAGGTTTTAGGATCTTCTTGATTGTTTATTGAAATTTTGTAGGAGTTTTACATGTGTCAAAACTATATTTTATAAACCTCACAACTCCTTAAGGTAGAAATTATTTCTTGAATATATGGACTCATGCATTTTGTTATAACACATAATAAATCAAAACACATATGTAATTTTTTATCAATTCAAATAATCAAGGGAATGGTCATCATGAGGTTTGTGAAGGATTTGAAACATCATGAGGACAATGGGTTCAATCAAAAAAATCATTAGGTCCTCCTCAAGGTTTCCTTCATTCTTTTAGTGTTGTCCCTATCCTAATAATTTCCTCTAGTGCTTTGTTTTGGTCCAACCCTACCTTGACTAGTTCAATTTTTTTGTTTTCTGAACTAAGAGGCTTCGGATCTAGGCACCTTTGAATTTATTCCTCTCTTCTGAGATAGTAATATCATTCTATAATTTTCTAAGACCACTAAACCACATATTTCACCCATCTAGTTTCTCAACATTCATCCAAAGACTCCTCTCACTTGCCTTTAGCAAAATTTCCCTTACATTGCACAAGAGCAAGGTTCACTAGTCACTTCTCTTTTGGTCGACTCTGCAAACTCTTTATGTAATATAAAATCATCCCTAAACACCCTTCTCAATCATAAGGAGGTATGAAAAGTTTTGTTAACATATCCTTCCATTAGTTTTTCCATTCACTATCCACTCTCTTAGACTGGCCTTCCCACTTTCTAGCCCTTCATGGGTGATATGTTGATTATATCTTTAGCTTTAAGCATATAATAAAAAATTTGAGGGAATTTTAGACTTCCCATTAAGGTTTTATAGTTGCATTAATAGTTTTAGGTTTGAAATCCAAATACAAATACCACTTCCTTCATTAAAGTGAGCTAACAATTAGGTCTAGGTTTGTATTTTTTGTTTCTCCCCTAGAATTTCACTCACACCTCAACATACACCCAATGAACCTTTCAATTTTCCTTTGAATCTCTTAATAGACCTCCTTAACATCATATCTACCAATTTTCAATCTTCAACTCATTGATTAGAGCCTTCAAACCATGAGCCCTATGCTAACCAGTGAGGGGTTACTAAACAACTTGGGAAGGTGAATTTCCTTTACCTTTTGACTTGCATAAACTTTCAAAACTCCAAATAAATTATGTAGGTTTGTCAACCCATTCCCTTCATGATTATTTAACTAGTGAAAGATTAATGAACCTTTCAAAGGATTATAAAAATGGATCTTTTCTTATCTTTTGGTAGGTGTTCACTAGGGTAGAGCTACTATGATTTTGGGTGTTTACTCAAATTAATCACAGTTCCAGCTAACATTCCACATTTTCAGAAGTTTATGAGGTGTCATGCACTCTTAAATAATTTTATTTCCTTCTCCCATTCAACGTGTTTTCATGATACTCTCCCTTGATCCTCTTACATAACTTGTACACTAGCATGCCCTATCTCTAGACTGTTAACAACACTCAAAAATAATGATCAAATACAACCTAATATATGTGAAAGAGATTGTTATGAGCATTTCTCAGTCACATTATATCTCTTCAATGCATTCCTCTTTTCTTTCTTAACTCTGATTGTGCTTCATAGTATTCAACCTTTAATTATTCAACAAAATAATCATAACTCGCAACCACAAGAACAAGCATATACATGCATGCAAGGAATGTAATGAAATAATATGTATACTTATCTCTCCATCAGTCTAAAAACACCATATTGAACAAACATTTGGATTCACCATTAGTAGTTTCATCATTTAATCACCATACACATATTCCATATATCATATATAAACACAACATCAAATTTACACAGTAATATCACTCTTTGTATTATATTTTATGTCACAATACAAGGGCTATTATATAGCCAGAAGTGTAACCAAACCACCTCCTAATAAATTGGGAGGTGTTACAACAAATAACTTGAAATAATATTCACGGGTAAAACATACTCTATGAATAATATATTGTTGAAACAATATATTATAACAATATTCAAACTTAATATTTAATATATAACAATATTAAATATTAACTAACAAACTACTTATTTACCTTTTGGTAAATACCAAACTAGAATGTAAACATTAATATTTAATTTCCTAACATTCCCCCCCTTAATGTTTACATGGTAGCATTAGAACTTTCACACTTCCTTTGCAGCCTGCCACCTCTGTGTGCTCATGATCTTGGCACACACTCGAACTGAAGGTAGAAGAAGGAACACATCAACTTCTTATCGACCAAGCACTGTCAGGAACACATCTGACCAATGAGGATGGGAACATGCTCAGGAATCATCTGCTTATCAACCAGTCACTCTAGGGAACACATCTGACCTAGCAGTGTGGGAACTCAAGCAGGAACACATCTGAACAACCTTCAATGGTTTTCAAGAGGCTAACCACAAACCTAGGTACAAACAGGAACACATCTGACTGTTCTACCTCATCAAGCCTCATGATGCTGCGTTTCACTGTGTTATTTGTTCTGCACTATGTTTTTGCATTTGGGGAAATAGGAATAGCCACATACTCAACTGAAAAACTAATATGGAATGGAACATTGGATCATGCTGATCATGTTCCCCCCTCAATGTGAACATTTCACTTATTCAACACAAAACAGGAACTCTGAAAAAAAATCACACTAGACATCAAATACTGAAAGCACACTCACACCACAAAATGTGCCACCATAGCTTCGTGTGGCCCCATCATTGGTGACTGACGAGAGGTCACTGTCTGACCTCCAGCCTCCGATGCCTCCATCCTCCAGTTGAAATTATCTAATAGAGAAAATATTCATCACTTTGATTTTCTATATAAGCAGTATTTCCTTCCTCTTCATTTTCTCCTTCGTCATCAGCAGCCATGGCATTATCTTGCAGTTTTCCATCAAGTAAGTCTTGTGCTCTTTTCTTGCAATTTGAGGACAAGTGGCCAGATTGTCTGCAGTAATAACAGGTGAGCCACTTCTTTGAATCTTTAGAAGATGATCCAGGTCTGAAAGAATATTTAGATCTTCTTTTATCTTGTTTCTTACCATACAGGGATTTTTCCTCTGGTTCCGCAAACATGATTCTCTTTTCTTCATCTAACAAAGAAGAAATAAGTTCTTCTAAACTTGGATTTATTTTACTCAATGTAAAGACCATGTTAGAATAGCATGGAGGCATGCTATTGAGTAACATTGCTTTAGCATCGTCATCAGGGACATCTACACTTATTCCTGCTAGTTGATTGCAAATAGAATGAAACTTACTAATATGTTCCACCATGTTATCGCCTTCTTCCATCTTGAGGCTGAAAAATCTCTGCTTTAAAGATATTGTTGCGCTTCCAGCTTGTGATCCAAACAATTTGTTCAATGTCTCCCAAATTGTGTGAGAGGACTTTTTAAAGTCTATATGATGCAAATAGGAATTTGATAGACCCAATCCAATAATCATTGTAGCCTTTCAATCTCTGCTTGCCCATTTTGTTGCTTCATCTACATGTTTCGGTTTCTTCTCTTTTCCATCAACAATATCCCACAAGTCTTTGTTAATTAGGAACAACTGAGTTTGTACTTGCCAGGTATGAAAATATTTACCTTCAAATTTTTCAATGTGACTCAACTTATCCATTATGACGCTTCACAAATTAAAAAAATAGGTGTCGGCTGAAACTGAAAATGCACCTTTTTACAAACAAATAGACAATAATGACTATTCTCTTTTATCTACATAAACCAAATCGACCAACAAAAAAAAGTAATATTAATCAAACTTTTGACTCTTATAGACCTGGACCCAATAATATTTTACTACCCATATAACAAAATATAGCAATCAATTCATACCAAGCAATTTTTTTCATTTCTTGCCTCTAGGCTGCCACATTGCCATGCCATTCTACATAGACTTATTTTATTTTGCATGTCTCCATCAGGGAACAGATGATAGATGAAGACTCCACATAGGTTGAGTGTAAGGATGGTCGATGCAAATGGGCATGCATGAAGTAGATCACGGCTTGCCAGGATTATATCAAATCAAAGAAGAAGAAGGCAAGAACACAACATAAGATTTCGATGCGTGTAGATAATGAGTTCAATGGATACACATAGTCTGAAGAATACAATATGTGTGATAAGTGATTTCAACAGTTTATTCAATGCTAGGAAAAGTTGAATACAGGAATAATGAGATCCGATGCAAATTAATTCTTCCTCTAAACGTGGATTGCAACACATATGGAATGTTTAAACATATTTATGAATTCACCCATACCTCATACACCTGACAGCAATTAGGAGATGTCTGTTGGACTACACTACGTGTTAGCATAGATGTAATGCCATTCCAATGCTGCAGTAAAAACTGTAAGCTGAGAAAACCTGATCACCAGTTTGGAGGATAGTGCAAGTCAGTGTGTAATGCAATGTAATCTTCAGACGCCTTTCCTTCTCCAAACACAACACGAAATTTTTGCAAGCACTTTACAGGAACAAACACAGGCACAAAACCCGTCACATTTCTGCACAAAACTATTCACTTATCAAAACAAATTTTCCAAAACTATTTCTGGGTTTTATTCCCCGCATTACAAGCTTTTTGGAACACTTTGAAATTCTCAATTTCATTAAGAAATGAGAAAGTTACAAGTATTTTACTGAAGGCTGGTTTTGGATCAAGCTTGGCGGAAGAGCTGCGTGTTGGAGATGACATCGAAGATCAAAAAAATAGTGATGAATCAATATTTACCATTCCAATAGCACCACGTCATCAATTTGATTCTCCTCAACCAGGGGCAATAATGAATTTAGAGAAGCCCCTTAATAAATATTCACAAGCCCATACTCAAATTAGATGCACAAAGAGACAACACTGCTCAAATTTTGTTCTCAGCCCAATAAAAACATATCAATCTAACACACGATCTGATCACCACTCCAAACAAATAGATTGGAATAAATATATGCCTTCAGCTCTACCAGAGGGACCATTACATCACTCTGATACCAAATATAAACACAACATCAAATTTACATAGTAATATCACTCTCTGTATTATATTTTATGTCACAGTACAAGGGCTATTATATAGCCAAAAGTACAGCCAAACCACCTCCTAATAAATCAGGAGGTGTTGCAACAAATAACTTGAAATAATATTCACGGGTAAAACATACTCTATGAATAATATATTGTTGAAACAATATATTATAACAATATTCAAACTTAATATTTAATATATAAAAATATTAAATATTAACTAACAAACTACTTATTTACCTTTCAGTAAATACCAAACTATAATGTAAACATTAATATTTAATTTCCTAACATCATAATGGTTTGTAAACTATTTTTTCTTCAAATTCTTCAAGCCTCAGCTCTCCAAAACCTTAGATCATTCAAATGATAGTATCATCATTTACAAACATGAGGTTTTTTACTCCTTACAAGACACTGACTATTTGAATTATGACCCTTTAACTTCCTTTAGTCTTGTGACCTTTCAAGTCCCTCAATACAACATCATAGCTTATGTAAAATGGTTATGTTCCAAGACCCATACTTCCTAAATTCATTCACATCGACTCCTAGACCCCACTAGAACTTACATTCATGACTTAAATCCCTTAAATACCTACATGAAACCTTGATATTCCTAGTTCATACCCCTAATAGCCTTCAAATTCACATTTTTCACTTTTGGAGGGAAAGTATGTAATTTAAATTTTTTAAAGATTAGACTCAAAATACCACAGTGAAACTCGACTCACATGGCATTCACTAAACCTATAACACACTTGCACACTAAAAATTGATGATAACAAGACATATTTACAAATATGGAGATTATCCTGAAGCATTGATGACGGTAGTCATCTCGAGATCATAAATGGTGCATATCTCTTGAGATTGTTAACTAAACACTTAATCAATATTTGGTGATGTGATCACATTTGCAATTCAAGGAGTTCCTTTCACATTGCTTCAATGAAAATTAGATTTTAAGAATATGGATCTCACCTCAAACATTTATTTGAGTGTATTTAGGGATAAATCCTTCCATATGGAGGAGGAAACCTATTTCCATGAGGAGAAAAATGTGAAGATGTGTCCAAATACTATAAGAATGTTTCCACTCATGTGACATCTTGGTTAGGAAACTAAATTTTGAATTTAAAAATGGTATCATCATGTTTAAAAATGAAATGGGAATCTCATGGAGTAAGTTGAGGATCATCATATCTTGACTCTTCCATCATGTTCAAACATTTTAAGAACAAACCAAGATGTTTTAGTCAATTTACTAAGGAATTCAAGACCATCATATGTGAAAATCAAGGCAATCTATCTCCATGAGAGGCATATGATCAAATAGGTGTATGATCTTTAACACTAAAGTTTATTCCAATATTGAAAATTTTGGAGCCATGAGGGGTACGAGGATGATCTTATATAGAGCACCATGTATGTAAGAATGAAAAATCATCTGATTTTTTTATGTCGCTCACTTGATAGTGTTATTAAACACTCATTTAAACCTTTTAGTGTGAACACTTCAAAGGAGGAAGGACATTAAAACCACCTCATTTCAGTCCAACATGTGGCCACATGACAAGAATCTAATCATTGATAAATTATTCCATCTATGCATGGTGAATACCTATTTTAGTAAGTGATATATAATCATGGAAAATGGTTTGAGAATCATGGAGTTGATTTGTGATCACTAGGGTTAATTGTGGAGGCCTTGAAAATTAAGAGAGTGACCCTTGCTCATCCTTGTAATTAGAAGAGAGAATTTGTTCCCATCACAATGTATATCTCATAAAAGTGTTTATAAAAATTTAATTCATTACTTGAGGTTTTAGAAACATGTTTTAAACTCATGGTAACTTATTTTTACCCATTTTTCATGTTATAAGTTTTGTAGTCAAAGAAGAAACACAACCTAGGGTGTTAGGAAGGTGTTTTCAAATCAAAAAATCTAGCCCCATTCTCATGAGATCCTCACCCATGGTAAATAATGATAGAACCCATTCCAACAGGTACTTCACCTATCACTATGTGGTGACCATCCCTCTAGAGCTTGAAAAATTAGGGCCATTTTTGTCTAGAAAAGAAAGGGGCAGCTATACTATTATGAAATTCTTCATGAAACCTTCAAGTATTGATGATAAAAATGGATGTTCCAAATGTATAGGATTCACATATATTTCTAATAGCCTATGTTTTTCCTCCTAGTTGTTGTTACAGAAGCTGTTAAAATCATTTGTTGAAGGAAGTCATTTTCACCATTACAATATTTATTCCCTGCATCTAGAAAACCCATTTTTTAGAAGATTATACTTGAATGAGAAAACCTTTCCTGAATCTTCTGAAATTACCTCCAACACTTCCAAAATTTTTGAATAAATTGTTAAGATTCTTGATATATTTTTTTAATTCTCCTAGAGGGATTTTTATTATCTTAGAATTCCCTTTTTAGGCCTTCGAAGGAAGTTATCTTCCATCAAGTCACGTTGAACTCATCAATAATCATATTTAATCATCCTTACACATTGAAACCAACTTAAAAAAATTTGTTAATAATTTCTTTTAAGCTAGGTTGAGAGTGGTATTCAGTAAGGTTGGCTAGAGGAAGGACACACCAGTGACGGGGAAGTGAAACATTCAACTATGGGCTTATTTCTAATGCTTAAAGTTTCAATTTTTCATGCCATAAAATTTTCATGAAAAAACCCTCTTACCACTTCCACCAAATTCCTTTTTTGTAATGCACGAAATTATTTCATTGGTGTCTTATCCATATATGAAATTATTTCAAGGGTTTCTTAGAAAAAACACAAAAGGATATCTGAAAAGAATTTCTCTTAATGTTGATTTATATTTAATTGTTTATGAAGTATGTGGCACTTGAATCAACCTTCCTACTCCTACGCTAGGGAAAGAGTGTAACTAATTTACTTAGTATAAATATTTATGAAATTCCTAAGTTTCTTTTTCCATAGAAAGTAAATGATTGTGTATGAAGATTATTAACATTTTCACCTACTCCTACCCTAACTTTTGTTGAAATAAATATATTGATTGATGCACACTTTTAGATTCTAACTTTCAAGTTATGTCATATTATTCTATTGAACAGCTGAAATACTATGGGGTTCTTACAATAATCATCTTCTTTCCCACACCTTAATTATTAATCTAGGTTATAAGTATCAATTTATAGCAATACAATGCCAAATGGGAACCAAGGATCACTCCCTTCCATTTTTGATTTTGAGGATCAACGAGTGGTCCTCTATAAATATGATTCAAAGCTTGTAAATTTAGGTACTTTCCATGGTAATTATTCTACCAGATTCCAGATTCTAATACAAAATTTAGGGATTCAACTTCTGAAATGCTCATGGGAAAATTTCATGATTCCACATACTTTAAGATCAATTGTCACTCAGAGAACCTTTGGGAGTTGTGAGGTTTGTAAATTATAATTTTGACACATTTAACACTCATACAAATGTTAATAAACAATCCACAAGGCCCCAAAACCTAGCCAATGACAATCAAACAATTATATTGTTAAATTACGAAACAAGGGCGGAAGCCTGATTAAATTTATTAATCTCAATCAACCATTTACATATGAATGAGCTGAAATACTTATAGGTATTGAACAACTGAATACAAACAAGAAAAAAAAATTCACAGGTGAAACCATATTCCTAAATACATTATCTTCCAATATTACATCCGGGAAGCAACATAAAAATACAATCAAACAATTATATTGTTAAAACAATAATAATCCCGTAACTGTTGAATAAAACAATAATATGGTTATACAAATATAATAAATATAATAATTAAATATAATTAATTAAACAATAAATACATAAATTAATTAGGATAAAATAATATTTTAACCTAACATTCCCCCCCTTAATTGTGCATTGTCTCAAGGGATGAGGAGAGGAACTCTCTGAACAACTTGAACTTGTCATGTGCAAGTGACTTTGTGAAGATATCTACCCTTTGTTCAGCTATTGGACAAAATTGAAGCTAGATGTTGTGCTTCAACACATGTTCATGTATGAAATGAACTTATACCTCAATGTGCTTTATTCTCTCATGAAAAACTAGATTACGAACAAGTTTGAGAACACCTTCATTGTCAACATACATGGTGGTCGGTTTTTCCTATGGTATTCCAAGTCCTTCTAGTATGCGACGTAGCCAAATTGCTTCACAACATCTTCTCCTGTAGAATGATACTCAGCTTCTATGGAAGAGTGAGAAACAAAGTGTTGTTTCTTGCTTCCCCATGATATTGGTCCAGATCCCATAAAAATACAAATCCTGAAGTGGATTTTCTGTCATCAATATTTCCTGCATGATCTGAATCCGAATATCCAGTCAAGAAGAAGTTTTCATTCTTCTTGTATTCTAGACCAAGATCCACTGATCCTTTGAGATATCTCAAAATGTGCCTTGCTACTTTCCAATGACAAACTTTGGGTTCCTACATGAACCTAGATAGATAGCTCACTGCAAAGCTGATATCTGGTCTAGTGTAGGTCAGGTAAATGAGACTCCCAATCAACTACCGATAGAGAGTGGCATTTACCTCAGGAGATGGATCTGAATGAGATAACTGCAATTTGTTCTCCATAGGTGTAGCAATTGGTGTGCAATCCATCATCCTGAATTTCTTGAGCATTGTCTTGGTATATTTCATCTGAGAAACAAAAATGTGATTCTCTTTCTACCATACTTCCAATCCAAGACAATAATGCATCAGCCTGAGATTAGTCATGTCGAACGATCGATTAAGATCTTTCTTCGTTGCATCGATCATCCTCACTAAACTACCAGTGATGACTAGATCGTCGACATAGACAATGACAATCACAATCTCCCCCCTTTCTTTTTGAGGTAAATATTGGGATTGTATGGATTTCTAACAAATCCATGTTGTACGAGATGCTCATCAATTTTGATGTACCATGCCCGGGGTGCCTGTTTAAGGCCATACAGAGATTTCCTGAGTCTGCATACCTTTGCTTCTTGACCAGGTACAACATATCCCTCAGGTTGAGTCATATAGACTTCTTCTTGTAAATCTCCATTTAGGAAGGCACTTTTTACGTCCATCTGATGGACTTTCCATCCAAACTGCGCAGCTAGAGAAAAGATCATCCTAATTGTTTTGATCTTAGCTGTGGGAGAAAATGTCTCCTCATAGTCAATGCCTTCTTTTTGTGCATACCCCTTTGCTACAAGTCTTGCTTTATACTTTTCCATTGTCCCATCTGCTTTGTACTTTGTTTTAAATATCCATCTGCATCTAATGGGTTTCTTCCCTGGTGGAAGATTGACAAGCTGCCAAGTGTTATTCTTCATCACTGATTGATATTCAGAATCTATGGCATCTTTCCAATCTTTTGACTGTAGGGCTTCCTGGACTATAGAGGGCTCATCAGATTCAATAACTCTACTCATCAAAGAAAATTTAACTTCTTCTCTTGCTTTACTGTGAGTCCATGGTCCAGGGGTGGATGTATCTGGTGGAGCATCCATTCTTGCATCTTGTAATGTGTTAGTACACCACTTGGGCATATGCTGAACTATTCCCATGGGTCGTGGTTCTATCTAATCAACACCATCATCCCCATCATCACTTTCATCATCTGAGGGAACATCAGCTTCAATTTTTACAACTGGTGAAAAATCTACATCTGGTGAGTCTAAAGGAGGAGTCTCTACTTCCTTCTTCTCGAAAAAATCAACATCTCTGCTGGTGTAGACTTTTCTGGTCTTTGGATCCATCAATCTATACCCAAGAGTCTCTTCACTATACCCAATGAAGATGAGTTTATGTGACTTCATTTCCAATTTATTTCTATTCTGTTTAGGTATGTGCATGCTTGCTTTGAACCCAAATACTCTAAGGTGTGCAATAGATGGTTTCCATTTTGACCATGCTTCTTGTGGTGTTACTCTGTCAAGAGAAACTGTGGGCCCTGTGTTCGACAAATATACTGTTGTCTTTGTTACTTCTACCCAGAATTTCTTTGCAAGTCTAGAGTCATCAATCATGCATCGCACCATTCCATGATAGTACTATTTCTTCTCTTAACAACACCATTTTGTTGCAGTGTGTGTGGAGGAGGCATTTGTTGACGAATCCCATGAGTTTGTAAGTAGTCTTGTTATCACCGAATCACCCCACCCTTATGTTTACACAAGTGTATATACTTGAACTCACATTGTGATTGGATAACATGGGTACTATCTCTAAGTTGTGGGACTTGCTACTTGAGATAGACCTCCAGAGAAAGCTGGTTCTTTACTCCTAAACTACCTGCCACAATATACTCTAATGCAGGGAAAACTACTTGTTCTAATCTAATTTCCAAGGGACCAAGGAGAGAGAATGCATAAAATGAAAGCCTACACTAAAGTGGTGATACACTAGAAAAGGAGGGTGTGAGAGTAGTCTTCCAATGTGTGAAAACTAGAAGTAAAGTGCATACTAGAAGGGGTGATAACAGTTCTCCACAATCTGAAAATGCATTCACAACAATGTTTCATATATGCACAATAATAATAGATCCTTGCAAGAGCATAAATATAGACACAATACACTTGTAATCAAGGTTAAAGGGGCAATAAGAATACAATAAAACACAACAGGGGAAGATGCATCTAAAAACTTATATTTTATTGCTTCATGATATGCATAGTTCAATCTGTTAAAAGATAAGGGCTTGGGTCACCATAAAAGGAGTACACAATAAGGGCCTGTAGCAAATTGGCTTCACAAAGAAATTTTGGTGGATCTTTGCTACAAAAACTACCTCTCTTTACAATGAGCCCAACACTCCAATTTATAGGAAAATGAGAAGAGAGAGAGACGGGGAAAATAGAAATCCTAAAATCTATCCTTTAACCACTTGTAAGAGGCACTAAATTGAGTGAAATGATTGTATGTTACTTAAAAGGCTCCCCATATATTTCCCAACAATAGATAAAGAATGATGACCATGCCTCTTAATTGCACTCCCAACTACCAAATAAAACACTGTCATGAACCTGGCCACGTTTTATGAAAAATCCCCATATATTTCTTATCAAATACATAATTTATTGATTTCTATGTGTTGGGCTTGGAGCCAAAATTCCAACAGAACTAATTTTGTGTGATTTCGTTGAGAAATGTAAAAGTTATGGCTTTCTGAGTGCAAGAAGTTAATTTGGGTCTGGCATGCGTTTTCTGTCATTTGACGGGAATGAGCATTAACTGACTGGAGCTGAATATGTTTCTATTATTTAAATATATCTAACCTAATTAAAATTAAGAAATCCAATTTTGTGAAAATCAAAGCTCGGAGTCAAAATTTATGGCCGTTTGAAGTTTCAGGAGTCAAACGTTGACTTTTCCTTTGAGTTACGGGTATTGCGGCAAAATCAGGTCTGCGTGTCCCGGCTGTCCTAGATACATTCTTCTACATCGGCATATTCAGGCTTAGATTGGCTCCTTGTGTGGTGTTTTCACCTTTGCGCATCCCACGTGTACTTTTGTCCTGAATGTCCCAGATGAAAATCTCTGCACCACCCGTAATTGACTGACTTGTGGCAAATCGGCCAATTCGAGTCCCACGCATACTTTTGTCTTGGCTGAGGACTGCGCGAAACAAAAACTTCCACTTCTGCCAATTTTCACTACCTGCAGACATTTTAGCTTTGCATGTCCCATGTGTCCTGACATCCCAACTATCCCGCGGACCGCCTGGGAAAAAAATTTCCAACTTTACCAAATTCCTTTTATTTCTGTAAACTTGCACTGCGATTTCGAACCTTGGTATGACAATGTGCACTAGTACTTTGAAATATAAGCCTTCAGATGGTTTGCAATGTCACTATTAAAACATCAACAAATACACTGATGAACATACCCATAATTTTTTGGATTTTTTGGATTTTTTCCTAACTTCTTGGATTTTTTTTCCTTTGATGGGAAACTAGAGAGAAGCCAAGGGGGCCCCAAAAACACAATTTTGGGCCTTGAATCAATTTTTCTTGCTCAGGACTGAAGAATTTGTGGCATTTCTGTTCTCAAAACACCATTCTGACTTTGAGGTGTGTGAAGGCATTTTTCGATGAATTACAAGGTAGTCTTTGAACTCATTACTGGTGAATTCTCCCCCTTCATCTGAGCAAAGAGTTCTTATGTGACGACCAGTTTCATTCTCAACTGCTACTTTGAACTTCTTGAAAGTTTCAAAAGCTTCACTTTACTTTTGAAGAAAAAAAATCCACATTTTTTTTGAATAGTCTTCAACACAAAGCATGAAGTATTAGAACCCAAAATGACTTGGTTGCATCAGACCACAAATATTGGTATGAACCAGATCAAGTTTTCCATGAGCTCAAAATGTACTCTTCTAGAATGAAGCTCTGTGTTGTTTTCCTGCTAGGCAGTGAGGACACTTGTCTGTATCCTTCTGAAGAGATGGTAGCCCATGTACCATATTACGCCGGCAAAGTGTCTTGAGATACTTGAAACTTACATGACCAAGTCTCTGATGCCACAACTGTGTTGAGGTAGAGTTCTTAGCCACAAGTGCCTGATCATCTCTGTGGACAAAATCAAGTTGGAACATGCATCCCACATTAGAGGCTTTTACAACTATTTTTGAGCCTTATGATTTGTCTCGAATCAAACACGTTTTCTTGCCAGAATGACTATCAAAGTCAATTTTTAGTTGTGATCAAGGAGTTGACTGACTGAAAGAAGATTCTTTGTCAACCCAGGGACATATAAGACATCTAAAAGTCTACAGTTGCATGAACCAAGGGGTAGAGAAATGTTCCCAATCCCCTGAACTGTATATGAAGAATCATCTCCCAACGAAACATGATTTTTTGATGGCGTGTCCCTCATTGAAATAAACCAGTCTCTGTGGCTGGTCATGTGTTGAGTGGCCCCTGAATCAACATACCAAACATCACTAGATGACGTGGATGGTTCACTTGATCGAGCAGTGAACAAGTAGTCTTCATTGTCTAACTGTTCTTGTTGCTCAACAATATTTCCTTGCTGATGGGGTCTTCTTTTTCAGTTCCCCTTTTTCTTCCCTTGATTGTAGTTAGAATGTCCCTTGTAAGATTGTTGTTGTTGAGGTCCAGAGTTTCTTGATGAACCTTTCTTGTAAGTATTATACCAACAATATTTTAGGTCATGTCCTCTTTTACAGATTGGACATTGCTTCTTCTGTTGTTTGTCCCCTTGATACTGATTTTTAATTTTGGGATTTTTGATAGGAATTAGGTTTTCCTTTACCTTTTCCTTTCCATTTTTGATGTGAAGAAAGTGCCTACTCCTCTTCATCATCCTTATTATGCATGGCTTCCTCTTGTTGCAGTAGGTTTACCAATTTGTCAAAACTAACGGTCGTATCTGACAAGTTTAGTGTTGTAACAAAAATGTGGTAAGAAGAGGGGAGTGCTCTCAGAACAATGGGAATGAGAGCATCATCTATGACCACTTCTCCCAGGGCTAGAAGTGAAGCCCTCAACTCTGCAACTCTTCTTAAGAAAGCTTCAATTTTCTCATTCTTCTTGAACTTCAATGTGTGTAACTGACTCTGCAAATTCAGTATAACATTCTTGTTCTTGGCCTCGTATACTGTGCTCAACTTATCCCACGCTTCTTTGGCTATTTTGGCATCTCGAATGTGGGGTTGCACATCATCAGACACTCCAAACAAGATGATGAGTTTGGCCTTCTGATCTACTCTATCAAACTATCATTGTTGTGTTGTATCAGTAGTTGATCTGGTCAGAGTACCAGTCACAACAGGCCAGATCTCTTCAAACTCAAGTTGTGTCTTGATTTTTGTCTTCCATGCAGCATAGTTGTTTCCTCTGAGTAGTTGTGAATCTAGAAGAAAAAATTTGGGGGCATTGGTGCCCATTTTGCAGAAATCACTGACAGGGTTTGGCTCTTATCACTCCAGGTATAAGGTCTCCCAATCTATATACCGTCAGTCTGATATACCGAACCTTTCTATATACGCGCCCTTCCGATATACCTGATGGTACGTGGAAGAAGCTCGCCCTTTCTATATACCTGGCGGCACGTGAAAGAGGCGTTAACGTACGTGAAATAATTCAATATGTGGTACCAAGACAGTACTGAAAGGGGTCTGTGTGATTATTGACACCGGCTCAAAGAAATATCCTCATACACGTGCGTAACTTTGCTATATACTTGGATAATTTCTCAGTCTAGATTTATGTCGTGCAATCATTCACAGATGGATGGGATGGCTCATAGTGTGTGCACTGTGACCTTATTACTCCCCGTCGATTTAAAGGGTCGATGCCTAGATGATGTTGTTGCAGCTATATTAGGTGTTAAGTGTAGTAGTAGTCATGATGGCTTTACCTGTAAGCACTTCCCAGAGGCACTGTATATACCGAACGCTGTGAATGAGATCTAGGATCTCGTGAGTGTTTCAGAACCAATTTTTTATCTATTTTTTATTACAATATTTCTGCCAGTTTTTGAGCAGTTACAAAGTTTGTGCGGTTGACTATGGCAACCTATAAATTAGTACAATATATTGAAGTATACAATTACATTCAAAAAATATGGAAAAATTGAATGGCAGGAAAAAAAATTTGTTTTGGGGGCCCTGGTGGCCTCCGGAGCCCAAAATGACCCAAAATGCCAAAAAATTACAAAAAAAACTAGCTGAAAATGCAATTTTTAGATAGGCCTCCTTTTTCAAAAAATGTCTGGAATGAAAAAATAGGCCTAGTGGAGAAAAAAAAATTACCCTAAATTAGGGTTTTTCCCGCTAAATTTTTAGAGTTATTTAGTTATAACTAATGGTTTAGCTGTGGTTTTTCTGCTAAATCCTCCTCTAAATTTGGTGATTTCTCTAAATTTTCCTCCAAATTTCAAAATTGAAAAACTTGTGTTGTTTTGTGTGATTTGAAAACCATGCCTCACACTTCCTAAGTCCTTTCCACTATCCACATAGGCTCTATGAGCGCTTGGTGCTATGAAAAGAAAAAACTTATATTAAGTAAATAAAAATGACTTACCTCATGGAAACCAACCTTTCAAAAATGGAGAGTCACCACATGGCCTGCACGTGGCTGAGGTTGAGGATGTTAGGGTTCTTTAGCAAAGGAGGAGGCTTTTGTATGGTAGATGTTTGTTGATTCCACGTATTTGCTGAGTAGAGGGAGAATTAGGTTTACGGTTTCCACACTTAAAATCTCCTATGAGACTTATGATTTATCTCCTTTTGAATTTTTTTCTTGGCCTTTGTTCTTATTTTATGCATTTTATTTTCACAATATTTTTCTTCTGTATTGTTTGCAATGTTTGTGGATGCAGCTGAAGGTCGTCGCTTCAACGTGGAGGTCACTTCTTGAGAGGCAGAGCTCGTTGGTGGTGTGTGTAAGATCCTTGTAGGTTTTCACAGTTATAGCCATGTCTGCAAGTGTCTACGTGGAGAGGAAAGGTCAATGCTTGTTCACCGTTCAAACTTCACATCCGCAAATGGCTCCTTATAGATTGATTGTTGAGTTACTAAATTTTTTATTTCCTATGTTGTTTGTTGCATACATATTCTATGCTAGGGGATGACCTGACCTGTCCAAAATACATCAAAAAATAACCTTGTATTGTATGATGTAGATCAATGCATATGGCTTTATATTTGGAATGGCTTCAATTAGTGTAAAAGAGAGGCTCACCATGAAGCATAGGTTAGTCATTTGTATGAGACTTCCTCGCGATTTGGAATCAGTCCACCAAACATAGTATGCCTCAACTCGCTAAAGTGTCAATGCCTGGATAACTCAGTGGAGCTCGAGAGAGGTGGGTCTGTGGGCACAGCTCCTCCAAATATGGTAGAGTGACATCTAATATAGAAATGACCAAATATACCTCTAAATTAGAGGGAAAACCCCTAATGGGAAAATTAATTTTTTTTTTAAAATATTGTTATTCCTGCAACAAATTTTTCCTGGTACTAGGTGCACTAGTGCAAAAAAAATTACGTTCCAAACACCTGGAATGAAAGAGGGGGTTGTGGGGATGCAGGGATGTCTGGGAAGTTGTTGGAGGCAACACAGGCTCTCCAAAAAAGAAAATTCTTCTCCAAGACACTTCTCTTCCTACTGCAACCTCTCTTCAACCCTTTTCTGCTTCACAGGCCAGATTCTCGCTCTGGTACCAAATGTAAATTGAGAAACAGGGGCGGAAGCTTGATTAGCTTTATTAATCTCAATCAACCATTTACATATGAATGAGCTGCAATACTTATAGGTATTGAACAACTGAATGCAAACAAGAAATAGAGTTGCACAGGTGCAACCATATTCCTAAATACATAAGCTTCCAATATTACATCCGGGAAGCATAAAAATACAATCAAACAATTATATTGTTAAAACAATATAATAGCTCCCGTATTGTTCAAATACAAACAATAAGATGGTTATAATTAAATATAACCATATAAACAATAATTAATTAATATGCAATGCAAAATTAATTAGGATAATAATAATATTTTTTCCTAACACATCCATAGTATTATTCTACCATATTCTAATAAAAAATTAGGGATTCAACTTCATGCTCATGGGAAAATTTATGATTCCACATATTCAATCAATTGTCACTACCTTTGGGAGTTTTGAGGTTCGTAAATTATACTTTTGACACATTTAACACTCATACAAATGTCAATAAACAATCCAAAAGGCCACAAAACCTAAACAATGACTATATTATTTCCCAAAATAGACATCGATTGTAGAATTTAAACCCTAAAATATTTAAGCTGAATGCTGAAATCCTAAAAATAACATATGTACTGACCAAATTAGAATATAAAAAACTATCTTCTAAACCATGACTAATGGAGCTATGAGACTAGTTCCATAAGGTGCAAAGTGACCCTAATTTTTTATATTTACTAAAATATATTTAAATGAAAAAGTTATACTTAAAACATTTATTTTAGTAAATATATCCCTACCAAAACCATATATACCACATAGAAAACAAGAACGAGAGTGTGTTATAATGTGAGCATGTTTCATCTTTTTTAGATTTGATATTCCCAATCCATAGGCTTGGATTTTCCTTGGATATCCAAAACCTAAGGTTTGGACTATGTAATCCGTGAATAAATTTGTGTTTTACAAAAACACATCAAAATCTCACATGTACACCCCAATATCTCATGTGTTATAACATAATATTATAAAAAAACTATACTGCAATGTTAAGCTCAGTTTTATGTTGGTGACGATATACTTCTTTCTAAAATTTGATTAGTTTAAGGATTTCATCCTTACTTTCTTTTACTAGTGCCTTATTTTCTTATCAAAATGTATGCATACCTTTTTGTACATAATTTATGATTTTTTCATCCAATTTTTTTTTTTAAATCCTATTCTAAACTCCTTTCTACACACATTAAAAAAGAAATAAGAAAAATGACTATTTTTCTCAAAGTTATGGGGGTGTGCAAACAAATATTTCATTTCTTCGATGTGTGTACTTTGAAACTTAATAAAAAATTATATATTGATCCAAAAATTATGAAAAATGAGTGGAACCTCGTATGTGGAATTAGCTAACTTTCTACTGAAGGGATTTGAAAAATAATTTATAAAACTCAAAAAATGGGGGGCGCACACACTATAGGTTCATATATTTTTAACACAAAAATAGACATACTTTGTGTATGCACCACATTTGAACCTCTTAATGTCCAACATTTAAAAAAAGAGTAGTTTAGAAACTAGATTTTGAGCTCTACGATACTTATTTTTATCACTTTGACAAATTTTGAGCATTTGCATGCTGGATTATTAGATGATGTTTGGGTTTCATTGATTTCAAGAAAAATGTGTCCATTTTTTACCCCCTTTTGGTCCCCCATTTCCATGCACCTACCCTTTACATTGATCAGATAAGGAGGAAAACTAATCAATAATATCTTGGATATTTTGATCCTATTTACCCCATTTTTGAAACAACTTAAGAAATAGTAAATTTTTCACCTCCCAAAGAAGGAGAACATGAAGTAATAGAAGATGTATTTGGGGAATAATTTTTAGAGGAAGAACCATAATAAGAACTCCATAAGGCTCAACAAGCACCATTTCCTTGGGCAAAAAACACATGACCATTGGCTCTCAAACCGAGAGGGTCATGAAAGAAATTTCTGAAGTGATACGGTGACGGGTAGCAACATCTAGATGACCACATTTTAGATTTCATCACTACCTATGGGGTGATATGCATAGGATATGAATATTTTTTAGTTCATATATTTATATAATATTTGTAAGTTACAGTTATAAACTAGTTCTACCATTTTTCGAGGATGTCTATAACCAACTGGGATGACATGAAAAACAAGTTTGAATCTAGGTTCAAACCTACTAAAGATGCTCATGTTGTTCTTGCACAATGGTCTCAACTTAAGAAAGATCCTTACGATCCTATGAGTGATTTCATGACTAAATTTCATTGATTTATTTACAAGATACCTGAAGATTCCCAGCCTATGGAGGAAAATTTAATATTTTACATAAATGCTCAACTTCCTGAGGTGAGTTTCATTCTGAGAAAAACTCAACCAACTGATTTTGACGAGGAAAAAATCTTATGGTCAAGGTAGAAGATGAACTGATCATGTCATGGAAAATAAAAAAGGTCTGAGAAAAGTTCAAGGAAAAAGTTCAAATGTAGGAACAACAGAATCATTAGTTAAGTTGGTTAATTATTTTCTTTCCCTTAAGAATCAATTGGCTTAAGATTCTATAAGAAGAGATGATCCTAGGAAGAACTTTCCAAATAAGAAAAGGATCGGTCCACTGCCCCAAATATTTTCTCTTGAGGAACCTCTAATAAATTTAACTTGTGACGACGAAGAGGAAGAGGAAGAAATTGAAGAACCAAAAGAAGAAAATGAGGATGGTAATGTTCTTTAAATTGAAGAAGTAGAAGATGATGTATAATTCAATTTCATTGACTATTCTTCAGGAGAATATTATGATGGTGAAGATTCACCAATTTTCTTATGTGTAGTATTCACTCACTCCTAATATCAAAAGGAGATTACTCCTTCGCTACTAATAAAAATAAGAAGAAATAAAATATTTAGGGTGTTTCAAATATGGTACATTTCTCACAATTTTGCAAGAAAATCAAGGCCAAATCATCCAAAAGTACTTAAGTAATTAACAAGAAAAACATAGGGAAAATCCCATAAATAATGGCATATAATGGAAAATAATGACAAATAGTATCAAACAACCATGCTAGAAAATAGTTCCTGCAAAGAAAATTTTGCACATGAAGCACTTGTTAACATGTTAGAGAGATAAAATCATGTCAAAACATGTATGTTCTGATATAAACTAGTGTGCTAGTAAGAATAGGAAGTAGTATAAAATAAAATAATAGAACTTGTGATGTGTAAAATTATAAATATATGTTCCCCCAAAAACCTTTTTGGGGCTAGTAATAGGTACAATACTAAGCATCCATACGGTGTGTAAGGATTTGTAGGAAGTATGCATTCACATCTAGAGAACAAGTGAACACGTATGTGTATATGATAAATATGGTGACATACTAAATATATAGAAAAAATAGGAAATAAATTTTACATGTAAGTATAAGAAAGCAAGACTAAGTGCAACCATGATATAAAGTATGTTATGAATGAGTGAGATGGAATTATAAGTAATGTCAATATGATATGAGTAGCATGTTCCCAAATTGGATGTGTATGATTGTGTATGAGATGAGGTTCATTTATAAAAGACCCTTGACAGTCAAGAATGAACAATAGAACAAGAGTGCATCATCAAGAAATGGTTTGAAATGTGTGTGCTAGATAGATAGAGAAATGAAGCATAGAGTGTAGAATTTAAAATAGGTGAGTATGATGTGTTAGAAGAAGATTTCAGAGAGATGTATCATGAAGAAAAAAGTGTGAAATGTGTAGTATGTCCTCAATAGTCAAGTTTGAACCTTAGCACAAGAGTGCATCATAAGGTAATGATGATACAAGCTATGCATCAAATTGTGTAAGATAAATGAGAAAGACTAGATGTGAATCACAAAGTATAAAAATAGAAATGCTAGACACCTTATAATTCTATGAGGGGGGGAGTAAGCATGATGCCCCCCCAAGTGAATGAAATATGGATATCTAGTCAATGTTACTAGAGGGTTCAATGTAAGGCATAGTTTTCTTGACAAAAATTATTGGTTGCCGAAGTGGAGGTTTGTGAAAGGATCTTGAATGATAAAATTTGAAAGATTCCTACTAGAATTTTTTGGTATTTCTTGGTGAGTGGTTTCATATTTTTGATTGATGATGATGTAGAATACTTGAGAGGAGGAGGTTTTGTATATATTTTTAGATGATTTTTCTTAGAATTTGGTGACATGGTAGATGAATTAGTAGGAGGAGGTGGTGGAGAATGCACCTTAAGAGGTGATTTATTAGTTGAAATTGGTTGTATATGTAGCACTTGAGTGACGGAAGAAGGAACATTAGAAGTGATGGAATGACACTCATTAGACATAGAGGAATCAGATTTAGGAACCCAGTAAGATGTAGTAATTAGAGATGAACATGCAACAACATTTTGTGTAGAAAATGAAATAATACCATAATTCTTAAGGTGTCTAATTTTTCATTATAGAGCATAGAAATCATTGTCATTATGTCCATTAATTCAATTTTAATTGTAATATGGATGACCTTGATGTTTTGTAAGCTGATATGGAAGATAAAAATGAGTATATGGGAAGTTGATCAATTGATGAGTAAGGTGCTAAGTAAAAATATAATGTTGCTTAGTATTGAGATCAAACTTGAGAGGTATCGGTAAGGGTAATAATTGAGGCTCACTGATATGAGCACATGTAAAATACATAGAATGAGGATGAGGAGTAGAAAAAGAACTAGCATGGGCCTGAGAAGCATCCTTAAGATGTTGGATTTCAGATTTACGATATGTAATCATGGATCCCATAGCCTGAAATTTATCTTGAAATAAAGAATTTAAAACTTGAATTGATTTACAAATATATTGATTAGAATTAGGACCAAGAGATTCATCAGAAAGATGGTCAAATATGATATTGACTTGAGCAAGTGGTGTATCTCTAGGAAGATACATATTGTCTAGGGATTTTAGGAGAATTTTTTTGCAAGGTGGGTGCATTTGAAGAAATTTATTTAAGGATACTTGAGAAACCTAAGGGTCCATGAAAGAAACTATAGTGTTCAAAATAAGGATTTGAAGGACCGATCATGAGTGGGGTTCACCAAACAATTTTAAAAATATAAAATTTGTGAAATCCTAATATTACAGAGTCACATATAAAAAATAAATGATAAATCGTGGATTTTATGCAAGAAATAATAATGATGAAAAGAAGAAGGAAACTATCACAAACACACTCATATTTTTGTAATTTTTGAATGATCCTAGACTAGGGATCTTGGATTTGGGCATGTTGGAAATTAGGACACTGAGAGGGGGTGAATCGGTGTTTGTTCAAATTTTTACCTCATAATTTAATTCACTTAATTTGTAACAACATAACCAAAATAAAATCTAGAAGAAACTAACATGAGAGAAATTACACAAAGACATAATTTAATGTCAGAAACACAAATTGAGAGAAAAACCCACTAAAACCAAGAACTATCTTAGGACAAGAATGTCCTATAAATGTTACATTGATTTGTAAAACTTCTGATTTCCTGGAAGCTTTAACTCTCAAATGTCATCCAGGCTTATACCTATTTATTCTACAAGCTAAAACCCACAAAAAATATAATACTCCCTCCTGCTAAGCTACAACTTAGACTTCTTTAATATTTTGATCACACTGAAGTTGTTGTCTCATACAACTAATAATAACCACTAAATTAATTCACTCTTATTCTTTGTTCTAACCCCAATTTACTTATCTTATGATCATCTAACTAGTACCCCATTTATATCATACAAGGCTTAATTTCCCTATTAATTTCATATCATACTCTCATTAATTAAATCACTCATTCATACTACAATGGTTTAGTCATACTCCTCATAGACTTCCTCACATTCCTTGGTGATTTTATTTATTTTAGGTAGGTTCATGACCTTTGGACAAGTGTCACTTGCATGTGTTTTAGTTACATTAGATTTTGATATGTTTTCCATTCATTTGAGACCCTTCATTACTTAAATAATGGCATTCAAAATTTATTTGAGCACTTATATGTGCATTTGAAACTTAAACTATAGTCCAGAGGTCATTGTGTAGCCTTCAAGATATCCCACTACCTGAAACTATGGTCTCTTCAGTTAAATAAGCTACCAAAAGAACTGATCTTTCCTTCTTCAGTACTCTTAACAAAGATTTCACATTCATTTAAACAGTTTTAGCTAAGATACTAGGCAGACTAGTTCTTGCTTCATTATTTATACCCTTCATACTTACTACTGTCACATCCTTTAAACTCTTTGAGTACATTCAAAACCAACCATAGTTGGTTTGGATCACCCTCTAACCTTACGGGTATTTGTATGAAATCTTAGACCTTAAAATATAGAGAAAATGCACTAATTTTACTTACTCAGCACTATAGAAGAATTTTAAACCCAATTAACCATAACTATCACTAAAAACTCAATGGATCCTTTACTATTCGAGATAAATTTTGAAAAATATGATGGATGAGTAATAAACAGAGAAAAATTCAAAGGTTAGATTAATTTCCCTGGTTAAATTTTGAGATTCGATGATTTTCCTAGTCCAAACCCTAGCTAGAGGGTTTCTTCATCGGTGCATGTCCGAGAGGGATCAAAAATAAATTTATTAAGCTTCACTCAAATATTTTCAAAATTTTAAACTCCTAGGGGAATATCCCAACACCAATAACCTTTTCATTTCTCAGAATCACTTTGAAATGTTGCAATTCACTCCCAACAGCAGGAGAATAATAGTGCACAACTTAGAAAGATAAATAACAGTGCTCGTATGCCAAGATAAAGTTAGATTTAGGTATAATAATATTATTTTCATAGATCAAAAGGATCATTTATAGTTCCAAAACCTTTTTTGAACACCAACCATATCCCTTAATATCAAAATTCAACCTTTGAAAGAATACTTGTCCTTGCACTATAATGCAAAATTCTCTCTATGAAGAATATTTAGCTTTACAAACTTCAACAAGAACTCTAAATTAATCCAATAGATTTCAAGACATGTCTTACGAGATGAAGGCCAAATTAGCACTTATAAAATTCTATAAACATTGTTATACATGGTAGAGACTATACATTGCAACTCAAAAATCATACTTTATGATTGGTCACAGGAGGCAGTTTGAGAACCATGAAGGTTTATGGCACCATTATACTGTATTAAGGAAATTTTAATCTTATAGTATTCACTATGAACTTAGATAAGGATTATAATCCATTTTAAACACCAATATTTTTTTAAATATACACATCTAGATTGTGTTGTCTCACAATGTGACTTAAATGTACAACTTGTAGCTCATTGAATGGTCTTGTAAGGAAGTTGACATACTTGAGAATAATTTAATAAATTAATAACTTAGATCCAACATTAAATAACACTAAAACACTTTAAAATATCTCAAAAAATGTATTTTAAGATTTAAAAAACCCATTTTACTTCCATCGATTCAAGAACATGCTTGGGAGAGAGAGAAACAAGGTTGGAAAAATGATTAGAACTTTTTTGTTCTTCCACCTTTGACCCTAAATTTTTTTACAAAATTTAAGGCTTGGAATTATTTTTAAAAAATTATTTTAATATTTATCTTAAGGAGGTTCCATAATTTTTCTTGGAAGCTAATAATCTAGGGTTCTCAAAATGCATTCATCAAGAAACCAGTTTTATTAAAACATGAATAACTTCAAAAATCCGTTGTAAAACTTGATGAAATTTTACACAGAGCACCAAAACTCATCCCTATACATGATAAATAACTTGGTTCCTCATAAATAATATTTTAATATTTATTCTAATCTCATTTTACCATGACTTCAATGTTAGTCCTTAAAGGTTATTTTAGTGAAAACTTGAATTTTTCCTTCAGAAGCTAAAGTAAGCCTTTTGAATGCTCATACATGCCATGTAAAATGTTCGTAGTCTCCTATTATGCTTACCTAGTCTTTTCATAACCTTATTTGTGCCCATACACCTCATTAGGCTCTAAAATTACACCTAACTGAGCTAATTTCAAGTGGGACTTCAAAAATTTGACCTGAAGCTCACTCCAAAAGATATTGCACATGCTAGAACCAAAAATTTTGACTTGTAGAACACTTGATCTAGGAATATCAACCATATCTATACCTTTAGTGGGCATCAACCTTAGTGGCCAAGTCTTTAGCACTCTGAGACCATCCTGAATGCTTAATAACCCATTGAACACCATTGAATTGAGGCTTGTTTCACAACTCACACCTTTTCCATAAATTTTACCTGACATAAATTATAACACCAATGTACCAGGGTTCAACAATCTCCCCCTTTTTCATTGATGGCATTAACTCAAAAACCTTTGATGGAAAACAACCACATCATCTCCAAAGCATTCATATCTTATTTATGACTGCACTCTCTCCCCATTTCACATCTATTACAAAGGTTCAAATATCCAACATTGTGAGTAACATGAAATAATGAAATTATAAAACATGACCTTACCTCAAGAAGCTTTCCCTTGAATGATATTGCTATTTTGACTAATAAAATTCAATCAGCTCAATAGCTTCCTTCAACAATTAGATGTAATTATCCCTTTGAATCTATTCTCCACATATTTAGGTACCTCACTTCACCATTGTAAAATAAATATCATACTACTCCCCCTAGGATCATTTTATCCTCCTTTTTCTAAAGCTATTTGTCATCAATCACCTACCTTGCACTCAAGTCATCAAGATAAATACTTCATATCTACCCAGTCCTAGAGGACCTCTTCAGGGAATTCCATTTATTTTTTTTAACCATTCACTGATTTGAGAAAAATTCAATTTTCTCCCCCTCAAAAAGTGTCATCTTATATCCATTACCTTGTGGTTTATAAGTCTTTCTAGGCTCCTAGGCCACCTCAAATCAACTATTTGACTGTCTTAGCCAATTCCCTTGTTCTAATAAACCTTCCAAACTTGTGGGCCACTATTTTTTACATCCTACATTATGCTAAAAATACATGTGAGAATCATTATTGGTCTTTACTAACCATCAAGATACTTAGAACTCACTTACTGGTCGCTTCGTCTTTACATTCTCAGGAGACTTGTTTAAGTCCTTATGACCCCTGGAGAAAGGTATTTCAATCTGATTAGGGTCTTCATTATTCTACTAACTATGTTTCATAACTATGTGTTCATTTTTATCTCCCTTTTCCTTAACTTTTCTCAATCCCTCCTTACCTTCTTGATGATTCCTATCACCTTACCAACAACTCCTCCTCAACCATTTCCTTAGATAATTAGATTATAGTTTTGAGAGAATAAACTCATATCTACAAGCTTTAGCATGCACCACTTTACCTATAAAAACTCTTAAAGCATGATACTTAGAACACCTTCCATGGTTTCATTAAACCTTCTACCGATTTCTTCATTTCTAACTCTTATGGACAGAGTACAAATGACTAAGTTCTCACAATTTCTAGAGGATTTCTCTGATAAAAAAACTAAACCAAGACCATTTTTCCTTATCTAAACTTATGATTTTTAAGCTTCTTATTGTCATTTTATTATCATGAAATAATATGCATACCAGTGGATCTAAACTCCTAACTATATCTTTGATTATACTTTTGTATTAGAAGAATTATCACCAACTTATAGTTCTTCAATCATTTCTCTAATTTCACTAGATGTTACTTGACTTATAACATGAGTTATCATCTTACTCCTTTATCAATCCATTGAATCTTGCTCTATGAGCCACTCCCCCTTGGAGGTTACTACAAATTTTTCCCAATGACAACACAGGGACCAATAACTGACTTAAACAAACCTTGACTAATGTTAAGTACTCCTTTCATAACTTAGAACTTTAGAATGGTATGGATATCATAGACTTATAGAATTTGAATTAGTGTGCCCACTTAACACTTACTTTCATACTTTTCAAAGTAATAACACTTTCTCAAGACTCAAATTGATTTATTAAGGAATGTTATAGACCACAATGAAACAAATTGAGGGATAGGTTGGATCAACTTGTATAAGGATGTTAGAACAAGATGATAGGAATATTTCAAATATTTTAGACTCTCTTGAAGACCTCATTTACATGAATGCAACCTAATAATTATAACTCAGAAATGAGTCAATCTTGACAGCATGGAGAAGGAAAACTCAAATTTTGAGACTTCTTGACTACACACTCTTGGCATGAACCTCAACAAGAACACTCAAAAACTTAAATGAGCACTAAAAATTCAACATATGACTAAACACACATTCCTTGAATTTTACATACCTTGAAAACATGATAGAGCATCTAATCAATAACTACTAATGACAACTTTCATTTAAGAGTATGATTTAAAACATTTACACAACTTTCTCATTGAGAGTGATTTGATTTTCATATTGTTAGACTAATGAGGATAAAAAATTTCTTCTTCCAACTAGCTAATTCCTTCCAGAAGCTTAAGACAAGGAGATCTTATTTCTCCTTCATTGTTTATTATGATGGATGAAACATTAAGTAGAGTGCTAAACAAGGCTAATATGTAAGGAAGAATCAAATGTATTTCTCCTACTGTTAATATATAAAATGTAGTTCATCAACATTTAGTTGATGACACCATATTGGTGGGAGAGGCTAATGTCTTAGAAGTAAGAGAATTCAAACAAATGATGTTAGATTATGAGGAAGTCTCTGATCAGCTTATCAATTACGGTAAAATATTTGTTTTCTTCATCAACACTCCATAAAAGAGATGTTTTAAGCTATCAGGTATATTGGGTTGTAAGATTAAAACATTCCCCACAAGGTATCTTAGAATGATCATAGGAATGGAGAGACCAAAGGTAGTTGACTAGAACTGTCTTATTGATAGATTTGTCAAAACCCTAGAAGGATGGAAAGGATCATTGTTTTCTCAAGCTGGTAAGGCCATTCTTCTCAAATGATCCATTCAAAATTTTCCAGTGTATACCATGTCAATCTATAAAATACCCACTTATATTTCCAGCAAGATGGAAGGCATACAAAAAATATTTTTTATGGAGTGGTTCTAAACACAAAGATAGAATCCCCCTCATAGCATGGGAAAAAATATGTAAACCCAAAATACTTATAGCTCTTGGCATTAAATATTGGAAAAAGATGAATAAAGCATTGCTATCTAAAATTATATGGAGTTTGGTTAAGGAAGAGACTGTCTAGACCTCAATCATTTGGAACAACTATTAGAAACAAATTAGGGTAAATGAATGGTGTTTCAGAAATGTAGAATTTGATGGATCTACATTCTGGAAGTCAATAAATTAGGCCAAGCACATTTTTTTTTAAGGAAGAAAATGGAATATTGGGGATGGGTATACAAGGAATTTTTGGGAGGAAAAATGGTTAGGTGATAAGCCTCTAAAAGATAGCTGCCAAACCTTCAAAGAGATGATGTTGAAAAGTATGGTACTAAGGTGAGTAATTACTTTAATTTATAGGAACCCCTAAGCCTTTGGAAAACTATTAAATTGGAAGGCCAAAACAGTAGTGAGATCACCTATATCAAAAACAAACTAAGAGGAGTTATTGTGAGTAAAAAAATTGAGCTTGACATGTTATATTGGTCTAGGGAAGAGAGTGGGATGTTCATGGTTAAAAATTCTTATAATGCCTTTTTTATTGGGTAAGTGATGGGTTTCGTTATTCCCATCATTTAATCAACTATTAGTTGATGTTATATTCAAACCAAGGGTGTGTTTGAAGCTATATGCAACAAGAAGAATCCTAGTGATCTAGTAATTGACTGTAGGTATTTGTTATTTTATTTTCTGGGGGTTTTTTGTAGTGTCCTTAGGATTCCATGGCCAAAGCCTTATTATATCTATGCTACAAGAAACTTGCTGAAATAAACACTCATTGCTGGAATAAATTGCTGGAAATAAACACACATTGCAGAATGAAATAAATTGCTGGAAATAAACACACGTTACAGAAATAAACACACTTTCTTGGAAATAAACACACACTTGAAAATGTTGTGAAAATTCTTGCAAGGAAATGGGAGTCTAGTCTCTAACACCTACAGTGACAAGTACATAACAAAATTCAACTAAAGAATCAAAAGCATTTACAGAATTAACAGATCTACATGATTTTCTTAGAAATATAAATACCAATAAAACAAGGATCCTGGTTCTTGGAGGAGTGGGCCCTTGCTCCACCTTGAATCAGGATTTGAAAAAGTATGATTCTCTCAAAATGAAGTGGCTATTTTATTACTGAAATGTTCTGTCTTACAAAACTTCACTGTATCTCTCATCACATATATCTCTCTATCTTCTATCTCTATATATATGTATTAAATCTATCTATAGGTCTTTATGTATATTTCATCATCCAAAGATGAATTTACAACTATAGATTTTCTAACAATTCAAATGGAACTGAATAGTGCCCAAAATAGATGTGGAATTTAGAAACCTTGCTGGATGTACAACTGTCTGATAAGTTATCTCTAGATCTAGAGTATGAAGAATCGATAATCTGTTGATCTGCTCCTGATTGGAAGGCCCATTGATTTCTCTAAGATCAGATTTTGTAAAAAATAAATAGATCCCCATTGATTCCAGAACTTTGGAGAAGTTCTTGAACCAAAGGGAACTATTCCAGAACTACCTGTGAAAGTTCTGGAGCTATGCGCAATAGTTCCAGAACTAAGTGTTGGAGTTCCAGAACTAAGTGCTAGAGTTCCAGAACTAGAACTAAGTGATAGAGCTCCTTAGCTGTGTGATGGAGTTCCAGAACTAAGTCTGGAGGTTCCAGAACTAAGCCGTATTGAAGCCAATGCTCCCAAAAACATGATGATTGCTTCATACTTTTTCTCTTGACTGATTGTGACCTGTTTTATTACAAAAACTGAATTTCCACACACTTTGTTAGGAATTACAGAGTTTTTAGATGTTAGAACTAAATCCAAAAAAATATGGACAATTACATCCTAACTTATACTAGATCAAACAAAAGTCACAAAATGTAGTCAAACTTGATAAAAAGGAGAGTAAAATAAGATCATTTATTGCACATTAACGAGACATATTTTGGCCTTATCATCTCCCCCATACTTACTTGTTTGTAAGTCCCCTTACAAAATTTACTCTTCAAATCTTCAGTTGTGGATTCTGCATTCCAATTGACTACTCAGGTCAAATGGCTGAAACTAAATATCCCAGTGCTTTAGTTCAGAAGTACTATACCCTGATCCTGCTTCTATCTTCCTCTGCCACTCCTCAAAGTGAGTGGGATCTTGAGGCTCTCTATTTTTCCATGGAGACATGGGGGTGAGAAGGAGAGGAGGCCTTGTTCTCATTCCCATCCATATGCCCCTACATTTTTCATTGACCTGAGGGATTAGTGTACACAAGGCTTTAGCTCTTTCCAGGCTCCATATTAAGTTTGTGGGAGATATCACTTCTCTTCTTCTCAATGCAACTGTGAGAAACTCCCATATTTTCAAACATCCATCATAAATTTCTTCAAATTTTTCCTCCTCATAAGAGGTGAAGGCATCAATACTTTTCTGTAAACTGGCCAGATAATGTGCCTTGAACCGACTATCAAAGGCATGGGATCTGAAATGTATAACAAAGGAAGATGGTTTTCCATAGTGAGCCCTCATGCAGATGCCAGATGAACTAGATTTTAATAGATGCTCAGAATCCCTCTCTTTCCATGCAATCTGATTTTGAAGTACAGAAACAAATGCATTCAGTTGGCTTTCCCCTACATACAAATTGATCATGAAGCCTGTATTCTTTTCCAGCATAAAATTACAGAGATAGAATTCATAGAGAATATTTTTCTGTTCTGCACTGGCTGAGGAATATGATGTCATGAACTCAGATTCATCTTTTATTTCATGTGGAAGGCCACATGCAATTCTTGACAGCTGCCAGTGAATAAATTGTTCTTCCAGAAAGATGTTGTATGCAGGAGAAGGTCTCCTGCATGTGAGTAATTTCTCACTCATTATGCAAACCATTTGTATCTTTACTAGACATTTAAATTTGTTTTCTTCCTCTTTATAAATTTTTTCTTCCCATTCCTTCCTTTCCTTCTTCTCCTCTTCCATCTTGCTTCTTAATTCCTCATTTGATGTTTTAAATTCATTAAGTTCCCTGTAGGTATCATCCCACAACTGCTTAAGTGGCCAGTAAGTCAATTTAGTTTGCACAACCTTATTCATAGAAGATGTTTTTGACATATCATTATGTTTACTAGCCAATTGACATTCTTCCTCTTTTTCTACCACTTGTTGTTTGACCAATGTCAATTCTTCAGTCCTATCTGTGAGCTGAGTTTTTAGTTTCTCAATGAGCATTTCCCTCTGTTCCAATTTGAGTTTGAGGAAATTTAATTCCTCATCTTTCTCCCTGATGATAAGTTCTACTCTAGACAAGAACAAAGTCTGTTTTAAGTGTTGTTTTTCCTCCTTTTCTAAAATTTCCTTGGGAAATGAGCATTCCTCTTCTACCAAAGGGGATTTCCCTTTTCATTTCCAAGATGCCAATTCCTCTTCTTCATGTGACTGTACTGTTGATTCACTCATCTCTTGAAAATATTGTTCTTCAAATCTCTCCTCTTCTTTTTCCACCTCAGTTTGACTTGGTCGAGGAGGAGTCATTGCCATGCTACCCAAAATATCAGCAGCTTCTTTCTCCAAACCATCTTGTTCTTCAATATCCTTTAGAGTTTCTCTAGACCTCTTATGAACTCTTCTTCTTTGAGGAGCTTCAAAATGTCCTGAAGTGGGTTTCCTCCTAGAGCTTCTTCTGATTTTCACTTCATGATCCAGCTTAGGTGAATTGTCACTGTCAGAGATAGATATTAGTTCTTCTATTATTGCTGTAGAGGAAGGGGTTTCTTTTGAAGGCACAATAGGTTTTGCAGTTTTAATCATTCTTTCAGATCTCCTCCTCTTTGGTACATTAACCCCTCCTATTTCCTTATTTTTCTCTTCAGGGGGATCAATCTCCAAATTAATTTTAGGGGAGAAAGGGGTTGGTATTCCCCTCCTGATAATATCAGGGCTTTGTTTGAATTTGTTAAGGAACTTTTCCCATGCTTCTTCTCCATTTTTCTTTGAAAGAAAATGGTGCTGACAGACCAGATGGACTAATCCATGATGTCTAATTATTCTAACTCCCTAAGAATACATCTGATCCATTATCTGGATGGATTCAAAAAGGAATCCTATAAGGTTTACTATATATTATGGTTTTGCAGCCCCATACCTAAGATATATTAACATCTTAAGGACTTCTCTTCCCACAGTCCCAAATTGGCCATCACAGGTTAGGTACTTAACTACCCAAAATGCTACCCTGTCAAAGGGTTTGGGAAAGCTGGCTCTTCTGACCCCCTTTATGATTTTCTTAGTGTTATAAATGTATTGGGGTTCAGATTCCCCCTCTTGTATCAAGGTTTCCACTAGTTCTTTGAGGGTCCCTTTTACAGGATTAGGAACATGTACAATCGGTACCCCCGATACATTACTCATTGTATTGACAGTAAAAGGAATTACAATGCTTTTAACTTTAGTTTTGGATTCTTCTAAATTTACAAAAAATTCCCTTACCAATTCATCATTGTACCTTGAGAACTTTTTTAGGAACTCCAGCCACCCTGCTTGTCCAAAAATGGCTGCCACTTCTCCATCTGCAAGAAGTTATGTATCATCCTATGGTTCTGAATTCTTTTTAATCCCCATGGTCAAAGAGGATGATTCAAATTTTTCTTTCTTCAAATTTCAGAATTAGCTGCAGAACTACTAGATTTAGCTACTAGAACTATTGGGTTTAGCTGTGGAACTATGTGTTTAGCTACGGAATTGTTGGGTTTAGCTGTGGAATTCAAATATAATTCTTCTGCTTCTTCCTTGAAGTTCTTCTGCAACTGCTTCTCAACTTTGTTTATTCCACCCAAATGATAGCTCATTACAAATACACCACCACTTTCTTGTTCCATCGACATCACCCTCATGATTACTTACTTTTAATCATAATGTACAATAAATGATTCATCATACCGACTTTTTAAATCAAGTCTAATCACACATGCAAACTTTTAATTTAACCTTTAATAAGATCAAGACATAATTACCATCCTTGCTGATGTAATCCCTCCACCTTGATGACTCATCATTCCTAAAAGTGAAAAAGGAAAAATGGTTAGAAAAGACAGCTGGAATTCCAAAGAAATTCCTTTTATTTTGCATTAGCCATTTATTGAAGAGACCAACCACCATTTCTGGTTTTCAATTGGTCTTTTGAGAGATTTTTTTTTATTTTTGGGGAAGAGAACGCCATTTACTGGTTTTCATTCCTTCCCTTTTTATTTTTTTTTTTTTTTTTTTTTTTTTTTTGGGGGGAAGAGAACACCATTTTCTGGTTTTCATTCTCTTCCCTTTATTTTGGATTCATGCATCTGATTATTTGATCATTTTGGAAGAACTGGGTTCTTCCATATGATCAAATTCTTTGTCTGCTTCAATCTACTTCAAGAATTCATCCCTAGTAGGAGGCTTCCTATAAAGTTTTAACCTGTGTCCATTGACCAAAAGTGTTCTTCTACTGCCATCAATGGGAAGTAGCTGAATAGAGCCATTGTCAAATATCTTCTCAATCTGATAGGGTCCTAACCATCTGGTTCTCAACTTGCCTTTGAATTGCTGGTACTTGGAATCAAACAGTAATGCCCAATCTCCTATCTTAAATTTCCTTTCCTTGATATGTGTATCATGCCACTACTTCCTTTGGTCTTGGATTATCTCTATCTGATGAAGTGCTTCCAATCTCAGCTCATCCAATTCATTGAGTTGCAGAATTCTTTCCTTTTGTGTTGCATCCAATTCAATACCCAGTTTAGTTGTTGTTCTCAATGTTTGTAGTTCAAATTCAATAGGTAACAAGGGATTTTTCCCATAGACTAACTCATATGGTGAGAACCCTGTTGTAGTCTTCCAAGTTGTATTATAAGCCCAGACAGCCTCAGGTAGTCTCTTTACCCAATCTCTTCTACCTGCTTCCAACTGTTTTGGTAAGGATGTTTTCCAATTCTCTGTTTGTTACTTCTGCTTGTCCATTTGATTGTGGGTGATAGGGAGATGACTTCCTATGATTGATCTGATAGTACATTGTGAAGGCCTGGATCATATTAGACATGAACTGTGGCCCTTGATCTGAAACTATACTCCTTGGTGCACCAAACTTCATCATAATTTTGTGCCAAAGGAAATCAACAACTGCTTCTTCAGTAGCATTTGTTAAAGCCTGCACCTCTGCCCACTTTGTCACATAATCAGTACACACAAGAATGTGCTCCTTTCCTTATGAAGGAGGACTAAAGGGACCAAAAAATCCAGCCCCCACCTTTCAAATCAATTACTAATTGACAGAGGCATTTACTTGAAAGGTTGTCCCATCCTTTGAGAGGGCTTGATGTATTTCATTTATGAGATGGAAAGTTGGTTGTCCTGAAAATCCTTTGACAAGGTTCATCATGACATGCCCTTGAGTATCTTGATTTCATCTTTTCTTACCACCAAATATACATTTTTTTACAAAGGATGTGTTATTTCTTCACATATTTATACAAGACCAATAATAGCCAGTGCCAAGACCACATTTATTTTCATTAAAAAGTGTCCTCCACTTGGTTCATCATGACATGCCCTGAGTATGTCAAAGATTTCATCTTCTCTCACACACCTGCGTAAAACCAAATCAGGACCACATTTAAATAACATTCCATTTAACCATTTAAATTGGGCATTGGTTTTGATTAACTTCTTCATTTGTTTCTTAGTAAAAGAAGGAGGAAACTTCCCTGTTGCAAGATAATTTTCCATATCAGAAAACCATGGTGTATCAGCTGAAATAGCAAATAATTGTTCATCTAGAAAGTTGTCCTTAACTGGATCTTTCTCCCCTGTAGTGGTTAATCTTGACAAGAAATCAGCTACCACATTAGATTTTCCTGGATTATCCACAATGGTAATATCAAATTCTTGTAAAAGTAATAACCATCTAATTATCCTACCTCCAACCACTGGTTTGTTCATTAAGTATCTAATTGCTGAGTGATCTGTATGTACAAATATTTTGTACCCTGTAATATAATGTCTGAACTTATTAATTGCATAAATCACAACAAGAAATTCTTTTTCAGTGGTGGTGTAATTTCTTTCAGTGGGAGTAATATTTTTACTAAGGTAGTAAATAGCATACATTTTCCCTTCTTCATCTTTCTGTCCCAAAACTACACCAATTGAGTTATTTGAGGCATCTGTTTGGATGTGAAAAGGTTTCTCCCAATTAGGTCCTCTCAATATTGGGGCAGTGATTAATTTTTCTTTAATTTCTTCAAAAGCATGTTGACACTTTTCATCCCAAAAAAATCACAATCCTTGGTAAGTAAACTAAACATGGGGGAAACAATTTTACTAAAATCCTTGATAAAACACCTAAAGTATCTAGCATGCCCTAAAAATGACTTAATATTTGTGGGGTTTGATGAACAGGTAAATCTGAAATAATCCTGATTTTGTTTTGGTCAACTTGAATTCCTCTTTTTGAAATGTGGTGTCCTAATACAATCCCCTCATCAACCATCATCAAACATTTCTCATGACTAAGAGACAAATGGTGTTTCTCACATCTTGTTAGTACTCTGTCCAAATTCTTCAAAGCATCATCAAATGTGTCTCCATGCACAGTAAATTCATCCATGTATACCTCTACACAATCATTCGTTAGGTCTGCAAAAATTGCTAATACAACTCTTTGGAAGGTTGCTGGAGCATTACATAGTCCAAATGGAAATACCCTATAGGAAAAGGTACCCCATGGACAAGTAAAGGTAGTTTTTTCCTGATCCTCAACAACAACTCTGATTTGATTATATCCACTAAAGCCATCCAGGAAGGAAAAGTATTGTTTACCTGCAAGGTTGTCTAAAACTTGATCTATGAATGGTAAGGGAAAATAATCTCTCAGTGTGGCTTTGTTCAGCTCCCTATAATCAACACAAATTCTCCATTTTCCATTCTTTTTAGGCACAATTACAAGAGGAGACACCCACTGACTATCTGAGATATGGTAGATAAAACCTACTTGTAATAGTTTTTCAATTTCTTGCTTGACTATGTCCCTTAAGGCTGGATTAATCCTTCTCTGAGGTTGTCTAACTGGTTTAATGTTTTCAGTATAGATGTGATGGGTGAAAATACTTGGATGGATTCCTTTCATGTCTTTATAGTCCCAAGAAAAATCTCTAGTATGATCTTTCAGAACATCAAACAATTTAGCTTCTTCATCATTCTTCAACCAGCTATTAATGTTCAAAATTTTACCCGGTTGAATCTCAACATGTTTGGTTCCAGTGTGTGATGAACTGATTTGTTGAAAGGGTTCCATTAGGGTGTTTAGTGGACATGAATGTGGTAATAACATATGATATGTAGCAATATCTCCAAAATTTCCTTGAGAAAGAATACTGGAAAAAGGACAGTAGGCAGAGTTATGATACTTATCTTGTTGTCGGTCAAACTCCTCGTCACTGCTGCTTTCCAAAAATTCCTCACCATTTCCTAATATCTTTGAGACTGAAGCTACTGATTCCATAGCTATTTCTTTCCCCTCCCCAAGAGAAATCTCATTCCTCTGGAGTGAAATTATTTGCATTCGCAGGGAATTGTTGTTGGTGTGGTTCCGGAGACAAGTGTGAATGTTCCAGAACTAAATCTGATGGTTGAACTAAGTCCATAGGTTCTGGAACTAATTCCGTAGGTTCTAGAAGTATCCTTGATTTCTCCAAGGACAATTGGTGTTCATTCAATAGTTGATTAATCATATCTTCCACCTCCCGTACGTGATCCTGCAATGTTATCATAGCCAAAGAAGACATGTTTTTCTTATTAGTATCAAGATCATCAACCCATAATTTTTCTTGATTATCAATAAAAGGTCATGTAGAAGGATATAAGGAAATTTTCTTAGAATTCTTACCATTTGAGATAGTCATATCACCTGATCTGCAATCAATTAAGGCAGCAACTGTAGCTAACCATGGTCTACCCAAAATAATGGGATAACCAAGTGTTTTACCTTTTGGCTGTAATATAAGGAAGTCCACTGGATATTCCCATGACTCCACCATAACTGCCACATCTTCAATAACTCCTTCTGGTTTTGCTACAGACTGATCTGCCATCTGCAATATGGTGCTAGTAGGTTGTATACCTGTTAATGGTAATGTTTTCAAAGTGTCCACTGTCATCACATTTATAGCTTGCTCCCAAATCAACCAAAACATTATGTATATCTTTATTCCCTATAGAGACAGAAATAACAGGGCTTCCAGGATCTCCATATTTGGGAAGTAAGAGTTTTCCTGCTAATAAATCAACAAGTTTCCCATCTACCTTAATAGTCCTAGGGTACTGCTTCTTTCTTCCAGGTCTTTTTAAACATAGCATTTTGATTAACTTGTTTAACTCAGGAATTTCCTTGATTGCTTGCAACAATGGTATTTCAATATTCAATTTCCTCAATTCCTACACCAACTCAGATTCCTTGGTCTCTATGACTTCTTTAAATCTCTCTGGAAATGGAGTTTCAGTAGAGTTGCTATCTGGCTCCTTATCTTTTTCTTTTTCATCCTTCTTAGGAACAACCAAACTAGGGGTTTCAGTTTCTTCTGTCATTTCAGTAATTATAACAGGTGGACTGCTAATTATTTTTCCTAGATCTGGTTTGAATATCCTTACAATCCATGGCATTAAGATCAACTAGTTTTTCTTGTTCTACCCCATAGACAGGAGTTGTTTGTTTGTTTCTGGGATTAGCCACTGGTTGTGCTGGTATTTGTGTTTGAACCACATTTTCAGTCTATGAATTTTGTGTTGGGGAACCCATTATGGCTTGTTGATTCTGATTGGGATATGTCTTCCCTTGAGCATAGTTATTAGGGCTCCACCTAGGTTGTGACCAAGCATTGGGTTACCTTGACCAGACCATGGTTGTTGGTGTCCTTGAGCATACCAAGCTTGTCCTACCCAATCCTGGGGATTCCATGCTGGTTGAGGGGCCCAAGGTGGTTGTCCCCAATTTTTTGGTACTATCTAAGCCGCCCATGGCATCATCCAGGGATTAGGAACTGACCTTGGCATGAACTGCCCCTGGCTAGGTTGTCTCTGGACAAAGTTTACTTCTTCTGTTGTGGATGGAGTGTTGGTTTGTTTAAGCTGATTTTTTATAAATGGAAGAAGAGAACAAGCATTACTCTCATGGTCCCTAGATTCACAGATAAGACACATTTCTATTTTATCCAGAGGACAATCTCTTATTGCATGCTTTTTCCTGCATCTAGGACAATACATAGCTAATGGTTCAGTTTTAGCATTTTCTTTAGCTTGCAATCCATCCATGGTGGAGGTTAATTGAACTAGAATGTCTGTTTTAAAGTTTTCTAGTTCATCCATCAGTTTGTTCATATCTGGATTCAAACTTTTCACTATTTTTCCTTTCCTAGGTCCACCCCTTGTTCTTGAATAGCTTCTACAAATGTCTTTAATATCATTCATTCTCAATTGATCAATGTTTCCACCTCCTATTAAATTAAGGGCTTCCCTAGATTCATCATCCAAACCTTTAAGAAAAATGGTTTTTCTCAACTCTTCTTGAAGTACAAATCCACACCTTTTACTTACAAAGAGGAATCTGTCTAAATAATCTTCCATATTCTCATCCTCCTCCTGCTTGATTTTGAAAAATTCTTCCTTCTTGTTTCTCCCTCTACAGTAGTCTTGATATTTGTCTAGGAAGGAAGTTTCCATTTGTGCCCAAGTGGTAATAGAATTAGATGTTAATCCCATAAACCACCTCATTGTTGCCTCCTTTAGAGTAGATGGAAACAACTTGAGCTTTTGATTATCTATTTTGTAATCATAAGTCTGACACAGTACTTTAAATTCAAACAAAAATTGGTCAGGATCTTCAGATGACATCCCTCTAAATGTGGGTAAATGTGTAGGTGAAATATTCTTCATAGGTGTATCATCATCATCCAACTGAATTGGATAAGTAAAGGTCCTATCAGGTTCTCTTTCAGCTTCTCGTGCCATTTCTGCAGTACTTTCTAGACTTTTCTCCCAATCAATGTGGTATGTGATCTACTTTGGGGAAGGTGAGAAGTCAGGAGTAGGAGGTTGACTACTCAACTGAGAATCAAAACTTTCTCTAAACAGGTCTTGGGAGATAATCCTTCTTCTAAAAGTTCCACTTCCTTCTGGTGACTGATCCAAGAATTCCAAAGGTGGCAGTTCTGCTTCTTGTCTAACAGGAGACAATGGTGCTTCCAATTCTTGGTCAACTTCCTTATTTGAACTAGAGGATGCTGATAATTCTTGTTGAGATATTTTTGGGAGAAATCTACCCTTTGAGTCTCTTGGTCTACTCATAAATTTTATGATAACGTAGGGAAGATTTTTCAATTACTAGATGTATGATTGTTGCTCTTGTTGACACCTAATTAGACAATTCTAACTAGTGGGTCCCCAGAAATGGTGCCAAAAATGATGGGTGTCGTTATTCCCTTCATTTAATCAACTCTTAGTTGATGTCATATTCAAACCAGGGGTGTGTCTGAAGCTATATGCAACAAGAAGAATCCTAGTGATCTAGTAATTGACTGTAGGTATTTGTTATTTTATTTTCTGGGGGTTTTTGCAGTGTCCTTAGGATTCCATGGCCAAAGCCTTATTATATCTATGCTACAAGAAACTTGCTGAAATAAACACTCATTGCTGGAATAAATTGCTAGAAATAAACACACATTGCAGAATGAAATAAATTGTTGGAAATAAACACACGTTACAGAAATAAACACACTTGCTTGGAAATAAACACATTTGAAAATGTTGTGAAAATACTTGCAAGGAAATGGGAGTCTAGTCTATAACACCTATAGTGACAAGTACATAACAAAATTCAACTAAAGAATCAAAAGCATTTACAGAATTAACAGATCTACATGATTTTCTTAGAAATATAAATACCAATAAAACAAGGATCCTGGTTCTTGGAGGAGTGGGCCCTTGCTCCACCTTGAATAAGGATTTGACAAAATATGATGCTCTCAAAATGAAGTGGCTATTTTATTACTAAAATGTTATGTCTTACAAAACTTCATTGTATCTCTCTACATATATATCTATCTCTGTCTTTCTATCTCTATATATATATGTATTAAATCTATCTACAGGTCTTTATGTATATTTCATCATCCAAAGATGCATTTACAACCATAGTTGTTCTACTGATTCAAATGGAACTGAATAGTGCCCAAAATAGATGTGGAATTTAGAAACCTTGTTGGACGTACAACTGTCTGATAAGTTATCTCTGGATCTAGAGTATGAAGAATCAACAATCTGTTGATCTGCTCCTGATTGGAAGGCCCATTGATTTCTCTAAGATCATATTTTGTCAAAAATAAATAGATCCCCATTGATTCTGGAACTTTGGAGAAGTTCTGGAACCAAAGGGAACTATTCCAGAACTAACTATGAAAGTTCCGGAGCTATGCATAATAGTTCCTGAACTAAGTGTTGGAGTTCTGGAACTAAGTCTGAAGGTTCCAGAACTAAGTGATAGAGCTCCTTAGCTATGTGATGGAGTTTCAGAACTAAGTCTGGAGGTTCTGGAACTAAGCCGTATTGAAGCCAATGCTCCCAAAAACATGTTGATTGCTTCATACTTCGTTCTCTTGACTGATTGTGACCTGTTTTATTACAAAAACTGAATTTCCACACACTTTGTTAGGAATTACAGAGTTTTTAGATGTTAGAACTAAATCCAACAAAAGATGGACAATTACATCCTAACTTATACTAGATCAAACAAAAGTCACAAAATGTAGTCAAACTTGATAAAAAGGAGAGTAAAATAAGATCATTTATTGTAAATTAACAAGAAAATTTTTGGCGTTGTCAGTAAGAAGTACCTAAAAGTTTTAAGTGGGATAGTATTTAGATCAAATAGGTAATACCTAAGGTTAACATGTTTCGGTGGCTGGTTCTTCATGATAAAATTTTAACAGTTGTCAACCTCAAAAAAAACTCATATGGTAAATAGGTGTGTTCTTTGTGAAAAATAAATCGAAGAATCATCACACTTATTCCTTCAAAGCTCCTTTTTGGAAACTATTATAAACATTATTTTAAACATTTTTAAAATAAAATAGACATTCCCATCATCCCTAAAGCATCTTTGGACTCAGTGGAGCAGCCCCTTTAAGAGTCAAGGGCTTAAACATCTCTAGATTCTAACACTTATGCACCTTTGTTGGGAAATATAGAAGGAAAGGAATAGATGAATATTCAAAGGTAAAAATGAGATGAAAAAACATGTTGTGGTATGTTGTTGTAATCCTATCAATGCTAAATTTTCTATAATTAATTCAAATAAGAAGACTAGCCTAAAGGATGAGAATAAAATCTCTAAAAAATAGAGCTTAATGCCCAATCAAAAGGATTATTATTTTTCAAATCCAAGACTGGAAGGATCGAAGAAACCTAGCTTAGACTGGATCAAACTCAATTTTGATGGGGCTTCTAAAGGGAACCTAGGTAGAGCTAGCTGTGGGGGGTCTTTCGTGATCATCTTGGCAACTTTATCCCAGTCTACCAATGCAATATGGGAATCCAATCTAACCACATAGAGGAAGTTGCAGCTACTTTCTGGGGTTTTTCAATATCTCTCCAAAGAAATTTCATTAGACTAGAAATAGAGGGTGATTCACTCAACATTATTAAAAACATTCTTGAAAAAAGGTACCATATCTATTTCTATTCAAAATTCTATTACTAATATCAAGGAGATGGTTGGTAACTTCAAAGAAATAAAGTTCAAACATATATAGGGAGGCAAATAGATTTGTTGATTACTTTGTAAAGAAAGGTATATCTAATCATGGTATGATTCTCATCACTAATGTGGAGGAAGTTAACCCTAAGGTGTGAGCACACCTAAAAAGGAACAAGATGGAAACATCACCAAATGATAATCATTACAGGATTTGGAATTACCCACCATATTATAAGGCTTTTATTAAAAAGAGATGTGAGGCATGTGTGGTAAGGATTAGGGCTTATTCAAAGATGGGGAATTTTATATGCTCGTTTGATTATGTTAATCATACTTTAAATGTGTATAATGATAGAAAAATTTCTTGGGTAGATCGATGCAACCTCAAGAATTTGAAATAGAAAGTAGTTAACAGTAAATGCCTAGGTGCTAGAATGGCAGGGGGGGGTAATCTTGTTAAAACAGATCCATGGGATCTTGAGGGTGTCAAGCCTGAGGCAATGGAGGTATTTGAGTGGATGGGTATTTCCCCCTTTTTTTAAATCTTTGAGAGTCATTTTGAAAACCTTAGCAAATATTGTTTAAAATTATGGAAGTCGGCTAAAAAAGGTTTGGGAGGAGTTGTGATTTTGAGTGGCATGTAGATTGAGGTCTCCTTGGAATTTTTGTCACATGTCATGGTATTTTTGACTATTGGATGCAAGGTTTACAAGATGAAGAAGGAAGCTATGGAAGAGATGAAGATATTCCTTTAAGGTAATAAAAGATTAACTCCCCACTTCACTGGATTTTTAAGAACCTCCCTACCCTACCTTTTCAAAAAAATTTCCCTCACTCTCATTTAGTTCTTAACCCTTTAGAGCCACCATAAATGCATATACACCTACCAAATTCCTATATTTATCTTTCTTAGACACGGCCATAGTTTCAACTTTCCCTATTTTCTTTTATGTTCACTATGTGCCAATATAGACTAATTTAAAAAAAAATAGATTCGATGTCCCTCTCCATCAGGGTTTTATTCTTTCCTTATTGAATATATTATCTCTTGACTTGGAAAAGAAGGTTGGTAGGACCGGTGATTTAACTAAATCCCTGGAGGAGTATGACAAGGAAGAAGAAAAAAAATCAGAGGGAGATGAATCCAGTGAGTCTTCAAAATCACACAAAGGAGATGATACTAAGGATGATCAAGATATTATTGAAGTTACAGCAGTTCAAATTCTTAAAGATCTCAAACACAAGGAGGAACAAGCTCTATCTATCAACAAAATGGAAAAGGGGGAGTCGTACCTTCAAGAGAGACATTTACCTATGGAAATCTAGATGGAGAAATAAGTTGAGGTATTGGGACAGATGAGTACTATTCACGTAATTAATCTTGCTAAAATGGCTACTAACATTGATGATTTAAAGGGTGATATGAGGCTCACCAAAAATGGTGTTCAATTTCTTTTAAATGATTTGCATTCTATGAGAATGCGGCTAGAAGATGTAGCTAAAGTCACGAGAAGAGATAATATATAAATTATAAAAGAAAATTGTAAGAACCTCGATAATGATGTTGAATAAATCAAGGCCATTCTCAAAAAATACATGGAATGGAGCATTATAACAGTTAATTCTACCCTAATGCACCTCTAAACACTCAGTAAACATGCCCATGCTTATAGTAAAGTCGATGAACAGGGTAATTTGAAGAAAATTATAATGGATATAGCTAAATTTGACCTTACTTCACTTGGAGCTAACATATAATTGTTGGCGAAGGAATGGGATAAACAGTTAGCTAATTTAGAGAAAGTAAATAATTAAAGTTGTTTACCAATGTTATGTTGAAGGTTGTTTGTTTTGGGGATTTTTTTGTTATTTTATATCTTCATTTTTATGTCACTGTAAACAGTACTATTATAGATGTATTTTTGTGATGTTGTGAACTTGATCATGTGCTCATTCAAGAGCTTAGCTATATGTGGGTCTTTTATATGTCTTTTTTTGTAATGTTGTGAACTTGACCATATTTTATTTTAGTATATATGCTATGTAATGGGTAGGTTCCCCTCAACCCTTTTTTAACTATAGTAAAAAAATGCCTTCTAGAAGCCTAGAGAAGGTACACCACTTTGTGAGAACACTTCAAAACAAGAGAGAGTCATCAAAGGATCGTGATGACCCAATGTTTCCTTTTATTTCCTTTAACATCTTGTCCATCTTCTTTGATGTATTGCTAGATGTTCTATCTTCATCTCCTAAGACTTCAATGTTTTTCAAACATGTATGATCGATTTAATTCCCTTTTCTTATCTTGACTATGAGTAGGTGTTCTTCATGACTATAACTTGGCTTGATTTCCCTTTTCTCAATATTATCATCACCTTCTGATATCTTACCTAATATTTCCTCTCCTATAACTATCTCTAGCACATTCTTAAGATTTATTTTCACCTTATATACCTTTTTAACATGCCTTTTGACTACTTGAAATCTATTTCTATACCTAAGAGGTTGATTTTTCCAACACTACTTATTTTTCAAAGAAAGACCTACTCCAAGTTATTACAATCAATTCAGGAGAACCTCACTCTGATACCAATTTTTACAAATTAGGACACTGCAAGCGAGGTGATTCAGTTACTATTCAAATTTTTTACTTCATAATTCAATCCACTTAATTTGTTACAAAAAAACCAAAATAACATCCACAAGAAACTAACATGATAGAAAGTACACATATACATAATTTATTGTGGAAAATCCAAAATGGGAGAAAACCCCATTAAAACCAAGAACTAGCTTAGGAAAATAATTTCCTATAAATGTTACATTGATTTCATAGTTGAGATTCAACTCAACATGGATCTACAACTCCAAAATTTAACCAAGTTGCTACTTTGTATTTCACAAGATGATACTTGTCTAGAAGCTTCAACACCCAATATAAGCTACAACTCACAAGGAAGCTATTACTCCCTCCTACTAAGATACAACTTAGACTTCTTTAATATGTTGATCACATTAAAACTATTGTCTCATATAAATGATAGTGACCACTCAATTAATTCACTCTTCTTCTTTGTTCTTACCCCAATTTACTTATTTTCTAATCATCTAATCAGTACCATATTTATATCATACAAGACTCACTTTCCTTATTACTTTCATATCATAATCTCATTCATTTAATCACCCATTCATGCTACAATGGTTTACTCATACTCCTCTTTAACTTTATATTAATTTTAATTACACTTTTCTCAGGTTCATATCATGTATTCTAATTCATAATCAACCATCTCTGTAATATTCTTCAACTTACATAAGAATTTCAAAAATTTAAGCTCCTAGAGGACTATACCAACACAAAGAACCTATTAATTTCTCATAATCACTTTGAAATGTTTCAATTCACTCCAAGTAACAGGATAATAATAGTGCACAACTCTGAAATATCAATAGCAATACTCTTATTCCATGATCAAGTTAGCTTTGGGTTTGATAAGATGCTTTGGATAGCTCAGAAGGATAATTTAGATTTCCAAAACCTTGTTTAAACATGAACCATCTCCCTTAAGATCAAAATTCCACCTTTGAAATAACACTTTGCCTTGCATAGTCATGAACAGTTATCTCTATGAAAAGCATTTATCTTTTAAAACTTTAATAAGGAAGAGCTAACATTCTCTAATAGATTTAAGGACATGTATTATGATATTAAGGACAAATTAATACTTACAACATTATAAAAACATTTATATAGATGGAACAGACCATACTTTGCAACTCAAAACTCATGCTTTATGATTGGTCCTAGGAGACAATTTGAGAACCATGAAGGTCTATGGAACCATTTTACCATATTAAGAAAAATTTTAGCTTAGATTATTCACTATGAACTTGGATAAGGAGTATACTCCATTTTAAACATCAACAGTTGGTTCAAATACACACTTCAAGACTACCTTGTCTCACAACATGACTGAAATGTAAAACTTGTAACTCGCTGAAAGGACTTGTAAGGAAATTTCCATACTTGAGAAGCATTGAATACATGAATAACTTAGATCCAAAATTAAACAACCAAAAAACACTTTAAAATATATCAAACAATATATTTTAAGACAAACAAACCCATTTCACTTCCATTGATTCAAGAAGATGCTTGGGAGAGTGAAAAATAGGCTCGGAAAAATGATGATAATTTTATTCTTCTACATGTGACCCTCAAAATTTTTGAAAAAATTTAGGCTTTAAATTATCTTAAAAATTTACTTCTATTATTTACCTAAAGGAGGATCCATAATTTTTGTTGGAAGCTAAGAATCCATGGTGCTCAAAATGTATTCCTCAAGGGCTTGGTATTAGGTCATAGATGATATACCATTAAGAATAGTAGGTCAAGGGACTGTGAGTAAAATTTGCCTTATATTGTAGTTACCAAAAGTCATCCCTAATAGACATGTATGTCATAACTTAGTTCCTCATAAATAATCATTTACTCATCAGACCAATCTCATTTGGGAAAGTGCCTAAATGAAATGTGGGTTCATAGTCCTTAAAGATGACAATGAAATAGTGCAAAAAACATGTATGGTTATCCCTTCCTCTTGCAGCTAAAATTACAGCACTTGTGATCATTTTCATACTTTAGGATTATAATTATTTTGAATAGAAGATCCTCCCAATCTTAACTAGATAGGAACAATAAAACCTTTACCCTTCTGATGAAACATTTCACAACATTAGAAATCTTGAACTCATATTTTACATGAGCTGATTTCAACATATACTTCGTAATATATTGACCTAAAGCTCACTCCAATTGCTAGAGTCACAACGATGCTAAGAAGCAATAAAGTATAGACCTATGACCTAAGACCTAATCCAAGCATAGAAACCATATCCAAACCCTCAGGTGCAATCAGAAGGGACTAGCCAATGTCTGTATTTGCACTTTTATACCATTGGTCGTGGACTATGCAAAAATGAAACCAATGATACAACATTGAGGAGGAAGCCTCATTTCACAAATGACACCTTTTAGATAAATTCCACGTAAAGTGCCAGATAATAACACCAATGGACTAGGGTGCCTTGACAGGGTCAAGGGTGCCTAGGCACTAAAAACCTTCTGTAGGCACATTTGAATCTAAAAACTGTCAGAAAGTGATTTATTCTATGTCGAAACATGTTAGATAAATGTCATTGTTAGTCGCCTATATATCAGTGGTTGATCACTGAATTTGCTGGTAATATGCAAAATAGATAATATCTTGAAAATCCCCAAAACACATTAAATATTAAAAATAAAAAGATAGGAATTGGGAGTCATACTGAATGTAATGGTCACCTGACTGAGTGAACTTACGATCCAGGTGTTGGACTACATTTCAAACTCTATGTAGTTCTTTTGCATCTGATTAGAAATCATGTCCTAAGAATATCATCTCTAAGATGCACTCGATTGTGCAGAGATGCACTGATATATACGAGATATATATGTGTGTGTGTGTGTGTGTGTGTGTGTGTGTGTGTGTGTGTGTGTGTGTGTGTGTGTGTCTGTGTGTGTAGCAATGTAAATAGATGTGTGGATGTAAAAATGAACTTCCCCTCCTATGAAGTGTATGTAAAAAAACGTAGTCCATTTTCCATGAATGAAATTGAGATGGATGCTTTGATGCTTTTAAAATGCCTTTAGATGCAAGCTTAGGTGATAGTAATAGATGCTTAGATAATGGTCCCTTATCATGGTTACATAGTTTTGTAATTATATGATTCCCTTGTTTGAATTTTGTAATTAACCACTAAAAGGCCGACCCATAAGAAAACAAGATGCCCAAAGGATAAAAGAGGCCCAAAAGAGGCTATCCAGATACAAAGAGGTTAGGGGCACCCAAAGGGGAAGAGTGTGGTTGGGCACTGGCGTACTGGTTGGGTGATGGTGTCTAGACTCAAAAAAGATGAAGTATCAAAAGTTAGACTAGGAAATAGGGTGTGTAAGGCCAAGAAGGAAACCAAAAAGAAATTAATGAGGCCAAAGACAGTGATCAGTTAATAATTTTCTCACTTAAGAATCATATGAATGCAAGTATGTGATTAGGACCTAGAAATGTACCTAAGTGCATCATTTTTTGTCTACAAGAGCATAGGATGTTGTCAAATTACAAGAGATTGAAAAATGTGATAGAAGTTTTGTAGGATTTTTAATGAATGCTTGAGAGATGATGGATTTACTCAAAATTGCAAGAAATGATGACAATAGAAGAGATTGTTTATCTCGTATTATTCTGTCTAACACAAAGCACACGTACAGTATTTATAGGACAGTAATTTGTACTGGACTCCCTAAATGAATGGAGAAGATCCACAACAGAAGCAGAGAATGATGGAATAACAGAAGAAGAGATAAAGTGATAAGATAGACACCTAAGACAAATCTATTATCCAACGTATGCTAACATTCCCCCCCTTATTACATTATTCTTGCAAATGTGACCTCTGAAAGATTCAAATTTCACTTTTCCAAGGGATTTAGTGAGAATGTCAGCAACTTGTGCTTCAGTAGGACAGTACTGGAGCTGAATTTGATGGTTCAAGACGTGCTCTCGAATGAAATGGCAGTCAATTTCAATATGCTTTGTTCGTTCATGAAAGACTGGATTCTGCACGAGCTTCAACACACTCTGATTGTCGCAATAGAGAATAGGTGACTATTTTTCAGGAATTCCCAGGTCATCCATAATGCGACGTATCCATATCACTTCGCACACAGCTCCTCGTGTGGCGTGATATTCTGCCTCTGTGGATGAGATAGAAACAACATTCTGCTTCTTGCTTATCCACGAGATAGGTCCAGATCCGAGATGAAATATGTATCCTGTAGTTGACTTCCTATCATCAACAGATCCAGCGTGGTCCGAGTCGACATATCCCTGTAGGAAGAATTGATCATTCTTTTTATATTCCAGACCATAATTAGTTGTTCCTCGGACATATCTCAAAACATGCTTTGCTGCATTCCAGTGACATTTCTTTGGCTCCTGCATGAACCTGGAAAGATAGCTGACAGCATAGCAGAGATCTGGTCTGGTGTATGTCAAATAGATGAGCCCTCCAACAAATTTCCTGTAGAGAGTAGCATCTACTTGAGGTGAGTCCTGGAATCTTGAAAGTTGCAAGCCTTTTTCCATGGGAGTGGATATAGGTTTACAGTCAGACATTCTATACTTTTCCAGGAGTGTCTTGGCGTACTTTGTCTGGGAGACAAAGATGTGATGCTCCTTTTGCCATATTTCCAAGCCAAGACAGTAATGTAGTAGCCCCAAATCTGTCATGTCGAAGGTTCTTTTGAGATCATTCTTTACAATATCAACCTGATCTTCTGAACTACCAGTGATCACAAGATCATCTACATAAACAACCAGAATGATAATTTCTTTGCCTACCTTCTTTATATACAAATTTGAATCTGAGGGGCTACGAGTGAACCCATGCTACAAAAGGTGATCGTTGATCTTGATATACCATGCCCTGGGAGCTTGTTTCAGTCCGTAAAGAGATTTGATGAGACGACATACCTTTTTAGGCTGATTTTCATCAACAAATCCTTCAGGTTGGGTCATGTATACTTCTTCTTTCAGATCACCATTTAGGAAAGCACTCTTGACGTCCATCTGCTGAAGTCTCCATCCTTTCTGTGCTGCAAGTGTGCAAACTACTCTGATGGTCTTCATCTTCGCAGTGGGTGCAAAGGTTTCTTCATAGTCGATGCCTTCTTTCTGAGCATATCCTTTGGCTACAAGTCGTGCTTTATGTTTGTCGATGGATCCATCTGCCTTATATTTTGTCTTGAAGACCCATTTGCAGCCTATGGGTTTCTTTCCTGTAGGCAGATCGACAAGTTCCCATGTCTGATTTTTCATGAGCGAGTCATATTCTGTTTCCATAGCTTCCTTCCACTGAGTTTGACTGAGTGCTTCACGAACATTATCTGGCTCGGAGCTATTCATCAGTGAACTCATGAGTGCAAAGTTTACCTCATTTCTTGTTTGACTCCTTGTTTTGACTCCGGATGATGTATCTGGGAGTTGTTGCAAATTTGAGTCCTTGATAGTGCTTTGTACCCACTTCGGACGAGAACTTGACTGCTTTTGAGAAGAACTGTGTCGTTGCCATGAGGATTGATGTGGAGTCACATTCTGCAGTTCTCCAAGGTCAACAAATAGTTCTCCTGGTAGCATTTCTTTTCTCTGAGTAGTCTCCTCCAGCTCATCATCTGATTCAGAGACTAATCGGTGAGATGTGTTTGGAAGTGGATCTTCTGTTGATACTATTGAGTCAAAGGATGACTCGTCACAAACCACATCCCGACTCTCGTATATTTTCTTTGTCTCAGGATCCATGAGACGATACGCCTTCGAGGTAGTACTGTAGCCAAGAAGGATACACGGGAGTGTTTTTGGCTCTACCTTCTTTCTCTTCTGAGCTGGGACATGCATGTATGCTGTGCAACCAAATACTCGCAAATGAGAAATTGATGGTTTTTTACCACTCCATACCTCTTCTGGCATCTTGTTCAGTAGAATCTTTGTTGGTGCCCTGTTGAGAAGATATACAGCCGTTTGTACTGCTTCAGCCCAATAGCGTTCTCCTAGCTTTGCAGTTGATAGCATGCAGCGAGCCATCTCCATCACTGTGCGATTGCGACGCTCAACAATGCCATTTTGCTGGGGCGTGTAGGGAGCAGTCAGGTGCTGCTTAATGCCGTGATGGTTTAGGAAGGCCAAGAACTTCTTTGATGTGAATTCCCCCCCTCGATCTGAGTGGAGTAGAAGAAGTGGTTGTCCAGACTCTTTGACAACACGATGATAGAAGTTCTGAAAGTGTTGAAGAGCCTCACTTTTCTGCTTTAGGAAATATACCCACATCTTGCGAGAGTGGTCATCCACGAACAACTGGAAGTATTTGTATCCTGAAAATGAAGCAGGCAATGGGCCATTCAGATCGGTATGAACTACCTCCAGACACTTCTTGGCATGGAAGGTGCTCGCTTGAAACGGATCTCTATGTTGTTTTCCTGCAAGACAGCCAGGGCAAATAGGCAAGGAACTGGACAATTTGGGTAGTCCACGGACCATTGCTTTTGAACTCATCTGGTGCAATGAACCGACCGACAAGTGTCCATATCTAAAATGCCATAAGGCAGTTGATTCTATTGTTGAAGCAGATAAAGCTACTGCAGAAGATGAAACAGTATCTAAAGCAAATAACTTATCTTTTACAAAAGCTTTAGCAAGAACCGTACCTTGTCGGGAGATTAAGCATGATTTAATGCCATTTTGAACAAGAAATTCAACCTTAAGGTGATGATTCAAGAGCTGAGTAACTGACAAAAGGTTGCTAGTCAAGCCAGGAACATATAGTACCTTTGTAAGTGTACATTTTCGTGGCCCCAGAGGAATGGTCACATTCCCTATTCCTTCTGCAATGTACTCTTTGTCATCCGCTATCCGAACTCGATCTCCAGTTGGCTCTTCGTGTAGTGAATCAAACAGCTTCTTGTCACCTGACATATGCTTGCTTGCACCAGAGTCTATCAACCAGACTTTCTTTGTGGGCTGAGAAGTTTGAGAGACGAGTACAAGATTCTTACTACAATGGGCTCCTTCTGATGTCTCCTCATCAGAGTCATCATCTTCTTGTTGGGCTGCAAGATGTCCTTTTTGCTTTCTCCAGCGGGGACGTCGTTTGGACTTTTGAAAATCTTCGTGCCCGGATGTGCTTGTATGGCTTGAAGGCCCTTGTTTCAAGCTGTTGTGCCAGCAGTGATCAGTGTCGTGAGTATTGGTTCTGCAAATGTGACACCATCTCTTTGACTTTTGATCTTTCTGTTTGGGTTGCGCTGGATTTGGCTTCTCTGGGGGACCTTTCCGATTCTTCTGGCCACGATTAGGCTTTGAGAACAAGGCTTTGTCCTGAGACTCCCCATGCGATGAAGTGATAGCCTCTTCCTGCTGCAGCAAATTCACAAGCTCTTCGAATGTCACTGTTTGTTTAGACACATTCAGTGTTGTAACAAACACTCGAAATTGAGAAGGGAGTTCTCTCAAGGTGATTGGGACGAGAAGTTTATCGTCTACCATTTCACCGAGCGCTAATAACTCCGATCTCAACTCAGCCACGCGACACAGGAATTCCTCCACTTTCTCGTCAGACCCCATAGAGAGGGTGTGCAGCTTCGACTGAAGATGAAGAATCTTTGTCTGATTTTTGGCTTCATAAATGGTTGCCAACTTGTCCCAGGCCTCCTTGGGTTTCTCCGCATTCCGAACATGCGGTTGCACATCATCACTGATACTGAGCATTATCAGCATCAAGGCTTTAGCACTAGCCATGTCATATTTTATTAGTTCATCGGGGGCTGTGGGAGCAGGCACAGACCCTGTGACAATTCCCCATAATCCTTCAAACTGAAGGATTGTCTTCATTTTTGTCTTCCAGGCCGCAAAATTAGGCCCTTTGAGCAACTGAGCGTCAGACAGAAGTAACTTCGGAGCAGACATTGTAATAAAAAAAATATTTATTTATTTGAAAAGTTATTACAATTTGGACTCACTGTCGAGAATTACTGGCTCGTAGATGCTCGCGATATTCACGTGCTGTGAGACGGCGACGCTTTGTAGGGCGTTCTTCTTCGTCATCACAATCGGCGTCGTATCCGGCTTCTAATTCTTCTCGTACTCACTTTGCTTGGCAGCTGACATCGAAAAGAAAGTATTCAAGGAGTCCTTCTCGAACTAGTTTGTCGAATGCAAGATTGCCACAATTTCGAAGCTCGTTCAGCAAAGCAAAGTAGAACCCGGAGCTCTCAGGAGCTTCTCCATGGTGTTCTCTGGCTGGCGAGTTGATATTGTGGCTTTCAGCTGTGGCGACCGTGTTATTGACGCTCTCAATCGAGTTGTCTACACTCGACATTCGACGTAGTGTTGAAGAAACTGTTGTAGACTCAAAACTACCTCGACAGCGCTACACAGGTTGAAGGTCTCCGCGCACAGAAATAAGTTCTCTCTCCCGGCGAGATCTCCACATTTTTCTTTCCACGCAGACAGATTTTCTCCACCCACGTGCTGCCTTCCTTCAGCAGGTGGCTGAGTAAGTCTCCACGTCCAGCTTGTGTTTGATCCTTAGATTGTTTCCATCGTCCAGCAGCAGCAGCAGTCTTCAACATGCTCAGGCAGTCTCCACAGGCAGTCTCCACATCCAGCAGCAGTCTTAAACACGCTTAGGTAGTCTCCACATAGGTATGAAGGGTCACATTTTGGTTATGACTTCTTTTTCTCTAGAAGATCAGTTTCCGACGCCTTGTCAGGTTCCACATCCAGCAGTTCGGCGGTAAAACTAGATCTGACAACAAAAATGATCTGGCAGATCCTTACAACCATGTTTGGGATTTCTCCACGTATTTCTTCCTGAGATTTATTCTCCTGCAGACCACTATCACTCAGACCAGAGGTTGTATTTAGGCATCCAGTCTTTCTTCCTCACGAGGCTAAAAAGAGACTCCACCACGCAAAGCTGAAAAGCCTTTCCACCACTCACGATCTTCTGGAACACACGGACTTGAGCCATACTCCGTTGCTTTCCATTGCAACTCAGTGGACGAAGAAGCCGTCGCGCAGGGTATTTTCGAAAATGACAAGGCTCGACGTTCACTTGACATTGAAGTGGCACTCGACCTACACAAATCTGAACCGGCACGATGCACTCCTGTCCAACACACACAGGTCAGAGGCTCAGTCGCTCTGATACCAAACTGAGAGACAGCGAATGAAGGAGAAATAGAAGAGATTGTTTATCTCGTATTATTCTATCTAACACAAAGCTCACGTACAGTATTTATAGGAAAGAATTTGTACTGGACTCCCTAAATGAATGGAGAAGATCCACAACAGAAGAAGAGAATGATGGAATAACAGAAGAAGAGATAAAGAGATAGGATAGACTTTAAAAGTAGAAAAATTGGGTAAAATTTTCCTTTACGTATACAACCATATTTATGATTTTATCTATTTTTTTATAGGCAGGAACAATGTTTTGTTTAATCCCTCTTTAGAGTAGTGGAAATTTCAATAGTTTATAGGGGTTCCCATAACCCTTTTTTTTTGCAGGGCTCATGGATGTTTCACAACCCTTCCAAATGGATTTTTTAAAGTAAGTTATATATATTGAAAGAACTTTGGGACCTTCAAAGAGAATGGTGGGGGTAACTTTCTAAAGACCAAGTCTCAAAGGATCCTATCAAATCAATCCCAATCATGGCCCACCATGGTTCCTTGGGAAACTCTTTTTGTGGCCTCTTCTTGAGGAAATAGACCCCATAAAATTCAACCATTTGATAGTCCAAAAATATCATCATGATCATAATCCAAAGAGAATATTAATCAATTCCTACAATGTTTAGGTGAGACTCAAATACATCAAATAAAGGTCTACCATTGGTATTCTTTATCATATATGGGACAGTGGGTGGATATTATAAGAAGGGAGAGGAAGGGCGAACAGGACAAAAAAGAGTTACTAACACCCTTTAGAAGTCTTCTAGGGAGAAAGGTATGTGTAAAACATTTTTGGTGGATGGGTGTTGATAATGTGATCCTTGGCTTACCAAATCCAGAGTGGTTTGCCTGTGCATAGATTTTATAGACTCTATTCTAAATGATGGGTTCTTCCCTTCCCAAATCTAAAGACCCTATCTCAAGGTTCCTTGGGAAACTGTGAGGAAATGGACCCCTAAAATTCAACCATGATAGGGAGAATATTAAAATTCCCTGTTTGGGTAGCTGGGAACGTGGATATTATAAAAAAGAGTTAAAATTGATTTTGATAAACGCTTACCAAATCCTGTGAGAAAGATGGGTTCTTCCCTTCCCAAAATTCCATGTAGTTGAAATGGGGCTAGGAACATGATAACTTCCCTTAAAAGCATTCCAGGGATGTAATTTGAGTGTCTCTAAGATGTACCAAGAAAATCAATCCAAGGAAAAGGAAGTGCTCCTCTGGTATCTAACACCCCAAATAAGGTAAATACTAATAAGGGAATTCAAATATCGGAAAATAATGGAAATGAGGAGGAAAAGGACCTAAATCCTGTGTTTATGGATGAAGAGGGATTTACATAAGTAAGTAATAAGAAGTCCCAATGGAAAGCCCTATCAGAACCTCAGTTCTAGAAGGCGAATCTCCATGTTCAAGCTAAAAAGGCTCCATCTACAAAACAAAATTGGATAATCTGCTTAAGAAAGTCTCCAAGGAAAATTTATAGTCAAAATCTAGGGGAGAAAGCATCCTCTATGAGCCTTTATAAATGATTTCTAATCCCTTCGAATATCTTTAGGATAAGGAAAATAATGTTAACATGGGGGTTTTTAACAACACCCATGACATTTTTCAGGAAGTTGTTTCTTCTCAAACTAAGGTGGCCACTGAGATGATGGATTTTGTTAAGGGGGAAATCAATCAAGATGTTAATGATACATCCATGGCTACTCATTTAAAAGTGGAAAATTCAAAGGGGACCCCAAAAAAATGGGATATGGGCTGCCCTACAAACAGGTTGCTAGGAAGAAACACAGTCAAAGGGAAATAGACAATGGAACCCAATCTAAAGTAGATCTTATAAGTTTTTAGAAGAACAAAGAACCAAGTGCTTAAATGAATATAATATCTTGGAATATTAGAGGGTTGAACAACCCTGTCAAGTGGAGACTGATTAAAGATTTGGAGATGACTCACAATTTTGACATCCTGGCCCTGCAGGAGACTAAGATGGTGGAGGGACCTTTTTTGGAGACTTGTGGTAGGTATTGCACAAAATTTCAGGGTTTTTACTGTTAGTTTGATTAGCACCTCTAGGGGTATGGTTGTTATCTAAAATGAAGAAAAACTCAAAGGTATGAAGCTTCTTAATAGAAATAACCATATGGCTATACTTTTTCAGGATAAGAAGTCCAAAGAGTTCTAGATCTTATCTAATATTTATGCCCCAAATATTAAAATTGAAAGGAAAAAAATATAGGCCTATCTCTCCAAATTTCAGAATGTGATCAAAGGGATGGAATGGGTGATTTTGGGGGATTTTAACACCCCTTTGTGTCCCGAGGAAAATAAGGGATGAAATATTGATTTTACCGAAAGTATGGAAGACCTTCAAGATTTTATTTCCCTCAACAACCTTATGGATGTTGAGCTAAGAGGGAGTAGATTTACTTGGTATAATAGAAGAAAGGGTGACCAATTGATTCAAGTTAAACTTAATAGAGCTCTGCTCTCTTGGGGGTGGCTGAACAAAGAATCTGGTCTATTTTCCCTTCCTCACATAGGATCTAATCACAATCCTATCCTCTTCCAGATCAAGGACAAGGATAGGAGGAGAACCCCTTTCAGATTTGAGAAGATGTGGCTACAAGATGAGGATATTTTTGATTTAGTTAAGGGATGGTGGAATGTGAAAATCAAAGGAACAACTTTATTCAGAATTGTTAAAAAGCTTGCTCATGTTAAAAAAATCTGAAAGAATGGAATAAAAGAAGTTTTGGTAACATTTTTGAGAAAAAATAGTCTCTGGCTAATGAGATTTCACTCCTTCAGGGAGATCTGGAATCGTTTGGGGAGGGAAATTCTATGCTCACCCAAAAAAATGAGAAGGATTTACTTGCTGAGTATCATAACATCCTACGGAAGGAGGAATTTTTTTGGAAACAGAAATCTAGAGTCCTATGGCTCAAAGATGGTGACAAGAACATGAAGTTCTTTCATATCTCTACTCTCAAAAGGAGGAGCTCTAATAGAATTCTATGCATTAAAAATGAAGAGGGAGTTATGCTCAATGATTCTAAGGAAATTCAACAAGAGGCATGTTCTTTCTTCAGCAGGCTTTTGGCCTCATCTAGAGATTCTAATAGCACGAAGGAAGAGCAATTTCTAGACGTTATCCCCCATCTGATTAATGATGAAGACAATGTCATGCTCACTAAAATCCCTTCTGTGGAAGAAATTGAATTCATGATAAAATCCTTAAATCCTGATAAAGCTCCGGGACCTGATGGTTTCCCTACTTTCTTCTTCCAAAATTTTTGGGAGATTTTGAGGGATGATACCTGCAGTACTATTCAAGAATTCTTTAAGAATAAAAGGATGCTTCATGAGTTAAATATCACCTGTCTTGTTTTGATCCCTAAGAATCATGATCCTTTAGAGTTTAAAATTTTTATACCCATAAGCCTTTGCAACTATGTTTACAAAATTTGCTCCAAAATTTTGGCTTTAAGAATTCATCTTGTGCTACCCTCGATAATATCTGAGCAACAAGGGAGGCTTTGTTATGGGAAGACAGATCCAAGATGGTATTGTCACTATCCAGGAGACTCTCCATTCGGTGAAACAGAACAAGAAGGAAGCCATGTTTATCAAGCTTGATATGGAAAAAGCATATGACAGAGTTTCTTGGCCCTTCCTTCTGAAGATTCTTTCTAGGTTTGGCTTTGGAGAGGACTTTAAGGAGATGATTCTCTCATGTATTTCCACAGCCAAGTTCTTGGTCCTAGTTAATGGGACCCTTGTGGGTTTTTTAATAGCACATGGGTTTTAAGACAAGGTGATCCTATCTCACCCTTTCTTTTCATTATTATGGCTGAGACCCTTAGCAGAGCTCTAAATAAGGCTACTGAGGATGGTAGAATCAGAGGTATTTCTCCCACTGTCAACTGTAACAGAGTTTCTCACCAAAATTTTGTTGATGACACTATGTTGGTTGGTGTTGCTTTTGTCCCAGAGGCCAAGGAATTCAAACAGTTAATGAAGGATTATGAGGAGGCATCTGATCAATTGATCAATTATGGGAAAAGCTCAGTCTTCTTCATCAATACCCCTGAAAGAAGAAGCAACAAAATTGTTGGTATTCTTGGTTGTGCTTCTAAAACTCTCCCAACTCGGTATCTCAGGATGCTTATAGGGGTGGAAAAACCTAAGAATGTTGAATGGAATTTCTTAATTGATAGATTCCTGAAGAAACTTGAAGGATGGAAAGGGTCGCTGCTATCTCAAGCTGGAAAAGCCATTCTTCTCAAATGTTTGATTCAAAATTTACCTGTTTATATGATGTCTATCTATAGGTTACCCTCTGAGGTTGCTAGCAAGATGGAAAGCATACAAAAAATATTTCTATGGAGTGGCTCCGAATCTAAAGACAAAATTCCTCTAATTTCCTGGGAAAAGGTCTGTGCCCCCAAAAAACTTGGTGGTCTTGGTATCAGAGATTGGACCAAAATGAATAAAGCTATGCTGTCAAAAATGAGCTGGAGACTGATTAAGGAAGAGAGTGTTTGGACTAGTATTATAAGAGGGAAATATTGGCCTAATCTGTCTACTAACGAATGGTGCTTCATCACCCAGAACTCTAATGGTTCTTCTTGTTTCTGGAAATCTTTAAACTGGGCTAAACATGTTGTCTCTGAGGGAAGCAAATGGTTAGTGGGAAATGGGTGAACCATTAACTTTTGGGAGGAAAAATGGTTAGAGGACCTTCCCCTCAAGGCTATTTACCCTACGGTCTATAGAGATTCTATGACCAATTATGGGACCAAGGTCAGAGATTTCTTCAATTTAGATGATCCTTTGGGACAATGGAAAACCATAGCTCTGGATCATTCTAACAACATTGAGATTGCTTCTATTAACAATAGATTAAGAGGAGTTATTATTAATAAAGAGAATCCTGAAGAGGATAGTATTTACTGGTCAAAGGAAGATAATGGTATCTTCTCGGTCAAAAGTGCCTACAACTCTTTCTTTCCTAAGGGGGGAAGGGGAAAATTATAACTAGGGAAGTATTTGGGTCAAAGATTAAATCTCCAAGATTAATATGTTTTTGTGGCTGGTCATCCATGACAAGATTCTTACGGTGACAACCTAAACAAGAGAAATTTCCACATGGTTAATAGATGTGTTTTGTGTGAATCTGATTGTGAAGATACCTCTCACCTATTCCTAAACTACCCCTTTCTTGTCTTGGTTAGGAAAACCATTCTCAATCTTTTTGAAGTCAATTGGGTTTTTCCTGACTCCATAAAACTGTTGTGGACCCAATGGTCTAACCCTTTTAAGAGCCAAGGTTTACATTTTTTATGGACCTTCTCTATTATGCATTTGGCTTGGGAGATATGGAAGGAGAGAAATAGAAGAATCTTTAAAGGCAAAAAAGAGCCTCCCAACAAAATTGGAGCCCACTGTGTGAATTCCATTTTGGCTAATTTCTCTAACCTGAACTCCCAAAAAAAGTCTTTTTTTCAGAATGAATCCAAATTTTCCTTGAAGTGGGGTTTGGGATCCACTACCATTAGCCCCCCTATTCTTAACCCTAGACTCAAAGGTTGGGAGAAACCTAGCAAGGAGTGTTTAAAATTGAACTTTGATGGTGCCTCCAAAGGAAACCCTGGTTGTGCTGGCTGTGGCAGGGTTTTTCGTGATTCTGAAGGAAGTTTTATTCTAGGGTACCATCTCAATCTGGGCACTCAAACTAATAATGTTGTTGAGGCTGTTGGGGTCTTTTGGGGGCTGTCTATAGCTCTTCAACACAATTTTGTCAATACAGAGGTGGAAGGAGACTCCCTGAACATAATTAACAACATAAATGGGAAAGGATCCATCTCTATTTCCAACCATAACTCTATTAAGAGTATTAAGGAAATGACCCTTTCTTTTAATCTTATCACCTTTAAACATGTTTATAGGGAGGAAAATGCCATGGCAGACTTCTTTACTAATATGGGGGTTAATGGTTTTGAGTTGACACTTATGAAGGAGGTGGAAATCCTCGATCCCAAGGTGTGGGCACACTTATTAAAAGACATCAATGAACACGTATAAGGTCCTTTCATGGGGTGTCAATCTCATCATGGTCATATGGAGTAGGATGAATGTGCATTTATCTTTCAATAATGAGAATATGGGAAGGATATCCACTCATGTTCTTGGAGAGATCTTATTGCTTCCTAAGTCTGTAGAAATTTCACTTCTTGGCATGCGAGCAATCTTCTGGTTTTCTGGATTTTGGGTCTTTTGTGAAGAGGTTTTTGTTGTTTGGCCAAATGGGTGGTGATCTTGTCAGAACTGAACCTATTGACCTCAAAGGGGTCATGCCTGAAGCTATGGCTCTATTTGATAGCAAGGGATTTACACCCTTTCTGAAATTTTTTGAAGGGCATTATGAAAATCTTAGCAAATATTTTGCTAGCGCATGGAAAGAGACCAAAAAAGGAGCGGTTGTTGAAATGAAGGGGATCAGTATGGAGATCACTATGGATTTGGTGGCCAAAGTGATGGGCATCCCTGCTGTGGGGAGGGAGGTCTACAAACCTAAGAAGGAAGCCTCTGAAGAACTGAATCTTTTCCTTAAAGGTAATGAGAATCTCACTTCCCATTTTGTTGGTTACCTTCGAATGTCTCTTCCTAATCCTTATGATGAGGTGGCTCTCACCCTTATTCAATTTTTAACTCTGGAGGGTCACCACAAGTGTATTTATTCCTACCACCTCCCTATGCTAAATCATTTTAGGCATGGCCAGGCTTTTATTTTTCCCTACTTTCTGTTTCATTCCCTGTGTGCCTCTATTTCACAGTTCAAAATGAGAAGAATATTTGTCCCTCTCCATCAAGGCTTTATCCTTGCCCTTGTAAAAAGAGTGGCTTTGGACATAGATAAAACTGGCTCCCTTACCATGGCTCTGGAAGCTTATGCGGATGGCACTGGCTCAGAATCAGAGGATGAGGATTTGAGTGACGATACTGACTCTCAGGATGGGGACTCAGATGATGACCAGGATGGGGTGGAGGTGGTGGTGGCCCAGAATCTTAAGGATTTGAAATTGAAGCAGGTCCCTTGTACTTCGTCGTACACCAAGGGTGAGTCCAGTAAACAGGAAGTTGTGACCCCTATCAATGCTCAACTGGAACAACACTTTGAGGCTTTGGGTCACGTTGGACCAATAAAAGGGGAAAACCATTTGGCTAGGATGGTGGTGGATATTGAGGAACTCAAGGGTGATATGCGGCTCACTAAGAGCTCGGTTCAGTTTTTGTTTAATGACTGGCATAAGATGAAAGTGCAGGTGGAGGAAGCGGTCAGCAATGGGCATGGCAGAGAGATTGAGGTTTTAAAGGCCAACTTTGGTTTCATAACCAAAGAGTTGGATCATGTTTGGGCTATCCTCCATAGCTACATGGAATGGAGCATAGTCATGGTGAAATTGACTCTGCAACACCTTCAGACTCTGGGGCAGCTCGCCAATGCCTATTGTGCCATGGATAGTCAGGGCAGGAAGAGAAAGGTGACCCCTAATGGTTTCGACTTGGGTACCTTGACGGGTAATATTGATGCTTTGGTGAAGGAATGGGCTAAGGTGCTGGAGGGGCTTGAAAAATCCTATAAATGATCTGGGGTGGGATGTTTTGGTTTTTTAACTTTCTTTGATCGAGGCTGTTAATTTTATCACTACTATTAGTTTCTCTATGTTTTTTGTTGTTGTTAGTTTCACTACTCAAGCTACAGAGAGCTCTAATAAATATGAATTGTTATATTTTTGTTTTTTGATGTTGTAGTTTTGTAATTATCTACTCTCTTGGAGTGGTGTTGGTGTATGGGGTAGGGCCCCCTCAACCCTTTTTTACCTCTTATCTATATGAGGTAAAATATTTTTCAAATGTTGTTCCAAATATTTAATCATTCAATTTTTTCCTTTTCTTTTATTCAAATACTTTCATATCCTTGCATTTCTAACTTGTTTCGCTTTCCACTAATCATCCTTTTTTGGTTTTCATTATTATCATGTTTTTCATTAAATTAAACCAACTCTTAAATAAAAATATTATTCATACAATATATACATTATGCATCTCTTCTTAATTAATTCATGTTACTCAAAATTACAATTCATTCCACGTATATGTTGTAAGTGTGGAATATGTCATCTATGCATATACATCATAAGTAACTTATATATATTATATGGTTTGACATATTTTTCATTGAGGTAGGGAGGTGTATATAAATCATGAGGTTTTTCATATTTTCTTATCTCATTTTGATATTAATTTTTTAAATCATGAAGATATCCTTTTATTTTCCTAACTGAAGTCCTTTCAAAATACGATAATTGTGTTCAGTAATTTATGATGCTTCTAGTTTGACATCTTGGACATCCAGTGTGATTGCACAACATTGAATCCTCTCCCCAAGTGTGGGACTTGTAAAAATGGGAGAGGAATCTCCAGATTAGAGGTTGGTTCCTCAACTCCTCTGATCAGATATATCACTTACAAGTTGCAGAGGTTTGAATTCCTAGTTCCTACTCTAAATTCCAAGGGGACAAAGATAGGGAATGCAAGAAAATGAAGCTAATGCTAATGAGGTGATGCACCAAAGGAGTTGCAGACACCTGATACTACAATACATACACAATCCATAAGAAAACACAACACAAAGCATGCACAAATTGCTCAAAATGTAATGAAAGATCAGGAAAACAATGGTAGATATATGAAAGGATTGAGGGATTTTAATCACAGAGCATATATTAACATTCCAGATCCAATACAATGCATTACAGTGATCAAGAGGCAAAAAGGGGTGTTGTATTGCATGGAAAGGTAAAAATTTCCACAAATTCTACCAAAAAGGAAGAAAAAGGGAAGTTGCAGAGCTGAAAAGTGTCTCCTTTTTTCAAAAATGAACCCATTCTGGCTTTTACAGTGCAAGCCACGACCCCAGGAGAGAGAAACATGGGAAAACATGGGAGAGCTTCAACCACCAACCCAAAATGCATTAAAATAGCATGGGCATCCTTACAGGCCCATCCCCTGACATTTTTCGCCATGCTGGGAGAGAATGCGAGCCATTCTTCATTAAAAATGGTGGTTGAAACGTCATTTCTGTCCATGACCACGTGCCAGAGGCATTTTTCAATTTTCTCTCTCCAAACTCCATCAAAATGCAAAAATGACCCCTGGAATCTTGTAGATAATTTCACCAGATTTCCATTGATATAAAGAACGTGAAAAACTGAGCTCTGGATCGAAAGATATGGCCGTTTGAAATTTTAGGGCAAAATAGGGCCAAATCGGATTGGCGGGCAAATTTTTTTTTAAATTTTCCACTTTTTGGTCATTTGGAAAATTTTCCAAAAATTCCCCATGCTCCACCATTCTGGGTGCCACGTGGCATGTTTTGATTGGGTGCGGGCCTTTAATGCTTCATTTTCCATTGTTTTTCCCTTTGGAAAATTTTCCAAAAAATCCCCGCCGGGCCGATGATCTGAGGACACGTGGCACGTGCTGATTGGGCGCGGGCCTGTCCTCCTAAATTTTCCATCACTGTTTGATCCTATTTCTTGACTTGGACACGTGGAAAAACCTCATTCATTGTGGGCCTTTCCCTTCAAATTTTCCATGCGGGCTTGTCTTGAGTTTTTTTGGCGCCACCTGACACGTGGCGAGATTCCATTGGTTCGCGCTTGGGGGGGTGATTTTTCCTTTGAAATTTCCTTCTTTTTCCTTTGGGAAAATTTCCCAAATTCTCCCCACCTTCCACCGGTCTGGGACACGTGGCACAATTTCATTCATTGTGGACCCTCTGCAAACATTTTTCCTTTTGCGTAATCCCCTTGGGAAAAATCCCAATCTCCCCCACGCTCCGCTACTCCGGGTGCCCATGGACACGTGGCCTGTTCTGAATGGTTGGCGGGCCTGCGGGCCAATAATTTTCCTTTTGAAATTTGGCAAAAACACTTCACCAAAATTCTAACTTCTCCTCCGTGCTCCGCCGGTCTGATGCCATAGGACACGTGGCAAAACGTGATTGGGCGCGGGCCTTTCCTTCAAAATTTTCCATGCGCCAACACTTAGTCAAATTTTTCAATTTTCTCCCCTGGACACGTGGCATAATCTGATTCACCGGCGGGCCTGCGGGGCAAAATATCCCTTTTGAAAACTTTTCCAAACACTTGGTAAAAAACCAAGTTTTCCTCCGACCCCCGCCACTTCCTTGGACACGTGGCACCATTTCATTGGCTGCGGGCCTTTCAGGGGAAAATTTCCCATAAAAACTCCACCGGGCCATAACTTCAAAAATACATGGAGTTAGGAGGAAAACTTTACCTTTCTGGAAAGCTGAGAAAGAGCTCTATCCAATGGTGCCATTTCCAGAAAGTTTTGAGTGCCTGAAAAGAAAAAAATTATGACTGAGGCACAAGAGAGGGAAGAATGAAAGGAGTTAGCCACAAAATGAGCAAGGGGTACATTTTGGATAACAATTTTGGTGACTCAGAGGGGTCATCTGCCTGCTGGATGAAGTTACCAGTTGCCTGAAGCAATCCATTGGGCATGGAGTCATCAAATTCTCTGTTTGGTACCCCAACTGACTAGAACACTGCAAGGAGGAAGATGGAGGGTGGAACATCATCTGATTGGAGCAAGGCCTGCAACACACATTTCCAGGAACAACAAGCTTGTGCCAAAGCACTTAGGGAAAGCAAAGCTAATCTACAGCAAAACAATGTGCACAAGCACTTGGAGGAATGAAAACCTAAGCTAATATGTACAAGGTGGAGAATTCCCTTCAGTAGCAATGCTTTAGATGGATTCCATTGACTGGAATCTGCAGTTCTTCACCATCCAATGAAGACAATTGGAAAGCATTGCTGTCCTTACACTTTGTGACCATGTATGGGCCACTCCAAATGGCATCAAATTTTGAATGCCTTCCCGGTTTTTCTCTATCTGCATCCCATTTTAACACTAGATCTCCAACTTGGAAAGATCTATTCTTGGCCTTCTATCAAAGGTCTTCTTGATCAAAGCTTGATCCTTCTCCATTGCTTGGGATGCCTGATTTCTGATTTCTTGGAGCTCCATCAATTCTGCATATCTAACCTCCATGGGCTCAAACTCCAACAACTCCAACTGTTTCATGAGTTCCAATGTTGGCAACTCAAGTGACATGGGAAAAATTGCCTCTCTTCCATAAACAAGCTTAAATGGAGAGTTACCTGTAGATCTCTTGGGAGTTATCCTATCAGCCCATAAGGCTGATTTCAACTTAGTATGCCAAGACCTCTGATTTTCATCAAGAGTCCTCCTAATGATCCTCAACAAGTTCTTGTTTGTAGATTCAGCCTGGCCATTACCCTGAGGGTAATAGTTTGATGAAGTGCTTAGGTAGATCCCATTCTTGACAGCCCATTCAGTCACCTTGGACCCAATGAATGCCAATGCATTATCTGATATTATTGTAGCAGGTATGCCAAATCTGGTTGCTATTCCCTCATAGAAGTCTAGGATGCTAGATTCATTTGCTTCCTTGAGTGCTACTGCTTCAGTCCACTTGGTGAAGTAATCTGTTGCTGTTAAAATCCATTTGTGCCCTTGGCTTGAATTGGGATTAATGACTCCAATGAAGTCCAAACCCCATTGCATGAATGGCTGGTCAACTGAAATTGGATGCAATGGAAGGGCAGCTAGCCTCTCTTTACCTGTGAAGAATGCACAATTCTTGCACCTCTTGATCCATGCATAACAATCACTGAAAATCTTGGGCCAATAATAGCCAGCCCTCATGATCTTTAGAGCTGTCACTCTTGGTGCAAAATGACCACCAGCTGATCCACCATGGAACTCTTCCAACACCCTATGAATCTGATTTGTACCAATGCATCTCAGCAGCACTCCATTCACATCCCTTTTGAACAAAACACCATCAACAAGGGCATATGGGACAGCCTGCAATCTGAAGTGTCTTCTTTTGGTCTTGTTCATCTCTGGAGGGCATAGACCTATGCTTAGGAAGTGCATTATGTCTTGGGTCCAGCAAGGAGTGAGGACACCATCATTTTCCTCTTGAGTGCTTCCTTGCTCATGGCTGTCTTGCAACGCCAAAACAACCTCCTTCTCATTGCATGCTTCCTTTTGTTTGCTCAAAATCAGCTGCTCACACAATCCTTTTCCTCTGACCAACTTGGTGACTTTGATCTCAATGTCATACTCCATGACACGAGTAATCCAACCTGCTCTCTTTTCATTCAAGTCTTTGTTGAGGAGGAAGTCTTTAACTCCCACATGAGAAACCAGCAACTGAACCTTGTTGTTTGAAACTAGATGCTTGAATTTCTTCAAGCTCCTGATTACTGCAAGAACATGCTTCTCAATGAAAGAATATCTCACCTCATAATCCTCCAGGCTTTGGCTGAAGAAAGCAATTGGCTGCTCATCATTGTCTTTGTTCTGCTGTACCAAAATTGCAGAAATAGTATCATCACCCCCAAATGCATAGAGGATGAAATCCTTGGAGAAATCTGGGTTGATGAGAGTTGGGGCTTAAGAGATGGCTTCTTTGATTGCTTCAAAACTTTCCTTGCCTTCTGCTGTCCATTTGAAAGCCATGCTTTTCTTTAACATCTTGGTGATAGGCTTGACAAGGGCTGCAAAATTTGGGACAAACCTCCGAACAAAATTTATTCTCCCCAAGAAACTTTGAAGGGCCTTCTTGTGGCTTGGCAATGGTAGTGCTCTTATGGCTTCAACTCTTTCTGGATCAATTGCTAATCCTTCTTTGGAGACAATGTGGCCAAGGAGTTTTCCTTCATGGGCTAGAAAAATACACTTTTTAGGATTCAAGGATACTCCAAATCTTCTGCACCTTTGGAACACTTGTCTCAAATGAAAGAGGTGGTCTGCTGCATTTTTTGAAAAAATAGTGATATCATCAAGATATATCAGCACAATGTTGTTAATCAAACCCTTGAATGCCATGTCCATTGCTCTTTGGAAAGTAGCTCCAGCGTTGGACAGCCCAAATGGCATTTTCCTGTATGCATAAGTTCCCCATTTGGTTGTAAAGGCTGTCTTGAACTGATCTTCTTCTTTCACCATAATCTGATTGTACCCCTGAATAGCCATCAAGTAATGAAAACCTCTCAGAGCCAGCAACAACTTGTAAAATCTGCTCCATAGAAGGAAGTGGATAATGATCCTTGAGAGATGCTCTATTCAAATCTCTGAAGTCAACACACAATCTGATTTCCCCACTCTTCTTTCTAACTGGAACCAAGTTGGCCACCCAACTAGAATGCTTGATAGGGAATATGATTCTTGATTCTATCAACTTATTCAATTCCTTTCTCATGAGAGGCTCCATGTGTGGATTGACTGGCCTTTGTTTTTGTCTGATGGGTTTAGTACTTGGATCCAATTCAATGGTGTGTTGAGCTAACTTGGGATTGAAACCTTTCAAATCTTCATAGCTCCAAGCAAACACATCAGGGAATTCTTGACAAAGTTGTATGAACTCATACCTTTCTTGCTCAGTTGTCATCTTACCAACTTGGAGTGATTTGCCTTCTTCCACCAAGATGGACACTGAATCTTCTCCCTTGACTTGAATGTTTGCTTTCTCCTTCCTAAACTGATCATTAGGATTGAAAATGGACTCCAAAGTAATAAGTCCCTTTGGTAGTTTGTTGGTTCTCAGCTGTACCACTTGGTCACCATACTGCTGCTCCAAATTTTCCTAATTTTTAGCTGAGAACTCAGCCTCTTCTTGCAAGAAATGGATGATTTGCTGATCATTTTCAAACACTTGCCAACTTACATTGTTGTCTGGTACTAAAGGCCTCACAATCATGTAGATGTTTGGCTGTACCTCTTTTTGGATGCTTTCAACAACGTCAAAGGCTGCCCCAACTGCTGCAAGCCTGTCAGCAGCTTGGTTCTCTTTTCTAGGAATGGATTTTATGCCAAAGCCCTCAAAATCTTCAATGAGGTCCCACACCCTATTTTTGTAGCACTTGAGTAGATCATTCTTGACAGCATGCTGCCCCTTAACTTGGTTGACAATCAACTCACTGTCACCAAAGACTTGCAAGTTCTTTATCCCTCTCTTGATTGACCAATGCAATCCTTGTATCAAAGCTTCATATTCAGCAGTGTTATTAGAGCATGCAAACTGAAATCTAAAAGCTGAATAATACTTAACTCCTTGAGGTGAAACAAGCATAGCTCCCCCTCCTGCACCTTGTCTACTCCTTGATCCATCAAAAAACAACTGCCATACCTCATTGTCATCCTTGTGGTTTGGCTTGGTGATGCTAGGAATAGGCTGATTTTCTTCATGCATGCAATAGACTCCTAGCTCAGATTCTTCTATTTCTTGATAAGGATCAAAAGCATGCACCTTGTTTTCCCATTCATCAAGAGTTAGATCTGGGATGCTTCCTACCTTGGTGTCAGTTTCATCAGTGCTTGGATAATCCTCTTGATCAAACGCTGAACAATTGGTATTGATCTGACTTGGAGTGTAAGGCTCAATGTGAAAGTTTGCAATAGGTTCAGATCTGATTGTGGCTTTAGTTCCATATCTTGTTCTGAACAACATGTGTGACCAATCAGCAGATAAGTAACCTCCAATCTTGGCTGTGAAATCCCTTGACAGACATAGGGCAAAGAGTGGTGGAAGATCTATTACTGAGACATCTTGCAAAACAACAACGTTGGGGCAGGCATGCAAAGTAAGACTCAAGTTTTTTATCACTCCAACTGTTGTTACTACTGTCCCATCCAATTGCACTACCCCTTTGGATATGACTTCATACTGAATTCCCAACTGATCAGCTATTTTCTTGGGCATTACTGAACTACTTGCCCCGGAATCAATCATGCAATTGTGTACTAATTGGTTTCCAATGATCAATGAAACATAGAATGGAGGGGGCTTCAACATTTTACCTTGCTGTCCTCCATGATTCCCTTCAGGCTGGGCAGCATTTGTGAGCACCTTTTCTTGCATTTGGACTTGCTGATTTGAAGTTGACCAGTCCTTCATGGCAGCTTGTAGCAAATCTCTTTGGCCTGGGATAGATAGTGATTCCCACATTGATATGTTTACATTTGTCTTCTTCATCTGATCAATGATGTTGAATGGAGATGAAGCATCTCTTTGCTGTCCCTTGGCCTGCACATTCATTCCTTGCATATGGGTAGTAACAACTGGAATTTGAGTTGGCCTAGGGGTTGTTTTAGGCAGCCCTTGTGTGCTTGGAACTGAATTTTGTTTGCCAATAATTTGTGGAGTAGTAGGAGGTTGTGGATTATTTGGAGCCAATGGCTGTTCTTCACCCAAATTCCTCCTTTTTGACCTTGTGTTGGCTGCAACACTTTGGGAAACTGTTTGATTCATGCCACAAAAATCTTCTGCCTGCCAGTTTACAAGTGTAGTATCATTTGGAGCTGATTGCTGCTGGAATGTTTCTTGTTGTTGGTTATTTCCTTGACTACCTTCACCCTCCACACCAGTAGTTGTCACCATTAATGCTTGATTTAAGGCACCGTTGAAACACATAGACTGGTTGTGAGGTTCATTGCATGGGAAACACCAATACATAGCTTGATTTAAGGCACCTGTTGAAGCACATAGACTGGTTGTGAGGTTCATTGCATGGGAAACACCAATCATACTCTTGAGCTATGTTGTTTTGTCACTGGCACTAATGCCTTAGAGGCAGATATAGCATTGGGATTATAGGGCTGAAATGGTCTGTTGGCAGGAGGTCTTGCTTGGTTTAAATTTGCAGCTGGATTGGGTGGTCTTTGAGGTTGGTATGGCTGCCTGTTAGGCTGAGCTTGAGGCTGGAAAGGAGGTCTAAAACCTTGGGCTTGCTGCCTCTTGAGTGTAACCAGCTCATTACCTAGATTTTGCAATTGCTTCATGACTTCTTGAAGTTCATTTGAGGCACTAGAAGATGAAGTAGAAGCTTCACTTGAATTCTGATTTCTAGGAGTGGGAATAGGAGCTAAATTAGGCACTTGATTAGTGTTTGGGCTCTCTAAACTTGGAAACAATGGCATTGGAGGCCTAGGAGCTAGCTTGCCAGCTTGAATCAAACAATTTTCAGCTCTAATGGCAATGCTATAAGCAACAGGGATAGTTGTGCCTCCCATGGATTGAATTAACATAGAAATATCAGAATTTAAAGCTTTAAGGTAATATAGAAAAGCACCTTCTGCTGCTGGCCTTACTGCCACTGGAATTCTCTCCCAAGTCATTTGAAATCTGAAGTTGAAGTCAGTCAGCTGCTCATTGGGAGCTCTCTTGATGGTTGTCAGCTGCTCCAAAAGGGACAAGTTGTCTCCCTTTTCTCCAAACTGCTCATGGAGGGCTATACATAGCTGGTTCCAATTTTGGATAGAACCTGAGGCAAGACTCCTGAACCATTGCAAAGCTTTCCCTTTGAATGAAGATGCCAGCAGTTTGACAGCAACTTGCATCTCATTGATCTCATGGATTGCACAAATATTAGCAATATCCTTAACATGATCACCAGGAGTGGTCTGATTCTCTCCAGTAAAGTATGGGATGTTCTTCAATGCTGCAACTGGGATTGGATTTTGTGCATTGAGAGCAAGTGGGCTGCTGCCAGTGAAATTGACATAGGGGTTGTTTTGTGCCATTCTGATTGGCCTTAGAACCCTTGTTGATTGAATGAAAGGCCTACCAGGTGGAGGAGTTGAGAGAGTTCTGTTTGGTGGAGATGGAGACCTTTGAATTCTCCTCCCTCTTTGCCTTCTTCTTGGAGATAACTGCAGATACTCAAACAACACCTCTTCTTCTCCAACTCTTGACCTTGTGGTGATTCTTCTCATGAGTTTTCAGGTCTGCACTGCTAAAACCAGCTGATTCTTCTTCCTTGGAGTCACCAGATGTGTAATTTAGGGCTCTTTTAAGCAAGAAACTTGCAACAAATGCACATCAATTTGTTGCAATGAAGATGAAGACCTCTAAGGTCCCACCGGGTGTGCCAAAACTGTTGTTGCAAATCAGCAGCACCCCTGGATGTTGATCAGACTTCTAGTTTGACATCTTGGACATCCAGTGTGATTGCACAACATTGAATCCTCTCCCCAAGTGTGGGACTTGTAAAAATGGGAGAGGAATCTCTAGATTAGAGGCTGGTTCCTCAACTCCTCTGATCAGATATATCACTTACAAGTTGCAGAGGTTTGAATTCCTAGTTTCTACTCTAAATTCCAAGGGGACAAAGATAGGGAATGCAAGAAAATGAAGCTAATGCTAATGAGGTGATGCACTAAAGGAGTTGTAGACATCTGATACTACAATACATACACAAACCATAAGAAAACACAGCACAAAGCATGCACAAATTGCTCAAAATGTAATGAAAGATCAGGAAAACAATGGTAGATATATGAAAGGATTGAGGGATTTTAATCACAGAGCATATATTAACATTCCAGATCCAATACAATGCATTACAGTGATCAAGAGGAAAAAAGGGGTGTTGTATTGCATGGAAAGGTAAAAATTTCCACAAATTCTACCAAAAAGGAAGAAAAAGGGAAGTTGCAGAGCTGAAAAAGTGTCTCCTTCTTTCAAAAATGAACCCATTCTGGCTTTTACAGTGCAAGCCACGACCCCAGGAGAGAGAAACATGGGAAAACATGGGAGAGCTTCAACCACTGACCCAAAATGCATTAAAATAGCATGGGCATCCTTACAGGCCCATCCCCTGACATTTTTCGCCATGCTGGGAGAGAATGCGAGCCATTCTTCATTAAAAATGGTGGTTGAAACGTCATTTCTGTCCATGACCACGTGCCAGAGGTGTTTTTCAATTTTCTCTCTCCAAACTCCATCAAAATGCAAAAATGACCCCATGGAATCTTGTAGATAATTTCACCAGCTTTCCATTGATATAAAGAACGTGAAAAACTGAGCTCTGGATCGAAAGATATGGCCGTTTGAAATTTTAGGGCAAAACAGGGCCAAATCGGATTGGCGGGCAAATTTTTTTAAATTTTCCACTTTTTGGTCATTTGGAAAATTTTCCAAAAATTCCCCATGCTCCACCATTCTGGGTGCCACGTGGCATGTTTTGATTGGTGCGGGCCTTTAATGCTTCATTTTCCATTGTTTTTCCCTTTGGAAAATTTTCCAAAAAATCTCGCCAGGCCGATGATCTGAGGACACGTGGCACGTGCTGATTGGGCGTGGGCCTGTCCTCCTAAATTTTTCATCACTGTTTGATCCTATTTCTTGACTCGGACACGTGGAAAAACCTCATTCGTTGTGGGCCTTTCCCTTCAAATTTTCCATGCGGGCTTGTCTTGAGTTTTTTGGCGCCACCTGACACGTGGCGAGATTCCATTGGTTCGCGCTCGGGGGGGTGATTTTTCTTTGAAATTTCCTTCTTTTTCCTTTGGGAAAATTTCCCAAATTCTCCCCGCCTTCCCGGTCTGGGACACGTGGCACAATTTCATTCATTGTGGACCCTCTGCAAACATTTTTCCACGCAATCCCTTTGGGAAAAAATCCCAATCTCCCCCCGCGCTCCGCCATTCCTGGGTGCCCGGGGACACGTGGCCTGTTCTGAATGGTTGGCGGGCCTGCGGGCCAATAATTTTCCTTTTGAAATTTGGAAAAAACACTTCACCAAAATTCTAACTTCTCCTCCATGCTCCACCGGTCTGATGCCATAGGACACGTGGCAAAACGTGATTGGGCGCGGGCCTTTCCTTCAAAATTTTCCATGCGCCAACACTTAGTCAAATTTTTCAATTTTCTCCCCTTGGACACGTGGCATAATCCGATTCACTGGTGGGCCTGCGGGGAAAAATATCCCTTTTGAAAACTTTGCCAAACACTTGGTAAAAAAACCAAGTTTTCCTCCGACCCCCGCCACTTCCTTGGACACGTGGCACCATTTCATTGGCTGCGGGCCTTTCAGGGGAAAATTTCCCACAAAAACTCCGCCGGGCCATAACTTCAAAAATACATGGAGTTAGGAGGAAAACTTTACCTTTCTGGAAAGCTGAGAAAGAGCTCTATCCAATGGTGCCATTTCCAGAAAGTTTTGAGTGCTTGAAAAGTAAAAAATTATGACTGAGGCACAAGAGAGGGAAGAATGAAAGGAGTTAGCCACAAAATGAGCAAGGTTGATTTCATTTGACAGGAGCACTAAAATTCATGCCCTATACTCAGCTCGTCTAGGTGTTTGCTTCAGCTCAAACTCCTTCACATGTGAATATCTAAAAAGGCCATTTTTGGCAAACATTCTACAACTACTTTGGAACACCCTTTGCAGGCTTCTGAGGGAAGAATCGTAAATCATACTTGTAATTTTCTCAAAGCATCTTAGGGTATCAAAGGTGATTTAAAATGTTTAGGAATGCTCAAATTATCCAGGATATAGATCTATGAAATCAATATTCACATACCTCATTTAGGGCAATCTATCTAATGAACCGGGTTATCTCCCTGACTTCTTCACTTGGAAAATTAACCCTTGATTTCACATGAATGCCATCTTACAGGAGAGAGTTAAAGCTATAACCATTGAGAATATACTATGGTCAAAAAATCCTATACAACGTTGAATCATCAAACTTCAATCTTGGAAAGGCTACAATGTAAAAACATTTCATACCTGAGGTATTTCTGCAAACTTTGTAGTTGCTTCCCTCTTAGTTCAAAATCAAATAAGCCTCTAAAATCTTGGAATTCAAGGTAGACTTTTAGATTTTGATTCATGGTCCATCCATTAATTTTAAAATCTTTATTTGGATTAAAAACCCATATGAATACTTATTTACCCCAAATCACATTTTCCTGAGAAGCTTTACCTGTAGAAAAACATCCAAGTTCTAGGATGTCTAAAAGTATGGACATCCAAGGCAAAATTTGCTTTCCCAGAATGGAAATGCCACACTTTGGAAACCTAGGTGTCACCTTTGTCCCTTAGGGGACATGGGGGACACTAGAGTGTGACCCCTCTCTCCTCCCCAAGGCACACTTTGGACACCTAGGTGTCAAGTGTCCTCTCTATCCCATTTGTCCCCATGGTGCAAGGGGGACAAGGGGGAAACCAATGTGCGACCTCCCTCCTTCTGCCACATTGTAATTTGATTTCCTTGGTGTCCCATCTATGCCCTTTTTACCCCAAGGGAAAATGGGGAGACAAAATTGTGACCCATCTCATGCATGCAGCTCAACCAATGGACCCCATGTGATCACCTCTAGCTGCTCTGATGCCATTTGTTAGCCCCCATCCCAATCATCTCATTTTCAACTCCCTCACTCAAACCCAGGTCACAATTTGGACACCTAGGTGTCTGCCCCTTTATCCCCTCTACCCCCCAATGGATAGAGATGGCACAAAATTGTGATCTCTCCTCTCTTGTGTAAATTTTCTAACTATGGACAAGCTGTCATGGTCATAAACAAGTCAAAAATCACTCAATAACTTAATTAACTTTTTCTGTCACAAATTTAATAATTTTAACATTCAGATGAGGAATGTGTTTTTCCTCTGACCTCCATTAATGACTAGAAACTAAAAAATTGAATTGTAAAAAGTTTCCTTTTTTATTCTACGGAGATCCTGGGGCGAAAAACCCTACAATTTGGAGCGAATATTCTTCATAAAAAATTCTTTCATCCAAGGCATTTCTTGCATGATGAGGTGGCTGATTTTTTGAGATATCGAGGATTGATTTTTCTATCACGATTCTTCCATATTTTATGAAATTCTTATTTTCCCGCTAATCCGTACAAGATGAGAATCATCTAAAAATTTGAAGAGGAGCATCCTTAAAAAACTGCAAAACTTTTGAGACCAGTTTCATATCAATCTGACACTTATAGGTGAATTTTCTAAAAATAGCAAGTGATCATGGTTGGGCATGTCTAAAAATAGTAAGTTTCTTAAAATGGCGATTCCTCAGCATTTGCAATACTCCAAACGAGCAAGAAACATCATGCTTGAATTGATGAAAACTTGCTAAAAATAGATCTCAGTCACTAAGGTCTGTTAAAAATGTATTTGAGATCAGAAAGTTACGACAACTCCTATTCTACTTGTCTCAATACTATTTTTTTCCACCATCAAAAGACTAGGAAGTTGTCTCATGGTCCATAAAAGGAAAGAAAACCCTTCCGCAGATCCTAAAGCACTAGTTCTAAGGTGAGACCTCTGCAAGGCACAACCTTATGCAAGAAGTCGAATGATCCAACTCATCCCAATTGTGGAAAAGGAGATCTATCTTGTATGAATCACATTACGAAAAGGAACAAACTAGAGTGCATCAATATGTGTGAAAGATAGTCACATGGAAAATGGGTGAAATTAGAAACATCGCGAGGCCTGTGAAGGTTATGAAACATCAGGAAATTCATTTCAAGTCATCAAGGGAATGGTAATCAGGGGTATGATAATAGAAACTCACAATGAGTGATGATGTCATTCATATCGAGCTCATAAACAATGCACATCTCATGCTTTGTAATGTGCTCAAATCTTACAAGTCTAGGGGAGGTGACATTCATAGTGCTTCAATGCAATTTGGAGATCAAAAACATGGAACTCATCCTTGAGTCTTATTCAAGTTCAATCCTCCTACCTAGCGAAGGAAACTTATTTTCATGAGAAAAAATCAAGAAAAATGATGTTTAGGTACCTTAAGCATGTTTCCACTCGGGTGACATCTTGGATAGGAAGGTGAACCGCGAGGTTAAAAAGGGGTCATCATGTTCAAATGTGAAATGGGAAGCTCATGGAGTAAGTTGAGGATTAGCATATCCTGAATATGCCATTATGTCCAAATATCTCCGAGAAACAAGTCAAAATGAACTAATCAAGCTATCAAGGTACTCATGACCATCATGTGTGAAGGATAAAAAATCCATCTACTCCCATGAGAAACATGTGAATATGAGGTGCATGAGCATATTAAAGTTGATTCCATTCAAGAAGGATTTAAGAGCTAGGAAGGGTAAGTGGGTGATTTCCATGTGAAGTACTATGTTCGCAAGAATGGGCGATCATCTCAGTTTCACTTGATTTCATTCATTTGGTAGTGTTCTTAAACACTCATTCAGCACCTTATAGTGTCATCACACCTTAAGGAGGAAGCACCTTACAATCACCTCATTTCAGCCATGAATGGTGATAGGACAAGAATCTCATTCAAGAAGCAATCCTCTATCTCCTAAGTGAAGACCTATTTCGGTAAGTGAAAGATAAACATCAAAAGGTTTGAGCATCATTAAAGAAGGGTTAAGGGGACCCTACCCCGTACAAACAAGATAGATCAAAGATATGAAACCATGGCCAAGGGTATACCCATTGAAGCCCCACAACATAACAGGTACAAAATAACAACATATCTACCAAACTAACAGCATCACAATAGTAGAAAGCCAAACTAACAACAAACCACAAAAAACTTATAGACCAAACCCAAAGCCAAAAATAACAACAAAAATTTAGTCCTTGACAATTTCTTCCACTGAATGCATGTAGTCATTTAATTCTTTAACCAACTCTGCAATAGTCACCCTCCATTTTTCATAGTCTGGTTCGATCATTTCTTTTTTAGGCATTACACCTTAGTTTTCCAACTGCTTGGCCCTCTGCATTGCATAGAACAATTCTCCCATCATCTTTAGGTGTTGTATAGTACCTTTCATGTTCAATATATGCACATGCCTTTGATTTACGATAGTGTCTCCTTCATTTTCAACACATCCTTTTCCATAGTTTGGCATCTTTCATTAGCATTTTGCAGTTTCTCATTGACCACAATAGAGGTAATTTTTTCAATCTTCTCCTACACCTCCCTTAGTTCAATAGCAATCATGTTGATCTTGTCCCTGTTTATATCAGTATCAAGCCTACAATTTTTCAAATTCCATCCTAAAATCATTATCCTTGACCATCAAATCTTGAGCAGCAAACATATCTTTTTGTGCTAATTTCAAATCCTTAAGACTCACAATGGATTCCTCAGTATTTTGAGTTTGTGTTTTAGATACTTCTTCCTTTTCTCAAACTTTGGGAGGACTCTCTTTGTTCATTTCCTCAATTTCCATTTCAGGCTCCATATTATTCTCCTGATAATCACCATCACTACCATCCTCTTTGATTTCCCCTGTAACCTTCTCCTCGGGACCTGATTTCCTTTTTCCCTTGTTTCCCATCCGTTCCTTTCATCCTTTTTTCTTTCTGAGGTTTCTCCTTGGCCATGTGCATGGTCTTGTCCTCTTTCCCAGAGTTTTACTTCCTTCCTCCATCCTTGGGACTCATCTCCTTTGCACCAATTTTCTCATACCTTCCAATCATAGGGGTCCCTATTAAAACCAAGGAATTAATAAGCCCTTGGTGTAGAGGGACTTTGAAAGTCCCTTTTCTAACTTGATCAATAGATTTAGCCAAAGATCTAAACAAGAAATTTGGGAAACAATACTTCCTACCATGTCTGAAATGGTTTAGCATAGGGAAATGATAGGCATAAACAACTTTAAACCTACCTTCTAGGGTTACATATGACATCAAAAGAAAAGCAATTTCCTCAAAAGGAGGAGGAAGAGAGTCCCTTTCATAACCATTAAAATGTTTTCTTAGAGTCTCCTTACCTTGCAAGAAGTTATCCACTTCCATACTGCAGTCTATCTTTAGTTTGAAAATCATTCTACCCTCCAACGGTAGCCCTGTAACTTTAGCAATCAACTTGGGTGAAATTGAAAAGGAGAAGCCTTTAATACATACCCTCCCTTCATTCCATGACTTAACAATCTGGAGACTTAGATCCTCATCATGACCAGTGAAGATGTTGAAAAATTTAGTCATACTGGCTCTCTCTATAAGCTCTTTCGCTTCCTTGCTAACCTCCAGCAAAGTTTCAGGTTCTACCCTTACTAAATCTCCTCCCATTTTTGTGCTAAAAGAAATTGCCCCTCCAAGTCTAAATGTTTTGTGCAAGAGATGCAGGTCCAGACCAAGGATTCTCGTAATTTTCAAACTCCATTGATCTTTCATGTTCCTAAAAATGATTTTAGCTCTTTTTTTGATAGGCTCATTCCCACTCTTCAAATATGGGCCTTTATGAGTATCAAGATCTTGCACATGTCTCCACCTAGCATTAGTCTTAATCATTGTACAACTCAACTCCTTTTTATCATTTGAAAATATTTTAGACATGAATTCCTTCTATCCATATTATTATTACCCCAATTCTTAATACTCATAAGGGGGCACGGGTTAGGGACTAAATTCCATCTCAAAAATATGTTTGATTTGTTCATCCAGACCATCTATGTTTTCCACAATATTAAAATCAGTAGCAACTACCCCCATGTTTGTAAATTTTTCAGCAATCCCATTCCCTTCACTGTAAATATGTTGGAATGTGATTGAGCTAAAGAAAGGGATTATATTCTTTGTATTGTTAATAAAGTATTCAATTGTAACTGAGACTATATTCTTTCCATTCATGCTTGATATTATATTTTGAGAGTCTCCTTCAACAATTAAGGTTCTGAAATCTCTCTCCATGGCTAACTTAACCCCCAGTACATTGCAACAGCTTCTGCCATGTGATTAGTTTGGGTCCCAAGATTAAAGAAGTAAGCTAACACAAACTTTCCATCAGAATCCCGAAACACTCTACCTCCTCCCACTTTACTAGGATTCCCTTTTGCAGCACCGTCAAAGTTTAGTTTAATAAATCCTTCCATAGGTCTTTTCCATCTCACCCCTTCTCTAGGATTTCTTTTCTGAGTTGTTCCATCAATCAGGAGACCCCATCTTCTTGAAATATGAATTTCCCCCTCCAAAATTTCAGCCTCCTTATTTTTTAGAATAGAAAAGTTGTTTCTAACAACTTGGACACATCTTTTTGTTATTTGTAGAGAGAACAACTTTTTTCCCCTAAAAACCCTCCTATTCCTTTCTTTCCACACTTCCCACCAAAAATGACCAAGGCTAAGGATCCAAATATTTTTTAGGCCTTGACTATGAAAAGGACATTTCCATTGAACCCAAAAATCCTTAATCTCTTGTGGGCTAACCCAAAAAACCATAAATTGGGATAAGATAGAACTAATGATCAATGATGAAAAGGGACAACCTGCAAAGAGATGATTGACTGTCTCCAGTTCCTTTTCACATAAAACACATCTATTGACCATGTTGAAACCTCATTTTGTAAGATTGTCAACCGTCAGAATCTTATTGATCACAGTAAGCCAGCTGAATATATTGACTTTAGGGATGACATTTTTATTCCAAACCTTTCCCCATAGAATACCTTATGTATTCTCTTCTTCTTAAAAAAACTGAGAGTAAGCTGATTTGAGAAAAAATATGCCAGTTTCTTCTTTATCCCATATTAGTCTGTCTTGTTCTCTTTTGTTATAGGTAAGTTGATTATCAAGGAATTCATTCAATCTTTCCATTTGTTGATTTAAATCTGTCTATCCACCTCCAAGTTTTCCAATTCTTGAAATTTCCTTCTTCAGCCAAATAGTTTCTTACCATTATGCCATATTTTCTTTCAAGCAACTGAGATATTTCAGGAAATTTTTCTTCCATTGTAAACTACCCTGCCCATTTATCTTTCCAAAACATGGTCTTGGAGCCACTTCCAATTTTCCATTTACATCCTTTTCCCAATAGTTCCTTACCCAGTTGATATCCTTCCATATGCTTGATCCGCTGAAATTAGGAGGTTTTAAAATACATCTATCATCATGTGCATCATTCTAATATTTATGTTTTAGAATTTGGTCCAAACACTTTCTTCATTAATTAGTCTCCACCCTATTTTAGCTAATAAGGGCTTTGTTCATTTTTACCCCAGTCCCTTAAACCTAAGCCTCCAAGTTTCTTAGGTTTAAAAACTCTTTTCCAAGCCACCAATTAAATATGGTCCTTACTTTTCGTTCCAATCCATAGAAAATGTTTTTGAATAATTTCAAGTTTGTCTGCCACCTTCGTAGGGAGCTGAAAAAGAGACTTAACATAAACTGATAGACTTTGTAATGATATTTTCAACAAAGTGAATTTTCCATCTCGAGAAAGAAGGTTATATTTTCACCCAGTCAACTTTATTTAAAACCTTTTAATAAGGAAATCAAATTCATTTCTTTGGGGTCTTCTTTCTCCCAATGGCATACCAAGATAGAAAGAGGAGAAGGGTTTAATGTCACAATCCATAACTCTAGAAATTTTCCTTTCCCTAAATTTAGGGGGTTTTAAGAAGAAGATCAAACTATTTCTATAATTTACAAGCTTACCCTGAGACTTCCACATAATCATCTAACAACTGCTTAAAGGAGCACACTTCCGGCACTGATGCTTCTCCCACAAGGATTGTATCATCCACAAAATGTTGATGTGAAACATTGTCAGCACCCACAAACTGGGGAAATTCCTTTTATACTTCCAGCATTAGTGGCTTCATTAAGTTTCCTGATCAAAGCTTCAGCCATTAGGATGAAGAGAAAAGGAGACAATGGATCACCTTGCCTTAAACCTTGGGAACTTGGAAAGAAACCACAAGGGACCCCATTAATAAGAACTAAAAAGAAAGCACTAGAGATACATGCTTTAACCATACCTCTAAAGGAGTTATCAAAACCAAATTTCTCCAAGACCTTATCCAAGAAAGTCCATGAAACCCTGTCATAGGCTTTAGCCATGTCCAATTTGATGACCATAGTAGGTTTCTTATTGATTTTGATAGAGTGAATTGTTTCTTGGATAGTTATTATACCATCTTGGATTTTTCTTCCCATGATGAAACCCCCTTGTTGTTCGAGATGGAGGGAAGAAGCAGCTGAAGATGAAGAGCTAAAATCTTAGTGTAATTTTGTATAAGGTGTTGCAAAGGCTTATAGGATGAAAATCCTTGAACTCCACCACATTACCAATCTTTGGAATAAGGGTCAGAAAGGTGCAATTAACCTCCTTCAACATATTTTTGTGTTTAAAAAATTATTCTACCACCTTAAAAACATCCTTTTTAATTATGTCCCAAATTATTGGTAGAAGAATGCTGGAAAACCATCCGGTCCCGAGGCCTTATCTGGACTAAGATTTTTAACATAAAATTCCACCTCCTCTAGGGAAGGGGCCTTAGAGAGCATAAGATTTTCCTCAATGGAAACAAGGGATGGGATACATCTAATGAAATTTTCTTCCTTTTCAAAGTTAACCCTTCACTCTCAGTCAGCAAATTTATGAAAAAAGAAATGGCCTCCTCTTTTATTTCCTCATTTTCTTCCAGGAGAGTTCCATCATCACATCTGATTTTACCAATTATGTTAAAGCTCCTTCTTTTTAAGGGTGGTGAGGTGAAAGAATTTTGTGTTTTTGTCCCCCTCCTTAAGCCACGTAACTCTGGATTTTTTTCTCCAAAAATATTCTTCCTTTGCTAAGAAGTTATGATATTCTTAAAGTAATTTCCTTTCCTTTTCACTTTCCATAGAATCTAAGCCCAAATATCCTTCTTCACTCCTATTTTGAATGTCCAATTTTATTTTTTTTAACTCTGTTTTATTCTGGAAAATATTACCAAAACATAATTTATTCCATTTTTTAAGGTTGAATTTGACATGTTAGAGTTTTTGTAATAGTCTATAAAGATTTGTCCATGTACATTAAATCTCCACCATTATCTGATCAGGTTTGGTAAATCCTCACTTTAGAGCCACATTTTCTCAAACGAAAAGGAGTTATCCTTCTAGTAGTATCTTTCACAGTCATAAGAATGGGGTTATGGTCTGACCCTATCCTAGGAAGGGTAAAAAGGAAGATATCCTTCTTAAACCACTCTTTTGTAGCAAGCACCCTGTCCAGTCTCACCTGTATAAGTTGGGATCCTACTCTCCTGTTAGACCATGTGTATTTACTTCCTTTTAAGTCAATGTCCATTAAGTTTGAACTCATCAAGAATTCATTAAGGTCCTCCATACCTATCGTATAGTCCATCGATCCCGTATTTTTTTCCAAAGGTGAAATCAGGGTATTAAAATCTCCAATTAATAACCAATCAGATCCTGAGATAATATTTTTGAAGTTTAATAAGTTCTGCCATAATCTCTTCCTTTCCTAATGGGATGTAGGGGCGTAAATGTTTAATATAGCCCATATTTTGTTATTTTCAATGTTTCTCATCATCACAACCATGTGGTTTCCTCTTTTAATCAAAGGATTTCCTCAAAATATTTTAGGATTCCATACTACTGCTATGCCTCCTGAAGCACCAATGGAACTAACAACAATGGCTTTAGAGTTTTTCCAAAAAAAATCTCGAATATTTTGGAAACTTTCTTCCTTCATTTTTGTTTCCTATATTGCTAGAACATCTAATTTATGAGTTTCAACTAGAACCTTTAAAATTCTCCATTTAGAGGGGTTGTTAAGCCCTCTCCCATTCCATGATATGTAGTTCATTTCTTTGGGTTAGTCTTAGTCTTTCTAAAAACCTTCTGATCTAAACATGTCTGTGTTCCAAAGTCTATATCTTTCTATGTATCCCTCTTTCAGGTTTCTTGTCTACTTGGCCTTCCATTTTTGATATTTGGCATGTTTGTATTAATTGGATTACCTCCCCCTATACCTATAGATTTCACAGTGTTTTTTTTTGAGGATGTTCCTTTTGAAGATTCACCCCTTAACAATGGAGACCCTATTACTGTTTTCTTCTCTTTCATTTTCTTTTCCTTTGTTTCCATTTGAAATATTTGTTTCACATTCAACATTTCCTCCACTATCAAATTATTCATTTCCATACCTATTTTATGTGACTCTGATTCTTCTAAAGAGATTGTGCTTATTTGGATTTTAGAGACCAACAAACCATCTCCACTAGATATTTTATTTCCCTTGCTTGTGATCTCTGGAGTTTTGGTTCCCTTTATGCTTTCTTCCTTATTATTCATAAATTTTATAGGAGACAAGGGATCTAATTTACTTACCATGAAGATTATTTATTTTGGATTTCCATTCTTCATTTCTTGAATCTTTGAGTCTGAAATTGATATGTTTTTATTTATTTTCTTGTTAACCACCATAGTGAAACCATTGTCTTCCTAATTTTGATCATCCATCTCAGGTGTTTTCATAATTTCTTGTCTCTCTGTCATAGGAAGTGATCTATACCCTTCAATTTGATTTTTAAAAACTACTCTTGGCTTCTCTTTTCTAGATTCCATTATTCCTTTTCCTTTTTCCTCATTCCCTTCATTTGTTATAACAACTGTATAGGTCTGAGTGATTTTGAATTTGCAATTTTGACTTAAATTTCCTCATCCACTACATTTAACACACTTTGCAGGACATCTCTCCAGTTCAATTTTTTGTTCCCATATTCCAAGTCTAGATTTAAGCTTAATGTTGTTGGGGATGTCAGTACCAAAAATGGTATAGATGCAGAACCTCGTACAAACAAATCTTGTCATATTGAGCGTAGCATTGTAAAAAAGAACAAGAGACCCCAACAAATTTGTAATTCCTCTTATGATATCTTCATGCCAAAATTCTAAAGGTATAGGATAGGAACTAATAAATTTTCCTTCTCAAGGTTAAAGTTTGGTTCCCATTTTCTTAAGTACCATCTAGATTTGCCCCAAAACCAAGGTCCTTCCTCCAGGACTCTAAGTATATCCTCATGAATAATAAATTTGAAAAGGAAAAAACCATTAGGTAGGGCACTTACCTCTAGATGACCCTTTGGATTCCATTTTAGTTTCTCCCACCTCCTTATAACATCGATATTTGACCTTCCATCGACCATCTTTCCAACTAGTGCATTATCTATATTTTTCGTAGTATTATTTAGAATTGAGTCATGGATCTTAAGCTCCAAACACTTTATTCTTCATGTGGGTACCACTTTCCTCATTATATGGGTTCATTATGTCCCCCCAAGTAAGCTAAATCCCTTCCTTCCAGGAGGAATCTCTCTCTCATCCTCTTCCTTCCCATTCTCATTTTAAATTTCCTCCACCACTTCTCTACTCACTCATCTTCTTTCCCACTTCATGATTATAACTTTACTTCTCTTTTAATAATAAGGACTAAAAGACTCATCAATAAGAAAAATAATCGTTTCATTTCCTAGAAATATGGAAGGTCATAAGTGATGAGGAAAGGTTAAAATTCATGTCATAGGAGATGAAAGGATAGTTTGTAAAGTTATAAATTTGAATGAATTTTCCATTACAAAAAGTTGGAAATTACATATTGTTGTATGTTGTTGAGCTTTGTATCACTACTACATCAATAAATAAGATCTACATTTCCTTTATGTCCTTATTTGTATTCCTCTATCCTCCTTTCTTTACAAATTTATAAGCATTTTGATCTTGTATAACCAAGAAGGAACTTTTTGTCCTTGATTGATGAAATTATTGAACTTTATGTCTCTAGTTTGTTAGTATTGTTGATTGCTTGCATTATTGCATTCTTCTAATTAAATGTGGACCTATTCTCGTTGATGTATTTGAATTTAATAAGCCTAATAACAACATTAACCCTCTCTCTCCTTATTTCTCCAACTCCCCTTTACTTCTCGTCATATAAATTTTCTTCCTTCTATATTGTATAATAAATTTTCCACGAGTTTAGTGGATCATCCCTATGTGATCCTTAGCCTAATGGACACCCACAATTTTTAGTTAGTTTACATTCAATAATGGGAGCCTATCCATACACAAGGAGGGGATTAGCCCCATGACCATTGGTGGAAAAAAATAATTGACAATGCTACAAATTATTTCACCAACAATAATATAGGCATAAAATCATATTATTTCTTAATCCACATAATTACGTTAATCATGTCATAAAATACATTTTAATGAATATGTTTAATATTACAACTAAATTGTAATATGAAATAAGGGTTTTCATAAATTTAAATAGTTTTCTTACATGTAAAAAACATATTGTTCATCTTGTTATGATGTAATCATAAGCATAGAAACATATTACTCCGTATTCTTTCTAAGTTATCCTTATCACAAATCTAATAAAAAAATAAAAAATCCATAGTTTACATATCCCTTTATTTATTCTATGGTTAGGAGCCATTATATATCACACCTTAATAATTTTGAAGGTTGTGTTCCATGTTTACTTTTACCATAAGGTTATATTTATTTTAATAATTTATCATAAACCTTCAAGGTTATGTTATATTTCTCCTCAAGTTCCATATACTAGGTTATTTTCTCATTATATAGTTTTGAACCATTGGGTTCTTATCCTTAAAATCATATATAATCCTACCCTATGATTCATTATCATTTTAACATGTGTTTTAAGTTTCATTTTTAATTTCTAATATGGATAAAATAATTATATCTATTTTTTAATATTGTTATTAAATATAAAGTTTCATAATAAAAAATACATTGGGAGGGGGGTCGAACCCAAAACCCTTCCCTTACTACTGTATTGTCTTATCCATTTGGTCACATAAGATAACTTAGTTCATAGTACACTTATTTTTAATATAAATTTTTATTATAATAAATGGTACTATATTTTAACCATTATGAAAGGTTTACAAATTGGGGATTGGGTGTTAAAACTATGTCTCCATAATTCCACTATTAATTCACATATTAGTTTCTTAGCCATTATGTCATGTTACTATGGTTGCTATGTTACTATTGATTTATGGTTTTTAAGCAAAATAATTTATCATTAGGAAAAATAAGTTTATTTTCACCAATTCTCTAGGAAAAAGTCCCACCTACTTGGAAAATGGTAGGTTCCCTTTATTGTGATGAAATAATAATTTTATGTTACGTTAGAAGGGATCTAAAAGAACACTCAACACTCCATCAGTTCCTACAGAAAATGCTTGCACACACAATTGGAAGGAAAAGTAACTTTGTTAATTATGACAAGAAAAAATGAACCATGAGCATAAAATACAATTCATTAATTCATCAAAATATTTTACACTTTTCTCGGTCATTCAAGATTTACATGTTCATAAAGCTGTAAAAGAGAGAGATAAAGAGGAAACATAGGAAAGGGAAGAGAATAAGTTCTATGTTTGCTTGTTCTTTATGTCTATCTACTCATGAAATCTTCAATCTTAAACAAATCACAAAATTGACAACCCTTGAAATTCAGCTATCTTCGTCTCTAATGTACAGTTTCTCAAAATGTAAGTCTTCTCATATTCTTCCACATGAATTTGTGACCCTAACATTTACAACATTGTGACCTTTTTTGTTCCTAGGAAATAAATGATTAAGTCCCTTCTTATTAATATGATCAAGGAAATGGAGGATTACAAAGTAAAACTATAGATCACATTATAATGAATAAGATGAAAATTGAAAAGTAAACACTAAATGAAGGAATAGAACATGAAAGAAGAGAGGAAGGGTGGGAAAGAGAGAAAGGAGGGAAGATATCTACTTAGATGAGGAAGATGAATTTGCCGATGTAGATTCACTTTCTGATGGATAGCATTGGAGAGTTCCTTAGGGTATATCTTGATCCCTTTAAACTCTTTACTCTATTGAGATGTTGCAAGTGCCATGTTCTCATCCTAGGGAATGTGTACAAAACTCAAAGATTTGAGCTAATTCTCATAGATAACATTTATGTTCTTACATTTCATGAACAATGCTTGATGCCCCTTCATGGTGTCAGATACAACATCCCTTATCAAAGATAGAGATTCTAGTCTGTATTCATTGAAATAAAATGGATCCCTGGCCTCCTACCTGACTAGCTCTTCAAAAGGTTTCACTAGTTGATCCACTAAATTTTCTCATCCACCGTAGGTACTCAAAGTTTTGTACCTTAGCATTGATATCTTCTTTCATCTTTGAAGTAAATTCCTCATATGAGTCCAATTCTCCAATAGAATAATTTAACATCTTGTACCAAGTAACAAGAGTTATATCCCAAACTTTAGAAAAGGCTTTAGATGCAAAATGGAATACATTTATGCTCGCTAGTATGGAATATCAACTTTTCCAATTTCCGCCACTAGTGGAAATGTAGACACTAAAATTAGGTCATACTCCCCTTTGTCCCTCATTAAATAAATACCTTGAACACATCCACCTATCCATGGCCCCCTTCACCCCACTTTAATATTAATTTAATTAATTAAATTAAATTAATTCATTATCCTCACCATATTTATTATTTAAATATCCTAATTGGGATAATGCCCACATATCCACCTCACCTAAACACCTCATCAAGCCACCTCACCCTAAGACCTATTCTTAGTAAGTTGCCATAACTAACTAAGACCTACCCAAACCCTAAAAATCAATGCCTACATTCCCTCTAACCACATTCCCACCCATTAGAAGGAATCTTTGAGGCTAATCCATGGAGTAAAAATGAAACGAGATCCCAGAAAATCAAGGGGATCTGCCTAATTAAGTAAACCTAAGAAATCCTGCCTAACCTCCACCGGTTAAGCCAGAACCATCGTCGGTTACCATTTAACCCCCAAAACAACCTTATTTCAAGGTTAGCACATTTCTGAGAGATAATCACATCTTTTGAGAAAAAGTGACAAAACAAGATCTGCATGTAAGTAGAACCAAGCATTACCATACACATCATAACATCCATAGCCCATACCTAAAGCAATCACACAGCCATCTGCCTTCATGGGAGCATCTAGGGAAGCACCAGCGCTACATCAAGTTCATTTATTTTGATCACCCACTCAATCCCGTACAAACAGTAAGTTTTGTTAACCAAAATTCATCCATTCATCATTTGGTAGATCCTTTTACATCTATTATTTAGCTTTTTCTCTCATTTTCATTCCCCCATCATTTATCTCCATGAAAACTTGACCATCCTTTTATCTACACCCTTGAACTACCCATACATGGACCTTAATCATTCCTGTGCCTACATCAGACCCATACATACCTTGTCATTTCCCTTCCATCTTAATCTAATCTCATATCTATTACCCAACCAAGTTTTATTGAGTTTCATGTACCTCGACCATACCGATGCCAGTTACCAACAACCATCGTCGGTTAGCCTAAACTGATACCAGTCATACCAAACTGATGTCGGTCTCTGTGTATTTTTCCAGAAGCCAAGAACAGAGCCTAAAACCTCCATTAAATACCCAAAAATGCCTAGAAATCTCACCCTGACCAACCAACCTTGACCACCTTGACCTTCAGATTCAATCATATACCTAGCCTAACTTGTTGTGAATGAATTTACTTATTGTAGACAAATGAGATACCTAAATCATTTTAACTATAGTAGGATTTCCTTTATTTCTCGCATTAATTTGCTTTAAACAGTGGATTGACAGCCATCTAGGAAGTATCACACTTCCCAGATCTAGCACACGCTAGGCAATCCACTGCATATATTGTTTAATTTTATTTGGTGGTCTTGTGTTCCATTTCAGGTAGTTCCTCCAAGAAAAAAGGAAGTTCTCGCGACTAGTTGTGGAGTCAGAAGTCATACACGTGCAACAACCTCTCAACCAACATTCCAACAAGTATTCCTCCTAGCCCATTACCCTTATTTGTTTCATCAACATTCGAAGAAACGATCTAGAATCAGGTGAAACATTTTGGCATGCCCGGTGGGACCCATTCGGGGTTCTTTGCATTCTTTCATTTCTAGGTGAAAACATTGTATGTTTGTTTCTTTTCTAAAAATTTCTTACATTAAACTTTCTCCCCTGGAATCTTCTTCTCTTCTATTGTCTAAAAGCAATCGTATTTTGGTGCTTAAAAAGAACATTTCTTCCCTTTCATTAGTATCACATTAGTGAAAGAGCATCCCTTCTCCTGTTCATCTATTTGTGGCATTGAATTCTACATTTCGATTTGGGTTTAAAAATCATTGCATTTCATTCTACTTTTCTACATTAGCTCACATTAATTGAGGGAAACCTATATGCTGGAAGTCATTCCCAGCTGATGGTTGACAAATGAATCGTAGAAAGCACTTTCTTTCTCTTTTTCTCTCTCTGAGTCTTACCCAAACATCACAAATTCAAAATATATACACATTCTTAAATAACATATCACCCGGAAGAAGTTGTAGGTGATCACACGATCACGACACAGTGGGCACCCCACTGGTTATCTCTGTCCAGTACCCCATCAGAGGATGACCTGACCCCCACCATAACATACCTGAAACCTATCCCTGTAGATCTCCATCTTTGTAGGAAGCCATCCTCACCAAAAAACTCTATTGTATAGTTCATGAGTTAGTCCTTAAAATAGCATAAGCTAAACAAACATAATAGAAAAGGCACTCTTAGGATCATATTTTTCTTAGTGTTTCTACTTGGCTTGTGTTTTGAGGTGAGACATCATGCTCTTCATTTTTCTTATTTCTCCTTGCACGCTCCTCATCATAGTTGGTCTATTCCAGCTTCATCTGAGTTTTCTTGGACCATATTATCATCATGCTCAGGATTCTAGGTTTGATTCCACATTAATTTTAACTCAAAACCATATTTTTCTTCATCACTGTTTCAATTTCATAGTAATCGGTGTCGATCCAGCGACTATCGTCGGTTACCCTTTGACCGTCATCAGTTTTACCGAACCAAAATTGGTTCACTGTTCTTTTTGTTAACCAGCCCAAAAAGGACACCTATTCCCCTTCATTAGTTGTTTAGAGTCTCTATCACACTTATCATATCCATTGACCTGGTAAGTCTCATCAGTATTTTGTATACCTAGAAAATTTGCCCTTATACCTTTTTTTTTATCAACTGTCCATTTTCCACAGTGACCAGCAGTGGTTACCTGTGACCGGTGTCGGTTTAAACTAACCGGCATCAGTTAGCTTGTGTCATTTTCCAGCTAACATTTTAGCCCCAATTCACTTACCACCACCTATTTATCCTATATGTGTTGTATTTGTGTGTCATTTACAGAAAGTAGTCTTCCTACATTAGTACCTTTTCACATGGTACTAACGCGTCGACAAGCAAGCACCCTCATATTCCATGCCAATTTTCAACCACTCCCACCTAGCCCTTCACCACCTTCCATTTTATCACCAACCATGGAACCTATCCAACCTATCTCTATCGCTACCAAAGATGAGGAGTTCACATGACTCCTTGACCAAAATCCTTCCGCCTTGTAGTTTTACCTTTCCCACTCATCCACTCGAGATGCCTCGGGTCAGTTGATATATGACATGCCCATATCTATCACCCCAACTCTCATTCACACTCCTGCGTCAGCCCCATCTAGCTCTGTGTTTCCCGCATCTACCTTACCCCTAGTCATTTTTGCAGCTAGGCCCTATAACTGCTATGACTGCCACATCTACTACCTCTGTTATACCCACCACATCCACTATACCCTCACCAACCACCCATAACACAACTTCATCCACGTCTACTGTCTCGTATATACCCATAGCTACACAACCACCCCCAGTGTTAGTGACACCTACCCCTTTTCAAAATGTCATCATTTCTATTCCACAATCTTTAGCCCCCATTTCCACCAGGGTCACTACAACCCTTCCACCTCCATATACGTACTATTAGCAGCCTCCTGTTTTGTCTATTATTCACTCTGGGTAAGTACCTTCTATTTCACTACCTTCTTCTCAGTCAACCTATACGATAACACCCTATACTGGAATGCCACCCCTGTTATATTCCCAACACCAACACTCTTATGCTACAAGAGTCACCCATTCATCACAACCTACATACGACCTAATTAAGTTAATGATGGACAAGATGCAGACATTGGAGGCATCAGTTTTTGGCTCCCGTAACACTCTCACCTACGATGAGATTTGTAATGAGCCTATACATCCATCCATTCCTATCCATCCATATCCCATGCATTGGAAAATGCCTAAATTCAACTGTTTCAATAGAAAATAAGATCCACAATATCATTTGTGGTCTTTCAAAGACAAGTGTTCTTTGATCACCCATGATGATGCTTTACTCCTGAGGACCTTTCCCATGTCTCTGACTAGACCCGCACGTTAGATTGGTATAGTGGGTTACCTAGACACTCTATATTCTCATTTAATTAGGTAGCCCAAGCCTTCTTAGATCACTTCTCCATTAATATCGTTAAGAAGGTTACCTTGACTGACCTATACTCTACGCGTTAGTATTATGACGAATCTATCGCAGATTTTGTTGCTTGTTGGCGTAACCTGATCAATCAACTCACATTCTAACTACCACAAACCGAACTCATCAAACTCTTCACGCAGAATTGTGCTAGAAATATCTCACCAACCCTGTAGGTTCAAACCTTCTAAACCTTCAAAGAATCATTCACCATGGCATGAAAGCTAGAGATTCAGGCTATTGAAGAGAAAAAAATTCAATTATGCAATAAGAACTTGGCATTCAAGTCGAATGATACCTCTTCTTCTTCAAAGCCATAGAACAATTATTCAAAGGCCAAGGGGACCGCTAACTCAGTGGTACTCAACGCTGACCCAGCTCATCCGTCAAATCAGGCTATCCCCTCATCTAATCTCTCACCTATTCATAACTTTTCAATTCAGATGGGAACAACTGGAAATATACCCCAATTTGGGAACCTTATTATTCTATCTTAGAGAAGCTCATCAAAGTTGGGGACATCACCCTTCCTCTCGTGAAATCACACACTGGTTTTGACCCTGCTCACCCCACACCCACGTGGTATAAAGAGCACGACTTCTGCAACTACCATCGAGTAAAGGGTCATAGTGATGGCAATTACATCACCTTCAAAAACATTATCCAAGAAATGCTCAAGAAAGGCGAGCTAACATTGGATAATCCTAATGCACCTGCCAATCAAAACCTACATATCTTCAAGAAACCATTTCCTAATCATGTCCCTTCTTCTGATCAAACTAGAGAGACTTCAAATCATGATAGCCATACCTGTGAGGTCCATGCTATTTTCAGTGATACACCTGATGCTTCCCAATTACCTCATATTCCTTCCATAGAGGAAATTCTAGCCCGAAGTCCTCCTTCTACATTGGAACCCACCTCACCTATTCCTCCACCCACAGAGGAACACCTTTCACCTCCTTCATCACCCGTGGAGGAGCCTTCCATTAATATTAAGACTATTTCACCCTTGGCTTCTCCACCTAGAGAGTACTTCTTCACCATAGAGTACCTCTCCAGCCCACAGAGAGGATCTACCCCACCTACATCTCCTCCACCCATACAAGAGCACCCATCAGCTCCTCCAGTAGAAATATCCTTTGCCTTTACTTTTAGGTGACCACTCCACATCAGTTACCCAAGATCCTACCAACGTACTTTCGGCTCTCTTACCCATAGAAGCCGAAGCTAGCAAATTCCCCATTTCTAAGACAAATTTTACGAGAATTTCCATTAGGTCCTCATCAACCTCACCTACAGATGTCGTTCTCACGCTTAGTCGGATCACTTAGATTATGTGGATAGAGCCTTACTTTGGGGGCACCTTCTACTTCCTATCTCAACACAAATGTAGATGCAACTTGCTGACACTTCCACTATCTACCCAAAGATATTTTGGCCAATTGAACCAAACACAACCTCCTCTATCACAACTTCTTCCATGAAACCCATCATAGCTCAACACACACCCTTACCCATAACCCAACATACACCTAAATCCAAACCCACACCTACATCATCTTCCTCGACTAAACCTATTACTACCTTAGGGGTCACCCTAACCACAAGCCTTATTCATCCACCTATCAAACTAGATTTAGCTACATCCTCCAAAGTCAACACCAAACCTACTCCGGCACCCAAATAGAAGAACCAAGCCCATAGAATCTCATACCCCAGCTGCGTCAATCACACCTTCATCACCTTCACCCTCTTCCGTCTGTCTTAGGACCTCAACCTCCCAGCACGGTTAAGAAACCTCCACCCGTCAGTAAACCAAAAACACAACAACCCATTCCTTCCTTACAAACCTCTAACATACCCAAGCACCCGACATGACTTACACCCGCACCTGCAACATCTTTACCACCCATTCCTCCAATACCATCGGTTACTTCTTCACTACCCATGACATTTTAGTCTCTTTCCCTCACACCCCCTACATGACCCGCATCATCTACCTTCACAGCACCCTCGTTATCCCCATGGGTAACTCGCCCTCTTCCCCCATCCACTTTTCCCTCTAGATCTTGTACACCCATATCACCTTTACCCAAGAAGGTGTAACCTAAAGACAAAAATCCGCTACCCTCCAATAAGGTAGTCAAAACAACCACACACTGCCCTTCTAGTTCATCTACCATACCACTACCCAAGTAAACACGACCAACACCCAAGATCATGCTAGCACCCAATACCATAGCTTGACCCACTCCCCCTCTTTTAAAGACCATTCCTCAACAATCAGTCCTTCCACCTACGCCCAAACCCACTTTCACTTCCCATTGCGACCCACTAGCAGGGTCCTATGCCAAAATCTTAACCAACCTCCTTGAGACTTTTGTCATCACATTACCGCCACTCAGACCTTGCGACCCTCTCAAACCCAAGAAAAAAGGGTTTGATGACATTAAAATTTTCACCTACCATCGTGTGCCAGGAGACAATGTGGAGAAATGGAAGGCTTTGAAAGTTGTCCTTATCCAGTTGTGTCCACCTGAAGGAAACTTTAACAATGATGACCTTCTCGATGAGGACCTCGTTTTACCAACACCCATTCCCATGGTCCTTCCCTCACTGCCTACTCAACAACCACGACCTTTACCCCCACAGCTCCTAGAACCACCTCCTAGATTTGAAATTAACATGGTTCACATCAACGATCTTGCCAAACCTCCACCCAAATGTCGATGTGCCCAGCTCATCTCACAAGGCTCCTTCCTGCCATTAGGCTTTTTCCCTTCATGTCGCCATACCTTTCATGGCTCACCTACCTCGCCTACCTCCCCACCTCAGATCAACATGATCCACATTGCTACCCGTGCTTAGAAGGAAAAAGGCAAGGAAAAGGCAACTGACTCACCAACCAATCCTATACCCAACATATCATCTGCACCCACACCTAAAATCACTATCCGCGGCCCCACATATCCTATTTCTAATGGGGTCACACACCGTGTGATGCTCAAACAACTACACCAATCCCCCCTCAAAATATCCCTATATGACCTCATCCAAACCTCGGAATCCCATCGTCAAGCTCTCATGGAGGTCCTGCAATCTATTGAGGTTTTACCCAATGACCCTACACCCATAGCCTCCATTATCACACCCCATCATGTAGCCTCTCTCACCAAATTGCCACCTTTATCCACACCTCAACCTACTCACCAAGTAGCCTCCCTTAGCTTCTCAGAGGAAGAGATCACACCACACCAAATAGATGATCCAGACCCAGCTCTCTTCATCTCTGTCCACATCGATGATATATGTGTACGACATGTAATGATCGATGGGGGCGCTAGCATTAATATCATTTCATCCCATGCATTCACTCAAATGCGCATACCTAACAATTGCATGCATAAACATCCTGTCATGTTACATTCATTCAATGACACTATCACCTCTACACTAGGCACTATCATCCTCCACATTCATGTGGGCCCCCGCACTATTCCAGAGTTATTTTATGTCTTGGAGGGGGAATTCCAATATAACCTATTGCTTGGCAGACCCTGTCTTTTTCTTTCATGTCATGGGTTACCAACAATGTTCCTTCCACTAGGTCTCCAAGCTTCCTATGCCCTAGATGTCAAATCAATCAACATTTGATTCTCAATTGGTCATAAACCAGGTCAATGGTATATACCAATTTCATAATGAGATATTTCAAAAGTATAAACATCATGTAGACATAATTTTGACCACCTTTGATCGTTACGCCCTTCAAAACGTCCCACGTTCAACCAACAAATTTGTCGATACCATGGCCTGTTTAGCTTCTCAAATACCCGCTTCACCTGCCGATTCTAAAATCTTTGTCACCATACAATGACTCCAATCACCCTCTTATTTACCTTGTGAAATTTACTCCATCGGAATCATCACCCCATACCCGAGAGACCTTTAGTATAAACAATACTCTGACTATCTTTCTCTCTCCATCTTACCTCCTGATCTCACCGGTAATGGACAACGCATCTTCCTTAAAAATTTCTCTCGTTACGTCATCATGGGGGGCCTCCTCTATAAGCATGGCATGGTATTCTCCTGAAATTCCTTATATCATTAAGGACGTTCATGATGGCATATGTGGAGGTCACTTCAGTGGCCTTGTTGTTGCTAAGCATATTCTTCAACTAGGCTATTACTGGTTGACCCTTAACCATCCATTACGTCAAGCATTGTGTAAAATGCCAACAACATGCCAACCTTCCATACATCCAATCATGCCTTACAGGTCGCCCGTGACCTTTGGCCCTTTTCTCAATGGGGTTTGGATCTTATCGAAGAGATCAATCCCCATTCTTCCACAATGACATCAATGGATCCTCACCGCTACCGAATACTGCCTCCTCCAGCCATACCACTCATCTACACAAAACCTCAAGAAACCATATGTGAGTTCACCAATCAACACATCCCAATCGCTTTGGTATTCCTCATCGGCTCATCACTGATAATGGAAAACAATTCAAAAATAAGACCTTGATAAAACTTTGTGACGCCTTCAACATTCAGCTAAGTTTCTCTTCACCTTATTACCCACAAACCAACGGCCAAGCCAAATCCACTAACAAAACCTTGAACAAAATTCTCATGAAAGTGGTTAACGATACTGGGAAGGACTGGCATACACACATTCCTTTTTCCCTATGGGCATACTACACTAGTATTTGCACTTCCACTACTGCTACACCTTTTTCTCTAGTTTATGGTATAGAGGTTGTTCTACCTCTCGAATTCCAGATCCCCTCACTCCACATTTCTCTTCATGACATGCTCAATGATGATGACTTTCGTCAGGACTGTTTAGCACAACTTGAGTTATTAGATGAACGTCGTCTTAATGCTCTTGATCATCTTCAAGTTTACCAAAAATGTATCAAACGTGCCTATGATAAACGTGTCCATGAATGAACCTTTCATGTTGGTGATCTCATCCTGAAAGAAAATCAACATGTAACTAAAGTAGAAAAATTAAACGGGGAAAATTTGCTCCTAATTGGCTTGGACCATACATCGTGACCCATACTTATGGATCAGGTGCTTATCGTTTATCTTCACTCGATGGTAAACCCGAACCTGAGCCCCTTAATGCCTTGCATCTTTGACCATTCTACTATTGACTTTTAGTCCTACCTCACCTTTTTCCTCTTTCCATGCTCATCCCTTGAGTGCTATCCACTTCCTACGTCATCACCAATGATTAAATAAGAGTCATGTGCATACCCGTCACTTGTTATCTTCTCTTAAATATGTGTACCACGGTGCTACACATAGCATGATTCTCATGGATACTTTTCATCTACCTTTAGATGAGATCCCATGGTCGTTTCACCCTACTTTCTGAACAAGAATCCTATTCTTCACCTTGGTCTTGTCCATGACTTCAAAGCCCTCACATGGGATCCAACTCCTTGAGTCAAACTTCCAATAAAAATATGACTCCCTCAAAAGGACATCTTCCTCTCTGCAATCGCTGCTATAAATAGACTACTCCCTCGAAGGACAAGCTATGTAAAGCTCTTTCAAAAAAAAAAGTGAGAGAATCTGAAGCTTCCCACATCAATCAGCTTCACGAAGACCTCAAGGAGTTAATTTCCTCATCCCATATAGACTTCCTGCATCGATCAGTCTATCTCAAATATCAGTCAACACAGAAAATCCTTTTAGTCATGGACTTACCCATTGTGACCTTGGATCTCTTGCCCAAAGAGCATGCTACCTCATACCATATAAAAATTAACCACCTTTCACCCCTCTCACCATTCGCACTCCCATTTCCTACTGCCTCAAGGGACCTCTTGGAAACCATGACATTTGGTGATCATGTGACTACTTTTCACCCTTAGAATAATCAATCATGTAATGTCTTTTAGGGTCTTACGTCCATCACCTCCTCCAAGGTATGACCTACTCGGTATGATCCTAACCAATCAGGTGGCTTTCTTTCCCCCTCTTATCTTTTAACCTTCTTTATTATGTATTGATTACCTTATACAGGACTTGGTCCTCGACGCTTACCTTTGGGGTAATCTTCTTCTTCTACCACAATGAAATCACCTATACCAATTTACCCACAACTCACCCATACCTAGCAGACCTAAACTCAAATCATGCCTACGACCTACCATCTCATTCTCATACCTCCTCATATTCTTCCCTAGCTTATGGGAGAACTACATCGGCCTGAGGTCCCTTTTCACTGGGACTATGTAGGCAGCACTCCGAGGGCATGGGGCCCTTGGAGGTTAGCTCGGCCACTCTCTACCCTAACCAATTCATCTTTCATTTTCCTAAATCACATTCTACCCTACTTAGTTTCCTTTTTATATCAAAAATTGGAAATTAAACCAAACAAACAACAAATTGCTTCACATTTTTATCATCATCAAAACATACATTTATTTTGATTACCATTTCTTTACCAACATCATGCAAATATTATAAAACATCTTAAGAATGACCCATATAATCATTCATTACAAATATTAATGAATTAAAAACCAAAATCTAACTTCAATCCATGCCTAAAAAACACCAACCTGACTCAACCATGCCCATGACCTAACTCGAACCACCTATAACCTGACTCAACCATGCCTATGACCTAACTCAACCATGCCTAACACCAACCTGACTCAACCATGCCTATGACCTAACTCAACCATGCCTAACACTAACTTGACTCAACCATGCCTAACACCACTTGACTAAATCCATGCCTAACACACCTACCATAAGTCCATCTATGCATAAACCATCACAGTCTATCAAACAATCATAGTCTATTAACATCAAAGTACATCATCAGAATGTCATCCATCTCATCATAAAAATAGGTGTGTATCCATCCAATATACACTGATATCAAAATAATATACATCTCTCAAAATCTCTCATATACAGCCTCACCATCTTCGGCACACAGACCGATATATGCTCAAAAATAAAAAACTCTCATATACAGCCTCACCATCTTCGGCACGCAGGCCAGTATATGATCAAAAGTATAACAACTCTCGACACGCAGGCCGGTATATATCAAAATCAAAACTACATCAAAATTGAGGGCCATATATCAGACATCATCATGGCAGACATCCTCCATATCTATCTCACCTATCCCCTCTACCTCCTCGGCCCCTGTCTGGAAACCTGCTAACATCTCCCCACCCATCATAGGTGGTGGTTGGGTCCCTACTGGTAAATCAACTGGAACTGGCCTCCGTGAACTGGTGGCCTCACCCTGACTAGGTCTGGGGCTCGATGGCCCCTGTGCTCTCCACGCTATGGGTGTGTGATCTGGTCCTCTCGCTAGAGGCCTGTTGTGCCCTGTACTCGGCATATGATAGATAATCTATCCCTACCACCATCAGCTGGTCCTGGTAATACCGGGCCTCATCTCTCACCTCCCATGTAATCTAGATATAGGTACTGTCTGTGGTGGCCCCATCGGCCTCTGACCCTGTACCTATCCTGTGGGACCCTGTCCCACCCCTGCCTGTGAACTGGGACCCTATCCTGTGCCTGTGGTGGTGCCATCGGCCTCTACTCCTGTGCCTATATCTGGGCCTGTAAAGCCCCAATATGTGCCTATCCTATGGCTAACTGGCCCTGTAACCCTATAACTTGTGCCTGTAGGGTGGCCACCCGACCATCATCATCATCTCCATCTCCATCCCCACCCTGGGCCATCTGGGCCTAAAGACTGGCCACCTGTGTATGTAACTCGGCCACCTCCCCCTCTGAACTGGCTAACTGTCCCTGCACCATACCCAACTAGGTAATCAGGGTCACCACCTACCCCTGTAGGGTGTCTCTCTGCACCATGATAGTGGCTAAATCTGGCTGCCCCGACCTGGGTGGTACTGCTCGTAAATGAACCGCCCACCATTGTCTATATTTGTCTATCACTCTGGCATCATCGATCCGCTGGTCTACAACCTACTCCTCCTACCCTATGGGCACTGTTGGTTGTGGTAGAGGTAATGGCCTCTCCACATCATCTCTCCTGTACTGCGGGAAGGGTGGAGGTATGTCCTGTAGTAGCCCAAACTGCCATCTAACCCTGTCAACTGGGATCATCTCGTGCTCCCCAGCATGGTGCCCCACTATCCATCTCAGTAGCTGAAGGCCATCTAGCTCATCATGCATCCACCTGTATGAGGGATAACCCACATACGGTCTCCATATGATGTCCACTCCAGACAATCCCTCCAATAGCTACCTGTAGTATGCTACATCATGTGTAGCCCTGTCTGATCGCCACTCTCCAATCATGGGTACCCATCACCTATACCCCACCCACACCAATCTCGGTGGAAATGCATCTACTCAGGGCATACCCACTGGGCACACACAAACTATGTGCTCATAGGCCCAACAGTGTAGTAAAAAGGTGTAACATAAGCTGAACCTGCGCAGATGCCCATATGCCCACAACTCTCTATATAACTACACCAGGAATGTTGGTGCCCAGGAAAAGTAGGTCTGATCCATCACCATGTCATGTAACACCCCCATCAGGGAGTGAGGAAACCTCCCACCCTCTACATCTGGTAGTGTGAAACAACACACTGCCTCCATCAATAAAACAACTAGCCTCGTCTCCTCTAGATGGGCTAGGTACATCCCTCCGTAACTCAGACTGGCACTATGGAATGTCATGTCTACCAGTCCCTCTCCAAACACTGTCAGCATCAACTCCTCTGAGGCCTTGGAGGAGATCGAGTACACCTGCATCCCTAGTATCGGTAACCGCATAGGATCCTAAACACATGTCCTCCAGGGTGACTGTCATCTCACCTGTCGGTAGGTGGAATGTGTTGGTCACGGCATCCCATCTATCGATGAGAGTGACCATCAGACTTGGCTACTCAGACTACATGCCTGATAGCGCCAGACCCCAATCAGGCCCACCTCCTCCACGTGCCATCACTCCTCAACTGTGTCCATGTGCCTCACACTCTCAAGAGTAGGGGTGGCACCCTGTCTCTCATCCACAGCTGATCTCTCCCCTGCATCCAATACAAACATCAAATTAATCTACCTTCATCATACCCATACTCACCCACGACACTTCACCTATACCCACTGTCTCACCTCTTTCTGTCTTCCCAACCTACCTTCCTATCACATTTTTCTCTATCTCCCCCCCACCCTCAACCACTATCATTTCCCCATACCCATTTTACCCCCCACCTACATTATATTTTTCACTAACACACCCTATTCTACCCTTCCCTATCTCACCCACTCAGCCTAGGACCCTTTTGGCACCTTTTTCTCCAAAACCTGATTGGTGCCGGTTATCTCTAACTGACCCTAGTCACCCCTAAACCAGCATCGGTCACCTGTTTCATGACCGATACCGGTTTGACCCTACCGACGCCGGCTAGCCCAGACCGACGCCGGTCACTGTCACGGTGAAAACCGTGACCCCCAAAACCCTACCCTCTCAAAAAACTCCCTCTCCTGACCCTTCTACCCACCCATTCTCACCTACACTTTCCCTTAACCCCATCCTACCCCCTATTCACCCACTTACCTCTCTCCCCGCTCCTATTCTACCCAATTCACCCTCCCACATTTCAAATTTTATTTTCCCCCCAAAAAAAAAAAAAAACCCAATTTTTTTCCCCACCCTTGACCTCTCACCTAATCTACCTCACAAAACATAACATGGGTTTGATCGTTACCTCATCATGCTGTCATCGCCATGGTGGCATGTCTGGCCGCTGCACCAGTGGCCCGCTTGATCCCTCTCCAACCTCTACCATCACCAATCAGTCACCTCACCTCCAACCAACAAACTCAACCAATCTGATCTCATGGACCCACCTCTCAACTACCAATCACCCGCTGTTTGGCTTGCCAACTCAGCTCTCCATTCCATCTAGACACTTTCCAACTTTCCCTCTCTCTGTGTCATTTTCTCTAATTCACAAGCAAGACAAATGATTTGCAAAAAATGTGGATTTTTCATTTTTTATAACATCCCTGACCTAACCATGACATTGGTTTTAACTTCATCGACATCAGTCATGTGCCCTACCTTAGTGTGGTTGGTTACCCTATACCGGCATCAGTTACCCTTGACCGACATCGGTCACCCTCTCTTCCACATTGCCCACACTTTCACCCTATTACCCTACCCGTCACTCTTTTTTCCCTCACCCAACGCTTACCCTGACCATTCACCTCACCCTCATGACCTCATCATTTACTACCTAACCTCATCCTCATTTGGGGACTCATTATTTTACCCATACCTCGGCCCTACCCATGCCGTGACCTAGATTCTTGGACCTGGAACATCGCTAGTGACCTTTGACCTCATGTGTTCACTATACCTTGCGGCACTGTTACCTGTGTTGATTGACCTAATGACCTTACCTTGCCTCTTGTCATGACCGTTTATCCTGACCCAACCCTCGGTGTACCAGAACATACCTAAACGTTCCTGCACCTAACCTGCGTCATGTTTCCTGACCATATCCTATACCTTGGATACCGGAATCACCTCAACCTTGTTTGGATAAACCTATCGACCTTAGACAATGTAGAGTTTTCCTACTCTTTAACCTGGTACCATGCTGCAGTTTATACGTGTGTGTGCATTTGACTGTTACTACCTTTGACCCTGACCCATTACCTAGATTACCTGAGTAGACCTTTTTCCTTTTTTCCCCATTACCCACCTTCCTCTTCATCACATTCACCTTTTATCAAACCACTCACCGCTTCTTCCTTCTACCTTGTCAATTCCTGGTTTGAGGGGGATCACCTTCACCCACACATGGGGCAACCACATCTTATTTTTGTCAACGTCGCTTACCAATACAAGCTACACAACAAAAAGGGGCAAAATGTAGACACTAAAATTAGGTCACACTCCCCATGGTCCCTTGATAAATAAATACCTTGAACACATCCACCTAGCCATGGCCCCCTTCACCCCACTATAATATTAATTTAATTAATTAAATTAAATTAATTCATTATCCTCACCATATTTATTATTTAAATATCCTAATTGGGATAATGCCCACATATCCACCTCACCTAGACACCTCATCAAGCCACCTCACCCTAAGACCTATTCTTAGTAAGTTGCCATAACTAACTAAGACCTACCCAAACCCTAAAAATCAAAGCCTACATTCCCTCTAACCATATTCCCACATGTTAGAAGGAAGCTTCCAGGCTAATCCGTGGAGTAAAATGAAACGAGATCCCAAAAAATCAAGGGGATCTGCCTAGTTTAGTAAACCTAGGAAATCCCACCCTAACTGACGCCGGTTACCCTTAACCACCACCGGTTAAGCCGAAACCACCGTCGGTTACCATTTAATCCCAAAAACAACCTTATTTTGAGGTTGGCACATTTCTGAGAGATAAGACATCTTTTGAGAACAAGTGACGAAACCAGAGCTACATGCAAGTAGAACCAGCATTCCATACAAGCATCAGAACATCCATAGCCAGTACCTGAAGCAATGACATAGCCATCTACCTTCACGAGAGCATCCGGGGAAGCACCAGCACTACATCAAGTTCATTCCATTTGATCACCCACCATTACCAACCAGGCATCAAGCTCATACAAATAGTAAGTTTTGTTAACCAGCACCTATTCATTTATCATTTGGTATATCATTTTACATCTGTTATTAGTTTCTGCTCTCATTTCCATTCCCCCATCATTTACCTCCATGAAAACTTGACCATCCTTTTATCCACACCCTTAAATTTCCCATACCTTGACCTTAATCATTCCTTTGCATACCTCAGACCCATACAAACTTTGCCATTGCCCTTCCATCTTCATCTAACCTCAGATCTATCACCCAGCCAAGTTTTATTGAGTTTCCTGTACCCCGACCATACCGATGCCGGTTACCCACAACCATCACTAGTTAGCCTAAACCGATACCGGTCATACCAGACCAATGTCGGTCTCTGTGTCTTTTACCAAAAACCAAGAACAGAGCCTAAAACTTCCACCAAATACCCAAAACCACCCAGAACCTTACCCTGACCAATACCAATACCTTGAAAGTGACCTTGACCTTCAGATTCAATCATAGCCTAGCCTGTTGTGAACGAATTTGCTTATTGTAGATGAATGAGATACCTAAATCATTTTAACTACAGTAGGATTTCCTTTATTTCTTGCATTAATTTGTTTTAAACAGTGGATTGACAACCATCTAGGAAGTATCACACTTCCCAGATCTAGCACATGCTAGGCAGTCCACTGCATATATTGTTTAACTTTTATTTGGTGGTCTTGTGTTCCATTTCAGGTAGTTCCTCCAAGAAAAAAGGAAGCTCTCATGATCAGCTGTGGATTCAGAAGTCATACATGTGCAACAACCTATCAACCAACATTTCAACAGGTATTCCTCCTAGCCCATTACCCTTATTTGTTTCGTCAACATTTGAAGAAATGATCTACAATCAGGTGAAACAGAAACACTTGGTCCCAATTATCATTCTCTTTTTCAATTTCATCTTTGGTCATCCTTACCTTTGTTTTATTTGTAATAATGTACTCACATAACGAGAGAATCTCATGAAGCAACATTTTACCTTTTTTAACAATATTTCTCACCCACTTATCATTTTCTATGCCCTGCATTGTGAAGCCTTGAGTCTTTCTAATGGATTCCAGATAAAATCTACTAATGGGAGTAACTTCCTCTTGGAAGAGAAGAGATGGAACAATGGATTTGGATCCATGAATTTTTACACATACGAGGTGAGGGTTCTTACATGGCCTTCCAGTTGTTCAATTTTCTCCTTATAGTCCTCATTCCTCACAAGAAGGCGAGTGGATGATTCTTTGAACAAGTGGGCATATCCCTCATGTGTTTCCAGTCCTAGAGGAATGGTGCTTGTTTCATATTCGGATGAAGTCATCTCACCAATAGGCTTGATTACCTTCGGTCAGACTACCTCCACGTACTGATTTCCTGAAACTCCACTGAAGAAGTGGGAAGCAACTTGGGATATCTTTCCTTTCTTCATTTTCACCATCGTGGATATGGCTTGAAAATATAGAACCTACTTGTTGAACCATGTGGATATCTCCTACGATCATCTCTTGCACCCATGGGAATATATCAACTGTTTTAGGCTTGACATTGGGCATGATTGTTGTTTCTGGCTCTGAGTTAGATGACACATCTTGACACTGGTGAGATGGTGCAACTTTAGAGGAGGAGATACTTTGAGACTCTGAGGGATTGATGGATGAGTTGGTCAATTTCTCCCTTGTTCCAAAACTTCTATAGGATCTTGTGTTGTCTCTGGCCTTTTTTGTCAGTCTCTTGTAGTGTGGGGCCTCAAATTCCACTAACTTCCTTTTTGAGTGCTCTCTTGAGTGAACAGAGCTTGAATTTTTCTCAGTTTCTTTTGAAGTGGAAAGGTGGGATGTTTGTCTTTTGAGAGTTGGGAAACCTCTTGATTCGATGAGGGCCACTTTCTTCTTTTTGAACCATTCCTTGGATCTTAGGATTACTGCTTTGGTTCACTCATTTATGTCCCCTGATTCACGAATGCTCCAAGAGACTTGTGAGAGGGGTGAGGCTTTCACAACTTGATACTCAGGATCATACATTTCAGTACCATCATCTTCAATCCCATCCTCATACCAATCAAACTTGAATTTTCTCATTTTCCCAATTTTCATTCTCATATGATCATGTTCCCTGACTTCAAAATCATCTAAGCAATTCACCCAATAATCCTCTACTTGTGGAACATGGTGCAAATTAGGAAGGTGGAATGTTTCAAGGTTGCTTCAAATGTTGCAATCCACCCTTGGAGTGTATGAGTAGAGATTCAGAGGTGTGAAGGTAGGTTCTAAGTTTGTGGCATCATTGGCATTTTACAGGAGAAGATCTTGAGGAAAGATAGGGAATGGAACACTATTCTTCTTACAATTCTTAAGCTTACCATTGATGTGAACAAGCTTCTTACACAACTCAAATATCATGATATTGTCACTGAGATACCTTGGCAGCTTACATGGAGCAAGATCAAACCCGTACTACTCTGATGTATGAAAAAGTTGAGAACTGTGTGAAGAAAGACCCATACCTCTTGATCAAAGTAGCATCTTGTGAAGACAACCTTGATTCATGATTTCTCTCCAACAATTGGATGAAAAACATAGTGAAAGAATCGTTCACTCTTTAAAAATGGTGATTTCTCTCCTTCAGGGTCAATTATGGATACTTCTCATAGGTGGGAGCCTTCTGAGAAATATTTTGAGTGAGGGTCAGTCCTCTGAATGGTCTTGTGCTCGCAAGAGCGTAGACCAAGTAGGATGTCATTGAAAAATTCTTCATAGTCGGAAACTGGAGCAATTATTGATGGATGTTTTCACTGATTATCTACCCCCAGTCAATCATCTACTTACCCTCAATGACAACAAGGATGAACTGTGCCATCCAATCCTAAAAATCCCTCATAGCCTCTTCTCCCATCACCCTGCTCAGTAGGATGATTGCATCTAAAAATCCTTCATGGAACTCACTTCTGGATAGAGATTTTGGCATGTGAGATGGATTTCTTCCCTTTTTCAACCATGACCCCAATGCAAGGCCTTGAAGATATGATTATTTTTTTAAAATTCACCTGATGCAAATTCCTTTGTGATGATCACCATGTTGTTCCATGTCGGAATCTGCATACATTGAGAAATTCCTTTAGGAGTGAGCACCACCAAAATTGAGTTATCATCCACCCTTATGATTCTTGTCTCCGGCTCATAGTGATGAGCACATGCTAGTACCAACTCCATGCTTTGAAAAGATATAGGATGACCACCTGCAACATACAATCCACTTGTGAACACTTTTTCCTCCACTGGTTCTCTAGGACCACTGAGCATTCGATTCTTGAGATCTTCCAAGTCCATATGAGTAACATCGTTGTCACCCACACCTAGGTATTCCAATACCAGGGTTGAAACAGGCTCTAGACCAAAAATTTGAACTTCATACTTGCTAAAATCAACAATATGAGCAAAAATGAAGATGACAAATTTTTGCAACTGAATCAAAGACTTTCTATTTTTAGCAGTTAGGGTTCAGGAGCTGCTATTTTGGGAAAAAGTTTTTTTCCTGAATTCAATTTTTTGAAACCCTTAACATGCTAAGAATACATTCACTGATATTTCTTAGTGATTTTTGATAGTTTCTATTTTTGGAAATTATTTTTGCTTTTTTTTTCTTTTTTCTTTTTTGGAAAAAATTGTCTAGTTTGTCATCTTCATTGTTCTCTGAGTGCACTGATCTGAGAGGACTCACTTTTTTAGGTAAGTTATTATTTTTAGTAAGTGAGGGTACCATATACTTACTATTTTTTGAAATAGCACTTATTCACCTTTGTTTGCAATGAAATGCCTTCATTGGATTCAGCTTTCTTCTGGGACCCCGTGCTCCAAATTTCACCTCGATCCGCCCGTTAGAATGCTTGGAAAATGAAAAAAGCATCTTCTAGGGCATAAAACTAGGGTTTATACCATTAAAAAATAAGGCATCATCTTATACTTTGCTGTTACAATTCTTCTTGAAGGTTCCTGGGATGAGGAACAACTGAGAAAATTTCAAGGGAAAATCCGTTTACTAGGTTTGAAAGATATGAATTTTTATTGATTTTGGTGTATATGGCAACCCTAGGGAAATTTTGACAGAGTTTCTAGTAAAAATTTAGGTTTTTATAGTTATTAAGCAACAAAAAATGGATTTTGGTGAAAAAATGAGTGGGAGGGAGTTATTTCAAGTTTTTAAAACTCGTGGTAGTGTTTTTGGTTCACGGGAGAGGTAGAAGCAAGTAAAACAAGTAAAAGCGGTTAGATTAGTTTTTTAGGTTTTCAAACCTTCTTGGTATGGGGCACATTTTATTTTCCCCTCTTCCCCTTGGGACAAGGGACAAGAGGGATATAAAAATCACCCTGATGTGGCTTGACAAGTGGCACATTTGATTGCACGATGAGGGAAGGAGGAAAAACTAACATTTTAAGCACTCGAGGGCTGAGACTGGGTCACATGAGGAATCATGACAGGGGATGGAGTGGGGGAATTTATTTTCCCCTTTGTCCCCTTGGGATAGGGATAGGAGGGACAAAAAATCACCCTTTCCCTCATGTGGTGATGACAAGTGGCGAGGTCTGATTCGGAGTGTGGGGAAGTGAGGGAAGGGCTTGTTTAAGCACTGCATAGAGCTTCAGTTTTTGTCACATGAAGAAACCAAAACCAAGGGATAGAGTGGGGTGTATTTTATTGTCCCCTCTCTACCCCCTTGGGACAAGGATAAGAGGGATATAAAAATGTTCCCTTCCCTAGTGATGACAAGTGGCACAACTCCATTGCACGACGAGAGGGGCTAGAGATAGGTGAAAAGGGCATGCGGAGTGCTTAACAAGGTCATGTGAAGAACCTGAGGGAAAATATGGGGTGGGAAAATTTTATTTTCCCCTCTATCCCCTTGGGATAAGGACAAGAAAATGCACCTCAACTTGGAGGTGACATGTGTCCTCTTGCAAAATTGGCTAAGTATGAGAGACGTACCTTCCGAGAGAGAGACTTGTTAACAACGTTGCCAGAGCTCCAGGAAGACTTTTTTGATGAACCCTTATATGATTTTGACTCCCAAGATCCTTCCAAAGACAATGGGATGGGTCTAAACTTCCAATTCTTCCTGAAACTCCCTGAAATTTCTCTTTTTTCTCGGGACAACAGGGTGTGTCTGCTGAAACTGAGCTTCCATGAGAGAGTCTTGAGTCTTGTGAAAGATGTTAAGGTTCCATCATGTAGAGGATTCTTCAAGATTTCCAATGACTATTTTTTTATTTCCTAAATCACTACAAAACTCTGGGAATCCTCTATTGAAGCTCATGTACCATTTTAGAATGCAAGCTCCTTAACCCTGAAAAACCCACTTTCACTGCAATTGTCCCTAAACCTCCAAAACTTCCCTAAATATTCCTAAATTAGTTCCATTACTCTCCAAAATCTTCAAAAACACTCCCAGATGATTTTTTTGGCTTTCAAATGTCCCGGAGGATGCACACATATCGAGAAAAGGCTAAAAATAGCCTTTATAGGCTTACAAGAGATTTCACCACTGAAAGCACTTCACTGAAAGAATTGAAAGACTTTATCACAATGTTTCAAACATTTAGGGAAGGTTTTTAAAACTCATATTAGTAATTTAAATATTAGGATAGGCATGACACAGAGGGACAGACTGATCTAGAAGAGGTGTTTAGGAGGGTTTTCAAGCAAAATTTTTGACACTAGGGTTAAGTTGTCATGTTTCAAGTTTGAATTTTTCCCTTGCAAAACACATGACAACAACTGGATCTCACTTGGGGACTTGTTCTGGATCAAATGAAGTGAGGATAGGATAAACATGAACCCCATAATCTCAGGATACAATATGGACCAGTGCCTTATCCATTGGGCTATACAGAGTCTTATTACAAGCAACAGATATGAATGAACAAATGCACACACACAACAAATGGAAACACACCACACTAGAAAGGGAAAACACACATGATGGGAAAGGGAAAAACACAACCTAAATTCACCTATGGTACATGTGGGGGACAACCCACTTTCATTGTTTATACAATTTCAAGTATTTCCACTATGAGGAAATTCCAAATAGGTACCATCCATATATGAGAGATAGAAAGTATTTTCTCTACAAGCTTCCTAGATCTAGAATGGTCCTAGCCACAAAGAGTCAAATTTTCATGACTACCTTTTGGCTCTCTCCTTTTATCCCATAATAAGACAAGATCACCAATTTGGAAATCTCTTTCCTTATCCTTTTTGTCAAAAATATTCTTCACTTTCAACTGATGTTCCTTGATTCGATCAACCACCTTCAACCTGTCTTCACTGAGCTTCTCAAGATACAAAATTATCTTATCTAGAGAATCATGGAATTATCCATCTTCAACTACCTTGACCAATTAGAGAGCAGGAAATTTGACCATGATGGGAATCTCAACATTTATTCCATAGAGAAACTGGAATGGTGACATACCAATTTCCTTTTTCAGAGTAATCTTGTCCTCCCACAATGCATCATAAAGCTTCTTATTCCAGTTCCTTTTATTTTAATCCACCAACTTACGAACAATAATTACAATATTCTTGTTTCTAGATTTAGCTTGACCATTCCCTTGGGTAATAGTTTGATGCATGTGAGAGTGAGATTCCATAGCTATAACAAAACTTGGTCAACTCCATTGATGAAAAATATGTTGCATTATCAACTACCACCTTCTAAGGCATTCCAAAACAGATGATGATATTTTCTTTGATGAAGTTGCAAACCATTTTCAGTGTTAGCTTGTTTTCTAGGATGGCCTCCACCCATTTGGTGAAGTATTCTATGGTTGTGAGCATGTAGGCATGACCTGAACTCAAGTGAGGATTGAGAACACCAATGAAATCTAGGCCCCACTACTGGAATGGTTCCTCAATGACCACTGGTCGAAGAGGGAGTGCAACAAGTTGTGGTCTTCCTACAAATTTTTGACAAGGCTCACACTTTGAAACCCATTGTTGAGCATCTTCAAATAATGTAGGCCAATAATACCTACCACAGAGGATCTTGTGAGCAGTCACCATGGTAGAGAAATGTCCACCACAAGCCTGGTCATGGTAAGCTCTCTGTAACTTTTCTTGTTGCTCTTTATCAACACACCTTAGGAAACATCCATCAAGTCCTCTCTTATATAACACATGATTCCAGATGACATACCTAGCTGATTTTAGCTTGAGAATCCACTTTTTCTTATAGTCAAGATGTGTCAGGAACTCACCATAAGTGATAAAGTATGTGATATCAAAATACAACTCATTGGTGGTGTTTACAAAAAGAACCTAAGGCAAGTCCTTACTTACATATCCATAGCATTGACACTCCTTTATCCATTTCTGAGTCATGAGAGACTCATATTCAGCCATTAATTTACAAACCATTTCCTCAGACCAGATTTGAAGGTTGGATATCCAATTCATACTCTTAGATCCTATCCACCCAATTACCTCTCTTAGCTCTTGGATCTTGTTGAGTTAGAATTGATTTTATTTCGACCCTGAAACCATCACCACAATGTGGGAGTTGAGAATGTAGAATATGAAATTATTAACTACTTTAACAACAAAATATGTATGCTTCTCCATTTTATTATATTTCAGCTCGTAATATTTCAATGGGCAACTCATAAAGGCAATGAGTGCTTCAATACCTTCATCATTCTTTCTAAACTAAGATGGCCTAAAAGAGTATGTTCCAAATAATAGCAGTACAAAATGAAATATTTGTCAAAGTTAGACATACTAGGGTAGGATCCTTATAAATTACTTCCTTGATTGCATCAAATTCTTCCTTTCCTTCCTTATTCCACCTGAAACTTTCTTGAGGCTTCATCATGCTAGTGATGTGCTTTTGTCAATTCAAGCAAAATCCAGAACAAAGTGATGAAGTAATTTTACCTTGCTAAAGAATGAATGAAATCCTTTCTTACTTGTTGGAAAGGACAGTTCTTGAATTTCCTTTATCCTCTCAAGATCAAATTTTCTCCTTCCTTTTTCATGATGTGACGAAGGAGTTTCCCTTTAGTAACACTAAAAATGCATTTTTTAGGGTTTAGAGAAATCTCATGTTGTCGGCACCTAATCAGTACTTGTTCCAGATGTTTCAAGTGATCTCCCCACCTTTTGGAGAATACTGTGAGGTCATCAAGGTAGATGAAAATGTAGTGCTTGAGATATTTAAAGGAAATATCCATTTCCCTTTGAAAATTTCTCCAGCATTAATGCTCATTCAAACGAAATTCTACTATAGGAAAATGTGCCCCATGGAGTTATGAAATTTGTTTTGTTTTTATTTTCTTCTACTACCTCAATTTAGTTATATATAGTGAAGCCATCAAGAAACAAAATCATCTCAAATCTTGTGACTACCTATAGGATATGATCCATTCGAGGAAGTAAGTTGTTTTCTTTTAATGAAGCCTGGTTCAAATTTTCAAGTGGAAGTCCAATGATGTATGACTTAACAAAACACAAATCCTTGTTTTTTTCATTCTTTTCACACTGGAATAATATTGGCCACCCATGTTGAGTGGTGAATAGGGAAAATGATTCTTGCATTCAACATTTTCAAAACCTCTTCTTTGATTGCATCAACAATCTTATGATTATACAACCATTTCTTCTACTAGAAAGGTTTAGGTTTGGGCTTGAGTGGTATGGAGTGATGCATCTCTCTTTAAGCCTGAAAGTACTTGATCTCATCATATGAATAAGCCAAAACATCATAGTATCTCCTCAACAATGAGACAAAGCTCCTTTTCTCCTCTAGTGAACAACATTTTCCAATATTTACCATTCTTGGTTGTTCTAGAGTACCAATGTTCTCCTTTTCAAACTCAACAGTGCACCAAGAGGACTCTTTTTATTTTTCTTTAATAAACTTTTCATGTTTATCAAATAAGTCTTCAAGAGACACAAGGAATTTTGGAATATTTTTTCCTTTTAGTCTGATGACCCCTTCTGAATCAAATCCATCTATCCCTCCTTTTTCTTTATCTACAATAGACTCACGATTCAGAGCATAACTTCCTTTATAGAAGATATTATTGAAGTTATCTCTTTTCTCTAAGAAAGAGAGAAGATGAATTTCATCGTTGAACACCTTCCAGTGATTGACATTATCCAGTACACTTGTTTTGACCACCATTTCAACAGTCACTTTTTCCTTGTTAAAAGATGGGTGTGGGGTCATTAAAGAGATGATAACTACAAGAGAATTCAACTTTCTCATTTTTCTCATGAGGAATAGCTTAAATTGAGAAAGCATCGAAATATTCGATGCAATCCCATACTTATTCTTATAATGTTTGAGCCTTGGGTTCTTGACTTGATATTGGTTTCTAACTTGTTTGACAATCAATTCATCATCGCCAAGACATTTCACCTTCTTGATACCCATGGATTCAGCTATGTCCATCCCTAGAATAAGGGCTTCATATTCCGTAGTATTATTATTGTTTTCAAATTACAATTTATAGGAAAAATTGATCAACACTCATAAAGGATATGTTATAAAAAATCCTACTCTCGTTCTGGCACTAGAATGGCTTCCATCGAACTCCATTTTACATAACTAATTTTCATCATCCTCTGTGAGAAGAGGTAAGTTCTCATCTCTTTTATAAGTTAAGAATTAGTTACCAATTCCACTTTATTGAAACAATATGTCAACCTTTGAGATCCTCTATTTTTCTAATAGTATACTTCATATTTCTCATGAGTAACAAATTTTTCATCTCCCCTCTTATTAGAATGGTTGCTTAGGACCAATCCATTTGAATATCACCTCCTAAGTCTCTACAAAAACTTCTAGTTAACAACATCCCAAAATATTTTGCGATGTCTACTACCAATATGGTCAACAAAAATTTCTTGTCCGGGAAGTTGGCGAGAGCTACTTGTGCATCTTTGATTCTCCCTACCAGTGGAACTTATTTAGAATCCATAGATTAGAAAGAGCCATTTCTCACATCAAGGTGATTTCAAGAGATTTTTTTTGTCATTGGTAAATGGTTTTGAAAGGGACCATATCCCAAGGAATGAAAAAGGGCTCAAAATCCAAATATAACAAAGTAACAATGGTTTTTATACAAGAGTGGACCACACCCCATAAAAAAATGCCTAGAATCCAGAATAGAAAGTTAAAAAAGAGGCATTCTACAACCTGTCAGAATGAAGAAAAAAGAAAACATCATTGTAGCTACCACGACCACACCGCAAATAACCAGCAAAAATAGAGCATAGAGTAGAAACCTAAGAAGCCTTCACTTGAGAACTTTTTTAAAGCACTTTATGACCTCCTCCATAGAATCAAACAGATCTAGGGTAGTGAGATGAGAGGGGGTCCTTGTTAAATGGTAGTGATTGCAACTTATCTTCTCTTTACCACCCTTCCATATCTCAGAAGGAATATTGTTGAGACTACAAATATTCTTGACTTAAATTTTGATGAAGTCCAAGAATACCTTGTGTATGAAAAGGTGATCGATTTTCTGGTTAAAAATATTCTCCATTGATTCATTTATAGCCTTGTGCTTCTGAGAAATTTCTTCTATTTTGGATTCGAGCATAGGATTGTTGTCAAGATATTTATTTTCCTTAGCCCCCTATCTAAGTAAATGAGCCATGTCTTTCCCAAGGATCTTGATTCTCTCACCGTTCTTCTTGACCTATGCCTTCAGATCATAATGGGTAGAGGTGTCCTAGGGAGTTTGACTAATGGATAATAGGATCTCTAAAAGGAAATTTATTTAACTTTTTTTTTGTTGTGGAGAAATCATTTGGCCGGAGAAGGAGAGGGGGGTCTGAGACTGTCTTCACCCCGTGTTATAGAGGGGGTCGATCAGAAGGAATGGGGTGGGAGGGGATGTTAACAGACTTGTTGTAGCAGTATTGGTGTAACATGAGAATAAATCCCTGATGAAGAGGGAGGCCACACTAGGGGGAGTGAACCTCATGCATTTATTTTTAAAGTGATTGCAAAATATAGTAAGGTAGGATAACTTTCTAGGTCCTGTAAAAAGGGTTCAAAAGGAAAAGATGATGCAGGGGAAGGGTTGTAAAGTGTCCCTCAAGGGTAACATATTACACTACCATTCAGGAAACCTTTTCCAAAGGGACATGGATGGAGGAGCATACAAGCCCAAATTTGAAAAATTAAGGGTTTCAGACCCTTTAATAAATTTCTTCTCCTCAGCCTCTTTATCAAATTGATTCCAAAAAAAAATTATCCCTTCCATTCCAATAATAGTAAAAAGAGATATCATATTTTTAGTGATGGCATATTCCTTACCTTTGTACGTGACAATCATATTTTTCTAATTTTTCACAAAGGATGCCAAGATATAATTGTCGTGGCCTTTGATCCATTATATGAAGGATATAAATCCATCAACATTCAACACCTTCTAGATCTCTTCATTATTTTTCCATGTTAGGTCACAAACCGGCTCTACTCTGTATGGAGCACCTCCCATGGCTACAAGAGAGAGAAATATGTTCATTATCATAGCACATGCATGCTTTTGACAACACCAAGAATGCTTCACAACAACTCAGTAATTAAAGAGATAATAAAATATATTGTTTCCTTGATTAAAAACCTTGGGGAGGGCATGACATAAGCATGCGAAGTAATCATAATCCCAAATCTTCACATGATCCCTTTGATTTTGAGTACTAATATTTAGTACAACTGGCCATTTTTTCTTTGGATATGATATCATTAGAGAATTGAGGGATTTCAAAATTACCATGCCAATAATAAAGGTGTTTGATAATTACCCCAAAATTAAATAAGAAGTCATCCACTTTGTTCCCTTCCCTATAGGTGTGACAAAATTTGAAATTTGTGAAGATCTTACAAATGTTAATGGCCTCTCTTATAAATTCTTTAATATTGTATCTAGGAGGGTGATTCCCATTAAGTTGATTGATAATATTTAATAAATCACCCTCAATAATGATATTAGCAATATTACAATATTTAGTAGATCTTAAACCCCAAAGAGTAGAAAATGTCTCAGCACGGTTGTGTGATTGGGTTCTCATAGGGCATGCATAAACAACAATGAGATGTTCATGGTGATCTCTAATGATGCCACCTCCACTAGAAATTCATGGGTTGCATTTATCGGCACCATCAAAATTCAGTTTGAACCAATTCTCAGGAGGAGGAATCCATTAAATGAGGGAGCGGTCAATGGTTGGAGTTCTGTCTTGTAATTCCTCTAAGATAATATTCCAAATTTTTAGGAATTTATCCTCCTCTTTAGGGAATTTTTTCTTCTTAGGAGGCTTGAACTTAAGGATATTTTCCTTAAATTCAATAGTTACGACTCTTAAGTAACAGGCTATTGCTAGGTATTTTATAGAGTTTTTTGAAAATGATAGAGTTTATGGCCTTCAAAATTTTCCATATAGCATGGGGAAAAACAAGCCTCCATAAATTTATAATGAAAACAATTCTTGAAGGGGGGATGATATTACTCCCAATCCTACATAATGTATTCCAAAAAAATCAAGTAGAATCAAAATATTGAAAGGATGAGCTGCCACAAACTTTATGCATAAGAGAAATGAAGAAAAATATAGTGTATATTTTTTGCTTCCTGCCTACATAGACAACACATTTTGGGCATGGTGGACACCCTTTTGATCAGGTTGTCAATAATAAGAATCCTTTTATTTAACACCATCAAGAGAAAATGGTTTATTTTAGGGGTAATTTTTTTTTGCCAAATATTATACCAATCAAATTCATAATGGACGTCTTCTGAAAGAAATTGGTATCTAGTTATGACTAAATATGAACCATCAAATAAATTTTTCCAGATGAATTCATACTTTGTATTTTACTAGTCTAGATGTTTTCAATAACTTTTTGGAGGACTGCAATAAGTCCATGACCATTAGAAAGTTTTAGAGGCATTACATTATCTAAGGCACATGTGTCTATTATGCAATTATTCAACTGGTGTCCTTCTATTATGAGGGAAAGATAAAATGGCTCTAATTTGTGAGTTTTGTATGTGTTTAGAGAAAGCATGTTTTATGATGGAGGGGTAGGTTATGTTGGCAATAGTCCTTTGGAATTAGAGATTACATCATTAGAATTTTAACTACCACCCTTAATGTAGCTAACAAGTCTTTTGAATTGCTCTGGATGGGTTTTTAAGAACTCAAATTTAGAAATATGAACCTTGGAATTTTTCACATGCTCAATGATGCCAAATGGAGTAGAAAAAGATGAAATAGATGCTCCAAAGGAGGAGGATGATTCTGTAGATGGAGGTAGTACCTTAAAATATTGGTAAGTTTTAGAAAATGGAGTAGTTGGTTGAGAAGCAGTGGTTGATTTTGTATGAGCATTTGAAGATTTGGAAGAATTTGCCTTTGTGAAAACAAAATTAGAATTTGGAGAAGCATTTTGAGAATTACTTGGTACAGAAGATTGTTTCTTTCTTTCCATGAGTTCAAGATTCTATTTCACAGACTCTGTAGAATGCGGAAGATGATATCCTTTATTAATGATATTTTTCTATAGATTCACCACCTGAGGATCCTCTTTATTCTTTTTTCATGGTAGAAGAGGAAAAAACTATTTTGAGACTAAGAGTGGTTGAATACTACACAGGAGTAACTTATTACATCTTCATAATCATCATATTCTCCTAAGGAATACTCAAGGAAATTGATTTTTGCATCATATTCAAATTCTTCGATCTCAAGGATGTTACCATCCTCATTTTGTTCTTCTATTTCTTCAATTTCTACCTCTTCTTTTTTAGCATCGTAGGCTATGTTTATTAGAGGTGCTTCAAGAGAAAGTCTCCTAAGTTGTAGACAAATTATTTGTTTACTAGGAAATTTCCTCTTAGGATAATCTTTGTTTATGGAATCTTGATTTAGTTGTTTCTTAAGGGAGAGAACATCATTAGCTATATTTTGAACTAATGAGTCTATTGTTATAGAACTTAAACTTTTACCTCTCCTTACTTCGACCTTTTTTTATTTTCCCTAACATTCTCCTTGTAATTTGACTGATACGTAGTATAAAATCATATTCCAATTGTTCTTAAAAATTAGTATTGGTCACACCACTAGCTCTTGAGGATATTATATATTGTCTTTCTTCCAAATTGAATGTACAATTCAATAAAATTTCTTCTAGGATCTCCTCTGCTGATTTTGAGCTTGTATCGCATGTTGTATGGTGTTGGGGTGTGGAGCTTGTTTTTTCAACATTAATGCATTGGAATTTGAAAGATTAAGTTTGGAGACTTCAGGAGAATTCTGTAGTCATGTGTTTTTTCATGTTGCTTAATTATTATGTATTATTTTTTAAATGCCAGTTAATCGATTGTTGGCACAATGACCGATTTTCATCTATGGGAAGTTGAAAGGTCATGACTTTTCCAAGTCACGAATTTTTCAAAACAAAAATTCTAGGGTCATTTATAGAACTTTCTAGAAGGATTTTAATATTATAAATAGAGGTATTAGGGGCATCCTAATATATCTTGAGTGATCAAAAAGATCTAGGAGTCTTAGATGTGGTTTAGCATCTCTTGGAATTATGTTGTGAGTTCATGAGTGATTTTTATGCAATTGTAACTGAGAGAAGACTGTGATAATAAAATATGAGAAAGTTCTTGGGGGACATAGCCCACATTGGGTGAACCATGTTTAATCTTGTCTTGTCTTCTTTTGTGCATTATTTATTTATGCTATTATATTTCTGGAAGTACAGATCTACTAAATAGTTTCCCGCCACATTTTTTTTCTCTAATTCCTAACATCTGGTATCATAGCTTTGGTGGTTTTTTTTTTGAAGTGGTAAATCAAAGGGAAATTTTAGCTTGAGTGGGAGCTATGGAAAATGAGGGAAAATCAAGGCTTGACAAGTTCAATGGGAAAAACTTTGGTTTGTGGAAGATGTAGATGGAGGATTACTTGTATCATAAGGACCTCCATATACCTTTCACTGGAAAAGCAAAGAAATCTTTAGTCATGTCGGATGAGGATTGGGAGTTTCTAGATAGAAAGGCACTCGAGGAAATTTGGTTATGTCTTGCATCTTCGGTTGTTTTCAACATATCATAGGAGAAGACTATGGAAGGTCTCATGAATGCATTGGGGAAGTTATGTGAAAAACCCGCTACCTCTAATAAAAAAAATTTGATGAAAATTTTATTTAATATGAAGATGTCTGAGAATGGTTTTGTTTTTTATTATTGAATGAATTTAATACGGTTGTGAGTATGTTAAAATCAGTGAAAATTGAATTTGATGATGAGGCCATGTTTTTTGATTTTGTTCTCTGTGTCAAATTGCTAGGAAAACATGGTTATGGATGTAAGTAATTGAGTCTCTAGTAATTCAAATTTGAATTTGGGCTTATTGTAAAGGATGGGTCAAATGTGCACCCGCGATCCTCATTATCTCCTCATACATGCTCTCATTAGAATCCGATGGGGTCTCTCTATTGTGCTTTCCCAATGTCAAAAGGACATGATACTAAGGTTTCTCATCTTCCACGGGGATCTCATAACTTCTAATAATCATCACTCTTCTCGACAATAGTGCCACATCAACTGCGCTATGTCACACCTTGTTATACTTAAGTTGTACTTTCTCTCTCTTCCTTTTTTCCACGAAGGATGTTGTCATCCTTCCCAAACCTTCTCCTACCCCTACGTATGGTGAGGGATTATCTCACCATAGGTAATTTCTCCATTCCCTATTATACTATCAAGATATCGATAGCTAATGGTATTACACACAGATAGGATCCCCTTGGTTCATGCATGAGATAGAACTTTGTTTCCTCTCAACAAGAATATGTTGATATTGTGTATTCCAAAGAAGAGTTGTGCAATATACCTTCCTAAAAATTATCTATAGCCTTAGTCCACATTTCATCTAAATCAAAGAGTGTTTGGTAACCTTCCTACATCCAAGTTATCTTTCTTAGCCAGAGACCTCTATTAGCCATGTAATCTACCAACCACTAGTATAATTCTACTAGGAAGAAGTTAAAGAATGTCTCATACAAGTAGTCATACATATTGTTCTTCACTCACTTTCATGCATTAAAATTAGGCCCGGTGTTATATCTCTATGTATAAATGTCTTGGTCTTCTTCTATCCAACTCTCAATATTATTGAAAGACATTCAAAATTCCATCTGCATGTCTCATTGATCATTAGGGATAAATTAGTACATAATTACATGATCGACTCAGGGGCAAGAAGATCAATAATGCCGAATCAAATCGTAGATAAATTGGGATTAAAATATGATCCATTATTGAAGCGAGTAGTACAATTAGATGGGACAGTGGTAGGGACAGTTGCAGTGATCAAGGAACTGAGCCTTATGCTCCATGCTTGCCCAAATGTCACATTTTTACAAGATGTATCAATAATTTCCACTGCTATTTTTTTTACCTTTTAAGGGATTTCATAGCCAAGATTGGAGGGTACCTATCAGATGATTGGTCCCACATGTTATTTAGGACAAGGTATGGAGCTAAGGTCACTATCAGGTCACATCGAATTTCACACTTTCACATTGAGCCCCATACTCCAAGCCCAATAAATTTTAATTGTGCAGTATTTGAACAGGTGGATTGTCTAGATTCTTATTAACCAGACACCAAGGTTGGGACTATTCTTGATATGACACTTGATGAGTGGGATCACAAAAGGTATGGCTATGACCCATACATGGAGATTGAAGAAGTTAACTTAGGAATTTATTATCTACATGAGGAGAACCTACCCACCCCCAGCCTCACAAATCTAGAAAATGAGGATGTTAATGAAGTATGGCAGTTTTTCTTTGACGGTTCAAGTAGCAAGCAGGGTGTTGGAGGAGGTGCAATTCTTTTTTCACCACAAGGTATGAAGTACTACTCAACTTTTTGTTTTGATTTTTCTTGTTAAAAAAATTAGCTTAGTATGAAGCTTTGATACATGGATTGCATTGGGCAAGGAAAAGGGGTATTAAAAATTACAACTTTTTGGGGATGATGAGTTAATTGTCAACCAAGTTAGAGGAAAACATGTTGTTAAGAATTATCTACTTAAAGCCTAAAATCATCGAGTGTGGGATCAAATTGAAGACCTTAATGCATTCAATATTCAATCCATACCAAGGAAGAAGAATGAGGTTGCAGTTAGGCTTGTAGAAATTGGAGTGAAATTTGATGTGGTTAATAATATTAAAAGAGATAAGGGACACCCACATATTCATGTAATTGTGAGGCCGGATATTTTAGAAAATAACACAAGTTGGCAAGTATTTTAGAATCATCAACAGATCATTAATTTTTTACAAGAGGAGGTGAAATTCCCATCTAAAAATAAGGAGAAATCAAAGTAGTAGTATGGGGATCAAGTGGTGCAACTACAGAAAAACATATTACTAAAGGGTTTAGTGACTCTTGATTCAATATTCAACCCAAATGATCAATTCTGAAAAGATAAGGCCAACATTCAAGTAAAAAGGGAAGATTCAAAGCCCATTTCAGTTGGAGAGGGTAAAATGCTCCAAATTGGCAAGGTGAGTATGGATCAAGAAAAATTTGAATTCATACAACTTTTCCAAGAGTTCCTAGATGTATTTTCTTGGAGCTATGAGGATTTTAAGTGATTTAATCCTAAATTGGCATAGCACATGATTGAAATGGATCTAGGAGCTAAACCCATTAGGAAGAAGAAAATTCCATTCAATCCTCATATAGATCCTCTCATGAAGAAGGAGTTGAACAAGATCATTAAGGTGAGCGTCACTTTCCCAATCAAGCACTAAATTTGGGTAGTGAATCTGGTGTCGGTCAGGAAAAGGAATGGAGAAATCAGGTTGTGCATGGATTTTTGAGATTTAAATAGGGCCTCCCTCAAAGACCACCACCCACTTCCTTCCATGGAGTAGATATTGTAAGTAGTGGTTGATTTATAAATATTCTCCCTCTTAGACAGATATCCAAGCTATAATCAAGTCATGGTGAAGGAGGAAGATCAATTTAAAATGGATTTCACAACAAAATGAGGCACTTATTCCTATAAGAAAATTTTGTTTGGGTTGTCAAATGCTAAAGCCACATTTCAGAGGGCTATGGATATGGTGTTCAAAGGGATTTTGAAAAATATATTGTTTTTCTATCTTTATGACATCACTGTGTTTTCCAAAAATGCAAAAAGCAACCTCTTTCACCTCAGGCAGGTATTCCAAAGGTGCAAGAGATTCAGAGTGTCCTATAATCCAAAAAATGCATATTCTTGGAACATGAAGGAAATCTTCTAGGCCACATCATATCAAAATAAGGATTGATGATTGATCTAAAGAGGTTAAAATTCATCTATGCTCTACCATTTCCAATCCATAAGAAGACTCTCCAAAGCTTCTAAGGGAGGATTAACTTTATATGAAAGTTCGCACCAGATTTTTCCAATTTTATAAATCCATTAACGATGATGTTGAAAAATAATTTGGAATTCAAATGGACATCGGAAGGAAAAAGGAGTTTCAAAGCTATTAATCATACCATATCTAGAGCCCCAACCCTCATTAATTTTTACTTCTCCAAATACCTCTTTCTCTATGCATTTGGTAGTTCGAATACCATCTCCGCAATCTTGGTGCAACAAAATAAAAAAGGACTATAACATCCTATTAAATTCTTCATCCAAGGCCTTGTGGACTATGAGGTAAGATATTCATTCATTTATAAATATTTCCTTGTTGTGATTAGAAGTTTGATTAAATTCAGGAATTTAGTGTCGAATAATAGAATTCATCTACTAGTCACACATATTGGTATAAAATAATTTATTTTAAACAAGGACCTCAATGAAAAAAGAGTTTTTTGGGTAACCAAAGTCATGGAATATGACATTGATATTAAGGTGACCAAGCAGGTCATGGGCAAGGGACTATGTGAATAGTTAGCTTCAGGACAGTATGATGAGTCAGCTGGTATAGAAGATGTTTTTTTTCATGTTACAAGATGATCAAGAATAATTAGCTGATGCTTAACCCAATCCTTGTTGGACTTAGGATATATTACATTTCCTTCAAATAGGTCAATTTCCTCAAGTGTTGAGTAAGGCCAAAAGAAGGTATTTCAAGTTTCATAATATTCCCTTTGTAATGGTTGATTATATATTATTCAAGAAAGATGTCAATGGTGTCCTCCTAAGGTGCATCAAGATATATCAGACAGAGAAGGTGCTACATGAGTTCCATGATGGAGGAATAGGTGGACATTTTTCCCCAATGGTGAAAGCTCTTATAATTATGAAGGCAGGATATTATTGGCCTAACCTTTTTAATGATTATTATGCATGGATTAGGAAGTGTAAAAAGGGTGTCTTCTTCATAGGAAAATAGAGGTTAGAATCCCTTCCACTTCATTTCAGTTGCCTCATATTCACTCTTTGATCACCAATGGAAATTGTAACCTGCAAGATGAACCTTAAGTACCTACAAAAGATCACAAACACATCAAATTGGATTGAAAATGTAATATGTGAAGTCACACTACCCAAGAAGTTACCTGAAGAGTGAAATTTGTTAAAATCACAATGGAATGAAAGGGTGGTGAATCAGTTACAATGATTTAAATTCATATTTAAAACATGCATATACAAATACTCATAAACATTCAACCATCAATTAATGTGTGTATACATCAAACAATCACATGTGCAAGAATCATAAGAAATATCATAAACACAAGACCCAACATTTAAGTGGGAAACCCTCAAGTTAAATAAATCCACTGAAACATAATCTTATATTTATATATTTCATATTCTAATGAGGCACCAACCCCATAAGGAGCACCAACCCCTAGTTTAGTAGAGCACAAACCCTACAAGGAGCACCATCCTCTAATTTTGGGAATAACCAACTCTAAAAAGAGGCTTCAACCCCCAAATATGATCAAGCACCCACTCAATCACCTTAAGATATTTATATCTTTGATTTTTTCTACTAGAACTAATGGAAATCCAATATACAGCTCACACTTCTTCAATCAAACCCTAGGTGACCAATCTTCACAAAACAAGCTCTTAAATAACTTCTAAAATTATCAAACCCTTATAAACATACTCTATGATTTTTTTCAAACTAAAACACACTTGATTCAGCCTTAATTCATGCTCCAACACCTTCAATAAACTATCACCTTGGTCACTCACCTTACACACACTTCACTTGCTCAAAAAGCACCCAAAAACATGCTTTTATAAGATTCTCTTGATTTTAAACATAAACACAACCTTGGTCCCTCCTTTGGATCTACCCATACATCAAGGAAACATTCCAAATTTGAACAACCATATTCAGAAATGACCTAATAGGTCAGCCTAACTAAAACCTAAACAATATGTGCCAAAAATGGTTGAAAACCCCATGGGTATAAATTAAAAATTCTTAGTCAAATCAATACATATTTATGACCCATAACCCCTTAAATATTATTAAATATAATTTAACATTCATACATGGTTGTAAATTTTAGCAACCAATCAAATTATTTCATGTAATGGGCTCAATTCACTTTGTGATTCTCATAATAGTTGTTTTCTACACCCTTCAGCACCCTGAAAAACATCATACGGCCAGCAAATATATTCAAAATTAGAAAACCATGTAATGTAAAATATTGATTTAAATTGAAAAAATTTATAACACTTCTAATCAAGTTATAATCCTTGAAAAATCCTCATGCATGAACTGGAGCTACGTTTTTCTTCACTAGATCAACCTACCAAAAACGTTCTTTCCAAATTTTAGCTCATAAAAAAACTTTTATATATTTTTTAAATATCTCTGAATGGATTAATTTGATTCAAAATCCATTATTATTCACATTATATGTGATATCAAGCATCAACCAATCCATCTCATGCTTCAAAAAACTTCAAACTTGTACCAAAACACATCCTATCCTACACTGCCAAAAATCTTCTTGTTCAAAGAATGACCTAGAAAACCTGTGAAACCAATTCATCATGAGGAAAAACTCATATCATTGGAAATATGTCTAAATCCTCTTTCAACCAAAACTTTAATCATCTTAAAACTCTACCTGTAGCTCAAGTTATTCCCATTTTATTGAACCCTACTACTTGAGACCTCAAAACTACCCTTTGACCAATCATCCTATTGTTACCCGTTTTTTATAAACCATGCAAAATGGAAAACTTGATAGGTCAGAGCATTGGTTGAGTTGAGAAAAATTTCACTAGGTTAGATTCTTTGGTTGGACATCACTAAGTTGGATGCCAAGGTTAGACGACTAGGTTGGATGCCTAAGATGGATCAATGGCTTGTTGGCACAAGGGTTAATCAGCGATGTTATTATACAGAAGGAGGCCGGTCATCTAGAGGTTAGAAACATATGTCGGCTAGGTTTTTTGGTTGAGATGGAAACATGGGTTGGTCAGTCAGGTTGGTTTGTTTATGGTTAAGACAACGTGGTGACAAGATCATGGGTGGACAAGTCAGCGGCATAAAGATAAGATGGACAACATCTAAACCCCTTGGGTTGGATGTCACAGGGTTAGACGTCATCCAATCCCCTTGATTGGACGTCCATGAAGATATTTAGCAAGCATATGGTACCATCAAAGATGGACAGTCATCCAACCCCTAAATTTGGATGACCGAGGATATATGGGTGATAAAATGATTAGACTGCTGTCAAGATTAACAAGTGGTTCGTTTATGGTGTAAGGTTAGATGACCATCCAATCCCCACAAGTGTAGGAATAAAGAGAGATAGCCATCCAAATCAATATATATGGTTTATAGTATGAATATGGTGACTTCCAGGTTGTTTGGAGACCAAAAGCATATACAGTCACGAAGTTAAACTTCGTCCAACCTTCCTAGGATGGGTGGCAAAGAGGTTAGATGGCCTAATCACAAATTATAAAGATCATGATTAGACAACTATCCAACCATGATATATAGAAGAGCTTGTGGGCCAGGTAGTTTTCTCAAAGGAGGTTTTATCTCCCAATGAGGATGGAAAATGTCTATCCCCACATGTTTGGGTAACCCACAGGATGGATGAGTACTAGGCTAGGTGAAGGAAAATAGATGAATGATAGCTCAACAATAAAATTTAATGTAGTATGGTACCTATGACCACCTGTACAATAAAAATACCAAATCATATGGCTCCCCATACCTCTTTAATGCACCCTACCAGTTGGTGACCCAAATTTCCTATATATTGTAAAATCCACCTCATTTTGAGTGCATACTTTCTGCAATGCAAAATAACTCTTTCAAAATTGTTCCAGAGCTATTGTGAGCTAAAGGCCTTAAATTTGGGCTTATTGTAAATTATTTTTCCTTATGCCTATATTGTAATGGATTGTGCATGTTTCTAAGAAATATAATTGGTATTTTGTGGCTTTTCTTGTCCTAATTCAATTTGTATTACATCTTTTGCCTTCTATTATATTTACAAGTATATTTTTCATGTTTATATGTCTTTACGGGACATTTTATTTGTTGTGCTTTATGAATATATGGAATTAAATATTGTTTTAGACTGTGGCACCTCCACCTTCCCTCTCCCACTTTGTTTACTCCCTATTTTTCACTCACTTAGATTGTCTCACCCTTTCTTGGTGCATCACCTTCCCTTAGAGTAGATTTACTTTTTATGCATTCTTCTATCCATGTCTCCTTGGAAAGAATTAGGGTAGGATTAGTTTAGTTTTCCATTTTCTACACTTTGGAGAAGTTGGCACTAGGTTAGGAGAAGAAGTCGGCTTTCTCTGGAGGATTATCCTACTTGCAATGTCATACACTACAGGATAATCCCATGTTATGCAAGTTACACTGATTGACTCACACACAAATCAAAAGCATTCACTGGTGTTGTAATTTATTGATAACAATTTTATAACACCTGGTGGGACCAGGAGTCAATATTTTCAGGTTTATCAAGATTATATGTGCATCTTGGTGAATTTTCAGCCTTTGGAGGCTTTGTAACAACACATCTAGTGACTCCTAGGGTCCAGATTTCAAGTCTCATTCGTTTCAATGAAAAGGATCCAAACTCAGTCCAAGAACAAGACAAAAATGTGTCTTTGAATACTTACAGTTATTACCAGGTAGAGGAAGGAGTGGAAGAAGAGTATAAAGGTCTCCATCTCCACCAAAAAAAACATTATTCACACCTCCACCTAGTTGACCCTCTCCTCAATCAACCAGGGTTCTCAACCCAATCAAGATGGTGCATTAGCTACCACCACCACGAGGACCGCCAAACCCCTATTTCCACTTCATGGGTAGTAGTCCACTTTCCCTCTATTCCCAGAACCCTATTCTGATTGTAGCATTAAAAATTATTACCTACTTTATGAGGGATAACCACACAACTCCCAATGATCATATTCAGGATAATGTTAATATTTATACCATTCATGAGATCAATGAAGTGGATGTTGTAGTTAAATTTTTGGCTTCTTCTTTCAAAGTAAAGTTTGTGCAGTGGTTCAGGAGCTTAGCAGCAAGTTCCCTTACAAATTAGGATCAAATATGTGCAACCATCTCTAACCAATTTGGAGAAAGAAGTGGACAACCTGTCCCTTTTGGAGTAGTTAACTATAATCAAGAGGGCCCCCAATGAGTAGATGGTCGATTTCAATTTTTTATTTCAACGGACGTGGGATTAGATCTTAATTCTTTTAAGGCTGGCTGCTAAAGGTGCATTCCTCTATTTCCTTAAAGCTTTTAATTTTGATATATATGTTATGATACAATCTATGGGAGGGATAACCTTACCAGGGGATTATGCCATAAGTATTAGAGATGAGAATTTTCTAATTCAAGCCGGTAAACTAGCACCTAGGCCACCTATGCCCCTATATCCAGACTTGGGAAACCCCTCTACTAGTCACGCACCTCGAATAGCCCCCATTCTAGCTCCTAGAAATTAGAACAATAGTGAGGCCTCCACTTCTTCTAGTAATTCCAAGGAAATCTAGGAAGTCATGAAGCAACTAGATAATTGGGGGAATGAGTTGGTGATGATCAAAAGGTAGAAAAATAGCTCGAGAACTTTACCTACCCCTCAGTATCAAGTGAATAAGAGGCCATATTATCCTAGAAAAATAGACCTCCTTTCTCAAGCTGCTAATCAAAATTCAAGGGCAGTCTCTTCTCAAAATTCTCAACCTTATCAATCATACAATCCTAAACACTTTCAACATCTAGGGCCTTGGTTCTAGTCCAGTAATAACATGGCACAAGAGTATGAATGGTGTTACCATATGTACCAACATTACCTCGTAATCAATCAACATGCTTCAACGGCACTCTGTATAAAGCCTTGATTTTTCATACCATCAAGGTGACCCAAGATCCAAGCAAGGAAGAAAATCTACAAGAAACTCAACAAGAAGTTCCTCCAACTGAAACCACACTAGTCAATTTGCATACGAAAGAATTTTACTGAGTTAATCAATCTTCTTTCCAAGGTGTAGCTACCAATACATGATCAAAAAAGAGGAACATAGAGGAGGGGAAATCATCTAGTCAAGTTGTTTCTCATCCCACTCTCACACAATAAGGAGTTAGCAGATCAAATTCCACTCCTAAAGTATAAAACCTTCCTCAAGAAATTGTTGTAACAACTCCAAATATGCATAATCAGTCTAGGGTATTAGTTGTAACTACTCATGGACCAATTTAAATCCTAGAAAATATCATGCCATGTAAGGGATAACAAAAGGAAACCCATGTCTCCATTTAATACCATCAATCAAATGAATAATACCAATTTCAGCATTTCCATGTGGGAATCATTGGCAATTCAAAGGCAACAAGATTTATTACAAGAAGCTATGAAAAGTTGATCCCTTTCTAATGAGCCCTCCAAAAATTAGCATAGGGTTCTTACTAACAATGTGTAACAAGGATAAGGTCATTCAGGTAAGATTGTGAAGCCTCCACCATTTTATGTCTCATTAATTCTTAGGGATAAATTAGTACATAATTTCATGATCGACTCAAGGGCGAGCAGCTTAGTAATGCCGAAGTAAATGGCAGATAAATTGGGCTTAAAATATGAGACAATATTGAAGGGAGTAGTTTCATTAGATGGGACAATGGTAGGAATAGTTGGATTGATCAAGGAATTGATCTTTATGCTTCATGCTTACCCAAATGTTATTATTTTATAATATGTATCGGTGATTGACTTACCACCGCTATTTGCTTTGTTCCTTTCAAGATATTTCATGGACAAGATTGGAGGGTACCTATCAGATGATTAGTTCCACATGTTATTTACAATAAGGTATGGATCTAAGGTCACTATCAGGTTTCAACCAATTACACACTTTCACATTGAGCCCCATGTGCCAAGACCAATAAATGATAATTTTGTAGTCTTTAAATGGGAGCATATTTTAGATGCCTATGAACCAGACACCAAGGTTGGGACTATTCTTTATCTAAAAATTGATGAGTGGGATCAAAAAATTCATGGCTATGACCCATACAGGGAGATAGAAGAATCTGAGTTAGGCATTTATTATCTACATGAAGAGAACCTACCCATCCCCAGACTTACCAAGCAATAAAATAAGGATGATAATGAAGTATGGAAACTATTCTTTGATGGTTCAAGGAATAGGCAAGGTGCTGGAGGAGGTGCAATGCTTTTGTCACCACAAAGGTATGAAGTATTACTCAGCTTTCCATTTTCAGTTTTCTTGTTCAAACAATACAAATGAGTATGAAGCTTTGATCCATGGATTACATTGGGAAAGGAAGAGGGGTATAAAAAACTTGCAAGTGATTTGGGGATAGTGAGTTAATTGTCAACTAGGTTAGAGGACAACATGTTGCTAAGAATGATTTACTTAAAGCCTACAAGCATCGGGTATGGGATCAAATTAAATACCTTGAGGCATTCAATATTCAAGCCATACCAAGGAATAATAATGAGGCTATATACATGCTTGTGGCAATTGGAGCAACATTCAATGTGGCTGACAATATTAAAAGATATAAAGCACAGCCACATATTCATGTAATTGTGAGGACAACTGTACTAGACAATAAGACAAGCTGGTTGTTATTTGAGAATGATCAACAAATAATTAATATTTTACATGAGGAAGTTGACTTCTCAGCTAAAAAATTAGGAGAAACTGGAGTAGCAGTACGAGGATCAAGTGGTGTAACTATGGAAAAACAAATTACCAAAGGGTTTAGTGACTCTTGAGTAAATATTCAACTTGAATGATCAATTCCAGAAAGAGAAGGCAAACATTTAGGTAAAAAGGGAAGATTCAGAGCCCATTTTAGTTGGATAGGGTAAAATGCTCCAAATTGGCAAGGTGAGCATGAATCAAGAAAAATCTAAATTCATACAACTTTTCCAAGAGTTTCTGGATGTCTTCTCTTGAATATATGAGTATTTGAAGGTATTTAATCCTAAATTGGCACAAAACATGATTGAACTGGATCTGAGAGCTAAACTCGTCAAGAAAAAGAAAAGGATAGTCACTCTTCATATATATCCTCTCATGAAGAAGGATCTGAACAAGCTCATTTAGGAGAGCATCATTTTCCTAATCAAACACTCAAGTTGGGTAGAAAATATGGTGTTGGTCAAGAAAAGGAAAGGGGAAATAAGGTTTTGCATGGATTTTTAGGATTTAGATAGGGCCTCCCTCAAAGACCACTACCCACTTCTGTCTATGGAGAGGATATTATAGGTAGTGGTCGGTTCAGAAAGATTCTCCCTCTTGGATGGATATTTGGGCTACAATCAAATCATGGTGAAGGAGGAATATCAATTTAAAATAGCTTTCACCACAAAATGGGGCACTTATGATTATAAGAAAATATTTTTTGGGTTGTCAAATGTTAGAGCCATATTTATGAGTGCTATGGCTATGTCATTCAAAGGGATTTTGAAGAAAATAGTACTCGTCTATCTTGATGACATCACTGTGTTTTCCAAGACAGGAAATTATTATAGAGGTGTAGGAGATTTAGAGTGTCCTTGAATCCCAAAAAGTACATATTATAAGGGTTCAAGTAGGGTTTTGGTATAACTTGGGATGCATGCCTGTGGAGCAGAATCTGGGACTTATCTATTTTTGACCTATCGGGTAGGACATAAGAAAAATGTGACCCGAGTGGATAAGGTGTCAGCCTGGTGACAGGGTGGCCTGGAAGGAATATGCCCTGTGATAGAAGCTTCTAGAAGGACATCATGGCAAGGAGTGGTGAGCTCAGGCCTAGAGGAGCATGCGCCCATGGAGGACCACATTCAAACACTTGGCGACAGATCTGAGGCCGCAGAAGAATGAGTTGGCAGTTCAAGAAGGCTATATATACAAGTGCCTGTAGAAGCAAATAGGAATGAAATGGATAGAGAGGTGAGAGCTCTACAGAAATACTACAAGGACTCTGTTAGCTTGGGTAAATAAGCGTAGGAAATGATGTATCAAGGGTTTGGGAGTTATAAATTTTCTTTTGAGAGCCTAGTTATATGAATCTAGTTATAATGCATGACTGCGGTCTGCCCTTCTGTGACATTCTGTAATGGGCCTAATGAATGTAATGAGGTTACCAATTTATGTGAATATGAACATTAATGGTTCTGATGCATACATCCTTCTTCATAGCTATTTTTCATTTATGTTTATGAACTAAGTATGAATGCTTGTACAACTTCCTTTCTATTTTGGTGTAAGTTCTATAATCTGTTAAGCTCTTTTCTATCTGGAATGACTACAAGGATCTAGAAGCCGTTCTGAGCTCTATGGTGCTTGTATGTCTTATTCCCTCTCAAATATCTTAAACTCGGATCATAGATGATGTTTCCCACTAAAATCACATAAAAGAGAGACTCAGCACCCACGCGTGCCTTGGGTGAGCGCCCAACACCCACTGGGTGATAGGTCGGCACACATGGGATTCCTTTCCTTTGTGATGGGTGTAAAAATGACTACATCTTGGTTCCATTGTCAGGACCTCTTTTCAAAGTTGTAGTGGGAAATGACATACATCATGATCTGTGTAATGAGTAATGATAGAGTGTTTAACTTTGGAAAGTGTTGAATCATGGTTCAAGAGCATGGAGGATGAATTTTCTCAGAGATTCAGCACTGGATCTGAGTTTAATGCATGTAGATGGGTAGAAGAGAACCTCTAGCATGAAACATTTTTTTGTTTCTTCCCAGTAGAACTATATGAATGGCTCTCAGCATATGCATCTAGATCAAGTTGGTATTATAGATCATGCGTGGACCCAAGAAGAATACCAGAGGCTATAGGATGTAGATCTGAATGTGGACTCGTGTTGTGGATCATTGGTGGAAAGGTGTGTTGGCTAGCTACACTCTGGAGTACGCTATTTCTACATATTCTTGTCTAGAAGTTGCTGAGTTTGAATTTTGTGGGAGCCTAGAGGATCATTTCTATGTGTTATCCCTCTGTAAATGAAGATCTTGATTGTTACCTTGAGTTTAGAGGCATTTCCAATGGCTGGCTAAACCGTTCTGAGTGTTGGGTGAGGAAGCTAGGGTGGAGGAAGATGGAAGATATTATGACAGAGAAAGAAAGGGAGGAGAGATGGCTCAAGTATAGTGAAGCACGTGAAAGGGAGATTGCTAGACAATGTGAGGTTGCAAGTGTGATGGATCTATGGAGGTAGACATTGCGGGAAGGAGTTGAGGTTCACGTGGAGGATGTGGAACCTGAGTAGTCTGTGCTACCCCATCTTGGAAAAGCGTGTAAGAGAGACCCCTTCAACTTCTGATGAGAGTTTGTCATGTGGAGAGAGAAGAGTCATTGGCATGTATCTGAACCCACCTAGTGACCAAACCCTGGCGCTTGGTTTTCCAGATCAAGGAAGGAGTATCGTTGACCCAGTTGGTATCAGTGGAAGTGACAGATCTGTGCCCAGGAGATACAATTTTTCATTTCCCACTTCTATGGCTATGCATATTCTAGTATTCAGAGGAATTTTTGGACAAGGAGAAAGTACACAAGCCTTCAGTCTCGTGTCTGGGAGTGGCATGGGGTACACTAGTGGTAGTGGGGCATTATCACAGACCATCAAGTAGTTCAGTGGAACCTTGGGGACCCTTGGCATGACCACTACTCAACCTGGTGGATCTGGTGGGTCAGGAGGAACAGGACCTGGTGGATCTGATGGGTCAGGAGGAATAGGACCTGGTGGATCTGGAGGATCTGGTGGCTCAGGAGGCACAGGACCTGGTGGATCTAGTGGATCCAATGGTGGAGGAAACACCGGAGGGAACCAAGGCTCTAGCTCAGGAGGACAAGGGCCCCAGCCACCCCCTCAAGTCTTCTTTGAGATGTCTTTACATTTTCTAGATTACAGAGGTATTGAAGATGTTGCAGAACATGTTCACAAGTGTGAACTACTATGGCGTGCAAAGGGGATCACAACCCCAGAGTGGAAGGCTAGTTAGTTTGCAATGACATTGTAGGGGCGCGCACATAGCTGGTATAGGAAATATGACCCTCATCAAATGGTGGTGGATTATACTACTTTAAAGAATGCCTTCTTGGCAATAATTCCACATTCCTGAGTTTGAACAGAAGAGCATCAACACCCTGAAGGAGATTCAACAGGGAATGGCAGAGAGTGTGTGGGAGTATGATGCACGCTTTAAAACTCTCTTGTCTAAATTATCATATGATATTCACCCTTCACAACATGCTCAATGGTTTTTTGGAGGGTTGATCACAGCTTTTAGAAGATATTTATCTCATAAAACTTTCACAGACCCGTGTGAGGTGTTAGAAACTGCTCTGCGTGGGCTGTTGGAAGTGTTGATACTAGTGTTAGCCCATTTTTGGAGGCTCAAATTGTTGCTATGGCTAAGTAGCTAGAGAAGTTGTCTGCAAACTCAGCCCATGAGACTCGTAGTGGTATATGGTGTACAGATTGTGAAGTAGAGGGGCATGTCAAGGATAGTTTCCCCCGGAGGACAGTACGTGTCATGACAAGTAGACTGTGAAATTTTTCATGGGGACCATGATGCAAGTAGATGTCCCTTGTTATAGTGCGTAATTTGGAAGAATGTGTCTTGCTACTATAATATCTACACCTCTACAACCCATGATACTAAGGATTGTAGGCTTATTGACTAGATCCATGAGGCCATTGATCATGGGGTGTGCCAGACCAGCATTGCCAGTAGTTCTAAAGGTGATGATCACCGTTATGAGGAGCACACAGATGGAGGCATGCATGGAAGGGGATTTCACGGAGGATTCCATGGTCATGGTAACCATAGAGGAGGAAGAAGTGAGTTCCCACGTGGAACCTATTTTAATTGTGGGTCTACAGAGCATTACAAATGAGAGTGCCTAGACCTATTGCAGTGCTCATGGTGCGGGAAGAAACACAAGTATGAGGAGTGCCCTGAGTTGTTTGAGCACATGAATCAGCAACAACAGAAAGACAAGGGTGCTACAATGGTAAGCATTAAGAAGATGAACACACAATGGATGCCATGGGTAACACGTGATGTAGGCTTAGAACCTTTTTTAGTAACAACAAGAGCAGAGGCCGTGCCTACAAAGGAAATACCAAGGCAGAGGAACTCTGGTTTCAAGAGAAGAAGTGGTACATGGAAAGTACCCAGATCCTACTCATCAAAAGGAGGTATATCAAGATACCATGGACGTCATTCAGAGTTTACAAGGAGAAATCTAGTGTCTAAAGGAGTAGTCCAGGAGGGAGGAGCAAAGAAGGAAGGTCGAGGCGCCAAGAGATGACCTGGATGAGGTCAAGGAAGTATGTAAAATGCTAAGGCAAGAGAATATTATTCCCTTGCTAGGAGCATGGTTGAGAGAGAAGGTACCATGCACCAGAGAAGAGTGTGAGAGGAAGGTCTTACATGTAAACCTTCCCCCTCATAGCCTTGACTATGATAGGGAGATCACGTTAAATGCAGTAGTGGATGGATGGCTACTGAGTAATATCCTCATTGACACAGGCGCGGAGGTCAATGTTCTCACCTTGGATGCATGGCATCAGATGGGAAGACCTGCATTACAGCCATCTTCGAATGTGTTGTATATGGAAAACAAAACAAAGGCAATGCCCATCGGTGTCTTAAAGGATGCAGCTATCACCATTCAGGGAGCTAAGTTTACTGGGGACTTTGAAGTCTTGGTGCTCGTTGAGGTAGACAATTTCCCAGCACTACTTGGGTGCCCATGGTGTTATAAGAACAATGCAGATCTTTGGTTCAACAAGGGGTACATCAGCTTTGAAAATGAGGAGGAATGAGTCATCATACCCCTGGCTGATGGGAAGTCAACACCCTATACTGAACCTTTGGGAGAAGAGGTCCTGGATAGAATATATGTGTGCTTAATCAGGGATCCAGAGATAATCCATCCTACGAATGGATTTATCCATTTTGAGGATGCTTAGTCAGTAAGTGACACCACTAGTCTAGCATTTGATAATTGGGTGCATGGAACCTATGAGTTGATCAGATGGCATTTAAGAAGATCAGTGACAAAGGTGACAAAGGCACACATAGTCTGACACCTAGGATGAAAAGAGCTACCTAAGTACTTAGGAGGAGCCTCCCCTGAGGTCTTTTTACAGAGATGGAAGCTCAGTGGAAGGAGGAAAATGAATGAAGGGGGATGTTACGTTACGTCCTACTTGGTACTACTGCGCACTAATGGGAAACACATCAGGATAATCTCTTGGAATGGCGAAGTGAGAATTGCCTTCTCTATTCATTTCTCTAGAAGCAATGCACCCACCACCATCAAGGACTACCATGGTAAGGAGCCCACCTCTTTCCACATCCAAGCCTGTGAGAGAACCTGGAGGGAAGGTGTGGAAGCTTTGCCACCATCCCTCTGGGTGCACAAACTGTATTCTACACTACAGGGTTTACACACACATGGTACATACATTCTGAGACATGCCACCAGACAGGGAATTGGCAAGAGCTAGTGGCTGACCTCGTTCAAACATTTGAGTATTGAAGTACCAAGCCATCAGTTGATAAGGCATTGCAGGTTGTCAAGCACCTTACCATGGGGGATAGTGCCATGACAGAAGATAGGCTGCTAGACTTGCTTGGTGAACCAGGTTTGGAGGCACACTTTGAAGAAGAGGAAACAAAGGAGGTTCAACTTGAGCGCATGTGTGTGAAAAAGGAGAAAGGAAAGCTTGTATATGTAATTGATGGGGAGGAAGTAGAAAGCTTGGATGTTAACCATTCTGTAGGGATGCACGAGGTAGTGGACAGTGCTGATACTCATGCGCACACCTACCATGAACCTTTAAAAACTAAAAAGGTTAACATTGGCTCGGGAGAAGAACCTAAGGAAGCTATCATTGGAGATTACTGGTCGGAGAAGGAAGTCTCTAAGATCATTGATCTTTTGTGTGAATTTGAGGATTTATTCCCGTGCGGGTACCATGAGCTCAAAGGTGTCCACCATTCCTTGGGGGAGATGAGGATAAAGCTGAAGGATGGTGCGTGCCCAGTCAGGAAGAGACCCTACCGGATGAATCCCAATTTGTGCATGAAGGTAAAGGAAGAGTTAGACAAAATGATAGCATCTGGGATCATTGAAGTTGTTGAAGAATCGGAATGGATAAGTCCAATGGTAATCAACATCAAGAAGGATGGGTGGATTAGGATCTGCGTGGATTATAGGGAGCTGAATGCAGTTTGTGTCATCGATCCTTTTCCAACCCCCTTCACTGAAGAAATTTTGGAGGGAGTCACTGGGCGTGAAATCTATTCCTTTACGGATGGATTTTCGGGGTACCACCAAGTCCGGATTGCAAAGGAAGACCAGGAGAAGACAACTTTCACCACTGAATGGGGAAGTTTTACATACATGGTCATGCCCTTTGGGTTAAAGAATGCACCTATGTTGTTTTCTCGTGCATAATGGTACAGTGCATTCCAGGACTTCATCCATAAATTTCTTCAAGTCTATCTAGATGATTCGATGGTGTATGGGCTAGTAAAAGACCATTGTGATAATTTGAGGTTGATGTTTGAGAGGTGTCGGTAGTTGAGGATATCCCTCAACATTAAGAAGTGTGTCTTTGCTACCCCCTTTGGAATGTTATTGGGGCATATCATATGTAAGGAGGGCTTGCTAGTAGATCCTACCAAGGTTGCAGTTATTGTGGGATTGGGGGAGCCTACTAGCCAAAGCGCAGTGCATGTGGGTTTCTTGGACACACGGGCTACTATCAGAAAGTTCATCAAGGGGTATGCCAAGATCACCATGCCTTTAGAAGAATTGCTCAGACATAAAAGTGCCTTCCATTGGGGAAAGGCGCAACAGAAGGTGTTTGACACATTGAAGGATAGGCTTGTCACCGCGCCTATATTACATTTTCCCTCTTGGGACAAGCCCTTCCATGTTCATGTAGATGCCTCCAGAATGGCCATTGGGGTAGTGCTTGCACAACCTAGTGAGGGAATTGTTGATCACCCCCTATGCTTTGCAAGCAGGAAGTTGACACCAGCAAAGCAGAATTATACTACGACTGAGTGCAAAGCATTGTCAATTATCTATGCGCTTCACAAGTTCAGGAAGTATCTACTGGAAACTCCCTTTATCTTCTACACTGACCACATGGTGCATTAAAGTACTTGGTGAACAAGCCCATTCTACAAGGGTGCATATGTCGGTGGGTGCTATTATTTCAAGAGTTTGAGTTCACGGTAGTTGTGAAGCCTGGAAAGAGTAATTGTGGACCTGATCATTTGTCAAGAATTGATTCAGGGGAGGACACACAGAGCATTGAAGAGACTATGCCAGATGCACAACTGTTTAGGTTGCGGTGTGCCCTCGGATTTGGAGGAAATTGTAGTATTTCTAAAGGAAGGTGTGGCACTAGAAGGGATGAAGACATTAGAGAAAAAGCAACTAGCCATACGCGTCACACCCTACATGTTGATCAGTGGGGACTTATACAAATTAGGGTGTGATGAAGTTTTTTCACAGGGGTGTAGTAGATCATGAGCACCTCACCATCATAGAGGAAGCACATGGAGGAAGTGCAGGTGGATATTATGCAGGTGATGCCACCACACGTAAAATATTAATGGCAGGATTGTGGTGGGAAACTCTGTATAAGGATTGCAAGGACTATTGTAAAGTGTGTGACCATTGTCAGCACGTTGGCAAGCCAGGAAGGAGAGATGAAATGCCTTTGCACCCTATCCCTAGCACTGAACCTTTTGAGAAATGGGCAATAGACTTTGTAGGCCCTATTACACCAGCAGCGTAGGACTGGATCACGCTATGTAATCACTTGCACAGACTATTTGACAAGGTGGGTAGAGGTAGCCCCAACTAAAGACTGCACAACAGCTACAATAGCAAGATTTTTGTGGGAGAACATTATCACAAGGTATGGATGCCCTTTAAGTTTAACCAGTGATAGGGGTACACATTTCTTGAATGAGACCATGAGGATCCTGTTAGCAGAGTTCATGGTGGCTCATCACAAGACTACACCTTATCACCCACAAGAAAATGGAACCATGGAAGCATTTAACAAAATATTGAGTCATACCCTGACAAAAATTTGTGATGTCAGAAGACAAGATTGGGATGACAAGGTATCAGCCGTATTATGGGCTTATAGGACAACTTATAAAAGGTTGAACAAAGCCACACCATTTCAATTGGTGTTTGGTGTGGAAGTTATTCTACCAGTTGAGTTCATGTTACCTTCTCTGTGAATAGCATGCGCAGGAGGGTTGGCTGATGAGAAAGCAATGGAAGAAAGAATTGATGAATTGATGAAGCTGGATGAAAGATGATCACTCGCCAGGTGGAGCCAAACAACAGAAAAAGCAAAGCAAAAATCATGGCATGATCGCCACATTAGGAACAAGAAGTTTGAGGTTGGGCAGATGGTCTTACTGTATGATTCTAAGTTTCTACGCCACCCTGGGAAGTTAAAGGTCCATTGGTTAGGTCCCTATATAATCTCGTACATCCTTGATTTGGTGCATGTGTTAGTTACAAGTGTTGGATGGAATGAAATTTCCTGGACACTTCAATGGGAGTAGGTTGAAGCCCTACTATAAATAAGGCTTCTTGGTGTTTGTAAATAAGGTAGTTTTGCCAGATAGTTTAGAATTTCCTTTATGCATTTCCTTTCTTGTGTTTCCCTTTTGCGTTGTTGTTTTGTTTTGCACCTTGGGCACCAGTAACCTTGTTACTTTTTGAGGGTTTTGAATGTGCAGAGGACCACGCATCATTTTAAGTGTGGGGTGGAGTGATGTGAAGGAAAGTGTGGGTAAAGTGCCAAGGAGGATTGTGTTGGAAATCCCAGTTGAATGGCCCTATTGAAAGAGGTGCATGAAAGAAAAGGTGGAAAAGGATGGTTAGTGTCAAGATAAGGCTACTTTCAGATCCCACGTACAAAGGAGGAAGAAGTGCATAAACAACATGAGGTAGGTGAGAGAAAAAATCATGACAGAAGAAGTGCCTTTGGTGCTGGTTATGCGCACGTGCAAGAGTCTCCTGTCAAGATGGATTGGTTGCATGCCAGAAGGTTGGAAGATTGTCCATGCAGGGTTGGGCACGTGAGTTAGGGCACAAAAGTTGGGCTTTGTTTGAAAAATCCACATTAAACGTTAAAAGTATGGTGGTAGGTGAAGTAGCATTTAATGCTTAAAAATGGGAAAAACTATAAATAGAGGTTCAGACATTTCATTATTCACTTTGTAAATACGAAGAGAAGAGATTTTGTGAACTAGGGTTTCCAGAGTTGATCCATGCGAAGAAAAATTGCAAGAATTTGAGCGTGAGTGACCAGTTTGGATTTACAAACCAGAAAGGAAGTGATTCACGGGCGTGGGAAGAGTTGTGGAGAAGCGTCGTCTAGTGAAAAGAGATTCCAGTTAGGGTTTGGTATCTAGGGCATGGGTCGAAAAAGAGTTTCTTCACCAGTTTGAGATCTAAACTTGGAAAGGGGTAGTAAAACAAAGCAAGTGAAAGAAGTTGAAGTGTTAACATAAACAATGGCACCCAAGAAACTAGTTGGCACACCTAAGAAGGGAAAGGGAAAAGGCAAGAGCAAGCAACAAGAAACTGTCGTGAGTACAAATGAAGAGTGGTATGTAGAAATGTAGTACCCAGATGGAGTATTGCTTGGGCACGAGTGGGAGTCCCATTTAATAAATATGTCAGTAAATTATTACAATCATCACTTGAGCATGATCGAGAAGGAAATGGCACTGGAGTTAGTGCACCCGATGAATAAAAGGACACCAGAGGGTTTTCCCATCTATAACGATGATGTAAAAGTGAAGTTGGAGAAGTCAGGATTATTGCAACTCTTTGAGTTGCCCTACTTCGGGAATCCTGAGCACCTATATCAATGGTTGATGTCGTGCGTGCACAAAGATTACTTTCACTTCGTAGGGTGCAAGATGTGCATTACCCCTCAGCTTGTTTCACATTTCACAGGCCTCATCTGTGAAGGAGAAAGTTTGGAGGATGACCTATGTGACAAGGAGGCAATTAAGGAAACCATCACTGCTTATGTGTACAAAAAGGGGTCGAGGTACTTTGATATCATGGACATCAAGGACCCGGTGATGAAGATGGCCATGCACCTTGTGACAAAGTTAAATGGCCAGGAGAGATGGACCCAGGTAAACAAGTCCTGGTTGAATGTTTGCAGGAGGATTTCGGAGGGCACCATCTACAACTTGTCTGCATTCATCATGGATCAGATTTTCAGCACCATGTAGGAAGGTGATAAAATCCTTTTTGGTAATGTCCTGTTAACCATTGTGTTCTCAGAGATTGGGGTGTCGGATGCAGTGGAAAAATTCATGTGGGAGTACCCTGCTGAAGACCCTTCACCCACAAAGAGGTTTGAGAAGTACACCTATGATAGTATGACGACTGTGCACAAGGTGTGCCTGGAGAAGTGGTACACATGCCTGAGGAACACGTTTGAGGTAGAATGGAGGATCCCTAAACAACTACTAGTGACCACTAAGGGAGAAGCCAATTTTGTTGTGTACCAACATTTCTTGCCTTGGCATATTTAAACTGATAGATGAGACATGGAGCCCATGGTGCAAGCTCCCTTTTTCCTTCACAGCTCAACACTTCCAAGCGGGAGTGAACAGGTTCAAAGAATCCAAGAAGTTGAAGTTGGACCTTGGTAATCTAGACCGGGACCATAGAGAAATGCGCAAAGGGTTGGTCTACCCCAACAAGCACGCGTACGTGGAGAAGTATGTGTTGCATGAGGTCCAAATGGTGAGACCCATGACTTTTCCCATTGCAGGAGGGTCCGCGGCATGAGTATACCTCTACATAAGACCCAAATTTGAGAAGGGCATGTATCTATAGAATGAGGTGTCCATACCTAAGGACCCAACTGGTAGGAAGAGACCCGCTCCCAAACAAGAGGAAAAATAACCAAAGAAGAAAGTACCAAGTGTAGTGGATACACAGGCAATAGGTACCCCTGGGACAAGCGCCAGAACAAGTATGTATTCATGCAAGAAAAATTCCATAGTCAAAGAGAAGACTCTGGAGCCAGAGGATTCGTTAGACAAGGAGTCATCGGAAGAAGAAGAGACAAGAGTCACCTACACCGGAATCCCCGGTTGGGAAGAAGTAGAAGATGACGGAGGAGTCAGATTCTGAGTACACTGAGAGTTTGAGGGCCTACCAGGGTGGAAGGGATGATGATGAGGAAGATGAGCCTGAGGTAAACCAAGAACAACCTGTGTTCAGTGTACATGACTCAGAGGAGGGAGAAGGAGAGAAGAATGAGTACATCTTCACGTGGAGAAAGGGAAGCCAGGAGGAGGAAGGCACCCGGGACAAGGAAGGGAGTGAAGAGGTAAACAAGGTGGCAGAAAGAGAGGCTGAGAAGATCATTGAGACCTTGGTGGAAGAGGAGTTGGAATGCAGCACTGAGCTGGTGATGAATGAGGATAAGGAAGAGAGCATGGAAAAGGACCACAGCAGCACTAGAGGCCCCACTTTAACTGTAAATATTCCTAAGGGAACACGCACGGGAGGAAAGCATGTGGAGGAGGAGAGGCCATGGATGGGTTATATTGATGACCCCAACAAAGTGTTGTGCACACAGTTCCAAAGCATGGTTCCAGCAGAGGAGCTCCTGGTAATGTCATATTTTGATAAGGAGGGTGCATACCCATAGACAAGGAAGATGCTCTCATGGGCATTTGAGTCCCATCTTGATGAGCCAGAATTCGAAGTAAGCCACAGGGAAATAATAACATTTCTGGAATCAAAAGGAGACAACCCAATGGTTAATGCTCACCGGGTCTCGAATGAAAACCTGTGTAACATGCTCAACAAGGTCTCCATTGAGGTTGAAGCTAGACTCTTTGGGCGGAATGATAGAATCAAATTTCTGGAAGATGAACTGGAGAAGAAAGAGGAAGAGCTAGCTGAGAGGACAAAGGAGCTGAGTCAAGAAAAGTTGATCAGCACCCAGTTACAGCGTGAGTTAAAGGACGAGAAGGATAGAGTGCACAAAGTATACAAAAAGGTGGAGTCCATTACATATGCAATAGTGTTGAAGCATCTAGACCTAGCGCCTCCCACGCAGAAGTATGGATCTACCCTGGAATGCCTGGAGGACTTAACAAGAATCCTCACCATGGAGAGGCAGCCACTAGCCTTGGAATCTATAGAAGAAGTGACCGCATGTTTAGAAAAGGAGGATAAATTGAAATTCATGGCACTCATAGCTGAATACAACAAGGTCCTTGCTGATGTAAAGATTGCTTCCCAGACTGTTGAGGCCACATACAATAACTGCGCAGATAGAGACAAAGTGGCAAGCATGCTGGTCACCAATGATGAAGTAGAACTTAAAGAGTTCTAGGAGAAGAACAAGGGGAACAGAGTAGAGTGAGAAAATATCCTAGCCGAGGTAGAAAATAAATCAGAAGCTATTGAGGCCTTACGGGGCTCAGTTAAAAACTGGCTAAAGGAACTATACCCACAGATTACACAAAGGATGGATGCACTAGAGGATATAGGCAAGGAGTTAGAGAAAATTGTTGACACCATGAGTGCACAAGGGGATGGGCTGGGTTTTGATCAGGTGAGTGCCTTAGTAGGTGATCTTTTCTAGAGAGCAAAGAATGAGGTCGATGCCTGGAACAATCTGGAGGCTGACTTGCAGAAGAAATTTCCTCTCTTATTGCTTTAAGTAGCATCATTCCCCATTCTTCCTTCTTTTCCCATTCTTTGTCCCCTTTATTCTTTTTCCAAGACGTTAAGTCTTTGTGTATTATTTATTCTTTGAGGAAGTTTCTGAGGGCGGAGAATAGGTAAAGTGTGGGGTGATGTTGGGCCCCTAAAATATCAACTAAGTCCAAAAAGGGCACATAGGCGTGCAAGGTTGAAAAAAGCATGCAAGATAAGGTGCGCAGGGAAGGGTTCAAGTAGGGTTTTTGTAGAACATGGGATGCACACCCATGGAGAAGAATCCAGGACTTAGCCATTTTTGACCTATCCGGTAGGACGTAAGAAAAATGTGACCCGAGTGGATAAGGTGCCAACCTGGCGACAAGGTGGCCTGGAAGGAATATGCCTTGCGATAGAAGCTTCTAGAAGGACATCATGGCAAGGAGTGGTGAGCTCATGCCTAGAGGAGCATGCACCCATGGAGGACCACATTCAGACACTTGGCAACAAATCTGAGGCCGCAGAAGAATGAGTTGGCAGTTCAGGAAGGCTATATATACAAGTTCTTGCAGAAGTAAATAGGAATGAAATGGATAGAGGGCAGAGCTCTGTAGAAATACTGCAAGGACTCTGTTAGCTTGGGTAAATAAGCATAGGAAAGGATGTATCAAGGGTTTGGGGTTATAAATTTTCTTTTGAGAGCCTAGCTATATGAATCCAGTTATAATGCATGACTGCGGTCTGCCTTTCTGTGACATTCTGTAATGGGCCTAATGAATGTAATGAGGTTACCAGTTTATGTGAATATGAACATTAATGGTTCTGATGCATACATCCTTCTTCATATCTCTTTTTCATTTATGTTTATGAACTAAGTATGAATGCTTGTACAACTTCCTTTCTGTTTTGGTGTAAGTTCTATAATCTGTTAAGCACTTTTCTGTCTGGAATGACTGCAAGGATCTAGAAGCCATTCTGAGCTCTATGGTGCTTGTATGTCTTATTTCCTCTCAAATCTCTTAAACTCAGATCATAGATGATGTTTCCCACTAAACTCACATAAAAGAGAGACTCGGCACCCACACGTGCCTCGGGTGACACCCAGCGCCCGTTAGGTGATAGGCCGACGCGTATGGGATTTCCTTTCCTTTGTGATGGGTGTAAAATTGACTTTGTATGAAGTTTCACGATGTATTTTTCTGCTCTTATCAAGCCATTATTGATGATACTGAAAACAAATTTGGCATTCAAATGGATAGCAGAAGGAAAAGTGTGTTTTGAATCTATCAAGTAGGCCATATCTCAAGCCCCAACCCTCATTAATTTTGACTTCTCCAAAGACTTATTTCTCTATCCATTTGGTGGTTTAGACACCATCTTCGCAATCTTGGTGCAACTGAATAAAGAAGGATTGGAACAACCTATTACATTCTTCATCCAAGTCTGTGTGGACTATGAGGTAAGATATTCATTCATTGAGAATCATGTCCTTTTTATCATTAGAAGTTTGAAGAAATTCAGGCATTTAGTGTCAAAAAATAGGATTTATGTACTAGTCACACATCATGGTATAAAATAGTTTCTTTTAAACAAGGACCTCAATGAAAAAAGAGTTGGTTGGGTAACGAAGGTCATGGAATATGTCATCGATATTAAGGTGACCAAGTTGGTCAGGGGTAAGAAAATATGTGAATAGATAGCTTCGGGATAGCATGATGAATCATCTGGTAGAGAAGAGGTTGTTTTTGTGTTACAAGATGATCAAGAGCAATCAGTTGATGCTTCACCTGATCCTTTTTGGAATAAGGATATAGTCCATTTCCTTGAAACAATTCAATATCCTCAAGGGCTGAGTAAGACCAAAAGAAGATATTTCAGGTTTCATTATATTCAGCACAAGGAGCACTAAGCATTTGGGACATCCGGGATGAAAAGACGCGAAGGGTGCGAAAGAGCCGGCAGGGCCGAGAACCAACCAGATCATGCCACGTGTCTCAAGGAGAAAAGTCAAAAGTCAAAGGGCAAGTTTTAAAGGGTCAGCCCGAACCAATGGGATAGTGCCACGTGTCCCAGTAAAGGGCCCCACAAGGAAATTTCAAAGGAAAGCCCACGAAAGATGGAGGAGAGAGAATTTCTCGTCCAATCAGAGCCTGCCACGTGTCATCCAGGTGGCAGAGCGCGGAAAATATTTCAAAATCCGTTTTCACCTGTTTCGTGCCCTAATTCTTCAGATCGCCATAACTTTCGATCCAGAGCTCGGATTTGCACGTTCTTTATATCAACGGAAAGCTGGTGAAATTCTCTACATGATTCTGGGATCAATCTTGAGTTTTGGTGTAGTCTGAAGAGAGAAAATTGAGAAACGGCTCTGACGCGTGTTCATGGCCAGAAATGACATTCCAGCGACCAGATTTAATGCAGAATGGGTCGCATTCTCCTGTAATCCGGTCAAGGTAACAGGGTATGGGTTTGTAAGGTCCCCCATGCCAATTTAATGCACCTGCAGTCATGAGGAATGGGCTTGCACGTTTTCCTACGTTTCTGTCCCCTGGGCTCGACCCATGCAATGTAAAAGCCAGATTTGGCTCATTTTGAAAAGAGGTTGTTCATTCTTTCTGCTCTGCCCTCCCTTCTTTTCTTCTCTAGGGTTGAAAATGGAGTTCGAACCTCCTCCCTTGCTCTGTAATGGCGTTTTTCCTTTTACTAATGGAATGATGTTCTGTGCAAACTTCTGGAGCAACAAAACGTGTTTTGTGATGCATCTGTCCATCCTTCCTCGTTTTTGCTTGTTCTCTTCTTGCCTCTCTTCATTGCAGGTATTTGTGCATGTTTGAATGTTCATTGCAGGTCTGGAGCTGTGTTCATGGAGTTTTGGGACATTTTCTGTGTGAAATCTATCCTTGGGCCTGTGATGCATCTGTCCATCCTTCCCATTGCTCACCTCTCTTTGTCCCATGGCAGTTTTGATAGATGTCCAACATTCTCCTTTTGGTGCATCACCATCTTTAGTTAGTTTCAATTTTTGCACTTCTGCCCCTGTCTCCTTGCAAGTTAGAATAGGATTAGGATCTAAACCTCTGTAGTTTTGCAAAATATAGATCTAAATCAGAGGAGTTTGAGGAACCAGCCTCTAATCTGGAGATTCCTCTCTCGGTTTCACAAGTCCCACGCTTGGAGAGAGGTTTCCATGTTGTGCAATCACACTGGATGCCTGAACATCAACCTAGAAGCCTGATGTGCGTCCAGGGGTGCTGTGATTTTGCACTAACAGTTTTGGCACGCCCGGTGGGACCTTAGAGGTCTTTCACTTCATCTTTTGCAGGTTGATGTGTTCCTGTGAAGATTTCAGCCTTTGGAGGCACTTGCAAACACATCTGGCGACTCCATCTGGTCAACAACCATCTCTGAAGTTGCAGACCTTCCTTTCCATTCATTTCCATCCATTTTTCATTCATCCTTCTTTCCATCCCTTTCATTCTTTTCCATTCCATGAAGTTGTGCAACCATGACTTCATTTCCATCATGGAACTCACATTTACAACAACAGCAGTATTTTCCACTTCCAACATGTTTTACAAATCCTCCAGATCAGCATGCATACTCATATGAACAGCAGTGCCAAAGTCAGTTTCACAATGAAGCTTCCCAAGAGCAAGAGTATGCATACAATGAAGACCATCAGATCCAAGATGCTGGTCTGTTGGAGAAAATCCAAAAGATGGAGGTGGGGATGGTGCAGTCCAGGGCTCAAGCACAAATGAAAGCTTTTGGAATCGGTTATGGAGCACCCTGTCCATGGGTGGGACCTTTTCCAAGGCACTACAGCCCTCAGGAGAAGCTGGACTTCATGATAAAGATGCTGCCCCAACTTGCACAATGGACAGCAGAGATAGAGGCCTACAGACTTGTTGTTGAACAACCTTGTCAATGGGTAAGTTCTACACCATCATCTGGTTTTTCTCTTTCCATTACTCAAGCAGCACCATCTCATTTAAACTCCGCATCTGCTGTCCCATGTGTTGAATCCATCCCTCCATCCCCTAGTCTTCCACCCCATCTCGATTCTTCTTTCCTTTTCCCTTCCAAACAGTCATCCCCTCCACAAGAGCTAACAGAAATACCCCCTCCTCCAAAGAAACAAGAGGTTTCACCGCCTCCACCACCACACAAAATTTTCAAATCAGTTGAGTTTCAACCTATCCCTCCTCTTGCATCCCCAATTCCATGTGGGAAAGAAGAAATTGAAAAAATCAGTCATCAAGGACAACAAGAGGAAGAGCCAAAAAGAAAAGAAGTGACAGACAGTCTGAAGAGTTGGGCTCTTAGATTTGGGATGACAAAGATCCCCTTGATGGTTAAGCCTACAGAAGAGGCTGAGGTTGAACAAATGGTGGTGAGGACTGATTTTGTTGGAGAAGAAGATCTTGCAGTCCCAACTTGTCCTCTAGAGCAACAAATTGAAGAGTTTGACTTGAAAAACTTCATGCTGGAGGAGGAGTTCAATCAAGAGCAAGATTCTCTTCAAACATTGGAGGAAGGAGAAGCTGCTCCAAATCCAAAAGAAGAGGAGCACATTCTAGCTGTGGAGGAGAAAAGTGCAGATCCAAGGGCTTTGAGCACAAAGCAGGCTACAGAAGAACCTTCAGTTCTTCTTTCCACTTCATCTCTCTCAAGTTCTATTACTGAAAAGGAGTTTGATCTCTCAAACTCAATATTGGAGAGTGAAGGAAACCATGGTGGTCAAGTTGCAGATCAAGAGGACACCATGGAGGAAGTTGAACACGAACAGCGGGACAACAATGAGGCAGTTTACCTGTCAGATTTGGAGGACTGTTTTGATGGAGAAGAGCCGGTTGAGTTTTCACCATTCTCTCTTTCATCATCCACATTCCAAACACAAGAGCCTGCTGCCATGAAGGAGAACTTTCATTTACAGCAGCCTGCATCTTATAGCAGCCCTTTGGAATCAAAATTGGAAGATTCTAATCTTCCCTGTTCTTCATTGGAGGAAGAGAAAGGACAGAAGAATTTCACCATTTCTTCCACATCATCCATTCAAGAGGGTCTACAAGAAGACTCCATTCTTGGAGTTGAAAATCACAGCAATGGGCATACTCAAAGGACCATACCTTGCCCAATCAGGTATTTGGCTTCATTGGAGCCAAAGGAGAAGCCACAACCAGTCATGCTTGCTTCTGAGCATGAGGATGAGCTACAAAGTACCAAGGATCAGCTGCCATACCTCTCCAATCCAAATGCAGAGCAACTAAAAGAGGTATTGGATTTTTCAGTTGATACCTTGATGATTTGGATAGAAGACCAGCTTCTTGTTGATTTTCCATCCATCCAAACAGCCATGATCAGTGCCAAATCAATTGCATGGCTGCCAATTTTGAAGAAAGGAAGCTATTTCTCACAACCAGTTGCAGGGTTTGTTTAGCTTGCCTTTGCTTCCAGCTAGAGTAGAGTAGGTAGATTTGCTTTCAGTAGAAGAAGTGCTCGTGCACACTCTGCATGTTCCATTTGGGGCATGTATGATTTTCAGTTCTGTACATAGTTTTGGTGTTGCTGGTTTTGCTCTGGCACAGTTCATTTCAGTGGTTTTGGTGAGAACAACTCCATGCCCGGTGGTTTCCAAGTGGCTCAGAGGGGAGATTTTCAAGTTCAGATCAGTTTTCAGGCTTGCTTATGACTCCATGCCCAATGGATTGCTTCAGGCTACTGGTCTTTTCATCTAGCAGGCAGATGACCCCACTGAGTCGCCAAACTGTTGTCAAAATTTCACCCCCCCTGGGTAATTTTGATAACATGCATCAGAATATTCAAGTCCCAGGCACATTGATTGATTCAGAGCAAACATCATGTTTCTGAGGTTCTCTCAGATATTTTTCTAACTCTCCTGTCCAGGTAGTTAGGAGCAAGCTCTGAGAAAATGCGGGAAAAGGTTGCAGAAGGCAAGAAGGTTGATCCAGAAAAAATGGTGAAAATCGGCTAAGTCCTAGTCCTAGGAGCAATTGGGACATCTGGGACAAAAAGGATCGGCGAAAACCGGCCCGAACCGGGTGGGAAATAAGCACAAACACTAACTGCTGAGAAACGGGACAATGGGACAAGCGGGCCGCGAGTACGCGAACCGGACGAACCGGGTGAAAAAGGTCGAGGCAGTCCAAAGCAAAGTGGGACATTTGGGACAAATGGACGCGAACCGGCCGGTTCGCGCGAAATCAGCACAAGGAGCACTAAGCATTTGGGACATCCGGGATGAAAAGACGCGAAGGGCGCGAAAGAGCCGGCAGGGCCGAGAACCAACCAGATCATGCCACGTGTCTCAAGGAGAAAAGTCAAAAGTCAAAGGGCAAGTTTTAAAGGGTCAGCCCGAACCAATGGGATAGTGCCACGTGTCCCAGTAAAGGGCCCCACAAGGAAATTTCAAAGGAAAGCCCACGAAAGATGGAGGAGAGAGAATTTCTCGTCCAATCAGAGCCTGCCACGTGTCATCCAGGTGGCAGAGCGCGGAAAATATTTCAAAATCCGTTTTCACCTGTTTCGTGCCCTAATTCTTCAGATCACCATAACTTTCGATCCAGAGCTCGGATTTGCACGTTCTTTATATCAACGGAAAGCTGGTGAAATTCTCTACACGATTCTGGGATCAATCTCGAGTTTTGGTGTAGTCTAAAGAGAGAAAATTGAGAAACGGCTCTGATGCGTGTTCATGGCCAGAAATGACATTCCAGCGACCAGATTTAATGCAGAATGGGTCGCATTCTCCTGTAATCCGGTCAAGGTAACAGGGTATGGGTTTGTAAGGTCCCCCATGCCAATTTAATGCACCTGTAGTCATGAGGAATGGGCTTGCACGTTTTCCCATGTTTTCTGTCCCTTGGGCTCGACCCATGCAATGTAAAAGCCAGATTTGGCTCATTTTGAAAAGAGGTTGTTCATTCTTTCTGCTCTGCCCTCCCTTCTTTTCTTCTCTAGGGTTGAAAATGGAGTTCGAACCTCCTCCCTTGCTCTGTAATGGCATTTTTTCCTTTTACTAATGGAATGATGTTCTGTGCAAACTTCTGGAGCAACAAAACGTGTTTTGTGATGCATCTGTCCATCCTTCCTCGTTTTTGCTTGTTCTCTTCTTGCCTCTCTTCATTGCAGGTATTTGTGCATGTTTGAATGTTCATTGCAGGTCTGGAGCTGTGTTCATGGAGTTTTGGGACATTTTCTGTGTGAAATCTATCCTTGGGCCTGTGATGCATCTGTCCATCCTTCCCATTGCTCACCTCTCTTTGTCCCATGGCAGTTTTGATAGATGTCCAACATTCTCCTTTCTGGTGCATCACCATCTTTAGTTAGTTTCAATTTTTTCACTTCTCTCTCTCCTGTCTCCTTGCATGGTTAGAATAGGATTAGGATCTAAACCTCTGTAGTTTTGCAAAATATAGATCTAAATCAGAGTAGTTTAGGAGAGGAACCAGCCTCTAATCTGGAGATTCCTCTCTCGGTTTCACAAGTCCCACGCTTGGAGAGAGGTTTCCATGTTGTGCAATCACACTGGATGCCTGAACATCAACCTAGAAGCCTGATGTGCGTCCAGGGGTGCTGTGATTTTGCACTAACAGTTTTGGCACGCCCGGTGGGACCTTAGAGGTCTTTCACTTCATCTTTTGCATATATCAAATAATCATAATCTTACATTCAACCAGGTTGATGTGTTCCTGTGAAGAATTTCAGACCCAAGTATTTGGAGGCACTTGCAAACACATCTGGTGACAACTAACAAAGAGGATCTGGTCAACAACCATCTCACCTAAGTTGCAGACCTTCCTTTCCATTCATTTCCATCCATTTTTCATTCATCCTTCTTTCCATCCCATCATACCTTTAATAAACTTCATTCTTTTCCACTTTCTTTCCATGCTCAAGCACCCAAAACATGCATTTATAATATTCTCAACCATGACTTCATTTCCATCATGGAACTCACATTTACAACAACAGCAGTATTTTCCACTTCCAAGATGTTTTACAAATCCTCCAGATCAGCATGCATACTCATATGAACAGCAGTGCCAAAGTCAGTTTCACAATGAAGCTTCCCAAGAGCAAGAGTATGCATACAATGAAGACCATCAGATCCAAGATGCTGGTCTGTTGGAGAAAATCCAAAAGATGGAGGTGGGGATGGTGCAGTCCAGGGCTCAAGCACAAATGAAAGCTTTTGGAATCGGTTATGGAGCACCCTGTCCATGGGTGGGACCTTTTCCAAGGCACTACAGCCCTCAGGAGAAGCTGGACTTCATGATAAAGATGCTGCCCCAACTTGCACAATGGACAGCAGAGATAGAGGCCTACAGACTTGTTGTTGAACAACCTTGTCAATGGGTAAGTTCTACACCATCATCTGGTTTTTCTCTTTCCATTACTCAAGCAGCACCATCTCATTTAAACTCCCCATCTGCTGTCCCATGTGTTGAATCCATCCCTCCATCCCCTAGTCTTCCACCCCATCTCGATTCTTCTTTCCTTTTCCCTTCCAAACAGTCATCCCCTCCACAAGAGCTAACAGAAATACCCCCTCCTCCAAAGAAACAAGAGGTTTCACCGCCTCCACCACCACACAAAATTGTCAAATCAGTTGAGTTTCAACCTATCCCTCCTCTTGCATTCCCAATTCCATGTGGGAAAGAAGAAATTGAAAAAATCAGTCATCAAGGACAACAAGAGGAAGAGCCAAAAAGAAAAGAAGTGACAGACAGTCTGAAGAGTTGGGCTCTTAGATTTGGGATGACAAAGATCCCCTTGATGGTTAAGCCTACAGAAGAGGCTGAGGTTGAACAAATGGTGGTGAGGACTGATTTTGTTGGAGAAGAAGATCTTGCAGTCCCAACTTGTCCTCTAGAGCAACAAATTGAAGAGTTTGACTTGAAAAACTTCATGCTGGAGGAGGAGTTCAATCAAGAGCAAGATTCTCTTCAAACATTGGAGGAAGGAGAAGCTGCTCCAAATCCAAAAGAAGAGGAGCACATTCTAGCTGTGGAGGAGAAAAGTGCAGATCCAAGGGCTTTGAGCACAAAGCAGGCTACAGAAGAACCTTCAGTTCTTCTTTCCACTTCATCTCTCTCAAGTTCTATTACTGAAAAGGAGTTTGATCTCTCAAACTCAATATTGGAGAGTGAAGGAAACCATGGTGGTCAAGTTGCAGATCAAGAGGACACCATGGAGGAAGTTGAACACGAACACGGGACAACAATGAGATGCAGTTTACCTGTCAGATTTGGAGGACTGTTTTGATGGAGAAGAGTCGGTTGAGTTTTCACCATTCTCTCTTTCATCATCCACATTCCAAACACAAGAGCCTGCTGCCATGAAGGAGAACTTTCATTTGCAGTAGCCTGCATCTTATAGCAGCCCTTTGGAATCAAAATTGGAAGATTCTAATCTTCCCTGTTCTTCATTGGAGGAAGAGAAAGGACAGAAGAATTTCACCATTTCTTCCACATCATCCATTCAAGAGGGTCTACAAGAAGACTCCATTCTTGGAGTTGAAAATCACAGCAATGGGCATATCAAAGGACCATACCTTGCCCAATCAGGTATTTGGCTTCATTGGAGCCAAAGGAGAAGCCACAACCAGTCATGCTTGCTTCTGAGCATGAGGATGAGCTACAAAGTACCAAGGATCAGCTGCCATACCTCTCCAATCCAAATGCAGAGCAACTAAAAGAGGTATTGGATTTTTCAGTTGATACCTTGATGATTTGGATAGAAGACCAGCTTCTTGTTGATTTTCCATCCATCCAAACAGCCATGATCAGTGCCAAATCAATTGCATGGCTGCCAATTTTGAAGAAAGGAAGCTATTTCTCACAACCAGTTGCAGGGTTTGTTTAGCTTGCCTTTGCTTCCAGCTAGAGTAGAGTAGGTAGATTTTCTTTCAGTAGAAGAAGTGCTTGTGCACACTCTGCATGTTCCATTTGGGGCATGTATGATTTTCAGTTCTGTACATAGTTTTGGTGTTGCTGGTTTTGCTCTGGCACAGTTCATTTCAGTGGTTTTGGTGAGAACAACTCCATGCCCGGTGGTTTCCAAGTGGCTCAGAGGGGAGATTTTCAAGTTCAGATCAGTTTTCAGGATTGCTTATGACTCCATGCCCAATGGATTGCTTCAGGCTACTGGTCTTTTCATCTAGCAGGCAGATGACCCCACTGAGTCGCCAAACTGTTGTCAAAATTTCACCCCCCCTGGGTAATTTTGATAACATGCATCAGAATATTCAAGTCCCAGGCACATTGATTGATTCAGAGCAAACATCATGTTTCTGAGGTTCTCTCAGATATTTTTCTAACTCTCCTGTCCAGGTAGTTAGGAGCAAGCTCTGAGAAAATGCGGGAAAAGGTTGCAGAAGGCAAGAAGGTTGAAAAGGCTAAGAGTCCTAGGGGCAGTTGGGACATTTGGGACAAAAAGGCTCGAACCGGCCGGATCGGCCGAAAATCGGCCCGCAAAGCAAAGGGACATCTGGGACAAAAGTACGCGGCGGGCGCGAAATGCCGGTTCCCAAGAAAAAAGCTAACTTGGGACATCGGGACTGGGACAAAAAGGTGCGAACCGGCCGAACCGGGTGAAATAAGCACAAACAGTCCGAAACACAATGGGACAAGCGGGCCGCGAGTATGCGAACCGGCCGAACCGGGCGAAAAAGGTCGAGGCAGTCCAAAGCAAAGTGGGACATTTGGGACAAATGGACGCGAACCGGCCGGTTCGCGCGAAATCAGCACAAGGAGCACTAAGCATTTGGGACATCCGGGATGAAAAGACGTGAAGGGCGCGAAAGAGCCGGAGGGCCGAGAACCAACCAGATCATGCCACGTGTCTCAAGGAGAAAAGTCAAAAGTCAAAGGGCAAGTTTTAAAGGGTCAGCCCGAACCAATGGGATAGTGCCACGTGTCCCAGTAAAGGGCCCCACAAGGAAATTTCAAAGGAAAGCCCACGAAAGATGGAGGAGAGAGAATTTCTCATCCAATCAGAGCCTGCCACGTGTCATCCAGGTGGCAGAGCGCGGAAAATATTTCAAAATCCGTTTTGCCTGTTTCGTGCCCTAAATCTTCAGATCGCCATAACTTTCGATCCAGAGCTCGGATTTGCACGTTCTTTATATCAACGGAAAGCTGGTGAAATTCTCTACATGATTCTGGGATCAATCTCGAGTTTTGGTGCAGTCTAAAGAAGAGAGAAAATTGAGAAAAGGACGTTTCTGATGGGTCGCATTCTTGTTCATGGCCAGAAATGACATTCCAGCGACCAGATTTAATGCAAATGGGTCGCATTCTCCTGTAATCCGGTCAAGGTAACAGGGTATGGGTTTGTAAGGTCCCCCATGCCAATTTAATGCATCTGCAGTCAATGAGGAATGGGCTTGCACGTTTTCCTACGTTTCTGTCCCCTGGGTTCGACCCATGCAAGGTAAAAGCCAGTTTTGGCTCATTTTGAAAAGAGGTTGTTCATTCTTTCTGCTCGGCCCTCCCTTCTTTTCTTCTCTAGGGTTGAAAATGGAGTTCGAACCTCCTCCCTTGCTCTGTAATGGCATTTTTTGCCTTTTACTAATGGAATGATGTTCTGTGCAAACTTCTGGAGCAACAAAACGTGTTTTGTGATGCATCTGTCCATCCTTCTCGTTTTTGCTTGTTTTCTTCTTGCCTCTCTTCATTGCAGGTATTTGTGCATGTTTGAATGTTCATTGCAGGTTTGGAGCTGTGTTCATGGAGTTTTGGGACATTTTCTGTGTGAAATCTATCCTTGGGCCTGTGATGCATCTGTCCATCCTTCCCATTGCTCACCTCTCTTTGTCCCATGGCAGTTTTGATAGATGTTCAACATTCTCCTTCTCTGGTGTATCACCGTTTTAGTGTAGGCTTTTGCTGTTTTTCCCTTCTCTCTCTCTCTCTGTCTCCTTGGCATGGTTAGATTAGGATTAGATTAGCTTGCCTGCACTGGAATAGCTTGTGGCAGGTAGTTTAGGAGCAGGAACCAGCCTTCTCTGGAGATTCCTCTCTCAGTTTCACAAGTCCCCACGCTTGGAGAGAGGTTTCCATGTTGTGCAATCACACTGGATGCCTGAACATCAACCTAGAAGCCTGATGTGTGTCCAGGGGTGCTGTGATTTTGCACTAACAGTAACTTTATGAAAAACACTAAGTACCTAATTTGATACAAACACATCAAATTAGAAGGCCAAAATGGAATATGTGAAGTCACTCCTGACCTAGAGCACCTAAAGAACAAAAATTCTCAATTAAAATCACAATGAACTGTTAGGGCGGTGAATTTACAAAAACTTAAATTCTATTTCAAACTGTGCATATCCAAATCCTATTTAGAGACATTCAACCATCAAAAATGTTTTGGAATACATCAAACATTGTACCCATGTCCAAAATCATCACCTTGATCATCAAATTCAAGACCCAAGATTTAGAAGTGGCATGCCATCAAAATTAAAAACCTTAAACATAGATCTCATATTGAACTATTGTCATATTTCAGTGATGCACTAACACAAGGAACACCATCCAGTTTCAGTAGATTGAACAAACGATATAAGGAGCACCTAACCCCTAATTTTCTTAAATAGAACACAACTCCACAAACACATACAACCACAAAATATGACACACAGACACCCACTTAATCACCTATAATATAATGAGATCTTTTATTTTATTATTCTACTAGGGAAACTTATGGAAATCCAATATACCTCGCATTTGAGTTAAAAATCAAATAGGTGACCAATCTGCACAAAACACGATGCTTAAATAACTTCTAAAATTACACACATTTGTAAACATACTCTTGATATTTTTTCAACCTTAACAATAGCTTATATCATCCTTAATTGCAATCCAATACCTTTATTTAAAGCACCTCAGTTTCACCTTCACCTTGCAGACACTTCACATCAAATATGTACCCTTTGTTGTGTGTAAGATTCTCTTGTTATTTAAACATAAACTACAGTTTATGGATTTTCTAACTCTTGGATCTCATACATAAAGGAAACATCTTAAAATTTGGAAAATAAAATATTTCTAAATTACCTAAGTAGGATGAATAAAATCATTACATGTGTCAAAAATGGCTAAAATCCATACAACCTCCAAGCCTATAATGTAAACTAATTACATCTCCCCAACGAAATATTTATGATCCATAACCCCTTAAATATTATTAAAACAAATTGGTACATTCATACATAGTTGTAAATTTTATCAACCCATCAAATTATTTCAAGATTAATGGGTCTCATTCCACTTTCAGGGTTAATGTTAAACAGTTAGTTTCCTACACCCTTCAGCACCCTTAAAACTTCATATGTTCCAACAAATCTACTCAAAATTAAAAAAACATCTAATGTTACATATTGATGTAGAATAATTCTAAGTATATTAATAACACTTTAATACAAGTTTCTATAGTCCTTAAAAAAAATCATGCACAATTTACTGCAGCTACGTTTGTCTTCACTAGATCAACCTACCAGTAAAAAGTTATTTTTTATAATCTTATAAACTCATAAATAAGAAGCATTTTAATTTATTAGACCTCCAAATGGATAACTTTATTCGTAATCCATCCTTCTTCACATATATGTGATATCAAGCAGCAAGGAATCCATCTCATGTTAAAAAACTTTATATTGGACCAATCTTCAATTTATGGAGTTTTTTTGCCAAAAGTATTCTTACTCAATGAATGATTCCTGGAAGGGAAAATTAAACCAACTCATCATGAGGAAAAATCCAATCACTAGAAATAATTATAAATCCATGGTTCCAAAAATAGTTTACATCATATTCAAACTCTGACCTGTAGGTATGTTATGCCCATTTTACTAACCTTGTTATTTGAGACCATTAAAAAACATCACCCTTTACTAGTCATCTTATTAATTTTTCCTCCCATGCAAAATGGGGAACAACATTGAAGATCAATTTAAAATTTCACTCCATCCCTTAAGGAAAAATTCACTAGGTTATATTCCTAGGTCTAAAATGCCAACTAACTTGGACATCACTAGTTTTGACACAAGGTTGATATGCCTCCCATGTTGGACAGCTAAATGATAGATGGATGTTGGCATAGGGGTTGATATGTGATTTGTCCTATAAAAGGAGGTTGGTTGGCTTTTATGGGTATGACAAGTGTAACATTTATTAGGTCCATCAATTGAGATTGGAAGCATGGGTTACTTTCTAACCAATTAAAATCACCATGATGACGAGCTCATGATTAAGATGGGTCATGGGCGTAAGATAACATTAATGCCATCCAACCTACTTGGGTTACACAACTTCCCAAGTTTATATACCAATTTCTAACAACCCATGATTTGGATGGTCATGAGGATGGTTACCAAATCATATGGTATTCAGAGAAACGATCGTCCAACTCCTAAAGTTGGCTTACAACTGAAATAGATGGCCAGAAAAATGGTTAGATCCATCGACATTTGATAGGTAATTGGTGTACGACACAAGTTTGGATGACTATCCAATCCCCACAAGTATAAAAATAGAGAGATACATCCATCCAACTCAAGATGGACATGGCCTGTGGTATGAATTGTTCTTTCAACTCCCAGTTTGGCTGACCTCTAGAAGTATGTATGGTCATGATAGTTAGACTTTGTTCAACCTTCCCAGTTTTCACATAAAAGAGGTTAGATGTCTAATACCTACACAAATTCGCTATGGATCATGATTATAGGGTCATCCAACCTAGATAACCTACAGAAGATTCGAAATCTAGGAAATTTTATCGACAGGGGGTTGTACGGTCTAATGAGGATGGACGATATCCAACCCCACATGATTGGGTGACCCTTAGGATGGATGAGTATCAAAAGCCAGGCGAAGGTAGGTGGATGAATGACAACTCAACATACCATATTTAATATGGTATGGAACCCCTGACCACTTGTGTATGTCAAAAAGTACCAAATCACATGGCTTCATATACCTCTTTAATGCACTCTATCAATTTGTGACCCAAATTGCCTACATATTGTAAAATCTGCCTAATTTTGAGGGGATACTTTGTGTAATGCAAAGGCCTTTTTCATAATTGTTCCAAATATATTGTGAGCTAAAGGCCTCAAATTTGGGCTTATAACAAAGGATTTCTCCTTATTCCGATATTGTAATGGATTGTGCATGTTTCTGAGCAAAATAATTGGTATTTGTGGCTTTTCTTTTCCTAACTCAAGTTGTATTACATGTTTTTCCTTCATTATGTTTGTAGGTATATTATGCAAATGTGTATATCTCTTTAAAGGACCTTTTAATTTATTTTTCTTTATGAATATAGGGAATTAAATACTATCTTAGACTGTGGCACCTTCACCTGCCCTCTCTTACCTTGTTTGCTTCATATTTTTCACTCACTTAGATTGCCTCACCCTTTTTTGGTGCATCATATTCCCTTATAGTATATGAAGTTTTTATGCATCCTTCTATCCAAATGTCATCCTTGGACCAAGAATTAGGGTATGATTATTTTATTTTTCCATTCTTATTCACTTTGGAGAAGTTACCATGTACCTACATGAAATTTTCCTAAAACCACCATGGACATCAAGATCATCTCACATAAATAATGGACCATTAATTTTGCATACTACTCCTTTGGACAACATTGTCCCAAAATTATTTACAAACTGACATGTTTGAGTGGGGCCCACTCATCACCATGACCTCAACCATACATTTATGGAAATATAATATATTCCTCTAAAACATCCAATCATCACTTTTGATGAACCAATAAAAATTGGGTCAATATACCTCTCTTTCTACAAACTGCTCCTAGCTAGGGTTTAACTAGGGTTTTAGACCACTTTATCTTCTTAACATTCGTTCACAAAAATTTGAAAATCAAATGACCTGATTTTTTTTTTGAAACCTTATATACTCACCATAGAAACATCCTTGAAATGAAAGGTCCCATGCAAATACACAATTCAGGTGAGCATTCAGAGTTCCAATTCGAGCTTGAATTTGATTTTAGATTTACCATGTCTCACAAAACTGCCATATCTTGCAAAATTCACATCATGGAAACCTAAATTTTTCTCAAATAAATATGACACATCCCTCTAACATCGCCAATCATCATAATTTCAAATCCATAGTTCAAACTATCCAGTCACTAAGACTTATAGCTTTTCTTACATGTGTTCCTCTAACTATAGAAGCTAGGGTCAACTTAAAGAATGCAATAAATCATCATAAAACCATTATAAATGACCCAAACATACCTGATATACCATGATATACCTGAATACAATTATCTATGGGCTCATATGACTCCAAAACACAATCTCACACCTCTTAGCATCCATACATGCTCTTAATGAGCACCTGTAACATAGTGAACCACATGTATCTATGCATCATGCCACTACTGTGAGTTCCAATAACCCTCAAAACCTTCTATCCATCATGTCAACATGCTTCTCAAGCATCCAAGAATCTCCTACCATCATGCAACATCACCTAGGCACCTGAATAGGCTTGCAAGAGTAAGTAATCCTCACAGGATCTCATTGTACCATCATCAAACACATATGAAACATCATGTTAACATCATGTACATAGTCAAGTGACCCTAATATAACATCCAATTTTTCATTAATGTGGTTTTTCATCAATGACAACACCTATTAGGACCACATGCCAACAATCTCCCCCTTTGTCATTGATGGAAAACACCCTGAACTTCTCCCCCTTTTTACATTAATGACAAAGGCATACCTGTAGCAGTATATTATTCACCTACCTTAGCTTCATACCATCATGCTTTGGTTATAAACATCAACCAAAGGTCTCAACTTAGCTCTATTTCTTGATTTTTACACAAAGAGTGATTCTTGCCTTCATTTCAAGCATGCAAACACCATGCTCCCCCTGGGACAAACAACTACAACATTTGAACATCATCAATAAAGCATGAAATAAGCATAATCATACCTTATTTGAGCCAAAAACACATTCCACCATCTAGGCATGCAAAACAACTATTTTCACCTTAACCTTATTTTTTCCATTCTTCATGGAAACACTGTTGTAGCCACTATGATCTGAGACATACACCACTTGAACATGCCAAAAATGTTAGAGAAGTGAGCATAAAATCTTTCATTCCATCTTTCTTAACCATACATCACCTTGTCTAGGCTTATAAGCTTATACTAATGCACCTTCTTGTCTTCTTATCACCATACCATGTTTGGACTTAGAGCCCTGAACAATCTTTTTAGTGCAATTTCAACCAACTTTGACAAGCTCTCCCTACCTCACTCAATTTGATTTGGAAAATTATCACTCCCCCTAGACTTAAGACCTATCTCTATAGAAACACAAATTGAGTAAGGTACCTTGTAACATGGCTATAAATCAACTTGAGAAACTTTTATCTAGTCTAAACCATTTTCTTAGTCCTATACAGTCATATTTGACTGAGATAATGATTCAAGGATCAAAATTTGTTCATTGAAGAAGTTTAAATTCAAATTCATACCTTAATGTACCTTGAGAACCTTCATAATACCATCTTTAGAGCTTCAAAAACTCTTTCTCCCCTGTCATGATGAATATCTCTTACACACTTGAGACATCATTTTGGAGAAAATCTTCAATCACAATACTATAGCATTCTTATCAGAACTCAACTTAGGTAATTATAAAATTTTCCTCAAACTTACTTAACATGTCAATACATTGAACTATTCCAAAATCTTATTACCTTGTTCATTGACTTTAAAGAATAATTCAAGACATAGCTTCTTCTTCAAATCATAACTTCCATATTACTAATTACTAGCATATACATTCATGTAGGAGACACTTTATGAATCAAGATAACAATCCAGTAATTTCAAATTTCACTTGACATCACCAGTTTCTCCTTTGAAAGTCATAATCTTTAGATCATATGAAAAAACATCTTTACAAGCCACTCAATTTCCATTCATACCTTTACTTATGCTTGAGCTACATGTTTTACCTCTAAACATTTATTATGCACCATTTGATCAATATTGTAGCATGCCACATTTCTTCTTTCTATCATCTGATTAACCTAAAGCTTTTCACTTACTGCATCCATTAGAAATATTCTTGACCTCAAAACATTTTTCACCATCTCTGTATCCACTAGAAGATAACTCATAAAATTTTCATGGATGAAATTTCAAATCCTCTAATCTTTTGAACTATTTCAAAACTTTCATAACTTCCCTTATTTATTGAACATCCTTAGAGTGCATCTTTTTCAGTCTTTTGATATGACATACTAGACAATTTGTAGCTTTTATCCTAAATCATGTAAACTTTAGTACAATCTCATCCTTATGGACAAGACTAATGTACACTCTTTCTTGCCTTTGTGAGTCCCTTCCTTGAAGATATCCATTCACAATATTAGGCTTATACATACACTTATTCCATCACTTTTTCTTCTTAAAACTTGTAATTTACTACTTCATGAACAATTTACCATTTGTACATTTCACAGACTAAGTCCATAGTATACTTTTAATATTGTCACTCTCAAAACATCATGAGAGTTCTAGTTGTCATTACACCTTTATCATTAGGCAAACATGATTATGAATTATGATTCTCTTTTGAATAAATCTTACATATCCCCTAACCTTAGAATACATTCATCATGACCTCTAGATATAGCTTGTAATCTTGGACAACCTTCATAACATTTGGAAGACTTCTTTCTTTATTACTGTACCAAGTCAGAAATTTCTCAAACATATCCTTTTTAGCATTCATAGCCTTATGTCAAGACACACTTCTTTCCAAACATAAAAACCTTGTATCTTTTGATTCCTTACAACCATTGAATTCACTACAACACATGAAGTTCATATCATTCCAGTAGAATTGGTTTGTTGGTCTTTTTCACTAATTAGGACACTTACCCTAATACTTGTCAAATGTCATTTCAAGATCCTTCAATCACATTTTTAACTGAATTTATTCTTACCATACTTGATCATCCACCTAAAGAAATTTCATAATACATTAGATACCTTTTTAGACAAATTTTCATCATTTGTAGCATGTCATAACTGCTTTAAAAACCTTTTACCATCTTAGATTCAACCTTCATACCTTCCAAGACAAATTTATCTTAGATGTGATACATACTTGTTTCAAAATTTTTCATGTGAGCAAGATTTTGATCTTGAACATTTACTTACCCTGAGGCTTGACATATCATTATATCATATCTTGAGCATGCACTACTATTTCTAACCACCTTTAGTTTTATTCTTATTGAAGCATTCACCTTAGATCCTCATTAACACATGGACATTTAGCATAGAACTTTTATCCCTACCTTGTTACTCTTTAAATATTCAGTCTTTGTCACTTATTAACTAACAAATTATATAGGAATGTATGCATACTTAAGTCCTTAAACCATTGACAAATCCTTTAGAATAATCTCTGTAGATGATTTAATCAAAAAATTTGCACTTGATACCATAATAGGTCATTCAAGTTTCATCTTTGCATCTATACCACTTAGACATACTATGAAAACACAGTATGAGATAGAGAAACATCTAAAATATACAAAATTTGCAATTATGATCTCAAATTTGACACATGCCACTATGATAATCACCTTTTATATTCTAAGCACTACTTTTTTCTATTTGAATAATTATACCATAAGGTACTTTTTTACCATTCATCATCAATTTCAGTTTTCTTTGTCAATCCTTCAACTGATTACACAAACTTAATAGACTTCATATGAAGATATAAAGCTATCATACATGATGATAAAAATACATCTTCAAAACAAATTATTAGGACCATACCAACCTTTCAATCTCATGACAAAGGACACTTGATGAAACAGACTCAACCTAGATTGAACCAAACACTTGAGATGACAACAACATATGCCTCTTAAGGAGAATGCTTATACACAGAGACACATGAAGACCTTACTTTCTCAGTGACACCTTTATGATTTTCATGCACACAAAGGAAACATCATAAATATGAATACTATGACCTACCCATGAATTACTTATCCTAAGACACCAAGACAAAGGCACATGAACAAGACACATATTCTTTACAGAACTCAAACATATTCAACACTGTCAAATTTTGACACAAATCAGTGAGCACATTCTTCATGAGTTATAAAATAATTTATAAACTTCCTATGACATATCAAAGGACTCATGAACATAAAAAAACAAACATAGAGACCACATACCATAATTATGCAAACACCAAACTTAAGCACATCATCCTTGCACTACTAGTGACCCAAGACTGAGATCAAGACATTTAACACAAGAACAATCATCATGAACTAACAATACCATGAACAAGAGTATAAAATGACATACCTTGACCTTATGGAGGAGGCACACATTGAATCAGACACTCCCCCTCATTTAAATGCTTCATATGCACCTATACACCTTCAATCAGCATAGTGAAGGTATATGATCACCGAGAATACCTAAAGAAGGTCTTGAAGAGGTCCCAAGCCCCCTTAGGTGCTTGAAAAACTCCTCTTTTTCTGTCTTTCTGATCTCTGTATCACACCTTTCCTTCCACCCTCACTATCTCTTATAAAAGTATGAATATCTCTTCTTGGTTCCCAATTCATTCTTAGACCATCTTCATGTATTCTAGGCCTTTGAAGACCCCTTCCTTGAACATTAGGACCTTAAAAACCCTTGTTTTTACTTAAGAGACCTTGATAGCAATCCCTTGCAACATGAACAACTTTGTTACAACTATAGCACACTATTGTATTCTTTCTCTTGAAATCTATCAATATGTCTAGGTGGATCATTCAAAAAAACCTAGCAACATGTCCTTGTTTATTACAATTGTAGCATACAACATCTTCCCAAGATCATTTCTATTATCTTCCATGGAATGAGCATCTCTAGGATAAAATCTCTTGATTAACATCCTCTTACTTTTTCTTGGCTCAAACACTCCTATATTCCATCCACAATCCTTTGCTTTATGACCATACTCACAACATGAATGACATTCACCATGAAAGGATCCTACACCATTCCTAGGAGACCTTTTCTTGCAATCTTAGCTCTATGACCAAAAACATGACATGAGAAACAATAACCATTGAATGATCTTTCATACCTTGATGTATTAGGTTGCCTAATAGGCTTGGTCTTCTCATTTTCCTTGGTGTGATTCACCTTATTTTCTACCTTAGTACTTGGTTCACCATCTTCCTTTCTTGAAACCATGTCCTCTTGCTTCAATTCCTTGTCCTTGAGATCCTCATTGAATCCCAAACCAGCCCTATCACCTACTAATATTTGTTGGCTAAGAATATTATCTAGGTCATTTGCACTTTTCTCAAACATTTTCAGTTTGCTTGAAACTAGATCAAGTCTTGAATGTAGATATTTCATGCCATTTCATACTTGATGCACTCATCCTCCTTAGTCTTGAGTCTATCATTGAACAAAGCAACTTGTGATTTCAGCTGAGTACATTCTTCCTCTTTGACCTTTAGAGTTTCAGACAACTCCTCCATTTGTGACTCCAAAAATATGAATAGTATGACTATGCTCATGAGCATCTTCCTTGGATTCAAGGCTGGTTGGAACTCTCTCTAATTGTTCCTCAAGATGCCTTGTGATCTCATCATGTTCTTTACTCTCATTCTTCAACTTGGCTTCAAGGAGCTTAATATGGTCTTCATGGTTTCTATTCATTTCATCAATCTGTTGTGTGAGATTTTCATTCTCATCTCTAGCAAGATTAAGTTCCCTTTTTACTATTACCCAAGCTGACTCTTCACAATCTGAATCTGAATCACTAAATCCTTCTCCAAATTCACAAGTTACAACTCCTAGGGGAGAATAAACTTTAGGAAAATTTTCTAAGTAATTCTTACCTTCACTTGAAGTAGAACAACATTCATCTTTGGAGTTCTTTCCTTTTTGAGAATTCTTCTTCTTACCACCCATTTGTGCTTCAGAAGATCTCCTTCAAGTTGTTAAGCTTCTCTAGAAAGGACCTGCTCTGATACCAATTATTAGAAGCACAATGGACTGAGAGGGGGGGTGAATCACTCCTTATAAAACTTTAAATTCAGATTTCAAACTTGTATATATAAATACTCATAAACATTCAACCATCCATTAATGTGTGCATACATCAAACAATCACATGTGCAAGAACCATAAGCAATATCATCAACACAAGACACAAGATATAAGTGGGAAACCCTCAAGGGGAAGAAAATCCACTGAAACAAATCTTATATTGATATGTTTCAAATTTAGTGAGGCACCAACCCCACAAGGAGCACTAACCCCTAGTTTAGTAGAGCACCAACCCTACAAGGAGTACCAACCCCTAATTTTGTGAAGCACCAACTCCACAAGGAGGATAAAACCCCCCAAGATGATCAAACACCTACTCATCCACCTTATAATGTTTGATCTCTGATTTTTTGCTGCCACAATTGATGGAGATCCAATATTCAGCTCACACTTCTTCAATCAAACCCTAGGTGATCAAATCTTCACTCTGAAACAAGCTCTTCAATCACTTCTAAAATTATCAAAACACTTGCACACATGCTCTCTAAATTTTCTCAACCTATAACACACTTGATTCAGCCTCAATTCATGCTCCAACACCTGTAAATCAACTCTCACCTAGGTTGTTCACCTTGCACACACTTCACTAGACTTCAAAAAGCACCCAAAACATGTTTTTATAAGCTTCTCTTGATTTCAAACATAATCACAACCCTTTTCCCTCCATTTTGGTTTCAACCATACATCAAGGAAACATACCAAATTTTAATTACAATATTCACAAGTGACCCAAGTAGGTCGGCCTAACTAAAACCCTCATTACATGTGCCAAAAATGGCTCAAAACCCCATGGGCACAAAGATAAAAATGCCCTTACATCAAATAAATACATATCATGACCCATAACCCTTTACATATGATTAAAATATCATTTTACATTCATAAATGGTCATACATTTGATCAACCAATCAAATTATTTCATTTAATGGGCCCAATTCACTTTGCAAATCTCAAAATAGTTGTTTCCTACACCCTTCAACCCTAGAAACTTCATTATGCCACCAAATCACTTCAAAAAAGAAAACCATACCATGTAATACTTTATGGAAATGGAAAAACATGTAGAACACTTATAAGCAAGTTATAAGCCTTGAAACAACCTCATGCTCAAACCATGACTACTTTTCTCTTCACCAGATCAACCTACCAAAAAATTGTTTCCAAAGGTTGGCTCATAAAAAAACATTTCTACATGCATTCAAGACCTCCAAATGGATTAATTATATGCACAATTAATATTCACATTATAGGTGATATAAAGCATCACCCAATCCATCTCATGCTTAAAATAACTTCAAACTTGCACCAAAACAGCTTGTCCTATACATTCCAAAAATACTCATATTCAAAAAATGATCTTTAAACCCTATAAAATCACCTCATCATGAGGTAAAATTCATATCAATATAAATATTTCCTAATCCTCTTTCCAACACAACTTTAATCATATTCAAATTCCACTTTTAGCTCAAGTTATGCCCATTTTACTAAACCCTACTATTCGGGACCTCAAAATTGCCCTTTGACCAATCAACCTATATGGGCCTCAAATTGACCATGTACCTACATGAAATTTTTTGGAAACCACCATGGAAATAAATATCAGCTCACATTAATAATGTAACATCACTTTTGCATGCTACTTCTTTGGACAACCTTGTCCCAAAACCTTCTTCTTAAAAAATGGACCTGTTTGAGTGGGGCCCACTCGTCACCATGACCCAAACCATAGATTTATGGAAAGATAATGAGTATTTCTCTACATAATAAAATCATCACTTTTAATGAATCAACCAAAAATAGGTCATTATACCTCTCTTTCTGCAAACTGATCCTAGTTAGGGTTTAACTAGGGTTGTAGACCACTTTATCTTGTTAACATTCGTTCATAAAAACGTGACTATCAAATGAACTAATTTTTTTTTTAAACCATATAAAATCACCATAAAAACATACCTGAAATACAAAAGGTCCCATGAAAATTACACAATTCAAAACGAGCTTCATAAGTTCAACTTCAAGCTAGAATTTCACTTGTTTTTTACCGTGTCTCACATAAAATGTCATATCTTGCAAACTTCACATCATGAAAACCTTAATTTTTTCTAAAATAACTATGACACATCCCTATAACATATCCAATCATAATATTTTCAAATACATACCTCAATATCTCAATTCATTAAAACTTACATTTGTTTACATGTCAGTTTATCACTGTAGAAGCTAGGGTTGACTGAAAGAATGTAATAAATGGTCATAAAACCTCTAAAAATACCCAAACATACCTGATATGCCATGATTTACCCAAATAAAATCTTCCATGATCTCATATGGTGTAATCTTATTTTCCCAATCAAACCCAGATGTGTTGGCAAATCACTCAGACAGATCTGAGTGCTCACCTGAAGCACACAAAGGTATCGGTTCCCTCTTTATTACTATTTTACCATGGTGCTACCATGCATGTTCTTGATAACCATACTCAAAGTGCATATCCTATTCTAACAATTAGATCCATGAGCTCAATTGGAAACACACATAATAAGGAAAACATGTAGATCACATAAGGATTAATACTAGATTCACCACACAATGACCATAAGTAGAGACAAACAATAAATATCCATCCATAATGATCCATTATATTAATTCATGACAAACTAGTTGCTGAACACATCATAAATACCATCACAAATTTATATACGTAAAATCATACGTCTAGTGTAACTTTGTTACAATCCAGCGATAGTGATCTCTAATCCGTGTAAATCAATACATATATATAGGGGTGGGTATTTTCCCTTCACCAACCATGCACTCTCAAAATAGGTTGTATGCCAAAAATATCCATGCACCAGTATAAATATAGCTAAAGAAGCATGCATGCTTCACCTTATAATAGATTATCTATAATTAAATCTAGATCTAATCATATTACTAGCTCGAACTCTGCATGCCTCTTGATCTTCCATATGTTTCAAAAATATATTTTTGTAGCCTCCAAGTATTCTACCTTGATCCAATGTGTGCTCAACACTCTATCATATTTTCAGCCCGATCCATACAAAAATGGCTAAGTCCTGAGCTTTGTCTTCCTAGGTGCGAATCTTCAAGGTGTGACTCTTTCAAACCTTTACACCTCTCGACGCGCCCCCTTTCTTCGCAGCACTATCAAATTCACTCTTGAAAATTAGCCAGTACTTCACCTATTCATCATTACCCCACACTAATAGTATTTCCATCCCTAGAGATGGGTACTCATACCTTATCCCTCCAAAGAATAAATAATAAAGAAGTAAAGAATGATTGTTCATAATGAAATAATGTAAACATACTTCAAAAATATGGGCGTTATTCTACTGCAGGTAACAATAGCTTAGGGTACTCACTCTTGATGTCTATTTCCAAATATTCCCATTTAATGAGTCCCTTCTTGGCCTTAGTAGGAATTTCACCAAGCACAACATCCATTTCATCTAAAGTCATGTCTTTTCCCTTATGCTTCAACACCCTTAACACATTCGCCAAGCCTAACACCATGTGATCCATAACATACATACATCATGCCATCAACTTGCCCAATTCTTTGATCCTATCATCATGAGGGTCATTGGTTGCCTTAAGCACATAATGCTTCTTTGCTAGTAGTGCCAGCCTCTTCTCACACCCCAAATTTTCATTATTCTTTACCACAAGGACTGCAATCTCCTCTTCCAAGGTTATTTTCTTAATAATATTCTCACTCTCTTCACATATTTTTAATACCAAATTCACCATTTTAAATTTATCCTTAAAAGTATCAGGTATGAAATTATACACAACTATCCAGCGCATAATCTATTTCTTGGATCTTTCTGTCTCTACAGCAACATTCTTCTGGTTCTCTACAACTTGTTCTTCCTCACTTAGCATGGCATTATACTCTCATCCAACTCCAAATGAATTAACATATGCAAGTAATGCAACACAGAAGGAAATATCTCAAACACCTTTTCTTCATATTGTGGCCTCACCTGCAAAATTTCATCACCAATATTCCCTTCCATACCCAAAACAGCACATGCCTTCACCTATGCCCTCTCTTTTACCTCTTTCAAGTGTTGAATTTCCTCCTCTTTACCCTTATTATCCTCCAACAAGGTCTAAATCATAAATCCTTTTTTAACATTTCGGCGAGAAACCTCTACAAATATCTTCATCAAAGCATTTCTTACTTACTCATCAGATAAATGAGTTGGCTTGACAGTCACATGTCTAGAATGCAAATCCTTCTTAATTATTCTCAAGGCACATGATTCTTCACATACATAAAATACAGGCTCATCCCTGTGAGTATGTATGCTCCATGACAAATTTTTTCTGTGTGCGTGTTCATCATCTTTGGATACATCAGTTCCCATCCATATAATTATTCTGTGGCAATAGTTCTCCAGAACCTAGCACGTATAATATTTGTTGTGTCGTTAATGTACCAAAGGTTTGTTGTCTACACCATCTCTTTGTCTCTCTACCTACTAGCACACTCAACTATATTTCCCTGTGTTTTATTGCCTTCCTTCTTTTCTTCTCCAATTTCTCCCTCTGGTCCACCAGTCAATTATTCAACATATTCTTCCTTCTTTGTATCTCCTCCATCATAACTTTCTACTTCATGTTCATGTATACTTACAATGGGTATGTCTAAATAAGATAATCGTTGTTCTCCGTTGATCTCCTCATCCTCTTGAACCAAATGGTAACTTCCACATGTTATGTATTTGATTCACTAAATCTCTAAAATAACAACCAGTAAAGGTAAAGGGAAACTTACACCATGGGCTATTCTCTCTGGTCTTCATGAAAAATAAGCCCAAGAAAAAATTTTGATATGCCGTGAACTCTACCTGTCCTTCCAACACATGAGGAAACTCTTGTGGTATGCACCACTCTCCTTCAAATGCATTGTGCATCCTCTTAAACCACTTCTCTTGGTGTTCTTTATAAGTCTTAGAAATTTATCCTTGGTAAGTAAATGTCACAAATTTCTTCGTCGATGACTTGTCTTCCAATGGGTATACCCACATCTTTTCTTTTGGCCTGTTAGGGACACCAATTTCACTAAACACAATTAAAATTAAGATGTTTATCCAAATAATATTATCACCCTTATCATCTTGTATGAGTGCCTCTTCCAATATACTCTCTACAACATAGCTTTCGATGTTATAATACATCATGTCTGCTATTTTGTGCGCTATGTACAACCAGTGCTTGTTCACCTCCTTCCACCTCTCTGATGTGCCAAACTTATAGCTAATCATTCATTTTTCTACCCTTGTAGCTAGATCTTCTATATTTGTAACATTGAAATCCTGGCCTCCTTTATGATACTTAAAGGTGATAGTTGTTACCTCTACTACATCACCATTCAATGAATCACCTGTAATTTCTTTACTAGATTAGCACAACCCCATAAATTTTCTGATTAATTTCATTGTAATCCTCATTCTTATCCCAACAAATTAAAATAAATCTTCATGCATGTGTGACATGAGCCATTAGTACAGTCGATTTGGCTTGCCAAAAATGGCAGCTCAAAGAGCTGCATAACCCTAATACTCTCAAGTAGCTTATATATCAAATTGTCCATAACTTTTTGTCCATCTATAGTCCTCTTATTCATCCCTAATATTGTCACTACCTTTAATTCCTTTACGGTTTTCTTGGTTTAATGGTTGATATCATTGATCTTGCATTTTTCCAACTAGGATGTCAACATCCTTCCTTCAATAACTTTTTTTGGTTATTACATCTCTGCAAACAACTCTTATGGCTCCTCTTGTATTACAGGCTCCTTCACCACATCTCTCCTTAGTTCCATCATTTTTTTTTACTAATGATGCACTTCAAAAATTGTTACTTTCCACTACCTTACCCTCGTACTCCTTGATCTCTACTTTTGCTTCAAACACCTCATGTTGTAGTGTACCCTAGCTGCAAATCTATCTCTTTAAAACACTAACCATGCACAAATTTCTTCCTCACACACCCAACAAGCTCAAACACCCTTCAATGCAAATATTTTTCAATGTCATGTCTATAATTCACCTGGTTTGATGTCAATCAATCACTCTTTTCACTTTGCACTTCTCAGATTGATAACTCAAGGAATGTAAGGTAAGAAATAACTTCAAATGTGCTCCTCTTATAGCTTTTTATTTCAAAATTTATTCATCTTTATACATTAATTTCTCCTCAACTACCACCGTGCATAGCATTAATTCCATCCTTTTTCTCTTGTGCATGTTCTGTTGTATTCTTCCGCACCCTAGTTGTAACCTTCTAGCACACCTACTACTTCTCAGGCACAAACTTCCTTTCACAATATTCCATGTGTTGAAGTACATATCCATTATACCTCATACCAAGTAGTTTCTCATGTTGCTTCCTACTTCATGTTACACTATGTGTCCATCCATCTACGCATGGTATTTAATACAAGTACTTTTCTTTAAATACCTTCAATCCGAGAACATGTAACCTTTTCACTACACATACTAATTTGCAACATAGCAACAATAACTTATTCTTTCCAATCCACCCCACACTAAAATTATGTGTGGTCATATATGCATGAATCTAATAGTTAGTGATCAGCTACAGGTGCACAAGCATGCTTATTAAAATAGAGCACTGAGCTAAATTGACAAATCATAACAACGATGAAAGGAAACACATACAAATAAAATTCATTAAATGGAAACCTAATCTAAATTTTAATATTGAATTATTACAAACACCAAGAATACTTATTTATAGTATGGATTCAACCTACTCCTATGAAAGTAACCAGGCACATAAGTTCCATACAGTTCCTGTAAATGACAAGCATCTAAATCAAGTATCTTTGTTACGATAAAGGGTCCTAACCAATGAACTTTCAACTTCTCAGGGTGGTGCATAAAATTTGAATCATACAAAAGAACCATATTTCTAACCTCGAATTCCTTATTGCAAATATTTCTATCATGTCATGCATTATGCCTCATTTTTTCTATCTCCCAGCTCTATTGGGAAATAGCATATCATTCATCTAACTACATCGGTTTTTCTATGCACTCTTCAACAGATTTTTCATCATCTAATCCTCCTACGTGTGCAATATGTAGGGATGGAAACATGAATTCCACAGGAAATACATCCTCTGTGCCAAACACCAACTGAAAGGGTGTGGCCTTTTTAAATATTTTATAAGTAGTTTTATATGCCCAAAGTACAGCAAAAACTTTATAATCCTAGTTTTTTCTTCCAACATCACAAATTTTTATCAACGTATGTCCCAATATATTATTAAAAGCCTTAGCAGTATCGTTGTTTTGTGGATGATAGGGTGTTGTCTTGTGATGCACCACCATAAACTTAGCCAAAATAATTCAAATGGTCTCCTAAAGAAAATGATTTCCCCTATCACTTTTCAAACTCAATTGGAATCCATACCCGCTAATATTTTTTGCCATATAAATATTGTTATTGTAGCTTCCATGCAATCCTTTGTAGGAATTAGTTCTTCCCACCTAGTCAGATATTATGTAAAATATATAATGTAGTGCACGTCATTCCTACGTATGGGTGGGAAAATAATACCCACAAAGTCAATCACCCACTTCTTAAAAGGTTCAGCACTTGTAAGAGGCCTCAAATTAATCTCATCCCTAGATCCAAGCTTCCCAAGGTGCTGACAATGATCACACACCCTAACATATTATTTAATATCCTCGTATAAGCTTTCCCACCAAAGACCAGTCATCATAATCTTATGTGCAGTTGCATCTCCTCCATAATGACCTCCTGTAATTCCACCATGAGCTTCTTCAATTATTTCCTCACGCTCATGCTCTAGTACACACTGGCATAAAACTTCATCATGACCTAACTTATATAACTCTCCACCTATCAATTGGTAAGGTGTCAAGTGTATTACAAGTTCCTTCTTTTATAAGTTCTTCATTCTGTCAAGTTTATGTCCAGTTCATAAAAAAAATCAATTTCTTCCACCTCGGTGGGCATGTAATTAATTCTAAAGAGTATTGCATCCAACATTATGTCCTCAATTCTCTACACATCCTAACCAGAATTAATTCTTCACAAATGACCAGACCCTAAGTTGCTCTTTCCTAGTTTCACAATCATTGTAAACTAAAACTCCTAAAATAGTAGTATCCACCTGCAAATGTGCCCTTGTAAGACAAGATTTTTGACCAAATACTTAAGTGTCATATGATCTGTGAAAAAGATAAATGGTGTAGCCAATAAGTATTGTCTGAAATTTTGAAGCACGTAAATCATCGAAAAAATCTTCACGCTTAGTATTAGTATAATTATTTTTAGATGGTGTTAACTTTATGCTTGAAAAACAAATAGGGTGGTCTATAATTCATTCACCTAGTTGTGCTAACACGATGCCAATCGTCATCCCAGAATCATCCACATAAATATGGAAGGGTTTATCTCACAAAAGAAAATGCTAAATGGGTGCATTGGTCAGCCTTTCCTTCAGTATTTCAAACACCTATTGTTGCACCTCACCCCAATAAAATTTTCCTTTGGCCTTTATTAATTCCTCCAGGGGTGAATGATCTTTTCATAGACATTAATAAATTTCCTGTAGTAACCTGTATGACCAATAAATCTACGCACTTCTCTTTGATTGTTAGGTTCTTCCAATCCCAAGATCGCAGTGACCTTGGTTGGATCTACCAACCCTTTATTACAAATAATATTCCCAACAAAAGTGTCAAAAGGTGTCACAAAAGGTACCAAACCACATTATCACACCTCTAAGAAACCATACCTTCCCCCAATGAGCTTTTGTAATACAATGAACCACCTATATCTATTTCATGCAACTATTATGAGTTCTCAATCACCCTAAAAACCTATTATTCATCATTTCAGCATGCTTCCCAAGCATCCAAGAAGCTCAAATCTTCATGCAACATCACCTAGGCACTTGAATAGCTTGCAAGAGAAAGAAATCCTCACTTAATCTCACTGTACAAAATCAAACACATTTGAAACATCATGTCATCATTATGGACATTATCACGTGACCTAATCCAACATCCACTTTTTAATTAATGTGGTTTTACATCAACGATAAAATCTATTAGGACCACATGCCAACAAACTTATGGCCGAGCATTACACTACATTCCAAACTCCATCTAGTTATTTGTGCTTATGTGTGAAATAGTTTCCTTAGGTTTCCCTCATGTTAATGACACCAAGATAGGGTACTATGAATAGATAACATAAAAAAATTGATATGTAATCGAGAACTTCCCCTTCTTATAGACTGTATGAAGCCCAAAAATGTAGTCCCTTGTAATGGTAGTGATAGTATGTAGATGAGATTGCCTCTTAGAATTACCATTAAGAATAATAGTGTGTATGTTGTCTATACATATGGATCTCTTATTTGAATTTTGACACTAGTGACATAAAATACCAACTATGAGCTTGGGATACAGATTAGAAAACTAAAAATTCCAACCACAAATGTTAAAATAAGTGAAATGAATAAAGAGGATAGGAGCACCTGAGCACTAGTGTCTAGAATGGGAACTGGTGTCATGGGATAAATGATGACATATGTGAAAATACATACAAACAGGGGTCCCTTTGACCTGACCAGAACTGGGTATAAAAATGACAAGTGTGAGAGAGAAAGACAATAGAATCAATCAATATAAGTGGATGGACAAAGAATTGTGTCACTCGTGAATATTTTTATTACTTAAGATCCATGTATATAGTATCATACTTGACGATATAGTAAAATAATAGCATGTGTGTGATTTTATGTCTGCAGTAGGGTTATTTTGATAAATTGCATCTTCATTTTGACTTTGGCATGTATAAACTAATGAAAAGTTTAAGAAATCATTGTTCGCACACTTCTCTCCTATTTTCTAACCTCTTAAATTTTCATACAAAGAAAAATCTCTATAAATTTAAGTAAAATGCAAGTGGATGGGAAAAATCAGCCTTTGGAGGAATACAAGGAATCGTTCCTTTATTCCTATTATTCTCTAAATTGTCACATCATCTGTAGAGGATTTTTGGGGTAAGTGTTGCAAAACATTTGGGTCTTTCGAGAAGAGACAGAATAGTGCCTTAGAGCCTCCATTACTCCACATTACTGATCTAGTCGAGTGGGTTGAGGATGTAGACACCTAGAATTCAATTAAGAAATTTTAATACCAAAATTCCACTATCCTCTTTCCCATAAATTTACGACACTTCATCAATTAACTACCATCGTCCCTCTATCATCGTAAATTAATTTCATTTTGCTAATTAATTATGCCTCCTATCATTTAGGATTTTGATTAATGACCTATGGTTAATTAACATCCACTTATACTTAGGTTAATTAATTACTACCGCTAATATAAATCAATAAATCAACATTTGTTGGACCATTTCCCCTCTTAAAATCTCCCGAATCATACTAAATTTCTTCTAATAAGCCCTTATAGGCATAACCCTTCTATTAATTAATCACCTTTGATTAATTAAACCCCCTTTCAATTCCCACAAAGTGCGCATACTTTATTAAACATACATGGCCTTTATATTTCCTCTTTTGGGTTTATCCCACATTCATAAATTTGCAAGCCTTGCTAGTTTAGGAAAGCTATATAAAAAAACCCTCCTCCTTACCTTTTTTCTTACACCTTATTTTCCCTAAGATAAACTTTAGGAATTTTGATCTTGATCCATTCTCCATTGAATGAAATACCTTCTCCATCTTGAATACATTATCTCAAATTAAAGAGTATGGGAAGATCCAAAAATGTCCTTGTAGCCATGTTTTGTTGATATTCCATCTTCAAAGCTTGATGAAATCACTCCCTTTTGATTGCTAAAGTGATCTAAATAGGTTCATTTGATATATTAGCAATCTAGAGAGTAAGAAATAGCTTGTCATTTTGATTTGAGGTTTTTCATGCATTGAATAAGTTTTTTCTCATAAGCTCTTATCTTGATGGTTCTATAGTAAGTTTGATTGATTTCTTAGAAGCTATTAGGTTTTAGATTTGTTTTAGCATGGAAAATATCTATATGTTCACATTTGGCATGCCCAGTGGGATGGATACTTAGTCCCTTAGCATTTGATGTCATGTTTTTCTAGTTTTATTTCAATTTGGACTAACCCTAATCATGCAAATGTTAAATAACGTGAATTACTTGATGTATTTTACTAAATTTACATGTGTTGAGTCTATTTTGTAGGTTTAATTGTAATGGGTTATTGTTAATTTTGAGCTAGGATAGTAAAACTTTGACCTTTTTGAAGGTTTTTGCTTCAATCTACCATATTTTTGATGTCACTCTAGGTACATGCATAGGTGTGATTTTGTCCCGCGTATGCGTCTTAAGGGCCATGTATACGTTGATTAGGGTGCGCTACTATTTTAAGGTCCATGCATGCATCTTCTTCTCTGCTCAAGTGCATCTCTGGCCACCCATAAGTTACATGTCTAATTGACCCTCTATATAATTTTTCCAATGTCGCGTGTTTGGTTTTAGGTCCACGTAGGTGCTTTGTTGGCCGCATAAGTTTCATTATGTGTCTCTATAGTATATTTTCCTATCATACCCGTGCATGTGCTTCTATGTCCACATACTCATCTATTTGGTTATGCAGGTGTGCAGTTGACTGTGTCATTTTATCATAGTCACACATATGTTTCTTGGGGTGTATAGGTGTTATAAGTGGTGCACAGGTGTTTTAAGGTCCGCACAGGTGTGATTTATTGAATTTTGGTCACCTTTTTTAAAGTTTCTATAATTTTGATCTTTGTTTTTGGCTAGCCTTTTATAGGTTTCTTGAAGCTAACAATTGATTTTAGGATATATATTGGATCGTGCTTTTTGCTAACTTGTTTGATTAAGTTTGATGAATGTTTTATTTTCACTTACTAGGATAGAGTTATGTGTGCTCTTCCCTCACACTTCTAGGTCATCTTGGGAATCATAAATAACTCTAGGCCTTTTTCACGATTTCAAACACTTCAAATTAAAATTTTTGTCTAAGGGAATGAACAACAATTTTGCTCAAATTAATTACCTTACACTTTTCTTTTGCAAGTATTCTCCATTTTTTTATTATATTTGGGTTTTCGTGTTGTGTATGCTCTTCCCTTGCACCTTTTAAGTGATTTTAGGAATCAAAAACAACACTTGAATCCTCTTTTCATGATGTTTTGATCCTTTTGGAGAATTGCTAATCTTTCACATGCAGGACATAATTCACAAGTCAAAGAATCAAGATCTAAACCCGATAATAATACAATTTGATGTAGGTTTCCAAATGGTATAAAACAAAACCACAATAAGCCAAAAGATCAAAAAACACCACATTCAAAAAATTATATATTTATATTCTGTTAAGAGCTACGGATCATCCACTTTGAACTAGGAGAATTTCCCTTAGCATAAGCTTTAAAATCACAAAAGGGATGCTTCCAGGAACCCCAAAGTAGTCCATGTAAGAGGGAACCTTGTGGAAGAAATGGGAAGCACTTCATCTACCTAATTTTCTACTATACACTTGTGAGATTTAGAGTCAAAATTATCTTCACATGATCCCAATGAAAATGCAACTAAACGCATTTATTTATCATTGTTTTGAAGGGGGTGAAGTAAATCCAAGATAATCCAAGTCTTAGTCTATGTGAATTCCCTAGAAAACTACGCTCACTGAGGTAATTTGTGACACCGAGTTGAGAGAACCAATTAGGAATCCATTTCATCTTGGGGCCAACTTGATCTACTCAAATACAATCGTGTATTAAAGAGTTTTGGTGAAGCAATAACTTTTTCAGATTCAAAACCTTGTTATTCAAATAAGGGGAGAGTTTGTTAAAGCTTAAGCCAAACATCATTCATCACAAAATTTGTGAATCATTACTTTGTCTTATTTTTTCACTCACCATAAGATGAGGCAAAACTTTTCTAAAGTAAAGCCAAGTATTTTTCAACCCCACTCGATCTACTCCTTTACTTTATTTTTGATATTTTGGATCAAAAGAATAGCAACATACGTTTGTTATTGATTGATTGTCTTCACAACTTTTTCACCTGTTTACATTCACCCTTGCTTGAGACTAGATGGTAAACGTTGAAATTGTGTTAATACATCTTCTCATCTTGATAGTCATTTGATCTTGATACCCATGTCAATATTTTCATTGTAGTTAGGTTTGATTCATCATAAATCTTCCTTTGAAGTGTTATGTTTCTCACATCACATTGATACAATTTTGATACTTATACCTTGTTTCTCGTAAACCTTATCTAAGTGTCTATATTGTACAAAATTATGTTGCTTGCATCTTAATAATTCCTTGGTATACTTTGGCCTTGTTTATTTTCAAACATTACCTGAAACCTTGAAAGGTTTTTTTGTTACTTTGTTATCATCGTATCAATACTATTTCGATACTAGTATCTCTATTTTCCAAAAAGATTGGTTAATGTATTCGAGTGGTATTGTTTCATTTCTCACACTTATAACTTCCACTTTTTAGGATTTAGGCCTTGTTTGTATCTAAACAATTTATAGTATACTTTAATTCGAAATCACATCAACCCCTTGTCAATACTTATGCCATTGATCATCTTGTGTCAAACTACAATTAGAAAAACAATTGCATATGGAGTAGTTATTTGTTGATTACATTATTTTACTGAACTTGTGTGATTGTCCCTAGTGATTGTTTTTCGTATTGACTTGTATTTTTAGGAAAATCATATTTGACTCCTTGATTCTTTATCATTTGTTATTCTTTGACCATTGGTGACATGCTTTTTTTACCTTTACAATCATCACGTTCTAGGTTTTCACTTAGGTTTTTTGTATCCTTGATCACATTTGACAACAACCATTGTAAAACACTCCTTGATATGCCCCCTTTGACAAGGATGGCATCTAAAAAACTAGAATCAGAAACATCTAACAAATAAGGATCAAATACCTTCATTGGTCATGATTTAGGACCCCTCTTCTCTATAGAAAAGGAAATAGAGGACATGATTGATCATAGTGATGATGAAATAGAATCACCACAGGTGGAGTTTGAGTTTGACCCCGCTTAATTGGATGAATTAATTTTTATTAAAAAAATATAGAATACTAGCACGAGTTGTATAATTATGTGCCAAAATTTCAAACGAACATGAACTATTTCCACCTACCAACAATTCCAATAAGGTATAAGAGGCACAACATCCCCTTATTAACATGGATGACATTTTAGGGCAAGGAAAAGCTTCCACTCAAATCCCTAAAATAACAACACATGCGGTTATAAATTGCCACTTATCAAAATAAATTGCAAGTTTATAGTGGAGCATGAATAAATGAAGCAACCTCCTCCACATGAGAACCAAGAGGGACCTCAAAATGATGAAGTCACTTTGCAAAAAACAAATATAAATCCTTAGTATACAATTAGTTTATTTGGATTCCCATGTGCAAAAGGAAACAAACAAAAATGCACATTGAGAGAAACCTAAGGCCAAGAATAGTGAACTTCACACCAAAAATCAAAGGGATGAAACACCAAAATATATTCGAGTATACATGCCAGCTTCCACTACCAAATAGAAACTCCTCACACAAGAGTTACAATCTATGAAAATTATACTCATGACCCTTCAGAAAAATAATTTCAGTCATAGTAAAAAGTACCAAGACAAAGAGTTATCTGCTTGCCCCTTTGATAGAGATATGTTACGCATGCCATTCCCTAAAAATTTTGATTGAATAAAATTTGACAAGTATAAAGAGAAAGGTAACCCATGAGATCACATTAAGGAATTTTACATGTCATGTCAGGAAGTGGCTTGTAGTGACAATTACCTTATATGCTTATTCCCAAGGAGCCTAGGGGGTCAAGATTTGGAGTGGTTTCTTCATTTTGGGATCAAGACCCAATGTAGATATTATAAGAAAATGGGCCATTCGCAGATGGAAACCAAAAGGAGATCTGACTATCACCACCATGGCCAAGGGTTTTTTTCTAGCCCAATTTAATCTCCAAGCTGATGTGGACTCTGTCTTATTGGGTGGTCCCTGGTGTATTGGCAATATGGGACTTTTTCTAAAAAAATGGTATACTGGGTTTAATCCAAATACTGAGAACATACATACCATACCCATCTGGTGTAGACTCCCAGGGCTGCCTCTTCATCTATGGGATGATGAGATTCTTCTTCATATAGCTAGATCGATTGGATCACTAGTTGGGTTAGATGTACCTACGAAAAATAGATCCAGACTTGCTTTTGCACGGTTCTGTGTCTCATCTGATATGGATCAGGAGCTGCCTGATCACATAATTTTGTAGTCCAAATTGGGGACATGGAAACAACAAATTGATTATGAGGCTTTCCAGCTAAGATGTAGCAAATGTCATAAATTAGGGCATTTTGCCAGCAAATGCTCCGAACAAATGAAGCAAAAGTTGGAAAACCCTCTTGGATAATTCAGAGAGACAAGGGAAAAATTAGATGGATGAAGATGATAAAACCTCTCTTCCTGATGACCAGAACCAACATGCAGGAGTTCACCGCTTGCAGACGAACCTAAGGTTTAAGGACCGGAAAAAAGGTTTTAAGACCATAATAAAGAGACCACCGGTTTATAGGAAACTATGGAGACCTAAAATTCACCAGTCGGAAAAGCATGATGAAGCCAAAAAGGAAAATGATCCTGAATCGACAAAGGAAGGAGAAAGCACGAAGGAAATGGAAGTGGATCCAACAATGATCCTTAAGGCTTCAAATCCGGTAAAGCTGAACATGGAAGTTGATGAAGAAAATGAAAAAGTTTACATTCACCTTTCCACTTCTACGGAAGAAGAGTTGGAAAAAATTTCTCCTCTTCCTCATCAAGAACTGATAGTTAAGAGTAGCTCTCTGGAACTACACAAATTGAGACAAGGAAAAGCCAAAGGGGTTCTGGAATCCATAGCAAGAGATCTAAACCAGGATAAAGAGTTTGCCAATATGGAGGAGCTCACTCCTAAAATAGCTCAACAACTGGATGTTGATAAAGGAAAAGAGGAAGGGGAAATTACTCCTACTATAAAGAAAAGTCTATCGGAATGTGATAAAGATGGATTCATCACAGTGAGAAGTAAGAAACGAAGACTAAAAGGTCTTGAAGAAATTCCAGGATCGCTCTATAGTGATAAAAAGAAGCAGATAGGAAGCTGGGAAGCTTCCACCTCAAGAATCACAAGGGCTAATACTAGGAGAATAGCAAATATTTGAGTAACCTATAGAAAAGGTAGACTCTCCAAGAGAGAAGTAAGAGAAAAAGAGACTGAAAAAGAAATTGCAGATGGTACTCAAAGGATTTTGAACCATCCGGAAACCTCATCCCCAAAACTTTTTTAATGAAGGTTATTTCTTGGAATGTCAGAGGGCTCAATGGGGGACCTAAGCAAAGAATGCTTAAGGAAATTAAAAGATCAAACAGGCCCAGCATCCTTCTAATTCAGGAAACTAAAATGAAAAGTAAAGTTGTTGAAGATTGCAAAAGATATTTCTGGGAGAATGTTGCCTTTGCTGCTGTTGATTCTCAAGGTGCTTCTGGAGGCTTAGCGATCTTCTGGGACACTAAAATTGTTCATGGTAATGTGCTTTCTTCCTCCTTGAATCATTTAGCTATAACTTTAAAAGCCTTGAGAATAATTCTAGCTGGATTCTTTCCAATATTTATGCCCCTAATACTGTTGCTGGTAGAAGAAATTTGTGGAAGGAGTTAGTCTTGTTTCAGAATAATATTGAGGATAGGAACTGGTTGATAATGGGAGACTTTAACACTCCTTTAAATCTGGGGGAAAAATTTGGAGGGAACTCTGATTTTTCTATCAGCATGGAAGAATTTGCTGACTTTATATCGACTCTTAATCTTATGGACATAGAACTTCATGGTAATCAATTTACCTGGTCTAACAGAAGAATTGGGGAAAGCTTGATTCAGGTTAGATTGGATAGAGCTCTCATTTCTGCTAATTGGATCTTAGATCAGAATTTTCATCTCTCTTCCCTTCCCAGGACAGGTTCAGACCACAATCCTATTGCCCTTAATTTTTTCAATTGGTCAAAACCTTTCCATTGCAATTTTAAATTTGAAAAGATGTGGCTTGAGCATGAAGATATTCTGGACAGAATTAAAGAGTGGTGGTCTTGGGAAGGATCAGGGATGGCTCAATTCAGGCTTCTTCAGAAGCTGAAAAATGTGAAGCAAAAGGTTAGAATCTGGAATAAAGAGGTTTTTGGGAATATCTTTGAAAAAAAGAAAGAGCTTAAGCAACAGCTGGAAGAGTTTGAGCTTAAAGTTTCTTTGAAAGGTATGACCCTTGAGGATCATCAACAGGAAAAAAAGCTACTTTCAGACCTGCATAATATAAACAGTTGTGAGGAAACCTTTTGGAGAATGAAGTCTAGAGCTCTCTGGTTAAAAGCAGGTGACAGGAATACAATTTTTTTTCATATGACAGCCCTCAAACATAGGGCTTGTAACAGAATTACTGAAGTCTCTAAGGGAAATGGGAACATTACTATGGATTCTGAAGACATCAAAGAGGAAGCCCTCAAATTCTACAAGAATCTGCTCACTGAGAATAATTCCTACAATGAGCAAGCGGCCTCCTTTCTCTTAGACTCTATTCCTAATAATTTATTGCCTACTGAGAGGTTTAAGAATCTTTCCAAAATAGTCACCATTGAGGAATTGAAAAAAGTTATTTTTTCTCTGGAAGGGGATAAGGCTCTGGGCCCTGATGGTTTTTCTGCAAACTTCTTCCAAAGATGCTGGGAAATCTGCTCTGAAGATCTGTTGAAAGCTGTTAATGAGTTTTACAGAACTGGAAATCTCATAAAAGAGATAAATAATACACATATTGTGCTTGCTCCTAAGAAGATGGATGCAAAGGATTTCAAATATTTTAGGCCAATCAGTTTGGTTAATGTAATATATCAGATCTTCACAAAGATTTTAACCACTAGGATGCAACCTATTCTAATGGAGATTATTTCTCAACAGCAGAGCGGTTTCATTCAGGGAAGAATTATTCAGGATGGAGTTATTATGGTCCATGAAACAATTCATTCAATGGATAAAAGTAAAAAAGCAGGGATGGCTATCAAGTTAGACATGCATAAGGCTTTTGACAGAGTCTCATGGAAATTCATGGATGAGGTTTTATCCAAGTTTGGTTTTCAAAATAAATTCAGGAAAATTATACATTCTTGCATTTCTTCTTCCTGTTTCTCAGTGGTTGTTAATGGGGAACCGGTTGGTTTTTTTGCCAGCAATAGAGGAATTCGGCAAGGGGATCCAATCTCCCCTTTGTTGTTTATTATAATGGCTGATAGTTTAAGCAGATCTATCTCAAAAGCTATTAATATTGGTATGATAAAGGGCTTTCAACCTACTTCTGGTAATCAGGTTTCCTCACACCAGCAGTTTGCTGATGACACTCTCCTTCTTCTGATGGCCTCAATAATTGAGGTGAAGGCTATCAAAACTATTCTTAGATTTTATGAGGAAGCCTCGGGGCAAAAAGTTAATTTTGACAAAAGCTCTATCTATTTTTTCAATACTCCTATAGAAAGGCAAAGAAAGATTGCTCTTATACTTGGATGCACTATTAATTCACTACCCGCTACTTATTTAGGACTCCCTTTGAGTACTTGTAAGGTTTCTAATGAGGTTTGGAATGATCTTATTAAAAGATTCCAAAAAAAACTGGCTGGTTGGAAAGGAGCTTTACTTTCAAGTGCAGGCAAGTGTTTATTGATAAAAAGCACTCTTCAGAACTTACCTATTTATATCATGTCAATGTTCAGCATTCCAGCAGCAGTATTGAATAGTATTGAAAAAATTCAAAAGCACTTTTTATGGCATGGTACTGAAGACAGGTTTAGATACCATTTAGTGGCTTGGGAGCAGGTCTGTAAACCAAAGAGGATTGGGGGGTTAGGAATCAAAGAAATCAAACATATGAATGCTGCTCTTATTGCAAAGTTGGGTTGGAGACTTATAAAAGAACACAAGCCTTGGACAGAGTTGGTTAAAATTAAATACCTTTCCAACCAAAGCAAGAATTCCTTTATTTCTGATCAGTCTCTTCCGAATGGTTCTATTTTCTGGAACAATCTTCTCCAAGTCAGACATATTCTCTCTCAGGGATGTAGCTGGAAGCTTGGGGATGGTCAAGACATTAATTTCTGGACTGATAAATGGTTGGATATTAACTGGTTTTCCTCTTATGGTCACATAAAAGACAACTTGATTAGAAATTATGGGCACAAAGTTCAGGGATATATTGAGGTGGATGAAAACAAAAGGAAATGGAAACAGTTAAAAGTAGATGAGGATAATGTGCAGCCTGATGTTTCTTCTATGCAGAGTCATCTCTCCCTCATTCATATCAGTCCTCAAAATCATAAGGATGAGCTCATTTGGAAAGATTCTTTTGATGGAGAGTACTCGGTTAAATCGGGTTACAATTCTTTCTTTGCCTCTATTGAAAGTGATACTGAGTGGCATAAGCTGTGGATGCCAGAGCTAACCCCTAGAGTGAACTTTTTCTGGTGGCTCATCATTAAAGGCAAGATCCTAACTAATGACAATCTCATTAGGAAAGGGTTCATCATGCCGAATAGATGTTGCATGTGTCAGGAAGAAGCAGAAGACATCAAACATTTATTTCTTCATTTTAAGTACACTTCCAAAATTTGGCATCTTATTTTGCTAAATTTAATCAGGATTGGATCTTCCCCTTACTTGTCTTCAGGCCTGGGAACAATGGAACTCTCCTTACAAACATTGTGTGGTAAGGAGATTATGGCAACTAGTTTTACCCCACACCATGTGGCGAGTTTGGAAAGCTCGTAATGATGTCATTTTCAGGAATACTAGAAAGTTATGTAACAAAGTTTACAAAGAAATTATCATTGATGTGAAGGACAACATTGAAAGATTTAAACCTCCTAAAAATAGACTTTACCCTGAGGAAGAAGAGCACATTTTGGCTACTTGGAATATAGGCACTGATTTGCATAAGAATAATAATAATATTGATAGATCCACTGTACGATGGATTAAGCCTCCCAGTGCTTGGCATAAATTGAATTTTGATGGGGCCTCAAAAGGAAATCCTAGAGATTCTGGAGGAGGGGGAGTCATTAGAGATCACAGAGGCTGTTTTGTTGTTGCCTTTTCTAGAAAAATGGGTAGGCAAACTAACCACTACTCAGAAGCTCTTGCTGCTCTTTGGGGTATAAGGCTAGCCAGAGATTGTAATATTTCAAATATTATAATTGAGGGTGATTCGCTAAACATTATCAATCTCCTAAATCAAAAACAATCCCCCAGTTGGTCAATCAGAGACTTCATTGCTGAAGCTACTGATATTTGCAAGAGTTTTGAAAATTTTGAAATCAAACATACCTACCGGGAAGGCAATAGGGTGGCAGATGATTTGGAAAATTTTGGGGTTAATAATACTTTTCAAACTTGGCTAAGAGGTGACATTCTTCCCACTAAAGTTAATGAAGACATCATCAATGATTTACATGGCTTGGAAAGTAATCACTAAAGGCTGTAATGTTGATGCTAAGGAGTGGCTTTTTAAGTACAGTGTGATGACATCATTAAAGATTTGTGTGACCTAGAGCATCATCATTAATAGGCATAGGGCGGATGCTAAGGAGTGATTAAATAATTACAAAGTAAAGTCTAATAATTACATCTATTCACATGATTGGGAGGGATTCAAAAATAGAGCTGAGGCTGATCCGCATAGTTTTCAATTTTTTACCATTGTGGGCAGAGACACAGGAAAAATGGGGGGACCACCTTGCAAGACTGAGCCCACCCATAATCCAGCTTGGAAAGATGATACAGTTCTTTGGAACTACCTTCAAAAAGGGGGTCTAGTGAACTTTATTGAAAAAATTCAAGGTTTTGATCAGGATCTCTCTATTAAATTTTCTCAGGGATGGAGGAATCGCGTGGTTAAGTACAACAACATCGAGGTTGAGATATCAGAGGAACTTATTGCCCAAGTCACCGGGCTCAGTCTAGATGGCACCAAATTCTTTAACAAGTGGGTGGACAGAGATGTAGAAGCTAAGAAGTTTCTTGATGAGGGGGAAAATCTTGAATTTGTGACTGCTGGCATCAAGCTTGCCTCTGTTCCCGAGCCATTTGTTGATATTGCAAGGATGGTAGTAAGGTATGTTACTTTAGAGGGGCGATTTGTCACTATTCCCCAAAAGCATTTGATCTTTCTTAATCATTTTCGTAGAGACATCATCATCAACTTCCCTCATTACTTGTTGAACTCTTTGGAGAAATCGGTTCTGGAAGTTCAAAATCACACTAGGGTGGTTCCCCTTCATCAAGGGTTAATACTGCTTATTCACCGCCAATGCTCAGCCTGTCCCCATTTGGATTCTACTCCTCCCTTGGCCTTCATTCCTCCCCCTGCCCCCTACCTCCATTCCGCCCCTGCCCGAAAGGAAGCTTGACACTGCTTCAACTAGCAAGAAAAGGAAGGAGATGAAAACAAAGGTCCCTGCTTCTCAGAGGGTTCTTAGAAGTCATAAAGACCTGGAGCTTGCCATGAATCTGTTGCACATTAGTAATCTAGTGGAGGAGCCTAAGGATGAGGATTTGTTGGTCAGAGTGGGTAAGATGGAAAAGGAAATTCAAGAACTTAAGAGTGTTATTAGAGAAATGGATAAAGCTAAGGGCAAAAGGAAACTGCAAAATGATGAAGAGGAGGATATCACTGCTGAAATTTTCAAGAAGCTCCAATCTCTGGATGGCAGACTTGGAAATGCAAAAGGACGTAATGACTGTATCCTCTCTACCCTTAAAAGTATCTATAATTTCATTGAACAACATGTTCGTAGTATTTGCAGTCTCAGCGGTATTACCGAGGACATTTGGGGCTCCAAGGAGAAAAGAGATATTGCAATTGCTCAGGTGGATTTGAAAGACCCTTCCCAGGCCACCGCCATTGCATTCTTTGTCTTGCTTCAAATGATCAAAGCCAAGATTGACCGGGCTATCAAGTGATGCGGAGTTCTGTTGCTGTTTACTGGCTGTGAAGTTGCTGTTGACTGGTGGTTTTGGTGTTGTCTTTTGGCTGAGATGTCCAGTGATGGTTATCTCTTGTTCATTTTTTGTCTCTTCTACTTTTGTTCGGATCACTGTACGTCTTGATCCTGTTTTATTACTATTTTGTATTATCTGGCTGTTGAGCCCTCTGATGTTGGATGTTTTGCTCTTTTTTGGGTTGTTTTTACCTCTTTTGATATCTGGCTTTTGAGCCTTCTGTATACAGGGTATAGTCCCTTCAAAACTAACCCCCAATCAAATGTCGAATCTTCACTCCTATCACAGAATCCTTATCCATAATTCTAAAATAATTATACGTACTGAACATGGTCCAGTACCCCAAAATAATACCCTTTATCGAAAAAGCACCTAAACCACCATGGTACAAAGAACATGAATATTGTGAGTTCCATCATGTCAAAGGCCACAAAACAAACAAGTGCCTAAAATTAAGACACTTTGTCCAATACCTCACTGATAGTGGAGAAATTAAGGTTGATTCATCTAAACCCCATCGAACACCTAATCAAAAAATGGGAATATTCAAGGAACATTTTCCTAAGCATGATAAAGAGGTAGAGAAGAATCTAGATCAGGGTCAATCTTCTAAGAGCTACAAAACTACAAATTATGTTTACATCCAAGATGACAATCCATTTGACTCACTTTTTGGTTGTGTTCATTATTCTAGCGATCATGTGAATAATATTAGAATCAAGAGCATAGATTTTTTGTGGTAACACAACACACTCGCCTCTAGATTCCATAACCTCCTCTATCTACCCCTCATGATATTTAGTATGACCTCTTAGAACAACTTGAAAGGACCTCTGCTAATATTTTGATCTTAGATGTTCTTAAGATATCAAATGTGCATAAAGACATCCTTTACCAAATACTTTATGGGATAGGAGTGTCAACAGATATAGATCCTTCCCACCTTCAAACTATGGTGCCAAATATCACACCAAGAAAATACATCGCCTTTAATCATAATGAGATACCAAAAAAATATCACACCCATAACTTACCTCTTTACATTGAAGTATTTGTCACCCAAAGAAAGATAAAGATGGTGTTTGTGGAAAATGGGTCTAGGTTGAACATATGTACATTGAAGCTAATCAAACTGTTGGGATGAACAAAAATAGATCTAGAATCCTACATCATCACAATCATAACATACGACAATGCAGAGCATGAATTGGATGGCACTATAACATTGCCAATGGAAGTAGGACCTACTTGTCATAACATAAAGTTCCATATCCTAGACTTGGAACTTTCGTATAACATGATTCTTGGCCACCCATGGATTCATTCCATGTAGGCCACACTTTCAACCTTCCATCAATGCATTAAATTAAATAATTAGGGACACACCATCAAATTCAAGGAGATATCGAACCCTTTGCTCTCTGCAAAGATTTGAATAATTTTTCATCCAAGGGTGCTTATAAATGTCCCTCTGCCAACATTGTTATACCTCTTCAATATGCAGTGCTTGCCTCACGTGTGAATTATGACACGCTAAATTCTTATGGCCTCGGTGCTTCTACATATGTTTCTCCATTTGATTCATGCGAGATTAATGTCCTTGAATATGGTTGTGGAGATTATGATATCCAACAGGCCCTTTTAGTTTTAGATCTATCTTTGTCTCCCAAGATAAGAGGAAATCCAAAGTACTAATACAAATGAATCAGAGATGAGAAAACTATAGGTAAGTTCTTACCTGGTGTCTTATTAGCAGAAAAAAATTATTGGGCCCTCTCATGGGTCCCTGAAGGCACTATACCTTCCTAATATCAAACTCTATAGTACACCAAATCTAGAAAAATGATGTACTCCACAGGCTATAAAGGACTCTAGTGTGGTAAACTTGAATAAGGTATAAGATATCCCATACCAACCCCACACTTTAAAACTTAAAGATATGGCATCAACACTAGACATTATGAATCTCACCCCCTAAAGTGAGATTCTACCTCTTATGAACATGAGAATAGCTCTTCTTATTTATATACCGACACAAATTCTTTTCATAGCTAATACAAGGATCTTACCTTTTTGAACCTATTCATTGACACCTCTATCTTTACCATAACCCCTACTAGCCCCAAGTTGACCTTGTTTATCCTACTCTCATTGATTGGGACAAAAAACTTCATGCGCCTATGGAACTCTTTGAAAATTATGACGTAATTGTAGAATTCATGGGTACTTATGACAACATTCCTATCAGGGACCATAAAAAAGCTTCTATATTAACCTTAATACATGCGCGTACTTTGGGAAGTATACTGAGTTATGTGGTCTAAAAAATTAAGAAAAAATGAGGGAAATTTTTTCTCCAAAAAGCCTCGGCAAAAACAAAATTCCAAGTCACACAGTGAAAACCTTTTTGAGGTGCTGGCTGATAAACTTTTCAAAAAATCTATGGACATAAAAAGTGACCATGCAAAGGGTGAAAATCTTGTTGAGATTCCCTTGGAAGAAGATCTTAACCTCCCTCTTGATCCTACATGCATGGAGGATACATCTAAGACGTTAGTAGAAGAAACCATTGATGTCAACATTGGCATAGAAGAGAAACCTAAAATAGTTAAACTAGGAGGTTCACTTTCGAAACAAGAACAAAAAACTGTTTTAATGCTTCTTACAGAATTCTCAGACATATTTTCTTGGTATTATGTGGATATGTTGGGCTTGGATACATCTTTAGTGGTGCATAACCTTATTGTACACGCAGACGCAAATCCCATCAATTAGAAGCTTAGAAAAGTGCATACGTGGGTCGCCCTTCTATTCAAGGAAGAGTTTGAAAAACTCTTAACAATTAGAAATGGCGGTAGTTGTGGGTGAGTTTAGCCACAACATGGAACTATACCATTAATTGGGTTTAATGAGCATTACTTTTATTGGAGATGGTGAAGCTTCTCCAAGAATTTTCTGAGTAACTTGTTGCATGCCATTTGCACTTCACTTCTAGTAGTTTGAACTCTTCCTCTAGATTTGTATGGCTTTGCATGCTTTGGAGGGAATGTCTACATAGAATAAAAATAGAACTCAACTTTTATTGTATGGTGAGATAGATTTTTAAGCATGAATTTGACATGTTTCAACTTATTCGAAGACTGAGATTGGGGGTTTCGAATCCATAGACTTGCGTTGTTTTGGCACTTGTGGGAAGAGGTAAAATATTTCAAGGTTTTCACATAAACACAGGCATGAATTTTTCTCCTTATCTCTTAACCATTTACTCCATTCTCTATTTACATAAATGAACTTTGTAGAGTTTTCTTGTTGATTTTTTTGAAAGAATGTATTTCCATTGGGTTGTGGTTATTTTTCTTTGTAAACTCTTCTCTTCTTGGGTTATATTAGTTACCATTATGTTGATTATTGAGTTAAACTAGATCATACCCAAATGTTTATAGTAATGTATTTCTGTGAAATTCCGTATTGGGTATGCACGGTAACTGGTAGAGATAATGGGTATATCTCTGGGATTTGTTTTGCTATGTTATTTTTATTAGATAAATATAAAATTATCCTCTCCCAAACATGGTTGTATCTTTTAACATATTGTTTTACATGTATATGTACTTAATGGACTTATTGTATTGTTTAGAATCATTCACTCTGCTATTCTAGAAATGAATAAGTAAAACCCTTATCTAGTTTTCTATGGTTACAGTTATAAGGTACCCATCCATTCAAAGTTGGACTTATATAACTCTATTTTGTGATTCAAATTTGTATTATTATCATAATTTATATATTACTATATTATTAGATGGATGATACGCTAGAAATTGTTATAACAACTATGGATTTGTTGGATTATAGTTTTTTTATTAATATTTTTTAGGTTTTCCAAATGATTAAGGTAAATAACAATTACCGTAAGGGTGTCGAACATAAAAACTACCATTTACTTATATATATTTTTATGATTGAGGCAATGGTTTGTCAAGGTTGTAGATAATGTAATTAGGAGGCTAAAATAACTCGAATACACTACGAGTATCCTCTGGCCTGTTTTGACCAAGACATTATAATGATCTAGGAGAATAAGTTATATATCCTAATCTAGTTGATTATTATTAAAAATGGGAAGATAAGTTTCCCATATGAGGGATATTAATCAGATTTGGAGATCAATATCAATTTTTCTATTTAGTGCATACTTACGGTGTAAGGTAGGCAACGTGTAAAATATGCTTCATCTAATATTGACCTTAACTTAAATAATTGTGGCTTGTATATATTAAGTATTTAACTATTACATCTCGTTAATATAAAAAAATTCATATGAACAGCCACTATGGCACATAATATAAAATGCAGTGGATAGTTTGCGTAGCCACAAATAAGACTATCCTAAGGAATATAATAATATGACCTTATGTCAATATAAAATCAGTTATGCACTTATAATCCATCTTTGTATTTACAAGTGTGTTGAAGGTCATGAATGCTTACATTAAATACTATTATATTCCACCATTAAGGTACACTAAAGATGATGAAATGGATAGCTCCTTATATGTGCAAATTAAATTATTCTATGAATGGAACGAATCTTTGAACTATTATATTATTGAGATGATTGCAATGTTACAGTGGTTAATTATTTCAAAAACTAAATGACATAATTTGTTATGTGGGAAAGAGGAATTTTCTTGCCATTTCTTATGAACTGACAGTTTTTAACAATTTTTAAAGTGGATTGATTAGGACTACAAGGTGAATGATGTTTAAAGGAATGAGTTACAAAATTTGATTATTTACATGATGTAATGTTTTTTGTAAGAGAGGTTGTAATAAGAAAAATATTGTGTTACAGTTTATAAGTCTATGAGGCAAACTTCACCTATTTGGGTTGTATCTCTTAAGGAAAAGAAATAATGAAAGATGAATATCTTGTACTCTATTATGTCTTGCTTATATCAGAGAATTCAAAGAAGGGAAATGATCATAAAACATAGTTTGGTTTTTATGAATTGAGAGTTTTGTGATGTGTTAATTGATCTATGTTATTTGAGGTACATAAATGGAAATATACATATTTATGTGGGGTTAAGAGGGTTATAAATACACTAATGGGTTAATAACTGAATGTAGTTCATGTTTGAAATGATATATGAATAATGAAATTACATATATTAACTTATATGAAATATTGACTACTATTAAAAAGTAGCATTTAATCCTACTAAGTATTACCCCACACTTAATACCTTATTCTTGTTAGGGGAAGGTCCTTTATAATATTATGTACCTTAACAAACTATAGATATGGGGTCACTCCATTTTAGAGGTATAAAGAAATGAAACCTATGTTGTGTAATCGAGTATTTTGCTGAAATATAAAGTATATCATATGTAAGGATTATCATAAATACATGTGAAGATGAAGTTTATTAAACTAAGTGCATACAAGACTTGTAATTAAGATGCGAGAATATAGAGTAGTAATACAAGTGAGAATGTATTATATATTCGGCCTAATTCAAGCTCTTGTATAATGATGATTAAAGCCATAATAAATGTTGTACTTTCAAGCAATTAAAAAACAACGACTTTAACCTTTAAATGTGCTTATTATGAACATAACATATTAGAATGGTCAGAATATGATTAAATGTGTTATAATTACATGCTTGGTAAGAATATAAAATAGGTTCTACTATTGACTCAGTTAGTTATGTGGTTCAAATAAGAGATCTTCTTGGGAATATTACCATGCCTGAATAAATAGAAAAATCTACTTTGGAAGAGTTATGTAGTAAGTAAACTTGCTTCTACAACAAGAAAGTAGAATGAATGTGAAGAACAACAATGAGATACATTCAACTTACTAGGTTATTTTGATATAGGACCTTAGATGCGACTCATTCGAGGTAAAATTTTCGTGAGACCTAGGCTAACCTGTCATAAATCAATTAATACTTTGAAACATCAACATACAATGTTCCAATTTAGGACCATGGCAGTTCAACTCATTATGGCCACTACATGGTCATATCCATTTAACGACGGTAGTCTCTATTTGGATATTGTTGCTTAGCAGATGTACTAAGTTGCTTCATCAAGACCCCAATATATGATATGATATAGCATTAAGTACAACCTTTGTTAAATTTACAAAGGTGGATTGATCCTTATGGACACGTACCCTGATGCCAACTTGTGATGGCAACATGAAGAGAAGTGGTCAGGTAATGACTCAAATCATTATGTAGACACTTAATTTCTCATATGCATCATAAGATGGCATAAAGGTGCATCTTATTATAGAATAATCCATATTTTTACCTTGTACAAGACTTGTAGATGTTTACAACACCATTGATTGCAGATCCATATAACTGAATAAGTGATTAAGGTGAGATGAATAATTCCCAATGACAAGTGTTTGGTCATGGGTTTTAATCAAGGCATACATGACTCTAAAACTTTGCAAAAAGTAGTGTAAGTTGTTGATTTCACTGTCATGGTTTCACCAAGATCTACGATGTGAGATTCTTAGGGGTTTCCTTAGGTGAAACCCAAGTAGACACTTAGATATCTTTACCTAGTTATCATACCTTGAAAAAGGGAAGACCAAGTGATACATTTTATGTATTGTCTCATAGTGAATGTTGAAGGGGATCAAGTAGGATTTGTATACTCTCATGCAGCTGCACATGGTTTATGAAAGTTATTGGAAATGGATTGCATTAAGGTTTATGTTGGATTTAAATATATGAGTATTGAAATCAGATACATAAAGAAAGAAAAAAAATCCCTAAGATATGAAGTGAAAAAAAGTGACTATTTCAATCATGGTGGAGGACTAGCATAAGACTACCTCACAACCCCTTGTTGGACTTTCTGAATGACAATGATATTCCATAGGAAATGATAGTGATATTCCACAACATTCTTAATGACATCATGGAGGATTATGTTGATGATATCCTAGGTAAATCAACGATGAGATAAGAACACCATAAGGTCCTAAGATGCATCTTTGAACATGTCATAGAGTACAAAGTCGGGTTGAATCCAAATTAATGACGTAAATCATTACGTAGACACTTACTTTCCCATAGGCATCATGAGATGGCATAAATGTGCATCTTATTGCAAGATAATCCAGATTTGTACATTGTACAAAACTTGTAGTTGTTTACATCACCATTGATTGCAGATCCATATAAATGAATAAGTGATTAAGGTGAGATGAAAAATTCCCAAATATGTGTGTGCCATCATGGGTTTTGAGCATGTCATACATGAATCTGAAAATTTGCGCAAATTAGTGTAAGCTCCTTATTACACTTTTTTGGTTTCACCAAGATCTAAGACGTGATATTCTTGGGGGTTTCCTCAGTGGAACCCAGTTATACACTTAGATATCTTCACTTTACTATCATACCCTAAAAAAGGGAAGACAAAATGATACATTTGATGTATTGGCTCATAATGAGTGTTGAGAGGGGTCAAGTAGGATTTGTATACTCCCATGTCACTACACATGGTTTATGATAGTTATTGGAAATGGATTGCATTAGGGTTTATATTGGATTTAAATATATGGGTATTTAAATCAGATACGTAAAGTAGAAAAAAATCCCTAAGATATGAAATTATGATAAAAATTGGATGTTACATTTTGGTATCAAAGCTGAAGATTGCAGCTCTTGGACTTATTGGGTCCTTACGCTTAGTAAATTTTACTTTAATAAAAAAAAAATGAATGAAGGATGTATCGTGTATAATGAACCAAATCAAACTAAGCTTTGGGTTTGGCATAAATAAGTTAGAAAACACTCTAACAGTCCTTCATGACACACTAAACTAGATAGATGCATAGAGAAAATAGTAAGTGTGAATATGATGAACCAAGGAAAACACTTGCGCTAAATGATGATGATCAGCAGAGGGTTGCTCGATTGTTGAACTGTCACACTGACAGATTTTGGAACTTGAATCCAACATGATATAAAAACCCGCAAAGGGTAGATGAAGTAGAAAACATGGATTTTTTACTCAGATGCAAAGTGCAGAAAATCCAAAGGATAAAAAAAATCTAGTAAATAAATTCTAACTTGAATAGAGTAGAAGAATACTAGAGTATTAGCTCTTCTTTACCATTGACTTTCTAGAAAAATATAATGGAAGGAAAAAAGGGTAGAAAATGTGATATGTTAGATTTAAACACAATAGTAAAGCATGGTGTATTTTCCTACAAGAACGAAACAAGTACTTCCTAACATGATAGTAGGTAAGCTAATTAAGACTACCTGTTGTTTTTTTTAATATGATCTTAATGTAATTGAGTTCCTTGTATACAGTGAATAGATGGAAACAAAATTAGAAATCTGATTTTATTTCTTTAACATATGAGAATAAACTGTATGAAATATTAAAACCATAGATGAATTTTGTAAACCGCCAAGCTTATTTTAAGAAAAATGATGATTACATAGGGTAAGGTATGAAAAGACAAGTGGATTAATATAACAAGATAACTAGGAGGACTTGTGGAAATAGAAAATAGTGTTCTCCTTGTTTGTTTCATCTTTTTAAAACATTTTTTTGACTATTTATTTTGTATATGTACATAATATTATATGAAACGACTAGCCATAATGACAGAATCATGTCATATACCTGATTGTGTGACATTTTTGCTAGTTGAAAGGCTGTTATAGCCAATGAAATTGATTTCTAGATCTGAAAATTGTAAATAATCGTGAAAAATGATTACTATTCTCCTTACTTAAATGCTATAATTCTGTGGGGGAATGATTTGATTATGATTAATGAGTAAAAATCAGTGGGACAAAGATTCATTAAGAGAGGAAGTATGTCACATCCTGTGATTTGAGTATGTTCGTCAAAAATAATACGTTGTCAATGTGGAGTGAGTTATGAGAGATAGAAGACAAACTCTATTGCATAGCTATATAAGTAGACACACGAGCGTGTGTTATCTTTAAATCATGCACACATTCATGTGGAGTTTCTTATATAATCATGTAACAACGCTTGTCATTCAACACTCATAACACCCTCGAAAATTATGACATATTCCTTTTATCTTTGAGGGTTGTATGTTTTTATCACGTTTTGTGTGAAGTGTTGCTTAATTGTTGTATGGGAAATATATATTGTTTTGCACTATACTAGTAAGGGTTTTATGGGACAAGGATATGACATAAAGTAAGCATGCATTGATATGTATGTATGTATGTATATATATATTGCAAGATTTTGGTTTGAGTAATTTAATGGTTGCCTATTTGATTGAATATCATGACTTACAAATATTATGAAGGTAACATTGTTGAATTGTTGTAAAGCCATTGTAAGATATTTCAACCATGTGAATTCACTTACCATGCATGACTTGTTGTTAGGGGTCATTTCTAAGATATTCTATTACCATGGCCTTGGTAAAGATTACATGGTTTTGATATACCCTGGCGATTAAATATCATAAAGGACTCTTTTTCTCTTTTGACTTCTCTTAGAGAGAAGTTAATGGATAAATATCTTTAAAAGGATAGTCTAAGGACTCAACTAGGGTAAAGTTTGGGTTGGAAATTGAATGATAATTATTAAATATTACATGTTTTAAAATTGGGATATCACAATATTAATCTCATACTATTTAGTGATTTATCCTCCCTATGGTTCGATTAGACCTATGCAATAGGAACTATTAGTAACAACTGTGGATGTATCGTTGGCAATATAGTTTTTTTTATACTGATGCTTAGCTTACAAGGTCTTCCAAAAGATTAAGGCATGTTAAATGGTAATATTAATTACCATGAATGAATTGGAGGTTAGTGGGAATATCTTAAACCTCTAAAATAAATATTCTTTACATGCAAAAGTTATGTCCACTATGGGTTTTAAAGATTGTCAGCGAACGTAAGTTAGAGATGGCTAAAATCAGTCGAATACACTATGGGTATCCTCTGACCTATTTTGACCAAGACATTATAATGATGTAGAAGAATAAGTTATATATCCATTAAATGCCAGATTGAAGTTATCTCCATTAGAAGCTTTTGAGTAACTTATTACATGTCATTTGTACTTCACTTATAGTATTTTGAACTCTTCCTCCACATTCGTATGGCTTTACATGCTTTGGAGGGAATGTCTGCATAGAATAAAAATAGAACTCAGCTTTTATCGTATGGTGAGATAGATTTTTAAGGAGTACTTTGACATGTTTCAACTTGTTTGAAGATAGTGAGATTGGGAGTTTTGAATCCATAGACTTGCGTTCTTTTAGTACTTGCTAGAAGAGGTAAAATATTTGAAGGGTTTTGCGGAAACAAAGGCAAGAATTGTTCTCCTTCTCTCTTTACTATTTACTCTATTTATTATTTGTGGAAATGAACTTTGTAGGGTTATCCTGTTGAGTTTGTTCAAAAAATGATATTTCCATTAGGTTGTGGTTATTTTTCTTTGTAAAATATTCTCTCCTCAAGTTTTATTATTTACCATTGTGTTGAATATTGAGTTAAACTAAATCATACCCAGATGTTTGTAGTAATGTATTGTTGTGACCTTCAATATTGGGTAAGCACGGTAACTAGTAGAGATAATGGGTATATCTCTAGGATTTGTTTTTCTATGTTATTTTTATTAGATAAATATAAACGTATCCTCTCCCAAGCATGGTTTTATCTTTTAAGATATTGTTTTGCATGAATATGTACTTAATGGGCTTATTGTATTGTTTGGAATCGTTCACCCTACTACTCTAGAAATGAATAAGTAAAACCCTTATCTATTTTTTGTGGTTATGGTTATTAGATACCCATCCATTCAAATTTGGACTTATATAACTCTATTTTGTGATTCAACTTTGTATTATTATCATAATTTCTATATTATTATATTATTAGATGGATGATATGCTATAAACTATTATAACAACTGTGGATTTGTTGGACTATAGTTTTTTTATTGATGATTTTGAGGTCTTCCAAATGATTAAGGTAAATAACAATTACCTTAAGGGTGTCGAACATAAACAGTACCATTTATTTGTATATTTCTATGATTTAGTCAATGGGTTGTCAAGATTGTAGATAACGTAACTAGGAGGCTAAAATCAGTCGAATACACTATGGGTATCCTCTGACCTATTTTGACCAAGACATTATAATGATGTAGAAGAATAAGTTATATATCCTGAGCCAGTTGATTATTATTAAATATGGGAAGATAAGTTTCCCTTATGAGGGATATTAATCATATTTGGAGAGCAATATTGATTATTATATTTAGTGCATACATATTGTGTAAGTTATGCAATGTATAAAGTATGCTTAATTTAATATCGAACTTGCCTTAAATAATTGTGGCTTATAGATATTAAGTATTTAGCTATTACCTCTCGTTAATAATTTTGTTTTCATATGAACAGACACTATGTCACATAATATAAAATGTAGTGGATAGTTTGCATAGGTACAAATAAGACTATCTTAAAAAATATGATAATATGACCTTATGTCAATATAAAATCTGTTATTACCCCACACTTATAATCCATAATTGTATTTCGAAGTGTGTTGAAGGTCATGAATTCTTTATAAATACTATTGTATTCAACCATTAAGGTACATTGAAGATGATGAAATGGATCAGCTCCATTTTAGAGGTATAATGCAAATTAACCTATGTTGTGTAATCGAGTATTTTGCTGAAATATGAAGTATATCATATGTAAGGATTATCATAAATACATGTGAAGATGAAGTTTATTAAACTAAGTGCATACAAGACTTGTAATTAAGATGCGAGAATATAGAGTAGTAATACAAGTGAGAATGTATTATATATTCGGCCTAATTCAAGTTCTTGTATAATGATGATTAAAGCCATAATAAATGTTGTACTTTCAAGCAATTAAAAAACATGTACTATTATGATCAAAGAATTCAAAGAAGGGAAATGATCATGAAACATAGTTCAATTTTTATGAATTGAGAGTTTTGTGATGTGTTAAATGATCTATGTTATTTGAGGTACATATATGGAAATATACATATTTATGTGGGGTTAAGAGGGTTATATATACATTGATGGATTAATAACTGAATGCAGTTCATGTTTGAAATGATATATGAATAATGAAATTACATATATTAACTTATATGAAATATTGACTACTATTAAAAAGTAGCATTTAATCCTACTAAGTATTACCCCACACTTAATACCTTATTCTTGTTAGGGGAAGGTCCTTTATAATATTATGTACCTTAACAAACTATAGATATGGGGTCACTCCATTTTAGAGGTATAAAGAAATGAAACCTATGTTGTGTAATCGAGTATTTTGCTGAAATATGAAGTATATCATATGTAAGGATTATCATAAATACATGTGAAGATGAAGTTTATTAAACTAAGTGCATACAAGACTTGTAATTAAGATGCGAGAATATAGAGTAGTAATACAAGTGAGAATGTATTATATATTCGGCCTAATTCAAGTTCTTGTATAATGATGATTAAAGCCATAATAAATTTTGTACTTTCAAGCAATTAAAAAACAACGACTTTAACCTTTAAATGTGCTTATTATGAACATAACATATTAGAATGGTCAGAATATGATTAAAGGTGTTATAATTACCATCTTTCTAAGAATATAAAATAGTTGCTACTATTGACTCAGTTAGTTATGTGGTTCAAATAAGATATCTTCTTGGGAATATTACTATGCTTGAATAAATAGAAAAAGATAGTTTGGAAGAGTTATGCAATAATTAAACTTACATATGCAACAAGACAGTATAAGAACTGTGAAGTACAACAATGAGATACATTCGACTTATTGGGTTAATTTGAGATAGGACCTTAGGTATGACTCATTCAAGGTAAAATTGTTGTGAGACCTAGGCTGACCTGTCATGAATTAATTAATACTTTGAAACATTAACATACAATGTTCCAATTTAGGACCATGACGGATCAACTCATTATGGATGCTACATGGTCATATACATTTAATGATGGTAGTCACTATATGGATATTTCTTCTTAGCAGATGTACTAATTTACCTCATCAAGACCTTTTATTGTGATATGGTATAACATTAAGTACAAACTTTTTTAAAGTTACAAAGGTGGATTGAACCTCATGGATACATACCCTGATGCTAACTTGTGATGGCTACAGGAAGAGAAGTGGTCTAGTAATGATGCAAATCATTACATAGACACTTAATTTCCCATAGGCATGATAAGATGGCATAAAGGTGCATCTTCTTATAGGATAATCCAGATTTGTACCTTGTAAAAGACTTGTTGATGTTGATAGCACCATTGATTGCAGATCCATATAACTGAATAAGTGATTAAGGTGAGATGAAAAATTCCTAATGACAAGTTTTTTGTCATGGGTTTTAATCATGGCATATATGACTCTAAAACTTTACACAAAGTAGTGTAATTTTTTGATTACACTGTCATGGTTTCACCAAGATCTACAATGTGAGATTCTTAGGGGTTTCCTTAGGAAAAACCTAGGTAGACACTTAGATATCTTCACTTAACTATGATACCCTGAAAAAGGGAAGACCAAGTGATACATTTTATTTATTGGCTTGTAATGAGTGTTGAGGGAGATCAAGTAAGATCTATCTACTCTCATGCAGATGCACATGGTTTATGACAATTATCATAAATGGATTGCATTAGGGTTTATGTTGGATTTCAATATATGGGTATTTAAATCAGATACATAAAATAAGAAAAAATCCCTATGATATGAAGTGACAAAAAGTGAATATTTCAATCATGGTGGAGGACCAGCATAAGACTACTTCATAACCCCTTGGGGTATTTTCTTAATGACAGTGATATTCCACAGGAAATGACAGTGATATTCCACGACATTCTTAATGACATCACGGAGGATTATGTTGATGATATCCTAGGTAAATAAAGGATGAGATAAGAACACCATAAGGTCCTGAGATGCATCTTTGAACATCTCATAGAGAAAAAAGTCGAGTTGAATCTGAAGAAATGTGTCTTTGATGTATTATCAGGTAAACTATTTTTTTGTATTATATCTAGAAGAGGGATTAAGTTTTATCTTGCTAAGGTAATTACAATTACTAAAATTCGTCCTCCCAAAAACCTCAAATAGTTATGCAGCTTGCAGGAAAAAATCTAATCCATTCACCACTTTATATGACAGCTTGTAAACAAATGCCATCCTTTCACTCATCTGGTGAAAAAAGAGGTTGAATTCATTTGGGGACCTGAATAGTAGAAAGCCTTTTCCTTGCTCAAGCAATATTTGGAAAATTCTCTAGTCCTCATGTCATCAACCCCAGGAAAACATAATTTTTATACATATCCACAACCTAATTTACTAAGAGTTCCATTCTTACTCAATACAATCTTTGTCAAAAAGAGAAAGTGGTATGTTATCTCTATCATACTTTGATCGCTTATGAGCTCAACTACCCTCAAATTGAAAAATCTTACTTGTCTATCATCTTTACCTTTCAAAGCTTCGCCATTACCTATTGAATGATAAAACTAATCTTATATCTAAATTTGACCCTCCAAAATACCTATTGTCAAAGCCATCACTTACTGGAAGGATGCCTAATTGGATAATCCTCCTTAGTGAGTTTGATATTGAATATGTGCACCAGAAGTAAGTTAAGGGACAAGTGCTTACAAATCAACTAGATGAGGCACCTTTACCAGGAATAGATCCAGTGTGTTTGGATGTGCCAGAAGTATCATTAATTTATATCAAATAATTTTTCACGTAGCAAGTATGCTTTGATTGATCATTCATTTTCCACAGTTCATGAGTAGCAGTAGTACTATTCACTCATTCTAGGGACTTTATGCCTCATCCTTTCCACCTCATATTTCCATGTATGAACAGCATAGTAGAATATGAAGCACTCATCGTTGGGATGAATTTATCTATCAAATGGAACATCTACCAACTTAAGGTCATTGAAGACTCGCAGATGATCATTAAATACGTCCAAAATTAATATAAGGTCAAGGATGAGAAGCTCATCCCATATAAGAATTTAGTAGATACTCACAAAGAGTATTTTATGCGTATCACTTTTGAATAGATCCCAAGAGCACAAAATTGGGCTACAAATGTTATGGAAATAGTGGGTTCCATGTTAGTAATTCCACCAGAAAATAATGACATGTCATTCTTTGTTGAAAATTTGGGACTACCTACATATGACATGTCAAAATCATGTCTAGCCTATGAATTTGTTGGTCTTTTCTCCCCTTAATATGATCTTATCTTTAACTACCTACAAGACAATACATTTCCCCTAAATATAACCCACTCCAAAAAGAGAAACCTTATACAAAAGATAGCCTGTTAAACCCTTTTTAGAGGTACCCTCTATCGTCATGGCTATAACGGGAATCTATTACGTTTTCTAGATGTAGTTGAGTCAGTCTAAGATATCAAGGAAGTACACAAGGGATTTTATGGATCCCACACCAATGAAATGGTCTTAGCAAAGAAATTATTGAGTGTAGGTTTCTATTGGCTTAACATGGAAACCCATTGATGTCAGTACGTTAGAAAGTGTGCATTGTGTGAGAAATACGGGAACCTTATTCATGCATTAGCAAAGCCCTTACAACTGATCACAACACCATGTTAGTTCTTTAAGTGGGGACTAGATCTCATAGGGAAGCTCACCCCTACCTCCCTAGATGGCCATACCCATATCATAACTACCAAGGAGTACGTCATCAAGTGGGTGGAAGTTGTTCCTCTCACGTATGTTACTGGGGCACAAATCTTAAAATTTATCATGAATCATCTCATCTGCGATTACGACATCCCTTCTGCCATTGTAGATGAAAATGGTAAATCCTTCAAGAACAAGATGATGAAGGCCCTATGCCAATGCTTTTAAAACACTTAAAGTGGTCTACTCCATATTACCCTCAAGGTAATGGAAAATAAGAGGCCTTTAACAAAACCTTTGTTCGAATCATGGAAAATATGGAAAGCAATATTGTTTGTAATTCGAATTTACAAATCCATCCTGCCCTCTGGGATTATAAAAATCCATTCACACTCCTACTGGTGGGACACCATAATCCTTAGTTTTTGCACTAATTCCATTATCCCCTTGGAAATTGAGCTTCCCTCTTAGAGAATATCTAGACATATACGAAGACTACCGTGTGGCTAGATTAGTAGAGCTTGAGTTTTTGGATGAAAGATGCCTCCGTGCACTCAATCACTTATAGATGTATCAGAATTAGGTGTATCAGGGATACAACAAATGGATCATACCTAGGAAGATTGAGGTAGGTCAACACAATGAAATAAAGAGAAAATAAGGGTAAGTTAGAACCTAATTAGTTGGGACCTTATGTGCTTGTGGAAAAATATGGGTCAGCAGAATATAAAATTTCCTACCCTGATGGAGATGAGGTGTGAAAACCTATGAACGCCATACACCTCAAGTGGTTCTACACTTAAGCATGGCACAAAAATCAAAAAATGAATAAAAAAATCAAAATAAGAAAGAGTAAATATAAAACTGGTCATCCAAATGTGAAAATCATGCATTTGTTGCACTTAGGATAGGTCCCTAGGTGAAAAATGTTTTATGGTGCCTTGGGATGATTTGTTTTTCTCAAGAATCTCACATCTAGGTCGTACATTTTCTTTTTCTAGAGCTAGTTTGTTCCTGCATCTGAGATTCTTTTTTAGCCTATCTTTTCAAAGCCTTGATCCAGTTGATCCTCTTGTAAATTTGTGAAGAGCTTTCCTTTGTACATTTCCATCTAACGTTGGGGAATATTCGCATCTTCACTTTCATGTACATATCATGTGGCATTTACCCTTGTATATTCCTATCTAATGCTTGGGGCATCCATGTTTCTCTATTTTTCTATACATAATTTCAAAAAAAATGTTAGAAAATCACAAAAAACATTTAGATATGATCAAAAGTTCACAAAAACATTGAAATATGATTTGATAATCCCAAAACCTTATAAATTCATATCGTAGAAAATAAAAAACAATAGAATATTGTTCCCAAAAACAACATAAAAGGCATCGAAAATTGTCTCATAAAAAGATAGTAGTAATTTGCTTACTTGATTGTTTGTTTGTTTCTTGATTTGCTTGTTTGTTTGTACATTTTGTATAGCTTCACTTATTTTCTTGTACATTTTGTATAGTCTGTTACTTAACATACTTCTTATTATTTCTCTATTATTTTCTTGATTTGATTCATTCTTGTTTATATTCAGTTTTTTTTGCATGCTTGTATATATTTGTACATATTTGTGTTGTCAAATTGTTTAGTGTGTAAATTTGGTAGATTTGTTAACTTTTGCTTGTGATTTAATGTTACTTGTATATTATTTTTTATCTCATCATCATCTATATCATCACATTTAAGTTCACATACATCATATATACACATCAATAATAGATAAGCTACATCATCATAAAAATAAACATCTTCATGTATGCTAAGATACTATCATCCTACCATATCACCAAAGGGGCAATAGGGACCGCCTCTTGTCCTCACTCCCAAATATAAAAAATTAAAAACATGGACAATCATAAATATCTCATCAAAATAAAACAATGTGATATCATCTAATATTATCTCATAAATCAAACACATATGATATTGTAGTGCTCGTTTTAACAACTGCTTGAGACCAAAGAAAAAACCTAGGGTTAGCTAGAAAATTATGGGATAATTTTTTTTATCAGAAGTATCTACTACCAGGTGTCAAGACATCAGTCTGCCATTGACAAGTTCTAGAAAAAAACCTATTTACCAAAAACACAAGTTTACTTTACTTCCTTATATCAAGTTCAAAGGTTCTAATTTTAGGGTTACATGTTTTCGTTAGGTTCAGGGAGTAATCTACCCCCATGCCTATTCTCTAACAGGATCAAAACTTAAACTAGATTTTCCTCATACTAAACACTTCCAAGATTTCCCTAAATCATTTCCAATGGATAGGAAATTTTCTCACCTTTTCTGGTGATATAAATAAGTCCTTCCAAATCCTTACAGAACTCAAGTTATGAGTGGGTGGAGTTCCTAGGGAAAATTTTCCCTAGAGGGACATGTGGCAAGATGAGGGGAAAAGCCCTTAGGATGGATTGGCAGGTTCATGGGGCGGCATTGTGAAATTTTCCAAACGCAAGCTTAAAGGAAAAAAGTCACTCCATACCCCCGTGCGGATCCCTAGGTGGACACGTGTCAGGTTCTAACGCCGAGCGAAGAAGGGGGAAGGAAAAAACAGAGCAGTGGCAGGTTGTTTTTGTGCTTTGCGCCAATGAAAAGGGAAAAAGGAGAAAAGAAGTGTGCTGGTCTACGCACCTGTTAAGGGATAGATTCCAAAGGGGAAGGTGGGGAATCAGGCCATGGGGAGAATTTTAATACTTTTTCCCAAATGCTAGAAATAAAACAAAAAGAAAAAAGGGAGGGAAAGTTCTAACCTTCGCCACCACCACCTCAGAGTGCCACATGGCACGTTTTCATTGGCTACGGGACTGGCGGGGCCAAAACATAAAATTTACCCAAAAAATTTTAAAAGGGGTTAATTTCAAAATGAAACCGCCCCTCTATCAAAGCCACGAGGGGACACGTGGTGCCCTCTGATTGGTTGCGGGTTGGCGGAAGGATAAGTGGAAATTTGATACAATTTTCAAAAGGATAAAGGGTTAAAAGAATCTACGCCTCTGCCTCAGACCCTGGAGGACATGTGGCACCTTCTGATTGGATGTGGGCCAGCGGAGGCAAAATTCAAAATTTTCCCAAGGTCCAAAATTTCCAAAAATTTTCCTAAGGCCAAACGATGGGAAATTTTTGGCTTGCGGGCCCGCCAGGGAAAATTTTCCCAAATTTTCCTACCCAAGCTCAAAAATTTCTAAGTGCCATAACTTGAGCTAGAAAGCTCGGTTTTGGGACAAATGAGGACTTTTTGGAAAAGCTCTGATTGCCCTCTTTGCATAGGAATCATAAATTTTACTTTTTGTTATAGTTATTAAGGGTAAATTTTACAAAAAGGATCTGTACAGGCTTTTAATTTGTGAACTGGTAGATTTCAACATTTCAATTTGATCAATTTTAGAACCCCTCCTTCACTCAACATGTCAAATGGGCATGGAGGATCAATCTAGGGAGGGTTTAGAGTGTTTTAGTGAAGATCAATTTGTCCAATTTATTCAAGTTGTATTTTTCTGACAGTAGATGGGAAAAACGGTTGTGAAAGCTCCGAATTGAATTTTATTAAGTCTTAGAGGTTCATTCTTGACTATTTTTGTAAATTTGAGTTCCTTAAGTCTTCCTAAGTATGAATTTCAAGGTTTCATAACTTATTGTTGAGTATAAGTTTGAACTACTCATTTTAATTAAAATGTGCATTGTCAAATTTAAGTTTTAAGACAATGAATTGTTTCTTTTAAATTAATTTAGAAATTTTTCTTTGAAGATGCATATTGTTACTAAACTAGTCCAATCCATTTAAAATATTTGGAACAACCATTCATTTCAAGTTAAAATGCATTTCTGACTTCAATTTTTAATATACATTTTGCATGAATTTAACATTATCTTCCAATTCCACGCATTCCTTCTTTATTTTATTTTCAAATAGCAATCAATTTCAACAATAATTCAAAATCAAATGTGTAATACTCTTTGGAGAAGGGAATGCATTATTTTATTTATCCTCAATAAAATTTTACAACTTATCACTTTTCCCATTTGATTTGGTTTCAAATTACAAAATACAGAGTAAGGAATATCATTTACATTTTCTTTCCAAAACCAAAACAGAGAAAGTATAATTATTCTTTTACATTTCTCAATTCAAATTCAACTTCCATTTACAATGCAACAACTTCACATTACAAAATGTATACACTCATCCACACAAGGTGGGAAAGGTTACAATGAATTACTCAAAGGAAAATGACTGTCAAACTGTTTTCTTCTTGCTCCAAACAGCAACATGCTTGTTCTTCCATCTTTTCATCTTGATCACAACAAGGAAGGGGGAAAGGCAACGCTCTCCACCCAACCAAGACATCCAATGAGAAAGGAGAATCCATCCTTTCCTCATTGTCCCCCGAGCCCCAACCATATTGAAATAAAGTATGAACATCAACACATGACAATAAGGTTTCTTCCACAACAAACAAGCATACTTCACATTGCATACAAACAATAAAATACACAGTCCAAACAAGACAGCAGTTCCCAACTACATTTGCAAAACATACACACAATACATAGGCTTGATCAAGCAAGCCAACAAGAGCAAGAACTATGGGGAACTCCTTATGCCTCCCAATTTGGAATTGGGCATCCACCAAAATTCATACCACCATAATCATATCAAATCCCATAAACCTTATATCTCCCAACCCCTCCTTATGCCCCCCCCCCAAAGTTTATCCCTTATGCCCCCCCAAAAGTAAGAAATGCAAGCTAGTTTCTTTTCCAAGGTGGATCCCAAACCAAAACTCCCTCCATAATAAAACAGTGCCATTGGCAATCCCTTATGCCCCCCCATATGAAATCCCCATAGCCTTCTCCTACACCATGCCCTAAGAATTCTACCCAACCAGCCAAGAATGCAAACACAACACCATTCAAATATGCATGCAAGAGAAGGAAAACATTTAAAACAAAGTTCAAGATGCCTACCTCTCCATAATGGAGTTTGTTCCAATCTCACAAGCTTTCCACAATGTCAAAGTAAGTCCCAAATCAGCAAGGTTCAAGCAAGCAAAAATACTCCAAGCTTCCTCCACAACAAGCTCCAAAACAACACAAAAAAAATGTGCCCCCAAGAGGAAATGGACAAAGTTTCAACAACCTCCAAATGAGCAAGAAGCTTCAATATAAAAGGAGAGGGAAGAGAAGAGGATGATGTGGATCCATGTGGGATGCCACATCAATCTTCCTCAACCCTAAGAGGAAATCAACATCACTCACCAAAACACAATAAATAAAAATGACAAATTGACTTACACACTTCAAAACAACCCATACTCTAAAAGGAATGAATTAAAATAATGTAAGGGAATTGTAATTAAAACTTGCATATTGTCACTTCAAAATGCATTATAAATGCCTAAATTTAACCTCCAAACCATAGGCATGGTTGGTGTATGATTTTAAGAGGTGTGGGACAAGTTTAACTTGTCCCACAAGCCTCCAAATTTTGCCTCCAAGGACAAATTCGAATTTTATAAAATATGGAGTGCTTGACCTTCCAAAATCTTCCTTACATGACTCTTACAAATTTCTTAAACATTCTTACAACATCAACTTACACACTCTTCCAACATTAATATTTAAAATCAACAACTTTATTAATTACATTCCATATCCCAATTTAAATTTAATAAAAGTTTAACTATATGACTCTCACATTTAAACTAAATTACAAGAAGAAACACATTACAAAATGAAATACACACCACAATAATAAAAGGAACACTTAAAAGAAACACATATCCCATGGTCACATATAGTGGAAATACCCCCCATAGGAAATCCTAACATAACTCAACACACAACCAAACAACACAGTTGCCATGGTGATCTTGTTGAATTCACCCAGAATTTTAATATGGTCAGTCTCCAGTCCCCCGACGTTGTTGTGATTTTTAACCTACAAAAATACAAATACCTCCTTTGGCCTCATGGCCATATCAGAACATCTAAAATGATATAAACAAAATTTCAAAATCATCTAAACACATGAATCACAACAACATCATGATTTCAACATTACCATTTTTAATTAAATACATCAACTATATCATCATCAATATTATTCCATACTAGATCTACTCAAATATCCAATGTCATAAGTCCAAATCAACATCCATATTATGTCCATGTCAAAACAGTATATCATCATCCACATCCAAGAAATGTCTCTAGTAATCATCATGCATAATAATTGAATCCAGATCAATAATAATCCATGATCTAACATCTAACCATCATACCAAAACAAAACATAATAGTGTCCATAATATGATCAATAGTATCTAAATCAGTATCAAAAGTGTCAAAGGGAAGTGGGCACTACATCCCCCTCCCCTTAGACTCAACTTCATCCCAGAAGTCGCTGGAAAAAATGTGGAAACTACACTCGCAATACTGTGGCATCCTCTCAAGTGGCTGTAGTCTCATCATAACTGTCCCACTGTACCTATACCTGATCATTCTCTCTACCTTGAAGGCCCAGGGTTCTGTGACCTATGATATAGATGGGCTCCACCATCACCCACCCTTATCCTGCACCTGCAATGATGTCTATTCCAACACATGAGAATGATCTACAATGTACCTCCTAAGGATAGAAACATGAAACACATCATGTACGTGAGACAAGCTGGGTGGCAATGCTAGATGGTAGGCCAAAGGGTCGATATGCTCCAAGATCTCAAAAGGACCAATGAATCAAGGAGATAACTTAGAACCTTTTCCATAGTGGATAGGGCTCTTGTGTGGCCTAACATGAAGGAACACCTTCATGCCCACATCAAAACTATGATCAATCTTATGTTGATCTGCATACTTTTTCTACTTGTCATGTGCCTCCTGCAATCTCTACCTGATCAACACTACCTACTACTCCATGTCCTACAAAAGAGCTAGTCCAAGAGATACTTTGTCCTCTAACCTGTCCCAGCTAAGGGGTGTCCTTCACTCTCTACCATATAATGCCTGAAAAGGAGCCATGCCTATAGAACTCTGAAAACTGTTATTGTAGGAAAACTCCACTAAGTACAGGTACTCCTCCCACTTAGACTGTTGATCCATCACATACATCCTGAGCATATCCTCCAAAATTTGATTCACTCACTCGGTCTGTCCATCTATCTTAGGGTGATATGTTGTGTTGAAGTTAATCCTCATCCCGAGGACATAATGCATGGTAGTGCAAAAGTGTGAAGTGTACAAAGGATTGTGGTCACAAATGATCTTCCACAGAATCCCATGTAACCTGGCAATCTCATCTAAATATACTCATGCCACTACTCTAGCTGTATAAGTGGTCTTCACTGGAGAAAAGTGAGCCACTTTTGTCAATTTATCAATCGTGACCATAATGGCATCATGGTGATATCTCGACATCGGTAACCCAACAATGAAATCCATGGAAATGGTGTCCCACTTCCATTCCGGTATGGCATGAGGATAAAGAAGACCTGCTAGATGTTGATGCTCAGTTGTAACCCTCTAGCACTCTAAACACCATGACACAAACTGAGCCACATCTCAATGAAGTCCTCTCCAGTGGTATAACTGTCTCAAGGTAGCGTACATCTTCTTCACCCCTAGATGGGCTGAATAGGGTGCATGATGTGCCTCTACCAAGATGTCTTGCCTCAAGCCTCCATCTTCTGGAACATATATCCTACCTCTGTGTCTGAGAAGACCATCTGCCTCTAAGGAAAACCCATCCAAATTCCCTTCAAGGGGTCTCTGTGACTCGATCTCTTCTCGTACTTCCATGTAGAAGCTGTCAAGAGGAAGCTGCTGAAGAATCCTACTCCACAAATTTGTGCTCACTGAGGTGGCCATAGCCACATGTCTTCATCTACTAAGAGCATCTACTACCACATTCTCTTTCCCCTTCACATGCTAAATCTCCATGTCATACTCACAAAGCAACTCCATCCAACATCGTTGACGAGCATTTAGATTGGGTTACGTGAAGAGGTGGAAAAGACTCAAATGATCTATCATGAGTGTGAATCTCCATCCAAGAAGAAAATGTCTCCATCTAACCAAAGCATGCACAACTGCTACAAGCTCAAGATCATGGGTAGGATAATTAAGCTCATGATCCTTGAGTTTGTGAGACTCAAAAGCTACAACCCTGCCATCCTGCATCAACACACCTCCAAGCCCTGCTAAAGAAGCATCTGTGCAAACAAAGAACTCACCCTGTGGATCTGGCACTGCAAGAATGGGTGCTGTAGTGAGGCACTCCTTCAGTTTCCTGAAGGCCTACTCACACCTATCTGACCAAACAAAATTCTTCCCTTTCCTCTGAAGGGAAGTGATAGGGTACACAATCCGAGAGAAGTCCTAAACAAATCTCTAGTAGTATCCTACTAATCCCATGAAGCTACACACCTCGGTCACTGTAGTGGGTGCTGGCCAATCCATAATGGCTCTAATCTTGGAAGGATCAACTGTGATACCTTCCCTAGAAATGATATGACCAAAGTACTGTACCTCTGACTGAAAGAAAGCACACTTCTCCAAGTTCCCATAAAGTTGTTGCTCATGAAGACACTGAAGAAACTATTGAAGGTGCCCCTTGTGCTCCTCACGTGTACGTGAGTATATCAGAATTTCATCTAGGAATATGAGCACGAATCCATCTAAAAAGGTCCTGAACACCCCATTCATCAAACTCATGAACACTATAGGGTCATTCGTCAAACCAAAAGGCACCACTGTGAACTCATAGTGCCCATATCTCATGTGCAAAAGGTGGTCTTATGAATGTCCACCTCCAAGATCCTCAACTAATGGTAGCCTGACTTGAGATCAATCTTAGAGAACACTATGGCTCCCTTCATCTGATCAAACAAGTCATCAATACGAGGAAGAGGATAACGATTCTTGATCGTTACCTTGTTCAACTAGTGGTAATCAATACACAACCGCAAGGATCCATCCTTCTTCTTCATGAAGATCACTGGTGCACCCCAAGGGGATACACTAGGATGGATAAGGCCCTTCTCCAAAAGGCCCTCAAGCTACAACTTGAGCTCACAGAGCTCCGAGGTGGTCATCTGATAAGGTGCCTGTGAGATAGGCTCTGCTCCAGGAACTAGATCTATATGGAAATCAATCTCATGTGGGGGTGGCATCCCTAGTAGCTCCCCTGGAAATACATCAGAAAACTCTCTCAAGATGGGATGATCATCTAGCGATGGTCCACTAGACCCATCCTCTGATCTGTCACTAACTGTAACAACATATATCTGACAACCCGTCACACACACCGCTTAAGCTGCATAGTGGAAATGGTGCAAATAGAAATGGGTCTCCTGACCCCCAAGATCACCGACTCAACTCCCAAATCATCTGCACAAGCTATAGTCTTGTGATAACAATCCATCCTGGCCCTGTGTGTAGATAACCAATCCATACCTAGGATGACTCCATATGAGCCCAAAGGAAGGATACGGAGATCTGAGGTAGTGGTGAAAGGTCCCAAATCCACAACACACTCCTTAACTAAGGAGTCCATAGAGATCTTGGCTCCAGAATCCATCTCGACATCCCAACTAAGACCCTACCTAACTACCACCAGCCTGCATCGCTCTACTAAAGATGGTGCAATGAAAGAATCAGAAGAACCAAAATCAAACAATACAGAGGTAGGAATACCACCAATGCTACCTGTGGTCTCAATGACTGTGCTCTAGTGCTCTACCTAGTAGTTCTCAACCACTACATAAATCCTATGGCTACGTCCCATGTCACCAACTTGTCAGCTCAGAAATTGGTGCCTTACCCTTGTTAGGGTTCTGAGGATAATCTCTCCAAAAATGTCTAGCTACTCCACATCCAAAGCAACCACCTGATCCTCTCCAAGGAATAACACCTCCAGTAGGTGCCCTAGAATCCTGTGGCATGGATCCTAATGATCTAGCTGTAGTCTGTTGTGGCCTCTACTGGTGATCTCCCGCTAACTGAGCTCTAGGTCCACCCTGTGTCCTGATGGGACCCCTAGGAGGAGGCCCCATGCTCTGACCTCTCTATGTGCATCAGCTCTCTGTGGAGGTCTATAAGGTGGGTGGGACTGTTGCTGCTATTGTTGTGGCCTAAAGGATGACTGTGTTGAATGTTGACCACCACGAGCAAGAGGTGTTTATCCTATCAATCTATTGTTCTTCATCTGCTAAATGCGGCTCCTAACTCAGTCTCTAGCCTATTGGGTTTTATCTTAAGTCTCCTCCATTATATAGGCCTTCTCGATGGCCTCTGCTAATGTCTGAGGACAGTGGATCCTCACTTCCCCTCCAATATCCAAATTCAAGCCCCAGATGAACCTGTCAATTCACACCTACTCATCCTACATATACTTTACGTACTAAAGTAGATCTAGAAATCTACTCTCATACTCTGCCACTGAAAGAGAATCCTGTCGAAGGTCATGGAACTCGTCAATCCTCTGCTAGATGAACCTCCGTGATAGATACCTACTCTTGAATCTCTTCTCAAATAGATCCTAGGTCACAGACTCTGAGTCAACATGGAGCTTCTACTCCTCTATCCTCCGCCATACTTCTGCTCCATCCCTTAGTAGATGGATTGCAACACGAGCTTTCGTGTTGCTAGAACAAGGAAAAATCTTGAAGCAACCACTCAAGCTCACTAGCCAGGCCTCTTCCTAAAATCCACCTATATCACCTGAGTAGTGTGAGGGCCAAAGCTTCAGGATCTCCCTGATGTGATCTGCTGTTGTGGTCTGTCGGCCTCTAGGTCTCTCTGCATGCTCATCCCTAAGCCTAGGGCTCTGAGACCTCTCTCTATGCTCTGGAACTCTGTCACCCTGTCTCCTAGGTGGTGACTCTACTCTGAATGACTCTGCATGGGAGTTCTCTCCTCTATGCTCCTTGTTGAGTCAAGGAGATACCTAACCCTCAATAGAAGGAGCTCTATCATGACTAGCTGTCTGCCCTTCACCTAATCCTCCACATAGAGTGGCATTAACATCCTGAAGGGTCTGTAGAATCTGAGGTAGAATGGCTGCTACACCCTGATCTGGTGGTGGTGGTGGTGGTGGTGATCTGAGTCTCTGTGAAGGTTCCTCTCACTCCGTCTGAGCCTCCTGCATAGACCAAAGTGAGAGTTAGTCCATTTACTAAGTTATACAACTTCCATGTTTACTAAAACATACAAATTCTTGCTAAGTTGTTTTCTAGGTTTAAAATGTGCTAGGTTTAAGTTTTCTAGTGTGCCCAATGGTCCAAGCCTTTGAACCACTACTCTGATACCAAAACTGTAGTGCCCATTTCAACAACCACTTGAGACCAAAGAAGCAACATAGGGTTAGCTAGAAAATTATCAGATAATTTTTTTTATTAGAAGTATCTACAACCAGGTTGCAAGACATCAGTCTGCCATTGGCAGGTTCTCAAACAAAACCTATTTACAAAAACACAAGTTTACTTTACTTCCTTATATCAAGTTCACAAGGTTCCAATTTTAGGGTTACATGTTTTAGTTAGGTTCAGGGAGTAATCTACCCCCACGCCTGTTCTCTAACAGGATCAAAACTTCAACTAGATTTTTCTCCTACTAAACACTTCCAATATTTCCCTAAATCATTCCCAATGGATAGGAAATTTTCTCACCTTTCTGGTGATATAAAGAAGTCCTTCTAACTCCTTACAGAACTCAAGTTATGAGTGGGCAGAGTTCCTAGGGTAAATTTTCCCTAGAGGGACACGTGGCAAAAGGAGGGGAAAAGCCCTTGGGACGGATTGGCGGGTCGTGGGGCAGCATTGTGAAATTTTCCAAATGCAAGTTCAAAGGTGAAAAGTACTCCACACCCCCACGGGTCCCTAGGTGGACACGTGTCAGGTTCTAACGCCAAGTGGAGAAAGGGGAAGGGAAAATGGAGCGGTGGGGTGATTTGGCGCTTTGCACCAACAAAAGGGGAAAAAAGGGGAAAAGAAGTGCATGGGTCCATGCACCTGCTAAGGGATAGAGTCTGAAGGGGAAGCGGGGAATGGGTAGTGGGGAGAAGTTTAAACTTTTTCCAAAGCCAAAAAAAAACAAAAGGGAGAAAGAAGGTCCGCCCTCCCGCCTCCACCCCAAAGTGCCACGTGGCACACTCCCATTGGCCGCGGGTTGGCGGGGCCAAAACATAAAATTTCCCCCAATTTTTTTTAAAAGAGGTTAAGTTAAAAATGAAACCGTGCCTCCACTGAAGCCACGAGGGGACACGTGGTGCCCTCTGATTGGTTGCGGGTCGGCGGAAGGATAAGTGAAAATTTTCCAAAATTTCCAAAAGGATAAAGGGTTAAAAGAATCCGCACCTCCGCCTCAGCCCCTGGAGGACATGTGGCACCTTCTGATTGGCTGTGGGCCAGTGGAGGGAAAATTCAAAATTTTCCCAAGGTCCAAAATTTCCAAAAATTTTCCTAAGGCCAAACGACAGGAAATTTTTGGCTTGTGGGCCCTGCCAGGGAAAATCTTCCCAAATTTTCCCACCCAAGCTCAAAAATTTCTAAGTGCCATAACTTGAGCTAAAAATCTCGGTTTTGGGCAAACAAGAACTTTTCGAAAATCTCTCGATGCCCTCTTTGCACATAAAGCATAAATTTTACTTTTTGTTAAGTTCTTAAGGGTCAATTTTACAAAAAGGATCTGCAGGCTTTTAATTTGTGAACTGTCAGATTTCAACTTTTCAATTCGATCAATTTAGAACTCCTCCTTCACTCAACATGTCAAATGGACATGGAGGATCAGTCTAGGGAGGGTTTAGAGTGTTTTAGTGAAGATCAATTTGTCCAATTTATTCAAGGTTGTATTTTTCCGATAGTAGACGGGAAAAACGACTTGAAAGCTCCGAATTGAATTTTATTAAGTCTTAGAGGTTCATTCTTGACTGTTTTTGTAAATTTGAGTTCCTTAAGTCTTCCTAAGTATGAATTTCAAGGTTTCATAACTTATTGTTGAGTATAAGTTTGAACTACTCATTTTAATTAAAATGTGCATTGCCAGATTTAAGTTTTAAGACAGTGAACTATTTCTTTTAAATTAATTTAACAATTTGTCTTTGAAGATGCATATGGTTACTAAACTAGTCCAATCCATTTACAATATTTGGAACAACCATTCATTTCAAGTTACAATGCATTTCTGACTTCAATTTTTAATATACATTTTGCAAGAATATAACATTATCTTCCAATTCCACGCATTCCTTATTTCTGTTCTTTTCAAACAGCAATCAATTTCAACAATAATTCAAAATCAAATGTACAATACACTTTGGAGAAGGGAATGCATTATTTCATTGATCCTCAATACAATTTTACAACTTATCACTTTTCCCATTTGATTTGGTTTCAAATTACAAAATACAAAGTAAGGAATATCATTTACATTTTCTTTCCAAAACCAAAACAGAGAAAGTATAATTCTTCTTTTACATTTCTCAATTCAAATTCAACTTCCATTTACAATGCAACAACTTCACATTACAACATTTATACACTCATCCACATCAAGGTGGGAAAGGTTACAATGAATTACTCAAAGGAACATGACTGTCAAACTGTTTTCTCCTTGCTCTAATCAACAACATGCTTGTTCTTCCAACTTTTCATCTTGATCACAATAAGGAAGGGGGAAAGGCAACGCTCTCCACCCAACCAAGACATCCAATGAGAAAGGAGAAGCCATCCTTTCCTCATTGGCCCCTGAGCCCCAACCATATTGAAATAAAGTATGAACATCAACACATGGCAACAAGTCTTCTTCCACAACAAACAAGCATTCTTCACATTGCATACAAAAATAAAATACACAGTCCAAACAAGACAGCAGTTCACAACTACATTTGAAAACATACACACAATACATAGGCTTGATCAAGCAAGCCAACAAGAGCAAGAACTATGGGGGAAGCTCCTTATGCCTCCCAATTTGGAATTGGGCATCCACCAAAATGCATACCACCAATAAACATATCAAATCCCATAAACCTTATATCTCCCAACCCCTCCTTATGCCCCCCCCAAGTTTATCCCTTATGCCCCCCAAAAGTAAGAAATGCAAGCAGTTTCTTTTCCAAGGTGGATCCCAAACCAAAACTCCCTCCACAATAAAATAGTGCCATTGGCAATCCCTTATGCCCCCCATATGAAATCCCCATAGCCTTCTCCTACACCATGCCCTAAGCATTCTACCCAACCAGCCAAGAATACAAACACAAACACCATTTAAACATGCATGCAAGAGAAGGAAAACATTTAAAACAAGTTCAAGATGCCTACCTCTCCATAATGGAGTTTGTTCCAAGCTCACAAGCTTTCCACAATGTCAAAACACAGTCCAAAACAGAAAGGTATCAAGCATGCAAAAATACTCCAAGCTTCCTCCAAAACAAGAGCTCCAAAACAACACCAAAAAAAAATGCACCCCAAGAAGAAATTAACAAAGTTTCAACAACCAAAAAACATGAGAAAGAAGCTTCAATATGAAGGAGAGGGAAGAGAAGAGGATGATGTGGATCCATGTGGGATGCCACATCATTCTTCCTCAACCCTAAGAGGAAATCAACATCACTCACCAAATCACAATAAATAAAAATGACAAATTGACTTACACACTTCAAAACAACCCATACTCCAAAAGGACTGAATTAAAAATATGTAAGGGAAGTGCAATTAAAACTTACATATTGTCACTTCAAAATGCATTATAAATGCCTAAATTTAACCTCCAAACAATAGGTATGGTTGGTCGATCATTTTAAGAGGTGTGGGACAAGTTTAACTTGTCCCACAAGCCTCCAAATTTAGCCTCCAAGGACAAATTCGAATTTCATAAAGGATGGAGTGCTTGACCTTCCAAAATCTCCTTACATGACTCTTACAAATTTCTTACACATTAACTTACACACTCTTCCAACATTAATATTTAAAATCAACAACTTTATTAATTACATTCCATATCCCAATTTAAATTTAATAAAAGTTTAACTATATGACTCTCACATTAAAACACAATTTAATTAATTAAAAGAAGGGAACACATTACTAAATAAAATACATACAACAATAATAAAAGGAACACATAAAATAAACACATATCCCATGGTCACATATAGTGGAAATCCCCCCCATGGGAAATCCTAACAAAACTCAACACACAAACAAACAACATAGTTGCCATGGTGACCTTGTTGAATTCACCTAGAATTTCAATATGGTTAGTCTCCAATCCCCCAACATTGTTGTGATTTTTAACTTGCAAAATGCAAAATACCTCCTTTGGCCTCGTGGCCATATCAGAACATCCAAAATGATATAAATAACATTTCAAAATCATCTAAACAAATGAATCACAACAACATCAATAATTCAACATTATCATTTTTAACTAAATAAATCAACTATATCATCATCAATATTATTCCACGCTAGATCTACTCAATTATCCAATGTCACAAGTCCAAATCAACATCCATAATATGTCCATGTCAATATATTATCATCCACATTAAAAATGTCTCTAGTAATCATCATGCATAATAACTGAATCCAGATCAATAATAATCCATGATCTAACATCTAACCATCATACCAAAACAAAACATAATAGTGTCCATAATACGATCAATGGTATCTGAATCAGTATCAAAAGTGTCAAAAGGAAGTGGGCACTACATATACAATCATAAATCATAATAAATTTCATCATCATATATATGTAAATATGTCAAAATTTCAATGTCCATATATAATTTGTCTCTGTACATAATCATCATATACAAAGTATGCCATCATGGGCATCAATCAAAAATGTGCCTTCATAGTGAGGCATAGCTAATAAAGTACATATACATCATGTCAAAAATGTTCCTTCATATCGAGGCATACAAAAATAAAAGAGTCATGGATGACTCTCACCCATGCTAGGGTTGTTGGGCCTCATGTCCTGCTGTGGAAACATCAATCATGAACTCTATAGTGGTGGCCCCTAATGAGTTGGTTGCTACTACACAAATCTAACTGATTGGGATGACCTATGCGATCTCAATGCAAACCCACTAAAAACCAACACCCTAAATGGAATCACTCGCTCCCCCTCTAGGACAGTTGCATGATATAAATCTCTATAGTATGATGCCTCGCCACTGGTTTTGGCTAAGTCAATGAACACATCTGGTGTACTTAAATCTATGTCGGCATGTCTAATAAAAGTAAACTCTGATGTAATTTTTTCCACATTTGCATGAGTGTGATTCTACTCTATAATCCACTAAGCCCACTCTTCCACTATCTGATCTCTCTCAATTTTTAGTTAATCACACTGAGTGGTCACCAGCTGCACCTGCTAGCACAAGAAAGTTGAATCCCTAAAAATCCTAATGATTCATCTAGGAGGAGAATGATCTCTGTAATCCTATCTCCATCCTCCATCTGCAGGGATTTGTGGTGGTATTTTTCATCCATCTCCACGTCCAACACGTCCACCTGCATCTCTACCGCCATATCCACCTCCTCCAACCCACCCATCCCTGAGTGGACTATGTGGTGGAATAGCTTCGAGTGGCAGTGACAATGGTACATGTTTTATATGAATGTGAATATGTGGCATATGTGCATGAGGATCCATTCATTTTACTATGCCCTATGGGCCAACCTGCTAAACTAGGATTTGTTTTTATGCAGGCATATGACTTTGTGTGCACTAATCTTGTCCATATCCTTGTCCCTAGTCCTAGGCACCCTACTGCACTAATTGCTGAGCTCTAGCTCTATGAGCTCTACCCTATAATCCCTCTGCAACAACTGCAATACCAGAATCTATAGTACCCTACAGAATAGTCAGCCTGTCTAGGAGCACTGTGATATGTCATCCATGATAATTTGTTGTCTCCCCTAGATATGAAATATGTCATAAGGGTACCCATGGCTGGGGAACCATCCTAAAACTATCTCTAATGTGACGTGGTCTGATAGGAGGACCAATGTCAAAATTATCTCTAGAGTGACAACCATACCACATCTCATCACCAAGTATACCCTGCATGTGACCAAATTTCCTCTATACTCGATCCACTCTGTATCACTCTGTATATTAATCTTGGCTCCCGGTCAAAAAATTATCAACCGCTTCAAAACTAATATCCATAGCATCCTCAAGCCACTGATAGGCCCTATAAGGGTGTCATGTAACCATGTGTAATTGTAGCTCATCAAAGGCATGACGGCATTGATCTATATCTCCAATATGGCCCCAAATTTCATCACCAATCAATGCCCATCCCATCATCGAGGGCTCATCTGGAGCCTAAACTCAAATAATTCCTATAGGCTAACCAATGGCAATATGGTCCCATGCCCATATCTGAAGAAGGGTAGCTAGACCCATGGTCTTCTGACCGCGGTAAATAATAAGATGAAGATCCAAATGTAAGTGTGCTAATTTGACACATTGACTCCCCAGAAATATCTCTCTCTATTGATCAATCTATGAATCGGTCCAATCAGGCCTAATGGAAAGGATTTACCTGTCTTGTCAGCTAATAGGATGTCACTAATAAGAGCCATCAAATATACAACTACACGAGATAGTCATTGATCCTGAAAGCACCTATATATCAGAACTACCATACCCTTCTGGGGTATGTCCCGGAGGCCAAACATCTCAACCAGAAACTATGTGATGCAGGCAGCATCCCCATCATACTCCAACAATTGGCCCTAGATCATAACTCTCAGAATCTACCTCACATCCTCTAATGTGATGGTCATCTCACCAGTAATGAAGTGAAAACACTAACTCTCACTGTGCCATCTCTCAACTAAGGTTGTAGAAGGTTTATGATCTAAGTAATCTATGGCATTTGTGCCACATAAGTCAATCCATGTTCACCTCTAGGGTCATCTCTAGTAGAGGCCCTATCATGTTCCATTGAAAGTATCCTGAAAATCAGCACCTCACATGCCTGCTCGTGTGTCTCCAATATAGGTAGGTCGATCTACAAGATCAAGAAAAACACTTATTAACTCCATTTCTTCTAACACATAACATATAATTTTATTCTATTCATCTCTATATTCTTCTAAAATTCTCTAATTTCTTCTAAGGTTGCCTAAAAAATTCCCTTTCATGCCACACAGCATTTTATTTTAAGCACCTAGTGCCCCTTTTTCCCATGCACATGTGCATTTCATTCCCCTTTCACACCCATGCGTATACACCCACATTTGCACATATGTTGCCGCACATCCTTTCCATGTCCACATGCCTTTCATATGTTTACCCATTTTTGGCACATGCACCTGCCCATACATCTAGCTCAATCACATACGTACACCCCTAGCGCATGTGCACCCATCTAATGTGCACATACATGCCCCCAACAATGCATGCACTCCCCAAGGGTTGCACATATACATTGTCGTGCCATCATTTCCTACCTACTAATAAATGTAATAAATGAACTTGAAATGCAAATTTTTTTCACTTCACATACCCAGGGTCCATCGCTAGGAGGCTGCATGTACTCTCGAATGGTGTCTACATGTCTTGTTCAGACCTGAACTCGAGCCATCTCTCCCACACGTCAGAGAAAAATCAATAGACAAACTGATAGAGTTTGGTATCAAATAATGAGATGTGATGATTTACCCCCCATGGCTTGGTATATATAGGTTGTTTTGACTCCTAATTGTTTTCCCCCTCGTGGTGATTTTCACTTGTTGATGATCATGTGAGGTGATGTGACTCATCATGTTCTCTTTTCTTCTACTACCCATCGAGATGATTATTTTTATTAAATAATCATTTTTCGTCCATTTTTGCTACGCTAGGGCATTTTTTGCTACCTAGCACTCCTTTCTTCTCCCTGGTTCATATTTCTTATTTCTAGGTGATCTTCTATGCTATAATTATTCTAAACAATCAAAAATCCTAATAACTTGCAAACAATAAAAAATCATAAAAAATTAAAAATTTAAAAAATCTTAAAAATGGGTAAAAATCATTTTAAAAAAAAAAATTGTATTTTTTCCAAAAATTGGTAAACGGCATGCACGCAGCTGAAATCTGTGTCAAATGCATTATACTCAAACATCAAAAATTATCCTACAAAACATATTTCTTTGAATCTCTCATGTTCTTGTGCATGACTTGCAGATCATTTAGATATACCCTCCATCTACAAAAGCTAGTTTTCTCGCTATCACTATCTTCCTTTGCATGAAACATGTTGCTTGGGGAAGTTTCCTAGGGCATGATTGACTTTTTCATTGGACTTTACATCCTTCACTTATTCACCTCACATGTATCCTTGCTTGGGGTGTCATTCTTAACCCTTGTCATTAATTTGCATAGGTCAGAATCATCGCTTGATAACAAAAACATTTGTGCAACTATCTTGAATGTTGTTTGTTTGAGTATGTGTGTTTGTACTTGTTTCCCTATTAGGTTATCTTGTTTACTTTCTTGTATTGCATTGCATTTTGTATGTTGCATTGAGTTAGTGTTTTGGAAATGAACAAATGTTTGTATTATGTCTTTTCATGTCATTATACACTTTTGTTGTATGTGTATATTTTAATAAGGACTGATGACGTAGATCACTTGCAATATGATGACATAATGTGGTTTTTACATCAGCTGGATGCAAGCTATTTCCATCCCCTTCATCTTCATTTTTCTTCCATATCATTCTCTTCTATCAACACTATTCTTCCAACTCACTTGGGGCAATAGGGATCACCTGTTATAAATCATTTCTACAAGATCTGTTAAGAAAAGCATTTCTTGCACTTCACAACCATACCCACATGAACTTTTCAACAAAAGAGTTTTTATTGGTATTATGCAGGGATCCATGCCCACATCTCTACTCTATATTCATATTTGGTATATCACCATCTATCTTCCATTGCAATGGGATTTTCCCCCACTTTGGTCTTTTCTCTTCATCTTTTTCGATCATCGATCGACCTCTTTCATCACCCCATCGACACTCGAGGGGGCATCCTTCACTCTACTAATTTTTCTTCTATCCCTTTAAAATTCATTTTTTAGTACTTGTCTACTATCTTTGAAGTGGTGTCACTTACACCACCCCAAAGAGGGGAAAATGTAGACACCTAGAATTTGGTTAAGCAATTTTAATACTTAAATTGCACTAACTATTCTTTCCATAAATTGACGACACTTCATCAATAAAACACCATTGTCCATCTATCATCATTAATTAATTACATTTCACTAATTAATTATACCTTCTATCATTCAAGATGTCGATTAATGATATTTCATTAATTAATGTTCACTTCTACCTAGGTTAATTAATTATTCTTAATTAATTACTACTGCTAATCTAAATCAATAAATCATCATTTATTGAACCATTTCCTCTCTTAAAATCTCCCGAATCATACTAAATTTCTTCTAATAAGAATCTATAGGCATACCCCTTCTATTAATTAATCACCTTTGATTAATTAAACCCCCTTTCAACTCCCACAAAGTGCACATACTTTATTAAACATACATGGTGTTTGTATTTGCTCTTTGGTGTTTATCCCACATTCATCAATTTTCTATCCTTTCCTTCATGAAAGCTATATAAGAAACCTCCTCCTTACCTTTCTTCTTACACCTTATTTTCCCTAGGATAAACTATAGGCATTTTGATCTTGAACCATTCTCCATTGAAGGAAATAGCTTCTCCATCTTGCATCCATTCTCTCAAATTGAAGAGCATGGGAAGATTTAAAAATGGTCTTATAGCCATGTTTTGGTGAGATTCCATCTTCAAATCTTGAGGAAATCACTCCCCTTTTGATTGCTAAAGTGATCTAAATAGGTTCATTTGTTAGATTAGCAATCTAGAGAGTAAGAAATAGCTTAGCATTTTGATTTGAGATTGTTCATGCATTGAAGAAGTTGTTTCTCATAAGCTCTTATCTTGATGGTTCTATAATAGGTTTTATTGATTTCTTAGAATCTAATAGGTGTCAGTTTTGTTTTAGCACAGTAAATTTCTATATGTTCACGGGGATTAAACTTCATTGCGTACAAAGCTAGTGAATCGGATACTGGTGGAATAGATGAAACATTCTGTCAGGTCATCAGTTCTCTGAATGGATGATTCAGTTGAATAAACAGCAGGAAAGTGTAAAGGTAGCAAAAAAAGTGGTTATGATGGGACCAGATGGAACAAGTGGAACTGTTCCACATTTCCACCCCAACCCCAACTCTCTATCCCCACATAGAAGATTACGGAAAATGTGGTTATGACAGGCCCGGAGGGAACAAATGTAATAAGTGCCATGTTTTCATTCTCTGAACCTCTAGTTCATATGCACCTAGCACCATAACATTAAATAGGTTTATCATGGACCGAAGGGAACCCTGTTGCTTCCTTCCCGATCTCCTTAACTTTAGAGGGCCATAAATTTCACCATGTAACTCTAAATTTCACAAACGTATACTTATTTGAAAGGTATCCTCATGTAATAAACCAAAAAACCTAGAAATATTAAGTTGGCTAAGCTTAAGTTGGTGAGAAAGAGGAAAACCTATCCCAACATTAAAATATGCAATTCCAAGTAGCTCAACCACCAAATATGATGAGTTATGGTACCCATTCCTTATCCTACAAAAAAGTATCATGGCAAAATGGCATGTGAAGGGTACTTGTACCTATTTGTAAACATTCAATGCATGTTATTAGTGGTTGAAGGTGGAAATCTAAGTTTCCCTCTCTTTTCCCTCCTCTCTCTTTTCCATCTTCTATATATTGTAAAATTATGCCCATTTGTAAAGGTTAGACCCTCTTGGAATTTTCGTGCATCATTCTACATGTTTTGTATATGTATTTTGAGTTATAAGCCTTAGATTTGGACCTCTATGGAGTGATTTTTCGTTTTTCCTTCATTCTAATGGACTGTGATTCACTTTGTAGAAATACAATCTATATTTTGTGGCTATTCTCTACCCTATCCTATTTTTATTGCATTATATTCTCTCTTTATTGCATTTATGGTGTATTGTGCATGTTTTATTCTCTTTTATAGGGTTTGTTTCTATTTAACTCCATGGAAATGAGAGTTTAAATGTTGTTTTGACTGTGTTACTCATGTTTTCCCTCTCCTCCTTTGTGTTCCTCCCATTTTCACTCATCTAAGAGTGCACTTTTCCCTCTTCTTGGTGTTATCACCTTTGCTACTTAGGATTTTTCTTTTATGCATCTTTCTCTTCCCCCTGGTCCCTTGGATTGTTAAAATAGGATTAGACAATTACATTTCCTATTGTAGGAGTATTTTATCATTAGCAATATGTAAAGGAACCAACCTTATCTAGAGGTTTTTTTCAATTATCTAGTCCCACAACTTGGAGAGAATCCCATGATACCCAAATAATCATCAATAATGGATCTCATACATAAGATGTTCACATCAGAGAGTTTTGGTTTCCAGTGATAAAAATATATGTTGCATCACTCGGTGGGAAAATCTAGAGGTTCTTCTATTGCAAGACATTCCAATGTTTTGGTAAATATCTTGACGAGTTTCATCCTTTTGGAAAGATTTGAAATAACACATGTGGGAAGTCCAAGCGTAATACTTGTCCGGATTCAACAATGATAAATGCCTTTGAAACAACATAAAATAATTTAGACATGGTCAAGAACAGTAAGAGAAGAGCCCGTATGTTCATTACTTGCAATATGTAACAAAGAGATGACGGTTAGATATTTGCAGGAATATTCGATGGTTAGAGATCTCTGATCACCAAAAAATTCAGCATGTGCAAAAGCGTCTCCTCCTGGAAACAGTAGGCAACATGGTGACTTCTCATAAAAGAGGATTCGTTGATATTTTATCCCCTTCATGGCACGTCAAAGGAATATTTGATTGGGTGGTCAATTTCAATTTGTTAGATAGCCATGATAAATACGTGAATGGAATTCTATGAAATAGAGAATCATGGGAACTTTAAATTATTACTTTCTTCAATAGTCCCATACCATACTCAATGACTTAGATTTTTCCTACCCAAGATAATATTAACTAGTTTGTTTGATCCACTTTATCATCTCAATCTTGACGTTGCTATTAGACTTCTTGCATGAGTGTTCAATTGGAAATGTCTTTAATGGGACCAATAATTTTAAGAGATTAATTCAATAGGACATTTAAGTCTGAAACTTTTCAACCACATCGCTTGCAATCATTGCGATGACAAATTTGTAGGTCCCCTGTTTTCAGTTTTACAGATCGAATAATTACAAGGAAGAATGAGATGCACCAAATGATCATTTATGACATATTTTAACCTCCTATTTTAGATGGTCATATGAGAGATATAATTCCTAAACTGGTAATACCTACTTTGTATTTTGTATTTTATTTATTATCTAAAGGATTTAAATAGTGATATTTCATTCATGATTTAGTATATGCGGGGTAGAACACTACTAAAATCTTATAATATTGCTATTAGGGATGAGAATAGTCTTATTCAGGATGGGAAACTTTCTCCTAGGCATTCAATGCCTATATTCCTAGAGATTGAAACATATGTTTCCCACACGACCAAAGTATTATTTTCTATTTGCAACTCCACTTTATAGTTTTCAACTCGTTCACACTCAATCACATGAGTGTAACTCAAGGTGTACCATTGTAGTCTTCTAATTATCAAGCTTTGCAATAATTACATTATTTCATGGCATAATGAGTTGGTATCCATTAAGAGGCAGAAAGCAAAAAAATTTAGGCCTTACCAACCTGATTAAGATAAAATGTAAATATATGAGCCTAATTTGAATGTAATATTGTAGTAAATGGATAAATAATTAAGTACAATCAATAAATACCCAAAAAGCTAAGCAACAAATAATGAAACCCTAATTACAAGGAGAGGGTAAAAATCCTTAGTTGATTTACAGTAAAGGTCTAGATTGGATCGAAGCTCACAGAGTTGGAGACTAAATGAAAAACGAAAAGCACTGCCATTGCATAGAAGCCCTAAGAAAAATGTAGATCTGGAGAATATGACTGGACTGGGGGCATTCTAGAGAGGGACAAGGGGCGCACTGTGGGCACCCTAGACCTATTTCTAGGCATCTAGGTCTGTGAAAAATGCTCAAGAAAACCTCCTCTGAGGTGTCAAAAGGTGTTCACATTTAGTCATCCTTTGATCACTTTGAGGTCACACCAAGATCGTCGAGGTGATCTGTAAACCTGCAATGAAGAATTGAACCTGCAAAACCCTCAAATAGACATCAAATCCTAAAAAAGAAAGATGCAAAATGAGGGGTCAGACTATCCTCAGTTGTCACAATGGTGAACTTACAACTGAGCGTTGCACTACATCTCAGACCCAATGTAGTTTTGTGTGTGTGTGTGTGGAATTGTTCCCTAGGTTTCTCTTGTGTGTCACACTTGGATAGAGAAAGTAGCTAGATGTAGAATGTAATAAATGTGTGCATGGAATAGAATGAACTTCCCTCCTATGAAGTGTGATGCAGAAAACCAACCCTTGTGTCCCTTGTGATGGAGCTAGATGGATGCAATGGAGCTCTTAGATGCCTTGATGGATGCAACCTTAGGTGGTGATAGCTAATGCTTAGTGCTTGGTCCTTTATTATGATCACATAACTTTATATTTATATGATTCCCTTGCTTGAATTTCATAATTAACCCCAAAAAGGTGAACTACCAAAAATATAAGATGCTCAAATGGCTAGAAAGGACCCAAAAAGTGTGAGTAAAGTATAAAGAGGACAAGGGCACCCAGAGGGGATGAGGGTGCCTAGCATTGGGCATCCGCTAGGTGCTAGTGTCCAAGATGACAAATACTGAAGAGTAAAAATAAATACTGAACAAGTAAGGGTGTAAGACTGAAAGTAGCAACATAAAGCAAATAAAGGTGGCCAAAGACATGGGTTAATTAGTAATTTTCTTACTTAGGAATCATATGAATAGTAGTATGTAATCAGGACTAGATAATTACCCAAAGTGTGTGATTTTGTGTCTACATTTTCCCCCACTTTATGTTGGTGAGCGGAAAGCTTGGTAACATAAAGTAGATAGAGATGTGTACCTGATAACCATGTAGATTAATGATGAAAGTGTGTCGAGGGACTAGAAAAAGAGTGGAGTGATAAAAATGTGAAGCATGGATGCTAAGGAGGAGAAAGTGCAAAAAGTGATGAAAATGAACCTAGGGTGGAAACACATGTGTAGATGTCATGATGTACCTATTGTTGATGTTGATGTCATTGTTGGTGTGTGTGATGTTGTCGTTATTGATGTTGACTACTGCTTCCCATACGAATGGACCTATAAAAGAGAAGACCAAACAAGTAGTCAAATACACATGTATATGATCAAAATATGTAAAAAAGTGTGTAAGGAAAGTATGTAAAAATGTTGAAAGTGTGAAAAAGGAACATGTGCACCTGATCCATGATGAGGAAAGGGTGTAGAAAAGGATCTTGTAGATGATGTCGATGTGCATGAGTTTTTTGGGAGATCTCATGCCAATGAAATGGAAGAAGTGTAGGGAGAATAGTCTAGTGTCATCCTCCAACCTTTAACTACTTCCTGCAATGTAGAACACCACTGCAGATGGTGTGTATAAACACATGTGCTAAGGATTATATGCCTTGTAAAATCCATTGTGTGTGGAGTTTTGTAGACTGTGCTGAACTACCAATCGTTGTGTAATTTCCCCTGGTTTTAGGCATCCAGGAAAGGCCATTGTGCTAAGGACCCAAGTTTGATTCTGATCCCTATCTGAAACTAAAACTGTGTTGTACCAGTACCATGTTGTGTATAACATTGTATGGGGTGACTGATTCACCCAAATGATTCCCCCCTCATTTGGGGTGCATGTGACATCACTGAAGGAGTATGTGGCCCAAAAGAGGACTGACCATTGTGCTAAAATTGTGCCCTGTAGGGGGAAGGGAATGTGCTTGGTAGAAACCAAGGCACACACAAACAAGTGGCTAGGAGACAAGTGTTAGTACAAGAAAAAAAACATGCATGTATAAGATGAAATGTAAGCTAAAAAACTATGTGTAAGCTAAGACGCAAGTAGAAGACAATGTAGAATGTGAAAAGTGGGTTACAAACATGGGACATCACTCATGATGTCACAAGACAATCAAGGCTGTAATGGCCGTAAAATCAAGAACACACAAGACATAGGGAAAATCCAACAAACAATGACAAACAAAAGAAAACAATGTGTAAACAATGTAACAAACAACCATGGAAGAAAATAGTCCTGCATAACAAATGTTACACATGAAGCACCCGTTAGCATGTTAGAAAGATAAAAAGTATGTCAAAGCATGTATAATCTGATAAAGTAATGTGCTATGAAACAAAATGAAACAATAACACCTGTAGTGTATGAAAGTGGATGCCCCCAGGAGCTGTTATGGGACTGGTAATAGGTACTGCACCAAGCATCCATGCTGCATGTAATAGATTTGTATAATCTATGATCACAACTAGAAAGGAAAGTGAATGTGCATGTGTGTATGATAAAGATAATGACATACAAGATATCTATCTAGCATGTGTAATAAAGTGAACATATAAAATCATATGTAAGCAAGAGTAAAGGTAACCAATATATGCAGTATGTTGTGGATGAGGTAGAATAGAATGTAAAGTGAATGATAGGAGTGGCAACGTGCCCCCTGAGTGGATGTGTATGTATGTAATGAGGTTCATTTATTTATGCCCCCTCGGTAGTCAAGAATGAACCATAAATGAGAGTGTGTCATTGGGAAATGGTCTGAATGATGTGTCGTATGTAGAAAGAGTTAGATGAATAAAGTGTGGAGGGTTGATTGTAGAATGATGATGTATAGATGATATCAAATGTGACATATGGATGAGTAATCTTAAAGTTGTAGAATGAGGTGATGATTTATCCTAAAGTGTATATCACGAGGTGGGTGAGTATGTAAGCATGAGGTCAAAAAGACATGATGATGTAGCATAAATCGTATATCATAAAATGTATATCATGAGATATGAATAGGAAAGATAGAAAGGGGTGATGATTTAGCATAAAGTGTATATCATGATATGTGTGAAGAAGGTACTAGCTAGGAATGTCACATGATAAGAGGATTGAATGATTGAATGTGTGAGTTTGATGAGGTCCATTTGATATGTATACCCTCAACAGTCGAGTATGGACCATGGGACTAGAGTGCATCGTCGAGTAGTGAGTGCAACGCGTATAAGTAGATGAGTAAGATGCATAATATGTGTAGTAGGTGTGGTGATGAGAAAATTTCATAGGTCTGTGATGTGTAAAGCATGTAATGTGGAATGTGTAGTGTCTAATGCAAGATGTGTAGATTATATAAGTGTGGAAGTGTAAAATTTTGTGTGATGTTGAAGATGTGGATAATGTAAAATGTAGAATAATGTAATGTGTAGGATGTGTATGATGTATGGGTGTATGAAGCACATAGTGTGGATGATGTAAAATATATGTAATATTGTATGTTTAGAAAAGTGCATGAAGTGTGAAGATGTGTAATGTGTAGTGTCTACGGTTAGTGTGTGAGGTTCATGTGTATAGGATGCCCTCAACAGTCAAGTGTGAACCATAGCACAAGAGTGTGTCATAGGGAAATGACGATACAAGTGTGTGTGAAGATAAATATGTGAAGATCAATGTGTGAAATGATGTGAATATAAGAAATGTGTGGATGCTAGGTGGGGGGTTAAGCTTCATGCCCCCCAAGTGTGTGAAGGATGAGAATAATCAAGTAATGTCATTGAAAATATCATCATTGTCATAGTCAAAATCAATAGGTGCTAGATCAGAAACTTGATAAGAAATAGTGTCAGGTTGGTCACATAAAGCACCATCTAAGCATAATTTATACATGCCCATAGCATACTCATCATCACTGAATGGAGGTGGTGGAAAACCATGTGCACACTAATGAGTGAGGTTTTTGTGAATATCCGAGGAATGAGTCATAACAAATGAAGACATGACTAAATGGCATGGGAAATGATATATCAGTATGATCTGGATCTAACATTCCCTAATGTAATCAAGCCAAGATTTCCCTAATGTAAGTGGAGAAGTGAAGGATACGTGCAAGAAAATCATGAGATAGAAGACTCATAAGTCCATAAGCAATGGTGATGCAATAAACCCATGGTAGAGATAATGATCATAGGGCAGAGGAAAGAAGTCATCAATTGTAAAATCCTAGTTGGGTCAACCCATCATGTGTGCATAGAAATTCAGATAAATTTGAAATGAATGGAATATATTCCCAATAAGATTCATTCATGAAAACCGTACATGTAAATGGTGGGTGTGCTAATAGAGATGGCCCATGTGAACGTGCATGGGATGGATTGATGTCCACAGACTAGACATGCCCCTGATAAAGAATCATAGTAGTATTAGTAGGTGTAGGAAATGGTTTAGATGAGATAGTATCTATCATTCAAATAACACATTCAAGTGGTGGTAAATGATCCAAAGTATCCATCAATTTTGGTTCATCAGTAGTATCATTTTGTGGAGTAGGAAGTGTGGTATTTGGATCATGGTCACAATATTTTAATGGGTGGCAATCACGAAAAATAGTATATTTGATACCCTCATGTAGGAATTTAACACAATGATGTATGGTAGAGGGAACTGCTTGCATGGCATGAAGCCATGGCCTACCAAGTAAACAATTGTATGAAATAGGGAATTCGATGACAAAGAAAACTATGTTAAGATTTTTTTGGTCCAACCGTAATAGGTAGAGTAATGTGACCTAAGCATGGATGAACAGAGCCATCATATGCATGAAGAGAAAGACATGATGGACTAACATTAGCAGCCAAAAGACCAATATTTTCAAGGAATGACATAGGAAAAAGATTGAGTTCAGATCCATTATCAATTAAAGTACACTTGACACCCACATTGTAAATGTAAATCATGATGTACAATGTTGGGTCATTGTCAAAAATAGTTAGATCAACATGAGGATTAGACGGGAAAGTAATATGCTGAGAGAAGGCCTCTACAAATGTTTGATATACTGAATCTGGATGCATATTAGCAAGGAATGCGAGTGGTAGCTAGGATATTTTTGACTCTTTCTCTTAATTTAGGGTTGATGAGAAATAAATCATTAATAAAGATACTCATGATAATAATACCTTAGGAAGATAAGCAATAAAAGCGTGAGGATCCTAGAAGTATGAAGATCGATTTTATGTTCACCAAAATAATTAAGCTAAGATGTAAATATATGAGCATAATCTAAATTCAAGATTATAGTAAATGGATACTAAATTAAGTACAACAATGATACACAAGAAAACTAAGCAACAAATAATGAAACCCTAAGTGCAAAGAGAGGGTAAAAAGGCTTAGCTTGATTTGCAGAGTTCTAGAAGAATGCATAGAGTTAGAAGAACTAGAAAAGATGAAGCACTTGACTGTCACACTGAAGCTCAATGAAAATGTAGAACTGGAGGAACAGGCTAGACTGGGGCACCTGGAGAGGGACAGGGGCACTTGTGGGCACCCTAGACCTATTTTGGGTGCCTGGGTCTACATAAATGCTCATAAAACCTCCTCTGAGGTGTCACAAGGTGTTCACCTTTAGTCACCTTTGATCACTCTGAGGTTGCACCAAGATCACCGAGGTCACTGTAAACCTGCAATGAAGAATGAACCTACAAAACCCTCAAATAGACATCAAATCCTAAAAAAAGAAAGATGCAAAATGAGGGGTCAAACTGTCCTCAACTATCACAATGGTGAACTTACAACTGAGTTCTGCACTACATCTCAGACCCAATGTAGTTTTGTTTGTGTGTGTGTGTGCAGAATTGTGCCCTAGGTTTCTCTTGTGCGTGTCACACTTGATAGAGAGAAAGTAGTTAGATATAAAATGTTATAAATGTGTGCATGGAATAGAATGAACTTCCCTCCTATGAAGTGTGATACAGAAAAACCAACCCTTGTGTCCCTTGTGATGGAGCTAGATGGATGCAATGGAGCTCTTAGATGCTTGATGGATGCAACCTTAGGTGGTGATAGATAATGCTTAGTGCTTGGTCCTTTATTATGATCACATAACTTTATATTTATATGATTCCCTTCTTGAATTTCATAATTAACCCTGAAAAGGACCGATACCAAAAAGATAAGATGCTCAAAATGGCTAGAAAGGACCCAAAAAGTGTGAGTAAAGTACAAAGGGGACATGGGGCACCCATAGGGGATGAGGGCTGCCTGATGCTTGGCATTTTGCTTGGGCAGTTGGTGTCTAGGATGAAAATTTTGAAGAGTAAAAATAGAATGAAGCAAGTAAATGGGTTAGAATGAAAGTGGCAACAGAAAGTGAAATAAAGGTGGCCGAAGACATGGGTTAATTAGTACTATTCTTACTTAGAAATCATATGAATAGTAGTATGTAATCAGGACTAGATAATTAGTCAAAGTGCATGATTTTGTGTCTACAATAACATAAGTGAATCATATGGACCAACTTTACGAGTCTCATAGAGTAAAGGAGCCAAAGGAAATCATTTCAAGTTTCATAGACTCAAACAACTCAAAATTGCAGTTTAAATTTGCAAGACCCCATTGATTAACCATATAATCTCCAACATTTGTCTAACTCATCCTAAATGTTGATAGTATTAAATAGTACAGTCCATAACCTCAGCTGTAAAGCATATAATGATAAAGGCCGCTCAATCCCTTGCCATAATCCACACAATATCAAGAAACAAATACGTCAAGGCCAATGAAATTTTAAACCATGATGCATACCTTCCAAAGTATACATCTAATATTCTCAAGAAAGTATCCTATTGAAAAAAGAGTTTTATATACTCATGATAATGAAACATAAGAAGTAGGACACTATGACTTGTAAATTGGAAAATGGATGACTTTTTTGGAATAAATTAGACCTTTCCTTAAGGTGCAGATGTAAATACTAGATGTGATAAGAGAAGAAATATGGAGGGAGGGAAATCAGAAAATGTAGGTAATATTACCTTCTTTGACATGATCAAGGTCTGTCAATAAGTCATAAAATAGACTCCAAATGTATAAAATTGTTGGATTTCAGGTCCTTATTAGGTATCCCAAGTGAAATAAAAGGCTATTTTAAGTAAGGCTATCATTTAAAGGATTAATCATATTCCATTTGCATGTATTATCATTGAATAGATGATCAGCACAATGAGAGATAATCATATGTGGGAATCTTTATTTAAGCTATTTCCATAGGGGATAGAGGGACCTTCATGAGTTAGTTATGCCCATCTCTCTATCCAAGTGAGGATCCAAGGAACATATATAATAAAGTTCATGTGTAGTACTAATGCAAAAAAAAACTATAAGATGTCATAGTTTTTTTAAGGATCATTAAACCTTGACCATTTTATGTATCCTCTTACATAGGAATTGTTTATTGAAGTTCAGAACTATTATGATAATTCTAAAGACCAAGATATATAATGCCAAAACAAATTTTCTCTAAGTAGCTAGGCCTCATAATTTATAAGCTCTTCTCGATTACTAAAAGTTTTTGCTTCTAAGTTGGAATAGTTGTAAGAACCTATTAAGAGTAGTCAACTAATTTACTATAATACATTCATCCATGGAATGCATGCCTCGCGATTTATTGAGTCTCTAGATAGTGGCATTTTACATAATTTATCTACTTGGAACTCTTGAGCTGAAATTGTGACTACTAGAATCGAACATTTCCCAAAATTGGAAAATCTATCAGCATATTGGTCTCACATACTCTTCAATACCACGTAAGGCACTAAGAATACCATCAAATCTCAACCTATTTCCATATATCATATAGAAACTTATGTGCCTAGTGAACGCCAAGGTTAATGAAAAAATTCTTACTAGGTGAACTTTGATCAAGAGGATTTTAATCCTAATGACCAAGTTTAAGTTACTCATGATAAACCATGCAGATTCCAAATCTTTTACTATGCTTATGGTTGAGATCATTGGGGAAAGATTATGTCATGGTTGTACCCATATACAATTTCTTGAACTAACTAGCCTTAAGGTATTTATATTCACTGAAGATAATTCACCATTTGAAATCACATTATTAAACCCAATCAGGGAATAACAAGAAGAATCCATAGCATTTGGAAAATGGCCTTTCATCAGTTATTTTATCATATAATGGTAAAACAAGGATAATCTGCCAAAATTATAAGAGGCTTGTACCACCTCCTGGGTAGGTCAGAGCATAAGAAAATTATTACTCCTGAAATTCATACCAATAGCATATGACATCATCAAAAAATTGTAGAATTTTGAGGATAGTGAATCAAATCATAGGATCAAATACAACCAACAATGTCTTGCTAAAATCTTACTAGCACAAATTATGTGATCTTTTGTAATATTTTAAAGCTTTTAATATCCATTCCATTATAAGAAAATAAAATTCAACAAGTTGTTCAATGACAGACATGATAGGATTGGAGAAAAATCATTGAAGTTTATGAGAATGTTAAAAGGATCCATCAAACGATACCACATGTCAAGGTGATAGTGAGGCTTTCTATATTAAACAATGACACCAATTGGCTTAGGTTACCCTCAAAGAATGACCAGAATTTAAAATCATCAATTTTCTTCAAAAAGAGGCTGTAGTTTCCTTAAATTCAGAGGGAAAGACTTTTAGGAGAAGATAATGGTGTTGTAGTTATGTGAGACTTCAACATTTTCCACCTCAAATAAGTTACTTTCATATGGGGCTAGTGGCATTGGAATCCATTTTAAACCCCAATGACTAAATTAGAAGGCAAATAGAAGACATAATGGTTATAAGGTACAAGAAGATACAATTAAAACAATCATTATTAGTATATGGTCCTCATGTTTTTAATGAATGGAAATATTTCGAATTGGATCCAAGGTGCACCCCATCAAGGACAAAGTGTGATTTTGTATAACTTTTCCAATAATTTTCTTAATCATCATTTGCATAGAGCTATGAAGGCACCCAAAATTACATGTGCTACATTGTCAGGAAAATGGTTACAAGAATCCCCAATGATGATTCAAAATCCTTTCAAGAAGGTGTTCAAGCTCCAAAACCCATTCGCAGTGTATATTTGTAGCCTAGATAGCCTTACTTAACTTTTCCATGCATTTTTCCATCTCCCTGCCTCTTTCTGTGCTTGTTTTGGCCTTCAGTGCCAGGACCGCCACCTTGCCTGGGTGGCGGTTCTCAAACCACCGCCCTACATAGGGTGGTGGTCTTGAAAGTCCTGGTCCCACTTTTTCCAGATTCTTCATGCGTGTTTTAAACATGCGACGGTTCACTTAAATTTTCTTTTTGCATGCATCCGTGAGCCAAATTGGCTAAAAATAGCTTTGTTTTCTTGGTTCTCCTTGCTCCTTCTATTTTAAATAAGATTTAATTAGTTGGAACTACCTCTTCTTGCCTTGTGCATGAAGTAACCTCCTAGCCTCCATTCCTATATATTCCATGCTTGTATTCAAGCAAAAGGGCCTGAGAATTTTGTGTATCTTGTATTGTTTTTCTGCCATAATCTTGCTAGGAATTGCATAGCCAAGCTCAGATCTCTTGTGCTATCTCTCTTCTACTTGCATTGCATCCAGATTGCTTCCAAGCTGCCATTGCTCAAGTGCCATCCTCTTGTTGTTGTTCTTTGCATTCCCAATCCCTTGGACTCACATGAACACTCAGAGAAAGAAAGGAAAGAACTGAGGGGACAAATACTGATACTACTAGATTTTCCAAGGTTCTTGCTCTTCCAGGTTGGAGTTGTGTATTTGTTTGCTTTGTTTATCAAATTGTCAATTATGAATTGTTAATTTCAATTACATATCAAATAGAGTAGAGAAACAATTCATTTCAATTAGCTAGATAATCTCAAGTAGATCAAATCAATAGGAAGTTTTCTCTTCAACATTACCAGGGAAGCTGTGGGGAACAATAGCTCTGTTAGGGTTATGATTTGTTCTTCACTTCTGAGGTAGGGTTGGAAGGATTTTGATTGAATTAGAATAGATTTTTAGATTTAGATTCACACATCTGCACAAATAGTTAGCTACATCTGGCTAATTGTTTGTATTTAATTTGTTTATTAGATTAGATGCATTGTCTGAAAAGTTAGAAAAGAACAAAAACATTTACTTTCCATAGATTAGCTTGTTTTACTGCTTTGTTCTGATATATTGAGAAAACACCAAAAACATAGGTTAGATTTCCTTTGATAGATAGTTTATTTACTGAAAGCAAATCAATTCATCTTGCATGACCATCAACGGTCCACAACAGGAAAAGACTTACAGTTGTGATCCCCTGGTCCCACAACCCAATGGGCCAGAGCTAATAACTGACATTGACACAAGTTTGTGTTTAACAGTCTTACGCACACCTGCAACATATGCTGAGAAAATAAGACAGTTAGATACACTGAATATCACTGCTAATCAAGCCTATGAATTTTGGACTGCTCCTGGAAATAGGGTTTGATTGCATGCATGACCATATGAGGGCCTCAGCCTCAACGAGTCTTTGGTTGTGATCCACAGGTCCCACAACCCAACGGGCCTGCTAGTCAGCTAGATATTGACACTAGTTTATGCACATTGGTATTCATATCTTCACCACTTCCACCCGATATTATTACACAACTTTCATTGTTGAACATAGCAGCTGATCAGGCTAAGACTTTCTGGACAAGACCAGAAAATCACCCATAGTTCCTGCAGCTCCACTACACCTCTTGTCTCCACTTCCATGACCTTGTCTGGAAACCCATACGAGGCACCTACAGGTTACTTTCCATGTATTCCACAACCACTCAATAGAATCTCAATAGAACTAGACATCGATTGGAGTCTCTGAGTAGCTATCATATCAGACCGTACCATCACACCCCTTCAGGTTAGGAGAGCATTCTTTGCCTTAGATTCACAGATTCCAGTATTGTGTGTCGAAGACATAAGGTTTCCCAATTAGCTTGATCACCGCCATCACTTTCACTTCCATTTCCATTCCACACCGGTTGTCTCGGCATGACCTCAGGAGGTCAGGTGTGAAGAAGGTCACGTGTTGATTTTCTATTGTACAAAATTGGTGAACCCGACGTGAAGAGCTAGTCTCTAAATGTTTCCACTTTCTTCATCCATCCTTTATTCTGTGGGTATTCTTATACCCCCGAATATGTCGGGATATGATGAGTATGGTCAGCCCATCCCAGGTTTTGACATGTACCATTACCAATCAAGTATACCACAACAATCACCTTCACTTTCAACATGGGCAGGACAACCACTCATCCACTCAAAACCCTCTGCTTCAGGGAACCAATGTTGGTTCTTCTGTGCATTAAAGAACTTGATCAGGTCACTCAGACTTCTCTTCTTGAACAATCAAGTTCAAATAACATGACATTCACTGGTGAAGCAAGTTCATCTCCTCGGGTATTGTTTCGACAACCCATTAGCATGCAATCTGATCAACTCCCCCATCTAGATGAGGAGTATTTAGCACGATATGCTAGGAGTGAACAACACTTCCAGAACATGAACCAATCCTTTGATAGGTTACAAGGAAAAGGTGATGTCCTGCTTCAAAACAATAATGCTACCCCACCACCAACTGACAATACAACCAATGAGGGGTGGCAACATCGTGAAAAATTCATAGCAGGATACCATACTCCTCAACAACCTCCAAGGGTTCAACAAAAGGTACCTAAGAAAGACACCACCCCATCAAGGGGTGATGTCATTTCAGCTTTGGTAGACAAGGTCAAAGAGTTAGAGCTTACCCAAAAAATATAGAATTCATACGCAGGGCAAGAGAGAACTCCGTCCTACCCACGCAGAACTATGGGAAAATACTGACTGCACAGAATCCTCTAGTCTACATGAATACTCCTAACCCTGGGGATTTATTAACTGGGATGGGTACCTTGGGTATGCCTCCTCAAGCCACATATGGATACCTACAACAGGCACCAGCTAGAAGTGCATTCTCAAATGCTATACCAGCCAGAAATGTGACGTTCCCTGGCTTCACACCTTCAGCTCCATATCAAAGTGGCCAACCCCCCTATATGCACATGTACTCTAAAACACCACAAGGAGATGCATACACCTATCCAGGTCCTTATGGTTATGAGAAGGGAATGCCATATGCCCTGAAAAATGCCTACGCCATGTCATTTCAGCAACCAATGCAACCTTTACTTCCCCAACAAGGACCTTCAATGGTTGAAACGTATGCAATGGGAACCTACTCTGAGTACCTAAAGGAGCCTCTAGATTTTCCATCCAGACAGTCATGCTCCCAAGGCCATTTCCTGATCTTCCAAAGTTTAAAGGGGAAGGTGACCCAAATGCTCATATCAAATCCTATGCAACAACCATTCGAGAGTTGCTCCCGTGGGATGCAGTTGTTGCAAAAATATTCCCTAAGACGTTAGAAGGCATCACTCTCGACTGGTATTATAGAATACCAGAGGCCTCGATACACTCTTTTAAACAACTCATGTCAGAGTTCATTAAGGCTTTTGATATGAATAAGTTGCTAAGAACAGGGATCAGAGAATTCTTGCACATCAAACAAGAACATAATGAATCTGAAGCCCACTTCATTTAGAGGTGGCAATAGGTTCTCTATTCTTCCGCAAGTGCTCCAAACATGGATCAAATGGAACTTTGTGATTTATTCCTCCACTCTCTCAATAGAGAGACAAAGGAAGAGGTTCAAAAGTTCCCACTCAGGAGCTATGAGGAAGTGCTAGAAGGTGCTCTTTGAATTGACCAAGTGGCCATTGACAGTGGCCGTAAGACCTATGGGGAAAATGGGAAGTTAGTCACTCCTACTCAAAATAATCTCGGCTACTCCAACAACACAAACAACAATCAAGGACCAAATATCCTTAATAAGAATCATGGAGTCATGACTGATGGTGTGACTGACCAGCCCAAAAATCCTAATGTGGTTAATCCTACTAACACTGGTGTTACAAATAGCAACAACAATAATGGAAATAATCAGAGAAACAAAAATTTCTCACCCTCGGTAAATGTTGTGGATTTTAATCATCCTCAACAATAACAACAACCTCAGCAACAAAGGAAAATGCTGACCCCAAGCCCTAGTCAATACCCCAACCAATTCCAAGAACCAAGGGCAAGGGTTTCAAAATTTTAACCACAACAGTCAACAACCAAACAATAACCGTAACTTTGGGCCACAACAAGGAACAAATCAAAGGCCACGAGATTATGACCCTGATTTATACTGTGGTTTCCATAGGGTTGTGGGCATGATGCAAGAACATGTCGTGATTGTAATAAGTTTCTACAGCACTTTCCAGAGGACCAAAGACAGTTATGTGCTGACATGTTTTTGGAAAACCCAACTGCACCCAGTCAAAATGCCTATATGGGACCAGTGTCTCTGCAGAACACACCGTTAGGGATCTTCAATGATCCTCTCCCCATGCATCCAAAGGATGGTAGATTAGATCCCAATGGTTCCAATAAAGGTATTGTAATAGGGACTCATGATCATGAAGCTTCAACTTCATCAAACCCACAGGTGGCACCCCCTTTGGATGGTCGCCAACAAACCAAAATTGTGGGATTGGTAGAGTTAGATGTTGAACCCCAAATTAATGCTGCTACAAGAACCAGGGATTATTCTTGCAACCAATCCTGATTTATCTAGATGTGTCAGGAAATATTCATGATACGCTAAGCAAGCTGGTAGGGGCTTATGATCTAATCAGTGATCTGACCAAGACCTTTTCACATATTTCCTTCTTGGATCTACTGAAGAATTCCCCTGCTCATCGAGCCACTCTGTTAGAAGCACTAGGTCTCAGGCCATTTGATTAATGTTACCCCTCCACTAGAGGCACAGATAAATCATATAGACTTTGATGTTTTCCCTCCAGGGCAAACCGAAAGGGACATTGGGTTTGTGTTTGACATAAGTAAGATGCCTACGGATGCTGAAATAGCTCGTAGAGGTGATCCGGCCTTGTTTTTACAAGTTTGGATCTACAAAAACTATGTGAAACATGCAATGATTGATGATGGGGTAGCAGTTAACATAGTCCCCTTCTCTTTTCTTCAGAAGTTAGGATATGGGGAGACCAATTTCTCCTTGACCAGAAACACACTGAGGGGCTATGATAGCCTCAAGGCAACCTCGATCGGAACCATAGTATTACCGGTTACTCTGGGCCCAAGATGGTACTCACTGAGTTTTATATTATAGATCGGGAAACCAACTATAATATGATCCTTGGCCATCCTTGGATCCACCGCATGAAGGAAATCCCCTCCACTCTATTCCAAGAGGTCAGATTCTTGCATTTAGGGAAAGTCTTTGTGGCACAAGGTGATCCAAAACCCTTTGATATACATTTGGCCAACTTAAAGAAAAATCCAGGGGTCCACTCTGAATTTGAGCTTCCCACGAACCAGTTAAACAAACCTGCAAGCATGGTACCAGAAGAAAAACTAGTTCCTACAAACAGAGTTAGAAGTCATGGGTTTGATCGAGGGTATTCCGGCAGTCAAGGATGAAATTGTTATTGTATAGACAGTGTCGCTAGGAACCACAGCAAAGTTTTTCAAGATATTAGAGAAGGATTTGCGTATTCTCCTCCCCTTTGATTCTATGGGTATGGGACATGCCTTGGGACTTGGTTCCCTTCCAGCAGATGAGGTTTGCATGGTTGAGGTAACTGAGGTAAAGGGGGAAGGTACAAAGGAGGACTCAATGTCCATCTTCCTGAGTAGTTGTTGGACTCTCCATTTTGATGGAGCCAAGTGTCACTTTGGTGTCGGGGCAGGTGTGATCCTTACTTCACCCGAAGGAAGGATTCTACCTTTTTGCTTTCAAGTTGAATTTTGAATGCACAAACAATGGGGCTGAATATGAGGCTCTCCTATTAGGCCTCATCATAGCTAAGAGGATGGGAATCCTCAATATTAGGGTGTTGGGTGATTCACAACTAGTCACAAATCAGATATCTGAAGTATATGAGACTAGAGCTGAGCATCTACAACTTTACAAAACAACAGTGCTAGGTTTGAAAAAAGAGTTTGATTTCATCTCAATTGAGGCAGTTCCATGTGAACAAAACCTTCTCACAGATTCTATAGCAACTTCTGCTTCACGCTTCACCCCAAGTAGTGACCTGGAAGATACCAACTTCACGGTTTCAGTTCACACTGAACCCTTGATTCGTAAAACACCAATGACCCCAATGTTGACATACGTAGAAACTGAGAGTCAGTCTGATTGTTCAGAGCATGTCAATAGTGATGAATCAACTTTAAGTTATTTAAACACTTTGGCAGAACTGCATCTTACCTATCATGAGATAGACCTTTCCTTAATCCCATGTTCCTCTTCTTATTTTGGGAATCCCATGATTGAGTCCTCTCTGGGAAAGGATCTTGAGATTTACGAGGTAGAAGAAGAAGGGGACTTGGAGTTTCCTCCAGCCCCACCAGAATTTGAGGAGGGAAATGCCTCCTTAATTGAAGGAACAATTGATATAAACATTGGAATGGAGGAGGAACCAAAGATCTTAAAATTAGGGTCCTCTTTAACTCCAGAGGAAGTGGAAATACATACCCAAATCCTCAAGGAACATCAAAAGGCCTTTCCGTTTAGCTACAAGGAAATGATAGGAATTGCACCACATATCGCAGTGCACAATCTCCTCACCAAACCAGATGCAAAGCCAATTAAGCAAAAGTCAAGACCTATGAAGCCAAAGGTGGCCCTTATGGTGAAAGAAGAAGTAATGAAACTTCTCCAGGTGGGATTCATTAAGCCAGTTGATTATTCACAATGGGTATCTAATATTGTCCCCATTCTCAAAAAGAATGGAAAGATCCATATTTGCATAGACTTCCGGGACATTAACAAAGCTTTCCCCAAGGATGATTTCCCATTACCATCCATTGATGTTATCATTGATGCAACAACTGGGTTTGAGTTGTTGTCTCTCATGGATGGGTTTTTGGGATATAATCAAATCAAAATCTCCAAAGAGGATCAAGCTAAAACTACATTTATAACTCCTTGGGGAACCTACTGTTATGTTGTCATGTCATTCGGTCTTAAGAATGTTGGTGCTACATACCAACGAGAAATGACCTACATATTCCATGATCTTATTCATAAGATTGTGGAGTCCTATGTAGATGACCTGTTGGCTAAGGCCAGGAAGCACTGTGATCACCCTGAGGTGCTTCACATCATCCTTTCATGCTTAATTGAGTACGGTGTCACATTAAATCTGGAGAAATGTGTTTTTAGTGTAATAGGAGGCAAGCTTCTGGGTTACATTATATCTTCACGAGGGATTGATGTTGACCCAGCCAAAATTGGGTTGTATTAGAAATGGTTCCACCATCAGACGAGTCTGGTATTAGATATTTTCTTGGGAAACTCAGTGCAGTTTGAAGGTTCATCCCTGACTTGACCTATGTTATTCATCCCATCAACAATTTGTTGAAAAAGGATTATAGCATTGATTGCATGGAAGAATGCAATGAGGCCTTTGAGGTAGTTAACAATTTTTGTTATCCCCTCCCATGCTAATGTTGCCTAGATCAGATCACCCTTTGATCTTGTATTCATGAGCTATGGATGTTTCACTAGCCTGCATGTTGGCTCAAGAGGATGATGATAAATGAGAACGTGCAGTTTACTTCATTAGTCAGATGTTGCTTGATTATGAGACACGTTACACATAGGCAGAAAAGGAATGCCTTGCCATAGTATTTGCAACAAAGTGTTTAAGAAATTATATGTTAAATCAAGAAACAAGGGTTATTGTTAAGACAGACCACTTGCAGACATTCCTCATGCAAGGATCCTTGTCTAAAAAGGTCGAGTGTTTCATAACCTTAATGGGCGATTTCGAACTAACATTTGTAAATCAAAAATCCATTAAGGGACAAATCATTGCAAACTAGTTGGCTAATAATCCATTGGATGGGGGTGATTTGGTAGATCTAGACTTTCTCGATGAGTGTGTGTACTTCGTCGAAACCAGGCCCCCTATCTCTGTATGTCCTTGGTATACCGACATTATCAACTTCATCATGGACCACACATACCCAGAAGGGGCAACATCACAACAAAGAAGACATTTATGTGTCATTGCCACTGAGTACATTATTTTGGAACAAGTGCTCTACCACAGAGCCTTTGATGGAATGTTGTTAAGATGTGTTGATGCCGAAGAATTCGAAAAGATTCTTTATGAGTCACATAGCGGTGTATGTGGAGGTCACTTTGGTGGCCATGCCACTACTCAGAAAATACATCAGATGGGCTATTTATGGCCCACTCTAGAGCATGATGCAGTAGAATTTGTGTGTAGATGCCACAAATGCCAAGAGTTCTCCCATGAGATCCACATACCGGCACAAGATTTGCAACCAATCACAACCCCATGGCCCTTTTCCACGTGGGGCTTGGATTTGATAGGGAAATTCTCTCCCTCATCAACAGATGGCCATAACTTCATAATCACGGCCATAGAATACTTTACCAAGTGGGTAGAAGCCATGCCCCTTACCACCATACCTGGCTCTGTAATCGCTAAGTTCATCCTGAACCAGATCATTTGTAGGTATGGGGTGCCACAAGTCATTATTTCTGATAATGGCACATCTTTCAAAAATGATGAGGTGTGTGAGTTGTGTACAAAGTTCAAAATAAGTCATCACATGGCTTCTCTCTACTATCCTCAGGCTAATGGACAAGCTGAGGCTACAAATAAGACGTTAAAGTCCATTCTCTTCTCAAAACCGTTAAGGAGAATAAACGAGATTGGCACCTAAAGATTTTTCTGGCCTTTGTGGGCCTACCTGAATGTTGGTTAGAACACCAATGGGGGAAACCCCCTTTTCTTTAGTGTTTGGTGTTGAGGTGGTTCTACCACTTGAAGTTGAAATACCTAGTCTCTGTATTTCACTACATGGGATCCTAGGAGAGGAGGGTTATCGAGAAGCATGACTCTCCCAGTTAGAAAGTCTCGACGAGGCTAGATTGAATGCCGCAACAATGACACAATGTTTACGCTGACTGGATGGCTCGGAAATACAATAAGAAGGTTTACGAAATGTGATATCTATGAAGGAGATTTGGTATTAAGACTCGATAGCCGGATAGACAAAAAGACTGGTGAGGGAAGGAAATTCAGACCTAGGTGGTTAGGTCCATATCGAGTAGTGGAAGACTACAAAAATGGTGCATTTCACTTGTGTACACTAGAAGGTGAGGAGTTTAATGAATATGTAAACTCTCTTCACCTAAAGAGATACTACACATGATCCATTATCATTTTCATATGTACATTATTGCATCTGCATTGCATTTTCATCTATCCATTCATTTTGTAAAAATTGTGATCAAGGAGCTTATTCTTATAGAAATTCCTAAAAACTTCTGAAAACATTGGACAAAACATTCAAATCATGTCTCTTCAAACCTTCATAGTATCATCAATTGTTTCTGAATCATTTATCAATCCAAACAAGATAAGACAAAGTTTTGACGGTAACCATACCAAGGCCTGCATACTTGGTTCTACTTTTGGTCTCTTCTTAGGTTAGGTGTCTTTGTTCATGGTCTATTCTAGAAGCTTCATGGTGTCACATCTATCCCATATACATCTCCTTGGAAATAAGAGCATTCTAAACATTTTTCCCAAATAAGTAAGTCAAATGCAAATCCACAGAAAATTTTATTTTTACACATTTCCTTTCCCTACCAACCTTCGGTGTTGAGCCTACATCTCTTACTAGTGACGTAGGGTTGGGAAAGGAGGGAAATGCCCTTACTCATATGTGCCTTGTCCATGGTGATGAGCCCATGCTTCCTACTGGTAGCATGGGGCAAGGCGTAGGGGGTCTCTTTGATAAACTTGAAAGTTACAAATTAGTCAAACATTGTGAAATCATAAATCAAAAACAAAGTGAGTTAGATGTCCAAAATTCCAAGAGAGTTTAAAACCCCAAAACCAGATTTTGTCAACCAAGTGGCCATCTATGGATCCAAGTCTAGATAAACTGCAAAGCAATTCACATTCTAAACTATGAAGTAGCTTGAGTAGAGTAAGGTTGTAGCGTCCCAATTTGGTTCTGTCAAACCTCTGTCTTTCTCTCATCACTACCATTCAACAAATTTTCATAACTTGTGCCCTTTCTAACTCTTGGTGTTGAGCCCTCACATCTTACTAGTTGTGTGGGGTTAGGAGTGGGGCAAGTACATCTATTTATCATATCATTGTATCATCATGTTTTATCAAGACAATATGAAGTACCAAAGATTGCAAAAGAAACTAAGTTTAAGATCACATTGTGTTTGCATCATCATATATCAGCAGCAAAAAGAAATCATCATCCACATCCATTGCCATTCTGAAAAGCAGCCTCCTGCATTGAAAACATGGACAATGTTCTAAAGAAACATCTAGAGTACAAATGAGATAATCCAAAAGAGATCAACTCATCATACTATGGAATACTGAACCAGAAAACCGTTTCTATATATACCATGTCCTCGTAGGCTATGGTAGTCATGTTATCAAGTTAGTCAGGGAATGTCATCACACTAGGCATGGTCAAAATGTACTGACATAGTCCATCTATACCCAAAAAAAATCTGATAATATCAAAAATGGTATCAAAGCAATAAAGGCTCAATAAACCTATCAAATAAGAGTGGGATCCCTCAGATGACTCGCGATATAATATGACTCCCTATACAAATCATGGTTGTAGAATCCCTAAATATGGCCTCATGGTGCATACTTTGGCCATGAGCCTCATCTATGAATTATGGCTCTGCCTCATCAGGTATCAAAGAGTGTATCTAGCTACCTGTCTAGTCTCGAGGTCACTGATCCCACCACCTCTCTAAACAGATAGGAATGAGGACAGTATGTAATGGACGTGGACCTTCATCCCCTTCTTCGAGCCAGATGAGACTAATGGTCTCTCCCATATAAGTGAATCAATAGGGTGTCATGCCCTGGAATGAGTTCTCTCCAGATGTGTCAACTCTCTCCCAAGCTAGAATCAGGAGTCAAAGGATGAAATATACATCCTCTGAGTGATAGTCCACTCACCCCTAACACAAAATCAGAAAGTGTTCCGGTTTGCATCCCATAAGAGAACAAGTGACATAGAATGTGACTAAAAGGAGTGACATGGGGCACCTGTGAATCCAAATGTGGGATAAAGAAGATCAATAGGTCAGGTGATCCAGAATCTGAGGGAGCTAATCACTTAGACTCTCTCTCTCTCTCTCTGCTCCAGTGTATGTACTCCTTAATTCACCAAAACATGAGAAAAGAGCAAGTTAGTAATGTACATCACATGATAAGCTCATCAAAAACATAAAAAATATTGAAAATGCAAAAAAAAATCAAGTTAAGGTGCATTTTAGACATTCTGTTCATAACTGCCACCGATCTTGGGTAGCGGTCCTGACCTGATTTTCCAAAACGTGCCCTTAACCCCAAAAATGCCCAAAAATGAAAAAATTGACCATTTCTAGAAAAATAAAAGAATGCCCTATGGGCCCCCCCCCTAAGGACTCATTTGAAACAAGAAAATTTGAAAATGTCCCCCCTAGGTGAACTTTTCAACATTTTAATATTTAGGGCACAAAAAGACAAAAGATGAAATAACTAACCCGAGAATGCGTTGGTTGATTTCCTACTTGTGGAGGCATGATTTTTATCTCACAATGGTCATTTTGGCTGTATTCATGTCAAGAAATGGTCAACGTGGGTCCAGAGCTCCAAATTCACCAAATCAACAATGCACAAATGAATTGAAAAATGAGTTTGTTTTGAGTATATGTATATATATATATATGTCATTTTAAACTCATTTTGAGTGTATGTGTTTACAGGGCTGGAGCATTGGCATAGGTGTATTTCTACATCCCCATGTAAATGGTAAGTCCTCTTGTCATTTTGATCTAGTGTTTATTTTTCAATATTTTATGTATATGCACTTGAGTCTTCTTTTTTCTTCTTGTAGGAAGTGGGAGTTTGGGCGGTGACATTTTCGACACACGGGCATGTCAGGTATAGCTTCACTCCCCATTTCGGGAACGCCATACTCAAACTCTACATTTTACACCTTTTTCATGGCTAAGACGCTTCTCTGAGGGGGCAATATGTACGCACCCAAAATTACATGCTACATTGTCAGGAAAATGGTTACAAGAATCCCCAATGATGATTCAAAATCCTTTCAAGAAGGTGTTCGAGCTCCAAAACCCATTCGCAGTGTATATTTGTAGCCTAGATAGCCTTACTTAACTTTTCCATGCATTTTTCCATCTCCCCACTTCTTTCTGTGCTTGTTTTGGCCTTCAGTGCCAGGACCGCCACCCTGCCTGGGCGGCGGTTCTCAAACCACTACCCTACACAGGGTGGTGGTCCTACCCACTTTTTCCAGATTCTTCATGCATGTTTTAAACATGCGACAGTTCACTTAAATTTTCTTTTTGCATGCATCTGTGAGCCGAATTGGCTAAAAATAGCTTTGTTTTCTTGGTTCTCCTTGCTCCTTCTATTTTAAATAAGATTTAATTAGTTGGAACTGCCTCTTCTTGCCTTGTGCATGAAGTAACCTCCTAGCCTCCATTCCTATATATTCCATGCTTGTATTCAAGCAAAAGGGCTTGAGAATTTTGTGTATCTTGTATTGTTTTTGCTACCATAATCTTGCTAGGAATTGCATAGCCAAGCTCAGATCTCTTGTGTTATCTCTCTTCTACTTGCATTGCATCCAGATTGCTTCCAAGCTGCCATTGCTCAAGTGCCATCCTCTTGTTGTTGTTCTTTTCATTCCCAATCCCTTGGACTCACATGAACACTCAGAGAAAGAAAGGAAAGAACTAAGGGGACAGATACTGATACTACTGGATTTGCCAAGGTTCTTGCTCTTCCAGGTTGGAGTTGTGTATTTGTTTGCTTTGTTTATCAAATTATCAATTATGAATTGTTAATTTCAATTGCATATCAAATAGAGTAGAGAAACAGTTCATTCCAATTAGCTAGATAATCTCAAGTAGATCAAATCAATAGGAAGTTTTCTCTTCAACATTACCAGGGAAGCTATGGGGAACAATAGCTCTATTAGGGTTATGATTTGTTCTTCACTTCTGAGGTAGGGTTGGAAGGATTTTGATTGAATTAGAATAGATTTTTAGATTTAGATTCACACATCTGCACAAATAGTTAGCTACATCTGGCTAATTGTTTGTATTTAATTTGTTTATTAGATTAGATGCATTGTCTGAAAAGTTAGAAAAGAACAAAAACATTTACTTTCCATAGATTAGCTTGTTTTACTGCTTTGTTCTGATATATTGAGAAAACACCAAAAACATAGGTTAGATTTCCTTTGATAGATAGTTTATTTACTGAAAGCAAATCAATTCATCTTGCATGACCATCAATGGTCCACAATAGGAAAAGACTTACAGTTGTGATCCCCTGGTCCCACAACCCAATGGGCCAGAGCTAATAACTGACATTGACACAAGTTTGCGTTTAACAGTCTTACACACCTGCAACATACGCTGAGAAAATAGGACAGTTAGATACACTGAATATCACTTGCTAATCAAGCCTATGACTTTTGGACTGCTCCTAGAAATAGGGTTTGATTGCATGCATGACCATACAAGGGCCTCAGCCTCAACGAGTCTTTGGTTGTGATCCATAGGTCCCACAACCCAATGGGCCTACTAGTCAGCTAGATATTGACACTAGTTTACACACATTGGTATTCATATCTTCACCGCTTCCACCCGATATTATTACACAACTTTCATTGTTGAGCATAGCATCCGATCAGGCTAAAAATTTCTAGACAGGACTAGAAAATCACCCATAGTCCCTGCATCTCCACTACACCTCTTGTCTCCACTTCCATGACTTTATCTAGAAACCCATATGAGGCACCTATAGGTTACTTTCCACGTATTCCACAACCAATCAATAGAATCTTGGTAGAACTAGACATCGATTGGAGTCTCTGAGTAGCTATCATATTAGACCATACCATCACACCCCTTCAAGTTAGGAGAGCATTCTTTTCCTTAGATTCACAGATTTCAGTATTGTGTGTGAAGACATAAGGTTTCCCAATTAGCTTGATCACCGCCATCACTTTCACTTCCATTTCCATTCCACATTGACTGTCTCAGCATGACCTTGAGAGGTCGGGTGCGAAGAAGTTCACATGTTTATTTTCTATTGTCTAGGAACCTAAGCCTATGGGAAAATTTTGTTTTCCTTATCTAATTCTAGAGTAACCTCCCAAAGGGCCAAGGATATGGCATTCAGCATACTGATCAGAAACATTGTTCTTGTCTACCTGGATGATATCACAGTGTTCTCTAAAAATTTATTTGATCATCTACCCCATCTCTAGAAGGTATTTGAAAGGTGTAAATAGTTTTTCCTTTCTCTTAATCCTAAAAAGTGTATCTTCTTAGCTCATGAAGGTCTACTGCTTGGCCATATTATCTCTAAGGAAGGATTAGCAATTAATTCAGAAAGAGTTAGTTTCATCCTTGCATTTCCATTGCCTAATTACAAGAAATAACTTTAAAGATTCTTAGGAAGAATCAACTTTTTCATATGATTTGTCCCGAATTTTGACAACGTTACCAAACCATTGACACTAATTCTAAATAAGAGTATGGTATTCAAATGCACCACTAAAGGAAATATTGGTTTTTAATCCATTAAGCAATAAATTACACAGGCACCAACTCTCATTAATCCTGATTTCTCAAAGGATTTCACCTTTTATGCCTTTTGAGGCACATATAGAATATCCATCATATTGGTGCAGCTTAATGAAGAAGGCTTGGAGTAGCCTGTTGCATTTTTTAGTCAAAGTCTTCATTATTATGAGGTGAGATATTAATTTTTGAGAAACATGCCCTTGTTATTATAAGGAGTTTGAATAAATTTAGGCATTTGATATCCAACAATGAGATCCATTTACTATGTTCACATGCTGGTGTGAAATATTTCCTTTTGAAAAAGGATCTGAATGAAAAAATATTTGGATGGATAACCAAAGTGATGGAATAACACATTGATATCAAGGTAACTAATCTAGTCATAGGTAAAGGATTGTGTGAAAAATTATTTTCAAACCAACAAATTGAAAATGAGATTTTTTTAGTGCTCCAACATGATCAACAACAACCAGTTGATGACTCACCTACTCACTATTAAACTAAAGATGTAGTGCACTTTATCCAAAAAGGTCAATTCCCCCAAGGTTTGAGAAAATACAAAAGGAGGTATTTCAGACTTTATTCCATTCCCTTCATGCTTATTTATGAAATTTTATTTAGGAAATATTTGAATGGTGTTCTATTAAGATGCATTAAACCAAATTGGATTGAAAATTTCTTACACGAGTTCTATAATGGAGAATCAGGAGGTCATATTTCTCCAAGAACAATAGCTCTCATGATCATGAAGGATGGTACTAATGTCCTAACCTCTTCAGTGATTTTCATTCATGGGTAAAGAAATGTAAGAAGTGTGTATTCTTTATAGGTAAAGAGAAGCTAGCATCCATTCCACTCCACCCCATCTCTATAAAAAAACATTCATGCAATGAGGATTGGATTTTATTAGAGTGATCAACCCACATTCAAGCTTTGGTCATAAGTGGATCCTCACAACTATGAACTACTTCACCAAATAGAAAGAGGAAGTTTCATTAAAGGAATAAAATGAGGGCAACATTCTGGAATTCTACAAAAGCATTGTGACCAAGGACCATCATTTATGATAATGCTTTGGCATTCCTTTGCAAAAAAATTCTGATTGTGCTATTATGAATGGAATCTACTTGAGAACCTCTTCAAACTATTATCCCCAAGGAAATGACCAAGAAGAATCAACTAATAATAATATCCTAAAGGTCATAAGGAGGATCTTGGATGAAAATCAAATAACATGGCATATTAAGTTAAACTCAACCTTGGGGGATAATAGGATCACTCCCAAGAGATCAACAGGCATCTCCCCTTATAAGTTGGTTTATGGTAAAGAAGCAAGGTTACCAATATCTCTTGAATTTATAGCTTTAGAGCTCATCAAATAACTACAAATGTTTGATTTTGAGGCTATGGAATTCATATATGTATAACTCATTGAACTAGAAGATTTAAGAAATCAAGCAATATAAACAACGGAAAAAGATCAAGCTTGGATCAATAAGTGTTTTGACAAGGAAAAAAAGCTAGAATTTTCCAATAAGGATTTATTGTCCTAAAGTGGGATGTAGACTGAGCTAAACTAAGTAGTCACTCAAAGTTTGATACAATGTGGAGTGGCCCATATATGATTTCAAGTTTTAAGTCAAACAGCACTTTCTAATTGTCAAAATTAGATGGAGAAGAGATGTAGATCTCGGTCAATGGGATCTATCTTGAGCATTTCTATTGAAGGAAAGACCCTCATTGTACATATTTGTTTATTTTTCAATTCCTCCCAGTGCTTTCAACACATTATCTTGTTGATAATGTAGTTTATTTTCCCTAAGTTCTCTGCATAGTGTTTTGTTTCTTTTTTATGGCATAGTTTCATTGCACGGTGTTTCATCGAGGACTCTGAAGAAAAGATGTTTTATGAAATTTTGGTAGAATTTCAAGTTAAAAATAGTTTTTGTAACATCCCCAAATGAATATAATCATCAACATCAGGCCCCTTAATGCTTATAATTATGAACAAGGCTTAGCTTAAACATATTTAAGCCTTCTTAATAATCAATACAACCTAAATAAATCTTAGGTTATATTTATAATCCAATCGATCTACCAATAAAATAATAATTTAGAGTTTATAGATATGTCAAGTAAGCCTTCCACCAACCTATCCCAAAATAGTATGATGATTTAGGATAATAGCCTAGATCACTAAAATTGATCTAGGGTGTTATTCTGAATCACCATATTTATATTATAGTATAATAGAATCAGTAAAATAGAAATAAGAGTAAATATTACCCCTTAAACTTATCATTTCTCTATTCCAAAACCAAGATTAGACTATCCTAGAGCTGGAGTCACCAGGTTCATCTAAGTATTCATATAACAGAAAGGTAAGCATAATAACAATTCTATCAAATCACTAAGTAAAGATTCTATATACAAAGATGAGAAAGTTTTTCATATCATCAACTAAATAATTCCACCTCTGATAACATTCACACACATTCTAGCAATGATCATCAAAAAGAGTACAATCCATAATATTTGTATGCCAAACAATCACAGAATCAAAGTACAACTATTAGAATAATAGGGGTATTACATATCTCCCTCATTTGAAACATCATCGTCTCGATGATTAACTTTAATCATAAGAGAATTTAAGTAAACATGTAATAAATAAATCATTAATCCATCAATTACTCAAAAATTATAGTATAAACTTGTAGAAAATCAAATTTCCATAATTTATAACAGCAATAATGGTTGTAACAGCACTTATTTAAGTGTTTTTCTTGAAAATAGAAAAATGTAAAAGTAGTTTTCAAATCAAAATATATCAAGTATCAAATAAAACTAAAAATTTTATGTTAAAACGAATGTGGAAAAGCAGTTTTCATGTCTTTCAAATTCTCCTTGTTGCACTTTCTTCATTGAACTTGTCCCACTAGACCTTGCATTTACTTATTTCATTGTTACACAAATGTAAATTGTACATTTTCAGCACCCTTACCGGTTCAAACACGATTATTCCAGGGTCTTGGACATTAAAATAATTCCAATTTAACACATGCGACAAATATAAAACATAATTTTTAAGAAAGGAAATATGAAAATCATCATGCATTTGTGCCAATGCATGAAGTAATGTTATTTGATAGGCCATAGGACTGATCACCTCAATGATTTCAAATGGTCCTACATATCAAGGTGACAACTTGGATGAATTTCCAAAGAAAATAGAACTCTTTTTAGGATTGACAATTCTTAGATGTTCAGTATGTTCCTCTACACTTTTTGAATAGATAAGAATATCATCCAAGAATACAAGCACGAATTTTTCCAATAATTATTGAAAAATATTTTTCATCAAATTGATAAAAGCGGCAAGTGCATTAGTCTTGTCGTGTAAATGTGCAACAGGGAAATTGACAATTTCTAAGCATGGGAATGATACCCCTGTACAAACCTTTTCATGTTTTATCATTCCAAGGAACTCCAGGTCTACCCAGTCAGTTCCAATGACCTCCCAGTTGATGTTAACACAATACCCTAAGTGAATTAGGAAATTCAATTCAACTCCCCTAGGTGATTTTAGGAGTTCTTGAAAAACGCTATGTCTAGGCAGTGTTGGGAAGGGCTATCATTGGCCTTCCCATGACTAGAGAAACCCCTTGAAGAAAAAAGGAGGATACAAACCCAACATGGAGGGGAATTAAAGGCCTAGAAACATCATGCAATTTGTTTTGGAAGATTCGTGGAAGATTTGGAGAGTTTGGAGCAGTTTGATCAAAAACAGGGTTCACAGGCCTAGGCAGTGCACAGGCCAAAACAATTGTTGAGCTTCTGAAGGTGATTCCAGGAGATAAAAATGGAGTTAGGAGATAAACATATAATCTCCATAAATTTAATTCAAATGCCTACAATATGGTGAAATTATTTTTTTAAAACACTTTGGCGCAATGGTTCTGCAAGCAGTTTTTCTCATACACAGGTGGAGTAACAAATCCAAAATCTTATTTTTCAGGGATCAAAAGGAGGAATAAATACCTTAGACCCAGACCATTGGATGTATAAGGAAATTTTTAGTTAATATAATATATAATTTCATCAAAAACTTCCATTAGGAGCTCAAGTTATTGTCGTTTCAAGTTTCCCTCTTGGAGCAAGTTCGAGAGTTAGTCAAATTTTAGAAGGACACGTGTCAGCTCCACAATCCTAGCAAGATTTTGTGTCCCTCACATCCCTCAAGTTCTGATACATCAAACATAGAAAAAATTTCTCAGCCCCCATGAATCCCTCTGGACCCACATAAGACCTCCAGGATCACCAGTTTAGCCCTCAGGTGCTTGTGGGAACTCAAAGCCTCCACTGTCAGATCTTCGTCATGTGTCGTCACCTTCATCGCCATGGAATTTGATGTACCTCATGTCTCTTTGAGTTGAGGGATGTTAGGGACATGAAAATTTTCCTAACTCAAACTCAAAAATTCTAAAAAAAATCTAATTGTTTGTGTTGATTAGAGAAAACACCTAGTAGAACTCACACACAGAGTCCGCACAGGAGAACAGCATAGGAGCAAAGGTGCAAAGGTATAGGAAGGTGTCGCGTGCAGAGGTGTAGAGTCAGACTTTCGGGACTTATCCGATTTTGGATATCAGGGCTATTCTTAGAGGTTGGTGTGAGGAGCACACAAAGCTATGCCGAGACTTGCGCGCCACTCTTCATGGAGATTTTAAAGATCACATTCAGTCACTCTTGCATAGACATAAGCTAAGAATAGATCCACCACTATATTTAACTATCAGTGATCTATAGACATCATACTTACATGTATGGCTATAGTTGTAAAAGGCGCGTGGCTATTATTAGCATGCGACCTATTTTGGTAGAGTTAAACGGTGAAGGGCTAGTCCGCCACCCTATATATATGTAATGAATTACTTAGTAAGATATAGATAGGGACACATATTGCTTTGAAGGGTTAGAGATACATGGCTGCATGAGACTGGATAATTGTAATAGATCCATGTGTGCATGTCTTGTATTGTATGAAGCTTTTGTACTATTGATATGATGAATATATGAAGAATATTGGTCAAACAAATAGCATCTGATATGTTTGTCATTATATACTATTATTATCACCATGATTTATACTGAAGTGCTTATAGATCTGGTATGGTGTAACAATGTATAGATGGATTAGTTTCTTAATATATGTTTGTTATACTACTTCATCATGCTACCATTCTGCTATAGCAACCCTAAAGAGGGACCTGGTACCTTTGTGTGCTTTGGGTGAGCGCTCAGCCTAGGCTGAGTGATGTGCCAGCACGTCTAAGTGTTATCTGAGAATTCTAGGCTGCATCATTGGTTCCATTGTTGGGACCTCTTTTTCAGTTGTTTCCGAATGGTTCGCAATGAAGACATACTTGCAAACTTTGGCGAGCGTTGAAGAGTGGATTCATGATCTGGAGGAAGAATACGCAAAGAGGTTTGGCACTGGATCCAGACTGAACACACGCACTTGGGTAGAGTAGAATCTATATGATAGTTTGTACGAGAGCTTCTTTGTTATATTTCCACAGAATTATACGAATGGCTGACTGCATATGCATATATGCAGAATTAGAGGTATCACACACTTGTTTGGAGACAAGAGGAATTTCAAACACTATATGATGTTGACCTGAGTTGGACTCACACGGTAGATACCTAGTTTCACAGTGTTCTAAATAGCTATATCTTGGAGTATTCAATTTTGACTTATTCATGCCTGGAGGTAGTGGAGTTCTAGTTCCTACGGTATCCTAGAGGGACATATTTACAAGGTATTCTATTGGCAATCAAAATACCGATGGTAACGTTGAACTTGGAAGATAAACCCATGGAAAGCTAAAAATCTCCACGTGCGGGGGTAGGAACAAGATTGGTGAAAGATGGCAGACCTAGTGGCAGCACGGTAGAGGGAAGAGAGGCAGTTGAAGTATGATGAGGTGTGTGAGAGGGAATTATGCAAGAAATGAGAAATTATATAATGGATGGTGTTGTGGAGAGAGATGGCTCGTGAAGGATTTAAGCTCATGGGGAGGAATAAGAGCAAGAGCATCAGGAACTCCTCCATCTAGGAAAGCTTGAAAGAGAACCCTCTTTGGCCTCACATGGAAGCACGCCAGTTGATATGACTTGGGCCACGGGTGCTCGTCTAACCCAACCTGCTGACCTAGCCCTTGTGCTTGGTTTTCCAGTATCTAGTACAGTAGGTAAACACAGTTTTAATTTAGGAAGTGAAAGAGCATAAATAAGTCAGATAGCAAGTACATAAATGGCAGCACAAACAGCTTCATTATTCTTTGGGGGTACATTTTGAGGCTCATCATCTGCACAGAATATGAACACACCAAGTGTGGGATTCACCTTTGGAATTGGGACTACTTCACAGACTATAAGGGTCCAATATAGTACCACTGTCAGGACACAGGGGAGTGCATCCACGGGCCCTATTCCAAATATTGGAGGAGGATTAGGTGGTATGGGAAGTTCTAGTTCCAGTGGTTCAGGTGGTTTTGGAGGAAGAGGAAACCAAGGGGGTTCTGGGTCAAGTGGTCAAGGCCCGTAACAACTCTAGAATATTTATATGGAGATGTCCCTTCATCTCCCAGAGTACAGAGGTATTGAGGATGTTGTTGAACATGTTCATATGTGTGAAATATTGTGGCGCGTGAAAGGTATCATGGCTTCTGAGCGCAAGGCAAGTCAATTTGATACTACATTATAGGAACGTGCGCATAGCTGGTATAGGAAGTTTGATCCCAATCAAACTTGTATTGACTATGCAGCATTGAAAGATGCTTTCTTGAAAGAGTTCCATATCCCAGAGTTTGAGCAGAAGAGTATAAGCACACTCAAGGATATAAAGCAAGGCACTACTGAAAGTGTACATGAGTATGATGCCCATTTCAAAACACTTCTATCTAAACTCTCCTATGGCATTCATGCAAGTCAGCATGCACAATGGTTTGTCAGGGGATTGATTACGCCATTTCGAAGAGCACTGTCACATAAAACTTACATTGACCCACATGAAGCATTGGAAGCAGCTTTATGCACTGAAGCAGTTGGGAGTATTGACACTGGAGTTAGTCCATTTTTGGAAGCTCAGATAGTAGCTATGGAAAAATAGTTAGAGAAATTATCGGCAAACTCAGCTCATGAAATGCGCTCAGGAATCTGGTGTATAGATTGTGAAGTAGAAGGCCACACCAAGGATATTTTCCCTCATAGAACTATACGTTCACTGTTGTTAGACTGTGAGATTTTCCATTTGAATCATGATGCTAGTCACTGCCCCCTACTACAACACGCAATCAGGAAGAATGTATCCTCCTTTTGTAAAATTTGTAGGTCCACGACCCATGATACTGAGGACTATAGATTGATTGGCCAGATCCATGATGCCATTGATATTGGGGTAAGACAGGCGAGTGTGGCTGATAATCCTAAAGGAAAGAATGAGCATCAGGATAGGGATTATAATCAAACATGCTATGACAGGAATGACGGAAGGTTTGAAGGGGTTCATGAAAGGGGACGAGGATATCGAGGTGGATATGGAGGATGAGGCCAAGGTGGAGGAAGGAGTGAATTCCCTCAAGGAACTTGCTATACATGTGGCTCACCTGACCATTATAGGTGTGAATGCCTGCAGAATATTTCCTGTTCATTTTGTGGAAAGGGGCATAGTTATGAAGAGTGTCCAGACTTGTATGAGCATCTCAGTAAGCAGCACAAGAAAGAAAACAAAGGTGCAGGGATGGTTAGAATCTAGTGCATGCAGTAGAGAATCAGTGGATGCCCAAGTTAACACCAGAACCTAAGGTAGTAACAGTCAAGATAACCACATGAGCTGAGGTGGCACGTGCAAGAGAGGTTTTGCAACAGAAGCCGACAATCACTAGGGAGGAGGTTTTGCATGCTAGGTATCTAGATCCAGCTCATCAGAAAGAAGTCTATCAGGAAATGATGGAGGTCCTTAGAAGCCTTCAAGGTGAAATACAGGGTTTGAAAGAGCAGTCTCAGAAATTGGAGCATAAGGATACAGAACAGGCCCCATCAGATATTGACGACATCAGAGAGGTATGTAGAACGTTGCGCCAGGAGAATATTATTCCTTTATTAGGAAATTGGTTGAAGGGGAATACTCCATGCACAGGAACTAAGACTAGAAGAAAAATACTTCATGTGAATCTTCCCCCCGATAGCATTGACTACGACAAAGAGATCACTTTGAATGTTGTTGTGGATGGGTGGCTATTGAGCAATATTTTCATTGACACAGGTGCAGAAGTGAATGTACTTACATTGGATGCATGGGAACAAATGGGGAGACCCCCACTGCAACCATCATCTAATGTATTGTTCATGGAAAATAGAACAAAAGCTACTCCCATAGGAGTTTTGAAGGATGCATCTATCACTATACAAGGGGCCAAGTTTACAGGAGACTTCGAAGTGCTAGTGCTTGTGGAAGTAGATAGCTTCCCAGCTTTTCTTGGGTGCCCTTGGTGTTATGCAAAACAATGTTGATTTGAGGTTTAACAAGGGGTATATCAGCTTCGAGAACAAGGAGGAAAGGGTCATAATACCGTTGACAAATGGGAATTCCATACCATATGTGGAACCTTTGAGTGAAGAGGACTTGAACAAAATCTATATACGCGCTATTCAGGGACCCAGAGGTCAATGAGCCATCCAAGGAAGGAATCCTTCATTGGGAAGATTCTCAGTCAATCAGTGATACTACTAGTATTGCTTGTGATAATTGGGCTCATGGCACTTATGAACTGGTGGGGCACAAAGTTAAGCACGTGGTTGCTTATAAAAAGGGTTTTCGCTCTGTCTGGTGTATAGGTCGCTCAGTACCCCATTATACTGGATCCGAAGATTTGGCTAGATTCTTACAGGCCATGGAAGCAAACTGGGCTAACCAGCTTAAACGATGAGATATGCTGTCATATACTTTGGGTAGGACAGCAAGCACTGGTGGGTGGTCCACAGGGATAATCTCTTAGAATGGGGAACGATTGGGACCGCCTTATCAACCAGGTTTTCAAGAAGTAATGCACCTACAAAATTTTTCCCTTATCAGGGTGATCAACCTACTCTACATCATATCCAGTAGTGTGAGAGCATTTGAATAGTAGGAAAGGAAGCATTACCACCCTCACTTTGGGTGCATCAGTTTTATTATACTCTACAAGGTTACGCGCATGCTTGGTATGTATATGCTGAACTACATCACGACACTCGCAATTGGCAAAATTTGACTGCAGGGATGATCCAAACTTTTGACTTCTTTTCATCTACACCACCAGTGAACACAGCTTTAAGCTTTATCAAGTGCTTAACCATGGGAGATAGTGGGAAAGCGGAAGAACTTATTCAGGAAATATTTGATGAGACAGAGACAGTGGCATGTTTTACGGATGAAGAAGGTGATATCATATTACTTGAGCATGCTTCTCTGGAAAAAGATAAGGGGGAGATGGTTTACATAATTGATGATGAGGAAGTTGAGCACTTGGATGTGGATCATTCACATGGAACACATGAAGTGTTAGCTAGTGCAGATGTAGATGCACGCGCATATCATGAACCTATGAAGACAAAAAAGGTAAATATAGGCATAGAAGCTGAACCTAAGGAGGTGATAATTGGGGATTACTGGTCAGAATCAGAAGTAGCAAAGATCATAGAGTTACTTAGAGACTATGAGGACTTATTCCCAAGAGGATACCATGAACTTAAAGGCGTGCATAAATCACTTGGAGAAATGAAGATAAAGCTCAAGGAAGGTGTGCGCCCTATTAGGAAGCGACCTTATCAGATGAATCCCAATTTGCGTGAGAAAGTAAAGGAGGAGATTGACAAGATGTTGAAATATGCACCAAAGGATCATTCAACCATTGGATGAATCAGAATGGGTCAGGTCCTATAAAGGGTGACTTGGAGAAATGAAGCATGTGCGCCCTGTTAAAAATCAAATGAATCCCAATGAAAGTAGGATTGACAAATTTGTGGATCATTCGATTATCAGAAGATGGTGATAAGAATCAAAAAGGATGGTAGGATTTGAATTTGTGTTGATTACAGAGATATTAGAACGCATCATGTGTTACAAATCCCTTTCCTATGCCATTCACAGAGGAAATATTAGGAGTGGTTGGGCGTGAGATATATTCATTTACAGATGGGTTCTCAAGGTATCATTAGGTTAGGATTGCCCCGGAAGATCAAGAGAAGACCACCTTCACTACTGAATGGGGAAGCTTTGCCTATATTGTGATGCCCTTTGGATTGAAGAATGCACCTGCTGTATTTTCAAGGATAGTGGTACAAGCATTCAAGGATTTTATTCACAACTTCTTACAGGTCTATCTTGATGATTGGACCGTTTATGGGCTAATTAAGGATCATTGTGACAATCTGCACTTAATGTTTGAAAGATGTAGACAGTTGAGTATCTCATTGAACATCAAGAAGTGCATCTTTGCTACTCCCTTTGGCATACTTTTAGGACACATTATCTACAAGGAAGGGTTGTTGGTTGATCCAGCTAAAGTTGCAGTCATCATAGGCTTGAAAGCGCCTACCAGTCAAAGTGAGGTGCACAAATTTTTTGGGTCACACAGGGTATTATAGAAATTTTATAAAAGGGTATGCAAAATTTGCCGCACCCTTGGAATAATTTCTCAAGGGGAAAGGTACATTCTATTGGGGGGAGTCGCAGCAGTGTGCATTTGAGATATTGAAGAAGAAACTTACTACCGTGCCTATCTTGTGCTTTCCTTCATGGGATAAACCTTTTCATGTTCATGTGGATGCCTCTGGCATAGCCATTGGTGTTTTCTTATCTCAACCGGGAGAAGGTATCATTGATCATCCCATTTGATTTGCTAGTAGGAAGTTAACCCCAGCAGACCAGAATTATACCACTACAGAGAACGAGGCCTTGTCCATGATCTATACCTTACACAAATTTTGTCAGTATTTTTTGGCCACACCATTTGTGTTTTATACAGATCACATGGCATTGAAGTATTCGGTGAACAAACCCATTTTACAGGGCCACATATGCTGATGGATACTCTTATTTCAAGAGTTTGACTTTACAGTTGTGGTAAAACTAGGTAAAAAAATTCTAGACCGGATTGCTTGTCTAGAATTCAGTCAGGAGAAGAGGCAAAAACCATAGAAGAGACCATGCCTGATGCACAGCTGTATAGGTTACAACACGCACCATCCGAATTAGAGGACATTGTTATCTTTCTAAGGACTGGTATGGCACTAGAAGGCATGAAAGCTTTAGAGAAGAAACAACTTGTTATACGCGCGGCACCATTCATGTTAATTAGTGGTGATTTGTACAAATTAGGTAGAGATGAGGTGTTACGCCATTGTGTATTGGAGCATGAACGAAAGGATATAATGGAAGAAGCACATGGTGGTATTGCAGGTGGCCACTATGTAGGTGATGCACAAGCGCGCAAAATTCTACTTGCTGGTTTGTGGTGGGAAACATTATACAAGGATTGTAAAGAGTATTGTAAGACTTGCGACCATTGTCAATGTCTTAGTCGACCCGGACAATAGGATGAGATGCCTTTATGACCAATTATAAGTGCCGAACCCTTTGAGAAATGGGTGATTGACTTTTTGGGCCTATTTCACCAGACCGCGCGCAGGACTAGATCACACTATATCATCACTTGTACAGATTATCTTACCCGATGGGAAGAAGTAGCACCTATAAAGGATTGTACAGTGGCTACAGTAGTAAGGTTCTTATGGGAGAATGTTCTTACAATGTATGGTTGTCCTTTAATTTTAACAAGTGATAGGGGCACACATTTTTTGAATGAGACAATAAGAATTCTGTTAGATGAGTTTATGGTTGCCCACCATAAGACTACACCCTATCACACTCAGGCAAATGGAACTACTGAGGCTTTTAAGAAGATTTTGACCCACAAATTGACCAAGATTTGTGATGTTGGAAGGAAATATTGGGATGATAAAGTATCTGTTGTTCTTTGGGCTTATAGAACAACATACAAGAGATTGAACAAAGCCACACCTTTTCAATTGGTGTTTGGCGTGGAAGCTGTTCTTCCTCTAGAATTTATGTTACCTTCTTTACGCATTGCACATGCAGCTAGAGGTCTAGCTGATGAGCAAGCCTTGGAAGAACAGATTGAGAGGATGGTTCAACTAGATGAGTGCCGAGCCATTGCACGCTGGAGTCAGAAATAGAATAAAGCACACCAAAAGGCATGGCATGATCGATATATCAGGGATAAGAAACTTGCGGTTGGACAAATGGTACTTCTGTATGACTCCAATTTTTTACACCATCCAAGGAAGCTCAAGGTACATTGGTTGGGGCCATATATTATAACTCATATACTTGAGTTAGGTGCTTGCCAATTAGAAGCAATTGATGGAACAAGGCTGCCCAATTATTTTAACGGGAGTAGGTTGAAGCCCTACTATAAATAAGTCTTCTTGGTGTTTGTAATAAGGTAGTATTGCCAGATAAATTAGGTTTCCCTTTCTGCATTCCCTTAATGTATTTCTTTCATCATCGCTATGCTTTGTCAATTTAGTTCTTGTTTGTGTAATAAGTGCACTTGCGCGCATGAAGCTAACTACAATCTGAAGCATGTTGATGCGCAGAGGACTACACATTATTTTAGCGTGGGGTGGATTGTTGGTGACTCTCAGGTATATGCTGCAAAGATTTAATGCTACGAGTGTTGAGAAAGAAGATTGCTAAGGGTGATTGACAAAATATTGCTTCTCAAGATAACCAAGGATGAAGATGAATGAGGGAAAGTATAACATGAGGTAAGCGGTGGCCATGGTAACTACCAAGAGATTATGCAGTGACGAGGTACTCAGGTGCTAGAGCACATGCTGAAGAGAAGTTCTGTAACAAAAGGTAAAAAGGCGTGCTAGAAGGTTATAGCTTTTGGCGTAAAAATGTACAGCACGGAAATGATAAAAATGGGTAATAAATGAGGAGAATTTGGTAGGTGGAAGGAGCAATTAATGTAGTGAAAAGTGGAAATCTATATAAGGACGGGATGCGATTTCATTTTTACCCTTGTGACTATGAGAATTCAACAAAGAGCTACGTGTGAAAAGCCAAGTAAAGCGGTTAAAGGTGTGAAGCAAGAGAACCAGGTGTGAAAGACAGATCTGTGTATTGGAAGGGCTTGTATCCCCATAGGAGAAGGGTTTGAATGAAGTAGAGTGATAGAACAGAGCTAGGGCACATGATTTCATGATTGTAAATTAGGGCACGGTTGAATCAAGTTAGGGTTTGAGGTAAACCAATAAAAAATTTGTCAGCAGAAGGTCTAGAAATAAAACCCAAAGAGAAGAATGGATCCAAAGAAGAAAGCAACACCATAAAGGAAATGAAGGAGGTGGTAGTAGAAGAAGAGGAAGAGATGGCTACAGAAACAATTTTTATTCAGAGTATGATAAGTACATCTGAGGAGGTAATTATGGGCCAGGAATGGGATACTTCACATACGAAAAAGTAAGATAAGTGAGTATAATCACTAGACCAACGATAACCAGAAGAAATTAGATGACTTGCTCACTTCCTAAATGAACATACCAACTAAGGATGGCATTTAGAATATATGATGATGTAAGGGAAAGGATACTGAAAGGGATTGGTGTCTACCAGCCGTATGAGCTCTCATAATTTGGGAAGTATGCACCATTGTATAGATACTGATGAGCTGATTCCATGAGGAATTTTTCTATTTTGTGGTATGGAGGGTAAGATTGAAACCCATTCTTATTGCCATGTAACTGGACTAACAATAGGTGAGGATATTAAGGTTGACCTAGCAAACAAGAGTACCATTTTGGAGACACAGAAAGTTGGGCTACCATTGAAAGGACCACATGAATGGAATATTGATAAACTAAAAAATTGTCCAGTAGTACAGGCAGCAATGCACCTGATTACAAACTTTGAATGACCAAGAATGTTGGTCACAAGTTAACTCTATGTGGCTCAACAAAAGTCACATGTCAGAAGGAGTCAGATAGAATTGTGGCTTCATTAATAGAGAAAATAGTAGAGGAATTTACCAGGTGTGTAGGAAACAAGATAAGCTTTGGCTTGTGTTTTGCTAAGTTTGGTATTCATGGAGATTAGGGTACTAGATGGCCCAAAAGAGAATATATGGGAATACCCCCATGAATCACAAGTCTCTAGCTAAGTAACAATTCTTTAAGTATCTGTGCAAGGGGTCAATGATGGATGAGGTGAAGGAGAGAGCAGAGATGTGGTATGATAGGCTCACATGCATGGCGTTTGAAGAGGAATGGCATATACCCAAGGAGTTGTACTTCGGTTATAGGGAAAAGGCACAGTTTGCAGTCTACCAACACTTTTGTAATGCACCTTTCTAATGGTAGATGGGTCATGGAGCCCATGGTGTAAACTACCTTATGCATTTTCCATGTGATACTTCAAGCTTCAGTACATTTTTTCACCAACACATATAAGGTTAGTGTTTAATGCAGACAATTTGGACTGTCAAATATCAAACCTTGTAAAAACGTTATGAAGATATCTGGGGAAGAATGCATACAATGAGAGTAATATCTTAGAGATTTTGAGCATTAAACTAGAGACACTTGCCATTGTAGATATCGGGGCCATGCTAATATACCTCCAACTTAAGCCTGAAAATGGAAAATTTCAAGTATGTGGAAAAAAGTTCATGCACTTTAGGGCCACCAAAGGGGAAGCATACCATGGATCAATGTTCTAGGGACCTAGGCCCTCTGAACCCAAGCAAGATGATATAGGAAGAGGATGAAGATCAGGAGGATATTTGGTGATTTCTTGGTATTAAGAGGTTAGGAAGTAGCCATCTGGTAGAAGGAGAAGGAGACTGAGATGTCATCTTCACAGGGAGAAGAAGTAATTGGGGATAGAGTAGGGTAAAATGTTTGAAGAAGGTATTTAATTGCACAAGGGTGCAAGGAGAAACTCAACAAGCTAAAGTCTAGCCAGAGGGGAAGAAAAGAAGAAAACTCAGGCTCAACGAGGAAGTAGAAGAATCTGAGGAGAAGGCAAGCCTCATCTCCAACAGAAGAGGAGCCTCAACATGAGGAGGAGGAGAAAATGGAAGGAGGAGAAGGGGAACAATCAGAGGCCACACAAGACAAGGGTGGGGATACATCAAGTGTTCCTAACCTTGATGCAACCATTCCAAGAGGGCCAAGATCCGTCGAAGTAAGGTGAGGATGCCAAGGCACATACCATGGGATATCAGAAGAACCAAAGCTGATTATAAAAGCGCTCCCGGTCCTAGAGCACCATGCAAGTAGAAGGATCTATTCAGATGGGCATTTTCATCCACATGAGGACAAGGTAACTTCATACACCTAGAAAACACTTTCATGGTCAATGCACACGCATATGGATGAGCCAGAATTTGATGTTCAGTGAAGAATCATGTGTGTCAAGATGATTGAAGAAGGAACCTGAAATAAGGCACATGACAATCAAGCCAACGGTGATGACAGATGAGCAGGTAAGTAATGCTCTAGTAAAGGTATATTTTGAGGTAGCAAGAAGAAACATTTGATTATCTACTACCATCTAAGGCACTGATTATAGAAGCTGTAAGCTCAAGGATGTGGAGATATCGCATCCTAGTGTAGGGAAAGGTTGATTAAGAGAAAATATGACACTTTTGTTAGTATGGCGGGAGGAAATTGGAGATGATGTCCTAAAGGTATGCCCACATTTGGAATCCCAAGTGCCAAAATCACAATTTCACTTCTGCAATAAACCCCTATGTAAATACAATGATAACATTAGTGTTGGAGGATGAAAAGGTGCATTTATCAAAACAGCCCAAGGACCCCACGGAAGAGTCAGAGAAAGCTTTTTTAAAGGCTGCCAGTACCAAGGAAGTTCCATTGCTACTTATGAATTTGGTGCCTACTGCAAGCCATCCATGACGAGCTAAAGAAAGTTGGCCATGCACTAATGATATTTAGCTCCAGATGCATTCCATTTTTAAAAACATTGGAGGATGTTGAAAATGAATGTATTTTTACAAGGCTAAGAAGGATGCAACCCTAGGCCACCTACTATGAACATTTAATCCTGGTGAAACAAAAGCTTCGAGACACTAGCTGTGACATAGGAACCACATAAGGAAAGGTTATATGAGCTTGGAAAGCTCATTGCTCAAAAGATGGATATATTGGAAGGGCTACAAACCTCTATGTCAAGCATAATGCTTGTGATACATAATGAATAGGGAAAGCTAACTATGAAAGAGCTGCAGTCTATCATTGATAGATGTGCAACCCCAGAGAAGGTAGGAAAAACAATTGATAGAGTGGGAGAACTTGGAAGTAGATATAAAGGAAAGAATATTCAAAGTTAGTTTCATACACTGTAAATTAAGATGAACAAGAGGAGCTTGAAGGTTTCTCATGAAAAGTTTGATAATTAAGGGATTGTATTCGAAACCTTCAAGATGAGGTTATTCAATACATCTCTTTATTTGCCCATTCTTTCTGATAGCAGTTTTGGACTTCTTACCGCATTTTGGAGGTGACAATGAAACTTAGTGAGATTGGTACTGTTGACTTAGAGAAAACACCTAGTAGAATCTCAACACAAGTAAGAAGAATCAATGTAAGAAAAATAGGCGCAAAGGTATCATGAACAATCTTCGCATTAGAGGTGTAGAGTCAGACTTTCAGGACTTCTCCAATTTTGGATATCAAAACTATTCTTAGAGGTTGGAAATGCGGAGCACAGAAAAGCTATGCAAAAGAGACTTGATTTGCCACTCTTCATGGAAATTTACATAAAGAGCAGGTTCAGTCACACTTTCATGGACATAAGCTAAGAATAGGGAAAGTCACACATCAAGTATAGGGAAAAATAAGGGGAACTAGAAATAGGAAACTTGCATCAGTAAGGCAATGTAATTGTGAACGAAGGCATTGGCAAATGATTCAGCATGTAACCTATTTTGGTACAGTTAAGCGGTGAAGTTCCAGTCCCCCCATCCATATATATCATCTAGTGAAATTACTTAGTAGATTGATTTGGGAGCTAGATGACACATAACTGAGCACAGAGATTGGTTTACAAATACATGAGGTACACACCTTTGAAAACCCATATTTTGTTCGGTGATATTTCTTATGAGTGCATAGTACAAGGTATTTATGAACACTTCTCTACCTCTTGGTTCATGAATATATGTAGATTATTGGCCAAATGTATTAGTATCTCCCTAGGTTTGTCATTGTACAAATATTGTTATCATGATGAGTTAGTCAACTTCAAGATGCTTATAGATCTAAAAATGGTGTAACTTTGATAGCCATTCCGATAAGAAAGTGTTTTTGATTAGAGATGAATCTATCAGTTTTTAAAATGTTACAAAAGACTCCAATGTGCGGCGTATGTTGCAAATTGATTTTATTCACAGAGATGATCAAAAACTTGTGGCTAATAATTATTCCTTTTTATAATTGTTGCATCTGAGACTTAGTCACATTAGTTTCAAATATCTCAAAACACTTCTCTGATACGATATGGTAAGAGTTTTTACATCTCTTAAGTCCAGGATGGATATAAGTGTCCTAACTACATATTAGGTAATCAACATAGAGCTTCATTCTATAATAGTACTTGTTATCCAAAATTCACCCTCAAGGTAATTTTGATAACATGCATCAAATTATTCAGTCTTGAGCAAGTAGATTGATTCAAGGCCCGAAATCATGTTTTTCGGGGTCCCCTTGGCTTTTTTCTAACTCTCCCATCCAAGAAGAAATCCCAACGAGTTAGAAAAAATGGAAAAAATTACAAAAAATAAGGTTGCAGGACTGTTTTAAAGCATTTCTAGGTCTGAAGGGACAAAAAGGTTGTACCGGCCAATGCAGGTCATACCAAGGTTCGTCGTACCAAGCTTGGGACGCTGAAATACAAATAAAATGGCCGAAATAAGTCAGAACATTTTTGCTAACTGTTGAGGCGGTCCACTCTGGGACAGTTGGGACAGTTAGTACGCGGACGGTCGAACCGGGACGTGCCGAAAATGACGTAAGGCAGGCCGAAAGTAAGGAAAATGGGTCAAGTTTTTTTTTCGCGTGATTTGGGACGAACCGGGACAAAAGTACGCGCAGTCTCGGACACGAATTGGGCCGATTTGCCGCGGAAGACGCGAACCATTTCGGATAGTGCGGAGATATTTGTCCCAGACAGTCCAAAACAGTTGGGACGCGGAGAGCCGAAAAGTACGTGAAGGGACATGTCGGCCGATGTGAAAAGGTGAAGTTTTTGTCCCAAATCTGCAAACAGGGAACGCGGGACGGAAAAGCCGAAATCGGCCGAAGGCAAAGAAGAAAAGTCAACGTTTGACCCGTGAAACTTCAAACGGCCATAACTTTTGACTCCGAGCTCCGATTTTCACAAAATTGGACTTTCTGGAATGAGCACGACGTCCTCTACGCCACAAAAACTAGATTTCTTATTTTTTAATGAGGGTAGATATATTTAAATAAAAGAAACATATTCGGCTCCAGTCAGTTAATGCTCATTCCCGTCAAATGACAGAAAACGCCTGCCAGACCCAAAATAGCTACCCGCACTCAGAAGGCCATAACTTTTGCATTTCTCAACAAAATCACACAAAATTGGTACCATTGGAATCGTGGATCTAAGCCCGATGCACAAGAAATCAAGAAATTCTGGATTTGATGAGATATTTATGGAGATTTTTTATAAAACATGGCCGGGTTCATAACAGTGCTTTATTTGGTAGTTGGGAGTGCAATTAAGAGGCATGGTCATCATTCTTTCTCTACTGCAGCACATGGGACAGTATGAGGAGCCTTTTGCAAGTAATATGTAATCATTTCACTCAATTTAATGCCTCTTACAGGTGGTTGAAGGACAGATTTCGGGATTTCCATTTTCCCTTCTCTTTTCCTTCTCATTTTTTCTATAAATTGGAGTGTTGGGGTCATTGTAAAGGAGAGAGTTTTAGCGTAGAAAAGCTCTGTCAAAATTTCTTTGTGAAGCCAGTGTGCATGCATTGCCCCTTGTTGTGGACTCCTTGCATGGTGATCCAGGCCATTATCTTGTTCAGTAACTGCCATACCATGAAGCAATAAAATGACCAGTTTGTGGATGCATCTTCAATATGAAGTCATTCTTCTTCCAAGGGTGTAGTGCAATTAGACGGGACAGCAGTGACAACGGTTGGAGTAATCAAAGGTTTGAGCCTCACACTGCACGCATGTCCCAATGTAGTAGTGTTGCAAGATGTGTCGGTCATAGACCTACCACCACTCTTTATATTATGCTTGTCAAGAGACTTCACTGCTAAAATTGGAGGCTATCTTTCGGCGGATTGGTCACACATGCTGTTCAGAACAAGGTATGGAACTAAGGCTACAATCAGGTCTGAACCTATTGCAAACTTCCACATTGAGCCTTACACTCCAAGCCAAATCAATGCCAACTGTCTCAGCATTTGATCAAGAAGATTATCCAAGCACTGACGAAGTTGACACCAAGGTTGGGAGCATCCCAGATTTGACTCTTGATGAATGGGCAAGCAAAGTGCATGCTTTTGATCCATATCAAGAAATAGAAGAATCTGAGCTAGGAGTCTATTGCATACATGAAGAAAGTCAACCTATTCCCAGCATCACCAAGCCAGATCATAAGGACAAGAATGAAGTATGGCAATTGTTCTTTGATGGATCAAGGAGTAGACAAGGTGCAGGAGGAGGAGCTATGCTCATTTCACCGCAAGGTATAAGGTATTACTCAGCCTTCCGTTTCCAGTTTTCCTGTTCAAACAACACAGCTGAGTATGAAGCCTTAATTCATGGACTGCACTGGGCAAAGAAGAAAGGCATCAGGAATTTACAAGTGTTTGGTGATAGTGAGCTGATCATAAACCAAGTCAAAGGAAAAAATGCTGCCAAAAATGATCTGTTGAAGAACTACAAAAATCAGGTATGGGATCTTATTGAAGATTTTGAAGCTTTTAGCATCATTTCCATCCCAAGAAAAAAGAATGAAGCCGCTGACAGACTGGCAGCAATTGGGGCTGCGTTTGATGTTGTAGAAAGTATCAAAAGTGAGAAAACTCAGCCTCATATCAAAGTGGTTGTGAGACCAGCTGTTCCGGATAACAACACAAGTTGGCAAGTCTTCGAGAATGATCAGCAAATTGTTAATTTCCTACAAGAAGAAGCTGAGTTCTCCATGAGAAATCAAGACAAGCTGGAGCAGCAGTATGGCGACCAAGTGGTGCAGCTGAGGACTAACAGATTACCAAAAGGCCTCATAACGCTAGAGTCAATCTTCAACCCGAATGATCAGTTCCGGAAGGAGAAAGCGAACATTCAAGTAAAGGGTGAAGATTCAGAGCCTATCTTAGTAGATGAAGGCAAGACATTGCAAATTGGCAAAGTAAGTACTCCACAAGAGAAATCTGATTTTGTTCAGCTTTGTCAAGAATTCCCAGATGTCTTTGCTTGGACTTACAAAGATTTAAGAGGTTTCAATCCAAAGTTGGCACAACATACTATTGAGTTGGATCCGGAATCCAAGCCTGTCAGGCAAAAGCAAAGGCCAGTAAATCCTCATATCGAGCCTCTCATGAGAAAAGAGTTAAGCAAGCTCATTGAGGCCAGTATCATCTTCCCCATCAAACACTCAAGTTGGGTTGCAAACTTGGTGCCGGTAAGAAAGAGAAACGGAGAAATAAGATTGTGTGTGGACTTCCGCGATCTAAATAGAGCATCACTGAAAGATCATTATCCGCTTCCATCAATGGAACAAATATTGCTGGTTGTAGCCGGTTCAGAAAGGTTTTCATTGCTAGATGGATATTTAGGCTATAATCAGATATTGGTGAAAGAAGAAGATCAATTCAAAACGGCCTTCACTACAAAATGGGGCACATATGCTTACAAGAAGATGCCATTTGGACTGTCAAATGCCGGAGCAACATTTCAGCGAGCTATGGATATGGCGTTCAAAGGCTTGATCAACAAGATAGTGCTGGTATACCTGGATGATATCACTGTCTTCTCAAAGAATGCAGCAGACCATCTCTTTCACCTCAGGCAAGTGTTTCAGAGGTGTAGAAGGTTGGAGTGTCTTTGAATCCAAAGCAGTGTGTATTCTTGGCACACGAAGGCAAACTGTTGGGCCACATCGTCTCTAGGGAAGGGCTAACAATTGATCCTGAAAGGGTTGAAGCCATCCGAACGCTTCCATTTCCACACCACAAGAAATCTCTCCAAAGCTTCTTAGGAAGGATAAACTTTGTCCGCAGATTTGTGCCTAATTTTGCCACTCTTGTGAAGCCTCTAACAATGATGTTGAAGAAGAGTCTGGCATTCAAATGGACAGCAGAAGGCAAGGAGAGTTTTGAAAGCATCAAGCATGCAATATCACAAGCTCCAACTCTTATCAACCCAGATTTCTCAAAGGACTTCATGTTGTATGCGTTTGGAGGATCAGATACAATCTCAGCTATCTTGACACAGCTGAATAGAGAAGGTTCAGAACAGCCCATAGCATTCTTCAGTCAAACCTTGGAAGATTACGAAATAAAGTATTCTTTCATCGAAAAGCATGTCCTTGCTGTCATCAGAAGCTTGAAGAAGTTCAGACATTTGGTCTCAAACAATAAAATTCAACTGCTGGTGTCTCATGCTGGTGTCAAGGACTTCCTCCTAAATAAGGATTTAAATGAGAAGAGAGCAGGTTGGATCACTCGGGTGATGGAATATGATATTGAAATCAAAGTGACCAAGCTAGTTCGTGGCAAAGGCTTGTGTGAGCAGCTCGCTTCCAAACAATCAGACGAACCAAAAAGTGAAGAAGATGCTGTCCTGCTACTACAGAATGATCAAGAACAACCAGCTGATGATGCACCCGTCCCATGTTGGACTCAAGACTTGGTGCACTACCTCCAAACAGGCTTGTGCCCCCCAGAAGTAAGCAAAGCAAAAAGGAGATACTTCAGATTACAAGCCATTCCATATGTGCTTGTTGATGGAGTTTTGTTTAAAAAGGACATCAATGGTGTTCTATTAAGATGCATTGGAACAGGTCAAGTTGAGAAAATCCTACACGAGTTCCATGACGGGGAAGCAGGAGGCCACTTTGCTCCACGAGTAACAGCTCTCAAAATCATGAAAGCTGGTTACTATTGGCCTACTGTGTTCAATGATTGCTACTCATGGGTCAAGAAATGCAAGAAATGTGCATTCTTCACGGGGAAAGAAAGGTTAGCAGCGCTGCCCCTTCGTCCAATTTCAGCGGATCAGCCATTCATGCAATGGGGATTGGACTTCATTGGAGTTATCAATCCCAATTCAAGTCAAGGCCACAAGTGGATACTAACAGCAACAGACTATTTCACCAAGTGGACCGAAGCAGTGGCACTCAAGGAGGCAAATGAATCTAATATCTTAGATTTCTATGAAGGAATAGTCACGAGGTTTGGTGCCCCTGCCACTATCATATCAGATAATGCATTGGCATTCCTTGGCACAAAGATCACTGAGTGGGCTGTAAAAAATTGTGTGTATCTCAGCACTTCATCAAACTATTACCCTCAAGGTAATGGCCAAGCCGAGTCTACGAACAAGAATCTACTAAGAATCATCAGGAGGACTCTTGATGAGAATCAGAGGACTTGGCACTCAAAGCTCAAATCAGCTCTATGGGCTGATAGGATCACACCCAAGAGATCTACAGGAAGCTCTCCATACAAGCTTGTGTACGGAAAGGAAGCAGTTCTACCCATATCACTCGAGTTGCCAGCATTGGAACTCATGAAACAGTTGGAACTAGCTGAGTTTGAACCTATGGAAATCAGGTATGCAGAGCTGATGGAATTAGAAGAACAAGAGAGCACGCAATGCCCAGACCATAGAAAAGGATAAAGCATTGGTCAAGAAGAGTTTTGATAAGAAAGCTAAGGCTAGGATACTTTCCAAACTGGAGATTTGGTGTTGAAAGTGGGATGCTGATCGTGCAAAACCAGGAAAGCACTCCAAGTTTGATGCCATCTGGAGTGGCCCGTACATGATCATTGAATGCAAAGGTAGCAATGCTTTCCGACTGGCTAAGTTGGATGGTGAAGAATTGCAGATTCCGGTCAATGGAATCTATCTCAAACGCTGCTACTAGAAAGATAGCTTCTCATCCTTGTAAATATTAATTTAGATTTTCCATTCCTCTAAGTGCTTATGCACATTGTACTGCTGTTAGAGTAGTTTTTATTTCCCTAAGTGCTTGTGCACATGTCCTATTGCTTCTAGTATGTGCATGTTTGCAGTTCATCAAGCTCCTGGAAAAGAATTTGCAGCCACAGGAAAACCAGCTCAACGAATGTTTTGATGGCTCAAGGACACAGGTTTTCAAATTTCAGATCAGCTGAGAGGCTATCAAACAGACTCCATGCCCAATGGATTGCTACAAGCAGCTGGCCGTTCTTCATCTGGCAGGCAGATGACCCCGCTGAGTCGCCAAATTGTTATCCAAAATTCACCCCCAGGGTAAATTTGATAACATGCATCAGAATATTCAAGTCCCAGGCAAATTGATTGTTTCAGAGCAAAAATCATGTTTCTAGGGTCCCTTCAGGAAATTTTCTAACTCTCCTGTCCAGGTTAGAAAAGAGCAAGCTCTGAGAAAATGTGGAAAAAAGTTGCAGAAAGCAAGTAGGTTGATCCAGGAAAAATTTGTGAAAATCGGCTAAGTCCTAGTCCTAGAAGCATTTGGGACAAGTGGGACAAAAAGGCGCGGATCGGCCGAAATGAGCACAGGTCCGGCCCCGGAAGCAATTGGGACATCTGGGACAAAAGTACGCGGCGGGACGCGAAAAGCCGAACTGGCCAAAAGAGAGAAAAAATTGGCTAACTGCTGAGAGTGTCGCCTTTGGGACAAGCGGGACAAAAGGACGCGAACCGGCCGAACCGGGCGAAATGAGTCAAGGCAGTCCGAAACAGTCTGTGACAGTTGGGACAAAAAGACGCGAACCGGCCGAACCGGCCGAAATGAGAACTTTTGTCCCGGAACAGTTGGGACAAAAGTACGCGAACCGGCCGAACCGGGCGAATTTGTCCCAGACGGTCCGAAACCAAATGGGACATATGGGCCAAAAGTACGCGAACCGGCCGGTTCGACCGAAATGGGAAATTTCAGCACCGAAACCAAATGGGACAAAGGGACGCGCGGGACGCGAAAAGCCGAAATGGCCGAAGGCAGGGAAGAAAAGTCAACGTTTGGTCCGGAAACTTCAAACAGCCATAACTTTTGACTCCGAGCTCCGATTTTCATAAAATTGGACTTTCTGGAACGAGCACGACGTCCTCTACGCCACAAAAACTGGATTTCTTAATTTTAATGAGGGTAGATATATTTAAATAAAAGAAACATATTCGGCTCCAGTCAGTCAATGCTCATTCCCGTCAAATGACAGAAAACGCCTGCCAGACCCAAAATAGCTGCCCACACTCAGAAGGCCATAACTTTTGCATTTCTCAATGAAATCACACAAAATTGGTACCGTTGGAATCGTGGTTCCGAGCCCGATGCACAAAAATCAAGAAATTCTAGATTTGATCAGAAATTGATTGATTTTTTTAAGGAAACGTGGCCGGGTTCAGAACAGTGTTTTATTTGGTAGCTGGGAGTGCAATTAAGAGGCATGGTCATCATTCTTTCTCTGCTGCAGCACATGGGACAGTATGGGGAGCCTTTTGCAAGTAATGTATAACCATTCCACTCAATTTAATGCCTCTTACAGGTGGTTGAAGGACAGATTTCGGGATTTCCATTTTCCCTTCTCTTTTCCTTCTCATTTTTCTATAAATTGGAGTGTTGGGCTCATTGTAAAGGGGAGAGTTTTTGGGTAGCAAAGCTCTGTCAAAATTTCTTTGTGAAGCCAGTGTGTTGCAGGCCCTTGTAGTGGACTCCTTGCATGGTGATCCAGGCCCTTATCTTGTAATAGATTGAACTGTGCATATCATGAAGCAATAAAATATCAGTTTGTGGATATATCTTCCCCTGCTGTGTTTCCTTGCATTCTTCTTGCCCCTTTAATCTTTCTACAAGTATATTGTGTCTATTTATTATGTTCTTGCAGGAATTCATTATCATTGTGTGTGCTTGGAATATTGTTGTGAATGCATTTTGCTGGATTATGGTGAACTGTCATCACCTCTTCTAGTGTGCACTTTGCCTCTGTATTTCACACATTTGGAGATTACTCTCACACCCTCTTTTTCTGGTGTATCACCGCTTTAGTGTAGGCTTTCATTCTATGCATTCTCTCTCTCTGGTCCCTTGGAATTTTAGATTAGAATAGCTAGTTTCTCCTACATTAGAGTAGATCGTGGCATGTAGTTTAGGAGCAAGAACTAGCTTTCTCTGGAGGTCTATCTCAAGTAGCAAGTCCCACAACTTGGAGATAGTACCCATGTTATCCAATCACACTGGATGCTTAGAGTGATCAAACTAGAAATCTGATCAACATCCAGGGGTGCTGTGATTCGGTGATAACACAAGCTTCAAATAAAATATTGATCGAAATATCCAAATGAATGAAGAATGAAATAGAAGAGTGAAGGAATTCTTTAGAAACCTTCATTGTCGTGAGACGAAGATTCGAACATATCTTACAAGCTAGTGTGCTAAAAGAAGAACCGTCTATTGCTGAGTTCTTCACTCTCAAAGGTCATTATAAACTCACCTTCAAACCTCCCATTAATAGTAAGGATCATGATCATAGTGAAGAGATTTCACTTCCGGCTCCACGGAACAAAGCTCAATTTCCCATCAAAACTTGATCCAACTAGATCGAAGAGAAATTTTACCAGTGAAACAATTATTTCACCAATTATCGCAATGGAGTTGATTTCATTGTAAAATGTAGAGCTAACAATACTTGTAAATTTAGTCATCTCAGATTAAATTCCACCATGACATAGTAGTGGAAAAAATCAGTGAGCTACCTCTCTCACTTCTCAGTGTTCTAGTTGGCTCACACCAAAATTGGAGGGAATGATCTTTGAAAAATCTAGTTACCACCAGGGTGTGAACTAGTTTTTGCAAACATGAAGTCCCTACTTTTTAGGTATATGGAGGAAAAAAATTTCAACATATTTTATCCCTATCACATGAATAACATCTGTAAAAAATTCAATGAGATACCCCTTCACTTCTCAAGGTTCCAGTGGACGAAATGACGAGAAAATTGGAGGGAATGATCGTTGAAAAATCTACTATCACTCAAGTAAACATTAGAACTTTGAATGCCATGAAAGTCCCTTGATTTTTTATGGATATGGATGGCTTTGTTTTTTATCAGTATTATGCCCTTGCCAATGAAAATCTCATTTTCCCACTTGTTCAGACAAAGGAATTACTCAAAATGCAGAGAATGAAATTCTAGAATAAGACCTAGATTTTTAAAAACCATTTTGTCGCAATCTAACATCTGTGGTGCACTTACTAAAAATATTATGCCATTCCACATATGGGTCAATTTGGAGTGGTAACCCTACATTTGAAGAGGATATGAATAATACAGTGAACACAGTGGGAGTATCACAGGCAAAGTCATCAAAAAGGTCATCTTGGCTCGCAATTGACACTTACTAAAATTAGTAAGTGGTTCCACAAGCCCCTATTATAAATAGCCAGTTGGTCCAAAAAGTGAGAGGAACATAGTAAGAAGAAATAATTCAAGCTACCATATTTGGTTGATTGGGAAAAGCTAACTATGAATACTTTCTAAAAATAGTAAGTTCCCCCATCTTGTGCTTACTTGTAAATAGCATGTCATGCTTCAAAAAGAGAAAGTTTGGCACAATGGGACATAGAGTTGATAATAATTCAGGTCAACATCATCAATTTGGATCATCCAAATGGGCATTTCTCATAGGTAATCAAGAGACTCATCTTAGGGAATTCAATTCTTGTTTCCCAACACTCACTTAGTGGCTCGATCAACAAGTATCTTCTCCAGGTTGGAAGTTATTGTCATCAGCATAACCATTCAGTGTTGTTTTTAAACACTCATTCCAATGCATGTGTGAGCCAATTGTAAGGAGTTTCACATGAGTTTTGAAATTCAGAGTTTCCTCGCATTGAGATTTCCATTAACGAGGATCAATGGACTTCATCGGGAATGACATCTCCTCTTCTTCTTCACTCACTCTTTCTCTCTCCTCTTCCCCCAACTTTCTCTCTCTTCCTAATGTTATAATTTTGTGTTGGGGTTGAAATTTTCCATATGTATTAATGCTCCTAATGTAATAAGTCACCTTTATGTTATAGAAAGGGAATTAAAAGTTTCCTAGGAAGTTGAAAAAGTTTTAATTTATGCAAGGACATATGAAAAGGAATTGGAGGGTAGATGAAGAGTCATATATCATTTCATAAAGTGTAAATCTATTCCCATTTCAAAGGGTTGGTGATTGATTTTGTAAGCTCAAGAGTGTATTGTACTTTGAGAGAACAAAGGAGATAGCCATTTTCTTCCACTTCCCCCCTCACTAGTTTTCCTCCTTTCCCACACTATGTACGACTTTTGTTTAAGTAATCAATACAAGAAGAAGGAGTTTCTATCTTTCTTTGACTAAGGGGTTTCTTGATATATTTTTATGAATAAATTCTATTTGGTCTTGTTGTTATTTGCAGATTTGTTTCTTCTCATAAATGCATGTGTTGAAATTTCTAACTAGTGTGTAGGAATCTAATTTTCTACCTGCAACATTAGTTCTCCTACCTCATTTCCCACTCCCCTTTCCCTCTTTACAGACAAAGTCTTCTCTAGCAAGAAATTGTTATCTTTTATGTAGGGTCAGTGGAGTGCCCTTGTTGGATCCTCAGCGACTACAAAAATTGGCATTTACTCATGCATGCATGTACGACAGCTACACTGGTTAAGTAGAGGGACTTGGATTCCTAGATCATTGGCAAGATAACCACCAATTTTTCCCTCAACAAATTTTCTCGCCAACAATTAGTTAAACCATAAGGTAAAACAGTGAACTCATAGTGCCCATATCTTGTCCTAAAGGTTGTTTTATGTATATCTTCTTCTTTTATTCTCAGATGATGGTATCCAAATCATAGATTTATCTTGGAGTAAACTAATGCACCACACATCTACTTAAATAGATTGTTAATTCTAGGAAGATGGTACCTATTCTTGATTATTGCTTTGTTAACCATTTTGAAGTCAATACACAATCTAAGTGTTCCAGTTTTCTTTTTGAAAAATATAACTTGTGCTCCCTCAGGTAAGACACTCGGTCTTTTCAATCCATTTGATAGGAGTTCATGTAATTATACCTTAAGTTCAACTAGTTTGGTTGTACAGTCATGTAGTAAGGTGCCTTAGAGATAGGTTTTATTCCAAGCTTGATATCAATAGTTAATTCTAATTCTCATTTCGGTGGAAGACCCGGTAGTTCTTTCAGAAACACATCATTGTACTCTCGTAACAGTGGATATTTTGTGATAAAATCACTACCTTCTTCAGTTGTTTCTGAAATTTTACAGCAAAAAGCAAGTAGCCTTTATTTTTAGCCTTTTTGAGGTGCATGGTTGATATTTTTCTAACTATAATATCCCTTTTTACACCTTGAATGCCTGTTGGTTTTAGCAGATCGTCTAAAAATTTGATATATTTTCCATAATAATCTACATTTTCCTTATGTTCAACAAGCCAATTTACACCTATTATGATGTCATAAGACCCTAAAGGTGCAACATAAAGTTCTACTTCTGTAGTAAAAATTGGCAATTCTAAGGTTGCATTAAATAAGAATTTATCAAATGTAAAAAGAGCATTATCTCTGCAGTGTAAATTCCATGTATTTTTCATATAACCAACTTTTATTTTTAATTTAAATGCTAATTTAATAGAAATGAAACATTCAGTGGCACAAGTATTAAACAAAATAGTCATTGGTAATCCAAAAAAACTACCTAGCACTTCTATAGGTGTAGCTTGTTTATCAACTACTGCATCATGTATCTTGTTTTGTTTATTGTTTTCATTGTTCTTTTGAGAACAATATCTTGTGTAATGATATTTACCAAAAATATAACAGCCCCCAATAGGTGTTTTCCTAGGGCCAAACTTGTTTTCTGTTTTGTAATTACTATTTTGACCACTGTTGTTTTTCTACCCATTATTTCTAAAATTTACAGCATGTTTATTTTTTGTAGATTTCTTCTCATTACCATCCCCAACTTTTTTTTTCTTCCAAACTTTTTCCATTCCACCTTTTTAGGTGCAAGGGGTGAAGGAGAGTTAGAAACTTTCTTATGTTTTTCCTTTTTATAAGCAGAAATTTCTTTCAGCTTCTGTTCTTGTCTGGTGGCATTTTACACAACTCCTTCCATTGTTTATGGACTGTGTACATCCACCTCTCCACCTTTCACCGGATGTAGCCCCATTATAAATTTACGTAAACAAAAATTTTCATCTGTTTGGTATTGTGGTACATACTTGAGAATTTTTGTAAACTTCTCCCAATACTCAGTAGCAGTCAGTTTCTCTTGTGTTAATGTCTAAAATTAAGACATTTTATGATCGTAGTAAAGTTATGGCAACCAATGCTACCTAAACTATCCCTTAAATGTATCCTAAGTGATGTTAGCTTCATCAACATTAAACTCAACCTTTTGGTTATCCCACTAGGAATATGCTTCATGGAAAAGCTGATAAGCTCCCCATACTACTTTTGTTTCCTCATAGAAGTTCCTAATTCCAAAGTACTTCTCCATTTTTCTGAACCAATTCTTAGTCCCATCCCCCATAGTGGTACCATCAAATTTTGATGGACTTATCCTTTTTATATCATTAGTAAGTTTTGTTGCCAACCTTGCCTTCTTTTTTTTAGGTTGATTCTATGAATTTGCATTCACATTTGCAACATTTACATTGGCATTTGCATCATTGTTATTTGTTGTGTTATTGCTATTTTCCCCACCAAGATTTTCAGTATTCATGTTATTTTCCAGAGGTGGATCAATTCCATTACTCATTTTCCATTACTTGTTGTTCAAGTATATAAATCCAATTCCTTATGTCATGGAGGAAAAAAATTATCTCATCCATATTTTGTGTTGTAGTTGCTTCACCAACCAGAGGCTGGTTATTTGCAGCATGTCCCCTTGTTCTAACCATTTTCTGTTAATAAAAAAAATTAAGTTTTTTTCATTAATGGACTCAAATAGGTCCAATATCTACAACTTTCAACTCTAATACCAAAATCAAACATCCCCAAATGAATATAATCATCAACATTGGGCCCCTTAATGCTTATCATTATGAACAAGGCTTGGCTTAAACATATTTAAGATTTCATAATAATCAATGTCACGTGAATATATCTTAGGTTAGATTTATAATCTAATCAATCTTCCAATAAAATAATAATTCAGATTTTATAGAGAAGTCAAGTAAGCCTTCCATCACCTTGTCCCAAAATAGTCTGACAATTCAAGATAATAGCCTAGATCACTAAAATGTATCTAGGGTGTTATTCTGAATCATCATATCAATATTATAGTTTAATAGAAGTAGTCAAATAGAAATAATAATACAGCTTACCCCTTCAACTTATCATTTCTTTGTTCCACAACCCAAATTACACTATCCAAGAGCTGGAATCACTAGGTTCATCCAAGTGTTCAGCAAACAAAAAGGTAAGCATAACAACAATTCCATCAAATCACTAAGTACAGATTCTGTAAATAAAGATAAGGAATTCTTCTAGATCATCAAGTAAATAATGCCACCTCAGCCAACATTCACATACAGTTCAGCAATGATCATCAAATAGAGTACAATCCATAATAAATACATGTCAAACAATCACAAAATCAAAGTACAACTATTAGAACAGTAGGGGTATTACAATTTTCCACTCTTATAAAACTTAATTTAGAGAAATTTTTATAATGAGAATGATCAATTTAAGCATGACAAATCATCTCTAAGTCCAGGTAGTACTTCAGATGGATTTAGGGGTTAGAGATTTCAATTTCATATTAGTTTTCAGATTATCCAATTGACTCATTTCCCAATGGATACTTCAAGGCCACTTATCCCTTCATCTAGTAGACAGATAGCCCCATTGAATCATTAAATTGTTATCCAAAATACCCCCTCCTATGGTTATTTTGATAATGTGCATCTTCATTTGGACTTGGGCAGGTATAAACTAATCAAAAGTGGAAGAAATCAATGTTGGGGCACTTATCTCATCCTTGTTAAGCTTATTCATTTCCATTCTTATCCAAATCTTGAGAAAATTTGGAAAAATGCAAGTATATCAGCTAAATCAGCCTTTGGAGGAATAGAAGGAACTATTCCTCTTGTTATCTGCATTTCTGCATCATCTGCAAAGGAATTTAGGGGGAAATGTTGTGAATAGTTTGGGTCTTTTGGGAATAGACATAATAGTTCCTCAAAGCCTTCAGTTCTTTGCATTACCGATCTAGCCAAGTGGGTTGAGGAGGACACTTCATTGTGGACAAATCAGGTGAATTCAGTAGTAATTGAACACACGTAATATTCCATCAGGTTGTCAGTTCTCTGAATGGCCAAGTCAATCGACTAAATAGTAAGGAAGTGTAGATGTATTAGTAAATGTAGTTATGACGACACTGAATGGAACAAGTGGAACTGTTCCACCCCATCCCCAACTCTCTTTCGTGACGGATAAGAGTTTGGAAAATGAGGTTATAACGGGACTGGAGGGAAAAATGGAATAGTTCCCATGTTCCCTCATTTTGTTGACCGGCTGGTTCATCCACACCCAGTACCATAACATTAAATTGGTTTATCGCAACTCGAAGGGAACCCTATCAAAACCTTCCTAGGCTCCTGAAATGTAGATGGTTATAACTTTCACCATGTAACTCCAAATTTAACAAACTTGTACTCGTTGGGAAAGTATCATCATGTACTACACCACAAAAACTAGAAATATTAGTTTTGGTGTTTTTAAGTGGGTAAAAAATATAAAAAAATATCCTAACATTTAAATATGTAGTTCCATGTAGCTCAACCACCAAATATGATGAGGTATGGTGCCCATTTCTTCTCCTACAAGAAAATTATCATGGATATATGGCCTTGAAAGGGTACCCATTCCTATTTTCAAACATTCAATGTATGTTGTTTATGGTTAAAGGTGGAAATATGAGTTTATCTATCTTTTCCCTCCTAACTATTTTCCATATTTTATATGTTATAAATTGATTCCCTTTTTTAAAGGTTGGACCCTCTTATAATGTTGGTACATCTTTCTACAAGTGTTGCATATGTATTTTTAGTTGCATGCCTCAGATCTACACCTTTGAGGAGTGATTTTTCCTATCTCCTTCATTCTAATAGGTTGTACATCTCTTTGAAGAAATAAAATTTATTTATTGTGGCTATTCTCTACCCTATCCTGTGTTTATTGCATTATCTTTCCTTTATATTGCATTATTTGTGTATTGTGTGTGTATTATTCTCTTTTATAGGGGTCATTTCTATTGTGTTCCATGGAAATGAGAGTGTAAATGTTGTTTTGGACTATGGTACTCATGTCTTCCTTGTCCTCCTTCATTTTCCTCCAATTTTCAATCATCTAAGAGTGTCTTCCCTCTCTCTTGGTTTCATCACCTTTGTTAGCTTAGGATTTCCCTTTTTATGCATCTTTCTCTTCCCCCTCGTCCCTTGGATTGTTAAAATAGGATTAGACAATTGTTTTTCCTATTATAGGAGTAGTTTAGCATTATGAATACGTAGAGGAACCAGCCTTCTTTGGATTTTTATCTCAAGTATCGATTCCCATAACTTGGAGACAATCTCATGTTACCCAACATCATTGATTGCTCGTACACCCATTCATAACAAAATAGAGGGTGTTTGTTTTGTGATAAGAAATATTTTTGGTAAGTTGTTATTTTTATTAAGTGAGGGTACTATATAATTACTATTTTTAGAAATATCACTTATCCATCTCTAATTGTGATGAAAATTGCTTCATTGGATTTTTCTTACTTCTGCGACTCTGTGATCCAAATTTCACCTTGATCTACCCACTAGAATGCTTGGAAAATAAAAAAGGAGCTTCTATGGCATGAAACTAGGGTTTTCTACCATTAAAAAAATTAGAGCATCATTTGATTTTTTGTTACAACATTATTGAGGTCACTTGGGGTGAGGATCATATGTGATAATTTGGTACAAATTTTCTTACTAATTTGCAAGTTATGAATTTTTATTGATTTTGGTGTATATGGTAACTCTGGAGAAATTTTGACAGAGTTTCTAGTAAAAATGTAGGTTTTCAGAGTTATGGAGCAAAAATAATGGATGATTGGTTAAAAATTAGGTGAGGAGAGGTTATTTGAAGTTTATAAAACTCACGACATTGTTTTTTTGGTGCACAGGGAGAGGTAAAACCAAGTAGAAGCAATACGCAGCAGTTAGATTATTTTTTAGGTTTTTTAACTTCATGGTATGGGGAAAATTTTATTTTCCCCTATATCCCCTTGGAATAAGGATATGATTGATATAAAAATGTTCCCTAATGTTGGCTTGACAAGTGGCACTGCATGATTGCTCGATGAGGGAAGGAGGAAAATTAATTTTAAGCACTCGAGGGCTGAGACTGGGTCACATGAGGAATCATGACAGGGGATAGAGTAGGGTAAATTTTACTATCCCTTTGTGAAAATTATATAAAAATTCACCATCATGTGGTGATGACAAGTTGTGAGGTCTAATTCAGAGCAAGGGAAGTGAGGAAGGGCTTACTTAAGCATTGCGGAGCTCAAATTAGGTCATGTAAGAAAACAAATCTAGGGATAGAGTGGGAAAAATTTATTGTCCCCTCTATCCTCTTGGGATAGGGATAGGAGGAATATAAAAAATTTACCCTACCCTACTAATGACAAGTGGCACAACTACATTGTACGGTGGGAGGAGCTAGAGGAAGGCAGATAAACCCTACGGAGCACTTAACAAGGGCATGTGAAGAACCTTAGATCAAAGTTGGGGTAGGGTGAATTTTATATACCCCTCTATCCCCTTTGCACAGGGACATGAGTGACATAAAAATGTGCCTCAACCTAGATGTGACATGTGTCCTCTTAAAAAATTGTTTAAGTATAAAAATCATACCCTCGCAAGAGAGAGACTTGTCGACAAAGTTACTGGAGCTCGAGGAAGAATTTTTTGACAAAACATTATATGATTTTGACTCCTAAGAGCCTTCCAAATAAAATGGGATGGTTATCCACTTCCAATTCCTCTTGAAATACTCTAAAATTTCTCCCTTTTCTAGGGACAATAGGGTGTGTATGTTGAAACTAAGATGCCTAAAGAGAGACTTTAGTATTGTGAAAGATGTTAAGGTTCCATCATGTATATGAATCTTCAATTTATCCAATGAATATATTTTTTCTTTCCAACTCACTAAAAAACTCCCATAATCCTCTATTGAATCTCACGTACCATTTTAGATTGTAAGTTCCTTACCCTAAAAACCCTGCTTTCACCACAATTATCGCTAAACTTCCTAAACTATATTAAATATTCCTAAACTAGTTCCATTACTCTAGAAACTATTCAAAAAGACACCGATATTATTTTTAGCTCTTTTTTACGCCTCGAAGGATGCACACCTATCCTAAAAAAGCTAAAGATAGTCGTTATATGCTTATCGGATATTTCACCACTGAAAGAATTGAATGACTTTATCACAATTTTCCAAACACTTATAGAAGGTTTATATAACACATATGAGCACTTGTAATATTAGGGTAGGCATGACACAAAGGGCAGACTGATCTAGAGAGGTTTTTAAGAGGGTAGGGTTTTCAAGAAAATAATTTGATAATAGGGTTAAAGTGTCATGTTTCAAGTTTGAATTTTTCCCTTACAAAAAACACATGACAACATGGTTTTATTTTTTGATAAAAAAAATTCTTTTCAAAAAAATGGTTTGAGGCTCAAACTTAAGACCTCTATGGGACAAGCTTTGTGACCTAACCATCACATCAAAACACACAGACATCTATTCATTCTTTCATACCAACTTTTAAAGAAGAAAAACCTAGATTTTTTATAATAATTCTTCCTTCTCTTTATATTGTTAATTATTTGATATTATTTTTCATGCCTTTCCTTATTATTATCCTATTATTCTAGCTTTGATTCAATTCAGTGTTTTTGCAAGTGAAATCTATAAAACTTGTATATACTTTTTATGGTTCCTACTTCCTCCATTTTATAAACTTACCTTGATCTAAGAATACCTTTTGCACCTCTCCTTTTATTTTTATGGTTTAATTTTAACCTTTTCTTTTCTACATTTAGAATTAAAAAATTTGTTAAACTTATTCACCAAATATATAATTTATCCGCAACTCTTAGATATCTATTTCAAGATTAGGGTTTCCCTATTGTAAATTGTCCATGTAGTTTTCTAACTCTTATTCACTTAATTCTTCCATCCTAAATTTAGCATGCCACCTCTAATATATTTATATGCTGTTAATTTTAGTCTTGTTCACTTTTCAATGGTTTATACTTGGCAGGGAGTCCACTGATTGGCACCACGTGTGGGGCATCGGTATCATCATAACCCAGATTCTATTATATAAATGCTCAATAGAGGGATCTTGATTTGTACCACATCACACCAATCGGTACTCCTACATGTCACATTTTCTTTTTGTCTCAACTTGTCCTTAAAGATAGGTTCATCAATGTGTGAATCATCACTTACATCAGTTATTCGTTATTAACAATTTAATTTTGGTTAATCCCACATTCATAATGGGGACAACATGCATATTGTTTAAATATTATCTCATCTTTTATATGGTTACCTATTAATTTCTTTTTACTCCCCGTATGAGATAGGTTCTCTTCCTTAAAAAGTTAGTTATCAAGCTTTGGTGAGCATGTGTAGTGGTTTGGTTTCATTTTAGTGTAGTGTAGGAAAGTAGCTCATATTTTTGTGTCACGATCTTAGTTGAGGCTTTAGCTCAGCAATTCTATGTAAGTTTAAATGAATGTAAGTAATGCGAACTCAGTTTATTGACTTAGTTTTTCTACTATCTCAGTCAATAATATGGTGCAATGTAAATTTGGTTTGAGTTTTGTTTTAAATTTGGTTTCAATATGCGCCCTTATTAGTCAAGTTTGAATTGACTCGAGCCAGCTGAAAAATATTGCAACTCAATTTAAACATGCTTAGCTCAAATCAGTATAATGTAATATGATTTCAACGTGAACTTAGCTCGATTTGAAAATGCAAGGTAACTTAGTAAATAATAATACGACCTTGATGTCATGTAAATTCATCCAATAATTTGGTTTCAGTCTAATGTAATTCAACTTGGCTCTATCAATTCAAATGTGAGTTGGTTGTAAGATTTTAATTAATTTAATAACATTAGGGTTTTAATCTCACATCCCTTTTTTATGAAAATCCTCAATAATTTATTTTTCCTAATATCATACTCATTATAACATTCTATGAAACATATAGGACACCAACATAAATGTAGGCATGTCATTCTCATAAAGAGAAAATATGCCACTCAATGAATATATAATACGATGTTACGCTCCCCACTATAGCGTGAGTGCACAACACTATCTTGTTATAATGTTGATCAAATATGTATCACACAAGGAAAATCATATAAAAATAAACTTGAATCACAAAAGAGAATGTATAACTCAAATTACGGTTTTAAAACCTTTTATCTTTCACTAAAAAACATGTGGTAAATATCTTTATCAATACCCATTCGTTGCATCTTTATGTCTTTCCCTGGTGATGAAAGATTAGACAAAAAAATTTAAATGCTTTAACGTATTATACAATGCAAAAGATGTGTATAAAGACAAGGAGGAGAAGTTAGTTATTTTAATAACCGCATGACAGGTTAATAATTTTGACCTTGCTGATAAAATGTAATACTTAATATGTTTTATGTTAACATTCCCCCTTATTAAATTATTTTTACAAATGTACCCCTGAATCATCATCTTCTTCTTCCGATTCACCATCTTATTGAGTCGCGAAATTTCCTTTCTTCTTCATATGGTGATGATTTCATCTATATTTCTATGAATCATTGTGACCAGATGTGCTCTTATTTTTCAAAATTGCAGATGAAGAGGTGATCTCAATATGTTCATCCAGTGAGATTTGAATTCTCCTAAGGGAATTTGATCTCGTGTTTGTCATTTTTATCGTAGCCTTCTTTGAGCTTTGCACAACTCTTCTTCATCTAGTACCATATGTTGAACAATAATTAATCACATAGATCTTGATGCAATATGTCCTTGAATTATAAGTTTTGGAAACTTTTAAGAAACACGGATTAGAAATTGACGCTCTCTTGGGCTTGAATTCAATCTCTCAAAATTTACATATCTATATGGTTGCTTGTAATATTACTAACATCTCTAGGCACGATTTTCATACGCTCACATTTTTACATGTGATCCTAGGCTTTAGCTTAGTTATTGATTATTCATGTTTTATAGGAATATGACTTTATCTTAAAACTTTATAGCGGAATTGATGAAAAAATGAAGTTGGGGTTTGAACCTTTTTTTTTTCAATTGATTTGAAATACTTCCACATGCCTCATGATCTCCTACATGCACGCTGCTAGAAAAATTCTTTTTTAATACAGGTTTCACACTCTCCAAAAAATTTTCCATATTCACATGGTCTCTACCAATTCCTTATTTGCACATAATTTTATCGAGCTAGGTCCTATATCATACTCCTCCAATCACCAAGTCTCATCTCCACATGGTCTGCACCACTTCCTTCTTTGCATATAAGTTTCTTGAGGTAGGTCCTATGTTATACTCCTCCAATCATCTTGAGAAATGTGTACCATATACAGTATCAGATTGTCACTTCTCTTCATGTGTCAAGTATTGGTCTTCCTCCCTCAGTCATTTTTTATGCTTCCACACTTCCTCTTATCTCTTATTTCCATGTTACCTTCTTATTATTCATCATGCATTTTTCTCTAACTTCTTCAAACCAAGTTCAAAAAATTTAGGTTATTGAAGGGCAGTGGAGATTGAGATGCCAGACATGATACAATAATATAATAAATCATACAAACTCAAAGGAAATATAAGGGTTAGTGTTACTTACCTTTATGAAGACAATGTTGACACATAAATCCTCTTTATGCTTAGTAGCACCTTATGAGATATTTTTCATGGGGTGGATCACAAGAGGATGAGTAGAAAACTTAAGTAGACTAAATATGGGGAATTTAATGACTAAGTTAGACCTTACTAGTGGAGATATTATTCTTCATTCTCCTAATAACCCAATGCTCCAACAATGATCTCTAAGTATAAGCTTCACTAAAACCTTAAACATCTTAAAACTTTAAGGTAATATTTTTAAGAGAAGGCGTGATAGATATGGGAGAGAAGGAAGAGAAAATTATGTAATGATATTTTTGAGAAATGACAACTGAGATGCCTATTTATGGGAAGAACATATAAATTCAAAGCCCCTAATCAATATAGTTGATGACATAGACCATGGTTGATGTATTTATATGTATAGTGATGTCCACTAGATGGGATCAAACATGGTTGATGCCATCAGCTATAAAAATATGTAAAAAAATTAAAAAGGGGCATAATAATGGAGGTAGAGTTAACACTTGAAAATCATAAAAAGGGGATCTAAAGTTGCTTTAGGAAAATTATTGTGAAGGTGATAGTACTTAGGATACAAAAATGGTCATATAGTGGTAGTAAGAAGGTAGTGTTTGAAGAATCATTAGTGATATATGGGGCTTCTTTCACAATGACTCTTTCACCACTATAAAAAAACCTAACCCCAATCCTAATACACCCCTGAACGCACACATTCAAAAAAATTCATGCACCAATAACCTGTAAATATAAAACATTTGTAAATTTTTACAAGCAAGGAATGATTGGAAATTTGATAACACTAAAAATGTATACAATAAAAATGTGAATATGCCTCTATCAATGGTGGTGTAATATTTATGTCAATTTCAAATCAATGTAGTGGTGATAAGGATGATGTGTTTGATATATAAAATATTATATGGATATACGTCAATAAATGATGGGGTAATATTCATAGTAATTTCCTTAGAATGTACATAAGCCAACATGTTTAGTAAAATGATTATCTCCCTATAATTTAAGATATAAGTAGAAGGAAATCATATAGCTAAAGGGGGTGCATGTATAATGGTTATACATTGGTATAGAAAGGGGTGTCTACACTCAAATAGGTTATGCCCTAAAAAATTCTTAAGGGTAGTAAGAAAGAGCTATATTAGTAATCAATAGTTATTCCTAAATTAAAGGTTATAATGTTAATTAGCAATAAGCATACTTCATAAAGGGATTTACAATGTAAGAGATAAGGATATGCTACACTATCATAATCTAATACATGATACATCATAATAATCAACTGAATAAACATAAATAAAAGAGTTAAGGCTTAGTTATACTTAATTATGAGTAGACATCGTTGCCATTGTTAGCTTAATTAGCATATATTCCTTTGTTTTTTTGTGTTGGTTAAGTAGTTATACACATGTTGTGTTGTATTGTTTACAACCCCAAATGATTGTAACCAAATCACTATGTATATATTCCCTTCTCCCTCTTGAATAAGATATCAAGTCATTTTGTCTTCTCTTTCATCATTGGTATTATAAATCAAAAAGGAGGAATGTGGAGACCTTTTTGGTGAATGTGGAGACCTATTTGGCACAAGAGTGTGGAGAAGGTTGCACACTAGGGATTATCCGTGTGGTGATATACCTATTCATGTATCGTCGGTATAGAAGGTTGTATTGACTTTTGTTCACCCACTTGTAGTACAACCAAATGATGAATTACATATTTTATCTTTTTGGCTAAGCATCTTATGTGAGCTATAGATCATGTTGTAAGCCAGTGTTTGTTTCAATTGGCTGGAGTTATGGATTTTGATATCACTAGTGAGCCCGAATATTCAATTCCATCCTGGTAGAAAAGACAAGCTCAAGTCATCAAAAGAGAACGAGGAATAATAGGAGGCCATTGAAAAATGCAATTAGGAAGTATCTTGTTAGATCATTGCTGAAAACTAATTTTCAAAATCTGCTAATAAAGACCGAGGGATGAATTGTTTACATCCTGTTCTATTATTGAATGAGACAAGGAAAGAAAACCTACATAGCATGGAAAATGCTTTTTTTTTTTTTAACGTGGGTCAGGGACATAAGCACATGCAGAGATTGTTTTGGAATATTGAACTACCTAAAAGTGTGATTTGTTTTATTCTTTAGTGGGGGTATTTTGAAATTTTGTTGTAGAGCTGGTGAAAAGGTGACATAGACACCGGTGAAGGTGAACCAACTACTAGTAAGGATTAAAACCGATGTCAGTCTATTAGGGCACAAGGGGACTGATGTCAGTCAATTTGTATTGGGGGGGTTTAAATAAATAATAAAAAAATTAAAATCTGCATATACGGATTCATTTTAAAATTTCTAGTTTCAGGAAAAATGACAGAGAGAAATCTTTTGGATTAAAGAACAGATAGAGATGAGGTGGAATATGGAGTGGGCAGGTGTAATAGCAGTGTTTGATGATAGGAAATGTTATACGTTTGACAAAGTGCAAAAATCGATACAAGGCAATGGATTGTTGGACGAGAGATGAGAGTGAAGATGAAGAGTGGATTTAGGAATGGTTGAGGCAGGAGAGAGAGAGAGGGAATGGGAGGAATATACAATTCCTCTGAAGATTATAGAAGGTACTTCACCTACCATGGAGGAAGTCATGCTTCGCAGAGACCCCCGGTTAGGATTTG